>CM057379.1:164116193-166811193 GCA_030015415.1 Cynopterus sphinx | reverse complement strand
CTCAGTGTACACTTAGAGAAATAGGTTTCAAGTCTCCCCTTTATAGCCACAAGGGCATAGAGCATTGTGTTATCTTCCATTTCTTGCCTTTCTTGTATACCTATTAATATCATTCATTAAATTTTTACTTTGTTTAAAAACTTCATATATCAACCTCAATCTGAAAGTACCACTTCAAAGAAACAATCCATTTGGGAAAATTTTGTTTTTCTACTGTAACTTTTATCACATAAGAACATAATTAAGTCTCCAGATGGAGGGAAATGATGTGGCCTATAGTTAGATGTTTTAAACATATAAAGGTAGAGATGGGGGATTGAAAGAATGGCCAATTCAACATTCCAGAACATAACAAATTTAATCATTTTGTTTTCTTTAAGAGTAGCAATAAAATTTATAGGGCTATACGAGAGGGAGTTGTATGATATGCTAAGAATTTGCTAAAATACTGGATAAAGATAAGAGATAGCCCAAGGGGGGAAGACCAAAATTCCATCTCTTAGAATAAATTGATGCTCACTATTTTTTTTTTTTTTGAGTGAGGAAACTTATAGTTTTGTTTTCCCACTTTAAGGGCTAATACAGTGGTCAGGGTTCAACTGCAGAGAATAAGTTCACATTAGCTATTTCACTAGGAAAAGAATTTATTAGAACATATTAACCTCCACAATATTTTGGATAACTGAAGAACAAACAAAACAGCCTTTAGCTACACTTTCTGGATATGACTCCTAAAGCACTATCACAGAACTAGGCTTTCAAAGGAGTTGCTGTTACTGCCATGATTGGGTACCATCACCTCTTCTGCTGTAACCTATAGTATCACAGCCAGATAGATGCCTAAGCCCCAAGACTCATGTGACCTAATTTAGCATTCCTAATTGATGGAACCTAACTCATATCTGGAACCCTAGCCACATGAACATATAAGAAATGTAGTGTTTAAGGTTTCTAGGAAGGAATATTAGAAGAAGGTTGATAGGTAGCTGTTAAACAACCCCCAATGGTGCCTAATAATTTAAATTAAAAAGGCCTAGGAAAGCCACTTACAGAAGATAAATTCTCTGTTTTGGAAGTATTAGTAAAAGAGATCAAACTCTTAAAGAATGTTTTATTTTTTTCTTTGAATCTTACTAATTTGAGATTTTAATAAAAAAATTTTAAATGATAGTTATTTTTTAAATGATAGTTTTTATTTTTATTTATAAATTCTCTTTTTAGTGGTTAATATTAAATTAAGGTAAAAATCAAAGTATTTTTCACTGGCATTTATTTTAGGTTAATGTAAAATTTACTTATCATATTATCATAGATCTGCCAAGTCTGCTACTCATTTCTTACTTACAGTAAGAGTTCACCTGTATCACGGAGACAGTTGCTTTGTATATAATATTGTACCAAAGTGAAAGTCCTACTTAAGCATTTTTTGGCATGCATCTCCTCTTTATCTGAACTAACTTCAAAAATACTAACATCAAAAATAACATTGGCTTACAATGGGTTTACAGCAATGATGGTAGTTTTAGTAACTGAGTCAACTTTGGGCTAAGTGCCATTAGCTGGCTCAAGTCATATGTAAGGTATTGTTTTCTGTGACTTACATTTAGAACACGGGCTTGGATGTAGGCAGTCACAAAGAAGACTGGAAACCAGTAGTGGTGAACAATCTCCTCCTGCGCTGTAACATATGCAAAAAAAAGTAGGTATTTTAAAGTGTATGTTGATGACTTAACAGTGACTAAATGAGCACAGCTGCCATTTGTACCCTTTACAGTAGCTTTGGGCATTGTTCAAAAATGAAACCTAATGGAATGAACCACTTCTTATTGTAATATATTTTAGATTTATATGTATGGTTGCCAAATTGAGTTCAAATCAGAGCTGTTTAATAATAACAAATTAAACAAATTTCCACTTTATATTATTAAGTAAAGGATTCAAAGGAAAGCAAGAAGTGAGTAACTGGGGCAACAGAGTAAATTTCTTTTAATTTCTGCCTTCCCTAGTAACTGATCTTATTTTCTTGGTCTTCTCTTCCTTTTTCTCTGCTTTTCCTTTTCAAAGTTCAATGAAGTCTGCCTGTTTGTTTTTATTCTTTCACCCTTTTCCATCATTACTTATGTATCCTTGATGTGTAAATTGTAGTTTAGAGAAGGTGACGCTGCATGTGTGCAATTTTAACTTAATAACAGAAATATTATGAAGAATGATGGCTAGAACTATGGTGATCATTTATTCCAGCTCACTTGGAACAGTCTCAGTCTAAGCCTAATAATAGCATCTTCTTTCATTCTTAAAACTGTCCTGGTTTGGATAGTAATTTACATGGTCACCCTAGTTAGAACTAAGATGAGGTAAAAGATAGTGTAGAAAAATGTAGGAATTAAAAAAAATATATTGACAGCTGTTGAAATTTTGGAAGAACCAGGTTAAGTTAGTGTCTTCTTAATATCAGGAAGGATATTTTCTGACACTGAGGTCTCTTTGTACTCTTCAGAACTATTTTGTCTTTTGGGAGTGGTTTCAAATATTTAAGCAATTATTCTTGTTTACATGCATGAAAATTGAACTCCCAGACTCTTGAAGAATTACAATAAATGAGAAGGTATTTTTAATTCAATAATTTAAACATTTTTCTAATAAAAAATCTTATTTAAATTATATTTTAGAAATATAAATGGAGATTTAATAAAATGTATTCATGATGGAATTAAAAAAATATTTCAGGGACATTTATTCTATTGCTGATAATTTAAGTAAAGAAAGTATTAAATGGAAAATATTTGATATGCTCAGCAAACACTAAAATTAATAGAGTTGTGTCTTTTTCAGATACTTCAATATTCTTTTTTCATATATAATTTCTGAAGGTGATTTAGTGTTATATTTCAGTGTTTATTATAGTTTAAGCAAAATGTTTCTTGCCCCAAACCAGGTTTTTATTCCCACTGATAGCAAGTAATTCATTTTTATAATAATTGAAAGTGATATTAATATTTTAAAGAAATGTAATTGAATAAGTTATTTTCTTTGTCTTCCCTTCTAACATTAACATTTTATGATGGGTTGAATAAATAAAGCTCACTGCAGAGACCTAGGTCTTAGACTCCCCAAATAGGTTGTAATAGACAATATTCCCATCTGAAAATTCACAGTATTCACTTCTAATATACTTAATGTAAGATTGCAGGGATTTTTGAGAAGGCATTAGAGCCTGCTATCAATAAAAGAAGACACAGAGTAAAATATCTGATTAAAGCTGCCAAAAATGTTCCATATACAGTTTAAAAATACAACTTTCAATTAGAGCTAACAAAGTTTAATTTGTTGTTACCTTGTTAATAATTAACATAATGCAACAACCCCATCTGGATGGTGAAATAATAGAGTACAATTCCAGAAGTCTTTGTAGTATATTTTTTCTGTAAAAAAGATTGTCTGAAGAATTTATAGTATACTCTTGTTCAGTATCTTTTTTTCTCAATTACTAAATATTAATACTTTTACAGGATGAAATTTGCTGAATGGTTCTGCTATTATAAAGACAACCTGAGATTGATCACAGTGTCATGCTTTCATTCTGAGTTTTTTAATGAGGTGTACTTATTGCCAAAGGAAAGCATTCTATGAAAAAAGTGGAACCTGTGTCATGACTGTCATGGATGAATTGTGTGCTTTGGCCATCCACCTTACTGAGACTATTAAATTATTGTGGTCAGTGCTATACTTACGAGTTAATAAAAATGGCAGTTATTTAAGGAAAGGTTTTTTTTTTCCTTTCCAAATAGACATTATGTTTGCCTATATGAACAAGCAGAGAAAGGGGGTGTGGTGAGCTCTTAGCTGAATCACTGCTGGGAGATCTACCTATTTTCTAGAAGACAGTGGAAAAGAAAGGAAGGGCAGAGAAAAAGAGAGATCTGCCAGTCTCAGATTTGTCTCATTTTTAAGATGATTTATAATTGTTTATTCTTAAGTGGAATATATGCAAGTTTTGGTGGTTTGATTTTTGAAAAGATATTGTTCCTGCCCAATTTATAATTATAAGACACCTAATTACATTACTGCACACACCACTACATTTTCTCATTATGGACAGTTGGGCAGGCTCTAGGTCTTGTTTTCCATTGAAGAAAAAGGAAATAACCTGATGATTAGAGTCACTGGAGCAGGAGGGACCTTAAGGTCCAAGTGACCTTTTGGAATGGGCTCTGGGGGGAACCTGAGATTCAGCTCACAGCTCTGACACTTGATAAATCCCTGAAAGGCTCTGCCTGTGCCTCAGTTTATCTATGAATGAGGACAATCTGCACATCCCATCAAAATCACATCCAATTTATAAGGACAAGAGAGAGAATCTATTAGAAGTTTCAAGGAGAATCTGTTCTTAGTATTAAGTAAGCAGAGCAAAGAATAAGCCAAAGCAGAAAGAAAAGGGCCCCTTGTTTTACTCTCCACCCTAAATAAAGCCCCACCAGGTCCTGAAGTCACCATATGGGTAGAATATTCCAGAGGTGCTTTTGCAATTAACCCTGCTTAGAAGAGATTAAGTTAAAGTTTCACTAGGGGAGCAACTTTCTGGGGATGATTATTATACAAAGTCTTTTAAGAAAGTATATAGGAAAAGAAGTATTAGCCAGGCCAACCCCCTATCTCCCCTGGGTTCTGACTGTCTGCTTGGGAGTCCTGACTCCAAAGTCCCAGTATTTTCCTTGTCAAGAAAGTAAAGTTCTATTCAAAGTTAAAGTTCTATTCAAAGTTAAGGGTCTTTTAATAAAAATGTTCACTTTTCCATTAATCCAAGAGCCACTGGAAAGCTGAAGAAATTTAATTTTTGAAACCACACTATACAGATAATATAGAAAGTACTGAGTGATCATTTTTAATTGTGTGGAACAAATAGGAAATAAACAATTAAAAGAGAAAAATATTAGAATTTCATGATTACAGAGTTTTTGAGTTTGAATATATATGTATAAATATATACGTTCTAAAGTATATATTTATATTTTGTTTCTTGGAAGGAATGAGCCACTCAGAGACTGAGATACTTTATCTTTGTAATAAGTAACTAGGTAATTTGAGAATCTCTAAAGACTCATCAAACCTTAATTTTCTAGGACCATTGCTGTCATAAGTAAGTGTGAGTCAGGTAAAACACTTATCTACAGAAAAAGCTGAAATAAATAATATTTATGTGGCATTAAACATGTGAATTCTCAGAGCAGGGGCAGAATGATAATATAAGAGGGAGATAATAAAGGCCCTATTTGTTGAGCACTACATTCTGGATGATAACATAAAAGCAATAATAATAACATTAATAACAGTCACAGGTAATGCAGGTGAAATGTGTGCAGGTAGAAGTCCCAGATGCCAGGCTTTGAGCTGAAACCCCATGTGCACATTGCCTCACAATTCTATGAAACAAATTTTAACATAACGCCCATCTTAAAAATGACAGAGAAGTTCCCTCATTCACCTAAGGTCACTGAGGCTATGGAGCATGAGTTCAAACTTAAGTGGTGTGGCTCTAGGGTCTGTGCCCCTTTCTCACTCAATTCGGACACCTTGTAAGACTGATATCATCTGCTGATGTAGGTAATGATTTCTCTGTTAAAGGGGATGTTAGGTGAAGGCTCTAGGGTTACATACAGACCACACAACAGCAGGGTGTTAGCTCTTTTTAAGCATGCACTTTATACTATACTTTGCTAAATTTTTCCCCTTTATAGTTTTTGTCATTGTAGTGATAATTTAATAAACATTGAATTAGATAGCTGACTATAATTAGAACTGCCTCACAAAATAAAAAGCAGCAAATTAATGCTAGGCTTTAGACTAGCAATGAGCACTCACATCACAATAACAACTTTTTTTTCTTTTCATATTAGCCAATTACGTAGCTTTACATAAGAATCAATTATTACCAATTGGGATAGTTTCACAATTCTTTAACTGCTTGTATTCTAGTGACTAAACTGATGGTGTCTCAGTGACATTCTTCCTTCTATTCACAGAGCTGGTGAAGTAAGGCTTCGTTAATTATTTCTAAATGCTGGGACCCCATAGTAAAACACTCTTCATGTATTAGGTTCATTGTCAAAGGATGTATACAAATATGAAATACACATGTCATCTTGGCTTTGACTGGGGTGGAAGATAACCACCATTTCTCTCCTCTTCTCTGGGGGACAGGAAATTGCCATAGATTAAATAAATGCCAATATAAACTTCCAATTAGTCCACTTTAGAAATATACTCATGCTCTCACCTTTCCCCAACCTTCTTTTGCTTTCTTCTTTGCTGTTTTCCTTTCCATAAGGAATGTTTGTATCTGAGCAGCTTTACCTGGTTTAGAAGTGATGGGAGAATGAATAGAAGGTGGGATCATTCAGTCCTTTGTTCTCTGCAGATACAGACAGAAACTGAGCCAATTAGACCAGAGGTAAGCCCCCTTTCACTTCACCTCCTGTATGCCACTGAGCAACTAGAGAATAATAATGGTGGTTTTTTATTCCCTTCTGGCATTAAGTCTGAGAGACAAACTGACAAGTAACAAGAAAATTCAAAATTAAAGTTGACACACCTTTCTTAATTCTTTTCAAGGAGCTTGAATATAATTATTATTTAATGCTTCTTTGTCCTTGTAAATATATAGGGTACTGGTCAACATTTGAAATTATTCAAGGTAATAGAAAACAAGACCAAAACAAGAATAATACCAGAGAGTCTGGAGATGTGGGATCAGATGGAAGAAGTTTCTAAAGGCCTAAAATGCAGACAAATGCAGAGCTCTCTTTGTGGGTCTAGGCAGGGTTTTTCAAGAGTTCCTGTCATTCTTGTGACATTTTTTTCCTTCTTTGTGTAGCCCTCAAGCTCTGCCTTATTGCATGGTCACATTTTGCTTTTCAGATTTATCACCATTGATAGTGTGTCAGGAATGTCACCCATGTATACAAAGGACAGTACATTATTACATTTGAAGGTAGAAAAGATTCTTCAGTCACTAAGCAGGCTGACCTCAGGGCTGTCAAGCAAATTATGCCAGCCCAGGATGCCTGCTCAGAGAATCGTTGTGGTGTGGCAGGTGATGAATGAGTGTTTTTCACGGCCTCAGGCTTCTTCCTGAGAGAGAGACTAAGTTGGAAGATGATTTTAGCAATCATGGTGGGTAAGTCTGACACAACTCTTTATACCACCACCTACCTCTCTGATTGTGTGAGGAATGATGGCAGGACAAGGTCTTGACTTGTGGGATATAAAGATGAGAAAAATCCTCTTCCCTATCAACTTGCCTTCCTTGAAATGAAAAGTTGCCCAACTAGAACAGGGTTTCTATATATCTGAAGTTTTGCTCATCCAGAGAGAAGGGTCTGCAAAATGCTCACTTTTTCAATCAGTGGAGGTTAGAAACAGACTTAGACAAAATGGCTCTTGGTTTTTCACATTATCTTGGTATGTTTTTTCATATTCAAATGTCATCAACTCCTAAAAGAATATGAAAGACCACTTTATCTTTTGAGAGAAACTAATCATAGGGCAAGTGTGTTTTACTTCATAGATTTAGAAGTGGGATTTATTATTAGAAGACACTAGGAGTTGAATATTCATTAGTATCCTTGATCCTCTTTTGAGTAGAAGACTTAAAAAAGCCTGGGTTTGGAAAGAATTTTTTTAATCTTTTCTTTTTCCTCTGCTTTTAGGCTGATGTTAAGTTCTGCCATCTGTAGAATGTGTGCATTTTAAACCTCTTTTACTTATAAGCTTCAGTTCTTTCAGGAAGTTGGTTTTTGCTTAAATGGTAGAAATTAGTTTCTATCTCACATAGTCTCTGCATTATTAAAATGCAGCTTGTTGTACAGAGTTTTAATGGACTCTTTAGTGCCTTTACATATTAATGTTATATACTAAGAATCATCTAAGTATTCCAAATAAAAAGTATTCATCAATTAAATGTTCTGTTTTATTTGTGATCATAAATGAAAAGAACATGTTGGTTATCTTCATGGTCATTCAGGAAAAAAACTATAACCAAACACAAACTTAGTCATATAATTTCAAGGGAGCCTAAAATTTATTACTCTCTGTCTTTTTTTTAATCTTTAACAAACAAACAAAAAAGCAATTTCAAATTACTAGTGATTATTTAAGTATAAAATACTTATAGTAAGTTCTTAATCCAAGACAGGTTTTTTTTTTTTTCCTATCAATAAGAAGAATGTGGTAACAGTTTGTCTTCAGCTGGTATGTACTTAGAGGTTTTGAACTCTTTGAAAATATCTAAGTAAATGCTACTTGGTGAGGTCAACCATATAGAAGGAACAGAGCATAGAAAAGATGAGAATAAAGTCAAATAATACATCATTTAAAAATTGTCTAGCTCACATTTCTCTCAACAGGAAAAATAAGTAGTTTATCATCAGATATTCAATGATTTTTTTTCTGTCTGTGTTGGCAGTATATACAGTCATCAATAAAATATTTGATTTTTAAAGTTGTTCAATCAAATTAACAACCTATCAAGTTGGGCCCTAGGTGCCTCTCTTCGAACAGATGAGGTGGTATCCTGGGATAGTGCTAAGAGCCCTAATTTAAAGCCAGACAGCACATACATCTTCTATTCCCTACTCTGCCACTCATTAGGTGGGTGTTCTTGGGTAGCACTTAACATATCTGGATCATGTTTTCTCATTTGTAATGCTAGAGGCTTGTGCCAGATTAATTCAACAGCTATTTACTTAGCTATTATGTGCCATGTTTCAGTGAAATATAAAATAAAAATGAAAAGTGACCTCTGTCTTCAAGGAGCTGAGAGTTTAATAGGAGAGACACCTGTAAAAACTAACATATGCAATAAAGAAGTTTTCAATACTCTTATAGAAATTTGTATAAGGTACATGGTAGGGGGCACCAAAACAGGAGTGTTCAGTCCTACCTGGGTTTAAGTAGGAGGAAAGAAATTGACAATGACTTTACAAAGAAGATGTTTGAACTGAGTTTGAATATTCTCCAGCTGAACAGGGGATGGAAGGTGTAAGAGCACAGGCCTATAAGAGTAAGTCAACACTTACTCCTACAGGAGTAAGCCAGGACCTAATAGAAGTCATGTATGGCTGTAATATGAGATAAAATGTGCAATGGATGGTTGAAACAAGTGGAAAAGGATTATAAGACACAAGGATTCTGAATTTTGTAAGAAGCTATGCCACAGTTTCAAGTAGAGCTTGCCAACTGTTCATGTCTGTGTTCTGGAAAAATCACTCTAAAAAAAGTATAGCAAAGACTTGTAGAGGGCAAAGTTTAGAGACAAGGAAGCTACTTAGGAAGCTATTAAAGAGACATACAGGAGATGATGAAGGTGACAGCAGTAACTATGGAGCAGAAGAGAAAGAACTGTAAGAGATGAGACCTGTTACTTTCTACATATACAATGTTGAATAGTACACAATCCCTATTCTTCAAAAGCTTTCAGTTGAGTGGGAGAAACAAAAATATAAATATGAATATACACTTACAACAGAATGGGTTTTTCAACTAAGCACTACTGACATTTTGTATTGCATGATTCTTTGTTGTGGGATTCTACATTGTAGGATATTTAGCAGCATCTCTGGCTTCTACTTACTAGGTGCCAGTAATACCCCAACACTTTGTTACAAGCATATAGTAGATGCTCAGTAAATATGAATGCATGGATGGATAGATATATTGATAGATATTGTGAAATGTCTTCCCATTCTATCCCAGAGAGAAAAACTAGAGTTATACGTGGCCTGAAGAGCAATAAGTACTAAGGATATACTAAAATGGCTTTGATACCATATCTATTGTTTGATGTACTTATAATGGAAGGAATTAAGACTCAAAATATGGATGCATGTTTCTGTTCTATTGCGTATTTAAATATAAATAATGTTATTTATTTAAATGTCATTCTAGATTACTTATTGAGTGAGGGCATAATAATATATGTGTTGTATCCCATTGCTAGTAATCATCATAAGTCTGCTATAAACAAAACATTTTAGCATGTTGTGATGGGAAAACAGGGTTTGGTTTAAATTCTGACTTAGATTCAATACTAAGCTGTGTCAACCTAAACAAGAGTCACTAATCTTTAATTTTCTCAACTATAAACATATTGTTGTTTTGATGATTACATAAACTAAAGTATATAAAATATTATATAGTAGGTTATCAATAAATGTTACTTCCCTCTGCCTCTTCTTCAAACCACCTATATTGTTAGGAATTACATTTGACTCAGAAACAGAGCTTTTATAATAATGGCTTAAACAGTTTATTTTCCTTCCATACAAAAGAAGTCTGGAGGTCTACAATTCAGGATTTATATGACACCTCCACAAAACTGTTAGGGAATCTAGGTTCTTTTTAGCTCAACACTTTACCAATCCTGAACCATGGTCCTAGTACTCAAAATGCCTGGTTGAGCACCAGCCACCACTGCTGTGCACCAAGCAGCAAACTAGAGGATACATTTTAAAAAGTTATACCCTCACCTAAGGAGCTTACAAAATGCATTTCTGCTACAGTAAGTGTTCTGCTATATAAATTCCTTAAGACCTAGCATCTTAGAATATAAACAGAAATGTTATAGCATTTATAGAATTCATTTTACTATTCTATACCGAACATTATTTAACCACCTCTAAATTAGTCTGTATATACATGTGTATTCATATGTACATGTATATATTCCTAAATAAATTTGTTATATTTTAATGGTGACTTTCAGAAATGGAGCTCATTAGTTCTGACATTCAAAAATTATTTGATTTTTTAAATCACATTACTTACTGACAGGGCATGGAGACAATCATATCCCAGTAGCAATGACCATACCTAATGCCCAGTTCTGCATTTCTAAATATTATTTGCCAATAAACAGATCTAGGAATTGTTGGCAATCAGCATTAACATCACCAGTGATAAGTCATTAGTATAATCTTTCCCTTGGTATGAAGTGACTAAAAGGGAATTTATCTCTGGTATTCTTTCAAAAAACTTATAACTCCAGTCCAACCATGAAAAAAAAAATTACCCCCCTTTTCCCCCAAATTGAGGGACATTTATAAAATATACAACCTTACTCCTCAAATTTGTCAAGGTCATGATAAAGTAACAACTGACAAACTGTCACAGACTAAAGGAGACAAAAGAAGCTTGGTATGTAAATGTAATGTGGTATTCTGGGGTTGGATCATGGATAGAAAAACAACATTAGTGAAATCTGAATAAAGTCTGGAATTTAGTTAACAGAAATGTACCAAAATTGATTTCATAATTTTGCCAAAGTTACTGTGGTAATATAAGATGTTAATATTAGAGGAAACCGAGTGAGGAATATATGAGAACTGTCTGTATTACCTTTGTAACTTTTTATGAAGTTAAAATTATTCCAAAACATAAAATTTATTTTTAAAATACAAATTATTGGCACACATTGAAAGTATGTTCTCTTATAGGCTTCACTTGTGTAGGAAATTGTCGGCAGTAGATGTGTTTAAGTATAATTCTCATGCATTCAGGGACGCTGTCTAGTTTGTTTCCTGCCATTTCTCTAGTATCTAAAGAAGTACCTGACATAGAGTAGGCTCTCAATAGATATTTGTCAAATGTTGAATAAATGCATATATATTGCCTTCCGAAAACAAATATATGTGTTTAGCTGAGGATAATACTAGGGAAGAAAATGCATACCAAAACCCCCTCTGATAAGTTTCTGAGTTACTGTGATTTTCCAGTGTATTATTTTATAAATTGTAAGGGCATTCTGACTTGCCCTTCATTTCACAGTGCAGGAGAGTCAGCATACTTTTTCTTCGTAATTTTCCTAATGGAACATTTTATGCAAGATAGGTCCTGGAGGAATTGGTAACTGACTGTCAGGCATTTTATTAGAAAAACAGGAGTTTGTAGCACTGATTCTAATTCAAAGAAACGTAAGCCTTTTTATAATCCTATGAGATTAATAGATCACAGTTAGAAAGCTGCACAGTACTAATTTTCCAAAAATTAGTAATTTTCTTTCTAATAGTATAAAAAAGATCTGATGGAAAGGCACTAGATTAAAATCCTAGCCTCACCACTTACAACCCATGTGATTGTAAGAAAATTTTGTAAGTGTTGTTTTTCTAGTAAAACTTGGATAGTCATACCTCACAAAGTATATGTACAGTCCTCTATTACTGAAAATACAGGATACATTACTGTAACAAGAGCTCAAGAATACAGTGGCTCTCAGCCCAAGAATGGTAGAACAGCTTTCTGGGAGCTCAGGCCACTCCATCTTGTGGCTTTGCCACCTCTGGTCTTTGTTTATTTTTTGTCATGCTCACCTCATCACCACATCCACATTGCAGGCCACAGGAAGGAGGAAGGCTAGAGGAAACACACTCTTGCTTCTGAGGGCATGACCCGGAAGTTATCACTTCTACTCATCTCTCATTGGCCAGAAGCGAGTCATGTTACCCCAGCCGGCTGCAAGGGGAGCTGGGAAATGTTTTCTTTAGCTGGGAAGCAATCTTCCAAACTAACACTTCTGGTATTGTGGAGATTGTCAAGAAAACGCGCAGAGCCTGCCATAAGCACGTAGAGTGATGTCTCATATGGAATAAATGCTCCCAAAATGTTCTCTTTAAATCGTCTGGAAGGTGATTAGTGTGAAAGGAAAAGGCAAGTGGAAACATTTTATCAGCTATGATTTAGACCTTTCTGGGAAGTTACATTTGCACTTGAAAACTTTTTATCTTCTTTTAAATTAAGGTAAAACTCCCAAGAAATAAGATTTATAATCATCCTAAGGAAAATAAGTTGCAGAAGTAATATTTCAAAGTGTACTTGTTTTTATATGTAATGGCTTCAGCTAGCTTCCTTTCAAGCTCAGAAACCCTGGTCGGCTTATTTAAAAGGTTCTGTGCTCTGTTAAAAAAGAGGAAGATGCAAAGTAAACTATGTTACTTATTTTTAATGTAAAAATTATTTTGTTTGCTCAGTTGTAATTTTGTTAACCAGATTTTCTTCTGTTTACTCATTGCATGGATTCCGTTTCAAGCTTTAGCAATAATTCATACTTACAGATTTGGTACTGCATCACTGGGAACATTTTTTGATTGGTTTGACTTGATTGTTTTCCTGAGGATATTTACTCTAACCTGCTGAGAGACAGTTTTGTTCTAGGCAAAGCTGTTCATACTAAGCCCAGTTTATGCTAACCTTGCTTAGGACATACTTACATTTGTGGGCCCCAGCTGCAGGTTATCACCCCTCATGTGATCACTATCAGACAACACTGCTGACAGCTGGACAGGGCTCAGTTGGCCCTGCCCTTTGTGTGACATTGACAACATGAAGGGTGAACATGATACTGGTTGGATTAGTCGGCTTGGGCTTCCATAACAAAATGATATAGACCAGGTCACTTAAACAACAGACATTTATTTCTCACATTTCTGGAGATTGGGAAGTTCAAGGTCAAGGTTCTTGCCAATTCAGTTTCTGAGAAGAAAGCTCTTCCTGGCTTGCAGGTAGTTTTACCTTCTTTGCTTTTACACGATAGAGAAAGAGACCTCAGATATCTCCTTCTTATAAAGGCATTGGCCTTATTGAATTAGGGCTGTCCCTTAAGACCTCATTTAACTAATACCCGCTCATAAGCCCTATCTCAAACTATAGTCATGTTGGAGGTTAGGGCCTCAAGACGTGCATTTTGGGAAAATACAAATATTCAGTCCATAACAGTGATTTCCTTTTCATTTAGCATGGTACCCACAAAAAGTGAATGCTTTTTCTAATACTTGTTCTGTGCCATTCTGGGCATCCTGCCCAAAATTTCCTATAGTAGAAGAAAAGATTGCTTCAGCAACTTCCTAAAGTCTCTTCCTCTGATACAATATTTGATTTAATGTCATTTTTCAGCCCCACACAATGCTTTGGAGTTATAAAATGTTAACATATTACAAAGTAATAAAAGGATATTTGTAGAGAACTCTACAGTTTTCTTACTTACATAAATATCTTAAATATTTATGGTAACTTCATGAGAATAGTTAGGATGTGTAATTAGTTCTATTTACTTATTGGAAAATTGAGGTTTGGAGAACTTCAGTGATTTTCCTGAATTCAGAGTCCAGAGTGCTAACCATTACGCCATGGAACCTCACTTCAGTGATTTTCCTAAGGGATCAGGACTAATAATTGATTGACACTGAGATTCTATTCCAGGTCTTTTAATTTCTAATGCACAGTAGACCAAATAAAAGCTGGAATTTGGCTCTGGAGTCACTAAGGTTTGGTTTTAATCCAAGTTCTGTCACTTATTAACAGTAAGTGGGCAAGTTACTTAACTCACTAAAATCCCTCAGTCTTCTCTGGAAATAATAGAGTCCACCTCATAAAGTTCTAATGAAAATTATGTAATGCATATAAATCACTAAGCATAGTATCTGCTGCATAGAAAATTGTTCAAAATTGTTGCTTATTATTTTTAAGCACATATCAAATTCTACTGTATTGAATTTAACTCTGGAACCAAATTTATATGTTTTACTTGACTTTAGTATAAAATATTATTCAAATTATGGAAGCTAGTGACTGATTTTTAAGTATTTTGTAGGTTTATAAGTATTAAAATTTATAATATGAATTTTACTGAGATAAAAGCATCTTAACTGTCACCTCAACATCTGTATCAGTGTGTATACATTTATTCTTGCTTGGTCAAGCAACAAATTAAAACAGTTAACAATTAGTAGGTATTTCAAACTCTAGTAGTTATACTTTAAGCAAACCAGTGTAATTTTTTATTATCTGGCTTTGGTTTTAGGTCATTTAGTATTCATTAATGAAGAAAACTGTTTGCAATTCTCATTTTTATTTTATACCAGTAAGCCAATAATAATCAATAAATGCTGATAATTGTGGTTAAAGAAATACTAAAGAAGCAAAGATTTAGTTGCTTAAAAATTGCTATACAGAAAAGTTCAATTATTGTGATTGTTCTCTATATTAGCCAGGATTTAATCTTCATTGAAATACATCTTTTTCTTACTGAGATTCTATAAAACTAAGATAAAAAGTTATTGTCATTATAGGCTTATGTCAACTATAATGACAGAATAGTACTCTCCTAATGTGCCCAGTTGTGTCAGGTAATCTAATATGTGTGTCAGAGTAAGTTAATAACATACTTCAATTTGTTTTGCATATCAGTCCTGATTCTCAAATGGAATAGGTAATTAGAAATTTTTATATATTTTTTAGATTTAAGTGTGTGTATGTGTGTGTATGTGTGTGTGTGAGAGAATATTTTTATTTTGATAATAGTTCTAGTTAAAGTTTCATGCAGGAGTCCAAACAAACTTTCCTTAGGTAGAAGAAACTACACCAAACCAGGAGCAAAGTCTATTAGCAATGTAAATGGCATTACCTCTGATTTGTGATCAGCTGAACAAACAGTGAAGGGCCAATGTGACTTTCAGTCTTCAGGAATGGCATCTGATGACTTTTCCAGGTAAAAACTGCTTCTAACTAATTACATAGGTTAGTCCATTCTGAACCGTCTTGACTGAGAATGTATAATACTTATGACTTGAATTGATCCTAAATGCTTCTTAGAATCTGGGTAGGGCAACTATGAATATATAGATGAGTAAGGTGGATAGTAACGAAATTATTTTCTATGCCTCATAGATGGTCTCAGAGTGATTGTACACATTTAGACGACACCCACACACACCCTCTTTGATGGTTTTGATTTGAGAAGGCAAGATGAATATACCAACTACATCAGTTTGTTTTTGTGTATTACTGTTATAGTTTTAAGATATGATTTAATTTGTGGTATGTACTCAGAAAGGAGAGTTTCATATTACTTTGTAAATAGCTCACTCATTGTCTTTGTTGTATATACTTGTTTTGTTTAACATATTAACTTCTTGAGAGCAGGTACCATGTCTTACTCAGTATGAATGAACACAGGGCTTGGCCCATAGTAGATGCTTAATAAATATTTCAATGAATGAATAAATGATTTGAGTTTATGAATAGAAGTCTACAATACTTAAATGTGTAACATACATACATGTTAGCATGATATGTAGAATCTATCAATGTGTGTATGGACACACATATCCACACAAACATCTCATAATTCAGAGTACTGTCACTATTTAAGGAAAGTAAGTAATGACTAAAGTGTCTAGCCAACAATAATACCATAAAATATGTAATTAAATAATGAGCAATTGCTGGAGCAGGAAAATAATTAAACTTATTAATTTCTTAATGTGAAAAATGGACATATGTCAGTTTAAGAACATTATGAAAGTTAAATATATCATCCCAAGAAAACTTAGAGAAATTCAAGGACATATTTATTTATGGCCACCAGTTATTTGTTTTGCTTTTTAAAAATGAAGACAGATTGTCAGGTTAAGCCACAGAACAGTTATTTTCTTCATTGTTTTCCTTACTGTGGACATAACTAGTATTCATCTTAATAATTTACTAAAAATACTAAAGCTTAATTATCTAAACTTTAATTAAAAGGCAGTTATAGTTTTTTTCTAATAAGAATAAGAGGTTATGTAATTCATAAGTTTTTAATAAACTCTCAAATTAACCAAATTTTCTCTAAGATTAGCAATTATAAAAAAGCACAGGTCCATTTGCCATATTTCCTACTAGAAATGTACTGACATACACAAAGTTTCTATTTAAAATAGATACCACCTCTATATAATTAAAGAATTACAGTAATAGGTCTTTCAGATGGAAAGGAGCTATATTCATGTATACTTTTTGGCATGTGTCATTAGAGAAACTTTAGTTTCACTGTGAAATTATGTATCTAATATATAATCACCTTTGTATTATCTACTCTAATTAGAACTAGAAGTAGCTTAAAATGGGAAAACAAAACAAAACAAAACAAAAGATTCCAAGATCTCATCTAAGGAGATAGTTTTGTCTTACTCTCCACTAATCTCATCCTTAAAAAACAACAGCCCTTCAATCCAACCAGGACTGGGTAGCTGGCCTACTATCTCATGGCCTACTCTCTCATCTGAGGCTTTGAGGAAAGGCTTAGTTTTTACTATAGTAGCCCAGTGGTATGGGGCTTCTTCTCCATGTCATAATTGTCCATTTGCAAGTAATGATTACTTTCTACTATCTTGATATATTTTCATACCCAGTTTTCTTTTATATTTCTTATCTCTCATATGAAGATTGCTTGAAACTATCTTTTAAGAGCTTTTCCTCAAACCGCCTCCTCTAGCAAAAGAACCAGCTTTTATCACAACACATTTAATTATTAATACCTCAATCAGGAAGATAAACAAACTAGTGCAGCAGAGATTATTAGAACAAGAGAATCACATAATCCAACTTTTATTCTCTTTAGATCCATCTTCTAACATAAAGTTGGAGTTAGTCTATATTTGTTGAATTGCCTAAATTTTTTAAAGCCCATAGTTGATATGGGATTAGAGCTGCAATCCAGACCTCCTGCCTCTTGCCTCCTGCCCCCTTCCCAGAATTATAATTCTCTGTAATATCAGCATAATATCATATCATATATTCAATAATATCACATATTCATATATATGTATAATTTAGGTATTATAAGAACACAGTGGAGAGGGATATTTCACTGAGCCTGAGTCAGTCAAGAGAAATTTCATCTCTTATAAGCAGACGAAAGTGGGCAAGGAGAAGAAAGGGCCAATAGGAGAAAATCACAGAGGTGAGAAAAAGCATGGATGTACACAGGATACTTGAGACAGGTATGTGTTGCTGATGCAATGTTTAAGACAGGGATGGTGAGAAATGAAGCTCAGATGATTGTTAGGGGTCTCCTCATGAAGGCCCATATAAGCCTCACTAATGTAAATCACATAGTGAAGGCAAAGCTTATGGACCCAGAAACCCTGTTGGCTAGTTCATGCCACACTCCTGACACTGTGTATTATTGATCTGACAGATAGGTCCTGGTCCTCCACAGAAATGCTTTGAATAGATAAACATAAAGAGGATTTTCAGCAGAAGAGTTACATGATTCAATTTGGCTTTTTGATATGTTGTTCCAGCAGTAGTCTGGAAGATGGATCTAAGGAGAATAAGAGTGAAGAAAACCAGTAAAGATGAGAAGAAATGAAGGACAGTGGTCAGTGTCAGGAATGAATCTGAGATATATTGTAGAATTAAACATCTAGGACCTGGTGGTTGTGTAACTATGAGAAGAAAAGGAAAGGTGGGAAGCATGTATTGTGGTAAAGCTGCCATCATTTAATTCAAAGAATACAAGAAGAATTGACTAGGAAAAAAATCAAATTCAACTTTTTCTGCAAATGTATTGGAATTTAAATTTATTTCAATTTTTACTTTAAAAATGAACCCATGAAGAAATTCTCATAGATCTTCAATGAAAATCTTGTAGCACTTTAAACTTTTAAAATATATCATGGACATTACATTAGCAATAGGTCAAAAACATAAATACATGGGAACCTCACCTTTTAAAAGCTCTTTTTATTTTAATGATACCAAAACATTTTAGTATAACTAATTACTACTTCTACACACAGAAATTTTGGTAGAGAGAGAAATATATTAATTCTTTTTTTTTTTCTTCTGGTGCTCTTCCTTGGAGTCTAGCTCTCTGCATAGTCAGCTACCACACGAAGCCTCCCAAACAAAAGGCATTTGAAAGCTTCTCCATGTGAAAAGAGCAATGCTTGGAGGCCAATGGGAATTCCAGATAGACAGCATTTCTACTTCTGTTTCTCAGTCTAGTTTTAACATTTATTGAGGGGCAAAACAAATTCAACAGATCTAAGGGCCATTCTTCATTTGAACTTAAAGTTCAAATAATGCTAAATTTAATGTGTACTCAAATGGTTATAAGTATTGTTAAATTCTTGTTCATTGAAGATTTATAAGAAATATATTTTTTTTCTTACTCTCTGCCACTGGTTTTATTCTTCTTCTGAAATATCTTTTATTATCTCTGGATATTTTTTTAGGATAAATAACTTAATTCTCTCACATGAAAGAGTAAAAACTCTCAGCCCAAAGAAGTTTAGTGTTAGAAATGGTTATATGGGGGAATCCAGTTAGCAATACCAACAGTTATCTGGACATAAAGAGCTGAGGCTGGTGGCAAAGGCCTCAGGCACTGAGTAGCAGTCATTAGCATAGATAGTGCCCTGAGACACAGGGATCATCCAGAGGGAGGGTGTAGAAGGCCACCAGCAGAGAATTATTGCTGAAACCTCAACATCCACATACACAAAACAGTCCTCAAAGAGACGGAGTCACCTGATCACAGAGGCCAGAGAAGGACCTGGGGAGAAATAACTCAGGAGGCAGGGCTAAAGAGAAGTTCAAGAAGGTAGGAAGAAGAGAGCAGGCGAAGCAAAGAACACCTTAGGCAAAACCTACTTTTCTCTCATTGACCTGGCTCCTTGACCTGCCTCTTTCATAGTCTTTCATCATTACCCAACTCTTTTGAACCATAGGAAAGATGGTAGTTAATCATTTCTGTACTTCCAAATGTTAATGATTTATTCCATGTGAAGAATATAATTTCCTTTGTGTGCAAGTATGACTTTAAATGAGCTTCTTTTAGCATCACTTCCATTTAGTTTGTTTATAGGCTTTGTGGCCTTTAATGGTATTTTCCTGTAACTAGCTACAATTAATTTGACTATAATGTAAGTGTTTCAGTAGTTATTATTTAATGGTTAGCAGGCAGATTTTATCATTGTTTACTCAGGAATATTTTTTAGTTCACTCTGCTCCTTGTTCAAAATGAAACTGATAAATACCTCGCTCAGAACCAGACAAAAATAGTTTAGATTCTGCTTTCATAGACTTTCTACTTTGTTATTTGCACGAAGAGAACTCCTAACAATTTTAAGAGCAGAAAAGATCATTTTATTGTACAATGTACTGAGTGAGGACAATGTTGCCTTTCTGATCATTATCAGTTATGGTCTGTATTTTATCCACAAAAAGGTATGGTTCTGTTTCTCTCTGAATAGGTTGTAGTTTAGGTATGTGTGCCCCACTGTATAATGCAGTTCATATGTAGGATTCAAACCCCTTAATCTAGGTATAGGTAATACTATTATTAAATTACCCTCATTTTGTTAATTTTTTTTTCCTATTCCTCCTGGGGAAAGATTTTGTTACCAATCTTGAAGAGCATTAGAGTATAGGACTGATTTTTAAAAAAATCATTACTTTTGGTTTATAGGGATACAGGTCTGTATAAAGATAAAATAAGGTAGATCTAATAACAGTGCTATATTTTTTATAAATTGAATGTCAAACTCATTATAAACCTTATTTTCTATGGCATTTTGTGTTTGTTTTTATTCTATTTCTTTTATTCACAAAGAAACTGAGATATAAAATAACTAAGAATTGTATCCAAAGCCACATAATCATGAGATATGAGTAACCTTGGCATTGCTGATGCAATAACTTGACTTCTACCTCTAAGCTTGCTTAAAATATTGGCAGAGCTCTTGAAAGCTGCTCATGTGTTTTTGTTTTTTTCTTTACATAATATTGATTTCTATTGTTTTAACTTCAAAAATTTACATAGCACAATTGTTAAAAAGTTCAAAAGTAATTTTCTTAAATTCAGCTTTTAACCCAAATTTTAAATTATTTTTGAAAAGGCCTGACTATACTGCATATAATATATCTAATTAATAATGCAGACAGTATTTATAAATATTAAGCAAAATGATACACTTTACTTTGAAAAGTTTGTTTTCAGGAAATTAACTCATCCTTTAACGTTGTTTATTTGTTTGTCTTTTGTTTTTTCCTGGTAACTGCTAACTTCACAATGGATCGTTAGCATATCAGTTTATGTTTAGTCTGGCAAAATAAAAATAAAAATTATATTCTTTTTATTCAAAATTAAGTGCTATTACTTAAAATTTTCTTTCTAGTAATAGCCCATGTGAAATTCTTGGAGACTAAGAAAAGACAATAACTCAGATATATTGATAATGATATAAATTTCTAATTTAAATATACCACAAAATGCATGTGTAAAATTTGAGAAGATATGTTAGAGAGTGATATGAATTAGCCATTCTCTAAGTAACTTCACCTTTAAAGGATTAACAATTATTAGGTTAACAACAAATACTTGAGAGCAAAATCTTGATATATTAACTAAATCTAAGTCCTTGCTGTCATATTTGAGACATCTGAAAATCAAATATAATTGTAGAAATTCAGACACATCATCATTTATTGAATAATCCTGGTAACTTTTATGATAGCCAATAATGATACACAAATGATTATCTTTAACTATAGAGGGATTATAAATAGAGCCTCATTTAAGAATTTCCTTTTTCATGGCTTTTGTTTGTTCACCCTTCCACGTGGTGGAAAAGAAGCAAGCCACAGTGTAAAGAGGAGTCCCCTACAGCCTAGCACTTAGTCTCAGAATGTGGTATTGAAAGATGAAAACCAAAGCCTTAACTTCAAGTGGTGCCAAAATCAAAGCTCAGAAACTGAAAATTTGTGCAAGCTCACTCCTCCCTTTGGGTTCCTTCTCTGTGGCTGATCCGTCTGTGTGCCCAGACTGGGAGCTTTGCTTTAGACCTTTGGACATCAGACCCATATTCAAACAGTTACCATGTCCTATTGAGTTTTCCTCTTTCATTTGTCTTCTTTTCTCACTGCAAGCTAACCCTCAGTTCATGCCAACATTATTTCTCATCTGGATTACTATGATGTCTCCTTCTGGACTCCTTAGCTCTATCAGTCTCTGCCCCTCCCCACCAGCTCCTCTTGCACACACACGTAACCCACATTCTCCAACCACTGATGTTCCTAACATGAAAATCTCATCATGTCATGCCCTTCCTTAAAATATTTCTTTGACTCTTCACTACCTTTTGGTCGCATCTGAACACCTAACATGATTTATAAGACCTGCATCGGTCTGGTCCAAATTTACTTCTTCAGGAGCATTTTGCACCCCAGAGATATACTTCAGTCAGTACTGAAATTTTTTCTGTTCAGGGCACCATGTTTGCTTTGGCTTCAGGCCTTGTCTTATGTGTAGTTTCCTCTACTTAAATCAAACCTGGAACCAGCTCTTCCTCTTCTCCACTCTCATTCCCTTTTGCCTAGGTAAATCCTACTCTTCAGGCTTTCAGTTTAGGCCTTACTTTTTCAGTTTAGGTCTTACTGGACACCTATGAAAGAACTAGGTTCCCTCAACATACTCAGTATTACTCCTCCTATTATTATACTTATCACTTTGTATTTTAAATACC
This sequence comes from Cynopterus sphinx, assembly GCA_030015415.1. Lineage (NCBI taxonomy): Eukaryota > Metazoa > Chordata > Mammalia > Chiroptera > Pteropodidae > Cynopterus > Cynopterus sphinx. Next base: position 166,788,853 of record CM057379.1, on the reverse strand, counting down.
TCTATGTTCAAGCAGACCCTTCATAAGACACTTGTCTCCATGAAGGCAGAAACTGAGAGTTTCTTGTCATATCCATAAAACCCAGTAGAGTGTGTCACTTATAATCAGTCATTAAATGTCAGATGATGTTTGGGTAGATGGATTTCAAACCATTTCAGCATTAAAGATAGAGTGAGGAAAGCAGGAACCAAAGCAGATATGGAGCCATGCCAAAGAGATCAAAAGACCATGAAAGCCAAGAGACAGTAGCACTAGGAAGTAGCAAAGTAGGCCCATCCTACCATTTTTGAGGCCTAAGACAAAAATGCAGATCAAGGCCCACATATATCTGACAATTTTAAAGTTAAAAATCAAACCACTAAACTGGTAAATAAAGTATATTTTATCCTCCTACAATGACAAATATATAGTCATAACAACCTGAGAAGGCTAGCTATTATTTTGGAATTCTCAGACTCCTCAAAGTTGTGTGCCAGAACATAGAATCACAATGTGGCTCCTGTCCCACCCCCTTTTCTTCCCGCCTTGGCCCAGTCCCGTAGTACTGGAGTGTGGACCCGTGCCCCGTTGCCTAGCTCCAGCTACGTTTTCTGAAAACAGCCATTTAGAGGCCATTCTCTGGCCCACACAGATGTTGTCTACCTCAGGGTAAGAGATTTGGAAAAGAGATCTGTACAGACCCTGGAAGTGTTTCCAAGGCTATTGTTAGGACATGGACATATGGAATCCCAGGTACCTAGAATGTGACCCATAAGTGGGGAGGGGGTGCATAGACTCCGTGGGTTGATTCCCTTGGCCTGCAGACTGGGGAGAGGCCTGGATAGAGAGCATTGTGCTTAAGGGTGGTACTGCGAGCAGGAGATGATCTGGATTTATTCAAAGCTTGTATTCCTGATATACTCTTAATATGTATCTGTGAGGGTGTAGCATTAACAAGGACTAATATTGTATTTTTTAAAAAATCAATTTGAATATCTGAATAAACCTTAAAGGTTATAGACACATCTTTCCTAAACTCTTAATTATTTATACTTCAAGCCCATGTTTAAACTAGTGTCTTAGAGCACAGTCTTTCAAGTTAAAACAAGGTTCTAAATTGTGAGTTAGTTTGAGTTCTGAGTTGTCTTTTTAGTGGCTGTGGAGCCCTGGGCAGGGTGCTTCATCTGCTGAGTGGACGTAATAAAATCTTTTTCTAGGGTTGTAGTCAAAGTACATGAGGTTAAAGTCTTTAAAAGGCTTAGCTCAAGTAAATGCTCAATAGATCATAGTGCTGTCATCATCATCATAATCACTGTCATTATTTTTACAGATATTATTTCTTATTGTCTGTAATGATTGCAGTGACCTTGGGCAAGTCATGTAAACTCTCAGAATCCTAATTTATTCACCCCAAAATGAGGTCTGTAAAGCAGAGGATAACTAAGGTTCTGTCCACTTAAGAGCAGGGACTTTTGGAATTTCTTATTTTTCAGTTTACATCAAACCTGAACTTGACCTCCAGGCTACGTTATAAATTGCTAATGAAAGTTGACTACTATTCATTTAATATCACTATATATTCTAGTTTAAGTAAACCTGATGTTGAAAATCTGAATCTTTTGTAAAAACTGAAAAACTCTGGATTATACCTGCAGTTTATGAAATAGGTTTTTGCTTTACAGAAAGATTCATTATAGAGATCCTTTTTGTTTTTTACTGGTACATTAAAAATCAAATTCAATTTGCAAAAAGATATTCAGTTTGTCCACAATTTTTTAGAAATATCGGCAGAGATTTTTAATCTCTTCGAATTACAGAATACTTTGAAAGTTGATTAAATCTGGTTCTGTTTGCCAGTGAGCATTTATTTTGGGGGCTTTGTTTTTTTTTTTTTAGGCTTTATGCCAAGGATTCTTAAATTAGGATCCGTGGACTCCTTGTCTCAAAGAATTGCATGCAAATATTTTCCAGCTTCATGTTGACAGCTAATCCTTCCCATATCCAGTGTTTTGTGTCATCTCATTGGAGCTGGGATGACTTATAAGAGTGCTATGATGCTTTGGGGACATGAGGCAGGTGGAGAGCTCAGGGATGGACAAATTCTCTTAACTGGACATGATTCAAAAGTTTTGATCCTCTACGTGACCCAGTAAAGGTTTTGTCTGATGTTTGTGTAAAAGAGTTGTCAGCTGAAGAGCAGAGAACTAGCCTGTCAGATTCAGAATGTCCCATTTGCCAAGTCTCACATGAGAAAAGTGAAGACAGGAAAAGAAGACCTGCTTTCTGAAAGATTTATTGCATAAGGGTCATGTTGCGCAACATGTGCTATGTTCAGTAGATTTAACTCCTCCCTGATTTCATTCACATTTTACAAGAAAGCTAATTAATCTCTTTAAAAGGGAGGGAATAGATGGTGTTAAAATAATTGAAGGAACTTACATGAATGACAAAACGACCTGAGTCTTATTGGCATTCTGTCTTGGTTCTACAAGCTAATATTGGACTTTCTTCATAAACAGCCTGACACAATGTTGTGCAGAAATCTCTGAGGTAGGCACCCTTAAAGACCTTACATCTCAAGGTGAGGTCTGAATCCCCATGTACTAACCTGCCAAAATAGGACATTCTTGGTGAGTTGGGAATAACACTTACAAATCCATTTTTGGTTTGAAGTCATTTTAAGATATGCTATCTTATCACCTCAGACTTCACAGTGTGTCCTAGAAAATCATGCTGTTTTCACAGTGATATTAAAGGCACAGTGAGATTTGGTATTTGATTTAGATTTTCCTCATGATTTCCCACATGATATGGAACTGCTTCAAGAAGTCACTTGCTGCTAGCATTTCAGACCTTTATTTGGCAATAATGAAAAAAACAACTACTTTACAATGTTTGGGAATGGAATACACATTATACACATTTAGAGTAGCTGACATCTGATATGTAATTTTTCTTATATGCTGTATATAGTGCAAGAGATTCTCTACTAGTGTAACACAGTGGTTGAAGTATGGACTCTCAAGCCAGACAGTATGGGTTTGAATCTCAGCTCTGCCACTTACCTGCTTTATTACCTTAAACAAGCTATTTAATCTTTGTGTATCTTGTTTTCTTATCTACAAATTGTAGATAGTAGCAATTTTATCCCTTACTGTGTTAATTTGAAAACTGAGTAAACTAGTATATAAAATGCTTAGAACAATGTTATATGTTAGCCATTGTTATAAAAATGTGTAAAGGTGACCAATAAAATCTACTTTGCTGTTATAAGGTTCAAAAAATAAGTTAGTTCATCCTTAGTTTAGGATAAGGGTTTACAGTGAGTTTATTTTTATGTCTTGAAAAAGCTGTAATGAGGACAGCTACCATTGCTTTTGCTCTCTTATATCAAGTCTGCATATTAGTCGGTGGATCTCATACACCTGTGGGCTGAGAATCCTCATATACCTGTAAATGGAAATGTGCACTAAGTATTTGGTTGATTGAATAAATACTATTTTTCACACATACCCAGTATACTCTTGCCAAATATATGTCAGCCCTACTATGGTAATGAAATACCTTTATTTTAAACATTACTGACTTCATGACAACATTGTGTATAATCAGTGAATACTAAGGAAAAAAACATTGGTAGCATGCAAAGAGTCCTTCAAAACATTTGATGTTTAAAAAGTGGCTTCATACTTAAAAAGGCTAAGAAAGTATAGTTATTCATTCATTCATTCAAAATACATACTGAATGCCTAGCATAGGCCTGACACTGTTCTAGAAGCAGGGCACATAGAATATAGTTGTTGCTGTAATAGAGATTATATTCTAGTGAAAGGAGACAATGAGGAAGTAAACAAATAAAACAAGATCATTTTAGAGACAGATGGGTGGATGGAGTAAACAATACAGCAGTGTAATAGAGGGAAGGCCTTGCTGATGACATCAATTGTTTCTCAACTGAGCTGAGACAGACCAAATTGGGGGAAGAGAGTTTCTTGCTGAGGGAACAGCAAAGCCAAAAGCCTTTAGATAATAATTAATTTGACATGTTTGGAAAAGAGAGCAGAAGCTTTGGTCTGGGGTGGGGGTTGAGTGTGGAAAATAAAGGGAGATGGTACAAGGCCAGGCTTTGGAAGTAAGCAGGGACTAAATCATGTGGTAACTGTAGGTTATAGTGAGATTTCATTCACATTGCAGTGGGAAACCATTATGCACTGAAGTAGCCTGATAAGATGTGTATTTTTGAACTTTTTTGTTTGGCTGCTGTATGGAGAACCAAGTGTAGGAACACATAAGTTGTCCCCAAAAGATCTGTTAAGAGTCATTAGCTGTAGTCCGGATAGATGTTGATGGCTTGGACTAGACTGTGGCAGTGATACAGAGAGAAACAGAAGGCTTTGCAATATATGTTAAAGGTGGAGACAACAAGACTTTCTAGTAGTCTGGATGTAGGTGGTAAGCAAAAGGAGGAACCAAGGAATCACATATTTCAAGGTCTTGGTCAAGCCCTGTCTTTAGAGTAAAACTATCTTCAGGTATTCTAACCCACTTTTGTCTATCATTTTGGTGCAGCAGTTGTTTTTTGAAGCAGCAGTTGTTTTTTGAAGCCATAATACGTGCAAGGCACAATTCTTGGTACTTAAGATACATTAAGGAACAAAGATCTCTGCCCGTTTTTATTTTCACCTGTACTGCCCACAATTCACACTAAGTTTTATGTATCTTAGTATTAGTCTCTAATTGTTTCAGATATATTATTTTTGTTCTCCAAACAGACTGTTACCTTCCTAAAGACTAGGGATCCCAGTTTTCAGTTTACTATAATGTCGAGCTTAGTGCTGTGGGAAGGAAAAGTAACAGTGAAAATATGTTATTTTTTCATAGATAACTTGTTTATATACTGCCTACTTCAAATAAATAAATGGCAATTTAGATAATTAGGCAATCATTTTTCCATTAAAATAATTATTTATTCACTTAAGAGTTACTTTAAAATAATAGACTTCCTTAATGCATGTAATTAAAAGTTTATTAACAGGTCATTATGTGTTTGTCATGGATGTGGGTAAAGGAACTGAAGTTACAGTATCAGGGGTCATAATCAATTTAAAATTATCCAAAATGGAGACAAAGAAGCTGAAATTTAGAGTTGTAAGCAAAAAAAGCAAACAAGTTCTGATTTCTAAAAATTTAAACATTTAGACAATTTTATAGAGGGCTATCATTTTCTAAATTTACAATTTGTAATTGACAAATATATTTTTATTCTTTAACTAGATCATATTCATCCTGGAAATGAAAAGTAATCATTGGAATACATAGGAAAATTGACCTCTGGTTATAATCTTATGATTATGTCTTAAAATGAAAAGAAGAAAACAAAATTCATAGTTTTATGTTTTGCAAGGAAGACTGAGTACCTTCATAAAGACTCATAGTGTATCAACCCCTTTTCAAGAACCCTTATAATGGTGGCATCAAGGTGTAAGATTTTAGCTAATATATATGTCCTGTGAGTTAATTAAGCTTTTGAGAACTACCTCAGGAATCCAATGACCATTTATGATTTTGTTCCCATGGAAAATGCTTCTGAGTTCTAGAATAGTAATTTCAAACCTAAGGTTAAGGACACATACCATTTATAAGGGGTCTTATTAAAGTTGTTTCTTTAATTCTCATAATCTATTTAATCTTTGAAGACCATCATGATTATCAATGGAAAAACTTTTAAGCAGGTAGTATGCAGCAACACAGGTTTTATAATAAGAATGTAGATATTATTCTCTTTACCTCATTCATTTATTCAACACATTCACTAAGTGCTTTTTCTGGGCAACACACTAGACAAACAGCAGTAAATCAAATCCGGTTTCTGACCTAGAAGAGCTTAAAGTTCCTTGGAGAAGAAGACACATAAACAATAGAATGTGTTAAGTGCCATAAGAGAAGAGTAAATTAAATGTATTATGGGTTCAGAGGAGAGCAAGGTGCTTTCTTCTGATGGCAATGGGAAGTTTTCCTAGAAGAGATAGCATTTAAAATTCCACTTGAAATGGAGAGAATTTGAAAGGACACAGAAAAATAAGGGAATTCTGGGAATTAGGAGAACATGAACAAAGTGATAGAACTAAAAAAGTGTGTATGTACAAGAACCAGTCAGCACTCCATACAGTGAATAGTTCTGAAGTGACTGCTAGGTGTAAAATACTACCTATGAAACCAGAGACAGAAAGAAAAATGAAATTTAGTTCTTGCCCTTGAGGAATAATTCAGTTTAGCATATCTTAGAAAGTGTGAGTAAGAAAATGGTTTTCAGTTAAGTTTGAGGATGGTGATGGGCACTAAACTGAAACGAAGTGTTAAAATTATATTCTATGGAGATGGCTTTGGTGATAGTGATAATACTATCATTTACTAAATCCTTCAATGTTCTATGTACTTTAGTAAGAATTTGCATGCATTAGTTTCTTCAGGTCTCCTCATCAGATACGATTACTGTTTTATTTCTACTTGACAGCTGAGAAAACTGTACCATTACAAGTCAATTAATTTAATGTTGTCTACCTGTTAAGTAGCAGAGTAGGGATTTGAACAGGTGTATTGGATTTTAGAGGCCATAAATCACCAAGGGGAGCCATTGAAGATATTTGAATAGGAAAATTATTGATTTGAGCCATTTGTCTTAAAAATTTATTTGACTACAGGGAGAAAACAGTGATTAAAGGATTATGGTACTGAACAGCTAATGAAGACCTAAATGAAAGTAATGGTATTATGAAAAGGGGAAGGAGGTGAAGGATGTCATAAAAGATAACTGACTTGATTCAGGGTCAAGAAAAATACAGCTTCCAGTTTTAGAGTCTGTATAACTAAAAGACTTATGGTGCCAGGCAATGAAAAAAAGACAATTAGAGGAAGATGTCCCTTGGGGTTTTGGGGAAGTTGACTATTTTAATTTTATACAAGTTGAAGTGAGGTGCCATTGGGATACAGGTGAGAGAGATTCAATAGGTGGTTAGGAAAACAAAAGTTGAGCTTGGAAAAGAGGTCATTTAGACATGGGATCATATTCTACCAATGGGTCATAGGTCTAGACTGATTGATAAAGGGCTCTAAAGCTATAGTTATATTAGGCTGTAGAAATCAGAAACTGGATTTTTGAAGTGAAGTGAGGTGATAGCAAAAATGAAAAAAAAAAGAGTTACAAGTTAAAGGATAAGAGAGTAATTGGTAGATGAATGGACTAATAGTAATGAAGCAAGTCTTTTTTGTTTTCCTTAAAAATAAAATGACTGAAGAAAGATGGTGAGTAATGGAGTAAGATCTTAGAATCGGTGGGGTCGTATTAACTCAAGGTCACAGGTGGTGAGTTAGACAAGTGAGGGATGCTTGTTGCCTCTTTTAGATTTATCCAGACTTTATTCATTCTTTAGGTGACCACTTTAAATGCCACCTCTCTGCTAAATCTTTACTCTCACATAGTTTCAATCCATAGAGGCTTAAATGTTTCTTGTCCCATTCCCCTTCTCTTACTACAAACATGCACCATGGACCATGATTCTCAAATCACTTGAAGGGCTGGTTAAAACAAAGGTTGTTGGGTCCTACCCTCAGAGTTTGTGATTCTACAGATCTGGGATGGCACCAGCAAATTTGCTTTGCTAACAATTTCTCAGGTGATGCTGATGCTGTTGATACTTTATATACTACTGAACTATGCTAGGGACCTATGAGAGGTACCAGTAAAGGGTTTGGGAGTTGGAGAATGGGCTAATATGCCAGACCTGGAAATGTTCTAGAAAAATGCTCCAGGAATCAGGCATGACTTAAGGGTAGGCGTAAAATAATGGAATATTTTGCTTAGCTCCATGAAAGAAAAATACTTCAAAGGAAACATCAACATAATTCTTACAGAGGAAAGAGTTTTCTTAGGAGATGTCTATCATAGGTATAGATTGGATGGAGGAGATAAAGATCTTTATTAAAATAGGTTTAGATTTAAAAAAATAAATTTAAAAAGTGAAAACCACAGCAGTGACTATAATTTTACTTTAGTCATGAAGAACTAAATATTGTGTGAGCAATAAGTACAAAATTGTTATTTGGGGGAAAATAAGTATAGAGCTAGCATACTGTGTTCCAATTAGAGTGTTATTTTGTCATTCATAACAACTGAGATCATTGGTTTTGGAGATGTGCACTATTTCTAAGAGCTGCTTTTATAATTACCATTTTGATCACTGCATCTAATTATTCCCTTAGGTTTACCTGTCTCTAATAGTTACTGTGCAAATCTGACATAAGCAGATAAACTAAATCGTTGAATTGGGGTGGGTATAATTTTTTCTGTATGCCAGCCACTCAAGTGTTGATTGGCAAATGTGCTAAGTTGCACAATCAAAGGTGTAAAATCTTTCCTGACATTTACAAACATCAGTCATTTCAAGTTTTTTTTTCTTCAGACAGATTACCATTAAACTAAATTATCAGTATCAATGACAGTAAGCTTAGCCAAAGCAAAACAACCAGTCAGTCATACCCATGCTGTGTAACACGATGTATCAGAAGCTTTATTCTGATCACATAGCAGATGGTACTAGATGGTGAGTAAAATTGGTTAGATATATGAATAAATAATGTATAATTTTAGTTCCAAGCCTGTACAACTGTTAATTTCACCATAATTCCCCATACAACTGAAATTAGGTTTTTAAGTTGAAATGAAGAAACATCCCCATTAATGTTATCATCATCAAATTATTGCTTTAGTATTTTTAAAATACATGCTGTAAATTTTTATTTAAAACCTAAAAATCCACAAGAAAGTAAACAAGGTCTTCAAGCCTAATGGCATGCAAATAAACTATTCTGGACTAACAGTATAAATAAAGTTCATATTTTAAGAATGCATTTCTTTTTGAAGTAAAAAACAATTAAAAAAATTTTTTTGCCCATCTAGAAAGAAAAAACAATTTCCTTAAGTTTAAATTCTACCAAAATTCTAAATTTTATGCATAAATATTTAGAGAAAGTTAAATTGCTTTTCTGGAGAGAAATGGCTTTCAAATGGTTTGACTTCAGTTTTGCTTTGGCAGAGTGGTAGTTTCTGAGTAGCTCGGAAGATAGAAAAATTACATGAAAGAAAGTAACTTGTCCGTCTTTTAGGATATATTTGGTTCAGTGTCGTCAGAAGGTAGTCTGCCCTCTCCCTGGAATCAAGTTGCAAACACTATCCTCAATAGTAATTAGACCTAAGCGGCAATTACAGGACCTATGATTTGTTCAGATGCACTGCTTGTCTGCTGTTTCCTAGCACCACATTTCACAGGAGCACCAGGTTGAAATGATGGAATTATTTGTCTCTCAGTGTAATACCTCATACAGTGCTTGAATGCAGAAGTGACTGAGGACTGTAATCTTAAAAAACGAAGGTAAGTATTGCTGGCTGATCAGCATTTATACCTCAGGGAACTTTTCATGAAGTATGTGACAAAAATATAAAACAATTAAAATCAATTTTAGAAGAAGTGAAAGGTATCAGAATTAGAGCAAACAGAATTTGCTAATTTCACGCCTCTTGCCCAATATTATCTTGGTGTAACTTAACTTGTTTTTATTTAAATTGTAATATTGGGTTATTTTGCTAAATGTAACGAAGATATGACTGATTTCTCACATTTTCTTTATCTTCATGAATGATGGTTCTTTTCCTTTTGAAGTTTGTCTCGGACTACCTACTTAGCTAAAGATGAGATTCATGTTTAATCTAAGTATGTTAGAAACTTCTCTCTCTTTTCTCTTCAGGAAATAAATTTAAACAGATAATTGTACATGTCTAAGAATTCACATTTAGATTGAAAAAATAGTGACTGATGGCTTATAATAAAATTGAGTGATATGGATGATTTGCACTCTTGTCACATGATTTTTATGATAGGCACATTTCAAGTTTTTAATCTTCCACCTAGTTCAAGCCAAAAGCTCAATGGCTTTATGTTTATTTAGACTCTTGGGCATAGAAATCTCTCTGGAAACAAGGTAAGTTTAGCTCCTCAACAGGGAATATTATTTGTTATGTGGATAGATGTATTTTGTATGTGTATGATAAATATTTGTGAAATTCTCACTTCTACTTTAATATTACCACTTCAGGTTTCTCACACCTAAAATATCCCTTTTCTTTCAATTTTTCTATTTAAAAACAACTTGAATACATATTACTGTTAAGAAAGAATTTAGAGACTCAGCACTGGGAAGGTGTTTTCACCTTGTAGTCCCCCATGGGATTTCCGGTGGTTTGAAAAATATTGGAGGAGGATTGACTTCTTTTATTCTACCTCATTGGTGGATAAGAAGTGTAAACACAGAGTGTTCAGTACACTCTAGCAAAAAAAAAAAAAATGAATAGATTAAAGTCAATGCATTAGTTTTTCCAATGTACCAGTGACTCTGTGATGTGGGACCTCTTAGCAGACACTGTTGCTCAGCGTATTTGTCACAGTTAAGGTAGTACCTGACTTTGGAAGAAATATTTTTCTAGCGGGGCCCATCATTGGCTTTATTTTGTATATTTGCTTTGTCATAGAATTATTTATTCTTGAGCATAATTTGTCAGAAATATGTTGGACATAATAGTTTAGAAGTATACTTAATATATGGAAAAGCACCTTGTGGTCCACATGAAAAGTTGTAGTATTTATATAACCTGGGACACTGATGATGAATTTCTATAGAAATATACCATTAAATTCTATGATGGATTTAAGTTCTGAACTTGTCCCACTTTGTATGGCAGATACTCTTGTGTTAGCACATATGAAAACAAACCTCAATTGTTGCAATTGATTTGACTTTGTGAGACTTAACCAGAGCTATGGTTTTAATTTAATTGTTTTATCCTGACACTGTGACAAATTTGTCCTGATATTAACAAAGTTTTGCTATTAATCATTTGATTTATAGAAGCAAATACTGAAAACAAAATTAATATAATATAGCTGCAAAACAAGACAAATGACAAATTGTATGAGTGCTTTCTAGTTTAATGGCAGTATTATGATAAGAGAGACAGAGACAAAAAGGCTAGAGGGACAGACAGGCAGGCACGTACACATGAAGAGATAGGCAGAAACAGAGACAAAGAGATGCTGGAGAGATGAGAGACAAAAGAGATGAGAGAGACAGAAAAGATAAACAGATGAGAGGGAGGGTGACTAGGAAGACAGGTATAGGACACAGAGAAAGTGGGTGTTAAGAAAAAAAAGACAGGTACAAGTCAATTGTAGTTTGGAAATAGAGATTGTACAGTTTGGGAACTTTAGATTCTTTTTGCATTTTCTTTTAACTGGAAACATGCTTTGTCAAATTAAATACATTGAGCACCAGGTCCTTTTTTAGGAATTGTTTACTTTTCATTTGTGTCCTTTAAAGCAAAGGGAGTTTAAAAGGCTGTTTGAAGTTCAGAAGAGACCAAGAATCAAAACAAATTTTCTTCTAAAAGAAAATATTTCTATTCCTTTGTTGCCTTATAAAGCAAATCTTTGAAAAGGAAAGTGATGAGCACTGTGATTAAATTCTCTACGTTTCCAAGTGGCTCCTTATTAAAAAATCATGTTTTTGACTTTTGGAGTTCATTGGAAGAGTGAGAAGGAGTCATTTGAGAAGCCAAAAAGAAATTCCACAGAAGAAAAACTAGTACAAAGTCAGTTTAATGGTACAAGAATAAACATGATACACAAGGACAGGGGCAATCATTTAGGATGAATCACTTCCAATGCAAAAATCCTTGGACATTCACTGGAGGACCTTATCTGATGCTGTTTTGCACAGCACTGGTGTCCCAGAAGCTGCCTGCATGACTGAAGCAAGTAGCATCAATTTCTAGGATGTCAAGACAATGGCAGAGGTCCAAGAAGCCAGGCCAGGGATTGGCCATTTGTTCAATACCCACTTAAGACCTGTTGGAGTACAAGCATCCCCTGGGCTACAAGATACTTTGTGTTTCTCAGGATAAGGGTGATATCATGTTGTCTCTCACTTGCCCAGGTTCTTTGTCTGGAGGAGTTAGATACTCTGCTTACTAGATTGTTCCTGTTTATATAAGTTTTGTTCTACAATACTTCATTCTATACAGATCTGTGCCACACAATCAAAAGATAAATGGGAAGGAAATTGTTTTAGGAATGAGACGTTAGGAAATTCCAAATAAGGAATTGGTGCTAATTTAGTCTGCTCTACAAACCTAAGCCAAACCCAGCACTTCCCCCTCTCTCTCTAAATCCCCCTCACTCTCTAAATCCCCCTCACTCTTTTCACCATTTTAACCCCACTATCTTCCCATTTCTCACAATCTCTGCTCATCCCATCCCTGGCATGGCCAGATTAGTCACCCCTACCAGGTTTCCACAGGTATGCAATGCTGGCTTTGATATTGCTTGCAGAGAAGCTCTTGCTGCCAGATAGGAGCCCTCTCTCCTGCTGGTGGATGAACGTGATTTCTTGGCTAATGATGGATCCAGAGTAGTGTTTTCTATGATTATAATACTCCATTAGAATTTTTTTCTGAATACTGTATAGTGCATTAAAATTGGCGGCCATAATATAGTGGTGTCCATAGGATATATGTACAAAAAAAAAGGAAAACAGATTATAGCACAGTTTTGCCATTTCTGTTTTTCCTAAATTGTGTTTGCTAGAAGGCTATTTCTATTTTTATTTTAACATGGGCAACAGCTTTTGAATACCTTTGAAATGTTTGGTTAATATTTAAGCTAGGGAAATCTCTTTTCTCCTCCAAAGTGGGAGTACAGAGCACTGACAGAGCAAATATTAACTCTGTTTCTTAAAACTGAGCAAGCTTCTGGGGGAAAATATCTTTTTAAAAGGACCATTAAGTAAACCACTGTACCTTTTTTTTCTCTTTTGGTTCTTAAATGCAAATAGCCTATACTGAATGCAAGAACTGAAATTCTCTAAAACTAGGGAGCAAAACATTTTCTGTCCTGGAGCTAGAATTTATAACAGTAGTTGGCTGTGTTGACCTCCTGAGTTGCTGTATGCAGCCCCTAGAGCCCCGCACTTTGTGGGAGCTGCAAAGGGGAGGCCTAAAGACAGCCAGACGCCTCAGTGGCCACGCTGCTTTGATCTGCCCCAATGGAAGGTCACTTGACACTGCTTAGAAAATGTGTCTTTTCAAGATTGCACTTTGGTTGCAGTTCTGATAGTACTTCAGTATAAAAACCACCAGTAGAAATATTAGTATGCCTCCTACTATAAGGCCATTTGAATTAGTTATATTGATCCTTACAGAATGTTTAAAAGTACAGTTTTAATAGGGTTTGTTGTTCTCTGTTTTTCCCATTGGGAAGATTAGAAGAATTATTTAAAATGAGTTGTAGCAAATTAATCTTCTGCTGTTCTTTAAAATGGAAAGAAATGTTGGCTCTTGGCCATTCAGGCTTTCTTTCATTTAATTTCTTTCTTCCATTAGTTACATTAATAAAACATTAAAATTAAAATCTCACTTAAAAGTGAATACTTCTAAATTTCAGTCAAAATATAAAAAGAAAAATTACTAATTCACTTTAACTTTTAAAATAATATATGATTTTTGCATATTTTTGATCATACATATTTAAATATTCCAACGATGTCCTCAGACAAGGAGCTCTGGGTTTGATTCTACCATCAGACAGGTACCATACTGCATTAAGTTCTCTCAGTTGCATTTTTTTCTCATATAAAATGAAGGATAGATTTCTAAATTGTTTACCTCTAAAATTTTTTGAAATATAATTCCTCCAGAAATATTCAGTGCTTTGAAAAATATAGTTGTTGTTCCTAGGAAAGTCTGTATTTTGAGGAAGGTTTCTAAAATAAATCATAGTTCTAGGCTGCCATTAGTTCCCTAGCATGCTGTGAGGGGAGAGCAAATAGTTTCTCAGTTTGTAACAGAAAGAGGCTTCAGACCTCAGGGAAGTGTCTCCGTGCCACAGACAGGAGTCACTGGGCATTTGTAGCTCAGGACCATCTCCCTGGGATTTTTTGCCAGAAAATTTCATCAAGCTACTATGACCTCCCAATCCTTTCTCGACCTCAGACAATTTTAGTAAAGCCCTGTCTGGAGATAATTTTGGCTTCTCTAAAGACAGTAATTTAGGAACTAGGCACATGACATTCCCTTTTGATAAGTCAGGTATATTAAAAACTATTTCAAAAAACTTCACAAGGCATTTGTCAAAACCCTATTTTCCCTTTGAGTTTTTTTTTTTTTTTTTGCATGGTCATGTTTAATACTATTGGGTTATAAGTGGAAAAACTATAACAAAGCAAAAATATTTTAAGTTCAGCTTAAAAGAAGACAATGGATCTGAAGACTTTTTTGAAAACCAATTATCTCCTTTATCTTCTTTACTTAAATTCTGAAATTCTCAGATTTTTCAGTGCAGTTTTAAAAAAGGATTGTAACTGATAATGTTGCATGTTTATCTAAACTGTATTTTCTGCTATATAGTAAATAAATCTTACTTTTTTTTTTCTTTCAAGATTTAAAATAAGAAACTCAGTGCATGGGCAAGATATTCAGATATAAATGAATTACCACTTGGCCATGTGTATTCCATTGCTATAATTCTGAGAAGCTATCCATTGCATCTTAGTGAAAGATTCATCATTTGTATAAAAGCTGTCATATCACTACTAAACCCAAAGGACATTATAACTTAAAATCTGTCATGATGTGGCTTCACTGCTATTTTTGATGCACCACTTCATTTTTGCTTATAAACTTCAGTGTGGTACTCAGAAGGATTTATCTTTAAATGCAACATTCTGCTAGAATGCTGATGTTGGAGCTCCTTGGAGGGAACCCTGACATACCCCAAGGGAAATGCAAGTACAGAACTGCCAATTGTTAAAATTATAGATTCTGAGTTCTAGATACACATTTTTCTCTTTGGCATCACTGAATTCTATATCAGTCTCCTCTGCGCACTTCTGAAATTCAGCAAGGAAGCATCAGCAATCAAGGAACTTTTATTTTCTCTCAAATCATTTTAAGTAAGATCAAGCTGACTATGGTAAAAAAGAACTCAAAAAACATTACATTCATCCTAAAAATATACAAACTTGATAGTATTTGAAGATGGTCTTATTGGGAAATTTTGCCTACTTTTTTCAAAATAATTTACTAAAATTAATAGCATTGAATAATAGAAATTTCTGTTAAGATATAACACACACGAAAGTGCACATATCATAAGAATACAATTGAATGAATGTACACAAACATACATACCTGTGCAACTGGCACTAAGATCAAGTATAAGACCATTTTCAACACCCTGGAAGCCCCTGTCATGCTCCCTTCCAGGCATTCCTCTCCCACCTTTCCTACAATAGCCACAGTCTTAACAGCATAGATTCATTGTGCCTGATTTTGAACTTTATACTAATGATATCACACAGCATGTTGACATGATCCTTCATTTTAGTTCTTTTTCTCAACATTATTTTTGCAAAATCTATTTGTTGTTACATGTACTTATATATTTGTTCTCATTGCTATATTCCATTATGTGCGTGTTTCATTGTATGAACATACTAAAATTATTTATTCCTTCTACTGTTGATGGGTTAATGTGCTAATTTCCAGTTTAGGACTATTATAAATAGTATTGCTATAAACGTTCTAATACATGTCATTTCTGTTAGGTATATACCTAGAAGTGAAATTGCTAAGTCATAGGTTATATATATATTCAGTTTTAGTAGATATTACCAAATAGTTTTCCAAAGTAGTTGTAACAGTTTACACTTCAGATAAAAAATTCTAATTGTTGCATATCCTTGTCAACACTTGATAATCATCTTTCTTTATTGTAGCCATTCTTGCAGGTATATAATGATATCTCATTGTAGTTTTAATTTGCATATTGCTAATGACTAATGAAATTAAACATGTTTTCATATGTTTACAGGACATTTTAGTATCTGCTTTTGTGAAATGTCCATTCAAGTCTTTTGCCTGCTTTTTCCATTGTTATCTTTTTCTTACTGATTTTCAGGAGTTCTTTATTCTAGATTCAAGATGTGCATGTGTGTTTGTGTGTGTGTGTGTGTGTGTGTGTGTGTGTGTGTGTGTGTGTAGTGAATATCATCTCCTACTCTCTGGATGACCTTTTCATTCCCTCGACAGTATTTTATTCTTACATCCTTATTCTTTTTTAATTTTTATTT
Organism: Cynopterus sphinx; assembly: GCA_030015415.1. Classification (NCBI taxonomy): domain Eukaryota; kingdom Metazoa; phylum Chordata; class Mammalia; order Chiroptera; family Pteropodidae; genus Cynopterus; species Cynopterus sphinx. Next base: position 166,772,641 of record CM057379.1, on the reverse strand, counting down.
TTTTCAATTGCAGTTGGCATTCAATATTAGTTTCAGGTGTATAGTATAGTGGTTAGACATTTATATAACATAAGAAGTTATCTCCCAATAAATCTAGTACCCACTGGGCACCATACATAGTTATTACAATATTATTAACTATATTCTGTATGCTGTACACATCCCTGTGACTATTTTGTAACTGCCAATTTCTGCTTCTTAATTTTTTCACCATTTTCACCTAGCCCTCCCAAGTCCCATCTCATCTGGCAATCATCACACATTTTTATTCTTAATAGAGTATGTTTGCCAATTTTTTTTATGATTAGCATCTTTTGTTTTCTATATAAGAAATCTTTGCTTATTCCAAGGCCACAATAACGTTGTGGTTCTCTATTATTTTACCTTTAATCTAGAAACACTAAGAATATCTTGAGTGCCTAAAAACATGTTAACTATAATACATTGCATTTTCTATGCTTTTTGCTTACGCAATTTCCTCAATCATTTTCCCTTACCCACCTCTCAAAATACTAGCTAATCTTCATCTTATCTTAAGAGATATCTCCTCTATGGAAACATTTATGAGCCCAACCCCTAGCCATATGTAATTTTTCTCTCTCAAACCTCCTTAACATTTTGTTAATAATACATGACCCCTGAATATACTGCCTTTTATAATTATTAATGGATTGAACTATTTCCATTGAACTCTCCAGGGATATGGCATAGTGGAAGAAGAGAGTAGGAATAGTTCATAACTACAGCAACAGACACTTGATGAACATTTGCTGTGTGTCAGGATCAGGATGAAGCATTTTTATAGAAAAATCTCAATTTGTCCTCCTACAAGTCCTATGATGTAGCTACTCTTACATGCCCCAATTTGTGGAAAATAAAATAGAGGTATAGAGAAATAATCACTTGTCTAAGGTCACACAACAAGAAAGTGGTGTGCCCAGAAGTCATCAGCTTTCTCCTGTTAATGTGTGTAGGTGAGTATTGCCTGAAGGGTGTGCCATAGTGTCATGGTTGTCTCAGAAACTCTGTGAAAATAAAAGGATTGATTTATGCACAAGAAAGTAAGGGTAGAAATTATATCTGCCTAGACATTTGCAGTGTTTGTTAGCACATTAAAAGCTCGAAGATGTCTTACAGAAAAAAAAAACAACAAACTTTAAACTTTGTTGAAGCCAGTATTTTCTATCCTTATTTGATGACAGAATCTTTTTCATGTAACAATTTTACACATAACCTACTTTATAAAATGATAGTATAGGTTTAGAGTCAGATGAACAGGAATGTGAACCCAGGCCCCCTACTACATACCAAGTGATCTTAATCTCTCATTCATAAAATGTGGATAGTAATACAAACCTCATAGAGTTGTATTATAACTTAATAGAATAAGGGACACAAATCACTTAGCACCATATCTGGCATAGAGTAGAATCTTATGAAATGGTAATAGTTGCTATTATATTTTTACAGCCTTTTAGTAAGTAAAATAAAATCTGTCTCTTTTTGTAATCCCTGTAGTTGTCAGCACTGTGCCTTGCACAGTCGGTGCCCCATAGGTATTTATTGAATTAAATAACACTATTTGTGGAAGGTTATTTTATGATAAATATGTTCCAGAAGCACATCTTATATAGCATTTAAAAAATCTTATACATTTTAGTTGCTTTAGTATCAGATACTATATTAAGGTCAAATAAAAGTTTCAACTAGTTCCAAGCTACAAAGGAAATGCATTTTAAATCTCAGGTGAAATATTTCTATCTGTAGCTGGAGAACATGTCTATGTAACTGAAGTGTTTTTAGATGTCCAATTTGGTGACCATAGCATAGTAGTAAAGGGCAGAACTCAGTAGTCAAATTGTCTGAGTTTGAATCTGGGCTCTTCTACATACAAGCTTAACCAGTTGGTGCCTCAGTTTTCCACCTGTAAAATGGAGCTAGTAATAGAACCTTGTTTAATGGGTTACTGTGAGTATACACACACACACACACACACACTTATATATACTTTTAAATATATAATATGTATATATGGAAATATACATATGTCTATATACTTATATGTGTATACATATGTATACACATAACACTCTTAGGGTAGTACACATATACACATATGTAATGTGCTTAGGGTGGTGCCTGACACATAGTATGCATTATAAAAATGTTATCTCAGTTATTATTGTGTGGCCTTTTCAGAAACAAAACCCTTTATCAGTCATATCTCCTATGCACATAGCCCCCTCCTGGACTTGTTTGATAGTCTTTTTGGTAAATTTGTTTTCTTCACATGGCAGACTGATAAAAGAATGGAAATAATGAAAGGAGGGATGGAAGAGATACTGTTTGGTGATTGTCCTGTTAAAAGGGAAAATTTCTCAGTATAATAGACAACAAAACTGGGAAAACAATAAAAAGAGAAAACTAAGTTTGGTTAAAAATCGGAAATGCCACTTATTTAATCTCTTTAAAAGAAATCTTTGTGAGTTCTATAATGTACATGGTCTCTGCCTAATATATTTTTTATAATATGTTGTTTTTTATTTCAAATTACTCACTAAAGCAGACATACATAATAAAGGCATAAGGAGAAACAACTTCTGCAGGATATAGAACATATACAGATTTGCTTCTCCAAGCAGACATTCTGTGATTTTAGCATACTCTCCTTTCTGCAAATGAGTTCTTTTATTTGTGTCGTGATATATAAACAAGGGCCTCAAAGCTATAACCTACCTAAACCTTCAAGATTAAATTTCTAAAGGTCAAAGATTAAAGCAATAATTTCAAGTGTCACCTGGTCCTCAGATGAAATTTCATTGTGATGGATTATGGCATAATCCATTGACATAATAAGGCACCTATTATGTTACAGAGACAGTTGGCTGAAGTAATAGTTTTCTTTGTGATCATAGTGGTGAGTTGTTTTTCACATATTATTCATTTCATAGCTATAGATGAATACAACTAAGGTTTTATTATTAAAATAAAATTTATGGAAGAGGGTTAATTGCATTCTCCTGGAAGAATGCAATATATGGACATGTGTAATTGCCACAGTGAGCAGTGACTGGTAGATCTTTGGGGTATGCATGTTGTGTGAGTACTTAATTTTCATACTGGAAGTTTGACAAATGTATATGTCAAGTAATATAAAAAGCTTATGTTCAAATAAAGTGGAACTCTATTATGACTTGATTTATGATATATATAAGATTATCTCCTATACTTTGAAACAGAACTACATAGAAGAGTTGTCTTACATAATATTGCCAAATAATTCAAAAGGTGAAAAATTAGTCCTGTTTCATGAGAATAGCAATGTAAAGGGTACGTTATACCAGCCTTTGTATTAAAAGACCTGGTCATTATATTTTCAACCTTTTGTTTTTTCCTCAGTGAGTTTTAGAGAAATTTAGAATTTTCTTGCAGGGTGCAATAAATTTTGGTCAAATTTCTGCCAGTATCTTCCAATGACTTTTGGACATCCCAAGGTTGAAGAGAAATGCTTCCCAGTAGTAGCTGCAGCAGCAAAATCTGGGGTAAAGTGACAGAGATCAAACCACAAACTAACCTGTGCAAAAAAATGCCCTTTATCCCCATTCATTTCTCATTTGCAAAAATTCCTTTGAAGCAATCAGCCTTGGTGAGGCAATATTATAAAGTAAGTTTTAAAAGTGAAAACAGCAAGGTTGAGGTGAGGGAATTGATGAAAGCATAGTTTATATTTATTCAGAAGTACTTTAAAACAGTCTGTGTTTAAGATAGTAAATTGTCTGTCATTAAAATGCTAATGAAATGGTAAACAGCTGCTAAGTTTTTTATGCTAATGATTGGTGGCAGCTTAGTAGCTCTCAAGCCTTGTCTTTATTAGCATACAGATTTGATTGGGTAAGGGGGATTGTTGTGCATTCTGACCTTTGTTGATGGAGCAATCTGTTTTTCAAGTTCCATGTTTCATTCTATTTGATTTTAGTTTGTTAGTACAAAGTGACTCTTGCCAGGCCCTGGGGGGTGGGGGCCATGTATTACATAGAGTTAACAGAGCCACCATTGTGGCCTTAGAGAAAGAATTTGCTTTTCTTTGGGAGACTGGTGATGGCAAAATAATTACACATTTGTTCATTAGCCTGGTTAAATAGATACATTTTGTAAACTTTTTATATTTTAGACTTTTAACAGTTATAATAATTGTAAATTATAAAAGGCCATCAGTCCTTTTCAATTTTTCAATTTTGTTAAGATTTTAAACCAAAGCTTTTAAAGTATAGATATTTTAGTAAGTACCTCTGCAACATTTGACATATTGCTATAATACATCATCTTGGAGCTATGGCTCTGAAATTAGCAATGAATATAATATTACTTAATTAGAAGAATAATGTACAATTAAATACGGGGTGCCTATGTGAATGCCAGGCTGAGATCAAAGTATTTACTTTGGCATCAGAAAAGCAACCATTACTGTTTGATCTATACTTTTGGCTGAGTCTCTTTTTGCTGAGTCCTAGTCTATATTCCCTAATGCATGGGGCTGACCTGAAGATTTGTCATTAGAGATAAATACTGCAGATGCATTTCTCTGTTTTTCTGTTTTTAGGATCAATATAAATGAGGTATGACAGTCAATTAAACACCATTGCCAATAATATTCTGGAAAGATTTGAAATATGATGCAGAGTTTATTGCGGAAAATCATTACCAAAAATATCATTGAAATAGGACTTTTAATTATTCTGGGACACCAGTAGTATAAGAACGTTGATGGAAAATTTTAATAGTTGGAGCATTTTCCTCTGCCATTCATTTCTCTTTGAAGTCAAAGGGTATCACCGACATACTGTTGTTTGTGGTCCTATATAGCCAGGCCAGGAGAAATTAAAATCTTCATACACTGCTAATGATAATGTAAAATATTCAGCTGTTTTGAAAAATAATTTGGAAGTTCTCAAAAGATTAAACCATATGATGACCATATGACCTAACAATCTCCAATTCCACTCTTAGGTATACACCTGAGAACTAAGAATATACATCCACATAAAACTTAAAAACAAATTTTTATCACATCATTATTTATAGTAGCCAAAAAGTGCAACTGATGAATGAATAAGCAAAAGGTGGTACATGTACAGTGGAATATTAGCCACATCTAAAAAGGAATAAAATTCTGATTCATATGACAGCATGGATGAACTTTGAAAACATTATGCCATGTGAAAGAAGACAATCACAAAAGACCTCATATTGTATGATTTCATTTAAATCAAATGCCCAGAAAAAACAAATCTATAGAGACAGAAAGTCTTTATAGGAAATGGAGAGTGACTGGTAATAGGTATGGAGTTTCATTTAGGGGTCATGACATATTCTAAAATTGTGTTGATGATTGTACGACTCTGTGAATATACTAAACCATTGAATTGTGCACTTTAAGCAGATGTATTGTCTGGTATGTGACATATCTCAATAAAGCTGTTTTTTTTTTTTTTTTATAAAAGGCATCTTAGAACCTGTCTTCCATAGTCCCAACTGCACCAACAGTTACTTATTTGCAGCAAATGGAGGCTACAAGTTAAAGAAAAATGCTTGTTAATGGAGAGGAGTGCTTTAAATCTCCTACACATGAGTTAAACCCATCTAAAGAGATGACAGCTAATATAGTTGTTAAAAGGGAGAGTTGCTAATATAATATGAGGCTCATTAGAAGTAAAAGTGAAGATGAAAGTTTGAGTTCCTGTCCCAACTTTCTGTCCCCCAATACCCTACGCTTAGCCAGGTCATAATAACTGCTTTTAGATTCTCTAACTATCAGTGTCTAAACTACCTATTCTACAAAGTAAAGGGCAACTTTCAGTGTGTTTTTTTAGAGAACAAATTGGGTCATAACTTTCTTGGAAGCAGACAGTAACTGTAAGAATCCAAGGTTCCTTCCCCTTGTAAAAATCCTGTAATTTCTCTGATATGCATAAAATGTGCCTACCAGCCAGCCAGTACTGAGTAGTGAAGAGTATTTGGCTTCAAGAGTCTCCTCCCTTCCTCTCCTACATTTTTGGTTTGTTGGAAACAAGGGTTAGACAACAGAATGATCTCACTCTGTCCCAACTGCCAGCAGGATCCATGTTTTATGTATCTCAGCTGAGACTGAGCAACGTTGGCCCTTGCCTTGGGAAGCATTCTGCATGACTTTCTTAGACAAAGAACAAAAAAACCCTTTTAAACTGTTTTTTTTCCTCTCCTGTCCATTTGCTTACTTCCAGAGTAATTCTCTTGCTTGCAGGCTGTAACTCAACAGACTTGTTTTTGTAACGTAAGTTGGGGAGGGTGATGGATGTAAGCAAGAGATTAAAATTCATTTTTGTTTTATTCTTGGCAGGCAGTACATGCCACACTACTCCCCTTCCTGCTCTTGTGCGCACACCTACCCTGATGATGCAGCCTTCACTGGATATCAAACCATTTATGTCTTTTCCAGTGGACAGTAGTTCTGCTGTTGGACTTTTTCCAAATTTTAACACAGTGAGTAAATGCATTTTTATTTTATTTGTGTCCTCTTCAATCTCTTTTGTGAATAGACAGTCAATGTAGCCTATTTCCGTAATGAGTCATTTTAGACCATATATTGGTTACACTGCTCAGCTATATTATGGAAGATAAAGCTTCACCATAGGAGTTAGTTCAAACAATAGCCAGCATATTTATGTTACAAGTATTACCACAGGTGACTTTTCACCTGTTGCTTTGGGCAGTTTTGATAGACTTTTTCTGTGGCTTGAGAGCCTATATCATTTATGGGATGCTGTTCACATTCTCAACAACACAATTTTAGAGATATAAGCCACATTGATTTTTCTCTACAAGTACAAAGAAAAAAAAGCTTTATCTCCCTGAATACATTTTTATTTGGGAGGTATTTAGATACAAACTCTTACACAAAAAAGAATTTTTATTTGGAGGCTATTATGGATTATGTATCTGGCTCTATTAGGAAAAAAAATTCATTTTAAATCTACATATTAGTTTTCTATATGATAATGTGAAATTCCCTTTAAAATGTATGATAAATATTAGTAAATTATCTATAATTACCAGTGTTCTTCATTCAGGTCAGCTGATCTTTTGTCTGAATGAAAGACATTTTGCAGGTGTGCCCAGTGGAGTATGACACCTTTCAATAATAGAATTCAGCATAAGATCACTTCACAGCCAGATTTTAAACTTATAGTAAGAGAAAAGGTTAAACGCTTGAGGTGACTGCATACATTATGTCTGTTAAGTCAATAAATACTGTCAATTGCGACATGATAGTGGACATAAATAATACAGCATTTTAGAAGCTGCCATAATCAAGAAAAAAGAATTGTATAATCAAAACCACCATACAGTGAGCATCTGAAGTATTGCCAAATGGTTCCTTTTGCAAAGTTATCTTCTGTATGAAATAAAAAAGCCCTTCTTCAAGGACTGTAAATAAAACGCTGCTGACAGGCCTTCTGTTGTGGCTTAGCGTGGTAAGGTAATTAGAGGTTAGGGAATCAGCCAGCGTTTTAAAGACAACACTGGCCTTGACTTACCGAGTAAACGGTTGAATGCTTTTGTCTTCTTTAGGTTTTTCAAATACAAGTTAGTTTTTTTTTTTTTAAAGGAGAACATCATTTTTAGTGTAGTGGAACAACTCAATAAAATAAATCACACCTGGTTACACTAATCCATCAGGAGTGATCACCCCAGAGGTCATAATATCTCAAGGAGCTTGAATTCAAGCATGCATGTTATAATAAGCCTCTGTTGAAACACAAGTGATACATTCCAAACATCTTTGAACTAAGTTTTGTACTTATGGAAACATTTAGTAGGTATTTGTATTCTGATTAACATGCATTTGGAAGGATAGCATTTGTAGCTGACTACACAAGTCCAGTCAGTCAGGGAGCAGTATTAATGATGTCGGTAGGCATCGATGGCTCCTAACTGTGGTTCACCTCTCTGTGTTTTTTTAAAAACAAGTAATGCATAGATACTTATTTCAAAGATTCAATTAAACCATTAACATTCAAAGCAAAATGTGAAACTCACCATTCCCTACCCCTGCAAACACGCTTACTCCTTTTGCTTAAGGAAAGTGCCCGTCAGCAGTTAGTATGCATCCTTCCAGCCCTCTTCTAGAAGTATGATATGTTTATACTTAATAGGAACCCAATAACTGTTGCCTTTTTATAGCTATGATCATTTGATTAGCACAATTCTCTAAATCACTTTTTTCAATTATCAAAATGCCTTACATATATACCTATTTGTTCTTAAGGGCTGTAAAACAAAATGTAAAGAATATTTTCATAAAGATTTTTTAAAGATAAAGATACAGTTTCATAATAGCTTGTAATGTAGTGTAGAGATTACAGATATACTAACTTGCCTTTTTGTTTGTAATAAAAGTTTTTTCCTTTCTTAGAAGAAAATCAATTTATAATTTTCAAATGAAAATATTTTTTGGTTAAGGTGAAAAATATAGCAAAGAACTTTATGAAATAATCATTTTATACTATTATATCCAAGGCATTTATTGGACAGGGAAACTTTTAGTAGTGTGTTAAAAATTAAGTCGTTGCAAGTGGAACCCTCTATTATCTTATGAAAACATGAATTTATAAGATCATTGTTGGGTAACATGACTTTTCTTCACTGAAGAATAGTTTTAATTACTCTAATCCTTTTACGAGAGTCTTTTCCATTCTATTGTCCAATTCACCTAATAGATTTACTAAGGTAATTTCACAAAAGTCATTGTCAACATTTTCCTCAAAAAACCATTTTTACATTACTAATATTACACTAGATTATTGTATATTTGTGATGTTACATTTTTCAAAGGACTCAGACTTTAGAACATTTTAATAGAACATGATTATTATCCCTATTGTCTAGAGGAGGAAAGAAAGTTAGTAAAAGAAGAACCAAGACTTTAATTACAAGATTTTAACTTCATAACTCATTTTCTGGCTCTTCTGTGTCCTTGGCTTTTTTGGTCCATGTCACTTCCTACCTCATTCATTGTGAACAAAGCTCAATCAGAAATCTTTTGTGCTCTTTTCTGGAAACGTGGTAGACAATTTTCAGAAGAATCAATAAGTGGAAAGAGGAAAAGGATTTTTTGAATGCATAATATGGGCCACTCTATAAACAATATCTATGAAGCAGAATATATTTTAAAAACAGTTAAAATTTCTTGTTAAAAAATTTAAAAGTATATTCTACTCAGTAGTCACTTGTTCTTTGAAAACCAAGGCAAATACTACTTTAATCACTTTATTTTTAATCAAAGGTAATATTAGTGAACATAAGAAATATATTTTAACTTATAATTATTATTGGTAGAATGAAAACACTGTACTCTAAGACTATAACTGAATGTTTTAGAAGTTTGAGGTTTTGCTACTTTCTTAAGAGGATTTAAAATATACAGATACAGTAATGGTTTCCTCTTGTTTTTATAGTGGAGCCTGATAATGTTACATCAGAAATAGAGGAAAAATGAAATAGCATTCTGTCATATTCCAAAACAGAATAGCTACCTGTTTTCTACTAAATTATAAGCAGTGAAGAGATATACCTCAAAATAATCATTTAGTGGCTGCCTTGCCTACTGCTCCACAACTGACATAATCTTGCTCAGTGTTTACATGGCAAGAATAAACAAAAAAATCAGGACGCTGACCAAGCAGAGTTGTGAAGAGCCATGCTAGGGAAAATGGAGTTTGAAGCACATGTAATTTATGATGGGCTTTAAGTCAAGGATGAATGTCTGGAGAAAGATGATGTTACCTCAGCACCTCAGCAGTTGTATTTTAAGAGGGGCAGTTTTGATCCACTTACAGGTAAAAGACTGTGCAAACAAAACAAATTTTTAAAGATCTCAACCTTTATATCTAAGGCCTAATAGGCTTCTCTGCCTGGCTGCCCACTAATGCTCACTTCCAACTCTGCTACCCAACCTTTAATTATTTGTTATTCAGGGCTCAACTTTGATATAACCTCTCTCACAGAAAGTCTTCTGTTACTCTTCATGTCTGAATTAAGTGTCCATTCATTATATTTCCAAAGTACTCCCAGACTACCTCCATTATTGTAGTTGTCACAGCATAGTCTACTTATGCCATTATCTATCTTTTTCACTGGAATGTCAGACCCTTTCTTTGAGAACAGAAGTATATCTCATTTATCTTTTTGTGTTTGGTGTCTGACAGGTGCACAATCTCACTGTTTTGAAGGAAGAAAGAAAGGGAGCAAGGGAGAAAAAGACAGATAAAAAGGACCCCAGTTCCTTGATTTTGAATGCTCCACCATCCAGCAAAGGGAATACCAACATTTCTGAGCTTATTCTAAGCATGAGGTGGTAGGCCTAGCTTTTGACTTTTATTTTTGTTTTTCTAGAAACTTTAGTTCTTTTTTTTAATATAAGTGCAATAATTAGTTACAACATCCTCCCCCGATATAGTCTGTTTTTTTTTTCTGTAAAGTGTGGAAACTGGAAGTATCTACTACATCCCTTATCCTAAGCCCTAGTCTTAAGAGCATTTAGTTAAAAAACAAAGTCATTAGTTACTGAATTTTATTGAAAACATGGTGTATGCACTAAAGAGTTCTGGGTTTGGGAAAGAAGATAAACAAAATAAATAAAACAAAATTACTCCAGGGTCCAAGAAATGTAGAAGAAATTGAATAAATAGACTAGAAAAGGCAAGATAATAAAAACCAAGAAATACAGGCAAAGTGAAAATAGTTACTGAACTTTATAGTGTTCAAGAAAGAATGAATTTTTTGTATGCTAATAGAGCTAATTTCATTATTTTGTGTTTACTTTAACTTTGCCAAATGCTTCATCGTCATCCTTTAATTATTGTACATAACGCCTTGTAGCTTCCAAAATATGTACAATTGTTTCTTCTGTTAGAATCTATCATCTCCTTTACTGTGGATCCAATTTATGTCTTTGTTCAACAGAGATAATACTTTGTGTTTAATACTCAGTGTTTGTCAAGTGGGATAATAGTTGATGTTAAAGTCTCTTTAAGAAGATACTTCTTCAGAATGGAATTGTATACTTACTGTAATAGAGAGTATCAACTTAATATAATAAATGTTGTAGAAGACATATATACACATATACTGTAAGGACTGAACATTCATATTCTCCTCTCCAAGTTAATAAACAGAAGTTCTAACACCCAAGAGAAGGTATTTAGAGATGGGGCCTTTGAGAGATAATTAAGGTTAGATGAAGTCATGAGGATGGAGACCTTAAAATGGGATTAGTCCCTCTTAAGAAGAGACCCCAGTCAAATAAAAAAGCGAATATTGGTTGAATTTTTATTTTTCTGATATGCTTAAAATATATTGAAGGGTAGGTAATATTATTTTATATGTTATAAGGAAATGTATATATGTAAAATATGTCATGCTAAAATTTTCCATGGTTATTCAAATTTACTTTAAATGGGAAGAGGAGAATGACCTATTATTACACTTAGACAAGTCAATAGCAACACTGCCCAGATCATTAGAAAAATATAGCATAGAAAATTTTTGAAATATAGTACAAAACTAACAAAGATTTTGTGTAAATATTTAATTATAGATTCCTGATTATAAGTTTTTACATTCCTACTTTTGCACCCCTATTAAAAATACAGAAAATATGCAAAAATGAGCACTGAGAGGAAAAAGATACATCTACACTATTTTTTCCCTCTCCCCTTCAAACCACAAACATCTTTTATATTTGAAAAAATATTTTTTCCTAGAAAAAAAGTACATTTTTTTTCTTTGACTAAGCTTTATTTTTTATTTTTTATTATTTTTTATTATGGCAACATTTTTTAAGTGGGGAGGTGGATGAAGTAAAGGTGTCAAATATGTGGTGACAAAAAGAAATCTAACTATGGATGGCAAATATACAATGCAAAATATATATGACTTACTGTTGAACTGTACACTTGAAACTTAATGGATTTCATTAAACAAACATCTTTTTTAAATTTAACTCATGTCCATTGCCTTTTTCACAAGTCTCAGATATATCTACTAAAGACATGTTCAAATTCTCCTTTTCTCTATTCAATCTTGAAGCACCTTTAGGTTATATAAATATCATTTATAATGTTTTTATGTATATAACGTGTTGTTATTTATGTTCTCTCTTCCTAATTAAATTTGTTCTGGATGCCTAGGAAAAGACATTCATTCAGAACCACTTACTGAATGTGTACACGAGCCTGTTGGGCTAAAGAGGGGTTATAATGAATAAGAGGGAAGCTGCTCACTGTCTTAGAAGTTACTTCCTCCTCTTACCATAATGTAATAGAAGATTCTGCTTATGGTGAATAATAGCCAATTCTGCTGACTAACGCTGCCAAGAAACATTAGATTAAGACCTTAACAGACCCTTATGGGGTAAGAGAATGTAAGTTTCAGGAGTCTGAGGAAGGAGGCATCATAGTCCCAAAATTCTATGTCCTCTTGCCATGTCTCTTTCATTATCCTAGTCTCAACCTCACATGGCTTTGGGGCTTCATCTTCAGCGCTAGTGTTTCAAGGATTATGTGTACTTGGAGGGTACATCAGATTTTCTGGCAAGACAGGTCTTTAGTCTTGGTGCTGTCCCAGGTCAACATTTTTCAAGAGTACAGTCAACTTGGAAAAAGTGGCTATGCCAGGCCCTCTTAGAAAAATTTTATAATATCTTTAAGAGATCTTCAGTTAATTAAAAGATGACAAACCAACAACAATCTTGCTTTTAGGTTCTCTCAGTGAACAAGTTTTTATGTACCTGTAGTAAAGCAGGAAAGCTTAATAAATATAACAAGTAGCAAAATATCATCGTACAGAACATTTCCTCCAGCTTAGGAAAAGTATTTCTAAGTTGGTTGCTCTATAAACATTAATGGATGGTATTGTTCCCTAAGAAACTATTATCAAAAGTTTGAGAACCCATCTGATAGCACAGGCCATTTTCTTTCCTCTCCCTCTAAATTTTTATATTCAGAGTTAAGTCTCAAATCTTTTTTGGGGAGGGAAAACATGTTTTGGAATATTTCAGTGCCTTCACTTTTATAGTTGCCATTGAGAGTGCTAAAGATGAATTGGAGTGCTATTTAGCAATCTGTGAAGTTTCAACATTCAAGATTCCAGTAGGAATCTTGGAAAAATACTTTTTTCAAAGACTTAGCTGTCAGTCTAGGTTTTCTTGCTCTCCTTTCTATATTCTGATGCTTGAAATAAGATGAATAAACATAAATTATATGAATAATACCTTATTTTGTGGAATTCTAGTATCAAAGGGCTTTAGCATATTTTAAAGACATTCTACAATTCTCTTAATATATCCATGTATGAAATAGGCTATATGTATCATCGTTGTCTCTATTTACAGATCAGAAGATTGAAGAATATAATCTAACCTTCTAATTTCTTTCAGTAGATAGCTCTGCCACAGGAAAGGAAAACAGTTAAATATCACACAAGCAAGAGCTGGTCTCTACCCTACCATATCCTAAATTTAAATGTGTGTATTACTCACAGGTTATTCATGCGGGACATATTTTTTAAGTACCCAGTAAATCCTTGTGGCTTCTAAAGTCAGGTTGAAATACTCTCCTTTGCAGTGTATTCTATTTAGAAGATAGATTTTTCTTGTCAGTCTTATACTTGTTTTTCTTACTGTAAACAATTTCTAGATCAGAGTGGTATGTAGACAATATATCTTATCACTTTCCCAGGCTTATTATTTACAAGTAATTAGAGTTGTACAGAAGGTCTCCAACAATTAAAAAATATGTATCCGGGTCTAATTTTTTTGTTTTCCTCATGTAGATACCAAACTTCCATAATAGGTAAATGGTTCATAATAATATAATCAAACCCAAAAAGCCTCTGTTTTCCAAAATGAGGTAAAATGATTAGATGCCAAAATGATTACTAATAGTCACTATCACATGACATACTTAAGTTTCAACTCTTAAAGTACACTCCCCTTTTAAACAAGTTGGTGACATTAATTTTTTTTGTCATTCATTCATTGGTCATATCCCACCTCCTCCCAACAGCAACTTGGAGTATTCTCTCTCAGAGAAGTAACTCTGCTTGACCAGTCCCAAAGTAAGCCTCTACAGTCCTACTTGACCTTGACTTCGCTTCATGCCATGTGGGAAAGCAGGAACCAGAGTGGAGGGGAGAAATGGATAGAGCCATCTACTTCAGCGCATAAGGAAAGAGCACTTAACCAGGAGTCAAAGGACCTATCTCTGGACTCATTTTCTTTGATCTTGAGAAAGCCACTTAACTCTAATTTTTCTTATTTAAAACTAGGATGACAATACCTTTTCAGCCTATATCATTACATTTTGAATATTTGAGTGTATTATGTTTATGGAGAATTAAGGCTATGACTGAATATTTAGAAAATTTCTGAAACTTTGTGTTTGAAAGAAATATAATTGTATAACATATCACCACCCTAATTTTAGTCATATAAAATACTCATAGGTATCAAGTGAGATGATAATTCATGAAAGAACTCCTAAAACAGCAAACTCTATTTTTATAAATAACATTAAGATTTTATGATTATTTCTATCTCTTTGATCTCTTCTTCTTAATCAATTACTTTAAATAAATCAAGTTATGTTTATCACTGGGGCTGGCTGTGTGCATCAGAGCAATCCTAATTAAGGTAAATGCTAAGGATATACATATGACTAAGACCTGGTTCTTGAATTTAAGAAATGTACACTTTAAAGTAGCCATGCCTAGTACTTAGTAGGTGCTCAATTTATGTTAACTGAATGAGAGAAAAGTAGGGCATACTTAAAGATCAGAATCACCTGACTATCTGATAGCAATCTTGAGGGGCTGTGACTGAACTTGGAGTGCTGGGGAGAAGATGTATTGAATTGAGGTTCAGAATAACCACAACCAGTTTGGTTGGATTATATTTTCCCTATTTACTTTCAATGATACTTAGACTTTAAAAGCTATGTATGAAGGTATTTTGAACATGAAAGCTGTGTACCTAGGACATGTTGTCAGTGACTCCTAAGACATACTAATGTTGTCTGTTATATTTTTAAAATACTGTCAACTTCCAAACATAGAACCACATTCTCAAATTATACAGTAATCAAATTGACATTGGTTAGAATGACAATTTTAGAAGATATTTCAAACTCAGTTACAGTAATCAATATATTGAATTATCCTTTGTGTACAGATAATGAAAATTTATTCTAAAAATTCTTTCGCCTTGACTGTTTCAGATCTCCCTTTATCCTTCCTCCTCCTTTTTTTCTGAATTTAAATTGTCAATCATACAAGAAGTACCCACTTAACCTGTTCCCTGAGCTATAGCATCTAACTGTAAATTTGATACTTCTCAAAAAATGTTAGTAGTTTTGTATTCCGTTTCAAAATATTATATAGACATTAAGGTTATGTACATATGAATGTAAAGTATTTTTCAACAGAATACAGATATCAGCCTAAATAAAATTTTAAAAATTATACAAGCTAAGATATTCATAGCTCCATAGCTCCTAGGAAGAGCAGAGAAATACATGTATCTTTAGACTTCTGTGGGGGGGGAAAGGTTTTAAACCAGATACATTTTAAATCAGTTTCTTCATAAAAAACTTTCCAGGAAGACAGCCTGTAGCACACAGCTCATCACTCCTTGAGCAATCAGACACTCCATTGTCTTTAGAGAGAAAGCAGCTGCCTCACAGGCCTGGTCCTTTTAAAGGTGAGTAGCTTGCTTCTAAAGAAGCAGTGAGACACCCAGATGTGGAGTTATTTGAAGTTACACTTTTGGGGAACCATCATTTTGTTACAGAGCAAGAGTAATATCAGAATTTCCTGGGAATCAGTCATCATAGGAAATTATCAGCAATTCATAGACTCCTTTTTGCGTTTGCTTCAGCCTCCAGGGTAATCACAAAAGATTATAGTCTCCATTTCAGCCTTCCTATCACTGAAATAACTCTTCTCTGCTGAGAGCATGATTGATTTCCAGAGGCCAGCTTTTAACCCCAGCTTCAGTAGGCCAGTCGAACTGCAGTGGTTTGATAACTGCCAACAATTGTTATTACAGTATTGTTCTGTTGTGAGGCAGGAACTTGGTGGTCTATGACTAATTATATGAAATCTTTTAAATTAAAGTGACATATCTACTTCCCATGTTGATAGACATAAAAATTTGTCCCATTTTTTGTAAAAGTGTTAGAGGTTGGAGAAGACAGAAGGGTGAATAAAAATGTCAAATGAGCATTTGTGAAGACTTTGAAGTGCCAGTCATAATTCTGAAATTCACATAGGCAAAATTTCAAAATGGAAAACAGTATAATTCAGAAAAGTTTCTAAAAATTTTCATAAGGAATAGATAATACAAATGACTTTTGCTTCATAATATTAAGTGTCATAAATGTTACTGAAGTATTTTGTTTTATAATAGCTTGTAGTTTATATAGATTTTTCTCCATTGCTTGACTAGAAAATCTTGGCATCATATCCATGGACAAAAAGTAAATAAATTAGACACATTTTTAAATGTATGATTTCATTTACTGTATTGATTTCTCTCTTACATATGTTGCTCTATTCAGAACATATAGATGCAGAAATAAATTTTTTGAAATAAATTTGAAATAACTCTGGTGGATTAAGTAGTTTACCCATAAGAGACTACATTTCCTTACAAATTCAAAAGAAAAGGAAGACACAAAGTTTAAACTACTTTGGGTTTGAGCTATATTTTCCTTGCAACCACATAAAAATAATTATAAATCAAATGGATAAATGTTAAATGTCAAGATGTATACCATTAACAGAGCCTTATTCAAAAAGCAATTATCACTACAGACAGCAGAAGAAGGCACTTTATTAAAGCTCTTTACTTTACTTTACAAGTATGACACATTTTGTGTAAAATAAATGAAATAAATGCAGAGTGGTACCAAAATGGTTTTTTTTTTTGCTGAGAAGAGTTAATATATACTATGTGCTAATATTTATATGTAGACACATATACATCTATACAAAAAAGGCAATAGAAGATGAATATATGACATAAAATATTTTTGTTATCACCTGTCTAACAAAACCACTCAGGAGACACTTTCCTAATTAAAGTTCTAAATATCAAGTGTGAGCAGCGAGCCTTCAAGGAAGAAGAGGACCAGTAGTAGAATCAACATTGGTATAGCCATGATATTGTTGCATGGGAACAGGGGGTGGGGAGGCTGGGGGGCAGTGAAAATGCAAGATGCCAGTCAAAGATAAATTTCAGATAAATAATAGATTATTTTTAGTATAGAATATCCTATGCAGTGTTTGGCATATATTTATACTAAAAAATGATTGTTATTTACAAATTTGGCAACATAGCAGGAGATCTGAGTTTTGGTCTTAGCTGAAGAGGCTCTAGCAAGTTATTAAAATTCTCCAAATCTGTTCTCATTTTCAAATGAGGAAGTTGAACTAAAATCACCATAATGGATTTGGGGCCTGAGCTACCTTCTTTAACCCGAACTGTTTTCAGTGTTTTAGTATAATGTATTATTAATTAGGATTGTTTTGGGATAAGGTTGAGAGAAGGTATGGGGGCTCAAACTAAAAAAAAGAAAAAAAAACAGTTTGAAAACATAGATGATCCCTGACATTTTACCATTGTGTAATAAGAATGTGGCATAGGAAATAAGAGCCCAAGATATTTAGGATTGGAGCATTGCAGATTTGTTGCCTTGCATGGAGCCTTGTCAGTCCTCCACTGTCAGGTTTCTTCCTAGTGTAAGAGATGTGTTGTCCTCCATAAAACAACACTTTATTTTAGGTTTGAATTAAGAATACATCCCAAAAGGCCGAGGTTTCCAATTCTGTACTTCTTCCTGCAGGTGGGGTTTTCTTTTCATCTTATACCTTTTTAATTTGTACCACAGACCTGTCCTGCCTCAGTATCAGGATATACCTGATTAGTTACTGAGCAGTCTATCCAACTTAGCTTTAACAGAATGGTTTTGAAAGAATGTCAGTTATTGCATTTGGCTGTTCATGAAGTGTACTGATTTTTAAATCAAGAAAGCTCATTGTAATATTCTTAGAAAGCTCTTGTAATATTTTCTAGCCTGTTTACCAGAAAACAGGAAAACATATCCTTATTTAGATTTGGAGACATAGCCCCAATAATTTTAAAAATTTTATTCATAAACATCAGCAAGTAGTCTAGTAACTTGTATGCCATTTTTTTCCTTCTAAAGAATAAAAAATTTTATTTTAAAAAATATATCTCAAATTTATTTTCAGCAGTGAATTTCATGTTATGGAAATTTAATCTGGAAGATAGTTTGGGGTTTCTTTTCAAGTCTAGGTGACTAGCTTCTATCTTAGGTATTAGCCTATCCTTTCAAATTTCATAATGAATGCCTTGTTTCAATGTACTGTAGAATAATCACTTCTCATGACCTATCCTCAAATGAATCTTATTTAGTATTTTATACATCCTTTGAAAAATGATTCTTCAGTCTATATTCCAGAAATGATTCATTTCTTGTTTTATTTTACCCTGAGGAGGCACAATACTAAATAACATAGGAAGTGTTTGAGTCATTTATTTTAGATTCTCTTGGCAAATCCAGTTCTTGTTCCCTAAACTCTGAATAGTGTACTTTGACTAGCTTTGCTGTTTTTTTTTTTTTTGGGGGGGGGGTGATATAGTTTATTGTCAACTATGTATGCCTTGGGCTGTTTATTTTTCTGAAATATGACTGCACCTTATTGATAAATGTGAAGTATAAATACTTTAAAGATAGTAACTTTTCCACAGACAACATAATATTAATAATATTTGTCATAATTTCATTTCTTCTTCTGTGCTATTAAAATTCATAACAGAGCTAAATTTGCATTAATTCCCTAAAAGATTCTGGGTAGTTTTTTTTTTAATTTTGTAACTTTTTTCATATTTCTTCAAAAGGGCATCTAACAATTTTATATGAACTTTTTGTTACCTTGTCATTGACAAATGTTATAGCTCTTTCAAATCTATTCATTGGCCAAGTATTATTTTAGTTTTAGGAACATTGAAAATTGATAATATGAAAACCCTTTCAAGAACTTTCTTTGTATCCTGATGGAAAAATACCTCTTTTTCCTAAATCTTTCCAGTCACATCTAAGCACTTGCTTATTTAAGAAAGAGAGAAAAAGAGAGAGAGAGAGAGAGAGAGAGAGAGAGAGAGAGAGAGAGAGAGAGAGAAAGAAAGAAAGAAAGAAAGAAAAGAAAAATGAAAGAAAGAAAAGAAAGAAAAGAAAGGAAGGAGAGACAAAAAAAGAAAGAAAGAAAGAAAAGAAAAATGAAAGAAAGAAAAGAAAGGAAGGAGAGACAAAAAAGAAAGAAAGAAAGAAAAGAAAAATGAAAGAAAAGAAAGGAAGGAGAGACAAAAAAAAAAAAGAAAGAAAGAAAAGCACTGGGTTTAGTTAGGAGACATAATTTAGCAGACTAACTACCTTAGTGCTTTTTACCTACACTGAAAGAAGCAGTTGCAATTAGGGTTAAAGGTACACTGGTTTTCTTTTAATATATCATATTAAGCAATTAGATCTTAGATGCAATTTAAAACCTGACTATGGTACATATGTAATTGAATTTCAGTTCTTTAGTTTATATATCTAATGTTGAAATAGGAACATTACTGGATATGTGTGTGTCCATGCAATGAGGTATGAATGGACCTTCAATTAAGTCTCATAACCATTGCTGACATAAGCTGAAAGTCTTATTTGCTAAACTGAACTTTTGAAGTGCTCTTTGATGTGGCTTCTTAAATTACCCAGCAGCATAACTACAGCTCTGCTGCATCATTCTTGATCCCTGGCAGCATGGAAAATCACCAGGCATGTGGAGGCAGCCAGGAAAATGGAACATTTTGCATTTGTACTGACCATATTTATTACAAGAATCTACCATCAGAGTTAGACATTCAGCTTCAGTAAGGTGTACAGGTCTAATCTTATGGCGCCTCCTATTAACGAAAGAACTACTGTCTGAAAAAGAACTTAAAAATTATTTTTGCCACTCAGAACATTTTAAAAATAATCTGTCAAAAATGTTAAACTGGTTTTCCACTAAAGAGAGATGGCGAAACCACCCATTCATTTTCTTTTAGCTTTTGCTTTACCATTTGATTACTCTTAAAAGTTTTAAAAGTGTTAGAAATGAAAAACATTATTTTTTTTGTAATATCTTTACAAAAAGCTGTTATATCTTAGACAAGACATGTATTTATTAAAAAACAAAAGAGGTAACTAACTCCTCGTCATTTTGCTATTTGCTAAGCACCAGGCCAATCACATTGTTCAGAAACCCACTCGGCAGGTCTCCAGATGAGACACATGTGGCACTTAGCACTCATTTATAGAGAAATTTCAAAACGAAGATCTTTTTAGTTTCCTTTTCTCCTTAGGGATATGATGAGAGTGGTGGCTATGAGATCCAGTTGTTGTGTTGGGACTTCATAGTTGAAAAAAATCTGCAGAGATCTCACTTTGAAAGCTGAAGAGCATGCCCCATTTACTCTACAGTTGTTACAAGCTGTATGATTCTGAATTCTGTATCAACTTCCCTAAATCATGGATAGTGTTCTTATTTTTACATATTTAGTATTGTTTACATGTAAAATTTGTCTGAATCACAGTTGTATCAAGTCAACCAAAATATTTTTAGGAGTTATCCATAGTAAAATATTGTTTTATTCCCATTCTCCTGTTTTAATTTTTTTCATGGTACTTAAAACACTGAAAATACCTTATTACTTTAGATATATAGATCTTCCCAACTAGAATGTTGTATTTTTGAAGGCCTTTTCTCCATTGTATATGTCCAGCTCCTAAAACAGTACAGGATAGCCACTTAATAAATGTTTGTTAAATGAATCGATTTTCAAGAAAATACAGTTTTTATGTGAACTAAAAATTATGCATTTATAAATGTGTGGTGTGTTAGAAAGGAACAAAAATTCTCAAGGACAGAAATGTCTAAGTTGATATGAAACAGTTAACCTCCAAAAAAGGTTGTATCATTTACTATCAGAGTGATCTAGAAAAAGGACATTATTTTATAGCAGAAACACAAATATTTTAGCATCCTGTCAATGATTCTTTTTATTCTTCCAAAAATAAAACCAAAATGGAATTTCTCAAAAAAGAAAGAGAAAAGAAATAAAGAAAACTATTAGAAATAGATCTTCAAAATAGATCACGTTTTTTGTTTCCTTACTCCAACCATCCTTTATTATCAATGGAATAAAAAATTCTTGTTTAAATGAATTCCAGAGTTTTGCAAAGAGGGCCTGACTATATGGAATTTGAGTCAAAGATATTCACCTTTCTAAATCCATTTAAAAGAAAACAAGGGGGGAAAGGATGGTCTAATCTGTGCTCTACTCTGATTGGCTGCTTCAAATCTCTGGGCTGACTCCACTACCACTAGGGAATATTAACTACCACTAGGGAGGGTCTGGAAAAGCATCCTGGGATCCGACTTAATTTCTGCAGCAATCAGGTACTGTTAATTGTTAGCCAGCCTCAAATATTTAAAAGCCTACTGCATTTTGATAAAATAGTAATAATAAGAATAGCTTTATTTGGTCTGAGACCTAGATATAATGTGAAGTATTATTTTAAGTATTTGTTGTGTTATTTTAGCTCTTATGCCAGTTATGAATGATTGATTAATTTTTCTGGTGGAATAATGCTATCCCAGTAGAATGGGGGTGCCACTGATTTCATTTGCAAGGCACAGCCAATGTGTCGTTTTAGTAATGAGTGGGAGATTCGTGGAGAAGTACCTTTGCAAACATATGGTTCTTGGTTGAATCAACAGCCTATGGAGAGAATGAAACATTTATCTCGCTTTCAGTGGCCATGATGGCATTCAAGTGGATTCCCTGTCAGGGTGCTCTGGGTAGGAGAAGTAGTGTCAGTATGACAAGTCACAGCTTTTACACATTCCAGATACTAAAATTCAGGTCTCATAGTAGCGTGCAATCCCAGTGTAATGCTCCATGTGGTTTATTTTTATTGAACCTTCTGATTTAAAATCCAAAACAGTCCAAAGTTGTGTGGCTGAGTTAATGTTGCCAACAATATGAAATTGTTTGTATTTCTTGATCTTTGAGAAAAGAAATTTGTCTTTGTGATAATTATGTCTGTTTTGTTTCTATTTAAATTCTTAAGGATTTGAGAAAAGTAAAACAGTAATATAAAAGCATGTGGTGAGAGTATTTAAATATAAAAGGCAAAGGTTTTTTTGAGGTAACTTCAGAGAAATATTGCTCTTCAATGACATAGCTATCACTTTTAAATATGTCATTTCATGAATATTTGAACTTCTAATGAGACCCTTTATTCTTTTCCATAAATTCAGTATTGATAAAGAAGGAATGAAAAATAGTCATTCATTTTGTACAACTATAATTTGATAATATCACAGTTAAAAGTTTGCCAAACTTCCAGAAAGTCCTAAATTGCAAGGGTTTAGTAGTTGATGTCTTCTTTGCAGTAAATCAAGGACAGGTGCAAATGATGACAGTCACCAGCTAAGTTAATCTTTAAATATTTCCAGAAATTTCTCTCTCTCTCTCTCTCTCTCTCTCTCTCTCTCTCTCTTTGTGTGTGTTGTGAGTGTGTGTGTGTGTGTGTGTGTGTGTGTGTGTGTTTGCATGTATGCATGCATGCCCAACAGTTACAATGGGGAAAGAAGACAGGATAGCCCCAATTTTTATTTGTGGCTTTTCTGAAGTTGCACAAGAAGAAATGAGCTTATCTTAATAAGGGCATAAATGAGTCAAAAAAGAAAAAACCGACTCGTTTTTCCAGGAGACTTTTACTTAAGCACCAAGTTTGACTATGCAGGTACCTTACAGGCAGCAAAATTCTAGGAACACTCGTCCTTTCTTCTCAAACCTCACACTCTGCAGCAGTGTCAAACACAACACCCATCACCCCTGATCAGTGTCCCATTAGCAGAAAACAGGGTAGGGAGAAGACTCCTGCCTGAATTTCAGTCATGGCTTCAGACCTAAAAAATCGAGGGTGACAAGTTATTAAACCTCTCAAAGCCTCAGATTCTTCATTTGCCAAAGGAAGATAATTATGGTATCTGCCGCATGTGATGGTGGAGACTACACAAGATAATCCCTTAGCATAGTTTCTGGCACATAGTAAGAGCTCTGTAAATCTAAGTTGCTGTTATTATAATGTTTATTATTATTACACAGCTAGAAAAGGAATTAAAAGGCAAATATCCCTGGCAGGATGTCACTGTTAATGGGAAGATCCTAGGTGCTTAAAGTTGAGAAAATCAAAAAAGGGGGAAAAAGTCCTCCATAAGGGTTGGGCAGAGGAGACAGAAATCCATATGCTTTCTCATGCCTCCTTTTTCTTTTTCTTTTCCGTTTCTTTTCTCTTTCTTTCTTTTTCCTTCCTTCCTTCCTTCCTTCCTTCCTTCCTTCCTTCCTTCCTTCCTTCCTTCCATCTTTGTGTGTGTGTTCTTAATGGTCACTTATTTGTCCAGCCTCCAACTAAACAGAGTTTATGCTATATTTTTCAATTTTTAACTTTTATAATTAGGTCTTTTCTTGTGTGACTTATCCTACCCCCCATCTAACTGGAACAGCATCTGAAACACATTAGACCTCCAGAAATGTTTGTTGGATGACTGATTTTAACATTTTTTAAGTAAAAAACTTGATATCTTCTTCTGTTTAGTAGAAAAGTTAGTGTCCCTACGATATTGTATAATAAGTTCTTACTGAATGCTATTTAGTACATTGGTTAAAGTATTTGGCTAAGTTTAAGCTGAAATTTTTCCTTATTTAAGAATAGTTGGGACCCAGTTATTTAACCACATGGAAGAACACCTTGTATCATTCTTGAGCAGTTTTTTTGCTTTTCAATTTGGTGGTGGTCAGTTTACTCCCTTACCCAGTCCCTCTTGATGGCTAGGCTGAGAAGACTGAGAAGAAAATTCAAACTTCAGGACTCTTGAAATTGTTGAGATAGTTAAAAAGTTTATAATTCCATTTTCTTGCCTAAAGTTCCATCTAAAAAAATTATCTAGAATCAAAATATCATCTAGTATTAAGTCATTTCATCATATAGCCCCAACCTTAGATATTCTCTCACCTGACATAGTGTTCATCCTGCCTTTAGTGAAGTGCTGCAGAGTGTTTCTTTTCTCCGTGGCTAGGTTTTATTTGCAGCTGCATTTTTTAATATGATTGATAACACTGTAAGATGTAAATCACTATTTTGTATACTCAGTGAAAGTAATGATCTTTTAAAAAATTCACATAGATTTGTGGTTCCATAAATTTGGTGAATAAACCAAAGATACCTGTTTGTTCTTATTTTGATATTGAAAATATAATAGATGGTGTGACAGCCCAGCTTCATTAATTTTCTTTATAAGTACTATAATATAATAGATAATTTGTCCATACATAGCCTCCTATTATCTCCTCAGTGCCTGGTAACAGCCACAACCCATCTTTCATTTTTATTACCTACCCATTAATTATACTAATAGGTCTTGCATTTTCATTCCTACATGATTTTCATTACATAAAGTGGCAAGTGTTAACTCTTGTTGCTTTTTAGTTAGTATTTCAGGCTTTTTAATAGAGATGAACAAAGAAAATTGATTTTTAAAAATTTCATTTGCTTACTAGCCTCAAAATTCCAGATTACTACTTCTAACTTTTACTTTTTTAGAAAAGAAGAGGCTTATTTGGGACCAATAAATTCTGTCAGGTAAGGAAAAGTAGTAGTTAGAGCAATATGGTAGGGCTTTTTTTTTCCTTAAAAAAAAAAAGCTTTTTTTGAATTATTTACCAATGAAACTCAATCTTCTCAATCCACAGACAGGTTTCTTGTGCAATGGAATTAACATGAGCTAATTTAATATGAGTATTTAACAAGGAATTTGTTCACTTAAAAGTGATAAAAATATTTTAATAAAGATGTCTGAAACACTTATTTTTAACATTCATATGTCTATAAAATGGCTATTAAATCTTAAATATGAGTCTGTCTTATAATTGCAAAACCTCCAGTAATTTCCTGAGTATTATATTTATGAAATCATTATTATATAGATATATAATTTTGGCTATACTAAATTGAATCACTTGCATTAATCACATTTTAGGATTTATGAGAATCTTTTAATTATTCCTGAATATTTTATTCATCCTGAAAATTGATGATTGAATAAAATAATTATCATTGATTTAGTTATACATGTCTCATTATGATTATAGAGAACTGATATTGAATTAGCAGAGAACTTATAAAACTTTATGTCATAGTTATTATTTTCATCTAACTTTTAGAGTATCATAGGAATAAAAAAATCAAAATTTTACCACTTTATGCTCAAAAGACAAAAGAGAGAGATATGTGAAAACATTTTCTATGTTCTTGCCAAGTCTGGATCACACAGAAATGACTCAGGTATTTGTAGTTATTGAGTCAGACGGTAAATACTCAAAACATCATCTAGACAGTGTCTGTTTCAAAGTATCAGATGAATTATCAAGTGGAACATTCTTTTTTTATACCACTTAACGTTTTCTTTCAACTAAATCATGTTCCCCAAATGATGAATGAGAAATTAATTATAGAATTCTGTGATAAATAGGCAGAGGAAGATAAAATATTTAGACAGGAAAAAACAAGTGGTTCTTTCCCCAAAAATACTACCTATAAGAAAATAGAGAATCAAGTTAGAAAATTGAAAAACATCTGAGTGAGTAACATGGAGGATAAAATTTTCATATGATTCATGGTAAGTAATCAAAAGATGGATAGACAGCAAGAGTTAATGACAGGTGACAAGGAATGGGGTAAAATGACTGTGTTTATTTAGTTGATTTTATGGGGACCAGTAGGATTGTGTATGTGATAGAGAAGCCATTTCTGGTTAGAGTTTCATGAAAGAATCTTTTTAATTTGTTTTTTAGGTAGCAGCTGTCTGGGAACTCACTTGCCTTTGTATGTGGAGTGCTCAGCCACAATTCACCTTTAGGGACAGATAGCTTTCAGCTTTGGGAATATAAACAGATATTTTCAGTTTGATGTACAAATATGAGATTTGAGTAGAATAAATTTGTATCAGGAGTTATTTTAAAAATTATGTAGGCAGCTAACGATTTCAAAAATTTAAAGAGAACATTTCTGTTCAAGGGTCATGTTAGAGCTGTCAACAAATATCATGGTTTACTAAACACTTGGAACTGATCTTTGTAGATGTTTGTTTTGTCTATGTTTCTATTTTGTGGTATGGGAACAACTAGGATATATATATATATATATATTAGATGATGAAAGTTTTACATTTTAGTGTTAATAAAGCATGTACATTAAAATTATGATTTCATAAATGTTTTGTTTTTAAAGTACATTTTATTTAATTTAAAGAAAAAATATTAGCCGAGTAATAACACAATAGTAAATGGATATGGCAAAATAATGTAAGTGGCATGCAGGAATACTGGTTGAGAGGAATAAGTAAATGCTATGCTTGCCTCCTCTCATGTTCACATCAAAATCACAGCTAAACTACAGAACGACCATCATTGAAAATCACCTGAAGTCTAGTTGAACAGTTCTACAATTAAAAACATACAGAAAAACCCACCTCAAAACTAGTAGGAGAGGCATAGCTGCAGAATGACATCTATGTGTGGCAGTTAAAAATTGGAAGAAATATATTGAAGCAGAGATTCCCTGGAGGAGCAAGAGTTCGTAGCCCCACCCCCAGCTTCCCAGTTCAGTATTTCAGTGCCAAGAAAAGAAGTCTCCACCAAATCTAAATGTGAAAAATCAGCAGATATTATAGCTGAATGTAAGGAAGGCCTGTGATCATCCCAGGCGTTCCTCTTAAAGGGCCAGTACATTTACTTACTATCTGACATATTCACTCACCCTGATCTCTAGCTCTGGGGCAGCAGCTTGAAAGGTGCCAGGGACACACGGGGAGGAAATGAGTGGTTAAGCTTTAGTGTGATGGCTGGAGGGGGAGCTCTCTCCCAGACAGACTGCTGGCAGAATCCATTGTCTCTTAATTGAGTCCTCCCCATTCACAATGTGCAGACACAGGTGGTCAACACATCTGAGTCTCCATCAATCTGGCTAAACTGGTCACTCAGCCCTCGTGATTCCCTGTGACCCCACTCCACCCAATTTGCAGGCCCCCTTGAGCTACTTTCAGTGGCTTTTCCATACAAATGGCCTATCTTCACTCATGCTGTGGACTTTCTAAAATCTCTCAGAGGTTCACATAACCTAAACAAGCATAATCTGGCCTCAGCATGCTCCATATCTTTTGCTGAGCCGCTCCTCACCAGGCATTAGTAGCGGCCAGTCTCAATTCACAACTCAGACTCTCCAAGGACCCAGTATGGGTGGTGGCCATCTTTGGATTGCTTGGAGCTCATGTCAGGTGGCCCATAGCATGGCCTAATGCAGGGCCCCTCTCAAGATGCTCCAGGACTGGCATACCTAGTGACTAGCTTCAGGCTGAGCTGGAGCACAACCTGGGGCCACATTCAAAAACAATGCACTCAAAAGGCATACTGGGCAGGCATCAGAGCTCTGTTAAAGCAAATCTTGCTCTGTAGGGTCAGTCCCTGCACAACTGCTCCTCCATTGTAGTCAGTGGTCAGTCCTCACAACAAATCAGCCTGACGGTGAATCTCTCTCACTGACATGCAGACAGCAACCATGACTCAACTACAACCCATACAAAGGACATACCTGGAGCACCCAGCTCAGGTGACCAGGGAGATTATGCCACTGGGCCCCATAGGACACCAACTACATAAGGTCACTCTACTAAGACCAGGAGACACAGTAGCCCCACTAATATATAGAAACAACATAGGGAGGCAGCAAAAATGGAGAGACAAAGAAATATGTACCAAATGACAGAACAGAACACAGCTCTAGAAAAAGAACTAAACAAAATGTAGACAGGCAATCTATCAGATTCAGAGTTCAAAACAGTAGTGATAAGGATGCTCACTGAACTTCAAGGAAGAGTAGCTGAACTCAGTGAGAACTTTAACAAATAGATTTAAAAAAAAAAACATAAAAATAGAGATAGGAAACATTAAAAAAAGTGCCAGTCAGAAATTAAGAGTATGATAACCGACATGTGGAATACCTTGGAATCAATAATAGATTAAATGATACAGAGGAATGAGTCAGTGATTTGGAAGATAAGGTAGCAGAAAACACCCAATTAGAACAGCAACAAGAAAAAACAAACCAAAAAAATGAGGATAGTTTAAGAGGCCTCTAGGACAATATCAAGTGTGCCAACATTACATCATAGGGGTACCAGAAGGAGGAGAGAGAGAGCAAGAAATTGAAAGTCTATTTGAAGAAATAATGAAAACTTCCCTAACCTGGCAAAGGAAATAGACATACAAACCCAGGAAGCACAGAGAGTCCCTAACAAGATGAACCCAAAGAGACCCATGCCAAGACACATTGTAATTAAAATGCCAAAGATTAAAGACAAAGAAAGAATCTTAAAAGCAGCAAGAGAAAAACAATTAGTTACCTAAAAGGGAGCTCCCATAAGACTGTCAACTGATTTCTCAACAGAAAAGTTCCAGGCCAGAGAGATTGGGATAAAATGTTCAAAGTGATGAACAAGATTACCCAGCAAGGCTATCATTTAGAATCAAAGGACAGATAAAGAGCTTCCCAGACAAGAAAAAGCTAAAAGAGTTCGTCACAACCAAACCAGTATTACAAGAAATGTTAAATGAACTTCTTTAAGAAGAAGAAAAAAAACAAAAAACAAAAAATATGAATAGTAAAATGGCAATAGCTACATATCTAGCCACAAGTAGTTTAAATGTAAATGGATTAAATGCTCCAATCAAGACATGGGTAGCTGAATAGACAAGAAAACAAAACTCTTACATATATGCTTATAGGAGACTCACTTTAGATCAAAAGACACACACAGAAATTAAAGAGATGGAAAAAGATACTTTATGAAAATGGAAACAAACAAACAAAAAATCTGGGGTAGCAATACTTATACCAGACAAAATAAATTTTAAAAACAAAGACTATAAAAAAGACAAGAACCTAGTTATCCCACTTTTGAGTATTATTTGAAGAAACCCAAAACACTACTTCAAAGGGACATGTAAATCATGTTTATTGCAGCATTATTTACAATAGCCAAGATATGGAGGCATCTGGTTGTTCATCCATGGATGAATGGATAAAGAACAGGTGGAACATATGTACAATGGAATATTGCTCATCGTAAAAAAAAAAAAAAAATGAAATCCTGCCATCCACAACAACATGGATGTACCTAGAGGGTATTGTGCTGAGTGGAGTAAGTCAGAGAAACAAATGCCATATGATACCACTTACATGTGGAATCTAAATAATAAAATAAACAAAACAGAAACAAATCCATAGATACAGAGAACCTTCTGATGGTTGCCAGATGGGAGGGCGTGAAAAAAGAGGAAGGGATTAAGAGGTATAAATTGGAGTTACAAAATAGTCATGGAGATATAAAATATAGCATAAGAAATATATTCGATAACATTGTAATAACTATGTATGAGTATCAGATGGGTACTAGATTTATCAGAGTGATTATTTTGTAAGTTATATAAACATAGAATTACTGTATTGTATACCTAAAGGTAATATAATATCTTCTGCCAACTGAAATTTAAAAATGTTTTCATTATTTAAAAATGAAAGTGGCATACAAAAACTGGTGTTTGGGAAATATTCATATAGTTTTAACCCATGTAGTTTACAAGTCACCAAATAGATATTTTAGAGCCTGAGAACAGAAACTATCCCAACAAAATGCCCTTATTTTTTAATTTTCCAAAACAATGTATTTTTTGTACTGTTTTGTTCAAACTAATCTGCCATCTCTAGTAATAACCAAAAAGTATAGTTTCACATCTTACATATGGATGAATTAGACTTAAGTGTATGCACTTGTGAATAAGCTAAGAAAGTAAACAGGGTTTGTCTGTTTTTTAACATTTTGAGATTTTTTTTGCCCATAGAGGGTTGTTGATTTTTTTTTTAATTCTCATTAAATAAAATTTGATATAATTGATTTTTAGGGAGTGTGTATAGTTCTATGAATTTTAGCACATATAAATCTGTGTAACCACCACTACAATCAGGTTAAAGAATTGTTCAATCACTCCAGAAAACTCACTCCTTTAAATTTTTATTGTCCTAAAGCACATAACTGTTTTTTATACTGGAAATACAGTATCCCATCATCATTCTTAAACTTGTAGCAAAAAATAGGCTACTTTACTGTTTGATAATGCTGTTTTGCACCCTCCTTTCTAATGTATTTAACTTCTTCTAGTTGCTAATTTTACTCTTTGTTGACATGTACTCCCAGTCAGGGATAATCTTTGTTTCTCCCCTCTACTAAATATCATCAACTAATCCAATCCTAAACTCTAACCTTAAGAGATTTCCTAGACAATGTTGTCAGTGTATCTGTCGTTGTTCATTTTACATCTGTTTATAAGTAATGCTTTGTTATCATCCACATTGTTTTTTGAACTGCCAGTTGTCTGATGTTAATGCTAGAGATTATTATTTGGAGTACACAAGTGAATCTCTGCTGTGTTTCTTTTTATAGATTCTGCAAATAGTGTTTTTTTCTTCTCCCAAGTATTTCTATGGCTTTGTGCCATACTTTTTCTATGATCGAATACTTTCATCACTATATGGTATATGCAAACCAAAGAGGAAAGTCACAAGTTATAAGTCAAAACTACTTTTTTTAAACAAAGCTTTCAAAGTAACCAATCTGTTATGAGCATTTGAGTGTACAATTGTGATAGGCATTTCCAATAGAATAAATTTCAATCTATGGTACATGAAAAGTAATAAATTATTTTAAAATAAAGACAAATATTTCTATTGTATGATATAAGCCTATCATTTATGACTGTCATAAATCAAAAATTAAGAAAAATATACCTGTAACAATTGTCATACAGGTCATTTTAGATTATTGTAACTACTATCACCTCATATAGAGAAAACAAGTTAATTTTAGCCTTGACCTTTGGATCTTAATTTTGGTTTGTTTGTTTTATGATTCTTCTAAGGTTTTTCAAGTCTCTTTATATAGATACATGATTTCTTGGGTTGTTGAGTTCTCCAATGATTTGTGTTATGATTTCAAAACAGTTTGTTTTATTTTGTTTTTAATTCCTGAAGATGAGTAGATTGATATTGAATTAAATTCTTTATTATTCTTGTTTGAGAATGAAAAGTTAAAACCTTAAAGAATAATACTGCTACTTTTACTTGCTCACACTATTGTCTATCTTTTGAAGGTATAAATTGACTATTTTGTCATTTGTTCTTTAGATGGATCCTGTGCAAAAAGCAGTAATTAACCACACATTTGGGGTGTCAATTCCCCCAAAGAAGAAACAAGTTATTTCTTGTAATGTCTGTCAGCTTCGCTTTAACTCAGATGTGAGTATCACATTTTCATTGCTTTCTCTAGTCTGTCAAGCTGAAAGCCTGATTGTTCTGAATATATACATCTCTTCATATTTACACACTTTTCAGCAGCCCTTTCTCTTGGTGGTCTACTCATTGTGCCAGATTTTCAAGGAATTTGGATTCAACACTAGAAACTTGAGCAGTAGACTGGATAATATAAAAAATCAAGGTTTTGTCTATATAATCAGTTTCACCTAAACCATTTTACACTTAAACTCATCTGCTATATTTGCTTTTGAAAAACACTTAAATACTTAAATAGCAGAAAATATTTTTTAAAGTTTAAAATGTAATGAAAGTATGAAAGAAATAAAAGTGCAATGAATGTTGAAGAAAACCATTGTTATTACCCTTGGTAACAAGTGTCACGTTTTATGTGTGTGTGCAAAATCATATTAAATACCTGAGAGAATAATTTACTATACAATTTATATTTTCCCAGGACATGGAAATACAGGGGAAGGTTTGTAAATTACTTCATTTGGTAAGCCTAATCATCCTGCTAAAAATGATAACAAGAAGAGAGTACAAATTAATCTTTTATGAAAGTAGATTTTAAAACGTAGAAACAAAATAACATGAAATCAAAATAAATAATAGTTCTAGAATGTTTATAATGCCCAATTACCCAGTAAAGCCAATGACCAATGCAAATCTGAATCTAGAGGCTACATATTAAATGCGATATTTCCTGAGTTAATTCACCCCAGAAATCATTTTGCAAAGAGTATGTTATAGGATTCACATTTATTGGAAATAGTAAAATTTTAAATATTTTTGTTTGCATGTACCATTAAATGATATTTGAATAATTCTATGTAGGAAACCTAATAAAAATTGTAGTCATTGAAAAAGAGGAGATATGTTTATTGTGATTTATAGAAGTATACTTAATGCAATTTCAATTAAAATTCCAATGAATTTTTTGGCACCTGAAAAAATCTCAATTCCTTATTCAAGAATTAAAGTGTTCCTAAATAAACTGGGAAATATATAGTATTAATTCAGTCAAAGTCTCCATAGTATTAAGATGTTTATTCTCCCTAGATTGATCTACAGACCCAGCATGATCCTGATCAAAATCTTTTTGCAGACTTTTTTGTAGAAAATTCCAAGCTATTTCTTAAATGTATATAGAAAAGAAAAGCCCTGGAATAGCCCATACTATTTTTTAAGAAAGAACAAATTTTTAGGACTTACACATCTTGATTTTAATACTTACTAAAAAACTTATGGTAATCAAGACTGTAATATTGGTGAAAGAATAGCAGAAATAATGATCAATGAAACAGAGTCCAGAAACAGACTTATACCCATATGATCAGTTGATTTTATAAATTTAAAACTATTTAACTTCTAAAAGAAAACAGGAGAAAATCCATATGACCTTGAGATAGACAAAGATGTCTGAAACAAAAATATGAACTATAAAAATTTTTATGTTGGACTTTATCAAAATTAAAAACTTCTCTTCAAATGATAATGTTACACTGTTGAGAAGATGAAAAGAAAAGCTATAGACTGGGAGAAAATATTTATAAAACATAATACTTGTACAAAATATTTAAATAACTTATAATTCAATAATAATAAATGGACAAAATATTTAAGCAAGCACTTTCCCAAAGAGGAAATAGGAATGATAAATAAGCTCATAAAATAATGCTCAACATCATTAGCCATTAAGGAAATACAAACCACAATCAGATAACACTGTATCTATTAAAATAATGAAAATTAAGCAAATTGATAATATAAGTGATAAAGATAAGGAGCAACTAGAACTCTCATTCATTGTTGATGAAAATACAAAATGGTATAGGTAATTTGGAAAACTGTTTAATAGTTATTTATAAAAAATTTTACAGTGTTATAGATACATTTCCCATTCAACCCAGCAATTCTACTTCTAGATATTTATCCATGATAAATGAAAAAAAATGTGATCATACATTTATGCTTTTTTTATATTAATTTTTATTCATAATTGTCCTAAACTGGAATTAACCCAAATGTCTATCAACTGATGAATGGATAAACAAATTTTGGTATAGTCATACAATGGAGCACTACTCAGCAATAAAAGAAATGAAGTATTGTGGTACATCCTACAACAGAAGAATCTCAAAAGCAGCATACTAAATGAAATAAGTTGGACATAAAAGCTACATACTACTGTGTGTGATTGTACTTATATAACTTTATGCAAAAGATGATACTATAGGGATAAAAATCAGATCAGTATTTAGCAAGGACTGAGAGTGGGGTTAGGGAATTGACTAAAAAAGGGCATGAGAGATTACTTTTTCAGGTGATGGAAATATTCTATGTCTCCATTATTGTAGTGGTTACATAGCAGTTTTTGTTTTTCAAAACTCTTTGATCTCAATACCTAAGATCTCAATACCTGAGTAAAGTGTAACTCAGTAAACTTGACTAAAAAAAATCAACATGACAGAAGCCATGAAATATTTTGAAAGTAGAAGATTGATTAATGATAGAGACATAACTATTAGATATATTAAACTATAGTATTACCACTCGATTTAAGGTATAACAGTTGAAGGATTTTTGCAAGAATGTAAATACTAAAATAGATCTAAGTATATTTAACAACTTTACCTAATTATTATCCAAATTTCTACAGTTCACATAGAGAATTATAACTTTATGAACACAAAATAAAAATGTTCACTACTTAACCACTTATAAAATGAATGCCCACCTGAAGATATTCTCCATATTTAGTTCTAGCATTCACACTGCAGCAATGCTAGATTTTGAAAACACCTCATAATACAGTGCAAATAGACTGCAAAGTGAAACTGCAAAAGCCTTGCAAAAAAATGCAGACTTTCATGAAGTCTGTGAATGTCATGTTAGAGAACTGCTTGATATAAGCCAAATGGGAGGATATGTCTATTAGAAGAGTTAATTTAAGAAAAGTAACAAGGTTGGTGATACATAGGCTCTCCAAAACAAAGGTTTTGACTATCAAGTGAATAATAGGGGCTTGGGGGTAATTATGAATATTTTGAATTTAAAAAATAACAACATATATTTACATGGTTCAAAATGCAAATTGATTTTAAAAGATATATTGAAAAATCTTGTTCCATCCCATTCCCCATCCTCCCACTCTCCATGCTATTCTTGTCTGTCTCTAACCACTTTAATATTTCTTGTATATCTTTTCAGTTTTTTATGCAAATATAACCAACTATGAATATATATTCTTATTTCCTCCCTTTTCTACATAAAATATAGTGTACTTTTTACACATTTTTTGCCTTACACTTTTAACATCATAATAATATATCCTTGAGAATTTTCTCTATCAAAACATAGAGAGTTTCCTGTTTTGTTTTGTTTTGTTTTTTTACAGATGTGCTAAGCAAACATGTTTACATCTCTGGATCCTAATATCCGGAAACTTTCACTAAATTACCTTATATGGCAAAGGGGAATTAAGGTAATAAATGGGATTAAGAGTGCCAATAAACTGACCTTGAAATATTTTATCCTGGATTATCCTGTGGGCCCAAGGGCCCTTAAAAGTAGGAAAGGGAGGCAAAGGGAAGGTTTAAATGATGTGATGTAAGAATAACTCAACTGGACATTGTTGGCTTTGAAGGTGAAGGAAGGAGCCACAAGCCAGGGAATTACCAAGTGTATGGTAATTTGCTATAGCAGCAATAGAAGACTGATATAGTAAGTATGGATGTTCCATAGTTTACTGAACTAGTCCCTTATTGGTGGACACTCAGGTTGTTTCTGATCTTTTGGAATTATATAAGTTTTCACAGTCAACAAAAGAGAACTAAGGTACAAATTCAGGTCTCTTGCCTCTAAATCCACAGCTCTTCCTATTATATTATGTTGCCTGACATAATAAATTTACTCATTTTCCTAGCATTTATTGAACTTTTAACATGTACTGCACCTAGTATGGCACCAGGCTCCAGAGACCAGCAGCAACTTTTGCTAGCAAACAGTATGAATGAGAACATCTAAGGATTAACTTATTAGATCATCTCAGAACCCATTCCAGGTCTTCTGCTCTCTACATTTATTATTTCACACATAGAGAGGCCACATGGTATAGAACAGTGGATTAAGCCCCCTTGGACATGATTTAAATACCAATTCTGAACTTGATAAATCACTTAATCACTGTGGGCCTCAGTTTCCTCTTCTATAATATAACTTCAAATGGACTACACAATCTTTAGGAGGACCATTCCAGTTCTCTGATTAAAAAGCATTTCTATTGCATTTCTGTTAGAAGAACGGGGTATGATAAACACATCCATCTTATGGGTGGATCCACTGACACCAAGAAAGAATGATTTGTAGTTTTGTTTTTAGTTTGTGTCTTGGGTTGCCTGGGAGTGGCTGCCAGTTTTTTTTCTACCCCCCAGAATTGCACTGGAAGAAGGTTCACCTTTGACTTGATCTTCATTCCATGTCAGTGATTTTCTTTGTATTTACAAACAGGGGCATGGACAAAAGTATACATCTGAGCATGCAATCACTGGCTTCCTTGTCACCACTCAAAAGCTCTGTTTATAATGGAAAAAAAAATTAATATTGTGAGTCATACTTAGACTCTGGGCAGTGAAGCCACATAGTCTGGGTGGCAAATTCACAAGCGTGACATATGCATGTTCTCTGTGTTTAGTAATGGTGCTATAATCTGCATAACTGAGCTCTAAAACTGAGCATTTTTTTATTTGGAGGAGAGTTTATTATTTTATAATTACCCTATTTACATTTTAATGTAGGAATTAAGAAGATGCTCATCTTTATTTTCTTTAATAACATTTCTAAATCAGCCTGAGACTGAATTGTCTTCACACTTCAGTGTAGAAAATATGGTTATCAAAAAATCTGGGATGCAGATTTGCACAGTAAACAGATTGCATTCTGCAGTTCCCCATTACCCATATAAAATCTACCAGGGCAGTCTTCATGCATCAAAATTCAATGTGACCTAGTTTAAGTGTCCCATACTAGCTCACTTTGTCCAGTTTTTATCATCTCAGTAGAACTCCACTGTTGGAAAGCAAAAGGCTACAGCTTTATTTACACAATACAGCGTTATGCAAATGAGCAAGCATTAATCACAAACATTTCCCAAATGAACCTTTACAAATTAACACCATTAACTTTGCCAGGCGGCAAGCATTGCAGTCCAGGAATAATATGTCTTTCCAACTGAGTCCCAGATCTTTGCACAAATGTGTGCAGCACCCGAATTTCTAGTTTGTTCTTGGCCACCTTTTATTTTTTTTTCTAACATCGTTTCATCTGAACACTGAATGAGGTTGTCCTAAGCCTGAAAGCCCTTTTCTTATCCAGTGAATGAGTGTACTGCAACTGTAGTTTGGTCATAAATCAGTAAGCTTACATCTGAATCTTTACCCTTTAGCTGAGAAATATGTTTCTAGAGTTAAGCCTTTCCAGGGAAACAGATCTCCTACACTATTCTGTATTTGATTTTAAATAAGACTCTCAAAATTATTGGGCTTTTGGTTTTCTTACAGAAATACTGGAAATTAGCACTAACATAAGCTTTTGAAATATTTTTGAGGCTAACGTATCTCATTTTTAACCAAAGTTTTAAAGTCGTTAGATCCCAATTTCTATTTTGCATATTACTTTCAATTTCTTGGAGAATAGTAGCAGAAGGTGAAAGGAAACTGATCCTTAAACAGATTCTTACACAAAATCAGGGCAATTTTATTCTCTTAAATATCTAAAAAGTGAGATGATCTTTTTATTACTATTATTATTATTATTATTATTATCAATTATTTTTGAAAAACACAGTTAATCATAAATTCCCTTAATATATGACTGGGTCCTCTATGTTTCATAAGCAAACCGAAATGACAGCATAATGATCTTTTTAATCAAGTTTTATACACTCTAATTCAGGAACTGACCCTGAAATTTTGATTCTTAACATTAAAACCACAATTGATTTAAGCATAAGATTCAGTGCCCCTAATTGCTGACCTTACAGACTTAATCGGTACTACCTTTGGAGTAGCATTATAAACCTCAAATCACTTATAGTTTACATTTTTAAATTTTATCTTACTTTGTGGTTCCTCTAGGTTTTTAATTTTGTGGTGTTATTCTCTGTATTTGCCTTGGTTTTTGGTTATCTCATATCTCTATCTGTCATTTTAGCTTACTGTTCTTTTTGCTATATTCTATTTCTCATGTCTCAAGACATAATGAGATGACCTCATACCATTTCGTTGACTTATGTTTGATTGAGTAAGCACACATGGACAAGAAACTAAGGATTGACTTAGGAGTTAAAATGACATGGGACCAACCATTTGTGTGGACATTTCTGTGGGTAACCAGACTTTCTTATTCTTTACTCTAAATCTCTCTGAAATTTCAGAAAGTGCAGTCGCTCAATAATCACTTCCAATTCCCATATGACTGCATTAGTGTGTAATTGATACATCTGCAGTGCCACTTCCCTCTGAATTTTGCATCTTTGTCATCGTAGAAGTTTTCATTTGGATAAGGTTATTTAAGTATACCCCCCTGGGTGTCTCTCTCTTTCAATCTTATGTCTACTTTCTGATTTCTTTAAGCAGTTCATGTAATACAGTACAAATTCTCTGTCTTTCATAAACAAACTGCCCCCGTCCACCATCTGCCACTTTAAGAGGCTTCAGTGCCATATCTGCTAGAAGTCCTGGCACTATTAGGAAGAAAGCCACAACTTTGGGTCCCAAATAAATGTCCTTTTCATTTGCTGTTGGCTGACCCTCCATTTCCTTTGGCCACAGAGCTTAACTCCACCTCTCCAGCAGCTGCCATGAGGCAGCAAGTCCCTGCAGCAGCTGTGGTTTCTTCCCAAGGAAGTCAGAGCGTCTGCGGGAAACAGGGACCATTAGACAACTCATTTAAAGATGCCCCTTGCAGCAAAGCAAGAGAGGCACTCAGCTACAAGGACACTTGCTTACATTTTCTGAAGGATCAGCTTTTTATTTGTCACCATATGACATTCTTTTAAGGGATTCTGCATTTTGTATTGGCTGCCTAGTGCTTGCTTTTAACTTTAGAAATTCTATTCACGAGTTGTCAGTGCTACCCTTTCTCTGTCAAATATATTCTTTCTGGTAAATCATCATATTGTTTCTTCCTTTCTTCTCTACTCTACTATTCTTTTTTAGCTTTTTCTTGGACATTCATAGTGTTTTTATTAAAATTTTTTAGGTTAATAACTGAATTAATTGCTTTAAATTCAGAGCCACTTCCTTTGGGGTTAAAAAACATATTAAACATATTATTTGAAACTCTAACCAACATACTTTTTTTAAAAAACGAGTTTAGGGGGTAGCTCTGTAGTGTAATGGTTAGCACGTCTGCTTTACACACCAAAGGTCCTGGGTTTGCACCTTGAGCCACAAGCTTGTGGGAAGAGATGCCCCTCCTTCAGACATCCAGTTCTTAAGGGGAAACAGCAACATCCGTAGATCAGGAGTGGAAGTGGAGGGAGAGGGGCGGAATTAAACAGAGGGGAAACAAATGAGTTTATCCTCTATTTCCTGAATTTTCAGACATTGCATTTGATAACTGAAATGTCAAGGAAAGCTTTGAACATTTATTTACAATATTCGGTTCTTTCCACATTGCCACTGTCAGATATGTTCACCAAATACATACATATGTTAATTCTACAGATTAACTGTTTCCGCCTCTCACACATACATATACAATGACTGCCTATCACCCATAAACATCTATTCAAGTTCTCTTGCAGCCCTTGAGATAGCAGCTTCTTTAATAATAGTAGCTCTATTAATTTATAATATATTTATATTTATATACCTATATATAAATTGTATATAACCAATTATATATAAGTATGTGTGTATGTGTGTGTGTGTACATATATATAATTTGCTGGGGTTTTTTGTTTTGTTTTGTTTTTAAGAATTGATGCTGATAAAACATGAGAGGCAGAGTATTAAGCATACTGGTGCCTCACCTGCCAGGTTTCACCTATGCTAATAGTGACCTCTGCTTTAGAAACTCAATAAGCCATGAGTTTGTCCTCACTGAAAAGCGAATTTATGGTTAAAGGAGTTTGGAGAAAACTATAGTTAGATTAAATTCTGTAAGTGATGATTAAATAAAGAGATACCTCAGTGATAATCTCATTGGTGAGTAGGGAACTCAAAAGCTGTTGTAAAGTTTATATCTGCTCTTAAGAAGTACAAATTATTAGGTAAATGAATAACTCTGAAAGTTTGAAAAACCAACTGGTTCTGTCAAGAAAAAGGATACTGAAGATATAAAGAATCGATAGCATCAAATGGAAATCTAGAAAATAATAGTCTCCTTTTGTCAAACATTTTACATTTTTCCCATAAATAAGACTATTTATATTGATTCATAGGTTTGGAGGATAGTGAAGCAGATAGGAGGTAATTAAAAGCATAAATCTCAGAAGCTTGGGAAGGTAATTCTCTACTTTGCAGACAGAGCTGACAAAATGATAAACATTTTTTGCTTCAATATGACAGAAATATAGCACAGTTACATAGAGAAGGAACATATCGTGCTAAAAGTTTTAGTCAATAGCTCCTGTTTAACAAAGACTTAACAAACTTTAGTCACCTTTTTTGAAGCATATATTAGTTACTTATTAAAAATTTTAAAAACATGTCTCTAAAGTAGTGATTTAATATTACAAAAAAAATGTCAGCACTACATTATTTAAAATGGGTATTTGGATAATTTAGGACTGATTTTTAATTCATCAGTGAAAGAAAGAGAAGACTAGGATAAAAGTGAAGTTTTTAAAAAAGTAAGCATTACTACTTATAAAAACCCAACAGATCTTATATCTAACTAATATGGGATATATTAATTGAATATAGAGAAATTAGGTAGCATGCTTAATTCAATATTTCTCTGGCTTTCCTTTAAAAACGTAGATGCCTCGCATGACATGTTACTTTAGCTATTTTTTAAGTGTTTAATATTTAAAATTAGAATGATCAGCCTAATGTGATTTTGTGAAAAACAGTAATATGAATGCTACAAGGAAAGTACTTCTGGTGCCCATCCCCGTACATCAGAATATGTTCTCAACAGAAAACCATTAATTATCTATGACGCACTATCAATACGGCAAGCTTTGGTACATTTCTATTGCTTTGCTGATCAAATATTAATAATAGCTTTAAAAAATACTATGGGTCTTTTTTATTTTCTTGTGTAAAATTCCTGTGTTAGTAACTCTTGTAGAGGAAAGTATGAGATTCCTGAAAGGATTTTCAAGTCATTTTGTTGGTGATTTTGTCATCTATGAGTTGCCTAGCCACCTGGGGTTTAGGGAAAGACTTGCTGAAGGCATGTGTATTTTCCTTCTTTGCTTGGTATGGATTACTTTAGTTAAGATTGCTTGTGGAATCCTTAACAAAAAGATATTGTTTCACTTGATTTTTGTAGTTTGGAATTTGTCAGCTAAAAATTTATCCAACATATAATTAGAAATCAGGTAGAATCTCTAAACTGAACACCTGTAGGTTTCCTAAGTGATTAGTTGTTGATTTAAAGTTTATATTTAGACTTTATTAAGGACATGTTTGGTTTTCTGTAACTGATCTTTTTTTTCTGTATGTTCGAGTGCACAATTGACTATAATTTTCAAAAGATTTATAAGAAAAAAAGGTATTACTTATGTAAGACAAAAGCAAAAACAAACTCCCATCCCCTTCAAAAAGCTGCATGCAACAAAAAGTCTATTCCATTTCTCTCAAGCAAGTAGCTGATTTAATGCAGTTTAGAGCATCCTGCAAAAGAGGTAGCTTTTCGCTGCTTTCATTTCTAAAGCAGCTCTTTGAATAAAGTGACAGCATTGGCCATGAAAGCCAGAGAACTTTAGGTATGGTGGGTTAGCATAAAGAACAGTGTTTTGGGGAAAACTCACTGGCCATAAGAAACTTTATGACACATGGTTGTGGCTGAGGGGCTGAGGATAGCATATGAGGAAGTATTACTTTAACCAATTTCTACAATTTCAAGTTATGAAGACTTGGTCAGAATATAGTGTTTTCAATTTTTGTGAGTTCTTCAAGGAGAGTAAAGTAGCAGCGAACTTGATCAGAGAGACAGGAGAAGAGTATCGAAATAGTTTTTGCCAAGAAAGGAAGATTCAAGAAATACAAAACAAGTTCCCTACACTCAAAGCCCTGATTATTTATCTTGGGAAATAAAACTAATACACTTAGGAACACTGCTGAACTATATGCTGTTAACTATAGGGTAATATAAATTTAGGAAACAGAACAGCATGCAAGCCAGAAGAATCACAAGCAGCAGAGAGCTAGCATTTGATGGATGCCTATTCTTCTACCAGCCTCTATACTAAATATTCTTCACATATATTATCTCCATATTTTTGAAGGTTCATGGAAGCGGTAAAACATTGAGTGAGGCTTGAGAGATGATCAGTTTTGAGGGAGAGAGAATTGAAGAATTATAAAATGCTAGGGCTAAAACAGATAGGACTTTTTAAGGATGTCCATGGGTAGGCTGTAGGGGTGGTCCATGAACCCCCTATAATTATGCAAAATTTTGCTTACATGCATACCTGAAACCATGATCACTTAAGATGATAAGAAATATGATTGACTCTTCCCTTCTCACAAAGTGAATGTTCCACAGCCTCTACTGGTAACATGTGTCAGGATTTAGTCATTTTTAGTAACTAGTATTTCATCTTACCTAAATCTTAAAAAGAAAAAGGAAAGAAAGAGGAGATGAGATTTGACAAGATGAGAAGAGAAACCTTGTACTTTTTTTCTCACTTCAGTTTTGTCTTCTATGGTACACAAAAGCAAATTTTATATTCACTT
Organism: Cynopterus sphinx; assembly: GCA_030015415.1. NCBI lineage: Eukaryota > Metazoa > Chordata > Mammalia > Chiroptera > Pteropodidae > Cynopterus > Cynopterus sphinx. The sequence goes on along the minus strand of CM057379.1, from coordinate 166,730,091 downwards.
CTCAGCAAACAGATCTGATGAACAAGAACTCCCAAGAATACATCACTTTGTTAAGGTTCAGATTTCAGAGGGCTGTGAATATAATTTTTCTCTTTACAGTGATTGTTTAGAACTTAGATCTACATTTTTTTTTATCAGAGAGAAGTATTTTATTACTAAGTTTAGAATTGCCAGATTGTAGTGATAATGAAAATCAGACTGATTTTGTCAATTTTATTATTGTTTTTAAATTATCTGTAGATGGTACAATCTCTTATTTCCTGAATGTAGACAGCCCCACCTTCAGCATACCACCAATGTTTGTTAATGGAATTCTGGTTTTGCTTTTTAAAATTTTATTATTTTTCAACTACACTTAGCATTTAATATTATATTAGTTTCATGTGTACCACATAATGGTTAGACATTTAGATAAGTTATGAAATGATCCACCAATGTGTCTAGTACCCTCATGACACCAGATAAAATTATTATAATATTATTGACTCTATTCCCTAGGCTGTACTTTATATCTTCCTATTTCATAACTGCCAATTTGTACTTCTTAATCCATTCACCTTTTTTACCCAGGATCCCAACCCCCCTTCCACCTGGCAATCATAAGTTTGTTCTCTGTATCTATGAGTTTGTTCATTTAGTTCTGCTTTAAATACATGTTACATTTAGCAAGGGAGATGTGTACTGCTGAGTTATACCAGTAATCACCAAATAGTTTCCTTTTTATCTTTGATAATGCCTACTGAGTGTTCTCTGAAAGTAACTTTCATCATTTTTGAACTGTGAGCTTGAAGTGATTACCTGGTTTATGCTCTAAAAAGACATAATATTCTATATTATTTGAGAGACACATATAGAATCCTTTAATGCAATGATTTATTTGTTTAGGTCATGAATTTTATTGTCTTTTTCTTATATCATTTGAGAAGAATTGGAAAGAATAGATTCACTAAAAGAACACTAAGGTTATTTGTTATAGTTTTGTGATTTAAATGTTTAAGCTAACAAAATGCCCTATATGCACTTTTAAACTAGATATACCAACAATCTCTTTTTTTAAGATTTAATTTATGCATTTACACAGATGGTCATAGAAGGGGGTATTTATTAACATCTGTAAATGTTGGAGAAATGATGGATGTCTATATTTGTAAAATGCCAGAATGGAATTACTGAATTCACAGATGTAGATTTAAAAATACAATGTTTGAATATCTGGAAGACATTCTCTTCAAGCTAATTTTCTAAATATCTAGACATTGAATAATTGCCTTTTGTATAAATTTCCATTTTTATAAATACAGTAAATTCTTGTTACTTGTGACTACAGTAATTAGGGATTTGTGATAATTCAGATATAGGCTGAATTTGACTTTTGTTTGCTCCAAATTCTTTCTTTAAAAAATGCAGATGAGTGTTGAAAAGGAGTTTAAAACAAAGATTTGAAATACCAACAGAAACAATTTTTCAAGCTTACCTAGGTATTTTTAAAATACTCATTAGAATACAAGCTATGATAAAATTTAAAGTAATTCTTATATATTTTAATACATCATCTAAGAAACTCTGGTACCTAACAGTTATCAATAAAAGCATTTCTTCAAAAACGTTCTACTTTTTCAACTTTTTTACCACTTCATGCATGATATCCTTCACCCAAATTAGTATACATTAATGAGGTTTTTCTGAGATTATAACCATTTAGTAATATCTAATACTTTTCTCTTTTTAAAAGCAAATGTTGTGTTTATGACTTGGTTAGAATTTCCCAGAAAAATCTTTTGAGTCGAGTGTTTCAACTTAGGTAACATAGGATTTAGATTTCAGTCAAAATAGACATTGTTTTGAAGGATAATTTATTCATTTTAGTTATCTACACTAATGAGATTAACTGAATGATCAATAAATCACTAACTCTGTGTTCTGACGTAGGGCTATCTTAATAGATTAGTAAATGAACCATTGTATGTAAGGATTGTTTGTCCAATAACTGAGCAGTTAGTCTGTTACAAAACTGCCCATTTCACACTAAGACTGATTAAGCCCCAGATGCTCAAAATTATACCAACTAGTGATCCCTGCTTGAATCCACTACTCTTAATCATGGGCAGAAGTAAGTAAAGAATCTATAGAAAGTTGGAGGTACTCATTTGATTATGATCACCCTTGATAACAAAATTTTCACTCTGTTACTTAGCATCCTCAAAATTCAGGTTTATAAACAGTTATGTGCATCTCTAGTCCAGTTAATGCCACTCACCCCATTGTTTGCCAGGCTTCAGCCACAGTGGCTTTCTTTTATTTCCTTAAATCTGCCAACCTACTTCTGCCCCTCCTACTTCTGTTCTACTCACCACTCTTCCTTCAGGTCTCACCTTAATGTTTCTTCCTCAGAGAGTTTTTCTAAACTTCCTAGTTAAACTAGCTCCACTCCCAATAATGTTATAACGCCCACTAATTTTCCTCTATGAAATGTATCAGTTTATAAAGATATCTTTATTTATGTAACTATTTTTTAAGATCTGTTTCTCTCTCAACACACACACACACGCACACACATGCACGCTCACACACACACACTATTGTTGGCCCCATAAGAATAGGGACTGTGTATGTTTTGTGCATTGCTGTCTCCATGGCGCCCAGCACAATACATATTTACTTCTTGAATGAATAAATGGTCTTAAAGGGGATTTCTTAATTTATGACAACCCAAGGATTGGTTGAGAATTACTGAATTAATTTGCTACAATGAAAACTATATCTTATATGACCTAAAGGTCACATTCCTGGAGCTGTTTTTACCCCCAGATCAAACTTTCTGAGAAAACAAAGATAATCTTTTACCAGAGAATCTAAGGGAGAGAGTCTGTTCTATTTTAGATCTTCCCCTATGGAGGCTGTTTAGACTCCAGGCTTCGGGTTTGCTTCATTGTGTGGTTAAGAGCCTAATCTATTAATCCTGGGTTTAAAATAGGGCCTTCCATTTCTGGCAGCATGATATTGAGCAATTACTTAACTTTTCAGAGTTTTTGTAAACTCTGGCTAATAATATTTGACTTACATGGTCTAATGAGGATTAAATGAGATGCTGTCTATAAAATACTAACACAGTGCCTGGTACATAGCAAATAATTAATGATAACTGCCTAGAATGTTTCAGGCAGTATGATAAGTGCAAGAGATAGGATCAAAAGCAAAATCTCATAGGTATAAACCTTAATGAAGGTGACTGTTTGGTGGGGAAAGACATATTAATCAAATTATTATAACAAGTAATATTTTTTTTTAATTGTGAGAAATACTATGAAGGAAAGAATCAAAAAATTTAGGATGTGACCAAGTCTGGGCGTCATGGATGGCTTCTAAAGGAAATAATTTAGAGGCTGGGTTCTGAAGGATGAATTACCTAGGGAAAGAGAAAAGGGATAATATTTTAAGCGTGTGTGAAAAAGTAGCACTATACTTACATTCCAGCCACACTCTCTTTCAATTCCTCAGAGAATAGCAGAGAGCCTGCTACTAAAAGAAACTAGAGGTAGGATGGGAGTAGGCCATATAGGTCTTGAATATGATGGTTTTAGATTTTAAACCATAAACAATGGAAAGGCTTTGAGGATTTTAAGCAGATGAATGACGTGATCAGTTTTGCATTTCGTAACTATCACTCTGGCCCCTGTGTAGAGGTCAGATTGTAAGAGAGCATGTGGGACAATCATTCAAGAGGCTGTTGCAGGAGTCCAAGCAAAAGAGGATAGGGTCAGGACCAAAGTGGCCGTGGTTGAGATGTAAAGAATTGGCTTGATTACAGAAATATTTAGGTGGTAGAATTCATAGGACTTAGTGACTGACTGAATGTGGGGGTGTGGAATGATCCCTGGATTTGGTTCTTACAGCAGATGTAGAGTCATGTTACTGGCCGGAAAGAAATGCTAGAAGAGGACTTTGTAGTTTGGGCACCAAAGCAAAGACAAATGATGCCAAGTTTGGTTTTCAATTTATGTTGAAGGTGCTTTGAGATATGCAAGTGCATATTCTGAATCTGAAGCTCAGAAGAAAACTCTAGACTAGAGAGGTAGAAGCCAGGAAATTTTTGGTATAAAGGTGCTTGAGGAACTTGTAGTGTTGATGAAATGGAATGGGGAGTAGACTGGAAAGTTTTGAACGAGAAGACTAGAAGGCCTAACACTGAGGCTTGAAATATATCAACATTTAATGACTGGGCAGGGGAGAATGAGCCTGCAAGTGGTTCTGAAATGAAAGTGAGAGACATCAGCCCAAGAAAGAGCCTGGGGACAAATGCCTGCCAAAATAGAAATGAGAAGTCAGCAGGGGCAGGTGCACCTGATTGGTCAAGAAGGAGTCATAAAAGATGTTCTTGGTTTTAGGATTTAGGCCAATGGTGTCTTGGTGATGTCTGTTTCAGTAAATTGAGGTAGACTGATCAGAAAGGAAAAGATGAAGATATGCATACAATTAATTTAACAAATTAGGGATAACAGACTCTGGGGAAGGCAAAAAAGAACAGCATTTTCAGATAGAGACTTGCCTTAATAGGAATAATAACTCCTTTTTTTTTTTTTTAATAAAAGCTCTGGTTTTTGCTTTAAAATACCCCTGAAATTTGAAATCTGTATATTTAAAAACACCATTACTCCCTGACTCACTGTAATAAGAACCTTCTAGTTATTCTCCTGTTTTCTCTTTCTTTCTAGTAGGTCTTTGCTGCTACTAGATTGTAGTAGAACAAATGCCTTCAGTGGCCTCTCATCACCTACTTAGTTAAGTATGCTATTTGTTAACTACCTTCCTACTACCTAGTATGTAAGGCCTAAATAATCTGACACTTGCCTTTCCAATCTTCCACTCCTACTCTACACACACCCATATTTCACTCAAACTGAATTATTCACATTTTCGGAAACATAAATTTGTTTGATTTTTCCAGACTTTTTTTTTCTTATCATAGTCTTCTCCTTATTGGGATTATATACCTCTTGGCTTTGAAATCCTTTTCATTATTGAAGGCCTATCTCAAGGCCCTTTCTTTTCTCCAATTTTCATGTCATTTTATTAAGACTAGGGAGAGGTATGCATTTTATTGCCTAATACAGAGAAATATGCTTAGGAGAACATAACTGCAATATATACATAATTACAAATTAGGGTTTGAAAACTAAATAGGAAAATTTTAAATGTGTGCTTTATTTCAACTGAAGTACTTAAATTTTTTTCTAATTATAAAAGAAGAAAAATAATAATTTAAAGTATCTATTACCTATTTTTGCGTCATGGGTGACAACCCAACTTTGGGAACAAGTTACATATTCATCAATAAGGTACTATTGATATAAATTATGGTTTATTCTTATAATAAAAACAAGTATATGCAACCATTTAAAAATTAGAAAACTTTCTAATGATTCATTTTTTTTAAATCTCTAAGATCTATTGCTTAATGGGAAAAAAAATGCAGAAGGACATAGGTGGTTTGTAGCCATTTGCCCAAAAAAACAAAAGAAAGGAAAAGTACAAACATGTGTATATATTTGCTTGATAGGAATGTAAATTATTTCTGGCAGGATACACAGAAAGTATCAACAACGAGTTGCTGAGTCTGAAAGGTAGACTTTTCACTGTGTATACTTTATAAAATACTTTTATACTGTGTAATTGTATTACCTAAACAACAACAACAAAAAGATACAATTGAACTTAAAAATATAAAAGTAATAGTTTCTGGTGGTTATACAAATAAAACTCTGGTTAAGAAAATCATTATTTTGAAGGCTTTGTGATCCCCCAGTGGGATTTCATTTTGAACCCTTTATATCATTTGTCTGGATGATCATAATTACCTCTCTTCTACTTTGCCTCTCCTCAGCTTCCCCACTGTACACATATAGCTTATTCTCAACACAGTAACCAGAGTGATAGTGTTATAAACAGAAGTTAAACAAGGGTACTCTTTTGTTCCAAACACTGCTGGGACTTCCCATCTACTCAGAATAGAAGTAAAAATCCTTGCAATGGCCATGTGCTCTTCCCTGGACCCGAAATGCTCTTTATCCAGATATCTACCTTGTTAACCATTTCATTCAGGTTTCTGTACAAATACCCCATCAAAAGAAAAACTTTTCCTGAAACCCGAAATAGTATCTCAACCCATCATAGTGTATTCTCCTTACCTTTTTTTATTTTTTTGTAGTACTACATAACATATTCATAAATGTATCACTTATCACTGAACACTTATCATCTAAAATACATATAAATTTTATTTTATTGCCTATGTCCCCATACTAGAATGTTTCTCTAGACCTGCATTCCACAACACTTAGAATGATGCCTGGAACATAATAGATATTCAATAAATATTTGTTAATGAAAATAAATGGTCCCCGGTGTTAAATGTCAGCTTTTAAAAGATTTTTCTTACTCTGTCCCATATAAATTATATTCAATTCAACAACTCTTTATTGAACGTGTACCATATAATAGGCACGTCAGAAGATACAAAGATAAGAGTGTTCACATGGATATATTCTATATTACATGAGCAACCTTTGTTGTGACTATTACTGGTGAGTAGAACTTTTGGACAATATCACACAAAATCAGAAATTGGAAGTTCACTTAGCATTTCACTGATTATATTGAAAATTTTTGATATTTGTGGGTGAATCAAAGTTATAGGCATTTTTATTTTAGTTTGCTTCCAGTAGACCAATCTCTTATATGTTAGAGAGATTGACCAGATTAATCTGGAATGAAAATTTCTAGTTTAATCTGATACTTTAGTCTAGAGACAGCCTTAATATGACCCAGGTTGGCTAAGTGACTAGTAAAAACATAATTTCTTTATTTTATCTTAGTTATATTTATATGTTTTGAAAATATATAATATTACTCTTCAAATATGCATAATTTACTTATTTTGAATTACAAAATATCTGCTGGGTTTTAAAAATTGGTTTATGGGTGTGGGGTATGTGTTTACAAAAGCTTATATTATAAAAGAGGTTTTTAAATGAATAATGATAAATAACACATTAAACATATATAAAATATTACTAAAGCCATTTTTAAACCAATTTTTTAAGCATTATACTTTCAAAGTTACTTTGTCATTTTGGTCTAAATTAAGAATATTATATAGCAACTATAAGGAGACAGTGCAAATTCTAATTTTAAATTCATTTTTGTATCATTTCTATAAATTTCTTTAATATGGAAATGGAAGTAAATGTAATACCTTCTAGACTGATTAAAAATTAATATGTGGAAGCCTGGGAACCTCATTTAAAAGACCGTCAGAAGACTTGAATTAGTTAGCTGTAAAGTCAATGCGTTAATGCATAAACTTGAATTATATTGCATTACTTATCATTGAGTAACAAAAACCACTCCTAGAGAACACACAGTGGCAATCCATTTCCCCACTGAAAGACAGCAGCACTCACGAACATATGAGAAATTTGAGATGTAACTGTGAAATCACTATAAACTCTAAGGTACCCTTTTTTATATTTCAAGGTAGCTGGGAATTATTAACTAAAATTTCTCAGTTTAATATAAAATAGAAAAATAATTTAAAAGAGATAATTTTTGCTTTTAAATATTTTTGGAGAAATCATAAAATAAATGACTCAATAATATTAAGTAATTATTAACAAATCCTTACTGTTTTGTAATATGTTATAAAATTACAGATGATATCCAAGTTTCATGAAAATTCTAAGATTTAGAAGTCCTAACAGGTTAGGTCCCCCATCTGCCTAATTCTTTGAGAAAATTAGATATTTTCATAAATTATAAATATTCCCATTATTTTATAATCAAGATTGTTAGTGTAGAGAGTACTATTTTCCCACTTTTGGCATAATAACTTAGAGAATATGGCTTATCAAGTCATTCTGTGTGGAGTTTGTAGTTTACTCCCCCTTATGATTTGGAAAAAAGTTAAGGACATATTTCTCTAGGGTTCTTTTACTTCATTTTGCCTCAGTTAAACTCTAGTACACATACTAGGACTTTACACATATATTTATCATTAAATAGACTTAGATATTGACTCCCCAATTTGGAAGACAAAGTAAACAAACCTTTTAAAAATTGTAATGTAATATAAAATGGAAATAAACTATATTGTTTTGTTAGGATAAGCATGTCAGTACTTTTTGTTGAATTCTTAAGTAAATTGTGATGTTAAAGAAATTGCATTAAATGAAACTCATCTATTATCATCGTTGAAAACATTCACATAAACCTACTTCCATTTGGTTGGTGGGAGGAAAAATATTTTCAAAATATAATCTATAATTTGCAGTATTCATAAATAGAATTAAGAAATTAATCTTCTGGGATGGATGTGTGTGTGTGTGTATACACACATATATATAAACAATATATGTAAACAACTTATTTTAAAAAATATAATTTTAAATTATGGCCTAATTTGAAAATGAGGAGCAAACAGGAGTTCAGAACAGAATTGAACAAATGAAAGAATTGGGGGCTCAGATCATAGTTAATATAGCCAAATTCAGATAACTTTCTTTTATCCCCCGCGCTAGTCAATACTAAACTGGAAACATAGGATATATGTTTGGCATATCCAGGGAAAGAATCATAGATTGCTGGAAATCACCTAAAATTAAGAATCCACTTTCACATAATTGAAATATAAAACTCACTAGGAAAATGAGACAAAATTTTAATTTTTTGGAACTCTACAAGAAACATTTTTTAAAAAGCACTTTTAAAAAACGTCACTTTTTGCTGTATTCCAGATAATTTTGAACTGAAACTTTAGTGTTTTTCTATTTCACCATGCAAATTCTGTCATGGTTGTTAAGTCCATTTATAGCTTCTCCATGTTTCCATGTGTAATGTCACCAATGAATTATGTACCAGAAACATGAGCATCAAGACTCTTAGCTGGCTAATAGGTTGCATTGGAAAAATTAACATAAAGACATGAAGCCCTCTTAAAGATCTTCGTATTTTAAGAAATGAATTAATTTGCCTACATGGAAAATTTTTTATAGTGTGAATGATGATAACGTAATGCTCATGTATTCAAATGGTGACATTTTAAATCAGTTGTACAAGAACTCTACTTCTGTCTTGCAATATTAGAGAGAATCTAAATTAGACCTAACCTAAAGAGAATTCACAGTCAAGAGTGCACATCATCTTCCTAGAAGCCACTACTTTTCTCTTTAGTAATATAGAAATATATGGAGTTTTACATACATATTATAAAGCCAATACCTATGAAATGCCATAGTCAGAATTCTGGCTTTGGAGGGATCCAAGAGGACACCATTCACACTGAACTTTATATGAGCAGCTCCCCCCATCCTGGGAGTTTTGAAATGTGGTGACACTGGACAAGCCATAGCAACCTGAAGTGTTTCGTGTAGCTATAAATTATAAATTAGCAAAGACATTAGATCTTTTTAAGCTAAAAATCTTTTAATGGTTATAACTTTATCTAGACTTTGTTTTCAACAGATCTCAGTAGTTGAGGATTGAATGAAGTGAATATCAAAGCCAGTAGTGGTATGTCATTACGGATATTACAGGCCATTTAATTGCAGAAATGCTTATTAGCAGTCTTTCTTATGATCTTATGTGTCCTATGTTGTAGTTTTGTCTCAGAGTGTGTGATCTTGACAGTGCAGCAAGTATATGCAAAGAACGTTTTAATGATTAAAAATAGTCTTGAAGCAAAGATTCAAGTAATTATCTAGCTATTACTCAGTAATATTTAGTTCATTTTTATATGTTTAACTATAGTATTTAAGTGCCATACTTTTGTCTCAATAACTATTGAAGCTTCAATATAAATAATTTAGTCATCCTTTTAATATAAGATGATAGTTTGGAGCACAGGGTAAAATCTGTGATATAAAAGCAACATCTTCATAACCATTTAGACAAGATACCTACAAACAGAACATTTAGTTGTTTTTTCTTAATTTTAAAACCCTATTTTATGTTTTCCATTTCACAGGAGATAATTTCTGAGGTCACACAATGTGGCTGCCTTCCCCTGTTGTTCCTTTTATCTCTCTGTGTTCCAGTGATGTTGAAAAGCAGAAATGCCCAGGGAACATTGCATAGTTCACAAGATTTCAGTGCCCTACCACATGCTATTCCCTTTGCCAGAAATATCTCCCCCTCCACACTGCCACTTCAGAACCCTACCCCTAGAGCAAGGCCCAGCTCTCATGTCATTTTTTCATGAAGATTCCATGATGCTCCGTAATCCAGAGATTTACCTCTCCTCTGGTGCCCATGTGTCTGTGCTGCTCTTTACCTTTCATTTTATAATTCCACCCTCTTCTCTGGGTTATAGTTATTTGCATTCATATCTTTCAACTACAGTTTTTGCAAGTAGGAGTCTTTGCTTTTAATCTTTCACAATGTCTAGCACATGGCTGGTGCTAAGTAATTCTTCATGTAGTACATAATCAGGTTTTTTCCTTATTAGTTTAGTCTGTTTTTATGTTACTTTATTTAATATGTTTTATTTGGCATTTTAGTAAATAGTCCTTCTGAAAATTAACTGATATCTGCTATTTCTTATATAACACTACTTAATATATTGAAATCTGTCTCAAAATAAAAGATGCCAATAGTTTTAATGATGTACTTTTTTTAAATTAAGGCATCAGTTTAAATGTAAAAAAAATGGTTTTATTGATTAATAAATAAATATTGAGGACTTTCTCCAGTGATATGGACTTTCCCAGCCACTTGGTGAGTTTGAGTCTGGCTGTTCTTTCTGTACAAAGTGAACAGTTTAACATCATGTTTCAAGACCCTAGCTGCTTCTCTGAAGTACTAATTAGAAATAAGGTAAAAACCAAGAAGGAAAGGGAAGCACAGTGAATTTTAGAATTTCTCATTACTACATTTTTATTTTTACAGCAATACATTATTTTATTATTTATCTTTTTTGTTTGGACCAGTAGGGTCCCTAGAAATGTAGAGAATTTGAAAAAGCAGACAGCTTTAGCAACAAAGATGGAGATGAATGGAAGAAAAAATTCTAGGATGTCATGTCCTGTCAAAGTTGTTCTATCAGTGGGCAGTTAGGCAACTGCTAGAGTGACCTCTGAGAGAAGAACTGATACCAATGAATGCTGTGTGGAGGTCAGTATGGTGGTTTAGGCAACTCTAATTCTCGCAATTCTTAGCAAGAGGTTTCTTTGATCACTGTAAAAAACACAGAGCACTTTTGGCAGGGAAGCAGAAAATAAGCCATTAGTGTTAGACAAATATGTGTCTGCTGATCAGTCCTTGAAAGGTGTAAAATAAGTCATTTTGGTCAACCAAGTCTCTTAGAAGTGATACAAGAACCATATATTGTTACTTGGGCTTGATGGTATTGCCCAAATCATGGTGGGGTTTTTTTGTTTTTTTTTTTTTGTTTTTTGTTTTTTTGGCTCATATCCTTATTTCTTTCACTCCTCAATTAAGGAGACTCCTCAATAATGAAGTCCGGTTAATCGTGTTACTACTTAACAGTGTCTCAGTTTCACTTGAAGATTTGCCAAGGATTTAGAAGTTGTTTACACTGCCTCAGATAGCAAAGTGCTTCTACCAATAATCCCACAGGGGAATTGGAAGGATGCCAAATGTGAGTTAGTGGTGCCTGCCACTGTCTTTATTCCATGATCTTTCCCAAACAATGGTCAGTAGAGGCTAAGAACACTATTTGCACTTGTCTCCATGCCTGAGAACTCAAAAGGAAATGGGAATCATGGCTTTGGGAAGTTCTTTCCATCTTGGCATCTAGTGAGGTGTCACTTAGCTAGATCTTTATCCCAAGTGCTAATTGATGCTGTTAACTTTCTGCAGTAATGCCAACAAATGGTAAAGAGGAAATGGCACTCTACTTATCTTGTGCAAGCAGGTTTTATTTTAAGAACCATGTTTCTTTAGCCAAAGCACATCAAAGTAGCATCGTACTATTTAGTATACTTGGAAAAAGGAGGAGGTCTCCTGGTATCTTGTAGAAATTGTTATATACCTAAGAAGTGGGACTTTGTTGCTACTCACCAGAAGGATCAGGCCTAATGTATTATGCTAGTATATTTCCCATGAATTAAGTTGATAGTCTCTATTCATAGAAACTCCTGTTAAAATATAATCTTTCATTGAGTCATTAAAAGCAATGTGCTTTTGTTGTGTGTAATTTTTAACTTCTAATAAAATTACAATGTTATCTTAGTGTGACTGTATACGAATGGTATTTGGGTATATAGTTAAATAGAAATAAATATGTAAGCATTTTGGATCTGCAAAATGGCTTCTACACCAATCTATTTGACTTTTGATAAGTCAAATTATTTAACTCCTTTGTGCCTGGAGTTTATTTGTAAAGTGCTGACTAATAATCCTGACTTACAGAGTACTATGAGAATTAAATGAGCTAATATGTGTAATATATTTAGAACTATGCTTGGCAGAAGCTTAATACTATTAGTTTTTATTTTATTTCTTCACATTATCAATTTTTAAATTTTTATTTATATATTTTCTAAATTTATATCTACCCAACTATATTAGCTGGATTTAATAAATAAATGACTTTTTATTCTTTTGGGATTTTTTTTCACCTTGACAGAGTATATAATAAAAGGTCCTTGTGCAAACCAACTAAAAGCAATGATAAGTCAATGATGATCTAAAACAATACTTACATAAGGAAGTTAGATACTGTTTACAGTCAATAAAAGGTCACTGACCTTGGGTGATTGGGATTATATGCTAGGAATATCACTTTTGTATTCTTTATTGAAACATAGAATTATAACCTGGTTCATTCTATCCAATGTCACTTCTACCTATTTACCTACCTTTCTACCTACACAGACACAGACACACACATATTCACACACCACCTTTATACTGCTTGCTCAGAAAAACCTTTTTACATAGATTCTCTTTATATATCTGTATGTATATAAAGAGAACCAAAAAAAGTTATTACTTTAGAAATCCTCTCACAAAAACTCATTTATAATCCATTTAATTTTTATAAATAAGCTAATATGCCATATAATGTATATTCTAGTTTTAGTTTTTTAGTTTTTTGTTTTGTTTTTTACTAATGAATGTTTTTAGGATCTATTTAAAATGAAATTGAAGTGAATAAACTTATTCTTTTGCTAATATGTGCATTAGTATTTGATACCAAAAAGGTAAAATCCTTGATCTTTAGGCAAAGGGAATTTTCCAAATGTCAGTAAGTTTACTAAATGTTTTCTTGTTTTACTGTAATTTGTTTTTGTCTTTTGAAGATTTTTAGTAGTCATTTGTCTTCTCTCTTTCCTTCCTTTTGATCTAGTATTGAAGTCACAGTTCCACTCATGCTCTTTAACTTCTGAATCATATCTGAGATCAGAAACAAGGATTGTCCCTACCTCCTTTGTGGCTTATATCACCTGTTGTTAGAACTAGAATCATCAAAATGATGCATGAAACACCTGTAGATGACACTAAAATGTAGTGCCATCTTCACCCACTAGCAAGTTGCTTTGTCCCATCACTTGCTCTCAGAGCAGAGTCCGGAAGAAAGTAGATGCAGGGCAGACAGGTTTTTAGTTGAAGGGAAAGAAACTGTAATGGTTGTGGGAGGACAGGCATGGGTAGGGCACAGAGCAGCTCGCTGTCAGTCAAATGTTTGAAAAGTAACCTCAGTGGACAGTGGTGGAAGGTACTTACCTTTGCCACAATTTGGCCTGGCCCTGTTGTCCACTCATGTAATGTCTGGTTTTGAAAGACACAGGTCCTCCGTATTGTAGAGAAGGTTTCAATATGCAAAAACTCTTAGATACTGATTTATCACTTCACTAAATGCCAAAACATAGTTGAGTGCTGAGTTGTTAATGTATGTGGTGCCGATGATTGAATGTATATTTTTCTGCATGATCATCCATTGTGGTGTTTGTAAGTAGCAAAAAATGAGCCTGATTTGTTCTCCTTTGTAGAGCCAGGCCGAGGCCCACTACAAAGGAAGTAAACATGCCAAGAAGGTCAAAGCACTAGAGGCAACGAAAAATAAACCCAAAATGGTTTCTTCCAAGGACAGCGCAAAGGCTAATCCCAGCTGCTCCATCACTCCAATCACAGGCAACAGCTCTGACAAATCAGGTCAATGACACTTTTTGTTCTTTACATTCTTTGTGTTCCTTCTGGTCCCCAACCCCATTCTTCTCTGCTCAGCTGTTGCATGTTTTCTCCATAATTTGTTTTTATAATATTAATATGTTTACTTCACAGGAAGTTATTTGTTTGCACGGAATCAAAGTATTCGATATGTTACCATTCCATGTTGCTAGATATATATATATATATTTAAGAATATATGTTTATAAATATATATGTATATATGCATGAAAATAAGTATAGGCTACTTGGTCACAGTGTTTGGACAAATATCAAGAAATGAATCTAAAATACTGTTTATTATTCCTTTCTATTTCTTTTGTGTTTGGTTTTTACTATAGATTTTTTCAGGACTTCTTAAACTTGTTTACTAATAGACACTTTTATGTTCTTTTACTATGAAGAAGGGGAATGGAGGAGCAAAACAGTGGAAGTTTTCTAAGAGTGGCATTATTAAGTGAATCTAAAAATATGTTCAATAATAAAAGATTTTAATTTTTGAAGATCTTTGTAAAGTTCCCCTCAGAGTTACAAATAACTCAAGGATTTTAAGGGCACTATTTACAAAATTATGAATTGACTAACAGAAGAAATATAATGGGAAATGGACTACCAGTGAAAGTTTCTTTTAAAAAGAATCTGTATTTCAAAGTCCCAGTGCATCAGCAGTTTTTCTGAGTAGGTTCAATTAAATGATTCAGAGAGAAAAGAAAAGTCTTTTTTTCTAACATGTATACCATGAAATTATATGTTTAATAGACTTTCACACACTCATATCTGCTCCTCAAGGCCAAACATGGATGAGTCATCTTGTTTTAGTGATTAGTTGAGGACCAATGTCTATTAAAGGAGACTAAGAGAATAAATCCCTTTCAGTTTGACACTTTAGAGACTTCTCTGTTGTTAGACACACACACACACACACACACACACACACACACACACACACCCTCTCCTGATTCTATCTATTCTGCTCTTCAAATCATTGTAGAATTTGAGGAAGAGACTTAATAAAGCTTTCTTGTAGCTGTCCAGAGTTTTGGAGAAGAACAAATTCATTCCTGTAAGAGGAAGGTTCAGAAAAGCCTACTCAGACAAAGACTGTGTAAGAAGGGATTATTATTAATTAAGTCCCATAAATACTGGTTCCAAAAGCCCTGCAGCCTAGAAGGAGTGAGCTAACCAAAATTTGGTAATAAAGAGTTTTCGTTCTTTGTGTCACAGAATTATTAAATCATGTCATCAGATGAATAGATAATAAATACTGGATTATTATATCATATTTCTCCCCTTCTAAAGAACAAAGCCTTTTTAATATATTATTTAATCAATTTTTAACTCAGATCTAACAGATATTAAGGTCAAATATTATCTCCAGTTCACAAAATAGCAAACTGAGGCAAGGTCCCTATTGTGGCAGTCATCTGCTGGAGGTTACCTAGTATTTGTCAGAACAGGATTCATCATCTTCTGACTTCCTGACTGGCTTTATTTTCTATAGAATATTGTTGCCCCTATGAATAATAGTCTGTCAAAGACTTTATTACCTGAATTAAGCACTCAATTAGAAAAAAATCAAGTATGTTTCATTAAAGGCAGTTAAGTAAGAATACCTGTCCTGTTCACTTTTTAGAGTTTGGGATACAATGATATATAAAATCTAAAGAAATGGTTTTATGGTCTCCTAGGATCTACCCCATGTTTTAATGATTTACTAATGGGAGTTCAAAGCATGGTAAGATGGAGGAGAAATGTGCTTTGAGAGAATTGGGGTCAAAACACAGCAAGCATTAGGCAACTTCAGGAAGCTGTTGAAAACATATTGGCCAGACACTGTACCCAAATTTCTCCCTGGAGTTCAAGCATCATAATGCCATATAACAGTATACCTCCCTGTTATAATACATCCCATACATCAGATTGAATGTTTCCTTGTGACAGCATTTAACCACTCGTAATATGTTCAAACAAACAGGAAAAAGCCATTGAAAAACCTTATTTCTTGAAAATAATAAAATATTGTGATGATCAACCTAATGATAAAATATTGTGATAGTCAACCTAATGGTCCATATGTCTAATCTTCAGCAGCAGATGTTTTTAAAAAATTAATTAGATATCAAGGTGGGAAAAAATACATTTCTAGTTCTTCAAAGTATATAAAGCTATTTAGAACTAAGCAGCCTTTAATCAATTGTTGTCTAAACAGATGAAAGCAGATGGAATGATTTAAAATGCTGTAGATATTTTTATAAAAGCTGTTAAGAGCAAAAATGGCGGAACCAGCATTTTCTGCTTGAAATATAACAATACAAACACCTTAAATGTGTTCGGTATACAAAATCCAGTCACATATATGTTTTCATATGATTCTCTTAACAGCCCTATAACCAGTATAGTTAAAATTAATATTTACCTTTCATTGATTCATATAGCAAACTTTATAACCATTTATTCACTATATACATATAACTATGCAAAATAGTATAGTACATCTGTATATTTTGCCAGATGCTGGGGTGAAACAATAAACAGAAAGATAATTATCCTCAGAGAACTTCTAACCAAGTGTATTTTTTCCTTGTGTTGAACTGTTGGAGTATAAAGAAAAATTATATGTAGTTACCACATTCAAGCTGTGCCCAAATATATGGTAACAGCAAAAAACTTGGGTCTTAGAAGGGTTAAATGGCTTGTAAACCTCATGATTTACAAATCATATCATAGTAGAGTCAAAACAAGCACTGAAGTCTTCTTGTTCCATGCTTAATCCATTATTCCCATTACTTCTAAATTTCTCTGACTTGGGAAAAAATACAAGTGTCCTGATGAGTAAAGTCAAACCACTAAACCACTTTTTAAAGGATTAGTGAGTAGGACAATATATTACTTTTAAATTGCTTGCTGACTGTTGATATTTTTCAGTAGAGGCTATGGCATTGAAAAGGGCCATTAAGGCTTTGTTTTATTAATAACCCGTAGTTCCTATGCATTGTGTTGTCTGTAGCATTTTAATTGTAATAGAACAAAGCTTCAGAAGTTATTACTCTTTTCAAGGGCAAGTTTAAATGCAAACACTCATTTCAGGTAAATGACAAATGTTCTCAAAGCTCCAGGGTGAAAATTGTAGACTTTCTGTGCCTAAACTAAATATACTGACTGAGACATAGGTCAACATTGAGAAGGACATCGTCAATATGGCAGGAGCCTTGACCTGCCCCTAAAGTGTCCAATTGGGTTGTCCTGAACACTGTCCACATTTTCAGTAGGATTTTGAATAATTCCATCTAAAATATTTGCACTAGGGTCATGGCGGTTGTTTTATTTATCCCATACCCATGATCATACCACAGAGACTGAGATGATATTGTCAGAAAAGACATAAGAAGGAAGAAAAGAAGGTAGGATACCTAAAACATCTCATTTTAGTTTTCAGTATGTTGTGCTTTTGCATAGTGGCAATACCTCAGGTGTTGAACCCAGAGCAGTTATCAGCCAGTAGAACAGTATGATTTGCCTGGAAAGCCTGCAGTTCAGTTTTTTATGATTACTCTGATGCCTTATGAAAGACTATTTTCAGTTTTGACAAAGAGTGTTTCTGCCAAGGATACAAATACAGACCCTCGCATTATCGTTTTTATGAGTTCCCCATCATGTTTCACAGTTTTCATGTGTTACAAATGGGGCCAAGTTTTCCAAATGACAACTTCTCATTTCCACTGACTGATGCAGGACTCCATTGATTAGCTAGCAAGGTCTTTGTAACTGCTTCTTCCCTCCTTTCTGTCTCCAGCAGCCAGACCTTGTGCTGTTGTAAAGAAGAAAATGATTGTTTTCTGTCTTGGCAGTAGCTGTCATTTATAGACAAGTACTATCATAAATTTTGTATACATCTATCCAAATCCAGGAGACTGAGATTTAGTATCCCTCATAAAGTAATAGATTAACTATATTTATGACAAGCATCTTAAGTCTGAAATTCTGGGGTACAATCATGTAGAGCATAAATTGAGTCCCATCTGTCTAAAGAGAACAGACCATTACACTAAGGCTCATATTTTCATGAAATGTACATATATCATTAACACTTTCAAAGTCAATTTAAAAAAAATGAAGCTGCCTTCATCTTTGCCTATGCACTTTGAATTTGACAATAGCAACCGGCCAAACAAGGCTGAAAATTCTTAGTTAGTTGTGTTAGTCATACTCTGGAAACTGGCCTCTGAAACTTTTGAGCATTTTTTTTTGCTTCCAAATAATGCTGAACATTTATTGTTAGGTTCTCTACTTCTATAAGTTATTTCTTAGTGTTGCTCTAAAAATGTGAACCAAAAGTTAAGACTGACTTATGATTGATTTACTGAGGATTTATTAACTTATGATTTACTAGAAATATGTTAAAACCCTTCTAAAAAGCAAAATCTTGGATATTTCCTTGAGGCTCATGTCACCATTAAAAACCTTTCTATATTTAAAAGATATTGGAATATAAAAGGATTTTGTGTATACATTGACTAACTTTATAAATGCACAACCATAAACATCCTTGAGATTTTTACAAAGGTTATTACTTACATTTTTTGATATTCCACTTATTTGCTTCAAGAATTCTCTCACAGTGACATATTTTTCTAAAATGGGTAGATGATCAAATAGAAGTACTCAATAAATATTGGTAGATTCTGTGTGCAGGACACTGGTACTGGCATTTTGTGGGATTCTGGGCCCAATTCTGATTATGCTAATAGTCTAACGTCATGCAAATTTAGTTTTATAGTATAAAGTTTAAAGTGTGTTTTATAGAAACACACTTTTTATTGAAGTCTTCCTTGGCTACTTTTACTGAGATCAGTTTGTTGTTATGGACAAAGCATTATGCAGTAATGGTTTGGTGCTCTCATTTCTATAGACAGAGCTATCCAATGAAACATTCTGTGGTGATAAAAGTGGTCTGTAATCTGTGTTGTCCAACATGAGTGCCATTAGCCACACATAGCTATTCAGTACTCAAAATGTGGCTTGTGATACTGAGGAACTGAATATTTCATTTTAAGTGGCTACTATATTGGATAATACATCTATAGACTGTGATACTCTTTTTTGACTAGTTATGACTCCAAAGAAGGCATTAAATTCTCTGAGCATCTCTTTTCTCATCTGTGAAGTGGGAATAATGCCCTTCATACATCACAGCAGTGTTGGATGGAGTCAGTGAAATGATTGTGAAAGAGCTTTGCAAAATGTAAAGCATAATAAAATTGCCTATTATTGATGTCAGTAATTTTTTGGGTTTTGGTTTTTTTATTTTTTTGTTTTGTTTTGTTTTGTTTTGTTTTTGTTTTGCTCCTCCTTTGATATGTTATTTCAGGTGTCCTTTCTTGCTGCTATCAGTGAGAGGTGGTCAGCTATTACCATCTTTCATCGTGCTGAACCTAATATAGCATATTCTGGAAAATCAGATCTAAGCTAATCAGATTTATATGCAAATATAAGTTTAACAGAATTACTACTAATAATTAATGTGTAACTGAATGATCATTTTGTGCCTGATACTAATGTGCTAAGCATTTATACATGCTATCTTATTTAATGATTATAGCAATTCTCTGATGGACACTAGAAAGTAAGACCTAGAAAGAGGAAATAATGACTCAGAGTCATTCAAATAGAATGTATTTTCAAGGCCAGAGTCTCACTGGAGTTGTCACTCAGATTTACTACTGTGTTATGCTACCTTTGAATGAAGGTTCATGGACTTAACTGCACGTGCTTTTTGAAGGCTATTTGAGATTATTTTTAACTAAGTGATACTTCTAGAAGTCTGATATCTCAAAAGAGTGTTAGCCTTTCTACCCCCTATTTTACAACTGGGGTTTTTTTTAAGTTTGAGTGGCTTTGAATATAGATATATTAACTAAGGTATGATTCTTGAGTGTCTCTTACCTTCTTTGCATTTATAGCATAGTTAAAAGAATATGAGCTCGAACTCAGATTATTTCCATCTCTCATTGACCTTATAACCTTAACCAAGTCATGTTCACTGATCTTCTACTTCTCCATCTATAAAATGGTAGGGCTAATACCTAACCCCCAGTTTATTGTCAAAATTAGTGAATTAGTAAATGTGCCTGGCTCACTGCCTATCACTTAACAGACACTCAATAAATAGTAACCATAAAAAGCAGCCATTTGTTCAAAGAAATTTGCAGACCCTGTCCTTTTAATTCTACAGTCATTTCATTCCATGCTGCCATGCAACAGTGATCTGTACTTATGTTCTTCTTCCCGTGATTATTTTATTATTTCATAGTAATTATTGCATGTGTATTTTCATTCTAGGACATTAAGTCTTAATGAGCCTGACTCTCCCAGTGGGACATTTAAAGATGTGGAAGGACCTTCTTGGTCTTTCTAACATTTTGTGTAATGGAGGAAATGTCCTTCTACTTATTCTCCCACTTTTTATGTATCTTATCCATTATGTCCCCTGCAGCATCTAGTACTCTCTCCTGTATACAGCAGTTATAGAGTTAGTATATATTAAATTAATATCAATTTAATGTGGGAAGCTCTGGTGCACTCCCTAGACTATGGACAGGGCAAAAATATACTGGGTAGTTCTTTTTATTGTATTTGGTAAGATAGACACTCCATCTCATAGGTCACCAATCTGCTTTATATACAGCTACAGTACTAAAAGAATGGACAATCCAACACATCTCCATTTGTTGAAGGAGAATATTGGATACTTCCTGTGGAGAAGCAGTCCTCCTAGAGCTCGGGTTGTCTACTGAGATCAAAGGAGCAGTAGGGGGTATAATCACAAGAAGAAACACAACCTCCCGCCTGACAACTTCCTGCTGGCATTTGTGTCAGTAAATAGGAGAAACTTGTCAACCTAAACATTTTATTCTTAGTTTCTTGCAAAAATGTTTTCTTAGTATATAATTTTTTGGTATTTTTCTATATGCTATTAATTACTTAACCTCTAAAAATATGTGCTTTGTTCTCTTTCAAATATGAAATGACAAATACTAGAATATCTTGTCACAATAGAGATTATTTTATCCATTGATTTCCAATATTTGAACTTCTGTCATCTTATGATGATTTTTGCTCATGTAAGTAGCAAAATGGCCATATCTAAGTTCAGAATTTATCTTCCATACCACAATATCTTTGTTCTTAGTTCTCTATTAATAAAGTGTTTTTATTTGATGTGAAAATTAATTAGTGTACCACATTCTGAGTTTAGAGAAAGTCATTTATTTTATTCCTTTCAACCAAAATTTTACCCAATACTTTGATTAATTCATAAGACATAATCACTAATATATAGTGAAAGTTTTTAAAAATACTTTGGAAAATCATTAGCAGATATTCTAAGTGAAAGAACTTTTTTGGAAAACAATGTCATAGGATAAATCAAGAACGACAACAAAAATGTTCATTGCATTACACCAGTTAATTTTTTCCCAAATACCAAGCATTAAAAATAAAACACTGTACATTGAGAGGCCCATCATAGCATTATTTGTATTAATGGAAACTGTAAAGATGATCAGTACTTAGAAAATTATGTAAATAAAGTACTTGTGTCCAAAAGACTATTATACAGTTTTAAAGTAAATAAAATTAAGTCTATGGCAATGCCACCCTGAACAAGCCCACTCCCTTCTGATCTTGGAAGCCAAGCAGAGTTGGGCCTGGTTAGTACTTGGATGGCAGACCATGTAGGAAGACCAGGTGCTGTAGGTGTAAAAAATTAAAAATATAAAGGATTGTAAGCTGACAAGATCCTTGCAATCTGTGAGGTCAACCAAGAGTTGGCTCACCTAAATTAAAATTTTAATTAATTAATTAATTAATTAAAGTAACAATATGAAATATGCATGTAATACATTAAATCAAAAAGTTACAAAATATATTAAATCAAAAGGTAAAAAATGGCTTTCTCATGTGTGTATTTGCATGTATGTATTGAGCAGGCAGTAGCCAGTCAGGTCCTAAAGAGAGAGAGCTAACACCTAGCTCCCTGGCACAGGCCAAGGCAATAAGCTTGTTTGCCAACAGTAAATTTTTCACATTTTCTGTATTGAACAAACTATATTTTTTAGATGAAGAAAAACTCAGTTTCCTCGGCATTTCTCAGGCTCACCTTTCCATTGTCAGTGTGCATTTTATTCTGCCTGGAGTATCAAAGTTAAACTGTATACAGCATCTAGGGAGGAGAAAGGTGAGAGGAGCAGAATTTAAATGTTTTCCATGTACCTTGTGAATCTGTTTCCTTTGAAACGAGCCATTCATTTGAAAGAGAAAGAATCTGCTCCTCATTCCACCTAGAAAATTAGTTTTTAATCTTATCCCTGGCTTTTGAATCATTACTGGACCTACGCCCTGAGGGATTTAATTTGAGTGACATAAATTAGTTATTCTGTTTTCCATAATAAAGCTGCCTCAGAAATAACTGTTTCACATCTCTTAGTGACAAATGTGAAAAGGGAGAATTTTTCAACCTGAAGTTGAAATATGATTTCTCTATTGTACAAGTCAAATGTCTGGAAAACTACACAAAATAGGAGAAAGCTCTTCATTAGATTCAAACTCTAGCAAACAAGTTCTCTTTTGTGCTCACTTAGAAAAGTGACAAGTTCACTAATATCAGTGCCAGCTCATTAATACAGAGTGTTGGCTGCCAGCTTTCAACATGGAGATATCTGGAGGTGCCACTGTTTTATCTAAGTATGAGACTGACAGCTTCTGCTCCCCAACAAAGTGACACAGGGGATAATGGGGCAGTTGTCAAGCAGAACTCAGACAAGCAGGGCAATGGCTGTCATATCGTACCACAAAATCACTCCGGGGTGTAGCCCAAAGGCCAGAACCTGATTGACATCGGCTTTCAAATGGAAAGAGCAGAGATGCCCTAAGTCAGAATTGTAGCCTGGAAGAAAATTACAGTACAAGATCTGTTTCGAAATTATGAAATTAGTCACTTGACTCTCATCGGGACTAAGTTACTTAAAATAAGCTTTTGTTTTGTTTTTTGTTAAGGTAAGGACATAGAGATTCTGATTCAGTAAACAGTCATTTTAATTTATAGACCATTTTCCCTGTTTCCAGGATTAGTCTAAAAGCCAAGATATGAACATTAGATATAAACATAGTTAATTATGAATTAGCAAGCTTCACTGTGATCAGCAGTGCTTGAAGAGACAGTTTCCGGAAGTCAGTGTGAGAGCATGATAACGCGGCATTGGGTGTGAAGGGCCTACCACTCACTGTCAAGTTGACCCAGTGTGTAATATTTTAGGACTTCTGTCATGTTCTGTTCATCTTCTGTGTTAGCATACTAATTCCCTGAGGCTGTATTTGAGTAGAATAATGATCAGTTTGATGAACAGGTGGGTTGATTTGAGTGATGTTTTAGAGTTAAAAAATAAGGGTGACAAATACATATTGAAGACTGATTTCCTTTATATGGATTGTCAATTGGATATGAAAATAGTTCCCAAAAAAGGAGATTTCAGAATGTTTAGAGCTTTGGAAAATAAGTAAATTAATGTGGAACCTCCCAACGAGGCTACTTTGAAGAACTAACTTCATTTGGCTGCATAAATTATGGATATCTGTTACAAAAGGCAGTTCTGATGTAGCTAAGCAAATTTTGCTTCAAAATCCTGTAGGATAAAACCTTTAAAAAGGTGTTTGAATAATCAGGAAATAATTAAGACAGTCAGAAGCCCTGCTAATTAACATTAGGTGAGGGAATACTTGAAAGTGGAATTTATATTAACCAAAGTTCCAGATGACATGCATCTTTATTAAAAGAAACAGAAGTAAACAGTACAGTAATTAACTTTCTAATACACAAAATAAGGAAGCTTTAAAAATGTCAGTAAGGAAAGAAATAATATAATGGATTTTGATAAAAATATCAAGTAATTAAAATGAGAAATAATAAATTTAGGCTTTGAAGTTTATAAGTTTATACACCCAGAAAGCATGCCACAATTTAAATATATTATTGCATAAGTGACTTTTCTGATTTTAAAATGTGTCACATTGACTAGCCACTATCAATCTAATGGTCGAATTCCCTGAATATTATGGAACATTTACACATTTCCAAACTCAAAATATAGCCCTAATATTCTCAAAGATTAAAACTTTGGCCTATCTAAGGAGATAAAAATGGAAACATAATTATGGAAACAATTTATCTAAATGGTAGATCATGTAAATGTTATACACACCATACCTCTTAATATTTTTAAATGAGAAATAGCTAACTTTAGTATCTGTTTTAATATTTTTAAGATATTCTCTGCCTTCTGACTCAATCCACCTTTATATCTCCCTGTTACTATCTATTACTATTATCTTTGCTCAACTAACAGGTATTCGCCAAGCAAACTCCACGCTTTCTAATACCTAAGCTAGTCCTCGTGCTTCTTCTTCCCCACTTTTTTTCACCCCATTCTATGCTTATCTAAATGTGACCTTCAAAACCTAGCCAAAATACCACTTTCTTTATGAAAAATGTCTCTTTTTTCCTAGCCAGAAGTAATCATTTCTCTCTCTATGCTCTCATGCCTTTTACCAGTCTCTATCATAAATTAGAGATTTCTAAAATGGCTATCTCACTTCCCCTGCTACACTGTTACTTTATTAAAGTCTATACCCATTTTTTTTACTATCCCCTTCAATGTATACCACATTGTCATAATTAGCATATTGTTAATATGCATTTGTTAATAAATGACCTATTTTGGAAAAGATATGAAAAAGAAATGTTTAATTTTTTAAAAGAAATAGGGATATAGAGGAAAAGATATAATTTTGTTTGTCCTCTCAATATAACCTGAATCAGATAATAGTTAAATAGGATAGATATTTTCACTTAAGGCAAATATGCTTTAAAACTAAACTATAATTATAAAACAAAAAAACAGCTTTTTCACATTTCTAGGTGACTATTGGATGCCTTGTATAATGTTTATAACATGTAAAGCCCTCCCTTTGTACAGGAAGATTAATACACTTTGCATTGGATAACTGAAGAAAACATTGTGATCATTTATGCCACCCACTAACCTGTGGGACATTATTTAATTTTGATGAACCTCTGTTTTCTTATATTTACCATAGGAATAATTATTTCAGCCTTACCTATTTTACAAGTTTGTTGTGAGAGATAATAAGCTAATGTAACTGATAGCACTTTATAAATTATAAAATTATTTATAAATGTAAGACTATATGAAGGAGAGCAATGTAAGGGACATTAAAGTAGTAATATGGATAAGAGAAGGAATGAATGTGTAAATGACTAAAACAGGTCAGATTCCTTGGGTCAAATTTATATGAAATATATGAACTAGCTTAAGAAATGCTTGAAGCAAAGAAAGGTTTTGCTGTGCAATAACTTAAGTTTCCATCATAAGAAACAGTATTTCCATAGGAGCAAATGTTAAGATTACTGAATTATTTTGCTTTGTGCATTCTATAAAATGGCAAATTCAATCCAAGGGATCCTTATAGATGAGAGAGTTCCAGGCCTGAAATAATCTTCAATCTAATTTACTTACTATTACTTATTCCTTATTTCCTTATTTCCTACTATTAATACACTTTTATTCCTTATTTCCTACTATTGAGGTCAGTTTAGTAAACGTCTAAGATCTTTTCCATCATACACTTTTATTCCTTATTTCCTACTATTGAGGTCAGTTTAGTAAACGTCTAAGATCTTTTCCATCATACACTTTTATTCCTTATTTCCTACTATTGAGGTCAGTTTAGTAAACGTTTATACACTTTTATTCCTTATTTCCTACTATTGAGGTCAGTTTAGTAAACGTCTAAGATCTTTTCCATCATACTTCATGGCATCTTGAAGTTTTAATAAAGTTGCTGAAAAGAAATATATATTGTGGAACCCGAGGATAAAAAGGGATCTGAGCATTCACTTATTCCAAACACTACCCAGACATGAAATTCCTCTGTAGACACCATGCTATGTCTAGCCTTGATCTAGATGAATTCAATGCAGGAGAAGAGATAGAACTCAACTGCTGATCCCCACATTAATTAAGTAGAAATATGATATCTTTCATTTTTGATGTGTGTGACAGCTTTGGTTTGCTTTGTATGCAGAACAGACACAGCCTACCATGTTGCTGTCCCCCCTAGTCACTCCTGCCTTCTTGGTCACTCAGGCCCATGTTTCACAGTTCCAAATTAGCTAAGGCATTGAACAAATAAATTTTCAGTTTTAATTTCCTTTCTCTTTTAATGACAGTTTATAGCACACCTATAGACATTTTCTAAGAAGGATTAGACATGTAATGGATTTTGCTGTTGCCTAAGAAGTTCCTGTTTCTTTCCCAAAGGAGCCACTGAACAGAGCCTATCTTAAATAGCAAATAAATATACCCTAGAGAGTTTAAGTCATCCTGGCCCCTTTTATAGCCTGCAAGTGGGTCTTAAGGATTATAAGCATTTAGTAGCTACATAATCAAATGCCAAGATGTCTATAAATTATTAGGTTAATCCTCATATTGTGCTTAAGGTTAATGTCATTATTTAAAATTTATTATTTAGAATGATTAGTAATTAGTAAGTATAATGGAATCTTTGTATGTTGTATTTTGGATAAATTTGATTTCCATTCATTGAGCAACAAAAACTTAACTAATCATAACTAAAATAAACCATGATTTTTCTTTCCTCTCTACCCCACACCCTAAAGTTAAAAATTGAATTTTAATTTTATATTCATGTCCTAATTAAAGCATGAGTAGTTGAATGAAACTACCATTGCCTAATGACATATGTCATGTTACTATCATATCATGTAATTTTACTGGAAGGGAGCTGATTGTTCCATGTATTAAAGATTTCCCTGAAGCAAAATTTACAACTCAAGAATATTAGATAGAAAGTTTCCTGCTCTGAGTGGGAGAATAAAGTCATTTTTCATGAGACATCATGATATGGAAACTGATGGTGTGTAGTTCTGTTTTATTCAAGCTCAATAAACTAAAATCTGTGCTGGGTTAAAAACTACATAAAGAGATCAAATTTCTATTTTTAATTCTTTTATGTCAATTTATCTGTGTTTATATGATATATGAGGCTTTAATAGCATTTATCTGTGTTTCTCTTAGAAGACAAAGGGAAGCTAAAAGGCAATAATTCAAGTCAACCATCAAGCTCTGAAAGTGGCTCATTTCTCACAACATCCCTGCCACCTGGAGCAGACACTTCTCCCTCCAGGAACACAAATGGTGCTCCTGGTACTATTTCTGAATCAGAAGAAGAAAAGGCAAAAAAATTGCTTTATTGTTCACTATGCAAAGTGGCTGTGAATTCCCTGTCACAGCTAGAGGCACACAACACAGGTTAGTGGCTATTATTGGAATTTGCTTATAACAAAATCCAGCTTTTCCCAGAATAATTTACCTTTTGTTGTTCAAACATTAGTTTTGTTCAATGTCTTCTCTACTTTTTTCATTCAAAGGTATGATTTAGAAAAAAGTATGACCATAACAACTTTAGAAACAGCCAGGCAAAAGCAGGTTGGAGATAAAACTTGTTCTGTTCTTTATTTCCTCAAAAGTATCTAATACTTTCCAAAACTCATTATACGGAAGTGACAGGGATGAAGACAAATATCTATGCACAATATTCACTCCAAAAAAAGAAAAAACAATATAAAACTACCTCAGTAGGTAAATGTTGAATAAATTATAGTAACCCAATGATAGAATATATAACTCAGTATTAAAATGTAATTATAAGAAAATGTGTATATAATTGGACGTGTGAAATTTTCAGGATCTTTCATTAATATGATTCCAATTTTGAAAAAAAATATATTTTAATGCTGATTATTAAAAATGTAAGTATAGTTAGTAGACAATATTATATATGTTATATTAGTTTCAAGTATACAAAATATAGAGATTTGACATTTTTATACCTTACAGTGTGATCACCCCTCTAATTCTAATAAACATTTTTTACTGTGCAAACTTCTCATAATATTTTGACTATATTTGTTTTTTAAATACTAACAAAAAAAGGACCTGAAAAGAAATACACAAAAAATGATAACTGGTTATCTTTGGGTAGTGAAAATATGTGATGTTTTTATTTTCTTGGCATTTCTGTATTTTCCATATTTTCTTATTATATACTTTTCTATTCTCCCATTTTTTATAATGAAAATGTGTTAAATTTATAATAAGAATGAAAATGGTTATTGAAATAAAAGCATTGGGAAATTCAGCCTGAAGAGCTTTGTATAGTTCTTAAATAGCTACCTAATATATGTCTCTTTCTATTTTAGGATCTAAACACAAGACCATGGTTGAAGCTCGCAATGGGGCTGGTCCAATTAAGTCCTATCCTAGACCTGGATCAAGATTAAAGATGCAGAATGGCAGTAAGGGGTCAGGACTACAGAATAAGACATTTCATTGTGAAATCTGTGATGTTCATGTTAATTCAGAAATTCAACTCAAACAGGTAATGTATCCTGAATGAGTAGTTGCTATTGTTTGGGGTTACCACTTGACCATGTATCTCCTAATCTACATAATGGTTTTCACTGTGCTCACAATTAAATTTACTAACCTTTATAGGATTTATACAATAAATAAAATACAGATGCTCTGTGGAAGAAAAGTCATATCAAATATTTGCACACCTATTATTATTATGTCAGATTCCAGACTAGGTGTTAGATACAGTTGAGCACAGCAGTCACCTGGATCTTACAGTCAAGCAGGAATTTCTGAAAGATAAATGAGAGGTTCAGCCTGTCTTCCAAGGACCCAAAATCAAGTTAGGGAGATTGTCAGTCAGAGTGGTAATACCAAGCAAAGTCGGATAAGAGCTATGGAGAAGAGGAAAGGAGAGGGACGTTATAATTAAATGAGGAGCAAGTCTTAACTTTGAGAGTGGGATCATTTTACCCAAACCACCTTGCAACTATTGCTAGAACTGGAAATGGTGAAACCAGCTACCTCTGTCTTAAAAATATATGTGTTTTACATGGAGTGAAATTCACGTTTAAATTCAGCTAATGCATCAAACTTTTTGCAGCACATTTCTAGCCGAAGGCATAAGGATCGAGTTGCAGGAAAACCACTGAAACCGAAATACAGCCCTTACAACAAACTCCAGAGGAGCCCAAGCATTTTAGCAGTAAGTTCACCTTGCCTGCTCATTTGTTTTGTGGGGCAGTGTTGCTGGCTTGGGCAGGGACTCTGGGTACTCTTGGGAGGGCCTTGGGAATAACTGGTCCTGAAAGGTTTGGAACTTAAAATAGCCCTCACAGAGAAAAATTTTACAGTGAACTGCTTAGTCTGAGCTATAGGATATCTTGAAGGAAACTTCCTTAGAGAAGATACACTGAACTTCTTTACAAGCTAAAACCTTACCCTTCACTGGGACCTTTGAAAAAGACTACCTTCTTTAGCATGTAAAGAAAAGTAAAGGCTCAGGAACAAGGAAAGTGATGACTGTTGAACCTGGGAAAATTAATTGCTTTTAGAAAACAAAAATCCATTCATTTAATATCCTCTCCCCTTCCCTTCCTCACCCCCTCCCCTCACCCTAGTAGACATGCTGGTAATCTGCTGGTCTTACCTGTCATACCCAGGGGTTCTAGCAATAGGTGTCATATAAATACCCAAATGGAGAGATTTCATAATCTCGCTGGGACCCAGTGTGGTGTTCAATCTGAGGTTGAAGCTAGGAGTGGCCATTGGAGGCCATCTGAAATTATCTCCTCTAAAAGATGATTATCTTCATCTGAGATCAGCTTCTCTAAAGCCTTCATATGATACTGCAAATAGTGTAACCTGCCGGCAAGAAGCAAAACCACCTTGCAAAACTCTTTCTGATTGCAAAAGAGGGAAATTAGGGATTGATTTCTTACTTCATGGAAAGATTCCACCCTGGGATTCCTTTACATAGAAAAAGTTGCTAACCCACTTACATTCATTTCCAATGACAGAAATTTGAGTTAGCTGCGGTTTTTCAAGTGGCCAGAGAGAGAGAGGTCTAAACTGACTTTGTTTTCATGACTCTTCATGGGTCTCTAATGTCCTGGACCCCAGTCACCTGTCCCAGTGTGGCTTTTTGAAGAGAAGTGAAAAGGACATGCAAAGTCTAAAAAAAAACAAAAATAAAACAAAACAGAAACCCCTCAAGGATGCATTGTTGTTAAAGACAAGTTTGAATTTTGAACTAAGCTCCATTGTCTCAGTGGGAAACCTTCTGAGGATGTTTGTTTGTTTTTTCTTTCTGAACAGCAGTATGAAATAGCTTTAGTATCTATTCAGAGACTTTCCTCTGTCCTAGCACCCAAGGGGCAAAGACCACCAATAAAGAGTTCAAATAGACACAAGTCAAAGGAAAGGTGTGCCACGCGCCTGTGAAACCAGTTTTGTGAAAATAAGCGTTTCATGACTTCTGAGAGTAAAGATTTTTTAAGTTTGACCTCTTAACCTTGGTGTTTTATTATGAAAATATATTTGCGGTGCTTATTCAAAACACTGTCCCCACCCCATTCCTGGTTTTCTCCCTCCACTAGGCAAAGCTCGCATTCCAGAAAGATATGATGAAGCCTTTGGCGCCCGCCTTCCTGTCCTCCCCGCTGGCGGCGGCGGCCGCAGTGTCCTCCGCGCTGTCCCTGCCGCCCCGGCCGTCTGCCTCGCTGTTCCAGGCTGCGGCCATACCGCCCGCTCTCCTGAGGCCCGGCCACGGGCCCATCCGCGCCACTCCTGCCTCCATCCTCTTCGCGCCCTACTAAGGCCCGCAAGTCCCGAGCTGGCCATTAGGAAAGTTGAGATGGAAAGCCAAAAGGATTCAGCAATGAATCAAGCATCTTGTGTTGCGGTGTCCCACGCATCCAGCATCCACCAAATGCAGCGTCCCACCTGAGCCTGACTCCAAAGAATAACAAGTCAGCAGATTCGAGAGTGCTTTTAGGGGCCCCTCCTGTCGTTTAGGCATCTGAGCAGCACAGGCTTTATCTCCTTCTTCCCTCCCCCTGCCCTACCCCATTCAGTTTGTGTATCTGAGATATTTGGTTTCTTGCAAATGTATTGGTCAGAAAAAAAATATATACATATATCATTCTCTGACTACTTTTCCATGGGTGTGATCTGGTTTAGAAACAATATGGAATATTTTCCTGACAGACTTGAAAACTAGGGTCTTCCTCACACGTCTGTAAATAACTCTGGAATCTAGCTGGGCACATTCTAGTGTGGAACAAAAATAGATAAGCACAAGTGCTAACTTGTGGATACCATCTCACCAACGAATCACAGCGTTTTCTTTTTGGTGTTCTATTGTTGACAGGGATTGTGTACTGTTTTAGACCCAAGTATTGTTATATCCTGTGTAGTACTAGATCTGTATCTCTTGTCTGAATTAAACATTTTTAGTTGCCGTGTAAATGTTAGGAAGCAAAGTAGCTTTGGATTTTCTCTTTAAGAGAACAAAAGATAAAGTAATGTATTTTCTTTATTTCCCATTTTATTTGATGATATTTAAATGAAATAGAAAGCCATATAACATAGCTATAATTACTACCTGTTTGCTATTTTTGTTTAACTTATTCTGTAGCTTCCTCACTAGTTTGAGTTGCTAAGCAAATGTATACGAACAGAAAAGAGCTTCCTAAATCGCACATTTTTGCACCTCTTGTGCATTCTGCAAGAAGACAATGAATCCATGTATTTCTATGTAATTATCTTCATTTTTAACCTGTTTTCATTTGTAATGATGCTACATAATTTTGTGGCTCCCTAATGCAATAATGTACAGAAGATAAAAAATTTATAATTGAACAATTTGTCTTTCTTTTCAC
Organism: Cynopterus sphinx; assembly: GCA_030015415.1. Classification (NCBI taxonomy): domain Eukaryota; kingdom Metazoa; phylum Chordata; class Mammalia; order Chiroptera; family Pteropodidae; genus Cynopterus; species Cynopterus sphinx. The sequence goes on along the minus strand of CM057379.1, from coordinate 166,698,014 downwards.
TGAATATATTGCAGGTCATGCTCCCATGCCCCCCTTTCTAAGCTGGTATCAACAAGACTGGGATGTTTGTGATATCAGGGGCAAGAGGTATCACAACACAACAAAATAGAGTGAACTCTTTGAGCAGCTGTATCTGCAATCTGTAAATGGTAAAATGTCTGTGTATTTTTTTAAATGTACCTTTTCAATAAAAGTACAAAAAATAAAAACCTGTATTTGCAAAGTTATTTTCTCCTGAGACACCTTCAATTTGAAATCATTTGATGAAAGATTTTCAGTAGGTGCAAAGATTGCTTTTTACATATTTAGAATTTTCAGCTCTTATTTGCAGCATATTTATTTGTCATGTTTATTCATTACTGTTCGCGGCATCTGCATGAGGTGAGACTTTACTGCTGTTTTTCCTTTCAGCCTGGGCCAAAGTTGTGAGTGTGGCCCAAAATCACAGTTGCAGCCTGCCAAAAAGTTGTGACTCTGATTTTTTTACACTTGCAATGAATCTTCTAAATCTCTAGCCCATCTTTTATTCATGTTCATAGCAATTATGATCTTTTTTTTAGAGAATTTTACTCCACTTCTCCCCCCTTTACCTTCACTAATCACTTGTTATGTTCTTAAGCGTACAGATCTATACATCATTGTTTATTGCGATTATCTATTGCTGCTTAATGAACTACTCCAGAACTTAGTGGCTTAAAATAACAACTATTTTATCATTTTACAATTTGGTGGGGTCAGGAAACCAAACAGGGCTGGGCTGAGCTACAGGAAGAGGTTTCTTGTTAGTATTCAGCTGGTGGGTGGGTTCACCTAGAAGATGGCTTTACTGATATATCTGCCTGGATGGAGATGGCCGAAAGGCTGAACTCTACTGGAGTAGTCTACAAGAGGACCTACCCAAGGCCTCCCCAGCCACATGGTCTCAGGTAATTAAACTGTAACTCAGGGCTTTCAGAGCATTTAAAAGGCCTAGGTGGAAGTCTAAAGGTTTCTTATAAAATTGTCTCAAACTCACTTAAGGTGCATTCTGTTGATCAAGCAAGTCACTAAGGCCAATCCACATTCAAGAGGAGGGGAAATTATTTACTTTTCAATGTGAAAAAGAGCAAAGAATTGGTAGCCAACCTTAATCTACCACTCTATCATAGAATTTTTAGCAGAGTAGTAACAAAGTTATTACAGATCCTCTTTTCCAACACCTTATGCCCAAACCATCTCAAATTTTAAAATGAGATGATTTGGGGTAGAATAAGATCTAAATTCTCATTTCTGAAAAAATTAAGGCCAGTGGATACTCTGATACATGGCAATAGACTTCCTCAATCAAATACATTATTCAATTATTTAAAATTTTAACTTTAATATTCTAGACTTGTAATCAGGTTAGTTTTAGAGTCTATTAAGTTTTCAATTTGACATTCAGAATTTGGGTGTTTTTTGGTTTTTGTTTTAATATGACATTCAAACTCTAACCAGTACTAGTTACACAAACCTTGATTGGACCTTCAGACATGGCTCACAGATGTCACATTCTGAAGGAATGGTGTTTGTGTAAGAACACAATGTGGGAGCTCTTTCAGAAAAGTTTAAAAAACTTTGAGGAAGTGTTTAAAAATTATTTTTATAGACTCCAATGACATAGTTCATTCCTTTTGTGTCATTCTCTATCCTATTAATGTTTCCTGCAATCCTCAAAAATTATTAAATGTCAATATTTAAATAGACTCAGGAATTTAATGATTAGATTTATAGAGTTTAAGATGTTTAAATTGCCTCAGGGATGAAATACAAAAGAATAGCAATTATTAAAATGAATGTCTCCAAAAAAAAAAAAAACCATGAATAGCTTCAAATGATGATTTATAAAACACAATTAAACAGATATATCTTATCATACACCCTGATTCTGAGATGCAAGTGTGGGTCAGTCAGTCATGAGGGGATGTATATATTTAAGCTAAATACCCCTTACTCTGCCATTTCTCGTGGGAAAAGACCACCACTCTGCCCTCTTCCCCTTATTTGGAAAGTTAAAAAATGTGCTGCTTGCTCTGAGATAGTCCAGGTCTGGTATCTGTAGAATCTGAAAACCACTCTTAGGTAGGATTGCCAGATAAAATATAAAACACACAGTTAAATTCGAATTTCAGATAAACAATGAATCATTTTTAGTATAATCTAATAATTTTTATGTATGATGTTGCATCAAGTATAAGTATGTCCTATAAATAAGTATGCAATATTTGGGACATACTTATATTAAAAGAATATTTGTTGTCTATCTGAAATTCAAGTGGATAAACTATTTTTATTTGCTAAATATGGCAACTCTTGTCTCAGAAGCATTCCTTTTTATATCAAATATCATTATTCCTTAGGAGACAAACAATCTCTTGTTATTAAAAATAAATAATGAGTTTTAAAGGCACATTGTGAAATGTACTCATAAATAGACAAAGGGATTTGCAACAAGCAAAAGCCAATCATATATTAACATTGGATAGGACCAGAAAAGGGAAAATGTAGTTATAGAGGCCTCTTATTTAAAGCTGTACTGATTACTGTCTAACAAAATTAAACTACTTTAAAAGCAAACAACCAAATTTTTCATTTGTATTATTCACCAAACATATCACCCTTGATTTGTTTCTTCTGTACCCTATGATAATTCTTACTTTCTAGAGCAGAAATGGTTATGGCTGTGTAGAATTTTTCCCTCAGGAAATACTTTAAGGAAAACTACACTACAGTTAACATAGCTGAGAAATAGGGATTCCCACTGGGGGAAACAAGGAAAAAGTCGATGGAGTGTCAGGTGGAACTCCTGTTATGCTAAGACTCCCTTTGAGAGTCTAAGGAGACCCACTGAGGAGACTGAGTTTAGAGATGTTTTGAGAAGTAAATACCCACTGCCTGGAGTGCCAACGGAGACAGAGTTCATGTCAGGAGGGAAGAGATGGCCAAGAACTCTTTGATAGATAAAATTGATTTAGCATCAAGACATACACTCTTGATAAGCAAAGCATCTTCAGGTAATAGGTAAAGATTTCATTTCACCTCTGGAAGTCTGCTGTGTAGATTTCCATCCTCTCTTTACAGCGTTCCTGCCATCAGATCTTTGCTGAGAGGTGAAACAGCCTCATTTGGAAAGTGTCACTTTCTGATATCTCCGTGGGTTGAGGGGAAGCTCTGTAGTGCAAAAACAAATTCCACTGGGGATTCTCATCTTTGCCTCCTTCCTTCCTCCAAATAATTAGTTCCATGGGGGAACTTAAAGAGAGATAATGCAGGTTCTCGGCAGCTATGGAGTGTGACTGTGGGGAATTGCTCTGATTTCTGTGGCTAACATTTTTAAAGCTGGAGAGACAATGAAATGTATTCTTCTCCTCACTGGGTGCTCAAACCACATTAAACCTCTGCTTGTCAGATGGAATTCCATCTGTGGGTACAATGAAAATTTCTTCATGTCATATTATTCATTATAAGTAGTCACTTATCTACAGATGATTGGACAAGCTTGTCATTAAGCTTGTCATTAAGCATCTGCTTTTCATTTTTATTATAGTGAAAAGTAAAATTAGAATAGAGAAGAATTTAATAAGAATAATACATAACTAGCACTCAAAAGACCTGAATTCAAATCCTGGTCATGTCATACACTAATTTGTTTTGTGATTTTATGTCAGAAAATAATTTTATGTAATATTCCCAGAACCTCAGTTTTTGACATCTATAAAACAGATATTATGGTTTCCAACTCACAAGGTGGCTCTGGGAAGCAAATAAAATTAAACATGTAAAAATGTTTCTGTAAATGATAGCTAGTTTTACAAATTTTCATAATAGGTAAAAAAAATGTTTTTTAAAATTTTAGATAAAATTTTCTTAAAATAGCCAATTTTGAGTTTTTAGCATTAAAGTCAGAGAAAAATACATCTGTAATAGAGAAGAAATAACAAATTAATTAGTTGTAAGTTCATGTTCCTATTCTCAAAGGTATAATTCAAATAGAAGTGATACTAAGGTGATAGTGCTAAAGTAAATGCAGTGTTCGCATATCACAAGTGTATTGGAATTTTATGTCTTATATTCCATACAACAAAAACAGACTTTCAAATTGAAAAAATGAAAAACTTTTTTATGGTATAAAAAATTACAACTATATTTATAAAAAAATACAACTTCTTTCTGATGTAAAAAAAATGTTAAAACATTATAAAGAGGATTTAAACATAGAAAACAAAGAAAGCTATTAATAATCTATGTGACATATAAAGTTTTTTATATCCTTACAAAGAACTCTTTAAAATGGGGTAGAAGAACTCTTTCAGAAAAGAAAGATAAATGATCCAATTTTTAAAAAATAAACAACCCAGAAAAGAGAAAATATACACAAATGCTTGATAAACGTGAAAAGATATTAGTCATCCCTAAAGTAATACAAATGAAATTATGTTTGATCTAGCATGTTAACAAAAATTATAAATTCTCCAAATTTTATATAAATGAAAGTGGGGAAATGGACACATTCATGCACCATTGGTACTAATGAAAATTGCTCTGCTTTTCTGAAGGATGATAGGTCATATGTGTCATCATGTCAGTCATCCATAAACTTTGACTTAGGAAGTCTATATCAAAGACTTTATCCTAAGATAAAAATCCTGTAAATTTTTAAAAAATTTGCACACAAATATTTTTCAAAATAGTGAAAAAAATGTTCATCCACAGAGAATGAGTAAAATTATGAACCCCATATGCAGTGGGAAACAGCAAAACCATTTAAAATAATGACATGTTTTTGTAATTATTGGCATGAAAAAATGTCTATGATATGTGTCCAAGTGGGGGAAATAAAAGGTTACAAAACAACACGTTGAGTATGCTCATGTTTGTACTAAACTTTAAAACTATATCTGTGGTTTGTGTGTGTATATGTATATATGTGTGTATATATATGTGTGTGTGTATATATGTATATGTATATACATATATACATATATATACGTATATATATGTATATATATATATATATGTATATATATATATATAGAGAGAGAGAGAGAGAGAGAGAGAGATCTCATAAAAGTGATCCTCCAGACTGACAAAAGAAGTTACTCTTGAATTATAGATTTTCATATGGCTTTACATTTTATTTATAATTTTTGTATAGTTTGAATTTTTACAATGAACACAAATCACTGTTTCAGAATCGTGTATATTTAGTAGTCCAGTTATAACCAAAACAGATGACCTCCACTACATAATGACAGAAGCAATTCCCAAAGACTCCAAGAAATTATAATTGAAAAATAAATGTATAAATATTCAATAAGAATATTTAACCATAAAAAGAAGCAAAGAAAGAATTTTATTGCTATTTCAAAATTTTTTTTGTCTTGAGAAAAAGTACTGTTCTGACATTTTGAGACAATGTAATAAATTAATTTTGAAAAAGGATACAACCTGATGCTTAAATAATGTAAATAGGACCTTAGGACCTTAAGGTGTACGACTCTCAGTATCTCTCCTGTGGATTCTTTCTGCTTCTCTTTTATGTTCTGGGTTCTACTGCTCAACCAGCTCTGTGGCTTCTACTACTAAACACTAATTCTATAAGAACTGCATAACCAGGTATGGAAACTTGTGGCTGCGTTTTTGTTTTTTTTTTTTTAAACCGAGAAATTCTACCTATTTATTTTAGAAATTACATTATAATGTCAAAATATATTTGTCTTTCATTGTTGATTGAAAATGGACTTTTACTATAAAATACACAGTTTGGTGATTAGAACACCAACTGAAAGAAAAGATGGTCCTCCTTTTTCCCTATATGACTATCATTTTAGGCATATTTGTCTGATGTTTTATTATCTACAGTTTAGGAAGTGGGGAAGAATTAGATGTGACAAAGGCTATGTAAGTACAAATAGCTAGTAAAATTTATTTGAAAAGTAGGTGGCAGCATTTAATGTAGAGAGTCCCGAAGTTTCAAATGATAAAAGGATGATGCAAAATCACCCTGTCAAGGAATCAGAATACTATCCAGACACTCTCCCTGAGAATTCATTATTTAGATGCCAATAGCTGTTTCTATTTCTACTAAATATAAAGATGGTACATATGGGACTGAACATTAAATTCAAAGCTCACATGATAAGTAAGAAAACCTTGTAGTGAAGAAACACTTTGCACTTTGACCTCTGGCTCTCTAAAATAAAGATCTATAAGCAGGTTCCTCCTTGTAGCTCCGGGTAATAGGAGGCTCCCCTGAGATGCAGTATCTTTCCATAGCTGGTAGTCAAGTTCACGCCTTTATTAAGACAAAACACTAGCTTTAACTCACAACTTGCAATATGGCTGAGCCCATTTTAAATCAATATACTAAGCAGTTAAGCAACAAAATTGGTTTGGAAACAGAACAAGCAATAGTGGAAAAGCACCAGTGATTTCAAACCAGAAAACAGGGTTTTCTAATAGGGTAGTTGCTTGGCTTTATCCATAGGCAAAAAAAAAAAAAAATTGACTTGAACTGACTGCTAGGTCTCCTCTGAGGTGCAAAGTACAAACTGGACGACAGATTCTAAAAGAGTAGTGTGTAAAAGAATCACCTGAAAGTTTATTAAAATGCATTTTCCTGGGCCCTACCTTCAGAGATTATTACTCAGGAGAGCAGGAGCGATGATCATAGATCTGCATCTTAAAAGGTACTTCCCACCCCACCTCTCACTCCCCTACCCTGTGTAACAGAAAGAAGACAGAACAGTCTGACTCATGAAATTGAAAAACCTTTATTGGCTTCAGGATGCCTGTGAAACTCCTGGGTCTAGGCAGTGCTACATATCAAGTTCAGATTAAAGCAATAAACATTTGCAAAGATTATATTGAGTAGACCAAACTTCAGACTAAGACTAGAAGGAAGTCCATCTTCAAACAACCAAATACTTATAGGCAAAGAATAACGATTTTTGAATGCTCTAGGAATAAATCTACTGTTTTTTGCCCTTGCAAATAAAATTCTATATACAACCTTTACTTACAAAAAACATAAATAGCTTGTAATATGGAAGAAGACCTAGTGATTCGAAACCAATAGAAGAACCAGATTACTTTTAAGAAGAGAAATAAAAGAAAGAGGTTTTATGTGTTTGTGAAAGAGGTTTTATGTGTTAGGCTAGCTCTTTAGTAGCAGTTCTAGAAAAGAAAGAGGATCACTGAGGCAATATTTCTAAAATGTATCCACTGTGATTGTGGACTAGGAAAGCATAGCTTTATACAAACATTAGAGAATACTCCAAAATCCGTCTCAAGGAACCTCTTTATCCCATGATTACAATTTCTAATAAATCTACTCTGACACTAAAATTTGGCTACAATAACACTTATTTATAACATGGGGAGTGTCCTATTTTAATTTTTCACATACATAGACGGTCCCTTCAGAACCACATTTCTCTTGATTTTATTTAACTTTTAGATAGAACCCTTTCTAAAAGTTATTACCTATTGTACTGCCTTCTTGAGCACAATATACTTGCTATCATCTTTTCTTAATGATTCAAGTTCGTCACTAAAACCATTATTTGTGGCATATATGTAGACGATGTCATATAGTTGTGGAATAAACAAAGACTAAAAGTCAGAATTCTCAAATTTCAGTCCCCAGAGCCTACACTTACTGGGCATGTTGCCTTGAGAAAATGTGAGACTCAATACCCTCATTTATCAAATGGGGATGTTTCTACTTGTGCCACATATGCCAAAATTTATTCCGAGAATCAAATAAAAATGACTGTGCTCAATAAATTTTTAGCTATAATGTTATTTGCATGACAGGACTGCATCTCCCAAAGGCTCATGGAGAATAAGTAACTTGCAGATTTATCCCAGACAACCTCCTGCCAGCTCCTAGCCTCTCCATCACTGCTGCATTGTTAGTAGAGCATCAGATTCCACACCTAAATCCTGGAAACCATTTGCAGAAACACAGAATTTGTGAACTACTTACAGAGGTTCCTGAAGAGACATGATATCCAACTAATAAAAAATGGAAAAAATGAATGGGAACGAGCTTTCAGTTTAGTCCTTTAATAGCCACTTATTGCTGATGTCAGACTCTAGAAAGACAGTAGATGGGTAAGAATGGTTCCTGCCTTCGGGTCACTTAAAATGCTAGTAAGTAGTGGGAGGGGAGTAGTAGAGGGAGGAAGTGGCTTGTGAGGACAACACATATGAACATTATTCCAATTTATTATAAGCAAAGTAAAGACAAATAGTTCAATCAGTGGGGGTGGCACGTGTGCACAGTGAGTAGAGGCCAAGGACAACTTCCTGGAGAATAGGATAGCTAAAATGACAAGAAAAAGCATTCCAAAGAGAAGGAATGGTATAAGCAAAGGCATGAAACTATGAAATAAAGTGCAGGGAGGAGACCATGAAGCAGTTCATAAAGCTCAAACTGAGAGGCAGGAGGTCTAGGGGTAGGCTGGGAGGTAGATATGGATCATTCATGAAGACCCTCATAGAGCAGTCTGGACGAATTTCATTAGAGGCCTCTAACTGGGAGTATTATGACCAGATTTACATTGAGAGAGATCTCTTGTAAAAAGGAGGGATTGGAGAACCTTATATCAGCCAAAGAAACAGTTTTGAGGCCACGAGGATGATTGCACTAGGGACTTGAAATGCTTTTAGACAGAAAAACCACAATATAAAAACCAAGCAGCAGCACTTTGAACAACTGAAGAGCAAGAATAAGAGGCTCACTCAATACTCGCTGAAAGGGTAGAAAGTATCACATAGTTATGGAATGAACATGAACTAAAGATAAAAATTTAGAAATTCCAGTTCCCAGAATCTACAATTACTGGGCATGTGATCTTTGTCATCTCCACGTATCTCTTGTGGTACCTAGCCCTAATAAACCCCAATATGAATGAGTAATGAGCATGAAGTCAGAGTTGCTAGGTATGTAGAACAATTTGCCCTCATCCTAAAGAGTCTCAGACTATAATACTCAGAGTAACACTGTTGACTTTTTTGATGTGTTATTTTCCTTGATGTCCAATTGAAAAACAGTTACTCTTCCTCCTCTAAGTTTCTGTGAATGGAAAACCAGAGAAGCAAGAAGTTAGAACAGTGAGTAAAACAAGAACAGAGCTCCCAGAGCAGCCTGATGGATGCTTCTGGGAATAAAGGATTCTGGAACCATTTTTAGTCTTTCTGACATCTATTTTAGCTGCTCAACTGTAATGTTTTTTTTTTTCTTACTTTCAGGTGTTCTACAGTGTCTGTACGTTAACCATGTACTACAAATGACTTCTGGACATTTGTTATAAATCACTATTGTGACCTAAGAATAAATAATCACTTTTTAAATTCATTCTGCAAATCATGACATGCCAGACACTGTGTTGAGAATACTTAAATAAATGAGACTCCTATCTGGCTCATAAGATTATTCAGACTTTCCAAGAAAGTAAAGTCTCAAGTAGTAAGTTAGTTTTTACACATATCTACAGGCAATTTTCCTGTTTCTGATAATGCTGGGATGAGTTTAATCCAGAAGATTTAAACCAGGCTGAGGATCACCTGAGGAGCTTTCAAAAAATATCAAAGCCATTGTCTCAACATCATATACCAACTGACAGAATCTCAGGTGGTGAGCCCCAGGCACTGATAGGAAAACAAAAAAAAAAACAAACTGTCCAGGTGATCTTAATTAGAAGCTGGGTTGGAGATCTGCTAACCATTTAGAGCTGAAAAGGTACTACAAATATGACAAGAGTTTAGTGCCCCTGATCACTATTACTAGGGGGCAAAATACATCTCCCAAGCCTGAGGAACAAGCAATCAGCTTTCCAGGTATGGGAACAGTGGAGGAAGAAGGTCATTTTAGTTAAATGATGTCTCGTTTTGTTTTTATCCTCAATCAAACCACTGTCTAATCCACCCATGTGTGGACCTCTGACTGTTTGAATTGTCTTCTGGCACTGGGTTCATGGAGAGCTGAGGAAAAGAATGTTATCATTTGTAACTAAAATTCCTCTGGAAAAGAATAAACTCTGAAAGTAAATCTTAAATTACACACCTAATTAGGAAATTCCTAAAGTGGCATAGGGTGATGTGTTAGACCATGGATGCTAGAGCAAAATCATTTTAATTATTTATCTGCCCCCATTCGATACAAATTCCTGTATGGATGGCCCCAAAAATCACCACAGAAAATTATCACGTGTTAAATTTAGGTCAGGATGTTTTTCAGATCAGATAGTGGCATTTGCGTACATTGACGTGTTTGCTTTATCATGACAATAATGAGGGTATCACATAATTAATAAAAAATAATAATTATAATAAATAATGGCTAGAGATACTAACACTATGAAGTCCTAGATGCCTCTGAACCATAACATACATTAGGCAGTCTCAAACAGGTTATAAATAATCTTCATTTGTGTTGAATCTGAATTTTGGCAGCTTCCATGTGACAATGGCATCTGATTTCCTGAGACCTCATAGCATTATCAACAGATTCTATAAAGTGAGCCACAGGAGGAACCCCACATAGAGCCACCTGCTAGTGCTAGAGATAACAGCACAACTAGAATCATGTTTTACGCACAGAAAGAGACCATATTTTATGAGACAGAAATAGAAGAGGGGGCCACTTCCTACTTTACCTTGCTTTTCAATTCTGCCCTATTTTGTTTGCCAAATACAAATTCTTTGGCAAACAGCTTTCTCATTCAGAGACTAATGACTAAAATCTCATGCTCTGACCATGAAAATCTCAGGGAAATAGGATTGCATCTGTTACAACACTTAAAAAAACAAAGCTGAAAAACATGCCTTACAGGGAGAAATGCAATTTTGTTCACCAAAGACTCTTCAGTTTTGACTCTCCTATTATGGAGTTCTGCCTCAATTAGCCACTGCAGAAAACAAGTCATGGAAGGCCTTCTTTAGATGTTTTCATTCTCTCACACCTGGAAGCTAAGACCTAGCACCTGTGAGTGCAGGCATGTGGTTGAGGTGAACAGGGTTTGCACCCACTGTGCCCGTGGATGTAAAGGCCTCAGCATTCCAGGGTGGATGGAGCTGCAGCTGTGGGCCAGGCTTCCCAGGGTTCTGAGCCCTGAGGCAATAGATCCTTTGCAGGCCTTCCCATTCATGTTTCAATCCCAGGGCCTGCTCGCCCACTCTCATTGTCTCAAAAAGTAGATAAAGTTGTGCTTGTTACAAGCAAACACTGGTGGTGGAGCTCGGTTCTTAGGTCAGACTGGAACTTGACAATTTAGATTGAGTCAAAATCTTGAGGGGCAGGAGCAATCTGGCATTTAGGAAGACCAGAAATTATTTTTGATGAGTGAGGCACTGCTTTAGTTGCAAAGGTAAAGGGAAGGCTCTGGGGCGATTGCAAATGTGCTCGGCTTTATTCACAACAGCACCGGGAAACCTTGATTCAGCATGCATGGTGTGGAAGGCAATGCAGTTTTTATTTTCTTCTCTGGGGAGCAGACAGAGGAACCGTAACAACAAACGTTACCAAAGAAAGAAGAAAGCCCGTGGTTTTGCTGCCCTCACAGGTAGGTGGGGAATTGTTTTCTGCTGTCCCCAAAGATGCCTGGAAGGAAATGGTGTGTTCTAGGAAAAGATAAATAGGCCATTTGTTAATTAATTGAACCATTTTGGAGAGAGAAAAGAAAAAGAAATAGAAAAAGGATAAAATTAAGTATGAACTGATACAAATTAAAGTGTGAGACTCCTAGGGAAATAAAGCCTCCTACCAAAGTTCATATTGGCCCTTCGTCCCCTTTTATCCATCACCCTTAATAATAGGGTGCCCTATCCCAGTTGAGGACCTTCTCCAGTTCCCACAATCCCACCAGAATTTACTTTAAAGGGCCCACTGTAAGTGTGCATCTGATCTCAGAACCTCAAAATCTCATTCGTATTCTTTGAACTGTGCCTTTCACAACAATTTAGTAAATTCTTCCTGACTTGATTGTGGTGATCATGAAGATGAAATGTTACCCTTTTATTTGGTTATTTTGCCCGTTCTCAGGCTTTCCAAATAAGCAGTAAAATTAATTCAATCAACACTCTCCATTACCACTTCTACTACTTCCCCAGAATATGTTATCATTCTAAGAAAGAGGATCTTCTTCTTCCACAAGGCTGTTTTAAAATGGTAATACAACTTCTGTGACAAATGCAGGAGGTCTGGCAATAAAATGTGCAAACTTACCTTTTCTAAATTTAATTAAACTCGTGTAGCAAGGCTGTCTTTTGGAGCCAAAGTTTTCTACAGAGTTCGGACATAACGGAGCATATTTGGAGAGCTTTGGGGGAGCAGGGCAGGGAGAAGTCTGTTTGCAGAACAGAGCAAACAGACGTCTCTCTCACTGCTGCCTGCTCCAAGTGGAGAGGGGTCAATGAGCCCCCCGGGGATGGAAGACAGAGCTGTAGGGTGCAGAACTCACTTTGACAGCAATACCTTCAGAAGGAGACAGTTCTTAATTTTTTTTGGCTCCAGGACCCCTTCCAGAATCTGCTAAAAGTACTAGACCTTCTCCACAGAAAATGTACATATGTATCAACAGTCCTCAGTTTTTTCCACAATTGCAGGAGCATTCCCAGACTCTTAGAGGCCCATTCATGGATTACCACCCACGATTTCATAGACTCAGGGAGGCACTTTCCTTAAAGTTTCTGATTCAGCTTGTTATTTACTAAGAGCAGCATGGAAGTCCTCCCCAGTGCCCTGGATGCAGGCCTGGTCCAGGGCAGAGAGGAGGCCACTGTACTCAGTTCTGTAACACACTGGCCACCAAGTGACACAGATTTGGCATCCTGGGTCTGGATTCTATTTTAAGAAGAAAGATGGTCTCATCTCTCTACCCCAGGCACTTGAAGAACAGCCAGGAGCCCTGGATATCTGTGCCCTGCAGAGCACAGATGCCATGAAAGTGCCACACATGTGAAACACTCATGGCAGAGCCCACCAGAGCTTTGGAAGCTGGGGACTCGACTAAACAAGGGTACCAGCACCACACCAGTAAAAAGTGGCTGTAAACACTGTGGTGATCTCATGTGTTCCCATGGGTTGGTGAAGCCCCAAAACATTCCAGGTATACCTAATAATTACATTCTTTAAATTATTATTAGGGATCTGGTGCTGGACATATTAGTCTAAGTTACAAGGGAATTTCTGAAATAAAGGAGAGAGGCTTTCAAAACCTCAGTTTATAGAACTACTTCCTTTTGGAAAACCCTCCATTTAGTATTATCATGATGGTTACAATAAAATCTAAGGCAGTTTTTGAAATTAACATCTCTTAACACAATAACTCTTAGGAGAGGCGTGCAGCTTGTGTTTCCAGTACAAGAGCTCTGGCAGGGGCTGGGCGTGTAGGTGAGAAGAGTGGTGGTGAAGGTGGGGGTGAAGGCTGCCATTTAACATGCCAATGTTCACCCAAGCCCACAGTGTTAAGAAGCTGAATCCCAGGTGTAAATCTGTCTCAAGAAGCAGGTTCAGTAACAGAGATTGTTGTCCTTTTGCTACTATTTATTTACCTAACTCCCTACTCCAGTTTATCAGCACTTTCTTTCAATGAATTATCTTATGACAGCATTGGCAACAAACAGAATTGGAACCCAAATGTTAGTAGAATCCATGTTCTCAATATAAAGGGGGAGGTGGTTCAGGGATGCTGATAATATTGATACCCAAACTACAGCAAATTTAGATTTTGACTGAGCTCACCTGTGAACTTGAGCCAGTTGATTAACTAGTCCTGTTAACTCAGGTGCAAGATGAGGGGTTTTGATAGGTTAATTAATGTACCTTTTAATCATAATCATGACCATAATAACCTTGATTATGTATGGATAGTTGATATTCACAAAGCACTGGCCCTCATTTAATCTGGCCTACTTGTGGCTCTACCTCTTACTAACTATGTGACCGAGGGCAAAGTATTAACTTCTCTGTGCCTCAGTTTCCTCAACTATAAAATGGAAATAATAATCTCTTCCTCAGATGATTCCTATGAGGATTAAACAAGTTGCTATGCAATGAGCAAAGAATCATGTTTGGTACAGCATAACTGTTCGATACATATAAAAGTTAATTGTGTCTATTTTTTTAATCTAATTCCTATTTGGGTCAGTGCCTTTTACTTTTTCATTTGATTTCTCTTTGCTATTTTCTTAGACATCTTTTTTGGGGCCTCTATTTCAGCTCTTGTGGAACTTTTTAACACGATTAATAAATTTGAATTTATGATGGTCAACTTAAGTGTGTACTTTAGGTGTAGGGCTGAGAGACACCGTCTGAATCTGACACATATTGTGATGTCATTTGTCCCATTTGTACCAGTCAAGTGTCCTTAGTACTTTATTTTGCTCCTAACTAGAATCCAGCCAGTAAGCCAACAAACATACATGGAACAGAGCCACTCTTCTGTGGTGGTGAAATAGCTGAGCATCTACAAAGTGACATTTAAAGGAGCACTAAGAGCCCTATCCACCCCAAATAGCTTTCTCTAATTTCCTCATCCCCCTACCAGTGTTAGTATTTCCTTCTTCTACTAGTCTGAAATATCTACTGTGACTGTTTTGGTGACTAAGGTATATATCACTGCTTTGAAAGCATAGGAAAGGAACTGCTTCTAGAAGTACAGACATCACACACACACACACACACACACACACACACACACACACGCACACACAGTTGTCTCTTGAACAACACTGTGGGGGTGTTATATAACTTAAGTTGACCCTCCTCATACAGAGATTACCCACTGCCAGTTGATCCTTGAAAGACATGGATTTGAACTGTGTAGGTTAATTGAAAAAAAGTCTGTGTAGAAGTGGGCCTGTGCATTTCAAGCCCACATTTTTCAAGAGTCAATTGTATAAGTTTACTTTTCAAGGCATTTTAATGTGAATGTTTTCACATGTACTTCTCAATACATTTGAAGAACCAGGTTGTAGTATCACTGTTTTATAGATGAGAAAACAGAGAGAGAACCTGAATTGGCCAAAGTTACAAATACACTTATTAATTTTCTTAGCAACCAATAAGTGCCCTTATAATATCTGGAGAGGAGGAGCACATAAAGAAGAAGACCTAAATTTAAAAGAGTTAATTTAGCTGTGCTTCCTTTGTTCCTCTGGAAGCTAAGAATTGTGTGTAGAATTCCTGGATTTCTTAGATTAGTCACCTTGAGAAGTAAGGAAATCCAACAACCATAGAGAATAGGAAACCAAAACCAGGTGAGGGGAGGAGGAGGAGGAGGGTAGCAATACGTGATTCAGCTGACTGAGATAGTTCACAGTGAAGGTCTTTAGTTACCCAGAGCTATCACAAAACACTAGTGAGGGAGTATAAATCCTCACTGCAGGGTTAGATCCCTGACAGAAAACTTGAGATAGGAAAAGCCAACATTAAACAATTTGTTCTGTGACCGGCCCTGTATCTCCCACAGCACATGAGGTTATGAAGGCAAGGCTCTAAGTGCTGATTTACAAACAGAAACTGGAACTTCTGTCCTATTCTCACTAGAGGATCAGAGACGGCTTATTAATCATCAGGAAAACTGCTTCCTGATATTGTCTGATCATCATGGTTAATTTTATGGGTTAACTTGGCTGGGCCACAGTGCCCGGATATTTAGGCAAATGTTATTCTGAATGTTTCTGTGCCTGTGTTTTTTGGATGAGACCAACAGTTAAATTGGTGGACTTTAATTAAAGCAGATTATTGTCTGTAATGTAGGTGGACTTCATCCACTCAATTGAAGGCCTTGATAGAGCAAAGACTGACTTCCTCAAGCAAGAAGAAATTCTGCAAAGGCTGCCTTTGGACTTGAGCTGTACCTTTATTCTGGGTCTTCAGCCTACCAGACTACCCTGAAGAATGAAAGCCTCTACAATCATGTGAGCTAATTCCTTAAAAGAAATCTCTCTCCCTCTTTCTCTCTGTCTCTGTCTCTCTCTCTTTCCCCATTTATATATTTATGATTTATATTATCTATATTTATATGTTTGTATTCATATTCATTCACATCCTGTTGGTTTTGTTTCCCTGGAGAACCCTGACTAATATACTGATGAAAAGCTTTATATATTTCAGAGCAAAATGACTGTTTTCTCTGCAGTCACTTAGCTCCAATATGTTTAAAGATACAAGACCTTCTATTATGTTGAGAGGCAATGTCATGCAATGAGTCAGAACCTGGGATCTATCTGAGCTGAATCCTGACTCTATCACTTATTGTAAATTGACAGCAAGTAACTTAACCTCTCTGGTCCTCAGTAGTTCCATCTGATGATAGTAGCTTTTACCTCATAGAGTTATACTTTAGTATATGTGCTGCTGAAGCGAGCACCCATAGAATTCTTAAAGGTGTAAATGAGCTAATATGTATAAAGCATTTAGTACAGAGTCTAGAGCTTAATAAACTCTCAATAGCATTAGCTGTTATATTCCTCACACCCCGTGTCTGGTGAATTCATTAAGTCAGGAATGAACAGGTTGAATGCTCAGAATTTGAAGAATTCCCTATTAAGCTACTATACCAACATATTGTGTAATTTCCATGGTGCCTCCATTTCTCTGCTATAAAATGGAGTAAAACAGATGTGTTGTGAATTAATGAATATATAAAGCAATGTGAAATCCTTAGATAAAAGGTGTTCCTGAGCATTGGTATCAAATGACAGGCAATTGGGTGTTATTATAGGGCAGGTTTTTAATATATTTTAAATGTTTTTTCAGTCAACATGTGGGGTAAGGTAAATAAAGTGCTAGAGCAGAAACTCATAAACAGCGATATAATTATCTATTAGTTTGTACTACCTTGATGTAGTCAACTCGCTGCACAGAATTTGAAACTTAAATAACCCTAATTTTTCTGGGGTTTACATTTTCTGGAATCTAGTTCTCATAAACAAGACAATGCCAATTCTATTTCTGGGACTTGGACAAGCTCAAGCATTTGTAAGTAATTTATAGAACATCTAGCTTTATTTTTTAATAAGCATTAAATCAGAATCAGTATCTTCCTCAACTGGGTTGTTTTTAGAGTATTTCAAAGTTTCATAGTACTTACAAGGAAACCAAAAATTGCAAAGATGATCTTCTTTCAGTCATTAAAGTGAATATAATAAAACTAATCATAATTATGCCAAATGCATAATAGATATTCCCAGTGGTAGCATGGTTTAGAATTGGACCTGATTTTAGTTCTGTTTCTGACATTTATTAGATATGTGACCTCCACAAATTGCTAAGCTTTGTTATAATTTTTTTAGAAAAACAAAGTAATACATAACTTATAAGCTACTATGTGAAAAGTATATAATCCAATGTCTATTACATAATAAATATTTCATTTCCTGTGGCCCTGTGGTGAAAGGTTCTACAACTTTGGTGTGACTCTAGAGCCCTGTTTTTCAGGTCATTCTCTTGAAGATTAGGTTGAGTTCACAGAATATAAAGAGTTATAATTTTGATTACTGCTAACCAGGCTTCCTGGCAGAATTAACAGGAATCCCTGGAATTGTTTCCTCCCTCAAATTCCCCGGTTTGGGATTCTATGCAGTGATGACAATAAATAGGACTGCAAACACGACCCTGGTAACCTTCTATTCCTAATCTGCTATCAAAGTCTTGAGGCCAGAGCCCGAGGCAAGCAAACCCAGAGCTTTCTAGTGCTCCCTCAAGGTTGCCAGCACAATTCTTCTTCATGTGAGGAACTCGAGACTCTAAAAAGCTGTAAAGCGAAATTTAGAGCCTCATTTTTACATATGTTCAAATTAAAAACATATATACTTTAAGTTTTCTCCATCAGACACCAACATCCACTTTGATTTTCTGATATAGAGGAGTTATCTTTCTTTCTATGCTCATTAACTTTTATGTCTTGAGATGTCTGACTCTTTTTGAAGAAGTAATAATGAATATGGAAAGAAGGTCATAAAAACCAACATACCAGGGAAATGCAAATCAAAACCACAATGAGATACCACTTCATACTCTTAGGATAGCTATTAAAAAATAATAACAAGTGTTGGCAAGGATGTGGAGAAACTAGAACCTTTGTACATTGCTGGTGGGATTGTAAAATGGTGCAGCTACTATGCAAAAATAGTTGGGCTCTTCCTCAAAAAATTAAAAATGAAATTCCAAGAATTCCCATATCATCCAGCAATTACACTTCTGGGTATATACTCAAAAGAATCAGAAACAGTGACTTGAGAAGATATGTGTACACCTATGTTTATAACAACATTATTCACAATAACTAAAAGATAAAAACAACCCAAGCATCTACCTTTGAGTTGAATAGACAAAACGGATGTCTAAACAAAATGCAGTAAATGCATATGATAGAATATTTATCAATCTTAAAACTGAAGGAAGTTCTGAGACATGTTACGACATGGATGAATCTTGAACATTATGCTAAGTGAAATAAGTCAGTCATGAAGAACAAATATGATATGATTATATTCATATGAGGTACTTATAGTAGATTCATAGATACAGAAAGTAGAATGATGGTTCAGAGAGGTTGTGGTAGGGAAAATGGAGAATTATATATAATGGGCATAGACTTTCAGTTTTGTAAAATAAAAATTCTATAGATGGAGGATGTGATGGTTGCACAATAATATGAATGTACTTAATGTCACATTAATGAACTGTATACTTAAAATGGTTAAAATGGTAAATTTTGTTGTGTATTTTGTCACAATTTCTAAAAATTATTTAGTTTGAAATCATTTGTTTTAGAAACCAACATACTAAAGAAAACCTAGATGTCCCTTCTGGAAGAGTGCTTTTAAACAAAATAATAAATTTTAAACTCTAGAGGAAAAGACTATTATGTCCTTTGGGAAAATGTGTGGGGGCACAGAGTGTTACAATACACACTATCTTTCTATCTACATTTTCCTGTTTCATTTTTAACAAGAGGATGAGGACCAGTCCCTCAGCTAAAATGTAGGTAGGTAATGATCATCTTTAGATGAAATTTAAAACTTCAGCAAAAGGAGGAAAAAGAATACTAGGGGTTTTACTTCATAAGGCACTTGAAATCACCACGTCATTATTAAGTTTCAGGTAGTCAAGCCTCGAGTCATGGAAAATTTATGTTAATGCTACATCAATTGTATATTCTTAGTAAATTGAGATTAGAAACAACAATGTGATATACCTTTTTTTCCAATTTAGACCACCTTAAGTTCATTCACCAATTACATGCCACCCAAAAAACATACTAGGCCATAACATGCAAATATGATGAGACATACTTACTTGTCCAAAAATTCCAGGAGGATTGATCAAACACAAAATTATGAACAACTCTATGTGACTGACCCCTTATTCCTGTCAACAGAACTGGCTTGAATGACACTCATAGCATTGTTGTACATGTCTTTTATTATACTTTTCACTGTATCACATTTAAATTATATGTGTTCACGTCTGTCTATTTCAGTATACTGTGGGTATAAAATGCATCAAAGACATATGTTAGATTTGCATGTTAAAAAGATCTTTCATGTTTTCTAGCAAGTAGCACTCTCTCATTATCTCTTGTAAAACAAATCACCTTAAAATTTAATGGCTTACAACAAAAACTTATTTCTCCTGATCCCATGAGTTAAAAATTTGGCATGGCTCACTTGGTTTATTCTGCTTTGCATGAGGTCAGCTAGAGTAACTAATGTACCTACATTTAGCTGAGAGCTTGTCTGTGGATGAAACATACAACGATGCTCACCCATACCCCAGGACACTCTCTGTGTGGTCACTAATCATGCATTAGTTTAGCCTAGATTTCCTCATAGCATGATGGCTGGGCTCCAAGAAATAAAAGAAGAGTTGCCAGATCTCTTAAGATGTTGGCTCAAAAGTCCCAGAATTATTATTCTCCCCACATCTTATTAGGGCTACTCAAGGGGAGGAAAAATAGACTCAGCTTCTTGCTATGAGGCGCAGCATGAGAATAAAAGAATAGGAGGGATTGTTGGCTGCTATATTTGGCTGTTACATACCACAATAACATTTTTTTAACCCTTCTAATTACCATAAACACCTAGAAATACAGAGTAAGACATAGTAGTAGTCTATTTAAATGAAAATCTGAGCTCCCAACAAAGTATTGAAAACCCTAGAGGACAAAAATAAAAAAGAAATAGAAAATTAATGTAATGATTCTGTGGCTATCATGGGAGAAGGAGAATAATCAGTCCCAGCAACATGGAGCTTGGACCTAATGATGACATGAATGTAGGAGATGATGTTTGGTTCCATCAAGATAAGAGTTGCAAGTGAGATCCCATATAAATTCATTATTCTTGAAGGACTTCACCCTCAGAGGGAAGACTGGAAAAAACACTAACCCAAGAGGATGACAAAGCAGATTTACTGTCTCTTTCTAGTCTCTGCAAAGAATTAAACCTCTCCCTCCAATTTTTAACTTCAGGCCAGCCCTAATGTGAGTTTGGGCCAAAATACATACTCTCTGTAATATCCAGAAACTCCAGGACGAGAACTAAAATAAAAAGTGGCCCCTACCCAGTGACATCTTGAGGAATCTAGCATAAAAATTTAAAAACTTCTGTAAAAGGAAAAGTAAACAAACCAAGTTACACAGAATTCTCTCTCACTGGTAAGGTTTGCTAATGGTGAGATTGAGACCCAAAGCTACAAGCAGAGAAACAACTGATTCTGAGTGTGATTCAGCAGATAAAATGAATATAAGGATGAGTCTGGACATTAAGATAAATATACTTTTAAAAGGTAGATTTTAGGATAAAAAGATGAAGGACTCAAAATGAGAAAACTCAATGAATAGTTTAAACAACAAATTGAGCACAGTTGAATAAAAATTAGTAAATTTTTTTATTTCTAATATTTTCATTTTTTTGTATATAACTATTACCTAAACATATAAACAAATATTGAACTCTGGTTAATAAAATATATATATGCACTGAAGTGCAGACAAGGATAGTCACTAGTACTGTTCCCAACTATCCTGGTTCATCTTCATCCCTTTTGAAGTTAGTCACAGCTAAGCAACTTGCTTTGACCAATAAAATCTGAAAAAAGTGCAATATCATTTTCAGGTGGAATTTTTAGGGGCCTGTGTACTACTGTACTGCCCGCATTATCCTGGAAGAGCATGTTGAGTTGGAGCCTTCATCATCCTTCATCTCTAAATGACTACAATAAGCAGAGCTACCCTCAATTTGTGTTAAATATGGTTGTGACTAAGAAATAAATTTTTGTTGTCTTAAGTCCATGTGGGAATTACTTTATGGTAATCTCGCCTACCCCAGCTGACATGTGAGCCTTCACTGATGTACTTCAAAAAAGAAGAAAGAGAAGCTAAAAGAAAGAAATTAGATGCAAGGAGTTTATTAGGGTTTCTCTTGGAAGTGAGGTTAGATTAGCCAAACTAATTCTACAGCATGTTGTATTGTAAGGGCCACCTAAATCCAAATCTCTCCCCATATCCTCCAAAAACTAACCAGAAAAGGTAATAAAACCATCCATTCATAACCCATGCCTAAAGTATAACTATTGCAAGTATTAAAACATATGTAATGAGGACATAACATCCAAAACTGTCAAAACTAGTTCCAGAGCACACATCACAGTAGAGAACCAGTCAGATACCATAGAAGAAAGATGCTTGGAGGAAGTAAAGCAAAGATAATATTTCCACTAAAAAGAGTCTGATCCTTATTGGGGAAATACAAAGAAAGGCATGGGTAGGGGTGGATCAGATCACTGGCTACCAGATGATAAAAACAAAAAAATCCCAAAGTTAAACATTCATGGAGAGAGACAACCAGTCATTAACTGCCTCCTAAAACACCTCCAAGTTCTACCTATAAAGTGTTTTGCACTCAAAATTTTTGTCAAAACTTTTTACTCCATCTGATCAAGCCTTGAAAAAAGAACTACCAATTTACAAAAGAGAGAGGATGGAAGAACACGTTAAAATATGCTGTGAAGATGCAATTACAAAATCCAAACTATGAGAAACTTTATATAAAATAACTTGATTCATTCACCATAATGTATAAATTGAACAGAAAAATAAGATGGATGGGAAACCATAAGACAAAGCAGCTAATCACAGTTTTTGGAACTTAATGTAAATCCTCTATTGGCCCTTTCAGTTACTAGCCTGAGCAGAGAGCCCTGCCATGCTTGTTCAAAATCTGATAAAGAGATAACTGGGTGGGTGGGTGAAGGGATGGATGGATGGTTGGATGGTTGGATGGATGGATAGACAGATAGAAAAACATGGCATTTATGACATGAGACAATGGGAATTTAAATAGTGATTGGATATTTGATCATATCAAGGAATTATTTTTTCTTAGGAGCAATACTGATATCTGAATGGAAAAAAATAAAATAATGTTCTTACATCTTGCCATACATGAAAAATACCCTGGGTGGATGAAGTCTTTACCTAAATGGAAAAATCAAAACTTTTACCTTTTTTGGCAGAAAATATAGAAGATTTTTCTAATTACCATAGAATATAAAAGGATTTCTTAAATAAGACATTGACACAAAAAATCAAGAACCATAAGGAAATTGATATTTTTCTATATTATATTTACATTTTAAAAGACACCATAAACAAAATGAAAGACAAATCAGGGAGAGGATATGTTTGCAATGCCTATACTCAACATAAGATTAGTATGCAAAATTTACAAATTTCTACAAACCAATAAGAAAAAAAATCAATGCAACAAAAAACAATGGGAAAGCAAGATGAACTGACAATTTAAGAAAATGACACTAGAATGTACAACAAGCATAAGATCACATATATTTCTTAATAGTGAGGGAAAATAATGAAAACAACAATAATATATCATTACAAGTCCAACATTTTGACAAAAAGAAATTTAAATAGAGTTCTAAGTATAAACAGAGCTGTTGAACAAAGGAGTAAAAATTGCTAGAAAAAATCTCTATTAATGCAACCACTTTGGAGAGCAATTTGGCATCATGTAGTAAAGTAAAACATACCCCAACAATTTCATTTTTAGAACTAAACATTATAAAAACTCTTAAATTATGACAAAGAAATATAGTTCAGAATATTGTTACCTCATTTGAAAAGAACCTCAATATGACCAAAAAATCTGGATCACCAAATACTGGTATTTTTAAACAATGAAATGCTAAATGACAAAAATTGAAATTGGAATATTGAAATAAACTACTGAAGTAGCTAGCTTTGACAAGATTAAATTCCAAAAATACAACATTCAGTGCAATGAGAAAGTTGCGGAATATAGTATAAAGACATTTATGGAAATTTCTTAAATTCATAATATATATGCATTCCAGATAAAATCCATGTATAATAAGTATATAAAAACCAAAACAGAAAGGATAAATACCAAATATAGTTATCTCTAGGGAAAAAGGGAAGGGAATGGGACAGGAGGAAATACACAAGCAACTATCACTCTATTTAGTTTTTAAAAATATGCAGCAAATTTGGGGAATTAAAATTTAGCAAAACTTAGTTGTAGGTATATAGGTTTTGCTATAAGCTGCTCTAGACTTTTTCAATGCTTGAACTATTTCATAAGTTTGTTTTTCAAGATTAAAAAAAAAAGTCTACTGGCAGTCTAGGGGCTATTTGGGAAGGAATGAGACTGGAGACAGGGAGATAAATACAGAAGAGAGTTAATGAAGAACTGAATTATTCTTGGGCAATATAGATAAAGAGAGGGGACTGGATTCAAGACATTGTCTCAATATACTTGCCAATCTGTTGGCAAGAGTGATAAAAAGGCAGAAAAGAGTAAGGTGGTATAGCTGCCCACCAAAATGGAAATACATGAAGAAGGAACAGGAGATCAACTGGGGAATAATGCAATGAATTCAGAGTTAGATATTTTGAGTTTGAGGTCCAAATGAAACATCCCAGCGGAGAGTCAGGTAGAGGTTAGAATTGTGGGTTTGAAATACAAAGAAAAGCCACTGGGCTAGAGATGCAGAATTTAGAGTAATCGTAAAACTAGTATTTGTAACCAGGAAAGTTCCAGACCCTTGATGAGATTTGCACGATTTTCCAGCAAAGTTCAGTGTTTTCTCATTGGCGGGCAATGCCTGATATGTGAAGGATAACTATGCAGAAGTGTGAGTCAAAATATGATATTCTGGATCATATATATGACCTCTTCTGTGTCTCAGATCTTTTTCTGATCTGGGAGAAGACAAGACATTCCTAAAAGAAGCATCCCTGAAATCTCAGAAAGAATCTGCTCTCTTGACTCTCTCTACAGCTGTGCTCACCCTAAGTAGACCAATGCCAAGAGACAGTTGTAAAAGCAACTCAACTTTTAGTAGCCCAGATAGTAAGTCATAGCTAGGAGGAATCTGGAAGCACCAGGGGAAAAAAAAAAAGGAAAGGACAACATCAGGGCCTGGATTTGTAGTTTCCAGGGCCAGCTTCATGGACACGCAGAAAGTGCACTTGCACAAAGCCCACTATCAGAAATGTCCTGCTCTTGGTTAAAAGCTCTGCTGTTGCTACCTTGCATTTTTAATAATTTTATCTCTGAACTTGTTTTGTAAGTGAAGTTCAGTGAGACAATGGAGTAGAAGAGATAGACCTGAGCATGTCCATAGTACCTTGCCAACTATTTACATACAGTATTAGTAATTGTATGCAGCTTCTGTAACAAATTTAACTTGAACTAGCTTTGTTTCTCACTGAACTTCCTTGCATCATTGGTCTGTCAAATTCTGTGCTCATCCTATACCAACACATCTAAGACTGGCTAATTGGGAACCCTGACAACCCCAATAGGTCATGCACAAAGTAATGCTATTCTAAGAAACATAAATATCCAAAGTACTCTTCCGTATTCTCTTATTCATACCACTTAGCTAAAATCTGTGCTAATGATTATTACGTAAAAGAAAAGGGAAAGATAGGACAACTGATACGTAGCTCCTTTTCATTTCAGTGCTTCCTTACTCATCAGTAAGCCAAAGATAAAGAGTATCAGTAGAATGTTTGAGTAACAAGAAATGCATAAAATAGTTTTGTGACTTCCGTCGTTTAGGCAAAAATGAAATATTTATGTACATATAAACTGAAATACTGATGATTCTACATATGAGTTAAATACTTATTAAAATTGTCACTGCACAGTAAAAGATGAATAGTAAAATTCATATTAATAATCTAACATTTTAATATTTATTTACTTAGAATGGCAATTATCTCTACTACGTCTTACAAGAAATAAAATAGTTTTAAAGGAAAAAGCTTTATACAGTAATACTTTTTGAATGGCAACAAAGGGCTAACGATTTCATGTTGCACTAAGCCTCACAAATCATGCAGTTTTCTATCTGTGACAAAACTTTTTTTCCCTATTTATTTACTAACCAAAGGTTTTTTAATCTTCCATAGTTACCACGTTTCACCTTGTTATCAAGAAATTTTAAAAGAGAGATGGGTATGCGTTAATTTAGAACACAATATTAATGCTTAAATGCTAAATTAATTGAGTCGTTTTTAAAAATGAGTAGGATAAATGCCTTCAAACTTACACTTTAGGAGTATTCATAACATATTTGGAAAAGATGTCACAGAGTTAGCATTGCAGATGACTGGGGAATGATGTGAACAGATCATTTGATTGCATACCCACTACACACTAGAAGAGGAAACGAAATACTCATTGTGCTTATGTTTCTGCATGCTGTGATACTTCACTTCACCTCACCCCATCTATATCTTCCTGTACTGCCTCAGCACACCAAAGCGTAGTGTAGGAATTAACAGAGAACCAACCTTCACTCCCAGTCTAAAACTCTAACACCTCAGTGAATTAAATACAGTGTCCCAGTTAAATCTTTCTGGTGTTTTTCAAAGAGGCATGTTTGTTTTCCTATCCTTTTTCCTTCTTGGGTGAGTAGGATTTTTCTCAGGTATTCTCACTCTACTAGCAATTTTGGAGTTGGGAGAAAGGGGACCTACCAGGAGACAGTCACAGGGATCCAACCCTAGCGCCCTATAGGTTCTGTCTAGAAAGTGATTTATTTCCTTATGGTTGTAGGTCATGTTTATCTTCACAATTGCGATAAACTGCGGGCTGTTTCCCACCTCCAAACTTGTGTGCAGCTCAAGACTGATTAAAAAAATCTGTCCCACCCATTACAGGAGTTTGAAAGATGCCCAGTACAGAGCAGTGAAGAAATGCCTATTTCCACTGCGACATGTCCTGCCCCACTGTCAGCCTAACAGAGCCTGAGGCTGTGACCTGAGGGCCCCATATCAGGCAGAGAGGAAGAAAACCTACCATACTTGTGCCGCAGGTGACGCTTGTTTGGATGCCCCACTCTGCTTGTCAGCACTAGCACTCAGGGGCTTCAGGGCTCCGAGCATCACATGACCGCCCCCTGGTGGAGGCGCTGTGTACTAGCGTTTCCAGGCTGCACACCTAGGTGCAGTGTCTCCACGCACGGTCATGAGTGAATCCCAGTAACCGACCGTCTTAACACACACCCTCTTTAGAATAGTTTAGTATTTTTCTACAAACTTAAAAGTTTACGCTCTCATTTAGCTGACAGTATTTCTCAATCATCAGTGTTTTCCACCACTATGTTATTTATTGATGTTTCTATTGCCCTGAGAGCCCATTTCTCTACTTCTCAGAATGCTATTTGCAAAAAAAATTTTGGAGGAGCAATTACTCAGCCGTTAAGCATCCAAAAGGTCCAATCCCCAGAAGGGGAACTGGCCAGGAACTTCAAATTCCTTCCAGGAATGACACCCATTTCTTAAGAACTAGGTGAGCATGATTTTGGGGTAATAATAAATGAATTTTTAACCATTTTGGCTAAAGTACCCCACCTCCAGCTAATACAACCAGATACTAGGAAAATAACGTAAAAAAGTTGTGTTTCCTTACCTGATAAAGACTATCTACCCAAAACTACTGCAGTATCATTTTTAATGGAGAAGATTTAAATTTGTTTTTATTTAAAATTTGATATTGAGAAAGATAACTACTGCAACCACTATATTGAACACAGTACTCTTCTCACATGGAGATGCCTCATCCTCTCCCAACTGTATTTTCCTGGTCTAGTCAGCACAGTGAAAGAAGAAAATAAATAATAAGAGATAAGGATTGAAGGGAAGAAATCAAATTCTATTTATTTATAGATGACATTAAAATACAATTTTTTAATTATTCAAATTAATAAGTGTAGGAAAGTGACCAGATATAAAATCAATATTCAAAAATCAACTGTATTTCTGTATGCTGATAAAAAAGAGTTAGACCGACCCTAACCAGCAGAGAAATGCAAATTAAAACCTCAATGAGATAGCACCTCACACCTGTCAGAATGACTCTCATCAATAAATCAAAAAACAACAATGTTGGAGAGGATGTGGAGAAAAGGGAACCCTCACACATTGTTAGTGGAATTGCAAATTGGTACAGCTGTCATGGAAAACAATATGGAGGTTTCTCAAAAAATTAAAAATGGATATACCTTTTAACCCAGCAATTGCACTTCTGGGTATTTATGCAAAGAAAACAAAAACAGTAATTCATAAAGATCTAGGCACTCAAATATTCGTGGCAGCACAATTTATAATAACCAAGATATGGAAGCAACCTAAATTCCCATCAATAGACAAATTAATAAAGAAATTATGATTTATATATACAATGGAATATTACTCAGCCATTAAAAATGAAATCCTACCATTTGCAATGACATATATGGACCTAGAGGTTATTATGCAGAGTGAAATAAGTCAGACAGGAAAAGATAAATACCATATGATTTCACTTATATACAGAATCTAAGAAACAAAAAGAATAAAGTAATTAAAAAAAGACACAAATATAGTAGACAATTTGGTGACAGGGGAGGGGGGCTGGGAGAATGTGGTGAATAGTTAAAGAAGTACAAATTAGTAGTTGATAGTCATGGGGATGGGGAGCATGGCAGATGGAATACAGTTAGCATTAATAAGTTGGCTAGGTGGAGGGCCAAGGGAGGGAGGGAGCAATTGGGGGATCGTTTTGTGAACTATATAGATGTCTAACCAATGTACTGTATACTTGAAACTAATTTATATAATAAATTTTTTAAAAAGAGCATACTTCTTAACAAGAGGCTAATTTCTGTTGTAACAAAAACAAAAGTACCTAGAAATTAATTTAATAAAATATGTTTAAAACTTTTATGGAGAAAATTATAAAATTTCATTGCAAGCCATTAAAGAACATCTAAATTAATAAAGAGGATACCTTGGTGGACAGGAAAATTCCAATCTTAAAAGTCCTAATTCTTTCTAAGTTAATGTATAGATTCCATGCCTTATAATCAAATTTCTCTAAGGGTTTTCCTAGGAATTTTACAAATGTTAAATTTCCTGTGGAAAGGCCAAAGCCAAGAATTTCCAAGATGTTCTCAGGGAGTAGATAAGGAGAAAGGGAGATGATAGATGTATTCTATCAAGATTTATTATAACAAATTGCCAGTTATAAAAACAGTCATGGGGATGTAAAGTACAGCATAAGGAATACAGTCAATAATACTTTAATAACTATGTATGGTGTCAAATGAGTTACTAGATTTAGGGTGATCACTTTGTAAGTTATATATGTTCATATATCTCTGGTTCATTAATTTTCACTAACGTGTAGTGTTCCTTTTTGTGACCATTTCACAATTTATTTATTCTCATATTAACAGATATTTATATTCCCAAATTTTTGCTGCTATTGGTATTGCTAACTTTTCTCTGTGTACATGCACCAGAATTTCTATAAAAATAGATATGCTGAGTTGGAGACTACATTTTTAGATTTATTGCAAATTTATAAATTTATTTAAAGTTGTTACATAAAATTTATAGGTAGTACCTCTTTATGCACAGTAAACACCTTACAAATTCTCCCCTTTGCTTCCCTCTCAATAGCTTCCACATAGATTTTAGATTTTGGACCAAATAATCTCTCCTAATGTTAGGTCCCACCCCCCAAACCTGCACACAATCTTATTCCTATACCTAGATTTTCTTCCCCCTGTAGGCTAAAACCCTCTAGAGCAGCAGAAGTACTTGGTTGACTCTACCAATCCCATTTTCCCTTGACCCAATGAAGGTAAATGCCCAAATACCTACTAACTGCTCTTTTTTCTCCTTTTCTAGCTCTTTTCATTAAAAAAAAATTCTCTTGTGAATAAAATTCTTTAAATCTGTACACAAGTGACTTTCCAAGTTAAATCATTACATTAATCGATGTCTTGTTTTTCATGTTTGTTTCAACACACATTCCAAAGGAAATATCCATTCCTTTATTCTGTATACAAAAGGACTTAATCTGATCCAAAGATTCTGGGCTTCATAGCTGACCTTCGGAAATTACTTACACTATATGCGTGTGTGCATGTTACTGGGGGGAAGACCTATGATGGCTATCAGATTCTCAAAGAAGTTCTGACTTCATAATAATGTAAAACAACTTTTTACTTGTGGAGTAAATGTCGGGTATATATGGTTGAAGCTACACACACACACACACACACACACACACACACACACACACACACACACACTCTCTCTCTCTCTCTCTCTCTCTCTCTCTCTCTCTCTCTCTCTCTCTCAACCCTACGGGCAGGAGGGATTCCTTGGTGCCGATGCCTCCCTCTTCCTATAGACAGCCCCTTTCCTTGGCCTAAGTCTATTTCTTCAAGAAAACAGCTATAGACTATTGACTACAATTAAATTACCTTTCTGGTCTATAATTCTTAAACACAAATTATAAATCAATAACCTTGTCTGCCTTTGTGTTCCCAAGTTAAAGCCACAGATACATAAAACATCTAATAAATGGACACTTCTATATATTCTATTAGTCAACTGAAATAATAGTAAATGCTAAAACTTTAACTCTTTTAACTATAATGTCCCAGAGAGTCTTTTAAAATTTATTTACTATATATCTCTATGAAACTTCAAAGAAATTATTGTTCATTATTAAAAAAGAAAGAATAATTGTTTTTCTTTAGCTGATTGCTGAGAGTATGCCTTTCTTAATTTACTATAAAAATGCATTTATGAAGGTCTAGCTAATATATTCATAGAATATGATGAGGCTTGTAGCTACCCATATTCCGAGCTAAATCTCTCAAATGATGGAGTAAATTGCTGACAACAGAAACGTTTGTATTGGCCAGGCACTGTGGTTTGATTAAGTTTGCTCATTTATTTTATAAATCTGTTGTAAAGCCATTAGAAGAGTTTTATTACTCAAATTATGAGGCTGAGTCAGAATGGCCTTTTAAATCTATAAATTAATTAGAATTCTATTTCCAGAGTACTGAAAATATCCACCCTTATTTCAGTGAATATATTTCCCTACTTCATTACAAATAAATTGTGATTTAGTTTACAGTTTCCCCAGTTGGCCATCATTCATATGTATGCTACTTGGATAGATCAGTAAATGAAAATTTCTTTCACTAGCCATTTCTAGGTAGATGAGAAAAGTATCTTTTAGAAGAAATTAACCTCAATCAAAAATTTTTCTATGTTCAGTATATGATCTAAACACATATCTGAGCAAGAATGGTTTATCTTTATTCTCTACACAAAATTCTTTTGCTTTCTTTATAACTTTAACATACGAGTTGCCTCAGCTCAGCATTTCTGCTTTCTCCTATTTTCTTTTTCCTTTTTGTTTTTGCCATCATTTTGTTCTTTCTCCTGCTTTCTCATCACTTTCTTGATATCCTTTCTATAAGACCTGTATCAGTTCATCCTTACTAAGCTTTATTCCATGTCCAATTTGCTTTTGCAAGATTTGGCTTGTACTTTTTTCTAACTACATTCAAAATCATATCTGTGTCCGTGTGGTTTGGACAGGACTGACTGACTCTACCACCACCACCTCTCATCTGAGTCATAGCAATTGGTTCAGAGATCCAGGCTGAGTCAATTTGGGAAAAGGGTTCTCTTTCTTTCAAGGTTTTCTAGGCTGGTAGAATTTAAGATGAGAGCTGATGGAATCTTACCACCATGCAGAAAGAGGTTGTCTGAGGACTTGCAGCCACAGAGAGCAAAGCAAAGAGCAAGAGGGATATTCTAAAGACTTTTTTTGAACATGTAGATTCAGGTGTGCCAAATCAATCAATTTTTCATCTCTATGAAAGTAATGATTTGCGTAAACCAGTTTGAATAGTTTATGT
The DNA here is from genome assembly GCA_030015415.1 of Cynopterus sphinx. Classification (NCBI taxonomy): domain Eukaryota; kingdom Metazoa; phylum Chordata; class Mammalia; order Chiroptera; family Pteropodidae; genus Cynopterus; species Cynopterus sphinx. The sequence continues at coordinate 166,666,711 of CM057379.1, read as the reverse complement.
TATATAAAAATAAGAGTTTCCATACTTTATTTTGTTTTAAAATATTTTATTTTGATTACTACATTTCTTATTGTAGCAATAACTTGCTAAATATACCCCATAGAACAACAATGCATTAATCAAGACACAATAGATTATGAGGAATAGAAATCAGTTTCAATTTTGTCTAAGTTAAAAGGGGTTTTCCTTTTATTTGCTCATCTCTGTAAAGTTTTAGAAGTGAAACAAGCTTGGGCATGACTGGGTCCCAGAATTCAAACTCTGTCTTTATCATACTAATTCTTGGCTTAACATCATTTTCTCTTGCTTCAGACAGGTTTTCTCCTTTTGGAGATGATGTAACCACTGGTAGTTCCAGAATTGCATGCAGATCAAATAGCTATGATTATTAAAAGAAAGGCTATGATTTCTCCAGCTCAGTGTCATTTGTTTAGCCCTTCCTGGGTTATATCTATACCTGAAAAAAGTCACATGGCAATTGTATAGAGTCTTTAACTAGCCCTGGGTTACATACTCACCTCTGTAGTCAGGTGGAAGCCTCTTATGATTGGTGATTCCAGTAGAGCCACATGAAATTGTGAAAATAGAAAGAATAGGAATTAATTGACAGGATGTCTATGAATCACCCAAACCCCCTCCCACTACATCTTTGTACAGAACACTGGCAACTTAAATATCCAGTCCCAAGAAGGAAATGGAGGCTTCTGTGAGAATAACCATGTAGATCCAGAGAAATGATACTTTGAGGTTCCCCAATAAAATGGCTGGATCTCTGCTCAAACCCAATAAAATAAAACCTGCCAAAAGATAAAGCCCAGTTTTTTAGAACCTTTTAATCAGATTTTGTAATGTCTCACTCTTAAATGTGAATGGGCAATGAAAGATTACGAGATGGTTAAGACCTCTCTGACATAAATTTAAAAAATTTAAACAGACATTTAAAAAAACTATAAGGAAAACAGTGTGCAGGGAACAAAAGATAATGTTAAAAAAGAAAACAAAACCTGTAATTAGAATCCTCAAAAAAATAAGAAAAAGACAAGAAAAAAATTAAATGAAAAAAATGCAAGAATATTGGAAATTAAAAATATTAAAAATCAAGAAAGTAGGAGATAAAGTCATTGGAAACTCTCAGGAAGTTAAGCAAAGAAGTAAAAAGGTAGAAAACATAAGAAAAAAGATAGGTAGAGAAGTTTAAGTCAGAAAGTTCTGCATCTAACAAAAATGAAGTCTAGAAAGAGAAATCAGAGGAAATTGTGGGAAAAAAAATAGTCAAAGAAACCACATGAGATTATTTCCTACAATGAAAAGATATGAGTCTACAAATTAAAAGAGGCTACCAAATGCATGGCACATTAAAAAGAAGACCCACAACAATGCATCAGAAATAGAGAAGTTATAAGTTTCCAGTAGAAAACCTTTAAGGCCGAGAATAGCATTGACTTCTAAAGGAAACACATTGTAAATTAAAAGATGGTGGAGTAACAATTTCAAAATAATGAAGCAAAATAATTTTCACTCTCAAAATATCATCCTAAGGTAAGAATAGAATAAAGACATATTCAGATATGCAGAGAATAAAGTATTTTCCTTCCATGCACTCTTTTAAAAAAAGCTGCTAAAAAATGGACTCCAACGAAATCAGGGAGTAAAAGGAGGAAAAAAAAGGAAATGTGAGAATGATGGAACCAACCAAATAAAGCAGCAAAGAGGACTCTCAGGTAACTGGCCATGCAGCTCATACTGGAGTGAAGAACAAACCTCAACCAGATGTCTTCCCAAAGCAAAAGAAAAAAAAAAAAAAGCTATTCAGGCCATTTTATTTTATGGAGTATTTTGGTTGAGTGTAGAGTAGGAGAGGATATGTGGATAGCAAGTGCTACAAGTAAATTTGACAAGGAAAAAATCTGCTGCAAAAGGGGAAATGTATCATAGCATGCATGATACATTTGGCTCAACAGTGAATAGTATTTACAAGATTGTAATGATCTTATATTAAGTATCAATTTAAGTTAAAATAATAGACTATGCTAGGAAATAGGTAGCAGGAGGGATATGGTACTATAACATCTGTCATAACAGGATGCCTAAAATTAATAATCTGAAGAGATCCTATTCTCAGTTTGTCATTTAGAAATACAGACTTAAAAATAGAAGAAACAGCTAAAAAAGCCAAAAATTATATTTGAGTAGCAAGACATGAAGGTTGGCCAGGGACTTATTTTTCATTTTAAGCTTATTGTTACTTTTTGAATTTTCAACCATTTGCATTTTTTATTGATTTTTTACTTCATGAGTAAATCTTTTAAAAGCAACAAAATTTAAAAATGAAATGATATCCAAATCTGTGGATGGCTGTCTCATTAACCTGGGCTTTATTTATTTATTACATTTCTGAAGACAAGCCATGTTGACAGATTTCTTTGTTTTATGTCTACACAGACAGAATTCTACATATTTAAGGACAAAATGCATTTGTTGATTCCATTTATGTAATCTATTTGAGTATACATAAATGATATCTCACGTAATTCCATGTGGCTTTAGTGTGTTTCTATGACAGGATTCTAATCTAGGATTCGTACAGCTGCTGGCTCTATTAGCAAAGCACTTGGGCACCGCAAGGTTTAGAAGCTCCTGAGAATTTATTAGCTCCTTCAAGTCTTGTGGGTTTTTACACACACAAATCCTAAGTTTAAGAAATTGTCAAGGTAATCTTCAATAGACCAGAAATTTAGGTCTGAAGACACTCCAATGTCCTCAGACAGAAAAAGCTATACATCCTTTAGGTTTCTTTGGAGGGTCTGAAGAGAGGTCATATGTTTAGATCTGCAAATTACATGGCAAAATTAGATTAGTTTGGCAAATTCCTGCAAATTGATTCCTGCAGTCTTAGGGAGAGCGAGTCCATGCTTGCTGCATTATGTCACTAGGGAAAATCAAACTTGCTGATTCCTTTTCCTTACCCTCGACCTCCCAATCCTCAGAATCCTCTGAAGAAATATTCAGTTGCCCTCTGGATGGAATGAGCAGACCACAAAGTATTGGCCAAAAGGTTTTTGGGATCAAAACTTTTGTCTTTTTGCTTTCAAATCTTCACCTTTTTCTTGTTATGCTAACCCAATTGCTACAAAGCAGAACTTTTCTTTAACCCAACACTTTGTTTTTTATCTATACGACAGACTTTTTTCCCTTCAACTTCATTGACTTCTTAATTGATTAAGGCAAGTCAATAAAGTGATTGATTTGGTTACCTGCTTACCTAATTTCTGTAATAAACATAAGCTTAACTAGAGCCAAAATATTTGCCTAAGCACTCTATAACAGCTACATTTAATAGACTGCTGGATGCTATTGACGTTCCAGGTCATGTATGTAAATAAGTGATTAGTTTTGAGTGTTCAAGTTTAATGATTTAAATTTACCACTTATAGTTTTTAAAAATTATATAATTTATGCATATAAACTTCTCTTGGCATGATATAATTAGTTTTAAACTGACAACACCAAAGATATACATTTGTTTGGCTTCTGCTCAAACACTTGAAGTATATGGTTTATGAAGAATAGAGACATGTTTTTAATACAATCTTTCTCAACTCCTTCAAATGTTTATTCTCAGTAGTGTTTGTTCTACTGTTCACCCTGACCAGTCAGATTTCAAAAGACTATTCTGGAGGATAATAGTCCAGTCTCTGACAAATAGCCAGATTGCAAATTGAAAATCTATATTCTCTGCCGAGATATTTATCTAGAAATTTTGTATTTGCCCTTCAAGTCTCAGCTCATGCTTCCTCTGTTCAGAAACCTCCAGTACCTGATAACTTTTATAGATATGGATTGGGGCTAAAAACTGAAAACAGAAGATTTCTTGGGAAAATTCTGAATGCTTTCCAGAAATCTCAGGGAGGGCTGAAAATCTCAGCCTTGGGGAGAACACAAACCAGGACAGTTCCAGAGACCTGTTTAGCAAGACCTTTTAGATCATCTCTCCAGAATCCCACCCCAAGATGATTTCTGACCTATAACTTTCTATTCATGCTCACATTTCAAATTCCAAGCAGAGATAACTTGGCTCAATAAGACACCAGATAAATCAAGCTCAGCCACTATGGTAGCTAGGAACTGTTAACTCACCTTAATTTGTGTGTCCTGTCACCTTTGACTTGAATGCAGCTTCTCCTATATTTCAAATGTAGTTCATACCATTGTGAGGCCAATGAAACTATTGAAACACTATAAGGTAGAGAGAGTTTTTCCATATTTGAATTCTTAGTATAGAGCACAGTGATATGTAATAAGCAATGAACAATTATGGTTAGATGAGTTATATTTTATTCTCTTTTAATGAAAGAAATTATATACTGTAGAGAAAGATTTTTAAAGTTGTATAAAAGAGGCCTGTTCATGAAAGTGACCAGTTGACTCCCTAGTGATGACTCTGAAGCTCAGAAAAAAAGAGTCCTTAGCATTTGGTAACCAGAAAACCAGTACAGTGGAACCAGTGGTCAATGTGGCATAGTGATTTCTATAGGAATGTTAGGGAAACAAATCCAAGAATATAAAATGAAATGGTGAAGAAGCAGAAACTGCCAACGTAAGAATCCTACATTTGCTATGGCTTCTATATCCTGAACTTAAGGATACAGACGTATATGTACATTTTGTGTTTTTAAATGAATTGTGTCCATAAAAAATTCAGAGTAGGCTTGTATCAACCATCTCCCATGATGTCCTGTGCAACCTCTTTGGCATGTGTTAAACTAGAAAAGAGTCTAATTTAGAATACAGGTGTACAGGGTTAAGGAACGGAATCATTTGCTTTTCTGGGTACCCTTTACTCAAGGTGCTGGTGTGTTTTTTCCAAAGAAATTATTTTTTATTATGTAATCCTTGATATAATCAAAAGGTATATATAATACTTATATGTTATAAAAATTAAACTATAAAGTAAATAAATACTGATGAGCCCTAATTATATAATTAAGAACCATATAATTGTTAATACTATTGCAACTGTGAAATCTTCTTCTTTTTCATCCTCCTGACTCCCTGTCCTTAAAGATGATCACTAACATAAATTTTATTTCCCCCTTAATTAAAAAAATATAATTTTTAAATTAAGGATATATATATGTACATATATGTGTGTATGTATGTATTTTTTCATTATTAATCTCTGTGGTGTTTGTGTTAAAAGCCTTTTTTTTGTAGAAATAGAAACTTAGATAACTCTATATGATTTACCCAAAGCCAAGAAATCAGCTGAAACCAGAGCCACAAGTAGCTACTATACTTTCTTGTTTCAAAACATGAGTCATATTAATACTTGAAAGAGCTAATACTGAAACAAGAAGTCTGTTAAAAAGTCACTCTTTCCAGCATAATCCAAATGCAGTCTCAGAATTTTTTACACCAATAGTAGATCAGTGAATTACTACCAATTTCCTGGAATTTTTAAAGAAACAAACTGCTTTTGATCAGAAAGCCCTTTTGGTTGAATAACATGGAATACAATTGTTAATCTTAGTGCTTTCCCCCATTAATAATAAGATTTCTAGTTCATTTGAATGTTGAAAATGCTTTTGAATAATCTAAATGATTTAATGTTAGTAAACTTGTATTGAAAGACACCAAGGAGTGACGTTTTACTCTAATCTGAAAATCAGTAACAAAATTTCACCTATGAGAGTTTATGTACCAGGAGCATTTGTTAATGAAAGCACTAATTCTATATTATGTTGTAAAAGAATCATAGATTCTTATTATTAAAGGTGCAGTGTGTTATCCCTGCAGTATCTTATGTTCATAGACGAAGTTTTCTGACCTCAGTTAGAAGACTTCACCGTACCCAAGATTCTTTGATCAATCTGTTGTTAGTCTAAGAGATTTAAGCTTTGGTTCAATAGCTCAACTGACACATTCAACTTGAGGTAAGCCCTCTCTATTTTGTGTGTCAGATATGATACTGGGTTTCTGCCTTATTTTTAAAAGATCTTATTTTATATACCAAGTATAATATGTGCATCCCTGTCTTGAACAAGAGCTCATCTCTTTTTTCTGTTACTAGAACCCAACTTTCCCAGGCTGAACCCATTCTATATGTCACAGGAGGGCACATTGACCAGTCCTGGCCAATGAAAGAATCTCTTGCCTCAGTTCAGAGTGATTGGGTCTAAAATGGTCCAAACCTGACTAATCTGAGCCTATATGTGCTATAGGAAAAGACATCTTTTTTTTTTTTTGAGGGGTTTAAACTTATATATGTCTTGAGGTTAACTGATAAGATATAAGTCTTGTAGTACCAACAACAGTCTAGCCTGCCATTTGAGAGAACATTTCCAAGAAATAGAGGCACAGAAATTTCATATTGGAAACTTCCCTTCTCCTCATCTTGTCATGCCTGAGATAACTTCTATTTTATAGACTTTTAGCTAAATAAACTTAAAAGACTTTTTTCTTAACTTCTTGAGTTTGAGTAAAATTTCTATTACTTCCACCTAAAAGAGCCATAGCTAATACATAAATTTGTAGGGGAAAATGGCAAAAGACCTCAAAATGAGGAGTTGGCTGAGTCCATGTAAAATATTATATAATCATGAAATGGTTGATTCTGTGTGTTTTGATTAGGAACACAAATTATATACTCAGGTTGTAACTTCAGGGAACTTAGTAAAAAAAAATACTAGGGACTTATTCTTGTCAAGATAAAATAACGAAGATAATTTCTCTCTTGCCTCAAAAAAAAACTGAAAACAAACATTGGACAGGAAGCAGCACAGGACAATTTTGGATCTGAAAGAAAAATCCAATGGAGTGAGTTCTAAGGTTGATACAGTTTATTGTCTACAGAAAGTTTCCAGGATGCAGTGCAAAATGAGAAATACAGACACCAACATTCTTCTGAGTTAAAACCAAGGCAAAATTGGGGGTTCACAGAGGCCAAATAAATTAGAGTTTGGTTAGATTAGAGAATCAGAAATAAAGAGAACTATGGTTTAATAGAGCTCTGGAGTTCTTTAGAGTTCCTCCCCACCCCCTACCTAGTCTTGACCTGAGTTCTGATCATTGTATGTACATGAGGAAACTACCCATGGCCTTAAAAAGAACCACCCAAAGGGGCCAAGTAGAGCAATATTGAGGCTCAAAGGAGGCCATGAATAGTTGGAATAGTCTTCCTTCAGTCAGAGTAAAAAAAAAAAACCAAACAAACAAACAAACAAAAAAAATGGTTTAATGCATGATACCATTTAATACATGGTAGAGTCCTCAGAAGGGTATTGACTCACTAGTGGGTGAAATTAGTCCTAAAGGCTAATTTGATTCCACTTAACAAAGCTTATAAGCAGGTCTCCAAAAAGATTAAACTGTCCCAGAATAAAATTCAAGAATATTTTTTAAATACCTGAATTTTCAGCAGCCAATGAAGTGAAATTTTCAGTGTCTGTTACACAATCAAAAATTACCAGTCATTCAAAGAAGCAGAAAAATTGAATCCTTAATACATAAAAAAAATTATTCAATCAAAATGGAACCAGAAATGACATAGATGGTAGAATTAGCAAACATGAACATGAAAATAATTATCACAACTATATTGCATCTACTCACAATGTGGAGGGAAACATAAGAATGTTAAGGAGAAACATGAAAGATACAAAAATTATTCAAACCAATCATCTAAATATGAGTAATACAATGTCAGAGATTAAAAATACCTGAAGAAACTCCATCTTAAAGAGATCTGATAGATACTTTTGTTTGGAATCAAATTTTGCCACGTTCTACTTTAGTTCCACATCCTCATTTGTAAATAGGAATAATAATAGTGCCTGCCATAATGCAGCATTATGAGGATTAAATGAGCTAACAAGAGCAACTCAGAACAACATTTGGCATACAAAAAGAATTAATTAATATTAGCTACTAATACTAATATATTTACATATTTTACCTAGATGCTCTGCTATATTCCAACATATTTTTAAATTCTCAACTGCTAATTCCTTCTTAGAACAAAAAAATTACCTATTAGTCTCATTAGCATTCCAGTTTGAACTTCCTTCTGTCATCTGCAGCTGGACATAATAATACTTGTGCCTCTTAAGAGCCAATATAGATTCTGCTGCTTTCTCACTGGATTTAGTCTGTCCTGCATTTTATCAAATTTGCTGTTCTCTTTCTGACAACAGGAAACCTCAAAAGTCATCCTGTCCAATCACTAAAACTTTCACTGTGATAGGTATCATAATAAATTAATTTATCTAGATTTAGAAGTTTATTTAAAGCAAGATATGATATTCATGAACCAGTTCTGAAAAGCTTTTATTACTGAAATGATGAGTTTGACTGAACCTATAATAGAAACCATTACATTTCAGTTTATACATAGTCATACCATAATATGTTATATAATCATAACATATAAAATAGTATATAATATAATATTGCATAGTATGTAAGTATCTCATGTTCATCCTAGGTTTTTAATGGAATTTCTACTAATGAAAAATAGTGAGCTAATTGCATTAATAATAACTGTAATCTTTGAATAATTATTGTGCCAGAGAAGGTTTGTATATGCTATCTCATTTAATTCTTACCACAGCTCTATAGGGTATTTACTATTGATATCTTTATATCACAGAAGAGGAAAATTAAAAATCAGAGAGTTGGCAATCTTGCATTCCAATCCATGTCTTTCTGATGAAAATAAATAAATAAATAAAAATAAAAACATAGTTCTTAATCACCCAGCTGGCTATACTAGACAAAAATGGGTAAGTGCCTTGAATTAAACTAATACTTTTGATTCTACTTTGAATAATAAATTATTAAAGCACAAAACAGGAAGATTCATAAGATTAAAGTTGAGAGGGCACTGGAAACCTACAGATAGAAATAGGACAACTATACTATATCTTGAATCATCCAGGAAGTCAAAACAAGTATGAGGTCTAACTGTAGTTAGAAATCAATTTTCTTTCTAGTTTTTTGTAGCTTTTCTTTCCCCATACTTTAAACTATCTTAATCTGCTTTCCCACTGTGACTTGTTTCTAGTAATGTATAGTTGGGGTAACAGCATCTTCACACCTGGTGGGCTATGTAGCTATACATGCTGGGAATGGTGAGGATCCTGAAGAACTGTGGAGGTACAACACAAGCCATTGCCACTTCAAAATCGAAAACATAAGCTCTGCTGATGGAGGGAACTGGCCAAAGGCAATAACATCAAAACCACAGGAGCCCCTTTACATGTAAAAGCAAACTCAGTCAGTAGCAAACCGGTAGAGCACTCTGATGAGAATTAACATCTTTTATGAAAGCAGTTTCTTCTGTTTGTCAAAGCATGTGTTTTCAGTTATAAAATACACATTTATTCATTCGTCCTACCAAATATACTCACTCTCTAGTTAGGCACTATGCTTGGTACAGGGAGTGCCAAAATGAATGAATGAATGCCCCAGTTTTCATAGTTTAGTAGAAAGATTAAATTTGTAAATACTTTGATAGTCCGCAGAAACATACCTGCGTTCAAACAAGGTGAGTTTATTATTAGCTGAAACAAAGGAGACCTAATGCCATGGGGAACAAAGGGAAATCTCATAACGTGTTGAGGGGACTTGTTATATAGAATTTGGTGATGTTAAATAATTTGGGAGAAGGTTCAAGGAAGCAGCAATTTGATTTGGATTAAGTACTGTCAGAAAATGGGAGCAATTCTGTGATTGGTTATCTCGATAATTTTTATCTAAGAGAAGAGAGGAATGAAAAGGGTTAAAACTGTAATTGGTAAAGAAGCAGCAGCCACTCACATTATCTGGGAAAGGGAGATGTGTGGCCATTTTTGTGGTTAGCACAGTGTTTATTTTTTCTGTGCTCAGGGTTGATTATGGAGTGTCCTTGTTTATGTTTTAATCCATTAAGTAGATTAGCCACAGAATAACTTCATATAATTTTAATATTCTGTGGAAATGTAATGTTCCGCAGGATAACACCATAGCCTAGCTGGAAACTAGGCCTGCTTTTTGTTCCTCAATACTAAGTTACACTATATCTTCATAAGTGCTAAATTACAAGAATACACAAATGTTGTGGGAGTTTGAGAGACTGATAAATTCTGCTTACAAATAGGTGTTCTTTAGAAAGGAGTTTTATTTGAATGGTATCTTTAAGGATGCACTAGGCAAAGAAGAGACCAAAGGTCATTTCCAAGAAGAAGTGAAGTGTGTAAGCAGATGTAAGCACACATAACAAGCTTGAGAATTTTGAGTAGTATAGTATGCTATAATAAATCAGGGAAGTGAGTTGGTGAAATTGAGGCCGAGTCAATAGGTAGATGTCAAGTCATTGAAGGGAACTTGGACTTCATTCGTTTTGTAATGTGGACGCATAAAATTGTCTGAATCAGAGAATAACATAATCAGATCTGTGTTTTAGAAGAAAGATTTTGACAGCTATGTGGAGAACAAACTAGTGTGAGGAGAGAGAAGAAAGACATAGGCCAGTTAGACAATTTTTTAGGCAAGAGATGAGTGTTTAAATGGAATTGATAGCAATGGGACTGGAGGACAGGGGAGATTTAAAAGGGGTTCCCATTGTAGAACTGACCAGAGTGAGAGACTATATCATCCACTAAAATGTGGGGTGCATAATGGTAGGAATCAGGTACATTTTCTCCCTGCTATATACCAAATAACTTGTACAAATCTGGTACATGGTAGTTGCTCAATGAATATCTGTTGAATTAATAAATTGTGAGGGATGGGTTCAAGAAGAAGATGTCAATGAAGGAGAAGTAGTAGATGTTTCTACATCATAGTGTTGGGTGAATGGTGCTTTAATAAATTGAGATAAAGGAGCATATTTATAGAGGAAGAAATTTGATTTTGTATAAACATACAAAACAAAATAGACATTGTTAGCTTTATATATTAAAATTCTGCAAGGAGTACTTTTAAAATAAAAACCTGAAGTGTGTTGATTAACTGAGTAAGAATCCAGTCTCAAAAGTGTTACCTTATATTAAAAAAGGTTAATAACATTCCTTTTGTACTGAAAACTACCCTGCAATAGATAAGTTCAAGACTTAGTAATTATATTTGGTAACTAAAGAGACAGAACTAAAAAGTAAAGTGCTGGAAAATATAATTGCATACAAACTGAAAAACTTCTTGTTTCTACCATATTTTTTTCAGCCTTATTAAGGTATAATTGACATACAATAAGTGCACATTTTTAAAATCTACAATTTGATGAGTTTTTGACATAATTACACAAGATAATAAGTATATCCATCACCTTCAAAAGTTTCTTGGTGTTCTTTTCAAATCCGTCCCTCCTACTTTTCATCACTCCATCCCTTGACCCACACCCCCACCCCCACCAGCAAACCCAGTCCCCAGGCAAACACTGATCTCCTTTCTCTCTATATAGCTTAGCATGCACTTTTTAGAATTTTATATCAGTGAAATTCTGTAGTATGTGTTTTTTCTTTGTCCGACTGCTTTCACTCAGCATAATTATTTTGAGATTCATCTATGTCGTGTATGTCAACACTTCATTCCTTTTTATTCATCAGCGGTATTCCATTGCATGATATACAAATTCTTTATGGGTTCTCTGTTGATAAACAGTTTGTGTGTTGGTTTAAATTGTTTGATACTACTCTCTTCAAGAAGTGGAGTCTAATTTCCCTCTTCTTTCCTCTGTGAGCTAGACTTTTCAATTCATTTATAATGAATAAAATAAATAGGAAGCGATGACGTGAAACTTTTGAAACTAGGTCATGCAAAGATTTTAGATTTCCTTGCTCTCTCTTGGATCATCTACTCTGGGGGAAATCAGTTGTCATGACATAAGGAAACTCAAGCAGCCCTAAGGAGAAACCCATGTGATGAGAAACTGCTGTCTCCTGTTAATATCCATGTAAGTGAGCCATGTTAGAAGCAAATCTTTCAATTTTGGTCTGGACTTCAAAAGACCACAACCAGCCAGAATCACCTAGCTAAACTGCTGCCAAATTCCTGGTCCACAGAAACTGTGAGATAATTAATGTTTGTTGTTTTAAGTCACTAAATTTTGGGGTAATGCATTACACAACAATAAAAAAACTAATATAGATTATTTTAGGTTTGGGGATTTTGCAAATAAAACTGCTGTAAACATTAAACATTTGTATACCAGTCTTTGTATAAATCCATGCTTCCATTTCTTTTGGTTTACTGAATGTTTAGGCACAATTTTTACTTTGCCTTACATTATTTTCCATTAAGTTTCGAATTGACCCACCAAGGTTATAAACTCCATGTACTTATTTAATATTCCACACAATACTCAGCCCCATGCTAATTGCCTAGCAAATGATCAATATTGTGAATTGAGATAAATTGAGAACATTAAGTACTCAAATGACTTTCAGTAGACACCTTAGAGGAGGAGAGAGAAGGTGATTCAGTGTTGTTAGTATGTATACTGACTGACCTCCCCTATGTCCTCTTTGTGAAAAATGAATTGGTTTGCTTTAGGTCCAGGACAAGAATGTAGTTTGGAGTCCGTAAATAAAGTTCATCCCCAGGGGATGTGCGTTCTAAGTTGAATAGTACACATAAATGGCAAGAGTTAATTCAACATCATCCTAGTAAAAATCTGAAGTGATATACTTTTCAAAATAGAAATAAAATGTACTTTACCACATTGCTAGACAGTGCCCTCTCTCTTTCAGCTGCTTTTAAACCAATCCAAGTTGTGCTTAAGGGTACTGAAAATGGCATTGAGAATTGTAGTAATTTATATTACAGCTCTCAGAAATGGCTGGAGAGAGCTACAATGCAGAAAATACATATAGGAATGCTTTGGTTTTATTCAATAGGTTTCTACTTTTTCAGTTCCTTTATCTGGCATGGAGGACACCGAGTTTTCTAAAGGAATAGAAATATAGAATTTGAAATAGCCAACTGCATCAAAGAAACACTCTAGGTGAAGAGGGTGTTACCAGACTTAACCACAATGTGCTGAATGAGTCTACTTATTAATGAGCGATGAATCACTCTATAGTAGTTTTTTTGTTTGTTTGTCTGTTTTTTAAGGCAAGTCAACCCTTGGTTAACCTCACAGATTTCAGGGACCTTGTCAGCTTACAATCCCTTATTTTTTTTTATTTTCTTATTTTTTTTTTTTACCCTACAGCACCAGGTCTTCCTAGGTGGTCTCCCATCCAAGTACTAACCAGGCCTGACCCAGCTTAGCTTCTGAGATCAGATGGGATAGGGCTTGTTAAGGGAGCATGACCATAGATGCTCCATAGTAGTTCTTGAGAGCTAGTATCAATGGCCATGTTTTAAAATATTTACAAGATTTTCTGTTTTGCATTTTCTTATACGAATCTTTCTGCCAATAAATTTACTTAGGAGAGATTTAGAAATATTAAAACAGAAATACAAAGAGGGAAAAATACTGTTAATATTCAACTTTTGACACTAAAATTCAGCAACTCTTTTTGGAGAAAAAGAGAGCAAAAGGATTCTCTAACCTCCTTTATCCCCTCCTTTAGAGAGTCAAATTTGGTAATCTTAGTCATGATGTTTTGCCTAAGAGAGATTGCATCCATACAGGAAGAAGAAGACTGAGGAAACAAACCCATTCTAGGTCTGGTTAATTAATATTTCCAATAGACAGAGTAGAAGGGAGCAGTGTGAGTAGGAGAAATATCAAGGCTGTTGATACCCTCCCTGTCTCCAGTACCCAACTTCAAAGCACAGGCTCCTGGTCAGAACCAAAGAACTTTATTAATCATAGCAATAATGGTATACAGAGTGTCAGCATTTGCATAAGTTTTTAAAGTCTTGATGTTCTTATGGTGGTAGGAAGAGGGCCACCTCACTCCTGTATATGTTCTTGATTGCATTAAGAAGAGAAACTTTGAGTTTAGGAAATATGAATTTTTTTACAATGGACAGTAAGCCTCAGAGGTAGATATTGTCTTCTTACCCTGGTCAGGAAACAAATCTGCCTTCTGTCCCAGAGGGATTCACAATCCTCCATGTCTGTCTGCTGTATAATCAACCTTGAAAAGATAGTCTGGAGGAAAGGCAATCAGTGCCTCCAAGATGTGCAAAATCATCAGATTCATATAGGACTGTGTCCCAACAATCAAAGGAAGTAGTGTCTATTTCTCTCCCTCTCTACCCTTGCCTTGAATCTGGGCTACACTTAGTGAATTTCTTAAATAATAAAATGCAATAAAGGTGGCATTCCAGGAATTCTAAAAGTAGGTTATAAGAAGCCTCATAGCTTCTGTCCAAGTCTCTTGAAACACCTGCTCTAAGGACAGTGTAAAAAGTTTGACTACCTTGATACTATCACACTCTAAGGAAGCAGAAGATGACCTCATGGAGAGATAGATACTCAGCCTCCCCAACACTTTAAACCACCCTGATTCATACACCAGTCACCTAACCTAAGGAGCTATCTTAGACATTCTTATTCCAGCAGATATAACGTGAAAAAAAAAAAACAGCAAAAAAACCAGAAACTCAACCAGCAGAAAGAACCAAGGTTCTATACAAGTTCAGCCCAGTTGAGCTATCTTAGGCATCTCCAGCTAGGCTCCATCCAAATCCCTGACTTACAACATCCTGCACATAAACAAATGGTTTTTGTTTTATGCTATAATGTTTTGAGGTGTTTAGTTAAGAAGCAATAGATGATGTCAACATTAGGTATAATTAAAATATCAGAAAGCTGGTTAAAAAATTAAATTTAGGGCAAATATTAAAAAAAGTTTATAAGTTTACATTGTGAGCTAATGGAAAGTTTAAGAGGGCAATTAAAACTTAAAAATAAATGTTTTGCATTTATTTTTAATAGGATAAGATGTCTAATGATGTTTGAGATCTCTTTCAGATACTCTCTGACCTGAACTTGATAATCATTCTAGAGTAGTATATTTCAACCAAGGACAATTTCGGCCTCCAGAATACATTTTGCCAAATCTAGAACTGGAGTTAGGAGTACTACTAGCATCTAGTAGGTAGAGGCCAGGGATGTTGCTAAACATTTTATGATACACAGGATATCCTTCCACAACACAAAATTAGCTAGTCCAAATTGTTGATAGTGCCAAGGTTGAAAACCATGTTTCAAGATACCAGAGATGACTATATTTGAATAAAGGGTTTGGCAATTCACTTCTTGGATAAATTCTTTAACTTCTTACACTGGAAGAGAAATTTTTCTTACTCAAATTTTTTTGTCTAAAATAAAAATTTAAATGTTTATGTGGCTTGGAGCATATGGTTCTGAGGGTATTATATACATTTCATCATGTAATTATTTGGCATTTTATTTGCAGTAGACAGTGCACTAAGCACTCCAGATTTCAAAATAAGTTCCCTGCCTGCTGTGAGCATCTAACATAGATATAGACAGGTAAACAGTCACATTACCATAGGATAATTGTAGGACTAGAGGTTGAAAAATAGGACAAAGAATACCAATGCAAGCAGGAAATTCTCAGGAAAGGCTTCAAGAAAAAGGAGCTTTGGGCTGAGACTGTATAGATAAGTAGAAATGTTTCAGACTGGAGGATGGAGAAGAACAGACTTCACAATAGGGACACCATGAAAAGCATACTTGCTATACATGTCCAATTAATTTAGAACTAAATTGTGCTTTTTTTTTTAATAGTATAAGGAGTAATTAGGGATTAAATCAGAGCTAAAATCATTGTAGGCTTCTGAAAATGGGATGGCCGATAACATAAACCTCCAAGGGTAAAATCAGGAAAAGTAAACAAGTTTCCAGAATCTAACTTTCTTCATGGTCCAGAGATTAAAAAATATAAAAAATAAAAAACACAGAAACAGTTTGGCCACAGCTAAGAAGAGAATTAAAACAGAAAAAAAGCTTTTTTCAGGACCCAAGGCCAGCATTAAACGTGGGGTAAAGAATTAAAGGGTATTATAACCAGAATACAGGAAGCATTAGATGTAAACATCATAGGGTAAACTTTAGAAAATAAATTTGCCTTTGTTGTTTCCTAAATTTTTTTTCATGTTGGAACAATCATTTTTTGAAATTTCATTTAAATCCCAGGAGATCTTTATTATAAACAACCTAAAGTCTCTTATGATATCACATGCCTTCAATTTTCTCACATTTTCCCTTTAGAAACATGAAAAAAAAAATCCCTGTGGGCTTCAGAATATCTTAAGTACTTTAGTCATACAATATTCAGTTTGAACTGGTATCACTTGTAAGTTTTTATGATTGAAAAATCATATAGTATGACATTTTAAAATAGCCCCAAAGACTATCATAGCATTTCTATAATCATTTGCTTCAATGATATATTCTAATACTCAAGAAAATATACCCGATTTCAAAAGAAAGACATTTCCCTTGGCGAAACACCTGTTTCAGAGTAGAACAAAGCTTTCTTCCTTCACAGCATACTTTGAAAGTACAAAACATCACTGTAGTGAAGTAAGTTAAGGAGTTGTGCTCTAACACAAAACCAACACCAGAATCCCACTGCACCAGGTTAGCCTGGTTATGCTTAACTAGGTAGGGTCTGGGCTCTCTCCTTACGCACTGAGAAATCCTGTTTTCAAAAAGTCCCTTGTTATATAACGATTTCAAAGTAGGTAAGTGGGACTTATGTTAGTATATCTGGTGCATGAGTGTCCCAAATATAAAATACATAATGTGATGATCCCTTTGCGGAAAGCAGAAACCAGAATATCCTCAGAGGAACTCATTTAAATTGTTCTCATCTAGGCATAGTAGTTTTCTCAAAAAATATTTCTCAAAATGTGGTTCTCAGACCACTTGTACCAATAAAATCTGGGGTGCTCATGAAAAGGCAGTTTCACTGGTGCTTTCTCAGACACAGGGGATAAAGAGTCTTTAATTTGATTCTTTGACATGCTAGAGTTTAACATGCATGTTTTTATGTCAAGAATCCAGCAAAATTCTGCATAAGAAAGTTATTTATTTTGTGTTGAATTCACTTGGTACATAAAATTACACTGAAAATATGAATTTTCACTCCCTTAACTAGTGGTATTAAGTGTTATCCTGTGTTTGCATAATGGGCTATGAGTATTTGGGGAGAAATAACTACTGAGTCTCTGCTTAATAAATCAAATATTTCATTACAACGTTTGGCAAAGTCAGTGAGCCATCATGATAAATGTTAATATTGTTTCCTCAGTTCTCATTTTAAAAGTGTTTGGTGGGGCTATATTTCTCCAAATAGAGGAGTCGAATTCACAGATCCAATTTCTCTGGGGAAAAAAAAGTTGGGTTTTTTTTTTGTTGTTGTTTATTTTGTTTTAATTTAAAGTTTGAGTATGGCCTGGACCAGAAAATAATTGTAGATTTAACTTGAGAACCAAAACAATTGGGGTAATAGTGTTCAAAAGAGTAAAGTATGTTATACTGGCAAAATAGTTTTTAGACATATGAAGTATCATATAAAAACACCATTCTTAAAATTGTATGTTTCTATAGGTCTTCAATGTGCCCCATGACATCTAGCAAACTGTTATTAATATCTTGGAAGGGAGGGTTGGGTAGTGGAAAGAATTTATATATTCATGACTGAATATATGAAGTACATCACCCCTCCCTTCACTCATCCTTCCTGAAGTTAATTCCTGGGGGAAGCCATCCATTAGTTAGCCAGAGATGTCTGGCTCCATAAAAATATATCACCTTGATAAGATTCCACATACTGCTATTTTGGGGTCAAGAGGAAGATGACTGAAGAGAGGAAACTGTGATAAGAAAGAGCCCCAGAAACAAGACAGAGACGTGGAAGAGACTACAAAGTCTCTGGAATATGAGGTTGGGTTTCCAGCTCTACCTGACATGAGATCTTGCTGAATGCCATTAAGTGTCCTTGCTTTCCACGAGATCTCTGAGTTCCTACATTATTCACATTCCCCTTTGATGTGAATTATTTTAGTAGTCCTTTGTTCTTAAAGCCTTGAAAAGAACAATAGGGTTCCTAAGAGAATATGATAAATAATTGTGTGAACTTCCAAACAAAGCATTTACAATAGGGATCTGCCTCCTCAGTTGGTTTCATCAGTAGCCAGCCTGTCTGAAATAGCTTCTATGTCTTTTATCAGCATTTTGTGTTATCAGCATATCATTTGGACAAGAATTACACAGGAAACTATCTTTTAAATACATTACATGTGCAAAAATCTTTGTCATTAGCTCTTTAATCCTCACAGCTTTATAAGGTTCGGGGTCAGGGAGGTCAGTTGATTTGATCAGAGATCAAAGATTGAAAATTATAATATCTGTACCATAATCTAGGCCTCTACCTATTAGTTCAGAATTCCTCCTAGACCAGTGTCTCACAAAATATGGCACACGTAGCATTTATGATTTACATTATTACTTTAAATAGACAATAAGAAAACCTCTTAAAAGTTTAAAGTTACACATTTACTTTTATATATTCTGGAAAAAATCAAAATCAAATTTGATTTTATGAATATGTATATACATACATATATGTAGTAAATAGTAGAACAGATGACATAGCAAAAAATCTTGAAGAGAAATGATTAAGTTTTGAAACCCTCACCAAATTGAGTTCATGTGAATTATAAACAACATCTTGAAATTCATTCAAAAGTAGTCCAGTGGGCACTATTAAGTCCAAGATTGGGATTTAAATCCAATATTTTTTAAAAAATATATCTATTTCACTCTGTGTTGAAATTAGGGTGTCAAAGACATTGCATTTTTGATTCTCTGTAATCCATCTCTAATGTTATTTCTGTTGAAGATATTAAAGTATAAAAATATGATAAATATTTTTCTACATCTAAAGCATGTACATTAAAATTGCTGAGTAATAATATGCATTAACACTGCAAATTATTTCAATGCAAAGGATATTTAAACACTCAACAAATTTGTACATTTTGAGAATGTTTTCTAGGTAATCAATAAAACAAGACAGGCTAATGTTATAAAGAAGGCCAAAGAACTTCAGCCACTGGAGAAATATAATAATCATTTAGTGATACATTGCCTGGGCTATCAGACTCAGATGCTAAAATGAAGCTGGGAAACTAAAATGACTGAGAAATCAAAACTGTTAGTTATTGAACATTCCAAACACAAACACAAGAGCATTTACAGACAAATAGAAAATTCTTCTCATATTAAGTCTCAAGTTCTTTCAGAGAAATGCAAATGTGCATTTAAGGGGATTTCTGACCTTGAATTATTGTAGTTACATGGGCACCAGAGTATAGTAGCAATAGGAATGGATTAAGAAGGGGTACAAAATTCCATTCTTCCTGCTCCATCCTCTTCTAACTGGGAGACTTTGGGTAAGATCTTTCACTGCTCCAAGTCTTTATTTTGTCTTTTAGAAACTGAAAATAAAAATAGCTATCTGACGAAACCTCAACGTACATTATACTTTGTAAACCATTATATACCTGTTAAGCAATATTATGCTCAGAAAAATAGGTAGTAAAAGAAGGTTTAACTTTTCCTCCCTGTAATGAGGTTTGCTTTCTTTGCTTTCTCTTATATTGCAAATCTTTGTGTGTTTCTTTTGAGAAGTACAATTTTTCAGGGACACAGCATAATATTCAAAATGTCAATGTTGGAAGCATGTTTGTCATGGGAGATAGAGGAAATCCTTTACTAAAGTAAGGATTTTTTGCTTTCAACAACCATTACAGCAGATTAGGTGATGCATTGGATCAGATGGTCCAACTTGAACAGAAAACTGCTCTTCATAGAATGCTAATGAGGAATATGTTTATTTTCCACAGCTTGGGCTCTACCAGTCTGGTGAAATATTTGAAGTAAGGAATTCATGCCCATTCTGCATGCTGGTCATCACTAGCTGTTTGAGAATGTTGCCTCTTTCTTTTACTGCCAATATGGATCTCGCCGAAGTTCTGAAAGTCATTTTGTTTTCTAAGCTCTCGTGGAGTTTATCTTTCCAGTGTAAAGTCACTCTAAGAGGGTCTTTTAACAACAGATTTGCTGAGTGAAATGGATGCACAGTTTCATATAAATATAAAATGCTTTTTTTTTCTTGTTTAATTATTTTAGAAGCATTTATATATTTCTTGATAAACTCACTTTACTTATACCCGAGTCTAACACTGCCCTTAAAAATCACTTGATACACTCTGCCCGTGGTTAGATGTCAAATATGATGAACGTTTTCAAAAAAAAAAACAAAAACATTTCTCTTGCATATGACCTATGGAGGTTGTTTCAAGTACTGTGATTCTAAATTGCCTTTTATTTCTCGGTAATATTCTTCTGCTCAAATATCTGGAAGAAAGGTTGCTTATTGTACCCTCTAGTGGTGATTGTGACATTCTTTTAAAATTTATTTTTATTTTATTCTTTGGTTTTAAACTGTAAAAGTCCTGTGTACTTACTTTAAAATATATTTATTTTATTCTTTGGACTTATACTATAAATCTTACAACATAAAAGAATTTCATAAATCTTTCTGGAGATACAAATAATGAAAATCATTTGTATTACACTATTGTGGTACTTATAAATGCATCAAAAATAGTATCATAGGGAAGCGACACATTTACCTCACATTTTATTTACTCAAATTTCATTCCACTTTTTAAAAATGTTCTAATTCTTCTTTCTTTCATTTTGGAATATTGCAAAAATGAAATACTTCTTTTATTTTGGAATAGTTATTCAAACTATGGAAGAAAGTATATAGAACACTTGGCATATCCCAAAATATCATTTATATTTGCATTTAGAAGTCTTTTTTTTTTACTCATTTTTACTCATGAGTACATATCATTTTCTAAAATTCACAATTTGACATAAAACAAAGAGGCCACACATGAAACTTCTGACTTGACAAGAACTAGGAATTTATCCATTATTCCTTCCTTTCTTGCTCTGCCTTCCTCACTTTCCATTTCTCTCCACCCCAAGATGGGCACCGGCACAACTTTAAACCAAGGGGAACGCATGCTTTGGAAGAGTTGCTGCTAAGAGTGTTACTGTATTTCAGTCTATAGTCTCCTCACGTAGAAATTTAATTGGATATATTTATTCTATATTTCTTGCTTCCAAATTTCTAATGAGTTACAGTTTAAATATAGGTGATGAGAATAAAAGCCTTTAAGAAGAACAATGGAGACAATCAAGCAGAACAGGTGGTTCTCAACAAAAAACTTGAAATTAAGATTTGTTTTCAACTGAGAGTAATCACAAGATAACAATAAATTTAAATGACTCTAGTAAATAGATTAAAATGTCTTGTTCCTGAGTAAAAAAAAAAAAAAAAAAAGACTATTTTAAGATGTCAGGTTTTCTAAATGAACCCATAAGTTCAATGACATCAAAATTAAATTTTAATAACAGCCAAATGTTTCTAAAATTTATCTGAAAGAATGTACAAGTGAAATGGCCAAGAAAACCAAAATTAAAGTGAGGATAATAAAGGGAAGGAGTAGATTTAATGTGTTTAAAGGTATGGAGCCGTAATAAATAAAATTGTATATTATCAATACAGTAAAAGAGAGGTGATTTAATGGAGTAGAAAAACAAACAAATAGAATTGTGTGGTATTTTAGTAAATGCTAATATTGACATTTTGAATTGGTGAGAAAAAAGGGATTAGAACAACTAATTAATCATTTGGAAAAAAAATACAAAGTCCTATTTCTCTCCTCACACCAAAATATATTCCAGTTAAACCCATGAATTAAATTTTAAAAGACTGTAAAATACTACAAATAAATAAAAAATTAGTATTTTAATAAATCTTGCAGCAAGGAAGCATTCATGAGCATAAAATGAAACCCAGAGGCTGTAAAGAAAAATATCTATAAATACAACATGATACAAATTTAAACTTTGAAATTCTTTATAAAAGCCTTCCATAATTATGGTCAGAAGGCAAAAAAGATATGCATAATATTTATGAGGAAAAAGTGATAATTTTCTGATTTACAAAGAGCTATTCCTAGTCACTAAGAAAAAGACAATCCAATAGAAAAATTGGCAAAATGCACAAATTAGTAAACCACAGATGAGCAAAAGCAAATGGTCAGAAAACAATGAA
Organism: Cynopterus sphinx; assembly: GCA_030015415.1. Lineage (NCBI taxonomy): Eukaryota > Metazoa > Chordata > Mammalia > Chiroptera > Pteropodidae > Cynopterus > Cynopterus sphinx. Next base: position 166,644,605 of record CM057379.1, on the reverse strand, counting down.
AAGATGTTCAGTGTTACTAATTATACAGAAACACAAATCTAAACAAGCTAAAAAACCTTCCTGATTATCTTGGCAAATATTAAAAGTTTCTAATATAATAAAGTAGAATAGTGGTTGCCAGAAGCTAAGGGGGAAGGAGATGCAGAGTTAATGTTTAATGGGTACAGAGATTCAGTTGAGGAAGATGAAAAATTCTGTAGATGGACGGTGGTGATGGTTGTAAGATAATGTAAATGTACTTAGTATCACAGAACTGTACATCTAAAAATGGTCAAAACAGTACATTTCTATTATGATTATTTAACCACAATTTAAAAAAAATGTTGAATAGTGAAAGTTGGGTACACGTTACACTTACATTATCTGTTAAAGTATTTTAAGATAAATACTATTGTAACATCCTTTAAAAATTATCAGAATATTCATTGAAAACTGTAATATAACCATTTAATGAAATAGCATACAGTTATTAAAAATAATGATGTGAATATGTACTTACATGGGATGATATAACTACATTGTCAAATGGAATTAGGAAATAGAAACAGAAAATTGTATTACAGCTATCTTATATGTTTCTCTGAGAAAAATAATATTACATCCAGTTAGTCAACCAAGGATTGGGTCATGTAACCCAGATGATAGAAAATTATGATCTTTGTGATTTTCTTCGTAGGGACACATAGTGAGGTCTCACTCTTGAATATAGGAGTTGAGTCTTGCTATAAGAGATGAATGCTCTCCACTATCAATCACACTAGGAAGAGATTTAGCCTGGGATAGAAAATGAGAACTTAGTGAGAAGGAATTAGACTGAGATAAGGAAAAAGTTCCCTTCTTTCTCTGGGTCTGAGGCTTGTAGACGATGAGAGACCAGGAGCTCTGACCTGTGGGAGGCTCAGGCCATAGGGGACCCAAGGCAGTCTGGACCTGAGCTGCAGCAAGAATTTCTTTTTTGTGTAGGACTTCCCTTCTATTGGTCCCTGTCTTTCTGTATGGTCTAAGCTGTGCTGAGGGAAAATTACTGGAGAGCTTGTGTCTATGTGGTGGGCAGCAGTCACTGCCGGAGAGCTGCCATGTGTCCTCTGCAGTGGAGATTGTGAGTGTCATCCCTAGGTCAAGGAGAACCATTTTGACAAGGAGAGGGGACCAAAGGGGAAGACTCTCAGGGATATATTCCTGGCAAGGGTTAGGTACCAAAAACTATTAGAAATATCTGTAGAAATACCTGAGACATTCTTTGTAGGGGATTCCATCTTGGGGAGAGGCCTCAGTATCATGGTTTAGATTAGAGTAATTATAACCCAGATATTATCTGAGATCTTTCTAACCTTCATAGATGAAGGTGGTTAAACACCCAATCCCAGTTTCAAGTCCTGTAGATTCTAAAGTCTCCTAAAGTATTCTGTGATTCCAAGGGTATCAAGGAGCAAAGGAGGAAGGGACTTATCTTGTGGCCTCCTCTGGTATCGTCTCCCTTCACATGGCTTCAAGAAAAGCTCACTCACACCAAAAATTCTGTGGATGTAATGGTCTTTATTAAACCACTGGGTTCCAAGGAAGAAGTGACACTGCCATGGCACATCAAATGGCATGAAGCCCTCATGAGAGAATGCTCATCTCCACACACTTCTTGGTGCCCCATTACCGTAAATTCTCTTTACTTCTCCACGCAGTGCCTCATCTCACAGCCTCCTTGGGCTCCTTTCTTCTCCCCCTCATTTATTTTCCCCTGATTATTTCTTCTCAACATTGTCCTCTGCCCATTTTTTTGTGTGGGGGAGTGGGAGGGAATAACTCTCTATTTCACGTAGAGCAATTCTATCTTATTTTCTGAAGTTTGGATATTAACCTACACCTTGGCCTAAACCTCTAAGAGTTCACCTTTTAATTCAAATATTTGTTAAGGTATTTTTTCCAGCCTCAATCTATGATGAATTTCCAGGTCAGGATTTAAGATTACAAAAATATTTCCACCTGTCTAACACAGAAAGGTAAATAATAGATATATGCAGCCCCTCAAAAGGTTAGAATATTATTTACCAAAATGCCAACAATAAATTTTCTCTGAAGGAGTGGATCAGAGATTACTTTCATTTTTTTCATTGGATATTTTCAGTGACATTTGAAATTTTACAATAAGTATATATCTTTTTTCTGGTACTTCCAAGGTGAGATAGACACATCCCTGCCCTTGGGAAGCTCCCAGTGCACAGCCCAGGTACCAGCTCCAGTGAGATAGGGCCAGTCTACATGGCTTGTCCCTGACCATTCAAATATCTAAGATATCTAATTGAATTATCTGAACTTCTCAAATTCATTTTATATTACTATGAAACATTTTCTGAGTGACAATAGATCCACTTTCTGTCTCCCAGAACCACAAGTTGCTGTGAGTTCCTGGTTTTAATGTGTCTCCTTAATGGGTTCTTTCTAATAAAATTGGCATTTGATTTTCTCTGTAATTCACCCTACAATTTATCTTTTGTCATGTTTTAATTGAAAATATTTTCAAATATTTTCTCTGGAGCTATAATACCAAAGAGCCAAAAATGGTGTTAGACATACTTTTCTGTTTGTCCTGATAAGAAAACCAAGGAATTATAATTCTACCTGTTATTTTCCCTAGTTTGGAATTTAAATTATTTCAATATATTTATGAAATGAGACAAGTTGATAGCAACAGAAGTACTCAGTAATTGGAGAGTCAGTTACCTTTTATCTCGGTTAAAAAGAAGTAGGTCAGTTCTTTCTTCACATTAGCAAACATCATTTATAGCATGGTATAAATTACTGGAGGAAAGACATCCTAATTTTGATTTTCAGGAAGGAGGAAATGGCTAACTCATTCTTATTCTTAAATATATTAAGAATTCAGTGGCAATTTTTTTAGGAATCAAAGTCCTTGTTACCTTATAAACAACAACAACAACAACTAAAATTAAGCCGGTAAGCCAGTTTCACTACTCATATCAAATATCTGTTAGAAAGGTTTGTTACAGGTGCATATTTCAGCCATATATGACATGTCTATGTGATGGAGAGAGAAATATAAACTTGAGAATAAAATATTTATGACATGAGGTTACACATTTCTCTTTATTTATAGATCCTTCTGTGTATGTTTCTATGTTTCAAAACTATAAAACTAAAATTTGGGTAGATCCTTCTGCATTTGAGTCTTCTGATAAGGAGATTTAAATTACTCATTCACTAACTTGAATGCATTTGAAGTAAATCAAGAAGTAATTTTAAATATTACCATTTCAAAGGCCAGGGGATGATGTCTATGCATTTGGCTTATTACTAAACTGAGGAGATAGTTTTGGAGGCAACAAGATTCCCAAAGAGCTTCAATGTTTGCACACATCAGAACAATTTTGAAGCAAAATACAAAAGCAAACAATCCTCAATAAGAGCTATCATTTACTGATGTCCAATTCTCTTTAATTCTAGGTGAAATCTTACTAAAAATCTACTTGAACTTGCTTCTAATTATCTAGAAGGCTAGTGACATCATCTTTTGATGTTTAAAAAAGAAGGAAACCATATTTCAACTACAAAGCCTAGAAAACATTAAAATTCTTCAAACTGGAAGTTTTCGTAACACCTGACAACATACCAAAAGCCACCGGGACAAATGCCCTTCTAAGTCCTACTTCCAGTTTCCTTCCTCTCCTTTCTAAAAGTTTTTCAGTTCTCAGTTCTGCTTCTGGAGGGATACTGGCCAGCATTCCAGGGAAAACAATTGCCTTCATAGTGCCATCCTGTGAACAGTTGCTCCAAGGGAAGTCAAAAATCTAATCTCAAGGAAAAGCCTTTGAATGATTCATGCTCCTGGACGCCACGGGATCAGTTCTGAGCCTTTAGCTGAGGAATTAAAGAAAGAATATTCGAGTCTGAGTCTGCCTTGTATCAGTTTTGAAATTTAGAACATTCTTCAAACACACAATACCTCAACTCTGAGTTATAATTCGGTCAGTAGTTCTTTGTGTGCCGCTTTCAAATGTGATGCCTCTTCAACTTCTGAAGCTCTTTAATTCCATGGATTATTTAACTGGAATTATGATTCTATTACTTGGTAGTAATAGATAGCATAGGCTCAGTAAATTTGGATCTCCATCTCTCCTCCCAAGAATATTTGTTCTGAGTTATTGCTGATCCGTTGGTTTTCCATTCCCTTGAACCTCTAGCCTACTATGTATATTCTTGAAATGTTTGACTCCTTTATATGATCTGTTTTTAGAATGCTTACTTCATTCAGCCAATTAAATTCACAGTTACATGTTAGCTTATTGTTTTAGTTTTGAAGAGTAGGAAAGAAAATATTTTCTCCTTTTTTCCTCTCTTTAAGCCACTGTTTGGTCACATTAGAAGTTTAATTTTGTTCTACCATTATTATCAAGGCAGTGAGGTCCCTTCAGAATTGAAACAGGATCAAGTTTCACAACTACAGTATTTTGCATTTCTTGTAAAATGTTCATGCAGCTAACTCAAGAGTTTAATGAACACCTCAGGATTCATGAAGAATTGCTTGTTGAAGAGACAGGCCATTTTAATGATAGAATTTGACAAAATGGCCCTGCAGTTCTCTTTATTATCTAATCCAGGTCTTTCCCCAACATTCACCCCTTCACTGGCTGCCATGGCTCTCATAAAATGCTTTATGCAAACATGATTTGATGCTACTATGGACTATTAAAAAATTTAGAATAGATGTGGTTTTTTCTTTCTTGATGAAGTGATTTTCTTCCAAAGAGGATAGTAAAAAGAAACTCACTTGGGAAACTATTACAAGTTTAATTGTGTCCCCTCCAAAATTCCTATGTTGAAGTCCTAACCCTCAGTACCTCAGAATGTGGCCTTATTAGTAAATAAGTTCTTTTTAAAGGTTGTCAAGTTAAAATGTGGTCATTAAAGTGGGCCCTCATACAATATGACTAGAGTCTTTACGAAAATGAAAATTTGGACAAAGAGACACACACAGAATGAAGACGTTGTGAAAAGACACTGTAATTGGTCATCTATAAGCTAAAGAGAGAGGCCTGGAGCAGATCCTATCCTCACAGCCCTCAGAAGAAACCAACACTGCTGACACCCCGCTTTTGGACTTCTAGCCTCCAGAACTGTGAGACAATTAATTTCTGTTTTTTAAGCCTCTCAGTTTGTGGTACCTTGTTACAGCACCTCCAGCAAACTAATATAGAACCCCAATGTACTTAATTGCTTTCCTCTTTACCTTTATTTTAAATTCGAAAGTGTTCATTATAATGGCCATCTCCTTCCCTTCTTCCTGAAGCTTGAGTTGTGAGATGTTAATTGTCTTAGAACCAGGCTGCAATACTTGGAATCTAACGCCTAAGGCCCAAACTTGGATTTGTGAAGTCACAGCTTCAGACAGGCTCTTCTGGAAGAAAATCAAAATAATAGCTATCATTTGGTGAGTCTTCCTATGTGGTAGCTCTTTTACAGATAACATCTGTCACAGAAACTCTAGAAGACAGGCCCCAATATCGTCTCCACTATACAGAGAATCAGAGAGGTTAAGTAACTTTCCCAAGGTCACACTATAATGGAACTGAGATTTGAACACAAGCATTCTGACATCAGAGACTGTATCTTTACAAAAGCCAAGTGAAAGGTGGGTCTTCTGAGCAGAGTGTCTGAAAAAATAATGCCCAAAACAGTTGAATGACTAAGTTATAATTTGCCCATGCAATAAAATATCAAGCAATAATAAAACATAAAAATGATTTTATAGATATTTCATAGTATGGGGAAAATGCTCATAATATAAAATCAGGTTTAAAATGCTACATGGTAAAATTCCAACTTTATACTTTAAAAAATATAGAAAATAGGATGTCAAAGCTGATTTCTCTATTGGTTGGATGAAGGGTAATTTTAACGTTTTCCTTTATGCTTCTCTGTATTTTCTAAAATTTTGAAATGGCCATATGTTACCTTTAAATGGCAAAAATTAAAGCATAGGAAAGCATAAAAATTTCTAAAATGAACTTCTATTTTTTAGCATTGAAAAGAAAGCAATCTCTTTTTGTTTTTGTATGAAACAATCACAGTCACCTCTACCTGAGGTAGTGACCCCCCTATCCAGGCCTTTCTCTGGATTAGACTCCTTAGTTTTCATAAGAAAATGTCAATTCTACCACCAGCTCAACTGACTCTGATAGATGTGCTCTTCATTGTCATCATAGATTATCTATACTTGAGCATGTCTTCATAGAGCATAACCTTGAACTCTGCTGTCCAAAACAGTTAAAAAGCTTAAATGTAAAAAAAACAAATTTTCAGGTAAAACTCCCTGATGACCATATAGTTTATTTCTCTGTGATCAGACATTTTACTACCAAATCTTACAGCTGTATCCTAAACCGCATTGTTGAGCTACGTACAGAATTGCTTTTACTGAGCTGAATTTGGCCATGAAACTGTCAGCTTGCATTGAGGGGTCTTATAAGTAACAACTCCATGAAGCCCATTTTTGCAATAAATGTAGAAATGCTGTAGAAAAAGTGATTGCCACATCATTGCACTTTAGAAGAGAATTTTTCCTAGGTCAAAATTCACCAGGACCTTTCTAAGCAAGAGGTTTTTTTTTTTTTTAAATTTATGAACACTATAATTTGTATTATCAATTTAAAAATTACAACACACACACACACACACACACACACACACACACCCCTTGTATTAGCTGCTATAAATCTCTGGCCTAATATGTGGTGTTCCTCTAGTAAATTTCTGTTCAGTGTACTGATCTCTGATTTTCATCAGGCATTTATTTCCTCCTTTATTTTCATTATTATATATTCCTTCAAAGCATATAAAGAGGGGGAAGGGATTAGTAAATAAAGGAATAAATAAATAAAAGCAAATTTGTGATGTGAAGTTATGATTATAATTTCAAATCAACGCAGTGAAGGAAAAAGGTTTATCGCTTTATTTTTTTTCTAGATTAATCTGCAGTTATTCAAGATTTGTGACTAGATAAAAATATGACAGTTGGAAGACTTTTCCCTACTACCTGTTTTCAAGAAGAATGATAGAATTCAAGTCTCAGGTACACAGACAGCTCTGACAAGATCCACTGTGACAGTAAAGACAACCTAAAACAAACTTTTTTTTTCAGGGAATAGGCCAGATGCTTTGGTTTCAAGTGAAAAATCAGAGAAGCAGAGAAGAGTGACTTTTTTTCTCTTTTTCTTTGCAGTTTTCCAAGTTCAAACTCTATACTGAATCTACTCATTACATAAACTCCTCTACCTACAAACTTTCAAGCCCAAAATTAGAACAAGGGAGGGCAGGCTCTGCCCACCCACCCCTGCAATAGTGTGGTCAGTGATGAGGGTCCCTCTGCTCATAGTACCAATGGATTTACAAACAGCACTGCAGAACCTGTTCATGGAAAAGAGAGCTTTGGTGGTTCCCTTCTCCCTTACCTTGTCCTCACAAGATTTCCACCATCTCTTGTTTTTCCACTAATATTTAAGTTGGTGTTTCAACTTTCCCTGTAGGCAGCATTTGATCTTTTTCTTTTCTGTAAACAGCAATGTGGCCAGTCTTATTCCCTCCAGAACAATTTTTCAATCTAAGGTGCTGAGTCACTGAAGGAAGGAGACTTTTAGTGGGCAGCAGCAGTCAATTGAGAAAACAATCATCTCTCAGACTTAAAAGTTCACTTTCATGCGTGAGCAAATTTAGGAGGATCAGGAAAGTGGGGGAGAATTTCATGCAGGGTAAAAGGCACAAAGTCAAAGTTCATTTCACACAGTTTGTGGAAGATCATATTTCATAAATGAAAATGTTATGAGTGGAAAATTTCTTTATTTAGCAGCAGGGAGGTAGTGCATCAGCCCTGGGCCAGGACCACAGAGCCTGGTGAGTTCTCATACTTTCCTACAGGCCTCTGCCTTTGGGTTTTTCACTGGCTAAACAGGAAGTTGACTTCTGCTCCTCCTTTAATAGAGGAGTGCCAAGTCGATGTATGAGTAAGAGTTCTGAGTTTTTGGACACCTTTTTTTAGCTATTGATGCTCAAATATTTACTGCTTCAAAATCAAAGTCTGGGTACATTTGAACTTCCCTTTTATATTTCCTAAAAGTCACTGAATTAAAAGTAAAATTTTTTAAGCCAGAGAAAGGATACATAGATAAAGTTTGATACCGTAAGACTTAAAAATGGGTATTGGTGCCAACTTCTTATAATTCAACAATATTTCAAAATAAAAACAATTTAAAAAGGGACATTGGCCTTACCTAAACATGGAGAGACTTCATATAAAAGAACATGTGAGTGTGATTTTCAACAGCCTCCTCTTCAAACCCTTTCTGAATCTCAATCATATATGCATCAGCTACCCTTCAAGTAGCATGGTCTCATTATACACATGTTATTTTACCCATCTGAGTGAGAACCATATGAGGTAGGTATGATTACCCCATATTTCAAATAAGAAAACAGGCTCAGAGGAATTAGATAATTTATCCAAGATTATACTACAATAAGAAGCAGACGCCTAGTCTATCTGAACTCAAAGCCACTCTACTGTCACTGTTTGGCTGACCAATCTGCTACACTGACTTCCATCTAACTTCCTACTGTCACCCTCTAAAAAAGGCATAGAGTTTGGAATCACATTCTCAGGTCACTCACTGTGTAACTAACTGGTCATGATACACAATTGTCTAAGCCTTAATGTCTTCAGCTCTAAAACTGAGATGACAATATGGAAACCATTAAATGAGATAATGTATGTAAAACATGGGGCACAGTGCCTGGCTTATACTAGGTGCTTCATAAGTATTGGAACGTGCCCATAAAATCTTTACTTTATACTGAAATGCACTGATATTTAAAGTTTTCATGTTATGGTTTCCATAGCTAGATTAAACATCCATGATTCATAGTTCTTTAGTATCTTTCTTGTGTTAGTTAGAATGCTATTGATTACATGTTCTGGAAACCAAATTTATGCTGGGTGAAACAAGGAGGAAATCGCATAGGAAGATGGCCAGATCAGGCCTGAGAGGTGGTTGATCCCTTAGCCAGTATCCTAAAGGACTTAGATTTTCCTCTCTGCTCTACCCATCACAGGATTTGCTTCACTCAAGCCTTATCACCCTTCCTAGTGAAGGGGGCCTGTGTTCACCTACAGCAACCAGTAGCAATCACACTTTGTTATGTTTGAGTGGAAAGAAAAGCTGCCTCCCTTTGTTCCATTAAGAACAAAAATTTTTTTAAAAGCTTATTTTCTACAATCAGTTAGTCTTTCTTTGCCTTTCACTGGCCCCATGTTGACTTCAGCTTACCCTCCCTGAACCATTCACTGGTAGAGGGAGATAGATTTTTCAGGAGTAATTTGACTGATCATCTGAAGGGAAGTGAAATTTGTCCAACATCCTCCTCAAAGCTTTATACTTCACAGCTCAATTACTCCTCTTTAATGGATGTATGAATAAAAAAAAGACTTATTTATGACTACAGGTAGAAATTCTAGTAACATCCAGAAAACCGACAGTCGATTGGCACAGAAATAAACCATTTCTGTCTAATTTAACAGCCTGCAAAGCGTCAACGCCACTGGTTCTGGGCAAAAGGTGGTAAGAGTATCCACTCACACACATTTTTGCCTTAGACAAATCCTGTTGTGATATTGATTAATGAAGATCTATAAATATACTTCTCAAGTACAGATGACAGGAATGTACAGAAGAAAAACCACAGCCTTAACACAGTATCCATGGCAAGTTCCCCAAGAGATGATGTAGAGTGCATATCCACTGCATTAAATAAACATTGAATTACACAGGACTTAATCTCTTCAGCTCCTTTTCAATTTTCCTGATATTATCAAAGCTAAAGCCAGTTTACTGATCTGAGCCTTTAGCCCTCTAACACTTGTTAATCTCCCTTTAAGAAAGATTTAGGGTTGGAGTTTAGATGACATCTACCTGGACTTTTAAACATTGTTTTATTGTTTTGTTTTGTTTTCCTTTCAATTATTGTTACAGGTACCATGTATTTGTGATAAACAATATTGGTCTTTTGATTTAATGTAATAATATAAAGTTTCCGTTGAAAACAAATCTGTTTAAATAAGAGAGAGCCAAATAAAATAGTTTGGAGAAGAGATTATATATGGATATGTTAGAAATTATGAGCTAATATGTCGTGGTTTGTGGTTATGGAAAAAAATATGAAAGTGTTCTGAGGAGACTAAAGTTTGAAAAGCCTTTACCTGGGTAATTAGAGAATGATTGCTGACTCATAATTTAGGAATAAAAATGCTAAGACAGAGGGCAATTACTTCAGGAACCACAAGAGGGCAGCATCTCAGGGACATTAAAGCCAATTTGGTCCACAGAGGGTTCCTGGTTTAAGCCCTTGTTCCTTAAAGCACGGTCAGCAGACCACCAGCAGCACTGTCACCTGAGAGCCTGGAGCAAGGCAGCGTCTCTGACGCTACCCTCACCTACGGAATCAGAATCTGCATTCCTAGAAGATTCCGTTACTAATTCCCATGCACATTAAAGTTTGAGAAGCACTAGCTTAAGACCTTTGGGGTCCTCTTTGACTACTTTTCTCTCTTTGGGAATAGGGCTGACGGTTGTCATTTTGAAGAAGTATGTTTGCCTATGGATTCTATAGTCATACTGCATGGGTTCCTCAGTTCCTCCTTTCATAGTATGACTTGGGCAAGAAGCTGCATTTTAACAGAGCATTGCTTTGATAAATGGATGATCAATAAATAGATGAATAAATGTTCTTGCCTTCCTTTATATGGATAGAAGGTGAGAGCTTTGTCCTTTTAGTATCAACTGCTCTAAATCTTCTTGTATTAAGACAGTAAACAAACATTTCCACTCCTGCACATTCAAATATTTCTGCCACATTCAGGCGAGCTTTCCCAGTATCTTTTCCCATATTCTGGTATCTGTTCCTACTAATATAAATCCCTGGGTATATGAAGCTTGTACAGGTAGCAAGAAGTAGAGTTTGAACAAGAAAGAGTTCACGTCCTGACCATGCCATGGGTTTCAAAACATTGAGGACTTAGGGAAATCAAAGATATCAGGGTAAAAGAACAAAACACCTTATATTTTCTTGCCTAAAAATCAATAGGTTATTCCAGACATATAATAAAAATAACTATATACTTCAAAGAGTAAAACTAACACCCAAAAGAATACTTCAATATTTTCTCTTTTAATAGGTACAAGTGCAGGAAATTGAAAAAGCAGTAGAAAGCTCCAAAAAGTCTAAAATATGAAGCCTCCTGCTTCTATAGGCTTTGTGTGTTTTCCAATCATTTGCCCACTGCAAATTGATTTATGGTTGAGTGGTCTCTCCTTAGTTCTGATGCCAGAATATATTGAGGGGAAAAGGAAGTCTAATTGATGGAGTTGTTCATGGGCTGAGGTGAATCTTTCAGGCTTCACCTTTGCAACAGGGCATCTGGCCAGTAACTCAGGAATGCAGCATTGGCAGAGAAGGAAGTCTCATAACTCTAGCCATAAAACCAGTCTGTAAAGCTTTTCCTATCATGAAGGCCTACATAGGGGGATACCCCTTCTTCCTTCTGAAGATGAATTTTTGTGATTTTTTTTTAATTTTTACCTTCATTCATTCACTCATTCATTCATTTATTCAACTTTTGAGTACCTTTTAGATGCTAGAGATGTAGAAGGAAAAAGACAAGCAAAGTCTCTGCTCTGGAGAAACTGAATTCTCTCTAGAATATGAGTGAAGAGGCAGACAACTAGCCAAACAAACAAAGGTCATTTCAGTTAGTTGTAGAAAAAGAAAAAAACAGATAATGTAATGGTGCATGGGGAAAGTGAGCAACTTTAGAATGATTGGTCAGGCAAAGGCTCTCTGAGAATGTGACATTTGTTCTGAGACCTGAATGGAAGTTAGCCATGCAAGCCTTGTAGGAAGAAACTTCCAATAGAGGACAGCCAACAAAAGACCCCCAGGCAAGATCAAGTTGTTTGAGGAACAAAAGGAATGTCAGTGTGTCTGTAACAGATTGCTCAAGGTAGAGAGTGCTATGAATAAAGGTTATGCTGGCAAAAGTTCAAGGAATGAATATACTTCTGTGTGGTGGAGGGTGTGAGGAAGGTAGATATGACATGAGAGCACCAAGTAATGAACCTAGATGGCCCAAGCTCTGTAGTAATTCAGTTTGTTTGTATAGCCTGTGGTTTGTTAATGATTGTAGGGAAAGGAAGACACTTTGTGTTTTGAGACTGCATTGACCTGAGTTCTTTTGATGCTCAGAATTGGACCTATTGAAATGATCTTCACCATAAATGAAAATAGTATCTGATCCTATTGCTTTATGTTGTATGTTGCACTCTCAGTTATTTTGGAAGTGCTCCATCATGGTGGCCCCTGAGCAAAAATGATAATGTAAAAATTCCAACCTACTCATGAAAAGTTTTAGAAATTAGCCCTATCAATAACTGTTATAATCACCTCCTGCTGAGTCTCTTTTTTTTCAGAGCATCATTACTCTTCATAATTAGTTCTATAATTTCCCCATAGAATATGATCTATTTTATCTGAAGTGCTAAAACCAAGTACTAGTAGTTGATCACTGTCTGTAATTTGCATTGCTCCTTATTGGAGAAAATATTAGCTCTTGTTAGCCAGATAGAGATCTATTATGAATGTCAATGTAACTTAATTAAAGCATATGTTAATAATACTACTTCCAGACTCAAATACTTCCCCTATGATGTTTACTTGCCTAAATCTTCACTGATGAAATGTAACAATAAATCAAATGAAGGCACTTTTGATGAGTAGGGAGATTTAACCAAAGCCGTTCTTAATGAAAAAAAAAAATGTAATAGAAAGTATAGAAAGAATTGTATCTGCTAAATTATATCCAAAAGAAGATCCCAATAAAATAAAAATTTGTTTTACCAACTTTATACCTAAATATTAAATAATATTTATTAAATGTATGATTATTCATTGCACTGTGCTTTAAGTTAGTCAACAATTCATAGTTCATACCCTCTTCTAGTTTTCTCAAGTTTTATTCATTATTATTCAAAATGCAGAAAGCAATTTTAGGCATTATAAAAGTTCAATCATAATTATATTTTTTTGCCTGGTATTTATAGATGTAATCACATAAAAAACTGAAGTGTGTTCTATATGAATAGGGGTGACTGCAACTTCATTGGGGACAATTGCCCTTTTCTTTGGGGACATTTTAATGAATTTCTGGTTAGGCAAGATAAAACCCAAAACTTGGTGCTGAAGTGGTGTTTGAGGATGGGTAGGTGTGAATAGTATTTAGGCAAGGAGATGTTAGTCAGAGACAACAATTCTCTCCACAATTAAATAAAAGGTTGCCTTCCCCAAATACAGAGATTGTTATAATATCTGATTTGGAACTTTCTGGTTGGGATCATAGTTGCCTTAGAAACATTGGAATTGTCATCCAGAAACTAAAAAGGGAAAGAAAGAGAACTTATATTATGAGAGTAGCCCCAGCCCCAAGAGAAAAGGTGACAAGAGAACAACAGGAGTCTCACTCCCTGGCCATTCTAGAGCACTTGGAAAGCATGCGATGCTTCTAACGGTCTCCCAGAATGAGGGTGTAAATTACAGCATTAAAGGAATTATCACAGAAGGCTAGAGAAATTTGTGGATACTCAGGTTGCACCTTAACTTATGTCAGCTGACATTCTTTGGATGCAAGAAGCAAAAAACTCAACTCAAACTGAATTAAACAATAAATGAGAATTTTTAGCTCAAATGTCCAGTAGTTGTGTGGAGGTTGAGATGAGTTTGTCAGAGTACAGACCCTGTGAGAAATGGTTCTAGGAGTCTGCCTTTCTTTATACATTAGCTCTGCCCTCAGGTTGGTTTCTCAAGAGGGCTGCCAACTCCCCTGGGGCCCACCTGCTCCCTGTTCACATCTAAAATGAGAAAAGAGCGGGCTTCCGCCAACCACAAACCAAGGGAAATTCGTGTGTGGATTATCCAGACCTGAGTTACATGAACTAATAAAGTTGTCAAGGGTACAGGGTACCCTGATTGTTTTAGATCGATCATGGCTAAGCTCTGGATCTGGAAATAGAGTCGAGATTACCCAGACAGAATAATATGAGGAAATTGAGGAGGATGTTGGGAAGACAGCTTTGACAACCTTTATAAAATCTAACTACTTTCCTGAACTTTGACAGCAGGGAGAGTTTTAGAAATGACTTTAAAGTCTACTAAAATTTCACTTGACTATTCAAGAAAATCCAATTTTAATCCTCCTTCATAGCTGCTGCATAATAAAATTATTTTAAATTCAACAATTTCATTTTCTCAGAGTTAGACAATACTTATTTAATCTACAATATTTTTTAGCAAAACCTGTCATACTTTGAAATTAACATTAATGAATTAATAGCAATTTGAAAACTTTTAAGAACCAACCAACTCAAGACTTCCTCTCATAAAGGCAGAAGCTGGATATGAAAGAAATTGAAGGTCTTTAGGCAGCACAGGGGGTTGGCCTCTCCATCCTCACAGACAGAAGCTAAGGCACATTGCCCAAATACAATGCCAGCTGTGGCAGCCTGAAAAGGGAGCCCAGCTGTGAAACTCAGAAGGATTTTCAAGGACTCCCTCTGGGCAACCTTGCACCAGCATGTAAGGCTCTCCCAATAAATACCAAAAGTCTGAACATCAGGAATTCCTACCAACAGCACACAGTTGGAGTGATGCTTTGAACAGCAAACAACATTTTCCAGATGTAGAGAATCAGTGTAGTGGGACATCTGCTTTCAGAGAACAAGGTACCTGTTTATCCTGTCGACTGAAGAGGGTGTGTGACTGGTGGTCTTCTAGACATGAATTAAGACAATTCAGTTGTATTTAACACATGAAGAAAAACTAAAGAATAGAAAAGGTGAAGGTTTTAGGATCTAGGAGATCCTGGGGCTCAGCTGCACACTGAAATTGAGAGTAGCTGACTCTTCCTGAATGCTTTGGCCATTTGCTTTTTTCTGTTTTGCCTGTGTGCAGGAGGTTGGGGAACACACCAGTGAATGCTAGTATGACACTTTCAAAGATCATGGAGTACCTATGGAGACATAAGAGTTGTTCTCTTTGTGATCTCTTTCTGACTTACACTGAAATATGTCAGTTCAAAGCTTCCCTTCTAAAATCTTTCATGAACTACACCTGGTAGAACTTAACTTACATTCTATTTAGCAAGGTCTTCAATGACTAAAAACGTGAATATTTGCATTTTAAAGAACATTAACTCCCTTGATTATGAACCCAGCTAGGAAAACAGAACAAAGTTAGGTGGCAAATACATTATGTATGTGTTTGTTTTTAATTGATTGATTTGAATAATTTTCATTGCACTGGTTTAGATTGACAGTGTATGCTGTTCTGTAGCTGCTGCTACAAACTATATTAGTCTTTTTCTAAGGAGGACAGTTTTTCTTTTGGGCACAATGACCTTGGACAGAAGAAGAGATTGTCTGTGTGATTTAAACTTGTCTCAGCTGCTACAAATATTCCCTACTTGAAAAATATCTGCCTTGCAGGTGCTAGAATCCCTACCCCTATACCTTACAGCTTAGAAGAATTCATTTCAGGAGTCACCTCCTAAAATGTAAATATTACTGGAAAAAGCCTTATATTTAGCCAACTCACATCTGGTTTATATAGAATGTCTCCTTGAGTTTAATTTTTTGTCTTGTGCATTCCAGCTGAGGGTGGTACCTAAGATTTTTTCCCCACACAATCTAAATCTTTTTTATTTGGGTTATTCATTCTTCCTATATACATAGCTATAAAATTATAACACACACACACACAAACACACATACACACACATCTATTTATGCAACCAATCTCCTAAAGCATGTGTGACAAATCCCTATTTTATATTGATGTTGCTATGAATGTAATTATAAGCTCATTGATAATAGTCATGCATTTTAGCCCTCTTGAGCTCAGTATTACATCCTATTCTTGCTATTCTATTTTGCCATTTTCTAACAACAACAACAAAAAAGTTTCCCTGTTGCTAGGAAACCTCAGCAATTTTGTGTGTAGTCCTCCACTTTTTGCATTCTTCTGCCCTCCTTCTGGTGTTCTAATTATAATTGTTATTCTTCTGAAGACTTTCTCTCCATTCATGGCTGCCATTATTATTGGATTACTGTCATCATATTATTGTCACTATTGAATTCAGTGATGAGAAACCACAATTTGCTCATCCTTCCACAGAATAGAAAATTGACATGTTCTTATGATGCATCTGTGTGCTTTCAGAGAAATAGTTTCTCTCTTAGAAGTTATATTCCCAAAGAAGGCCTTCAACATTTGGCAACCTTCTTTCTCTAATTTGTCTCACCTTTTCGACCCCTATCATAATCCCTTTCTTTCAAGAAGTAGGCTTATGACTGAAATATGGTCATTTTTTATGCATGATGATAAAATTCTGACAGAACGTAATTTTATAGCTGATTCTCCGCGAATGATGCTCACCCTGTAAACTGGTAAACATCAGCAGCAATACAAATAACAATAACTATGACTACATTTATCTGTGGGCCTATTATGTGCTAGGCATTACTAAGTGATTTGCAGACACATCTCATTTAATCTTCATAAACTCCAAGAGGCACTGTCACTTCCATTTGAGAGACCAAGTCACTTCTGTTTTCAGGAGTTGCAGATAAAGTCATTTAATAAATATGAATGGGTGAATTATAAAAGTTTAAGACAACTGATATACAAATGGAAAAGAAAGGCAAATAGGAAAAAAGCAGGACTATTTTACAGGGCTTTGAGAACCCAGATGAGCTGGAAGATAAGTATTAAAATGGCACCAATTTGTCACTCTGCAAGTCTTCTAGCAGCCCAGGTGCACAAAGCAGCAGAGAACAATTACAATGAAGTCATCATTACTTAGAACACAATGACTTCAAAGATGGATCAGAAACCACTGATAGCAAAAATTATGCCTAAATTTCTATTTAAACATATCAAAGGAGTATGGAGTATATTTTAAAGCTTGAACTGAGTCAAATGACCTGAGTTCTATCACTGGCTCTGCCACTAACTACCTATGTAACTAGGTTAGGTAACCACTGTATCTGTCCTTCATATTTCTGGAACTTATCCCATCTATAAAATGAAAAATAGAAGTGGTTAATCTTAAAGTCTCATAGAGCTCTAAAATCTGAAGTCTGTGATTCTTTCTTCATGATATTTATTTATTTATTTATTTGACAAGTAGTTATTGACTATTGATACATGCCAAGGACATAAGTTGAAGTTGAACAACTAAGACACGTTTCTTTTCTGCATTCTAGAAGGAGAAACTGACATAAATTATATACATATATATATGTATATATATACATACATATACACACATATATACATATAATTTTAAATAGTGACAGGTTAGATGAAGGGGAAAGCCAAAATAATGTAATAGAGAAAGACTAAAAGGGAAGTAACCTTAAATAGAGAGAGAAAGATAAAACCTCTCTTAGGAAATAATATTTAGCTGTTATATGACTGTCAAGCAAGAACCGTCCCTGTAAATATTTAAGGAAATAAACACACCAGGCTGAAGAAGCAGCTAGTAGAAAAGCCTTAAGGTAGAACTCAGCTTGGTGTGTCTGAATAACAGAAAGCAGTGTGGCTGGATTATAATGACTAAGGGGAAGAACAGTACAAGAGGCAGTCGATGAAGTAGACAGGAGCCAAATTGTACACCATGGTAAGAAGTTTAGATTTATTTTAAGTGTGATAGGAAGTCATCATAGGCATCATGAAGCAAAACTTGTGTGTAATTTATGTATTTAAAAAGATAACTTATGATGCAATAAGAAGGACACTTCACCTCTGTGTCATTTCTTCCCCATAATCCGTAACTCTAGTCTAATCATGAGAAAATAGGAGACAAACCCAAATTGAGGAGCATGGGACATTCTTCCAAATACCTGACCAGTACACTTTAAAAGTGTCAAAGTCATGAAAAATAAGGCAAGACTGAGAAACTGTGATAGACTCGAGGAGACTAAGGAGACATGATGACTAAATGCAACATGGTTTTCCGATTGGATCCTGTGGCAGGAAAAGGATGTTAGTGGTACATTTGAACAAAGTCTATCCCTCAGTTAATAGTCTTGTACAAATGTTAATTTTTGATTTTGATAAATGTACAGAGTTATGTGTAAGGTGCTAACATTAGGGGAAGCTGCAGAAGGGTATATGGGAACTCTTTACTCTCTTTGCAAGTCATCTGTAAATCAAAAATTATTTCAAAATAAGTTTTAAAAAGATGACATAACATATTTCCTGATAATGAGGCATAAAGAAACTAAAATATATTGAGTATGATCCACAGTTCAAAGAACTAATAAAAATAACCTTTTTAATTAAAAAAATCATTTGTATTGACAAGAGTAGAAGCAATAAGACCATTTAGATTATTCAGTTTCCCATATAAAAGATGTGGTGGCTTGAATAAGGTAGACACAGTGAAAATAAAACCAATGAGCTTGGGATATATTTTGCAAGTTAAATTTATAAGACAAGTTGAAAGATTGGATGCTGAGGGCAGAGGTGAAGGTGGAGAGAGAGAACAAATATTTATAAACAATTATGCCCAAGTTCTTAAATGTACCAATAAGAATTTTATAGGTATTATTTTCTAATATAGGGAAGCCTGAATGAGGAACAACTTTCCTGGAGATGGTGATGGACAATAGTTTCCAGGATTTTCTTTAGACAGATTGATTCTAATATACTTATTGACATTCCAGGGGAGATAACAGGTGTGCGGTGAACACTACAAATCTGGAATTTGGGGGAGGTCAGTTCTGAAGATAAATATATGGAAGTCATTAAAACAAATGCTTTCTAAAGCCATGGGCAAATGAGATCACCTAGAACAGAAAGTAGGTAGAGAAGACCGGATTCTATCACACTTCAATATTTAGAGAACAGGCAGAGAGAGATAACAATGAGCCTGGCAGGAATCAGGAGAGTTGGCCTCAAGAGGACAAGAAGAAGAAGGAAGGAGTTGTTGAGTATGTCACTCCTGCTAAGAAGAGGAGGGGACAAAGAAGTAATCCCTGGGTTTGACAGTATGGGAAGTACTGGTGACTTAATAAGAGCCATTTTAGTGGAATAAAAGGTCAAAAACCCAATGGCAATGAGATTATGGCACTAGGAAATAAAGACCACTCTTTTCAGTACATTTGCTGTGAATGACAAGTAAAGAAATGAGGCTGAGGCAGGAAAGGGATATATAGTCAAAAGAGTATTGTTATGATGTGTGCCCTACAGACTCAACTCAAGCACAATATCAAAATTGTAATGGATTGCTAATAATGTTTTCTGTCTGACTCCTAATCCTTGGAAACAAACATTCTTCCTTTCTGTGTTGTTTCCTTTCCACTTATCATAGTTTCTTGGTCGTTTTAACCATAGAACCTGCAGTTGTTCAATTCATATGAGCCCTGGTACCTGAGGAATAAACTAACTTCTTCACATTTTTTTTTTAATTCTTGAAATTTGTTCAGTTAAAAAGGGATTTTAGAGATTTAATCCAAGTATCTTATTTTATAGATGAGAAAACTGAAGCATGAAGAGGATAAGTAGAAGGCTTCAGTGATAGATCCAGCAAGAAAATCATTATTTTTACCATATGCTAGACACATACTTTTCTTTTCTGAATTTACTGCAGTATATCAGAACACTTTTCTAATCTCAAATGCAGCAACTTGAACATCTGAATGCAATAAAGTATCTTACCTTATCCACTGAGACCTGAAAGTTAAGCTATTTCATACCAAAGCCAAAGCAAGGTCTATGAACATTTGTATATCTTTGCTAATAGAGTTAAGAAGTCCTTGGAAATTTTAAATTGAGTAACCAAGAGTAATTCTTTACAAATGGTGAGAGATGTTTTGTTCTTACAGATCAGAAACTCTATCACTAGATCACAAGTTCATAGAGGACAAGAGACTGGCTGAATTTCTAATGCATGTTACAAAGCCTTGATGATGTTGAGTGTCCAAGAAATTCTTCTTTATTGATGGAAAGAATGAATAAAATAGTTACTGCTTAGTCTACTTCTTAGAAAACTACATTGTAATTACAACTCAATTCTGGCTCTTTCCTACCTTTCTTTCATTTAGTTTTCTGATTAACAATTATTACCTTCATATTCTGGGTAAAGTTGTTCATTTCCATGTTTCTTTGGACAGTTATACACAACAGCTTTCTTCCCTAAGGATTTGTAAAGCTAGGTATCTGTGTATTACCTTCTCTAGTTCTCAATCTAATAAGAGTCTCAATATTTAATCATTTTCAAAATCTGGAGATATATATAGAATGTTAATACTAGTGCTGACTTATGAATTGAAAATTGAAAGCCTACTTTTTTATGGGCATTAAAGAAACATACAAAAGTATTTACTTAAAGGAAATATTACTATGCATGTCATTTCCTATGTGCTTTACAGAAATTGTATAATTCAATGATCTAAGCCTTGAATATAAGAACTGACTTTTATGTCTGATTCTGTAGCTCATTCTGTAGAAGTGACTTCACTGGAAAATGAAAACTGAGTCCTGCTGAATAGTTGATGTAATAATGGATCTTTCCAAAAGCATCTGAAATATGATTTTAAATAGAAAATATGGAAAAAAGTCAAATTCCAATCAGGGAAACAAATTTAAGAGGTTATTTTATGTTTTAAGGTAAAAAATGAAGATTCAATATAGAAATTTCAAGAGGAAAAAAAGTAGTGCTATTTTTAATGTGTTTTTTGGCATGTTCCATAACGTCCCAAGAAATTTGACTCAGCCTTAAGGAAAATCTATTAAACTTAACAATAGTTTAAGGTGATTTTTAAAATCTAAGATGAGGCACAACTCAAAAGGATAAGCAAAATATTCAAATTAGAGGAATCTAGGATTCCCTTACTACTTTTAGGAAAGTTACCCTATTTGTCTATTATACTTACCACATCTGTAAAATTACTTACCAGTAAGGACTTTAATAAAGGTCATCTTTAATGTCAAATAAAGTACTTTGTGGAAAACTATAGAAATCTGGAATTTTTAAATTTAATTTTTCCTTAGAAAGTAAATTATTATCCCATTTGAGACTGTGTCCTTTTGTGTTAGCACGATCTAGTTATAGCTAAGCCAGAAATGAAGAACCCTGAAAGGTTCAGACTCAACAGAGCAAATACAAAATATCTAACTGAAAGCATGAAAGATTTCTGAAGTCTGGGATTTTTCCACCAGAATTAAACCCTTAAGATATGTGGCAAGATTTGAGTCCAAAACCACAAAGTCACACCTACTGGCTCCTCCACCACCTAGGAACAAGTGGAACCCAGCCGAAATTCAGACTGGTAGCTTTTGTACTCACACTTGATATGTGTAGGAATTTCCACTTTACAATTTACATTAAAACATAAAGGAGAAGCAAAGGTTTTGCCACTGCTAAGAAAGCATCTATTTTATATCAAGCACCTCTATAAGGTATCTAGAGGCTGCTGCAAACTTTGTTTCCAAAGGCAAGGGGAGTAAATCGTCCATGGCTAGAAGTTTAGTCCCTGGTTAGTAGTTTAAGCTGTGCTCCGGGGGTTTTTGAGCTAAACAGTGGCTGAAGCAGAGTACAGAAGATAGGAAGCGTGGGTCAAGAAGGCCTGCAGGAAGTGATGAGACTAAAAGGATTGTCCCTAGCATTTTGGAATTTCTTAAATGTAAAAATTCAATATTCAGATAAATTCTGCTTCATGTATACCAAATGGCTTCTTTGATCATGAGAAACATCTTTGTAGGGTAACAGCTAGAGGCTTGGAGAGCTCCGCTGATCACTTTGAAGAAAGAACCAGATGATGTATCCTTTTAGACTTCAGTTTATTCTTTTCAGTGTGCATGGTAGAGAGTGGGTGGGTGAAAACTTTATAGATATTTTTGTATCATTTTACAGTTCTTCATTTTATATGATAGATATATTGTGGGAAAGCTGTGTGCAAACCAAATTATATTTTAAATTGTACTTGAACTTGAATAAAGAGATATAAGCATGCACTCTCTGGTAAAGTCAGCAATAACCCTGAAATCTCCTTTGTGTAAATCTAGACATTCATAATTGCGTTTGATTAAAGCCAAGTCCACATACCTTATTAAATTCCATATTTGTATAGCAATTTTACTTCTTATATAATTTAAAAATCACTAATTGCTTCTTCCAATTCTCCTTTGAGGATGAGAAGGAAGCATTATTAATCCAATTTTATTTCCACATATGATTAACTAAACCACTTTGATTCAAATGAAAGCTACTTATTATCTCCCTATAATCTTGATATAAAGTACTGGAATATATAAATGAATTCAAAACTGTCAGAGATTTACCTATCACACTGGATTTCTGGCTACTTCTTACTAACGTTGTAATGTTCATTACTAACCAGTAAAAGTTGGTAGAAACATCATGTGGAAAATATAGTACGTATAATTCTGGCATAGAACAAAAGTTGCCTGCGAGTCAAATCCAACCCACTATTTGCTTTTGCATGGCCCACAAATGTGGTTTTTACATTGTTAAATGCTTGAAAGAATTTAACAAAATAATGTTATTTTATGGTACATAAAAATAATATAAAATTTAAGTTTCAGCTTTCATGAATAAAGTTTTACTGAAATATAATCACGTTTCTTCATTTATATATGATCTATGGCTACATCTGTGCTACAAAGGCAGAGTCGAACAGTTTATACAAAAACTGTATGACCATCAAAACCTAAAACATTTACAAGCTGGCCATTACAGAAAAAGTTTGCTGAAACCTTACACATAGTATATGAAGTGGTTTGAATTCCAACAGTTAATAGTCTAGCAATGAAGAATCATATTAATGTTTGATTAAAATGAAATATTAAAATATAGCAAAGTTGTCTGAGATTGAAATATGTACGAATCATGTGAATATGTAAGGTCTAATGTTCCAAAGAGAAAATAGTCATGTTGAGACTGTGGATACAGGTGATTTTAAAATGAAGTTAATTGCCCTTCCATAATAAAAAAAAATTATAAATGGATGTGGAAATGAAACTATACATCATTTTCATTTGGGGGCACTTTGATCTATGACACAAAATTTCTTTTGGCTATAACTCAAAAAAGGAAGTGACAGAAAAAAATGAGTAAAGAAATAACTCCATTCAGATAATGGAGAGATAAATGATAACACCATAAGTAACATAATTTAGTGACTTATAATAGAAGAAACATGCTTGGTGGAGTTGTTAAACACTACCTGAATTCCATACATTTGCATAAATTTTCCATGTTTAATTCTTTTGGGAATATTGGCTTTCTTTCTGACAATGACTACATCCAAAACATTAATTTCGTGTTCTACTAAGTGGAGTAGACATGTTCAGGGGCTACTTGGATAATCAGCATGATTCCTTAGTCTATTTAATGATTTTGACATAACGATGAGGCCAGAACTGAACTGGCTTCTGAGGTAGTGCAGTGTTCTGAAATAGCAGAGCCTAGGTGTATACTGTACTTTATGTAAATAAGTGTGTTCAATCAGGAGGGGAAATAAGATCATTTCCTCCTCATTGATTATACCTACTTGAAAGTAAATGCTAACGCTCTTCAATCACACTCTGATTGATCCTTTAATTCTACATTTCTGTGCATTTTAGGGTCTTTTGGTACACTCAGAGTACCTCTAATCATTTACAATAAGGTAACATACCATGTGGCAATAAAGAGAACAGGATTCTCATGGAAGGAATAAGAACTGTATTACATGGGGGCCTCAAGAACATGAGAAAGAGGCATAGCCAACTAGAACACCCCACATTCCTGGCATAAGGCAACACTTACCTGTGGGCAGCAAAAGTCACTTTACATCCCACCTTTATGGTGACTCATTTCCTTCTGTCGTTGTTTCTATGGCTCTTGCTAAATCCAAAACAAATATTAATCTTTAGGATTCAAAACCAAGAAATCAAAATTCCTGGGAATTCTCAGGAATTCTTGAAATCTTAAGATGTTTATAATCTCCATAACACTTTATTTATGTGTTGTTAGGTAATATTAAATGATCATAATAAACAATGACTTATTTTGCTGTGGTAGGATTATATAAAATTTTCAGAGATATTTCTATAAAAATGATATAATAATAAATTATGGTTATTATTATTGTGGCCCTGATATATTAACATATAAGTATATATAACATGTAAACATAGATAAGATAAACATGTTAACAAGTAAATATATAATATATAAATATGTAAAATATAACTATATTATTATATAAATGTATAAGCATATTAAAATAATCTCTACCTGATCATAAAAAAACATTAACAAATGGGGGAAATAACATAAAGGTCAAAAATAATTTTAAAAATTATAATAGCATGCCATAAATATTTAATATTTAAAATTATTCTTAAAACTTCAAAATGCACCTAGAATAATTGCCTGTTGAACACAGAAAATTTTCTTTTACTTTCCATTGATGTTGGTCAAATTGCTAAAAGTGTGTCCAAAAACATCCTTGAACTGAGTATTAGGGTGCATGTTGTTTCATTAAGTTCATTTCTTTGTTTAATGATTAAAATATTTTGTCTGCTCACTCTGATTTTGGTTTTGCTCTGAAAGGATTATTGTTCTTCATAATTCAGATCTTGGAAGTTTTTCTGATTTCATATAGTAATATGCCTCAACATACATATCTTTTAATCTCTGTATATTTTGTTACAATGTTTATAAAATTCTAGAGCCTATAGTGAATATTCAAACATTAAAAATACCTGCAAACATTATTAGGTAGTATTCAAGTAATTTAATATTTAGATCCCCAGCAAGCTGGCAAGTTTTATAACATTTCATAGAATTGTGCATGAAAATTCTCAATTTAAGGACTCATTTTGCTTCTAAAACATGTTGGAGTATAACATAGGATTTATATAAAGTGTATTATGCATATCAATTTGTTAATTTACAAAAATAACTCATCATTAATAAAATACACTTATAACCTAGACACAGCGACAATCAGGACTGACTGGTTGGATGGTGACCCCTTAGATTCAACATGCTCCTATCCTGTTCCCAGATATGTCGACCTTAACCATTCACTCTTTTTGTCAGCATTTCCTGTTTTTGTTTCCCACTTGACATTGGGAGCTTCTACGGATCCAGTGATATCTCCATTTTGCTTGTTGGGCTTAATTCTCACAGGAGAATTGTAGTATTGTCCCTATTTTCTCAATTTCTAAACCAATTTTTCTGGGGATTCAGTGCTCAGAAAACATAAAATTTCCTGAGAAATGCTGGAAAGAAATTTTTACATGGAACTACTATGACTGACCAACTCCCTCCTCTATATTGATGCATCTTTTGGGGGCCTCAGAAGACTTCTTACAGCTTTCTGCTTGCCTTCAGAATACTGTGTTCTCTAGTTGGCCCAGCTGACGTCCATTGTCAGCTCTTTAGACTATATTATTTTCTCAAGGATATTCTTGCATCAGATCTTATCTTTGGTCCAGCCAGCTGTGGCTTAGGGGAAATGAGGTCAAAACCTGTAGCCTGATGGCTCAACTCCAGGTTCAGAATAGGGCAGCTCTTCCTCAGGGTTTGTGGTCAAACTGAGCTCAGTGATTAACTGGTATAATTCTATCCCTGTGACTCACTACAGCTTCCTTTTGGGGAAAATACTGTCTGTGAGCTAAAGTAAAATATCATCACTGTGTGAAAAGTGAATTCTTTTACCCTCTAGGTATTTTTTGTCATTCAATATTGTATATGTACTGAAAACTGAAACTGAGGCAGAGCTGAATTGCTGTGCACAGTAAAGAGAGAAGAAGGCATATAGAATTTGGGTGTTGGGGAGGAAAACCCAGAAAATAGGAGCTGGGGAAGGTGAGGACAATGTGAAGAGAAGGTCAGGATAAAAAGGAACTTCTCTTGGTGGCACAGACTAGGAAGGAACTTAAAAGTCAACAAACAAAAAAGCCAATTGGATGCCTTTCCTTCCAGTGACATATTCTCTTCTATTGGTTTATTTCCTTCCATTCTTTTCCCTCTTTGCTTTTTTACATAATTATAAAATAATGTTAAAATGGAGACTTTCAGTTGTCTTCCAGAATCTCTTCTTTCTGTAGTGATAAAGCCCCTGATATTTAGCTATATGAATATTGCCATCAAAATTGGAGACTACAATTCCCAGCTTTTCTAGCAGCTAGGGGTGGCCACCTGAGTTCAGGCTAGAACCATCTATGCAGGAGGGTCATGTGGCAACTTCTGGGAATTGTTCTTCAAAGACAACATGAATAACCTTTCCCTTTTTTCCCCCACACAGCTCTTTCTTCATCCTACTACCTGAAACAAAGATATTTCCATCTTTGGCTTTGAGATTGGGTCCATGCATAGTGGAACAACAAGATTAATCTACGCGCTATCACCATACCAGCCCTGAACAACCAAATGGACTTTTATTTAACAGAGAAATAAGCTATATACTTTAGGCCTCTGTTATTTAGGATTTTCTTTATACATATTGCATTTAATCTTAAGTAATATAGGTGCATGAATTTTGCTATAGTCTACCCATTTCACTTACTACTATATATTGGATTTTTTATTGTCAAATATTTTTGTAACTGCTATAGACTGCATTTTAGTGTTTTCCAAGATTCATTCATATGTTGAAATCCTAACCGTCAATATGATGGTATTAAGAGGTAGAGCCTTGGGAGGTGTTTAGGTCATGAGGAGCCCTAATGAATAGGACAAGACTCTAGAGAACTGTCTCACCCCTTTCACCATGTGAGTACACAGCAAGATGATAGCCATCTATGACATAGGAAGCAGGCCCCAGACAGAGGCACTACTGGTGCCTTGATATTGGCAGCATCTGGAATTATGATGAATAAATTTCTGTTCTTTATAAACCACCTAATCTCTGGTATTCTGCTATAGCAGCCTGAACTGATTGAGACAATAATCATAATTTTTAATTGCTGTTTATAATTTCATCTCATAAATGTGCTATAATTTATATAAGCAGTTGCATTTCTATTATTAAATATTTAAGTTGGCATTTGTTGATTTAGCTCTAAAAGCTCCCTAGTTTTAATATTACCCCCTTCCTGACTATTAGAAACACTAGTATATAGTACAATATGGAGATAATTATTTTTGTGGCTATCCACTTACCATAACTATTTGTTCAATAACATTCTCATCTCCCTTTGATTCATGCTGCTATTATCTGATATTAATTCTTATACCATTAAATTATGGTTTATTTATTCTCTTCCATTAATCTATTTGTAGGCCAATACTCCATTTTAATAAAATACTCCATTTTATTAAGTGACCTACTAAAAATAATATGTTGAAATACTCATGACTTTTTTCTTTTTTTGCTTGAGCCAGTCTATTTTACCCACATGTCTTATAACCACAGTTTCCTTTGTAGAGCTGGGTCTGTTATTCAAAACAAAGCTAATAATAATGGTCCCTTGCTTTATCTTTAAATAGTATTTATTTCATAGCTCCTTCAAAAGTATTGTTTCATTTGTGTGCTAAATGGAGTTATTATGACACTATTCAAATTAGCCACATTCAACTACTCAATCTCCCAAAATTTGAAACCAAAGGATTTTAAATAGAGGTTACAATTGGGGCCACTGAAATTGTTCTGAAATGCTTCTAAGCAGACAGCTGTCAACTTCCTTGGCTACAGTCCCCAGTGTTCCCTGTGGATTATTGATGGTGTTCCACAGTCAGGTCAGAGCCGTTAGCCTCTTGCTAACTTCGGTTGCAGCTGTCTGCAGTCACGCTGAGCATGTGAGGTCCAGCAGCACAAACCATCAAAACACCGTTCTCCGCCTGCTTTAAAAATAAATCCCTATAAAGTAGGACAAGTAATTTAGGCTTTGTAATTTTTCAGCTTGGGGCCTCAACTCTGATCTTGAATTGATGGAGCATTAGTAGATCTGCTTAGAAAAGAGGCTAGAAGCTGTTGTTTGAATAATAAAACATGAGGGAGACATTTTACAGATTTTCGGTTTGTACTGCTGACACAGGATGATACACCATACTTAGAGTTCAAATGATTCTCAAAATAGTATCTATTATGTGCAAAGGGATATGAAAGGAATACATTTTTCTGTACTTCGTGCTTTTAATATCAATAAGGTATGGTTCAAGTATGATAGGTTAAGAAATTCAAGCAATTTCTAAGATAATATATTTTTTAGAAAAGCTTAGGTTCCAACTAGATCAGCTGGAAATTTTCTATAACTATATATATCTATACAAAATTTTTAAATGTTATAAAGAAAAAGTTAGAGTCACTACAATCGATAGCAAGAATGTAAAGTGGAAGCTTATAAAGTGGAATTTAAGAAATTTCTTAGAAATTAGCTGTCACATTTAGGCAGTCTAAAACAAAAAGATGCATTAGGTGAAGACAATGATTAGATTGGAAAGGAATTATCAAGGGCACTTATCAAGCCATAAAATAGTTCTAGCTTAAGTCAAGCTGCTTATAAAAGGAAATTTATGAACAAAAAAAGTTAACAGTAGAAAGGTTACTCTAAATCAGAATTTCCCAAGTTGGTACCATCCAAACAAATGGCCACTGGTTATAAATACATGTGCCATGAAAAAAGTGTTCCACACTCACCATTTTGGGGAAATGTTGGGTTAAGCACTTTTCTATACTACAGGACTTCTTGGTCCTTCAAGAGACCGAAATAGACAGTCACTCCAAAAATGACTTTAGGATGCAGCAATTTCCCAAATTTACTTGACCTCTACCGAGGTGACACATTTCCATCTTTTGGAACACTGGTTTGGAAAATACAACTCAAAAGAAACTTGTAGTTATTCAGACATTCCTCCCCGCCAAATAAGTCATGCCAAAAATGCAAATTAACACTTATTCTGATATCCTGAAGACAGAAAATTCTAGACTCTGCTGTGGTGCCACCTAAGATGTTAAACTGGTCGTAGAGAATTGTGGAATTGCTTTTAATACTCAAAGAGTATTAAAAAATTATCTATAAGCTGCTATAAAAAATTATCTTAAAAGAGAAGTTTAAATTAAACTCCTATAACTGAAACCCTTTTTAAAAGAGAAGAATACCATTATAAAGTCGTCAGCTTATTCCATTTGTAAAATAGTAAAATTTTAATCTTGGGAAAGATCTTAAAAGAAACCTAGGTTAGCCACTCCTTTGACTACAGAAGAGGTAATTGAGGCCCAGTTCAGTTAAGTGATTTTTCCAGGATTATTTAATTAGTTACGAGTCTAATATGAGACAATACCCCAGTTTTAACCTTCACACCATGCTCTCTTAGTCTCAAAACTCCCGCATAACAAGACTAGTTTTTTTTTAAATTTAAGCACAAAAAAAAGAAAAAAAGTAAATCAATTTACTCAGGTCTTCACCTCAACTCTCTCCAGAATTAACATTTTATTGCCTTTTTATTTTGTACCAGATATCTGTACTAATTTTATTTGAAACAGTATTATTCATCTATTAATTTATTCAATAAAAATTAAATGACCCTATGCCAGTCGTACAATTTGAGTTTCTGCTCTCAAATTATTCAATCTGGTGGAAGAGATAGAATATTTTGTGAAGAGCACCATGACAGAAGTTAGGGAACTCAAGGGCCTTATTTCTTAAATTGTGAGAAATCAGGGAGATTTTTCTAGAAGGGATAAAATCTTAACTGAGTCTCTTAAGGGACAAATAAAAGAAGGCAGATGAATAGTAGGTGGTTGTCATAACAGGAGCACAGCAAAAGCATAGAAGAAGGGAAAGTATACAGGGTATATGGCAGGTGACAGGGAGTAAGGCAGTGAAATAAATTTGAAGACATAGAAAAACCAGATCATGAAAATCTTTGTATACCATGCTAAAGATTCTGGATCTCGCATGTTGAAAAGACTCTGTAGCAGCAATGTGGAGAAGGGATTAGAGTGAAAGAAGGCACGAGGCTATGGCAGTGGTCCAAGAGAAAAGTGATAAAGGTCTGAAATATGACATAAGAGCAAGAATAGAAGCAAGGAGCCTCTTCCTTGAAGAGAGATAAATATGGCCTCAGAAGTAGGAGATGAAAGAGTAAATCTAGAGTGGATTGGTTTAGGATTTATTTTGGAGGTAATATCACAAGGCTTGCTATTAGACTAAATGGTATGGGTGTAGACAGGGAGAGAAATGAATTCAAGATAACTTTCAGGTTTCCAGCTTAAACATCTAAGTGTATCATGGTGCCTGTTTCTGAGCTGCAGAGCAAGGAGGCATGCAGGATTAGGAGAAGACGTGTTTGGATATGTTAAGTGAGACATTCAAGAGAATAACAACATTTGAGTATATGAATGTTGAATACAAAGAGGGGTTTGGGCTAGAGATATTAATCTGGAAATCCTCAACATATAACATGGATTTTGTATTTAAAGTCATGGAATGAATGGAATTTTCCCTGGGGAACATGTGCAAAAAGAAGAGAAAGCCCAAGGCACAGAATATCAAAGTCAGGAAAAGAAGAGGGTGCCAACCAAGAAGACCCAAAAATGGCCCAATGGGTGGCATAAAGTAAGATGGGAGCTGAAACGTCTATTGGATTTCAGGAGCTATAGGAGCTCAAGGGTAGAGGAATGAACAGGAGAAGAAAACAGAGATTTAGGAAACACAAGAGAAATAGGTAGAACTGGGAACTGGCAAGAAGACAGGATAAGAATAGAGATAGGTAGGGTCACAAATTTGGCATGGAGGGGCAGAAAACGGATTTTTGTTTCTCTGGAAACTTTTTTTTATAAAATAGAAACAAGTTTGTCTTCTGAGACAGGGAAGTAGTGTACTTCAGAGAGTTTAACTGAACTAGTGAAGATTTACAAACAAATACTGTGGGGAATGAATGAGGAAGCCATCAACAACAGACTCAGAACGCTTTTTGAGCACCATTGAGTGGCCCAGATAAATTGGGACTCCACAATGCAGACAGAGCACTGGTCTTTTCTTTATCAGTGTATGAGGCAAACTGATATTTAGATAAAGAGTTAATTTTTTATAGAGGACTAATGAGCTTCTGGGCTAGTCTTCCTTTTGGTCAATCACCCACACCTCAGGTAAACCTGTGCAGTGAAGTCAAGCAATCATAACTCAAAACAATATTCACCTGCTACTGCTGATACCTGGACTTCAGCCATGTGCAGAGGAGGAAATAAGTCACCCTAATCCTATAAACCTGAAGATCAAAATTACCCAAGGGTCATAGTCTCAAGATAATATATTTTATTGCCTTGTCACTTGATCAGATTACTCAAGATATTATATTTTATTGCCTCATGACTTGATCAGATTAGATGATTGATATTTTTGCCTTCCTTGTTAAACACTGTGTGCCTAAAATTTTTTTCTGATATTTAGGAAAGTTTGTTTTTTAGCTAAAACTGCTCTCCAAATATAAAACAAAGACATCAAAGAATGCGATAATGCTATTAGGCATAACATGGGCAGGGAGAGTAATTTAGAATGAGAAAATCCACTTTAGGGAGAAATTTGAAGCTAAATAAAAGGAATTTTTTAAATAAGACATTAGTTATATTCCGATCAAAATCAGAATCTATAGTTTATTATTTACTTGTATGAACTATATTTGAAAATATATGTAGATATAATTATACTTCCTAATTACTCCACAAATACTAGTAAAAGCCTTTGATATTTTTTCCTCCAATTTTTGGATTAGACAATACAGTAGTGCCCCCTTGCAAACAGCCACCTTCAGGGTATCCTAATATGCTCTTTCCATTGTGCTTGCACATCCCTGGCATCTCTCTGTATGTCCAAATTTCCTCTTCTTTTAAGGACACAATTCGACCCATAACAGTTTTAACCAATTTCAATTAAATTTTTTTTAAATCTTCATATATTCCTTAAGTCCATGTTTGAGCTTAACTTCTAACTTTAAAGATTACATGAACTTATCAATGGAACATAAAGTAAAATAAATTAGTCTTTAGCAGAAGTACAACAAAAATACAATAAATATTATTAGAACTTACTGCCCTTTCAGTATTAGGAAACAAAAGTTTGATTAGCAAAGCAAGCTTTTGGACCATATGTTACAGTCATAGGCCTTTTCAGGTAAAGTACTTAGGTTAATTAGCTCCTTATATTGTTCTGTAAATAGAACAAAGATACTGATCTATTTTAACTCAATGATATTACATATGAATCTAAGTATAAATCATGGGAAACAAAATACATATTTCTGTTATGATGTAAAGTGTTCAGTTGGGTTTTATTACAATTTCTTAGGAGAAAATATTTCAGAAATAAAATTAAAGAAGAATTTTTTATATTTTTGGTTTAAAAACAGGTTTGAAGGAATGTTAATTCTCTACTAAAACCCAAAGCAAAAAAGTTTGTTTAAGATACTATGAGAAACTGCTTTATATTTCTTATAATATTTTACCTTTTGTGGAGCAGAGGAAACTATAATTTGGGTTTAGTTCTTTGGCATTTATTATACCTTATAGAAATGGGAATGTTTAAGTATCTGTTACGTTTTCTAAAAATCTTTTTTTGCAGTGCAAATAAATATTTCCTTCTCCAAATAATACCTGTTCTCTTTCTCTGCTTTTCTTTTAAAGAAAATACAGATCACTGAAGGTAAAGCAAAATCAAATGTTTTGATTTTACAGCTGGTGAATTTTCGGTCTTATAGCTGTCCTATACTCCTAAGCATTTGTTTACAAAGATGTGTTTAGGAAATGGCTGCTACCACATATTAATTTAATAGTGAGCAATTCCGTCAGTCAATTAGGCTGCTCCATTTTTCCAGCCTATTTTTTTCAATTTGCTAATTCTAAATAAGTAATCTGTTAAATTATTTCATGTAATTTAAAAGCAGCATGTCATTACCATCAACCACCAAGTAAAATGATTTAATTTTAAATCCTTTCTCCATTTACTTACCAAAGAAATGATTCTTTGATCAATTTGACCTTTTATCAGCATAATTGCCAAATAATTAGCAATGATAAATGATTATCATCTGAAATATTTTAATTAATCATTAAATGAATATACTTCATAGAAAGCAGGAGCTATATATTTTCTATAAGATATTAGAAATACTTATTTCATTTATTCAACAGATACTTATCAACTGCCTACTAAGTGCCAGAAACTGTCATGGAGTTTATATTCCTAAATGAATAAATGATATAGTATATTAGAAGGTATTAAGTGCTACAGGAAAAAAAATAAAAGCCGGGAATGGGAATTGGAAATATGTGAGTGAGGGTTAGAGAGTACAATTTTAAATGGAATGGTTAGAGAAGATGACATCTAAGCAAAGAGTTGAAGGAGGTGAGGGAGTGAAACATGTGGTTATCAGGAGGAAGTATAGATACTAACCATCTTAGCATGCCTGGGACTAAGAGATTTCCCGGGATGCATCCTGGTGCTAAAACCAGGGCAGTCCCAGCCCAGGCAAACCTGATGATCGATCCCCTGAACAGTGTTCCAGATGGAGGAAAGAAGAAGAATAAAGGCCTTAAGATGGGAGCATGCCTGGCGGTTTCTGGAGCTAATACAAAGACCAGTGCAGCTAAAGAGGGAATGGAGTCAATGATATGAAAAGGTCACATTATGCAGGGCCTTGTAGTGGATGCAGTGGCACTCCACCCCAATCCTCTCCTCAGGGTCGATGCACCCATCCTGGGTAGCTGCCAATAGGCTCATGGTATGTCGTTCAGTGGTTTTTGCCCTTGGCTACAGAGAGTTGCCTCCCCAACGTTGTGTCCCTTTCAGGGAGAAGCCAATGACTGACTGGCTAATGTGTGAATAAAATGGCCAGCACCTTTCTCTCAATTCAGTCTTTCAGTCTACCCTAGCTTAGTGTGTGCTATGTGACATTGAGTCGGCTCTTACTCCTAGTGATCCTATGAATGAGTGATGTGCAGGCACAGTGTCCTATCCTCAACAGCCCTGCTCAGCTCTTGTAGACTCATGCCTATATTTCTTTTATGGAGTCAACCCATCTCATGTTTGGTCTTCCTCTTTCCAGCTGCCTTCTATCTTTCCCAGTACTATTTTCTTTTCCAAAGAACCCTGCCTTCTCCTGATATGCTCAAAGTAGAATAGTTTTAGTTTTGTTATTTTTGCCTCCAGTGGTGTTTCAGGCTTAGTTTGCTTTAAGGCCCACTACTTTGTCTTTTTTGTCAGTTCAGGGTACCCATAGAACTCTCCTCCAACATCATATTTCAAATAAATCAATTTTTTTTTCCTGTCAGTTTTCTTTACTGTTTTACTTTCACATCCATACATAGTAATTGAGAATACAAGGGTATGAATGATCTTAGCCTCGGTTTCTAATGACACATCTTCACTCTCAATCTTTCCTAATTCTTCTATTTCTGCCCTTCCAAGTCTGAGCCTTCTCTTACTTCTTGGCTACAGTCTTCATTCGAATTGATGACTGAACTAAAGTGAGCAAAATGTTTAACAATTTCAGTGTCTTCATTTCCTATGCTAAAGTTGTATATTTCTTATGTAGTCATGATTTTTATCTTCTTGATGTTTAAATGCAGTCCTGCTTTGGTACTTTCTTCTTCCATCACAGGTCATTTCAGATCATTGCTACTTTCTGCCAGAAAAGTGATATAATCTGCATATCTTAAGTAACTGATATTTCTACCAGTTTCACTCCTCCTTCTTCTGAGGCTAGCCCAGTTTTTGTATTATATGTTGTTCATAAAGATTAAACAAATAGATAAAATGCATCCTGGTCAGACATCTTTGCCTGTCTCCATCGTCTGTCCTGACAATGGCTTCCCATCCACAATACAGATTATTCATGAGGAACAACCCACAGTTTTTCAGAGCAACCCAGTTTTTCATGGTTCACATTGTCAAAGAAAGGTTTTACTGTGGTTTATAAAATAACCTTATTCTGAAATTCTTTGGAGCACTCCAGTATCCAACAAATGTTCACAATTAGATAGATCCTTTTCTGAATCCAGCTTGAAATCTGGCATTTCTTGCTCCAGATAACAGAAGCTTTGGTTGTATCACCCTGAGCATCATTTTACTTGCCTGGGAAATTAAAGCAATGGTCCAACAGCTACTGAACTCCCTGGCATCTTCTTTCTTGAAGATTGGGATGTGCATTGAATGTTTCCAAACTGTAGGCCATTGTTTTATTTTCCATATTTGTTAATGTATTCTTGTTATGATTTTGACAGACTTTGTCTCTGTTGATTTAAATAATTCTATTGCTATCCTTTCTATTCCTGAGGCTTTATTTCTTTCCAAAACTTGCAGGGAAAATTTTATTTTGCTTTCTAGAATTACAGGTTCTTCTTCATAGGAATTTTCATCAAAGGTATGTGTCGTCCTTTTGTCTCTTCTTTCAGTATACTGTTTCCACCTTCTCTTTACTTTCTCCTGCTCAGATAATGTGATTCCTTATTGGTAATTTAACATTCTTGACCTAGGCTTCAATTTCCATTTAGTTTCTTAAATCTTCTAGTAGAGATCTCTTATTTTTCCTTTTTGTTATTCTATCATCTTACGCTGACAACTGGAATAGTTCTCTTTATGTGATAGTCATTGAAAAACTGTTCAAGATTCTAATTCAGTTTTGTTGCCTTTAATTTTTATCTCTTGCCTGACTTTTTAATACTTTTTGTGCTTCATTTGTCATTCCTCTTGGTTTTTCTTTCCATTTACTTCTGGCGTTGTCTTTCACATTCTTCTCTAATAATATTTCTAGTTTCAGTCCACAGTTCTGGTTCTTGTTTGATTAAGTTAAACAGTGCAAATGCATTTTTATGTGGACTTCAAATTCATCAAGAATGTTATTTATGTTCTTTTTTATCACTACAATTCTTTTAATGCTCTTTTTCAGCTTCGCTCTAATGTTTGCTATCAGCAATTCATGGTCAGTACCGCAATCTGCTCTTGGTCTTGTTTTGGCAGAGAGAATACAACTTTCTCATCTCCTGCTTCCAATTACATAGTCTATTTAATTTCGATATTGGCCATCTGGTAATGTCCATGTATACAGTCATCTGCTTGGTTGTTGGAAGCATGTGTTTTCGATGGACAAGTTGTCAGTTTCACAGAAATCCACAAGCCAATCTCCTGCTTTATTTTTGACCCCTCATCCAAATTTTTCAATGACATTTGATTCTGCTTTTTTTCCTACTTTTAGTGTTCCACTCACCTGTTTTTATCAGCATGTCTTATTTCAGTGTGTGATCAATTTCTGAATACCTGCGTAAAAGCTTTCAATTTCATCTTCTTCAGCCTTTGTAGTTGATACATAGACTTGAATAGTAGTAATGTTAATAGGTTTTCCTAGAAGTCTGATAATTGTCATTTGGTCAGATCTTGGATTGTAGCCCTTGGTTGTGCTATGTCTTGCTTTAGTATTAAAGTCACTTGCTAGTTGTTTGTTGGGAAATGTCCCATTTCAGTCCATTTTAGTTCATGAACACCAAGCACTGCATTATTTAGACATTCCATTACTTGCTTACCTTAGATCATGCTTCTTATGTTCCATATTTCTATTCTGTAGATTGTGCAGTATCATATTTTCCTTTCATCTTTATGCATATCAGCCACTAGACATCCTTCTGGCTTTGGTGAAGTTGTGTCATTAGCAATAATACTATTTGTACTTGTTCTCTGCTCTTCCCTAGTAACTGTTTGAGAGCTTTCTGACCTGGTTGTCTCAACTTTCAGGACTAGCTCATTTCATTTTGGACTGTCTCATAATAGGCTTTTCAAGGTAAAATTAAAGGGAGCTTAGACCTCTCTTAAAATTGGCTGAGGCCTCATTTGTAACCAATTGAATTTGGCTTTTCCCGCTGCTTCACTTCTTTACACATATATTTCCTGAGAGCATTCCCAATAAACTTTCTAGATGCAGCTCTTCATTTTAGTAACTGTGTCTAAAGAATCAAGCTAAGATAGGCCTTAAAAGTGATTTAGAGAGATGTGAGGTCTTTGAAGCGTTTTGAAAGAAACTAAAACCTAAAATAGTTTTTCTCTTTCTTTTTAAGCATAGAACAACATAGAACTTTCTTAGTTGTATATTTCTGTTTATTTTTCTGAACTTCACTGCAAATATTGCATATGATGGAAGAACTGGGCCATGACCCAACTGGAAATTTTAGGTCTGCTGAATAGTTGGCATTCCCCTTGGTGTTTCAAAATGTGGGGAGTGGGTGGCCATCTCCTTGGCTTATGCAGAGAAGTTCATATGTTCCTGGATAAATTACATATTAAATTCCATTGTGTTACTAGGACTCTAGTTTTTGTTTTAAATGAAGTAGTTATATTAAAGTCAAGAAGCAAAAGGGAAGTCTTTGCCCTTAAGGATTTTATCCTATTCTTCTATGAGCCATTTTATTGAAAATTAATAATAAGTGGCTTACTCTAGCACATTTCAGGACCTTAATTTTCTGTGGAACCAATATTTGTAAGTAATGGTAAGGGAGATAAAGAAACATCAGATGGAAAAACAACTCTCTCCTTCTTTCTAGTCATACACATCAACTTAAATGACCAGTTATCCAGGACATATATTAGCTATATTTAATATGCCCAGAATTTTATCTTTGAGGTTTCACTGAATTGCTTCTCGGCAGTGGACTGCAAGTTCATATTACCTAGGAAAACAGTGAATAGGATGCATAGAAAAATATTAAGTAGGTAGCAGCTTTCTTCTTTATTATACACTTGAAGAAGTCTTTTGTCCTCGGTTCAAAATGTTGTTTTTATCAAACTGTTTCAGTGTGAAAGTCTCCCTGACACATGATTTTTTTCTAAGTATATATGAATTTTTATATGATTAAAAATTTCTAGAGACTAATATGATTAAGTATGCTTATGGTACAATTCATGCTAATAATTAATCATTTTGATTATTCTTTACATAGGATGACATTAATATTAATATATATATACCCACCATGACAAGTTGAAAGAAAAACCATGGAAGGAGGAAAAAGCTTTGTATTTTAGTACCTTTAATAGCACTTTTTTCTGCTCTTTTTGCTCTTCATTTTTATTTTGCACTGGTTCCCAAAAATTACATATCTGGCCCTCAACATGTGTGTGTCTATGTGACAGAGAGAGAGAGAGCGCGTGAGAGAGAGGTAGAAAAGAAAAGAGAGAGAGGACACACATCTAAGTGGTTCAACTCGGAAGAACAGACTGTACTCTTTGGCTAATAGAGACTACTGAATCAAACTTGGAACTTGGTAAGTTTCAAATAATAACAGAACTTTCAAGTAGAACTGTCTAAAAAAATAGCTGGACCTGTATGTGTTGTGCTTCTAAAAGACAAAATAGTGGAGCTATCAATTTGAAAGTAATTGGTATAGAAATTACGGATGTTATAATAGCATCAACAAGATGAAATATATAAGAATGAACTTTAAAATAAATGTGCATCACTGAGGGACACAACTACTGGACACAAAAAAAGACTTGAATAAATCAAAAACATATATTATTGGTTTAGAAGACTCAGCAACATAAAGATGTCAGTTCTTCCTAAATTAATCTATAAATTTAACCTGACCCAAATCAATATAACAATAAGAATTTTTAAAATTTAGAACTAGACAAGCTGATTTTAAATGCATATGTAAAAACATATAAGTAAGAATAGCCTGGAAATTTTCAGAAAAGATGAGAAATGAGAAGGAACTTCCTACTGCATAATATAAAACAACAGTAATTAAAATAAGCTGGAGATTTTTCATCAATAAAACAAAATAGAATGTCTAGAAATAGACCATGAAACACAAGAGGTGATAAAAATGGCACTTCAAATTGAGGAGAAAAGTAAAATCTTTCAATAAATGGTGTTGCAGTGTATGGATAGCAATTAGAAAAAAAAAATTAGATTTCTACCTTCTACTTTGCATGTAAATGAATTCCAGATAGATCAAACTCTAGACATAAAAATAAATGCATAAAATTACAAAAATAAAACATAAGAAAATTTTGTTTTAAATAATATCATCATGGGAAGGCCTTTCCAAGTATAAAACAAAACTCAGAAATCATAAATAAATGATTGATAAGTTCGTGTACATAATAATCATAGAAATTATTCAGGAAACAAAACACAACAAAACCCTATTCATATAACATATATCAGAAGCAAACTCCTACAAATTAATGAGAAAAAAACTATTTAATACAATATAGGAGTGGGAGGAACAATGTATATGAAAAAATGATATACTAAAAAGAGAATATGGGTTATTCTCAAACCTGTAAAGAAGAGGCCAATCTTCACCTAATTATATGCAACTCTGAGATACTATCTTTCACTAATCAGACTGGCAAAAGTCAAAAAATTATAACATGCATTATATGTCAAGTATTGCTGGAGGGGCTGTAAATTGGGAAAAACCTCAATGAAAGGCAATTTCACAATAAACATCCAAAATAACTAATGCATATACTCTTTGACCTAGCAATTCTAATGCTAAATATTTATCCTATAAGTACAAAACAATGTTTAGACTTGAAGCAAGCTAAATGTTAAGCACTAGAAGACCGTTTTAAAAGGTTATGTATTCAAATAATGAAATACAATGCTGCCTCATGTGTGCTGGTAGAAAAAGATCCCTCAAATCTATTATTAAAGTGAAAAAGTAATATGTAAAATAGTGTACACAGCATGCTAATATTTGAGTGGGATTATTATGTATAATTTATATTTATTATTTATATTGTATTATATATGTATATATGAAGTTATTTATTTGTAAATGCATGGAATATTCTTAGAAGGCTCTGGAAGAGATTACAGTAGTAATTACTTCTAGGCAAGAAACTAGACGGTTTCCTGTGGGTCTGGAGAAAGAGACTTATTTTTTATTGTAAATTATTTGTGATTTTGAATTTGATACTATATGAATATGATACTCAAAAAAAATTTTTTTATTAAAAAGGTCAGTATTTAAAATCATTGAAGCATTTGGAATCAATAAGATCTCTGAATGTAAGAACTTTAATATAAAAGAGCCGAGGTCCATGACAAATGTCTCTATTTGAAGGAGGAAATGTCAGCTAGATAACATAGCAAAAAAAACTGAGAAATAGGAAATAAGATAAAATAGCATCACAGACATGAAAAGAGAAGTGTTTAATAAGGAAATCAAGTTTTCCAAAGAAATATAAATATATTTAGCTATTAAATAATTGTAAAACTTTGTATGTCAATATTTGTTAAAAAATGTGGCAGAAAAAAGACCAACACACTTAATATATAAAGAAAGAATACAAATTTAAAAAAATAACATTCAAATTGACAAATGATCAAAGAAAATATAGAGATAATTCATAAAATAATAAAATACAAATTTCCAATAAATGTATTAATTTATAATTCAAAAAATACAAATTAAAAGAAATTTTTGCTGGCATACTTAGAAAATAAAAACATTTCAATGCAACGCTCAGTGCTAATGGGACTATCAATTGAGACAGTGTGTTTGGACAGCAGTTTGTCAATATGTAACAAGAGATTTTATAATTGTTCATGGATTTGACACTGTAATTTCTACTTTCAGGAATTTCTACCCAGGAAATAAGCAGAGTGATCTAATGTTATATGTGAGGATATTATATCTGATAGGAAAACAGAAGTCAATCTCAGTTTTCATCAACAGCTAAATAAAGTGTAGTTTATGCATACGATAAAACACTATACAGTCATTAAAATTATACATCCAAAAATTATCTCATTATGAAGAACAGTGCTCATGGTATATGATTAAATGTTAAAAGCAGAATATAACACCCTACATTAGGTATGAA
This sequence comes from Cynopterus sphinx, assembly GCA_030015415.1. Classification (NCBI taxonomy): domain Eukaryota; kingdom Metazoa; phylum Chordata; class Mammalia; order Chiroptera; family Pteropodidae; genus Cynopterus; species Cynopterus sphinx. The sequence goes on along the minus strand of CM057379.1, from coordinate 166,603,652 downwards.
ACAATATCCTAAAACTGTACATAAATGTATAGCTCACACTTTAAAAAGTTCTATAATATCTGTATTGCCAGATCACTGATGGTTTTTTCCTTTTTTTAATTACTTTTAAAGATGTTTTAAATCATCTGCAATGAAAAGGTTTATGTTCTATAATGAGGAAAGTGATAAATATTATAAAAACGACAAAAGGAAGAGGGCCGAAAAAGGAATCCTTGATTATCAATTGGAGCAGACACATTTTGGGATGGCCAGCCAGCCCAAACTCCCCATTTGTGAGAACATCTTCCCCAAAGCTGCTCCTCTCTCCTAATAGGACTCTCATTCACTTTGTTCACCAGCTGCCATAACTGTCTATCCCCTTGTTCAAATCTTTCCCCTCTCTCACTCAAAACTTAAACGTTTCCTTAAAGGTCTTCTTCCTCCATCTGAATAGCCTTCCAACTCAGCCTCCATTTTTCCTGCAAGGGTGTTATTTCTAAATTAGAAACATGGTAAAAAGAAGAAGAAAAAAGGAGAAGGATATTTTTTAATACCTCTTTGGGTCCCTATAAGATGAGGTCCAAACTCTTTTGAATGGGTTCATTGCCTTTCATTCTGCTGTAAATGCACATCTTGCTTCATATGTTCCAAGGCATACTGAGATACCTGTAGTACCCTCAGCCTGATGCCTGGATGCTTTATGCCTCTGTACCTTTGCTCATTTACTTTCTCTGCCTGTATGATGGCATAATCTGTGCCCATCTCCTGGTCCGTACACACTCTTCAAGAAAACTCAAGTGTAAAGCTTCTCCTGACTTCACCAGATAAAAGTGATCACTCTCTTATTTTGGGGTCTATTTTTTTTTCAATGCTTTATTTCACTTAGTTGTGCACATGTTTTATTTGATAAGTAGACTGTAAATCACTTTATGTCTTATCTTTTTATCTACTAAAAACTTGAGGCATGTTTCTTGATTAAAAGAAGAAGGAAATGAGTGATTTACAGTATCAAGTACTGTAAAGAGGGATGAGAATGACAATTCATTGACATGGTAAGTAGTCATCCTTAACCTTGAAAGAACTCTTTCAGAAGATTTACTGGGAAGCCAGGAAGTAGTGAATGAATGGTGCACAAATAACCATTTCAAATCTAGATATTTCCCCTAAGAATTTTCTCAGTGAATTTAAGGAGAAAGAGAAGACAATAGCTTGAAAAAAATTCTTTGAATTTGAGGTTTTATAATTAAATAGAAACTTAAGTATGTTTGTTGGCACAGGAGAAGAAACTGCTCACAGAACAATTCTGATGTCACATGGCAGGATTTGTTTCACCAGGAGATATTAGTTGTGTCTTAAAATATGCACATTATAAGTTGGGCCACCGTTTCTACATCACACTTATTATTGGTAATAATAGGATGTGGAACTTTTATTGGTGCTACTATTTTCACAATCCTCTCCGTAAATTCTCCCGAACAAAAGGAATACTAATCAGATAAATCTAAGATTTGGTGGCACCCAGTCATGCTCAGAGTCAGTGTATATGAACTCTATGGGTTCTGTCTTCTGCTCACCTACATGGTACTAGGCATGTGGAGCAAATGGTCTTTCTCTTTCTCTCTTCCTAGCAATCTCATATTGACTATTTCCATATCAGTTAACCTTTCATATTTGCCGTACACTCATTTCTGTAGTGCATTCTGTATAATTTCTCAGATCTGGCTTCTTATTTACCAATATTTTTATTCAGCTCTGCCTAATTTGTGTTTTAACCAACAGAGATTTTTTTACTTAACGATTCTATTTTTTATTTTTGAAAGCTTTATTTGGTTTATTTTCAAATATTACTGGTCTCATAGAAGAACTACTTATTACTTATTTATCTTTTATTTTATATTTTATTTCTTTAAATATTTCATAATAATATTTTTCATATTCTTGTCTGATAAGTCCAACATTTGAAACCCCTGGGTGACTGAATCTGATGTTCACTGTTTTGGATACTCTCATGAATTTGCTTGTTTATATAGTTTTTTGTATGCATGATTATGAACTCATATTTTGTTATTAATCTTTAGGAACCCCAAAGACTTAAATTGAGAATATGTTTCTCCAAATTTCCACTACTGTGTGTAGTCACATACCCCATCAGTGACTTGGGACCATTTTAGGCTCTTTTTAGGTCTCCAGCTTCACGAGAGAGCTGTTCTCCATTCATTCTCCATCTTGTCCCTAGCCTTCTTCTCTGGGTGCTGGAAACCTGCATCTTCTTTGGAACTTGTTTTTTTCTCTAACCTCAATGGCTATTCTTTCTAAGTCTCTTTGGTTAATTACTCATCATCTTCCCAGTTCTAAATGCTAGAGTGCTCCAGAGCTAAGTCTTTAGAGATCTTCTCTGTACTTGCTTTCTCACTAAATCTTATAATTTTAGCATAAACTATACACTGGTACACCAACAAATTTCGAATATAAATTTCTAGTTCAGACTTCTGCCTTTGACTCCAGACTCATGTGTCCAGCTGCTTTTTCTAAATTTATGCTTATTGTCTGATAAGTATTTCAAAGTTAATATTTCCAAAACAAAATTAAGGCCTTCTCCTTTCCCTTCCCACCTAGCACCACCCCCCACCAGGACAAACTGCTTCTCCCTACAATTTTCCTCATAGTAAATGGAATATTATTGGTGTAATAGCTCCAATCAAAAACCCCAAAGTTAACCCTGCATTCCTCTTCTTTTCTTGACACCCCACATCTAATATGTCAGGAAATCCTGATTCTCCATCTTTGATATGCAACCAGAATCTAACAACTTCCTACCAACCACACTGGGCTAAGCCACCATCTGTTCTGAGTAGCAGCTCTCACCTTTCATCTGGTCTCTGGGTTTCTATCCTCTACCTCCACCACCCCACCCCCTGCCCCTAGGCATTCAGTTCTGCACACAGCAGCCATAGTCAATCTTCAAAATTAAAAACCCCACCTCTCACTTCTCTGCTAAAAGACATTTGAAGCTTTTTCAATGTTTCGATTTGCTCAGAGCAAAAGCCTCAGTCTTTACAATTTCCCAAAAGACCCTACACAATCTCTTTCCCAGTCCTCCCCTTTCCCAGACAGGTATGGTCTCACCTCAGGGCCTATGCTTTATTGCTTCCTTTGCTGGAAATGCTCTTCCCACAGATGTCTGCATAGCTCCCTCTTTCACATCTCCCAGTCTTTGTTCAGTGGTTACCTTTCTGGTGAGGCCTTCCTGATACTTGATCTAAAATCTAACCTATCTCTCATTCTCTAATTGCTTGCCCCTCTTTTATTATCTCCATAGCATTTATCTGACAACTTAACATTTTACTTCTTTGGTTTGTCTATCTCCTTCACTAGAATGCAAGTTCCATGAGTATAGTATATTTGTTTAATGAATGAAAAATATTACTGTGAATACCCATTCTTGGCAAGGATATGAGGAAAGAAGCAATCTCTCATATTTGGAATATCAGCATAATTTGGTGCAATATTTTTAGAGTTTCATGACCTCAGGTGAGCCATTGGCTCAGACACTCATAGTGAATGCATTTGTACTTATGCCTACTCAGTTTTCAAGATTTCAATCATGTACCTTACCTGCCTTGCCTCTGCAGGCTATCGATTTTTTCTACCCTTGGCTCACAGGTACTTCTCCTTTTGATCTTCCCTTAAATTGTCCCCTCTATGCTCATGTACCCACAGAAAGAATACTCAAAATTCTTCTCCAAATAATGTGTTCTTTAGTGCCTCTCAGCCAGTGTATACACTCTTTTTTTCTGCTTTTTCTCCCTTTTCCCAGCCTATGTTTCTATGATGCCTTCACTAGACATGTCAGTGACTCTCCTCTGGGTCTCAGTAGCATTTTGTGTAGCATCTAATGGCAACGCTAATATGTACCACATTGCATTGAGTGTTTGGTTGGGTTCCTGTCTCCCAATTAGACCAAGAGCAAACTCACAATGTCCTGATCATCTCCAGGTTTCTAACACAGTGCAGGCACAACATTATTGGCTGCATGAACAAATTAAATCATTGAACATCTTTTCCCATGTTTCTGTTCACTCTTACCTTTTTTCCAAGTAAAATGCTTAAAAGTTGGTCATATAACATTAAAATGACACACTACCTGAATACAATCAAGAACACAGAATCTCTGAACACTGATCTAGAGTAAGACACTGTCTCTGGGAAAGATCTAGGCACAATTTCTATAAAGGCACAACTTTCAGATTGTTTCTCAGGAAGGAAAGCTGAGCAGCAGCAACAGCCCTTGTCCCAGATTTGCTGCCATCCTTTAAATGGAGAAGTCTAGACTACAGTTTTTCTCATCTTTAGGAATGGTGATAGAATATATACTTTGGTTTATTTGCATTATTTTTATACAAACACTTAAGGTTTTAGAATGAAATGGTCAGCCAGGGCCCACTCCATGGTTCTCTTCTTTCAAGTCTCCAAAGAGAAACAGCCTATTCATTCCTTTCTTTCCCTAAATATAGATAATATCAGTGAGGCATGAACCTAACTCATGTCACATGTTTTAAGTACACTGATCCACATGGCTGGAATCAAGTTACTCCACACCCTGAGAAGTGGCTCTAACCCAGGATGACACAATCTGTATTTGTCAAATCTCCAATGTAAAAAACAAAGAAATTGTTAAAGGCTCTTTGTTACATAATAATGTTTTATTCAGAAGGATGGGAAAAGTTAGACTGATACAAAAGGCAATTCTTTCCTTTTTCCACTTTATCCCACAACCAAATCAATTCTTTGCTTTTGTGTGACTACTGCCTCCTCAACTTCATGCACTGTGAATTCCCCTGAGCTGCAGTTCTGCGGCTGAAGTCACAGCTGAGCTTCATACACCTCTCCAAGCAGCTGGAGCAAGTGAGAGAGTGGAAGGAGCCTGGCAATGGGTGTAGATCATTTTTAAATGTGGCTTGTTCCTATTTTCTTCAAGAACACAGGTTTTTGTTTTGTTTTGTTTTGTTTGTTTTGTTTTTAAATGCAGAGAAGCAGGAGAACCATTTCTGACCACAAGAGAATTGAAGCTAGTGGGGAGCACTTTAGTCTCTGGCCTCAGATTTGGGGTCTAGAGAAGAACACATTGCTTTATCGCTGAGGCAAAAGTTCTTGACCTTTGTATTCAGGCTATGGCTGGAACACATTGGAAAAACAAAAGTAAACCTTGTGACTTGGACCAAGCTTGTTTTTAACATTCTTTTCTGCCTCACTAATAACTAGGACCTAGCCCCATACTGAAATACCATACAACTGAAACTAAAGAACTTTCTCTGTAAATTAACTAATACTTTTAAAATGAGACCTGAATATTTCATTATGCAGGTTGAATTTGACAGTCAAGTGCTTTTACCTCTTCAACTTTGAATAAAGTATTTTTAGATTAAAGATCTTTAAACCTAAAACACAAGCAATAAGTAAAAATGCTCAGATCAAGCAAAATTGTACTTTCTACCATAACCATGATTAAATTTAAATATTTTTCTAGGCTAGGGTTCTAAAGGAGCACTAACAAATCAGAGAAAAAGGTACTTGAGTATAGATTTTTAATATAAAATTATGAGACTAGAAATAATTTAGATTAGAATTTTAGTATTTGAGTGGATAAAATATTTCTCAAAAATTGCCTTTCTAGTATGAGGTTTAGCTCTCTAAACATATCTTGCACATACATTTCACTAAGTATCTATTGTTTTTGTCCACCTAGTGCCCCTTTCTCCCCTTTTCCTGGTAATTCCCTAACTCCTTCAGAAGAAACATCTCATGATGGAAGCTTCTAGTTATGAATTCAACTCTCCACTGTCCCCCACCCCACCCCAGACCAGTTTTGTTCTTCTGCCCTGTGTTTGAACATTCACGTATCCCAACATGTCAGCCACCCTTAATATTTTTCTACATGAGCTAACCATAAGCTGGAGTGTGTACACCCACTGTTACCTATGGCTCCCCTCGTAGTGAAACACACTGGTTTGCTGCTGTTGGACAGACTGAAGATGAATCAGAAAGGAAAAGATTTGCAAGAAGGGACTGAGAAAGATGTTGACTTTACGTGGGTTTCTGATGTCCCCAGAAATGCAGTTTTTCCTTCAATGCACTTCAACTATTTAAGTATTATGGCAGAAAATCCACAGCGTTGTTCCAAAAAACCCATCATCCATTTACCACAATCCAGTTCAGATTGGCTTTGGTACTTGCAACCAAAGAGTTCTGACTCAGGATCGTCTATTTGAGCATATATTGTATTGTCATTTAATAGTACTTACTGGAATAAAAATTGGCATAGCCAGTTTACTGCACTCTATTATGTAATGTATTGTCTATTGCCAGAGCATTTAAAATAATTTGCCTGAATAATTTGCTTTATCTTGACCTATTTCACTAAACTCTATTACAAAGCTTATATTAATTAAGAGTGACAGTAAATTGATTGCTGAAGTTATGGCTCTTTTCTTAGTCTGAAATTTTACTTACTTTTCTATTATCCAGAATAATTTTAAGCACTAACAATGTTTAAGAGATAAGTTTGTACTATGCCTAAATTTTGTAACATATCTCTTTATACACATACAGATGATACTGTAAATATTCAAACACTTTCAGTTTATATCAACTAGTAGTCAGGAGACCTGGATTCTGGTGTTTTGATGTTTTGTGAACTAAACAAAAACACCCTCTAGAGTTGGTTATGTTGCTTAACTTCTCTGGGTCACAGGGAAATAACAGTGTTGGAATAGACAGGGTGTGTTCCAGTATTAAAATCCTATGATTCACAACTATAAAAAAAAAGTTAGTTTTGTTAGGGAAAAGTTTTGCTGATTTTACCAAAAAAAAAAAAAAAAAGAAAATCAAACACTGTTTTTTCACTATTTCCTTTGGCCTGTTTACCAAAAACACTTTGTGAAAGTGTGATTGGGGAAAATAAACAAACAAAAAACACAAAAATCCAAACTACCTGACACATGTGAATACAAACAATGTTGGCTTTGGAAAAGTTTTGTTATCTAAAGGACTTCAAATACATTGGCCTAGATGTTGAACTAATAGGTGATAAAAAAAAAAAAAACAACAGCAACAAAATAAAACCCCAAACCCCAAACAACAGCAAAAACTGCAAAACAAACAAAAATCCTTAAAACTGTTATTTATGTAATTTCAGAACCATGAAAGTATATTTAAAAAAAAAAAATACCAGATCTTTTTTAACCACTTCATTGAAAGAGAAAATTTTCGAGCTTGGAATTAAAATGTAAAATATAAAAACTGATGAACTGAGTACTAAAAGAAATAAATTTATTAAGTATTTTTCTTAAAAATTCAATAATGTATCAAATGTACATTGGTAAAATAAATGCTATACACATTTAATTTTTAAAGTACAATATTTTGACAATCTTTCAGAAATAGATTTTGAAATGTTAAAGAAATAACTGCAAAATTCCATTTTTGTTTTGTTCCTTAAGGTAAAAATGAAGAACAGCCAGTGCTACAGTTTTGGCACCTCTGTCTCATAGCTTTGTGAGTGTGGTATGTTAGGCAATTTTGGTTGCAAGATACAGAAACTTAAACATGTGACCTCAGGGCATAGGGTGTTTCCTGTTCCTTTGGTGTGTAAAGAATACAGATGCAAATTAGTAAAACAGAAATCTCAGCTGTGCTATCAGGCTTCCCAGGAATAACAGAGAAGTTGAACAATCAAGTGTCCTAGGAGGAGAGGAATGCAAATTGAGTTTGTCTTTGTATAACACAGAATTTGAAGAGAGTTCAGAACCCAAGTCATCAGTAGTTGTGGATCTTTTCTTTAGAGCACCGATTCTCATCCTGCTGGAACATACCAATCGCCTGAGGGGTGTTTTAAAAATACAAATATTAAAGCCCCATCGGCAAAGATTCTTATCTAATATATCTGGGGAAGTGCCTGTGTCACTGTTTTTAAAAATCTCTCAGCTAGATTCTGAATGCCTTGCTCTATGTGTTGCCTGATTTTGCTATTTTCTTGGTGTCTGTTTCGTGAGTAGCCCACTATCAGTTGGCTTCCTCAGTTTCTACTATTTGTGTCTTCCTTTCTTGACCACAAATTTATTGCCTCATCTCCTTCAAGCCTCAAATGTCACCTTTGTGTTCTTATTATAAATCATACCCCACCCCCTGGCACTTTCTAGTCCCTTTCCCTGTATTATATTTATCCAATACTTGTACCTTCTAATATGCTACTTGATTTACTTATTATCTATTGCCTGTCCCATCCACCAAAATACAAGACACACAAGGCAGAATATTTGCATTTTTATTCATACTGTATCCCCAGCACCTAAACCAGAGAAGATGCTTAATAGTTGTTGAATGAATGAGTGAATGAATGTGTGAATGGACGTTTTCTGCTTAGTCGTTGGCTGATATCAACATTTGCTCATTGGTGATCTGTCAGGGCCCTTCTTGCCAATGGCCACTTCCTTCTGTGCCTCCTTTTGGATTCAGCTTCCACAGTTAATAGTCTGATTGGACCAACTTTTTTGGACTAAGTTTTTTCCCCAGGTCTTTTTTGAATGGGTATGACTTGGATGTTTATGGGTCAGGTGCCCTCTCAGAGGTAATCAGAAGTGATTCTGAGATTATACAGCACAGAAGAGTACTGCCTGGGGCCACCTCTTCAGAAGGGGCTATGGGTAAATAGTTTCTCGAGAAGCCAATTTTGGTACAGAGTGAGTGTTCATTCAGTATATTACCTAACCCTGCAAAACTTCTGGAAAACAGCATTACAATTCCTGTCTGTCTTAGCTCAGCAAGTTCTTCAGAATTTTAGGGAAGAATGTATGGGAAACACTTATACATATAAGGTGTTTTCAATATTAATTCATTATAAAAATAAAACAAGATGAATGTGAGAAGTTATATAATTTTAGATGACATTTAAACATGACATTTAATAAAAAGCCTAAGGAAAGTTGTAGGAGAGAACCTAGGAATTTAGAAACATGTTAAATACCTTTGGGATTCTTTCCCCCACCCTGAATGTTTTTTAAGTGTTATTCTCATTTTACTGATTTCTATTTGGCAGGGGCTCCTGATACATAAATTCCAAAATGCCATTTAAGAAGAGTAAATGCAAAGATTTGCATTCAATCTCCAAAACCAAACTATACAAATACAGGTTGAAGGAGGTAGGATTTTATAGCCGTATGTGTATGTGTATATACATACACACACACACACACACACACACACACACACACACACACACACACACACACACACACCATGATGTTTATGAACAATGTGGGCTTATAGAAAAATATTAATGGGATATCACACTGAATTTCGAAATTATCATCCTAGGAATGCAGAAAATTGTACTTTTCTACTCCTTTCTTTATACCTGGAATATTGAAGTCAGTTCCAGATGTCACATTTGAAGAGGCACGAGGGTATGGTTTGGTGAGAATGCTTGTAGGCGACAGATGGGGCATGAGAGTGAAGGGTGGTATAAGAAGGCACATGTTATAGTTGCTGACTTCAAATGTTTGAAAGCCTATTTATGGAAGGGGAATTAATACTAAATTGAGATTCGCTGGGCACTTTAATACACATTCTATTCATATTTGTAATGTTTTAAGGTCATGTTATTATTTTCTTATTTTAGAGCTGAGCAAACTCATACTTGGAGCTGTTTTATAAGCAGTCCAAGGTCATACAGCCAGGAAGTTATAGACCACACCACTGTGGAGTTTAAATCCAGTGGTGTTTCTACCAATACCATAGTTACCTATAAAATTTAAAGGAAGATACATTTTAGCTCAATGTACAGACTAGACCTTATTAACAAAATATTAAAAATGCATGCTAATCATAGAGCCAAAGGAACACCAGAAATGAAGCCTAGTGAATTTAAATGATTGAACCATGTTCATTCCATAGTTATTGGAAAATTGAGCAACCAAACTATAATTTACAGTCTGTTTTTTGTTGTTGTTGGAGCCGTTGCCCTTATCTGATAACTGGGTAATACAGTGTGGAACTAGAGGGTGTGGAAAGAGGAAGGGCAGGGATGTTTGTGAATTACTATAACTATTTGGCATACTCTTTCTTTATTAAAACAAACAAAGAACGTGAGTGGTAGTAGGAGAGGGTTTAAAATGATAAGCAGAGAATGTCATCTAGTAAAGGAGAACAGAATATTGTGGACGGTTAGGGAAAGTGGGGACCATGGATTGTACTGTATTTCCCTCTTGCTGAGTAGATGCTCAAAATCTATTTCTTGCAGTGCATCAATACTTCGACAAATATTTAAAGATAACCTTTTTAGTTGCTGAGCAGTGTGCTCTGTCTGAGAGCCTAAAATGAAGACAGGAATCTCCATCTTTTTAAGGACTCACAGTCTAGTAAGGAAAGACCATCAAGCAAAGCAATGAGAAAAAGGAAAGTGGAAGGATTATCACAGAGAATAGGTAAAAGGTTCTATGAAAACAGAAAGGAAAGAGCAGTTAATTCAGTGTGTGTAAGGTGAGGATATGGGTGTGGTGAAAGGAGGAGATGCTAGGGAAGATTCCAAAGAGTAAATGATTCATTATCATTATTATCTTGGACAGTAGGAGATCACCTGGTTAAATGAGGGGTGGATTTCAGATGGGGAAAGACACATAAAGGCCTGTTGAATCTCTGTGCGTAACATGTGGTGGGAGTTGGACCCAGAGCTGAAGAGGTCTAGGGATCAGATCATAAATGGCCTTGTATATCATGGTAACTAACTTGATCTTGATTGTCCAGGTGGAGAACCTCTGAGGGATTTTAAAGAGGGAGGCTCTGTGTTTTTGAAGCATTCTCTGGCAGTCATATTAGAAGCAAAAGTGAAATTAGAAAGGCTTGGCCTAAAGAGTGGCAAAAAGGTTGAAATAGTGGAAACAAATTATTAGTCACAGAATTAAGAGGAAGAATTCATCTGTCGAATTTTAAGTCAAGAGACGACTTTAGTTGCTTGCCTAGCTGTTGGGATGGCAAGATTTTATCAATGGAATTAGCCCATATTAAAGTGAGTAGCAGAGTGAATAACAGGAAGGCCTCCGATTGGGACCCCATGGCTGCCCTGTTTATGTGCATTAGCTGATGACTCTTTTGAGCTGAATTTGGGAAATACCATAAAAATGATTCGGCAATAAAACTAGAAGAATGAAGACCTAAAGTCAGTACATGTGGAGAGAAATAACTAGGACTGGTGGCTGTGGAAGCAGGCATTGTCAGAAGGGCCATCTGTGGATAAATTTTGGACTGTCCAGTGGAAGTATCGTCCAAGAAAATAAAATGATCCGACTCCAGCCCTTCCTGACTACAACCCACACCCCTCGATCTGCCTTCATCCTTTCGCCACACCACAGACTGGGGGAGACCCATCTCAGGGAATTTTCTCGCAGTGGGTACTTTGGGTAAAGGAATCCCAACCCAGTGAGGATGGCAGAATTCTGAAAAACCGAAGATTATATATATCCTCGAACCTAAATAATCCAAGACGAGAACAGAAGGTTTACGGTAGGTAGATGGGTCCCTCCTCAAGCCTACGCTTGCCGCCTCGAGGTCCCAAGGCTCCCACCGGGGCTGGGGGCGGTGGGGGGCTCGCAGCAGGGCGCCCCCCCCGCCCCGCCCCCTGCCCGTGCCGGGCGCGGGCTCTGCGCAGCCGCGGCCCCGGGGCGTGCGGGACGCGGGGACGCGGGTCCGGCCGCGGGTCCCCGGAGCTGGCCGGGCCGCCCGCGCCGCCTCCGCCGCCCGCCCTCCCTGACGCACAGGCGGGGGCCGCGCCGCGATTCGCCGCGAGTGGCTGGAGCCGCCGCCGCCGCCTCCCGGGCCCGCCCCGCCCCCCGCCCCCCGTCTCCCGCCGCGCCCGCCGCCTCTGCCCGCGTCTCCGTGGCGTCCCCGCGCCCTCCCCGCCTCCCCGAGCTCCGGTCGCCAGCGCCAGCGGCAGCGGTGAGTGCGGCCCGGGCGGGGGGAGCGCGCAGGCCCCGGGCGGGGCGCGCGGCTTCTGCGGGAGTCGGGGCCGGGGGTGGGGGGGAAGGGGGGGTCCCGTCCCCGCCCCCACCCCGCAGACGCCCCCACCCCGCAGCCCCCGCTGTCGCCGCCGCAGACAAAGCGCCCGAGGCCGGGCGGCCATCCCCGCGGGCGGTGGCCCCGCTCCGCCCCGCCCGCCGGGCGCGGCCCCGCGTCCGCGCGCCCCTCTTCACTGCTGGGGGAGGAAAGGGTCCCGCGTGGCGCAACAGGTTTCGGCGTCGATCCCTGCTTCCCGGCGGGTCTCGCCCTCGCGAGGCGGGCGGAGGGCAGAGGCGGCCCCCGGCGAGCGCCCGGGCGGCTCCTTTGTGTGTGGCCGCGGGGAGCGGCCCTGCGCGCTGCGGGGGGGGGGGCGCGGGCCTGCAGCGCGGCCGCCTCCCTCCCTCCCTCCCCCGGCCTCCCCGAGGAGGCACAAAGGGAGCGCGGAGCGCGAGAGAGGGTCGGCTGCCTATTCGTGTTCCTTTGGTGTGTTGGGGAGGCTCGCGTTAGAAGAGAGCCGCAGATTGGTCGGCTCCTGAGGGAGCGGGTGGGGTTCCACCCTTTCGGATGGATGCACGGTCTGGACTCCGGGCTGCTGTGACAGCTCCCCCGCCTCTCTCGGTGCTTTGACACCCTTCTCTCCACGCACGCATCCCCGGAGAAGCTGGAACTGCTGCTGAGGGAGTAACGAGGTAGCAAGCGGGTTGACAGGTCCCCCCTTTGCTGCACATTTTGTCTGTGTGGGGTATGCTCACCGTGCGTCCCAGCACAGGCTGGCAGACGTTCACATTCAGATTGCCACTCACAATACCCCTTTATTGGAAAATATTAATCCTTATGGTTTTCTTTGGCTTGATTAACCTCTGCTCCTTAGGTGTGACAAACTTTTTTTTTTTCTCCCCACAAGGAAGAAAACATAATAAAGAACAGTTTATCTTTGTTTACATACTGTGGGTCATGCTCTTACCTAGCTGGTTTCTATTTTAGTATAACAATACTAAATAGAAGGAAAATATCTTCATTTTGCTTTGAGCAGCAATAAAATACTTCTTTGTTCTAGAACCAGGAAGCTTTTATTCGTAATACTTTGTGTGGACAAAAGTTGGTGGCTGTCTTTACCCCGTGACCAGATATGTGAAAACATTCCCTAAGGACTTAGCATTATACAGGTCTATAGATTGGTTTTGTATCTTAAATTTTAGAAAATCATTTTGCTGTGTATTCAGATCATCTAGATTAAATATAACCTTACCAATTGGGTTTCCTCTATAAATTCTCCCATTAGGAAATGAATTGATTGCATTTAAGGAGTTTACCTGGCGTTTTAACCCTCATGAATCGTAAATGGAAGGAATCATGGATGGATGAGATTAGAACCTGGTGATGGTCCTAAGAGTCTGACAGCAGAACAGCAGAATGCAGAACATGTAAAGTAGTAGAGGTTGCAAAATTCATCTCCTTGGGTTTTAGTTGTTTGACAGGCATATGTGAAAACTGAATGTTCACTAATCTAAAAAGTAGAAAATATTACATTTTGACCTGTTTTTTCATGTACTCTATATAAGACTCCTTGAAGCTCTTTCTGCTCCCCAAAAACACACTTGATGTTAATAAGGACTTTTCTTTTGAAGATGCAAAATTATACAAATTAATATATTCTGTAGAAAGTTTCTCTGGCATAATTAGTAGTTTGACTTCATTCAGAATACCATTCATCTGTGTAGCATCTAACTTCAAAGAGTTCAAAGCTGTTAGACGCAATGGGAACAACTTCTTGAGAAAAGTAGGATATTTACTAATAAAAGTCACAGAAACTTAAATTTCTATTCTAGTGTCCTTGTGTTGCGATATAACTCATATACTATAGAACTCACTCTTTTAAGGTGTACGATTCCTTGTTTTTAGCATGTTTACAAGGTAGGACAAACATTATCTCTAATTCAAGAACATTTTCATATCCTGAAAAGAAGCCCCCAAACCTATTAGCTGTCATTCCCATTCCTCCTCCGCTGCATGTGACAGCCACTAATCTGCTTTTTGCCTCTGTGGATTTGCCTTTTCTGGACATTTCATAGAAATGGAATCATATAATATGTGGTCCTTTGTGTCTTTCACTTAGCATGATATTTTCAGGATTCTTCCATATTATGTATGTAGTAATACTTCATTCCTTTTTTATGGCTAGATAATATTCCATTGTATGGATATGCCACATTTCCACTTTTTGACTATTATGAGTAATGCTGCCATGGACACTCTTTTACAAGTTTTTGAAGTTTTTGTGTGGACATGTTTTCAGTACTCTTGGGTGTATACTTGGATGTGGAATTGCTGGATCATCTGGTAACTGTTTAACTTCTTGAGGATCTGCCAAACTGTTTTCCATAGCTGCTGAACCATTTTTTATTTCCACCAGCACAGTACGAGGGTCCCATTTCCTCCAAAATTTGTCAGTGTTGTCTTTTAGATGATAGCCATTCTAATGGGTGTGAAGTGGTATCTCATTGCGGTTCATTTCTGTTTTCTGAATGACTAATCATGTTGAGCACCTTTTCATGTTCTTATTGGCCATTTGTATATCTCCTTTGGAAGAATGTCTGTTTAATTTATAATAGTTTCTAAGTTTATGTTTTACATGAATTTTTTTATTTAGTCTTTGAAATAATCTTGTAAGCTAGATTTATTTCTGTTTTACTGCTAGAAAACCAAGGTGCCAAGAGGTTAAATAAGTTGATCATTTTTTTAACCTTACAGAGTTAGAGTCAGGGTCTGAATGTAAACTTAGGTCTTCTGACTCCTTCCGGAATTCTTTCTGTTTTATGAGGCATACAGAAGTTAAATTGTGTTTGCAGATTTGCTTGGCTAATTGTTGACAAAGTGGATATGCAAAATTCTCAGCTCTTCAGAGGGTAGGTAGAGTTTATATGTTATTTATTCATTTTTGTGTGTCGATTGTCCAGCACAGTGCCTGATGCATAGCAGGGACTATAATCTTTGTAAAAGAATAAATACAAATACATTTTTTAATTACAAACAAAAAATACCCACAACTAATTATCTGGTATTCTTTTTTTTGGATAAAAGCAGTTCAAATTCCAGAAAAAAAAACCATATTTTTTATCTCTGGCACATGATGTAAAAAATAATAAATGATAAAAGTAAGAACTTAAAACTCAACACTGTATCTTTCAGAAAGAAGTAAGTGTTACTCCATCTTGGGTTTAGAAAAAGTACCTGGTGGCATTAATGCATATTATAAGCTCAGTGCCCACACATAGGAGTTGGAACCCAAGTGTTTGTTAAATAAATGAATGCCTAATGAATGAATAAAAGAATTAGTTTTTACTATAACAAGTAGAGGAGATACAGCAAATTAATATATATGTCCTCCTTTTCATATATTTGATGGATTGATTGTCAAGCATGATACGTTAATTGTAAAAATTCAAACAGTACGTGGGTATAGAGAGTAAAAGCTGAAAATCTCCCTTCTTGTCCCCTTTATTTTACTCCAGGACCACTCCTGTCCCAGGTATCTTAACAGTTTGGGATTTATATTTCCAAACCTGTATCTTACATTTATGTGTACATATGTACAAATATACATATATATATCCAACCATACACAAGTGTGTAGTCACAATGGTTTTTCTTTTGCATATGGGATCATGCTATACTTACTCCTTTTTTTTTTTTTATATATTAAGACTCTTGCTTCTGTAGTCAGAAAAGATAAATATAATATTAATATTCATATTTCCTTTTCATTTGCTTTTCTTGCCTGGTGTTTGTCAAGTTTAAGATAACCTCAAAAAATGAATTTGAAAACTCTACTTATTTTCCCTGTGTTCTGAAATAGTTTAAAATGTCTGTCCTATAAACATTTATTAGAAATCACCTGACAACCATGGGGGAAGGAAGAGATCTGAGACAACCTTTCTAATTATTTTTCTGTTTTATTGTTCTATCAAGTTTTAGCCCTTATTTTTATTACATTTTGGTAAAGGAATCCTACACACACATTTCTTCCAGCCCTGATGGCTAAATTGACAAAACCAAGTGATTAAATGAATCAGTGAATGTAGGAATATATGCATTTTTTTCTTAGATCCAGGATAAAGTCCTATACACTATCTAGTTGTATAACTTCAGCAAGTTACTTATCCTCTTTAAACTTCTGTTTGTTTTTTTTTATCTGTAAAATGATAATAATCCCTACCTCACAGGAGGCTTGAAAATATTAAATAAGATGTGAGGCATTATATGAAAAATCTCAGTAGTTGCATCTAATAAAAATGAAAAAAATTATAATACTAAACTGTAACATGCCATATAAATGTAAATTTGTCACCATAGTTACTACAAATTGTTTTAGCCTAACAACAAATTTAAGGAGAAAGGATGGTGGTGCTACAGGTATAATAAATTGGAAGGATCTATAAAAATTTCCAGGCCATTTAAAATTTAATTTTGGTAGACAATGATCTCTAAATACCTGCATGCTTTTGAGGCAGGAAAGTAGGGAAAAGTACTGGAGTAAACAGATCTGGATTAATCTTACATTGTCGCTTATTAGCCTTGTGACTTTGGACAAGTTAATTTCTCTCTGTAAAATGGGAGAAATATACTTAACTTATTGAGTGGTTATGGAAAAGAGATTAGCACATAGCATGTGGCATCTACTAGGTGTTCAGATATTTTTTTTCCCTTTGCATGTAATGAGTGCCTAACAATGATGAGCTTGAAGTGTTGGGTTCTGCTATTTTAAGGTTGTGTGGTGATTTGGAAAGAACATGAGACTCCAAGTCAGAGTTTTAGCCTGTGTATTAGCACTAGCTCATGGCCTTGGACAAGTTACCTGCTCAGTTCCTTCTGTTTCCTATAAACCAAAAAAAGCAAGAGAACTAACACTTATTGAGGATCTATTTTATATGCATTTACTAGGCAATTTACAAATCTTACCTCATTTAATACTCCCAATAATCCTGTTAGAGATGATTATTATTTTTCATTTTAATAGATGAAGAAACAAAGGTGCCAGGCCTGTTCATGTTCTTTCATTCATTACAACTATCCACTCCCAGGTATGATAGGGGATACCAAAATGAGAATACTGCAACGTGAAATAATAGGTGCATAAAAAAACTAAACCAATTTTAGATGATTTACAGTAGTAAAATATAAATAGAGGGTTGTTAACTTGTCCTAATGCTTATGTAGTAATTGAAATTTTTTAATACTCATGTTGCTCATACCGCTTTACTTAAATAATTAATTAGGCTTTGTTGCATATCTGATTTGACTAGGTAAAAGTGAGGGGATAGGTGGTGGTCTTCAAGAGAAATATAAGCTTGTGTGATTGGGTGGGGGGGTGGAGAGAGAGAGAGAGAGAGAGAGAGAGAGAGTGTGTGTGTGTGTGTGTGTGTAAGTAAGAAATTCCATAGTATGGCATTTACAGAAACTATAAACTCTTGGAAAGAAGTAGGGAAAATCTGCATTATAATTCATTATTTACAAGCCCACTTGCAGAGTCATTTAAAAAATGAACCTGCCTTTGTCAGCTGGTTTGTAAAGAGCTATTGATTGTATTTTTGAAAGATAGTAATATTGTCTTTCTTTTAATAGAAATTGCCTAAGATTTTGTTATGGGTTGATTTAATTGATCAGATTTGGTGGTATCTGGCATTTTTGAATACCTTGTGCTAGGGATGTACAAAACCAAAAAAATGTTTTTGGAACATCACAAATTAAATTGTGATTCAGTAATAGTATAGAAGGTTTAGAAATTCTCTCTATTGAGACTTCAATTATTTTTATTGTTTAGTGGGAGTTAGAATTCCTATGTTTAGGTTAGAGAATTTTTATCAAAGTGACTTGAATTGCACTATGTAAATTCTCACTGACATGGGATGGGATACCTTTTTTTTTTTTTTTCAGAGTACGAAACATGGGCTCTATGTAAGAGGTAGAAAACATGGTTCTTGTCTTCAAAGAGTTTATATTTGGTTAAGGAGGCAGCAAAGGAGGAAACCAAGTAAAAGGACAGAGAGGGTTCTTGAAGCTCGTGTCTGCTCTTTGTAAAGTCAATTTAGCTGCTCTGGGCTTTGGTAAGATACCATCAGTCTCTCCTGAAATACTGTTAGAAACAACCCAGTGCTTTGAGAACTGGCAGCTGTGTATCTTTACTATCTTGTTCGTTCTCTAGTGTTCTCTTTGCTTTATAAAAATTACTATTTGGTCTAAGTACCAACTATAGTTCCTCTTCTGAGTACTCTGCTCTTTATCTCCTGGATTGTGGACTGGGTTTTCTTTTTTTTGATGACTACTAGAAAGCCAGAGCCCAATTTATGGCCCACCCTACGGCAGACGTATAGGTTTTATGCTGTCCATTTTTTTAGGCACAATTTATGGTGTCTTCTCTATTCCTTTGCTTTTATTTTTTAAATTTATTAACTTTTTGTGGTTCATGTATTCTTATGTCTCATTAGTCCTTTTCAGAACAAAATAGGGGTATATGTAAATAAATATACATGTAATCCGTGGAGGAACATATCAAGGCAACCAGATTGATATAGTAGAGACCATGTGTGGCATTTTGGTTTATTTCATGGGTCAGCTTTGATAATGCTGGTGGTATAGGATATTGCAGTATGAAGTAGTTGGAGGCATCATGTGGATTTAGTGGGAAAGGCTACTGTGATTCCTGAGCAATGTTATTGTTATGGATATAGGAGTCTTGATGGCCTGTATTTGCCATCCTTGTTATACACAAAACATACAGGATGCTGAGTAGCACAATGGGTGGGTGGCTTTTTAAGTTTAGAGTTAGATTTTCCAGAGAGATGTGGATTTGGGAAACAAGCTCTAACTTATTGGAGTTGACAGTCAGGTTGGTTCAGCTAGAATAAAATGTCTGCAGTGCATTAAGAAGAAATGAAGCTGGTGGAAAAAGTCGGGAAGTGGGTGTGGGAAGCTTTCTTCCATGATGCCATCCAGAATACCACATTGCATTTAGTTGTTGTGTTTCCTTAGTCTCCTCTGACAGTTTTTCAGTTTTGCCTGATTTTTTATGATCTTGACAGTTTCAAGGAGTCCTGGTGAGGTAGTGTGTAGAACGTCTCTCAACTTGGATGTCTGATATTTTCCTCATGATTAGTATGGGGCTATGGATTTTTGGAAAAAATACACAATGCCCAGTTGTCTTTGTCATGTCATGTGAGGGAGTGCCTGATATTTACATGGCATCGCTGGTGATATTAACTTAGATCACTTAGTTAAAGTAGTGTTTGCCAGGCTTCTCCACTGTCAAGTTACTATTATTCCCTTTTCATATTTTATTTTTAGAAGTGATTTGCTAAACTCAGTCTGTCCTCAAAATGGGAGGGGAAATTAGAAAAGCTTTTCTTTTAAAAAATATTCCTTATGGTGGATGTACCATATATTTTATTAAATGGTTTAGTATATCGTAACAGTTAAGAGAGCAGGCCCCGGAGCTACACTGCCCAGGTTAAAATCCTGGCTGCGCACTAGTTATGTGATCTCAGGATACTTTTACCTGGCCTCTTAGTTCTCCATCTGTTCATGGCGGGTGTTAATAGTATCTACCTTACAGGATATCTTGTTGTGAGGATTAAATGAGAATGTGTAAAGTACTCAGAACAGTGTATGGCACTATGTAAGTGCTAGATAGGTGTTTGCTCTTGTTATGATTTTGTCCTTACAATAATGCTGCAGTGAATTTTTTTCTCACATACACTGGTGGGGTAGTGGGTATGCTATAAGATAAATTCCTAGAACTGGGTACTTTGCTTTTGCCAAATTTCCCTTCCATTAGAGTTTGTACCATTTTGTTTATCCACCAGAGATACATAATATCTGTATTCTCATATCCATGTTACCAAATTATTTGATCTTTGCCAGTTGATTGATGCATGTCTCTTATTATGAATTAACTTGAACATCTTTTTATTGAGTCATTTAAGAGTTTAGATTTTGATTCTGCTTGTTGAGAAGCAATTCTTGCTTCATTAGCTGGGAAGTGGTACAAAATGTTTGGGGGGGAAATTATGGTAACTAGATAGGAATAATTTAGACTTGGGAAAGACTAGAAGTAGCACTGTGGTTGCGAAATGGACAGTCTGAGAAGTGGCACACTAAGTCACTGGCTTCTCTTCTGGTGTGACATTGTGGTGTCTTGGTAATTTTTTTTTTTTTAAGTTTTAAGAGGAATCACCATCCTACATTTGCAGCCAGCAATGAATGAAGCTGCAGGAGTAGAAGTTAGAGGAAAAGGTGGTAAAGTAAAACTGAAAGTTAATCTGATCCATCTTTTATGATATGCATGTCTATTATGTTGTATTATGATTATAAGGCAGAAATTAAAAGCAGTTTACATACATAAATGTGATTAACTTTAAATTTAAATTTTAGAAATTTTCTTTCCCAGTGCCTTTTCCAGTACGTACAAGCACTGCCAGTTGGTAGTTTTGTTCTGTTAGCATTAATTGCCCCTCTCCAACCCTCTCTCCCCAACTACACTGTAAATAAAAACAAAAGTGCCATATCTTAATTTACAGCAGCTGGATGGGGCTGTTAGTGAAGGTGATGGTCCTTTGTTCTTTTTGTTTCAGTTCCATGTTTGAGGGAGTTCATGAGTATAACCTTGGCAATCATGAATTATATGCACCCTTCCTCCCAGGCATTCATAGTTCCTTTACACACCACAGGCGACAAGATCTCTGGGGCATGAGAACAGATTGTTGGGGGTTGGAGGGAAAGAGGAGATACAAAATGATTACCATTCTGAAAGAAGGAAAGAAATAATAGAACCAGGAGAAGGAAGTAGACACCATGAAAATGGAATCTGGATCTTTGGAATTTGAGATTCTTTGTTTCCGAATAATTAAAAGAGTGAAGAAGGAGGCAAAGGAGAGCTCAGGCAATCTAACTAATAACTCTTGATCCAGCTTCCACAGGTTTGGTATCAATAGTACTAAAGTAGTTTTCCATGTGGACTCAGCAGAATAAAAAGCAAAGCTCCTACACCTTAAGTCAACCCAAAAGGTAATAGTTGCTTTAAATTACAAGTAAGTCTGTTAACAGACTAAGGACAGTTCTTGTTTAAGTCCTTTTCTGGTTTTTGTTTGTTTTGTTTGTTTGTTTGTTTTTATTGCCTACAGCACCTGGTACACGTGGTCTTCCTAGGAAGTCTCTCTCATCCAAGTACTAATAAGGCCTACCTGGCTTAGCTTACAAGATCAGATGAGATCAGGCGTGTTCAGGGTGGCATGGCCGCAGACTGTCCTTTTCGGTTTTGATAGGTAAAACTGGAAGGCAGTGTGGCTCCTTGAGGGCAGAAGGTATGCAGGATGCCCTGGAAGTGGTAGAGAACGTACAAGGTGGGAAGAAGGGAAGCTAGAGGCAGCTGAGAAGACAAACACGGATTTTTACAATTTTCGCCAGATCCTGATTGTCTTTACTCACAGATGAATAAAAGCTCTATTCCAAATATTTACTTCTATAGCTCATGTGCTAACCAGGCATCCGTCTTGAGTCCTGGAGAGATGGAAGCTACTACTAGAACTTTATAATTTAGGATATGTATTCAGTTTACTTCCAAAATACCTAAGCACTCCAAGATCAGAAATGGGTGGAGGACTCACAGGCGTTCAAATTAAACAGATGACTTCACTTGGACTACAGTTTAAGTCTATCTTAAACATATAATTCCTGTTAACCTGATATACATTGTGAGAATATTTAAACCTATCAGTTACTTGTCCCTTACTGTGATCAGATAATTATTGCTTTTCTCCTTAATACTACGCTGAGATCAGATACTAAGGAAATAAGAATGTTGGTAGAAGAGGAGAGGTAATTTTATAATTTACATCTTTTGTGCAGGATTATGCTGAACATTGGTTAACTTTGGGTGATATTTAAGAATTGAATCTGGTTTGCAGAGAAGGCAGCATTTTATGAAAATAATAAGTTCTTTAGGCAACTTAAAATTTAAGTCCAAGAGTATTCTTTCAAAGATTTATTTTAATTATCTATTGATTTTTTACAAGGTAGTTCCAGGAACAGTGTAGATAATACAGCATCCCGTTATATACAGTTCATTTAAACTAATTTTTTTTAATTAAATTAGTAGTATTAATTTGACAATTTTTTTGTCAAGTACTGAGATACATACATAATAAGAATATAGTATATCAAGTGCTTGTAAAAAATAACTTCGCTGTTTGATCAGAGAAATAAGACTTTGGTAGTGATTAGGAAATATGAGGCTCTTGAATGTTTTGTGCTAAAATTGGTAGACATTTGGCATCTAAATAGTGTGTTTAACTTAAGAGCTTGACAGGGTTCTTAGTTTTAGTCATAAAAGTGGTTAGGGCTAAGGAAAGGACAAGTTAGAGGAAAGAGAAAGAAAAAGGAGATCAGTTAATAGAGAATGTAGAGAAAAAAAGGATTAAGGACAAGAATTCAATTAATGTTTGTGAGAACAAAGCCTTTCCTCTGAGGAAGAAGAAATAAGGTGCTCTAGTTCCTTCTCTATTTTAGGAACACTCATTCAATTTGATTTGTTACATATGACCTCTATAAGCAAAATCAAAGAATTTTAGAATGACACTGACTTTTTTCCTATAGTCAGTCACCTAGTGATGTTTCTAGTTTCATATAGAAACTGGCATGACTGAGGGACATACTTCAAAAGAGCTGATATTTTATATTATAAATTTAATTTTAATGAATGATGGTGAGAACATTATTGGATTATCATCTAATTGTTAGTTTTCTTTTTTATAAATGTAGTGTATGCTGTAAGTATAATGCTTTATGTAATGCATATTTTTATAGAATCTAAGAATTTTGAAGGAATTTAATTAATGATCATCGGGTTTTAATGGATGATCAAAAAAAGGTGTTGGTTTTCATTTCACCAACAGTTTTCTAGGGGTGTATTAGTATCATTATACTTATGGAATCATTTCAGAATTTGTGTGCCATAGCTATACTTCTGTCCTCTGGCAGGAGATAAAGGTGTCAGCTCCCACAGACTCTTGTCTCTGGTAAACAGGGGTGGGGGAAGTCGCTGTGCTCCCAGACTTGAGAGATTTGCAGTTACACTTTATGCTGCTGAAAGTAGACCTATGACTGTATTTGACACACATGCTTGATTACTAGTGCTTACTCTGAAAAATAATCACTTTCCTTCTTCCTAAAGAAAATAAACTAAATCCTTGCAAAATTTACTACTTAAAATATCTTCAAACTAATTCAGTTGTACTTGGCACTTATAGGGCCAGGGCACACATACAATACAAAATAAAATTGACGTAGTCCCCGACTTTCTGGAGTGTATACTTTTAACAGATGCTGAATATTATGCTTGAAAATATAGGCAAGTTTAGAAACGTTTGGGAAGAACCAGATAAGCAAGGAATAGAACATGCTGAGTCCCCAAAAAAGTCTCTGAGACAGAATGATCATCAGAAAGCCATTAGGAAAACCGAGAGGGTGAGGTATCAAAGATAACAACAGTACTCATTTTTATAGTTAGGACTTGGCATATTTGTATGTGATTGCATTTTCTTCATGGAAGCTTTCACATGTCATTAATAATTTAAGGTTTTTTTCTCTTAAGATTACAAAGTAATTTCATTATCCTTGTATATATTAGAAAGGAGGGTACCTGTAACATTTGTAAATTTTCCTTTAAACTTCTGAGAATACTATATGATTGGCTTAGTTTTAGATTAAGAAAATAAGATTACACAGTGATTAGACTTTTTAATAGAATTTTGTTTAAATCAGAAATTACTGCTTTTAAAGCACTTTGACCAAATAGATGGTTCTCTAATTTTTATTTTTTATTGTTTTTTTTAGTTACACTTGACATTCAAAATTATTTTATATTAGTTTCAGTTGAACAGCATAATAATCAGACATTTATATGATTTAAGAAGTAATGCCCCGATTAATCTAGTACCTACCTGGCACCATACATAGTTATTACAGTATTATCGACTATATTCCCTATGCTGTGATTTACATCCCTGTGACTATTTTCTACCCGTGATTATTTTCTAACTACCAATCGTCATTTTTAATCACTTCACCTTTTTCACCCAGCTCCTTCTACAGCCTCTCCGCCCCCAATTGGGCAAACCCTTAGTTTGTTCTTTGTGGATATGAGCCTGTTTCTGTTTTGTTTGTTAGTTTATATAGTTCTTTAGATTCCACGTATAAGTGAAATCATATGGTATTTGTCTTTCTCTGATTTATTTCACTTAGCATAATACCCTTTAGGTCCATCCATGTTGCTGCAAATGGTAAGATTTCATTCTTTTTTATGGCTGAGTAATATTATATGTATGTACATATGTGTGCGTGTGTGTGTTGGTGTATCACATCTTTTTCCATTTATCTATTGATGGGCACTTAGGTTGCTTCCATATTTTGGCTATTGTAAATAATGCTGCAGTGAACATAGGGTCACATGTATCTTTTCGAATTAGTGTTTTGGATTTCTTTGGGTAAATACCCAGAGGTGAAATTGCTGGGTCATAAATTAGTTCTATTATTAATTTTTTGAGGAACCTCCAGGGTGTTTTCCATGGTGACTGCACCAATTTGTAAACCCACTGACAATATAGGAGGATTCCCTTTTCTTCACATCCTTGTCAACACTTGTTTTTAGATTTATTGATAGCCGTTCTGACAGGTGTGAGGGGATTTCTCACTGTGGTTTTAATTTGCATTTCTCTGATGATTAATAACATTGAGCATCTTTTCATATGTCTGTTGGCCATCTGTATGTCCTCTTTGGAGAAATGTTTATTTAGGTTCTTTGCCCATTTTTTAATTGGATTGTTTTTTGGCGTTAAGTTGTATAAATTCTTTATAAATTTTTTTGATAGTAACTCCTTATACGATGTACCATTGTGAATATCATCTTCCAGTCAGTAGGTTGTCTTTTTGTTTTGTTGATGGTTTCCTTTGCTGTGCAAAAAACTTTTTAGTTTGATGTAGTCTCATTTGTTTATTTTTTCTTTTGTTTCCCTTGCCTGAGGAGATACATCAGCAAAAACATTACTAAGAGCAATGTCAGGGTTTTTAGGAGTTTTGTGGTTTGGGTTTTAAATTTAAGTCTTTAATACATTTCAAATTTGTTCTTGTATGTGGTGTAAGAAAATGGTCATGTCAAATTTTTTTTTCATGTATCTGTCCAGTTTTCTCACTACCATTTATTGAATAGACTGTCTTTCCCCTATTGAATATTCTTGCCTCCTTTGTTATAGGTTAATTGTCCATATAGGTGTGGGTTTATTTCTGGGCTCTCTATTTTGTTCTGTTGACTGTGTGTCTGTGTTTATGCCAGTCTCTGCCCTTTTGATTACTATTGCCTTGTAGTGTAGTTTGATATTAGGTATTAGGATACCTCCAACTTCGCTCTTCTTTCTCAAGATTGCTTTGGCTATTCGAGATCTTTTGTGGTCCCATATACATTTTAGGATTATTTGTTTTCGTTTCATGAAAATGCCATTGGTATTTTGATAAGGGTAGCATTGAATGTAGGTTGCTTTGGATCGTATGGGCATTTTAACCGTGTTAATTCTTATTCATGAGCATGGTATGTTTCCATTTATTTGTATCTTCTTCAGTTTCTTTCTTCAGTGCCTTATAGTTTTCCAAGTACAGGTCTTTTACTTCCTTGGTTAAATGTCTTCCTAGGTATTTTTTTTTTTTTGATGCAATTGTAAATGGGATTTTTTTTATCTCTCCAGTAGATCATTATTGGTATATAAATATGCAACCAATTTCTGAATATTAATTTTGTATCCTGCTACTTCACTGAATTCATTTATTAATTTTAGTAGTTTTTTGGCAGAATCTTTAGGGTTCTCTATATATTATCATCTACACATAATGACAGTTTTACTTTTTCCTTTCCAATTTGGATGGCTTTTATTTATTTTTCTTGTTTGATTGCTGAGCCTAGAACCTCCAGTACTATGTTGAATAAAAGTGGTGAAAGTGGGTATCCTTGTCTTGTTCCTGATCATAAGGAAAACGCTTTTAGCTTTTCCCCCTTAAGCTGTGGTTTAGTTATATATGGCCTTTCTTATTTTGAGGTATGTTCCCTATCCCACTTTGCTCAGAGTTTTTTTTTTTTATCATAAATGGAAACTAGATTTTGTCAAATGCTTATTCTGCATCTATTAATAGGATCATATGAGTTTTATTCTTCATTATGTTTATGTTGTGTATCATGTTAATTGATTTACGGATATTGAACGAGCCTTGCAAAAAAAGATGATGCTTGTACTTATACATTATAGAGTAAAACTACTTTTAATTTTTTATTATTTCATTTACATAAATTTATCTTAGTCACTGTTCATAATTTTAAAAGCCTTTAAACAACAAGGCATTCTCAGTGATCAAACTATAGAAAATGAAAATTGAAAAATTATGTCAGACTTCATTTTCTAAAGATGAGTGGGAAAAGAAGTAAGTCCAGGGCTTGTTTTAACTTATATTAAGTAAGCAAAAGTATATGTCATCTCCCCTGTGAAATGTTTATTAGTTTAAAAATTACTTGTTTATTTTCTTAGGTTTTACTTTTTATCACATAGATGGAAGCTTTATTAATGTTTTTGTACCCTTGACTATATGCTCATGTAGTGTGTGTATATGTGCATGTAGTTATTCAAGTTAATAAACATTATTTAAGGATCTGTTGCATTCAACGAATAAGTAATAGTGTCCCTTCTGTCAATGAATCTTCATTCACTTTAGAAGCAGAGATAGTTATACTATATGATAACTATAACAGAGATAAAATAGCTGAACTAAGGAAGGAGACAGTGGTTGTTCATTCTCACATAGAGTGTTGTATTAAGAAAGGTTCCACAGAGAAGATGAAGCTGAGATAAGGTTTAAAGAAAAAAAATGGGAATTTTTTTGACCAGATAGATAAACAGATGGGAGCATATGCCAGAGTACAAATGATGAAGTAGCATTGCGGGTTCAGAGAACTGCAGTTAATTTCTTGCTGATGGGGAGAACATGAAGTGGAGAGAGAAGCAGAGGCATGGTCAAGAAAAGACTTCAGTCTTTTAAAAGAGTTGGCAGTAGAGGACTATTCAAGATTTTTAAGTAGAGTAGTGAGATGGTTAATTTTGCAAGAGCCTGACATCAGGAAATCTTTCAGAGGTTATACAGTAATTGAGGCAGTAGTGCTGTAGAAGAGGAGAGAGTCAGCAGGTTCTGTGGCATTTGTATAGACGGTATAGGAAGAGAATAACTTCACAAACATCTCTCCTAGGTTTTTGGCTTTGGTTTTCATAACGTGTAGGTGCATGCACATGTGTTGGGAAATAATGTAGGAAAACTTACTATCAAATGCTACTGTAATTTTACCAAATTTTAAAATTAAAGTAATTTCAGACTTACAGAAAAGTTATAAAAATAATTCAGAGAATTCTCATATTCACCCCAAATGTTAACTTTTTACGTTTACTTTTCATAAAACAACAGATATTATTTTATTTCTGAACTATTTGAAAATAATGTG
This sequence comes from Cynopterus sphinx, assembly GCA_030015415.1. Classification (NCBI taxonomy): domain Eukaryota; kingdom Metazoa; phylum Chordata; class Mammalia; order Chiroptera; family Pteropodidae; genus Cynopterus; species Cynopterus sphinx. The sequence continues at coordinate 166,576,045 of CM057379.1, read as the reverse complement.
CAGACATTATATCTCTTTGTCCCTAAGTACTTCAGTGTGCATTTCCCCCCAAACAAGCATATTTTTTTACATCACTGCAGTATAATCTTCAAAGTCAGAAAATTAACATTGCTACAATACTGTATTGTCTTAATTTGAATTTTGCTAAATTTCCTAACGTCCTTTTGAGTAAGTGATGGACTTTTTTCTTGGTATAGGATCTAATCTAGGATAATGTGTTACTTTACTTGTCATACCTCTTTAATCTTCTTTAATCTGAAGCACTTCCTTTTTCTTTGTGTCTTGCGATATGACATTTTGGGATAATACAGTTCAGTTATTTTGTAGAAATATTGCACTGTTTGGCTGATGTTTCTTCCTGATTAGATTCAAGTTATGCATTTTTGGCTGGAATACTACAGAAATGTATCAGTGTATCATATCTGGAGGTCCATGCTATTATTGTTCCATTACTGGTGATATAAATATTTATCATTTGGTTATGGTGGTCTCCTCTAGGTTTTCCTCTGTAAAATTACTTTTCTTTTTCTCTTTGTAATTAATTAGTAAGTATCTTTTGGGAAGATACTTTGAGACTCTCTGAATATCTAATTCCTTATAAAATTTTTCCCACTAGTTCTAACATACTGTAAGAATTCTTATATCATCCTATGTCCTTTTGACGTGTACTCATAAATCATTATATTTTGGCAACAAGATATTAAGGAGTTGTCTTTTATTTTCCCTACCCAGCCTTTGAATCTGCCAGTTTTTCAACAAGCCTTGATTCTTTTTAGTGGGAATAGAAACAAAATCTAGGCATGTATGCTCATTGCTACTGAGCAGTCATTGAATTTAGGCCTTTTTATTATTAGTCAAGGTTCTCCAGAGACACAGAGCTGATAGGACTTATGTGTAAGGAGATGCAGCATAAAGAATTGGCTCATGTGGTTATAGAGGCTGGCATGTCTAGTCCTTAGGGTGGGCTGGAGGCAGGAGACTCAGGGAAAACAGATGTTCCAACTTGAAGGACATTAAGCTGGAAGAACTGATGCTGCAGATTAAGTTTGAAGGAAGTCTACTGGAGAACTCTTTTATTAGAGAAGGGTCAGTCTTTTTGTTCTATTCAGGCCTTCAGCTGATTGGATGAGGCCCACCTACAGTATACAGAGCAATCTGCTTTACTCTAGTGATTAAAATGTTAATTTCACTCAAAAACATTCTTGCAGAAACATTCAGAATAATGTTTAATCAAATATCTGGGCACTCTGGCCTAGTCAAGTTGACACAAAATTCACCATCGAATCCTTCTCAGTGGACAGAGCTAGGGTACACAAACACACACATATATATTAAAAACTATGAGTACCTATTAATTTTTCTTATTCCAACCATCATTATGAGTATATTCTGTCCTTCTTCCGCCCTTTCCATTTTTGTAACACCCTTCTTTCACAGAAGTTTGGCTCCCATTATTCACAGTTTGATTATTTATTTGCTGAGTCCTAGAATACACAGAAAGTCCTAGAATACACACAAAGTACAGTAATTCAGAATTCCTAATTCTTAACACTTAAAAAAACCCATTTATTGGAATTCAGTATTTATATTGGATTTTTTTTTTTTTTGCTTATAGCCTGAATGTAATAAAAGTACTGTGTTTAAAGGTTACTTGGGTTAATTTTCCTCTCCTCTTTCACCCCTTTAGTGCAGTTATGTCTTTATTTAAAATGCCATTAGAGACACATTTTTCAGTTTTATTTCTATTTTAGTTTTTTCCCCCCTCTCGTACTTGTTGATCTTGTTATAATCTTTGACTATGTGAAACATTAACATGATTCCAAAAGTCAGAACTACACAGAAAGCTCTATTCAGAAAAGTGCTACTCATCCCTTCCATTTCTGTTCCAACCCCCATATTTTCCACCCATTCCCCCTACTTCCTATAGGCAATTATTCTTATTAGTTTCTCATTTATCTTTGTTTCTCTGTACAAAATGAACAGGTAAATGTATATATTTTTCTTCTCTTTATTACACACAAAAAATTCCTTTGCACTTTGCTTTTCCCACTTACGTCATAGATCATCTTCATTCATTTTCACAGCTTCATAGTACTCCATTGGGTGACTATACCAATTCTTTATTAAACTATCACTTTATCTATGGACATACAGGTTATTTCCAATTGTATTTTCTCATTTCAGTTTTACTACAATTAATAATCATGGGCAACATGGATTTTTATATTATTGAAAGTCTATCTTCCCCCTTTTCTGTGTCTTTCTTATTTTGTATATTTGTGCTTTTCTTTTTCTGTATTAACCTTGTTCATTTTCTTAATTAAAAAAACAAGATTTTGGTTTATGAATTAGATACATATTAAATTCTCCATTAATTTTTTAAATCTATTATTTATATTCTTGTGTTTTCTTTTGGCTTACTTTATTCTTAATTAGAAGCTTATTTTTATTATTTATATAAATGTTCAAGATTACAGATTTTTTTTCAGTGCATTAAATGTATCATTTTAATCTTTTTTAGAGAATTACTTTTGATTTTATTTTTTGTTTTACTCAAGTTGTTTAATAGTAGAAAGGTTTAAAATTTTGAGGTCAAATGCTCTGTTGCTTTTTGATTTTGTTAGTAATGTCTACTTTTATTAGAATTGCGATCAGGGTTTGTATTTCTACTTCATGAAATAGGCTGTTGCTTTCTTTATGACCTATATGATCACTTTTTGAGGGGTCAGTATTCATGTCCACTTGAGAAGGAGGTTTAGTTTTATTATCATGTATAATGTTTGACTTATACCTGTAAGACCTACCTTATGTTATGTAAGTTGCTTATATTTATAGTTATTCTTATATTCAGTTAAGTTCATGTGTGTTAGTCTTATATATTATTATAGTTGTTTTCCTGTGTCTTTTTGCATCCCTTGTAGTTTCTGCTTTTTAATGATAATTGTGTTACTTTATACCTAGATATTAACTGTTATGATTTCATTGTATATTTTAGCCTTTATCATTAAATACTTTCTCTTTGTCACTTTCAGTGCTTTTTTGACTTTAATTTTATAGAATCAGTATCACTGTTGTTGCTTGTATTGTTTCTTTTTACTTGATAAGTATTTGCCAATCCCTTTATTTTTAGCCTTTTTGATTTATTTTGTTTCGGGTTATCCTTTGCACACATTTAGTTAGGTTATTTTCATGAACCATATTAAAAATCATTTTAATGACTCAAATTTGATCTCAGTTGTCATATTTATGTTATAAATACTATGTGCATTAAGTTGTATTTTTGTTTCTTTATGATGTTTTAATTTAAATATTCTTCGAGTATTTTGAATTTTATTTTTGTTATTGGTATAGCAGCTAGTTGCATACTTGTGCCTTTTCAAATGGCCTCCTTCCTTGTTTTCTTATTTAACTTTCTAATTTATGTTCCCTTTTGAATGTACTTTCATTCTTACCTATTGCTTTTTCAACTGTCAATGAGTTTATTCCATGTTTTTCTTTTTCACTCACTTTTCCCTTTTTTTAGTTGCATCATCTCTACTTTGTCTTCATGCTTTAAATGCAACTTTGTCTTGCTTTTTTAGTTTGACGGTCAATCCTTTGCTGAAGTTTCCCAGATCAATTTTTAGTACAGTTCTTAAGAAATGCTCATGGGTACAATTTTCCAAGTTTGCATATTTAGTTTTTCTATATCCTCTATACTGGAAGGACAGCTTGGCCAGAATTCTATCCTTTGTTCATGCTTTTTTTTTTTTTTTCTTATTTACAGTGTGGCCTTGCTTTATGTTTTTTTTTTATCTTTTCTTTTCTTTTCTTTTCTTTTCTTTTCTTTTCTTTTCTTTTCTTTTTTCTTTTCTCTCTTTTCCCTTCCTCCTTCTCTCCCTCCCTCCTTTTCTCCCCTCCCTTCCTTCCTTCTTTCCTTCCTTCCTTTCCCTCCCTCCCTCCCTTTCCTTCCTTCCTTCCTTCCTTCCTTCCTTCCTTCCTTCCTTCCTTCCTTCCTTCCTTCCTTCCATCCATCCATCCATCCATCCATCCATCCATCCATCCATCCGATGCCAGTGTTAATTTTCTTGTCCATGTAATTTTTTGATCCTTTTGCTTTGAATCACTGATTTTATTTTCTCTTTTATCTTTAAAATCTAATAGTTTTACTGAGGCATGTCTTGGAGTTTATTGTAGTAGGTCAATTTCCCCTACTACCTGGTGGATTCTTTTATATGTAGAATTAGGTCTTTTATTTCTGAAAAATTTTCTTGGATTATAGCTTTAAATATTAGTTTAGTTCAATGTATTTTTTCAGGGCTCTGTATGCATAATTCTGTCTCCTTTGCCTAGCTTTAAAAATATTTCTATTTTTACTTCATTATCTCAGTTTTATTCTCTTGGTTCTTTTACTGTGTTTTTCAATACCTCTTGAGTTCTTATTTGAATTTATTCTTGCCCGTCTTGAAATTTAGTTTTCAATTTTGATATGATTTTATCTTCTATTTTTTACCTGACTTCAGTCACTTCTTTCATTTCTCTTTGCTTTTGTCCATTCTGTTTTTAGGTTTTAAATTTCTGATCCAGAGTGGTTTGTTGTTGTTTCATATCCTAAATGCTTATTTAAAGAGCTAAAGTTTAGTTTGGAATTTTTATAAAGTTTTCTCTTTTATTGTTTGGGGGAGTACCTTTCATCATCTTCATTTTTTATAGTAATTTTATATAGATGAAGATTGTTTATGCCTCTTCATTTTTGTGAGCAGCACTGAGGTTTTAGGGGATCTTAGGAGAATTCTAATTCAAAAGTCCACTTCTCTGTTCCTGTAGCAAAGTATAATTTGTTGGTTGTCTTTATTTCTTCTTTAAAAGATTGTGTGTGTCTCAGTTTGCCTCAATGGTTGATAGATATCAAGGTAGCTTCCTGAAAGGTGGAGGGGATCATAAGGAAGGGGTTCAGGAAGGGTGATTGCCTTAGGTCTGGTCCCTTAATTTTAAGCATTGAAACCAGTATAATGAACTTCAGCTAAAAGGGGGATTTAATGAAAGAATTCTGGCAGATCACCCTAAACAGAATGACACCTGGGCCCTCTTAAAACTCTGAAACTAGGGTGAGAGGTGAAGCAACATGTTTGAGGTTTCAGTGGCTCCACAAACAGTACAAAAGTCATTAAAAGCAGGAAGTGCTGCTTTGGTGCCTCCTACCTCAGTGGTATGCTTTGTACAAGAGGCGGTGGTCACTTCAGTAAAGCCCTTTTAAATAAATTAGTTTTGTGTAAACAATCACCATAGTTTCTCATTTAAAAAATTGATTTTGCATGTTACATATTCCTACAAAAAATATTTTTTCAAACTACTATTGCCACAATCTCACTTCTAGAATATATGTTAGTTGATGAAAAAAATGATATTGCCTCAATTGTTAAAAATACTGGCTAGCAAAACTTGTTTTTGACTGTCTGAAGGTATCCCAGAACTACCTCTGTGATTTGTTTGTGGATTCTGCAGATCAGATAACCTGCCAGTAGAGATGTGGGTGCTAGAGTGAAGAGAAATCTAAATATTGCAAGAAGCACCTAGGAGCTGAAAGTATTTATAGATATTAAAGTGAGAAAGCAAGGTGGAGGATGAGGTATTGGTGAATATTATAACAAAAGTGAGGTAATTTCACAAATGAAAATGTTCATGTTAAATAGGAACTTTTTCCAAGTGTTGAATTACAATGAAAACTCAGTCTATAAAGGTAGTCAGGTAAAATAAATCATTTCTAAAAACCAAAAGTTAAGAGTTGTCTCAGCATAAAGAAGGCTTTATAAAATGCCTCTCTTCATTCATGATCCCGATGGGCCAGGTTTCAAGATCTTTCAGTAAAGGTCCCTGAGCTATGTAATTTAATATTCTATTTAGAGTAATGCATGCTCTATTCATAGTGCTTTGTCAAGTTTAAAATTATCTATATTTGTTTTACTCTTACTTTTTCTCCTGATTCCGAAATATTCTTCCCAGTGGCACCTAAATGAAAAGCTGGCAGGATCATAAGAAGGGATTTTATTCAACTAATAATTTGTTATACATTTATCATGTGCCAGTTGTTGTCCCAGGGAAACAAATAGACATATTCAAGTGACTAAGCCAACACATACTTTAATTTCAGAAATTGATTTTTTGCCTCTATTGACTATATAGGTAAAATAGTTATTAAATTTGGAACATGCTCTTGTGTGTTAATATGTGTTACATGCAACACCTTTGAACTCTCTTTTCTGGGTCAAACGATATGATAATTCATTCTTCACCTAAGAGAGCTGACTGTTCTTCTGACCAACCACTACTGTTTACACATCATAGTGAATGCATATTGTAGATAGCAATTTTTGCTTTCTTTAGTTATCTAATCACTTAGAGTAGAATATGGTGATAGTGATAGAGAGTGAGAGGAAGACTACTGAGAAAATGACTCCAGTCACAAAGTGAGAAAGACCTAAGTAGACAGGGAACAAAAGTCTCTAGTGCCAACAAAGCAGCAAAGGCAGGAATTCTACTTGCCTGCATCTTTTGATCTTCAATTATTGTATTTGTCAGAATTGGCCCCCACCTTCTCCTCCTCAGCAGTCTACCTGGGGGCCAATACTCAGGTCTCTTTCATAAAGAATTTTAGAATATGATGGTGAATATGTGAATATTTTAAAATTATGTATAGTCTATTGTCTCTTCTTGATTTTGAAATAAAGAAAATATTGCTAAGTGCAAAAAAGAGTAAAAGGGTTGTAGCTTCCTCTTTTACAGTGTTAGTGTTTAAAGATTGTCTTAACTTTATCATGGATGTTTTCAAATGAACCACTGTTTACCTATCATAAACTTTGAACAATTATTACTACATGGTCATGTATATCTCCCATCCTTTTATTGATCAAGTCCAAGCCATATTTTGTCTGTAAATATTAAAGTATATGTCACTAAAAGAAAAGGGACTCTTTAACAAACAACTGTAATGTCATACCTAAAAAAATGAACGATTCTTTCTATTTGATTTTAAAGACCTTTATTATTTATAATAAAAGCTACTACATAAACAAGAGCTTGAGAAGTAGTATAAGTTACATTTTGGACTCAGCCTTAGGTTTAAATGTCAGTTTTGCTGTTTATAAGCTGTATGGCCTTGGGAAGGTTAACCTCTCTTCATCTCACTATCCTGTTTCCTCAGCTGTTAAATGGTAACTATAATTCTAACCTTACGGAATTGGAGCGAATTATAAATGAAACAATGCACATAAAAAGGTTAGGATGCTGCTTTATGCGCTTTATGCATAGAACATTCTGAATAATGTTAGTTGTTGTTTTTTTTATTTGGAAGTGTAAGTAAATAAACAGATAACTAATTTGAAATTTCACCTTAAGGAGATAACTAATTTGAGATTTCACCTTTTCGTGTAGTATAGGTGATGTTTCAGAGTGATTTGCATACAACAATCCTCTAAGCTTTTGTGTTTTAGGGAATTCACAATAGTCTTGGTATTGTTTTAATTCAAAGGCACATTAATATCTTTCTCAAAAGCAAACTTGATTTGTTTTAAATGATGTTTTCATATGTGTGCTGGTGTAAAAACTGAGATACCCTAAGAGATTGATTTATAAGTCTTCCTACGGGTTAAAAATAAAGAGCAAATCTAAGTTGCCCTTGCAGTACCAGTTTGTTTAGAGTTTGGGTGTCTGTGAACATAAAAATTGTATCACCATTGTTGCTTATACTTGACTTTCTTCCCTCACCCAAATACATTTAATCTTTTTATTATTATTATTGTTGTTTTACCCCATTCACGATGTACAATGTTGAAAGAAATTTGTCTTTGGCAGCTGAAGTTTTTTCATAGTCGTATGTTCCAATTATAATGTAAGTTGGGGATAAATTGCTCAGCATATCTAATTCATTTTACAGACTTTCTGGAACATATTGCTTATGTATTTTTAGTTTTTTTTAATATTTAAAGTACACATCATTTTTATTCAGATTTCCTGATTTACAAAATGGCCAATTCTGTTGTTTATTTTTAAATTATTTTTGACAGCTTTATTGAGGTAAAAATTACATGCCATAAGAGTCACCCATTTTAAATGTACAGTTTAGTGATTTTTAGTAGATTTATAGAACCATCACCACAATTTCATTTTACATTTCCATGAGCCCCCAAAAGTTCCTTGTGCCCAATAACAGTCATTCCCTATACCTCTACCCCCAGCCCTAGTCAATCACTAGCTTACTCTCTGTCTCTATGATTTTGCACATTCTGGTATTTCATATAAATGGAATTATATAATATGTGACTTTTGTGTCTTGCTTCTTTATTTAACATAATCTTTTAAGGTTCATCTGTATCCGAGCTAAATTTTTTTTATTGCCAAATAGTATTCCATTATATGAATGTGTACCATGTTTCATTTGTCCATTGAGAATTGATGGACATTTGGTTGTTTTCATATCTTGAGTGTTACAAATGATACTGTGAACATTTGTGTTTGTTTGTGGGGACATATTTATTTAACTAAAAAGATTACTAACATGAATGAAATTATTGTTTTCTGTTATTCATGGTTTTTTAATTTTGATTTGTTTGTATGACAACATAATATAGTAGAGAGAAACACTGTGCAGGGTTTTAGGAGTGTGGGTTTCGTGTTGTTACTCACTCACTGTGCCAACCTTAGGAGGGTAAATCTAGGTCTCTAGATACTGGTTTCTGTTTTATGTTGAATGTTTGTGTCCCCCCAGAATTGTGTTGAAAACTAATTCGTGATATGATGGTACTTGGAGGTGGGGCCTTGGGAAGAGATTAGTGTTATTATAATAGAGACCCCAGAGAGTTCCCTTGCCCCTCTACCATGTGAGGACACGTAGAAAATGGCCCTCTGTGGATCAGGAAGTGGGCTCCCACCAGACACTGAATCTCCCTGTGCCTTGATCTTGGACTTCCCAGGCTCCAGAACTGTGACAAACTTCTGTACTTGTAAGCTACCCATTCTATGGTATTTTAGTTATAGCAGCCCAAACAGATGAAGATAGGTTCCTTATCAATAAAATGAGAAAGTTGGAGTAGATCAATTGTCCCCAACCTTTATGGCTCCAGGGACTGGTGTTCTTTGAGAATATAATGCCTGACTATCTGAGGTGGAGTTGAGGCGATGATGCTAGCCATGGGTAGTGGCTGCAAATACAGATGGAACTTTGCTAACTCGCCTGCCACTCACCTCCTGCTGTGCAGCCCAGTTCCTAGCAGACCAAGGACCAGTACCAGTCTATGGCCCTGAAGTTGGGGACCTCTGAAGTAGGTGTAGGTGATTCTCTGTGGTTCCCAGTCTGTGATTTATAAATCTGTTAATTTCTGTAGTAATTTCTCTATTAATTCTCTATGCTCAATTTTCTTTTCAGAAATAAATGGGGATATTAATAGAATTGTATGCTGTTATGAAGTGAAATAATAATTTTGGATCATAAAACAACTGCCAGGATGTGCTAAGTTACTTTTAGTAAGGTTGTAATCATTTTAGTGTGTTAGAAGATCAAGAAGGCTTTAGTGGGAATGCTTTGGCTGTGGCCTCAGTGGAGAATCAGTGGTAGTAAATCAGAATTAGTGGAGGATGTAAATTTAGCTGCTAATAATAGATGCCATTTATTGAGTGCTTACCATCCAGGAACGTACTGAACACTACATACATTAGCTCACCTAATCCTCAGTCCCATGAGTTAGTTTCAGGGATTCATGACCATAAAAAAAATGAAAAGAATTGCCCAAACCGCCTATCTAGTAAGTGGCTGCCTTGGGATCACACCTTGGGTCTGAGGCTATGATCTTTAGTGCTGCACTAAACTGCCTTTCAGGGAGGGGAACTCTTTGGATCAGAATCCTGTAGAGGTCTTCAATGGGGGAGGTCTTTGCTTGGTAAGGATAGCTAATATTGTTAGGAGTCCTTATGAGGGATGACGGAGTTGATAATTCTGTAGTTTTCCATATGCATCTTATATTACTTTGTTTCATGTGAGAGTGAAGTGACATTTCACAGTTGAGTGGCATTTCAGTTACTGAATAAGTTAAAGGATTCCAGTATGTTCAGTATTGTTTTTGTGGTTTTACCTAAAAAAATGTCATAGCATACATTTTTTTTTTTTAAACTGGACTTCTAGTCTGATGGAAAATAACTCTTTCACATGTTTCACTGGCTTCTTTCTGCCTGGGTAATACTTTAATCATTTCTGCTTCTTGAACAGTTTTCTATTTAGTAACTTAAGTTCTTTTTTTTAACTTTTTTGTACTACTTTTTCACTTTTTCCAGTGTGTGTTTGGTATGTACAAATATTTATACTATGTAAACAAAAATACTTCATAGTGCCAGAATTTCAATATCATGTTTAAATAATATATATATTATTTCATTTGAACAAAAGTATTCTGTGAATGTGTGGTTTCTGATGTATAAACAATTGAATTACTAATTAATTTGTGTGGCAATTATTTGGAATTAGGAACTCGATAATACAGTCTGAACCTATGTTAAATCCATTAGACTGTTATGTCTGGAATGTTGGATTTAGTCTGTGATCAACTCATCAGAATGTATATATGTCTTTGCCAAGGATAGAGGAAGAACGTTTCTTTCTAGGATAAAGGTCAGGAAAGAAGAGCTTTGGTGATGACCCAGAGAAGCTCTGAAGAGGACAGGAGACATCTACAGCAGGTAAAGAAGGACTGAGATAGAGAAATTAGAACATGTGTTTACATAGTTGTTATGGCTGGCCTTACTTCCTCCTCTGTTACTGGAAGGAGACGTGCCCAGCCAGGTGAACTCAGTGGACACACCCGTTGCCCTGGAGAAGGAAGTAGTCCAGGCTTCTTGGAGCTCAGTGCAAGACTCAGATGCCACAGCCATGCAGGTAGAGAGCTCACAGATGAGGATACCATAAGTATCTCTGCCTTCTGGGAATTCCACAAGCCTGATTCTCTTTTCCTTTTTTGGTGAAGAATCAGCCAAATTCCCGAGGATTTATCAATAAAGCGACCCAGACAAGAAGAGCCAAAGATTTGAAAAATTCATATAATTAAAGAAATTTTGAAGCTGGACCTTCGAAAATGGAGGTTTACAGCTGCAAAGGGTTTGGTAAAATAGGTAGAAGGGTGAGAAGTCCTTAAAATGAACCGACTTCCCCTGCTTCTGACTTTGTAAATGACATTGTCTGTGGCTCCTGCTGAGAAGGGGTATGTACGGCAAGAGGGGTAGTTGCTCATTTTGTAGTTTTTGAAAAGGATTTTTAAGCGGTTGTTATTACTATTAGCAGTAGATGTTTGAAGTTTTAAATTTTAAATACAGCTAGACTTTTAATGTCCTACTGAACTTTTTAATGTAGAATTTTTTTTTAAGATAGATTATTGATACTTTCATAGAAAACTCAAAATCTCTTTCATTCCCTTTCCTTCTTCCTTTCTTCTTTCTCTCGTTCACCAAGTAAACTAGGTCCTGATCCATTCATAAAAATTGTATTATAAAGTGATACTTTAGCTTTGAGTTTTATTTAGAGGAATTACAAATGTTTTAGATAGCTCTATATTCTAATGAAAGTTAACCATTATTGATTTTTCATTTAGAACTGTCAACATTTAAAAAACAAATTATTGGCACCTATCATAACAAGAAATTACACAAATTTTTAACTGTTGATATGCTTTACTGGTGTATTATCCTGAAGTTTGGTAGTGTTTTCTGTGTAATTTTTTGTATGGATATGTAGAGTGATGAGACCAGTTAGGAACTGAGTTCCATAATGAATGTGTATGCTCATTTGTTTTAATCCCAAAGATTGCTCTTCATAACAACAGTTGAAGCTATTTCTAATCTGAATTTTTAAAAATTAATTAATTTTAATTCTTTAATGTCACATATTTGAGCCCTTTTACCCCATCTACCTCTAATCTGAATTTAAGGACAATATTTCTTCTGAAAATATAAGTAAGGATAAGGAGCCCACATTCTGATTTTGTTCATTGCCATTATGTGTTTGCCATTATGACGTAGACTTATTAGAGATGATTTAGTTAGCTCTAGGCTCTCCTAATGCATTTTCGCTGATGATTGTAAATGCTCTTTGAAGAACCTAACTAAATTTTCCAAATAAACTCGTTGATTTATGCTTGCTGAGAGAAGAGTTCCAGTGTCCACACTCATATCATCAACTACAATCTCTTGTGAATTGCAAATTGCCCAGTCTTGATTAAAAGGCCTGCAATTTTCTTTTCTTGCTGCTGCTCAGCATATCCTCTGCTTCCCATTGATATTATTCCTTGCTGTTCATCTTACACCAGCATAGACCTGCCTTTCTCTAGCATCCAGCAATTTATGTAGCTGCTCCATCAGTTCGAGGCTGTCCCACTAGAAGCTGGGAGGAGCTTTTTTTAAGGAAAAGCATGCATATGTGGTCCTATGATTGCATCATAAGGCATGACATCCAGGTAGTTGTGACATTGTTAGGATTCCTAGGCTAAGTGTTTTGCTTTACTGTTGGTTTTATATGTTTGTTCATTTGTTCATTTATCCATTTATTAGATAGTTTGAATGGCACATATGCCCTCACATAACCTTGCTTTGATCTATTGGGTTCTTATACCACTGGAAACCTAGTCTCTCTATACTTTTAGTTCTCAGTTCATTATCCCTAACTATAAAAGGGTCTGTTTTAGGTAGGATTTATTTCACACCTAGGAATGATATTAATTTACTTCGGCGTTGCTCGTTTTTGGTTGGAGGTAACATGCAGTCATGGCTGCACATTTTCTTTAGAGTCTCCAGTTTCCAAGGCACCTCATCTGCTATAAACTCTAGCTTTCTGCCTCTCTTATATTTAACAAATTGTGACTTAAAATAAATCATTTTAAATGACAATATGAAATATAACATGTTATTGTAAAGCATGTTATGAATTGTTTAATTCTTCCATTTCTTAGCCTGTGTCACTTGGCAATTTTTAAAAAAGACATTTTCCTTGCCAGTGTTCATTAATTCATATCAAGTAAATGTCTGTCATTGGCTTCATTCTTTGTTTGTGAATCTGTTTCAAATATTATTAAGGATGAATAAGCTTGTAAAAAATAATGATCTATGTCTATCTCATTGGAGAAGAGCATGAGCTGGTAGTTTTGTGTAATTTAACATTTAATTGCAGTGATAGAAGTAGATAGATTTTGTAAGATTTTTCCTTTATTTGTGTTCCTTTTTTTTTTACATTATTTTAATTACTATTTATGGGATATATAAGATGACCAGATAGGGAAATATTTTTTTTATGGCTGTGCTAATATTTGAAAAATCTAAAATAATTTATAAAAAACTAAATTTAATTGGAACTACTGGTACAGTAATCATTTTTCATTTCCTGTCTCTTTTATAACAACAGTGAAAGAGATTGATGGAAAGGACGTTTGAGAAGGGAGGGAGATATAAAGAGTAAACATTATAGCTTTCATGTTTTGACTGCTTCACATTTTATCCATCAATCATTTGATCTTGGCCCACACACCCAAAAACCTCTATTTCTGATTGCTCTAAATTATTTTTTCATCACTTTCAAGATATTCTTTAAAAAGCTGTTGTATCCAAAAATAAAAAGCAATTTAGTATTTTGCCATATAATGCAGTTTAGTATGCTGAGGTGCTTCTGTAATGAAATGTTTGAACAAAGTCTCTATCTCTCAGGAGGCAGAGATAAATGTAAGATAGCTTCTGGGTATCATAGTTTGCCAGGATAAACCTAGACCAGAGACTGAAACCATCTCCCCTTTTTGCTTTAAGTATATGGAGAACGCAGTGGTGAAAAATTTGGCTCTTGGCATAAAATTGGGAACCTGACTTGTAAAACTTAGATAACACAGGACTGACTCCAAGGATCCACTGCAGCTATTATTTCTTATGCGTTATGGGGTCTTAGGATTCCAGATGTTCTTTTCTCTTAGGTACTGGGTAGTTGGGTTTTATGTGTCAAGGCTTAAAACCTCAGTGTATTGATGATATTTTCATTCAGAATAAATGGCAGCAGACTTTTAAAAAAAGCTTTAAAATGACTGCTGAGACAATCTACCAAATTCTCAACTGCGGCTTTGCTTCCTTTACCAATCAGTTTTCTCCATTGACTGAAAGAAAACTCTATTATTGTAGCTAACTTAAGCAGAAAAGGGATTTATTGGAAGGATGTTGTATAGCTCACAGGATTGAAGAGAAAGATAGAGAAATAAGCTCAGAAAATAAGAAAAAACCAAAGGCAGTTGAAATTTTGTCTGTGCTCATACCAAAAGAAAAGTCTGGTTGGGAAGTCAGTTCTGTTTCTGTGACTCAAGTTATTCCTGATCTGCATTACTCCTTCAAGGTTGAAATTCCTTTGTGGGAGCATCTCATTGATAGCCTAGATCAGTGATTCTCCTGTTTCTTGCTTCCAGGGGTCTGTGAGGTCAAAACTACTTTTATAATAATGATTAGGTATTGCTAGCCCTTTACACAGTGTTGATATGTGCACTGATAATTCAGAAGAAATGATGGGTGGGAGTACTGGTGCCTTAGCATGAATCAAGGCAGTGGCATGTGTACACACACACATTCTCTAGATACTTTAATTTTGCATATAATCTAGAGCTCTATTTTGTCACCAGATATCACTGGATATTTTCTGAGCTGTTTTATTGATAATCTGATAGTGCAATGTGAGAACATTGTTACTGGAATCAGGTTGCTTGGGAATGAACACTGATTTTCCCACTCACTAGCTCTGAGATGTTGGGAAATGATTAACCTCTCTAAGTTCCAGTTTACTCCTCTGTAAAAGGGGGATAAATAGTAGTTCTTAGTTTATAGCCATGTTGTGAGGATTAAATAAGTTAATACAAGTAAATCATTCAGAACAATGCATGGCTCATAGTAAACAGTAAGTATTAATTTTCATAATCATTATTATAAAAATTTCAAATTTGGCTTCTGATGAGCTGGTCATAGGAGAAGGGATCACAGATGTGATTCTGAGCTCCTTTGTTCTTATAGAGCTGGATAACAAACTCATCAGGTCCAGATATTGATCTGGAAACTTGAAGTGCTGCTGGTTTTAGATTAAAAATGTAAAATGTGAGCTTTTCCCTCATACTTCCTACTGAGTATGTGTTAGCCCGGGCTGATATAGAACAAAAATGAATAATAAATTGTAAACAGATATTCAAAGATAAAACTTTACAAGAATATATATATATGTATATATATATCATATATATCAAATAATAAATATATCATTTAGTTTGACATTGTATGTTCTTTGTAAACAGGAATAGTGGTTTTTTTTTTAGTTGTATACACAAAAGTTGTAAAATAGTATACTTTTTAAAGTAGTCTTACTCATTTAGTCGTCTGACATTAAGACTACATTTTTTTCTTAATATCTTAGAATTTTTTTTTAAAGGCTACTCTTTTTTTTCAGGACAGGGATGTGGTTTGATAGCACATTTCCTGAAATAGGATACATTTATAGTAGAAGTCTGCTGAATAAATAGTATAGTTGTATTTAGAGTCATATTCTCTATGAGAAAATTATTTGCAAGAGCATATGCTTTCTTGTGACTGTAGTTAACATAGTTAAATTAACACCGTTTTGCATGTTTGCGGGTTGCTGAGAGAGTAAGTCTTAAAACTCATAACAAGAAAAAAATTTGTGTAACTATGTAGGTGAAAGATACTAACAAGAGTTACTGTAGTGATCACTTTGAACTATATACAAATATCAAATCAATATATTGTACACCTGAAACTAATGTTATATGTCAGTTAAATCTCAAAAAAAAGAAGATGTTTTAAAAAAGAGTATGCTTTCAGCAAACACAGTGCAATTTTATGGTGGACTCCAAGGAACTGTCACTATATGTTGTTATGGTGGGTGGGTGTGAAGTGGGACAGGGGAAGGAGGGATAATATATCATGGAGAATACTCTCTCAGACATAAAACTACATATAGGTGGATACTATAATTGAATGCTTGATTTTCTTTTGTTTTAAAGGCCCTGCTCTCCTTAAAAGCCTGTTTTGAAAGTACACAGGGCTGACCAAGACTCCAGATACCTGCCATGCTACAGCTCCCTCTAATGGGAAACTGTCTTGCCCTTAGCCCTTGCTGTATGGATAGGCCCATTTTGTGTTTAGCCATAACTCTTGGCTATGGCAGAGTGAACACTAGAAAACTAAACCGAGAATATTAAATTATGGCTTGGTACAAAAAGATCACCTGGTCTAATATTTTTCCATAGAGAATTTAAAAATACAAAATGTGGAGAGATGGAGACAGTTAACTGAGGGTAAAAATTGAAACAGTCTTTTAAGAAATATCTTGAGGTCAGCAAGAGGAAAAGATGTGTTATGTATTATGGAGAAGCGAAAATATGAGAAATTAGAGAAAGCCATTGAATAGTGGAACTGAAAGAATCATATATTTGGAATTAAGCTGTAAATAATGAAAGCAACAGAGGAAAGATTACCTGTTTGATTGATGCATTCCTTTATTTCACAAATAGTTTATTGAGTTACTGCTATGTACCAGGCACTGTTCTAGCCCCAAGAGTATTGCTCTGACAGTCAAGCCAGTGATTCTCAACTGGCTGTGCTTTTGCCTGCCAGAGGATGTTTGACAATGTTTAGAGACATTTTGGTTGTCACAGCTGGGAAGGATGAAGGGCTCTTGGTATTTTAGTGGAGAGAACCAGTGTTGCTTCTAAATAGTATACAGTACACAGGACAGCTCCTTATGAAAAAGAATAATCCAACTCAAAATGTTTGTAATGCTGAAATTAAACCCTGGTATAAGTCATCATAAATTTGTATTTTATATAGTAATTATCTTATAGTTGACATTTAACTTTCTTTGTTTTCAGAAGTGAAAAAGTTGACTGGAATGAAATGGAGGCCTCAGTAATATTACCCATTCTGAAGAAAAAACTAGCCTTCCTTTCAGGTATATTTTCTTCTTAACATTGGAAGCATTTGATATATAGACTTGTTGAAACTTTTTTCTTTGATAAGTTTGAAAGAAATGCATTTTATCTTTCTTTGAAGGTTTTGTTTCAGAGATATTCCTGACGCACATTTAATCAGAATGGATAGCTGTGCGAGCCAACTCAGTCACTATGTTTCTTGGCAGGACAATTTTTATTTCGTTCTATAATTTAGTTAAAATGACTTCTGCAAGGTAGAGTATTTTCAGAATATTTTTCAAAATGCCTATTTGCCCACACTATTTCCAAGAGTAGATATTATTCTTTTATAATCATTATCACTGACATTTTTGCATCCTTATGACATCTCTTTGCAGCATTCGACACTGTTGACCAGACGTGTCGTGAAAGTCTTTTTCCTCTTGACTCATGACCTCTTTTGTGTTCATACTGGTGATTATATTTTATTGTCTATTAGAGAAAGCTGAGGTCATGAGTATAAATGTAGTTCTGAATGTGAGAGCCTATCTTCTGCATACAATTCCACAGTGGGTCAGAATGCTGCATGCAGTTCAGATATGATAACCTTTTTTCAGATTTGGTTAAATGCAGGGGTAAAGTGTAGTGTTTTTTGAGGAATAAATGAAACATCTCTTAGGAATAAATCTTTTGAGGAAAAATGAAACATCCACCCCACTTGATTTTCTATATAGACTGGTAATTATTTTAACCAGTAATTTTCAAACTTTTTATAAATAGAAGAAAACTTTTCAAATCAACACAGTCATTCAAGGGATACAGTGTGAACAGTATGGGTACAGTCTATTTTTAAAAAATCAAATATGTATTGGAAAAGAATCATGCAATTGAAGTCCCTATTTATTAAGTTGAGCCATTTGAAATTGCCACTTACTGCGGTCAAACAAAGTAGTGGAATATCAGTAATTTACATAGTTAACCTAATAAAAGGATATCATATATGGTTGATACATCATGAATTGGATTCATATCGCTTTTGGAAGTCATTTTTCACTTCACACCTTTAGATCATATAGAATTGTTTTCTTTAGTACTTGCTGGTTTTTAAGCTTCTAAAATTAACATCAATGTCACTTGGGTCAGAAGATGGGCTTCACTGTCTAAATCAGTCATGTAGGGAACTTTCAAACAAACTATGTTGTGTATGAAATTATTAGTTACATTTTACTGTATATGGAAAATTGAAGAGGGCTCGAACATATGTGAAATATGAGTGTATTGCACTACCTGGCTTTCAGACTTCCGTGTACAGGTCTCATACTCTCTCCTAAGTTGGGCAGGGCTCTCGTGAACAAAGAATGCCTGTCTGACCTTTGAGAGTTAACTCAGATCCTTCCTTGTTACAGAATGCCCTTTTTACTTGGTTTATAAATTCTAGTCTTAGCCTTTTTAAGGAAACATTCCACATATTTATCATAGCTCATCATTTTCTCCATTTTCTTAATCCCTTTTTATAATATTTTATGTAACACAACTTAGCAGAAACCTGACACATTTCATGTTATTTTTTATGGCTTAAAGCTTTTCTTCTTAGGCTCATTGGAAATTTATTTAATTTTATTTATAAATTTTTATTGTGATAGGCATACAAAGGTGTTTAATGAATTGATTACATTAAGAAGCAGACTAAATAGAAAAAAAGTAAAATGGTAATTGCTGTGTGTAAGTGAAGATTTCATGGGTGAATATTTTACTCTTTTTTTCTAAATATATAATTTTGCTATAGTGCTGTAAACATTTACAGTATAGAAAATAAACAGCCATTAGATAGTTTTTACTGATGTCTTAAACTTGTAATTGTTTTAGTAACATTGGGTCCAAGTGTTTATTATTCATTTAGTTCTTTAATGTCTATTACATGTTAAATTTATTAATTTTTTTATTAATAGGCGGAAAGGACAGACGAAGTGGCCTCATTCTGACAATTCCATTATGCTTGGAACAGACAAATATGGATGAGCTGAGTGTCACCTTAGACTACCTGCTCAGTATTCCAAGGTGATTCTAAAGGTGTCTTTTCTTAAATCTCAGTATGTTTTCATTCACTTACTAATGATTCCTGCTATTGTTAAAGTATACTTTGCTATTTTATCTGCTTTTATCAGCAATGAAATTAACACCAGAATCAGTAATTTTTGATACCACAGCAGATAAAATACTTATTTTATGCTCTTGATGCACTGAATGATATGATATATATTTCCAAAATGTATGTACTGTTAACTTTCAAGGAACACAGAGATTGAGCATCTTATATCATGTAGCTTCAGAAAACTTAGAGAAGTAAGTTCAGCAGAAAGCACTTTTTATTTAGTTATTTCACTATATAAACAATTGTAGGTTTTAATGTATCGAGTGAAGGCTATTAAGGGTTTAGAACATTTTTATTTTAAAAAATGCAAAAATAATGTTTTTTAATTCAGAGTTCCTTGGATTTTTAATTTTTCAATTTCTTGGGTGAAGACAAAACTCAACCTATTTGCCTAAGCCTGCCCACCACTTCAACAACAACTGCATCAAGCCGCCTCCCCAGCTTCCTTTCCCATATGTGATGTTTGGGGCCTGATGTCTAATGTTTAGGTCTCCCCAAAACAATTGGATTGGAATTTCTGGAGTTGGACACCCAGGCATTAGAATTTTGGAAAAAATCAGTTATTCTTGATTCTGTAGAGATCTAATCTGTACAGAAGTTATCTTTCTAGTTTTCTCAAGTTTTGAATTTTTTTTTTTATTTAAATTTGGATTTTAAGTCAGTTCTTAATTGTAGAAAAACTCATTTATGTTACAGAATGTGGAGGATTAATGACTTGCCAAAAATCACAGGAGCATTAAGGTTGTAAGTCTTTAGTCACTCAGTAAATATGTGAGATTCTTCAATGAATTTCTCATTGTTCTAGGTGCTGAGAAAATACATGAACAAAGCAGACCCAGCCCTTGCCCTTATGGGCCTTATTCCCTGATGGGCAAATGAATATTACAAGTAAATACACGGGATTTTAGATGTTCTTGAGTGCTATGAAATAGCATGAAAAGAGTTTACAGAGGGATGGGTTGGGAAAGGGTGTGTGGTAATATTTTATAAAATGATAAGATAATATTTTACAGCCATGATTAAAGTGAGAGGTAGGCCCTACCGATATTTGATGAAAGAGCATTTAAGGAAAAACATTTAATCCAAAGGGAACAGTGAGTACAAAAGCCCTGAGGCAGGAGCAAGCTCAGCATGCTGTGGGATTAGCAAGGAGGCTAGTATGGCTGGAGCAGTTTAAGAGAGGGACAGAGTTCTGGGAGAGTGATAAGAGAGAGAGGATGGAGTCAGATCATAGAGGACCTTGAAGGTCAAGGTAAGGGATTCACTTCTGAATGAGGAAAGCCATTCTTGTACTCTGACTGAGGGAGTGATTTGATTGTGTCATTGAGCATTTTTAAAGGCCCTCTTGGCAGCTAGAAGCTGCCAGGATATTAGTAAAATAATATTATTGCTTAATGGAAGCATGTTATTTACAGAAGATAAATTGTAAACAAGTAATTATAATAAAAACATAAGTGAAATTAGTGCCATTACATAAGTGTAAGCAGAGCTCTATGAGTGGAAGAGGAGGATCCCATAACTGTAATCAAAGAAGTTAGTGAAGAGCTACAGAATAGTGAATCCAGGAAACCCACCTGCAATCTCTTCCTAGTCAAAGAGAGTGAGTTTAAGGAGCCTCTCTTCTTTTAATACCTATTTTAACTGAGTCACCTTACCCTTTAAAGGCTCTTAACAGAGTAAGAACAAGGAGTCAGGGTTTTAATAGAATTTTTTTTATTATTCTTAAAATATAAACATGTTAATAGTATATAGGAATTTATTAATATAGCACATCAGCTCCTCCAGCATGCCCTTTATAAAGGATGTAACATGCTTCCAAATTAAATATGTCATTAAAAACAGTTTAAACTTCACTTGTAGGAATGAAGTAAAAAAATTAAAACTATTCCTTTCAAGTAGTTGAAAGATCACTTGGTCTTGCAGTTTTCAAAGATCACTTGGTCTTGCAGTATCTTTGGATTGTGTATATTTTCATTATCTGTCTTAGTAAAATGTTAGAAAGTATGATTAAGGGTTTTTTTAAGTACCCTAAAAGATAAATTTAGAGTATTTTATCCCCTTAAGATCACTGCAGATGGTATTTGCAAGCTTCATTACTTTCTTTGTCTTAATATACAGATGAATTTAGCGTGTACTTTGAAATATAAATGGTTGTGTAATTTGTACTTTAAACATACAGATTCCAGTGACAAGAAAGTTCCAAATATAGGGATGACACTTTTCTTCACTCTAGTCCCAACCGAGAAGGCCCTCCATCGGGCAGCTCAGTGTCTTAGCTCTCCTACCTGCAAATTCCCATAATGCCCTAAAGGCCCCTGAATCTCTTCCACCTACCTGAAGACTACTCAGTATCCAGCTACTCTATCTAGGCTGGTCTCTCTTAGACTCTGTCCCCACTAAGTCAAAGTGGTCTTCCTGGATGTCTTGTTTGTGGGGAACTCCAGGAATTTCTTGCTTATCTGATCCCACAACCATCAATTAAATGTCAGATTTGCTTCCCAGAGCAAGCCTTTACATGCTCTTGCTAATCCAGAAATGATCATTGTATTGCTTCACTTTCCCCCCCCCAAACAATACTTAGTGGGTCTTTTGTAACGTAAACTTAGAACACACATTTTTATTGTGATATAATTCACACACCATAAATACCACCTTTAAAAGTATAGTTCAGTGGTTTTTACTATATTCACAAGTTTGTGTGACCATCACACTGTCCAATTCCAGAATATTTTCATCAGTCTAGCAGTCACTCTTCATTCTCCCCTCCTTCCAGCCCATGGCAGCCACTAATCTGCTTTCTGTCTCTATGCATTTGCTCATTCTGAACATTTCATATAAATGGAATCATATAATATGTGGGCTTTTGTGTCTGGCTTCTTTGATGTGGCATAATATTTTCAAGGTTTATTCACGTTATCGCATATATCAGTACTTCATTTTTATGGTTGACTAATGTTCCATTGTATGGATTACCACATTTTGTTTTTCCGTGTGTCAGCTTATGACATTTGGGTTGTTTCTTCTTTTGGCTATGGTGAATTATGCTGCTGTGAACATTTGTGTGCATAGTTTTATATGGATTATGGTTCAATAAGCCTCACCTCGAACACTTCTCTCTTTTTTTGGAAGCTCAGTTTTTGTCCCTGTCTGCAGAGGTGCCTGTTCTTCCAAATCTTTAGCAATATCATTCTCATTCTTGTGACTTTACTGTTTCTCAATAGAATTGAACATCACTTCTCCAACAACCCTCTTGAGAGGCTGATGTGAATTCTTGGAGGGCAAGGGAGAGTTAGTAGAATCCCTAGACTGTTGGATTTAAATCTCAGGACAGGGGCAGCTGTTTACCTTTCCCATAATGTATGTATTGGGAGAACTTTGAATTAGAAGAGGTTTCATCACCAAATCCTTGCTCTGCTAAGCAGTGTTGTAGTTTCTTCTACTGTATTGCAGCGAGGGCAGTTGAGAGACTTGTAACAAGTTTATTTTATAAATAAAACAACAATAATAAAGCTATGTAATTCTGGTCTCTAGGATGGTGTCTTTTCATATAGTTGTTGCATTTTACTAGGCTTCTAGGAACTCTTTAGTCAATATTTGAATAATTGGATATAATATATAACAATAACACATTTCCAACACTCAAGATAATATTTTGCTGGTAGAGTGACTGGGAATGCGAAAGTGAGAGCAGATGTGGGTCAGACAGGGTATATTCAAGCTATGAATTATTATGTATACCAAATGCTACCTCTTCTCCTTAAACTTCTCCAAAAGAACACAGCCCGTTTCCAGTGGTTTATTAATAGCTTATTTTATTTTCTACTTGTTTTATTCTATTATACATCTGGCAGAGAGAAGAGACAAGAAGTACTCATGCACTTGGCAGTCATTAGTTACATACTTCACGGTGATCCATTTTATAGGTGAAGACATTGAGAGACTACTGGGACTATGTGAATGTTGCTTTGATTTCTTCTCTTTCTAAGACAGTGACTTTCCATATATTTAGAGTAACTTTCTTGCCAGATTAACTTGTAAATTCTCAGTATTTCTCGAATTGAGAAAAGTAAATTGCTTGAGAACACTGGACAGATACTCTGAAGAAATTTATCTATTGACAATATAAACCAGACTAAGTAAGATTAATACTGCTCTGTGTATGGTTAAGATATAAATTTTATTTAGGATTATAAAAAATCAAATATGAAGCTTTTTTTAATGTTTTGTAGTTTTGTTTCATTTCAGTGAAAAGTGTAAGGCTAGAGGATTTACCGTCATTGTGGATGGCAGAAAATCACAGTGGAACGTGGTGAAAACAGTAGTCTTAATGCTACAGGTAACTTTATTTATTTCTATTAGGAAATGGCTTTATTTTACAGCAACAGATAAGATGATAATGGTAAATGTATTTTATTTATTGGACTGTGCTTAAGTTTCTCAGCAGTGACTGAGCTCTAAAGTGCACAGCTCACTATTGGATTGATATATTAATTCAGTTCTCGTAGGTTTGACTTTGAGGAGTAAAATAAAATTCAGGCCTATTTTAAAGGCTTGTAAATGATTGAAAATAATGTCATATTTAAATAATTTAAGCAAGTAGGCCATTGTATCTAAAAGTGTGAGGGCAGACTTTATCAGACTCACCTGGGAACTTTTGCAGGCTGTAGTATCTGCATCATCTCCGCACTGCCTCATTCTGATGCAACAGGTGGGGAATAGGACTGGGTAAGTCTAGTCTGAAAATGCTTCTCAGGCAGTTTTGATACGTCTTTCCTTTCTGATCTACTCTTTCCTCCCCAAAGCAGCAGGGTATAGGATGATCTTATTATTTATCTCAAACCTAGAAGAAATTTACCTAACATCCATTTCCCTGAGGACTTCAGCAGTTCACAAATTAGCATTTAATAAAAGCTGCAATTACACAGTCCCTAATCTGATTCTAGTCTTGTGTTTTACATTTCCTTGTGTTCCTTACAGAATATTTCTGTACTCCCTTGTTTATAATAGGTACTTAGTAAACATTTGTTAATATAAGGGTATTGAGGATATTATGATCTGAAATGGAAAAATAAAACATTTGAGTGATTGAAAGGGGATAGATTTCTCTCATCTACCTGGGTTCCCTTAGAAGGGCTTCTAGAAAAGACAAAAGTTAAGTGAGTTAAATGAAAGAGATTATATAATTTAAATGAAAGAAAATGAAAAGGGCATTCTTGGCAGGATACCGGCTTAGTGATAGTTTAGAAATGAAGCAAATACATTGGAGCGAGTTGATGACAGACCAGTTTAGGGGAAGTAAAAATTTGCAGTTACATGAGATAGTGAACATTCAGTTAAGTAAATATCGGTGATATTGAAAGAAAGATTAAGTATGGGGTGAATGATTAAAGAAGTACAAATTAGTAGTTGATAGATGGTCACGGGGATGGAGGGCACAGCATAAGGAATGCAGTTAGCATTAATGTGATGACTGGGTGGAGAGCCAGAGGAGAGAAATGTCTAACCAATGTACTGTATACTTGAAACTAATAAAATTGAATAAAAAGAAAAGAAAATGGGTTATAGAATCAGAATGACTGTAGGTCCCAATCCTGACAAATAATATAAATAATTAATTTTTTAAAATGTCAAATAAGAAAAAATAAATAAAACTTGAGGCATGTGAAATAGGCTTTCTTAAAAAAGAAAATGGCCAACTTTTATTTATAAGCAAATTATAATCCTTGGTTGTTTGTGTGTGTGTGTGTGTACTTAGAACCCTACACATATCTTAAAACTTTTGTTCATCTTTGAATTCACCATACTGTATTTTTTTTGTCTACGGTAAAAACTCAGTAAATATTTGCTGAATTTAAATTTAAAAAATAATAATAATAATTTTAAATGAATTGGGAAATAATTGGTAGCTGCTTTAGGGTTTTGTGGAAAGGAATATAATTAAAAATTTTTTAATTATAAATGAGAAGAATGACTGAATGCTTTATCTTTTATTTGGGATAATTAGGAAAAGGGATTCAAGGGGTGGGAACTGGTCATTTATTTTTTGTTTTAGTGCTTAATAGGGTTTGGGTACTGTACTAAGCTTGCTGTATAAATTATCACATCTAATTTTATCCTCACAACCTTGGGAAGCCGGTTCTGTTATTCCCAAAAGTCAACTGAGGCTCAAGGATTTTAAATAATTTAGGTTCTTCTAGGGAACCTGGGAAAGAGCCATAGCTGGAACTGTGCATAGCATAAGGCCCAGTCTTGACTTTATTCCTTACAAAGTATATAATTTACCAGTGGGATGTATCTGAGGTGGTCCTCGAATTATCTACCCATTACCTCATTCTTAACTGTTTGGCCTAAACCTTCATCATTAGAAACACTGTTTGGATTGAAAAGGACATAGCCTCCCAAGGAACATTTTTTAAGGGAGCACAGATTGGTGTCCCATTTAGCTTTTTTCTGTCAAATATGTTCCCAGCACTTTTATATTCCAAATCCTGAAGATAAACAAACTCTTCTCTATAAAAGTTGTTAAAATAACTATTAGGTAGAAATCCATTAATTATGACCTTGTGTTCTTCCTTTCATCCTGTCATTCAACTGTGTCACAGATGAGCTGTTTGGGACTTGCTGTTTGAACGGGACTTTGATCAGTGGCAGTTTTGAAGAACAATCAATGGATGATTTAATCCCTCTTGCGATTTCTTTTCTGATAGGTATTTTAACAACTTTTGGATTTATTAATAGTTAACATTTTCAGAAGTTGCAATGGCCTATTGTTTACTCCTAGTCAAACAGTTTCTGTGTAAAAAGTCATTTATTGCTTTTGTTTCAAAAGGTGCTGGTACCAGTTGTTTGGGAGCCCAGAGCTTAGTGTTGGCTCTGCATATAACTAATATTCTTTAAAATGGTTGGCTTGACTTCTCTTGTTTCTCATAGCTTTAGTGATTTTGAAAGAATAATCTTTCACAAGTCAATATATGAGTAAACCTTAGTCTACTCTAAGCTTCCCAGCCCCTGTGATAAAGGTTTTGATACCACTGAATTTATTTTACTTAACTTATTCACAGACTAGTCATTGCAGGGGACTCTAGATGTGTGACATACCCAATGACATGTTTGAGTTTCTTTTTCCCTCACTAGTAATAATAATTATTATAATATTTATATAATTAGTTGTTATTAGGGTGATCAGGGAAGGTCTCTGAAGAGGAAATATTTGAGTAGAATCCTAAATAAACTGAAGGCACACTCTTAGCTTAGGTCAAAGAACATTCCAGACAGAAGAGACATCAGAGGCAAAGCCCTGAAGTGGGAACAGACTTGTTTCATTCCAGAAACAGCAAGAAGGTCAGCAAAGCTGTGGAAGAGTAGTGAGCTAAGAGGGGACAGCGCTAATCTTTGACAAATACAACTTCACATTACTTGGCTTTCTAGTTCTTGGTTTGATTTTATTCTGAGCATAAGAAAACATGAAGCAATGAAACCTGTTAAGGGGATATTTCGAAAGGCTGACTAGTTTGGGATATTAGCAGTACAGGTAGTAGAAATGAGCAGGTTTAAGATATATTTTAAAGATAAACTCTTAAGGGGCTTGCTGATAAAATACATGTGGAATATTTATTAACACAGTAAATGTTAATTTCCATTCTTAAAGTAATATGAATAACCATATTTAGTAAATGTGAAATTGTATTTGTCAAAGATTAGCTTTGTCCTCTTCTTCAAGTTAATAATCATGCAGAATCTTGGCTTTTTTGTATAACGGCCAATAAAAAACTTGTTTTGTAAGATTGACTTTGCATTATTTGAAGAATTTCTCCAAAATGATTGTGTTAGAAAAAGTTTTTTTCATATGGAAAAAACAAATTTAATAATTTTTCAACTAAAAATTGTCCATTTTAATATATATATTGTATATTAAATATACATTTCTGTTAGTTTCAGTAAAACAAAAATAATTCATGTGTGCTGTCTATATTACATTATTTACTTGAAATCTTTTCTGAATCAGCTTGTATTTCTAGTATTTATTCATGTATGTTTTGAAGTTTGGAATATTTCTTCCTTATTATTTTAATTATTTTCCAAAGGTCTCTTAATTTTACTCAGCCTAATTACAAATATCTGGTAATTTATAACTTTAATAAATTATTCATCTTACATGTATAATTTGTAATTATTTTTCTGTATTTTGTAGAATGTTGTTCCAGCTGAGGTGTCCCTTGTTTGTGTGGTGAAGCCAGATGAATTCTGGGATAAGAAAGTGACACATTTTTGTTTTTGGAAAGAAAAAGATAGACTTGGCTTTGAGGTAAATATACGCTCTTAAACACAAACAGGAGAAGTATGTTATATCTTTAAAAATAGCATTTTGCTGGTATTTTATTTGTTCAGCTTTGGATACTAAGCTGTGTTTAAGCAATGCTTAATCAGTGTCTAAGCAATGGTTAGTTTATAGTCAGCATTCAGATACTTAATGAGTTATGATTCTTTGTTAACTCCTTTGAATAAATAGAAACTTTTTATTCAGAATATTCTATTGCATTAACTAATATTAGGAAATCTTAGACATTTTGAAATTGAAGCCAGAACATATTTTATATGATATGTCGTGATTATTTTTTAGAGTCTGGTTTAGTTTTGATACATGAACACCATTATCCATCTTTTTCTATTGATATTATTCTCTCCATCTGACACTTTTCTCATGTGAAAGTACATCTTATTGTGGATCAGAAAGATGGCCTAAAATGGAATATAAATTTTAACAATTCTGTCATATTTTCTCTTCCACAGCCAGTTAATACCAACTTCAAAGTAGGATTGTTGATTTACACTGGTTAAATGAAGCGTGGGAGCATTGCAGGATAAAAGTTCAATACCTACCCTGTAGAATATAGAGCCTTGGAATGCTTATAGGAGTCAGACAATTAAGACTCATTTTGTACCTTTTTCAGGAAAGTCAATGTCAGTGTATTTTTGGTCAGGAGGAAAGGTCACCAAAACACCTAGCTAAAACAGTTTAAGAAAGCCTAGTTAATTCTTAAATGAAGTAGCTTGAAATGTCTTAAAAATGTGTGATTTTTTCCCCTACACTTAAAAAAAGTTAAGCTGTAACTTGCGTGCAATAAAATTCATCCATTTTAGTATAAAATTCTGACAAACACAAACAGGTGTGTAACCACCATAGCAATGTAGAAATCCAAGAAATATCTCATTGCTCCAAACATTTTCTCATGCTCCTTTGTAGTCAACTCTTCCTTCCATTTTAGGCCCTAACAACTGCTGATCTATTTTCTGTCCTTATAGTTTTGCCTTTTCTAGAATGTCATATAAGTGTAACAATCCAGTATATAACCTTTTTAATCTGTGTTTTTCATATACGCATTTTCGTTTGAGATTCATCCATGTCACATATGTTGGTAGTTCTTTCTTATTACAGTATTCCATTATGTAGATGTACCAGTGTCTGGTTTAGTTTTGATACATTAATGAGTCATATGGTAAATATGTATTTAACTTTATAAGACACTTCTAAAGTGGAATTTCAAAGCAGTTGTATAATTTTGCATTCCCACCACCAAATTATGAAAGTTCCATCTTTGTATTGTCAGTTTTTTGTTTCATTTTTTAAATTGTAGTTACTCTCGTGGATGTATAGGAGTGTATCATTGTGGTTTTAACTTGCATTTCTCTAGTGACTAACAATGTGAGTATATTTTCAAGTGTTGATTTGCCAGCCGTGTTCCTTCTTTGGTGGTGTCTCTTTAACTTTTTTGCCCATTTAAAAAAAATAAATAAGGCCTTTGCTTTCTCTATATTAAATTTTGTATTTGGTGAGAAATCTTTCATGAGATGTAATTTGCAAGTATTACATTCTCAGTCTGTTTGCTTTTCCTTATCTTAACAGCATTTTTTCAAGTTTTTAACTCTGATGAAATCTAAATTAATTATTTTTCTTTATGAATAAAGCTTTTTGTTTTATAGCTTAGAAATCTTTGCCCAACCCAATGTCACAAAGATTTCTCTCACATTTTTACATATTGCATTTAGAGCCATGATCCATTTGAGTTAATAGTTGTATATAAACTTATGGTCTGACAATATATACTTTATGACTTTGGTTATTTTTAATTTGTTAAGGTTTTTTTTTAAAAAAAATTATGATTAGTTTCAGCTGTACAGTACATGGGTTAGACATTTATACAGTTTATGAAATGATTCCCCGATTGCTCTTTCTCTCCTCTTGCTCTACACCTTGCCATTCGTAAAGATCTATGCACCCTGTGTTCATGGCAGCACAGTTTACAATAGCCAAGATTTGACAGCAACCTAAATGTCCATCAACAAATGATTGGATAAAGAATTTATTGTTCATATATACAATGGAATATTATTCAGCCATTAGAAAATATGAAATCTGCTACCATTCACAATGACATGGGTGGACCTAGAAGTTATGCTGAGTGAAAGATAAATACCATATGATTTCACTTACATGCAGAATCTAAGGAACAACAACAACAACAAACCAATCAAAAATAAACTGACAATATAAAGGTTTGGATTTTGACTCAGTATCTGATCTGTCTAGTTGATTTCCTTGTGCATATGATAAGAATATTTATCCTACTATTGTAGATGGATTGATCTGTAACTGTCAAGATGATTCATAGTGCTGTTCACATTGGTGTTTGGTTTTTTCTGTGTATATATGTGTGAGTGTGAATGTGTGTTTCAGTTTGGGTATTTTCAGTTGATCTATTTTCAGGTTCACTGTTTCCTTGGCTGTGTTCAGTTTGTTGATGAAGTGTAAACTCCCTTCATCTTTGTTAACGACGTTTTTAGTTTGTAGCATTTCCATTTGATTCTTTCTCTGCTGAATTTCCCCATCTCTTCTTGCATATTGTCTTACAGTTTTTCTATGAGAACCTTTAGCGTATGTTAAAATAATCTTAAATTCCTTACATGACAGTTCTGAATTTGGGTCTGCTTTATTTTGGTTATGTTGTTTGCTTTGTTTCTTGACAGTGGGTTATTTCTTTCTTGCTTTTTATATGCCTGATTGTTTTGATTTGCATGTTGGACATCTTGTTTGGGACAGTAGAGACTAAGATAAATCATTTTCTGCCTGCACATGGTCCATCTTGTCTTTTGCAAGGCTTTCAGTGGGTTAGGGGAAGGATTGGTTAGTCTAGCCAGGAGTTAAGTTGACTTTGGCTTTGTTGCTGCTGCTACTTCTCTTAGTGCACCACAGGCTTCAAATTCCTCTAGTTACTTTGTGTTGAAGATGCAGGCTGGTTTGCCAGAGGAGTTTGTTTTTATAATACGAGTCTCACCCTCAGCTATAGGTCTTTTCTTTGCACCCATGCCTCAGAGGTCTCTCCTTGTGCTGTTGACTCTTCCTCAGCAGTAGATTGTTGTTACTTATTATTCAGTGTTTGTCAGAGGGATATTATCTGTTGTTTTGATTAATCCTCAGTCCTAGGCAGGCTCTGTAACTGTGATTCCAGGGGGTAAGACTCTCTTAGGATGTTGTCTTTTCCCCAGCTTCAGGAGGCCTATGATAATCTGGGCCCATAATAAATTCCTGCCCACACTAGGAGAGAGGATTCTTCCTTTCCATTCCTCCAGCTGCAGTGACCTTTACTTGTACTCTAAGGTCATCAGAGTTTGCCATCTTTTCCTCAGCACCTGAAGATTTTTGTTCTCTTGGGGAGATAGAGTTAAAGAATCCAGGCTGTGTGTCAGCTTCATGCCTTTCCTGTAGTTGCTTCTGTTCCCTTCCCCCAGGTCTGTGCTGTGAGAGAGGCTGTTTCTAAATTTCCTTTCCTACCTACCCCCACATCTTTCTCTTGAATCCCTCAGAGGTTTGTGGAAAAGAGCCTGCAAGTGAGTTTGAATTCTTCTGTCTTCTTCCAAGATGTTCTATAACTTTCACATTAGCACACATTTGTTCTTTAGCAATTCATTAAAAACTTTAGCTGAATTCTTATCTGGCATGTATCATGTCTCGCCCTTTCCCCAAGTTAAGCAAGTGCTCCAACTCCATCTGTCTGTGAAGGCACCGGTCTTTCCTTAGATTTCAGGTTAATTGGTTTTCCTGTGAACCTGACTTGGATAGATTCAAGAAAATTTTTGATTTTTCAGATTAACTTGCACTCTTGTTATTGTTGTAGTAGTGGGAGCAATGAGATTTCCAGCTATTTTACCTGCTAAACAGAAGCCAGATGTTTTGTTTTTCACTCTTAGGTTGCAGCTTTTGTCATTCATTGGTTGACTTGACTGTGATGTAGACACAGTAGAAGGGAGTCTATCAGCATGTAGGGTAAGGCACCCCTGGATTGCATTAAGAAAGGTGTTATCCTGATAATTGAATGGGAAATGCATCCGAGGGAAGAGAAGCAGAAGTGTAGCAAGGAAGGAAAGTAAAAGCTGAAAGCAGGAGGCCTGAGTGTTGCCATATAGTGAGTACTTTGGATAGGGAGGTCAGCTGCACCT
Source organism: Cynopterus sphinx (assembly GCA_030015415.1). Classification (NCBI taxonomy): domain Eukaryota; kingdom Metazoa; phylum Chordata; class Mammalia; order Chiroptera; family Pteropodidae; genus Cynopterus; species Cynopterus sphinx. The sequence goes on along the minus strand of CM057379.1, from coordinate 166,544,449 downwards.
GCTGGGGGCATGGAGATGTTGCTCCTAGAGAATGCAGAGTGGTTCAGAAACTAAAGCCTTGAGCCCTGAGTAGGGGAGAGGATCCCTTTTGTGAGGAGTCTGTCATATCCTGCTCAAGAATAGGTGTCTGCTCAGAAGTGCTATGCCTGATTGGGTGTGATGCTGTATGACTTAATAGTGAGGTGTAATAGGTTCCATACTGGAGGATAAAATAGAAAACAGAATTTCCATCTGCCTTGATATGATGTCATATATTGATGTTTTAAAATTCAAGTGTTAAAGCTTGAAGAAATTCACCTAAGAATATTTTCCCAAGTAAATAAACACTAGATACTTATTAAAAGCCCCATGAGACAAGAGTAATATATACTGACAAACATCTTCAAATTTAAGGGGCAGTTCAGCAGCAGCCATTAAATGATACTTAGAGCTGTGCATATAATTTAATACAGATTCTTGTTTAATTAAAAACTATTTTCTTTGGTGTTATTTTAGATCATTTGGTCTGTTATGATGAAGCCTGTGGTTTTATATATATTTTAAATATTTTTTACAAGTATAACTTTGTTGTGAGTACTAGTGTTTCTGTAAGCAAGAGTATGTGTTTTATCTTATGGAATTATTCATAACAAAGATCTGTTACCAGCTGTCTACGTGGTCATCAAATAAACCCCAGTAGTCTTTTTATTTATTTATTTTTATATTGTTGACTATATTCTCTGTCCTGTGGTTTACATCCCCATGATGTCATTTTGTAACTACTAATTTGTGCTTCTTAATCCTGTCACCATTTTCACCTAGTCCTCCAGCCTCCCTCCCATCTGACAAGCATCAGTTTGTTCTCTGTATCTGTAAGTCTGTTTCTGTTTGTTTTTGTTTGTTTGTTTGTTTGTTTGGCTGTTTTTTTTTGTTTAGATTCTACATAAAGACATGTGGAATTTATCTTTCTCTGTTTTGACATTTCACTTAACATAATACCCTCTAGGTCCATCCATGTTGTCGCAAGTAGTAAGATTTCATTCGTTTTTATGGCTTGAGTAATATTCCATTGTATATATGTACCACATCTTTATCCAGTTACCTATTGATGGGCAATTAGGTTGCTTCCATATTTTGGCTATTGTAATAATGCTGCAGTGAACATACGGTCGCTTGTATCTTTTCGGATTAGTGTTTTGGATTTCTTCAGATAAATACCCAGAAGTGGAATTGCTGGATCATAAGGTAGTTCTATTTTTTATTTTTTAAGGAACTTCCAAACTATTTTCAGAGTGGCTATACCAATTTGTAATCTCTGCTGTGCTTCATTCTTTCTCGGACAACTCTTGGGCATCTGCGGGCCCCAGGCAGGCTGTTGCAGGCCTCAGTGTGCTCAGTGTTCTGAGTCTTTCGCTGAGTGGCCCCAGGCTTGACACTTGCACCCAATTTGAATCTGCATTAACCTGGTGAACACCATTCACCCTGCCCTGGTGACTTCCTGAGACCCTAGTAGTTGTTTTAATGACACTCTGTTACTGTACAATTTCACTTTTTTTTTTTTTTTTGCTCATCATCCTCCTACGTTTGTCTTTTAGATGACATTCTTCCTGTTCACTACTGTTTTTCATCAGCTATTGAATATTCATCTCTCATTACCCACCTAAATATTTATCCATGTGTTCTTCCTGTCTCTGAAATGGATACCTACATACTTAGTTTCTTTTCTTGGCAATTCAGATATTCAAGTACTTTCTGCCCTTTACAGCATTTTACCTTGTGGTTTTGATAGATTTGCTGGTGAGGTGATAGTACCTGTCTAATGACAAGATCAAAATTGAACTTGTACTGGAAATTGTCTTTTTCTCAAATTGGGAGACTAATGATCAAAAGGATCTTCACTTTCTCATTCTTTGTCATTCATGTAATAATAATAATCAGCCGCTATTCTAAATTGTTTTAGTCTCTTATTTCTTATTACTGCATCTGATTCTGTCCTTTTTTGAGGCCACACTAATGTTAAGATCCAGGACCAAAAACTGCCTTCATGTTCCTCTGTCAGTAACACCTGTGCCTCCATCTATTCTTCTTTCCAGTTTCTGCAGAAAGTTATTTTCCCTTAGAAAAATATTCACCAATAAACAGATACAAGCAGACAAATACATTGAAATGGTATGTGTATGAACACATTTACACACATGAATCTGTACTAGACACGCAAAGATATACACAGATATTTTAATTTTAAATCTTGCACACATTCTTAGCATAAGTAAAATTAAAAGTAAAACATGAGTGCCTACAGAGTGAAAGGTCCAGTGTTAGGTTCTTTGGGACTATTTTGTTAAAAATGGATAAATGTTCTAGTTACAGTTGGAAGAGTAGGAATAAAGGAGAAGCAAGTTTTGAGTCTTTTCTGTATGATTCCAGATTAAAGTAAAGCTTCACAAATGTAATGATTTAAAACCATATGATAAATACCTTGCTCCTTAAACTTGTTGAAAAATGATGTGTGCTATTTAATAAAATATTTTGGTTTAGTTATTTAATTTGTCTCATCTTAAATCTCTAACATATATAAAAGAAAAAGGAATATATATGGAGGGCTTACTATTAAGAAAATTTCATGATGGTTTGTTTTTTTTGAAAGAATTAGCAAAAGTGATCTTTTCTTTTTATATGTACTCTTAAATATATTTTGTGAATGAATGTACTATTTACATTTAAGTTGATTTTAGTAAAAACCTTTTAAGAGAAATATTCAAAAGCATGTAAACTTTTATCATATAACTGAGGAACTACAATTTTTCCCTTTGGCTTATTAAATTTGAAATATGTCACCAATGATTATATGTATTTAAGAACTACAAAATGTAGAAAGGTGTGTGTGTGTGTGTGTGTGTGTGCATGTGTGCATATAGTAAGATTAACCAGAGTGTGCAGAAAGTGACAAGTGCTTTTTATTAGGCAAGACAGGTCATATATTAGAGAGACTGGCCCATATTGTTTGTTTGTTTATTTATTTATTTATTTATTTATTATTTGTATTTAAATTAAATTTATTGGGGTGATATTGGTTAATAAAATTATATGCAAGTTTCAAGTGTATAATTCATTAATACATCATCTGTATGTAGTATTCTGTGTTCACCACCCAAAGTCACATCTCCTTTCACTGCCATATGTTTGACCCCCTTTACCTTTATCTAATTTCCCTCCTCCCTTCTTTCCCTCTGGTAACCTGTGTCTATGAGATTTCATCTGTCTTATTCATATGTTGCTTTCCGTTTAAATCCCACATATGAGTGAAATCATACAGTTCTCAACTTTTTCTGTCTGATTTATTTTACTTAGCATGATAATCTCAGGATCCATCCATGTTGTTGCAAATGACAGTATTTCATTTTTTCTTATGGCTGAATAATATTTTATTGTATATATGTGCCATATCTTTATCTAGTCATCTATCAAAGGTTACTTCGGTTGTTTCCATGTCTTGGCCACCATGAATAATGCTGCAATGAACATTGGGGTGCATACATCTTTACACATAAATTTTTTTCAAATATTTGGGGTAGATACTCAGAAGAGGGATTGCTCGGTCATATGGTAATTCTGTTTTGAGGAACCTTCAATACTGTTTTCCATAGTTGCTGTACCAGTTTACTTTCCCACCAGCAGGGTCTGAAGGTTCCTTTCCCCCCACAACCTCTCCAACACTTGTTATTGTCCTGTTGGTAATAGCCAAGATTGGCCCATATTAAGTGTATAAAATGACAACTCATCAGAATTATTGTCCTCTTAGATCTTAAAGTGACATCATTGAAAATTTAACGGAGCGACTGCCTTTGGCAGATTGGGGAAATAAGCTAGAAGTGAATTCCTTTAGGAATTTTAAGAAATAAAATACTTTAGAAATAAAATACTTTCGCAAGTATTTTATTTCTTCATAGAATAAATTAATAGTTTTTACTTTCACTGTTGGTATACATTCAGTTATTAGATGGCTTGACATTTTCATAGAAAGGAATAGCCCCTCCCTGGGATCTGATTGTGTTTAATCTGTCTAGCGTGGAAGTATCTGCCTCCATCCCAAAAGTAATAGCGGCAGATTAAATGGTTACTGTGGCTTAACTCCACTTACTGTTTAATGTTTAACACCATGCCTCTTTCTAAGAACTAGTCTAAGGAAGTTGATTTGGAGTGAGAGGATAAAATAAAGCCTTCTGTGACAAATTTTTCAGGAAAATAGTGAAATAGAGATATGCTAAACTCCTCATACTAAAATATAAGATTAAATTGTCATTTAAACTAACCAAAAATGTAATTTGATGTTGTATTTTTTATTTTTTAAATGGAAAAAGGAGGCACATAAACCCTTAGCTTTCCTGTCATTACCACCTCCAGATTTTTTCTTGTTCTTTCTCTAGCCTCCTTGCTTGATGCCTCAAAAGAGGTACCCTTTCTTCAACCTGAGATTGAGATCTCATGGTGCCCCTTTTGTAAGTCATTCCCTTCTTCTCATGATTTTCTGATTTTTTGTTTTTAAATATAGTGTTTAGTACATATTCTTTAAAAATGTATGTGTATACCCGAAGGTTAATTATAAAACAAATACTTGAGTACCCACCACCCAACCTACCAACCCAAATATCTGTACCTTGAAATAAATTTGAGTACCCTTCTCTGATCTCATTCACCAGCCTTAACACCTAAATTATTCATGTTTATCCATGTTCTCATTCTGTAGTGTATGTGTATATTAAAAACTTAAATGTGAAAGACAAAATCTTTAGAAGAAAATAGAAAGTGTTTATCTTTTATTTTATCTGTAGACATCACTTAGGGATATTCTTAAATAATATGTTTAAGTTTTTGAGTTTTATAAAAAATGGTATAATAGTTTTAGTCTTCGCTGACCCTCTTTTTCACTCATCATTTTATGTCTAAGATTCATGCATATTTTTTCAGTATAGTTGACCTCTTCTCACTGCTGAATATTATTCTGTTGTGTGAATAAAAACAGTATACTTATTCTGTTGATAGACATTTGGGTTGTTTCCATTCTTTTACCATTATGAATGATGCTCTGTATACATTCCTGTATATGTCTCCTGATAAACATGTATAAGATTTTCTCTGCAGAATATGCAGTAATAAGTTATCACAGTTTTCAAGATAATGCCAAGCTGTTTTCCAGAGAGTCATTCTAGTTTGTATATCTGCTTGCACTGTATGAGAATTTCCATTGCTCCACATCCTTGCTGTGACTTAATATTAGCTAACACTTGATATTTGCAAGTCATTATGGTCTTTTCTTTTTTCAATTTGTCCTTGGTATCAGTGTTATTCTAGTGTCATAAAATGAGCTAGGAATGTTCCCTACATTCTATTTTTTTTTTTTTTTTACATGAAGCTTCTTAGACTGTCAAGCTTAGCAAGTAGCTTATAGATCATCAGGACAAATGCAATGCTTTTACGAGAGGAGGCCACCTAGGCTCTGAGGCGCTGTTCTCAGGACTTGCTAAAGGTCTCAGGGCTAGTAAGGCGCAGAGTAAGAGCTAGAAATGGTTTGAAGTCTAATGTACTTTGCACCACTATACACAAGCTTCCACAACATAATTAGTTAATAAAAAATTAACTAATGAAAATTTCTGAAAAATTTTTTTTTTGATTTTTAAAACTCGTAGACTGACTGGACCTGGTATTTTCTTTCTAGGAAATTTTTTTTTAAGATTTATATTTATTTTAGTGTTTAAATATTTTTATTATAAAGAATTATGGACACATTAAAAAAGTAAACAGTATTATAATTAACTCAATGTATCACTATACCTGCTTCCAATAACCATTAACCCGTGGTCTCACCTACATCATCCTTACCCCTATCCACTTTCCTAAAGGAAGACTGGGGATTTTATGGTGAAAGGAATTGAAGACATTTCAGTTTATCTGTAAATAAGTATTTTATTATGTTCTCTAAAATGTAAAAACTCTATAAAAAATACAACCCAGTGCCATTATCATACCTTAAAAGGAACAGTTCATTAATATTTTAGTAGGTTCAAATTTGTAATTATCTGACAAATGCTATCAAAGGATTTGGTTATACGTAAAAAAATTGTATGTAGATAATACTTTAAAATTTTATAAATACATGTATAAATTAATGCCCACTCACAAATTGATTTATTTGTATCAGGGTTCAAATAATGTCCATACATTGTGATGGTTGAAATGCCTTTCTAAGTGGATAGGGTTTTAAAATCTTAAGTTTTCAGATTTGATTAATAATTTCTAGTTTAATTTCATTTGGTGATAGAATGTTCTGTTTGTTCCTTTGCAATGTACCAAGGCTTACTTTATGGCCTGATACACAGTCAAGTTTGTAAATATTTCATTATTGCTTGAAAAGAATATGTACTTCTCTTATTATTGGTTGTGGGATTCTGTATTAGTCCATTAAATGAAGCTTTTTAATTTTAATTTCTCCTTCTCTTTTCTTACCCATTTTTCTTTTCTTGAAGAGACCAGGTTTCTTGTCCTGTGGAGTTTTTCATTGTAGCGAGTATCTCTGTGGTATAGTTTAACATATTCTACTTTTATGAATCTGTATTTTCATAAATTGATAGTTGGATTGAGGCAGTTGATTAGATTCCAATTTCATTTTCTTTTTCCAAGACTGTTCATTAGTGATGATGTGTTGCTTGATCATGAGCCTCATAATACTTGTCTTCTTTTTTGTGATGTTAGTATCACTTGATGTTCAATAATTAGGTCCTTTAGTTTATTAAAGATTTAAAATGATGATGATGTTCTAGTTCTATTATCTCTACATTTACTAGCTAGAATACTTCTATAATGAGAAACCTACCCTCATTTATTATTTATTTACCCAGTGATATAGTTTGTATATGAAAAGTTAAATAAATGCCTATTTCTCTTTTCCTATTTTGAATAAAGTAAATTTATTTCCCAGCATAGTCCAGAGGTGATCATTTCTTTTCTAAAATCAGTATGAGCTCATCAAATTGAATATATTCAATGTTTCAAAATGTGGAATTTATTATTCTTATTGGTATGCAAATGGTTATATCTCTGACCAGTGGAAGTCTTTTCAGGACCTTTTGGCACAGCTCTAGTAGTCTTTGATAGCTTTCTTGATACCTAGAGAAGATGTTCCAAGCACATCCTGTATTCTTCCCCAAGATCTGGAATTGGCCATTTCTCTAAAGAGCCTTGATTTCTTTTAGTGAGAAATGGTATTTGGAAATAAAAATGTGGATACTAGAGGTGTGCATTTCTACAGAATTGCTCTTTAATTCTTAACTTTTCAGTGGACAGAACAGGAAATTTTATGTATGTGAGTGTGTTTTTCTCTAAGATGAAATATATTATGAGTTTATCCTGATACTTCCAATTCATATGGAAAACCGTAAGGGTAACTTTTTCCCTCTCACATCTTTCTTCCCAAGAATTACATTTTCTCAAGGACATCAGTGATGGAAGAATTAAAATATCTCATATTAATCATTTGCTTTCTTCTTCATCATCAAGTAATCTCAGAATAGTAATACTAAAACTACCAGTAGCAGTATGATTACTGAAAACAGAAAGGATATAGTAATTCATTTCACTTCATTACTTATAAGTGTTCTATTTTTTTTCTGTTTTGATAAATTGCCTTTTTTATAGCAGTTTGTCCATTCTAAATTTGCATGGTTATTTGCACAAAATTGTCCAGTGTCCATATTATCTTTTAAATCACTGTAGTCAATGTAACCCTTTTCTTTACATACTTACTGTTATTTATTTATACCTTTCTTCTTGCTTTATCTTATCAGAAATTTGTTGATTTTATTTTAGTCTTTTTAAAGAACACTTTTAGATTTATTAATAATTTCTTTTTTAAAAAAATGTATTTTGTTCTTCCCTACTACTAACCCTCTATCTGCTTAGGTAGGTCATGGAGCTCATTATTCACCAGCCTTTCTTTTCTAATATAAACATCTAAGGCTCTTAATTTCCATTTAATGCATTATCAATAGCAGTTTGTTATAAACTCTATAATAGCAGCATTTTTCTCTGATAGTTTTCTGAACTTTTGATACCATGTTTTTACAACATTTTTCTCCTATTTTCTCATTTTAGCAAAGCAGCTTATAGTCTTGATCATTTGTCCTCATTGTGTACATTATAACTTTGTATGTAATAAGGAGGTGCCTAGTTTTATATTTTGGTTATGTTTCTGAATGAATTTTTTTTTTATTCTTTCTCTGGTAGTTCTTCCATAAGTCCTTTTTATAATTTTGTTTTTATTTTGTAAGTTAGGTGTTCTTCACAACAGTCAAGATACAGAAACATTTCATTATTCCCCCAAATTTGCTCATGCCACTTTTTAGTCACTCCTTCCATTATTCTCTCTATGGTATTTGTTTTTATTTTTAGGTGAATTGGTTTCTCTGTGACCTCAGCCCTCTGAAGAATTCCAGAAAAGTTATAATTTTGTAGATTATCTGCCCTTTCTTTTTAGGGTTTTGGGAATAGTGCTCTTTTCAGCCGGACATATTATTTTTCTTATCATGTCTTTTTTTTCTATACTTAAATTTATTTGTGCATTAATACTACCATTTGAATATTTTTCTTCCACATATATTTTTTTATATCCATGTATCTCTTCATTGAAATTTTATTTAGCTCTGCAGTACTCTCTTAGGTGATTCTATAATTTTTTGAAGTTTTTTAAAGTTTAGAATTAAAAGATTATGTTAATATGTAATTTTCAAGTTTATGAATTCTTTGACTTTCTCCCTACTTTTTAGTTATAATTTTCAAATTAGATATTGGTATTTGTTATTCTAAGTTTTACTCTACTATTACAGGACATATTTCATTAATGTGTAATCAAAGGAGTGTTAGATAAACTTAAAAGTATATAATTATTTTTATATTAATCAAGCTTGATTTTTATTTCTTAGCTTTTAACAAATTAAATAAATGATAGACTTGTTAATTCCTTATTACAGGGTGTAATACAAAGAACATAATAAAGTGTACTTTTTTTGATTGCCAGATTTATTATTCATTTGTACTTAATCATTTTAGTGTACCTAGCTAATTTTAAGACCATATAAAAATTTTTTGTTGAATTCATCATTATATTAAAGGAACTGATTTTTATTACCAAGAAATTATAAAATTGTTAAAAACTTGAAAATATTTCAGCTGAGCTGCTAGTGTCTCTCATTTTTTAATGTGTTGTTATAAATAGTTTATGATAACATTTCTTAGCAGATATCCACAATTTATTGAATTGATTTTAAATGTTAAATAAACGTTAATACAGCATTATGTTGGAAACAGTATTGAATAATTTAACCTAATTTTACCTCCTCGTTACTTTTATGGACATAAAAAGTGGCTTACTAAATTTTCTTTTTACCTTTATAGGTTATTTTAGTGTCTGCCAATAAATTGACTCGTTATATAGAACCATGCCAACTAACAGAAGATTTTGGTGGAAGTCTCACCTATGATCACATGGACTGGTTAAATAAGAGACTGGTTGGTATATCACAATGAGATAACATGTTATTCCATACCAATGAGATACATTTTGATATCTTTATCATTTTAATCAATTGAAATGTAGTTTTTTTTTTTTTTTACCAAAATGAAGAAATATAGTATATACCACATAATAGCATATTTGAAGTCAAATACTTGAGTCAGATTCACAAGGGTTACTGTTGTCATTAGTAGCAGTATTACTAGTTAAGGTTGTAAATCTTTTAAGTAGAATAATAGAGTAGCATAATTTCCTTAGAGGTAATCTAGTTGATATGCCATTTTTCAGAGAAAATATTTAAATATCAGTTTTCTTTAAGCAGTTTGGCAGGTTATTGGTTTCATTTCTGAAAATGTATCTTCCTTGTCAAGCCAGACTAATAAAATCTGCTACTCTGTATAATACTGAACTACTGGGGACAAAAAGAACAAATTTTAGATTAATTGAGTGTATATTATATGATTTCTATTGACAAATACTGAACTGTTTGTATTTTAGAACAGAAAATCGATTCTGTTTCTCCCATTCTTGAACAATATTAGACAAATGAATGTCTACTTTATTTTACTTGGACTTGTCCAAATCCCTTTTTAGACATATCTTAAGAACTCATGTTAAAATTATGGACAATTTATTTTTATGTTACACATTTGTAGGTAAAATTATTTAACCATTACATGCAACCGGTATGGACTGGTAATAGAACAGCATGAAGGAATGTTCTAGAGCTGGAATTAGAGGGTTAAACCTAGTCTAATTAATGTTCATGTAGTTAAAACTGTTATTGGTGCAGATATTCTCAAGGAAGCAGGAATAAAAATAAGTATGTTGATTTAGGAATAAAAATAATTTCTTAATGTATATAAATTTAAAAAATTTCTTATCCATTGAAACAATTCTTAGGGAGTAGTTTTGTCTTTTCTCTTGTATATGTTGTGTCCTGATGGTTGAATTGTACTAAATGACATCCAGAGATGGAAAGGGAATATGCCTGACTAATTTAAATTTCTCTTAACTGAAAATCCTTTTGTGCAGTATTAATTTTTAAAATTCTTTTTAATATGTTAATATTATCTCGTAGGTTTTTGAGAAGTTTACAAAGGAATCTACATCTTTATTAGATGAACTTGCTTTGATTAACAATGGAAGTGATAAAGGAAATCAAGAGAAAGAAAGGTAGGTGGCCAGTGTCATGCAATTACAACCGTTGCAAAGCCATGATTAATCTGGTAAAAGAGACCTCTATTGTTAATGCAAGCTAAAAGAACTAAGGTAGGCAAGTTTCCAGTCAATAAAAATTGACATACAAAAGGTGAATTAAATTCATTTTTTTCATTTGTGAGAGTTTGATTTACATGTAAAATTTATTGATTTGAATCAGTTTATTTTACAAAAGATTTTTGATGAATAGTAAAATATTTTTTTCTGACACTAACAATTTATTTGCAAAGACATGTTTTCAAAATGAAACAATTTTCTATCTTTTTAGAATTCTGTTTTGTTTGTAAAGAATATGAAAAAGGTCGCAGCTTAAAATGAAATTAGTATAACCTATTTAAATACATTACACTTAAATGCCTAGCTGGTAGAACTCCTGTGTTCTGGTTATAGATGATATTCATGAGTTCGACTTGGGGAATATGTTATTTTGTGACAAAAGATGAAATAACTGCTCAGGTGTATTATCTAAATGTAATTACCTGGATTAATCATTTTAACTGATTTTCATTGAATTTCACAACCTTAACAGTTTTTATTTTCCTATTGGTAGGCCAAGTTCCTTTCCCCAGGTAAAAAGCACTTTAGGATGCAGATTAATTCTTTCTGGTCTCAATAGCAAAGTGGTCACTAGGACAGTAATTTTTCAATAGAAAATTTGAAAGAATCAACATTCATCCTTGTCTGTCTCTTTTGAATCTGACCTTAAAAATGCTATGGGACCTTGATAAAATTCATCTTGTAATTCCATGAATCCAAATAAAATCACATACCAGTCGATTGAGGTAAGGTAAGAGGGATGTAAGACACCAAATCTTGATTAAAACAGAGTAAAAAATGTGAAAACAAATGAATTGAATGTAAATCCAGTTAAAATTACAACAAATGTCTAGGAACATTACTATTCTGTAGATGCATTATAAAAAGGTAAAATGTACACATTTTACATATGTGTAAATATATGAATGTGTGTATGTAGATAACACAGATGCTTATGCTATGGCTTAGGAATTAGAAGTGTCACATGAGTTACTTGACAAAAATTAGCTGAACTTCTTGCTTTTAGAGAAGTCTAGCAGAATAAGTTTGATGGTTCTTAAAGTCAAAGGAAAGACATGCTAAGAGCACGTCTGTGGAAAATGAGCTTATGGTCATAGCGTTAAATGTTGTTTACTGTGTTTCCTCTCTGAGAATGACTGTAGATGTTTATAGATTACACGTTCTGAGAAAGTATTTCAGTAAAGAAATTTGTTTCCTTAGAACTTCTTGTATTAACATCCCTTTTTCTCCATCTAATAATACCTTATTTAGTGTTTTGGGAAACATTTAAGGAAATACTGGTTTGCCTGACTATATGGAGTGCTAAACAAAATCTTGTATTTGCCATTACCTCCCCAAGGAACTCAAATTACTTAGTCTCTAAAACCCCAAATTTTCATCACTATCCTTATGTCAGCTCTCAGATAGTCTATACAAGAAGAGGTGAAGGCCTAGATCAGTTGACAAAAATATAAGATTTAGAGCAAGACTCTTAGTTACAGGTGCAAGGTCCTAGGCTTTGTTTTGCCACGTACTCTATCTTTTCTTCATCTTCTACTTCCAAAATGTGTTTAAGAAAATAAAGCCACAGTCCAACTCAAATGAAACATAATTAGTACAGGGAAAAGTGCAACTGCTAGACACACACATACCAACGTACCAGAGAATATTTGCAGCTCTCAGATTTGCTCAAGAGGGATAGCTACATGCATTTTTATGTTAACATTTCTGGCTTTTTATATAGTTATAAATTTTATTTTGAAACAAATATCCATTGAAAAATAACCAAAATGGATTCCTTTGATATATTAGAAATAATGCCATAATTAATAACAAACTTTTTTAAGTAATTTATTTTTGGAATTATCACATAGATATTTCTATGGATGCTAATACTTAATTATCTCTAATGGGTTTCCTAATATTTAAGAGAAATTAGCATGGTAGAATAGTATGTCTCAGATTTTCATATTTGTGTGCACCTATGTTAATATGTTTGTATAAAGGATTTTCTTAGGTTATATGGATAGAACTGTAGCTTTTAAAGTTATTCTTTTGGTGCTTGCCAGGTCTGTGGATTTAAACTTTCTTCCATCAGTTGATCCTGAAACTGTTCTTCAGACAGGTAAGATAGAAAAACATATTTATCAATAATCATAATCCAATAAATCAGTCATATTTTGATTGATTTATGAGGTAAACATTGGTTGAGCATTTACATCAGGTTCTTGAATAACATCGTTTCGTTCAACGTTGTTTTGATGTAACACTGATGAGATGCTATAGTAGCAACATAACTCTTGTTTATATCAATTAGCATGTGGTAAAATTGATGTGCATTGTATAGCATTTTGTTTAAAGTCACAGAACCTATGGATGACGTTAAATGAAGATTTATTGTATTATGTGGTAGAAACTAGGGGAAATTTTTCAGACTGCTTTTTGATTTAACCTGAGTGTTAATATACTCTACAATATTAAAAAATATTAATAATGATAAATAGTTAAATTATCTCTTCTTTGAAATATTTGGATTTATCTCCTTATCTGTGAAATAGAGATAAAAATTTTTATTTTATAGGGCTGCTGTAAGGATTCTTGCATGTTCATTATGCTCTAGTATTATACTTTTATGTATTTTCATATTTCATTTTTCTAACAAGCCTTTGAGATAATTAGTATTATTTTCTGTTTTGTACTTCAGAAAGCCAAAGCTTAAAAATATTTGAAAATCTTGCTCAAGATCAAGTAACTATTAAGCTTTATCCTCATAGCACTAAAGACACATCTAAATCTAAAGCCTCTAGCTGTATTGTTTTACAGTCATGTAAACACTTAGCACCTTGCAGTGTGGCCTTGAACATAGTATGTGTTCATGATGCATGGTATGTATGTTCCAGCCTGAAATGTCTCTAGTATTGGTTTCACAATTATAGCCGGACAGGGTGAAATTCTTTTAAATGAAAATACCTAAATTTATTTCTTACATATTTTTCTAATAATAGCTCATAATTTTAATCCTACTGTGTACCAGGCACACTATTCTAAACACTTTACATATGTTAACTAATTTATCCCTAACCACAACCCAATGAAGTATAGGTACTATTATCATACTAGTTTTAAGGTATAGAAATTGAGGCATGAAAAAGTTAAATAACTTAGCAGGTTATACAACTAGTAATGCTAGAGTTGGGACTTGAACTGAGGCAGTTTGGTTTCAAGGTATGGTCTTTGAAATCATGCATTGCTGCTTCTCCAGTGGAAATGGTATCTACAAGGGAAACAGGTGTCAAAGAAGAAAAAAAGTAAATGTATTCTTAATGACTTTTATGAGTTTTTATATATATATATAAATATGTAAAAATGTGTTTATATGTATAAGTAGACTAAACTTTAAATAAATCTTTACAATGGTTGTTCTTGCAATTATGAAATATAAGAAGAATAAAAAAATCCTGAATGTCTTCATTGAATTTTACTTGTTCTAAGTTTTTTAGTATGATATAGGTCTTATTTGGAGAACAAAGAAATAATTATAATCTGTGAATGTTTAGAAGGTACAGTAGACTGTCAGTTAAAAATATTGCTCTAGATTTAAAACTTAATTCCATGTTTATATTTAACATTTTCAAAGGTTCTTTAGCTATTGAATTAAGAAGCATTTAAAATTTGTATTTTAAAATTAATTAACTTTATATGTCACTAAGTTCTTTTTATATGCTATTGACTCTTAAAGTAGGGATCAAAAGAATATAAAATGAAGAGATTTAGAACAGTCTTGGATATTTTTTTAGAAATTGGAAATATCTCAAAATTATAATAAAGTTCTATTTTCTATATATTAAAAGCCCTTTAAATGTAGAACATTTTCCTAAATAAAAATGAAGAGAATTTAAATATCTACATATTTATGGCCCCTAAATAATAATTGGAACAGTATTATCCTTGAAAAAATTGTAATTTATTTACTTTTAAGATTGTTAATATACTTACAGCTTTAGATGTTCTACATTCTGCAATTTCAATTTTTCATAAATGAGTGAATTTTCTATATGAGTTTGTTGCAATAAAATAGCATTAGATGCAGTTCTTTGGCCCCTCATTATTTGCAGTTAATATGTTGTAGAGATTTCTATAGAGATTATTTAAATATTACTTTGTATAGTAATAAAGACTTTCTACTAACACGTGTTATACTCAGCTCTTTTTTAGGTGCTATAATTAAATGTATGAGTTAATACTGAAATCATAACACATTGCTTAGTATCAGTTAGCGCCATCAGACAGAGTATACTCATTAATACCATCAAACAGAAATTCTAGCGTGTATTGTGTTCTACAGGGCAAGAGGATGGGTTGGCACAGTATCCTGAGTGGTAAATCCACCAGTAAAAAGAATGTGATAGATAGGTAGATAGATAGGTAAATAAATGAATAGATAAATATACTACATATATTTTCTGTATATTATAGCGTATTTAGTATGCACATATAATATGGCATATATACAGTATAGTATTTTTGTGTGTATATACATATATATATACACATATATACAGTTTTTTATTTTTATATACATTTAAAAATTGTATTTCAATATTTATGACTTGGTAGGTAGGTAAGTAGACATTTAGGTAAATAGATTCTAAAAATAAGGGACTAGAATTGAGAAGATTAGAATTAAAAATGATACATTTTAAGGTTATTAATTATAAATTTTTTTTTATATATATAAAGGGCATGAATTGTTATCCGAATTACAGCAGCGTCGATTTAATGGCTCAGATGGAGGGGTCTCATGGTCTCCTATGGATGATGAACTACTTGCACAGCCACAGGTTATGAAATTATTAGATTCACTGCGAGAGCAGTATACCCGCTACCAGGAAGTTTGTAGGCAACGTAGTAAGCGTACACAGTTAGAAGAGATTCAGCAGAAGGTGATGCAGGTAGGTATCTCATTTGAATATATTGAACTTTTTTAAATTACAAATGTTGGGTTTATATATATATATATACATATTTATAATTTCTACTCTGTGACTGATTTTGTACTAAGCTTTATACTATATAGAGAACCTTAGACATGTTAAACCAGGCTCTAAAACTATTTTTAATGAGGTATATTTTTACAAATAGTATTTGTATTAAGATATTTTTTCTACAGTGTTGACATTAAACTTTCAGCTCACTATCAGAATGAACTTCAAAAATAACTAGTAGTTAGAACACATGTCTGTGGTCTATCTTTACAATAAATAACCTTTTTATTGATATTTGATTTATTTGTAATAATTTGATAGATTTTTGTTAATTTAGGCATTATGAAGAGCTTTTCTATCCTAGCAAAATGATAAAATATAAGTAATAGATAAGTAATTGTAATATTAAATTGTATTATTTTATGAAACAAATAGGAAGCTTTAAATATATTTAGTACTTATGAATTTTAGTTTCTTTTACAATTGATTTATTTTATTTTATTATTAGTTTTAAGTATGCAGTACATTGGTTAGACACTTCTATAGTTTATGAAATGATGCCCTGGATTACTCTCTCTCTCTCCTCTGGCTCTGAACCTAGCCATTATATTACTGCTGACTGCATTTCCTATGCTGTGCTTCTCACACCCATGCTCATCTTTCAACTATTAATTTGTATTTCTTTAACTCTTCAACCCTTTCTCCCACTCCCCCAGCCTCCTAGCCCCACTCTCCTCTGGCCATTACCAGATTGTCCTCTATATTTGTGAATCTGTTTTCACATAATTGATTTTTATAAGAAAAGTAGGCTAAAAATACTAAAAATTAATATAAAAGAAGACATTTCTATTATTTAGACTGCATTTTCTATTTTCATCTATTGAATTAAGAAATAAATCTTAAAATATTTTACTTAAAAATCCATATTAGGAATGTTTTTATTGTTCATTTGTTAACTATATAACTATTTATTAAGTATATTTATGTAGAAATTGTACTAGGTTTTATATAGGACATAAAGGTAGACTTGGCTTTTGCCGTCATTAGATTTAAGAGAAGAGAGTGTTAAGTGTCACAAGGGCATAACTGAAATGCTGTGGCATTTATAGGAGGCATTATTCCTCTAGCTGCAGGTAATCTAGGAAGATTGAGTGGAGGAAGTAGCACTTCAGTTTATCCTCAAAGAATGTATATGATTTCCCAAGCACGTTCTTTAGGTTTTGAAAAGAGAATTGGTATTTTGTGGAGAAGAAAGAACAGCATGAATAAATAATAGCAGCATGAAATCCCAAGCTTTGCTGAAGAAAAATGGAGTAGTAAGGCACCATGCAAAATTTTTGGCCTTCGAGTAATAGAGCAGCATGGTCAGTGAGCATGATAATCCCAATTCCTCCACTTATTTGCTGTGTGATCATCGTCATGTTATTCACCTATGTGAGCCTCAATCTGACTTCCTTTTTCTTTTTTCCCTTCTTCTCTTTCTTTCCTTTGCATTCTTCTTCCATTAATTAAAACAGTATAACAAGGCCACTTTTGAAATGTTTGTTTAAAGAATCCAGCACTCGATTAATGGTAGCTATTATATTTATTTCCATTGAGCTAGACTAGTTTAGAAGTTTAGTTCATTTGTTGGCATACTTTTTCTGTAAAGGGCTAGATAGTAAATGTTTAGGCCTTGTGGACCATAGAGTTTTTCTTGCAGCTATGGCTATTTAGTCTACCATCATAATGCATAGACATTATGTAAATGAATGTGTGTAATGGTGCTCCAATAAAATTTAACTTACAAAAAAAAGTGGTTGTCCACAATTGGCCTGCAGGCTGTATAGTTTGCTGACCTCTGACCAGAGCATCAGGATGTCATGGGTAAAAAAGCTTGAAATGAAGGAACGAGCTAGATTATGGAAGAATTTGAATTCCAGACAGAAGGATTTAAGCTTTATCTCATGATAACCATATGTAAGCTGGAGATTTCTGAGTGTACAATAATTATATGTATTTTTTTTCCTATGTATTATATTCATAAATTAAAGATAACTTGTATTAAACCCAGGTAAGCTTTAGCTAAGTAGCTTGAGAGTACAGTAGTACTCTCTTGTCCTTGAGGGGTGCATTCCAAGGCCCCCAGGGGATGCCTGAAATTGTGAATAGTATTGAACCTTTTATATACTATGTCTTTTCTTATAAATACATACCTTTTCACTTAAAGGAAACACTTTATGACTTCTCTTTGGTATATCTGAAAAGCTAGCATCACTTCTCTTGTATAGTTTTGGAGCCATTCTTATGTAAAGTAAGGGTTACTTGATCACAAGCACTATGATACCATGACAGTCAGTCTCATAACTGAGAAGGCTACTAAGTGATTAATGGGTGGCTAATGCATATAGCCCGGATACGCTGGATAGAGGAATGATTCACATCCTGGGTGGGGCACGGAAGGATGGCATGAGATTTCATCACATTATATAGAATAGCACATTTTTTAAAACTTATGACTTGTTTATTCCTGGAAATTTTTATTTGAAAGTTTTGGACTGCTGTTGACCATAGATAACTGAAACCACTGATAAGTGGGTGCTACTATATCTCTGAAACTAAAGTTATGGAATAACATAGTGGTATACAAGTCACCAGCTAATGTGGGTTTACCCTCTTCTGTCACTTCCAAGTTACTTAACTTTGGAGATGAACTGTAACTTCTCAGTGCCCTAGCTTCCTCCTCAGTAAACTTAGGATGATGATGATGATAATAATAATAATAATAATAATATGTACTTAATATGGTTGTCTCAAGAATTAGATAATTTTTATAAAATGTTTAGTGTTTGGCACATAATGAGTTTTTTATTGGTATCTGTTATTTGCTGTTATTCAAAAAATGAATGTCTACTTTAATGTGACATTGTACTAAGTAGAATATAATGGTGAGTAAAATAGACAAAGTTCCCACCTTGATGGTACATAATTACATAATAACACAAACAGAAAATTTCAACCATCCCAAGTCCCAAGAAAGATGCTGGTGTGAGTAAGGATGAAAACAAAAGATAGTGATAAATCACTCTTTTGGCTTGCAAGACTTGATGGATGTTGGTCTTGTCCAATTATGGAACACTGGACGGGTTTTGGGTTCAAGCATGGGTGGAAAAGGGTGTAGAGAATCATAACTTTGGGCTTAGACATGTTGAATTTGAGGCTACTTTGGCATATCTAAGAGAAGATATAGAAAGGTAGTCCTGAACAGGTCCAGAAATTAGAGAAACCTTAACTGATATATTTTGTTTGTCATCTGTATGACATAAGTTGTAATCAAAGGCATTGGTATGGATGAGAATTGCCCAAGAGCTGAGAGTAGGTAAGAAGTGGGTGTGTCAGCTGAGCTTTGAGAAATTTCAGCATTTAACTCATGAAAAGAAGGCAATGAGAAGGATTGGGCAAAGAATGAAGGAGAAAAGTGAGAAGAGTTCTATGTTGTGGAAGCCAAGGGAAGAAAGCATTTCAGGGAAGGAGTTGGGAACCCTTTCAAAAGCTGCCGAAAGATTAAATAAGAGTTAGACTTACATGTCTGTTAAAATGCACAAGATAGAGGTCATTGGTGAACCCAGGGCATGGAGTGGTAGGGCAAGAAGCACATTGGCGTGAATTCAGGAATGAGAGGGAGATGTGGCAAAGGAGACACTGAGAATAGATGACGGAGATTTCTGTCCATGAAGGAGAGATGAGGAGTAAGAGCAATGCCTAGATTTGTAGAGAAGGAGTTGTATTAGTTTGCTAGGGATGCTGTAATGAAGTGCTACAGACTAGAGACTTAAATTAACAGAAATGTTTTCTCACAGTTTTGAAAGCTAAAAGTCTAAGATGGAGGTGTTGGCAGGGTGGATTCCTTCTGAGGACAGTGAGGGAAGAATCTGTTCCAGGCCCTGTCTTTTTAGCTTGTTTATCTTCTCCCTGTGTCTTCACATCATCTTCTCTGTGTCCAAATTGTCTTTCTTTTTAAAGACACTGGTCATAGTAGATTAGAGTCCACCCTAATAACCTCATTTTAATTTCATTACCTCTTTAAAAACCCTATTTTTAAGTAAATATGGTTACATGCTGAAATACTGAGGATTAGAACATTGATATGTGGATTTTGCAGGAGCACAGTTTAGCACACAACAGGGATCGAGTGTGGTGTTTATTCTTTGTTTGTTTTAATATGGAAAACTATAAGAGGTTTACAGGCTAGTGGGATGTATCTGTTTGGAAGGAGGCATTGAATGTACAAAAGAGAAAGAATAATTGACACTATCAAGTTTCTGACAAGGTGGATATGGATGGACTCAAAAGCAAAGTTGAAGAGGTTAGCTTTAGAATAGAAGAGGAAAAACTTCCCCATTGTAACAGGAGGAAGGATGGGTAGGATGAATCCAGAGGTGCCTCGTATAACTCAGGCATTGGGTAGATGGAGTTCCTGTGTGATGTGTTCTCTTTTTTATTGTAAAGAGACAAAGGTCATGACGTTGATGGTACATATTTGGTGGTGGGCTAGGAGATTGACACTGAAGAGGAGTAGTGGATAAAATGGAGCAGAGAGGATTCAAGATTTTTTGTGTGTGAAATTACTACAGAAATGTAGTTTTATTTTTAGCTAGTGTTGATCTTGAATTTATAGTGGAACCTTTCTGGCCTGTTGTATGGCTGGCTGTTGAGGTACAGCACAGAGAATACACATAATGGGATTTATCCAGCATTTATGCTTTGCTATGTAGGGTCAGTCCAGTAGGATAAAAAGACAGAAGCGAAGAGGAGTCACCATATTGGCAAATGAGTTTTTGAAATGATGGACAAGCTCCTTTGGATAAAAAAGAAACTAGAGAAGGGAGATGATAATATTTATAATGATGATAGTGCTGCTTCTTCTACACTTTAAAAATTAGATTTCACATACTCTGGGTAGGAGACTATATCACATCACTGAAATATGCTACTGTTACTCTCATTATTTATTATAGCAATAATTACTGCCAGCATTGCAAATGTTATTTCTAGAATCATTTATGTGCTTTTATTCCTGTGTAGAAAGGAACCATAGATGCAAAATAGGATATACTCTAAGTTGCATAAGCATACAGCTGGAGGGTATGCTCCCAGTTCCCCATATTCTTTCTCCAGATCAGATGCTTGTTATGTGCTTGATATATCCTTCTGCCTGATTTGACCTCACATACTTCCAGATGCTCTCTCGTAGTCTCTAGAAATCAGCCAGGTCGAGAAAGAATGGTGGATAGTTACATGCATTTTTGGCCTCTGCAAATATTTATCATGGTAGATTTTAAGAGTACGTCTCCAAGGTTATACATACAGATGTAACCATTAGAGGGGTCACACCGATATGGATAGCTCATGGAACTGTTTTTGCAGTAAGCTAATATTGCTATTAACTGAGGAAGATATCCTGATTGAAATTAAATTTTATAGCCTGGTTTGGAAAACCACTGTCATTAATGTGTTTAAATAAAGTTGTATACTAGAGCATCAACCTCAATTTTATCGCTTATTAGAAATAATCATATATTTACTCTGTTTATGTTGCTGATGTTTTATACTAAGAAATTACTTTTAGATACATTAAAACTGTGCATTTGACTATGCAGGTTTTTTTTTTTTTTGGCACTGAGATGCCTTTGCTTTATTTAAAATTTATTTTTAAATTTGTTTCTTTGAAAGTTCCATGTGAATAAATTGTTTCCTCTAGTTACCATGATTTATGGTAACCTGCTTCTTTTGTTTCTAGACTATTTTGAAAGCAAAGTTTAAATATTTAAATAATATTGTCATAGGTTTTTAAAAATAATATAAAACACATTATTAATTAGTTAAATATTTTTGAGAAGCTTTCATTTCACCCTTATTAGAATTTAGATACTTTTAGTAAATAATTATATTAATTGTTTAAAATACTTAAAAGCCATTTTACATCTGTTTTTATATTCATATTTGTAATACATAGTAATAAATGAGAAGTGATTAAATCCCAAAAGAGGAAATGGAAACTTGTTTCAAAATGTTTACATAAGCCTTCTTAAAACTTACCCTTTTTTTTCCATTTTTAAAAAGTGTTGAATAAAGCAGTTCAGGGACTTCTTTAAGAAATCCAGGGACCTCACTAAAAAAGGAAGATGGTGAGACAAACTTTATAAAGAGTGTATAGACAGAAGAAGCTAGGCATTGCCTTCAGAAAAAAGTGAGGAAAACAGAGAGACTAACAATTATTAGTATTATCTACTGGTACAGTAATCCTGACAACAGCCCTTACGGTAGGTAGCATCAACACCATTTTAAAAGTGACAGGCCAGTCTTTCATCTAGTAGGAAAAGAACCAGAATGCAGACTCACTAGTGTGAACGCAGAGCCAGAATTCAGAATTCAGACTCATGCCTGGAGCTTTCTCCAACCCAGCTGCTCAGCTATCTCTTTGAGAATGAGTGATACTTTTCACAGGCTAACAGAGAGAAACAGCATCTTAGTACCTTGCCTCCAAAGATAGCTCATAGGAAACATTAAAGCAGAAAAAGTAGAGACCTTGAGGAACAAAGCATTGCATTCTAGAGAGCACCTGACAATAGGGTTTGCAGATAAAATCAGGAATATAAAAACAGTTTAGCAAAGAAAGCTGTAGCACTAAAGCCTGTTCCAGTGCATCAAAAATACTACTTTGACTTTTTTTTTTGTTTTTGAGTTTTTGCTCTCTAATATTAAACCTTATAAAGAGTAGGCAGAAGCTAAAAATATTTTAGTACTTAAGACTAGAATATAAATGAGCAAAGAACATGAAGAGATAAATCACAAAAGATCATACCTTCTTAGTAAGCAAACATTTGCAGTGTATTCAGTCTCACTAGTATTTAAAAATATACCTGGAAGTATTTCTATTTTTCAATTGACAGAAGTTTCTTAAAAGCTATAGTCATGTTAGTATATGTATACTAACAACCATTAACATTACATCATCATTGGACCCAAGATTGAAAGTCTTTCCTAGGAAAACAATATCGAATTAGAGAAATGTTACATAACAACTCTTCTATATTTATATAAAGCACACATATCCATATTTGTGTATGTTCCTCATAGAATTGCTTAGAATTGATAGACATTATAAACATTCTGCATGCAGATATCATGGTTATTTAAGGTAGTACATTAGTTACTTACTTAGCTCTTAATAAGGGCAGTTGGGTTGGGTTGGTTGGTTGGACAGCTGCGAGGGAGGGAGGGAGGGAGGAAGGCAGGGACAGGTAAGGTGGTCAGCCTTCTTAAAATAGAGATTTTCAACCATTGAAAATTATAACTGTAGCCACACAGAAAATCATTATAGTATTATAACATACATGAAAAATGCAGGATGGAAATTACTTGTACTCCATGAGAATTAGCTGTATTACTTAAATCTGGAGTAACACAAAAACTCTATGCATGCGAAAAAAAGAAATATGCATGATTTTTTCCCAAGATGTGGTGTTTTATATAATTGTAAGAAATTACATAAGCTGTTAGATTTTAAAATGAATGTATTTTAACCTGGTAGTAACAGAAATGTACTGTGGATGTGTGGTACTCTCTTATAAAGTTCTAAGGTAAGCTTAACTCTCCCCCGGGTCTGTATGTTGCAGAGATACCTTCATTCATTTCTTGGGAGCTATCTTAACATTTAGATTTAGGGCATAATTATATTTCTGTTGTTGAATTCCTTTAATAAATCTTGAGGATATTATTTTTTTCTGTTAAAATTACTTGACTCTGTTAGTTTCAGAGTATATATGCTTGTGGATAAAGAGTTAACAAAACACTTTCTTCTTCTGCATGAGAATTGGATATTTAATTAACTCTCTAGCTCTGTTCCCTTGAAAAACTGATAAAAATTGGAATGGCCACTATGTTTAGCCAGCATTGCTTATAATAAAAATTATTCTGGATCTGGATTGGGAAAGCTATTAATACTTGATGGAAGACATAATTTTGGGTATCCTTGAGTTCAGTGACTCAACATGCATACTGCATGTTGAGTATGAGGTTTCCATGCTAGTACTTCTCCCATATCTGTCTCATTTGGGTCTCATCTCCTTACACCTGAACTGTTGCACTGCTTCAGGAACTTGGCAGAAGAAAAGTACTTGTTGCTGTTCCGGCAAACTAGTCCCCCCCTACATCCTTCTGTGTGGACTGGTGTCATTAGGACTTCAGATGATTTCATGAGTCTGAATATATAATTACTCTTGGAGGATCCTCAGAGGGTATTGCAGTACTAGAATTCTACAGTTAGTTTTTAATTTTCTTTTCAAAGTGAGAAAAAAGTTATTTAATTCATTCAGTTTTATCAGTGCTTTGGGAAGATATTAGACAGGACACGATTTTTAGTTTCAGTTTTTCAGTAATGGATTACGTTTCCTTAGGCAAGTCACCTAATCTCTCTTAAACTCAGTTTTCTTAAATATTTGATAAGAAATTTGACCAATGAAATTTCTGATGCTGCTTCCAACTCTAAATCCCATAGTTATCTGATTTTCTTATCTTTCTAAGTAAATTTATAATCCTTTTTTTTCACGGGAGCATTCCAGATTTCTTTTAGCCTGGCAGATGATCAGGTAGGTGAATGCCTAAGGTCCTGTAGCGTACATTTCTTCAAATTTAGGTTTTGGAAAAGTTGCCACATTATACATGCATAGTTTTAAAACAAACATTTATTGCCCATGCCATAGAATTTTAAGTTAAAAAAATCTTTTTTTAGTTACATTTGACATTCAATATTACATTAGTTTCATGTGTACAGCATAGTGGTTGGACACATATAATTTATGAAATGATCCTCCTAATAAGGCTAGTACCCACCTGACATCATGTTTAGTTATTACAGTGTTATTGACTGTATTTCCTATTCTGTACTTTACTGTGACTGTTTTTTAACTGCTAATTTGTACTTCTTAATTCCTGCACCTTTATTACCCAGCCGCCAACCCCCTTCCCATCTGGCAACCTCAGTCTGTTCTCTGTATCTTTGAGTCTGTTTTTGTTCTGTTGGTTTATTTTGTTTCTAGGATCCACATGTAAGTGAAATAATACAGTATCTGTCTTTCTCTGTTTGACTTGTTTCACTTAACATAATTCCCTCTTCAGCAGTCCCCAACCTTTTTGGCACCAGGGACCAGTGCTCCTATGAGAATCTAACGCTAACAACCTGAGGTGGAGCAAAAGCAGTGCTAGCTCTGGAGAACAGCTGCAAATACAGATGAAACTTTGTTTGCTTGACACTCACCTCCGGAGTGTGAGGCCTGATTCCTAACAGGCCAAAGACCACTGTTGATTGAGTGTTGGAGACCCCTGCTCTAGGTCCATCCATGCTGTCACAAATAAGATTTCATTATTTTTTGTGGCTGAGTAGTATTTATTCATATATATGTACCACACCTTTATCCAGTCATCTACCGATGGGCATTTAGGTTGCTTCTGTATCTTCACTATTGTAAATAATGCTGCAGTGAACATAAGGTTGCATATATATTTTCGAATTAGTGTTTTGTTTTGTTTTTGGATAAATACTCAGAAGTGGAATTGCTGGGTCATAAGGTAATTATATTTTTAATTTTTTGAGGAATCTCCAATCTGTTCTCCGTGGTGGCTGCACCAATTTGCAATCCCACCAGTAGTGCACAAGGGTTCCCTTTTCTCCACATCTTTGCTAGCACTTGTTCTTGGATTTAATCATGATAGCCATTCTGAGAGGTGTGAGGTGATATCTCATTGTGGTTTTAATTTGCATTTCTCTGATGGTTAGCTTTATTGAGCGCCTTTTCATATGTTTATTGGCTATCCATGTGTCTTCTTTGGAGAAATGCCTATTCAGATCTTCTGCCCATTTTTATATATATATATATATATATATATATTTTTGGTGTTGAGTTGTGTGAGTTCTTTATAGATTTTGAGTATTAACCCCTTACCAGATGTATATTGGTAAATATAATCTCTCATTCAATAAGTTGTCTTTTGGTTTTGTTGACGATTTCCTTTGCCATGCACAAACTTTTTAGTTTGATGTAGTCCGATTGGTTTATTTTTTTTCTTTTGTTTCCTTTACCCTAGAAGATATATTAGAAAAAATATTACCAAGAGCAATGTCAGAGAATTTAGTGCCTGTGTTTTCTTCTAGGAGTTTTATGGTTTGGGATCTTACATTTAAGTCTTTAATCCATTTTTAGTTTATTCTTACATATAAATTTAACGAAGTTAAAATATTGCAACTTTGAGAGGGGAAAACCAATTAGAATGAAAGTTTGAAAAGCTTTGATTATTTTAGAATTTTATTTCAACTTCCACTTACAGGTTGTGAACTGGCTTGAAGGACCTGGATCAGAACAACTAAGAGCCCAGTGGGGGATTGGAGACTCTATCCGGGCTTCCCAGGCCCTGCAGCAGAAGCACGAAGAGATTGAGAGCCAACACAGTGTGAGAGGCTTTTTTCCCTCTGCAAGTTACAGTGCTCTTCATTTGCATCGTTAGTAGCATGTGTGGTGCTAAGTTGCTGTGAACTTTGATATAGGACATAGAGTATAGTTTGTTTAATGTTTAGAGACCATAAAGTACATTTTGACCACTTGGTACACTTTCATTAGAAGTTTGGTTTTGGTTTTGACTCCAGTACAGTTTAATTACATATTTCTATAGAAACAAAATTTATGTGAAAATTTAAAAACCATAATGACAGAAGAGTGGTAGTACAAAAATAAAACCTTTATCTATAGTCCCTGAGACAGAAACTGGGTTTCTTAAGTCCTCAAAGGGAAATCTGTTCCTGCTTTATTGAGAGTATAGAATTCAGTTAAATACCTAAGAATAATTCCAGAATCATTTCATTAAATACAGCTGATGGAGAGTGAGTGTAAAGGGTACAGGATATTTTTTCATTCTTTCTGCATTTAGAGGTTCACATTTGTAACTGCAAAGGGGATGTGAAATCACAGTTATGAAATTAGGAAATTAATCTTTACGCAGGCTATAGGTAATAATTGTTCAAGAGGGTTTAATATTTAACATCTTGTTATGTGGAGGAAACTAATAGATATTAAGCTCCTGCTGTGTTATAGTTAACTCTTCATTACTGAGATGATGATCATCTAGTTTGTGGATCATTTAGCTCACCCTTTTTCTTCCCCAAGTCATGTTACTATGGTATTTTTAAATAGATAGACTAGGAAATTGGAAAAATAAAACTTGACTATTAATTTCTGTCTTCTTAGATTATGTCTTAAAATTTTGATTAGTTTATACACACACACTTATGGTATTCAGCCTTACACATAATATGAGGAATACAACAATTCCCAATAAATAGATAATAAACGGACCCAGCCCCCCTCCAAATGCAACTCTAAATAATCAGAGTATACTCTGATTGGATTTAGGTGTTAAGTGAGAAAAAAAACCTCATTTGTGCAAGGGGAAATATAATAGATATCTTGACCTCTAAGATCTGAATGCACAACAATGGAGAACAGTATTTCAAAAAATTGATCATTAATAATGTTAAACTCTGAGCCCAGATGAGATTTAAGGATATCTTAAATTATATTTCTATAATAATTTTCTTTGCCATTCAGCTTTCCTAGTTAAAGTAGCAATTAAACATTTAGAAAGGAAGAGAGGGGGGGAGAGAGAGAGAGAGAGAGAGAGAGAGAGAGAGAGAGAAGGAAGGAAGGAAGGAAGGAAGGAAGGAAGGAAGGAAGAAAGAAAAAAAGAAAGAAAAGAAAGAAAGTGTTAAATAAATAAAAATGAAAACAAAACCCCCCAAAAATTAAAAGTTGGGTAGTCTTAGTGAATATTATTTTAACTAAGTGCGATTAAGGAGTAAATATTGACTGTGGTTTTCTCAGGAACAAATTTGAATTACTGACCATGAATCATTTGCCCTTTATTAGCGATGTAATTTAACAACACCTGACATAATAATGTTTAATATATACCTTTTGTTTAGTTTTCTTTTATTGTTTACAATATTCCCCAAATCAGCTTTAACGATCAGCATAATCTATTTGAGGGAATAATATATAAGCAAGAGGTATCACAAGATTTAGAATTATCTAAAGATAGTATATAGATTGGTTTTGTAGTTTTCTTAAGTAGTACTTGTAAGAAGCTTAAAAATGAAATTCCGTAATCGAAAAGCTATATTTTCTGCTTTTCAAAGGTTCCAACTAGTGGTATTTTTCTTTTCATGCTAAAAAAACATTGCATAACTTGTATTTAACTTATAAACTCTGTTTGTGAGGTTCTAATATTTTTATTATCTTGGTACTTTTAAGTAACAATGCTGTTGATAATTTTTATAAATTATGATTTATTTGAACCCTGTGGTTTGTTCCTGGAGCATGTTACTACAGAATTACTATATTTTACAACTTGATCCTCCTCTTTAGTTCCTGAAAACAGTATTTGCTGTAGAACATTCTAGACTTCATCTAGAGCAGGCGTCCCCAAACCCTGGGCCGTGGACCAGTATTGGTTCATGGCCTGTTAGGAACTAGGCTGTGCAGCAGGAGGTGAGCAGCAGGCAAGCAAGCGAAATTTCATCTGTATTTGCAGCCACTCCCCAGCGATAGCATCACTTCGTCAGTTCCACCTCAGATCATCAGGTATTAGATTCTCATAGCACTGGTCCCTGGTGCCAAAAATTTGGGGATCACTGAAAAGGATGAAGTTATGAAAGTATCCAAAATTACTTTAAATAGAGATACATAACACATAGGATCCTAAAGACAGTATTTATCTGTATTATTTTTAAAAGGTGCCAAGAGGAATAAATGTACTTAAAAGTTGGATTGTGTATATATATACACACATATATATAAAGAAGTTTACAAAATTCAATTACATACATATTATAAAGAAATTCACAAAAAAAGTATAACTACATATACAAAAATGTATACTAAAAATACATTTTATTTTGCATATAATGTGGATGAAATTACAGACAGTATATATAGAGATTTCTGTGTTTAGTTGTTTGTTTTTTTATTTTTACTATATAAAATTTTAAAATCAACTAAAACAAATTGCTAATGGATGATCTTTTGCTTTAGTTTACTTATAATGTAAATCAGTATAAAATTTCAGAACTTTTGAATTGAAAAAGATCTTATAGATTATTCTGATACCAATCACCTTATTTTATACATGAAGAAACTGGGAGATTACATGTTTTAATTAGTGGGTAGCTGGACAAAAGTTAAAATATTAATCTCTCGATATTCAGATGAGATTCTCTCTCACTCTATCTCACCCTCTTTCTCCCTCTCCCCCTTTTCCTCGCTCTCCCTTTCTTTCCTCCTCTCTCTTAGAGAAAGCTACTAAATTTCATGGACTTGTTTAAGATCTAGCATTTTTAAATTCTTATACTGTTAATACTTGAAGACTTATGCACATACTTCGATGTCTGCATTCATAGACATGGTGCCCAAAGAAAAGAAACATTATGTCATATCATGGATCTCATTTTTCTGAATGACATAATATCTGGAATTTGTTTGAAAATTAGGAGGTGGGGCAGATTAGATGGAATTATAGATGAAACAGGATTGGCCATGAGTTGGTAATTATTGAAGGTGGATGGTTCATAGGGTTTCATTTTACAGTTCACCCTTGGGCAATGAAGGTGTTAGGGGTACGGAACCGCTCCTGTGCTTTGCAGTCAACAATCTGCATTTAACTTTTGACTCCCGCAGAATTTAACTACTAATAGCCAACTGTTGACTAGAAGCCTTACCAATAACATAGAGTCAATTAGGATATAGTTTGTATATGCATTATATACTGTATTCTTACCATAAACTAAACTTGAGAAAAGACGGTATTAAGAAAATTATAAGAGAGAATACATATGCAATATTTATTTGGAAAAAGAGTGTGCAGGTGGACCGACCCATGCAATTCAAACCCGTGTCATTCAAGGGTTCGTGCGACTGTTCTTTCCACTCTTTAATAGATTTAAAATTTTCCATTCTAAAAGGCTTACAAAAGAGAATTGCACCATTTTAACCAATAGGTGGCACTGCACTGTCACCTTAGAAATAGGTTGATGCAGTATATTTGCTGATGATGTTTGAGATATTCTAATATTTTATTAAAAGCTTTCTTTTTGTAAATAAAAGTCATTACTTATTCCAAAACATATGTTGGAATTATTCAAGTCTCATGAAATTATAATGACAAATTTCTAGTGCATTACTTGCCTAATAATAGAATTTGAAGAAACTTTAAACATACCATTTTATCTTAAAGCATTCTGTCAAGTATTAAGTTTTAGATTCTTCATAAAAGCATGATTCAGAAATAAGCTAAAATAAATTTACATTTATTAGCCAAGAATTTATTTTTGTTTTTAAAGATCACAGGCTTTTGTATAGAGGATAGGGAGTAGGGACAAACAGTGAAAGAGGAAGACAGGAGGCTAATAAAATGGAGGCAGTAGAAGTAATGGGAAGTTGTCAGATTCATGGATTAAGCCAGCAAGACTCGCTCTTGGGAGAGAATTCAGATGTTTGGCCTTAGTGACTAGTATTAAGATGGGAAGGCCTGGGAAAAAAGCAGGTTAGGAGGCTGCAAAATCAGTATCTTTGGAAACAGTTTAAATTTTAGATATCGAAAAGTTATCTGAATGAAAATGGCTAGTAGGCAATTAGTTATTAGTATCTAGGGTTCAGGAGAGGGGTCAGGGTTGAGGGTATTAATTTGGGAGTTATAAGCCTATAGATAATTTCATCTAGTCATTTAAAGACATTGGACTGGATGAAATTATCCAAGGCCAATGAGTATTGATTTAGAAGCAAAAAGCCTTTGGAAAATTGAACCCTGGGTCACTCCTAAATTTAGAAGGCAAGAAGAAGGAGAGCAAGCAGGGGAGGCCAAAAAGGAGCTGTCTCAGAAAATGAGAAAAATACATTTAAAGGAGGAGGAATTGGTCATCTTTTTCAAATGTGGCTGTGAGGTCCAGTAAGATAATGACTGAGAATTTGACAAGAGTGGTTTTATAAAAGTAAGAAGGACAAAACCCTAATCAGAGTGGATTAAAAAGAGAATAGGAAATGAAGATAAAATGAGTGTAGAGAACTCCTTAAGGGAGGTTTGTTGGGTTTTTTACTGAAGTTTAATTTATATATAGTCAAATACACATATCTTAATTGTATGTTTTTTATTTTCATATAAAATATTATATTTATATGCTGATGGAAATAATCCAGTTGAAAAGGAAGAATTGATGATAGGAAAGAGTGAGAAGGTAATTGCAAGAGCAAAGCCTTGTACAGCTGACCAAGATTAGCACATAAGACGCAAGTTGTTGGCTTTATCAGTTATTATAATAGGGAGAGCAAAGCATAGCACTACGAAAGCAGGGGACTTAATAGATTTGTTGGTGAGGTGCGAGAGTTCTCTTCTGGTTGCTTTCTAGTGAATTAAAGTTAGGTTTTTGATTGAGAGTAAAGGGGTGAAAAGGAAGATGGAGATTTAAGGAGTGAAAAAAACATAATCATGAGAATGGGAAAGTGAATTGACTAGAGACTTGTAATAGGATTGTTAAAGGCTCATTTGGGATTATTTAGTCATAACTTTTAAAAGACAAATATCCATATGATTGTGTTTATTTACCCACATACAGCTACTCTGGTGTAGGTACAGTAGGCAAAGAAAGCAGGTCTGAACTTGATAGGTAAATCTGATGCAAGGAAGGAGAGAAGGATGTGGGCATGGGTTGTGCGCTCGGAGGTATTCATAGTCTCTGTGTGATCAAGGATAGAAGTGAGGACTCCTGAGTGCTGGACAGTAAAACATGCTGAGGTGAATGCATTGGGGATCCCATGGGGTTGTGGGAGTAGCATGCTAAAGGATGTGAATTGGAGAGTCAGTAGCTGGTGGTCAGAAAATGGGATTCTTGAAATTGAGATTTGGGGAGCTCTTTAGTAGTTTATAAATAATGACAGGATTTTATGTCCATTGTAGTGGGTAGCCGAGATGAGACGAGATGAGGACAGGATAGTTGGAAATGAGGAAGTCAAGGAACTGAGAGTTCGGTGTTGGGTAGATGTCCACATGCTGGAAGTCAGTAAGAAGATTTTCACCGAGAGGAAGGCAGTGACTTTTGCTAACCTCCCTGGATGTGGGGCAAGCAAAAGGAAAGGTTGGAAAGATGAAATCTGACAGCATGCACTTCAAAGGAGATGAGGTTTTTGAGAGAACTAGGAGAAGGAATGATCTTGGAAATATTAATGAGGACATACCTCCAGGCTGTGGTATGTCAGCTATGGAAACAAAAGCAGGAGGGCTGCAGGGCTAACTGCTTTCTCTGAGGGTGGACAGGTTTCTTTTTGTAAAGCACAAAAAGAGAAGGGAACATTTAGAGGCCAGGATGATGCTATAGGAGATTTTGCTATTGGCAGAAATGGGTTCCAGAGATTGCAATGAACTTTGTGTCCTCAATTTGAATAATTTAGCTTAAGAAAATTCTCATGTTACTATGTGTTTTCTTATTATATCTGGAGAAATTATAAAATGTAATTCTCCAGGAACTAATTTTATCCTTAATTTACTTTACAATGTCTGTATCATAGGAATGGTTTGCAGTATATGTGGAGCTTAATCAGCAAATTGCAGCACTTTTAAATGCTGGAGATGAGGAAGATCTTGTGGAACTGAAATCGCTACAACAACAGCTTAGTGATGTTTGTTATCGACAGGCCAGTCAGCTGGAATTTAGGCAAAATCTCTTACAAGCGGCTCTTGAATTTCATGGTGTTGCTCAAGATGTAAGTGTGTACTCTGTTTTTCTTTTCTTCAAATTATCTGAACACTTATCTGCACATAATTTTTGCAGGTTTGCATGTCTCTTAATTATTTTTCTGGAACAATAAAATAATGTACTCGTGGGAGAAATGAGATAAAATTCTTTGATTTTTTCAAAATTTTATTTTTAAGCAATCTGCATGCAACTAAACTTTTTTTTTCTTTTGTCCAAATAGTGTCCAAAACTAATATATATATTTTATTTTGATTGTTTCTCAATGTTTATGCCGTATAACATACATTGAAATGGAAGTTTCAATACTTTTTTACATTCTGCTAACCTGGATATATTTGTCTTCCTGGTGCATGTGTTTGTGTGTTCTGTCTTTCAGATAACATGTATTCTAATGATTCGTTTTTGTCTTTTAACAGCATAGTCTTTTCCAAGTATAATTGTGATAACCTCATTAGATATAAACCTCATTAATCATTAAACACTTTAGTTGCTGATTACATCAGGGTTATCTCTTTGGTGTCCCTCTGCTTTAGTTGTCTCAGCAGTTGGATGGCTTATTAGGGATGTTGTGCGTAGATGTAGCACCAGCTGATGGAGCATCGATTCAGCAAACTTTAAAACTGCTTGAAGAGAAGCTGAAAAGTGTTGGTAAGCAGATTTTAAAAATGCTGAAACATAAGGATTCTTTTTAAAAATATATTATTATCATGGTTAAATAAGTCAACTTTTACTGAACTACTTATAATTATTAACTGGAAACACTGGAAAAATTAGTGTAAACAAGGTTTTATTCCCTTGAAAGGCATAATTTATGCTAAAATGTTATTTTTCATTGTTAGCCAGTTATTCTTCCTTCACTGGGTGGTTAGCCTTTCTTGTTTACCCAGCTATATCTACAGGTGCTATGTCTTGCATATACTATGAACAGTTATTTGTAGTGCATGCATAAACTGTAATTAGCTGTGAAGTGTTCTGTGATAAACCCTGTATGCCCAAAACTGTGTTTTATGCAATGATTTTTGTTGTTGCTATATCCTAACCTTGTGACAAAGTAGTTGGTTTGTTTCTACACATTTGTTTTTCCAAACTGGGAGTATTGCCAAGATTAATATTCTTTAAGAAGGAATGAACCAATTTTATTAAGCTAGTTTTCTCACTTGACATCAAGACCTTTGAAAATTTAGTTCAGTAGGAAATGTAGTCTTTCCCTAAGTCATGACTGGAGAGGGAGTTGTAAAAATGGGAAGCGAGGGTGGATTGAGTGAGACAAGAGAGCTAAGGGGAATTGAGAAGAGGAAGCAGAAGCCTAAGAGATTTAATAGGAAATGATGATACATGCTTGAATCAAATTAATTAATTATTGAAAAGAACTTGAAATGAGTTTGAAAAATCATGTTTGTATTGGCATTTTACTTGCAGCCTTTGTTATTTTAGCACATAATACTCATAACATATTTAATATTTAATATGCCAAATGAAATTTATTTCAAAATGTCATAAGTTTTCCTGAGCCATACTATTTATTAAAAAAAGAAAAAAATGTTACTGTATACTGTTTAATTTGAAGTTCTTAAACATATCATAAGTGTTGCTTCGCGTTGGGTATAAGCTTGGGTAGTGTCTAAACCCAAATGTTCAGTGTTCCTTAACATTGCTTGTTTTGAAGTCTTTCAACTCATACATTTTTTTGAACAAAATATTTGCTTTGTTATGGACTGCATAAACAGAGAAAGGAAAAAATTTAAAAATCTTACTCGTCAAAATAGAAATTCTCACACTTTCTACCTGCTTTCAGTTTTGAAAATTAATTATTACTTATGGAAATTCACCTTTTAGAAATTCTCTTTAAGGAAAATTTGGCATGAGAGGGAACTTCAGTTAGAGCTACATGTAAAGGGGTTTTATTGCTTGAAATGTTCAGAGGACTCCATTCCAAGATAATTTAAGCACAAAACTGCTGTTGGAATCTGCTGAAAGGGCTTACTTGAGGGAGGGAAAGCACCTCCATTGCTTAAGAGGTTAAATCTAGTAACTTTTGTTTTAGATGTAGGATTGCAAGGTTTGCGTGAAAAAGGTCAAGGTCTTCTGGATCAGATCTCCAATCAGGCATCCTGGGCCTATGGAAAGGATGTAACCATTGAAAATAAAGAAAATGTGGACCACATACAAGGAGTGATGGAAGATATGCAGCTTAGGAAACAAAGGCAAAGTTTGACTGTTAATGTTAATTTTTGCTAAGACAACATAATATTAATTAAAATGAAAAGTGATATAATGTATATTTTTCATTCAAACTCAAAGTTCTTATCTGTTATATTGTAGGCAGGTAGTAAGTTTTTGGTGAATGTCATAATTATTGAATATAATTGTACTGACAAATACTGATAGTTTGTTCACTTAATGGATACCTTTTCCCTTTTTTGCACACTTAGAAATTTTAGAGTTATCAGCAAAATCTATAGAAACTCTTCCTGTATCACAGAGAAAATAGTCATCAGGCAGAAATTCCTTCTCCCCTCATAGCTGCAAATTTATCCATTTCATTCATTCTCATCA
Source organism: Cynopterus sphinx (assembly GCA_030015415.1). NCBI lineage: Eukaryota > Metazoa > Chordata > Mammalia > Chiroptera > Pteropodidae > Cynopterus > Cynopterus sphinx. The sequence continues at coordinate 166,509,276 of CM057379.1, read as the reverse complement.
CAAAAGATGATATAGTTCTGCTATTATCAAAGCTGATCCTTCCAGGTGCCCTCATGTCTCTTCGCTCCATCCACTCCCATTCTCTCTTCTGATCTCTATCTCTCATTTAAATGCTTAAATCGCTCCCATTTCTAAAAATTAAACAATTGCACCTGTGCATAAACCTTCCTTTTCAGCTCTTTCTTTGTTTCTAGCCCTAGGTCTCTTCCTTGGCAGCTAAGTCATTTGAAGGTCTACTGTCTTATACTACTGCCTCACTACCTCTAATTTACTTTTCAGCCCTACTCCATCTGTCTTTTACTCTCACCATTACACTGAATTTGGTCACACTGATGTCACCAGTGACTTTGTAATTGCCGTGTGTAACAAACACTTATCTTGCTCAAAATCCAGGAATACTTTTAGTCCTGACGTTGCTTGACTACTCTGAATAGTATTAGATACAGGTGAATTTTTTTTTTCTTGAAATTCCCTGATCACCTTCTCTTCTTTGAAGACACCTTCATTATACTCCTTATAGCACTGTGCTTCTTCGTATTCGCTGTTTTCTTGTCCTCTAGCTAGGGTTTGTTCTGAAGCCAAATTCTCTTCTTACTCTACGTGTTCTCCCTGGAAAGTCTCACTGCTTTAATGATTTTTTAAAAAAATAATCATGATTGAGTAATTATGGCTCTGACACAAACCCCTCTCCTGTGCTCTAGACACATAATTCCCCTTGCCTACTGAGTATTTCCACCCGGATGCCCCGTGCACTCCTTAAACCTAATATGTCCAGATTGGAACCATTCCCCCACACACTATTTCCTTTTTAAGTTAAAGCTACCATCAGCTACCAAACTTGGGATTTATTCTAAAATCTTTATTTTTCCTCATCCCCACAGCCTAGTCACATGTCCAGGTTCTGTTATCTCAGAATCCTGAGCATTTCTTTGTTAAAGATTTTATCTCTTATTTACCTCTGGTCTTACTCATCTCTAGTCTGTTGTACAGGAGAATAATCTTTGTAAAGTCCATACCTAATTATACAGTTTCCTTATATAAACCCCTCTCAGTGACTTCCTATTTTCTCAGATGATGTTCAGTCTCCTTGGAATAGTGTAGGAGACCATAATCTGATTCTGCATAGTCTAAGTCTCATCAACCACATAGTTGCTTTCATCTTCCTAAATCTGCCATGCTGTTTTATGCATCCATGACTTAGACTACTTCTTTCCTCATTATCTGCCTAGTGTATTCCTTCTTATTCTTCAAGACTCCAGGATGATTATCTTTGGAAGTCTTAGATTTCTAAAGCAAATTAGTCACTTGTTCCTCCCTACTCCCATAAATCCTTTACATAGCTTTACAATAACATCACTTTGTTTATTTAACCATCCATCTTCAAGATGTGACCATCTTAATAGTGGAGACCATGTTCTACTTTTTCCAAGCACATTATTCAATACCTGACAATATGTGTTGAATAGATGTACATTGTCTTCATCATTAATGTATCTTATATTGTTTTGAGTTTCAGATTTTAAAAATATTTTTTATCATCACTTCCCTTCAGTCCCTTCTAGAATTACTTTAACCAAGTTGCATTTTGACAGTAAGCTGTGGGCTTTTACTGAGGTCATTCTTATAAAAATAGCCTTGTGAGACTGACATCTGATTGTTATTAAGCCTTCTCTAAGAACATCAACCGTAGTAGAGCCAGTGCCTCCTGGTTAATTCATTGTTGGTATTGGACTGCAGCGAGATTCCTCCTTCCCACTTAAAATACGTGGAATTGCATGAGAATGAAGGGAATACATCAGAGCTGAGTTACTTTAAAAGTTTAATCTGTATATTATCCAGGCAGATAATAGTAATATTAAAAAGTACTCTGAATTGTGTTTCTCTACACCTAGAGATCAATGGTTTTTTTCTTCTTAAGAATATAGATGGAATTTTTATCTCTTTTGTTCAAAATTAGATATTACTCTGAGTAATATAACATAACAAGAAGTGTTCATTTTTTAAATTTCCTTGAATATCATCCTCTAAATTAGTGTGTTTAATGATAATTAGCAATGGAGATTTCTTTGGGTTTTAGCATACTATTGTGTTTATGCTTTGCTTCAGTACTTTTCAGAATTCATGCTGTTCTCAAGAGGGTTTGTGATTCAGCATCATTCAGGTATTTTGAGGTTTTAATGTGATATAGATATGGATACCTTTAAAATTTTTACAAATCAATACAAAATAGTTATAGTCTCTATAGTGTAGGACTAAGTATTTTAGCATGCTGTAAAGCAGGTGCCAGATGATGATGATATAATAGTTATCAATAAAACCAAAATGACATCCTAAATTTGTTTGGGTTTATTAGATGTGAAGACATGGTAGATGTGCGGAGGTTAAAGATGCTTCAGATGGTGCAGTTGTTCAAATGTGAAGAAGATGCTGCCCAGGTAAGGATCAATCAGGTACATTATATAGTCATTTTTTCTTAGAAGATTTCTTAGAAGATTGATTTCACCTAACTGTAAGCAAAAGTGTACTTTTCATGGTCATAAGAAAATAACATTAAGTCAGATTATAGTTTACTAAAATAGTGAAGTTTTGTTCCCAGTTATCTTACTGGTCTCATTTGCCTTCTCAGTGAAATACTCTATTGAGCTAGCAGTTGGGATTATTTATTATTTATTATTATTGACTTGTTGTCGGTTACATCCCAGGATAAAAACTGGATAGCACATTGCTTTTAAAAGCACAAGAGGGTTTTTCAGCTAAACAATTTGCTACATTCGTGTAGTTAGGATCAGAGAACATCATTTCAGCTTGACATAGAAGAAATTTATGATCTTAAATGGTAACGTAAGTCTGTAATAAGATTCTAATACATGATATTTTATTAATGTAAATGTTGCGATATAACTTAGAGTGCATCTTTTTAATAGGTTTTATCTTTAGATTTTAAAACTTTTGAGGGAGAAGTCATTCATTATGTAGGTTGGCATTGAGTGAAATAAGCTATTAGGAATTTAGGTTATAACTTGGATTAATTAATCAAATGATATAATCTTTTTATAAATATGATGTTTTGATAAATAAAAACTTATGAGTCCAACTTCACTGTTATTTGTTTTCATTTAGGCAGTAGAATGGCTAAGTGAACTTCTGGATGCTCTGCTTAAGACCCACATCAGATTGGGCGATGATGCTCAGGAAACGAAAGTTTTACTGGAAAAGCATAGAAAATTTGTTGATGTGGCACAGGTGCAAAACTGGTTATCTTCCTTTTCTACAAGCTCAGTGTTTGAATAGCTTTCTGCATGATTATAATGTAACTTAACCCTCCAAGTCCAAGAAGGTTAGTTATGCTATTCCAGAAGTGTCACAGAACTAAGAAAATATCAGCTGGTGCATCAAAACTAGCCTGCATACACTTGAGAGAGTTTATGTTTCCCTGAATACAGGTTCTGTATGCTCCTACTGACTTATGTTATATGTTGTGGCATTTTTAAAAGGCAGTTCAACTATCTGTTCACGAAAGTTAATATGAAATAAATGTTAATATTAGTAAATTAGAAACTACAGTTCCTATATCTCACCAGTGTTAGATAACAACAGAGATTTTTTTGTTATGAAAAATATCTTAATTAATTTCTTTAGTAATTGAGTTTAGTGTAACAGTTACGGTTTCCTGTATGGAATATAAAGTGCCTATTTTCACCCACTTGTCTTGATTAATGAGCGAACAGACATTATTTTTGGCGCATGGAATTGAACAGAGTGAGATGAGCAGGGGAGACAAGATTAAGAAACTTACTGAAAACTAAAAGTATTACTTCCCCTTTATTATTTATGCATGCAGATAATTTGTAGTAATAAGTGCCAGTAGAGTCATTCAGTATTGATTTCTAGTAGTGTCACTTATTTCCAACCACACTTTCCCTCTATCCCTCTTTTCAGAATTCCTTTATTATAATTTTATGTTTGCTTTTCTTTTTTAGAGCACTTATGACTATGGAAGACAGTTGCTGCAGGCCACAGTCGTGTTGTGCCAGTCTTTGCGCTGCACTTCTCGATCATCTGGGGATACACTTCCTCGACTGAACAGAGTATGGAAACAGTTTACAATAGCATCTGAAGAGAGAGTACATAGGCTGGAAATGGCTATTGCATTTCACTCAAATGCTGAAAAGGTTCGCTTTTTAAAAAGTATAGTAACAATAGTATTGTATGTGTTTAAAATGTGTTCATTTTAATAATATTATGTGGTTACTCTGTTTTTAAAAACTTTATATTCCATTGTTCAAATTTTGTGTAGATATATATTATCTTAGATCAAATCACATTATCTCAGTAATTTATATCAGTGGTGGAATCTTGTAATTGGAGAAATTCAAAACCATTCGGTAGCCTTCTCTCTGCAGTGTCTCTTCACCAAAGCTGACACCCTGAATGTGATGTCCATTCTTTAGGATGTCATGATTCCCTCTCATTCATTATGCTAAGAAAAGAAACTTTGCTTCAGTAACAACTTGCTAATTGTCATAAAATTTTTAAAAGGACACTTTTTAATTTTATAATGTTTAAAGTAGATACTATCCAACTGAAATGAGAATGAGGATAAAAATTAAAACCTTTTTTCATATGTTATCTTTCAAGATTAATTCAAGACTTTATTATTTAATGAATTAATTAGTCTCAGAAACCAAAAATAAAATATGCAGTGTTTTGGGGCCAATTTTCAATGGAATTTTTTTTTTCAATTCAGCACAGTGAAAATTTATAGCACCCAAACCTTACATTTTCTTTCTGAAGAAGAACTTTATTATGTTAACTTTGTTTTGATCTCTTACAGTGAAAGTTTATATGTAGGGATGTTCAGTACAATTTAAGATATGAGAAACCTGAGTTGTAAATTTGATAGCCTTGTCTGGAGAGCAGAAGAGTCATTGCCAGGAACCTTAGGAATGAAGCATTTTCTGTGTGCGTTAAGCAGTCCATCTGTTGGGAAATGTTCACAATAAACTCTCTGATCTGGTCCCTGAACTCCACTGAGCAGCCTTTTATTTTGAAATTAGCCTAATGATTATGAATAAAAGTATGCAAAATGACTTGTTTACTGATTATTATAATGAAAAAAATTTTGAAATATAATATTAACATAGTATACAGATTATAAATGTTCTGTTTTCACAGTGAACACACCTGTGTAATCAGTGCAATATTTAAACAACAGAATTACCAGTACCTGAGACGTTCTTCAAGCACCTTTTAGTTACACCACTTCCCTTCTGTCCAGAGTAACCACTGGCCCTATTCCTAACACCACTGAAAACTTAGGATACTGCTTTTTAAAGATATCTGCAAAGACATTTTAAAATCTAGACCTTTTTAAGAGATCATATAAGAAATGAATGTGGTTAAATTGAAAATTAACATTTCTGTTTTTTCTACTACATGGACTTTAATAAACTTGATTTAAGGTTATTTTACTATGCAAACCTATGTAAAGCCTTCTTTTACCAGATATATTTCCCACTTTATTATGTTCTGTTTTGTACCAGTAAGCATAAATGTAACAACTATGATTGGTAAAATAAATTGAATCTAAAATTTTAGAATATAAAAATGTTCTCTATGAGCAATGCTTAAATAAACATGATTGGATTAAGTAAAATAGAATGCAAAAAAAATTGCAAAAATAAGTATTTCTTTTTCTACTCTTTCCCCCCAATTTTGTAGTTTTCTTCTTGTAGTTAAATGTAAATGGTAATAGTTAAGGGAAAAAATATCAAGGGAAGTAGAACATCCTATATTTCAATTATAACCTCAGTTTACATCAGTTAGTCAGCAGATCAGTTTTTAAAATAACTATAAAATGTGTGTAACTAGGTCATCATATCAGTTATGTGCTTGTACTTTTGATTATATTTTTTATATTTACATATATTTTTTCATTTTTGAAGTCTGTAAGCTTCTATAGGTCAAAATCTAGACTGATTCGCGTCCTGGAGCTGCTAAATAAACATATAGTATATATTAAATAAATAGTTACTTAATGAATGAAAGAATACTTCATAAACACAGTTTGAGCTTGCTTTCCAAATAGTTGTCTAGTATTATTTTGTTCTTAGAAATTACTGTAGACCTTTTCATACTCAAATTATATATTATTAGTAGGGATTATATATTACATTTTATTTGAATTTCTTGAGCCAGTTTTGCTAATAATGGGTTAATTTTGTACAGTGGTATACATGAAGACGCTAAGAACAAAATGAAAACACCTCCAATCTATTACATTTGCTTGAGCTTCATTCCCTTTCTATGTCTCTTGACTGTTATTGCCCTTTTAATTGTTGCAGATTTTGCAAGACTGTCCAGAAGAGCCTGAAGCTATTAATGATGAGGAACAATTTGATGAAATTGAAGCAGTTGGGAAATCACTTTTGGATAGATTAACTGTTCCTGTAGTTTATCCTGATGGGTATGGTGTATATTCTTATAATTTTGTCTTTTTCATCTGTGAGGTCTTACAGTGAAATCGTCGAGAGGAAAATCTATTTTTTTTAAAAAGCCAAGTCAGTTAGCTTTGGTCCATTTTCTCAGTTCCTACAATAAATTGGTTTAAAATGAAAAGAAATCCATACTCGGCTCTTATCAGACTCAGTTGTTACTTGCTGCCATCAAATGTGTTGATTCTTGGCTACTTGTAGAAGAAAGATCATTGGATAGGCTGATTTCCTAAGTTCTAGCCTTGGCTATGATGATAGGGAGTAGAGTGACTTTGGGCATGACTTTGAGTATCATTGAGGAGAGACTAATGTTTAATGTGGGGACTAATGTTTAGTGAGCTCAGTATATTCCAGGCACCAGGTTAAACACTTCGCCTTCATTACTTTTGACCAAACAATGCCAGGCCAGTATGATTATTTCTGATTTACAGATGAAGAAACTGAGGCTTGGAAGGATTAATTTAGGAGCTCAGGATTTCACAGCTTCTAAGTGGAATTAGGATACACTCTCAGTTCTGTCTGGCTCTAAACCCATTCTCTTTTCACTGGGCTACGTGGCGTTCTGATTCTTTAATTTGTAAAATTATGGGCTCCTGATTCCCTTGTTTCTTTCCATTTTTAAATAGTCGATATTAAAAATATGAAACAATTTAATGCAAATAAATGAGCCAGTAAATGAATCAGAACAAACTTTATTCCTGAGGACCTAGACCTTCTCAGTGGAAGTAATTTAAAGGTAATTCAGAGAATATTTAATTCAAGTGATAGAGAAACCAAAGCATTGACTACATCTATCTTTACATTTTAGGATAATATACTAGTTAGGATTGTGGATTCTAACTAGATATCTTGTGTTTAAATCTCAGCTCCATCATTTACTAGCTGTGACACCAAGGGCAAGCTACTTAATCTTTCCTGTACCTCAATTTCCTCATCTAAAAATAGGGCTGTATGGCAGGGGAGTTATATTGCCTAAATATACGTAAACTACTTACAACAAGTCTAACACATAGTAAGTGCAAGTACTACTGTTTCATGAATGTCAAATGATTATTTGGGTTTGATATTGAGACAATACATTTTTATTCTCTTGGTGGATATCATTCATAGTTTAATATAGAGATAATCTCTCATTAACCTAAATCTGAGTAATCGGAAATAGCCTAAAGTTATGTTATACCTCTGCAATGTATAAAAGAATCAAAAATTTATTCAACTAGTAACAGTGTTAGAGGGGTGCTTCTAATTCCATTCTAGAAACCCACCACTCAAACCCTTATTTCTGTGTCTCATAGCCAGTTGTCAAACAGTCGGTGTCCTGTTCTACTCAGGTCAGTCTGGGAACATCTGTCCATAATGGTTTGGTTTTATTTTTCCCTGATGTTTTTGCTTGAGCTTCTCTTCCTCCTTTTCCTAGTCCTTTTTAGAGTAAAGAATAAGTTAGTGCTGTATATTCAAATTTCTCAACTACCACCTTTAATATTTGGAATTATTTTATTCTATTTTATATGATGTATTTAGTCATGAAAAGTTTGTTTAACAGTAAAATTATTCATATTTAAATTTTATAACATTCTGGACAAATACAAAAAATGGGCAGCCTTTCTGGATTCAATGCTTGAAGACCCAGGTTCAATTTTTTTTTTTTTTTTTTTTTTTTTTTTACTGCATGAACTTAGTTAAGCCATTTAATTTTTCTAGACTAATTTTCTGATCTAAAGAATGAAGACCTTACCAGCTAATTTTCAAGATCTCTTCTACCACTAAAAGATTCTGTGACTATGAACACAGTATCTTTGTAGGTAGAGTAAATTAAACGGTTGTATCTATTAATGTCCCAAATGATGCCTTAACATTAAATAGATATTTTACTTGCCAGATATATTAGATAATTGGTTTACATAGTTCTCAGCACTGAAGCACACACACAGATTTTCTATTTGTATAGACTCCAAACTGAAAAACAGATCTTCATTGTTTCATTGTTTCATTTATTGTTGCATAGCTTGGCTGCATTCTTGGTTTATTGAGATTATTATCATAAGTACAAATGATATGACACTTATACCACTAATGTTTTTCTCAACATGTCTTAATATGTCTTACGCCATTTTAAAAATTGTTTTTCCCAGTGAATTACTACTCACAGATAAACAGTATGGCCTACAAATGAACTAATGTCATCCAACAGAGATAATTTTTATGATTATTTTGTTTCTTTTTGCATTTGCTACAGTCAATGGATTTATCTGATTGGGGTTTTCTGTTTGTTTTGATTTTTAGAACTGAGCAATATTTTGGAAGTCCAAGTGACATGGCTTCTACTGCAGAACACATCAGAGACAGGATGAAACTAGTTAGTCTCAAAAGACAGCAGCTGAGACATCCTGAAATGATGACCACAGAGAGCTAATAGCTACCAGCTTCCCTCAGATCTGCGTTCATAATTCCGCATGTCATCTGCATACTACAGCATTAGCCACAATACATTAAGATACATTTCACAGCCAAGATAAGCCTCATTTCTTCCCATTATACATTTCTCTCTACACGTTAACACCTTGCAACTACCAAGGCATAATTATTTAACATGCTTTGAGACCATAGACTCCAAGTATCTTAAAAGAAGGAACTGTAAACATTGCACTGAAAACTTGCTTTAAAGCTTTACCTGACTTGTCAGTTTGTAGATGAACAACTGATAATAAGTTTTGAATGGTGCTAATAAGAGTTTAGGAATTCTCTATATAAAAAATGGTTGCCCTTTCTCCCCAAGTGATGTAGTAAATTTAGACTGTAGTTAAATGGTTATTAGTAAATAATAGTGGTGTCCCCACAATTTTACTTTGTAATTCTTTTCAAATTTGATTATTTTTATTGTGTCAGTATGAAGAAAACTTCAGATCTTTGATATATCATATTCATTGAAAGACATTTTCCTATTTGTATTGATAATGTATTAAAAGTTGTTTGTGCTTAATAAAAGGCTTTTAAATATTTAATTTGGTGATTATATCCTATTTCTAAACATGAGTGCCTTATTAAAAAGGGCATTCTTAGGATTGTGAAGATGGTTTAATATTTGTTTTTTCAATTTAGTTGCATGTGTTTTAGCCAGGAAATTCATATGTAAGCATGTGTATATAACAACAGCATGTTTTATCATGAAAAATTAATTGTGAAGAACAATTTAGATCTTTAAGAACTTATGAATAAGGAGTACTATTTCTAATTTTTCTCTTCAACTTGAACAATATTATCTAAATTAACTACCCTAGAGATACTTTGTCTTTGGAGGAGGAGGGCTGGTGGGAAAAAAGACATATGTAATTACTTAAGCGTAATTCTTTATATCAGAGTAATTTTTCTAGAACTAAGGTAGCAATTGTTAATAAAATTTAATTTCTTCCAATAGATTAGAAGCAAAATTCTGACAGTCTATTAACAACTGTACAACTCTTAGAAATAAAATCTGTAAAGTGCTAATGCTTTTAAGTTTATATTAAGTTTAAATGGTAAAAATAACATGATTTAATTTTCGTGTTGAATTTTATTCCAGAAAATGTTTTTGAACAGGATTAAAAATAACTTTTTAGTCTGTGATCAATATAAAATATGCAAATAATTGTATGCTGGTTCCTTTTCATCATCTTCAAAAATGCTCATGTATCCTCCATCCAACGTAAAAATCTCCCTCTGCACCTGCTGGGTTCAGGCCTTCATCACTGCCAGACTTCTTGGAGAAACCGACATTCATTGCCCCTACATCCTCACTGCTCACTGCTCAGCACCTTGCAGTCTGGTTTTACACATCCCTGCAGTGAAAACTGTGCACAGTGGACTCCAACTTACTGAACTGGATGATTTTTTTTTCTCATTCTGCATCCTTTATCCTTCTCTGTCTCTAACATTTATACCATTTAGCAACATTTCCTAGACAGTGTCTCCTCCCTTGAAGATGTCATCCTCTGCCATAGCTGTGAGTGTAGTCATTTCACTCTTCTTTAACATACATCTACAGGAATGTGCTCTCTCAGATTCTGTCTTCAGAATGCTTCAGACTCTCATCCTTATAAGGGATTCTGTTTTATCTCAATGTCCTATTTTACGTATCTGGTCCAAAATTCTAGACCTACACTTTCGACGACTAATTTGACATTTCAAATTAGATGAAATTATATTTTCACCTTTCTCCTCTTGGAGCAGTTTTGGTTACACAGGTGCGGGCTTTTTTCCAGTCAAACATGCCAGGAAGTCTGAGAGCAATGTTCAAAATGCTCCATCTTGTTTTGTGCTGCCACTGCTTCTGAGATCATCCCGGAAGTTTTTTCTATATTTGATAATTCTCTGTCTTTTAGGGCTTAATTTCTATGAATATGAACTTTTGTGATTCTTCATTTCAATCTTCATGATGGTGCTAACCACGTGCTATAATTGTTTATGTCGTTACCTGATTATAAGCTCTTTCAAGGGAAAGCATCTTGTGAGGCTTCTATTCCCAGACCTTTGCTTATGCGTAATATTTGCTCAGTTTTTCTGTATGTGAATGGTCTTTTGTAGGCATTAGTAATAATTCCTCTTATATTGCAGTCCGAGGTGGGTTTTAAATATATTTCCTAAAGTTAGGACTAACTAGTGAGTGAATCTGCTCATAGGCAAGTCATTTGCTATTCTAGGTATTTCGATATTAGCTAATTTAGATATTTAGTTAAATCTCTATTGTACTGAATTTCGGAGAATGTTTTTATTAAAACTTTGCTAGAAAGGGACTGGATTCCAATTAATGAGGCACTTAGTTCTACCATCAACTCAGCTACTTAAAAATAAGTTAATTTTTATATGCCTTAAGCTATCTAGCCTACAGCAAAAGTAAAATAAGGCAGCTTCTGAAAATGATTATTTGCAATTGGAGTATTTCAGATGAAGCTGAATAAATACTGTTGCTCTTCATTTGAAAATTTGCTGCTACTTTCTATATGTATATCTGAATATACACATACAATTATGAATGAAAATTCAGCAATGCCCTAATATGATTTTTTATAGGCTCCTAGTTCATTTAGAGCACATGTGAAGGACATGACTGCAGTCTGTTTGAAATCACGGCTTTATGCATGTGATAAGTTAACACTGACCAGCAAATGGAGAAAGAACTATAATTTCTAATTGGTGTGCACCACAATTTTCCATGTTACTTTAGCCTATCTCAGGGAATTACTAAAGTGTTAATTGGGCTAGTTTTGTTCTGTTTTGTTTTGGGTTTGGCTTTTTTTTTTTTCCTTATGTATTTACTCCTGTGTAAATTTGGCATATATCAGCACTTTGGGCATCTCTTTACACATTTCTAACCTAGTAGAGTTATGATGCAAACATAACTTTATTTCAAATGGAACTGGCTTTATTCACAGTCCTTATTGTTGGTGACCTTACTCAGCTACTGTAACTCGGTGATGTGGGTGACTGCACCACCTGCCAGCTAGAATGTTGATGGAGGTCTAGGCTTCATGGCTGTGTCGAAGAGTGGATACTCCTCTTACTTTATAGGCATTAAAATTGGCCAGTGCTCTCAAATGTTACCTAACATTAATGTGTTTGTTGTTAGTTTCATTACCCCATCAGTTGATGTATGGTGGGCCATTTAGTTTATTATTGTTATAGTTAGTGGCATACTGCTTAGTATGAACATGACCATTACATTTCTGATAGTGCTGAGGAAATCATATTCTTTGATCTAAGCCCCTTGTAACCAAGGGTGTGATTGTGAGATTAGTTGAACCTATCAATGTACAGTCTACTTTTGGAGAAAGAATTCAGTTCTCTACTATACTGTTAGTTCATTGCCAGAGAGATTGGTTGTTACTGTGTACTTTCTCCATCCTCACAGGACCATAGTAAAATAACTCCTAAAAAACTAAATATACTATGATTGCTAAAGTCTTTCATATCTTGAGCCTATTAAAAATGGTACAGAAAACTAACATCTGTAAATATCAATGACGATTTGCATGATTGGGATGTATTTGCTTAAACACCAAAAGGAAAATTTTTCTGGAATTAAGAAGATGAGCCAGAACATACCTGAATAGTTAATCTAATTAGCAGACTTACCTGTGTTAACTTGAAAAACAGATTTAACATCTGACATTATTTGACTTCAGTATGTGCTACTGAAAAGTCTAGGTTTAGCTAAGAAGCACAAATAATGGCAAGACAAGTAGAGAAAAGATATAAAGGCTAAAATAATAAATGTAGTAAGTATAATGGCAAGAGTTTGGAATTCAAAAACCTGACTACAAAATCTGGCTTTGCCATTTACTGACCTTTTTAGACTATAAAATGAGCATTTTTAAAATTTTGCTCTCCTCATGACAAGCACAGGATTGTAGGGGAAATGGCACATTGTTTATGCTCACTTCCCTAAGCTCCATTTCCTCTACATTCAGAATTAGGTACTGAAAATACTAAGGGTGGAGTTGGTGAGCTCATCAGTATGTAACAAGGCTTTTAAATCTGACAAATTCACTCTCTTTATGGCAGGGTGGTAGACTGGCAAGATGGAAGACAAGTGTGGCATATCATCTACTTTGAGTTTGATAGGACGTGAGACAATTCCATTGATAAAAAGTAAGTAAAAGTCATACTCAGAGTGGATCTTAGCACCAGCCTGTTAAGATATTTATAAAATATCCCAATAATGAGGTAAAAATTAAATGACAAGACCACCCTTAGTGCTGTTATGGTTAGATAAGAGTGGTCTTGGTAAACTTGGGCAGTGATAATAACAAAAAGGCCTGTCCTGAAATAAAGATTGATAGAACTAAGGATGTCCCACAAGATAGCATTCAGGGGAATGTTTAAGACTGAAAAAGGTTTTTAGATAAGATGCTGAATAATATGACTGTGCTATTTTAAAGCAAATTTGGAAACTTGACCACCCTAGTCGAAGTTCATCAAGAAAAAGCAGAGCCTGTACTAGAATATGAAGAATTTAGAGAGCAAAGCAAAGCCAGAACTATGACTAAATATTTTGATAGCAGTGAGTAAATTTTTTAAATAATCAAGATTAGTTTTGTTTAGAAAACTCTTAGGGTACAGTGTATATAATGATTCAGGAATTCTTAGCAGATAACTAAAAATAGTTACCAACTGCTAGGTAAGTGCAGTGTTATTTACTGATGAGTTGTTAGGCATGTGGAAAACTTATTTCTGACAATAAGCTATTGAAGTCTAGAGCCATTCTTAGTCTCAAAGAGTTAGCTTAGTAGTATTTACTAGTGAAAGGCCATCTTTTTAGGGTGTCCACAGATGCATTTCTCATAGAGAAAAGAGATTCAGAGGTCCTCCCATTCAGAACATTAGGGCCTGTTCGCCTTATCATGTTTTGGGTCTGTACCCTGCCTTTTTAGTGTAGAAATCGGGGGGAAAAATTCTGTGCTTCATTTTTCTATTAAGAGTGTTCCTTCATCTTAGTTTTTATGTTAGTCTACACAGGCAACAAATTTGCTCAGAATATACGGTCAGTGTGTGTATTGCATTTTTTAAAGGTGTAAGGGGATTGAAATATCACTTTGACCATTTTGCACCAGCATAGATTTGAGAACTGATTGCTCACCTCACACTCAGGAATGTCCTTTCCCAAGCTCTTAAGTTTTTAAATTGACACTGATTTGATGAATTTGATGGTTATATTACCACGGAATCAATAATAGAAATTCTCAGCAGCATTATTTGGTTAAGTGTTAACATCCTGGGTATTTTTCCCCCAACGGTTTATTATAAAAATTTTCAAACATTTTAGAAAGTTAAAATTTTACAGTGTACTCACCACACAAAGGATAGTTAGTATTAACCATGCTTGCATTACCACATATTTATCCATCATTTCATCAATTCAGATTATTTTTGATGCATTTTAAATTGCAGACATCTGTATACTTCGTATTGAATACTTCAGCACACATATCATTAACTAGAGTTCAGTGTTTGTTTATACTTTTGGTATAAAATTAGCATACAGTGAAATGCATAAATCTTAAGTGTGCCTCCACTGAGCTTGGCAAATACATACAAGTGCTATTGAATACAAAATGTTAGCAGAAAATTCCCACATGGCCCTTTCTGGTCTATCCTTTTCCCCACACTATTCCCCCAAAGGCAACCACTGTTCTTTTTTCTACATCAGATTTGTCTGTCCTAGATCTTTGTAAATAGAATCATACAGCATATAATCTTTCTAGAAGTACCATGTTTTGGAGATTTATTCATGTTGTTGTGGGTATTAGTAGTTCCTTCCTTTTTGTTGTGGAGTAGTAGTCTGTTGTATGGCTATCGTGCCCTTTATCCATTTTCCTATTTATGAAAACCTGGGCTGTTCCCAGTATTGGCGATTATAAATAAAGCTGCTATGATTATTGTTAACTTAAGTCTCATGTGAACATGGGCTTTCATTTCTCTTGAGTGAATATCTAAAGGTTAGAATTTCTGTGTCATAGGGTAGTTTTAAAAGAAACTGCCATGCCTTTTTCCATTGTGGTTGTACTGTGTCTTGGGTTTTCACTATATTTTAGATGTATAGAAAGGTGTAAACTATTTTTATGATCCATATTTGAAATGTTAGAAGTGAGTTGGAATAGAAATGACATTGTTCATGGTTGGCAGTTGGTGTTATTTGAGGGAAGCAAATACCTATCTGCCCAAAACAGCTCCTTAAGGGTTTTCTGTACCAGGGATTTTAGCATTAGCTTCACTCTGAAAGATTAAAGCATTTATCTAAGCATTATGATATATTAGCTAGCAGAAAAAGCACTGAGTTGTTTATCTTACTACCTTTGGCCACCCATTTTTAGTAGGTAAAGTAAGGCTGATACTTGAATAGAAAAGATTATTTCTGTTCAATGAGAACAGAAAGGGTAGATTTAAAAAAAAAAACAAAAACAAAAAAACGTACTACTAGTCAGTCCCAGGCACAGCAATGTGAGAGAGTACCGTCTGGATGGGGAATTCCCCCAAATAGTGGTCAAGAAACCAGAAAACTGGGAAGAATTCTACCTCACAGTTGCTCTTAGGGGATAGCTATGTTTTTGTAGGACATTTTATCATTTACAAATCATATTTTCAATGTTGTCTTTTTATTCAGTACCACCCAGCTACAGTTATTTCCCACCTTAGTGACTTTATTATCTACTGTGTTGTACTCTTCCCATCTGTTCTATTACTTATAGCAGTTACCTGTATACGCCTGTAAAATTATAATCATATTTATTTCCAGTGCACATGTTCAAAGATTTTTATGTATGATTCATCTAATTTTTCCTATTCAACTTTTAAGGGCTGGGATATTTGGCTTCTACTGTAAATCCTTATAATGTTCTATACTTTGTAAATGCAATAAAAATGTTAAAAACCATAACAGCAGCAGATTTTGATATGTGTTTATTTGATATGTTATCACTTTGGATAATAAGTTTGGTTTCCATTAATAAAGGTGGTTCATAAAGTCTAAGGAGAAATAAGTTATACCAGTATCTAACATACTCTAATGAATTCTGCATCTTTGAATCTTTAAATTATCTTTTGTAAAACTTTAGATTTTTACTAACAATATTTTCTAAAATCTTTGAAACAAAAATGTAACTTCTTTATTCTGAAATAATCTCTAATCTTAGAAGATGGGTTAAATACCTTTTGCTTTGCGCTTCTCCTTCCTTCTCCAACAACTTCTCTATCCCACCTTCCTACAGACTTGGCAGAAATTTAGGGCTCTAAGTCCTACATTGTCAGAAATTATTAGGTTCTCATCATAATACATAGTGGTTAAATTTCTGTTGTTTCTACCAAGAAGTCCTTTTTGGGGAAACTTAAAGGGTGAATGCTTGGGGCTGGAGGAAGCACATTAGAACAAAATTAGTTATATTTAAAACAACAATTATAAATAATAGCTCCAGAATGGCTACCAGGAATTCAGACTTTCTTAATTTGGAAATTGACAACCTTTCCACATTTGACACTTTTAGGGACTTTTCCTTAAGGAATACAAATATGATGATACAAGAGAAATGGACAAAACTACAGGTTTGCTTTATGAGGGTCTATACTCTAAATGTAAAAACACCATCTCTTCTCGTCAAGACTCCCTTCTAAATGCCGATGTGTTTAGAAGGGACCATACTTTAAGTTATTATCAACTAACATAGGTTAAGAGACCTAGTGAGGACTGGTTACCGAGGTAAGGGAAAGCGTGCATGGCACTGAGGTAAGGAGCCCATGGTAGGTTGTATACATTCTGGCAGAGACCAAGAGGGAACAGAAGAGTGTGAGGGCACAAAAACAGACCTCTAGCTTGCAATTCTTCCTGAACTGGTCTGTGTTTAATCTGTAAAATGTGCAAATCCAAATGTAGTTAGGAGATGGAATTCTGAGAAGAGTTTTTTGATAAAATTAGTGTACTTTTCATCTCTTGAGTGTGCTTTCTGAATTAAAGAGCTTCCTTCTAGTTCCTTGATCTCAAGATTTTGTTTTTAAAGAAGTGAAATTGACTTCATCCTTGGGTTTGATTGAAATGTCCCTTTACTTCTGCCATGTTATTTAGTCAAGACTAACCAGTCTGTGGATGCCAGTGGTGAGAGGGGATTATCACATTGCAATAATAACTCAAATTTCTGTTTAACCATATTTTCTTACAAGCTCTACCGTCTATTGGACCTGGCCTGTTTGGCTCATACAACCCAATCTACCTGTGATCTATGGGTGATTGATGATATAGCCAAATCACTCTTCCATCCTGTCTGTGTGCCTAACAACCAAGGTAGGCAAAAGGGGTTCTAAAAACAGAAAGAACAACCTCCTGAACAACCAATGAGTCAAAGAGAAAATCAAAGAGAAATAAAAAAAAATTCTAAAACCAATGAAAATGGAAGCACAACATACCAAAATCTATAGGATATTATGAAAGCAGTTCTAACAAGGATGTTTATTGCGGTAAATGCTTAGACTAAGAAAAAGAAATATCTTGAAAAAGCAACCTAATTTTATATCTTTTGGGGCAGATAAAGAAAAATCAACTAAGCCCAAAGTTAAGAAAGGAAATAGCAAAAATCAGAGCAGAAATAAATTAAATGAAGACCAGAAAAAAAAAACAATAGAAAAGATTAACAGAAAACAATCTTCAGCTAAGCTAAGAAAATAAAAAAGAAGACTCAAAATCAGAAACGAAGACATTTCACCACTGATACCACAGAAATAAGGTCATAGAGACTACTATGAACAATTTTTGCCAACAAAGTGAATAATCTAGAAGAAATGAATAAACTCTTAGAGACATAGAACCTTCCAAGACTGAATCATGAGGAAATAGAAAACCGGAATTGCCTTATAACAAATGAAATTAGATCAATAATCAAAAACTCCCCAAAACTGACATTCAGGACCAGATGCCATCATTGATAAATACCACCAAACATTTAAAGAATTAACACCAATCCTCAAATTCTTCCAAAAGATTAAAGAGGGGAGAACATTTCCAAACTCATTTTATAATTACTCTGATGCCACAGCTAGATAATGACACTATGAGAAAACTAGTCCAATATCCCTGATGAATATAAAGGCAAAAATTCTCAACAAAATGTTAGCAAACCAAATTCAACAGCACATTAAAAGGATCATATATCACGATCAAGCATGATTTATCTCTGGGATGCAAAGATGATCCAACATATGCAAATCAACAAATGGCATACACCATATTGATAAGAGGAAAGGCAAAAATAATGATCTCAACAGATAGTGAAAAATTATTTGACAAAATATAACATCTTTTAAAGATAAAATCTCTCAACAAATTTGGTATAGAAGGAACATGCCTCAACATAATAAAGGCCACATATGACAGGCCCACAGCTAATATCATAATGGTAAAATGAGAGCTTTTACTCTAATAGGAACAAGACAAGGGTGCCCACTCTCACCACATAGTACTGGAAGTCCTCGTCAGAGAAATCTATCTTTTCATGATAAAAATAATAAAGATATCCAAATCAGAAAAAAGTAAAATTGTCTTTGTAGATGATATGATCTTATATATAGAACACCCTAACGACTCTGAAAAACTCTTAGAATAATCAATAAATGCAATAAAGTTGCAGGATATAAAATCAGCATGCAAAAATAAGTTATGTTTCTATACAGCAACAAAATATTTGAAAAGAAAAAAATTTTATTCAAAAGCAACAAAACAGGAATAAATTTAACCGAGGGGTGAAAGATCTATATATTGAAAACTATAAAACTGATGAAAGAAATTGAAGACACAAACAAATGGAAATATATCCATTGTTCATGGATTAAAAGAATTGTTAAAATGTTCATGCAACCCAAAGCCATCTATAGGTTCAATGTAATTCCCATTCAAGGCATTTTTCACAAAAATAGAAAAAAAACTAAATTTGTATAACCCCAAAAGACCCCAAATAGTCAAAATAATCCTGGAGAAAAAACAAAGCTTAACGCATCACACTTCTTCATTTCAAACTGTACCATAAAGCTATAGTAAACAAAACAAAATGGTACTGTCATAGAACCAATGGAACAGAATTGAGAGCCCAGGTGTAAACAGCTGAATATGGTCAACTAAAACATGACAGGGATGCTAAGAAGACTCATTGGGATAAAGATAGTTTCTACAACAAACGGTGTTGGGAAAACGATAATCACAAGCAGAAAAATGAGATTGGACCGCTATGTTATACTATTCACAAAAATTAATTGATAATGGACTAAAGACCTGAAACCATAGAATTCCTAGAAGAAAATTTAGGGAAAAAACCCTTTGATATTGGTCTTGGCAACGATTTTTAGATAAAGCACCAAAACAAGCAACGAAAGCGATAATTAGTAGGATTACATCAAACTAAAAAGATTCTGTATAGCAAGAGAAACAACAAAATGAAAAAGCAACCTATGAAATGAAAGAAAACATTTGCAAAGCATATAACTGATAAGTAGTTAATATCTAAAGTATATAAAGAACTTATATAAATAGCAAAAAAAAATTCCAATTAAAAAATAGGCAGAGAACTGAAAAAGTATTTCTCCAAAGAAGACATACAGGTGAACAACAGATACATGAAAAGATGCTCAACATCACTAATCAGCAGGGGAATGCAAATCAAAACCACAATGAGATACAAGCTTACCTTTGTTAGATTGGCTATCATCAAACACAAAAGATAACAAGTGTTGCAAAGGATATGCAAAAAAAAATCCTTTGTGCACCACTGGTGGGAATGTATGTTGATGTAGCCATCATGGAAAACAATCAATATGGAGTTTCCTCAAATAATTAACAATAGAACTAGCAAATGATCCAAAAGTCACATTCTGGGTGTATATCCAAAGGAAATGAAAACAGGTTCTTGAAGAAATAACTGTACTTCCATGTTTATTACAACATTATTCACAATAACCAAGATATAGAAACAACAAAATGTCTGTCAATGGACAAATATATACACAAAGAGGTGATATATGCATGAAAAAGGATATAAATATATATAAACATATGATATATGTACATATAAAGATGATTACACACACAATGGAATATATTATTTAGCCACGAGAAAAAGGAAATCTATGTGTGACAACATGGCTGGATCTTGAGGGCAATATGCTAAATGAAATAAGTCAGACAGAAAAAGACAAATATCACATGACATCACTTATATTTGGAATTTAAGAAGAGCCAAACTAGTACAACCAGAGAATAGAATGGTGGTTACCAGGGGCAGGGAGATGGGGCCAAGGGTACAAACTTCTAATTAGAAGATGAATAAGTTCTGGGGATCTAATGTATAACATGGCAATTATAGTGAAAAATACTGTATTATATACTTGAAAGTTCCTAAGAGAGTAAATCGTAAGTATTCTCACTGCAAAAAAAAAGTGGTAATTATGTGCTGTGATAGAGGTGCTAGCTAATGCTGCAGTGATAATCATTTTGCAGTATATAAGAGAGTCAAATCAACACATTGTACACCTTAAACTTATACAATGTATATGTCAATTACATAACAATAAGGATGGAAAACTACATAGTGAAAATACTAATATTTTAAGTCTAAAGTTTGTGATACCTCAAAGTATCTTCAGACATCTCTTTGGGAATTTTAATTTTTTCCAAAACACCTTCTTTAAAGGCCTACTTAATATTACAACACCATTTAGTCCCTGATATACCATTAGCAATCCAGTGAAAAATGGCAAATAAAGATAGATTGAGTGTTTACCATACTGGTAAATTTCAAAATTAATGTTAAATATAGCTATTTTCTTTCCTCATTTTTTTCCTGAAATACCAGTGAAGTATGTAGAAAATTGAAAATCTAAGGAAATCACGTATCTTAATTATTTTTATTTATATTTACCTGTGTAAGGGATGGGGGAATTGGGAACATAGAATTAGGAACCTGGGAAGTTAAAAGTACATAAAATAGAATTTAAACATATTTGAATAGCAGATGCTTTTGTTTCATGTTTATAGGAAAAATGAGTATCAATACACAATTCATACAAATGGCTCTACAAGTCACTAAACTATCCTATTGTGAATGTTACTAGAAGAATTGATTTTCACTCTTTTATGTGATAACTTCATAATATGATTTTATTTTTTATTTGTTGGGGTAACATTGGTTAATAAAATCCTATGGGTTTCAAGTGTACAATTCAGTAATATGTCATATGTGTGTTACATTTTGTGTTCACCGCCCAAAGTTAAATTTTCTTCTATCACCATATATTTGACCCCCCCTACTCCTATCTACTTCCCCTTCCCCCTTCCCTCTGTTAACCACTAAACTATAGTCTGTGTCCATGAGTATCTGCTTGTTTGTCATGTTTGTTGCTTTCAGTTTTATATGCCATAAGTGAAATCATATGGTTCTCAACTTTTCCTATCTGACTTACTTCACTTAGCATGATAATCTCAAGATCCATCCATGTTGTCACAAATGGCAGTATTTCATCTTTTCTTATGACTAAGATTTCATTGTGTATATGTATCATGTCTTCTTTAGCCAATCTTCTGCTGAAGGATACTTTAGTTGTTTTCATGTCTTGACCACCTTGAATAATGCTGCTATGAACATCAGGGTACAGATAAATGTTTTCAGGATTGGGGGGGTAGATAGCCACAAGAGAGATTGCTGCATCATATGGTAATTCTAGTCTTAATTTTTTGAGGAATCTCCATACTGTTTTCCATAGTGGCGATACCAATTTACATTCTCACCAGCAGTGAATTAGGGTTCATTTTTCCCTACAACCTCTCCTTTTTCCCTACAACCTCTCTAATATTTGTTATAACTTGTTCTGTTGATGATAGCCAGGTGTGAGGTAGTATTGTGGTTTTGATTTGCATTTTCCTAATAGCTAGTGAGGTTGAGCATCTTCATATGTCTGTTGGTCATTTGTATGTCTCCTTGGGAGAAATGTCTATTCAGGTCCTCTGCCCATTTTCTGATTGGACTGATTGTTTCTTCTTGTTTAGTTGTATGAGTTCTTTAATATTTTGGATATTAGGCCCTTATCAGAAGTATTGTTTGCAAATATCTTCTATTCAGATGGTTGCCTCTTTGTCTTGTTGATGGCTTCTTTTGCTGTGCAGAAGCTTTTTAGTTTGATATCGACTTATTCATTCATTTTTGCTTTTACATCCCTTGCCTTTGAGGTCAGATTTATAAAATCCCCTCTAAATCCAAGATCTATGAGTTTGGTACCTATGTTTTCTTCTGTTATTTATTGTTTTGGGTTTTATATTCAGGTCTTTGATCCATTTTGAGTTATTTTTAGTGTATGGTGACAGATATCAGTCTAGTTTCATTC
The DNA here is from genome assembly GCA_030015415.1 of Cynopterus sphinx. Taxonomy (NCBI): domain Eukaryota; kingdom Metazoa; phylum Chordata; class Mammalia; order Chiroptera; family Pteropodidae; genus Cynopterus; species Cynopterus sphinx. Next base: position 166,486,900 of record CM057379.1, on the reverse strand, counting down.
TTTTCCATGTGGCTTTCCAATTTTCCCAGCATCATTTATTGAAGAGTATTTCCTTACTCTGTTGTAAGTTTTTGGTTCCCTTCTCGAACATTATTTGCCTGTATTGATTTCATTTTCACCAAAACAAGAAATGGGAAGAACGATGACACAAACCCAAAGCAGTTTTTTTATCATGTTAATTTACATCCATGTATAAAACTTCTGTGTTTTCATTACTCATATTGACTTGAGAAATTTTTTAAGAGGGTTCTTCTCATTTCCAGGACATTTTGGCTTGGTATATTTCCTATGTTATAAAGTTTTCTTGTCAGAATTCTTCATGGGTATTTTATCTTTAGTTTCTAGGTGGGGAAAACAGAACAGCTCTGCAGTGTTGGACTTCTGCCATTGCTTTTTAAGGGTGCTTGGTCTACTGTTCTGACTTCGTGGGCTCTGTCCAAGAAGTGCTCAAACATGGACTAGCTGAGTGACAGGTGAGTATAGATATCTGTATAATTTTTGATCTTACATTAGAGTAGAAGAATTTAGTCCCTGTGAAATTGGAGCAAGAGACTATGAGAGAAGTAGCTGCATTCTTGACTCACTCTCTTTATGGACTTAAATAAGCCACTGAATTTCTCTTGCCTCAATTCTCCAACTCATATGACAGAAATAATAGTCCTGCTCTGACTGGAGTACAAAGTTGCTGAGAGGCCTAACCAGAGTAAATGGTTACAAATGTTACAGCTCTAAGGGGATTTAATGAGGATGATTTTGATAAAGGAAATTGGGGCCTGTGCATGGTGGATGATCAGCACACATTTGTTGGGAGGCTATCAGCTTACCCGGTTAGCAGGAGCTATGGCAGCGACATGCCTGAAGCAGAATCTAAACCTCAAGTAAATTGACTTTGCTTTTGAAGTCCTTCCTTTATGAGGGAGGAATTTGTGATAGGAAACCAGTCGGCTTATGGTGGTGTGAGTTGTGTAGGGTGGGGCACAAATGACCTGCTAGTTTTGTTTCTACTTTTGATTTCCAGGTTTCTGTGAGTTTCTCTCATCTTGTTTCCTGTTTTTCCTGAAAGCCTGAGTATATGAATATCTTTTTTCCTGCAGGTGTTAGTAACTTCTTTTATCCTTCCGGACATTCTCAGCAATCATTGCCTTTTATGTGGGTTCCATGATTTGGGTGAGTGATATATTAACAAACGAAGTTTCCCAAAGCAAGGGACTTCTGTGTATGAACATTGATGTGAGGTGTTCTTATCTGGAACAGTGATACAGATATCAAAATCCATACAAAAAATTTTTAGAAAGAGTTGTTTTAAAAAATATAATCTGTGATCGAATTCTGTAAAACATGGCTTTGTCATTAAACTAATGCCAATAAACTATCAGTAAATCATGAAACATCACTCACAAACAACAGAAAACTAAAACACTATTAGAGTCTTAAAATACATAATATATATCTGCACACGTATGTTTATTATACAAATATACACATATGTATTAACTTCTTTATGTCAGTGTTTCTGAATAAAACCTTATATGTATATATATTTTTTAACTTTTTTCAACTTTTTACATAATTTCTGCTTAGAATTCATACATAATATCATCCTGTTTAGGGTGCCGGATTTTTGTGTCCTTGAGTTTCATATTATTTTTCCTTCTTTGACAAAAATTACAGCTGCTTAGAGAAGTGACCGTTCGCCCTCTGTCACTGCTGGCCTCCCTAGCAACTGGAACCAATGCTGCTCTGGAGGCCTCCCTGGGGATTCCTCTGGGGTGGAAGTTCTCAGCGTCAACTGGAGTTTAGCAACAGTAAAGAAAAAGAAAGAAAATATAATTTTCCAAAGTCAAGTTGACTAAGACTCCTGTCTTCTCATACAATTGCCCTCCCTTCTGAAGGGTAACTCTCAGGACACTTCATTATGTTAAGAGGAATTATATTAGGATGAGAACCCTGCTACGTTGAGCCTAAGTGCACAGCTCAACACAAGTAGGTAGACTTATGAGTTAACATTTAAAAAACAAACTTCACCCATGAAAGCTTTGCAGTGATTTTTAAAAAATATTTTCCACCTTGAAGTGTCATGTGTATTTTCCCATTCAGAAAGTTTTCCCAAATCAATAATTGCCATGTTTACTATTTAACTAACATCTATACATATAATTGGTAGTTTTCCAAATAATGCATTGCTTTAGAGAATTTTCAAGAAAAGATGTATGTAATAATTATGCAAGTATTAATATAATTTCTCACATCATTTTCGGTAAAGCATTGCTTAAAATTATAATAAATACAGCCACCTTTGATCTTTGACCAAACTAAGTATTCTTTGAACTTGACCATGTTTTGTTTTGTTTTGGTTTGGTTTGAACTGAAATTTTGCTGTATATAGAAGTCACTTGTTAATAATTATTCTTCCAGGTCTTATGGAGAAGAGAAGAGCTTATATGTCATTAAATAAGTTTAACTCTAAGGAAATCTATGGAAGTCAATGTACAAGAATATTAAAACTGCTAAAAGGAGTCATGATATTTGGTTATGTTATCCTTCTTAAATAAAAACTTAAGTGTCCATCAAAGAAGATCCTGAAAGAGCACTGTGTTATCATCTGTGGTTTAGGTGCAGTAGAATTCATCCTACCTTCTGCTTTCATTCTATTCCTACAGTCTCTCCTCCATGGAATTCTTTTAACAATGTTAAGTCAGATGATGTCATTCCTTGGATAACAACACTCCAATAATGCCCCATCTCATTCCGAATAAAATTCAAGTCTTTACGTTGCCTTAAGAGCAGGATTACCACATAATGTATTATCCAAAAGAGATGAAAGGGGCCTTAAGAGTAACTATGCCAGGGCAACAGGTGAAAATCATGCTTGTTTCAAGCAAACCAGACATAGAGGCACCTACCTAGAAGACTTTACATGAACTAGCACCACTGTCTCATAGACTCATATTCTATCAGTGTCCTCTTTTCTCAATCATCACTTAGCTCTAACTGCATCTGCCTATGAATACTTTTCAAATATACACACATGCCTCAGCCACCTGGAATGTTCTTCCCATAGATATCTGATTATCTTGCTCTTTTCAACTTAATCCTCAAATCTCCTCTATTCAGGAAAGCCTGACTCCTTCCTAAAATAATATTTTTCTCCTCCTTTCACTCTCTCCTTCTTACTCTGCCTTATTTTTCTTCATAATATTTATTACATCTCAACATAATTATATATGTACTTTTTGTTTGTTTCCTAATTGATTATGTTTCTGCTATCGGAGGACAAGCTCCATCAGTGGATAAACTTTTTTTTTTTTTTAATTGCTGTTTGCCTGGCATTTAGAAAAGCTCCTGATACTTAGGAGGCATTTAATCATACTTGGTGAATGAACAAATGAATACACACATAGAAGAAGTTGATGGCTAGAATGGAGAATGTTCTAAGAGGAAAGAGCAACTTCCATTTACTTATGGATGACAATTAAGGGAGAATGCTCGTAAAATAAGTGAGAATGCTTGTATTCTGCAAGGTTAATAACAAAAACCTTCATAAGCAAATGAATGTCTTTACTAAGATCAGGTTGGTGACAGGAGTATCACATAATATAAAGAATGAGTTAAGGAAAATTTTAGCTAAAGTGAATGGGAAGGATGATATTCTAGAAATGATGACTCTCTGAAATGTTTTACTATCTAATCATAATGAGATAATTTTCCCTGTGGTGATGCATATTTTATGTCTTTCTAACATATTTAATCCACGTGGGTGGCCTACTATGTGTTTTAGTTCAACTTAATTTAAAATTTTTATTTCAAATATAAAGCAGTTACTTGATTTAGGAAATCCCTTAACAGATGTTGTCTTAGAAATAATAATATATAACTATCAGTATACCACCTATATGTCAAGTATTATTTTAAATGTTTTACAAATATTATTTTATTTAATCCTCCAAAAATACGTATATGATATTGGTATTGCCATTATGCACAATGTGCAACCAGGAAACTGAGGCACAGATACATTAAGGCAATTTGATTTCAGAGCCCATAACCCATTGCCATTACCATATTGTGTGATTTATTTATTGTTGTTATTTTATAATCATTTTCAGTTTATTATTCCTGTTAGTTCTGTATTCCACTAGAAAAACCATAAAAGTATTTCCTGTTTTCTTTTGCAAATTCTAAATGTCACCTTTTGGATTCAATCTACTCTAACCACTACTAGTTGTTTTCCCTTAGCTTTTATCACAGTGTATTTATCTTGGTTATTTATTTTATTGTTTATGATCTGTATTTTCTCACTGGAATGTCACCCTTTTAAGCGCAGGGACTTCACTCACTTCTATAGCCCCAAACAATGTGTAAGTGCCTGGTATGTAGCAAATGCTAAATAGCTATTGGTTGCATAAATAAATAATGAATGAGTTGTATGAAAACTATCTTTTTTTCTATGCAGCTAATGGAATGCAATCAGTCAGCCAATATTTATTAGCACCAGTTCTGTGCTAATAAATGCCTAGTGCTGTACTCCATATATAGCATTTGCTAAATGCCAGGTCATCTTAAGCACTTTATGTAAAGCAGTTCTTTTAGTCTCTACAATAACCCTATGAAGTGATCTGCAAAGATCAAAAACAAAAACAAAACAAACATTGAGGCATGGCTCCTTTATATAAAGAGCTTAAATCTAGTTGAGAAATAATACTAATGGAAGTGAAATAATTAGGAAATAATAGGAGCTTAAAATACCAGAATATAATTATTAAATTTTGAGTTACAACTAAATTTTGAAGAGATGTATAAGTAGATATTTAAGCTTTTAAAAGGAATTGATACTTTATCTTAAGCAATGAAAGGAATTTAGATAAAGAGAAGAAAGGAGTGATATTCCTGGATAGAACTGAATTAAAGCAGAGAACAAGAATAATCATTGCAGCCTGAGAATAATGGTATTTGTTATTGGGCATGTAGCAGGGGCCAGATCATAGATAGCTTTGAAACCTGGCAGAAAAAGATGGGTCAGAGGTGACAGGAATCAGTGAATCACTGTGGGTGCACGTGTGCGTGTGTGTGCGTGCGTGTGTGTGCGTGTGTGTGTGTGTGTGAGAGAGAGAGAGAGAGAGAGAGAGATTTATGAAGTCAGGAAAATAGGTCTTTACAGTCTTATTATGTGGATTAAATGCAAAAAAAGAATAAAAAGCACCTATCCCAGTTCCTGGCATGAAATTAGTTGTCAGTAAATGGTAGTAGCTATTATTATTACTGCTGGTAATAGCAGAGAAAGTTTTGCCTTGAATTTTTAATCTGGATAAATAGACCCATTTGGGTTATTTATATCAGGTCTATCTTATTTATTTTTATAAAGTTGAATACAGTTTAATCAATAATATTGAGTAAGACAAACATTAAGGATGAAAAACTGAGCAGACCACGCATTTACTCAATCACGTTGTTTTAATGGCATAGCAATAGACAGATCTAAAAAATAATCATATGATAAACTTTTCATTCTACTTGCTACCTATATTTCATTAAAATGTACTATTTACCACTGTGGAAAACAGTGCATTATTTCCTCAAAAAATCAAAAATAGAATTATATTATCCAGTGATTCCAATTCTGGGTATATACCCAAAAGAAATGAAGGCAGAATCTCAAAGAGATCATCTGTACACCTATGTTCACAGCAGCATTAATTTACAATAGCTACAACATGGAAGCAACCCAAGTATCCATTGATGGATAAATAAGTAAGCAAAATGTATACACACACACACACACACACACACACACACACACACACAATAGAATATTATTTACCTTTAAAAAGGAAGGAAACTCTGACATGTTACTACATGGATGAGCCTTGAGGACATTATGTTAAGGAAAATAAGCCAGTCTCAAAAAGGCAAATGCTCTATGATACTATTTATGAGATACTTAGGGTAGCCAAAATCACAAAAACAAAAAGAATGGTCATTTCCAGGGGTTAGGGAAGGGATGAATGAAGAGTTGTTATTTAATGAGTGTACAGTTTCAGTTTTACAAGAATAAAAGAGTTATGGAGATTGATGATGGTGATTGCTACGTAATATTGAGAATATATAGAATATCATGAACTGCACACTGAAAATACTTAAGATAGTAATTTTTTTGTTATGTGTATTCTACAATAATAAAAAAATGAGAAGAAAAAGTGCTATTTGCAACTCAACAGAATCTAGTTATAGCATTTTAATTCCCCATGGAGGATATTTCACTAAAATTCAGCTGGTATAAAAACAGGCATTTCCCAGAGGACTAAACAGAGAAGGCATAATAACCTCTGCAAGAGCCTCTATATGAGAATCCTGTAAGGTCTTCTGTTTTGTTTTGTTTTGGGAGGCTTCTTGTTATTGTTGTTTCTTGAAGGCAGAGTTTAAACAAGCTATAACTTAAAAAGCTTTATAAAATCCATTTGTTTATAGTGTACTGATATCTTTAGTATTGTATATTTTATACCAATTATTCTCCAAACTGCTTATCAGAGTTAATAATTCAATTTGTAATTAAATATTGTGCCAGATGCAGAACATAGGCCTATGTTCTAAATGAGTGTGATGTGGATAGAGAATCTGATCAACAGCTTCTGTAGGGGGAGGACTAAAAAGTTCAAAAGGGGGAAAAAACAGCAAGAGAAGGGGAGAAAAAGTGATTCAAGTCTTTCGAATATTTTAAAGCCATGAATTTGAATTTTTAAAATATTAGAAGGTAATTAAATTCATGCTTCATCTAATTAACAGAGGGAAGGGTCATCTATGCTTTAAAAAGCACCATCTTTGCTGCTAAGCACCTGGATTCATCTTCTAAGAAAATCTTAAAGTATTTCTAATTCCCTTTGCACTCAACATTGGTGCTAATCAGATTTTCACCCATATATTCTCTCCTTTCCATCTCTCTTCTCCTTTTTCCTTGGTGTGAGCCTTTAATCTCACAAATTCCATTCTCCTCTCCAAACCCTTTACACAATCATCCATCTTAAGTGGGGTTCTGTGGACATAGCCACTCTTTGCCTAGTAATGATCTTTGTAGCCAACTGCTAAAACTTCCCTTTCCCTGAGGGCCTTCACGTAATTTATGATAGGAACTAGTTTCTAACAATAGGATTAACTTCAGGTGAAAGTACACTGTGTATTTTGGGTGAGGGTCACTGTTTGCTATTCTGATTGGCAATGTACACAATAACTTAAGCAGTGCTCCTTTGAACATTTTAGTTTTGGGTGTGGATATCATGTGACAAAGTTGTCAACTCTTGGCCTTTCTTGAGGGCAATTAGCTGAAAACTGGTTTCATTCAGTTTGTTTTGGTTTGTTTGGACCAACTATTTGCTCAAGCAGAAGGAGTCGGCCTGCAAAACTGAAGCACCCTCAGCAAAGAAGTTGGGTTGGTTCTCAGCAAGTTCTCCACCCTTCTCATAAAATGATACCATTTATAATACTTTCTACATCATGGTGTCTCTTGACATCTACCCTCCTGAACTTGCTCCAAATGCTCCTTTCATGGCATCAGGTAAAATTCACAGAGCCCAAGAATTGGGATCCAGGCATGGTTTCCTCTCCCTGGAACAGTAGGCAGTTGCTGAGAGTGGGTACCTCTGTCATGACTACGTAATTGCGGAGTAGCCATGACATGCTCTGAGGAACAAAAATAATTGCTGAACACCAAATACGTGTAAAAGCACTTTTCTCCCTTGACTCAAGAATGTTATCATGAATTTAAGCAAAACAAAGCAGTAGTGCTTAGTCTTCTGAACATTGGCCCTGAACCCGAATGTGCTTTTAAATTGAGCTAAGGGTTTAAACAGCTAGTGAACTCATTTAACTCTGTTTATTGCTATTGCCTCCATTCTGGCTTTGTCCCAGAGATTTCTGATGGCCCCGACAGCACTGGAGTCAGTATCTCTGATGTGTTTGCATCTGACCTCTGACCTATACTTTAGTGTTATTTTCAGCTGTTCTTTGACAGGGAATCCAACAGCTGCTGTTTAATACCACAGACAACTTGTGACACACATTGAGTTTCTAGTAATAGGATTAATCTGCCCTTCTTAGGCACTGACTTGAAGCTGTCTATAATTTTCCTGCACAGGGCGTTGGAGGAGAATAAAAACCAAACCTAAAATATAATGTTACAGGGTTTTTTGTTTGTTTGTGTTTTTACTTGTAGAAAAATATACATCATGTTAATCTATAAAAAAATAAACAAAAAAACATTTTCTTACTGCAATTAAAAGGTAACAGCAAATTATTATTTCTTAGTATTTGTGATAACTGAATTTAAAAATGCTGTTCAGTGGAGTACAGTAGTCATAAAGAAATCCTGAAATGGTAGATTTTTATTTGATAAATGTTCACTGAAATATTTTTTAAATGTCCTTAAGAAATCTGAGGTTCTGAGAAAATATGACCATTCCATATAAACTTCGTTTGACAAAAAGCAGTAAGTTTTAGAAAAGCAAATGAGTCTAAAAATGTATTTCAAGGAATTTTGTGGCTTAATCCCCAAATACCAAAATATTTTTAAAGTACATTTTATATGCTTTTCTTCACATAAAAAAAACTTCAAAATCTTGAAAAGATTTATATTTAGGTCAGTGACTAGCTGGTTTCCAAGTCTACCATAACTGTATAGATTCAATGGCAAAATTAATTTGAGTTGTCAGGTTGTAATTTTTTTTTCCATTTGCTGTCAAACATCAGCTGATAGGCAGAGAGCTAGAAGCTGCTCTTCACATTTAAGATAATGGCAAAAATAACAGGCTCTTAGTGTTACCATACTAGGGGTGTGGCGATTCTCTCCAGTTCTCTCCTCTCTCTCTCATGATAAACTCAATGGGGTTGTCTATTTTTAACCTCCCGTTCTTTCCTTTTGGCAGAGTAATCATTGCGAGCTGAGCTCTTCCCCTGAATGAAGCCAAGTAACCCCGGCGGTTGCCTTCTGAAATGACCAGCAGACACACATCTGTACGGAGGCTGCCCAAAGTATAAACTCTGATTCTAAAGCACCATGTCCAGCCAAGGAAATCTGGGAGTGGAGTTTTCTACGACGACAGTCAGTTCAGTAGCCGTGCAGGCTGGGGACTCTAAAATTGTTATAGCTGTCATAAAGGTAAGCTAACAACTTTCTCTTTTCTGTATGGCTGTGGGCTTCTTGCTGTGTGTAGGTAATTTTAAAGAACATTCCACACAATCAGTAGTACACGGCATGTAGAAGATAACACAGTAAGTACATCATATTACTTTCTTAAAGTGGCAGCTAGGAGAAACCTCTGTTAAGTTTCAGCCACTTACTACAGTTTCTCTTTTATTTAGCAGAAAACATCTATGGCAGCTTTGTTAAAAAAAAGAAAAAAAAAAACATATACTTTCAATTTGGTTTTTAAAGGCAAGGCGTTCGAGATTACAAATTCATAATTGCCAGGTTGAAGAGTCAAGCGGACCTATGAAATATTTGTGATTTTTGAGAGTGAATGTGATGGAGGAAGGAAGAGGACGATCTTAGCAGATAAGGGGTGGTGTCGTTTTGAGCATGATGGAGCACAGAGAGCACCTAATAAGATGCTCTGATGTGTGCCTCATGACCGCTGATTTTCACATGAGAAAAGCACTAGTTAAACCTTGTCACATTGTTGGGGGAATGAAGATCCTGCCAGGGAAGGTGCAAAGGACAAGTGTCAATTTGCTCTTAACTGCAGGAAGTTGAAGCCACTTGGGGCTTATGTTTTGTGACATGTTTTATGTCAAATAATTTGCCCACTTGCAAAGATGATCACACGTCTTTAGATTGAAAAAGACATCCATGATTTTATTTCCCATGAAAGTGTCCTACAAAACCCCCTGAAGTCTTATGCTTGGATTTAGACAATTCACCACCTAAGGAATTCAGTGTTCAATGAAGAGAATCCAGCAAACAAGCTGGTGCTCACCAGTCAGTTACTTTCAGGCTTAATTAAATGGCTTTTCTGGCCTTTTGTTAGAGCATGGACAACACGGCCTGCTGAATTTCACTTAATTCTGTCAATTTTATGTTAATGTGAAAATTATAACAGGAAAGCAGCACTTGACATTGAGCAAGATGATTTGCTCTACAAGCACTGAATATAAAGTGTTCCTAGCGAGGACATTTTCCAGAGCTGTTGAGAATTGGTCCCACATAAACAGGACCTCTGCTGATTCCCTCGCCCTCTCATTTTTTTTCAAAGGCAATGAGTGGACTTGGAAAAAACCCTGAAGCAGAAGTAGCAAAAATTGAAAATTTTCATGTGATTTTATGATGCTTTGAGTATCTGCAAATTTTGGCAGGGAGGGGAAAGAGGCAAGCTCACTGCTTTTTTTAAAAAAGTTAACCTTTTCCCCCCCTCAAATATGAAACATTTCTTAGAGCAAGATGAGGAGTAATACATATGGAATAAATTATAGGAGAATCAGGGGTGGATTGAAAGTAAGAAAAAAAACCTCTAAAATTACACTGGAAACTTATTTTAACTGAAATATGTTTCTAAGATTATTCCCTCTGTTTCTCCTTCCCAGCCTTAACTCATTGCCATCCCATATAAAATATTCAAAGTGCACAGTCCATCTTAAAGGAGTAGAAGTGCCCGTGTCTGACCTATATGTGCCTCTTGTTTCCTAATGTTCTCAGGACACTAATTATCTAGAATAGACATACTTGTTCTCATTTCTCTTCAGCAATTCATTTATCCACGTGCATGTGCCTGTTAGTGGTTCATCTTGCTTAATCAATTGTTGCTTCTTAGAAAAGCAGTTCCTCAGAAAATCAGTGATCAGTTATGTCTTGGAGCAGTGGAGGAGTCCTGAATGTGGAAAATAAGTTGGCTGCTCTCAAACGGCAGTTATTACACACATCTAATTTTATTGACATTTTCGTACATCCTTCATTGACTACTCAACAACAAAAGTTGGAAAATGTTATTTTTTAACTTCTAAATAAGATACAAATCAGTTGTTTCATCTCCTGTTTGTTCTTTCTGGTTGAACCAGAGAGGTCGATGTAAAGACACTGTTCAACCTAAAGTTTGCATCCTACTTGCCTGAATGAAATTTCACTATTTTTATGAAATTCAGTTTTGTGAGTGAAAGAATGTACAATTATGTAAATTATTTTGTAACTTTGTAATATTCTATAATACATAATTGATTGTGTGTTCCTCATTAGGGAATTTTAGATTTAAATCTAATACGCCAAGAAAAAATAATTTATGTCAAGAATTTAAAAAAGAAAAGGCAGATTATGTATTTATATTAGACCTAGATTTATTTTTCAATTTATTAACACCCATGTCTATGGAAAAAATTAAGTGTTCACAGTGTAACTGGAAACTAAAAAGAAAAAAAAAGGAAAGAAAGAAAAGAAAAAGAAGGGTGAAGGGGAAGAAACAAGAGGAACTGAAAGTGCATTTCATTTCATTTTTATTTTTAGTGTGGCAAGTGGATACAACTTCAGCTGGCTGAATCACAGCCCAATATTCTAGAAATTGGTAGCAGTCAAGATGAAACCAAAAAACTTCTTCATGATCATGAACTCCTTTTGGCAAAGCTCAAGGTAAGAAAGATGTTAAGACATGACACAGATACAAAACTAAAAAGTTAAAACTATTTCTTATACTTCCTCTTGATTCCTCTTTTGTCACTGGGCTATGGCTATTTCAACATAGTTCCAGATAATGGAAAAGCACTATAGTTATGTATGAGCAAATTTCAACACTGGAGAGAAATAACAAGATTTTTAAAAACTTTCTCTAATATGATAGAAAATAAAGTGATAATATTTTTACAGTGGAGAAATAAGTATTTTTTTTCCTGGCTGCCTCAATGGAAAAAAAATTTATTTTTCCATTTTATGCATCATATTGTTAAGTCACAACAGGTCCAACTTTCTATTGTTAATGATACCTTCTGGCAAGAATAATGTAGAGGTTTTTTGCTCCCTCTGTCAAACTATTAATATCTGATTTTGTGTTTAATATTGAGTTCTTGAAACCAAATAATACTTTTATTAAAATCAGAGTTATTTTTCCATATGTGTGTGGTTAGTTAAGAATCTAAAAATAACATTGGCTTATGATTTCTAAGGTATCTAATCAGGTCCAACTACATAATTTATGGTGTCTAGTGCAAAATGAAATGTGGGCTCTCTTTTCAAAAATAAGGAAAAAGTTTCTTATTGACCAGTCATGCTGTTTTTTTTAATCTGCTATTTGATGTCTAACTCCTAGGCATGAGGATGTGTATGAGGTGAATGCAGAGCCTTAGGCCCTAGGCTTCAGCCATGGCTCAATGCACAGGGCGTGGGCTTAAATTCAGCCCTTCCTGACCTGTATCCTGACTCCTGCCAGGGCAGATGACAGAGGTTGCTGAGTAGGGGCAGGGAAGCAGACAGGATCACAAAGAGACTAAGCCCAGGAGGCAGGACCACACGCGCAATGGGGCTCCAGTCCTCCAGTACTTCTGTTGTCTCAGTGGACTTCATTTGTAAAACACAAACTCAAAGATAAAATTATTAAGAATTTTAAGACAGTGACAGGTAAAGAATTAAACCTCAAGTGGTTTATCCTGAGAAAGGAGCCCGTGAGTGATAACCCTCACAGGCAAATGAATGTCTCCACTAAGGTCAAAGAGGTTTAAATCAGGGCTGCCATGGCTAGACGTTTCGCGTTTTCAGTACTTTAATATTTCTGGTTTCTTTGAACATCTTGGCTGGAATTCATACTTGCTTCCAAGATTTAGAGGCAGATCTGATCTGTATCTGATTTATACTAACAGTGGTTTTCTGATTGGACAATATTAAAAGTAATTGGGTAAATCATACTGAGAAATTGAAAAAGAATTAGTGCTGATGTAGGGGGTCATTAGAATCCAAAATTTATTCTCCTGTTTAGACAGCTTCTTGCTCTGGGCAAGAAGCTCTGGCCTGTCTTTCAAGGTAGAAATCCCTGGCCACCGGGAATTTTTTTGTGTATCTAAAAACAAAAACAAAAAACAAACACATTATAATGTGAAAGAGCATTGAACCAGGAATTAGAAGACCTATGTTTTAGCACTAATTTTGCCATTTACTAGTGTAATTCATCTAACAACTCAAGGTCTTGCTGCTACACAAAAAGCTCAGTTCCATGAATTGTGGAAACCCACTGGGCTTCCTTGCAATTCCTGCCCATCCCCAGAGGTTTACTTTCTCATGATCTCTTGTGTCTCTAGTTCCTTCATGTGGTGCCAAACTGTTTCTGAAGTTAATCTGGCCTTCAAACTACATTTCCTCCCTTCTCCAGGTCCCACTAACAGTCAGTGCCCAGCCAGCATTTTCAAGGCCACTGATGAACCATGGGTGATGGGGAAGCTCATGGTAGTCTGGGTCTCTCAAGCCACCTTTTTTCCTCGACTTAATTCTTGTTCAGGCCCAGGACTCCAGGGAGAATGTTTTCGGAGGTAGAGCAATTGAGCTCTCTGTGAAAACTCTGCTCAAATTTGCATACCTAAATCAACCCAGGAGCTCAGCTGGAAAGGATTTTTCAGTTAACAAGATCCATTTTCAAAAAGTGATTGTTGTTCTAGATTCTAAGTCTTATTGTCCTTGTAGGCCAGTCTTCTGGCTATTGACTAGCCTTCTGGACTTCAGTCTTTTTATCTTTAAAATGAGGGAAGAGGATGAATCAAAGCTTCACATCTATTGTAGATCCTTCCATAATGTGCCATGAAATTGTGAGACCATGAGGTCTTGAGTAAAAAAGGCTTTTGGCTTCACATAGGCTTCTACCCATGACTTCTTAATCTCCATCTCCCACACCCTCCCTCACCCTACCGGCCTCTACGAACCCAGCCATCTCCTCAAGAAGTTTTTAGTAGCATCATCTTCCAATGTTATTGATTTTTTAAAAAAAATCAAGGAGTCTGAAATCTGCTCCAGATTTGCTGACAAAAGACTTTTCAAAATAGCAAAAATGTGAACATGAATTCCATTTTGCAAGTAGATAGATTACTAATTCAATCAATTTACTCATAATTGTGTTGTCAGGGCAGGCACAACCTTAACCTGTAGCAGAACTTGTTGGATCCATTAGTTTTTGTATGAACTTTTCAAAAGACAAGGACATTTCAAGTTCAATAAGCCAATAATATTTAACATTTAATATTCATTCAGTCCTTTTCTTATGCAGAGGGCCCTGCAATTTCTCCTAATTATAATGAAGAATACACTGTTAGGAGTTTTAAGAGGATGTAGAAATTCAGTGCTGGGTCCACTCTGATTTGAGCAATGCAGTTAACCTCTCTGGTTTCAGCTTCTTTATTTGAAAATTTATGATAATAACAGTTACCCTCAAACACCTAAAAAGGAAATTTGGAGAGGAAATGCAGTGATGTATGGAATTGCCTGATGCCTTTTTTAAGAGTGGTATAATTGTTCTGTTAATAATTAATATAACAGAATAACTTGGCTGTTTAATTTGATAAAAAAAAACTATTTTGTGCCTTCCATTGAAAATCATCTCAAATCCTAGTAACTTAAAGAGGAAAATTCTGGAAGTACAGAATTTTTATGAGTGTTTCTAATGTTGGTAATGTTTATACTCTGGAGATCTTACTTCCCTTTCAGTGGTGTAATTAATTCCAATGGAGTGTCCAAAAAAACAAATATATTTTCCTGTTTTCAGCGGGGAAAACATAATCATGTGGGAAAAGCATCCACTCTCCAAAGGCACCTAAATTCCCAAACCATACTAGAACTATTTACAATGAGAAAGAGACATTTAGGGAAAGAGAAGAGGGAGATTAAGCCAAATGAATATCTGGCTGTGGCCACTATGACCTTATGTCCTCAGGTGGTTCGAGGAGAAAGAGAGTAGTTGAAGACATCTTAGGGATGTTGGAAAATGTTCTTCCCCTCAGCATCCATCTTGCAACAAACTACATTGCTACTGTCCAGAGGAATTACAACTATAAGAACCAAGAAACCCTTTGACCACTGGCTCCTATACTTGTAGATATAGGAATATATAGATATATAGGTATGTATTTGTAGATATTTATAGCATTCAGTGAAGAATGACCCTTTAGAGTATACAATACTAAAATCTTTCACCCCTGACTTGACTCACAAAATTATTGGTTCTCTGATTCTGACTAAATCTCTGACCCAATTAAATGAGTACTTATTTTTGTCCTGTTTCCATTTACTTAGCTAGAATTGAGTAGTCATAGTATATTGGCAGTAAAGCTAAAAGTCTTATTAAAACTTGCCTCAAATAAGGAATAGTGTGGTTTTCTGCTATCAACTGGAGTATTTACTAAGAATGCATTTTTAATTTTTTGTTGTGCTAAAATACATGTATAATATAAAAATTTCCATTTCAACCATTTTTAAATGTATGATTAATTACATTCACAATGTTGTGCAGTCATCATCACTATCTATTTACCAGACTTTTTCATTACCTCAAATAGATATTCTATACCTATTAAGCAATGACTCCTAGTCCTTTGTTCTCTGGTAACCTCTAAGGCACTTTCTACCTTTATGAATTTATCTATCTTAAATACCTCAGGTAAGTGGAATCATGTAATACTTGTCCTTTTGTGTCTGGCTCATTTCACTTAGCATATGACCTCAAGGTTCATGCATGTTGTAGCATATATCAGAATTTCATTTCTTTCTAAGAATAAATAGTATTCCATTGTATGGATGGATATACCACATTTGATTTATCCATTCATATGTCGGTGGACACGAGTTGTTTCCACTTTTTAACTGTTGTAGATAATGCTACAATAAACAATTGGCATATAAAATATCTGTTTGAATACCTGTTTTTATTTTTATTTTTTGTATATATACCTAGGGATAGAATTGCTGGGTCATATGGCATTTCTATGCTCAACTTTTTGAGGAAATACCAAAATGTTTTTCAGAGCAGCTGTATCAATTAAATCCCCACCAGCAATATACAAGATACAAATGGTCAAATTTCTCCACATCCATGCCAAAACTTGTTTTCTATTTTTTTTATTATAACCATCCTATGAGGTATGAAATAGTATCTCTTGGTGATTTTGATTTGTATTTCCCTAATAACTAATGATGTTAAGCATATTTTTATGAACTTATTGGACAATTGTATATCTTTCTTGAAGAAATGTCTATTCAAGCCTTTTGCTCATTTTTAAATTGGGTTTGTTGTTGTTGTTGTTGAGTTGTAGGAGTTCCTTATATGTTCTGGATATTAATTTTTTATCAGATGTAGGATTAGTAGATATTTTCTCTCATTCTTTAGGTTGTCTTTTTACTTTCTTGATAATGCCCCTTAAGAATGTATTTTAATAAAGTAAAGCAGTATGACTTGAATTTATATGTTACGAAAAATTATATAGCATGCATATTGTGAATGATATAGAGACCCTTAGAAACAGTATTAGAAGGCTAACCTATTTTACATTACCTGTGTCATAGCAGGTAATGAATCTGAAATTCTATGTGATACAGTTGTGAATCTTGGAAGTAAGGGGAGCAGAAAGAGGAAGATTTTTAAAGAGGATGGGAGACCAGAGGGTCTTACACAGCGATCAAGGACAAGAAGAGTATAAGACAGCTTTGAGATTCCAAATGGCTGTGATAGAATTGATGTTATGTTATCCTGGGTGGAGAAGTCTAGGATGCTGACTGCATGCTCCAGGGTTCTCAGTCTGATGACTTCTTCAAGGCCCAGAAATCTAGTTCAGGAAACCAATGGGAGGAAATAATATGAAAATGAACAGTCTCCACTTGGACCAGTTAGATGAAGGAAGACCTAAGAGGATAATTCTGATCTGGCTGGCATAGGAATCAAGTGGGTACCTAACAAGAAAACATGGGACTCCATCATATTTCCAAGCCCTGAGCCTGAAGAGTCAAGTGGAGGCTTCGAGACCTGTACACCTAAAAAAAAAATTTCCCTTCAGAATTCCAATCTAAATAAGGAATAAGAAGCTCTGGCCTAAACCAGGGGAAAAAATTACTATTAAATAAACACATTAAAAGAGTTGAACAGAAGTACCATCATGGGATTGGAAGAGGGGCCATGGAAGGTTATGGGCAAAAATATTTAAGGTTTCATCACAAAAGTTTAGGGAAAAGGAAATTTCAAGACAGAAGTATTAAATGGTGTTGGAAGCATCAATGTGTTTAAGTATCTGCCTTTAGATTTGACAATGAGGAAGTTATTGTTCTTTGAAATCTTTCTGTAACATGCTCCATTATACTATTGACCATGTCTTCCTCTGAGTCTCCTCTGTAACTCATAGCCTATCTGCATTTACTATAGTATCTGTCTCAGGGAAACCCATATATGTTTCATTTTTGTTGTCTTCATTAGATTGCAAACATGTTTCTGTCCCTGGAGAGTTACCAGGATGGTAAAAACCCTTTCTTATCTGACTGAAAAGACCACTCAACAATTTCTTATCAATGTTACAGCCATGAATCTTACAAGATTTGCAGGAACCAAGTCTCAGTAGCTTCAGGGTAACACTGTTCTACCAGGCTAAATTCCCTGTCTGCTGTGTTCCTGGCTCTGTGTTTGGCCCTGGCGGGTAGAGAGACACAAAAGAAATGTAAGAGACATTTTTGGCATCCAGAAATTTATAATGTATAATAACATAGGGTAAAATGACCCACGAAGCAATTAAATAACAATGAAATCACAACATCAAGCCACTAGATGATTAAGTCCACAGATGAAAGACTGGCAATGAAAGTACTATAGGCAAGTTCAGGGGAAAAGAGAAATTAATTTAGCTGGAGTTGTTTCATGGAGAAGTTGGAATTTAAGGTCAACCTGGAAATATGGGGCTATGAAAGTAAGTGGTGTGAAAAGAGAAGTTTCTGGGCCAGGGAAGAGAGCAAACTCTTCAAGTCAGAAGTAGCTGTCTCTTTCCTCTACCTTGGCTTCACTCTGTGAACAAATGTTATTTTAATACACGTATTTGTTTATCCTTCTGTTTGGTACAAAAACTTCCCAATGTTCTAGCTTTCATCAAGTCTTAGGTAATGTATCATTCTCTTCATTTTTGTTTTTTTAATTTTTTTATTCAAGCATAGTTCTCCAGTAAAACACACAATGGCATTCTTGATAAGCCTCCAGGACTTGTTTTTTCAGTCACATAAAAGGCCACAGAACATCGAGAGAAAGGTAGTAAAATCTAAATAAATCCCAGAGTACAGACAACTCTCTCAAAAAACAGAAAGCACAGTAAATAATCTAATCCATGCACCCACAGATTGTTTCTAATTACATTATTTAATTTATTTATATGCTCATTCACAGAGCAGACATGGAAGTTGTTTATATGTAAATACCCCAAAAGGAAAAAAGTAAGAAAAGCATTTATGAAAAATAATTTTGTAGAGCTTTTTGAGTACATTTAATAAAAGTGTTTTTAAATACCGTCATTAAGCAGGTCTGTACAGAAGGAACCTTGTTTGAACAATTGTTTTGCAGAAAATTGAGAAAAAGAAAATACCTGATTTTACTACTATTTAATTATAAAGGAACTAAGTCGTAACTTTGAAAAGTAAAGGTCGTTCTGGCATTTCCGTTATGAAGGAATTTTATAGTCTGTTAGTAAATGGCTCTGGTCTGAAAAGTGACCAAAAAAAAAAAAAAAAGAAAGAAAAGAAAAAAGAAAAGTTAATTTTGTAATCCAAATTGACTAATTTAATACAATGCCAGAATTTTTTGAGTTGGTTTTCTTAATTTTCCTTTTTTTCTATCATTGCTTATGTTATTGACATTTCCTAGCAACAACATAACCCATCTGGTATTTTGCTGACTTGGTTTTAGCATGGGAACACCTGAAAGTTAAAGAGTTGACACAAAAATTCTTAATTAGATGTGGGCTGTGGTCTAGCTGTCAGTACAACTCTGTTTCCTCTCAGGACAGCTGTGGCCCTCAGGATTTCAGAAGCCTATTAGCTGAAGCTTCTGGAAGCCAACCAGAAATATAGTTCTGATATTTGTATGCCAGTTTGGACTAGGGGCAGCTCATACAAACAGGGCAGGGTAATAATACCGTCAAACAGGCACGTGAAGTTAGGTTTTCATAGCCAGAGTTAGGTGGTGGCATCTTTCTCTTGCATCAGAAAGTACTTTAAGCCAGAGAGCCATTTTGCTTTCATACTGTATGTCTAAACTGAAAATTAAATTAAGTATGATTTACAGAGTGGGGCATAACCTACATTGATAGTAATATAAGGTATAAAATGCCCCAAAAAAGAATATGTAATTTCCAAAGTATTTATTATTTTACAATTATCTTGCATTTTGGTTACCATTAGTAATGATGATGGTGCTAATAGTTACTTTTATGGAAGATAATAGTGGCTTGGCAGTGTGCTCAGCACTTCACATGCATCATCTCACTTTGTCCTTATGACAATATTATGAGGAAAACCTCTTAATATGCCCATTTTCGAGATGTAAAAAATGAGATTCAGAGTAGTTCATAAGGTCAGAGTCAGTAAGTGCAGAACCTGCTGATGATATGATTTTGGATGATATTTAGGTGGTACACTTTCCCTCACATATCCATGCCCTTCCCATCCAGGCAGTTGTTGATGCTCAGCATTCCATTGAGGAATAATTCTTTCAAATAATCATTAAATTGTTCCTTCAAATACAAATAGTGGGATAAGCCTCTTTCCATGCTGCTGCATTTTGCTCATGAGAATCATTCTACTCATACTCTACCTCCCGTGGCCCTCAAAGCTTTCTTGTCCTTGGTTGATACCTAAACTGGTTGCTTTTTAAATGTGTAGAATAGGACATGATAATTCAAATATTTTTTACAAAAACAAAGGCTTAAGTTAACATAAATATACTCTGCCAATGGAGTTATCAGTATTAGCTAACCATATGTGGAAAACATTCATATTTATCATGAATACCAGGGTTTTCCTTACATTCCTGAAATCATACCACATATTAGCTTATTCCGTCAATATTTATGGCTAACTCTAGCTACCATCAGGAAACTTCGCAGCCTGTAAAAATATACCAAGCAGTGAATATAACTGGGCTGTACTGGTGAAATATTTTAATAAAATATTAATATAACAACTGGGTTAGGATAATTACATAGCATGCCTATTTACTTTAGAGACTGATTTCATATATACTATCTCACATTTGCTTACATAGTAAGGAATAGTATAGTATGGACTGTTCTTTGCAAGTGAGGAAACTGAGTTCTGTTTTTTGTTTTCTCATTCCCATAGTTTATTTTACAACTGTAAATTTATACCTTTAACCTCCTTCACCCATTTCACCCACCCTCCAACCCTGTGTCTGGCAACCATCAGTCTATTCTCAGAGAAGTTTGATGATTCACTCAGAGATGGTAACTTGCTGAGCTGGGCCTCCCACTCTGATTGAAATTTAGTTTGTCATGATTTTTTCACTATGCTGTATCCTGAGGCCTTCTGGCACAAGATGAGCACTAATACTTCATCCTATCTAGAAGTATACACCTGATTCCATGAAAAGTGCTGTTACATCACAGCCAACAATGGGGACGCCTTGGTCCCCAATGGGGAAAATGTAACTTAAGTTTAGTCTTGTGTCAACATGGAGGATTCTGGTGCAAAAAGCCTTAGGTTCTCTGGTGACAGTGGTGGATTGGCCCAGAGGAGCACTGTGGAACATGGCAGGTGATGTCGCATAACTCACATAGAGGGCTAAGGAAAAAGTTAATTAAAATTATACTTTTTGATCTTAGCTCAAAAGCTCTTTGTATGGTTTAGTAAGAGAACAAAATATACCCTCATATTGAAACATCCAAATGCTTTCTCTGAAACTCTTTGGATTCTAAGTGATGGTAATAATAAGTCTTCATTGCTAATGAATACAAGGTTATTTTCTCATGTCTTATCTATTTAAATGATCTTCCCATCACTGTGAAAAATACTATACTGGTGTATTTGAACAATATTGTTTCAACTTTTAAAGTCAATAATAATTATTAATATTTTAAAATACAATAGAATTTTATATTTGTAAAATTATTTTGGTTTTTTATAGTGTCAAGTTATATACTTTAAGGCATTATTTGTTTACTTAGAACTTACAAAAGCAACATTTAGAGGAATTGTGTGTCTGCCATTATTTGGGTAAATAAAATACAAGATCAAATGGAAAGGTAGATCAAAATGTGTCTTGGAATGATTCTTATAATTCCCATGATCATGATCAGAATCGAGACTGTGAGTATAATATCATCTATTATCGTAAATTATTACCTACATATAGTAAAGCAATGGATCTACTGTCTTACTTGTCTCATTCACCAGATTTTTACTGAATACAAGATGTACGTAAGCATTGATCTAAGTTCTAGGGATTCAAAAGTGAGAAAAACAGACAAAAGTCATTGCCCTTTTTTTGAAACTTACAATCTAGGAGAGGAAGACAGATAACCTACAAGTAACAAGAAAAGTAACTATGGGGCAACAATATAGACTCAGATGCTGAGGAGAATCCCAATAAGTGCTCATTGTTATTGAGTTCCTTCCAGTTTAACGTAGTTACAAGGTTTTATTTTTTAATTTTGAAACTATTTTTAGGTCATAGGAGGTTGCAAAGTTAGTTCAAAAGGACCTGTGTACCCTTTCACTCAGTTTCTTCCAATGATTACAACATATTCAATTATAGTGTGATATAAAAGCCAGGAATATGATACTGGTGCAATGTATGCACATAGCTCTATACCATTTTATTACACATGTAGATTAGTGCACCACCTCTGTAGTCAGTATACAGAAGGCTCCCACACTCACCACTGATATCTTCCTCTGTTACCGCTTTATGTTAAAATGTATTCCCCTCCAGCACAGTCCCTAATCCCTTGCAACCACAAAGCTGTTTTCCATCACTGTAAATGTAAGCGCACCATTTGACTTTTAAAGTTGACTTTTTTTTCACTCAGCTGAATGTCCTTGAGATCCATTTGAGTTGTTGTGTCAATAGTTAATTCCTTCATACTATAAATGTACCACAGTTTGTTTAATCGTTCACCCACTGAGGCACATTTTGTTTCCACATTTTCACTGTTGTAAATAAAGCTGCCATGAAGTTCATTTACAGACTTTTCTGTGGAAATAAGTTTTCAGTTTTCTGAGAGATACAATTTACGATTGCTGAGTATTGTAGTAGTTCTGTTTATTTTTATAAGAAAGTGCCAGACTGTTTTCTACAGTGGAAATATACCATTCCAGAGTGTAATGCACCATTACATTTCTATCAGCAATGTTGAGAGATTCAGTTTCTCTACATCCTTACCAGCATTTGGTAGTGTCATTTATTTTTATTTTAGCTCTTCTCTTGGGTGTGTGCTACAATATTAATTATTAAAGTATAGTCTCCTGCTAGATAATTCATTTTACTTTTGTTATGAAGTAGGGTATGGAGTAAAGAATAGAAAGAGAAAGATGTAAGAGTTTACCTGAATTCTGCTAAAAATTTCTCTGTATTACATAAATTTTATATAGTTAAACTGGAATTATTGACATAAGAAAAAGGCATGTGTGATATTGAGCAATATATGTGTACAGTAGTAAGGCCTTGGTGTTAATGTCTTTATAATGAATGAACCTTTCTCCTTATTAATGTTTTGTATATATAAAGGGTATAGTAGTCATTTATTTTTTTAAATATGAAGATGATTTGCTTACCAGGAGTGTAGAACATGAATATATTTTATTGTTTCCTGGAGTCTCTAGGGTGATCTATGAAAATGATAGAAATATTTGGGAAGTATATTAAGTATTTGGATTTGTATTAAGTATTAAGATTCACAGAGACTTTTATTTTATAATGATAAGTAGACAGAGCCATGTAAACTTGTAACATTGGCTTGGTGGACAGTGATATTTTTGAATCACAAATAATAATAACAATAATAGTAGTAGGATTAGTAGTAGTTAACAATGACAAAGCACAAAGGTCTGAACTTGGAGCTGTGGGAGACCAAAGAAAAAGGGGTATAGTCTGGCTCTTGGGAACTTATAATCTACTGGAAACTGGATATTTATTTTTTAAAATTTAGTTTTAAGGAATTATTATTTGAAAAAAAATTAATGACCCATCTTCTCAGAATATAAATTTTAAAACACTGATTTTACTTTTTTGCAACTTACCCTTTAAAGTAACTTCATCTCAAATTTAAAAATAAAATATTACACTATTCTAAAGGAATACAAAACTGGATTTGATAGTCCTTGCTCTCACCTAGTTGATAATCCACCTAATTTTAAACTTGCTCATTCATAATTGTATTATACAGTGAAATGTAACATCTAAGTTAGAAAGGTGGAACACTAAATGACAAATGAGTCCAGAGGAAGGAAGAATTGCTTTTTTGGCTGGAAAGCACAGAAGGATATTATGGAAGAGGCAGCATTGGAACTGGAGTTGAAGGCTAACAGGTTTTGGATAACAGAAATGAAAGTGTAAAGTATTCTAGTTAAAAAATATTCTAGTGGAAGAGACTGAATGTAACAGAACTTAACTATGTACTAGACTCAAAAGTTTCCAGAATTTTCATTCTTTGCTTTCAAATATCCTAAGTAAATTGTCTTCAGTCTACTGGTAAAACTAAGATTATTTCTGTGAACTAGAGACTCTACCTGTATCCCATAGTCTATGATACAGACAGACTCTGCAATGTCAGGAAAACATATACAGGATATACCACATATATTTGCTCTTTTAGAAAATTGCTATTCAGGGGACCATTTAATGCTCCACTGAAGAGAAAATCTATAATCCTTTTTGTGCTCCGCATGGCATTTTGAGGCAGTGTAATGTCCATAAAATATGCTATACTTAAAACCAGTGATTTAAAATCTACACTTAAAAAGACAGTGCATTTTTCAAGTACCACAGAATATCCTCAATTTTCTATTCTGTTAGAACCCAAAGGGAAAGTAGTGCCTTTTAGCATCTCTTTAAATAACCAGCTTTATGATGTTTACCAGAGTGTCTTTTTCTCAGATCCAATTCCAAAATACTTTCCTAAGTTTAATGACTAACCAAGTGGGAGAGGAAAACTTAAATTAAACTGGCCTTGACTGAGTCCTGAGGCAAGCCATTTTTTATGGATGGCTCATCTTAGAAGCTCCATATCTCATTGTCAACATAAAGTCTGCTTACACTGTAAACTGGGCATTCCATTTTGTTCTGTTTAACAACTAGCTTAAGAAAAACATGTTATTATTGCTACTGTCAATTAATCTAAGTGTTTTATTTGGTGACTACCCTGAGGCTTCTTTAATCTGAGAATGGATTTTTTAATTCTGAAAATGTCTCCCCGCCCACCCCCACCCCACCCCCACCCCCACCTCCAAAGGACAAGAAATCAATTTTTTTCTTTAGACTTTGAAAATAGATTGAATTATTTTTTTTTTGTACTTCAGATAGTGTCTAATTTTTCTTTGTGATATTTTGTGTAACCCATTGCCACTTTCTTCAAATTTAAAAATGGCACCAAGGTGAAGGGAGTGCTTTATTATACTCTAAAGCATGTGACAAGGGTTGAGAGTCTAAAAAAAGAGCTCAAGTCTAAAGAAGACTTGAGAGGTGAGGACCCAGTGTGTTTAACTCCTCAGGGACAGAAAGGAGGGATTACCACTCACCTCACAACAAAAACATTTTTCTCCCAAATTAAGCCATAAGCAGGAAGTCGAAGCTCATTTATAAAATGGGTTTTTTTAATTTATGAAGGAATGATGTGCCCCCTTAGTACAGCTAACACTGTCAAAAGATAGAACTAGAGTTATTTATTTAAAAGCTCAACTATTATTCAGATACTAACCCAGAAAGTAAGACGTGGGGGAAAGTTGAAACAATAGGCCACTGGTACGCACTTACTTTTGTTATAATTATTAAAAACTTCAAAATATCTGGATATTATTGAAGGTTTAGTAATTATATGTATTTCTGCTATATGAAAATTGAAATTCCAAATGAACAGACTGATATATTTTTATGCATGTGTAAAATCTTCCAAAGGGCAAAAAAAAAAAAAAAACAAATTCTTGAAACACGGGACTGACATAGGGAATATACTTTATACCCAAGTTTGCCTGGGAGCCAACTTCACCATTTGTAGTACTATCCACCCTTTAAAAGCACAGAGCCTCAGCAAGTTATAAATCCAGCCTGATCCAGTCCTGACCTTCCACTGTGATATCAACCCTCACCCTCTAACCTCAGACAGAATTTAACCTGTCTTCTACTAGGTAAAAGTTAACTCATGCATTAAAAGATATCCAGATGTTAATGTGCCATTTCTCCCACTCGCTGCTTCATTCAATAGTTAGTGAAAACAGATACTGGATTAGATAGGGGCAATACAAAGATGAATAGAACATGGTTCCTGTATTCAAGAAGCTTATATGAAGGGCAGTTTATTTAACTTTGCATTTTGAAAATTTCAAAACTACAGAAATCCTCCACCTATTTACTAATTTACTAATTGTTAACATTGTTCTATATTTGCTTTCTCTTTCCTATTATAGAGGGGTGTGTGTGTGTGTGTGTGTGTGTGTGTGTGTGTGTGTGTGTGTGTGTGTGTGTCTCGGACATCTGAGGGTGGATATTTAAACAAAAAAGCCTAATATATTTAGAAGGGCTTCAGCAAAAACACATAAAAATGTTGTTGTACTTTAAAAAATATATCATTATAGGGGAAAAGAAGAGCATAGGATGGAATCGGGTAATTTTTTTCTGAGATTATTTGCCAGGTATATAAGAGGGGTAGACAACCTGAGCAATAGAAAAGTGTATACCAAGGCCCTACGACCAATCTGATGTGGAGCATTGGGAGAGTAGAGAGTAGTTTTGTATGGTTGGACCATGGACTAGGGAGAAGGGGATTGGGACAAGTGTCATGAGAAAGATGGGGTGGACAGGTAGGCAGTGACCAGATTGTGGAGGACCAGGTATGCCATAGAAAGGAGGTTTCTCTTTATTTTATGGTTAATGAATAATCACTGACAAGTGTTAGGCAAGGAGTGGCCTGATTTCTGCACTGTTGTTGAAACTTTATAGGGGCATTGCCTAAGTTAAAATAACTACTTTAAAGGAGAAATATTTAGATACCCTGACAAGTCCAGACATAGAAATATTTTGGAAACTGATAGGCTTTTAAAAACCCTAATACTCATCTATGGATAGGTGTTCTATTTTCCATCCCCAGAAGAATGGATGAGTGGAAATGTACATCTAAAATATGGTTATATGTCAGACTCAAGTGAGGGGGATTGCTGAGTTACTTTTTATGCACTTAGGAAGCTTTTATATGCCCCTTGGTTACATGTAAAAAACAACTCAGAAGAAAAACAGAAGAGATGCTTGCCACTTTTTTCAATGACCAAGAAAGACCACTTTTGAGAAGAGACCATGTAATGGTGATACAAGCAACCCACAGAGCCCTACCATTGAAAGTGAAGCTGGATGGACTAACTCTCAAACAACTCTATTTTGTTTTTGTTTTTGTTTTTTTAATTTAATTTTATTATTAGTTTCGAGTATATACTACATTGGTTAGGCATTCATGTAGTTTATAAAACAATTCCCCTAATTGCTCTTTATCTCCTTTGGCTCAAGTGAAGAGTATTTTAAGAAACAGATCTCCATTTCTTTTACTCTATATCTATTAAGTCAGAACCCTCTGAAGTGCTTCTCAGAAATCTGCATTTTTCCAAAATCTCCCCAGTGTGGCCCTGGTGTAGCTAGTTTACTGCCTGAGGTTTGGGAGCACTGAGCTATAAAGGGAGGACAAGGAAGACTCAACTGCAGAGGTCTTTGCAAAGGGCTCAGAACCAGTCAGTGCACAGAACACTCTAATGAATGCTATAGGTATACATTTACCATATCAGTCTGCAATGTTCAAGTTGCTATGTCATGTGTCTTTTGTGTCTTTGGAAAGTGTCATAGTCAGGCACAAGGTTGGAGCTCCACAAATATCTAAAAAATGAATGAGCGTTGTTAACCTTAATATTAGCAAAGGAGATGACAGCAGTATGGTTGTGTATCTTTGGATAAAACATTCTAAAAATACTGATTTGTTAAAAATAAATGTTATAGATAGCCTAAAGCACAGATATTTACTCAGACTTTTCAGCAATTCTTTTAATTAAAAAAAAATCATGACAGGCATTTTGATAAAATATCTGCTTTAAAGATAACAGAATATAGACATGACATCAGTCACCTTATGAACACTGCCACATTGAGACCCTGTGGGCTAAACTAAGAAAATGTATTCCCTGTACTTCTGAATCAATTATCATCATTGTGTGATTGTGACAGATAATTCAAGTGATGACAGGTGGAGATAATAATGGCAGTTAATTCAGACATATATTAAATAATGGAGATAGAAAAAATGATTTAAAACTAAAATCAACAGCCATCCCATGATGTTTATTTAAAAAGCGTTTTAAAATAAATGTTATGAAACGTTTTATCTTCTTACTTGGTAAAAGTTGTGATAGTATTAGTCATAATCATTAGCTGACATTTTATTATAGATGTTAAAACCAAGATTCTTCTTAGACATTAAAATTTTTTTCTTTTATTTCTGACCCTTAACCACCTAAAGTAAAAGTCTTTTTTAGACATTGTGAATATGAGGAGCAGCTGAATGGGCAGTCAGAAAGTGAAAGCTGAAGAAAAGAAATGATCTTCACTCTGTTCAAAAACCATATTCCAGAGTAGCATGCCTTTTAAAGTAGCTATATAATGATGTTCATCAAAGGGTTGTTTTGCTAACCCTCAACTAAAAAATGGGTGATTTTTAGATTCTAATTTGTTTCATATACTTATTAAGTAAGTTCAGTTTGGGGAAGCCATGAAAAAAATAGACTAAATCTCTGAACGTGATCATGTTTGTAAGTAGAATAATTAGGCAAGGTTCCATCCTGGAACACAGTATGTTATCTAGGCTCTGTCTCTCTGTCTCTTAGATAAGTTCTTTATATGTAGCTAGTAAGATGGCCAATCAATTACATCAGTCTCACATCCTACCAATTTAGTAACTCTGGTGAAAAGTCTTTACAGATAGCTCCAGCAGAAAAGACTCCAGAAGAATGAGATTTTCCAGGCTGGGATCTTTTCTGTCTCTGAATTAATCACATTTTCATCTTTGAACGAATCAACCAACCCATAAGTGGGATGAGTAACTCTTATAGGCTAACCCAATGTCATTGCCTTCCCTTGTCAATGGATGAGGAAGCAGGGTTGACGCTTCCCAAAGTCACAGATCATGGATTTCTCATATTGAAGAAGGGCTCTATTAACAGAGAAGAAAAGGGCTGTTCTATTGGCAAAAAGAAAAAAAAAAAATAACAAGCCCACCATAGTGCCTTAAATTTCCCATTTAGTGTTTGTATCTAGGAAAGGAAGAAAAAGCATAGTTTTCAATGGCAAAAACAAATTATGCCCTATCAAATGAAAAAAAAAAAAAGCATTTCTTCAACAATATAAACAATGGCTTTATTTCAGTAAAGTCTTGGATAGTATAAGCCTCTCACCAACCCCAATTTTAATCCTTAACCTTTATATGAAATGTAGTAGAAAATGAAGTTAAATATTTCACATCCAAAGTTTCTAGATTTCAACTACTCCTTGTATCTGCAAGTGGCAGGTACTCAGTAAGTGTTGAGTAAATTAATGATTATTGCATCATAGAACCACGAATTCAATGGGATTTTAGAAATCATCTACTTAATCTTTAAATGGAGGTGGACACCCCTTACAATATCCTCAGAGTGCTCATTGAACCATTATTTGAACACTGTCATATGTAAACGATCACTGTTTTCCTCTCAAGGGGTTTGTTTGTCATATACAAACATAAACCCATAAAAGCTGATAACATTGAACAAAGAAGCATTTATATTGTTGGTTTAATTTCTTTTTCTTTTCTCTCCCCATCCACTCCCATGAATGTAAGATGCAAATAACAAATTACTATTGAAGGATATCTCAAGTAATATTATATGCCAGTGAAACTCAAATGAACAAGTTGGCCTTTGTTCAGAGAAATTTGGGGAGAATTCCAGTCAAGGAATTTATTGAGGAGAGACAGAGAAGGAGGCCATGGGGTATTATGGCCCCTCATTGGTGGCCTTAGAAGAAGGCTGCAATAATGGCTGTACTGGGTGGTTGATACCTGGGCCAAAACTAGAATGGTTGCCTTGTGGCTGGTACAGATATATCTTCACTGGGGTTACAAAGAAGAGAAAAATGAGGTGCTACCTCATCTGGAAGATAGGAAGGTATCACAGAGAAGTAGCTTATATTAAGAAATACACACACTGTTGAAAAGGAATAGGGATGGGAAGCACACACTCAATACCTCTAGTTTGAGACCAGTATTTGTTACTTCTGGTAACAAAGGGTTTTTAGAATGCAATGTGTTTGTTCATTGCAATATGAATTTT
This sequence comes from Cynopterus sphinx, assembly GCA_030015415.1. Classification (NCBI taxonomy): domain Eukaryota; kingdom Metazoa; phylum Chordata; class Mammalia; order Chiroptera; family Pteropodidae; genus Cynopterus; species Cynopterus sphinx. The sequence goes on along the minus strand of CM057379.1, from coordinate 166,457,373 downwards.
TGTTATTTATTCATAGATAAATCACATCTTTGGATTAACTTACTCTTATTCTATTCTTGGCCTAAATAGGATACCCTAAAATATTCTCTGAATTTTGGTAAGTTTGGTAATTTCAAAACTCTCAAGTAGCCAAAAAGAAATTTTGCAGCTTTTAAAACTAAATTTTATTTCCTTTTTTATTTTATTTTATTATTTATTTATTTATTTATTTATTTATTTATTTATTTATTTATTTATTTATTTTTACTTAGGATGTATTTTAGATTACCTGAGAGGATGGGGGGTAATTTCAAGAAAACTTCAGAAATTTGATATTCAGATCTTATCTATAGGGCAGAAATTTCAGATGACATTTTCATTCCGACTCTGGAATGTAATGATTAAAAACAAAAATGATTGGCAGTAAAATTAGAATCAGATAGTAAGCTAAAGTATTTATTGATTCAAAGATTATTATATTTATAGAGAAACACAGTTCACTTATCAGTAAATGGCTATAATTCTTTAAAATCTGTCAATTATGCATTGTATGATCAGTTTTGAAAAAAAATTTTAGGACAATTATTAGCATTAGAAGAAGATGACTATAAACATTGATTTAGAATTATTTTATATTGGCATTGGCAATGTTGTTGCAATAAGGACAGAACATGTTTATTTTCATGTTTACTTTGTGTAAATGAAGGATTCCTGTAGATACATAAAAAGGAATATGTACCTATCTTCTAGTCATTAATATGGTCCTCAGTCCAAGAAAACTGGAAATCCCAGAATTTCTTTCTTACTTAAGCATGGATTTCAGAAGCTAATGGACCAAATTTGATAACAGTTGGATTTACCATGAAGCCCAAAATGCCAAAAGTTGAACTTTATACAACATAGACTTTTGTCAAGTTTGCTTTATTTCTGCATTCAGTTTTAAGTAGTGAATGTTTGTACTATCTCATAAGTATATATGATACAATTAATTTCTCACATATAAAAATTAGTCATTTTCAATTAACAACAAGTGTAGGAGAGGATGGTAGAGGAAAAGAAACCCTCCTACACTGCTGGTGGAGCTGCAGATTGGTATAGTCACTATGGAAAATAGTATATAGTTTCCTCAAAAATCTAAGAATTGATCTACCCTTATGATCCAGCAATCTTTCTACTGGGTATTTACCCCAAAGACTTAAAAAATCATATCCAAAAAAGTATTTGCACACTTATGTTCATAGCAGCATTATTTACAGTGGCCAGGACATGGAAGCAACTGAAGTGTCCTATGATAGATGGTTGGCTAAAGAAGCTGTGGTACATATATACAATGGAATATTACTCAGCCATAAAAAGAGATGAAATACTGCCATTTGTGACAACATGGATGGACCTCTAGATAATTATGCTGAGTGAAATAAGCCAGGCAGAAAAAGTTGAAAATCACCTAATATCACTTATATATGAGATATAAACCTAAAAGCAACAAATGAGCAGGACAAACAAACAGAGACTCCTGGACTATAAACTACTGGTTACCAGAGGAATATAGAGTAGTGGTTACTAGTCGGGTGGAGGAGGGGGGTGGGGAGCTAGACAGGGTAAATGGGGTCAAATATAGGGGATGGGGGAGGGTGAAGTGGGCAAAGGAGATCAGATATATGGTTGTTGAAGGAAACTGGACTTTGGGGGCGGTAAACACACAATAGAATATGCAGATGTCAAATGACAATGTACACCTGAAAATTATATAATTGTATTAATGCTACCCCAATAAACTTAATTTAAAAAAATTAGTCATTTCATCAGTGTAAAATTTAAAGACAAAATGAGTGATTGAGAATTTTTCTGAAAGAACAATTTTTAAAATACATATATGTTCCTTAAAAGCAAATCACTATTATTCAAACTCAGATTAAATTCTTTTTGAACTTTGATCATTTCCAAAATTATTATTATAAGCTATTGTGATTGGTATGTCACTTAACCATTTCAAATTATAAATAACTTTTTGTTTCCCTCTTAAGGGGTGGCTCACTTAGTTTATTCCTACTAGGATCTCAGAATGTTCTCCATCCAGTTGTTTTATAAATACAAAATAATAATATTAGTAAAAAAGTACACATAAGCATAATTAAAATAATAACTAACATTTACTGAATGTTTACTGCATACCAGACATTGTACTACGAGCTTACATGGATAACTTCCTTTAATCTGCACGAAACCTTCACGTAGGTATGTTACTTTCCTTTTATAATAGGCTGAGACTTAATGAGAAAATTAAATTGTAAAATGTGTGGAGTCTGAATGTGGCCCCCAGATTCTATGTCTAAATCACTATGTTATATTGTATACCATATATCACAAAGAGAACATTATTATTATTTTGTAATGTGGCCACAAGGCAAATTTATTTCCACCATTGGAAAAACACCTCAATGTGCATGATTTTTCTAATGGCTAGAAAATATCATCTTTATACTTGAAAGACAAGACATTACTTCAAAATTTTCTTCATGAGCGAACTTTTGTTTCCTCTCTATGAGAAGAAAAATTTTAAATTGCATTCAGAAATGTTAAAATAGGTAAAAAAAAATATATCAGTGTAATTCAGTTCATAAACAAGCACTGAGCAAAAGAGAAATTAATTTAATTTTCCAGATTGGCTGAATGCATTTATCAAATTACCTGAATAATTGCGCAACTGTTCCCTTATGTTTCCTGACAGCATATGCTTTATTATGATTCCACAAGAAGAATATCAAGTGTTCTGTGTGTTTGTGAGATTTATCAGTTTGATGTGTTTGTCACTCTTCCTGGGAGCTTCCCCTCATCAGTTACACTGTCCTCTCTGATGTCAACCTCTTCTATCTAACCCTGAAATGACCTGTATCTTACTGGCTCTTTAGTCCCACCCTTTCTTCCTTTGTTTCTGAAGTTTCCAGATTTCCAGGGGTTTTGCTATGCAGCACACTTCTTTCTTCTTTCTACTTCCTCCCCTGATCTTTTCAGTTCAACCCTGTGATTTTTTTCCTGCCTGAAATTGCTATCCTCTTTCTAATTTCCACAAATGGTGCAACCGCAAGGATGAAACAATGGAATGGGTTTCTTGTCTGTCAGAACGTATTCATCATACAGCTTGTTAGCCTAGAGCATCTCTGGTATTGTTTGTTCTCTCTGAAGCTGTACATCAGTAAGTTAGGCAACCCCAGTCCCCACTGATGCCCCCATTTTCTCTATTGAATGTTTCTCAAACTGTGCTTTTCAGATCCCTGGGACTTCAGAGATGTATTCTGAGATACATGAATACCTAAAATAATTTCAAATGTTTGATGATTATCTTAAGATATTTAATATAAGTTGCCAAATTTCAGTGCTTACACTTGAGTTTCCTTCATTTCATTGTTTCCAGTAAAGTGGCAGTGTGGCTTTGTCAGTGTTTTCTCAAGCCGAAAGTCCACAAACTTGTTCTTGAAATTACTGAGTTCTCAAGATTGAGAAACAGTGCTCTACATTGCTGGCAATGGGCCTGGGCAAATGCAAAATCACTCAGGCCTGGCCTCTCATTCCTCAGATATCTGTTATCCCCAACCTCACCTCCCCCATCCCTGGACTGTGGACCAGTACAGGTGAGTGGCCTGTTAGGAACCGGGCCACACGGCAGGAGGTGAGCAGCTGGCGAGCCAGCAAAGCTTCATCTGTATTTGCAGCCGCTCGCCAGCACTAGCATCACTGCTTCAGCTCCACCTCGATCATCAGGCATTTGATGCTCACAGGAGCACTGGTCCCTCGTGCCAAAAGGTTGAGGACCACTGGTGTTCAGTACTTCCTGTAAACCTCACATTCTGCTATGCTCTGGGAATTTGAAAAGTCCCTGTCCTCAGGAGCAAGTGGAGAAGTCAGATCCATAAGAAGACTATTTTAGTGCCACCCACAGTGCTCAAGGTCTCCATATTCTCCGCATCCTTCCTGACACTTGTTACTTGTTGACTTTTGATGGTAGTCATTCTGACAGATGTGAGGTGATATCTCACTGTGGTTTTTACTTGTGTTTGATTAGCAATGCTGGGCATCTTTTTGTGTGTCTGTTGGCTATCTGTGTTGTAATTTACAACAACATGGGTAGACCTAGAAGGTAATATGGGAAATAAGTCAGATAGAGAAAGACAAATACTGTATAATTTTACTTACATGTGGAATCTAAAAAAATAGGGCCTAGAAAATGTGGGATGTCTAGTCATTCTACTTTCAGGAATTTATTTTATGGAAATAAGAGAGATCCACGAAAATCTACATGCAAGGATAAAAGTCAAATGAAGTGAGAATTGTTAGAATTGACTCAACCTAATGTTAGTTATAATAGTTAAAAATGGAAATAAGATTTAACAGTATTTAACAATAGGGGAATTCTTAAATAAATTATGGCATCTCATCAATGGGATATGAGCCAATTAAAAAGAATGGTCCTACAAAATTATGAAAAAATATTTATAACAGTATTTATCAGAAAAATGAAATATAACTTTCTATAACAGAGGTCAGCAAACTTTTTCTGGTAAATGGTCAGAAGGAAAATCTTAGGTATTATGGGTCATATTACTTTGTGAGTTGCAACTATTCAAACTCTGCTTTTGTCATGTGAAAGCAGCCATGGACAATATATATACAAATGGGTGTTTTCCCAATAAAAATTTATGAACACTGATTTTTGAGTTTTGTATAACTTCCATGTGTTATGAAATAGTATTTTTTAAAATTTTGTTTTTAATAACTTAATGTTAATATATAATGTGAAAAAAAATGTAAAACCAATTCTTAGTTTGCAGACTATTCAAAAATAAATGACAGACTTTGGACTGTGGGCTATAATTTGCTGATCCCTGATTTAGATCATATCATTTTAAGTGTGTAAGTATCTAAAACATATGAATATTAATGCAGTTATCTCTAGGCAGTGGGACTTTTTTAGGTAATTTTTATTCTTTATAATTTTTAAAATTTTCTCAATTTTTAATATGAAATTACATTATTTTCATAATCAGAAAAATAAAAAAATAACTCACTTTAATAATTGTTATGATAGTGAAAAGCACTTTAGAGGGCAAATACCCCAGACTCATGGAGGATGAGGGTGAAGGAAGGCTTACTAAAAATGTCAACCCCTGAACAGTGTCTTGAAGAATGATGAAGAGTTTTTCAGGCATAGGTGAGTCACAGGAGGGAGCAGAAAGAGTAGGAGGCAAGAAAGGGGAGCATTTAGGCTAAGACATAAAAATTAGGTGTTAGGAGTGACAAGGAACCACAAGAATTTCAGAAGGCTGGAGAGCAATGTGAGGGAAGGAGCAGAGAGATCACAAAAGGAATAAACTGCTGAGGGTTTTACTTGTTATACTTGAACTTTGAATTTTATCTTAAAATCTATTAAAAGATTTGTGGGTTGCTAAGTGATATGATAATATTTCTAATATTGAAAGATCTACATGGCAAAAGAGCTGAGAATGGAATGGGTAGGGGTGAACCTGGAGATAGTCTGGAAGACAACTTCAGAGACTGACATTCAGATAAGAAGTGATGAGAAACTAAATCAAGGTAAAGGGAGGACGGAGAAGGTTTGAATGATATGTAGGAAGTTGACTCAATAGACTTTTATGACTAATTGGATCTTGGAATTGAAGGAAATGTGGAAGAGAGAAAAATAAAGATTGTCTTCCATGTTTCTGTTCCTGAAAGCCAGGTGAGTTGGAGATTCAGTGGAGAAGACAGCATGAATGGTTTCAGATGTTTTGAGTTTGAGGTAGTTTTTGGATGTTTGAATGAAGATTTTTCAGGAGCATTAAAAAGTCAAGAGAAATTAATTGATAGACAGTAGTTGTACTAGTTTCAGTAGTTATGAACCCTTATGTATTTACTTGGAAAAGGGTATTGTACAATGATTCTTACTCTTTCTTCTTCACCCTACCCTCCCATGGATTAAATGGAGACAACAATTTAATCAAAACTCATGGCTCATTGTAATCATTCATTTAAACTTTGGGGTTACTTGCTCTCTGGCCTCAGGATCACATCAGACTTTTTGGAAGAAGTTGAGTAGAGTTTGAAAAAGTCACACAAATGATTTTGATATACTAACCCTAGCTCCACCTCTGACATGTATTTGTTAAGAAGAAAAGAGCAAAGACCATGGTGTCTTGGATGTTGAAAAATGAGCAGAGAAAGTAAACCCATAAAGGAAAGCCAAGGCACAGAAGGAAAATCAGAGTGCACTAATAGCCAATGAAAAAACAATTTAAAGAGCACAAGAAGTGATGAAATGAGGACGGTGGGCATTGACAAATGTGAGGTCATTGTGGACCTATACAAGAATCTTTCAGTAGGATGGTGGGGATGGAAGCCATTCAGGCATGAGTTGGGAAGTGGATGGGTATAAAGAAAAAGTTGAAGCTTCAAAGAAAGGAAAACAATACAATCATAACTAGGTCCCCCCCTAGCCAATCTTTCAGATTTATGAGCACGATTTATACCATTTAATTAGAACTGATTTAAAAATTTCTCCTGAATGAATGAGAGCATGGGTGAGTGAAAACATTCTTGAATGACTTTAGGTTCCATTAAATGTTATCTTCTCTGAACCATAAGAGTCATTGAAAGTATTATTGTGTTGTATTTGAACAAGTGACAGTTTGGTTTTAGCTTTAATGGAGGACAAAGTGTGCCCTTTCTACTGAAGCAAAATACTTTCTATGGATCCCTGTTGACTGAGATTGTTGTAAGTTCTTGTGGGGTCATGAATTTTTTAACTATAAAGCACTATGCCAATATTATTTTATATTGTAGCATTATTGTTGCATTGATAAATAACACATGCAAAAATGAGATTTCTCCCCTTTTAGGTAGTTTTCAGAATCTAATTTTTCTCTTTACCTCATGGTTTTCATAGTCTTCAAACTGGAAGAGCTTCTTCTCTTCATTTAGGTAAGAAGGCCATCTATAGCCAACAGCAACCGAGAGAGGCAGATAGAGGGAAGCAGCAGGCTCACTTCAACTGTTCAAAATTATATCCTCAGGGTTGCCTGATTTTAATTTCCATATTACACAAATCCTATGTACTTTTAAAAGAATTCTTTAGGTCTAACTAAGTAGTGAGAGAGAAGACTTACGGGGTGGTGTCTTGGCTTTCTCCACAGTTGGAAAGCTAGAGTTATAGCAGTCTGGGGAAAGAGGAGGCACATTTTGGTCTGGTTCAAGGAAACTTTTTTAATAACTGTAGAAGTGTTTGCTCCATAAGTAATGGGGTACTACCACTCTTGAATGGGTGATGTGTTGTAGTTATGTTGGAGAGGCTTCTAACATAACATAACATAACATAACATAACATAACATAACATATAAGAGAAAGTGAAAGAAACTTCTTAGACCTCATCCACACATTCTACCACAAACATTTGTTGAGCCCCTATTATGTGCAGAGCAGTCAGTGTTTCTCAGTAGGGCCACTGTTTGGTGGGACCATCCTTTGTCAGACACCTCCCCTACAAACCATACAAACACACCGTGACAACTAAAAATGCCTCAACATGTTTTCAGACAATCCTTTGGGGCACCTCTGGTTGAAAACCAGTGACAAGTGCTGGAGTTATAAATATGAGTAAGACAGAGCTCAGGTCTCTTCTGTCTCCTTTATAGATTTGGAATCATTATTGATAGCATGCATGGGTATTATATCTATATCTCTCCATTAGTATTTTACTTGTGTTTATGTTTCTGGCTACCTAACTGATACATCTTGCTCCTTGAGGGGAAGCAAGAAGAAAGAGGTAATCTCTTGAGGGCTTAGCAATGGGCATTAAAATGGAACAGTATTTCCTCAGTGCTGGCAGCATATGAGTGAGCACCAGAATCAGAAGTGAAGGCCTGACCAATAGGGCGATGTGATCCATGGGCAACCATAGCAAGTTGGAGAACCCTAAAAGAACTAAAAGCCTTCCTAATAACTTTACCAAAGCTGAAGGCATATCACAGAAACCTCAGTGTTATACATCCAAACAACTTAATGGTGGATTTTGGCTTTGGGTTCATATCATGCCCCACTTCACGAATCTCATAGAAATATGCTCCCACCGGTCATTATCCTGAGTTTTTGTATTGCCTGAGGAAAATATTCCTGTTCTATGAATCCTGCCTAGTTCACTCTATTTGAGTGCCTCTGTCCTCCAGTATTTCAGATGGTGTTTGGTAAGCCCTGGGGAGCATTAGCCTATACGTGGCCCCTGATCCCAGCACCCCAGGAGTGATCTAAAATTACAAGAGAATTTGGAGCAGACAGTTTTCTGCCAACCCTCAAAGCAGAATGTCTACTGGCTTTGTCAGAGAAAATCTCAAGTGCAACTTGTACCAAATTAAACCCAGAGAGTTCTGAAAGAATGTACTGGCCTTGGAATTCCAGTGACTAGAACATTTTGTAGTTCATACTGAAGGTTATGGGAGAGTCCTAGACAAATAGTGGGAACCATAATTGTAGTCCTTCAAGCTGCTTGCCCCTATAACCTCTGCATCACTGATTTATAAAATCATTTTCTTGGGAAAGGACAGTATTAAGAGGAAGTAAATTATATGTGTGTAATGAGGTTAGAAGAGTTCTATGCAAACAATACTTTCAAAAACAACCTTATTAGCCAACTTTCATATTTATTTTGTCAAATCTGAGAAATATCAGTAAAAATGTAAGTGTTCAGTATCTTTGCATCAGAGCAAATTCATGGCCTGTTATTTCTTATTCTCTTCCACGTCTCACCATGGAGTTATCAAGTTCTCCTAGTTTCAGTTCTTACTATAGTCTTTGTCATACAAGTGAGATATTTAAAATTTAAAACTCCTAATATAATTTTTTCTTCTCCTTATATATCCTTGAACTAACACCCATCATAAGTAGAAATTGAGGTCAAATTATTCCATTTTAATGACCAAAAGTGTAACATGAAAAACATGCACAATACAAAATTAACCAGCCCTTAAGATAACTAAAGCTTGTCACATGAGATGGAAATGCTATGTTCTCAAATAGCGAGATAAGAGAGCATATACATTTTATCTTACTCTCTTGTCAATTTAGAGAATGATTTGTCTTGGTTAGCCTAAATACCTAGAGAGAAGAGCTTGCACATATTCAGTAGGTATCTCTGAAGGGTTGGTTCATTGGCACATTAAACCCAATCTGCCTGAGAGGTTTTTGGGTTAGCTATGAAATTATCAAGCTCTGGTATAGACATTTTGTTTGTTGCATTAAAATTTTATTTTCCTCCCTTATTAAGCATGAGAGTAACCTGGATATATAATGCATAACAAATGATTTTAAATTTGTGACTGTATCCAAATTTTATTTCTTACATTCCATGTTAGCTTCATGGTAATTACCATTCAGTTTTATATTTTAGGATCCAGGCTAAAGGTGCACCCCTTCAATGAAAAGAGAAATGGTGGAATCACTCATTGGTACTTAAACCTTCTGTTCAGTAGTGACACACAAAACTCCTGTTTATATTTCATTAGTCTAAGTAAGTCATATGGACAAGTCTGATAGTAAGTGGCATGAGGGTATAACCCTTTTACAGAAGAAACAGCGAGTAACTGGGAATTAAAGTCTTTTTCTGTCTTAAGATATAATTTGAAAGTGTAAGGAAGGAAAGAACTGTTCTAGAATTGTAACTGGAGATAACTCAGGTCCACTGGTCCAGTACAGCAATGGCATGTTTTTTGATTAAGATAGTTTTTGTTGTTTTTTAGATGGGTGAACCATTGGAGCTATTTACTCTGCTCTTTTTATTGATATCTGTCAGATGTTTTTATATTTCATTTGACTTTTCAATGGTCCAACTTGTAAAAAATCAATTCTTATGTTTTTCTCTAATTTGTTAATTTTGTTTTGTACTTAATCAATTAATGCCCTTTAATTTTTGTTTTATTTTATTATTTTTTTCAAGTTTATTATTAAGTTTTTAAACATAGTAGCCTTATTATTACTTTTTTCTAAGCAGTCTGTAATTGTAGTTTTATTCTCCATTGGATCTAGGAATTATATTTTAAAGTGCTACCTTAAATTTTCTAAGAGATTTGTTTTATTACCTGGAACTTTGTTGTTTATTTCTACTTTTATTTCATTGTGATCTGACTGGATATGTACTGTAAATATTCTAATATCATAAGTATAAAGGTTCACGAGTGTCTTATCTTTACTGTAGATTGCGCTATTTCTCAATATACAATCACACTGTTTTAATCTCAATGACTTTTCTTTTGATTTCTAATTTGTCTGAGATTAATATTGCTAGTTCTCCTTAGTTTTGTTTGTATTTGCCTAAAGTATGTCTTCTCTTCATTTTCAAAAGTTATGCCTTTTTAGTTAAGAAATGACTCTAGCAAACAGAAATTAGTTGAATTAGTTTACTTAATCTGATATTTGTCTTTTCATTGAAAAGGTAACAGCCACTTTTTTGGTGTTAACTGATATTTAATCATATTTCTATCATTATATTTTATTCTTTTATGTGTATATGTGCTGCTACTTCTTTATCTGTTATATTTTGCTTAATATCATTTTAGTCTCATGTTTAGTTGATACTTTGGAACTCATTCATATTGTTTTTGGTCTCTTATGTTTTCTAAATTGTGCTTTTATTTTTGTGCCCACTTCAAGAATAAAACAGAATCTATGGGATCTCCCTTTTATGCCCAAATCAGACAATTATGTAATCACCCATATTTTGTTCAAACAATCTGTAATGTTGGTTACAAATATTCTCATTTTCACATTATGAAAATTCTCTTTCAAGAACTTATTCTTAATGTATACATTAAGCTTCACAAGTATATTAGCGATAACATATAGAATAGTTAAGTTTTTATTGGGTTCATTTCTCTTTTTCTTAATCACTCTCTTCTAGATGTGTTCAAATTAGTATTTTTCTTTTTTTCGAAATGTGAGGTTAACATGATATTCTGTACCCCTCAGAATGTAGATGTGTACCTTTGATAAATCTCTGTTTGAACAATATTTAAATGTGAATGCCTTTTAGCCCAGCCATGCTCCCTAATTTACCACAATCTCTGCTGCTCCCTCCTGCCTGTTGGATCTGCCTGCCTGCATATCAGTTTGTGTTTTTAAATTCTTTTCTAGACCTTTTAGAACACATACAGTTTCAAATTTCTAAGCATTTTAAGGGTGATCCTGTGCTCTTAACATCAAGTGACACTTTGTCTTACACCTTTTTTTCCTTGGACTTAGGCCATGGAAGATCGGGTATGGGAACTCTTGGAGGAAGCAGACAAGACAGCTGAAGAGAACAAGGATCAGAGTCAGGTCTATGACGCCATGGCCAATACCTTGGGTGAAGCATGGGCAGCCCTGGTCTCCATGCTTGAAAGAAGAAGGGAGCTCCTCAAGCTGACCTCTGAATTTTTTGAAAGTGCTTTGGAGGTTTGTGTTTTAAAAAATTTCTCCCTTCTTTACATCAGAGCAAATGAATAGCACTCCTGAAATGTTTTATTTCTGCAAATAAACATTGCAATTGGTTCAAAAGATGGCAGAAAAAACAAGGTATATATAATACATTTGATTTTTGATTGTCAAAAATGAAAATTGTTAATATTTTTAATGTAGACTTTTAAAAAAACTAAATACAGTTCATTAAAATTAAGTAAAATATTAAGTAAAAATGGAAACTTTTACTCATAAGTCATTATGTTATATTTCTTTCTGTAGAAGATAGTAATATAATTACTAAATCAATTACTTCTGATTATTGGATTTAAGGAAATATTAGTCTAGAGTTTTCTTATTGACTACAAGTTTTGCTGTTTATGAAAAGGCAATTGCAGGATATTCCATTAGAATGTTTGCATTTTATGAAGTACTTTCCTAAGGCTTATAGTTGAATTTCTATAGTTTGAACTCATTAACCTGTAAGAGAAGGAAAAAGTTCTGGTCTAAGAAAGTTATTCTCTATGATTTTTCTTAAAATCTTTAATTTTTTGAGGTTCCCAATTTCAAAATGTGAAACTCAAAGAACATTATCAAAATAAGTGTTATATTTAGTAAAACACAGTTATTGGAAATTTCACTTTTAACTTCTCTGTCAAGTGGAAGTACATTTATTTTGATGTGAAAGCCCTGTTTCATTATAAAACCCTAGCTTTGAAAAGCTTTGTGACATTTCCAAATTGGAAATTTGGGACTTAAATTCAAGATAATGAAGGAAAGAAGACTAGTAATAGAACATAAGAATTGGGCTAGACGATCTCATGCATCATGTACTCGTTTAAAAGTAAAAGGAAGGAACAAAAACCTTACTGTGACTTTCAAGGTTTGTTTTCCACAATTCGAACACTAAAGTCCAATTCACAATTCATTTTACTATCATCTTGGGAAAAAGTTCTACACACAGTTTTCTATCCTTGAAAGAAATAAACCAGGTGAAATACACCTATGGAAGTCAGATTATATATATGTTTGATTTATTCTATCTTAGTAAGTGGGGTAAAGTATCAACTACCATTGAAATACAGCTCATTTGAGCACAGGAAATTATCTTTTTTCAAACATTAGGTTCAATATTTGTTTCTCACTGTGTAGTAGCATTCATGCTAGCTGTTTTTTTCTGTGAGTAATTAATTACTTCCAGATACTACATGAAATAAAAGGAAATACTAAGTCAACCTATAAATCAACCCAAAGCTCTGATTCCTGGTGATATGACTGTTTCTTGAATTATTTTACTTCCAATTTTGTGGACCAGTTTATACTTAGCAAAGGCAAACTCCTACATGATCTTCCCTGTCCCTTATGTAAGCCAAAACAATTTTTATTAGTGATTTAAAAAAAAAGATGAGAGTGAAATTAAGAAGAGGGTTTTTAAATTTAATTTTATTATTAGTTTCAAGTATACAGTATATTGGTTAGACATTTATATAGTTTATACAATGATCTACCTAATTGCTCTTTCTCTCCTCTGGATGGCTCTTTACCTAGCCATTACATTAATGCTAATTGTATTCCTTATGCCGTGCTCCCCATCCCCATGACCATCTATCAACTACTTATTTGTACTTCTGTAACCCTTCAGTTCATTCTCCCCGCTCCCCAAAACCTCTCCCCTATGGCCATCACCAGATTGTCCTTTATATTTGTGACTCTGTATAGTGTTTTTGATTAGTTTTTTCTTAGATTCAGCATATAAGTGAAATCATAGGGTATTTATAAAGAATTCATACAACTCAACAACAAAAAACAAGCAATCCAATTAAAAAATAAGAGGATTTTAAAAAAATATCCCCCATCACCATTTCTATCCTGTACAAACTACAGAAGAAGAAAAGTGGGGAAAAGAAAATATCCGTAAAAGTTAACAGTACTTTAGGGAAGCTTTTTCTCAGTAAAATTTTTTGTTTGTTGATTTATTATTTTAAAATTTCAAATAAGATGAAATATAGATATACAGTAACTCCAAAACTTTTGTAATGTTTTATAGGAAAAAATAAAAACCTTACAGGATTTTATTATTTTCTTTTTCTTTGAAGGTTCTGCTCAAAGAATGTCTTTAAAATCGGTTATTAGAAATGGAATGAATTAGAGGTGTAAATGATATGTATCCCTTAGTGAACTATGTACATTCAGTAGTTCTTTGGAAATGCAAAATGACTTTTTATTGCATAGTTGGTAATTATGACAGGACAGCTTCTGGCTCATAGACTTAGCCATCAGAAAGCTTTTTCTCTCTTTAAACATGATGCATCAATTTAGAAATGTTGTCCCTTAGTGACAATGGTGGATGTCCAAGAGGTTGTTCTAACAGGATGATGGAGGCCTTCTTTGAATTTCCAAAGAGGATAAGCTCATTAGTCTTTCTTTCATCATTTCATGACATTTATACTTGTATTTCATATGGCTATTATAATAATCATAACACAGTATATCTTGTTACTCAAATAGTTATATAAAAACATTAAAAATCACTAAATTAAAAAATAATAGTATGGAACAATCTTGAAAAAGAAGACAAGCACTATGATAAACTCTTGTCTTTCTCACTAATAATTTGCTTTTATGAGTTTATTCTATACTTGATCCAAAGGTGAATGTGTTGATTAAAATGTACTTATAAACTATAATAATTACCTTTGAATCAGTGTTAAAACAAATCAGCTATTTGTCTACTACTGTGGATATACTGTACTAGCATAACCAAGTATGGTTTACCCTTTTCTAAAATTTGTTTCTAAGATTATTCCTCTGAGAATTTTAATGTCAATTCAAGCACTTCCCTTTTATACCTTCTCCATGGAGAAACACAGAGAGACCCATAATATTTTTTACCATTTACGGTATCGAGTTGCTTTTTTTTCCATGAAACAGGAGTTTTCCATTTTTCATTCCAGCTGTATCAAATATCATTTTCATTTATATAAATAATACATAAAATATTGATAAAAATGCAAACATAATTATAGACTTAAAAACTAAACTTTATCTACCTTTATCCATATTTAATTTCATTTCTTCTCATAAATGTAACTCTTTGGTATGTATTTTTTCAGATCACTTTATGTATAAGCACACACACACAAATATATAGATTTTTGCTTTGTATAAGAAATGGTATTACATATTGCTTCTTAGCCTTTTGGCTATAATCAAGTGTTGAAATGGGATTGGACTATGTATTATTCTGAAACTTTACTTTTCAGTTCTAGGTCTAACCATAGAGGAAAAATCTGTATTTTAACCTTCTCTCTAACTAGGTTCTTAAATTAAATTTACTTATAATTATGTAGATCACTGGTTAGTCAAACTTCTCATGGTTTCTTCTAGCAAACTTTCTGGTAATTCTTTGACAAACTGCCTTAGAATGTTAAAAATGGCTGGATTGATCACCATAGGACACAGAATTTTTAGTTGAATATTTTAATAGACATCTGAACAGTAAACAAGTTGGTTCATTTCAGTATACATGGTATATTTCCAGGTATGAAAGGAATGCAAAAGAATGAAAAGAAAGTTCTTACCTTAGCACTTTGTAATGCAAACGCCCTAAGCCAGCACCCAAACACACAAACACATACAGAGTCAGCTAGGCCATTAATGCATGCAAAACACCTACAAATAACTAAAAGTGGCATGTTGATTTTTATTTGTCAATTGTCTTTTTCTGTATTTCTGTTGTAGTTTGCTATTAAAATAGATCAAGCTGAAGATTTCCTCCAGAATACTCAGGAGTTTGAGAGTGCTGAGTCCTTAAAATCACTTCTTCAGCTTCATGAACATCATACCAAAGGCAAGAAATATGCTTATTCATCACATAAGTTTTTTAAATTTTTAAAGGATGGTAATGTGGGAATGTACATGTATGAGAGTATATTTTCAATTTATTGGTTTATCGATACATTAAATTTTTTCAAGAAAGATTAAAGTTTTTTTTTTTTGGTCATCTTCTACAAGAAGTCATTATAAATGGTTCTGAGGAGATGGCAGAGGAGCAACCTCTGGAGGATAATGATAACTCAAGAGTTATTCAGTCTGCTGGATTTTAGTTCCTGAGGACAGGGGCCATTTCTGCCATGTTCATCCATGTATTCTCAGCGTCTCACAGGTGCTAACATATAGTATATTCCCAAGAAATACTTCTAGGTCGAGTAAATGGTTGAAATCAGTGAATGTTTCTTAGGGTCAGCAAATGAAGAGAAGGTCGGTCTGTAAATGACAGCTCTGGATAAGGGAAATCCCTCTTTTACTATTGCAGTTAAAAAAAAAAAAGAGGAGTAGTGAACTTTTTCCAAATTAAAAAAATCTAGTAAAAACATTATACAAAAAGATTTTCAGCTCCCTATGAACAACTATAAAGAGAGTCTAGTTGTTGACAATTTGTATGCTAGGCCGTTTCCACCAGAATTGGGGGCGAGCAGCACTGTAGTAGGGAAGACATTGTGGAGCTGTAGCTATTTAGTATAATCTTTTTCTGTGGAAGCAGTTTAAATAAATAGATAGGAAAAACACATCTTTTCTTCCTAATGTAGTCTTCTAATTATTAGTGCTAAATAGAACTGAGGATGACTGGATGGTTTGCTGAATTCATTTGTCACAGTTCTAACTCAGCTTCTAGCTCTACTAACCTGCTATTGCTGGACAGGGGCAAAAGGTGTTTTTAAAGCCACCCTCCAAAGACCCTAGATAACAAATTATTGCTTTTCCCAAACTCAAAAATTAAATGACTCAGTCTTTCCTGTGTAAATTTTTGAGATCCTACCACATGTATACATGTAAGTTTAACTGATTATTATTCTATAGGACCTATCGCCAACAGGGATTATAAACAGCATTCAAAATACCAGCATTAAAGCAGCAGCCTGACCATTTTTATACAAAAGCAACAATCTAGCTGGATCCAAAGAGGGTAAACAAAATCATGTGACATTCCTCTTAGGTCCTGGAATATAAATTGAGTCTAGGTCACTGAGATGGGTTCTATGGCCTCAATTCAATCTTCCTCCAACCAACATGGTCATTGCATACCAATTTTACCTCCTGAAACCTGACAGTGACTGATGCTTTTGTTGATGAGGTTCAGTACTAAGGCAATCAAGAGAAAGCATTTTTCAGAGTGGATTTGTGGAAATAGGGACTTTTCCATAAGTATTTGGATATGAAGGTAGAGGGGGAAAGCAGTCTTAATGCTATCAATTATTGTTTTTGTTGGCTCCTTCAGACTTACTAGGATCTGCAGCACAGGAAGCCAGGTCACACAGGGCTGATGCTGCTTTATTTGGAGGCCTTAGACTGCACTGCCCGGGCATTTAGCGGACAGTGGAACCAATGTCCTGCCTTTCGTTGATAGAGTCTTCTGGAGTCCACCAGGCTTCCTCTTAATCTGAAGAGCTGGATATAAAAATGCTAGCCAAAGACAGGAAACATACTTTTGTGATGACACAATATTATTCCATCCTAACGGCATATTTATTGTGACATTTTTGTGTCCCTCTATGTAACACTCGAATCACAGAGATTACAGGGACTCTGGCCAGGATATCTAGCTCTCAATTCATTTGTCCAATGGTGGCTTCAAAAGCTTTCTTTTCATATAATGGAAGTTGGTAACATTTATTAATCAACTAATTCAGTGGTGAGATTAGCTGATTTGAAATACATATTCAAGGACAAATTTCTGATTTTCAGTTAAGGATTTCATATCTATCTTAGTCTGTTCAGACTATTATAATAAAATACCACAGACTGGGTGACTTATACACAACACAAGTTTATGTCTCACAGTTATGGAGGCTGGAAATCTAAGATCATGGTGCCAGCATGGTTGGGTGAGGGCCCTCTTCCAAGTCACAAACTTCTCATTGTGTTCTCACATGACAGAAAGGGCAAGGGAGGGCTGTGAGGTCTCTTTCATAAGAACACTAATTTTATTTATGAGGGGTCCACCTGCAGGACCTAGTCATCTCTCAAAGGCTCCACTTCTTAATACCATCTCATTGGGCATTATTAGGATTTCAACATAAGAATTTTAGGGGGATGCAAACATTCAGACCACAGCAATATCTATTATCTTTAAATTTAAGGAAATGAAATACACCTGTAACTTATTTATTTTGTTACTAGAAATTTGTACCTCTTAATCTCCACCAATTTTTGCCATCCCCATTCCCTACCCCTGCTCTGGTAACCACTAGTTTGTTTCCTATATCAGTGAGGTTGTTTTTGTTTTATTTTTTAGATTTTATGTATAATTATAATCAAATGGTATTTGTCTTTCTCTGTACAACTTATTTCACTTAACAATACCTTCTAGGTCAATTTATATTCTCTCAAATGGCAAGATTTCATTCTTTCTTATGGTTGAATATTTCATTATGTATACACTATAGCTTCTTTATTCTTTCATCTGTCATGGACATTTAGGTCACTTCCACATCTTGGCTATTGTAAATGTACCACATAAGGAATATAGTCAATAATATTGTAGTAATTTTATATGGTGACAAATGATAACTAGCCTTATTATGATGATAATCTTGTAATGTATATAAATACCAAATCACTATGATGTACACCCAAAACTAATAGGATATTGTACACCAATTATACTTAAATAAAAAGTACATTTGTAAGTGCAACTAGCAATTCTAATACCCTTCTCAGATTTTCATCAGTGAGTAGCACAAAATACCAATGTTAGGATAGCAGTGTTTCCAATAATGTAATAAAACTTACCATAATAGTCACTTTATTTCAATTAGCTTCACTTTATTCAGCAATGCTAAGGCTGCAGTGTTTGTAAGAAACTTATTCTGTAATATTGTGCAAGTCAGAACCAGGATAAATGGATTGGATTTTTTGCCCTCTGGAATATTACAGAATAAGTTTGTTCTCTTAACCACATGACCATCCTTCAAATAGTTGAAGACTAACATGTCCTCTTTAGTCTTCTCTCCTATAGATAAAAAATGCCTAGATAGGTAAAGTGTTTTCCAGAAAACACAGTTTTGAGACTATTTATCAGCCTGGTTGCCTTTGATTCAACAACATGTAATTAAAAAACATTTTCTGAACCAATGCCAGAAAAGAAACCCAGTGTTGTGTGTCAGGGGAGAAAAGGCCCTTGACATCAGAAAGCCTACAATTTGGTGAGACATGTACACATTTACTAGCGAGTTCCCTCTGTGCTTCTCGTGGGTCCTTCTGATACAGCACCTAGCACATTAGGTAGTAATAATTTATTTTTTATTTATCTCTATCACTAGATTGTGAGACTCTGAAGGGCAAGGATTAATACATCTCTAAATCTTCAAGACTTAGAATAGCATCCAACCCAAAGTATGTTGAGCAATGAACAAAGTATCACAGGGACACTAAGGAGGAGAAAATTCGTTCTAAGTTCTGAAGGATCACAAGTGCACACCCTCCAGTTTTCTAACGATCTTTTTAAAATAAATATAATACCTAAGAAGCTTCCTCACAGAAACAATTGTATTAACACTTTTTTGTTCTTAGATGTTATATGTACTCTAAACATAGCTGAAATGTAGATTTATTGGGGTCCTTTATACTATTTTCTCTACTTTTGTGTGTATTTGAATTTCAGAAACATCATCCCACTGAGAAACGTTTGTAATGTTTATATTGGGAAGAAATATCACTTATGGTTTTAATGCCAACTGTGACCTTCATATTGCTTAGAAAACACTCATTTGTTTAACAAGCTATACATTCACTTAGCTATGTACACCTCTCATTTATACATCTTGACTTTGTTATTTATACTTAATAATTAGAGCAAAACATAAGGTATTAGTATAAAATATACTTCAATACTTTTAGATATAATAATCAAAACAATTAAATAATGAAAATGTATTAAATATCTACTAGCCTCTCACTGCAAGGTATTATATCAGTAAGTACAGTTTTGTATATGCAAAATATACAGTCTTTAACATAAATGCACTATAGAGATTTGGTATTTCTTGGAAGTTATGATATATTTAGATTATCCTTATGAAATATACATCGCTTTGTATGATGAACTGCCAGAATAAATAGTTAGGAAACATAACAGTGAAAAAGCAAGATATAAGAAACTGACA
This sequence comes from Cynopterus sphinx, assembly GCA_030015415.1. Classification (NCBI taxonomy): domain Eukaryota; kingdom Metazoa; phylum Chordata; class Mammalia; order Chiroptera; family Pteropodidae; genus Cynopterus; species Cynopterus sphinx. The sequence goes on along the minus strand of CM057379.1, from coordinate 166,437,753 downwards.
GAGAAGAACTGAAGGAACTGGTGAAGGGAAGTGAGGGAAAATTTATTCACTTTAATACCCAATGTAGTAGTGGTAACAAAATGATTTTGGCCTGGGTACATTTTACAAGCTAACTTTGGCTCCAGAGGCTGCATTCCACTGTGCTAGTGATTATACTATCTTGGCAGATGGTGAAACAAACAAACAAAAAAAAACAGAAAAAGATTACAAGTGGAAATTTTGGCTGATTACATATATTTTGTAGGGAACAAAAGAGGTTGGTCTGTTCACTGTCAGTCTGCAATACCTTCAGCACCTAGAGTTGTACTTTCCTCTCTCCTTTGAAAAATCTAGTGTGTAAGAGCTAGTTATGAAAAGGAAGAAAAAAGATACTATGTGGAAACTGCCACCTTTTCCTTCTTCCTGTGTGTGCCTGCGTGTGTGTGTGTGTGTGTGTCTGTATTTATATATATACAGCATATGTAAATATTTATTTTTATTATAAATATTTATACTTATGGAGAATTAGTCATAGTGATTATTACATTATACAAATTAAAACCCTTCAGTTTGATAGACAAGGCCTTCTTGTAACTTGTTTTTTCTTTGTTTGTGCAGTTGCTTCTTTCATTTTCATGAAAGAACTTGTTCTAGGAAGATAGGCTTTTTCCTGCCCCCACACTTTCTCATCTTGTTTACATTCACTTCCATTTCTTTAAGAGATTTACTCTAATTTTAATGTTCTCCCTGACTTTTTCTATTTTCTATTTGAATTATCCCATCCTCTTTCCTTGTTCTAAACTGTGGTTGTTTTTTTTTTTTATTTATTTATTTATTTATTTCTTGCATCGTTGACATTTGATCAAATTGCCCAGTGCACACAATCACATCTTCCTCACTCTGAGCAGATGACATCATTTAATGCCTTAATTAGACAGATCTAGGGCATGTGGCATAAACACTTCAAATTCTTTCCTTCTTACCTCAAAATGTCTCTTTACAGTATCTTCAGTTATCTCATTCTTTCAGCTCTCTAGTTGTCAATGAAAAGAGACAACTGGCCCAACTGCCACAGCTTAATAATTGCTGTGTAGTTTACTGCCAAATCTTAGAATGTTAAAGTTGGGTGGCACAGTATGGTGGATGTGGTTTAGTCCATTCCTTGTAGTGTGATGTTTGGTAAGGAACTTACCTATAGATGTTCTTCACAGTTCTCATACTAAAAATAAAAAGCAGTATAGGCAACCCTGCTGATAATCTTATCTTTTTTTTTTTTCTAACAACAAATGTCTCAAAGATTTTCCTGTCTTGTTGACTTTACTTCATCACTACCTTCCCACTTCTCATCCTGGTAACTTGGCTTCTTTTTTCATCACTTACCTGTCACAAAGCCCAAAATCTTTTCAACATCTCTTTTTTACAACTCTGGAGGATTGCTGATCTCTACAATTCACAGTTCTCCTAATTCTTCCCCCTCTTTTGATGCATTTGTTCTCATCCTCAAAAGTTATTGAACATATCTCCTGGGCCAGTCACTATGCTAAGTCATTGTCTCTATCCTCATATTGCATTGGGGCCTAATATTAAAGACAGACATTAATCAACTAAGCCAACCCAACACATAAATGTAAAAGTATAGTCATGATAAGAACTGTGAATGAGGAGAACACTGTGCTATGGGAAGACATAGGAGGATTTGATTCTGTCTCGTCTTTTGAGGAACTGACAATTATCTGAGTCTTGAAGTATGAGTAGAATAAAGGTGAAAAATGAAAGAGTTGAGGAGAGTGATATCTCTGGCAGAGGGCACAGTGAAAAGTTCTGGGGCAAGAGGGAGTATAGCATGTGTGAGGTTTTTAAAGAAGATGGGATGAAGGGTATAGAAATTGAGACAATCTGAAAGGGAAGATGGAGATCAGACCATGCTTGACCAGAAATCGTGGTAAAAGGTCTGGTTCTAATGCAATGGGAAGCGTGTGTGTGTGTGTGTGTGTGTGTGTGTGTGTGTGTGTGTGTGTGTCATAGTATGTTTAGAAAAGATCTCTCTGGCTAATATATTAAGAATGGATAGATGTTTTAGAGAGTGGATGCAGTTAAGAGGGACAGTACAAGTTTAGGTAACAGATGATGCTTTCTAAAGTGGGGATGAGAAAAGCAGACAGATCAGATACAGGAGATAGAGGGTGATGTTGATTGGTCTTGATAATGGTGGGGTTAGGGAGAAGGATGTGTTGTGGATGACTCCCAGGTTTCTGGCTTGTGGAGAGTGTACAGTTCTTCAACTGCTCCTCCAAATGATCCACAGGTGTAGTTGCTTCTCAAAGTGCTGTTCTCAATTCTGCATTTTATACTCTTTCCCTTAGTGATCCTTCAGCTTTTATGCTTAAACTCCCATTTCTATGTTAACCCAAACCATATTACTATTTACTTCACAGGGCACAAGCTGGTGGCCCATTTGGCAGAAAGACATGTTTTGTTCATCCTTCAGTGGTTTTTCATTTAAAAAATACAAAGCACAAACATTAAAAATCAGAAGCTTTTACATAAAAATGTATATTTATAATTTTTTAAAAATTGGAAGCTCCGTCAACCATAAACCCATATTCTCTCTTGTCAGCAGTTGGTCAGAACTGGCTGACAGCTATTCCTATTAGACTGAGCATGCATTTTCCACTTTGCTGTCGTGCCTGGCATCTGAGCCCCTGGCCACCACATCTATTGAGTTTTTGTTTGTCCACTATAGGCATTAGCGTTTAAATATCAGATTTAGTCAATCACCTCAGGATGTAGAACACTCCAAGGAGAATAGGAACCTTAACCAGCATCACACTACTAAAAACAAACTGAACCAGTACTTAAATCTAACAGTCTTTCTACTTCCTCTACTGAGTCATGCTGCTACTGAGATTCGGCATCCTGTAATTTGGCAGTTAGTGCTATAACAACTGTTAGACTGAGGTATTTGATCTGTTGTGTTGTAGGCATTTTAGGTTTATACATTTAAATTTCTTATTTTAGTATGAAGGTTGTATATACTTTAAATTATATGAAGAGACAAAATATTACTTTATAAAAGCTTACTCATATCACTATTCTTTTTCTTTCTAATTTTCTTATAGAACTCTTAGAACGATCTCTAGCCCTTTTAAACAAAAGTCAACAACTCACTGACTTCATAGAAAAATTCAAGTGTGATGGACCTAATGTAATTCCTGAGTTGGTTCAGGGAGCTCACAATAGCTGTCTGAAGATCGACAGTCTTCTTGAACTTCTACAGGACAGGAGACGGCAGCTAGACAAGTATCTGAAGCAACAGCGGCAGGAATTGAGTCAAGTTCTGCAGATATGTCAGTGGGACCAGCAAGAAAATCAGGTAACCCAAAGGGGCATTGATGATGTCCTGACCTCAGTTAATGAAGCTTGGTTATTAGGTGGATTAGCTATTTCCTGGAACAGTTTCTCAGTTCTTGCGGTCAAATTCTTTGGTCTTTGGTTCAAACTACTGTGTGGTTTTTCCAAAGCAAGTAATATAAAAACAAAGATTTTTGTTTCCTCTCATTTCAATATTGATTTTATAAATGGGAGAACCCACTAACAGTTTTGAAAATGACTATGTGCTGTTGTTGGATTCTCTCACTTCCTGAAGGTCACTACCTTTAGGCATATTTCTACAAAATTATGAAATGTTAACTACAATTTTCTTGAAAGTTGGAGAGGCACAATGGTGCTGAATTTTACTAGATTGCTGCTAATGTCAGTGAAATAGTCTGTCAGCACAAAATAGAGATAAACATTCTTAGAAGAGTGCCAATGACCTTGGCCTGTGGCTGGATGCTCAGTGGTTAGAGGGCTTTGGGGTGGGAGGATGATGATGAGTTTGCAGGAATATTAGAGCTCATAACCCAGACTGCAGGCACAGCTCTGGTCAGTTGTCAGTATGCTTGCCATGTATTCCTTCTCTCCCAATCACTTGAAGGTAAGAGTGTGTAGAACTCTCTTTACAGATCCCCAACTTAAATAAGTAGCATATTTATTGCAATATTTCTAACTTCCCAATCCCACGCTTAAATCTATATGGATTAAAAGGATGGAATTTTCAGGGAGAAATGATGTAGAAGGATGTCTCCTAGTCTGGATACATAGGAAAATGGTCCCTTATGTTTTAAATCATTGCTCTGATCCATATTGGAAGTACAGACATATAGCAAGGAGCAAATATGTGCCCTGGAGGGACTATTACTTATTTCAAGCTGAGAAAATGAGGACTTAAATGATGATTAACCTTGCAACTAATACTTACTGAGTAACTACTATGTACAGATCCTATTATAAGGACTGGGAACATACAACACACAAGACAAAGTTCTTTTCCTCCAGGAATTTTCTTTCTGGTGCAGTTTCTCAGCTATTGACATTTGGTGCTAGGTAATTCCTTTTAGAAGACTGTCCTTTACATTCTAGGATGCTGAGCAACATCCATGGCCTCTACACACTGGACGCCAATTGTGACAACCAAAAATGTCTCCAGACATTGACAAATGTCCCCTGAGGAGTGCAAAATTATTCCCAGATGAGAACCACTGTCATAGTGCGATGAGAAAAACATATAATAAACAATGAATCGTGATACAGGCTATAATGAAAATTAAATAGGGCAATGAAATTTGACTTGTGTTGGTCTATTTTGATGAGAGAAGGAATTAGAGAAGGCTTCTCTGAGGAGGTGGCATAAAACAGAGACCTAAATGCAGACACCTTCATTTATATAGTCTGCTTGCATTTTGGTTGTCTCTCTCTCCAAGTCACTAACCATACACTTTCCAAGCCATCTCCACTTTAGGGTCTTTTCTCTTGACCACTGCCAGCTAGTATCCAGTTTCTGTTGTGCTGTGCCTACCAACTCCCACCACCTCCCTAATTTAGCTCTCTCCTCACTTCATCTTCATATGCTCATTACCCAGAGTACTATTATCCAATACTGATGATTCTGGCATAACAAAAGGGAATTAATGCTTAGGACAAGAGTCAACTGAAAATGATTTATCAATCAACTGTTTCCAAAGATACTTGTCCTCTATATCATATGTGGGTCCATTATGGCCTTTTCTCTCTTATCTCTCTCTGCTAATCCTGCCTGATCAGAAACCATGTCCCCAGAGCTGCTATTTCCTTAAAGAAACCTTGTCCTATATCTTTTCCTTTAGTTCATAATCCCAAACACCTGCCTCCAGAGCTTTCAAAAACACACTAAAAATGCCTCTTACTTTATCATACAGAATAGTTTATAGTGGTAAACTTATCTGTAGTTTCACTTTCTGTGGTTTCAGTTACCTATGGTCAACTGTAGTCCAAAAATGTTAAATTGAAAATTCCAAAATTAATAATTCACAAGTATTAAATTGTGTGCTATTCTGAATAGCATGATGATATCTCCCACCATTCAACCCTGGACACGAATCATCTCTTTGTCCAGCATATTCACACTTTATGTACTATGCACCTGTTAGTTAGTTCTCAGTTATCAGATCCACTGTCACAATATCAAAGTGCTTGTGTTCAGATAACCCTTATTTTACTTAATAATGGCCCTAAAGCTCAAGAGTAGTGATGCTGGCAACTTGAATATACTGTAAAATGCTTCCTTGAAGTGAAAAGGTGAAAGATTTTGACTTAAGGCATTTTATCATCTCATATGTTTTCACATATGAGAAGAATGAATATAGTACCATGAGATATTTTGAGAGAGACCACATTCACATAACTTTTATTACAAGATAGATTTATAATTGTTCTATTTTATTATTAGCTGTTGTGAATCTCCTAATGTGCCTAGTGTGTAAATTAAATTTTATTATAGGTATGTCTGTATAGAAAAAACAAAGTGTATATAGGGTTCAGTACTATCCATGGTTTCAGGCATTGGAACATATACACTGGCAGATAAAGGCAGACTACTGTATCCCTTCTATACCATGGCCTCTCTTATCCAGACTAATACAGAGACCTTCTCTCTGCAGAGAAAAGGCTCATCAAAGAGGCTTTCCAAATGCAGAACAATTTCCTCAAGAATGAAAAAGCAGCTACAGTTAACTTTGATTTATTAACTTTTAAAATAGCAATATTTCTTTCTTGTTCCTTAACTATGGCAAAAATCATCCACTTGAATGCTCTGTAGGAAAAGGGGGAAGGAAGGAAGGAAGGAAGGAAGGAAGGAAGGAAGGAAGGAAATAGGTCGATCACATGAAGTTTCAAAATGCACATTGTGACACAGTCACATACTTAAAGAAAGACTAGATATCTTGCCAACCCTGGAAATAGATGTCTTGATAATAATTAAAGTAAATTATTGCTGAAGGTTTCTGACATGGTGAGTTCTGTGACTTTTGGGGCATCATCTTTTTGAGAAGGTATGTATGCCTTTTGAGGGGAGGTGATTTTTTAACATAGACTTTCATTTTTTAGAATAGTTTTAGATTCACAGCAAACTGAACAGAAAGTACAGAGTACCCTCGGTACCAAACATGCATACCCTCCTGCACTTCAGCATTCTGTACTAGAGTGGTACATTTGTTATAATTGATAAACCTACATTAGCACATCATTATCACCTAAAATTTATAGTTTACATTAGGCTTCACATTTGGTGTTGTACATTCTATGTGTTTGAAAAATGTGTAATGACATGTATCCACCATTGAAGTATATAGAATAGTTTCACTGCTTTGAGAATCCTCTGTGCTCTGCCTAGACATCCTTTTCTCCCCCTAATCCTTGGCAACCACTTATCTTTCACCATCTCCATAGTTTTGAGCTTTCCAGAATGTCATGTAATTGAAATAATATAAGATGCGGCATTTTCAGATTGGCTTATTTTGCTTAGTAATGTGCATTTAAGATTACTTTGTGCTTTTTTATGGCTTGATTGCTCATTACTTTTGAGCACTGAATAGTATTTCATTTCTCTAGATATACCACAGTTTATTCATTCACCTACTGAAGGACAATTCAGTTGCTTCCAAGTTTTTGCAGTCATGGATAGAAATGCTGTAAGCATCCACATGCAGGTTTTTGTGTAGATACGAGTTTTTAATTTATTTGAGTAAATACCAAGGAACACAGATGCTGTATTATATGTGGTACGAATATGTTTATAAGAAACTGACAAACTGTCTTCCAAAGTGGCTGTACCATTTTGCATTCCCAACAGCAATGAATGAGAGTTCCTGTTGCTCCTCATCCTCGCCAGCATTTGGTGTTGTCAGTGTCTTGGACTTTGGCTATTCTGATAGGTGTGTAGTAGTATCTCGTTGTGTTAATAAGTCTCATTTTTAACTTGGGAATAATATCACTTAACCCACAGAGTTGTTGGAAGGATTAAATACAATAACATGTGTAAAGTGTGTAGCACAATGCCAGTGTATGATTTGTTCAATTCAATAAAAATCAGGTAATATAATAATATGCATAGATTAGTTCCATTAGTTTTTGTTTGCTTGTTTGGTTGCTTCTTAATACATGTGTGAGCCTGTGACTGTGCTTATGCTTGTACAGAGGTCTTAAAGGTGACAGTATGCCAAATGCTAATAACAATTATCTGTAAGGATAGTGATCTCACCTACATTTTAAACAAATGAGCCTTATTAAGTCATAAACAAAAAAACAAAAGCAAAAACAAAACTATCTTTGTGTTTTGAATTTTTAGTTCAGTGCTCATTGAACAAGTATGGCTAAGATTACAAAAGTGACTTTTATTTGACCACACCTTGTGAACTCAAAATAAATAAGTAATAAATTAGCCTTTAATGAAAGACAAGTCTTGACTCGAGCATGGTAGTGAAAGGAAGTAGAAATGGATGATCTACCTAGAATGTTGTAGAACCATGAATTGATACAAAGGCACATACTTCATTGAAGGGCAAATATTTTTTATTGGTTCTGCACTTATTTTAAGGGAATATAGAAGCTGTCAAACCTTACATTAATAGAATACCAGTTTTTTCAACCATTTTAACAACTTAAGAGAAAGGAAAACTAAGTGAAGAATTAGAGCAAAAATTACTGATGAATAATGATGTGATTGAGTATCTGATGCTTCATCTCTCATAAGGGCCATTTAAACAATGCATTTAGTGCTTCTCTATTTCTAAGTTCTCATGGCCTGATGCTTTTGAATTATAATAGTTCAACTAGTTCTACTTTGGAAAAAAAATTGAGTTACCAGAATAATGGCAATTTAAGATTTACATCAAACATAGGAAAAAAAATAAGAAAACCTCATACTTTTCTATCTTAATAGAGATGTGATAGTCTGATAAACATAATAAAAAACATATTCTAGCTTTTTAGTTGTAAAAATGTGTACTCATTTTACATTTGAAAATGATCAGCTGACCGTTTTTTTCCCAACTACAACAGCAGCATCTCATTTTGGAGATAATCTGCTGCTTCATTAATGAAAATCAGAAGCAGCTTGAAGTATTTTGTGCATAATTAATTATCTCGGCAAGATTTATGAATGTAATTTTTCTCAATTGCTCCAATCAGGCATAAGTGAGACAAACAGATAAATTAAAACTAAGTTATTCATGGTCTCTCTGTACAAGACAGTGTCAAGGACATTGACGAGTAGTAAGTAAGACAAGAGGGCAGATAACCTCCTTTTACTACCCACATCACACATATTTGTAAAGTACACATCACTGAGGGGGGGAAAGTGGTAATAGAATTCACATTTGGAAAGTTTTATAACTTGAGTACCATGTATATCATAATCATGTAACCATATGTAATCATGGTGTTTGTTAATAGGCAATAAAAATGATACTAGAGATGACGCATATAAGCACAACCTCAGAACAACTATTTTGTACCTGCCGGGCAGTGCTAAAATGTTGCCTGCACACATGTGCACTGTGTGTTCTTTATAATGCTATTTTCTAGCTAGAATTTTGAGCTTAAATGGTTGACCAGCTTAAATTAATATTTAATAACATAAAAGTGCTTAGCTTAGTGGCTAACACGTAATGAGTTTTTTTTTTTTTAATTTTTCTTTGAATGTAGCTTTTTAACATTGGCTGGCATAAGAACAAAATAAAAGTTGAATTATCTTAGCAATACTGGTATTCAATAGTTCAGCTCAATAAAGACATGCATGACTTTCCAATCGCTCAGATTAAAATTTATCACACAGTTTTATTTCAGCATAAAATCTGTCTCTAGAATTCACTCTAAAGCATGTCAGAGTATATGCAAAGTATATTAAGGAGTTTGTAGAAGCATGTGATTTTGCAATAGAAACCCCTTCTAATTCAAATGTGTGCTAGCCACCATTGATTGCCATGACACTGTATATTAGAGGTCATAAAAGAGGAACTCTGGTGCAGATGGTATCAGTGCGTATCAGTCCAGCTTTTATGTTTTCTACCTATATGATTTGGGGCAAGTTACTTGACCTCTGTGTCTTAGTTACCTTTTCTGTAAGCTGGGGATAATAATAGTAGCTATCTATTTGTTGCATAATAAACAACATTGCACATGTAAAACAACATTATATATAAAGCTTGGCATATGGTAAGTGCTCAGTGAATGTTCAAATGCTCACAATATCACTCCGTATGTTGGCAGTCACTTTCTGAGCTTTACTAGATAATCATCAGCACATAAAATCCTACATATTTGCTAGATCCTACGCAAATTCTCTGATTAGATAATCATAGCTTTCTAAAATATGATATGGAGAATAAATAAATGCCATTTCATTGCTTTGTATCCAGCTGAGTTTATTCAAAAAAGATCAACTTTTTATTTAAGATAAATTAAAAATCAATTTTTCTCTCCCTAACTTTCTCTGCTCTTTAGCTATTTTTTAAACTCATTTATAGTTATTATAGTTTATTACATTTTTAAGCTTAGTTTATCACCTCTATATATATGACTATTCAGCTGGATTGATGGGTTAATGGCACTTTACTTAGGCACAATTATTTAAGCCCCCACATCAGTAGGTAAGAGGGTTGGGGGACACACACTATAACTAAATCACATTCTCATCAGTGATAGGACTGATGACAAAGCTGTTTGATACATGTGCTCTCTGGGAAAGGCTCTGCATCACTCCAACTTTCACACTCTTCCATCGTATCATAGTCAGCTGTTGCTACTTGAGCTATCTGCTAATCCCTGTGTATCTGTTTTCACCACTCCAAGCTCTTTTCCTTCCCTGCCCCGGATGCTGGAGACTGTTGGCTTTCTTTTTCTCCTTAGTACTGCTACCAGCCCAAACTTCCCAGGGATAGAGAATCATTCCCTCCTCTACCCCCATTCTCGCAGTCCTCAAAGACAAGCAGAAGGGCCCTATTAATTTTAATGCTTTTTAACGGAGACTCATAGGCAAACAATAAAGGGCACACTTTGGAAAAAATTAAAACATTCTTTAAAATTTAGCAGTTATTTATCCTCTCAATGTGATCGTATCTGAATCTCATTTTTTTCAACAACAAAGTTTTAGGCCAGAGTTTCAAATGCTGCGTGACCTAGTATTTGGGATGGTAATGTGAAAATGTCAAACTTTGGTCCTACTTCTAAGTAGCCCTGTAATCTCAATCAATCAATATCTGTCTGTCCATCTGTCTGTCTGTCTGTCTGTCTCTCTCTCTCTCTCTCTTTCTCTCTCTCTCTGTCTCTCACTGTTCCCACACACATACACAACGAATATGATTGGCTCTAGATCACTTAGGGTAGATCCCTAAGTTAGATTGGGAAAACCATGCTTTAGATATCTTTGGAGATGTACATTGCCACTGGTCTCTGTTTCTTGAGAAAAGAAAAAAAGTATCTCCTATGGCTGGGAGGATTCACCTGCAATGAGTCAGAGGTAATGCTAAAAATAAATTTAGGTCCAGAGGCATTCACTGTACTGATTTTATTCATTGGACAAAACAGCTTTCATTAAGTAGTTGGAAATAAAGAGTCTACCTGAACACAAACAAGAGTTGAGAGCAATGTTGGGAAGGAAAGAAGTCCTTAGTGCCATTTTTCTTATAATATAAATGTTGAAAGAGAAATATGTTAACAAGTCAGAATAATTAAACACATAAAATTATAATTTCTGACAGGGAGATAGATTATCTGTGAAGCTGTTTATAAAGTAACAAATTTTGCCTCATGACAAACAACATATATTAGCTTTCCCATTACTCATAACAGAGAATACTGGGATTTGATAATTTGTTGATAAATATTAATATCCACCAGTTGACTTCAGTAATTCGTGGAGGGCTTTCAGTTTCCATGAAAGAAAATGTTCAGTATTGTCCTCCTGGTATCTCAGGGATGGAGTCCAAATAATAAGCCACTAATTAGATCAGTCCCAAAATGTAAGTAAAACAAACAAACAAGCAAAAACAAAAATAGAAGTGAAAAAAAACCCCCAAACAATTCACATTTTGGTAGTAATTCTTCTTTTTCTTCCCCTACTCTAAGTCCTCGGGTATAAATATCAGAGACTTGGCTTTAGTGCCTCTTCTCCTAATATACATTATCATCTAATGGAGAAAATGAATATTTGAAGTCTGGTTATTGCCCTGTTAAATACAGAGTCATTTGACTGTGGTGCCTAATGCGAAATAATGACTACTGCTGTCCCTACAGTAAAAAAGAAAAATCTCATGGGAGCAAAAATGGTTGTTGTACTACTAACATGCCTTCAAAATCAAAGTAGACATAAGAACTGTCACCTGTGGCCATCAATTATAATTGAAAACATCTCTGTATATGTATGCATTTTTGGTAACTGGAAGAGAGACTATCAAAAAGTCTTGGGTTAAAGGCTTTTTTGTTTGTTTGTTTTTTGTTTTTGTTTTTGTTTTTTTAGTCTCTAGTAGTATCTGGATATATGGCAAGAACTCTACACCTGAAAAAGAAAATGAAACTAATTTGAAGGGATTTTCTTCTTCCCTTAAGTATTTCTGTTAAGGTGGCTTGAATTGCGAATTAAAAAAAGATATGATCTCAGATTCTAAAACAGATTGCAAAAATAAGACGTGATGGTTTATGGCCATCTACTGTATCACTTTGGGCTGCAGCAGAGGTTCACCTTCTTGCCACCTGAGTTGTTTATCCTTGATTGTCAGAAAGCATTTTCTGTGTATTTCATATGTTCCCTATGTTTTAGTTCTGTCTTTGGCATGAATCATTTGGAAACTAGAATTCTCAGTTTGTACTTGCTGTTGTCTCTCCCCGCAGGGGCATGCCTTCTGACAGGCTTAACCCCACACATCTATTCCCCTCTCTAACGTAATACATCCATTGTTCCTCCCATGGTTGTACACTAGGCCTATTTCCATGTTACAGCTAGATTCTGTAATTATAATGTTGTGTTTTGGGTTTTATCTGAGGACTGTTCCTAAACGTAGTCTAATAAGAACCATTCACTTCTCTTTTCTGAAACCTTTTGTTCCACATGAATTCTAACTATGGCATTTCTACCTCCAATGGTGGGACTTTTCTCCTACTGGTTGTGTGTCCTTAGGCAAGTTGCTTAATTTGTTTGTGTCTCAGTTTTCTCATCTATTGAAAAGTAGATCTCTCCATCATAAGAGGTGTGCAAATATTGGATGAGATGACTTGTAACCTGCCTAGAGTAGTACCTGAGACCTCTCTATGAAGGCTGAGTTTGTTCATTTTAATTTCTTTGTTCTTATCTCCCAGCAGGGCATCTAAGTGGGATGGGTTATTCATCAAGCAAAAACTAGTCTTTCCTTGCCCAAGGCCAGTAGTGCTTTCTTCCAGTCTTCCCACTTTGATACATTTCTGCATCAACCTTCTTTCGTGTATCTTCAATTCCTTGGGCCTGAAAAAAATGTTTGTCTCAACCAAATGAAGAAAAGAAAAAGGTGAAGAGAAGCCTCTTTGTTACCTCTGCTTTTCTTAAAGTTATCTGATTTCTCCTTAATTTAGCCAATAAACTTCTTCGAAAGAGTCATTAGTTCTACTTTAGCATCTCACACCCAGTGGTCCACAGATTCTTACCAACCAATACTTCATCCCACCATTCTTTTGACTTCACTATTTTATACTGCCTTGAATTAAAACTCAGTCCTTAGAAATACAAATAAAGATATCCATGAATTGCAGAACCATCCAATAAAAATATAATGCAAGCCACATATGTGATTTTAAATGTTCTAGTAGCCACATTAATAAAAGCAAAAAAGAAACTTTAAAAAAATAAAAAGCCTCATAAAAAGTGAAAAGCAATAATATATTTTATTTAATAAAGCATATCTAAAATAATATTTCAACATTTAATCAATACAAACATTCTTAATGAGATATTTTCATTGTTTTTTTATATTAAGTCTATGAAATCTGCTGTGTATTCTATACGTAGAGTACATCTCAATTTGGACTTGTCACGTTCTAAGTACTCAGTAGCCATATATTAGTGGTTATCACATAGGACAGTGCAGGTTTATACAATTTGGCTGAGTTTTCCTGGCACCACTCTTTATAACATCCAAGACAGGTCTTGGTTTTCATTGAATAGCCTTGATTGCTTCTTTGCATCTTTGCTGATTTTCCTTCTCTTTCTCTCTGTCTTCTTTCTCCCTATGATAGCTATCCTCACTCCTCTTCATAAAAAAATCAACTCCATTCTTTCTCTACTTTAGTTCTATCTCCTCTGAGCACTGAGTACATAGAATATCATGTCAAACCAGTGAAACGATCATGAGCACAATGCTTAGGTCAAGCTGAAAGGTGGGAACTAGGAGGAAAGGAAAAATATTCTCATTTCCTCTGAAACTACCATTGCTCAGACCCATTTTAAGCACATACTCTAAATGCTTTTTGTTCTTTTTTACTTTCTACAGTCCACCCTCAATCCTTGGCCCATGTTTTTATCCTTTTGCAGGGACCATGTTCTATAGAATGTCCTGATGTATCATTTACTGTAATTATCACTCAGGCTTTTGGTCAGCAGCTGATATAAATTAAATGCTTATAAAAAGTGCTCTTGGAATATCTATGCAGCTGTCTGCAGTAGCTACTCATGGGATGCAATGACTGATTTACTAGGTGGCAGAGTATTATGGTTGACATGTTCTCAGTTATTTAGGGTGTCTTGCTTTTACATCAGAAGAACTCAGAGCCTATTCTGTGTGCACTCATCCTGCAGCACACACAGTAAATCTGATCTAAGAGGCTGCTCACGTGTGTGAATATCTCATGATGAGATGTAACACTCCTATGAAAAACTACTTTTGAGTTTTATGCCAGCTTGTTTTTATGTTTCTTCCTATAGTGCATTTGGTAGTAAAAATGTATAGATCTAGAGAGACAACTTGCTTAACAGGCAGGTATGTGATCAAGATAAATAGAATGCCTCCATAGATCTTTAACTGCATTTTCTCATAGGGAATTGAACTACCATGCAGAAATAGTATCCTTTGGAGGTTGAAATAGTTTTTGCCAAATCTAGGGATGAGGTCAGTAAATACCTTTTAAAAATCAAAACAAGCCATTCCTTCCCTGCTTTCATCACCACTGGCATGTGCTAGATGACAAGTCTTTGACTCAGGAAACTAAATAGTATTATCTGAGAGTTCAGGCTTTTCACCTGTTTTTAGAGATTAGTGAACACCTGTTTGAACCCATTTTTTATTCACTCAGATTCTATATTAGCTTTCCCTATCAAAACATTCTTGAGATTTCTGAGTTCTTCCCTCTTTAGCTAAGAGTAAATAAAACCTACCTCCAGTACTCCCAGTGCTCTCTGAAAGTTAGTTATGTTTACGATCCATTTTTCTTTGATGAAACCTTTAAATCATTCCTCTGGTGGTATTTTTATATGGGCTTACTGTACCTTTTGTGAGAAATTATTTTTTAAAATTAAATAAATGAATAAATTTTGTAGCTTTTGATAAAATACTCTCCTTGTATCCTAACATGCACGTTATGCATATCAAATCTAATACCAGAAAACCAAACTATCTTTAAGTAATTGTAAATACATGAACAGGATTCTTTAGACATGGGGACTGGCTAGCAGACTGCCAAATATTCTGAAGATAAGGATACTTCATATGAAAACTGTGACAGGGTCATCGTTATTCTTTTCTTTGCACTGATGGCAACCTAAAATGACGATTAATGAAGATTGCTGATTAGTGGAAAGCTGGAAAGGCCTCTTACACCAGATTACTACCTGGTCTGTGCTAGAAAATTCTAAGCATTGGTCTCAAAACCAGCTTTATGATATCAGCCCTATAATGGTAATGGAATGTCTCATTCCAAGTAACCCCTCATTCAAATTCTGCGTAGGGTGGTGTACATTTATTGTGTGGAGCTTCAGGACCAACCTAGCTCTCTCCTTGACCACCTACTTCAAACATTTCTCCAAGTTATAGGAGTTCAAAGAAATTGTGAGACTGTCATAGGCAAGACAACCTAGGCTGGAGAAAGACATAGTATATAGTGTTTGGGCAATGCCCACCATTTTGAATGGGCTGCTGGGGTTAATTTTTCAGGTTTGAAGTGACTCCCACTGATGCCTGAAGCTGTAACACTTTAGGTTACCTAAGGATGACAGCGAGACATAGTGCAAAGGTCATGGACTTTGAACTAATGTAGGTTTGGTGGCAAATCCTGGTTCTGCCCCTTCTATATGTGCCTGGATAAGCTGTTTAATCTCTCCTCATTTCTACAATGATGATATCATCAAATTGCTGTAGAGTTGTTGAGAGAAATTGAGATGATGTCCAAAAAGCAGCTAGCAAACTGTCTAACATGTAGTGGGCTCTTAGGAATCAGTAGATATGATGTGATCATGAGGATAACACTGTATAGGATTTAAGAGTAAAAATCCAAGTTTCTTTCCTTAATTTGGATAAGGAATCTGCATCCAGGAATCCCATGTCAACTTATGTTATAATTTAAAAAATTGCTGTTTCTTTTGAGTCTTTTGCTATTTGTTTTAACACTATGTAAGGCACGTATTTTAAATCAAGTCTAAATGAATGTGAGTCATGCCTTTAGCTATTTACAATGTCAACAGAATGTCAATAACTTCTTCATTTATTTTATGAATATTGATTTTTAGCAATCGCAGCAAGTAATATTTTTGCATTGTCTTTTTATAGTAGAAATATAATTCTGCAGATGTTCTTTAAAATCTTCATGTGAGTCTCCATAACTATACTCAGATTCATATTCTTATAAAGGAAAGAAGATTTGTATTCTAAACCCATGCATGATTTACAGACTGCATGGGAATCTATTCTGGTTCTTCTTTGATAGGAGATTTTGAATTATTTTCTTCATCCCATGTAATCTGAACTGATATATTGCTTTCATGCTTTTCAGGGATTATTTTTTTTTTCTCTTAAGCATGTAGAGATTGAATGAATAAAAAATAAAAACCCAGTCATAATTTTTAATAAATGAGATGAGCTTATAGAAAGAGAAACTAAAGTAGTTTAAGTTTTAAAAATTAAGAAAATATTTCTGAACTAGTACTCATTTATTTTGATCATTTGAAATTTGATCTCTCTTTGTTGCTTTTTATTTAGGTTACTTGTTGGTTTCAGAAAACCATAAGAGATTTACGAGAGCAAAGTCTGGGTTCATCACTTTCAGACAATGATGAACTAATTCGTAAGCATGAGGAACTGAAAATAAAAGCAAAGGTAAGAGATACATTAAGCAATAATTGAAAAATGCATGGACTGTCCTTGAATATATATATAATTCAGAGGCTTACTAAAGACTCTCTTTGAATAACCCACTATTTACATAGAAAAAATCTGATAGCATTAGCTAATACTTATGCCTGCTGACTGTGCTTCTAGAATAATAAGGAACAAAACAACAACTTATACAAAAATAATAGCTATTTTTTTGAGTAGTTGCTGTGTATCAGATACTATAGTAAGAGACACATTATCTAAGTTATCACAAAACACCTTAGTAGTAGGAATTATTTTCCTCATTTTATGAATCAAAACAAACAAACTAAAAACAGAAACTTGGAGATGCAAGGTAAGATTACCACTATAATATATCTAATCAGTGGCAGAGTTGGAATTTGATTACAGGTCTTACCTAACTCCAAGGCCCAAGTTCTTAAGTATTATACTCTGTTAACTTTCTAAAAAAATGTTTTTCTACACTGAGGTTTCATTATGCTATCACTTTTATGATTTCCAGGTATTGTTTACTGTTTCTATTTATATTTCCCTAGTTCCTTAACTTGTTTCACATTCCTTAGTTTTGCAAAACATCATGGCTACCAGCCAGGCAACCAGTCGTACTTGTATGACTGTGCCAAATGGAACCATGAGGTGCTGAAAGCAAGAGGAACAGAGCATCCGTGCAGTGGTACTCCTCTCTCCATGTGTCTTGTTATTTGGAAATTGACTCATTTGTGCATGTGGAGTTTATAATTACTTTCCAAAGTTCTTTAGAGACGCTTCATTTTGATTTGTCAGGAGACAAGAGTCCATTTGTAGTAGATTGAGTGGAAAAAAATGAATACTTTGAGAACCTTCTGCTATGAATATCTTGGGTGGCTGATAGTTTTAGGTATAGCTAAGTCATGAAGCTCTGGAAAACAGTGGGCCAACACTACTAGACAATGATAGGGAATATGGAAGACATATCAAATAAATTATGCATGTTTGGGAGGATGGGGTAGAGGAGGCATTAGATTGCATTTATCTAGGCTGAAATCTCTTCATAGGGATTATGATACTTTTGTTTGTTTTTTGTTTCTCTTTGAACATTGCAGTACACATAGGTATTCAAAGTGTTTACTTTGAATATTTGCTTACCTGATAAAGATTCAGTTACACAGACTGTTATGACTGATGATTTTTTAAGTTCTTTGAAATTTTCAGCATTTGGTTTTTCTGTTTAGGAATTTTTTTTCATTGAAATTACACAATTTATTCTTCATTTGCAAACTGAAATTTTATCAGTGAAAATTCTACCAAATCCCTAAATGCTAAGCGCGTAGGATGGTTGCTGCCAAAAATGGTATATTTACATAATTTAGGCATACGTTGGGGTTATAGTCATGCAACTGTAGACTTATGGTTTCTCATAGCCTCAAGGACAGTTTGAAGTAGATAGAATATTTGTTAACATAACCTTGGTTCTAGTAGGATACAGTTTCTATCATAGTTTACAGTTTGCATTTGTAGCTCCAATATGCATAAGAAAAAAAGTAGATATTCTTTCCATCATTATTCCTAGGCATAAGGGGATAAGAAATAAATTTCAATAATATATATTTTATTATATAAAGTACATTATAAAAAACTTAACCATAAGAAAAATAAAAGGAAAATAAAAATGAATTCTTAAACACATTGATAACCATTATTAAGATTAAGATAATTATTATTAATATTTTTGTACACTCCCATTCACTTTTCATACATAACCTAGAAAAACAGCCTTAGAGTTATGCTTTTTTTATTTATAACTTTATCAGAAATATTTTTCTGTTTAATGTAATATCCTTTAGCTATAAAATTCTTTATTATATGGATGAATTCATATTGTAATATTATACATTTTTATTATCTATAGAAGCTAAACAATATGTATATCCAAGCAAATATTAAAAAGGGGTATAAATTCCTGATAAACACCTTTATGTTCCAGATAAGTCAACTGCTTCCTTTCTGGGTCCTGAGCCACTCAGGAAGCAGTTACAGATCTCATGAAGAACCGATGTATTAAGGGTACTCGAATAAGTTGTTTTTGAGCTGAACTGGTTTGGGCAGCTAAGGCAGAGTAAACTATTTCTCTATGCCATCCTTGAGAACAAATTTATTTTCTTAAAAAAGCGTATTTGTTTGCTTTGCTGGGAGTTTCTTGAAGCAGTCTTTATGGTGTAAGACTTTTCATTCAAACTTGGATTTGTCTATGGAACGCCAGTCACAATACTTTTTTTAAAGGTTCCCAAAATATTGATTAACTATTTAGATTGGGTCAACCAAATAGAGATGGATACTCAAACACAACTTGTTGATAAAAAGATTTTAAGATATTTGCCATCAATTCAGGACACTAAATACTCCACAGCAAGATAACTGGTTATTTAAGGCAGCAGAGGTTCCTGGATCATTTGGATTGAAAGAGACCCCATCAGTGTAAATATAGAGGATGATGTGGCACTCTTTTCTGAGGTGATCTAGGACGGCTTCTCAGAAGAATGGGGTTTGAACAGACAGATAGGATATGAGCAGTTGGTTAAATGTCCTAGCAGTGTTTAAACCAGAGAAGAGAGACTGACAGGAATTACTTCAGAAGTGATACTTTATCCACAGCCACTCCATAAGAAAGAAATACTAACAAGCATGATCATTATAGGGAAAGAAACTTCCACAGCTTGGGAAATGCAAGAGATTCCTGAGGTTATGGAAGGTGGGCCTAGGTGACCTCAAAACTTCCTTTAAGTTTCAGATTCCGTAAAGAAGACGGGATTTAGATTATAATATAAGTTGTGCTCATTATATTTAAAGTAATATGAGTGTAAAAAACATTTTTTAGAGCTGGGCAAAAGGAGTGGGACAAGACGGGGTAATAGCGAAGACAGTATCTCATTCATCTTAGTATTCCCAGAACCTCCAACAGTGCCTGGTATAAAAAGGATGTTTGATTAATATCTGCTTATTAAGCCTTTCTAAATGTGAAGAAGAAAAAAACATCCTTTTAGTTTATTTCTGTGATTCTCTGGTGCCTTTAGATTACTTAGCCACCATTTACCTATTTATCCATTCATTATCTTTATTTACTTTAAAAAAAAAACAAAAGCAAAACAACAACAACAAAAAATAACGTGGCCCTCAGAGTAGAGTTACACAATTTCTTTAATTTGTTGTAAATCTTTAGCTTAGCCACTCTCTTGGTTTTTATTATTTCTCTTTTCATTCTCTATCTCCCTTACATTCCCGTCCTCACAGGCACTCATTCTAATGGGTTTTATATATGTCTTTAGACATATTCCCATTCCTAAAATATATACAGAGTTACATGTTTTCAATTTGCATAAATGGTATTAAGACATAGATCTCATTGTGTTTCTTCCTACAACACTACTTGCATCTAGTTTACATAGTTCCTTGTGTTCATTATGGTAATACCTAGATGCACTATAACTTTGGCAAGTTCTATTATGTAGACATTGACATTCTTCTTCTATACTTCATAATTTTAACTGCCTTTAATTTATTTATCTCTTTCTTATACCTGATCTTTTGGTTCTTCTATTGAACTTCTATTCAGCCCTCCTGTCAAGTTCTTTACTTTGACTATTACATGTTTCATGACCAATTCTTCACATCAATTCTTTTTTCATGACTGCTTTTTTCTCCATTTTTCTAGTCCTTCTTTATATCTTAATGCATACTTTATTTCTATCTATATTAAGCTTTGTGTCTGTCTAGTACATTATTGCTACTTCCTTTGATTTAGATGATTTTAGTGTGTTGATTATGCTCATCAGATGTAATTTTTCCCTGTGAGTTAATATTCCCTTGGTATTCCAGCAGTTTTGACTGACAAGTCCTGGGAAGTATGAAAGCCAGTACTCTAACTTGTCTCTTTCTGGATGAACTGGTAGGGGGACAGGGTGCCCCTGAGTGCAGAGAGCATCATTATTACATTATGGCTCAACCATTCCTGGTTTGCCTCTCTCCTTCAGACACATACACAGTAAGGGACCCATTGGAGAACTTCCCATATATTAGATTCTGAACCCTAGCTTTGTTCCAAGACCCTTTTTCCTGGGTTATATTTGATCAAGTTCACATCGTGGAGAGTTTGAGATACAGGGAAGGTTGCTTACTTCTCATATATTAGCTCACTACTGGTAAGATGCCAGGGTTATCCTGACATCATTTTTTCCTTCCTTATGGCTTGTTCTGGACTGGGCTACTACTTTTTATCCTGAAAAAGTACATTGACAAATAATGATGATGCAAGTGGGGAAAGAAAGCATCACACCCAAAAAGTTCTTTCCTGGCTTATTTCCTGTCTATTGCATTTAACCTTATTCTGTTCCAGATGACCAGTGCCCCTGACACTGAGGCCCGACCACCTTTTTGCTCCTCAAGGAAGGTTCACTTGTTTATAAACTTTACTCTCATTTTATCAGCCTTTATAAAAAGGACCAGATACATAATTTGTGGAGCCCAGTGAAAAATGGAAATGTAGAGATTTTCTTTAAAAATCATTGAGATTTCAATACAGCAACAGCAGCACGTTAAACCCAGCATGGGGCCCTTCTAAACACAGGGTCCTAATGTGATGGCACAGGTCAGTGGCCCATGAAACTGGTCCTATTTACATCATTGGAATTTCTAGAAGGATCTACCAGCCTTTGCTGGTTAAACATTTTTTGTAGCTGCTTTTACTAACCTCTTTCCACCTGGACTAGCAAGTACTGTAAAATTAAAAATTATACTGCTATAACAAATTGCATCTATATGAAAAAAAAAACAGTTTGAAATTCCAGCTACATTACTCACTATGCAGTCTGGGGTACACTTGACCCTCACCTGTTTGGAGGAACCAGCCATGTTCCTCAATTAGAGTTTTTTTTTTTTGAAAACTCAATTAGAAAATATTTGTGAAAACACGCATTTTAATAGTGACTCTAAAAAATACTGTTTTCTTTCCTATTCATGATGTAAATGTTCAAAGAGTTTTCATCTGTGGTTTTTCAAAAATGTTATTTCTTGCTGTTAGAGAAGAGTTTTATTTTTATATGCTCTTAAACAGGAAGCAGAATATTACATTTTGGACTTTTATTTGGGTGTTGATATGAGGAAAATAAGGGGGAACGTTCCTTTCAAATAAGATTTGACATAGAAATAAGGGCACAAACTGGGGATTCATTAGTGAAACTCTTATAAATAATCTGGTAATGCAGGGAAAGTAGGTGTTTCTGCTCTCTGCAGCTAAATCAAATAGCAAGAATGGTTCTGTGTTGCTTGTTCGTCTACTCAGTAAATTCTTTCTAAATAAACTTTGAAAATGCTTATATTATTTTTTACTGGAATGCATTTAAATAAGAAATATGGTAACTTTCATGTCTCTTAATAAATGTAATACCTTATTCAGAATTTGTTGAAATAATTGAACTAAAAGATTTTTAACATAACTTTTGACTATGAGTCATAGTATTAAATTATAATTTCTTTACTAAAGATGAAAAATTGATTTCCTTTTACATATGTAACAGATAAAGAAATAGCAGACATAGATGATTATAAACCACCCGTTGGTCAAGAACCTTAAAAACTCTTAGATTTTATCATTTATCAGTTTAATGCTCTAAGGCTTGAATTTAACCCTTGGAGCTCAGAGTTGATTGTAGAAGGTATTAAAGTAATATATAAACAAACAGTTTCGTGTTATCTCATTTGAGGAGGCATAATCATTCCTTCTTCCACACATCAGAAATAATGTTCATATAAGTGCCTTCAGGAACCAACTTTTACTTCTTTTGGGAGGGATGCTTTTCCTCTTCTAATTCGAGTGCAGTGATTGGGGGCCTACAAATTAACTCACAATAAACATTAACAGGAATAAAAACAAGCTTTATTTTCACACATACACATGGGAGCTCTCAGTAATGGAAAACTTGTGGAATAGCCCAAAATAAAGGTTTATACATATCCACTTAATGAAACAGCGAGTTTTGGGGCCTAAATGGGAGAATATGGAAAGTTCCATCAGATGTTTTATTGCTAATGGAATGGGTACTCTGTCTCTTTCCTGGCTGGAAGTTTCCCAGTGGGAGGGTTTATGAATGCTGACTTTTCACTTCTTAGTACTAAGGGTCAGTTTTCTTTCAATGAGGAAACTGCCTAGGAAGTGGGTAAATAGCGGCTGTATTTTCAGGAGATGCTGCTTAAGTTTAGGTAATATTTTTTTCTGTGATAACTGATTGTTCAGATGTTTTCAGTTTAAATTAATTTTTTATACCATCATGGTGTGCTCTTAATCCCTTCACTTTCTTAGCTTCAGCCTTTGGTTAAGTTCAGGCCCTTTTTAGCTGGTGCACACTAGAATCATCTGGGGGCTTTGTAAAAATACTGGAATCTGGATCTCATCTCATGTTCAGAGATTCTGTGTAGTTTGGGGCATCGGTATTTTTTTTCTTTTTTTAATTCACTGCCAATCTTAAACTGTTAACATTTTTATTAAAAAAAAATTCCGATTTCCTGCTCCTTCTATAAAAACTGGAACATATGTCAATATCATGCTCACTTTTCCATATAGACATAGCAGCCCTTGGCTAGAGCTCAGTGATAGTGATTTCCTTTAGAAAAGGTATGTGCACTCCAGTTTGCCACAGTTTCCACCATTCTTTATCAACTACTTCCCCTCCTACCTCTGCTCTACTTATCCACAAATGTGCTGACCCCTGTATGCATTTGGATTAGAGAAGTGATATACAATAAGGTATCATCCAAATGTAGTAGTATACCTTAAACTGGTTTGCATTTTAGAAGGTTACCTTGGAAGCAGTGTGAATGATAAGAATATGGGGAGTGATATCAAAGGCAAGAAAGTCAGAAGACTATTGCAATTTGAATGAGAGTGACTTTAGGTGGGGCATAATGTCTTTTGAGATGGTGGTAATTAATCCCCCTTTTAATGCCTTAAAGGCAATTTATAGCCTTGTTATTGAGTGAGCTCCTAAAAGTCAGCTGCAGAAGCATCTGGGAGTCTTAAGAATTCAGAATCTCAGACTCTACCAACTAAATCTGTTGGGTCAGAATCTGAATTTTAACTCAGAAACTTTAAATTGACATTACTTTTTAAGAGCCACTGACTTAGAGGTTTTTCCCATATATTTCATGTATGTCTATATTCTTAACTTTATAGATGAATATATAAAGACTTTATAAACTATATATAATTGTTGGAGTAATAATAATCTTTGAAGTTCTGGGACAGAAGCAAGTTGAAAATAGTGTATAGAAACGTCATTTTCAGTGTTTTAATATAGAAGAATTCACATTCCTCAGATTCAAGATTAAAACCATCTATGATTCATCATCTAATCCGATTTTCCAAGTCATTGAAAATATTTTCCAGTTCTTGCTGAGTGATTTCGTAAATTGGATTTATGATCTTGGCCTCAAATTCCTTCAGATAATATTATTTAGAGATCTTAAAAAATACCAACACTTAGGTCCCATGGAATCTTTATTCTGAGAAATAAGTCATTTAAAGTTACAAAATATTTATAACTGTGAGATAGAAAAGTAAAGCAGACTCTCTTACAAGTTTATTTGAATAATTTAAATGCATGATTATCATTAGAACCACTACAAGAAAGTAGCACTTTAAAAATGTTTATCATTTTATTTTTCTGGTTATATAATACATCACAATTTTGGGAAAATTAGAAAATACTTAAAACTAAAGAAAATTAAAATCACTCACGGTACATGGTTGTATATGATAAAGGGAAAGAAATGCAAATCACATATTATTGAGTATTTAAAAATATATGTGTATATATATGTTATATGTGTATGTTTAAATATAAAATTGTGTATTTGTTGTTTTGTAGTATTTTTTCAGTCAGCATTATATCATAAGCATTTCTCCATTCAAATGTATATTTTAAACATTTTTAAAATGATTACTTGTTATTAAACCCTGTAAATATATCAGACATTATTTGAAGCAGCAATTCATAGTATCTCAGGATATGGCAGTGGAGGAGTGAATGATTCACTCCCAGGACCTGGAGTTAAATCTCTGCAATTCTGCTTACTTCTGATGTACCCTTGGGCAAGTTTATTGTATATCTGAGCCTGGATTCTCTCCTTTGTGAAAGAGTATAATAATTGTATCTAATTCATACAGTCGTTAATAATTTATGTTATGGATTAATTGTGTTCTCATATCACATTACTTAACACAGTGCCTTGCATAACATAATACGGAATTTTTCTTTTAAATGGTGGTAAAACAAATATAACGTAGAGTTTACCTTTAGTGACTTTTTAGTATATGTATAATGTTGTATAATTACCACCATTATCTAGTTCCAGAACATTTTCATGACCTAAAAAAGACCATACCCATTACATAGTCAATTCGTTCCTCTCTCAATCTATTACTTGCCTCAGCCCCTGACAGCCATTAATCTGCTTTTTGTCTCTATGGATTTACCTATTCTAAATATGTCAACATGGTTTCTTTCACTTAGCATGTTTTCAAGGTTCATCTGTGTTGTAGCATGTGTCAGTACATCATTTCTTTTTATGGCTGAAAATATATTCCATGATATGAATATACCACATGTTGTTTATCCAGTTATTAGTTAATGGACATCTGGGTCATTTCTACCTTTTGGGCTATTGTGAATATTGCTGCTTTGAGCACTCACATTGAAATTTTTGTTTGAACAAGTTTTTAATTTTTTTGAGTATATACCTAAGAATGAAATTGCTGGGTCATATGATATTTCTATGTTTAATTCATTAAGGAATTACTATACTGTTCTCTATAGTAGCTACACCATTTTATGCTTTCACCAGCAAGGTTCAAGCGTTCCAATTTATTCACATCCTTGACAAAAACTTATTTATAGCCATCTTAGTGTGTGTATGTTATATCACTGTGGTTTTTTATTTGCATTTCCCAAATAACTAATAGCTAATAACTAATAATGTCAAAGATTTTTCATGTGCTAGTTAGCCATTTGAATATCTTCTTTGAAAAAATGTCTATTAAAGCTGTTTTCTTTAGTATCTTTTGATCAACAAAAGTTTTTAATTTTGATGAAGACCAATTTACCAGTTTTTAGTTTTGTTGCTTGTGCTTTTGGTGTCATATCTATGAAACCATTGTCAAATCTAAGGTAATGAATATTTATTCATATTTTTTTCTAAGAATCTTATTGCTTTAGCTCTTATATTTATGTTTTTGCTCCATTAAAGAAGTATAAGTCTAACTTCATTCTTTCACATATGGCTATCCAATTGTCCCTGCATAATTTGTTGAAGAGACTTTTCTTTCCCAATTGAATAATCTTGGCACCCTTATCGAGAATAATTGACAACATACCAAAGGATTTATTTCTGAACTCTCACTTCTATTCCATTTATCTATATATCTATTCTTGTACCTCTACTACTTTGTTTTGATTACTGTACTTTTTGTAGTAAATTTTGAAATCTGAAAGTGTACATTCTCTAACTTTGTTCTTTTCCAAGATTGTTTGGCTATTTGGGTTCTCTTGCATTTTAGCATGTTAGGATAAACCTCTATTTCTTCAAAAAAGGCCATTGAGATACTGATAGAAGTTGAATTGTGTCTATAGATGACTTTGGGGAGTATTGTCATCTTAACAGTATTAAGTTTTTTGATTCATGTTCACAGGATGTCTTTCCATTTATTTAGGTCTTCTTTAATTTATTCAATAATGTTTATAATTTTCAGTGTATGGGTTTTACACCTCTTTGGTTAAATGTGTTTCTAAGTATTTTATTCTTCTTGATATTATTGTAAATGAAATTATTTTCTTAATTTCCTTTTCAGGTTGCTAATCTATAGAAACACAACTGATTTTTGTTTATTGACCTTGTACCCTGCAACTCTGCTAAATTTTTATTAGCTCAAATAGGGTTTTTTTTCTTTTTTTTGAGGAGTTCCTTAGGATTTTCTCTATATAAGATCATATCGGAAAATTTCCCTGTTTATATTTATTTGTCTTTGGCTCATCTTTCTAATTGTGAAAAGTTATTCTTTCAGTGAATTCTAGACAAGAGCTTTTTAACTTACAGCACATTTATGAATTACCTGGGGATCTTAAAACACAGATACTGTATCATAAGGTCTGAGATAAGGCCTGAGTGTCTGAATTTTAACAAACTTCAATGTAATGTTCATGCTGTTGGCTTTGGGACCATCATTTGGGTAACAAAGGTTATGAAGGAAAGAACTGTAGAAGAATGAAAGAAAGTTAAATGATGGGGTTGATATATTGGATCATTATAAGAACTCAGAAAATTTAAGTCTAAATAAAGTTTTGAGTCTCTTAAGGTATGGACATGATTGTCTGAGTTTAGTACTTGATTTCTTTTAATTATTTGCATTTATTCCTAGACCCATTACTCAGGTAATTGAAGATCAAAAAACAAGTATTTAATTTTTCTGATTTTTCCTTTTTAAGAATAGAAATATTTCTTTAGAAATAGTTACACAAACTACTTAGTACAAAAGGAACTACTTATAGCTCTTTTGGGTGTTTCAGGGAGTGTATAACAGTATCCAGAGTTCTTATAATAATTTTTGAGTTACCTAAATATTTTCTAAGTGCTTCACAAGGATTGTTGAGCTATTTTCTTATTGCAGCACATATTAGTCTGTATAAAGAAGCCAACTATTCTGCTACTTGAACTTCTATTACACCCCCAAATTTCTTCACCAAAGGTATGTTAAAAATGTCTGCTTTAAAACATATTACTACAGTAAATCAGCTCACATCATCTCTGATGATTCTAAGGAAAACCTATAAAATGAAGCAGTTTGTTTCTTTGACAATGCTTCATCTAATTAAAAAAATAAAGTGGGATCTGAATCTGAAATATCTCAAGGCAGAAATTAAATGAATCTCCAAACAGTAAAGACACCTACATTAGTTCATTTCAATTCCTGTCTTCATTTTAGTGAATCATTTGTTTTACTTGTCTAATTTTCTAATGAACTTCCCAATTAAAAACTGATGTAATTTTTTACAGAACATAAATTAGAAACAATTCCATTACTAACAGGCAAAATATGTATAAATAGTATTGAATTCTCCTGCAAGCGTTGAGGAAAAGCTACAAAATACTGGCATTTTCCATTGGTAACCCTAACTTGTGGGTTAATTTAAAGCTTAGTAAACCATATGCTTTCACTTTCAAGGAAAATTTGATTTAAAAGTCCTTCAAAAAAATTTATGCCTGTATAAGAAGGTGATGAGTTAAGAAAGCAAATAAAGAATGTTGTACTTTATGATCACTAGGTTTAAAACTACCTGCTGTCACTTCGCGTACAGAATCTCTACCAGCTCATTAAGTTTTAATACTTAGAAAAAGGTTCTCTTATTGATTTTTTAGTCATGATTTTTACAAAAATTCTTCACGCATAATCTCCTCCTCCTCCTCCTCCTCCTCCTGTCACTTGTCAGCCTGAAATAAAAATTCCCACAAAGCATGACTTTTTATAGCCACTATTATTACAACTCAAGGCAATATTGCCATCATAATAGTCCTGGTGAAATTGAATCTACTTGACATGGGCACCTGAGAAGGCATTTTCTTATGGCCTTCCTGTGCTACCTCTGTATCCATTTGGTGACATTCTATGCTGTGGCCTTAGAGTTTCTTGATGTTTTTGACTCCAAAGGCCTTCACTTTAGCTTCTCACTCTTGTGGCCACTCTTGGTTTGTGGTATCACCCCACACTGCTCTCATCACACCTGCCTTTCCTTTCATCTTTTTTCTGTTCAGCATGGATCAAAGCTATTTGTGAGTAAACTCAGTCACTCATTTTCTCAGTTTCTTTCTACTTCTGAAGAAGATGAAACAATTAGAATAATTTTTCTGATTATATCTATTTAAAAAGTAATCAGTCTAATCAGTTAGCCTTACAAATTTCTTTCTCTATCATCTGTTAATTCTCTGTTCCATTCCCCATAACAACCAGTTCAAAATATTCATGCTTTTTAAAAGAAATTCTCAACAAGGCCTTACTCTCGGAGGCAGTTACTCATACAAAGTGAAATGGCATGACTTTTTCTTTTCTCTGCCTTTTTTTTCATTTTCTCCCATTTACTTTCAATTCCCGCCCCCCCCTTTTTTTATTTTACAAATTTAAACCTTTATTTACTTTTCTAAATTCCACCCTTTGTCACTTTTCATTCTTCATATCTCACTTTTTAGTCACCTTCTCTTTTTCCTTCAATTATAGTTTAGTCTTTCACAAAATTGAAAACAAAAACATTGCTGCTCAACCCTTAAGACACTATTCCATCCTTTTCTTGACTATTGTATTGGATTGAATTGTGTCCTCCAATATTAATATGTTGAAGTCCTAACCTTTCAAAATGTGATCTTATTTGGAAATAGAGTTAATTGCAGGTGTAATTAGTTAATATGAGGTCATTAGGGTGGACCCTAATTAAATATGACTTTTAAAAAATGGAAATTTGAACAGAGGCAGACACACATAATGGGAAGATGAAGCAAAGAGACACAAAGAGAAGATGACCATCTGCAAAGCCAGGAGAGAGGTTTGGAGCAGGTCCATCTCTCACAGCCCTCAGAAGGAGCCAACCCTGTCGACACTTAGATTTCAAACTTCTAACCTCCAGACCGTGAGAGAGTAAATTTCTGTTGTGCAGGCTATCCAGTTTGTGATATTTTGTTAAAACAGCCCTAGGAAACTACTTTATTTATTTTTACCATGGGTTCTTTCTGCACCCCCAACCCCAAGTCCTTTTCTGCATTATAAGAAGCTGCTCTTTCTCAAGTAACTGATACCTTAAAGCCTTCTGTGCATTTGGGCTGAGACACCACTTTCTCTAGTTCTCTCATCTTTGGGATGCCTCCTACATCTTTTTCATTAGCATCTCTTCCTCCATTCTCTCTCTGTGTATAATGCTTGATCTTTATCTCTTTTCTCATTTCATATGTTCTTCAAATGGAATTATCTAATCCCACTATGACAATATTACTTTTATTTTGATGATTTCTAGACTTTTTAAAAAAATTTCCAACCATATATCTTTTCTCAACTCCAGTCTTTTTAGAAATTCCTATTGAAGACTTGCACATAGATTTTTTACAATCACTTTTAACTCAACTAAAATCATCACTTTTCCCTTCAAACCTTCCCCTGTTTTCTTTCTTGGCTAATAACGCTGCAGTCCTTCAGCTTGAGTTTAGAGATATTTCAAGGTCACAGTAGTCTTCATTCTTTCTTACCCTCACTTTGATCACCTCTCAGTTTTAGTTCATTCTTACCTCTTTGTCTCCTCATCTTCTCTAGGACCACCATTTTAGTATGGGTTCTCAGAATCTTTGACCGAAACTAATACAATTATATTGTGTAGTAGTATAAATCTGAGCCTTCAAACTATAATATTTACATGGAATGTTGCTTGTTTGTTTTTAAAATATTTTTCTTAATCAAAATAAGCCTGATTCTGAGCTTCCGTCCTCTAACTGGTGAGACATTCAATCTCCACCGTTACTTCAGTCCTCTTCCCCCAGTGTTTTGTGAGTGTTGCTTGGCCCATATAGCACCAGAGCACTGGGGAAGCCACTCTGGTCATTAGTTCACTCTGGTTCCCTTTGAAACAATCTTCGTCTCCTCCTGGTTGGACACTGCAGTTTCAGCACCTCTGTTGCTTCCATGCCCATTTGGGGTCCCAGGCTGGCCTTATTGCCAGTCTCCCTGGAAGGAACACAGAGCCATCCCCACAGACTACCACATTTAAGACTGCACACAACTGCCTCACTGCATGGGACCCTTATGTCTTCTAACCTGCTCTGCTTGTCTTTATTCTACAGCTTTATCACCTTCTAGCAAAGTGCAAACTAGATAATTTATTGATTTATCATGTCTACTACCAAAAGACAGAATAAAATACATGGTGCACCACCACTATCACTAACACTGGAGCTCCCTTTCACCCACTAATATGTTCACTGGCCTAGATACTCGTTTAGAAGAATGCTTGGCATAGAAGAGGGCTCCCCAATAAATACTTGTTGATTAAATGAACAAATGACTACCTAAAAGTTTTTGTTAGTCTTATAAATGGGATATTTGTTAGAAAATATAATTGATATTGTTGTTATATAGGAATGTTATAGATTTTTCTTATCCTGCAACTTTGATGAACTCTATTGATTTAAATTATTCTTCTAGATTTTCTTGGTTTTTATATGTAGAAAATCATACATCTACAAATAATGGCAATAATATTTTATCCTTTCTATTTCTAATACATTTATTTGTTTAGTCAAATTAGACCTTCAGTAAAAAGAAGACTAGTAGCAGCAATAGTGGCCATCTTTGTCTTGTTCTTGACTTTAATAGAATGTTTCAAATGCTTTATCATTAAATATGATGTTTCTCTAGTTTTTTGTTTTGTTTTTCACATATATTTTTTGTCACATTTTTGATTTTTGAAAAATTATGAAAAACATTGAATTTTATTAATCCTTTTTCTGCATCTATTGAGGTTATCATATGATTTTTCTCTTTTGTTTTGTTTATTTGGTGAATTATATTTCTTTGTCAACATACTATATTTACTTTTTAATGGTTTAAAAAATTATAAGTGCATAAGGCCTGTAATAAAAAAATTTTTCTTTTTTGTCTATATTGCCACCTACCTGATTCCCACTCCATCATGCCAAATGTAATTACTGTTTTTCGTTTCTTATTACTTGCCTAGTGGATTTATATTATATGAACAAGTACAACCATTTATTCTTATTTTGTCCTTTTTTTTTTTACCTCATTGGTGATCTGCTAAGCTCACTGTTCTGCATCTTGTTTCTTTTACTTGGTAATCTTTCCATATTAGTATATAGGCAGTTGTCTCATTCTTTTGTTATCGCTGCTGAATATTCCATTGTATGAATATATTTATTTAAACTTATTGACTTTTTAGATTGTTTTCAAAATTTGTGATTTTATTTTCTTTGTTTAATAAGAATTTTTCTTAACTTATTATTATTTATTATTAACTTTATTAACTTTTTTTCTTAAATTTTTATTTTAAAACTCCACAGAAAATTTGAAAGAATAGTACATTGAATGTCCATATCCACTTCACCAATTGCTAAAAATTTTTACATTTCCTTTCTATATCTCTGTGTATTTACATATATGTACTTTTTCCTGAATCATTTAAAAATAAGTTGTAAACATCGTGTATTTCACCCTAAGAATTTCAACACATATCTTCATAATAAGGGTGTTTTCTTCTGTTACTATAACCCAATTAATATACCTAGTAAATCTAACATTGACACAATAATATTTCCTATTATATTGTTCATTTTCAAATGTCTTCAAGTTGTCCCAAATTGAGGATAATGTATTGCATTTGATTGTCATGTATGTTTCTTAGTAAGACTCTCCTGGTTTGGTTTGGATGATAATTTATTTTCCTATATATTTCTCTTTTTCTTATATGGGCTTTTCATTCTTCAGCCATTGCACAAGTGCAAGCTTATCTCTCCATTTTGTCGTTAGTTCTCTTCTATTCTCGTTCACCACACTCCCCTTTAGTGAGTGGTGTTTTGTCTTCAAAAACTCTCTCTAAAGAATATTATTCACAAATCTGTCTTCAGTCCTGGCCATTCTTATCTGATCCTGACCAGCTTTCTTTTAAACATTTGCCCATGGACTAACCATTTACTTTCCACCCCAACTATACTCCTCTTTTGCCTAGGTGTCTCCTACCCATTTGTTTAAGGGTCAACTCAGGTATCACTTCAGATAATAAACTTTTATTAATTTTTCAAATTAGATAGTTCCAGCTCCCTTAAGATTCAGAATCAGCCTCCACATCTCTCTCCTTATCTAAGTCCTCTGGCTC
Organism: Cynopterus sphinx; assembly: GCA_030015415.1. Taxonomy (NCBI): domain Eukaryota; kingdom Metazoa; phylum Chordata; class Mammalia; order Chiroptera; family Pteropodidae; genus Cynopterus; species Cynopterus sphinx. Next base: position 166,405,130 of record CM057379.1, on the reverse strand, counting down.
GGGCTGTCTCTTCTGCTTGGATCACTCCCTTGCCTTCTCCCAAGTCCCACACTATACTCACCAGTTGAAACTCCTGCACATACTTAAAATCCTATAAGAAGGTTTCCTAGATGCCCCATTCAAAATAGGGCACTTGTTTTGTGTTTTATTTGAGCTTACAGTGGTCTCTTTTGTATTGCTTAGATGTTCTTAAGAAGTGCTAAATGATGCTTTTTAGATTGTATCACATTCAGGGTAAGCAAGTCATAAACTGACAAATTATTGAGTATGGAATAAGAGCACTGTGTATATGCATAGTGATTAGCTAAAAACCTGCACCTATAAAAAGGGAGATGAGTTGAAGAGGTCTAGCCTTGACTGGATTTTGATAGTAGACAAGTAATTTTTTCTACATCATTATAAGTAAAGTTTTTTTCTATAATATAGTATGTAAGAATTATAAATATGGTTATAAAAAGTTTAGAAAGAAAATTATATAAGTATATGTTTGGGAAAGCAAAACCTAATTGATTTTATATCTTCTTCCAGCTTAAAACAAAACAAAACAAAACAACCTCTCTGCTACCTTTTTAAATCAGCGGTTCTTTTGTCTGACACAATAATGTGAAGAAAGTACAAACTAGAAAGAAATGCCTTGGTTTTTTTATGAATTAAGACTAATAATATCCAACATTGCACCAGTGCTATTTTAAACTCATGATGGATTGGTGCATTAATCATTTAAGAATATAAAGATAAAGGTTTTGTTTATTTGCCATTGTAAGAAAACAAGACCCTTAGATATGCTGCCTACAAGAGACTCACTTTAGATCAAAAGACACACACAGAAGGAAAAACATTTTTCATGGAAAAAAAAATCTAAGGTAGGAATATTTATACCAGACAAAATAGGCTTTAAAACAAAGACTGTAACAAGAGATAAAGAAGAACCCAGGAATCCCATTTCTGGATACTTTTTTGAACACAATACATCTTAAATCAAGAAATAATTTGTAAAACTGAAATTAAATTCTAGATTCTGGAGTCATTAATATAATAATATATTTTTTTACAGTCAAATTAGTTGAAAAATTCAAGGTTAAAATTAATATTGTATAATCATCCCTCTCCCCCATTTATTGGTATGATTACACAGAAATTTTTCTAGGTCTATTGTTACCTATTCATTAAATATTTTAGAATTTTATAGTCCCATGGTTCTAAAATTTGACTAATCATAAGTATTATTATTTATTCCTAATTTCAAATAATATGCTTTAGGCTTTTAAAAATACATATTCTTCCACCCTACCAATAATAATTATGATTTGGTAGATATGGAGTGGCTGTGGAAATATGTGTTTTAAAATTTATTCCAGGAGTTACTGATGGGCAGATTTATGAGCCATTATCCTAGTCTGTATCTGATGTTCATTGTGGATAAATATATATGGATCTCCCTCCACCTTCTCAACTTAATCTGTTTCATTTAGTGAAATCTTTACAATAAGTAAACATCAAAACCTAATAATTTTCCCACAGTTGACTTATATGTTGAGCTACTGACTGAGAACAGTGATATAAACTGGGATCATGCAGTCAGCCAGTGGCACAGTCTGACTGTAGACAGATTGTACTAGATGAAAATAATTTGGCCAGCTAGACTTCTATTAATTCTGATTAAAAATGGAAACAGCAAACTCCCCAAATATGGGTCTGCTTTTTACTTAATCAACTTGAAGAAAATGTGATTAAGAGGAACAAGAAATCTAAGAAAAACAACAAGGACAAGACACTAAATAAAAAATAATGATTCTTGGAAAACACAAATCTTGAGAAAATTTCTCTCATGTGATTAAATTTTCATCTAAACTCTATGTTGAAAAAAGTAAATACACTACTGCTCCAGTCATCATTTTGAAGACTTGCTTATGAGTGTAGTTTGTTATGATTTTATTTGATTTTAAAAATTTATTCTGCCATACATTCATTTACTTTAGTATTAGCAGCAAGGATCCTGATCTGTGCAGCTGCTACAAGCTCCACTTGGTGGCCAAGCACTGAACAGAGTAAGGGAAACAAGAAACTTCCAAGCCTTTTTCTTTCCTGTGACTTTTAGTTTTAATGGACTGAGAAAAAAAAGAAAAAGCAGAAACTATTACTCAAAAATTACTTACATGATACCTGTCATTTTTACTACAGACTGTCAGTCCCAATCTCAATAGGGTTAATTTATGGAAACTACAGCTATAAAATACCAAATTTTGATAGGGCCTAAAATTCAGGAATTTGAAGTACAGCCAATTTACCATTGAATTTAGAGATGATTCATTGGAGAAACAGAAGCATATGTAAAGTGGTCGTTGCTGTCATTGCACTGCAGGAAAGGAAGGCTCGGAAAAGCAGAATACCCTGCTTGAGACCACTTAAGTAGTTTCCAATAAAAAGTCTACTTCTAGCTTCAATTCTCTGCTCTCACCCACAAGCTGTCCCTGATTCGGTAGCTATGATTCTCTGACTTATGGTTGGGAAGCAAAACACCTTGTTTCTTTCATCTCTAGGTGACACACAAAATCATAATTCTTCCTATTTGCAATCTGCGCCTTTGCTGAAAAGCATCACAGTGAGAGCAAAGTTCAGATGGCCCGAGGGCACTGAACTCTGCGATCCTGCAGAGAGACCCATCTCTCCAGTATTACCCTTGCTTTTGTATAAGTTGAGGTAGAAATGCCCAGGAAGGTAGCATTAGAGAAACCTGGCCCAGTTTGTAATCTTATTCAGCATAGTTCGTTTCAGCTTTTCAAGGGCTCACTGCCACTCTTCAAAAGCATAAACATTTCTACAAAAAATGCCTGCTCAAAACATACTTTTAAACACCTTCTGATTAAAACTGTCAGGTAAATTTTGTTGGTACCATCTGTTACTGCAATCATGTAAACTTTTATGGTTTTATGTCAATGAGTTGATTCTCCTGGATGCTGAACTAAATAGGACTGTTAACTTAGAATATGAACAAGAAATGGGTTGTATCTAATGATATACCAGGCAATAGCCATGGTATGGGAACTATATATGAGCTAGACACATACTCTGCCTGATTTTGATCACTATCTCTACAACTGGTATTTTCATAGTAGTTTACAAATATGTTCATATTCTCCCATTTAAATATCGCATTCTGAAGTCAAGTTTGTAATGGAAAAAAATTTGCCACATATGGTGTTAAATCATTAAATCTCATCTACAGAGAAATTCTCTTAAAAAAAACAACATATTGTGATTCTATTGTTTCTTTTCTAATGTAGTAGCTAATATTTTTACTTGTTGAATCTACTTGCTGGATAATTTTATGCCAATCCATAAATCCATAACTTTATCTGAACCTGAGACTGTAAAAAAAAAAAAGAAAGAAAAGAAAAAATCATTTTCACTTTCTTGTCTATCAGACCTAATCCTCTTGAAAGTAGCCTTTCAATCAAAGGATCCAAGAGAAGCTCAATTTCCTCAGTAAATGGAATACTGAAATGTACAGTTTAAAAGGGTTACTACTGTGAATGAAGAAAGCAAATAATAGAGTGACCTGTGGAGACACCCCAAGCCCAAGAACACACAGTGCCACATGTCTTTATTGGGTCAGAGATATTCACATATCCCTGTCAAACTGAAAAGCCAAGGAAATGGCAAGCTTTAGCTTTCTGCTGATGGGGACAAGTACTGGAAATATTTTATTGCAAAGTGACTGAAACTCAGTCAGAGGTTTAACACTAGACAGGCAGGCAGAAATGGCTTAGAGAAAAACTGATCAGGACTTTCACCATTGGGTTCCTCCAGCCTTGATGACAATGATGACAAAAATTTTTAAATGGTTTGATGGATTCAAAGGAGTCTGGAAAGTTTTATCTTAAAATATAATAGTGGAAGTGTCCCCTAAAAAATAATGGGGGAAATATATCATCAGAATGGTATAGAAATGCATCAGAAACTGCCTATAGATTGCCCAAAGAAAACAGAAATAATTTTTCTTAGAAGATTGAATAGAAATTTTGAATAGACCCAGCTTCATTTAATACTCACAGAGTTCATGTGAAATGTAATTAAGAAGACTGGGGATGGAAAATAAGAAAAGATAAGAGGCACAAAATGGTCCTTTACAGTTTCCTTGGAAGGTCACAGCTCACTTTTTATAGCACAATGTGAAGCACAAGGTTAAAGTGGGTTTGCAAAGACTTGGCTCTACTCCAGAAGTCACTCTTTAATGTTGTTTGCAAAATTTATACTAAAGGCAGATTTATGAACATTGTTAGAGGACAGATATTTCTCAACTTATTCATGGAAAAGAGCTTTATTATTTTAGTACAGTTGCTAAGCAAAATTAAACTTGAGTTTGGGCTATAAATTCTCAATTACATCTTCAATAGCATTGTGTTTATTTAGACTTTTATCATTTCCAGGCCTGATTCGGGCCTCATGGAAGTTTTACCTCTATGATTTTAAGCTAATATGTTTAATCTTTCTGAGGTTTAATGAACACTGCATATCACCTTTATAAAGAACTAAGGCTGGCATACTGGATGAGAGAGCATATCTTAAGGTCAAACTACCTGAGTTTGAATTCTGATTCTTTCACTTACTGGTGTTGAGACCTTGGGCAAGTTTCCCCTGAGCCTTAGTTACCCCATCTGTAAATGAGGATAATAACAAGTCCTACCTTACAGGGTGTGGTACAGATTAAATGAGACAATACTTGTGAAGCATTTAGCACAGTGCTGGCATATAGAAAGAAAAATCAGTGCTTACTGTCTTGCAGAGAGTTAAGACCACACTCTAGAGTTTAGTGTTGTCCAGGCTGAGCACATAGAGGGCAGTCATCTATTTTTCCATATCCTAATATTGTCTCCATTTTCCTTCACTCTAGCTTTCTAGGCCTTCCCCAGGTTCTCAATATTTCCTAAGTGGACTCCTCTATGAGCACAAAAGGTTCTGGTCAATGTCAAAGTTTTTGAAAGAATTACCTGCTTTATTCTGTCATCACACATTCACCACCTCTTCACCTGAGTATGCTGAGGATTAATGCCCCACAAATTTGAAGAGGGAGAAAACGAGAGAATGGACAGAAAAGAGAGGAAATAGACAGATTGAGGGGTTGGAAGGACAGGGACAAAATAAGAAAGGAAAGGAACAAAAAGACTTTGTGAGAGCTAATGAACCAGCAGGTGATTCAGCTGCTCTCATTTCACAGCATTGTTTCACCTGGAGCAGCCTTAGTCCTCTGAAACACTAGCAAATAAATGATTTCTTGGTTTAAAAAAAAAAGTGTTCGGAACATTTCACACCACAGTTTCTAAGTCTCAATGCACATGAATATATTAAAGATTCTGAGAAATACTGTGGTAAAGAAACCTGCTTTATTTTGTGTATCCCAAAATACTGACTAATATATAACACTGATCAATACCATTTGGAGAATTCTCCATTATTGTTATTTTAGAACTGGAAAACAAGAATACCCATAAATTAAGAATGAATTTGGGGGTACTTATGAACCATGATAAAACTGATGGGAAGAAAAGTGGGATTAACATTGAGTAAGTGCCTATAATGTGTGCCAGAAGTGTGCTAACTGCTTTAAAAATATTTGCTCTTTCTCAGTAAGGTTAAGATAATGATTTTTAAATGGGAGGGATATTTACAATGCTTTATGAAAGATATCATGGCACATAATAGCTGTCCTTAAGTGCGGACAAAATGACTCTTGCATCCATTGATAAAAATATTTTTCTCTTGCACAAATACTAGAACAGGTTCTATGGAGTCTGTAAAGTAACATGTACAATTTTGACTTTCAATTTCCGCTAATTAGTATTTAAATATCATATTGTGTGTCTGTATCTGTATCACTACCTTATATTTAATATATTTAATAATCCAAGTATATATGAAAATCATTTTAAATGGGAGTGTATATATTTATTGTTAAAGGAAAGTACTAAATTTTATTCTTTATTTATATTCCCCAAGACATCTATTCTAGCCTAGTGCTAGGTACATAGTATTTAGTATGTCTTATGAAATGAATAGAAATAGTAGTAGCAAATTACACTAAAATAGAAATAGCAGTGGTAAATTACACTAAAATTATACTTATTTTATCCAATATAATATAACAAATGTAACTCAATAATAGGAGACAAGCCAGGATGGAGTCAGATTGCAATTTCTGAAATTTGGTGCTAAATTTCTGATGCTTTACAAACAACCTCTGCTTACCACTCAGCTGCAGCTGAGATGGGAGCCAGAAAATTCACTAACAAGACTGCCATGTTAGAGACAATAATTATTTTATGAAATTGAATCTGGCTTCAGTTTTTTTGCAAGAAATTTTTAATTTTCCTTCAAATAAATTGAATGTTAATGTTTGGTTCACACCAACTCTACTCTCTTCACTACCTACCATTTGTCATCCTCATGCAACAAAAAATAAAAGCTACATCTTTTTCTTTTTTGGAATGTTTATTTAACGTTAAGAGTGAAGCATTTTGAAGCGAAACTGGGGTCAGGAAGGAGAGAATACAGAACAATGAGCTATTAATTTTGTGGAGAATAACAGCTCTTTATTTTAATTTTAAGTATAGGCAGATACAAAACAACAGCCATAAAATATGAGATTTTCTTTCCTTTCTTGTACACATTTGCCCACATTGGCAGTGAGACTGAACTGTGGGAGATTGTTTTATACTTACATGAGTAAAAATAGGCCAAAACGAGTTAGAGATTGCACACTGCTGTCGACTGTATTTTGGGTATGCTTATAGGTTGTGTTAATGAGAAAAGAAGTGACCTATATTAAAGGTAACCAGACACACCATCAATCACACATCCCAACCAATCTGCCCCTTCCTACTGTCATCTCTCCCTTGTTAGCCTCTTTTCTGTTCTGTGTTTATCTCTTTTTTATCTACATCTTGGCACTCAAACCTGGAATGTAGCATTTACTACTTCATGATTTGAAAATATAATGACAGATTTCTGATATATTCAACACATCTAAATGTTCTCTGAATCTTATCAGAGATTACAAAAAGGGGAGGATATGTCAAATAAACTGAACAGACTGAACTCTTATAGGAATGGAATTCTGCTGTCGATGTACTGAAGAACGAGGCACTTGAGATTCTGCTATCCAAGGACTATGTGGAGAAAGAACATCTACAGCTCTCTAACCAGAAACTGAATCGTCTTCAAGAAGAACTGGGTCAGCTCCTCGTGGAAAGGAAAACCTGGTTAAAAAAGGCAAATGATTTTTTTAACAGTGCTAACAAGGTCAGTGTGAGATGAATTTGGTAATTTTGAGTAAACAGGGAATACCAGTAAGAGACTTTTTACTTAAAGAGGCTGAACATATAACAGAAATCAAGATTTTGTGTAGAGTTTCAAAATTGATGGCAGCAAAAAGAGGTTTTAAAATATATTCCTACTATGGCCATTATTTGGTTCTCCAAACTAAGAGACTCGATGCTTTGACATGTAAAGGGTCACTTATAAAAAAAATGATGGTTTTATCTTAGAGCTGTTATTAGTCTCTTTGGGGAAGGAGCTTGTGCCTACCATTGTAGTGTTCCTCACTGAGGAAAGGAATTATTATAAAATATACCAAGGATAAAAAAAAAACCCACCTTGAAACCTTTATCAAAAGGTCTTTCTCTTTTTTTAAATCCTTTTTCATTTACTAAGTGAAAATCCTAGTAAGTATTATAAACCTCTGCATATGAACCATAAGGCTAGAAATAGAATCTTGACCTGACTTCCCTACCTTGGTCTTACCTTTTTAAGTCAATCAAAAGGAAATCTCACTTTGGGTCAGCTCCAGGTCTTTTTGAGTTAGAAAATTATTCTGCTTTTTGTGGTTGAGTCATTTAATATTAATTGTAGTAGGGTGCTCTTACTATGTGCTAATGTCACTTGAGTGGGGCTTAGCATTTAAGGCTGGTGACTTTATCTGAAAGTTTTTTCCACCTTTTCCAATTTAATAGTATCTTCAAACTGTTTTATTGAAATTGTTTAATACTTTAAGTTTCATTGATATTTTTAAAACTGGAAAATATAGAAGAAAATGAATGGAGAGCCCCCAGAAGATAGGTACAGCATGATTTAAAGTCAGGACTTCAATACTCTAAATAGAATGTCTGGTATATATCAATATAGTTACTTAATTTTGAACTTCTTTACTAGCAGGATTTTTTTTTAAAGGATGAATAATAAAATTCCAAAATAAAAGAGCTAGAGTTATGGGTAAAAAAAAGATATTTATTGCCAAACTATTTGTTGCTTGGGATTTCTTTGTTTTAAGAGAAAGAACAAACATAGCACATTACTGGAGCCATTGACCTAAGTAGATGGTGGGTGCTAGTAAAGTTTCTCTTTGAAGAAGAGATTCTTTACTTACATTACACCCTCATTCTACAAAATGAGTAGGCCATCTGCCCATCAATTAATGCTGTTTCTAAGGGAAATAGTTTAAGAAACTTGCTATAGTAAAACAGTGCTTCTAGTACCAACCTATAGTTTTTAGTTTTGCACCATGTAGAGATTTTGTGTGTGTGTTTATGTCTCCTTCTCTCTCATTCTCACTCTCTGGCTCTTGATTTCTCTGCTTTCATTATTTGTTAGCTTTTGCCAGAGAGATTTTTCTTCTAATATTATTCCTGGGCTTAAAGAAGGAATGATATCTTTTGCAGCAGTAAATTTTTAAAATGAAGAACAAAGTGATTACTTTTTCAAACTCATATTCTAATTCAGGTCTGATCCTGAAAACCCATGTTTCTTAACTCCAAAGACTTGATTTCTGGATCCCCTGTTTCATCATTTGTATGCAATTCAAATTATAATAAGTTCACTTGGGATTTATATATACTATAGCATTCGCTATAGCCAAGTGTACTTAGAAAGATATAGAATCTTTTCTCTCTTTTCTAAGTTTCAAAGAAATAATTTTCAAGTCCACATCTAAGAATTCAGTGTGAAAGGTGATGGATATTTTACCACAGCAAAAAATGGAAGCTGAAATTTAGAGAGTGAATGTTTATCATAACTCTTGAAATTAATTATTTATCATGTTTATTAAGAAGCAATAAATGATGAAATAATATAGCGAGTAAATCCATTTAAGTTAAAGAAAAAAAATGGTATTTTTGTTTGTTTTTGACATATTGTGGAATCTTCAAATTCTCACTACTTTATCCAATTTTTGGCCTAACACAAAGAATAACCCTAGTTAAAATAAAGCACTAGATTTAAAACATTAATATAATTTCAAAATCTCTTAAAATATTTTTTTTCTAGCCTGAAAGTTCTGTTTATGCTAGTGAGAGAGTATTCTCAGTTTTCATCATCAGTTTATCTCCAAAGCACTGAATTGTCTTTTTGAAAATTCCCTTTGCTGTGCCTTGAGTGCACTGAGTTCCTCTAATTGAAGAACCTTCTAGATGAAGTCATGCTGACTACAACTGTGAGAGGTCTGAGATCTTACCGAACTTTCTATCTAACAAATTAACTGGTCGCAGATTCGTGGATGCTCGCAAAAGACCCATGACTTCTGAATCAGTTTTGAAAGGCTTTATTACTCACAGCAAAAGCAATAACTAAAGTGTCACATCAGTTCCCCAATTTCCAGGGGGTAATGCAGATAGGCCCATGTGGGTGACTGCACCCACTGCAGGTTGTGTTCAGGAGAGGAATTCTAAACTTGGGGAACTGGCTGTTTTAAAGCAAGCAGTAAGCAAGCCCACTCACTCTGTCTCAGAGGAAGACATTTGTTCCTCAATCCTGAAGGTTGCTGGCTGCAAACCCAACACTGGGAATGACCCAGATACAGAGGGGTCAGGGGCAGGCATGCTTGGCATACCAGTAAGATGGGTAGGAACACTAAAAACTTTCTCAATATATGCACATCTGGATGTGAGCACTATAAAAGAAAAAGGAAGTCTGTGCTTTAAAAAAAGATACTTACCCTGAAAATCAATTCCACTCTTGATAAGTGGAATCCCTTTTAGCAAACAACTTCTCATTACAAATTTATTAAAGCTATGTCAATGTTCTTCCTTAATTTCTGTGTCAAATGCCAGTCTGAAAACTATGAGTAATATATAAATAACTTAATGTGACTGCTTGAGTGTTCAGTAAACAGCAAAATATATTATTTTTAAAATAACATTAAAAAAAATTTTTGTTAAAATAAAAAGAAATTAATGTCACAATCTCATCTGCAGGATTGACTGTTGTTAGTAGGCTGTCCGTATCATATATATTTCTTTTTCATTAAAATTTTTTATCATGTATTTCTGGTATTTTTGTTGCAATCATCTGGAAGTCTCTTTTCCCCCTTTCCTTTTATTTTTATTTGTTCCTCTCTCTACTAATACTAAATAAGTTTATCCTTATTTACTAAAAAAAAAGTCACAATTCATTTTGCTTAATAGTGTGATGAATTCATGAAAAATACCCTTTTTCTTTAGTAATTCATTTACTTAATAAATATTTATTGATCACCTTCTGTATGTCAGGCACTGTTCTAAATGCGGGGGGGTATAGTAGAGAACAAAACATAAAAAAATCTATAAACCATATTTCCAATTTATGAAATTTAATAAAATATAATTATCACTAATCGTTCACATTTACAACAGTGCCCACTGTGTTTGATTAACTTTTAATACTGCTCAGCGTTAATGATTTCCTAAGGCTCAAAAGTCTATTTCTTACCCAGAGAGAGGCTACAGCCTTTGGCTTGAGGTGTGGCAGTTTGTACCTGAAGTAAGCAGTAGGTGACAATTTTAGCACACTGGACCTTGGGAGTATTGCTTTTCGTAAGCCAGCCAGTAGATTCAAGTGAAGATTGGGCCATATAACTCAATTTTTGTTATCTACTGTGTTTGGGGAACTTATTTGCTAAATCACTTAGCAATAAATACAAGTGGGGGTTGATGGTCAACTTTGGATGACAGCTGACTGGAGAAGATTTTCTCGAATTACCAGATATTGCTAAGAGTTGTGAGGACATGGCATAAAATATGAATATTAGCACCTCTCATAGTTACTCATATTGATTCCCCCTCATATTTTCATCTTTCATGATTATATATTATCTTAATCATTATATTTTTAACATGTTCACCAAAAAGAAGCTCTGGTTAATATGTGTTGGTTACCCAAAATTTGTTTATTATGGTTTAGGGAATGTGGTTGGAATCAAACAGAGATAAATATATATAACATATTTCAAGAGCAGATCAACGTGAGTCTGTGATTATATGACAATGATGATTGAACCTAAAACTATAAAACATGGTCCATTAGTCATGAAGTTTAATATCTCATGCTTTCCATTCCCAAGCACATGATACCATTGGGGAAATCAAACAGAGGAGAGAGGGCAAATCTATGTGGTCTGGTCCTTGGGTGGTCAGCCTAAAAGCAAAGGTGAAGCAAAAGTCAGGACAGCCAGGGAAACACACCAAAAGCAGTTTGAAATGTATGGCTTTCATGCTTCTACTGCTTCTGCCATCACTGTTGAATAATTAATGTCTTTTTAAAAAGATAATGTTGCTTTTTCAAGTTGTTTACAGTAATACAAAAATGGTAATGCCTACAGCTACATTATTGTTTCAGATGATAACAAAATAATTAAGCATAGAGTTTTTTTTCATTTATATATACAGATTCTACCTTTTTCAAAATAGATACATTTTAGCCCAAATGTGGGAAATAAATAATTAAAACAATACAGTTGTATAGATTAAAAGAAGAAACCTGTCCAAGTAGAGGACCTAAAAAATATTATCCAGAAGGAATTGGAGGTGATATAAATGGATTCAAAATATTAAGCTAATTATCATTAAACATCAAGGAAAGCATGATTACTTTCAGTTTCACAATTCTTAAGCAGCCTGTCTCAGATCTTATTTCCAGAACAACTTCTATTTCTCTTCAAAAAATTTAAATCAACTTGTTTTCATTCTTTCCTGTGCTCCACATTTGCATGCAGCTAATGTGTTGTACATCTACTGTTGTCAGGCATCATATGGTGGTTGAGCTAAATTCACAAAAGATCCAACCTTTGCCTTCAAGATCCTGTCAGTTTAGTTTAGAGGAGAGGCAAGGAAACAGAAATGTTGTGTGCTGGTCCAGGAAAGAAGTGTCAAGGAAGTCTTCTCTAGATGTGACCTCTGAGCTAAGTTAAAATGGCTGAGGCAAGAAGGGATTGGGGTAGAGCTAGATGGTACAAAGTCATGCTGTGTTTGAAGAACCTCAGGTAATTCATTTTGCAAAGAGTGTAGAGTGTAAGCCCAGAGTGATGGGAGACAAAAGTGGTAGAAGCAAGCAGGGGTCAGGAAGGGTCTTGAATAGCATGCTAAGAAGTTTTTATCTAATGCTGAACATGTCCTTAAATATGCTAGACACTAAGAATTTGAAAAAGTTGTGATGAGGCAAACCTCATATAGAAGCAGATGATATCTTAATTCACTCTCTTCCTCTGAAAGAATGGTTTAGAAGCCTTTGGTTTTAGAGCTCTAGGACAGGTTAAAAATCACAGCAAATAAAATATGGTTAAACTAGTAGTATCAAATTATTAAAATATATATATATGTATACATATATATACATATATACATACATATATACATATACATATATATATATACATATACATATACATATACATATACATATACATATATTAGAAACAATTATCAAAATCAAGGAATACCTGAGCCCACCCCTCAGTTTATATTTAATCAAGACTCTCAAATTTTATTATCACTCACCCATGAGTATCTTTCATAATAAAGCTATCAATTCACTTTTAAGTCTTCAGTGTATTAATTGGTTTTCCTTCCATGCATGATTTCAGGCTATTGTATCTCTCCATTGGCAATAATCGTATTCTCCCTTGTATTATATGTATTTTGGGGTATATGTATTTTCCTGTGCTAAATTAAAATTTCTGAGGGTATTCACTGGGACACCTAGAACAGTGCCTTATAGGTAGTAGATGCTCAAAGATTATTTGAATGATTGAAAGCAATGAAATAGTAGAAACTGTGGGGTTTCAAGGCCAAGTATATTGCATTGATCATAAGAGATTATATTGATCAAAGGTAATTGGGATGAGATCATTTTGAAAAAGGAGAGCTTCATTTCTTTAATATACAAAGAACACAAATTTCAAGCTCAATCTCTCCGTCATATCTGAGGAGTGTTGTGCTTTTTAGAGAGAGATTATATCTTAATCATCTTTGTATGCCACCTAGTGTTCAAAAATTTTGTTGAATGAATGAATAAATGCCTGACCATGTGACAAATCAATTTACATTTTGAGCTTGAGTTTTCACTTTTCTAAAACAGTTCTAACAATCCTTATCTACTTCAGGGCATATCATTCAATAATAAAAGTTCTTATGATGTTGATAAATGTACATAAACTTTTCAGGGTAGAGTTGGAGTAAAAATAAATAAGTGGAATTGTAGTGTATTAAGTGAAAACTTAGAAATGTTTGCTAGCATGACACTTTTCTGAAATAACATAGTAGATTTTAGAGCCAGGCTGATTTTGCAGCTTAGACATTTATTAGCTCTATGACCTTGGGCAGTTACTTATTTAACTTCCCTGTGCATCTGCTTTTTCATCTGTAAAATAGAAATCTATGTGTCTCACAGAGTCATTACACTATCTAAATGAATTAGTACAGAACTAGTACACATAGAATAGCTGAGATTTCACTAAGTTCTAGCCATTATTTTATCATTAGGTATGTATTTAATACTGAACTAGCTACTCTAACATGACTTAAATGCTTTTATTCATTTTCATATTTCCAGCATGTAGCAGAATACATGCTTCATAGATTTCAATAAATATTTGTTGAATACTTGAAAAAAATAAATGCTTTGCACATTGTAAATGGACATTCTCCATGTTAATATTCCCATGATCATTCCAAAACCATTTAGATCAGTTTAGATAAAAGAAATCAGAAATTATAAATGGTGACTGGCTGGCTAAAATTCTATGCGTTAGTCAAATTTATCTATTTCTGAGATGGACTTACTTTAGAGAAAGTAAGAGATGGTCAATACATAAATTGCCTTTACTCCTTATCAATGAAATGCTTCCGATACACGCTATTTTCAATCACGAACTCTCGCTTTTCCAATGTTTTTTCAGCTTTTCAGATTGTGAAACAAAAAGCTGCTTTAACTATTCATGATTTTAAACACCTCTCATTAACACCACGAATCTACCCTGTTATACACACAACACAGAGAGAGTTCTGGGGCCCAGTAGCAACAACGTTGAAGAGGCAAGGAATAAGCCAAAGTACCAAAAGGGAGCAGAATAAACAGGAGACTGAAAAATGACATTCCTCTCATACTCTTGGCCATAACATTGAGACGGGACCTGAATTAAGAATCATCTTGCTGTACTGAGAGCCACTAGAAGTTATCTCAGGTGATGTTTAGGAAAGGACACTGAACCTTTCTGTCTTTACAAAAATGGAACCCAGAGGATATCTAAACCTCCACAGATAGTGTAATCCAGTGTTCTAATTAAAGGCTGAGTTGAGCTTGTATCCTTGGTAATTATAAAGGTTACAACCCCTCTCATTCTCTGGCCATGGGACTCACGGAAGGAAATTTTCAAGGTTCTGAAGTGTTTTTTTGTTTTGTTTTGTTTTAATGTTGATTGTCTTCAAATTAGTCAAGAAGCAAACAATATTACTTATTAAACATATTTGTGAAACAGCACGATATAAGAATTATCCTGGATGACTTGTGGTTCTGCTTAATTTAGTAATCTCACAGATATTTTAAAAAGAATAAAATGTGTCATGTCCTGATACTATCTCTATTTGATTTGGTGCAGCCTGCTTTGGATCTTGTTCTTAATAAGGGAGAAAAGACAGATTTTTATTACATCTTCAAGAATAAAACTCAAGCAATTCCTTAGTCTTTTCCAAACTAGGGCCAAAAAGAGCTTATTTATCTCCTTATGTGCCTTAGAACTGAGTGGTATCATATAAAATACTTAGTAAAGAAGAGCTAGAAACTAGAGGGAGAAAATATACTTGCACCTGTATTTTTTTTTCCTAATCTAGTGATAAAACCCATATTTGACCAGCACATACTTGAAGAAAGAGGGGTATGTGAAGAGAAAAACTAAAGGTGAAATGTAATTCCAAAGGAGGTTATGTGGGGGTCACAGTGTTCTTGCCAGAAATAAGCTGTTCTGTACTGTGTGTGCAACAAAGATTCCTTGCAGGCTGAATCTAGTCTGTCAGGTTCTTTATAGGTATGGTAAATAGAAAAGCATTCAGTTCTATTTGGGGGGTAGATTAAGTGAGAGCAATGACACTTAGATCATTTCTGGAATTAGCACGTGGATTCTTCAGGAGATTCTACCTGAGAAAAGAGAAACAAACTTTGCGTATGATGCAGATGATCACAGACAGTATAATCTTCTTGAAAGAGGCCTCCCCTTAAAATTAAGAAATGTAACTATTTCTGTGCTTATAGAAATGTAGATTATTCCCATTAGGTTTCAGTAGAATTAAGGATAAGAAATAAGCTCTCTTACAGCATCCAGCCTATTTTACCTATAGTAGGTATTTTGTAAATATATTTATTGAACTAAAGAAGGAATGAAAAATCTCTTCTCCATTCTGCTGCCCTCACTCCACTAAGTGTGATACACAGAGCAGTTCATAAGTAAATGATCTTTTCGAGAAACAACTCTGGAAGAAAATTTGGCTTTTTTCTAAATTGTGAATTATCTTGGCCCTTGATATAGTACTTTCTCTTTCTAGTGAATGTTTAGTCTTTCAGTTTATTTCCAGGCTATTAGGAAATAATGCTTTTAGGATAACATTCAGGAATGGCATGGAGTCAGATCACACGTGCATTTAATTTGCACTTGGCTTTAGAATATAACTCCTATGAAGATGAGACCGATGCTGCCCAAGAATGTGAGAGAGTAACAGCTGTTCCACAGGACCACAAGAGGAAAGACCCATGTGGGATGAATGACAGGCAGCAGGTGGCCATGCTTTTTAGTGATTTTTCAAAGAGATGACCCATTCATCAAGATTTAGAGTAATCGCCAGCAAATATTTTCTAAGTATCACTACATGTGCACCATCATACCGTAGTTACGTTCGTATTTTTTTTTGTCTTTAATTCTCAAAGCAACAGCAAACGTGATATGCATTAAGGTTATAATGGCTTAATATTAAAACAGAGTAGAGTTAAACTTACAGGCAAGAAAAAGTGCTTTGGAATTCTCTGTCTTTCCCCCATTCACAGTAGGGACTTGAGAATTACCTTAAGGGAAGAAAGAAGTGAATGCCCTGACACATACCATCTACTTATAGGTTTCCCTTTATTTCTTCTTTTTGTCTAGCTCAGTGGCTCTCAATCCTAAATGTGAAAATGTATTGCTGTAAGCACTAATCTACATACATTAAACTTCAAGTGTGATTTAAGAGAGTTTATAATAATTTTGAATAAACAGAATTTTGCTTTAGGCATTAACTTTAAAACTAACCCTTAATTAACAGGAGACTCAACTTTATTCAAAATAAGCAATAAAAATTTAAAATATAAAATGAAATTTCAGATACAGTGGTTATTGCCAAGTAATATTTCAATGTGTTATGAAAAGATCAAGAGGGTAATTCAAATCATTTTTTCTAACATCAGCATCTTGGCTCCGTTGCCAACTGCAGGGGAAAAAAAAAGATTAGGTGAGGAAGACTTCTTCAGATTCAAAATTTCTTTAATAATGCTGTTTCTTTTAGAGTTGCATATAGCATAAGAGTAATCACTCAAACTTTCTCTGTATTTCTTACCTATACAAAAGAAAGGTAGACACTTATTTACAAAAAGTAAGTTTTAAAACCCCACCTATTCCACCTATAATTAATAGGCTTTTTGAAAATGTCTCTGCTTTCTGAAGCTTTCCATAGTAATTCTTTGGAACATGGTGCCACAGCCAGTGGTTTAAGAGCAGGGGCCTCCAGGACAGATAAATAGAGTCAAATACTAAATCTGCCACATAGAAGTATCACGGTGTAATTTATTCAACCTCTAGTTTCCCTAGTCATAAAATAGGGATGATTTCTTGCCAGGGCTGTAATGAACAATATACTTGAAACTCAGCAGACGTTCAAAAATATCTATTGACTGATGAAAAGTAATCATGAAGCAAATAGTATAGAAGGCCCACATAATCCTCATTAAACTGTAGTTGTTATTATTACTTCCTATCAGCTACTAGATAAATGAGAACGATTTTGTTTTAAACATTCTAAGTAAATAGAAAGAGCAGATTCAGGAGATATGAGGACATTTGTGGGAGAAAAGAAAATCAACATAAAGGTACCTTAGATGAGAGGTAAGATGTGTAAAAGCATAAGTGCTTTTACACAGCTCCATAGCTGTATCCTTTGTATTTGGCTTAAACTGTATCCCTTCAGCATCAACTCAGCCTTGCTCCTATGGTCTGTCATGCCTCAGTGATACTAGACTCACAAGACCACTTGCTCTCACTATTCATGAGTCTTCTCTGGGGTCCTACTGTTAGGCCACTGCCAGTCTCACTGTCTTCCAACTTAGCAACCCAGGAAGGGTAGACTTCAAGGCTCCATCTGACAATGGCACTGTCAAGCTCGTTGAGATAGGACCGTTCTCCAGACTGGTATGGAGCATCCTGTAAGGTGGCTTTTTCCAATAGCACCAAAAGGCAATATGGCAAGAGTCCTTGACATTCAGCTTTTCTTTAAACTTGCCAAACTCATCTTTTGCTCTCCAGACCCAAGTTCAAAGGTAGGATATCAGGAGACCTATGATATCCTGCTTTCTTCCTCCCTCGTGTTACCACAGTCTTCTATTACTGCCTTTTTATCATATACTCCTCCATCTTAATGCCAGCTAAGCCTTAAGGACAAAAAGGATAGCTCCACTTTATGTTTATTAATTCTGTAAATTCAGTCCCTCATGCCTGATTGTTGATATGCTAAAAAAGGAATAAAATAAATAATTCAAAAATCTCTCAAGACAATATCTTGATTTGCAATGGTATGTTTTTCTGCATAATCTTATTTGCATGTTAGAAGCTAAATATTACCTTGGTCTTGGTCTTTGCACTACGTCTTAACTCAATTCTGATCTTCTCTGTAGAGAGATAGATAACTTGGGTAGAGTAGGCAGGAGGTCTTCTACTTGGAAAGGCAAAGGCAAAAACATATTAATAATTTCTTAAATATGTTCCTCCAGTGTTTTAGATTCAAAGTGCAATTTATTGGGAAATTCTTTTAAGAATATTACAGACATACAGGTTATGAAAGTCTGCAAAATATTTTTAAAATATCGCCTCCATTATTTGCATGCAGTATAGAATGTCCAAAAAACAAACCTGGCCCTCCAAATTTTAAACAGTTATAACCTGTTGTACAGATACATTCTCAATATAAAGGATTTTGGTGGTTTTATAGTGTTGACACTTAACTAGCTATGATCAGTTTTCCTAAATGGAACTTTCAAACTATACAGCTGTTTTTCAAGACTAAATTTGTTGTTTTGGGTTTTGATTAAACTAATGAATTGAACAGGCTGGTTTAGTCTCTAGTATTTCATGTACACATTGATGTAGATTTTAAACTAGAAAAGCAGAAAATGAAAGTATGTTTTCTTTGGCAGGCATTTGATGTACTTGGAAGAGTTGAAGCTTACCTTAAGCTCCTTAAATCAGAGAGTTTAAGTCTGCCTGTCTTGGCTGCGAGGCATAAGGAATTACACAGAGAAATTAAAGACTGCACAGCCGATGCTTTGCAAAAGGGACAAGGCTTAATCAGCCAAGCAGACTCCTGCAGGTGAGTTAAGTCTATTTCTTCCCCTGTGTAACAAGCTTTTTCACAGTTTCCATAACCTGTTAAAAAATAAGTTGCATGATTTTTTTCTGCTTCTGATGCTTCACTACATTATGACGTGGCTTAAAAGGATCTACTAAATTTTCATCAACAGTGATTCTGAACACAGCATTGCTCATTTAGAATAAGCCTGAGGACTTGAAGATGATAAAGCTTACTTTGTTTGAGTTTCTGAGGAGAGGGAAAGGACAAAAGAAGAAACAGAGCTTTAGTTCTCAATATTTTTTATATCCTAGCACCTCCATGGAGTTTCTTTCCTTTTAATTCATGAGCTTGAAATACCTGATTCTTTCTTCCTTTCTGGGAAACATAGAGTACCAGAATTTCCTTTCATTTATGACCTTGGTGGATAGCCAAGCAAAAACTCCAAATAAAAGATGAAATTTCCAATAATAATCATGCTACCAAGCAGCAGGCCCTGTGCCAAGAGCTTTAGGAGCATCATCTTATTAATCCTTACAGCATCTCTACAAGGCACATGTTTTTAACTGAAACACAGAGAAGTTAAGTAACTTGCAAAAGTTTACACAGCCAGTTGATGGCAGATCCAGAAACTGAATGCATGTGCACAGGCTTTAAACCGCATGTATTAGGGCCGGTCATCTTTATGAGTACATTTGGTGAGTGTATCAGTGTGAGCTTAAATTTGGGTGGGAATGAAGAGAGACAGGGACCTTGAGAAACAGAAAGAGAATGTAACAGGAAAGTATAAGAAAGAACAGGAATTGGAAGACAAAAGACAGAGCAGATGGTAGAACAGATATTGGCTAGGAAGAAATGAAGGCAGGGCTTACATTTGAACAGAAAGAGAAAAAGATTTATGCAAATGGGTTAAGCCCAGTTTTTATCTTCTTTGTTTACAATCTCCTTGAACACAAAGACATTCAATATGAGGAACAATGAAATAGGTGGAATGTGGTAAAATTATTTAGTCTTTGTTTTTGTTCTATTCTACGTTAGATGTAATTAAAAGTATAGATTTGGTAAGTTTGGGTTTAGGGAATTTTCCTTCCTGAAGACAGTCTGCATCTGGACAAAGATATTTAACCAACCAGGGTTTGTGACAGTTGCTATGGTACCAGGCAAAGCCCAGATCAGAAATAATCCAAGGTTTTCCAGCAGTAGACAAAAAGCTGAGCCTACGAGAAGGGAGAATGTATCTCCCCTTTGAAAAATGAGCAATAACTACTGTAGCTACTACAGTAAAGTTTTACCACAATGTAGTTTCTTTACTTTAGCTCCAAGCCATACATCAAGTAAAGGCGTGTCCACTTGGCTCCAGGAGTCCCCACGTGCCCCACGTGTCTGGCCCCAGGGTGTGGTACGAGGGCTCCTTCCTCTTTCCCCTGCTAAAGTGCAGTCTTCCAGAATGTATAAATGTCGTGGACAGTGCAAAGATATCCTACAGGGCAGCACGGACACTTTTTGTGCCTGGACTCAGGATACATGTTGGATACTGATCTGAGTCATGTGATGACTGGATTTAGTAGTGAAGTCTGCAGTTATAACTGGGGAATGAATGGTCACATGTCAGTTTAGCGAGTGGATCTCAAAGCACAGATAGATGTTATTTTTGTGTTCAGGCTACTCTTTGCTTGTAGTGCTTTTTCTGCTCTTGGGCAGTTTCCTTTCACATGTGGTAGATCAGGAGTCAGCCAAAGCCCCCCTCCCTAGGTCTCTAAGGTCTGTCTTGGTTACACTACCCCAGAAATTTTAGTTATTTTGACCTTCCCACAATCTGATCTCTGTCCCCTCAATTCAGTAAGACCTCGAGCCTCTGGCTGGGTTCCACTTCCCTGAGCTTTGATCTAGAAATTCCTTTCCAGGCACTTCATTGTTTTTCTCCTCTCAGGTATCACTGTCCTGTGCTGTCCTTCAATAACTAAGAACCATTGTTTCATATATTTTGTTTATTTTCTACTCATTTAGCGCATGAGGGTAAATCCAGTTATTGCTTCCCGTCCAGAAACTGAAATTCTCTATTCAGTTTCGATGCTTCACCCCTAGAGTTGGAAAGCTGGTCACAATTTATTACTTTTAAATTTTATATTGTTTATTCTAAGCAATAATGCTTTATTTTGAATACTTAAACATAAGAGAAGTGCTTTAATTTTATTGTACATTCTGTCTTCTGGATGTTAGTGACTATTTCTGGCCATCCACTTTGTAATGGCTGGCATTTTTATTTACTTAACTAGTCTCATTCTTTTGGCATCTTTGCTCTTTTTAGTTTTAATTTTCTAGTTCAATTTATATCTATCTATATGTTGTTTTTCAGAGGCACCTACAGTTCTATTCTTTAGGCCATATACTGAGCCTTAATAGAAAAAGCAATAGTTAGAGACCATTTTAAGAAACTTTAATTAATGGTTAGGTAGCTGAATTTTAAAGATAATTAGTAGTATGGTTTCTGTCAACATCCTAGATATGAGCTTTTTTTAGTAGTCCCAAGATGTTTGGTTGCCCTGAGATTTCACAGTATTTTACAAATCAATACTATTTTCATTTTTGTAGGAAGAACTGAAGGTGAGGAAAAGTTGTTACTTGGCAAAGGACATTTCTGATTCAGAAGGTAGATATAAAATAAAAATCTATTAAAACTGAATTGAGATGCATTAGAATCTCAGTTGCAAATGAACCACACATAGCTACTGACCTCAATCCCATACATTGATTTGAGACATGCTTCTGTTCCTCATCTAACGATTTATCTGTTCAATGACCTGAGTCACCATCATAGGAAAGAAGCAGAACCTAAGAAATTTTCAAGCAACTGCTGAAGTGAAGTCGAGTTTAAAATGATGGCAAAGGAAATAAATGTAAAGTTCAACAGAGAAAAATACACATTATTAAACATTGCAATGGCTTCTTAGACTTCTGAATGACAGCCACAATACCAGGACATAAACCACTGAAGTTAACTTCTGTGAACCTTAGTTTCCTTATCTGTGAAATGGAGATATATGCTTCACAAAAGTTTTGTTTTGTTTTGTTTGTTTTGTTTTAATAAGATGAGATAATACTATTCTTGGCACAGAGTATCTAATAAACAACTGGTTGATTTATATTTTTTATCTTCTATACAAAGTGCTTTAAAAGGTACATACTGAGTCACATCGTTGTTTCAAATGTTTACAGTAGAGCCAACTGCACCAAATCATACTCATTTTCACTAATTGGGGAAGGTTATGTTTGAAATGGGACATATAAACACTTATCTTAAGGTAATAAAAGCAGAATTTAGTATTGAGACAGGTAGGAATTTCAGAGACACTAAGATCTGATTTTTTTTTTTCTGTTAGTCAAAATAATAGGACTTCAGTGGTTCACATTTATCTGAGATAAAGCTGCCAAGTAAATCTGAGACCTTTGTCATTATTGTTTTATAATTACTACCTTATTAGAAATAGGTCCACACTGTTTTCATATCCTGGAATCAAACACCTTTGAAGTTGGAGCAGTCTCACAAAATAAATGGTTATTTAAATGTTTCCTTGCCTCTTCTATTTCCTCTCTATAATCGGGTGATAATTCTGAGTCTTTAAATAGTTTATTATCTTTCAGAGTATAACTGCCAATCTAAATACACTTTAATTTGAAAGGCATTTTAGTATATTCATTTGCCCGTAGTTACGATGCAAGTTACCTATAATAGTACGTGATAACAGTCAAATTTAGACTTACAGTGAACTTGAAAGCTCCTGGCTTTGGACCCTCTTCATCTCTTCCTAGGCCTTGCTTGGCATCACTTTTCAGCACAGAGTCTAAAGATAGACCGAAGGTGATCTGCTATTGGCAGAATTCTGCATTTATTAAGCCATAGGATGCTGTTGGTGACTGAAAGTGCTAGACCAGAGACCTTGTGGAGGGTGAAGTGTTCATAATTAGATAAAAATGAGGGACTTTTCTTTTCTTTCTTTTTTTTTTTTTGGTCAGTGTAGCTACTAATTCAGAACTCAAAGACATGCAAACAGCCAGCAAAACCAGGCTACCTTGTCAAGTATTCATTTACCTTCTTCTATTAAAATTAACTTAAAATTTATAAGTAAATTTGCTTCAGTATTGACTCAATTTCTATTTCTGCATAAGAGACTACACTATTTTTTTTATCCTACATTGTTGTGGTTAATTTAAGCTGTCAAAATAAGAAACATCCAGATCAGTAGAGAATTTTTATGAGTTAATTTGTGTCAAATTGATGACATATGCTGAGGACCAACATCTCAAATGCTCCTGAAGAGTAACAGTTTGCAGGTTCTTTTATGCATTTGGAATTAAGGAAGGAACATAAAGAAGATTATATGAATATGGGAGAGAGCAAGGCAGGGATTATACTGCAGATTGGTTAAGATTATGTGTTCTCTTTGAGAGTGGTTATGTCTAAGAACAACGGGTATGAAAGGGAGTTTACACATTAGAAAGAGGAGTCTGAAAAGAAGCAGTTCAAAGGTGTGTTAACCTAGATGTACAGAAACAAAGGACAGGGTTTGCTTAAGGCAAATATAAACCTTTTACTAAAGAATTAGGAGTCTGGGGCATGGCTACCCACCATGACCTGTCCAGTTAGGAAATTATGATCAGCTCATCCTGTGAGGTTACTTTCCATGGAACCCCTTTTTTGTCCACAAAGTGTATACGATACCTCATCCTGATTGAATATTTTGCATTGGTATTATACCTTTAAGTGTTGTCTTTTTTTATTACTTTTTTAATGTTAATTTTTCTCAGTTTTATATTTTACAGAAAAATAAAAACAGAAGTTAATAGAGATTTTGCATTCTTTTTCCCTAATTTTCATTTATGTTGGTTATCAGTACTTTCCTTGGTTAATATTGTGGATAATTATGAACTTAGACACAACATGTTCTATTTATTTATTTCAAAAAAAATCTTGTTGATTATCTTTTATAAATAAGGTACTCCCTAAGCACAGTATGATAGGCAAAGTGTCTGCTCTCATGCTACTTATATTCTTATATTGCAGTCAACTAAATCAATAAATAAGATGCTCTTAAACATCAATGAGTTCCATGAAAAAATATAAACATGAAACAATAAAGAATGACTGTGAGGAGAAAAACATTTTAGACATTGTAGTCAGGAAAAGATTTTTTTAGGAGAAGAAACTACTATCCGAATAACTGGTAGATCAGTGGAACAGGCAGAGTAAAGGTGTAACAGCAAAGGTGTAACAGAAAGAATGACAATGTGGCTTGAGGAAAGGGTAACAAGGGGGCTAGTTCATAAGATAGGCTCAGTAAATTAGGTGGAAGTTAGACTGTTCAAATGGTAATTGGTGATAATGGCAAACACTCATGTGCTTTCCACGCATCAACACATTTAATCCTTAAAACCATTCTGTGATATCAGTAGTACTGTTATCATTGTTCCTGTTTTATAGATGAGGCACAGAGAGGTTCAGTAACTTGCCCTACTACCTGTCACATGGTATGAGGAAGTAGAATCCTTGAATGCAGATCTGAACTGTTGTGTTAGGTTGCTAGTTCTCTGTCTACTCCTTTTATTCAACTTTAATCAATAACAAGCAGCCTGGCCACTTAGTGAACATGGATTGTTTTTTCATTCTAGTATGCTTAAAATGTACTCCATCTATCCTGTAGTCTCACCTTCCCTGAAAGTTTTTTTTCTTTCAGTTTACTTAAAAAATTATTAAATGTACATACAAACATCTTATATGACATACCAGCACCAAACTTTAAAAACAGTCAAAGATAGAGAAACGTGGCCTCAATTCTCCAAAGCCTTACTAACAGTCAGGGAGTTACATTAAGGGAGTGTGCTCTAGGTATGAGGAAGCCATGAGGACAGTGGGTGTTGGGGCCACCTTTTCAGAGTAGGGAGTCACATTCCCAAGCTTCTGTGATCAGGATAGGACAAGTGAAGGAGTGAGATTTGAGAGGGCAATTGTTGACTCTGATAATCTAAGATGGCTGATGGGTCTATATCCTCTAGTCAAGATGAACAGACATGCCACACAATACTTTTTGAACTCCTTTGTATTTGCGAGCTCTGTCCCATGGCTTCACTTTTGTTCTGTGATATTCTGAATCATCCCTTAGTTGTATGATTTGTGGCAATATCATTTCCTCATGGAGACGATGATATCATCTTATAGGGCTGAAACCATGCAGGAAACCTCTTTAATGCTCCTATCTTAGAATTTACATAGTGGGCGATTTGATTTGAAATGTATGACATGGTATGACATTAAAAGAAAGCTTCTATCATAATAAAAACATTTTTAAAGATCTTAAGTGGAAAACACATAACAACAATCTCTACCCTGCAACAAAACAAAACAAATAAACAAAAATTGAAATTTTCTTACCTAAGAGTCATCTATGGTTGCATTTTATAGGAATTCTACCAAGCATTTAAGAACTTAAAAATAGCTGTTTAAAAAAAAAAAGTCTGATGATGCATTTGGATGGTAAATGTCAGATACTGAAATTTAGGAAATTACAAAAGTTGAGTTCTTATGACAGTGTTAACTCAGCCACTTTCCAAATATTTTCATGTCTATATTAAGTTGTTCTTTTCAGAGACTGAGTAAATGTCATAACTGCAATCTAGGCCTTTTAACATTGTCAAGGCTTTTGTAATTCTGAAACTCTTAGTATGGAAGGCACCCAAAGTTCACACTTTCCATTAAATCTGGGAATAACTAGCTTAGATTCTTGTAGAATATCTAGAAGTTCCTCATTACAATATGAATTCATTCATGTACAATGCTGATAATGTAATGTGAAGTAGCAAGCATCTCAGAGTAAGAGGATCTGGAACTGCAGAGTCTACAGAGAAAGCCTGACTAAAAAGAGAAATCTGTCTTGGATGACTAAGGAGGGGTTCTCTCAGATTAGAAGGTTTATTGAGAAAAGAACACAGAAAAGAGAGAGAGAGAAATATTAGTGGACATATTCATAAATAAAATGCTCATCGCAGTTATGTTTCTAGTAGTGAGAATCTGAAAAACACCTAAATATTCCCAGAAAATAAGTAAATGTTTTAATATTTTAAGGGCAAGCACATAATGAAATATTCTAAGCCTGTATCAAAATACTGTTTTTTGAGAAATATTTAAAGACTGAGAATATCCTCACAATATAATGCTAAGTGAGTAAAAGTCAGATCCAAGTTGCATATATGGCATCATACTAACTTTGAAGGGGAGGAGAAGAAAGGACTGCAAAAATAAAATCTTTTTGGAAGGAAATTCATTAAAATGTATTTTTATATTTTCCGAATGATCTCAAATGAGAATGTTTGCCTGTTTAGTTCTTGCTGTGCCCTTTTTATCTGAGAATTTATATTATCAATCATGGAAAAGTTTTAGCACTTATCTCTTTAAATATTGATTTTCAGTTGTGTCTCCTCTTCGCCTATAACTCCCAGTAAAATGTCAGAGCCTCTGAGTCTGTCTTTCAGGCCTCTGAACTGTCTTCCATATTTTTCATTCCTTTAGCTCTTCATGTTGTATTCTCAGCAAATCTCTCAGACTAATTTTCTCTTTTGTTAATTTTTCCTTTGTTTTCATTCATTGATTTTTTTAGTTTTCATAACTAAACTTTTTCATGTATATAATTTATAACTCATTATTTTATATTCAATTTGTTTAATTTCTAATTTTTTGTTTCAGAGTGTCTTGTTCTTTTATTATGAGCTTTGGATTTTCCCTTATCTTTCTCTCAGATATATTTATGATAGTCATTTATGAAAGTCATTGCTTTACTTAATTTCACTTCAGATAGAGTACTTTTATGTCTTGATTTTTAGAATCTTAGGATTTATTTTCCTCATGTGTTTGGAAATTTTAGGTTGTATTCTCATCTGGAATGAGAGATTGGGGGGGGGGGCGGGAGGGGCCTTATTTTCCTTGTTAAGTTCTTTCCTCTTTGTTCTTTTGTCCTTAACAATCTTGCACTGACTTCCACCTGAACTCAGTCTCCAGTTCAGAACCAGTCTCCCGTTGTTTGATCAGGTTCACATTAGCTTTCATGGAGATACAGTGGTTTTCAGAGAGGCAGCCAGAAAATCAGGTAGGGGGTGGGGTGTGGTTCCTGAACGCCCTGCCATGTCTGATTCCTTGGCCCCAGCAGCACTTGGCTATAGCATTTTCAGCTTTCTTTTACAAGAAGCGAGAACCCCATCCCTGTTACTTATTTCAGGTAGACTTCAAGCTATGGTACTCTTCATGTCATCTCTGTGGTTTCATAGAAATGAAACTTGTGGCATTCTCTGCATGCATCTGCACTAGAATCCAGGAGCTCTGTAACTTCAGCCTCACTGACTACTCTCTATTTCTTTGTTGTTATGTATATATTAAAGATGTGCGTGTGCGTGTGTGTGTGTGTGTGTGTGTGTATACATGTGCACTATTTGGTAGAGTGTGCATGTATTTGTTTGGTAGGGAGGGATTCTCAATGTGTATAATTTAAGTCAGAAAAAAATTGTAAAAACATACATTTCACTTCTACAATACAAATGGTACTTTTCCATAGTAGAGATGAAAACTAGACAATGACTATTGTTTCCTTTAAAATAGAGAAAATCATAAACATGAAAGGACTTTGTTTAGGTCCCTATCAAAAGAAGCAGCAAACTAAAGATAAGATATATTTTTTTCCATTTTCAAAGTATAAACTGCCCATGGACAAAAAAGAAAATATGATCAGCCGATTCCTTCCAATGAGATAAAGTAAGCTGTCAAGTGCTTGCCATCTGGTTCAGCTCCTAATCCAGATGGGCTGCCAATAGTAATTTATGAAAGGTTTGAAAGCAACTTGCCGTTCTCCAGAAAGAACTATTAGAACACGTTAACACTGGGATTTGCTTTCCTCTCCCAGTCCCAATTTGTGACAGATGCAAAGATTGGGCAACTGCTTCTATACAGCAAATAGAACACTCTGTTTTTGAGCCAGAAGTCAATATGTATCTGCAGTTTCGGAGGGAAAGATCAATCATTTTCTTCCACCTTCCCTCCCCTCTACTGACTCAATGAACAAGGGAGAAAATGGTCCCATGTTGGAGTTTCTAATAAATGTCTGAAGAAACTTTCATAGTCTGTCATTTCTGAGTATCTGTGATTTTTGGAAAAGTCAAAGTCAACATCAAGGTTAATATGGTGAACCCCACACTCACACTACAGACAGGTACCATCTAATCCATTCTTATAGAGAAAGCCCAAAGGTCAATAAGTATTTCCAATGAAATTACGGAGCTGCAGATTCTTAGACCTAGATGTCTAGTTCACTGTGCGACCCTTTCCCACCTAATCAGGCAACACATGAGCGGCTTCAGAACCAGAATCAGAACAAAATGACAAGGCACATCTTTCAACAAGTCTTTGTTACTCATTCTTAGTTCTTGTCCCATTATTTATTTAACGCGATTATGAAGTAAGGGGACTCATTTCTGGATGACTGATGAAAATCTATTAATTTATTTTCAGTTCATGTAAGAATTGCTGAGAGAGAGTGAGGTCATATTTTCCCTTTGATCAAACCATCTGCTTTACAGGCTCTGAGGAAAATTGCCAATATGCATGCTATACATATTTTAAAATGTTCTGGATTGTTCAAAAGAAAAGTCTGGAATAAGCGTATAAAGTTTCTAACTGAAAATGATGGCATCAAGGAAGGTTGTAACTTGTAGATTGAGTTTTCACTAAGAACCAATGGAGGGGATGTGGCATGGGTTGGGAGTGTGACAGATATATTCCAGTTGGGAATCAGAGAGATGGAAGAGATTAATGCCAGAACAGAGAGAGATGATCTTGCTGATGACATAGAGGAAGAGAGGAGCTGGCTAGAATAAGCAAGATTATAGAAAACTCCTCATTCTAAGGAAGGAATCCAAGTCACAAGAGTGGAGAACACAGTGGACAGGCAACAACACACAGTGAAACAAAGCAATTTAGTCTGTCTAAGGCTTTAAGAAGAGGAGAGAAGTGTCAGTCCACCCAACTATAAGTGTTAAACCATCAAAGAATAAATTGGGCAGTCTTTAGATGGCCTAAAACTTCTATAAATGGGAAAAGGGCAAAGTCCTCATTTTTTGAAAACTGCTGGAAACTGTAACTAGTACCATTTTATACAGTAACTGCATGTGTTCTTGTTCCTTAAATGTCTTTTCCCCCTTAAAAATTGATCAAAGTGTTTTATTTAAATTTAAAATATTCATTAATTTTCTACTTACAAAGCTATGTTCTCAGAGCTGTAGAGATACGTGAATAAAAGAATGCTGTCCTTTCCCTTAAAGAATTTATTGTGCAATTGATATTCACAAGACACAAATCACTGCAACATGAGACTGACTCCCAGATCACTGAAAAGTCAAAAATGAACAGTCTTTTCAAAGACAGAGAGAGAAGTCCTGTTTGGTTGGTTGTGATTCAACTAAATTAAAATCGTCATTTGCCAAAGAGCAGTGTTTTTATAGAAAGAATGATTGTTTTGTTTTGTTCCCGATTTCCTTTCTCTGGGCTGGTACTGTGTCCCTCTGGTGGCCACTTTGAAAACCACGGACAGATTGCATTACCTAGAAGATAGCCAGTTTCAAAAGAGCATGCCAGCCAGGCTAATCCTGTTTTCATCAACTCCAGGGAAAGGGAAATTTTAGAGGAAGACTAGCCCCACCCTCTGTCATGTGTTATAGAACCAGAAAAGGTATTATGAGGTGATAAAGAGTATGGACACTGAGATCAAATGAACAGGTACAAATCCCAGCTCTGCCACTTAACTGTGCCCTGGGCAAGTTACTGACCTTTTCTGTTCCTCAGTTTGCTCATCTGAAAAATGGAGATAACAGTTATACCCAGATCATAAGGTAGTTATGAGAATTAGAAAAGAGACAAGTTAAAACATTAAAAATGGTGACTTGTCATAGAAAGTACTCAATAATTGTTCTTAGAAAATGTTTACCCATTTACTTTTATAAACTGTTCTCTATACTGTCTTTCCACGATGCTTATTCACTTTTTTTTATTTGTCTTTCTCATTCCAGATTTGCATATTATATAGAAAACTTGGAATCTATAAGAGATAGGACAACTGAACTTCTAAGTGCCTTTTTAGCATATAATATCTCAAAGTCTAAAACCTAGTTAAAATATGATGAGTATTACCAATATACTGCCTTTATAGAATTTGTACACTTATTCATCATAAGAATTATTTCTATAACTCTCCTGATTTCTTGATTTTACTCTTCACTGTCTTTGAGTTATTAAAATATGAAACTAATTGTTTTAAGTATAATGTTTATAGAACAAACATAATGCGTCAGGAATAAGATTTCCCTCCAATTAAACTTCTCTGGGACTCCAGTGGTACCCACAGGACACACTTGAATCCCATGCTTATTTGACTAGATTCTCAAGCTGCCTGATGAACTCTCACCTCTTTAGCAGCCTCGTTGTCATTCCCGTGAAGTTACTTTAACGCTCCATCCTTTGGGATCTTGCCCTCATTTCATTACTAATTAAATTCATTTTTACAGAGTCACAAATTAATTATTTGAGGTAAAACTACTGAATTTGTACCTCATTCCAACACCTTTTTTTTTAGCTCTCGGTAATTAAATTTAAGAGTTATCATGTTAGTCTTTATTAATATTAGAAGGAAATGACTGACAGGAAATTAAAGTCTTCACCTTCTAACATAGTAGGAGAAGCTCTGTCTTCAGAATAGGTTGAAAAATTTTAAAGTGCTGCTCATTTCATCAGTAATGTTCTTTTATTGTCTTGCATTGCTAGTAGGCCTAAGCTGTAAATGGTTAGGCAACTCGCTAAATCTAGCTTTAGACTTAGGAGCAAATGGAGTCCAACTCTACATTCATTTGTTGCTTTCAAGCCATTTGCATTTTATGAGCTCTCTTGTCATTTTCCTTTTCCCCATAAGGCCAGCACAGGTGAAAAAATGACAGTGTGAGATTTAGTTTCTTTTTTATGAACGAGTAGTACATTAGATTCCTAATTGTTGGTGACAACGTGGTTTTCATCTAATGAATGCAGCCTTGAGCATTCATAATTGTCAAAAATAAGGTTCTTAGTATTACACCAATATTTTACCCTATTGGATTAGTAATGTTTCGTTAATTGGCAGATCCACATTTCTATTCAAAGAGCATCTTTAGATAAATGAAGCTTTTAAATAACACCCCCAGGAAAACTCTTGTCAAACACACTGCTTTTCCCATAAAGTTCTCAAAATATCTTAGAGAAATATTAAAAAGTAAACCTTTAGAAAAGAAGATTAGACCTGGTTACAAAACCCATAATTCATCTTTTCCCTCAGGACTGGCTGACTTAAACAAAAGAACATCATTTGGTTTTTCTCTCTGCTGTACCATGACTATAGCTACTTAACTTCTATTACCCTAAAGCCTGAAGCGTGATGACTTTTATCAACTCAGACCTCTCATGAAAGAGCAGATCCATTTACCTTGTTCCTGGGACTTCTACGTGGGGGTGGAGTGGGCTAACATTTGGCTTGTTCCATCCAGCTCTCAGGTGATCGGTATCCATGAGATGATGGGATGCATTCAGAGACGAGTGGATCATCTGACCCAACAGTGTTCAGCGCACAAGGAATTTGCTCTTAAGAAACAACAACTAACGGCCTCAGTGGAGGGCTACTTACAGAAGGTAGTTTCATAAAATGTGTCCTCCTTAAGCTACGATTTAATTGAGCTCCTTATTTGGTGATAACTGTGTGGCAACTGCAGTTTGTGGGCCTGGGGAGAGAACAGAGGCATGCTCTTTGGCTTCTATTACATCCGTGCTAGGTTTCATAACAGAACAGAACAGAATTGAATTTGCTATTGCTCATCACCCATTCCTTCCCCAGGTTGCCAGCACTTGATATGTAACCCTACCTGCCACCTAGCCCTGAACATGTATACACAAAGGCATTCCTCACTTTCTGCAGAACTATATTATCTGAACCATGTGCATATTGTGACAGTGTCCTTGATTTACGTGGTTTGTGTATGGGTTCAATATGCACAAATTTGTTAACACGGTACCATACGATACAAGGACAGCAAATGTGTCAATACCAAAAATGATGAATTTTATTGAACTAGGCCAGTGCAAAGGACATGCTCATTCTGAACGGAAGCACACATATGAAAATCCTCTCTACAGAGTGAATACATGATATGGGAAAATCTTATTTCCTGTTTTCAAAGAGGAATAAATTCAGGCAGCTATCATTTGAATAAATAAAAAATTACCTGTAGGCAGGACAGATAGCAAAAACTAGTACTATCTCAAAGACATTAACATCAAAGAACCTTGTTACATAGTCTGGGTCTTAGATTTTCAATAATTTTTCATTTGATGCAACAGGCTTCTAAACCTGGTTTGCACATGCAGAATTATTAAACTTTTCAGGAGAGATCGTTAAATAGTTATGTTCTATCTAAATTGCCTCTCTACCTGTTATTGATACAGAAACTTGGGAATTTGAGCCTTATTCTGATGCCTGGGTCCAGGGAGGCTCCAAATGTAGTGGCAGCTGTAGTGCCACATTCCCTAGAGCTTGAGAGTCAAGCTAACTTTCTGGTGGTGGTAAACACAATTGGAACTCAGACAGCTGTTCCTATTATCTTACCTCCAATTCAGAGCCAATCTGACGGTGTGAAGTATGAACTCTGGTTAGGGCCCCGGAATGAAGGCAGTAACTTGAATGGAATGGAACCTTTAAAGGTCACTTTATTCGTTGACTCATGTGTATCAAAGATCAAATACAGTCTTCTACATTTATCAATTAAATTGCCTATGTGTGTTCCTGTGTTTTATTACCATGTGTACAAAATTTGGTGCTGCCCCAAGGTCCCCAGCCCTAAAAATAGCAACCCTTAAGTGATCTAATACCCATGCTTTGGACCTCTACTTCAAAATGTGCCTGTAAATTTGGCCCCGTTTAACTTACAGTGAATGATTATGACTTAAATAATCAGATAAATTAATCTCTGCTGATGTGTTGACACGTGCATTATCCTTTCTAGGTAATGTAGATAATGAGTTCTTAAAGGATGTGTATGATTTCTTATATCTCATTGCTGTTAAACAAAAAGAAATGTCTCTAAACACATACCCTCTGTGAGTTAGTAGTATTACCTCATATAGAGAGCAGTGTTCGTAATTTAAATATGAAATTCTGAAACATTCAAAACTATTTTTAGATTAAAATTCGTATTTAAATATAACGGGAATGTAGAGAGTAATGTTTATCTTCTCTATGCATAAGCATACATATATGCAAATATATGTTACTAAGGCCACGATATATTCTTTATTCCTAAAGGTGGAAATGTCAATTCAGAAAATCAGTCCAGTACTTTCCAATGCAATGGATGTTGGTTCCAGCCTTTCTGAATCAGAGAAGATTTTAAGTAAATATTTGGAACTAGATATCCAAGCTAAGGTAAACAAAATAAAAAGTATTATTATAATTATGAATTTATAAAGATGATTTCTTTATATTTAGTAGCTGTAAAACTTAATCCTAGCTCCCTTGAGGGTTGTGATTCTAAATTAATATTGTGGTAAATAATGACTTAACAACTCCTACTCTTGTGTGTATCTAAATTATTTATATTTATATGTTTTTATTAGGGGATTTGAGCTCACTGAAATTCAATGTTCAAGCCTGTTATTTAACAGTCATTTGATTCCTTTTCTTGGCCTGGGAGATGTTAGTTACTTTTTGGGGGGGTGCCAGAGGAGGCAGGAAGAGTGCTTCTCTAAGACTATTTGTGACTTTCTGCTAGAATAAGTTACAAAAGAAAATTATCAGAAGCAACATACATCAATGCAAGGTACTTATAGATAAATAAAAACACAATGTTTGTACATCAAAACTTCAGAGACAAAATGCCCCTCCTCTCTCTGACACCTTCTCTAGGTCCCTCTTATCCCTTTCACATGGGACTTAGGTTCAAATATTCCTGCTAGCAACTCCAAACCTGCACTGAGTCCACGCCTGCTTCAGCAGGTGGTTAGTAAAATGAGTCGAGTGTCCTCTGGCTCTCCCAGGTCTACAGGCAATGGCCTTGCCTTCACATCAGTTCTCAGCAGAAGAGCCTCCTTCACAGATATGCCCTACCCCCCAAACTCACAGATAAACCAATTTTTTAATGGGCTGCTTTTTATTTATTATGTAAAACATTTAAAATAAAACAGCTGTCTAAATTCAATTTTATCTTTTTATTTTAAAAATTTTAGAGGGAGAAATTCCCTCTTTTCCTTCTTCCCAGAGTGCTGTCTGGAAGCAGCACTCTTAAATGAAAATTACCTTTATTCAGCAAGTTCTTGGGAAGTATATTAAACAAATGTAGGGAAGCCATCCCTTCTTGCTGCAGATGAGAATAAAGCTTTTTTTCTTTTCATTTTTGCTTGATTCCTAGCTTGGTCTCACATGAAATTTTGCATGGTTCTTTCTCTGGCAATTATGTACGTAACGCCTACAATACCTACTCCCCCATTTAGTCAGTGGTTAGATTTCATGTGCTAGTTCCGGGAGCCAGCCCCAGCTCCAGAGTCCAGGTCCCGAGAGGTGTCTGTGGAGTCAGCGAAGGAAGAGACAGTACTCAGAGATAATGCATCAGGATCTCTCTTTATTGTCTTAACAGCTGCATTTTTATACTCCAGGGTGACATAAGCAATCTTACGGTTATATAAGTGATTTATTGATTTTGATTTTCACGTTAACAATCACCGTTCCCCTGTTTGATTTTCCCATCTCTTCCTATGCTATTTCTTGCTTCTGATCTTAGCTGGGCCATTGTTCTCTGGCTACACTATTAACTAAATTAACAATTGTCCTGAACCTATTTTTTCCTAGATATTAATACGATTTACTGTTTCCATGGCTCTAAGCTAGGGATTTCTAATTTATTTTCCTCCTACAACGACTCACTTTCCATCATCCTCGGAGTACACTCCTGTGAAGAGCAACGAACCATGCATGGGAATAGGAACAAAATGCATTCTTTTCTTTCTCCTTGGAAACTAAAACAATTTCCTATTACCTATTTTCATAAATCATAAGTTGTCCTTCTTGGTACACTGACTGTCACAGGCTTTTGAGTAGGTCT
This sequence comes from Cynopterus sphinx, assembly GCA_030015415.1. Taxonomy (NCBI): domain Eukaryota; kingdom Metazoa; phylum Chordata; class Mammalia; order Chiroptera; family Pteropodidae; genus Cynopterus; species Cynopterus sphinx. Next base: position 166,370,049 of record CM057379.1, on the reverse strand, counting down.
AAGATGTTCTGATGTTCCCACCCTGCTTCTCAGAGGCAATGCATAAGGCTTTCTTGATAAATTTTCATATAAGCCAGGACATGGCTCCTCCTCTGGCTCTAATGTATTTGCTTCCTCCAGACCCCCCAAATCCCCATCACCGATCTGCATATGAGGCTGCATTAAGTATCCCACACATAACACATGCGCTAACACACTCACACCGAGGGAGCCACAAAAAACCCACCTGGGGCAGCCTAAGCCTTGCAAAGGTGCCACACTGTATGCTGTGACCTTGTCAGACAGCTACATTAGATGCGGCTCCTGCATGCTAGAAATTGCACTCCAAAGAAAATATAGAACTACCTTATGCAAGTCAAATACACTGACTCGTTAGCCTATTTAGACCTAATATGTAACATTTCCCTGGCACTTGTTTCAAAACCCTTCTACATAGAGATTTAAATAAGACTGCATCATTTTATAAATTAAAAAATAAGTAAACAATTTCTATAAGCTTTCTACCTCATATATAACAAAATTAGTTTAAGAATTTGTGAGTGCTATTGTTAATCTCAAAAAGCAATTCTAATATATAATTATTTCATTTAAGTTGTTTAAAACATTTCTGCCATTTTGTTTAACCACCCTTCCTACCAAATTTTCTTCTTGAGAAGTGTAGCTTAGCTGGTAACAGTGAAAAAATTTGAGATGGTTTTTATTTTAAGATTATTTTTAATTTTGAAAGTTGTGCCTTATTGAGGAGAATCATGGTACAAGTTCAATTAATAATCATGATAGATGGATGTACAGAAGGTAATGAAATGTGAATGTTCGAGATTCCCTCTTAGCTTCTGACCCCTGTGTTTTGCTTTTATAGGAAACATCACATGAATTAGAAGCAGCTGCAAAACTTATGAAAGAGGAAAATGAACTTGAATCTGATGAAGTAGCATCACTTTCTTCTAAAGTTAAATGGCTAGAAGCAGAATTAAGCATACTTGGCCAAAGGATCAGCTCCAGGTCACAAGTCCTTCAAGTCTATGTGGCATTTCTAAAGCTATCAGAGCAGGTATGGTACCTATGTGCTAGTCTTCATCAGCAAGGTGGCTTCTGCCCATCTTCCTGATTTCTATGGGGTTGGGAGCCCTGGTGGGTCATTTCATATCTTCCACCCTAGTGTATGTACTCACTTAAAGATCCTTTATTCTCCAACATACTATACAAGGACTAAAAGAGTAAGTTGTTTGACTAAAAGATAATGCAGTGTGTGTGTGTAGATATATATATATACACAAAAAAAAGCAAAGTGATGTGTTTAAACACTTTTTACTATGACCTATAAATATTTACACTATCTTAAGCATAGATCAAAGTTATTTCAAATAAGTCATCTTCTAAGCCCTGGATCTCTTTGAATATCTAAGCAATTCAGGGATTCATTGAAAATATACAGAATCAGAAATTAAGGCTCTTGGGGTCCATTCTCAAATCTGTCTTGTTTGATGCCTTTTAACAAGTTACCTCAGAGAGCTTCTTCTGAGGCGCTATTTTTATGAGGTTGTACTAGACAACCTATAAAATTCTCTCTGGTAGACTAGGATTTCATCTCTCAAAGGTCCCAATGCCTTGAAGATGGATGTCAGTATTATAAAAGTGCCAGAGTTCCACCTCATTTAATTCTGGTCCCACCCAGGTGCATGCAGCTCATGACACTCCTTTCAAGGAGGCAGGCACAGTTTAGTGAGAAGTAGAGCCAGCAAAGTCACTCAGGGGTAAAACCAACCAAAGTTAGGTAGTATGCTAGCTCTTCATTTTCTCACCCCCTTCCCACTCTCCCAACACTCAGCCTTACCTCTCACCACCACCATGTGACCTACCCACATCGCCTCTGTCACCTCTCATTCTATAATACTCTGAATTCTCACCCCTCAGGAGGAAGGCCATGCCCAGTCCCTAGAAACCTCAGGGAACCGCCACTGCCTCCTTTTCTACATCTTTACTTCACCTTTTTTCATTTCTGGCCCCAAATTCTCATGGGTCAGTAGAGGTATTACAACTGAAAGAATTATCTTGTTGGTGAACATTTTTATTCAGAACTTGAAATGGTGGGTGGAAAAGGTACAAAGAAGGTACAAAGAGTGCTTGTTTTCTGTGTCTTCATTGCCAAAAATGTATCTTCTTAGCTTCTAGTTTAGCAACTACATGTACGACCCACTCTAGCCTCTGGGACCAGGAGCCTTGGTTTAGGGCTGAAATCTTAGCTTTGTAAACCCTGTCTCAGAAGGAACTTATGTCCTTTCAACTTCCCAGCTTTCGTTTCTGGCAGAAACTTCTGTCCTTCTAATCTTGGCAGTGCTCTCAGTGTGTCACTCTCCTACCCGCTTTTCCTTTTCTCCTCATCACCTCCTGGTTACTCAACTTCCTGCCTTCCACCCTAACTAACCCTGTCAATTCCCAATACTAGATCCATCCAACACTTTTGTTTACTCAACTTTTCTTTCCAAGCTTCCAGATGCTCCTGCAGACAATCATACAATTGTGCTGATTGGCCCTGTTACAAATTTATGGGTCTCTGCCTCAGCTGAGTCCCCCATATGCTCCTTAGTTGGAGCCCATTCAGTAGTGATTCTTAAACATCTTACCTCAGTTTCATTACTTTAAGCTCAGCCGATGTCCTTACTTCAAATGTGACTGAAAAAAACAAAAACAAAAACAAACAAAAAATGAAGCTGCTGAGGCTAACTTACTTGACTTCCAAACCAATTGGCACCCATCCTCCACTGTCACCATTAAAGTGAAGTCCCTGCGCCAGTCCAGAACTAATCAGAAATCAATGCTTCTCTATATGCTCCCAAATCTTTCAAAATCTAGCTCCAACAACCTCCTCTAATTTTTCAGATTTGCTTTTTCCATTGCTTCCTCACCTTTGGTTATGCCCAAATAGTCTTGTCCTCTACATGCTCATCTTCTCCAGTACTCATCCATGGCAGTTTAAACCTTTTCAGTCCCACAGTCTGCCACCCCTTCACTCCACTGAAAATATTCTTATAAGCTACTTACTGTTTGACAAATAAAATGGTATATTTTCAGTCTTTACCCTGCTTGATCTCTCTGCCACATTCATTTCATCCAGTTATTCTTACCTCCTTTGGCTTAAAATATTCATTAAGGTATAGTTTATATAACATACAATTCACCTATTTTAGAGTACAATAATTTTTAGTATACTTCTTAAGTTGTGCAGCCACCACTGTACTCCAGTTTTAGTATATTTCCATCACCCCAAAAGGAACGCTTGTGCACATTTTTAGTCAATCCTGGTTTCTACTTCAACCTCAGACAAGCACTCATCTGCTTTCTATCTATAGATTTGCCTTGTTTAGGCATTTCACATAAATAGAATCATTTTGTCTACTTCTTTATCTGTTCCTTCTCCTTTTTCCAAATTCATTTTTCTATGATATAAGTCCATAGTTCTTGCCTGTGCTCTTTCTTTTGTACTTTCTACACTCTCTTCCTACAAAAATCACACACATTCCCACCTATGGTTTCAATTCACAATAACTCAGAAACGGTCCCTCAGACCCAACACCTCTAAGCTCCGGACCAATGCTTTTAATTTTCAGTCATACTAATTACCTGCATATCCTGTGGGCTCCTATAATGCAGCAAAACATAATTGGTTACCTTTTCTTCAAACATGTTTTCCTTCTGTATTTTGGTGGTGGGTTAATAACCCCACCATCTTTCAGAAGTCCTATGTAGAAGCTTCAAAGTCTTTTGCAAGCCCTCCCTCAGTGTGTACTTATTTTGTACCTGACCCTGTGTTTCTTATTCCTGATTTCATTTAATCCTTACAACCTCTGTAGTAGTTATTATTATCCCCATTTTGCAAACAAGGGAGAGTGAGGCTCTGGGAAGCTACATATGTAAGATTAACCAATTAATAAACATTAAAGCTGACATTTAATCCTTAATCTCCTCCCTTTTGCTTTTTTCTTTTTAAAAGGCCATGCTTTCATGTGTTGTTCTATGGAGAGAGCCTAGAAGATTTCTGAATTCCCCTTCCTCTTCATTTGCACCCTACCTTCCTTTGTGCAGGTCCTCGTCTCATGCCAAGTTTAAAGAAGTCTATGCCTGTTCTGTTTGCCTCTTATAATTCTCGCCTTCACTCCTTCTTTCAAAAAATGGTCATTCTAAAGCAAATCTAATAACGTTACCTCCTGAAATTCAGTTAATTTGACAAATGTAATTTCTGAAGCAAGGTACAAATAACTTTCACTAAAAATGGATAAAGTATTAAAGTTTATCATTAATTCACTTTAAAAATAAGTGGATACAGATTCAAGGGAATTCCTATAATTATATCATTCGTATTTTGTTCAAGGAGGCTTTTTTGAACAGTTAGAAAAAGAGGATGAATTAAAGTTTATGTCTTGAGAATTGCACATAACTGACAGCCAATCAAATTGACACCCAACCTGTAGTACACAGTCCTGTTGAAGTAATGATGGTTGTCATGCTGATTCTAAGTCACTGTGATAGCTATAAGTTGTTTCGAACTAATGGGAATCTGTCACATCATGTTGGTTACAGTAGAAATAAGTTGAAATCTGCCAGTGGGTTTTATTCCAGCATAATTATCCTTCTCATATCTTCCTCCTACTCATCTTGTGCAACCTGAACTTCACCCACACAATCAGATCATTTATCATACTCTCAACCAGCCAGTGGCTTCATACTAGTGCCTTCATATGTGCTTTTCCTCCCAGCTCACTCTGGACAATTCTGAAAGACACAAATCAATGTTACCTCTTTTGGGAAGCCCTCTGTTTATTCGATGTAGAATTGATGATCTCTTCTCAGTGTGCCCAAAACATTGTGTGTATACTTGTCCTGTTGCAATAATTTGCCTTTTGTTCTCTTTCTCCCAGAACTATTTTGGAAACCCAAGGAAATAAATGCTTAATTCTTACCAGGGAATTTTAGAGGACTCCATGGAGGAGGTAGATTTTTAACTAGCTCATGAAGGATGACTAAGAGAAAAGATTGAGAAAAGATCATTCTGGCCTGAGGAAACAAGTATCAACAAAACAAATCCATGAATAAATAGAAAATGAGAAACGAGGAAGGAACTTCTATTTCTAAGCACCATTTACATGCTCTCCTAATAAGTTTATTTAAATTAATAATGTTGTTAAAATATTTAAAACACAGTGACTAACCATTGCCTGAAATGTCTCACCCTGTTTAGATTGCTTTTGGTAGTTATGAACTCTTTGAGTTTTGTCCAGTTGGTTATTAAGTATTATTCAAAATGCATAAAAAACTTGAGTCAAAATTTTTCTGCTATTTCTATATTAGCCAATTACTTGTTCATCTATACTATTATAGGCATATTTGGTTTTATGTAAACTCTGTTCAAAGAGAATGATTGAGAATAATTTAGTACTGCTTACATGGGTTAGCAAATGAAAAAAATATAATTCTAAGGAGGTAAAGTAATGTATCTCAGTAAGACTAGTTCATTGTAGAGAAAATAGTAATTATTTGTATTCTTGTTCTGGCTTATCACTAATTAGAAGTAAATTGTGATTTACTAATAATTTTACACTGACTTACATTTCTTTCTGATTTATATTCCTTGATTGTGTATGTGTATGTATATATGATTTTTTTTTCTGAATTATAAAACTTGGCTTTAAATGGAAACACAGTGGTACTTGACATAAATTGTTCCCAATTACAAAACATGCATATGTATAATACATAAATATGATTTTGGCTATAGTAAATAGGTATTATAGATAATAAATGTGTCAGTTCAATTTACTACCCAGTGATCTTCCTGTCTGTCAACAACCTAAATATATTTTTACAACTTTTTAGTAAATTGACAATATTAAATAATTACTTAAAGAATTCTGAAATGTAGTTTCCACTTAATTTTTATATAGGTTTTTAGGGAGGGGGATCTAGTGTCATTTTTCTTTAGAAATGTTTTTAAGTATCCTCGACTTTTATTTATAATCTCCTTATTTTTAGGTAGAGGAGCACTGTCAGAACCTAAAGGAATTTTACCAAGATGAAAACCCACAGATGGAAGAGGTTCCTGCTGAAGCCAAGCATTGGTCTGACTCAGCTGAGAAGCAGTGGCAGCTCTTTTTAAAGAGAAGTTTTTTAACTCAAGACCTTGGACTTGAGTTCCTTAATTTAATAAATATGGTGAGAATAACACTGACTCACACTTCTATAATGATTACTTGTCAAAGTCAAAATTATAAATTCAAAGGTTCAACTATCAATTAATCAGCAGTGTCGATTTAGGAAGTTCTTTGTAGATTTATTTAACCTAGAAGAATCCTGAAGCCCAGCATTTATATGTTTATTTAGTTCCAGACTTCTTGTCAGTTTAAAATATGGAGGTTACTTTAACTAGTAAGAAGAAAGGGGTCTACAATCCAAGTGCATTTTTATTATTATATGGAAGTTCACCCAAAAGTTCTAAGCTATGTTGACAGCATGCAACAAGGGCCTTACTAAATGTCCAGGGACTGAAGACAATGTCTAGAATGAATCTTCATTTTGAATAGAAGATCTTTTTATAGTAAAGCTCCATTATATTTAGAAATGTTGTCCACTTAGTTGTCCACTTATATCTGTAAAATATTCTAGAATACTTATATCAACCTCTGACCCATATAAAGTTCTCCACAGAATTATTAAAAGATGGCTAATCAACCTCTCCATCAATATTTCAAGTGTCTTCCTAATGAAACTGCTTATTTCATAGTTTAAAAAAAAGACTCAGGAAAAAAATTAATATTAAGTCAAATATGTCTTCACTTCTGGTTCTAATGCTCTGTAGCTACAAGGCAGGGGAAAGTACTCATATTTTATTCCTCTATCACGTGAAAGTTCTTCAAACATTGAAAATGGGTTCTATATCTAATCTGATTCATTTCTGCAAGTAACACATGCAAATTCTTTCTGTTATTTACAAGGTAGCTTCATTTCTCTCTACCCCATCCTCCCTCACAGTATTTTCAATGGTTTGTCAAGATCATTCATAAAATGTAACCAAAAAGCAAAGTATAACTTTAACACAGAGAACAACAAAGTGGACATCATTCTTTACTAATGAGATCTAAGACTATATGCATTTTTAGCCATGACTTCACTCTGCTGGTTCATATTAAGCTTGTGATTGAAACGTTGATACATTTTTACTGTAATTTCTGCCAGAAATTTCTGTCTCTCTCATATCTGTGTCAACTATTTATCTTTTATATATAAATGTGAGTCTTTATATTTCTGTTTAATGTCATTTTGTTAACTTCATCCATGATTCTATTTTGTCAAACTAATTTAGGACCTGCTATCTACTCTACCAGCCCTCACTCCTGGGTTTAATTCTATAAATTGATAAGGAAATCTTCTATGGCTACAATTTGATAATTAATAAAAGTGTCTAAAAGGAAGGTCGACATCCTAAGCAATTAGTTAATGAATCAGTTTTTTAAACAGTCATGGATCCTCCAAGTGGTATTTTAATTTAACCATGATTTCACAACCTTTTTAAGTCTATAATTGGAGACACTGCTCAATGGGAGGTCTGTTTACCTAGTAACCTATGAATTACATACATATAATTTGACAGAAATCAGGTAGACTCCTAGTGATAAAGGGATTCTCTCCAAAGTGATCACAAAAAGCTTGATTAATGATGAACTTACTGCACTGGTTTTCATTGTAAAGCTTTCTCATCTGTAAATTATGTAGCCCATCCTTTCCCCGCTTTTGAAAGTCAAAGCATTTTTCTTTCTCTAATTTTCTGGCCTTTCTCCTATTTTCTGTAGATTTGCAAAGATAACTGACATCTGCAATTTTCTCAGTACTCTGAGATGTGATTAATCTCAGTCTGGAGCCTGAATTCATTTGGAAGAGTTAGGTTCTGTCTAACTACCCTCAGCTACTTTGAGCAGCAATTTTCTCTTTATCTGCTTTGTTTCAACCTTTGTTTTTGAAAACCATTCTTATTAAATCTATGTGGAAACAAAATATACATTAAACAGTTCTAATTTACTTAATACTACTTTTAAGCATATAAGGAAACCTGCTAAGCAATTTGCCCATGTTTTTATGTTATACAGGTGCTTATTGTAAAAAATAATTGTTATTTTTTATTTGGAATATTTATAATTTGTATTATCTACCATCTATGTATGTGTGTATCTATGTATCTAATCTATCTTTTACATTTTACTTTATTCATTATATATTATTACATCTCTTAATTGTGTAGTTCTCTACTTGCACTCATAAGGGAATTCAAATATTTGCAAACTACATTTTTTGTCTATTTTTTATTACTAATTTCATTTCAGAATTTTTATTTTTCATTTATGAAGCTTCCAGTTGGCTCTTTTTATTAGTTTCAGTTGCTAATGAAATTCTCTTTCTTTCATCCTCTCTTTCTCCACTTTGCTATACTTATTTGACCACATTAATCATGAGCATTTTAAAGTGTGTGTCAGCTAATTCCTATATCTGGATCTGAAGTTGTTTTAATTGTCTACTTTTTCTCTTAGTTTCCAGTCATGTAGTCAGTCCTGTCTTGGCAGGACTAATGAAGATTTATCAAATGTCAGGCATTATGTATAAAAACTCCATACTTTACCCCAAGGTCTTTACCACTGTCATATGATAAATTCCTCCTTGTTAATAAGAATTAAAATCCACATAATAGTTAACTTTATTGGTCCAGCAGCATTCTGAAATATGATATTATTGGTAAAGCAAGTAAAACGCATTTTTTTATTTTCTTCATAACTTTTGGATCACTAGGCTTTTAAATAATCATTAATGTTGAGATGTGGTCACCAGTTTGGTTGTTAAGAAAGAAGTCCAGCTGGCATTCTCAAGTAATTATTCTGCTCTTGACTGGATTGCCACAGCTCATATTTTCAAGATTGAAACTGAAATTTTTTAGTTCACCTAAAAATCATCACGACCGGAGAACCTGATTTAAATGAGAAATCTGGCATACACCTTGATAAAAGCCCTAATTTACTAATTTATAGTGATGAATACCAAGAATGCTATCTGGGATACTGCCTTCCTATTATCAAGGTACCTAGAAAGCAAAACATCAGAAGATCGTTGTGATGGAATCTAAATAGAAAATGGATAATTTAATGCCATATTAGACCAGGTTATGGCAAATTTTTTCAAGCACTTACAGAGAAGCAGAATGAATAGTGTGTTAACTAAACCTTGGCCAAATTATTTAATCTTTTTGAATGGTCAAAATACTTAAATCCGCCAAATACATAATCACTCTGGATCCTGCTAGCTAGACATCAACAAATCCTGCTATAGCTCTCCCTTTTCTAGACCTCACTCAGATCATCATACCCTGCTGATTGTAGTTGTCATTGGCATGCTGCAATTTCCATGTTTATGTTAAATTATATTTTACCTTTTGATTAATAGTTTCTTAATAATATGTGAAAGATACCCTAAATTTATTTACAGCATAGATAAAAATTATGACTTAGGGTGGATCCTGATAAACTTTTCTAAAACCTTTCAAAATATATATAATCTTCTTAATCATAATTACAGAACATGTCATTTTATTCTTACATCCCCATATTCATGGGAGGAATCTCATTTAGAACCTGCAACTAATTGACATTTTATAATGTCAAAGTTAATATAAAATATAAATATACAACATTAATGTTATTTAAAATAATTTAAAAACAAGATAGCCTATTATTTAAAATATCCTGTTACATATTTATGACATTGTCTTCAGACTACAATTTAAAAGGTCCCTTTTAGATGCTTAGTTGTCATTGTCATTATAGAAATCTATATGTACATTTACTCTTTAGAAATTCAAAGATTGATTGATAAAATCTGGCCATCAAAGTAAAAACTATTGTTTTGCCAGATAAATATTCTACATTTTTTGATGTTTGCACATTAAATAGTACAAAGTCTTACTTCTGCTTCCAATTGAATTTTCCCTTGTGTAAAAGCATTGTTTAAAGGATTTCAAATTAGTCAGCTAGAACATATAGAAGTTCAGAAAGGAAGTTTTGAATTTAGATATTGTGCTTCCAGTGAATGATAGAGATACAAATATAAAGATGTATAGATGCACATTTTAGTTTCCACAAAAAGGAGGAACTTTGGAACTATTCACAAGGGCAATTGGTTGTGATATATACAATGGGATGGTTTAAAAAAAAAAATGGCCCAGAACAATCTGCCCCATCATATTCCCTGATTCTGAGATTTTGACATTGCTATTGCATGTGTTAAAATGAAAGGTAGAATACACTTTAAAACTTACGCATTAAAATCTTGACTTAATTTTTCTGGATCCCATTGCTCATTCAATCGCCCCCTCAATCTGCAGGAAATAACCAGACAATAGAAGGGGACTCAGATTCCACTGGGGTCTTGAAGAACTCAGGACTGATATTTGAGCATGGAACGTGGGTTCTTAGAGCCTAGCTGTTCATTTGCACAGGCATTTCTGATTTATTTTCATATCAGAACCATGCTCTGCTTTGGTTGTGATCTGTTTTGGTTTCCTCCTAGAATATTAAATGCAAAATGTTGTATTTCTTCGGAAAGAAAAGCCATTATGTGGATTGTTAATTTAACAGGCAAAAGAGAATGAAATATTAAGTGTGAAAAATAAAGTCCACATTATGGAGGACACTATGGAAAGCCAAAAGGCAGAAAGGGAAGAACTCAGCCTCCTTCGGATGGCACAGCAACTGGAAGCCACTGCAAGAAAGCCTGTGAAACAGCAGTGGGGCACATTCAAAGAGCAACTTAGAAAGGTGAGGGAATATGCAATGGGTATTATTCAGTTTCATAAAGAATAGGTTCCCAACACCCCAGCCTATTAGGAACTGGGCCGCACAGCAGCAGGTGAGTGGTGGGAGAGCTAGTGAAGCTTCATCTGTATTTGCAGCCCCTCCCCAGCACTAGCATTACCCACTCAGCTCCATCTCAGATCATCTGGCATTAAATTCCCATAGGAGCACCAGTCCTAAAAAGTTGGGGATCACTGTTACTAAGGAATGAAATTCTAACACATGGTACAACATGAAAGAATCTTAAAAACATTTTGCTAAGTGAAATAAACCAGATCCAAAAGGATAAATATTATGATTCCACTAACATGAAGTACTTGGAGTAGTCAAATTCATAGAGAAAGCAGAATAGAGGTTATCAGAGGCTGAGGTGGGGAGAAAATGGGAATTAGTGTTTAATGGGTACAGAGTTACAGTTAGAGATGACAACAAAATTCTGGAGATGAATGATGGTGATAGTTTCCCACCAATATGAATGAATATACTGATGCCGCTGAGCTGCACACTTAAACATGATTACAATGCTAATACTTATTATGCTTATTTTACCACAGTAAAACTAGAAAAGGTAACGGAAACTCAATATACTTTTGTTAATTGGTGGTTTAGATTCATGAGGTCACTAGAGGCGATGAGTGTTTTCATGGGGATTAAAAAGTTTAATAACATAGCGTGTCATCACTGGACTGATCATAACATATTTACTAGTGGTGCAAAGAAAACATACACCTAACTATCCAATGTTTATTTCAGACGACTCACAACTTAAAACTTCTTCAGGAAGCACTTATGTCTGTGACTGCACTTGACCTTGGAGGGAGCCTCCAGACCATTTTAGGTCTACGGAAAAAATGGAATGCAATGAAGCCTCAGTTCCAGGTGAAGAAACAAACTGATGAACTTGGGTGATGGAAAAACATTTTTAACTGCTTGGTTGCAATTTATCTAATTAATTTTAGCAGACTAGTGAATTACTATTTTTTGAACTAAAATATTGCTTGTCTAAAAATCCACTTAAAAAATATGTTTTTCCTACTGTTTTTCTGCATCATTATGTATTAGATGATAAATATTAGGGCTGCAAAATGTTCTTAAAGTAGTCTTACATTCTTTTAATTTACATTAAATTAGTGCCTTATCAATGTATTCATTATATATTTTCATTCTAATCATTTTCTTAAGGAATACAGACAAGTTTTTAGATCAAATCATCTCAGAATAAGTATGAGCAACCTCTGACACAAAGGCTCTGCTGCCTTCAGCCCCAGAAATGACCACCATGATGTCACTGTCCCCACTGATTGGCACCCCAGGTTCATACCACTCTCCCAGGAATTTTGCTGTGTTCTCCTATTTTCCCTGTCAGAAAGCCCTCAGGATATGTGAGATAAACCATGAGTCATGTTCTGAGTCCCTGACTGCTAATGCATTCCATACTCCCTACTTCCTGCTGCTCCTAAACTTGACACCACTGACAAAACTGGTTGCTAGTCTTTTTATCCTCCTGCCCAGATTCTTGTTCTTTACAGGAAAGTTAAGGTATCTGTGTTTCTGCTTGTCACTACTTTGTAAGTGTTGGCTTTAAAGAATCCCAGAATCAGAAAACTGAAGATTCTTTTAGGGAATATTTAACTTAGTTTCCTTTGAGACAAACCAATATAATCGCCCAACCCAGCCCCCAAAACAAAACACACAACATTATAGTCCCCAGTGAACTCTTTCCTCCAAACTCATAGAAAATTCAGTTAGTCTACATGTTAGGTTTATTGACATACCCTATGCTTATTTGCATTTCATGTGTGCTCATGTGTGTGTTCCCCTACACATGTGTGAGTAGGTGCATGTGTAAAATCCTCTAAATTAGGAATTGTATAGCTTCTTTAGCCCTGTCACTGATGTGCATATATTTGATGGCCACATGCTTGATTTCCAGTAGCTCCTCTTTGAGTTGTCCATCCTTTGCAAGTTTTACCTCAGGATCTGGATTTCTATGAGGGATATCTGAGTAGTACTAGATAAAAGAGAAGACAGTTTATCCCTCCCTACATGTGGTAGCTATTTGTGGATTCTGAGATGACCACTTTTAAAGCAACAACATAGCTACTGTTCTGCTCAGCTGTGGTTCATTCTGATCTTTCTTTTATCACAAAGGAAAAGCAATACACTGTATTTTTTTGGTGTTCTTACCATACCACCTGATTCTAGTCTGCATTAAATATCAGAGATGACCAAGGCTTTATAAAATATCTGAAATACCATTACTTAATGATGACTAGAATATTTGGTGTGCTACAGAAATACATGATTTTGCATTTTACCACCTAACTTTAAAGTACTTTTTTGCATTCCTTATAATTAAAATTTTTTTCTGAGAATATAGGGATGAACTAATGTATTCTTAGTATTAAGCAGAATGCCTGGATTTGCAGAGGTGGAGGTGAGGCTCATAAGTTTTTGTTAAATGAGAGAATGATTTGTTACTTACATCTTTATATAGTCAGTTTTAAAGTTAAAAGCTCTAAAAGCTGGATTTTTTTTTACTGCTTTCAACTTTTTAGCAACTGAATGATGAGGTTCAGTACATTATAAAAGAATCAGAAGAGCTAAGTGGCAAAGGTGTCCCTGTGAAAGAGAAGTCTCAACAGCTGAAGGACCTCATTCACCTCCATCAAAAACAGAAAGAGAGAATCCGAGACTACGAGGACATCCTGTACAAGACAGTGCAGTTCCACCGAGTCAGGGAAGAGGTAAGACTTGTCATAGATATCTGAAAGACACAAAGTTTTAAACTATGAAATTAAATATAAATTATTGTATAATAAAAGTCAAATTGCTTATTAGAAGCTTTCCACATCTGGACTTAAAGTTTTCTCTCACTCTACCTCTATCCTCCCTTATATTTCAGCCAAACAGCTCTTTTTGATCCCTCAAAGATGGCATACACATTCCTAACACCTTGACTTTCAGGCTGCCACTACCAGACAGGTCCTTTTTTCCATTCTCCGCAGTCTAGACTTTGCCCCTCCTTCCAACAATCTTATCTCATTTGGAGTGATTTTCTTCTCTTCTTAATTTCCAGAACTTTCATTGTTTATTCCACACATCTGTCATTTTAGCATCTTGATTCTTAATTACTCGCCCCACAACTTAATTGTAAATTCTTTGAGAGAAGAAAATAAATTTATTTTTTTTTTGTATCTCGAGTACCTAACATAATAGAGTGCTCAGTAAAAATTCAGATATTAGCTTCTATTAATAGAAAATGGAGATGTATTGATATTCCTTTAAAATGGCCCCTGAATTTACTCAGATCATAGACCTAGATCTCGCTTAAGTTTTAGATTATGACCAAAAAGTGTTTTCTTCTTTAATAGAACTAACAACATTAGCCCTTCAATATTACTCTATTCATTTGCAGCATTGCAACTCTGATTTGGCCATAATACTGATAATTGTAGATGGGCTTGGTGGCATTTTGACCAGCTTATAAAATATGTTAAAGGAAATAGGCTTCCAAAAAAATCTGTCTTCATAAAAATATGAACTGAGGTTAATTGTTAATGCCTTATATTCCAGCTGGAACATCTCTTTACATCAAGAGGACTGGAGTTTCTGGAACAGCCAAAGGAACTGGATAATGCTCACAATGCCCAGGTTCACCTCATTCGCTCTCAGGAAATGCAGGCACATGTAGACCATCTCCACAGACTAGCCCTTTCCCTGGGAGTGAACATCATCTCATCAGTGCAGCAGCCTGTAAGCAACTTAGAACACCATCCTTCATATCTAGTTATAGTGGGAGGTGGGCTATAATAGGGAGGAAACCAGGCAGATTGCCTAGTACATGCTAAATTAAAAGATATAGTAAACTATTCCTTATAACAAAAGAAAAACATTTAAAGGAGAGAAAAAAAACCCTGAAAATCTGATTATAAAAGTCTTATTTAATACATCTATTCTCATACTAATTAAAAAATTGTAGAGATATGTTGTCTAATACAGCATTCAGTTTTTCACATTTCAAATGTGGCTGATGCAGCTAAGGAATTAAACTTTTAATTTTATTTAATTTAAATGAAAATTGACACTCAGTGTAGTTACTGGAAAACTTTTAAGTATGTTTAGAACAACTTGGATATGGAAATCTACATTTTAAACTATAAATTCTATGAAATTTAAATATAGTTCAAGTATTTCTGATAAAAACTTAATAATAATTGAGATGTACTATAAACACGAAATACCAGATTATCATTAAAAAAAAAAGCCTTGTTAACTTTTTAAATATTTCTTTACATTACATGGTAAAAATTTGATATTTGGACATATTTGGTTAAACTATATTATAAAAAATAATTTCATCTATTTTTTTTTAATTTTTAATGTGACTACTAGAAATTTTAAAATTATTTATGTGGCCCGTGCTTTATTTCTTGAATAATATAGCTTAAGCATTTCAAATTTGGAAGGTATCCCAGAGATCATCTATTCCAGGATACTCATTTTATAGATGAAGAATTAGAGGCCCAGTGAAGCTGCTTTATCCATAAAAAGCCAAAATGAAAGAGCCTCCTGGTAGAGAACAAAGGCTCTTGGTACTGGTCATTGGATCTGCATTATTCCACTAAAATGACCTTAACAAAGGAATCTAAAACAGAAAGAAATAATTCCACATCAAATTTTCATAAATAACACATTTGGACTCAGATTTTTAAAAATATATATATATTCTTCTCCAAATTCCTAATTTGACAGGAGAAATGATTATGTTTCTTCTATGCAATATGCATAACATTAATAAAATCATAATGGCCAATTTTAGTGTAAAGTCTATTTAAAATATCCACTAAACTATGTGAAATGCGCTGAACCTAAAGTATTTGTAATTGAAAGACATCGAAATACAAAATACCTGTCACCATTAATAGAATATTTTTTTCTAAGAAAGAGCTTACTTTTTAAAGAGCTTTATTTTATTAGTAAATTTAAATAGGAAAAAAAAACACCAAGACATCTCACTTTGCACAAGTAATGTAAATTGTTCTCCAATTGTGTGTGGCTTTGGCCTCAGCAGCCCTCTTCTGAATAGAGATTGGAGGACTTGCATAATGAACCAACCTGAGGTTAAGCCCAAGTTGACAGGAAAATTATAGTGCAGAAGATGAATTTTTCTAATGCATATTTTATGCTTTTTGAAGTAAAAATTATACCTTATAATGAATGGTGTCTCTGAGGAGATGGGTGTGATGAGCAGATCTTCAAAACTGAAGCTTCAAGATTGGAAATACAACAATTTGCCTTTCATGTTGGGTGTCTGACTTCTTTCTGAAATCATTATATTCAAATGTGCTTAAGGTAAAAAAAAATCAGTAGCCTGTTGTTTTAAACATCATTTATGAATTTCATGATGCAGGTAAATAGCATATTTGTCTCATTGCTGTTTCGCCCGTTTCTGTTGTCACTTTCAGTTCTCTTTCATTTTTAGAATTCCGCTAATGTGTCTGCAAAGAGCCTACAGCAACAGCTAGACATTCTTGATGGGGAGAGTATGAACTGGCACACCAAAGCCAGGGAGTATCAGCAGACCCTGACATGCAGCGTGGAGTACTGTACCACAAGGGATGAGATAAACGAGGTTGGTGGCACAAGTGACACATTGTCAAAAGCCTCTCTGAACCTAAATTGTGTGTCGAAATTGTACATGTGCACATGCACACACATGCAAGACTCAGACATGTTTTTCACCCTTAACCTTTAGTCCAGAGAGCAATGGCCTCAGGGATCAGAAAGTTTGAGTAAACTTCAAGCTCCTAAACTTGTTGAAGTCAGTGCGTTGTCAATGCCTAGAAAAACCTAGAGTGCAGTATTACTGTTTATCATATGCTTTTTTTCTCCCCCACTTAAATCTTTATAGCAGTCATTTACTTGAGTGATTATAGCCTGTCAGGACAGAAAGGGTGACAGTGTCCCTTTGCAGCCAGCAACGGCCTGTGAGATTCTATTTAAGTACCACTGACTCACAGTGAAGGGATACTAAGGACCAGGCTTTTTGCCTCAGAGGCCCAGATACATACTGGCTACAATCATCACCTTCCCCTAGTCAAACTTTTCTTTCAAATGCGTACCTGTTCGGGATAGCAGGAGTCCTGATTCTTGACTAGTAATTGACAGTAGCACACAAGGTACCATAATTCCAGATTTATCCCCACTTAGAGCACAATGTTTCTGAGTCCATCAGTCACAAATCTATTAGGAAAGAGGGTAGGAGGAGAAGGAAATGGTAAACCTTCTTAAATGTTCTGTTAATGATCAGTTTATACAATCTAGGCCCAACACATGCCAGATATTATCAAACATGAGAGCATGCATTAAAGTTTGAGTAACTAAACTTGAATATGATCTAGTTCTGCAGTGTCCTTTCCTGCAGGTCACATTTTCATAGACCACAGCCAAGGGCAAGAGGGAAGCATGACTAGCAGGAAGCAAGAGGAGAAGAGAGCAGACAATGCCGCTTGGATCCCATTCAACAGGAGGGAAGCACAAACTAACATTAGCAGCAATTTTTATTTTAGCAATGAGCTGGAGGACTGTAGAGTTTCTGCTAAGTCTGTGTTCCAGGAAGTCATTCTGGGCTAGAGATTAATTCAGGGTCTAAATCTATAGCATAGCTTGCCTTCTAAGTTGTAGAATGGCCTCTTCTGGTTTCCATACTGCAGCTAACAGCTCTTCAGTCATGTCTTCATAAGAGAAACAATCTTAAGAACATTATTCTCCCCAAGACTACAAAATTTAGATTCCTAGGCATGAAAACAATTTGTTTACTATCTTTCCCAGTGTTATCTTCTTTTCTCCTCCTCCTCCTTCTCCCTCTTCTCCTTTTCTTCTCATTTTGTAAACTTTTATCCTGCCGAAAATCTCTCTGCTGGCCGTGATGTTCAGCTCTCTGTTTACTGAGACCACAAGTGGAGCAGGCTAGGGCTTATTCCCAGACCCCTGTGGCTTGGTTTTAGTCTCCCTGAAGTGCTATGGCATTTATGGAGTTGGGTCTCCCTGTTCAGGCCCTTTCCACAGTAGTTCTATTTACGGGGGCTGCCTCGTGATGAGCCTGTGCTGGGAGCCAGCCTCAGTGACAACAGATGACCTTTCCAGCCATAGTAGGGATTTCCCAGGATTGTCTGTACCAAAACAGGAATGAGCAACCAGATATGTAAGGATTTGATTTAGGAATCAGGTCTCACTTTAACATGATCTTACGTATCAAAAGCTATTCTTCCCATTTGTTTCTACTTCAACTAACTTTGATGTAGGTTACAGTTTCATATTTAAAGGATCTTTGAACTCTTTGGTTCCTTTCCCTTTTTCTGTCTTGTAAAGATTATAGCAGGCATGTCACAGTGTAGATCTATGCCCTGGACTTTCCAACCATGAAAGCCTAAATGGGGAAATAATCAAAAGGAATATTTTCAGTGACCTTTAGTAAAATAAAGATATGTGTGTTCAAGTTTGTATTGTAAACATCAGAGCACAAACAGGTGGCCAGATTCCAAGTGGTAATAATATTTGAAACCTAGACATTTTTATTATTATTGTCATTAATATTTGGTATAGATACTTAAAACATATGTAAAATTAAAAGCAATATGTTGCACTACTTTTTTTCTCTATAAAAATATAAAATCAGATGCCTCACCAGGGATCTAGACCAAGCATAGCATTTGGTTTTTTTTATCTTGATTTGAAAACACACTGTTTTGTTCCTAATGTGCTAAAAGAGCATCTTAGAAGTTCACAGACCAAGTTGAAATATATTTTGAAGAATGTCTAGTTCAACATCTCCATTTTCAGATGAAAAAACAGGTGTATACGATTTTCACTTGAGCAATGTGAAACAGTACTGCAGAGTCTCTGCTCATAGTGTTTCAGAGATTCAGGTTTGGGCCAGAGGCTAATTAACTGGTCACAAACACACTTGTCATTTGCTAAACTCAGACTTCACCATTCACTTGAATTTAGTCTGTTCACCCACAGCATGATCTGATGTTAAATGTATCCTTTTCCTATGTTTTCCTCTTCTGTCATTATTTTCTAGCATATGTGTTATAAGCTGTTTATATGATCTGATATAATAGCACAGTTTATTTGGTAATTTCAAAATTACTTTCTTGATGTTGGCACAACTAACTTACATAGTTTACTACACTAAAGGTCCTTAGAAAAGCAAAGTGAGGTGTTCTAAGTGTGACTTTTTAAAAATATGATGTGACAATTTCTTAAAGACAAAGAACCATGCTTTTTTGCCTTGATTATTTTTGGATAAAATATTGTTTTTTTTCTAATTTCATATACTATATAATGAGAATTGAGAAATTTTATTTTTTCCATGTCTATCTACTAGAAAACATAGCCTTCAGACTGCCATATTTTCTGGAGTTTTTTTTTTCTCACCCATTTCACATAAAGATACATTTATATGCATGAATGTTGAATTTCTATGTATCTACTATGTATCTTCTTGCCTGGCAACATAAGTTGTTAATACACAAAGCATTACAGACATTCTCTGCCATATTGCATGACAGAACATTATTACTCATTCTTTACGCATCTTCATTTAGAAATGTAATAAGTTAGTATTGAGCACGTTTTCTTCTTGCAATCTGACCAAAAAATTACCTTCACATTTACATGATGTTAATGGAAATTTGTAGCTTGAGTCTCATTATGGGTCACAATTACTTTGCTGAAAAGAATAATGACAGAATTGGGTTGGTATCCATTATCTCAAAATAAATTTGTAAACAGAAGCTTTCATATAATTATATTACTTTAGCCTGAAGTTTTTATACTATAGCAACATCTTACCCAGCAGAGTGTTTTCTAATCACACAAATTCTTTTGTGAATTTGGATAAGTCATTCATCCTAGTTCCAGGGATACAAGGCAGATTAGAAGCAGTAAAATAGAATAAGGTAATGGTACAGCTATATACCCATACACAACTATTAAATTAAACCTCCTGACATTGTATGGTGCTTTGCCATTAACAAAATGACCATGGACAGTCACCAACTAGCAAGAAAGGAAGCAGAAAAAGTGTACAGATGGGCAAAACACCTGATGAGGGAAGCACCATGGTATAGTACAGATAATTATTGTTATTTTCCAGATTGATAACCCTAATTTATCATTTTAAGAAAAGAACTAAATTATTGTCATTTAACATAAATTGCTGTGGCTACTGTGTACTTAGACATAAGTATGTAAAAGTCCTCAGGAAACAGAGACTTAGGCAAATTAAAGCCCATGAGATTTCAGTCACAGCCACTCATTATCAGGCCTCACTGTGGGTTCATTCAATAGTATGTGTAAGAGGATAGGAATGATTATAATTTGTTCTGAAAATGTCCATCCCATAGAGTTAAATTATGTTAAAATTTGATGTTTTACATATGCAAAATGACTCTTCTTCCTAAAAAATACAGATAGCTGAAGTGTAAAATCATAGTTATCATGTTCAGAAAATAAAACTTAAATATATTGTGAACGTACAAAACTTGCAGAGTGGATAAAATAGGTACTACTGAGACAAGCTGCCACCTACAATTTAAAAAGGAACAGTTGTCTTTTCCTTCCACGGTGCCCCACTTTCTGCTGCTATAAAACTGGCCTTAAGCACAGGAAGACAGCAGTGCAGTTGCCAAATGGAAGAAGGGCAAGAAAGTCTTGTCCTGAAATCTCTCCAGCACTGAGGCCTAATGTTCCACCATTAATCATTGTAACAAATCATTCCAGTTAAACTGTGAGGCTTTGGGTTCCTTCATTTCAAATGCAAACGTCTCTGGGAGTTGATAACATCGCAGCTTTCCCTTAGTGAAAACGTACATCAAACAGATCTTTTTATCTGGAGTGGACACAGTGGTGGGCAAGAAATAAAGCTCATGAAGTGGACATTAAGAGAAATAGACTACTTGTTTCATTTTTTGTTTGTTTGTTTTTGGCCAAACATGTGCCATAGTTCTAAAGAAAGCCTTTTGGTTTAAAAACATTTCTTTAATTTTAAAATGTCCCATGTCCTTCACATATTTAAATTGGCCTTGCCAGCAACAAACTCCAAATAATTCATTCTTGTGCCAAAGCTGCCTTAACCAGCTTCATCAACAACTAAGAATGGCAAGCAAGCCTCATGTCTTCAGCCTCTTTCCCAATGCTTATTCTCAAAGAAGCTTTGTTTATTCCTAACCCTGAGAGAGGCTACTGCTCCCTGGAAAACTTGGTAAGGATGCTCATTCTGTTAGTTATAAAAGAACTACAGTATTAAAGTCTTAATATTTTTTTTCTAATTATAGCTATATCATTTTTGTCTGCTTATTCCATAACAAATATGGAGATGCTGAGCAAGTGGAAAAATAGAAAAATCACACTATTCACTAAGGGAAAAAGAAAGCTTTCTCCTGATTTTTTTAAAACACACTTTTAGAAGTTTTATGAATATGAATTATAACAACATTTAAAGATTTCTGATAGGATAAACTTTATCTTGCCCCAAGATTTGGGTGTTTTTTGGCTTATGTGCCCCAGTGGAGCAGTTGTCTTAACTATCGTCAACATTCCCCATTGTTGACAAGCTAACTAAAGTTAGAAACAGCTGCACGAACAATGATACCACAGCCAAGCAACCATGGCACTCAGTTCTTTTAAAAATATGTCACAAGTTATGTGAGGATTAGATGGGAAGTTAAATTTTCATAGAGAAATGTGAGGGTAAGAAAATTAAGCATGGCTATATTTTTCTGAATATCTAGTTGCTAAAGGTAGTTAATGTATGCTGCCTTCCAGTGTGGTCCCAAATTTGAGCTTAAAGGCATGGGATTTAAGATGGATTTCCAGTGAGACCAAAAGAGAAAAGTGCCAGCAACTTCCTCAGAGGATCTCATGTGTCAGAAGGAAACGGGTCCTTTTTTGTATACCCATAGTGCCATGAACATTCTTTGTCCTTATGAATCATCTTCAGTGGAAGTGCATACATTTTGAAGCAAATAGAAATAAAAGTGCACTCATCATTTATTAGTCTTAAATTTCTTAATCCAAAGTAGACTTAAAATTTCATGGTTTAGAAATAAGGGGTTAAGGTTCAACCTTTCTCCATTTATCATGTGGTTTTCAAATAGATGTTGACCTTTCTCATCTAAACAAGCAGATGTAACACAGAAGATGTCAGGCTGATGACTGAAATTTATAACATATATCATGTTCCAGCAAGGGAAAAAAAGAATATAATATTTTGTTTTTTAATTGATAAATATTAGTTATAGGAAATGTTATATCCCTCCTTGTTTCATTTTTAATTTTAATTTTGTTATAAACAGAAATTTTATTTATTGTGGTAAAATACACATAACATAAAATTTACCATCTTAATCATTTTAAGGGTAGAGATCAGTGATATTATGTACTTTTACATTATTATATAATCATCACTACTATTCATTTTCAGAACCTTTTCATTATCTTAATCAGAAATTCTACTCATTAAACACTAACTTCCCACTGAGAACATGTTCTTTAAAGTTACAAGGATCTCTTATTTCCTCCGAAGTAGTGATTATTATGCCCATAGTTACAGACTTTGACATCATAGAAAACAGTTTCTTCCCAAGTTTTATGTGAATAATTCAGGCTATAGTCTCTTTATATAGTCTTTTTAATCTCATAAAGTTTACCCCATTTGTCCTTTCCCACTAAAATCAAGCACATAAATATTAAAACACCAAATATGAGAAAATTCAAATACTAATTATCTCAAAAATATATTAACTGAATGTGATCTTTTAAATATTTTTCTGAGTTCTAATAGAGAAATAGTTTTCAAATATTAATGTTATAATTCTTTCCACTCCTTTAGAATGTAACTGATTTATCAATTTAAATATTTAGTGTGATCTCTGTGCTTAGTTTGTAGCTTAAAACAAATGTTCAACGCATTATTTACCATATAAAATAAACATCTCTGATTAAGTATTGGTGCATCAGGTGCAAAAATTGCATTAGTATGATAATTTTCATGTATACAAGTCTTCTATAGATAATTGTCTCTAAGAAGTGTTGAAAAAAAGGTCAAGATTTTGTTTTTACAATATGCAAAATTCAAAATAAGCATTTTGAGAAAGCAAGCATTGTCTAAGGTGGATGTGTTCTTTTGCATTACAAGTTTAAAATCTAGCAGGTGCACAGTTTTTATTCTCTCCCAAACAATTTATTTGCTGTCATTGAAAATAATTTTAATGTTTTTCTGACTTTTCTTACCATAGCTTAAGTTTATCAACTATGACATTGTTCACTCTTGATGTTGAATGCTTCCAATATAATCTGAAGTTTATGTTTTCTCTGTCCTTCTCTTTGCTGACAATATTGACATTGGCCTGTCAATGTGTTTATTTTTCTTGAATGTAGAGTAGGGCACAGAAGTAGTGTGTTCAATGGAACTGGACGGCTTAAAAGTTTGGTTCACTGTTAAACCTGAGCTATCTGTCTCATAACTTAAGCCCTGTTCTCAATGTGTAGCCATGTACTCTGTTATACACAAATTCGCTTTGTATCTTCGATGACAACCGTCACTTTACTTTTCCATTTCTGAAGGACCTCTGAAGTTAATGGCCTATATCTAAGAATTAAAAATCTTCTGGAAACAAAAAATAATTTTTAGCTAGAATTGGGCAAAAAACTCTTTTCCTAATAAATCTCATAATGAGTTTCCTCTTCCACCCTACTAATATCCTAGGTAGTCTAAATGTCATAATTTCATTGATCTCTGCAGCATGAACAGCTTCTTGGAGCCTTAATAATTTATACATGATAGCTGTAAGAGAACATTGGGAGATGGGACAAATATTAGTACACAGAGAACAGAATGAATAGAAAAATTTATATCAAATAAGTACAAATAAAAAAATTAGAGTTGTTTAAAGTTTATGAAATGTTTAAAAAAAAAAACTTCATTGAGTGGAGGCCTAAGAATATTCTATAACTGGAATCCTAATTATAAGTTACAACTCAAAAGGTACTAAGAACAATTTATAATTACATATATTTTGGGTCTATGTTTAAATTCACATTATATGTTCACTTAGCAGTCTTGTTTTCTATTGAAATCACTCTAGATACATTTTGAAGATTATGGATATTTTGAAATGTTTAAATATTTTGATTTATTACAAGTGAATATTAGTGTTCTCATTTTAAGGAAATTACCTTTCTTTTTATTGATCTGTAGCTCAAAGAGTCATTCAAAGATACCAAAAAGAAATTCAACAATTTGAAGTTTAATTACACTAAGAAAAATGAAAAGGCTCGGAATCTGAAGGCTCTTAAATATCAAATTCAACAAGTTGATATGTATGCTGAAAAAATACAGGTAACAAGAAAGAGCATGTGATTGTGTGTGTGTGTGTGTGTGTGTGTGTGTATTTGTATATAATACTACAATTATTGCAAAATTTACATGTCAATTCTAGATGCCTTATCCTTGGGCCTTTTAATGCATTGGGACTAAAACTATGTTTTTCATTTTTATTGCAATTGAGTTCTTCATGTAACAGATGTAATAAGTTGATTTATCTTTTGAAGTCTGCTCCAGAATGGTTTCTGCCAAACCTACCTAGCTTCTTTGCTTCCATTTTTCCCACCAACATACACACACACAAACACACACATATACACATTCATGCACACATGCATACACCTTTTGTACATTTCTCTTCCTTTCATTGTACTCTCTTCTGTCAGGAGTTTTCTCCAATGTCGTTATAGCTCCTTTAACCTACTTCACTTATCACATGGGCTGGCCAGACTATTTAAATGCCTTTCCCAGGAAACAGTGAACTTACTGAAGACAATTAAGTATATGATTTTATGATTATTGTCTTATTTTTTAATCATAGTATCATCCTCAAAATCTGGAATAGACCCTGGTGTAGAAAAGATTTTCTGTTTGTTTGCTAAATGCTGAATCAATAAACTGTCTGAAAGAAAACCCATTCTTTCCAAAATAAATTTGCAATGATTATGATTTTAATATATTAATGGAAGAAGCTACAAATTTTTTTCCAAGTTTTTCTTCAATATTTAATCATTTGCTAGCCTTTTAAATTGAATTTTATTTTAAAAACTTTTTTTGTCACAGGCTTTGAAAAGGAAAATGAAAAAAGTTGAGATTAAAACTTCTGATTCTTTCTTAAATTATTCAAATAATAAAGTTAATGTGCTTTTGGAAGCCATGAAGGATTTGCAAAAACATGTGGATGAGTTTGACAAAGTTGTAACAGATTACAAGAAGAATTTGGACTTGACTGAGCATCTCCAGGAGATGATAGAAGAGGTATTCTCTTCTTTTGATGTTATAATGTTGCTTAAGAAAATTATGCCACTACTTTAAAACAATGCTACATTGGTATTATTGTGCTCCTTTTCATGATTAATTCCTTAGGATAATTTCCTAAAGCAGAATTGCCAGACCAAAGGGGTTGAATGTTAAAAAGTTGTGATTGTATTGTCCAGTTGTTCTTTGGAAAGATTTTACTAATTTATTCTTATCAGGAACATGTAAGAATTTCTCATTTCTTCATTATCTCTTTAATTCAAGATATTTAACCAGCATAGAATTATGTTCACTACTTGATATTTGTTTAAAATACTCAAAATGACTTATTTACTTCACAGAATTTGTGTTTAGAAAGAAATGGTGATACTAGGATTTTTCAGGTACAAAATTGTTATTGATACTCTTTTTGTTTTTGTTAAGAAGATAAATGATAGTGTACACTTAAAATATATGAAATTTGACAAGTAAAAGTTATTATTTGCACATTTCATGTGGAAGAAACTCTATAACTGAAGTTCTAGAGTGTTCTTTGTAGCCTATTATTCTGAGACACCAACCATCTCTCTTTACCACTAATGTAGTAAAGTTTTTAAATTTAACATCATATTAAGAAGGATCAAGATGATCAATGATCACTCTTACATATATGATATATAGATTTGCTGTTGCTATGTGGCATTTTTTAAAAGCCAGCTTCTTACAGAGTCGTGTGTTTCTATTTCTCACTCAACTTAAGTGCTTGTGGCCTTGGTCAGACATATTCCCTCCATCACAGTTTTTTATTTTTAGTGAGAAACTGTCTCAATTCTCCACAGTGCTTTGAAAATATGATTGAATGTCTTTTATTTTAAAAAGGTCAAATGCTGTTCTTCAGATGGTATTTCTTCAATCTATAGACTAAAACTCACTCTAAAAGGGAATTCATCTGAGTGTTAATCAGAAAATACTTTTTCCATGTAGTGTGAATGATTTCAATTAATTTGGCTAGATTTTGTGTGTTTGGACTTTTTCCTTTTAGCTGATATTTGGATTCTTTTCAGTGTATATCCTTTTTTTATACTACCTACTCTCAAAGGTATGCAACATTCCTCTTAGGAATTACGCTTCAGGCAAACCTAAGAAGAGAGGAAATAAAATGAATTTCCATATTTTTACTTTCTTATCTGACTCTACTATCCAGGTGCAAAGTATATGATCCTATTTTGATGTCATCTATATAAAGGTTTAGAGATTTCAAACTAATATAAATGTCAAGTTTGAGGAAATTAAAATTCGATACTTCATTGGCCAAAATGAAGAACTTGAGAAAGATGATGTCTCTTTAATTTAAGCTTTGTCCCGTTTTAATTTAGTGTCATTTTTGGTGCGAAGATGCAAGTGCCACAGTTATAAGAGTTGGAAAATATTCCACAGAGTGCAAGACAAAGGAAGCCGTGGAAATTCTCCACCAGCAGTTCAATAAGTTTATTACACCCTCAGTGCCTCAGCAAGAGGAAAGGATTCAGGAGATCAATGACCTTGCTCAACGATTATATGGTAGGTCCCTTTTAAGATATCCAATGATTCACCATTAAAGAAATCTATACAGAACCTAATCCAGCAGAAAGCAGAGCATGGCAAACCCTTAGAGCCCTCACTACATCAACTTAAATGCTCCAGATAAGAGCTCATAACCAGCAAAAGTAAAATAGGGAACTACGGAAGGACATCTGTCTGTAGGAGATGAAGCCGATGGATTTTAACTACTATGTATAAAACCCTCCTTCTCTAACCTCTTTTCTCCCCCATTTCTGTTGATCATCTTCAGGATATTAAAGCTATAGCAATATTCAGATTATCAAGACCAAAAATCTAATTTTTACTAGAGTGATTATTTGAAAAACATACAAAACTCCCATAATATTTTATAAAACTAAGACCAAAGTCTACAGCCCTCTCATTTCTATGAGTTATGGTTCATGGACTTAAGAAAGAGCTAGAAAATTTTCCCTTGCCTTCTTTTCATTTGTGGAATAAATAAGAGAATTTTAATTATCACCTCATGGATTCTACTTTCCTCTTCTTTATGACTAGGAAAAATAACACACATATCAGCTGTATTATCTGAGAAGTTTTTCTATCAAAAGGAGGCCCCCATTTAAGAATAGCCTGGGTGATGACAGTCCTTGGGGGCACTGAGGAATAAGTTTCATGAATTCCCTGATATTGTTAACTATGAGACCAAGACTTATTCCCAGTGACCAGGTAAATATAGTCCAGAAAGAAGATAGCAACTAGTGGTACAAAACCTTCATTAGGCTGCCCACAGCTGCTGCCAGATGGGTATTTTCTCTTGTAACATGAAGCACTATCCATAGATAGCCATAAAAATTTTGTAGAACAATACATACTATACTACCTAATATTAAATTGAGAATGAATTACTAATTATTTTCCAAAGGAACAATGTAGAAACATAAATGTAGTAAAATATAGATTAAAAATTAGTGAAAACTAATGTGATATAGCATTCTTACTGCAGTCACTATATAAATATCACTAAAAAATTTTGGAGGCAGTCTATCCTCATGACATTGTACATGTTTTCCTCTATTATTATATTTTCACACTGTAGCATAATTTCCTGTTTATTTGTCTGACATCTCTACAGACCATAAGCTCCTGGAGGGCAAGGGCAGTACTTTTATCACTGTATTTCAGTGTCTATTCAATTTCAGGACACAGTAAGTACTCACAAAGACCCCATTAAAATTACATTTCCTCCTCATCCAGCACAATCCTGTATCCTGCTTTGTTTTGTCTTCTTTCCTGGCCTTTGTCACCAGCTGACAAATTGTATAGTTACTTGATTGTTTCTTGCCTTTCTTCACCAGAGTATAAGCTCCATGAGAAAAGGGATTTTGCCTGTTTGCTGCTTTGTGATGCATACTGAGTACTAAACAAATATTTAATGAATAAATGAATAATTAAATGAATAAATGAATGGCATGAGTCTATATTTTCTGTATGGAATCTATGCATTTTTAAAATTTTGCATCAAGTAAGAATATTATATTGACTCTTGCAGGCCACCTGAGCATTATTAAACTCAGAATTTTAATGAAAAATTTATCTCAAACATTTTTTGAATACCTGTTAGGTACTAGGAGCTGTGATTGACATGAAGACAAATAAAACCTAGTTCCTTCATTCTCGGATTCACAGTCTAGCCATTGAAGACATGATATGGTAAATGCAGTGAGAAAGATATAAATGTATCTTTCAGTCTGCTTGGGCCACCATAACAAAATACTAGACAGGGTGGCTAAAACAACAGAAATTTATTCCCTCCCAGTTCTGAAGGCTGGAAATCTAAGATTGAGGTGCTGACAGGCTTGGTTTCTCCTGAGGCCTCTATCCTTGGCTTGTAGATGGCCACCGTCTTGCTGTCTCTTCACACAGTTGTCACTCTGTGCACAGGCACCACTGGTTTCTCTCTTCTTATAAGAGCACCGATCTTATTGGATTAGAGCCCCGCCCTCATGGCATTTTTTAACTTAGTCTGCACTTTGAAAATCTTATCTCTAAAAATGGTTACATTCTGAGAGATTGCGACTTCAGCATATGCATTTTAAGAGGGACACAACTCAGCCTAACACATAACGATGGGCTAAATAGTTTAACCTAAACTGTGGATTTCCGTAGTCGAGGTTTACATCCCTGGTTCTCCAATTATTATCCTGGTTACCCAAAGAAGGTCTTTTGAGCCTTAGGTTCCTCATTTGTATAACACAGTAGATAATGTACATAAAATGCCTGTGCACTCACTATGTGGTAGATACTTTTATTACTATTCCAATAGGAGGAGATAAAATCCACTTGGGAAAGCTTAAAAATTTTTTCACAAAGATACTCTCATTTGAAGTAGATCTTAAAAGGAAGGTAAGATTTTAACAGCAGAAATAGGAAGTCAGGGGAGGGCATTCTTCATACGGCAAAGAATACTGGGTGTCTGTTAAATTTTGAGGGAAGAATTGCTTGTCCAGTTTGTCCATAGATTAAATATGTGAGAGAATTAGGATGACATACATTTGACAGAGGCAAATTGAAACCATATTAAGGAGGTCCTTTAATGTGTAGTTTTCTAGATAGAAAAGAACTACTGGATATTCTGAACAAAAGAAAACTGATTAGAATGAAGATTTAAGAAAATTAATATAGCAGCTTAAGTTACTTAAAAAGTGACATGGTGCAGCAAGTATAACCATTTTTCTAGAATACCTGGTTTAAAAAAATGCTTTTATTTATTTATCTGTTCAGCAATTATTTATTAAGCACTTACTACCTACTAGCCCTTACACTAGACACTGGAGAGATAAATTCATGCCTGCTTTTTTTGTTTGTTTTTTTGGGGGTTGTTTTTTTTTGCCAGGGATTTGACTTTTAAAAATAGTTTTACTCAGTAATAACTATTTATAGTGCCAGGTAGGTACTAGACTAATCAGGGGGATCATTTCATAAATTATAGAAATGTCTAGCCCCTATCTTGTACACCTGAAACTAATATAAAATAATATAAAATATTAACCATAATTGAAAAAGAAAACACTAAAAAATTTTCTTTTAAATGTCTTTAAAGAGTAGCTTTATTTCTTCTCCTCCCAGGTTTTGAAGAAGGGCAGAAATATGCTGAGAAAACAGTGGCAAAACACAAAGAGGTTCTTGAATCTATTACTGAATTATGTGGCTCTCTCATGGAGCTTGAAGAAAAGTTGAAGGTAATGTCGGCTTCCCAGAATATGTATTTTCATGTGATATAAATAAAAATGTGTTGATCAAGTATTTTCTGGTGCAAAGATGTTCCAAAGGACATTCTCAAGGGACATAATGTGAACATTTGTTTCACAGCTTTCTAACATAATTATCTGGGTGTTTCTGATAATTAATTCTGGTTTTTTTCCATCACTGCAGAGAAAAACATTACTGAGAATGAGGGCTAAACACAATTAAGATGTCTCGTTTACATTTTCATGGATCATATTCTAAAGGATAAATGTGTGCCATTAAAATCAAAGAAAAGTCTGTATTAAGTAGCCTTATGTTTAGGTTCATAGATAATGAATGTAAGGTTTTTCCCTCCAGATTGTCATCCCAGAGAAAATAAAACTAATTTTCAGGTATTATATTCGTTGAACATTTAATGTAATCTTTAACATTATTCCTGGAATAAAAATTGATGTTAAAATATAGAGAAAATATATTTATGTCATGTCTAGGCAAAATCCAGTTGAAAGAGACATATATATAGTTTTGTCTATGTCATGTCAAAAACTGCATTCATAAGTGCTGTTTTTATAACTGGCTGAAAGAACTGGTTCTTTTGAGTGGAGAAAATGGCAAAATAATTAAGAGCACAGGCTTTAGAGTAAGATCTAGCTGCTTAGAAATACCAACTCTCTAGATTATTGGATTTGTGATTTGGGGTAAATTACTTGATTTCTGTGAGTCTCAGTTTCCTGAACTATAAAATGGAGGAAATAGGGGAACCTAACTCCAGGGTGAAGACATCCATCATTATTGTTGTTGCTGTTGAGGCATAATGGTGCTCTTATAATTCAGGGCAGAATTATTATTTCCAGCAACTATTTTTTCTGTATGAATTTCCATTTCATAAACTTAAATACCCATTTCATTCTAAATAGTTTGTTAACCTTTCAATTCAACCAAATTTTCTTTCTCCTTTGGTTAAGAATCTAGACTTTTTCATTTTTGCCATTTAAAAAAACACTGCAACAAACATTTTTATGCATATAGTTTTTTCTTTCTTTTATATTATTACCTGTGCATAATTCTCCAAAGCAGATTTGGGTAAATGGTCATGAAATTGTTAATGTTTATCTATACCCACACATATATAGTATATAAATTATTAATGTTTCTAATATATATTTTTATATTGCTATTCATAAATCTTTATCATTATAATGCTACCAGTAATGTATGAATGTGCCATAGAGCTTATATCATCCTTTCAACATTTATCATTTCTTCCCCATCTCCACCCCACCTCCTGAGGATCTGTGTCTTCTGACTTTCAACACACAGTTTGCAAATCTCTGCTGCCTCTGACTCTTTGCTCTCTGTCTTCTACAACATCCCTCCCATTTATGAATCTTCAAGTAAGATTCACTTAATAAAATCTACTCTCTTAAGTTATCTCCATTTCCAGCTTTTCACTTTTATGGCTGTTCTTCCTGAAAGTTGTTTCCATTCCTTCTCCACACTTCCTCATTTCCCATTCCTTCTACACCCCATGTAGTCAGGATTACACCCTCTCCTTCTCATTCCCAACCCATCGCTTGGATTCTCTTTTGCACTGGTCAGGAGCCCCCTAATTACACAGTCTAGCTAGATTGCCTTTCCTAACTACAATTCTACTAGTGTCATTTTTACATTCAAAACACTTCACTACAAACTCTTTATTGTTTACCAAATAAAGTTCAGATTCAAGCCATTCCAATGTTCTGAGGCTTCTACAGTCATCATAGGTTTGTTCCTGTCTCACTAGTCTGCTATCCCCGTGTTCCCAGGTTTCCTGCTTCTAAACCTTTACTTCAAACACATGTTCTTCTGTCTCTGCTTATCTAAATCTTGCTCTCTCTCTCAAAGCCAAATTCTAATACTGCCTTCTCCACAACTCCTTCCTTAGGTGTTTCACCCCCTCTCAGCTCTCCCAGAGCATTTGTGTTCTTTCCTATCATAAGCATCATATATAGCTACCATTACCATCTCAACCCTCCTACTTGATTATATTTGAGGAAACTCAATAGCTCTCTTCAGTTCAGTATCCCACATGTTCAACACAATGCTTTGCCTAAAGCAGGTTTTCTTTTTGTAGTAAAAACTTAAGGGATTGGTACAGGAAAGAATTATTCCGTAGCTCAGAAAGGTTTGATTTGGGTGGGTATAAAAATGAGGAAGGGCCTCTCTGGCAATAAAAATAGGCATCAGCATTGCCCTTACGATTTGCAATCTGAACAAAAGTTCATCAGAGAATGCTTACTAACACTTCACAGGTGTTTGCATAAGAAGCATAAATGTCTAGCTCTTATGTCTTTAAGGCTGATGCCATGGCTCTCTTTTGCAGCGGTCATTAAAAATTATAGGCCCAGGATTCCCTGTCAAGGCTGAAATAGTGATAATAATTATTTCTATTTATTATAGCAATTTGAGATTTACAGAGGAGTTTCATATATATAGTCACCAACATGTATGTACCAGTGATTTCCAAATAGCCTTGTGGTGGAATCAAGTCAAATATTTTTGTTTGTTTTAGAGGCGAAGTTCAAAGAGGGTAAAAGTGCTTTGTTTAGGCTCCCATGTTAGCATTAGTGGATCTGGAATTCAAACTTAGATATATTCAAAATCTAATATTCTTTCCACAACAGCTGCCATTTTGGTATCAAGTGTATTAAAATAGAGTGACTTATCCAGTGATACAAACCAGTTTTAGAGTTAAAACTAAAAGCTGAATATCCCCAGAAATGAATTTCCCAAATCCTCTGAGTCAGTGTAGAATGTATACCTTGAGGAGCATGCCTGTTTTCTTAAGGCTCATCTAATCATCTAATGACCACATTCCAGGTGGAATAGAGAATCTTTTGTTGTAATATAATCATCATCCTAAACTGATGTCCTGTCACTTGGCATACCTGTGGCTTCTTTCACCTTCACAAAATCTTCTCAGCCCTCACACTAGCCCCAAGGTAGTTTGTAAACCCCCTCTACCTCCATGATTAAAATGGAGCCCCATGAAATGTTGGAATAAAATATCTTGACTCACATGAAACATCCTTTATTTTCAATTTTTTTTTACTGTAGTGATATTCCCTTCCTCTTTTCATGACTCTCCCAAACATTTTGTTGTGTAAATTTCCTGAATTTTTTGCTTTCTTCTCCATCAAAGATCTTTAGTCATTTCTGCCTCATTGCTGCTCTCCCAGATACTCCTATTGGCATAAACTGCCATGTGCAATGATTTCTTTCTCTAGAAACTACTCCTGTAGGTGGATCCTATTGTAACAATGTATTTTTTCCTGTTGGGCCTTTGAACAAATAAAAATTTTTCTTAAGTCAAAGGAGTGAAGTATGAGGGAATCATGAGTGTGGGGGGATAATTTTTTAAATCAATCACAAAAGTGAGTACATCAGTCTCTTGTGGAATACATTTACTGAAAGGTTGCAAGTGGCCTCTGTTTTATTCCAAGTAGTTATTGTATGGCACTGTTCCTCCAACTTTTCTGGCTTAAGCTCTCACTAACCATCACTTGTACAGCAGGGAGACATTTTGAAAATGAATCTGAGTTCGATAGACTTCCACAATGACTGCATTGACCTACTGAATGAGCCAGTGAGAAACAAGCAGATGATATTCAATAAAGAAATGAATAAGGTAAAGAAAACTATATACCTCAACTATTCACTACTTTTGTTTTGAAGCTAGAATCATTGTGCATTGCAAAAAAAAAGTGAATTGACGCCTTCTTATCTATCTGTATCGAATCTCCCAATGTAAAGGCAGTGCCAGTGTCCTCATTCCTTACTGCTTTTCTACCACTTACTTAGTCCTTCTCCCATATTATATTTTCTTAGGAGCCCCTCCTAATGAATACTGGAACCATACCATTTTACAGTGACTTTGTGATGGCCGTTCAAACACCATACTGTCACCCCAAACCACTTCTATTTCTATTTTTAGCTGCATTTTGCATAGTCCTTTTATATTCATTCCCAACTTCAGATTTCACTTCTCCCTCTTTATCATACCGAGATATGATTTGGTTGTCTTACAGTACCCATTAAAAAAACCTTAATACATGAAATTAAGTTGTATCTTGTTCCTATAGAATCTTTATTTTAAGGTATTTCCAGGCACTAAAGTATAGAATCCATCAGAAATTATAGGGACTAAAGTATCTAGAAAAATGTTCAAATTACTTTAAAACCTATGCATTACGGATAAATTAAGCATGTAACAAAAACTTTAAATACTCAAAAATGCAAATGTACTATGATATCAAAAGTGTTATTTAAATCATCTCAATGGATTTTTGGCATAAGTTACACACTATTCAAAGCTGCTAGACTATAATTAGCTCTTGACTTCTTCCAGTGCCAGTTACTTTCTCCTGTTCTTTCCTTTCCCAAGGAATTGAAGGAACAAGCAGAATCAACATTCTCAACTGACACAAATTAATAGAATATACTTTTTGTGACTTGAGTCTTTAAAACAAAAAACAAAAAACAAAACAAAACAACAACAAAAAAAAAGACCTCTCCCTAGTTTTACAGTTATCTCATGGAGAAATAGTTATTTTTTCTTGAGCTTCATTATAGGTCCTTTTTCACAGGTTAAATATATGCAAAGATCTAGTTCAATTATATAATCACCTGGCATCAAGAACCATTAAGCAAACTGCCTTTTTATGGGATGACCTTGATGACCTTGAGATACTTAAACCCTAGTCCTTCCCTGAGCAAAGGAAAGGTGCCAAACCTCGGGTATCTTTATGGACCTTCATCTCATATCATGTGGTCATTGGTGACTCTGACTGAGCTAAATTGGAATTTTTCAGCCTCAGCACTATTTTGGCCCAGAGAATTTTTCGTTGTGTGGGACTGTCCTGTGCAATGTGGGATGCTGAGTGGAATGTATGGCCTGTCCAGTCATGACAACCAAAAACGTCTGTAGAATTGCTAAATACTCCCTGGGGAGCAAAGTCGCCCTCTATTGAGACCTACTAGTTGAAATAATAAAGAATAACATTAAGTGGATCACATTGTCTTAACTATGTTTCTAAGAGACACTAAACCCAAATTATTTTTTTAATTCTGCACATTTTTTTACAATGTGAACCACACATGTTTACTAAGGTTAGAAATGAAAGTTATTGCTACCAAAGCACACTGGCTCATTTATAAAAATGTTTTTTCTTGCTTTTATTTATTTTTCTTATAGGTTATTTTATAGGTCAAATATACTGATTCCCAAAAAAAGCATGTGGGCAGATAATGAGAAATACCATGTGAAAAGCTTGTCTTGGAATCACTTAGTTCAATTCTGACATCCTTAAATAGTGATGACCTTCCTTGGAAAATGATTTAAATAAGAAAGAACAATTCCACGAAAGTATTACAAGAATGTATTAATCATAGCGCTTCTCATTTTTCTGACCCTAAATTGCAGCAGGTAGAATCAGTCAATTCAGTAAATGCAATGCTCATTGCACTGCCAGCAGATTAGTGATGATGTTTTATGCCCAAAGTGAGGTCCATAGCTAAATCCTCAGGAGTATGTGAACACTCCTAAGATTAAATGGAGGCACAGAGTATTAAGAGACTCACCTAGAGTCACTAACTATTCAGAAAAAGATGAAGGCTTGTGATGCCAGAGATTAGAGTTATAGAATTTTCCACTAGAAGGAATTTAACAATCGTCTGATCAAATCTCACTTTACAGTTGAGGAAATTGAGGCCAAAGGAGATTAAATATTATGCCCTAGAAAAATTAGAGAAAGTACTGTCAGAACTGGACAGGCAGCCCAGTTCTCCTGAATTTCAACCATATAATTTGCTCTATAAGACCAACTGCTGCATAGAAATAAGCTATTTTGTAATGATACTGTAAATTCTCATGCCAAACCTTTCCCCTCTTTGCATTCATCTGTTTAAGTGATGATTAACAAAACAATGGCGTGGAAGTATTTTTAAATCAAACATTTTAGTAGAGTGCTCTTATCAGGCCAGGTGAAGACAGTTCCTGGGACCTTCTCCTCTAATCTTGAACACTTAGTAGGTAGCGGGGAGATGTTCTTGAGACATTTGCTTTGGAAAAAATTAAGGAGAAGACAAAGTATTCTATTCACCTTTCTGTTCTCTTTTACCTTGTCTACTCCATGTGCCCAAAGGTACCAAGTCACCTCTTGTTTTCCCAAAGCCCCTTCCAAATTCCCAGAAATGCCTTTCATAGACCAAGACTGATGTTCAATATCTTCCTGCTTACCTTCATTTAATTTTCTTTATCCCAAGATAAGACTATTTACTGAGATATTTTGGAAGGTAAAGTCTTGTGGCATTCCTTTAAATTTACCACATAGATGGCTTCTCACTCTGTGTACTTTGAGAATTGGTGCTATACACTTAGTTCGATGGCTGTAGAATATTATTTTATGTTCTCTCAAACACTACTGTTTGCCTACATGGAGATGATTGTAAATCCAGTGATTATCTTCATCAGTAGAAAGTTCAGCAATCTGGACTGAGATAAATTTTGAGACTATAGATTTAGGGTTAATTAAAATTTAACTGATCACTAGATATAAAAGTCGGTGAGATCTTTGCAAGGAGATGCATATAGAGAAAATTAAGAAACTTAAAGACAAGATCACACATTATTTATATATTTAGAAGGTGAGAAAAGAAAAAGGAATCAACAAAAAAGTCAAAGAGCAAAGATATAAGGGAAACACATTGAAAGTGAGTTGTGATTTTGTGAATTAGAATTAGATCAGAGTTTCCCAGCCATTTTGCCAGAACCCATCAAATTGATGCCGTATCTGCACAGAGTTATTTATATTTATCTACCTTTTTCTAGAAACATACACATACACATTTTTTTCTACTGATAGCAAAAATGGTTTTATAGTTGGGAACTGTGAAAAATAATTGTTATATGTGAATGTTAGTGAACCATTGTCATAAAAGAAAACTAGTAGACCCAGTGAAGTATAGCTCAGTGGGTTTTAAAAGGAATTTTT
Organism: Cynopterus sphinx; assembly: GCA_030015415.1. NCBI lineage: Eukaryota > Metazoa > Chordata > Mammalia > Chiroptera > Pteropodidae > Cynopterus > Cynopterus sphinx. Next base: position 166,332,994 of record CM057379.1, on the reverse strand, counting down.
TAACATTCTATAATGATTTAAAAACTGAAAGCTGATTTACATTTGAGAATGAAAGCAGAAATGTCAAATGCCAAGATGGATCTACTCAAAAAAAAGTTGTATTAAACTCACCTTACTGCCTTCTGAGATGATTATTTAATAGGTAATTCTAGGTTGGTGACATAGGCAAAATTTATTAATGTCATTAGGAAGTCACTTGATAACCATACTCCTGATATCTCTCTTAAGGTAAAGGGAGAAATGTGAACCGAATGAGAATTTGGTCTGGTTATAATTGTACCTAAGAGTGTTAAATAGTTCATCAGTGTCAACCTGGAAGACAGATTATCTTTTGAGGGGAGACATCTGGCTTTGTCCTAAACTCTGCAGCGTTCAGCATTATCAGTGGTATTATTGGACAGAGGAAGTGAGAAATTTTGGTTGATTAAAAACTCAGTATGAATCAACAGTCCTATGTGTTTCTCATAAAAACAAAAAGCTAACACTTTAGTAAAAGCATGTCATATGTGAATCGAAGAGATGATAATTCAACTGATTACTTCCCATCTGGAAAGTAAACAAATTCTGAAAATAAACATAGTTATGGGAAAACATTAATAAGTTGAAAAGTGTCTAAAACATTTTTGAGAAAATTCTCTTCCTCTTATTGTTAGTAGAGATCATCTGGTATTTTCTGTGGAAAGTATTTTTCTACTTTAGGAATTATAGAGAGGAATTACAGGGAGTGAAAAATAATATCCTTGAATTTTCTTTTTGAGTTTGACATCATCTGAAAATGAGACACAGAAGTCAGAAATTAATAACCAGTAAAAGTTGGACTAGAGGATATGCCATAGATGTATCTAGTGGGTTTCTCAAAACTTCATCTCTGATTTAGATGGACTTGTCTACTCAGCAACACAGGTACATAACTAGGTAACCACAGGCACCTCTGCAGGGGTTTTTCATACCTTATAGCCAATGTGAATGCACCTGTTTGGGAGAAGGGAGATCCAAAAGAGAGAGCATCAAAGTGACACAACTGACCATGCTCAGTCTCTTCTTTCAAACCCACAATTAGATAAGTCAGTTTCACCCCCAGGAAGGAGTGAGTTGTGGGGAGACTAGCCCGGACTTTTATTTGAGTTTCTCTCCTAGGCTTTTTGACAAATTTCAAACAGGTTTAAAACATTATTATTCTTTAGAAAGGCATAGGTTACCTGAAGTCAGTAAGAGCTGCCTGTCTCTATATGACCCTTAGATCAACAAATGTCCTTGCTTCTCTGTGAAGCGGCTTGTAGACCAGTAGGAGCAGGACCTCCCAGAAGGTGACCAGAATGATGAAAGTTCCAGGAGATAATCTGGGGGTTATAGGGGAGAAATGGGTTAGTACAAAGAAAGAGATTGAGAGGTTGTAGGACCAGTTCTCTAAATAGTCAAAGGACCACTGCAAGAGGGAAGCAGGTGGACACCTCTGTTATTCCAGGAGGCCAGTTCAGATCATTGATGGATACTGAGGGGAGCAGAACTTGCTAAATATAGGAAGATATTCTTAACACAGTAAAGCATAAAAGTATTTTCAAAGAAAGCACCCTTTCAAAAAAGTGTTCAAACAGAGGCTGCCAGAATGTCAGAGGAGATTTTTAGACTAAAAAGGAAGTTGAGTCAAAGTCCCTATGAAAAGGAAAATAAATATTCTACTTTCAAGAAGAGATCAAAAGAAAGGCAAAACCAAGCTGTAGTAGGGAAAACCAAAAGAGGGAGGGGCATTCCTACTACATATGTATTTATTTAATAACTTTTTTCAATGAGACAGACTTTTAAGAACTCTGGCTTATAGACTGAGAATTTAAACTTATATCAAATGGGTAAATGAACCACTTTCTCTAAGCTGTGTTTACGCTTTCTCTGAAAATAAGTCATATCTGTGGGGCAGTCGAAGGAGCATTGTTTTATTTTTACTTCTAATCCTCAATCTTAAAACACATTTATTTCTCAACAATCACTTTTAAAGTATGTCAGGAGCCAGACAATGTGCTTAAACGAAGAACTCAAAGTCCAGGCAAGATATAACTTTCTTATGTGCAATCAGTGCAATTGGACAAAGACCAGTGATTGTTACTTAAGCAAAAATGCAGCCTAAATGCTGAGAAAAGGCAAAGATATCGGTAAATGTAAAACAAGCAGGTCAGGATAGATGAGATCCCTTTCAGCTTCAATGCTCTTTTGAATCTATGCCAGAGGGTATATTTGAGCCTCTTCTTAAACCAGAGATGGACATGGATTAGTGGGGAGAAACACTAGAATAGTGTTAGCATGAGGTGATGTACTCCTGTACTCCACATGGGACAGAAAGATAAGTGGCAGGCATTCTTCTATTGTATCTTGGTGTGTTCTTTAGTGAAAGGTCATAACGTGATTTTCCATTAATATCTCATTTTCCTACTAGACTATCAGCTTTGTGAGGGTAGAGGTGATATTTACTTTTACTCACCATTTTCTCTCTCCAATGGCTAGTACCTAGTATGTAATAGGCGCCCAGTAAATATTTTTTAAAGTAAGAATAAAACTAAGGGGTTTTAAGAAAATAAAACCAATCATTTAAAAATGGCTTTCTCTCTATGAAGTAACTAGAGTTGTCAAATTCATAGAAACAGAAAGTAGAAGGGTTTGGGGAGGAGGGAGAATAGAGAATTCATGTTTAGAGGGTACAGATTTTCACTTTAGAAAGATGAAAAAGTGTTGGAGATGATTAGTGGTGATAGTTGCACAACAATGTGAATACACTTACTGCCACTTACCTGTACACTTAAAAATGGTTAAAATGGTAAATTTTAGGTTATCTATATTTTACTACAATAAAACATAAAATAAAAAAGAACAACTTTCCTGGAAAAGGAGAAGGGTAATTCTAGTAGATTCTGAGGGATCACCTAATGAGGGAGCCTCTGAATTTTATTTTAGGTTTAAATTGTTTTTAATTTCTTAAATTTATTGGAGTGATATCAGTTAATAAAGTTATATAAGTTTGAATGTGCATTTAAGAACCATGTTCGCCTGAAGTGTAGACAAATAAACCAAAGTAGAATTTGCTGGTGGAAGGAGACTTCTCAGATAATGATTTGAAAAGACATTTATCCAGTCCAACCCTTCATTAGAGGTGATAACTAGAACTGTCCCTCTTCCATTTCACAAGGTCTATCACATTTCACTCAGAGACTGGAGGTCAGTTTACTGATTCCTTAGTCATGAGATGAGACTTTGTCCAGGTTAAATAGACAAATGGTTTCAAGTTCTGTAATGTTTGAGCCAGGGTCAAGTTGAGTTTGAGAACTGGAAAAAGAAAACTCAGTGACTAACTCAAAGCCTTGACTTTTTTGTTTGAAGAAGCAGGAGCATGTAGCAGATATTTTGGCCATCAGTGGAACAGGAGAGGGTCAGCTTCCACAGGACCTGAAGCATCTGTCTTCTGGCAAAGAGAGTAGCGTCCAAGGCCTGCTCCAGCCTGCAGACATGCTTTTACAAGAAGAACATGAGTGTGTCTCACCTGATGACATCTCCTTGCCTCCACTCCCAGGAAGCCCTGGTTCCCCCCTCATGCTATCTGACATGGAAGTGGAAGAGCATGCCAGCCCCTCCCTCAGCCTTCACATAAGCAGCTACAGGATGCAGATGGGGGCCAGCCTTCCAGGGGAGGCCCAGGAATGTGACCTTCCACCACCTGCTGCTTTTGCTGATACTTGCAATGATAAGAGGGAAACATTTTCAAGTCACTTTGAGAGGCCTTACCCTCAGTTCAAAGCTGAGCCCCCATCAACCTCCAGAGTGTTTCTGGAAAAGAGTACTGCCATCTGCGAAATCAGTGCCGAACATCCAGAGAGCATGTCGAGTGAAGTGCATGAAAGAGCTTTACAGCAGCACCGGCAGGCTCAGGAAAGTTTGCTAGAAACACAGGAGAAAATGCATGTTGATAATAACGTCACTAAAACCCAAAATAGGCTGCATGCTTCCCAAGATGCATACTCGGGCCTCAGGTTTCAATCAGGCCCCAGCCTGGCCTATCAGAGGCAAATAGTTTCCCAAGAGATTAAAAGTACATCAGCAGAAAACAGCATGGTCAGCCTAGCTGGCCAGGCACCTAATTTCTCCAGGCTCCTGTCTAATGTAACAGTTGTGGAAGGATCTCCAGTGACTTTGGAAGTTGAAGTAACAGGATTTCCAGAGCCTACACTGACATGGTGGGTAGCCTATAATGACAAGCCATAAACAGAAACAAACTGAATACCGAGCAAATCATTCATGTGCCTTAACTTAAAAGTGTAGGCATAGCTGATTAATATTCTGCAACACTGCAACTCTGCATGATTCAACCTCACATCCGACCTCCAAATCTCATTTTAGTAGCAGCATGACTAATACCCTGAAGAAAAAAAAGTAACCATATAAAATAATAATTTAACAAACTCCAAAAACACTGCAACTTAGTTGTGTTGGGTTTGTTTGTTTGTTTTTGTATCGGTTTAACATTCCACATTTCAAAAGATAGTGGGTTGAAATTCTTTTCTATTATTTATTTTTACATAAGCATAAAATTTTCTTGGTTTAGCATCCCTTACTCAATTAAAAAATATAAGAATTTGAGTGTTTCCCTTTTCTTTCATTTACCTATATCTTTTCTCTTCCCAACATGCTACTTTTGCAGTATTTGTTTTTTTTCGCTAAGATTTCTTTTTATAAATTTCTTCAATGTGAGAGATGGAATAAAAATATTTCTTTTACAGTTACTCCCAGTGACAGGTAATAAACACATTTTTGAAAGGTGGTATAGTAACTGAACTGTGAACAATATGATTTCACTCCAGAGACATTATTTTTTAGCCTATTTGTTTTGATAAATATACACGGCAGAATACAGGTTTTGAATCACCTACTGTTGTTATAAAAGCAATTCTGACTTTCTCAATTCTTGGGTTACTTTTAAACATTTAGAAAATTTTCATTTTAAGTAGATTTATTTGAGGACAAAGTTTTAAATTTGTGGAAATGATTTTATACTTTTAAATTAAAATAAGTAAAATAGCATTATTTATCATAATGTTTTAGTAGATATTAAAATAACAGTTTAAATTCTTGTGTATGCCCACTGATGATACACAAAGTGTGAATCGGTTAGCTAAAGAACTTATGAGAAAACTGATTTCTCCGATTATTAATAGAAACTACATTTGTGCCAAGTGCTACCATTATACTTTTTATTTTTTTGTTGTTGTTTTTACCATTGCATGTTTTTTATAGATCAGGAATTTTATATTTATGAATTTAAAAGATATTTAATTCATTATTAAATATCAGTTCACCCCAAAGAAAAATGTTGTCTGACGTATTTTTTGTTTTTGTTCACATGGCCAATGACTTGGTTAGTAAATATTATTGAAAAACTGTTGCAACTATAATATTGAAGAACTTATGAAAACAAAATATCTTGTCTTCAGATTTAAAATTTTGCTCAATTAACAACTAGCAAGCTATCAGGGAATCATACATTTGTAGGATGTTCATAAAAATGCAAAATTATCATTTGGGCAATAGGAACAGAAAATGATTCAGGTTTGTCATCACTTGTGTAGTAGAACATAGATATCAATAAATAAACTAGAATCTAGAATATATAAAATTAAAAAATTATTTGCTTTATAAAAAGGTGCAGCTAAGTGTTCATGTTCATAGGAAACTTAGAAACATGTCATTAACAGTAATATTCCAATTGCATAAATGCCTTTTATAATTAGAAATCATTTTCTTCTAATGAAATTACTTTACAAAAATTAAATGAACTCATTTCTCCAGGACATGCTGTATAACTATCTTCCTCTAAAGCAGCAAATAAGGTATTCTTGTGTGGCTCTTATGGGATGAATATAATGAGGCAGATGAGTCTCACTCCAATACAAATTCCAGTAGTCACAAGCTGCTGTTCCATAGCAGCTGAAAGAATGACACAGGCCAAATAGGAGGGTGCCATTTCATAGTCTAGATAATTGCCATGAGCAAATGGTGGCCCAGTATGACCAGATGGTCTGTTTTTTTTTTAAGAGTAGTTGGATATCTGAATTTTCATGTGCAATATTCCAATTGTTAAATGCTGTCAGAAAATTCAATTTTTTAAAAACATGGTCTGAGCCAATCCAGCACTTCTCCATCCACCACCTGCCAACCTCTGCTTGGGGGATAAACAACCCTATTGGAATTCGTGGTGGCTGCAAAGTTCCTCCCACTAGAGAATATTTCAGTGGTAATGGGCCTCTTTGTAATGGTTTTTACAAATTGGATATGATATGAATAATATCCAATTATTGAAATAGTAATCCTGATCTTAAAAACTGACTCTCTGCTTCAGGTACAAGAAGGGCCAGAAATTGTCTGCAGATGGACACTTACAGGTTTTACACAAGGAGACAAGACATTCGGTGTTCATTCCAAAGGTATGCGGGACAGATGCAGGCCTCTATGTGGCTCGGGCCCAAAACTCTAGTGGCATTCTCTCTTCCAATGTCATCCTCCGTGTAACAGGTAACCGCAGGCCACCAATCACAAGAATAAACTGGATAACACTGTGTGTCATCTATGTTAGTGTGTCCCTAATATATTGGCTGCTCACACAGTAACTGTGGGATTGGCATCCATGGACATTATTCTCACAAGCCTAAAGGACAATACAATTGTTTATTTTCCTGCATCTCCCATACAGCATCCCTTACCAAGTGTACCTTCATCCCAGCCATATTGCTCGTTGGCTAATAGCACTGCTCGGTGAAATAATCCAGTTTTCTTTAGTACTTTAATCTATTTGAAGAGCTTGGTAAATTATTTGCAGTGGATAATGATACATTTGCTACATTTGTATTCTAGAAAGAGACGTGTTTAATATAAAACAAGTACAATTATGCTATTTATTCCCTCCTAATTTAGGAGCATGCAGATCAAGGTTCACAGCATAGAGACGTGAGTCAAATTTCAAATCTATGTTTGAAAATTTATTTTTAATTGCAGTCACAAACATCTTTGTAGAATAACTAGAAATATTTAACTGAAGTAGTAATTTTTATTATTGCATTAAGTGTCCTTTAATTTTTGTTTCTCATGTCTTGTTCACTGAAATACTTTCTACGGAGTTTCAACATGGCCTACATTCCTGAATCTGAGGATGCCACTGCAAATAATCACTCCTCATGTTGCTCTCATGGGTTTGACATTGGGGAGTAGATGTGCCTTCACATCTACTTTAATATGGAGTTTTAAACTTCTATTAGCTATGCATGTCATAGAGCAAGATGGAACACAGGCCATGGATATGGAATGACATTATTCCTGTCACCCCATTGACATGATTTGGGCAGCCATGCGTATAAAACTTTGACCAATTTCTCCTGCTTCTAATCTTGATTCTGTTGCTGACCATTTTTGCGGCATATAGTAAAGCATCTCAGTGCCTCAGTTTCCCATTTGAAAAACGCTTCATCATCTAACTTGGGCAAGTGAGAGTTTTCATTTCAAATCCTATAAAGATCTGGAAAATGAAAAGCGTGCTTTAAAGACTAAGGGTAATTATATTATTATATTGTTTAATGAAACCTGTCATAACACTGCCTCCTATTCACTATGTCTCTTTGAGATGTTGTTTCTTAAGAATATTAAAATTAAAGGAATGGTGTTAGTATGTAACCTCCAATTATCTGCATGTGAGAAAAATGATATTTTATGAATTGATACTTAAATTTCTAATTTCTTAAGATGACATCCTTTTCAAAGACTTGAAATTAAACTCAGGAGGTACATTTAGTATGATTGGGGGGGGAGTATATAGTAAAGTGATATATAATGAATTCTATCCTTTCTTATAATTATCACTGTAATAGCATAGAATGTTTTATGCCTTTCTGAAATATATTATTCAGAAAAGATTATCTTTCAGACTCCTTTTTAAAACAAATATGAATAAAGAGAAGCATTTGTTCATTAGATTTTAAGCATAGTCATGGATTGCTAGGGTAAAAGTCTTTAGTTGAAAGAATAATTTATTATAGTTGTATTGATAAAGAGAAGGAATGAATTATGTTTGTTGTAAGACTGTCTACAAATAATAAAAATATTTAAATGTAATATATTCAAGTTGATATTAAAAATTACTGAATGTTATCTGAAGACATAAAATTTGGTTGCATAAAAAGTTGGCATATTTTTTCATGTGCTACATATTTAATTTAATTAAAATATTAGATCTCTTATTTTGCTTCCATACTTTGACAGCTTATATATATAGCATCCTAGGGAATTGATCGTTTCTTAACACTCTTATCCTTTTATTCCAGTTTCAAGTATTTTGCATATTTTTCCTAACTGCTATTCTCATGCTGAAGCTAAAGAGTGAGACTTGTTCATGTCCAAAGAGAGCAGGCAGGGCCAGGACAAATTTTTAACCACCTTCTATCTCTTTCTTATTGGTTTAGTGAGATCTTCTTTTCCATTTTCCCATCAGCTTGGTTGAATTTGTGGTATGGGGTTGTTAGGGCATGGGAATTGCTGGTTTGTTTTACCTGTTACATGCCAGTTAATGTTAATCCTTTAGAGAATAGGGTGGGATATACATATATTTAAGGTATATGAACAAATAAGGCTTATAAAGCCCCTGATACATTTATGTATATATCAAATGTAAGAATATGAATATATATACAGAGATATAAATGTACATACATACATAGATGTTTTTCTTGGAGAAAAACATTATGCTGATATTCAATATATCAGGTAGCTATCTGTGTATCTATCAGTGTCTATCTGCTGTCTATCTATCCATCCATCCATTCATCTATTCATCCACCAACCTACCTACCTATCTAGCTATTTTTTTCTGGACTATCAGTTGACAATCTAGTAATTCCCACAGCATTGAAGAATAATTCACCAATCTCTTGTTCTTCTGGTTATATTTTATTTTCAAAGACTTAAGTATGGTTTTCCTTTTTGCTATGATTTCTGTCTTGATCAAATAATTCCCCTTATGAAAGTATGAAGTAAAATTATTGGTTAAAAAGAAAAAAACAGGAAATTCAAATGATTCTATTCTAAGGTATATGCATGGTTTATGTCCACTTACTTGTAGTGAAAATTATAAACAGTAATATAAAACCACTTTAACAAGAAAATGTAAATGAAAAGAAGGATTAAAGAGAGTGTATACTTGACACTTTAAAGGAATGCAACGTGGAATGTATGTTGAGCTTCCTATAAGGCAAAATCACTGAATTTTCCAGTTCTGATTTTCTGATGAAAGGATATATTAAACATTTGGTGGTAAAGTTTTTTCTCACACTGAATTTTAGAAGAAATTTGCTATATAAGCCCTTACATTTGAATTCTGCATAATTTATAATATCTAAACTATCTGGAAGAAGAAGCAGGAAAAATTTAGCTACTTGAGTTAATAATGTTAAAATACTTCAGTACTTTACAATACTTAGAGTACTTCAAGAACCTTCTAATTGCTTCACTTAAGTTTAAATTCCTTAAAGTCTCTTTAGTACCTAGCCTCCCCTTCCCAGCTTTTGTTCCATCCCATCTGATCACCCCATGAAGCAAGATTTAACTTTAGGTTTTTCATGCTCTTTCTTGTCTCCAGTCTTTTCTTCCCAGAATTCCCTTATCTGCATGCAGCTTAACTCCTGCTTATTTTTACCAGTTCTGTTTGAAGCGTGGTGTCCCCCAAGGAAGGCTTCTGACCCATTAAGTCAAGTGTAGATATTCCTGCTATATGTGCTGTGAGCAACAAAGCTGCCCATGTCATGTCTCTTAATACATAGCATCAGAATTACATGTTTGAGTATCTTTCTCCTCTGGCTAGAGTTGAGATCCTTATTGGCAGGATCTTGACAGCCCTGTTTGTCATTATACTCCCAGCAGTTAAGATGTAGTCACACTTAGTATTTTATTTCTTGAGTTATTGTCAGAGGTAAACAAAGATAAATTAGCTTGCTTTCTTCTTCTTCTTCTTCTTCTTCTTCTTCTTCTTCTTCTTCTTCTTCTTCTTCTTCTTCTTCTTCTCCTCTTCCTCCTCCTCCTCCTCCTCCTCCTCCTCCTCCTCCTCTTCCTCCTCCTCCTCCTCCTTCTTCTTTTTGATAGAAAGAGAGATTGGGGGATGTAAAAAGAGAAGGATTATATGTTACCTGATTCTATCTGTGAAGTACGTATAAAACACTTTCACTTAATCTACAAAATTTAAGAAAGAGCCCTCCAGACCCTCTGGCTAAGACCCTGATTGAAAATTTAACCTTAAAGACAGAGCTGGCTCTAGTGGTCAAAATGATACTGAGGATTGAAGAGTCAAAACCCAGGACTATTGTTTCAACATATTAAAGCCGATGTAATTAAGCATAAATCATCTTCAGATGTAAGTGGAGAAGTAAGTGTCTCCACTCTCAGTAACTAACTGCCAAAACCAGAATTTATGAACTTCTTTTGAAAAATACACAAATTATCAATATTTTATTGTAGCTGGGGCTCAGTAATCTGTTTGCAAACAGATTTTATTTGAAACCAGCATTTTATTCATACATGTAAATATTTTTAAAAACCAAATCCAAGAACTTAGATTATTCTAATTCCCAATGAAAGAAGAAAAGCATATTGCATCTGATTCCACTTTGTTTGTATTCATGACTATTCCTTACTAAAAATTGCCATCTGAAGCTTTTTGACATTCCTGTTGAACATACAGTATTTAAGAGTGTCCATGAAATTAGTTGAAATAAAATACCTCCTCTGTTATTGTGCTTGTCAGTGCAAATACCAAAGCATGACAGACTGTTTTCCATTTATAATAAGCAGAATCTCGAGCTGCATCAGAGAGCCAGCCAAAAGGTTTGCATTCACTAAGTGAAAGTGTCCTGTTGAAAGCAACAACAGTTTATTTTCTCTGCTCTGAACACACGAAATGAGATTTGAATGTTATCAACTGTGTAAAAATTCAGCTTCAAAGGGAAAGCACAAAACTACTAATCTGCCCTTTACCCGTGAATCCCCACACTACTGTTCCTGGTGCTGGTGAGAGTGTAACATCGTGAACCATCTAAGCTGCGATGACGTCTGGAAACATGACATTCCTCCAGGTGAACAGTCTTTGATTCTGGAGCTGTAGTGTTTGGCCAGGTGGCTCTTCCTTTTCTTCAACAGTGATTTCCTCCTTTTTACAAAATAACAGGATTTTTCTTTCCTCCTTAAGTAGGAGGATTCATGTTTTCTCCTTTTATCAAGAAAGATTTAAAAATTCTTTTCATACCATAAAATTTACACTCTATCCTCCTTAAAGGACAGGGGAACAGAAAGAATTGATTGTGTAGACCAGAATGTTCGGATGCATATATTTCCATTTAGTACAATAAAAAAATTGGGTGAAATTGAAACATTTTAACTATAGAGTAGCTAGAAAACATTGATCCAGCCTGATTTTTCTTTAAACCAGAACAATAATAGTTACGTAATTTGAAGTTTTCAGTCTGCATTCGGATGGCTCCTACTATGGCTTTTTTTCCCATTTAGAACCCATTTAAATCAATACTTGTGAAATAACAGCTCCAGAGCTAGCTAATGAAATAAACTTTTCCTTTTGTCATTCAACAACTGTTCTCTTTCAAGCACTTTATTGATTCCAACAACTACAAAGTGGTATTTTTATCTTAACATTGGCATTAAAAAGTATTTAATGTAATCCTTTGAAAATAAGAATTTAAAACATGAAGTATAAAGAAACATACTTGACTCATGACATGACAAAGAGTCTCTTATCCATATTATTCTAATGATGACAAAAGCCCCCTTTCTGTATAAGAATTGTTCAAACCCACACACAAGCAAACTATTGACAAACAGAAGAGTTGAAAATGCAGACAAAGCATGAAACCAGTTACCTGGCAGAATTAGGAAGGTTAAAAATTCTGTCTGCTCCAAAGTGTCTCCTCTAGAAGTCATCACCATGACTTGCCTCAGTGGCCTGCTTTTGATTCAGGTTAATGCAGCTCCAGAAAATGTCTTTTTAAATACATATTTATTCATTTCTATTGTTCATAAGGGAGTGATAGAATTACTTGTCGAGTCCTGGACTGGGTTAAGACAGTCTCTACTCCCCACCAAAAAAGAAAAAAAAAAAGACTCGTGAGTAAATGGGATATATGGGAATCTAAAAGATTTGGACCATATACTGTGTTCTATTAAGTGCTGGGAAATGACGGGGAAAATAGCCAACCATCAAGATAATAAAACTGAGTGTTAGGTTTGGGTTTCATCCTTCCTCTCAGTGTGAATTTCCTACAGATTCCGGAAATATATGTGTATGTGGGTAGTAAATATAAATGTATGTGAGCAGCCCCCTGAGATGAAGTTAGAGGCCACAATAATGTGTCTACGTGGCATTTTTTGTTACCCAATTAAAGAACTGCCCTGGGTTTAACAAGGTGTCAGAGTGTTCCTTAGATCCAGTGATTGGTGTTCTAATCGGGCCATGACAGATAAGGAGACATAGAAGACACATGAGAAAAGGCCGTTGACAAAGGAAGCAGAGATTGAGATTAAACAGCTGCTGCAGGCCACAAAGCTCCAGCGACTGACAACAACCACCAGAAATGAGAAGAGGCAATGAGGATTCTTCCCTAGAAACTTCAGAGACTCTCATTCAACATTGTACTGGAAGTCCTAGATCGTGAATAAGACAAGAAAAGAAAAATGAAAGATTGGAAAAGAATATAGATTGGAAAAGAAGAAATAAAACTATATTTACACATAGCGTGATTTTTCTATGTAGAAAATTCCAAAAATCTACCAAAAACTCTTGGAATTAGTAAGTGAATACAGTAAGTTCACCAAAAGCAGAAGGCCTACAATTTGATTGCATTCAGGAGAAAGGCAGGGAGTTGGCAATGAATAAATCACAGTGAATCAGACATCAGAGACCAAGGCAAAGGCAAGAAACATGAATTCGTCCCTTTTCTATAAATTGGTTAGAGACATCATGGGTATTTATAATCTAGTTGCAATGTCTCATGCTTGATTTCTCTTGCAGTTTTTCATGATATATTGGGGGAGTTTTGAAAGAGGTAAATTATTTGAAGGAGACAATGTTCATCAGAGCAAGGAAATAGTTGATGTGGAATATATTCAGATTTGGTCATTTGCCAGCCATTGTCATCATCAACAACAGATCAAGAGAGAAAACATAGAAAGACATTGTAATTATAGTACTGTAATGCTGAGCTTCTCCAACAACAACATATTCATATTTGAAGAAAAGGAGTCCTTTTGGCCTCTTATGTCAAGTCCAGAGTGGTGATTTATTGGTTGGTACTTTGCTACACTGCAAGAACTAATGTGTCTCTCAAGGATAAGTACTTTCCTACAAGCAAGGACGAGCTCATGCTGCCCAGTATATTTTCCAGATTTTTTTGATAGAAACCAGAGCTGAAAAATGTCAGTCATTGTATTATATTTTAAATAGTAATCAGTTTCATAAAGTCATATCTTGGACTTTAGACAGAATTGAAAGATAGTCTAAAACGACTACTTTGACACTTTGACGGGAAGCTTTTCAATGAAATCAATCATTTTGCATTTTCTAAATGTTAACTATAAGTGCTTCATTTCAATTTTCTTGAATGTAATTTTTGTTTGTATGTATGCCATTTGTTCAAAATAGAATGACATTGTACTTTATCACTTAAGAGAAAACTAACTGATGTACCACAAAAGCCAAGTATTAAATTTGTATTTAATCAAAGACTTTGTAAATATAATTTTATAAATAGTGGAGCACTGTTAAGACCCATCTAGGACTTATAAGTGGATATGTAAGCAAAGTACTCATTGTAGTTTTTGTTCAAATTTATGGAAGCATACTACATAATTGCACAAATATTCATTTTCTATTACAATTAAAAATGGATCATAAACACCATAAAGAATGACTTCATACACATGTGTGACTCATGATCACAGTCTAGGCTGTAGGGGCTGGTTTTCGCATCCCATTCTTCTATGCTATGACTTTAACCACCACAGGTCAAAATTCAGTCTGTTAGAGGCATGGTGCTATCTCACAGAGAACCTCAGAACTAGGAAAATCTATATTGTTTTTTAAATATGAGAAATTGTTGGTTAGCTTAATTACAAGTATGTAGCACAGCATGCCACATGTCATTAATATCATTATGAATTAATAATGCTACATGGGTGTATACCTGTTTCTCAGAATGAGTTCTTATCTCTATAAATTAGGTAATTTGTAAAATGTCCAGGTGATGTATGATGTAATTGGGTTAGAAAAACACCTCACCAGCACCATGAGCAACTAATGGCAAAGAGTTAATAAATAGATTTTTCTTATTTTTAACAGTAGTATAATACAGACATTCAGTTATGTGCATTCTATAAGATAAGATACTCAGCAAGAATCCAGTTTTTAAAAACCAGCATATTTTAAACATGATTCCCAGACAGCTGATAAAAAGGGTAAAATGCTATTTAAATATAAATACATATATGTCGACTCCAAATATAAATCCATTTAAATCTCTCATAGATAGCAATCTCAAAAGGGTTATTTATAAATAGAACCTAGAGGTTACTTTTACTTAAATAGAGTAGCAATATCATAAATCATGCTTGAGAAGCAGCTGTTAATTTTTAATCCATTGGCTATTTGAATTTTCTATATGAAATACTAAATGTGGGTCCTTGAAGACAAACTTTTCTATCTTATTTCTCAAGGTTATTAAAATATATCTGATTACAGCAAGAATAAATGTTTTGCATGTTCACTTTTTTATTGCTAATGGTTTATACATGCTGATAATGAGATAGATATTATGTCTAAGTACCTAGAAACAATAAAACTTACCTGATTCTTATCTCTACTGGGAGTTCTTTAAAATGTGATTTAACATTAAATTCATATAAAGGTGATTAATTTGCTTATCTCATTCAGTCTTTTGCAGATAGGGGAAATTTATGTATGAATATTGACTCAAATACTCTTAATTAATGCTCTAAATAAATTGCTCTAATTCAAGAGAAAAAATCATCATGGTGGTTAATGTTTGATAGGGAACATACTTTTATTTCACATTCCAGTGCAGAAGAGTGATGTTTATAACAAGACAGTAGTCAAAGCAAGGGAAACAGTTTTCTAAAGTCAAATGTACTGATTTCTCACCATGGTACTAACTGCTGGATTTATTTCTCCTATGTTTTCTCACCATGCCATTAGCTTTACTGGGAAAATGTTTCGTAGAGATGAAATAATAAAGAATTTGTTTTGCCTGGCACTAAGTAACTGATTGTATGCTACATAGGTGATTTAACCCAATGGTCATATTAAACATTTTTCAGGTTTGTGGAACTACGCTGGTGCAATGTACCAAAATGAATTTCTATGTCAGATACAAACAGGAAAAATTATCTAAGGCAATAAATAGGTGAGATTTGATAAAGACAAGATGACAAATAACACTATAACCATATGAAAAAATGACAAATGGGATGAAGGATGGTACCATTACTGGTGCTGAAGAGGAAATGCAAACCCAGTTATAACTGTGTGTTAATGTTTTTCTCTGTGGTGTTGATTTAAAAAAATGTGTCCTACTTCTTTCTCTGTTCTACTTTGGAGTAAAATCACATACACATATACATTCTTATGCATACACATCTATTTATATCAACAAACTCGCATATGAATACATCTAAGTATATCTATATCTATAATGGATGTCCTCTGAAAATCTTACAACATTTTATTTTGGAAAGTCATCCCAGGCATCCTTGTCTACCTCTATGTGAAAATTCTACCTGAGACTTCTTAGGCTGGCTTCAGGGAGATTTCCTCCAGTTTAGCATGCAGACACTGTCATGAAAGCTCTAAGGATTAGCCTGTTTGAAACAACCTGCAAAGTTTCAGATTGGTGGAAAAGAGGAACATTTCTCGATTGTGTGTCCACACCTGACAGGCCCCCCTTTCATATTTTCTTTAAATGAAGAGTTAATATGAAGCAGGAGGAAATATTTTTCATAACTGCTATAGAATTACACAAGAAATGAGTTACTATAAGTCAGCTGTTTGATTTTATCTGATGTGTCTTTTAAGGCTTCATACAGAGGACCAGCAGCATCAGCATCACCTAGAAGCTTGCTAAGAATGAAGAATCTCAGATTCCACCTCAGACTTACTGAATCATAATCTGTATTTTCACAAGATTCGGAGGTCATTTTTATGCATATTAAAGTTTGAGAAACATTGCTTTAGAGAATACCTGGGCTTTTGAAGAATTCAAGCTTTATGTGCAGTAATTTCGTATTGGTGACTCTGAATTAGTAAGATTCAGAATGGAAGAATTTAACACAGAAACACTGAGTAGACAGATCTCTATAGTAGAAACAGTAAAAGAAGCCAGAATGGCATGGACCACTCTGAAATCTAGAGAGTCCTATTTGAAAATGAATTCAGGTTTAGGCATCATATGTTTAATCAGACAGTTTTGGCAATGTGTGATGTTTAGGCAGTGCTGCCAAGAACTTTGCAAAATAGATACTAGAAAAAAAATTTCAAACTTCTATGTTCCAAACCCCAGCACTGCCCATCTGAGCCTCTTAAGGCCATAGGAGACCAGGAATATTCTAATGGCTGTAATGCTTATGTGTTTGAAAAGATGCCAAAAATATGTTCAGAATGGGATACATTTGCATTTAGAACTCCTCTGGAGGAAAATCAGAAAACTTGCAACTACACTCATAGTTATATGCCCCATCAATGAGCAAAAACAGCCAAGTCAGCACCAATATTAAATGTCCTTGGGAAAGTTTAACAATACTATTTCAAAGAACATAGAAACTTGAGTTATGGTGTGCTCACTTAAACATTTTGCAGTAAAAGTAACTAATATAATTTTTAGATGATTAATATCTCCTGCTGACATTTATGTAAATAGATTTCCAAGAAAGTTTTGTCATTCATGTTATTATTAACATTAAAGTACATTTTTGACTTCATGTACAGTATAAAGTTCATGTGGCTATTTTAATAACACTGACACACATTTAAAATGAGTACATTGGTATTTAAATTATATAACGTTGCATACATTATAGGGAATAAATTATAAGCAAGATTCACTTTCATTTTAATTTTTTAATGATGAGTGTGATTTTATATGTCTAACCTAGAATTGCCATTTGGAGATAAAATAGATGAGATAAAGCTCAACTTCTCTACTGATGTTGTTCTGAGAAACCTAGAAGTATCCAAACCTGTTTTTTAAAAAGGTGAATAAAATCCTTATAGAACACTTATTAAAATAGTGAGACACTGGTTTTATAAAATATATCATGCATTTGAGCCTGTTTTAATTTTGCATTCATATAGAAATAAGCAATTTATTTTAAAGATATAGGCTATTCTGTATTATTTCTCTAAAGTGTTACTATTTTGAAGAGTTGAAAACCTAAATTCCAATCCTAGCTCTGCTACAGAAGAGCTCTGAGGATTTAGGCAATTAAAATCTCTGACCCCATGTTCCTTGCCTGTGAATAAAGGTATAAATTAAACTCTCTCTAAAAGTGTTTCCAGCTCTCCCTGATCTCTAAGGGATATTGAATACATAAGTGCATTCTTGGTTTCTCATTATAACAGGCAGATGATATTACCAAAGGCTTAGTATTTGGGGGCCAAATGATCAAGTGGCCTGCCAAGATTTAGAATAAAATTTAAAGAAAGTTTCCTGAGAAGCAGAAGGCAGATAAGAACTTTCTTCACTGGTGACAGTACACTCCTTGGCAATCATAAAAATGTTCTCTTTATTCAACAGAGAAGAAAATATAACTGCAGGACCACAAATAGAGTCAGCTAAAAACCTGGTATATCAAAACACAATATGGCTCTTATTGAGCCCCAAAAGTCCCAGCCTCCAGTCCTTTAATGCAGAAATGCTATCGGCAGTCTATGACTCAGTTAAATGATAAAATAACTGAGAATATAGCACATAGTAGTTGATGGAAATTGTTAGAAAAGAAAGTCGGCGTTCTCTAGAGAAATGCAACCAAGTTGAACATTCTTTTGGTCTGGAATATGTAAAAATGTATAGTGGCATGATAGAACATGAAAGTCATTTTGACAAGTGTAGTATGTAGAATCCTAAAGACTTTCATAGACATGCGAATTTATAAGACTGTAGAACTCTAAACAGGAAAATCAATGTGTCCACCCACACATACCAGCCTTAAGGAAAGCTCAGTATCAGTTTCAGGCAATTGAAAAATTTTAGCCTTTATTATATTGAAATGAAGTCAAATTATTTTTCTATTATGATCTTTTTTTGAAATAAGCTTTTACATATTTCTAATGCTTTCTTCTGGATGATTAGTATAAATTAGTTTTTTCTTTAAAAAATATTTTTTTATTTCACTTTGATCTACTTTAGCTCATTCTCATGGAGAAACAACAGTGCTCAAGTCACTTTTAAAAATGTCTTCTTATTGCAGCAGAGTAATTACAAATAGAACATAGTTCATAATTTTCTTCTAAGTTGAACTTGCCTGGATAAAAATATTTTTAGTGCCCAACATATTTAGATATCATTTTTCTTATATTTTAAATTTTCATAGGAAGAGATTGTATGTTTAAATAAGAATACATATCTAAAAGAAAAATATGATTTTGTGAAACTGTAAATTCTGGTTTTCAGACTGAAGACATTCTTGAAACAGAAATAATCTGAGCCTTGTCTGAGCAGCCACAAATCTGCCCAGTCCCTAACCCCAATTCTGAACACACACACACACACACACACATGCACACACACATGCACACACACACAATCTATTCTCCATCAGCATGACCAAACCAAGAAAAATGAGAGGCGGAAACAGTTATACAAGTCAGAGCCACGTATGGAGAGTTAATATAGTATCTTAAGCTTTCAGAATCACCAATTTTCAAAGTGACCCAGATGGCAGGGAAACAGCTATATTTTCAAACAGAAATAACTACATCTTTCTAATCAGCCACCCTGTGAGAGAATTGTAGTAAACCATGATTTAATGTTCTATTATTTATCAGGTAAACAAGGGAAAGTATCATAGGTGTGTTTTACGTGGTGAGTATGCTTACTAAATGTCTGCAGTAAGTAAATTTCACTTTTGTCCTTTGATATAATAGGATGCTTTAAAATTTTCTCAACTTGTATGTACATTGAGTTGTTTTACAGAGAAACTGAATTTTGCTTGGGTTTTGAGAAGAGCATTCCATAGAATATCTATATAAAGTACTTAGTGAAGTTATTTAAAGATGAGGAAAATGTGGTTTTCATGGTATATTCCCTGAGGCAGGATTTCTCAACCATGGAACTATAACATTTGAGGCCAGATAAATCTTTGTTGTGGGGGGCTGACCTGTGCATTGTAGGATGTTCAGCAGCATTTCTGGTCTCTACCTACTCCCTCATTGGCACCCCTACCCTCAGTTATGACAAACCAAAATGTCTACAGTATTGCCAAATATCCCCTGACAGAAAATCATCACTGGTTGGGAATCACTGCTCTGAAGATACAAGTTTGCACAGGTTCATTCAGGATCAAACACTGGTGTTTTGTTCAATAAAATTTAGGAAATAAAGTCCAGCAATTAATGTGGCCTTCAAAAAACAATTTTACTGTTGATCTGTTGATTTATTTTTTAACTTTTCTCTTTGCCAGTTTTTTTTTTCTTAAATGAATTAGTACTGTCCTGGGTAGATTACTAAGTAGTTTTAGTTGAACAAATTTGTTATGAGAACCAGATTCTCAACACACCGCCCCCAGTGTAATAACAATGATGATGTTCAATCCAGTATATCACATAGAAGCTCACAAAATTCATCAGATTGGAGTATACATTCTCCTGGATTTTGATAGGAAAAAGATATGAACAATATCACATTTTGGTAAAGAGGCTCTAGGTACATTTGCAATCAAAGATTCCATGCATAGTTCTAAATGTTATCCATATTAATTCTGTTTAAATCCTAGCCTAAAATACAGTCTCTAAAAATGTGGCTTTTAACTCCAGAAATGCTTATTCTGACAGATTCCCCATAGGGTATGGAGTCATTTGGTAGCTTAAGAACAAGTTCTTCCTCCTGTCATGTCAATTCTCTTCCCCTTATACATGAGGTAAGTAGAATCTAACAAGATGAAGAGTCTTGAGATGAAGTCACTTTTTTAGATTTTGTTTTTATTTTTGCTTTTTTTTCTTTTCAATCAGGGAAAACTATTGATGGTTGTTAGATGTTAGGGGATAGTGAAATTGCAATAAAAAGAAAATTGACATTGTTAATAAGTAATTCTTAAAATAAACACCTTTAAATATTCCAAATCAGCAATCTCAAATATCTTTTTTATTCAGTGGCAGATAAAATTTCAGCATTTCCAGAAAGTGTTGAACCTGCTCACCTCCCAGTAAGGAGGTTTTATTTCATATGCATAGTGTTACTTGGTTCAAAGATGACTTCCAAGTGGCACTTGGAGATGTTGAAGTACATCATGCAGTTTTGCCTTATTGTTTTTCCTCACTCATATTTCCTAAGTGTCTTGTGGAGTTGACCATATTTTTAAGTATAAACCTTTAAATGTAGAATTACCCAAAGCTTATGTAAATATCCTATACTTTATTATCTTTTTAAGTTTTAGATCTACTACACCAAAATAATAACTACATTAGACATTTCTAATCCACATATATAACATTATGAGGAACCGAAAGTTCTCATTTCAGATTTTTCTTAAGCCAGACTTTAATCTCATCCGAGGAAACTAGTGTATGAAAACCATCCATTTATCTAGGGAATGAGTCTGATCCACCATCCAGAAGTCACATCCAAAGCTGTTTTCCCCCCTCATTCTCTCATTGTGACATGCACTCTAATTATCCCAAATTACCATTTTTATTATGGTCAAAAATGGCTAGGAATACACTCCTATTCAAATGGCTAAAATTTAAAACACTGACAACACCAAATGCTGGCAAAGATGTGAAACAACAGGAACTCAATCACTGCTGGTGGGGTGTAAAATGGTACAGCTACTTTGGATGATAGTTCAGTGGTTTCTTAAAAAACTGATTCTACAATTCAGTAATCAACACTTCTTACCTAAAATACCTTTGCAGTGGAAAACAAAGATATCCACACAAAAATTTGCACCCAGACATTTATAATCATGAAAACTTAGAATGAACCAAAATGTCCTTCAATAGATGAATGGATAAACAAACTGAGTTACATCCAGACAGTGGAATATTTTTTAGTATCAAAAAGAAATGAACTACCAAGCTACAAAAAGGCACAAAGAAAACAAATGCATACTGTTAAGTGAACAAAGTCACTCTCCATATAACTCTACCTATATGACATTCTGGAAAAGATGCAAGTAAGGAAACAATAATAAAAAAATCAATAATTACCAGGAGTTTGAGGGAAGGGAAGGATGACTAGAGGGCAGAGGATTTTTAAGGCAGTGAATGAAACTATTGTGGGTACTGTAATGGTAGATATATGTCATTATACATCTGTCAAAATCCAAAGACTGTACAACACTAAGAGTGAACCCTACTGTAAGGTATGGACTTAAGTTAATAATCTATCAATATTGGCTTATTAATCATGACAAATGTACTACACTAATTCAAGATGTGGGAAGACAGTGTACGGGAGGGAACTCAGTACTTTGTGCTCAGTATATCTACAAAACTAAAGCTACTTAAAAAAAATAAAGACTTAATTTTTTAAAAATATATCTGAAAAGGAAACCTCGAATTCCCGAAGTGATTAAAAAGTGAAATCTAATCAAAGTGTGGTGCTTAGCCACAAAATGGGGTAATTTTTTAAATATTTATTATTTTTCAGTTACAGTTAGCATACAATATTATGTTAGTTTCCAGTGTATAACATGGTGATTGGACATTTATATAACTTACAAAGTGGTCACCCTGATAAATCTAGTACCCATCTAACACCATACATAGTTACTACAATATTGGCTATATTCTTTATGGATATTTTACATCCCCATGACTACTTTGTAACTACCAATTTATACTCCTTAATCCATTCCCCTTTTTCATCTACCTACCAACCCCATTCTTATTTGGTAACCTTCAGAATGGTCTCTTTATATATGAGTTTGTTTTTGTTTTATTTGTTTATTTGGTTCTTTAGATTCCACACATAAGTGAAATCATGTCATTTGTCTTTCTCCATCTGATATATTCCACTTAGCAAAATTACCTTTATGTCCATTCATGTTGTTGCAGATGGCAAGATTTTATTCATTATTTATTCATTCATTCATTCATTCATTTATATTTTTATGGCTGAGTAATATTTTATTGTATATGTGTACCACTTCTTTTTCCACTCATCCATTGGTGGACACCCAGGTTGCCTCCATATCTTGGTTATTGTCAATAATGCTGCAATGGACATATGGATGCACATGTCTTATCAAAGTAGTATCTTGAGTTCCTTCGAATAAATTCC
This sequence comes from Cynopterus sphinx, assembly GCA_030015415.1. Lineage (NCBI taxonomy): Eukaryota > Metazoa > Chordata > Mammalia > Chiroptera > Pteropodidae > Cynopterus > Cynopterus sphinx. The sequence continues at coordinate 166,310,408 of CM057379.1, read as the reverse complement.
TAGAAGTGAGGTTACTGGGGCCTTCTTTGTCTTTTGTTATAGCCTTTGTTTTAAAATCTGGTGTAAGTATTGCTACCTTAGACTTTTTTTCATTTCTATTTTTATGAAATATCTTTTTCCATCCCTTTACTTCCAGACTGTGTGTGTCCTTTCATCTAAAGTGAGTCTCTTAGAGTCAGCATATGTAAGGCTCTTGTTTTCTTATTCATTTAGCCACTCTATCTTTTGATTAGAGAATTTAATTCTTTTTCATTTGAAGTACTTGATGATATGTAGTTGTTGACATATTATTATTCATATTTTTGCTACATATTTTTTTCTTCTCAAAGAAGCCCCCCTAACATTTCCTGTAATACTGGCTTGACAGTGAGGAACTCCTTCAGCTTTGTCTGTCCGGGAAGCTATTTATCCGTCCTTTGATTCTAAATGATAGCTTTACTGGGTAGAGTAATTTTGTTTGTATGTCCTCTTTTTCATCACTTTGAATATTTTGTGCCAATTCCTTTGGACTTACAAAGTTTCTACTGAGAAATAACTTGACAATCTTAAGGCAGCTCCGTTGTAGGCAACCATTATTCTCTTGCTGCTTTTAAAATTCTTTCTTTGTCTTTAATCTTTGGCATTTTAATAATAATGTGTCTTGGTGTTTTTGGATTCATCTTGTTTGAGGCAACCTAAGATTCCTGGGATTGTATGTCTATTTCCTTCACCAGGATAGAGAAGTATTCTGCCATTTCTTCAAATAGGTTTTCAATTTCTTGCTCTCTTTTTTTCTGCTGGTACCCCTATGATGCAACTGTTGTTACACTTAAACTATCCTTATTTTTTTGGATTGTTTTTCTTGTTGCTGTTCTGATCGGGTGTCCTCCGCTATTCCATCTTCTAAATTGTTGATTCAATTCTTCACTTCGTCCAATCTGTGGATTCCCTCTAATGTACTCTTCATCTCAGATTTTGTATTCTTCATTTGTGCTTGTTCCCTTCTGTGTTTTTCATCTCCATTTTAATGTTTTCTATCTCTTTTCTAAAGTTCTCACTAAGTTCATCTACTCTTTCCCTAATCACTGAGCATCTTTATAAACAGTCTTTTGAACTCTGCATCTGGTAGATTACATTTTATTGAGCTCTTTTTTGGAGACTTTGTTCTGTTCTTTCATGTGGGACATGTTTCTTTGTTGCCACATTTTGGCTTCCTTCCTATGTTTGTTCCTATGTTTTAGGTAGAAATCCTAAGTCTCCCTGTCTTAGTAGAGTGGCTTTATGTAGTAGGTATTCTGTGGGGCCCAGTGGCATAATTTTCCCTGTTTAGTTGAATCTGGTGCTCAAGGTATGTCCCTTGTGTGGGTTGTGTGTGTCCTTCTGTTGTCAGGTTGCTGTTTACACATCAGTGGATGGGATTTACCCTTAGGCTGTTTGGTTATGAGGATTGGCCAGTGATGAGCTGACCCTACAGAGCAGGATTGACTTTAACAGGGTTCTGATGTCTGCCCAGTCTGCTCTTCAAGTGTGTGTAATGATTAAGTTTTTAAGCATCATTTAAATTTTGCACTTGTGATCCCATTTCTTAAAAATTTAATAATAAAGAAATAAATTTTTCTAAAATATTATTGTAGGTTCCAAGAATTGGGTTGTATTATTTTTAATCTTTACTACTTAAATTTGTGCAAATATCAAACTAAATATAAATTTTTTGTGTTTATGAAACTAGGAAACAAAAAACTACAAAATAAAAATAGAACAAAACCAATAAAATTATATTTAATAGTATTCACTAATATGACAGATAAGTTGCTGAAACTAATCACTGCTTAAAATGTGGATATGGTTTTACAACAAGCCATAAGGGAAGCCAAATTATCATTCAAAATGTTGTTCTTTGAGCTTGGAGTTAGAGGGATAAGTTTGAATTCATGATCATTAGGCACAGATAGCCTAATGTGCTTAATTTTTACAATATGGTGGAGGTCCAGTGAACATGTGGGCCTTTCAGAGTGTGCTCTGCCTGCTGCCTTTCAGATGGTGCTGGAAAGGATCAGAGAGCCAATATGTGTCTTGTTAGCTCCTTTTTCTGCACTGCTATCTGAACAGAATGTTCATAACTTATTTTAACAGTCTTTCCTTTCCTTGTATTCTACTCTAACTGAAAGCCATTCTGTGTCATTAAAGTAACTGAAAATCTATGTATCACCAGGAACAGTCTAATCTTTAGAGAACAATACTTTTTCCCTTATTTTTGAGTGCTGGTGTCTGCTATGTGTTAACTCTTAAGCAGATTGTTAGCCCCACCCCCACTCCACTCAGTGTGAATGAAGGTCTTTATTGAGCCAGCACTTTTTCAACCATTTCTCACTTAGAATTAAAAGCCAAATTTCAATGTTAATTTTCTAGAATCAGTAGCAAGTATGAAGTTTCCTGTGAGGTAGTATGCCCCTGACATTTTTGACATTCAATATGAGATGTGAGCTAAATACCTAAAGCAAATATGAATGCACTCAAAGTAAATGTAAATGCTGATTTTTTACACTTCTCTGGGAAGACTTGGTAGATGTCTCCATTTTGAACCTAAAGAATCTTCCAACTACCATTCTATTTGTTTCCTCCCTTTTGTAAAAAAACAGGTCAGGCCAGATAAGCTTATGTATTGTTATAAAATAAATGTTAGGCTTTGCTTGTGATATGTTGACAATAGGAAATAGAGTTTCGCCTTGTCTGTTGACAATAGAAGAGAACCAACTCCACAGCGAAGAGACCTGGAGAGGACGAGACACAAAGCATAGCTATAGGGGTAGAGTGTTGGAATGGGAAAAAAAAGAAGTGAAGGTCATTGAGACCTGAAGGACTTGAATGTGTGGCTGAGGTTTGGAAAAGGCCATTCAAATAAAAATGACCAGAAAAGCTTCCACACTGACCATGTATTGCATACTATGCTATGAAACAAAAAGGCTAAATATTTTGATAATTTATCTAAAATCATATGTAAATTAAAAAATAAAATGAACACCTAGAAAATCTAGTTAATAAAAAACAAAATAAAGAAAAGGGGAATACTTTCCATGAATAAGTGAGTATTCCTATTTTACAGAGAAGAAACCAAGCTTCAATGGTTAATCCAAGATCATTCTGCCAATAACCAGTACATTTGAGATTTTCTCCAAAGTCTGTCTGATTCAGAAACTGTGTTTTCTGTTATTTTCCTCTACTGTTGTCACACATGGATTTTGGAGTCCTTCAGGGTGACAGCAGGGCTTATAGAAGTGGTGCTGATACCAAAGTCATCAGTGAATGTTGAAGAATGACCTCTGGAGGAGAATAGAAATTGGTAGCTAAGAACCTTAACTTTAAAGGAAGAACAGATTTTTTACATGAGAATAAAAAGTAAATGTCTAGAAGTGGTAATGGGAAACCAGAGAAATTTGTCCCTTGGCTGCGTGGACATTAAGTAGTTTGCACTAGGTGAGGCTGCAAGGAAAGCAGCACCATATAGAAAGACTACATTTCAGCTAAGGCAGGAGATGGGAGGAGCACTGAAAATACCCATTAAGTGGAATGTTTTTTTAAGGAAGAATGGCGGTTCCAGAGGGCTTGGGGAAGGTAAAGTCAAGTTCAAGGGAGACAGACACAGCACCAACAGCAAAGAAAGGTTTTTTCAGAAGGCTTATTACCTGCCCCAACTGTCATTTATGTGAATGATCTTCATAACTTGTTTCACTCAATGTTTGAATTTTTTGGCTATTTATGAAAATAAGACATGCTCATTGCACCCAAATAACATAAGTAACTACTTCAGTATACTAGGCCTCCTTCCGGTCATGTTTCTCCTACATGTGTGTGATTTCCCTTAGTTAGATCTTTTCAGTCTTTGGTTACTTTCATCCACAGAATAGCAGTTTAAGGGGGTGTCTTTCATGTAGAAAGTTTTTCATTTGTTATTTGTTTTGTTTTTTATTAACTAGTTCTAATTTTTTTTATTTTACCACTGGTTTTAGATACATTATTATAATAATTGATTAGCCTTTTTTAAAAATGAAACTAATACATGCTCATGGTGAAAATTCAAACACTACAGACCGGTGTATAAGGTAAAAATTAAAAGTTTTTCATCCTTGCGTTGAGACAGCTAATTCCACCTACCTAAATAAAATCACTTTTAACACTTTTTTTTCTGTATTCTAAAGTTTACTATGAATTTTTATTAAATAAATATCTAATGTGCATCTTCTCTCTAGTACAGCACTGTACCAGGAGTCAGGAATTTAAAGGCCAATGAAACAGATTTTATTGCTATTACAGAATTTATAGCCTAGTGGGAAAACCAGGCAATAATTAAGAAAACAGAGAAACATACGAACAACAAGTAAATAATAACAATGAATGAAACAGCTGTGATCAGGAATAATACACATTGTAAATCATTCTGCCATTTGCTTTTCACCAACTGTCATGGCCATCTTTTGGGGGCAATATATTGGTCTAACTCATTATCTTTAATTGCCAAATACTATTCATATCATGGTTATACCATAAAATATTCAATATTCCTCTGTTGATTGACATTTTGGGCTGTTTCCAAAATTTTCCCACTTCAAACAATGCTAAACTAAGCAACTTTATACTTGTACCTCTGCTCAGCGGTCCCCAACCTTTTGGCACCTGGGACCAGTGCTCCTATGAGAATCTGAAGATCTGAGGTGGAGCTGAGGCAGGGATGCCAGTGCTGGGGAGTGGCTGCCAATACAGATGAAGCTTCATTTGCCCACCTGCCACTCACCTGCTGTGCAGCCTGGTTTCTACTATGCCATGGACTGGTAGCAGTCTGCAGCCGGGGCCTTGGGGACCCTGTTTTAAGGCATTTGACCCTTTACTGACATACTCATGCAAATATTTCCCTCAGTCTTTTGAATTTGAATCGGGTAGATTGTGTCATCAAAAATTATTTACTTGGTGAATTGTTCAGTCTTATAGCATCAGAGTTTCCCGTGTTTCTTAAATTAGCCTCTCCTGTGAGGTTCCACAAATATTTTCCTATATATTGTTATAATATTTTATTATGTTCTTTTTACTTTAAGATATTTAATCCATTTGGGATTTATTTTACAGGGTATGAGGTGCTTTCTTCTGAATAAATATCCAATTATACCAGCACCATTATAAATTAAATCATCATAGATTAATTCCTCAGATTTGCTTTAATCTATTTCTGGGCACTCTATTCTATTTAATAATTTAATAATATTACTGTGTCAGTAGCTTATAGTTAGATGACTGTAGTTTTCTGGTGAAGCAAGTTCCCTTGCACTATTATTATTTTTTAAGAACTGCCTAATAGTTTATTGTAGTAACATAAATACTCCCTATTGGTAGACATATAAGTTGTTTCTAGTTTGTATATCTTATTACATATTCTAAAACAAGTGTTTTTTTTTTTTCATTACTTAATGTAATTCTGTAAAGCACTGATTGTTGTTGTTAATGTCAGTGGAAAAAGGTAGAAATCTTTATATTACAAAAGGGAATGTAAACTTTGTTTAACACTCTTAAAGATAATGTTAATCACCTTACATAATGTTCCATCAACCACTTGGAACCCCAGGAGCTTTAGCCAGAGTGCTCTTGGCTTTCAGTTTCAGTTCCCATTAAAAGAATGCCTGAGAGAAGTGATAGTTATCAAAGATCTTTTTAATGCTATAAATTCTACCTGTGAATCAGGAGCTGGAGCTCCCATTCTCATTCTATGTCTTCTTAAACCTGGACTATATTTCCTTATCCCTTCACTGAGGTGCATTTAGTGAGTTGCCTTTTATTTTTATGTGCTCAATTATTGTTAAAAAGTTCTACCAAAAATATCAGCATATAAATTAGACCACTAAATCTTCTATAGGTACATTTTTAAACTCTTTATGTTCTGTATATCATTCAGTGCCCCTTCTGTAAAGTTATACATGATAGATAATTACAATTCAGTGTTAGAAAAATTGTACTTCGAGGAATTGGTATATTTCCTGGTCTATATTGAGAATAATGCCTCTCCTTTCTTTAACTTCCAGAAAGTTTGCCATCATACTAAAAATCAACTGTAACAAATAAAGTGGCCTTCTTGGCTTGTGAACTTATGTTATTCTTTGACATGGTTTTAGTTTTCTACTTTGTCTGAAACTTTCTATTTTCTCTGAAACTTTATTTTCATATTTTATGTACTTTTGCTGAAATGTTTCAATTCTTTTTTTTTTTTCATACTGGGAGGAATTTTATTGGCATTAAAAAGAAATTAAAAACAAATACCTAATAACTAACATGTACAAGGCCAGGAAAATATCCCCCATAATGGTTTCCATTGAAATACTTCCACAGCATTAAAAACACCCAACTCAAGATGGGGCACAGCTTAAAAGATGCAACTCCCATTACCTTGATTCCTCCATAGAATAAATGAAAACAGGCAGCCCAAGTTATCCTCTCCATGAAGAGATTTGCTTTTGCTTCACCTTCTACTGCTCTCCTTCATCTCTGAATTCCTTAGCACGTAGTACCTCTGTCCATCATTTTGGCTCTTACCTTTCATTATCTCTCCTTGCATTGTTACATAGCTCTCTTGCCTTTCCAACTAATATCTAAATGAATGTTACGTTTTCTGTATTCTCCATAGTTCTTGGTACATGGAAGTCACTCAAAAATTAACTGAAAAGGAAATCAAGGAGAGAAGAAAAGAGGTGGAAGGAGAAGAAAAGAAAGAAAAGTCTGAACTTAGTGTTAAAAATACACATCACTTATAGGGGAGAAGGGGTAAATAAGAAGTCTATTGGAGATTGAAAAAATTACCTAGCAATGAAGGTAAAATGTTCAACTTGGTTTAGCTTGAGAGAGAGTAGTGTTATGGTCTTCATACAAATAGGTCAATCATAGTTGGGGCAGAAAGCACATTGTGTAAAGCCCTGAGAATAGCAACAGTACAAAGTTCTAAAATGTAGAAAAGAAGCAGTTACAAAAACCCAAAGAGAGTACCTGTAGGAAAGGAGTCCTTAATAGGAGCATGGCCACAAGTAGAGGAAAACAAATGCTAAACAAGAGCCAGGCAAAGAGGGAGCCAAAGGAATAAATATCTCAAACTCTTTCCCACCAGCACTTCCCACTGGCTGAGCCTTATCAGAAGCCAGAGGACAAAGGAGGACCCCTCTAGGGATCAGCCTCCCAGGGGTCACAGAATATAATGGAAGGGAGTGAATAGTGAGCAGAGAGCAACCAGAGAATCTCCAGTACCACCCTATACTTTTCTTTCACAGTAAGGGCTTGCTTCAAAAGAATTTTATATTTATAATCAGGTGAGGAGATACAGAGGATGAGGGATAATATCTGGCTAGAAATTTGAAATAGATAAGATAAAACACAGGTAAAAAGGCCTAAATTTCTTCAACAGACACATAATATATTCAGAATTCCAAACAGACATAAACAGTCATTTAAGGCTCAAAGTCTTTCAAATATTTCAAAGTTTACCTTTGTTTTTTGAGACTGGTTATTTTTAGATTTTTGTCCTACACTGGCTCTCTTATTTTTGGAGGATTCATTCCTTAAGATATTAACTATATTAAAATATACCCATCAAAAATGCAGTTGACTAATTGACATGTCTTCTTTTGTGGGCATTTGATAAGGATCTACTGCTTTTCATTTTTGCAGATTTCTTTTGTATTTCAGAGTAAGTCATTTTTCAGGCCCCAAACACATTTTTGGCCCTGGAAGAGTCCTTAATCCCTAGGCTCTGTGCCTGCAGTGATTACCAGATAAAATCAGCTCGACTCCTTCAGTGTGTGCAAAGCTGATTATTTGACAACATCACCTCCAGGGAACATCTGCTAGTGGTTGGATGTGATCCGGTTCATGGTTTCCTGTCCCAAGATTCCATAAACCCAGCTTATTCCTTCTTCAAGGCAGTAGTAATTCTTGGACTTCACTGTAATTCCATGTATAAACATCATGTCACCTTCAGAGGTCCTTCAAGGAAGGACATGACATGTGTTCCTATGCCCTCACTTTCAGACTTTTCAGAGATTTCTTAGAAAACACTACCCCAAATATTCAGCAGGGTAGTTAGATAATTAATCAAATTAATATTACTAAGCATAGAAATGATTTTCTTTTGTGTCACGCTTGGCAGCAGCAAACTAAATGACCACCATATGTCAGATTCTTACTGTTCTGGGCACTGTCATGTTCATTGTGTTGTTTAATCATCCCAACAACCCTTTGATGTGGATATTATAATCCCTAATTTACAGCTGACAAAGCTGGGACTCAGATTTGAGTGAACTGCCTAAGCCCATGTGGGGTAGAAGCAAAGTTCCATGTGCCCTTGGAGTCAGTGCTACCAAGAAATTTGACTGTAACTTTTTGATCTTTCATATCTTGGTAAACATCATACATGTCTAAAAGAGTTTTTTTTCTATTAATGTGGCATTAACTGTGCTAGTGATGATTAGTACACCTGTAAATTATTGCAGAGACAATTAATTTGATCTTACTACCAAAGCAATTGTAACAAGAGGAAGTAAAAATAGGACAAAGAGACTTCTCTTCTTAAATTTGAAGCAGCATTTTCTTGTTTCCCATGTCTCCAGTGAAGCTTTTCTTGCCTTTATAACTAAGGGAACACAGATGATCAGCCATTAGAACGGATTGTTTGTCCCTGTGTATTTCGTGAATTCGTTCTTCTTCTCTGCATAAAAAATAGCTCAGTGATAAGCCTATATTTCAGCTTTGAAATATTTTATTAGTGGACGGAACTTTGTAGATATTATATTGCTAGATATTATACTGTACTTACTAAAATGCAAACTCCTTTAGGGCCAAGGTTTCTGTCTTTTGTATGCATTGCTATAAACTCAGTGCCTGCACTAAGTTTAACACAGTAAAAATGGACAAAAAAATTTTTAATAAATTGTAATACACTTAAGTTTTACTCTTCTTTCTCAGAAAGGACTCTTACATTAGCCTTAAAAACTGCACTCATTTCTTAAATAGCCCCAGTATGTCCTTCCTTTGGTAAATGGTTCTGTGTAGTATAAACAAATTCTAACAACAACTATGCAGATGGAGTTACTGCCTGAGTTTTACTTATATTCTAGTGTAGGTCTCAGTCGTAGATTACTGAGAATTTATTAGAAGTTTATGTGGACTACGATTTCTAAAAGTGAAGGAACCATATTGTCTTTTGGCCACCACTGTCTAGCCATCTTCTAGCACAATGCCATGTACAAAGTCACTAATCAAATATTTGTTAAGTCAATAGGCGATAACAGAATCCAGAATCATAATTTAGCAGTGTTCAACACTGAGTATATGCTTAATAGCTATTTCATGAATTGCCTTGACTATAATGCTCAAAAAGAGAATCACACCATGGATTCTAAAACTAAGCAGGCCTTATATTTGAATTATCAGCTGTTTTGGATTATCTATGGGACTCCTCTCCACTGTTAGGGTGGTAAATTAAGATCTTACTGCATCAGCTAACTTGCCAAATCTTGGTAATATTTGGTTTCCACTGGACTAGATTACGATATTTCAATGATGGCACACTCATTTTAAAACATTCTTTACCATGTTATCCTGTACTGTCCATTATTGTTTACTAATCCAATAATACAGCCTATTTCCAAAGTATATTAGTTATTTACTAACTCCTTCCTTCCTTCTTTCCTCTCCTTCTTCCTTCCTTCCTTCCTCCCTCCCTGCTTTCCTGCCTTCCTACCTCCTTTCTTCTCTCCTCCTTTTTTTTCTTCTTGTCTTAACTCTGAATGTCATATAAGGATGTAAATGCCAAAAAAACAAGGATCTTAACAATACTACAACATCTAGAAATGTCCAAGAACAGTGACTAGACAAGCAAGTTAGGAAGACAGATATTTGACTTAGTATGTTCATAATAATGGTCCATCGCCCTGGCTCTTGTGTTGTACAAGGTCATGATGACACTAGACACTAGGTTCAAGATTCTATTCACTCATTCCCTCTAGTTCCCATAAGAATTAAAGTGGTTTGACACACACACTCATGCCATACACCACATGTATGCACATGCACAAACACACACACAAACATATCTTAAATAAATAGCCAATTGGTAACTCCCCGAATCAGAATGATTGTACAAAATTTGTCATATGATATGACTGGCAAGTTGCTTGTAACAGGACTCTCTAATTGGGAATAATTTTTAAGATATATACCATGAAACTAATTATGTTTAAATAAAGGAGAGCACATGGGATTGTGGCAGATAAGAGTCTACAGGGAGAAAAATGATGTTACCAATACAGACATCACTGCTTAAGTAAAGGAAACAAATGTTTAAATAAACACATGGCATCATCTTGTCTATATAACTGTACTACATCAGTTGTCCAGTATATTTTAGCTCTATTAAATGTTAATTAATTAATTAATCCCTATACAAATCATTGCAAAGTATATAACACTCAGGAAGTTGAAAAGTCTAATGCATGACCAAGTTCTTCCACAACAGGAAACATTTTTATCATAGGCATACATAAATTTATCTTAAATGTAAAATTTTTAGTCTGTTTTATTAAGAAAAGTCTCTTTTCATTATCAAAAAGACAAGTTTCTTCCCTCTTAGTGAAGTCTTACAAATCTCTCAGCTGAACTATTGTAAAGATATTTTAGTATATTCTTTTGTATTTGAAATATCTCTTGTTTGAAATTAAATTCAATCCTAAAATAGCAACTATATCATCTTCTAACCACTTCCCATTAGTAACAGCAAATTCCAGAGATTAGCAAAGCAGCTTTCATGTGCCTGGATAAAGAATCCTATAGATGGTTTAAGTGTAAGACTTGGCTACTCATCAGTGCATGTATATTTGTAGATATTTATGCCAGAAAAAAAAATGAAATCTGACAAAAGTGAAATAATTATATTGTATAAGCTAAATCTAAACAGAGTTGATATCTGGCCTTTCAACAGTATTTTTTTGCAGGGCTGCATAAACACTTAGCTCATTATCATTAGAGTAACTCTCCCCAAAGTATGAATGGATTCTGGAGAATGTTGATAGTACAAATGAGCTCTCTGTGATGCTAAGGTTTACAGCCACTGATTCTTTAAAGAAGGTGAGTTCTTATATATGAGATAAACTCCCTCATCTGCTGTCATGATTGACAGGTCCATTTGGTTGGTTTTATGGGGGAAGGGGACAGAAATGGGGCCTGACTCACAGGGCAGAGACATAAGATTTGGGTCTATTTTATGACTGCCCACAGTCTTCTATTGTCACAAATTCTCCTCAGACCTGTGTTTTCAGATTTTAACATGAGCAACAAATGCTCTTCTCTAAACCTCGACACAGTTATTCTTTAAATACAGCTCTATTTCCTTGGTAAAGCCTCTTTTGATGTGCTAAATTTAGCACTGCCAATCAGAAGAACAGGTGGTATGTGACACGACCAAATAGGTCCCTCTTCCATCATGTTTCCCTAAGAGAGCCAATCACCCAGGGCCCTGCCCTAAGGATGTGGGGCTGTCAGCAGATCTGGCAAATATAAGGGCCGGGCCAGACCCTGGTTCTTGAGCAGTCGCGCATTCCCAGCCTCGCCTCGGGTGTAGGGATTGCACAGAAAAGCAAAACTACACAGTCCTGACTGTGTAGTTTTGTTTTTAAGTTTAGAGGCTCACCAATTCATGTCAGAGATGGTCGAATAAACCAACTCTAGATAGGACGTCGTTTCAGAAGCAACCTTGGGCTTAGTCCCACCCTTTTTGGGCACTCTTGAGAAATCAGGTGAGCAACATCTTTTCTTTTTTGCAAAGGTCGAGTCCCTTTCTGATCGATTTCTAGTTCCCGCTTATCTTTGTGTGCTAATGTCTATGTGGAGGTGTTTGCCTAACTACACGTTGCTGGTGCCGATCTATTATTTAAATTTGCTTGTTAAATTCTGTTTTAAAGTGTGTGGCTATTTTTCTTTATAAAGGTTATGCTTTAGGAGGTCAGCACAGTTAATGATTCATATTGCTTAAATGGACCTAATATTCTAAAAGTGTTAAAGTGAGGTCCAAAATGGTGATTGAAATGTTTGCTTCTTTTATAGACTCTTTTTGCCTGTCCAAAATGTTCAAGGTTATATTACTCAGTGATAAGTGAGACACACCAAGAATAGCTCTGATAAATGCATGTGGTATCAGCTACACCCTGATGACTTTTTAAGGGAATCAACTGCTGAGCTATCAGTTGCAGGACAGTGACAGAACACTTGCTTGCTGTCAGTCACTGCTGGAGAGTTTATTTTGGGAGCATGACATTTTAGATGCATACCTTCTGTCCTAATTAGACAAAGGCCTCTGAAGAGCAAGTCCTAAAGCAACAAATTTTGCCTAGACAATAAAAGACTAATTTAGGCCAACTAATTGCAATATATTTTTTTAGAAATCTGGCGGGGGTGGGGGGGTGGGGGGAGGATATCTGTACAATTGTTTTCTAAAATACCCAGAATCTCATTATGTATTTTAATTTGACTGACAATCAAATTATATGATTTGAGATAAATGATGCTAAGAAGAGTAAGAAATAATGTTTTAGAGACTTTTTATTTCTAAGTACACTTCGATTTCCCATCTGGTTGGCATTAGATAACTAATTGCAAATGATCATAAATGCATAGATCTGTAATACATAAATGGTGTAAAAGGATATTTTTAGAAGATGCATTAGTTCGTAAATGGAAAAAGTTAGACACAAAAAGTTATTTGTCCTGAAGTTATGCTACAATAAAGAGTTTTTGACAAAAGTTTCAGTTTCACAGAAAAATGCTTTTGGAAATTATTTGAATTTTCCAAATATAAATTTTATTGTCTCAGAAGTCTGGTTTTGTTTTCTTTCATCTAAGTTACAATAAGGTACAGAATTATCACTAGAAATATAATTGCTCCAAAAACTTTTAATGAACAGAGAATTTTATGAAAAAATAGTAGTGAAGATATTGATAATTGAGAATCTGCTTTTGTATCAGAATAGTGGAATAGTCACATTAAATAATAAGGTACTTATGCATCAGAATATTCTTCACGCAATCTCTCTAAAACTGATGGACAAAGTACTAACTGAAAATTTCATATTCATTTCTTTGATTTTGAATATTTATGTTATGAAAACATAGATCTTTTCACTTTATCTACATTTCATGCTAGCCTTCCATTTTTTAGAGTTTGTGCATTGTTCCTTCTTATGAACTCAAGTCAGCATATTTTTTCAGACCTACAATAAATTTTGGCCTACTTACTTAAATTTAAATTTTCCTGAATATTTGCTTCAGCAGTAACAACATTTATTGAGCAGCTACATTATGAAAAAATATTGAGAAATAGAAAGCACTGTATGCTTTCTATAAAAGGTTTGTGTATTTGACAAGGCTTGCCAGAACCTTTCAAGTTAGGAGAAAAAGAATTGCAAAGTTCAAATTTTTAGTTTTGGTGACCTTTTAAGAAATCACCCAGATTACTTAGAGTAAGAATACCTGAATCTATGTCAACTTTATAAAAATAGATACAGTGAGTAAAAAATATTGAGAAGAAAGAAATAGTTTTTAATAATTGTATCTCAAACATTGAATTGATGCAAAGATTCCACTTCCACATATCTTTTATTACTCTTATTCCCCCACTTCAGCTACTCCAGCTTTCCTTTTCTCCAACTCTAAACCAGATACCAACTTTGACAAACCTGAATTTCTCTCTTTGACCACTAGTGTGCATTCTTTGTTCTGCTTGCTTAAATTCTTTTTCCTTTCCCCTTACGCTTGCTACTCTGTTGGCCTTCAAGTAAACTCAGAGGCCAACTGTTCAAAATCAATCTACAAAGGTGAAGGCCTGCCCATCACACTGGGCCCACAGATGATCTATGGAGCCAATCTGTTTGGAAGATGTGTTTCTTTGTCATTACAAAGTAGCTCCAGAGTAGTCCTTAGTTGTGGCATTCTAATTTATTTTCTCTTTGTTTTCAGAGTGCCTGAAAAGATGACCACTCAAGCACCGACGTTTAAGCAGCCGTTACAAAGTGTTGTGGTACTGGAGGGTAGTGCCGCAACCTTTGAGGCTCACGTTAGTGGTAAGCTCACACACAACCACTTTGCTTCTTCAACTCCTCCCCAATAAACTAAGTTTGCTGTAGGACTTGATGTCACATTTAAGCCCTGCTTTCACTTTGTAAAAGTGGTCAAACTCTACAGAAGGGTCATTATAAGGATATACCATTCCATGGTGTACTGACACAATCTGACAACATAATGGCTTGAAAATGTTTTATTCATATTTATAATTCCAAAAAGCAAAATAATTAGCATTGGATTAAAATTGCTGTCAGAATCAGCTGTTAAGTAGAACGAGATTTGGTCATTCTATTTTTGGATTCAGCTGCAGAGCCAGACTAGAAGTCAAGAATTTAGGCCCAATAGGGGCCAGCACAGAGCTGCTGGGCAGGTAGCCTGGGGCTGACCCTCCTGTGTGCCTAAGCCTCTATTGTTTATATGGCAAATAACAATAGAACTGACTTTTCTCAGAAACAGGACTTTCATTAATGAGCTAACTTCTAGTTATTTTATTCTTTTATTTTCAATCATTATTAAGTGAATCTAGTGAATAAAAGATTTTCCAACCATTTTGAAATGATAACAAAAAATAATATATGCCACTTGGTCTATATATTAAAGAGAAACAAAAGATGACCCTATAATTTTATTGAAAAGGACATTCTTCTGTTTCGTTTTATCCTTTTTCTTCATAGCTCGGTTTAGGAATGGTTCCATTAAATGCATGATTTCTGGGGCTATCATCTTGTTTAAAAAAATGGGGTTAATCTACAAACTATTTTGTGTAAATAATCTCAAAATTATTGAATCAGTATTGTCTCTTTTTGCAGTGTCATAACTGGTCATAGAAAATAGTATGAATTAACTGAAAATCATGCTTGATCTACCTCTATAAGAACATTGTCCATCTTTTTTCATTTTACAGTTTATAATAAAGAAATAAAGATTTCCTTTTCCCTTCTCTTTTCTTTGGATTTCTATTTTATGTACCAACCTTATTCTTAACTAGATAACACTTTATTTTACATTGCACAAGTATATAATCGTTCTTCATTTTCTATTGTATATGTATGTAGACACCAGTTTAATTCTTCTCATGCATGATAAACTCTGACAGATCTAAATAATTCACTGATTTGTCTTGTAAGGCTCAGTAACTTACAAAATGAGCAGAACACATATGGATTTAGAGGGAATTTTGCCTGCTTGTGGAGAAGTGAAATCTGGCTTCTTCATAGCTTCTTATTCCTTCACATTACGTGCTAGTAAATTCTTAGAAAAGCATCACTGAACATACTTAACACCCATGAATTAATCAAATATATTATTCACTTGGCCACAGTAGGAGACTGGCTAATATAAGGACAACAAAATAAACTTTCTCTTGGTTACCTTCACCTCCTCAGTTGAAGAATAGATCACCAGCTTTCATGCCAGTGCAAAATAAACCATGGTCTGAATTTATCTCATGTTTCCTGACTGCACAGTTTTAACATACTTAAACCATCAAAACACATACATGTAGTTCTTAGCTCCACAGTCGATCATGGGAGAAGAGAATTCAGCTTTTCTATCAGCAAAGCCATGGTGTTCTGAAAAGTAGGTTTGGCTTCATCTCTTATTATGTGAGAACCTACCTCTCCATGGTATGGCATTTTTACTGATTGCACATTTGTAAGGCAAGAGAGTTCAAGAAGACAGTATCCCTAAAAGCACAGAGAGAGACAAACGTGTCCTCTTATGCTTGTTAGGCAGAACTCTTAGATCCCTTCACTGCTTTTGATATTCACTTGTTTTCGAAGAGGACAACAGTCACTTTTTATTTCAAAGTTTCCTTTTATATATCCCTTCCATGATTTGAATAATGTCTATTAAGTTGCTCTTGGCCGGAGGGCAGGAGATGGAAATTCTAGTTCTCTGTGTGCCACTGATAGCCAAGGGACCTTGGAAAAATCACTGAGTCTCTTTTGGCCTGTTTCCTCCCATGTAAATGAACCCACAGACCTTCCTAATGGTCTGCAAATTTATACTTTTACTGCGGGGCTGTCAAGTTTCCGCTGTAATTAAATAGCCTAACACTCTGAATAGCTTTACAGGTTAGGGCAAGGCAGTGAACATAATAGGACAGAGCCGAGGACTTTGAGGTGCCCCACTCTAACATAAAGATGAATTGTCTTTGTGCTCCAGGTTTCCCAGTTCCTGAGGTGAGCTGGTTTAGGGATGGCCAGGTGATTTCCTCTTCCACTCTGCCCGGCGTGCAGATCTCCTTTAGCGATGGCCGCGCTAAACTGACGATCCCCGCCGTGACTAAAGCCAACAGTGGACGATACTCCCTGAGAGCCACCAATGGATCTGGACAAGCGACTAGTACTGCTGAGCTTCTCGTGACAGGTAGGCTGGAGGAGGATCTGCCTGTCTTCTGACTGCCACACACCAGAGGGCATCTCCCGGACATGGGGAAGGGGAGCCACAAAAAGCTATGAGCACAAGTAGATGCCCCTTGAGTCTAGAGAAAGGCCCACGGGAGGCCGAATTGATAGCAAAGTTGTTTGCCTTTGGAATTTAATTTTCCTCTCAAAATACAGCCCAAGAGTAGCTGAGAGTAAGTTCCTCTACACACAAATTAAACACACAAAAGTGTATTAGAGAAATATTAAAAATTATTGTTCTGAGCAAGTATAAATGCTTGGAGCTTGGCTTATAAACCTACTAAAGAAATAAGTGTATCTCTAGGAATTCACACTTTTAGCAAGCACCTAAATGATTCTGCCGCAAATGATCCACAAAAAACTCATTTAAGAAACACTACTCTAGGCTATAAAGTTTAATAATCTTTATTTACTTTCAATTTCTAAAAGTATTTCACCATAAACATGCACAGAAAAAGGCAAATGCTTCTTTATGATTCAAATGGAAGAATTCCTAGAAAACTTTTCCCTGGCTTTTGTCATTTTCTCCATCCTCTACTTTCTGGTAAGACACTGATACACACAACATTGTATTTCTTTACTCATTACATAACAATATCTTTCAGAACTGCATAATGTTATATATGCTTACCCAGTAAAGTATGCCTTTAGCATTGTTCAAGTATAGGGCTATAATTCACCTAAACAGAAGGCATGTCAGGTAACATCAGGTACGAATATTAACGTATATTCAACAAGGCTGACATCATCTGCTGTTGTTTATTATTCAAAAGCATATCAAACTTAATCCCATTCACCCTTCACATTTATCTCATAAAAAATTTCTTTCAACATAATTAACCAGAAAAATCCCCTTTCTGGAGTGTAACTAACATTAAATCATGTCATTATTTGGATTCACATTTTAAATGCAAGTAAATATTTGGGTTATTTAAATAGTGATCAAGTTGGAAACGATTTAGGGTTTTTTAATTAAATTAAAATTTAATGATTCTGTAAGTCACAGGTGCACCCATCACATTAAGTATTGGAATTCATTTAATGCAACTTACTGAAATATGAAAAGTTATCTTAACATATTAATACAGTGCTAGATGTGAGGTTGGAAGGAAGTGCCAGACAGATTCTCTAGAAATGTTATAACAAGATCCAGGCTTTTTCTTTAATTTATTTTTAATGTGGTTGTCTAGAAATGCATTGTTTTCCTTGCAAAACAATGCAAGTAAAATAAAATGTGGCAATAGGATTCCCTTCTGTCCTCTCCTGGCTCCATTCTTGCTGTCATCTTCTGGATGAGCTGGGTTCAAGGACAGTCAAGGTTGTTAGGTTCAGCAAGTCACTGCCTGGTTTTCAGAATCAGAGCTGTGATTGTTTAAAAATAACCTGTTGGCAGCACCCTGGCTGACAGTTCTGATTTTCTCCTCCCCCTGCAGCGGAGACAGCACCACCTAACTTCGCTCAACGACTGCAGAGCATGACCGTGAGACAAGGAAGCCAAGTGCGACTCCAAGTGAGAGTGACGGGAATCCCTACACCTGTGGTGAAGTTCTACCGGGATGGAGCTGAAATCCAGAGCTCCCTTGATTTTCAAATTTCACAAGAAGGCGACCTCTACAGCTTACTGATTGCAGAAGCATATCCCGAAGACTCCGGAACCTATTCAGTAAATGCCACGAATAGCGTTGGAAGAGCTACTTCAACTGCCGAATTGCTGGTTCAAGGTATGTGCCAGGGGTTGAGGAACAGGGAGAGGAAAGGGCTTATTTAGGACAAAGTGAGGCCTGGGCACACCTGCCTTTCCTCTGAGGCCTGGCGATGCTGTGAGCCGAAATCAAAGCTGGCTTTTCAAAACCCTGAAAAAGAAAAGTCTCTGAGATTCTAGGCAGAAGGTCACGTTCATTTAAGCAATCTGTGGTTATTCACCCCATTAGAAATTGAAAAATGTTTTAATTGCCATCTACATTTTCAAGTTATTGACAAATAATGGACTTTCTTTTAAAAAAAAAAGTTCTAATTATCTAATAATGATCATTTTTTTATTTTTAAACCTAATTTATATTCATACAAAATCTAAAACTTTCTGCATTTTCTTCCATTGGGACCTAAAAGATTTTATTGACTTTGTAATCAGAATTAACATAATTCCTTTCCAAATGAGACATTATATCCACTCCTAAATGCTTATCTTTCTCTTGCTACAGGTGAAGAAGTAGTGCCCGCTAAAAAGACAAAGACAATTGTTTCGACTGCTCAGATATCAGAAACAAGACAAACCCGAATTGAAAAGGTATTTTTCTATACTGTCAGTTTTCAAGCCTTTCAGATTATTGCCTCACCAACTCCTTCCTCAACACGGGCTTTGTTTTTATTTTTTACAGAAGATTGAAGCCCACTTTGATGCCAGATCAATTGCAACAGTTGAGATGGTCGTAGATGGTGCCGCTGGGCAACAGCTGCCACATAAAACACCTCCCAGGATACCTCCTAAACCAAAGTCGAGGTCTCCCACACCACCATCCATTACTGCCAAAGCACAGTTGGCTCGACAGCAGTCCCCATCGCCAATAAGACACTCCCCTTCCCCTGTCAGACACGTCCGGGCTCCTACCCCATCTCCGGTCAGGTAAAGCCTTATAAAAGAGATTGGGTCGTCATATATTTTTGAATTAGGTTTCATCCAACAAGAAGAGGAACAGAAGAAAGCAATAAAAAATGTAGCATGTGATCAAGGAAGTAAACCAAAAAGGAATTGAATATGATTTTCACAACTTTTCACTGTCCACAGTAAATTGGAGAACTTTATGAACTCGAATTCTGAATTTATATTTGTATATTATTTAACAAACGTCAGCTTTAGGTCCAAGAAAAAGCACAGTGAATGGTGATTGGTTAGAAGCTCTGCATTCAATCAACCTGATCACTTGCTACCAATCTGATTTAGAAAAATCATTATAATAATTTGTCACTAGCATATATTGACCACCTTATTTTGGACATTTAGTTGATACTCTATTTACATTGTTTTATTAAATTTTCACAAAAACTTTTCATTATCATCCCTAATTTTATATGTAGATGACTGAAGCAGAAGAAGTTAAATAATTTGCTTAAGGTCTTAGTTGTGTCATTTGTAAATTAAGGAGAATCACAATAAGAATGATCTCAAGGAGTGTTGTGAGGATTCAGTGAGATAATTAGTTGAAAGTACTTTGTAATAGAAAATAACTATACATATTCTTATGCTCTGATAATAAGTAAAATCTTCTAAATATTTTGCACATGCTTGTGTTATTTTATCAAAAAATAAAATGGATTTCTATGCTTAATTAATATGGAGATATTTAGAAAATGAGTATATCATCAAGGCTCAGAAATTATAAAGTCAAGTGTAAATAATCCATAGCAGATTTAAAATTTTGGGATTTGGCTTAACATTTTGAGGTTTTTAATATGGTGTGCTAAGAAATGTGCAAACTTTGGAGCAAACAAAAAAGTGTTTCTTGATCAGTTTAAATGAATTTTTTAAATGTAGAGAAAGTTCCCCGCTAAGAAAAATTTTTGAAGAAGAATAAGTGGGTGGTTGACCTAAAAAATATTCAAACTTATTGTGAAGTTACTATAATTAAAACAGTATGTTGTTGGCGAATGAACAAAAAAAACATCAGGGAACAGAACAGAGTCCAGAAATAAATTTAAGTATCCAGGAAATTTAATTTTTAATCAAAATGAACTTTAAGCACAATGGGGATAGGATATTTTACACAATAAAGAATGCTGGCCCAATTAGCTATTTAGAAGAAAATAAATATTAACCATTTAAAAAATAAATCTCAGCTTGACTAAAGAGCTAACTTAAAAAATAAAAACCAAAACAATGAGAAAAAAATGGGGAAGCATTTATGGAAGAGAGCCCTTAAAAAATAGATCTACAGATCTAAAAAAAACTTACATATGACAAAAGCAAGGTCATGGCTAAACCAAATAGGCATCTGTGAACACATTTTAAAGGTGCCTCTTTCTCAAGATATTTCATTGCCTCTGTCATAACAGTGTTATACCAAACATACAATGGCTACAAACCTAGAAACAGTTCATAATCTACACAACTCTATAAATTGATGCTGTGTAAAATCCCATAAAAAAGCAAAATGCAAACAGTAGATCTGGAGGAAACGTGTGTAACATTATGACAAAGAATAAAACAAATGTATCAAAAAGCTTCCACAAATTAATTTTAAAGGAAAAAACAAGCAACACATACACACACAAATGGCAGAAGACAAGTATTTCACACGAGGCAATGCAAATTTCCAAAAAATATATGAAAAAAGGCTATTTTCCAATCTTTATTATATTGTCCACTTAATTAAAAATTAAATGTATTGGCAAACACTAAATGAAGTCTTGAACAAAAACCATGGTTTTAAAAACGTATCTAGCCAACAAATATAAAAAGTATTCTGAGTCAGGCTAACCTCAAGTTTGCACACCATGAAATCACAAGACAGGCCAAATGTGATTTCTGGGGGAGATAACTACCTCACAGTATTTTAAATTTAAGTCTAAGGGTCATTTAGAATTACAGAGGTTCCCTGACTCCATGGAGCATGTTGACTGTCTTACCAGTTCTGAGAGTTCATTAATAACAATCCCAATTACTTAGCCCCCCAAATTTGCTTTAAAATAATTAAGAAATAAAAATACCAATTTGTAGAGAAAATAAAGGTTATCCAAGATAGGTTACTCCCTAAAATGTTTCATGGTTTAACCTTGATTATTGTTGTAGAGTAAGGCAAACATATTTCATTGAATAAGGTGCATTGTATCTAGCTGTGACCAGGTGATTATTTTTTATTGTAAGAGCAGAAATAAGCACTTTCCCTAAATGACTCAAATTACATGATTTTCACAGTTATGGGCCTATCTGCAACCTGCTGCTAATCACTCAAGTCATGCTAATCATGTCTTTAACTCTTTTTGAATTAAACCTGCTTTACTAGATATGACAAGAAAAAGGCATAGATCAAAACTTGAAAGTACATGTCACTTTGTTTTTTTTCAATTAGTATAGACCTTATATTATTCTAAGCTGGTCTTTATTATATTTCCAAGGCAGTCACTTTCAAAATATAGACATGTTCCTCTAGTCCCTGCTTAGTTGACTAAAACTTCATTTAAAAAATGTAAATTAATTTTCACCAGAAAAAAACCCTTTGTCAAGAAAATGATTAATGAAATTTTATTTCTTCATGAAACTGGTTAATATTATAATATACCATTCAGTTACGATGTAATTTAGAGCAGATATTAACTGTACCTTGAGAATTAATTAGAATAATTGGTTCACTTATGAACGGTATAAGTTGAAAACTCTATGTAGTATCAGAATACTATTATAAACATTTTCCTGTAAGCCGTAGTTAAATGCAATGATAAAGCAATGCTGCCACCTAGAGGGAAAAATGTAATACACCTATAGATTAAGAATTAAATTACGTAAAACTATCTTAAAATTTTGACCAAACCCTAGAATTATTACTATAGATCAGGAAATCTTGTCTATGAATACCAAGATTTAGCAGCCAGATTTTTCAGCTATGCTATCGAATTTTAAACATACATAAAAAGCAAGAAAAACTATTTTGGAGGAAGCCACTTTATCAATTTAATAAAAAAATCAAGAGTCCTTAGGTTTCAAATTAACCAGTTCCCAGTGTAACTACAAGGGTACAATGAGGGTGAGGGTAAACAAATATCGAGAAAGTTTAAAAGAGCTATCCTCAACACGTTGACAATAACATCAATTTCCAAAGAGCATTGCACAGCCCACACCCCAAAAAGTTCTGCGAAAACATCTTCCTAGCCTGGAGATTCACAAGGCATTGTGAAGTCCCATAGGAAAATCAAAAAAACTTAACTTGTTTAGTCTAGAGTTGCACAAACATTTTGATTTGCAGAAACCTTTCTTCGTTCAGCACCTATTTGATTCCCTCTCTTCCCCAGAATTGGAAGTACAGAGAAATGTAAGGTTATGATTACTATATTTGCTGTGGCCTTTCTTGAGCTGTATTTCAAGGAAACACTTTCTGCTCTCAAGTTTTTAAAATGTGAGATGGGGAGGCAGGGCACAAAATTCTCTAGCTTAGAATTAAGTCTGATTCTTGAGTTACAGAAGGTGACAATAAGGCTTACTGAAATTTAAAACAAATGACTTTCAAGTACATTATTTGCCTCTGACTAGGTTATCGAGGCACACTTTTTAAAACTGTGCATTAAATTGGGCACTTTCGGATTTTCCTTCCATTATTCAAATCTGATGGCCTGGAGAGGAGTTCCTTGTCTTGGGTTCGTGACCTCTGCCTTTTGGTTTTCAGGTCTGTGTCTCCAGCTGGAAGGATGTCCACGTCCACGTCCACATCCCCCATCAGATCTGTTAAGTCTCCACTACTCACGCGTAAGACTCAAACAGCCACCATGGTTTCAGGCCCAGAGGTGCCTCCCCCTTGGAAGCAAGAGGGCTACGTGGCCTCATCTGAGGCTGAGATGAGAGAAACTATGGTGACAAGTGCTACTCAGATCAGAACAGAAGAAAGATGGGAAGGGAGATATGGGGTCCAGGAGCAAATGACCATCAGCGGAGCCGCAGGCGCTGCCGCCAGCAAGTCGGCCAGTGCTACCTTCGCTGCAGGGGCCGTCGCTACTGGTGCTACAGAGGTACTGCCAGAGCAGTTTTGTTTCATTTTCCTTCCTTTCACATTCTGGTTTTTCCCTCCAGAATCCTATCATAAAATTCAGTCTGTATAGGTTGTACATATAGACATAAGAATACAACTGAAAACCAAATCTGTTTCCTGCTTTGTTAAAGCATTTTTAATTAGGACAAAGGCTCTTATCTGTGAAGTTTTTATAAAATATAGGTTTTTACGATCCATACCATATCTCTTTCAGCAATGACAAATGCTTATGCACGTGTATATTTTACTCTAGGTAAATAAGTACTGTGTTTTTGTTTTTTCTACTGGATATGCCATTTTAAAAAGTAATGTACTTGGTCACTTCTAATTTAGGTGAAACAAGAAACTGACAAAAGTGCAGCTGTTGCGACTGTTGTTGCTGCCGTTGATATGGCCAGAGTGAGAGAACCAGTTATCAGAGCTGTAGAGCAGACTGCTCAGAGGACAACCACGACTGCTATGCACATCCAACCTGCTCAAGAACAGGTATGGGGTAGTCCAGCCAGGCTGGGCTTTGTGTGCAGGGTCTACCTCACAGCGATCCAATGTTCAATTCATTTTGAGGACAGCCCTGAGCCCGACATGGCCCAGACTTTTAGGACTTTCTGAGCAAGAGGTGGTCTGAGACAATGAAGGCTTTCAAGATGTAAAAACCATCAGTGTACCTGGGCTATGTCAAGTAGGTGGGCAGGCGAGTTAACTATCAGAAATTTAGTATAGGAGGTCAGACAAGGTATTCAAAATACTAAGTGCTCCTGGGTCTACACAGCACAGGGCGGTAGAGGAAGCTGGCTACACAAGGCACACACGCGTGCACACACACACGTGTGTGTGTGTGTGTGTGTGTGTGTGTGTGTGTTCAGCACTGTAGTTCTAGACCAGTCCATCCAAACAGAGCTCAGACACTCCAAGAGCCACACATGGAAACCATTATTTCAGAGCAGACATTACTTTTCTCTAAGCTTCCCCCAAAGACTTTGCTTTTACTTTCCTCAGAATAAACCTGACACTTGATCCATGGCTGAAATGTGTTATAAATCCAGGATAATTTCCCACCTCACATTTGAGTAGATTTTCTGTTATAGTTTAAAATCACTCTAAGCTTTCCTCCTTATCTTCTCTTGTGTGACATTTATGTCTTTATCTTGATTTATTATTGTAACTTTTTATATAAGGTGCATTAAAGTATTTCCTCCCTTTCTCGTATGAAAATCAGATGAGAAAGGAGGCAGAGAAGACTGCTATAACTAAGGTTGTAGTGGCTGCCGATAAAGCCAAGGAACAAGAATTGAAATCAAGAACCAGAGAAGTAATTACAACAAAACAAGAGCAGGTGCACGTAACTCACGAACAGGTAAAATAGTTTTTGATGTGAAATTTTTGTTGCTGTTACCTATGTCAACACATATAATAATGTTTTTCTATGAAGGGTGTTGTTTCTTGGGCAACACGACTGTTATCACACTAATAAAATCCCCTTATATCTATATTCCTGAGTTCTGGATACTAAAGTCTCATAGAGTCACCAAATTCTTCCCTCGTGTAGACAAGATATGTCTGTAAACAAAGGTATCTCTGTGAACACACTGGAAGTAGAAACGGGTCTCATCTACATTAACCTAGGGATGCACTACCTAAATATGTGACTGTGAGGGAGGTAAAACCAGAAGGAGAAATTAATGCTAAGGTAGGAACAGGGAAGAGTGGAAAAGAACACTGGATACACGTTGCTTTGAAAATAGCTTAATAACTGATTCCTGACTCTTTGGGAGAACACTCGAATATAGATCTGAGTGGGATGTACAGCACAACTTTTTTAGGTCAAATGATCAGAAAAAGTAAAATGGGCAGCCCATAATTGGAGGAATTCAGGGATGATTAGATAAGGCCAGTTGGTAGGGCTGTTGGCCAATGGAAACAATTGTCATCTGAGTGGTTTGAGAGGATGAACTTCCAAGTTTCTTTCAACCCTGAGATGCTAAATTTTAGTGATGATGTCTGAGAATGGCAGAGAGGCAAACGAATAGATCAGCCTCTACCCCAGCACATACCCCTTAGGCATCCAGATCCAATGCAGTATTCTTCAGGGGGTTAAGGAACTGGAAAACATTTTGCCTGGGATATGTACACAACTTTTCTCCCCAGAATGTCTCAACTTTAGTAAAAAAGTAAGTCTCGATATTCCAAACCATCCTAATATTTAGGAATTTTTTTTAAAGCAAAAATATTGTATAAATGCAGATTTTCAATGGTTCATACTTGGTTTCTCATATATAAAAGGATAAGACAAAATTCTTCTAATGCCTTCCATTTTAATATCCTATGCTCTAAGATCATCTTTAGGTGACAGAGGTAGCATGGGCTAATATTGCCATATATCTATTTATAAAAATTGGATGTCTTTTCCAAGGAAGATGGCCACTGTCTGATTCAAAGTAAACACTGCTGAATCCAACTTTTTTTCTCTAATCAGTTCAAGTTATGGTTTAGACAGAAAAAATAGTATGGTCATGTTAATGAAAATAAGATGATTTATTTTATTTAGTGATATCTGCAGAAAAAGAATTTTACTTCTTCGAATTCCTATTTTGTTATATTTAATAAATATTATGTCACTTCCATTAGAGAGCAGGATACAATAAAGTTTTGTTTTTATCATTGATTTCAGATAAGAAAAGAAACTGAAAAAGCATATGTACCAAAAGTAGTAATTTCCGCAACTAAACCCAAAGAACAAGAAACTAGAATTTCTGGAGAAGTTACTACAAAGCAAGAACAGAAACAAATAACTCAAGAAACAGTAAGTTCAATTTTGTAAATACCTTGTTGTTCATTGGCAAATACATGCCAGCCAACTGCATGTATCCTATAATCAAAACCTTCAAATGGAGGAGTCTTTTGTGTATGTTCTTTTGTTATTTCTCTGTGTCTAGTATTGAAACTCTTTCATGTTCTCATTGCACAATTTTCCACTCAATCGATCAGTTTTGAGGAGATTATTTTTTAAAACAGTTTGGGACACATCTATGACATTTGTAGAACATACTTAGATAGAAGGTAGCTCTCACACCAGTCCCATTACCCACGGGTGCACAGCCTTTTCATGCACAGCCCTCAGTCAATTAGGTTGCAACGTGCAAACTACATAATCGTAAGGTACATGCACGAATATACACACCAATCATGAACACTCCAACTAAATATCAAGAGAAAGTGAGGAGATGCTGCGCATCAGGGGAGACCAGTATTTCTTCAGGAAAGTGCCCTAATTAGTGATAAACAGTGGCCCAGAAGTGTTTTTGTGTTTGCGCCTTAGAACGATGTGAGAACATCCTTCAGTGTCACTAAAATAATCCCCTTCTTGCCCATATGTGAAATCAAACCTTAAAGTGCCAGAAAAGAGGCATATATTTTGAATTCTTTCATATTGGGGGGATAAAGGGGGTTGGGAGGAGGACTGTGTTCACTTTCTTGATCTCAAGCTCTTTACTGATCCCAGATCTACTTTTTAAAAAAGTCCATCTAAGAAAACTAAATACTTGAAAGGCTAGTCAGCAGCTGTTGGATGAATTTCCCTCTCCTTATAGGGAGAGACTTTGAATGCACAAAATTCTACTTGACTTAATCAAGAGCATAGAAATCCCTCTTGCCATTGCAATTCTGGTAACTATCGTTTTCCAGCCATTCGCCAGTGGCCACTTACTGGGTTCCATAACATGTGACCATGTCTCAAAGAACAGACTTTTTCAGTTCTAGGACAGTTCACTAAAGGGCAGGTGGGCCATAGAGAAGCTCATTCCTCAGGAAAACCAAAGTCTCGATTTTAAATACAAGTATAGGCCCTTAAAATGGAAACGTGATATTTTCTCTTCACCATTAAGCATTCTGTATTCTCCTGAGTGTTACAAGGAAATCTTGACATTTCTTTTGTGCCTTTGGAAACTCAAATCTTTATTTTACTCTGAAAATCAGATGAGACAGGAAGCTGAGACAACTGCTGCATCCATGGTGGTAGTTGCCACTGCAAAGCCCACAAAACAAGAAACAATTTTGGGAGCTCAAGAAGAAATTACCATACAAGATCAAATGCACATAACTCATGAAAAGGTGATGACTTACTGCCAGTGTGAAGTTCACTCGTATCATTTCATTTGCGAGCCACCTACATTTTCATCACGGGTTTTAATCATCACTTTTTAACTTCTTCTTATAACTCGAATAGAAGAACTTCAGAACCTCTCAAGAGCTTTTTGCCACCCATCTAGTTTTCACTGCCACTTTTCATTCCTAACCTTCAGATTTTCTTTAGACTGTTACTAATTCTAGACTGAGCTTTTTATTGATATTTTTACTAATGAAGCAATATAGATTTTCACAGCAACTCAAATGATATATTTAAGTGTGATTAAAATGTTTTGACCAGAAAGAAATTTTGCTTCTTTTCTCAGTTTTGTCTTAAGTTTATTTTATTATAGGCTGTATGGAATTTAATGACAATTTTCTCATTTTTTTTATCATATGACCAGATAATGAAAGAAACTAGAAAAACAGTGGTACCTAGAGTCATAGTGGCCACACCCAAAGTCAAAGAACAAGATTTAGTGTCAAGAAGTAGAGAAGGCATCACTACCAAAAGAGAGCAAGTTCAAATAACTCAGGAAAAGGTGAATACTGATATGTGAGATGAGAAAAGTTCACCTTTAAACTGACTTTTAGTAAATCATTAACTATGATGTGGTATGAATTATTAATCTTTATTTTCCTTTTTGAATCCCAAACTAAAAGAAAATGATAAATGTTTGACTGCTCACCCTTCACTTTATATCCACATTTTATTTTCATCCATCTATAACATTTATAATTCACTTTATTCATCATTGTTTTTTGCATGAAGATTAGCATTTTTTAGCCCGATTTAAAAAAAAAAACCATAAATAGAAGCATCTGGAGTTTTTCTTTTTTAAAGCTAACATTTTTAAGTTTTGTGATTCCTAGTTAGTGTGTGAAAACATTGTCAAGTGAAAGTTAATTTCTTTTGTGTATTTAACCCTCAATAACTTCATCTTGCATCTCCACTGGTGGTGGGGGGGAATGGGTCATACCATGTGTGTCTGAAGTCCTGTGCAATTTAAACCTTCATTTTACTGTAATAATCAGATGAGAAAGGAAGCTGAGAAAACTGCCTTGTCTACAATAGCAGTTGCTACTGCTAAAGCCAAAGAACAAGAAACCATACTGAGAACTAGAGAAGGAATGGCTGCTAGACAAGAACAAATCCAAGTTACCCATGGAAAGGTGACTATTCCAAGTGTGAAATCCTTATTATAACACCTGAATGACAAATCTTAGAATTTCTTATGTATAAAACACTATTAACCTATTTATTTTTAAGTGATTAAATAACTTGAAACTAAAAAATCAAATTATTTAATGTTGTTAATATTATTACATAATCCTTTCCCCACTGATCTTTTCACTATTATTTTCCATTTTTTATTATTAACATCTAGAAATTCTCCAGAAGTTGATGATTAAAAGGCTAATTTTAATATACTCCCTGAACATTAAATATATATATGCAAATGATAAATCTTACTGTCAAGAAGATGTCTGTTTTGAAGGGGCATTAAATTCAGTATATCATGTTGAAGATTATAGACTTATTTCAGGAAATTACCTATAATTTTCTTCATGTATAATATTATCTTTTTCCCCCTATAAACATGAGACGAGAAAAGAAGCTGAGAAAATTAGTGTCTGCTGTAGTAGTTTCCACTAAAGCTAACCAAGATACAATATTAAAATCTAAAAAAGGAATTATCCAACCAGAATAACACGTATGCCATGAAAACGTTATTTGTAGCTATGTAATTTCCATATTTTATATTATCTTATTTCCCATGACTTTGTCATCTACTCCAAATGAGCTATTTACCTAATTTTATTCTTAATTGCTTACACGGTGTTTGAAAATTAACAACAAAAGTTTTTCAAATTTTTTAGTATAATGGTTGAGTCTTGTCTGTATTTCTTTGTGTTGTTTCTATGTCTACATTTTTGTTTTTTCTTTTTTCTAAGACATGATTTAAGATCAACTTTTTAAACACTTAACCAAGTCTAGTACTGAATGGCATATCAGCGTTTCAGAAGTCTTATCAATGAGAGTAATTCTAATATATAACATTCTTCATGAGTGATTATATTTGATTTTTTATTTGTTCTGAATCACATACATAAATTTTATTATCTTATTTTTGTTGTTAAAAATTAGCTAAGAATGGAAACTGAAAAAATGTCTATACCCAAAGTAATAGTTACTACTGCAAAATCTACTGAACCAGCCACATTGCCAAGGACTAGAGAAGAATTTGCTATTATGCAAGAACAAATACATCTTATTCGTGAGGAGATGAAGACTGATGCTATGGAGGTGAAAACCATTGTTTCATCCCATTTCATCATCTGTCATAACTTTTCATTCATCATGAGTCATTGTGCTCCTGGTGTTCCATTTAATTGTTTAACTGATCAACAAAACATTAAAGAGGCTGTTAAATTCAGTTCAGTTCCTCCAGTGGAAGTTAGCATTTCTAGTTGTGAAAAATGCGATTAAATAATACTTTTCTTTGTATCTCCTAAATTAATTATCAGCATTTAACTGTATGAGTTTGAGTCTCCTTGTCCAACTTTTATTCTTGGCTTACCTAGATTCCAGAAACATTAGAAACATTAGAGTCCACTAAGAAATAAAAGCAGCTACCAGCATAAAGTATGCATTTTTAGTCATCCACCAAACAGCATAAGTATATGAATTTGATATACATTAATGCAGGACAAAAGTATACAAATGTTTCCCCAATTTAAAATATTCTACTGTAATTAAAACTCTTGTGTAAGTTTTAAATTAAGAGCAAGATCTGTATATTTCAGTTGGCAAATGACAGTTCTTTGAGCCTGAGTTTCTCATTGCTAAAATAAAACTAAAATTCAACCTTACTACCTCATAGATTTATTGAAAGGTTCAAATGAGATATAATGTAAATGCAAACACTCTACAAGCAAACTTTTATATAGAGAAATATATAAAATATATAAGATAATACATAGTATACTATATATAATTTATACATTATATAATATATATAATCTGTGAAGATGTTAACATGTTTTTAAAATCTGTAAAATTAAAGTCAACTAATAGCCTATATGGTTTAAGAAGTAAAGAAACAAATAGATGAACATACTTAACTCACCTAAGCCTCACATATATTTTACAATTTCTTCTCAAATGAATCTGAAGATGGCATTTGTAATTCTTCAAGGCAGATTAATCAGATTGTGGCTTCTTAGAAGGAAGCACTGAATAAAGTCCATGATCATAAAGGCCCAATTCCATCTCAAAAAAACCCTCCATTTTTATCTTAAATGGTTCAGATAATAATTTTAACAAATATACAGGTAGCATTCTTGAAAAACATTTCAGGTGCAATCTAGATTCTATTCTCAGAAGACAAGCAAACTGGACATAAAATATTCCGGCATTTACTTTAAAAGAGCACTGATGGATATGGCAATTTGATTTTTTCCATATACTTTTTTCAAGTATTACATAGAATCATAATATGTAAGCCACATCAGCTGATTTGCTTTCTTTAAAAGAAAACTCCTTTCATTTATGTTTATCAGATTCATGGAAATTAAAAAAAAAACATTTCTGTTTTCTTCTTCCTTTTAACTCCCAGTAATAATAACAGTAAATTGAACTTCACTGTGAAAGTTTGTTCTCTTGAATCCAAATATGATAACACTTTTTCACTTTAATCACAGCATCTTTATTTATATATTTTAAGAGCAACATTTTCTAGTAAATTAAATATTCTTACTAGGAATCACAAGTAAATTAATCTGCCTCACTGTGTGTTCATGAGCTTTCATGTTGTCTCAGATTTGCATGTAACTGTACAACTTTGTAGCAACTGATTCTTCTTAATGGGTTTATGATGGTATTTGTGTAGATTTTTATCATCACTGCCATTGTGTCAACACAAGACTAAATGATCAAGAAGACAATAAAAATAATCAATGAAGATAACCACCTTCAAAGCTCTGATTTCCCAAGTGCTAATTGACTGCCTCATACATAATCTTAGAAAAACTCAAAATTTTCTTAGTCTTTTATACACACTGTGTGCTGTCCTATGTTGTATGTGTGTGATTTGATGTCTAGTCTAAATAAGCAGATACATATAGAATGTATCTAACTAGTTTTCCACACATCATAATAATCAATGAAACATTAAGGTCCAAAATGCATCTATGAGTTATATTTCTGGAGACATTAACATAGCTATATAACGTGGGTGCCATCTGACTATCATGCCTTTAGGCATTTGTCTGTTCTTGATGACTATCGTAGGAGGAGATGTCCCAACCTGACTTTGACATTGCTGTGTATTAATTCTGGAAACCTTGTCTCCAGGTGGACGTTGGGAAAAAGGCAGAAGCTGTAGCAACAGTTGTTGCTGCAGTAGACCAGGCCCGTGTCAGAGAGCCCAGAGAATCCAGGCATCTTGAAGAATCACATGCTCAGCAGGCCACGTTAGAATATGGATATAAGGAGCATGTTTCCGCCACAAAGGTAGTTGAGCATCCCCAGCGTCCAGCCTCAGAACCCCAGGTTGTCCCTAAAGCAGTCAAGCCTAGAGTGATCCAAGCTCCTTCTGAGACTCATATCACAACTACTGATCAAATGGGAATGCATATATCATCACAGGTGAGTCTGCACCTACTGATATTTCACCCTATTCGTTGGAAAGCAAGCTTAACTGCTGTGGTCATCTGGTGAACACTGGTATCACTGAGTTTCATTTCAATGCAGATTCAGAAAACTACAGATCTAACAAGTGAAAGATTAGTCCATGTGGATAAACGCCCCCGTACAGCAAGCCCTCATTTTACTGTTTCAAAAATTTCTGTTCCTAAGACAGAACATGGATATGAGGTAAGAAGTTATAGAGCATGACAAAGAAATGTTTAGCTCGAAAAAATAAGTAAGGCGTGATGTGGAGTATCTTGGCACAAGCCAGTGTGGACTTTTTTTTAGTAATGTCTATGGGTATTCATGGTGGACTCAGAGCCCCTCAAGTTTGGTTTCCCTGAAGGGTGAGCCTAGAGTAGCAGGTAGTCATCTTAAACCTCTGAAGGGACACAATTCATGCATGCTTCTCTCTGTTCCACATTTTGTAAAAGGTGGTATGTTACACAGTTTACTTTCCCTTGTGCTATGAAACATTTCAGAGTAACTTAATCAAGTATGTATATCAAAACTGAATACGGACACGGAGAAATTATATATTTATATACTCAATATAGCAAGATGGAGAAGTGGTGTTCTGTGGTGATCGGGTTGGACTGTGGAGTCAAACAGCCCTGATATAGTGTCATAGCTCTGCCTTTTTTAGCTCCGTCATCAGGGGCAAATTAACACATATAAAAACCTTAGCAACTAGGCAGCACATAATAACCCTCAAAATCCGTCACTATTATTTTTATTATACACATCCAAGACATAGAATCCAAATCTTGTATGCCTTCAAAGAATTGTAGATTACATTTAATACCTATATGTGAAATAGTCCTAATTTACTATTGAAACCAAATAATCATAGACAACAACAGAAAAAAAAACCAGGAAGGAATCCTTTAAATTATTTTTCTGAATGTCTCCATTTTCACATTTCAAACAGATTTGTGGCTAAACCCTAAATGTGCTATTTTAAGTAGTTCTTGGAATTTTTTAAGTATTTTAGTAATTTCCCAGTTTTGAATTTCTCACTGTAATATTTTAAAGTACGGTATTCATTGGGATGGTTAAATAAAAATTCATGACTGAGCTTTAGGAAATCCTCAGTCCCTTTACGATAAGAGTGTAAAATAAGGATTTCTTAATACAACTCTTTTAAAAAAGATATTTTCAACATATTTTACAAAGTGGCAGGAATGACAATGAGCTTTAGAACTGGCTTATCTCTGACTTTTCACTAACTCTAAGAGTGATAATGAAACATTTAAAAAAAAAATAAAAAACAGACCACATAGAAAATAGACTCAGACTCACCACGGGAATGCTAGTGGCAAAGCACTTCTAAATGATGACTCAAGTGACAGTTAAATGACTTTATTTTCTAACTTCGTTTCCATTTAGGCATCAATAGCTGGAAGTGCTATTGCCACATTACAAAAAGAGTTGTCAGCCACATCCTCTGCTCAGAAGATCACCAAATCAGTGAAGGCACCTACTGTGAAGCCTGCTGAGACCAGAGTGAGAGCAGAGCCCACCCCTTCACCCCAGTTCCCCTTCACTGATACACCAGAGACTTACAAGAGTCAAGCTGGCATTGAAGTGAAAAAGGAAGTAGGGGTGAGCATCACTGGTAGCACAGTCCGTGAAGAGCGCTTCGAAGTACTTCATGGGCATGAAACCAAGGTTGGTCACTGGATTGCACTCCATTGTTTTATCCCTCCTTATCTATCAATCAGGGCCAGGTGTTCCACAGTTTGTACTACAGAAGTAGTCATCCAAGCATCTTCCCTTTCTCTGTTACTATACTCAAACTTAATTTTAGTGTGTCAGAGCTCTTTTTCTCAAATTATTTTCTAATTTTGCATGTGTGGGAAGTTAATGAAATTTCCTCTAATTTCATGGGCATTTTGTAATATCTTTTGTAAAATTCGTAGGTAACAGAAACCGCAAGAGTACCTGCACCTGTTGAAATCCCTGTTACTCCACCAACTTTGGTCTCGGTGAGTGAAAAAGTTGATTGTGTTGGACCATATGCATATCTGGTAAAAATAGTTTTAATATGTGCAAAGATCAGTTTCTCAAACTGGAAATGGCATTAATAGTTTACAAATGCTACTTTTAAAACCGTGTACTATTTGGCAAAGAAAATGGGAATCCTATGTGACAACCATCAGTAATGTAGTCAACAGATTTAGTGAGTTTCTATTATATCTAAGGCATTATTGAAAAGAATATAGAGATATATAAAGACAGATTCAGCTCTCTGAAGTCTTTGCCTTATTATCAGAGAAATTATACATAAAACAGAAAGGTAAAAATGTAGAAGGTGATAAGCACCTCAACAGGGGGAGGATCCAAAGAAAGCATAGATTATTTCCAATTGATGATAGCATGGAAAGCTTTTCTGAAGAGGTAGCATTTGCTGCTGAGCCTTCAAGCTTTGTTAAGATTTGAATATGTGAGCATCACAAGGGTATAGAGTTGCCCAATTATATCTCACCAACTGGAAAACACCTTGCATTTATCCCAACTTTGAGATATTCCTAATTCCAAAGGACTCTCAATACTAGTATTTCCAGAGTACTAATTTGAAAAAAAAAATTATGGCAATTATAATATACAAGTTCAAATTCTCACATTTTCTATAACATATGGAGATGATAAATAAATATGCACATATACCAATACCATATTCTTTTTTTTCTCCCTTCAGGGGTTAAAAAATGTGACTGTTATAGAAGGTGAATCTGTCACCTTGGAGTGCCACATCTCTGGATACCCATCCCCAAAAGTGACTTGGTACAGAGAAGACTACCAAATAGAAAGTTCCATTGATTTCCAGATAACCTTCCAGAGTGGAATCGCTCGTCTTATGATTCGCGAAGCCTTTGCAGAAGACAGCGGGCGATTTACTTGCAGTGCTGTGAACGAGGCTGGGACCGTCAGCACATCCTGCTACCTAGCTGTGCAGGGTCAGTGCCACAGGCCCACCATCCTTCCACACAGGCCATCACTCTCATTTCTCACTTTCAGCTGACACTCCCTCCCACAGTACAATTTCTACCTCATAATGGTGGCCCCTTCTGGAATTGGGGGGTGGATTGTAAAGTCAACTTAATTGTCATGCTAAGCAGAAGTCACTAACAAAATGGACTAAATGCCTAACTTAAATGAGAAATTTCTATCTTCTTCCAGTGTCAGAAGAGTTTGAAAAGGAAACCACAGCCATGACTGAGAAATTTACACAAGAAGAGAAACGGTAAAGCATTCTTTCCCTAATTAGCTTTCTTTGTTCTAGTTGGCCCTTGAACAACATGGGTTTGAACCACATGGGTCCACTTATTTTTTTCAATAAATACAGTCAGACCTTCATTTCCACGGGTTTCACATCAGTGGATTCAATCAACCAGGGAACAAAAACGGTATTTTCGCATTCCCAACAGCAGATTCCCAACTATGGATTGAAAATACTGTTTTCAGTCTGAGGTTGGTTGAATCTGCAGCTGCGAATCCTGGGCAGACTTTCGAGTCAAAGTTAAACATGGCTATTTAGTTGCATGAGGTCAGTGCCCCAACCCCCTGCTTTGCTCAAAAGTCAAATGTACAGTTTTTATTTTTCAGTCTCTTTAGTAGTGGAAAATTGCAATTTTGAAGCCAATATGATAGAAATTCTCTTTCCAGCTTTGTGGAGTCAAGAGATGTGGTAATGACCGATACCAGCATCACAGAGGAACGAGCAGAACCAGGAGAACCTGCAGCTCCTTTCTTCATTACAAAACCAGTGGTCCAGAAACTGGTGGAAGGTGGAAGAATTGTGTTTGAATGCCAGGTTGGCGGCAACCCAAAGCCCCATGTCTACTGGAAAAAGTCTGGTGTTCCTCTAACCAGTGGATACAGGTATTTTGATGGCTGAATGATAGAGTTCTCAGTGATTTGTTTGATATTTATTAATATAGAGCCTAGAGGAGAGTAGAAATTACCTGCCTCCAAAAGCAGATTCTTTTATTATGGAGTCTTCATAGTGTATTTTCATATTTTTGTATAATGTCTTATTGAGAAACAAAGCTATTTCATAAGTGAATGGAAGATATATTTATCTATAATTCAGTTTGATTCAGTTATATTGTCAATAAAATAGAGAAAATGGTGTATATTTTTATACACATGCACACTTTTTCAGAAAATAATTCTGAGATAACTTTCAATAAAAATAAATACTAAAAGATAAAAGAATAAGGGTCATATAATGAAGAAGAAAGTTACATATGAATATTTATGCTAATATATTTACTGCAATTGAATATAAAATTTAAATTTGAATTTTCTTCCATTTAAGACAAAAAGGTAACTTGATAATCTAAAAATGTACCTAACATATCATAATAAGAAATATAGAATATTATGCTAGAGGCTTAATACTGAAATAGTTAAAGAGATTTAATGTTTTGAATATTAATTAGATCTTAAATTTAAAAAAATGAACAAAATAATGAACTTAGAGAAAGTACCTAAGTTTTTTAACGACAATTTGCTTATGTAAACACTGCAACCCCATATTTCCGTATGTCCTATTCTACTAGTGTTACACTCTATTATTTATTTTAAAGACTATCTGAATAGTCTTGAAAATGAAACCTTTAACTTGTTTGTTCCTCGTTATTCATGTCCATGTGCTTTCCTCAAGTTTCAGCAATCTTGCACTCATAGTCTATAATAGAGCTTAGTCACATGTTCAGGAACATTGAATTTTACACTACAGACCCACATACAGGTTATTTTACTCATGTAAGGGTTATTAATGACTAAATTTTTTTTGTCCATTTCCATAAAGATACAAAGTGAGTTACAACAAACAAACTGGTGAGTGCCAACTGGTGATTTCAATGACTTTTGCGGATGATGCTGGAGAATACACTATTGTTATTCGTAATAAGCATGGAGAAACTTCTGCATCTGCCTCCTTGCTTGAAGAAGGTAAGTGCAACCCAACTAGTTCCTATGTGCATGGTAAAAACAAAAATGCACGGAGGTAGCAGTTCCATGTGTTTGTTGAAGGCTTGTTGCAGTACCCTGGTTCTGATGCTGGTTTTGTCCCCATCACCACAACCCCACCTTGGTCTAAGCTATAATAGCAAATGTTTTATTAGACCACATGGTCTCAAAAGCTGTACTGGAACTACACATCCAAGTTTCTAGCAATAGTTTCTATTTGCTGTATTCATTTGGTGCATATCATGCCTTAGAAGATACAGGGAATATAAATCAAGTTGCCTTCTAGATCCAGGCAGATAATACCAGTGAATGCAATGAAGACAATGGCAAACTAGAGAGTATATGCCCCACCTCAAGAGCACAGTAGTGCCCCATCTCCAGTGAGTTGCTGCCAAGCACTCATATACCAGGCTCAATATTGGTACATGAGTGGTTGGCAAATTGGTAGAGCTTCTGATATTTTAAGGAAAAGTGAGAAAACAGAATTTTAAAAATTCATGAGTAATTTGAAAAAATATATAATAGCATTCAGACCAAACAAAATTTATCTGAGTCACCATTATCTTTGCTTAGCTGTTCACATTTACAGTGGACCATTCCACACTCTCTCATTTGATCTGCACGACACCCCTTAGAAAGAGTTAAGTCACTATCTCCATTTACCAAACAAAACACTCGAGGCCCAGAAAGGTAAATGAATTGCCAAAAGCCACACAGCAAATCAGGAAGACCTCTAAGACAGATCCCAAAGGACTGATTGCTAGTATAAAATCCTTTCCATAGTAGTAGTGGCTGGTTTGACTTGTTAGTATAAGTTTGGATTTGAAATTCAATCTAATAAATATTTATTCAGCACTTTGATAGTAAAACTTGGAAAACCAGGCTTTTGCTTATTGACTTTTCCTAGTGTGGGGCTTTCCTGAATGAAAAGTGGCATGGAAGCTTTTACATAATAAAAATAAAAATTAATTTATATTCTTAACTCCTAGCTGATTATGACTCACTGATGAAGTCTCAGCAAGAAATGCTTTATCAGACACAAATGACTGCATTTGTGCAAGAACCTAAAGTTGGAGAGATTGCACCTGGATTTATATACTCTGATTATGAAAAAGAATATGAAAAAGAACAGGCCTTAATTAGGAAGAAAATGGCCAAAGACACTATAATGGTCAGAACTTTTGTAGAAGACCAGGTGAGTATGACAATAAAGACCAAATAAACTTTCATAAATCATACTTTCCTCCCACAATACCCCTGTTTTTTGTTTGATATTTTCATTTTCAAATGATGGAGTCAGGTTAGACTACTATTAGTAGGCTCAGGCCCACTGCTGAAGAGTTTCGTTAATCTTCATGACATGTTGCACATATGACTTTAGAAATAGGGATTACATATATGCAACAAAATATGACGTTAGAATTATGTATCATATATATGCAGAAAAAGACAAATATTGCCATGACCAAGTCCAAGATCTCTTCATATCTATGATGAACAACCCGTATATATATCTCATACTTTCAGAATGTCATTTACCCAAGGTGCCACAGCATAAACTGGCAAAGATGACTATAGTGCAGATGAAAAAGAAAAAAAAAAGCTTTCTAAATTTTTCTTCCAGTTAAAAACTTGAATCATTTCTTATTTCTGAAACTAATGTCCTTAAATAATTGTTATTAGTGAGGATATATCTTTTTAACAAACTGACACCTATTTTACTTCCATAGGAATTCCATATTTCTTCCTTTGAAGAGAGGCTCATTAAAGAAATTGAATACAGAATAATAAAGACTACACTAGAAGAACTTCTTGAAGAAGATGGAGAAGAAAGGATGGCAGTAGACATTTCTGAATCTGAAGCTGTTGAAGCAGGATTTGATTTAAGACTCAAGAATTATAGAATTCTTGAAGGGATGGGTGTTACTTTTCATTGTAAGATGTCTGGATATCCATTACCCAAGGTGAAATATAGACGCTTATCCTTTCTCCATGCTACAGTAAAGATAGAAATCGGTTACACTATAGCCGTTTTATCTAAATTTTATTCATATATGCATATTATTTGCAGATTGCATGGTACAAAGATGGCAAGCGCATCAAACATGGAGAGAGGTACCAAATGGACTTTCTGCAAGATGGCAGAGCTAGCCTGCGCATACCTGTTGTTCTTCCAGAAGATGAGGGAATCTATACTGCGTTTGCCAGTAATTTTAAAGGAAATGCAATTTGCTCTGGGAAATTGTATGTGGAACCTGCTGCTCCGCTTGGTGCTCCACCTTTCATAACCACACCAGAGCCAATGAGCAGAATCCGGTAAGACTCATAGTAATAACTTGGGTTGATTAGTATTTAAATTGTTTAAAACACTAAATATCCCAGTAGCAAATTGCGTTTGGTGGGGGGAGATTGAAGCTGAGATAGCACAGATACCTGCCATTAGCAATACCAGTGATTGCCAAGAGTTTTTATTTTTCGTCCCTGTGAAGAACGAGCAAAACATTTTTATTACTGTAGCATGCTGTTCATTTTGCCAGTGTTATAACTAACATAATGAAGGCTATAGGATTTACCTAACATCTAATTTTACATGTGTTCTCCCTAATTTATACATCAGCCATGCAAAGTAGGGATTATTATTCCTATTTTGTAAGCAAGAATACTGAGTTTCAATCCTATGAAAACTGCCTTCATTTAACCATCCTGTAACTGCCAGCACTTGAAATCCAATCCAAGGCCTTCCTGCTACAAGATGTAGATAAGGTTTTGTTTTGTTTTCAAATATAATTTTTATGTTTTTCCTCCTGTTATGTAAAGAAGTATGTTTTTATTTTTCCATAAGTTTATTTATTGGTTTATTTAACCAACCAACATTTACTGAGATATTTTGCTAGTGGAATCAAAAAGGTTTGGTGACTAATTAAATACAGGTGGTGAGACAAAGACAGTATTAAGAATCATTCCAAGATTCTCAGTAACGGATACCTGGCTGTGTAAATGACTACTGATTAGATTGAGGATATATAATTAATAGAGTTTGAGGAGCAAAAATAATGTATTCCATTTTAAAACCCAGTGAATTTAAGGTGCTTTTTATGACATAGAAATTCTAAAATTACATAATGAGTAAAACAGAAAAAGGTTTGTTTATTTTGCTGAGTTTTTTCTATGCCTAATGAAAATACTCTGTTTTCCTTTATTTTTTCAGATCTATCTCTCCACGTTCAGTGAGCAGGTCTCCTATACGCATGTCTCCTGCAAGGATGTCACCTGCACGAATGTCCCCTGCAAGGATGTCCCCTGGACGTAGGCTGGAGGAAACAGATGAATCACAACTTGAGAGACTGTATAAGCCAGTATTTGTGTTAAAACCTGCTTCTTTCAAATGTTTAGAAGGACAAACTGCCAGATTTGACTTAAAGGTTGTGGGTAGACCCATGCCGGAGACTTTCTGGTTTCATGATGGTAAATATGATAAGTTTTTGCTCACAAATTATTAAATCAAGAGTAAGCTTATATGTGTGTTCAACAAATTTTTAAAAGTTATTTTAACAATCTGGTTTTTTTCTATTTATTTTTTTGATAGGCCAGCAAGTTATCAATGACTATACCCACAAAGTAGTCATT
The DNA here is from genome assembly GCA_030015415.1 of Cynopterus sphinx. NCBI lineage: Eukaryota > Metazoa > Chordata > Mammalia > Chiroptera > Pteropodidae > Cynopterus > Cynopterus sphinx. The sequence continues at coordinate 166,269,729 of CM057379.1, read as the reverse complement.
AAAGAAGATGGCACCCAATCACTGATTATTGTCCCTGCAGCACCCAGTGATTCTGGGGAATGGACTGTCATTGCCCAAAACAGAGCAGGCAAATCTTCGATTTCAGTAATTTTAACTGTGGAAGGTATTTGCTTTTAAAATTTAAAAAAATATATTACCTTATCATTTGGACTATTATACACAGGTATTTCAGCCCTTTTCACTCTAAATCATGACCTCTGCTTTTCAGCTGTGGAACATCAGGTTAAACCAGTGTTTGTGGAAAAACTGAAAAATGTCAACGTAAAGGAAGGTTCCCGACTTGAAATGAAAGTCAGAGCTACGGGTAACCCTAATCCTGACATCGTATGGTTGAAAAACAGTGAAATCATTGTACCTCATAAGTATCCAAAAATCAGGTAAATTTGCTTGGGAATAATAAAACTAAGTTTATTCTATGAGTCCAATAACCAAGAAAGCAACAACTCGTTCTGTATCGATAATTTCTTTTAACTTTTTTTTTTTTTTTTTTAGAATTGAAGGAACCAAGGGAGAAGCTGCCCTTAAAATTGATTCCACTGTCAGCCAAGATTCTGCCTGGTATACTGCAACAGCTATTAATAAGGCTGGCCGAGACACGACAAGATGCAAAGTTAATGTTGAGGTTGAGTTTGCAGAGCCTGAACCAGAGAGAAGATTAATCATTCCACGAGGGACATACAGAGCAAAGGAGATTGCGGCCCCAGAACTAGAGCCCCTCCATTTGCGATATGGTCAGGAGCAATGGGAAGAGGGTGACCTCTATGACAAAGAGAAACAGCAGAAACCATTTTTCAAGAAAAAACTCACTTCCTTAAGACTCAAGCGCTTTGGGCCTGCCCACTTTGAATGCAGGCTAACACCAATTGGCGACCCAACGATGGTGGTGGAATGGCTCCATGATGGAAAGCCACTTGAAGCAGCCAATAGACTTCGTATGATCAATGAATTTGGGTATTGCAGCCTTGATTATGGAGTTGCATATTCTAGAGATAGTGGCATCATTACTTGCAGGGCCACTAACAAATATGGAACAGATCACACATCTGCTACTCTTATTGTTAAAGATGAGAAAAGTCTTGTGGAAGAATCTCAATTGCCTGAGGGAAGGAAAGGCTTACAGAGAATTGAGGAATTAGAGAGGATGGCTCATGAAGGTGCACTTACAGGTGTAACAACAGATCAAAAAGAGAAGCAAAAACCAGACATCGTCTTGTTCCCAGAGCCAGTAAGAGTACTTGAAGGGGAGACTGCTAGATTCCGTTGCCGAGTGACAGGTTACCCTCAGCCCAAAGTCAACTGGTACCTCAATGGACAGCTCATCCGCAAAAGCAAAAGGTTCAGAGTTCGCTATGATGGCATTCATTATCTGGACATTGTGGACTGCAAATCATATGATACAGGCGAAGTCAAGGTCACTGCAGAAAATCCTGAAGGTGTGACAGAGCATAAAGTGAAACTTGAGATCCAACAGAGAGAAGATTTTAGGTCTGTCCTCAGGCGAGCCCCTGAACCAAAGCCCGAGTTTCACATACATGAGCCAGGAAAACTTCAGTTTGAAGTACAAAAAGTAGATAGACCTGTTGACACCACTGAAGCCAAGGAAATTGTGAAACTTAAAAGGGCTGAGAGAATTACTCATGAAAAGGTATCTGAAGAGTCAGAAGAGCTGCGTAGTAAATTCAAGCGCAGAACAGAAGAGGGATATTATGAAGCCATTACTGCTGTGGAGCTCAAGTCTCGTAAAAAGGATGAATCCTATGAAGAACTCCTGAAGAAGACCAAAGATGAACTTCTCCACTGGACCAAAGAGCTAACCGAAGAGGAGAAGAAAGCCCTTGCTGAAGAAGGCAAAATCACTATTCCAACTTTTAAACCTGATAAAATTGAACTAAGTCCTAGTATGGAGGCCCCCAAAATCTTTGAAAGAATCCAAAGCCAAACAGTAGGCCAAGGATCTGATGCACACTTCCGTGTCAGAGTCGTGGGAAAACCAGATCCTGAATGTGAGTGGTACAAAAATGGTGTCAAGATCGAACGCTCCGATCGAATCTACTGGTACTGGCCCGAAGACAATGTTTGCGAACTGGTCATAAGAGATGTGACTGCTGAGGACTCTGCCAGCATCATGGTAAAAGCCATCAACATAGCTGGGGAAACCTCAAGCCACGCATTTTTACTTGTCCAAGGTAATTTAAATTTCTTTCATTCAATGGATCTATTTATCCCTGCATTTCTAGTAGTGTATTTCTTTTTATTTTCAGTTCCCATTATTCAAACTGAATTTAAGATAACGTGCTTTTTTTTTTTCTTTTTTCTTGTAGCCAAGCAATTGATCACTTTCACACAGGAGTTACAAGATGTTGTTGCCAAGGAAAAAGACACGATGGCAACCTTTGAATGTGAAACTTCAGAGCCATTTGTTAAAGTGAAATGGTATAAAGATGGCATGGAAATTCGTACAGGAGATAAATATAGAACACACTCTGACAGAAAGGTTCACTTCCTCTCTGTATTGACAATCAACATAGCCGATGCTGACAACTACAGCTGTGTACTAGTGGAAGACGAAAATGTAAAAACGACGGCTAAACTAATTGTTGAAGGTAGAAAATAATCCTTTCAGTGTTTCCTTAAGTTTTAAAGTCACCGTTAATATCTGATAAAATGAGCTATGCAATATTTTCCTGCATAAAAAGAACTATTTGGGAATTGGATATTAGCCCCATAGCAAGAATCATAAATTTATACTACTGATTAAGAACATTGACCTTTGGGAATTTTATAAAGCAAGTTATTTTTATGACTTGTTTTTAAATGTTTTTATTGAAATGTTTTTATTTAAAAATTAAAATAACTCTTTTCTTGAAAATTTATTTCTCAGTTCATCAGCAGGCAGACATTAATATCCCTGATAATATGGAAGAGATAAGAGATATACAAGGAATTTTCTCTATCCTAAGTCTAGATGCACAACTCTTCAAAGAAATTAACTTCTCCGTATTTTATGCCTCAGGTGCAGTTATTGAGTTTCTTAAAGAACTTCAGGACATAGAAGTTCCAGAATCATTATCAGGAGAGCTAGAGTGTGTTGTATCCCCAGAAAATTTAGAAGGCAAATGGTATCACAATGATGTGGAGCTTAAATCCAATGGCAAATACACAATTACATCTCGCCGTGGACGTCAAAACCTCACGGTTAAGGATGTGACCAAAGAGGACCAGGGAGAATACAGCTTTGTGGTTGACGGGAAAAAGACAACTTGTAAACTAAAGATGAAACGTGAGTTTTCTCATTCCTATTGGCCTTCAGTGAGCATCATTATGGTTATTAATAGAAAATAATAATGTTGTTTTTCCTCCATATATTTTACAGCCCGCCCCATTGCTATCCTACAAGGACTTAGTGATCAAAAAGTCTGCGAAGGTGACATTGTTCAGCTCGAAGTTAAAGTCTCCTTGGAAAATGTGGAAGGCGTCTGGATGAAAGATGGCCAAGAAGTTCAGCCCGGTGACAGGGTTCATATTGTGATAGACAAACAGTCACACATGCTGCTCATTGAAGACATGACTAAAGAAGATGCTGGAAATTACTCCTTCACCATTCCAGCCCTTGGACTGTCAACCAGTGGACGTGTCTCTGTCTATAGTGAGTGCAGCTTACATAGTTTTATGTGTACATTGTCAAGGGAGGTAGGGAACTATAATGAACAGATATTTAAAACAATTTACGATCATAAATTTTTCATGTGTGTGTGTGTATGTGTTTTTGTAGGTGTTGAGGTAATAACACCTCTAAAGGATGTCAATGTGATTGAGGGTACCAAGGCTGTGCTCGAATGTAAAGTCTCTGTCCCTGATGTGACGTCTGTTAAATGGTATTTAAATGATGAACAAATCAAGCCTGATGATCGCGTACAAGCCATTGTCAAAGGCACAAAGCAGCGACTAGTGATTAACCGGACTCATGCTTCAGATGAAGGACGGTACAAGCTGTTGGTTGGAAGAGTTGAAACCAGCTGTGATCTCTCTGTAGAAAGTAAAGCTTCTTTCATTTAACTTATCATCATTTTAAGAATTCTATATTCTCAATGTAATATTAACCAAGTGATTATTTTATTTTTTCCCCAGAAATTAAAATTATCAGAGGTCTTCATGACCTTACCTGTACAGAAACCCAAAATGTGGTCTTTGAAGTTGAGCTGTCCCACTCAGGAATTGATGTCTTATGGAACTTTAAGGACAAGGAAATCAAACCCAGTTCTAAATATAAAATTGAAGCTCATGGAAAAATATATAAGTTGACAGTTCTAAATATGATGAAAGATGATGAAGGAGAATATACATTTTATGCTGGAGAAAATATGACATCTGGAAAACTTACTGTGGCAGGTTGGTACATTTATCATTTAACCTAAGTTCTCATGTGGGGCAATTGTTTAAATTTTAAAAATTATTGCCAATTTTCTCTCAAATTTTTATCAGTTTCTTGCTTTCATGCCTCTGCTTATTCTGTTCTTGAAGGTAGTAGCACTCTCAACACTGACCCCTCCAGTTTACATTTCAAATGTCCTTCCAAGCAGATCTACCTGGAATGCCTTCTCCTCTGTGAAGCATTCCTTATTCTACCCATCTGTATAAGATCCTATTCCTTCAGTCTCAGGATCACTTTACATGTGCTTCTTTCATGATCCTTACCATATATTTGTCTTAGTCCTCATTTTTTCTTTTCTCACCATAGTATAAGCTCCCAAAATCTGGAAATGCTTCTTTTTCTTCTTTGTGTACTCCAATATGTTGCATATTAGAGATGATCAATTAATGTTTGTTGAATTGAGCTTTATTTAAACTTTCCTACTCTAAAAATTTACTTATTTTTTAATTACTCTTGCTTCTTTAAGTTTTATTTCTTTTGTTCCCTTCATACATTTTTATAAGCCCAGTGAATATTTTAAAAATATAACTCTATGTATCAGTATATCTCTCCTATGACATGAAATAGAACATTTTCATTCAGTAGAAATTCCTAGCTTTAAAATTAAGCATCACATCTATAAACCAGTTGTCAAGAAGAAACCAGAGTCATCATTAATTTGTTTGATTCATTATAATTTTTAAGTATTGAGGAGTTGGGATATTACACTGAGATTAAATTGTTCTGTCCATGACATCTGGTACATAAACAAGTCATATAGGAATAGTGTTTATTTGATATGAATGTTTTATGGTTTTTACTTCATTACATTATAAAATTTTCCCACAGATTTGACTATGAAAACTTCTGAAACAATATTTTAGATCCTGAAATTTGATATATTTAATATATACTACATGTTTTTAAAAGTGTAGAAAAAAAAACTATGAGCTCCTCTGTGATTTTACTCAATATTTTAACTATCTACCATAGCCAGACATTACTCTGAACCCAGGACACATAAAGGAATAAGGCATGATATTTTTTCTGAAGGAATTCACAATTTAGAGAGGGGAAGATACATCAGCAACTAACTTACTGAAGAAGAAATTATTTCTGCCAGTGGATGATGACACTGGAGGCAATGGGGGGAAGACTTCATAGAAGAGATGAAGTTGTTTGTCAAAGCAGTGCTTTTTAGTATATAAAAATCTCTACTCTTATGGAAACATTGATGACTTAGAAATTTTGTTTAGCAATTTTTTCCAATCAAATATAAGACCTATTCCTAGTAAATAATCCTTAGAAGACTAAGTAGAGTGCTTTTGAAGAAAAAGGAATTGCGTTAGATGTCATCCAGGTGGTATGCTGCACGTTATGGGTCTCAGAACTCCATATTAACTTGACAGTTGCTTTTCATTTGCAAAACCTTCCTGATTCCACTTTTTCCCTGGTTATCAGTCATACATACTTAGAATAAGGGGTTTCTGTGATACCTTCGTGAAATGACGGTCAAAATAATCTTATTAGACATTTTGTGATGTTCAAATTCATATTTTAAAATTTGATATTTTAAATTTGATAAATTCAAAGATTTCTTTATTGTGCAAATATTTTTAAAGGACTCACACTTGTACTTCTCTTGTTCCAAAGGGGGGGCCATCTCTAAGCCACTCACAGACCAGACTGTAGCTGAATCCCAGGAAGCTGTGTTTGAATGTGAAGTTGCCAACCCTGATTCTGAAGGTGAATGGTTGAGGAATGGCAAACACCTACCACTGAGTAATGACATCAAAAGTGAAGCGGATGGCCACAAAAGGAGACTTATCATTGCTGCCACCAAATTAGATGACGTTGGAGAATACACCTACAAGGTGGCCACCTCTAAAACATCTGCCAAACTCAAAGTTGAAGGTCAGTGATATAACAGATTTATTCATTTCAAATCATATTGCATTCCTGACAGTTAAATTTTAAAAGCCAAATGGTATAAACATTTTGGATGACATAAATCTTAATTTTATAAAATTATTATAAATTCTTCAAGATTTCTTTCTGAGTCATAGACCAGAGGTGTGAAATTGTTTACAAGATGTGTTTATGTGAAGAAGCCATTTCTTAGGTTCCAGCTCTGTGAAACAGCTAAATTAGATATTCTCATTCTCCATTCTCTTTCACTCTTTTCCAATCAATCTATTAAGCTATAGTATGTGATTTTGCAAATTTCTTCCCATTCAAATATAGAAAAAAAGTAATGCACAATGTATATTTCAACCATGCCCCAGGTTTTTCTGAATAATTTCAAGGTGTCTTTTTAAACAGAGGTGCTGCATAACTGCAAAATTTTTAATAAGCATTCATTTACAAGATGATAAGATAATGATCTCATTAAGGACTTCTTTATTTGATGAACCATATTTATTTTCTAAACCAATCATAAATTTGTCACCAGCTGTAAAAATTAAGAAAACTCTGAAGAACCTCACAGTGACGGAGACGCAGGAGGCTGTTTTCACTGTCGAGCTAACACACCCTAATGTAAAAGGTGTCCAGTGGATCAAAAATGGGGTCGTGCTGAAATCCAGTGACAAGTATGATATCTCAGTGAAAGGAACAGTTTACTCTCTGAGAATTAAAAACTGTGCCATCGTGGATGAGTCTGTTTATGGCTTCAAACTTGGAAGGCTAGGGGCCAGTGCCAGGCTACACGTTGAGAGTAAGTTGACTTAGAAACATTTTATTATAAATTGCCAGTTCATGGTCACCATTAAGTTAACTATGTCATTGAATTGCCTCAACTTTCCTTATTAGCCGTCAAGATCATTAAAAAGCCTAAGGATGTGACTGCTTTAGAAAATGCCACCGCTGCCTTTGAAGTTAGTGTTTCCCATGACACGGTTCCAGTAAAATGGTTCCACAAGAATGTGGAGATTAAGCCAAGTGACAAACACAGACTCGTCTCTGAGAGGAAGGTCCACAAACTGATGCTACAGCATATTTCCCCCTCAGATGCTGGGGAATATACAGCTGTGGTGGGACAACTGGAATGCAAAGCTAAACTGTTTGTGGAGAGTAAGTATCAGGCAGCCCCTGCTGCATTTCCTGAGATAATTCCTAGGTAGCCATTTGTTTGTTTTTTCTATTTTTTCTAAATAAAATATATTAACTCAAGTGCTTTCTGATTTTCCCAAGCATTGCATATTACAAAAACCATGAAAAGCATTGAGGTGCCTGAGACAAAATCTGCCTCCTTTGAGTGTGAGGTGTCTCACTTCAATATTCCTTCTATGTGGCTGAAGAATGGTGTGGAGATTGAGATGAGTGAAAAATTCAAGATAGTTGTACAGGGAAAACTCCACCAACTGATCATCATGAACACCAGCACAGAAGACTCAGCAGAATATACATTTGTCTGTGGCAATGACCAAGTCAGTGCCACCCTGAAAGTGACCCGTAAGTAAAAAAATAAATGAATAAATTATATATAGATATATAGATACATACATAAATATACATATATATACACATATATACATATATATATATATAAAACCTAATAGACTCATTGTTATTCATATGCTACACATTTCCTTCCTAACCAGTTAGTCCACTGAAAAATCTTTGATTGAAACATCTACTGAGAGTTCACACTCAGGCACCATCATCTCTACCTAGATAAATTTTTCCAATTAAAATAACATTAAAAGGCTACCTATAAAGATGCTCCAGTGTGTGTCACTTTCTCTTTCTGTTCTTTTTGTCCTTTGGCATCATCCTGTAGAAAGAGGGCTACCCGGAAGATGTCATAACTTCTCTCTCTAAACTGTAACCACCTTAACAAACATATTAAACAAATTCTAGTTTTCTATTCTACTCTTTTTATGACTCACATATTGACATGAAGTCTCCGGGGGTCTCTTTTCTTTTCTTTCTGCAGCAATCATGATCACATCCATGCTAAAGGACATCAATGCTGAAGAAAAAGACACCATTACCTTTGAGGTGACAGTGAACCATGAAGGCATCTCTTACAAGTGGTTAAAGAATGGTGTGGAAATAAAATCAACTGATAGGTGCCAGATGAGAACCAAAAAGCTTACACACTCACTGAACATCAGGAATGTTCACTTTGGAGATGCTGCTGACTACACCTTTGTGGCTGGAAAAGCTACCTCAACAGCCACTCTTTATGTGGAAGGTATGGTTTCATAAATGTCATAGCCATAAAAACAATGTCAAACACACATTATAAAATGTTAATCAGTGCATCAGTTGATGAATGGTATATTCATGCAATGGACTATTATTCAGCAATAAGAAAGAAGTACTGATACATGTTACAACATGAATGAAACCTAAAACTTTATGCTGAGTGAAAGAAGCCAATCACAGAAGACTACATATTGTATGATTCCATTTATATAGAATCTCCAGAATACACATATCTATAGAGACATAGCTTGGCCTAGGTCTAAAGAGAAACAAGAGAGGGGTGTGGGAGGTGATGGCTAAGGGGTGTATGGTTTCTTTTGGGATATAGAGAATGTTTTAAAATTGATTGTAGTGATTGTTGCACAGCTCTATATACTAAAAGCCACTGAACTGTATACTTAAGTGAGTGAACTATATAGAATGTGGATTACATCTTAATAAAGCTGTCAAAAAGGTTAATTTTTTTGCATGCTGTTTTTTAGCTCGTCATATAGAATTTAGGAAACACATTAAGGACATTAAAGTTCTAGAGAAGAAGCGAGCTGTGTTTGAATGTGAAGTTTCTGAACCTGACATCACTGTACAATGGATGAAAGATGGCCAGGAACTGCAGATTGTGGACAGGTCAGTTGTTTTGTCTTGATACATTCCATTAATTCCCAATTTCTTTTTAGTTATTATACATTAAACTTAATTTGCATTTCATTCACAGAATAACGATACAGAAGGAGAAATACGTCCACCGCCTTCTGATCCCGTCCACCCGGATGTCTGATGCAGGGCAGTACACAGTGGTGGCAGGAGGCAACATGTCCACTGCTAACCTCTTCGTAGAGGGCAGAGATGTTCGCATCCGAAGTATTAAAAAGGAGGTTCAGGTATTATATACTTGCCAAATTTGGGGGAAAATCATCAATAGTCCATAATCCATAATATATTTTAATTATAGACTTTTAAATTATCCAACCACAGGGGTCATAGCTGACCCCTTCTTGTTTAGATTCTCATGCTGATATCAATTTAGTTAGTTACCCCTTACTTAGAGATAAGTGTGTCTTTAGCAGCTGTCAAATTCTTTAATTAAAGCAGCTATAGAAATTTCATTGTCTAATAGATGGCTACTTTCCAAACAGCACCAATCAAAAAAGAACTAAAATTTAAACTGTGGTGTTTGCACATCAACTAAAATTAAGGGGCTTTAGAACAAGGCAGCATTTTCTCATAAGCTGCCTATTATGGAGAGAAGGGTATGTAGCTACTCAGATGGGAACATTTAATTTGAGGCCCAAGAGGAAGACCAGTTTGAGCGAAGCTGGATGCCTAGCAAAGAGGCTGAGCAGCAATCTTTGTTCTTTACAAAGTTTGTCCTCATGGGTAACAGTCTTTCCACATGATATAACAGAGGTACCACATTAAGAAAAATATCATTTGATTTTAGCTTCATCATATTGCTCATCTAAGAAGAACCAGGCATTACAGGCCTTGGGCCATGGTGAAACACCTTCAGTGAGGACTCAAACAAACTGGATATGTCCTCATTTTTTATTGTCCAAATTGGAACCTTTATTTTCTCACTTTTAAAATTGTTGCTACCAGTCCACAAGGTTATTGTTCATATCACATAAAATCAAATTGAATAGTAACTTAAGAGTTTTATAAGAAAAAGCCCAATATATAGTGTCATTGTTTATGTTATTATTAATTAAAAAGCAAACATTTAAGGATAAAATCATTGCCTCTTTAGGGCAACTTCCCTCCTCAGTGCTGGTATAAGCATGATTCTCTACAAAAGAAGTTTCGGTACCACATGCCTAAGGACAGGAAAAATTAGAATGTGCTATAATCAGTCATCTTATTATATCATAATGTATATGTTTTGCATGTCCTTCAAATGAGCAGTATTAGGAACAGGTTACCTAAAAGGAAACCATGGCTTCAGTTTTCTTTTTTTGTTGCTTCATCAAAAGGTTATTGAGAAACAACGTGCTGTTGTTGAGTTTGAGGTCAATGAAGATGATGTTGATGCCCATTGGTATAAAGATGGCATTGAAATCAATTTCCAAATACAAGAACGACACCAATATGTTGTAGAAAGAAGAATCCACCGGATGTTTATCTCTGAGACCAGGCATAGTGATGCCGGTGAATACACTTTTGTGGCAGGGAGGAACAGGAGTTCTGTTACTCTCTATGTCAATGGTAGGTAAAACTATTAATATCTTTCGTGGTTCCACCTGGAATAATCCTCCCCCTTAGGTTATTGAAGTTCTTGTAGTTCCTGGATAATTTCTAAAGAACTCATGGTACCATATGTTTGTATCTATATGAATTTTCACATTATACCTATGGAAAAGGGATGGCAGCTGTTAAAATGACTATTAAGATGCCATTTCCAAAAAGCACCTCATGGCTAGATCTTTATTTAGTTGGACAACACTATTAAACATACACTGTGTGTCAATTATGATATACCCCAAATGGGTTTCTAGACACAGTATTCAGCTCTTCTACTTGGGCCTAACTATTTAAGTACTCTTGGCATTTCCAGATGAGAGGCGTTTCCAGCCTCTCGTCTGCAGTGCCTGAGAGAACGTAGAAGTCCCCTTTGAGACCACAAGGGCCTAGAGAGCCAGAGGCAATGCAGAACAGGTTCTCTCTGCCCAGGAACTCTCATTTAGAGGAGGATTTCCACATGCTACCAGGTCCTTGGAGGAGTGCCATTAAACTATGCACTTTCCTCATTAGAAACCTTAGAGCTGAATTTGAGGCTGACCTAGATCTGAGCCTAACCTAGATATGCAGAGAAAATGGAACCTCCATCTCTATCCTTATCTTGGGCCATATCTGTCTGAACAGATACCCCTGAGGCAGATGAAGGAACACTAGAAGTAAGCTCAAGGTTCACAAAAATGAACCATATTGCCAACATTTCCTCAGTCCCTAAGAATAGAATGGTCATGGTATCCAGTTGTTATTATCAGCAATAGAGATACTCAGGCTCAGAGAAGTAAAAGTCTTTATGTCAGTGTCAGAAACCAGCCTCACAGAAGTCATTTCTCCTTCATTTCTGGGTCCTGTGAGTTACCTAGTTCCCCTCACTCATCAAAACACTATGTATATGCTTTCATTAGCATAACAATAAAGCTGATTTAAAAAAAAAAATCTACCTAACTACATTTAACTAGATCCGAAATAACATTCATTTATTCTTTCATACTTACTGATACAGTTCACTCGCACCTGTATATAAGTAAACGGCCAAAATATATACACATATACTTGCAAAACAAACATACTTGAATAGGATGAGCCGTCTCACCATGTGATTTGCCCAAATGACTTTTTAAAATAGATAGCATGTGGAAGTCGTTCTAGAATTCTTTAGAGTACTGGCCATTGCTACACCCACACCCACACGCACACCCAGACCAGAAACAAGGGTAACGGTGTTATGTTGAGAACCTCAACACCTTCAGCACCCCCTCCCCATGTAGAATATCTAAAGTATCTTTCTAAAGTCATTAGCTCTACTTAAGAACAGAATTCTAAATGTTTTCTTCATTCTGCCACAAAGCATGTCCTATTCTGAGGCAATTAAAGATGTTACAACTCCAGAGTTTTGTTTCCAGGCACCTGACCATCTGGCAACAAATTAATGTAGAGTTTCATGGGGTCTCCTGTGGTCTTGTGCTTTTTCATGAGCTTTTTGTTTTAATTTACTCTCAGCTCCAGAACCACCCCAAGTTCTGCAGGAACTCCAGCCCGTTACTGTGCAGTCCGGCAAGCCTGCCCGCTTCTGCGCTGTGATATCCGGCAGACCACAGCCCAAAATTTCCTGGTACAAGGAAGAGCAGCTGCTTTCCATTGGATTCAAGTGCAAATTTCTTCATGACGGGCAGGAGTACACGCTTTTGCTGATTGAAGCCTTCCCAGAGGATGCAGCTGTCTACACATGTGAAGCCAAGAATGACTATGGAGTTGCCACAACCTCAGCTTCACTCTCAGTAGAAGGTAGAAATGCCTTGCTACTTCTCAGCTTTAAATAAAACCTAAAAAAAAAAATAAAAAAATAAAAAAAAAAAAAAGCTTGGAACGCTCATAAAAGTAGATTACTACCCAACCTTGAAACTCTGAAAGTGCTACACTGTGGCATATATGACGATAAATTGGTATGCTTCCTTCTATGAGGTCTGTATAGTGACTCAATCATGATAAATCTTGTAATCTCGTTTCTTTAGTTCCAGAGGTTGTGTCTCCTGATCAGGAAATGCCAGTTTATCCTCCTGCCATCATTACCCCACTTCAGGACACTGTCACCTCTGAGGGACGACCAGCCCGTTTTCAGTGCAGAGTTTCTGGAACAGGTAGGTTTACAAGCAAAGGCATCATTGCTAATATTTGCAAAAAAAATGACGTGGAAAGAAAGTTTTCTCAACCTTTACTCCATTGCAAACATCTCTCGTGTATTACTTGAAGTTTAATGGACTTCTCCAGAAGACTTACTTTAATTATTATTGAATTAAAAATTAGGTTAGTGTTTTTTCAATAGTGGACTGTGTACCTAAAAATGATTGAAGTGGTAAATCTTGTTATTTTTTTTACCCCAGTAAAAAAAGAATTAGATCAGTGTTTTGTTAAGGTTTTAAACTTCAGAAAATGTCATATTGCCTTTATAATTATAGTTGTACTTTTTTTCTTGAAAAAATATTACAAAAGCTTCAATTATTATTAATTTAAATATAAAGCATCTACCAAGGTTTCAAAAGAATTGTCTATTTATATGTAAGACATTATTCAATCTGTGGACGGTGTTTGTGTGAAAAAGTGTATTTCTTTGGAAGGCAATATCCTGCAGTGGTCAAAAGTAAAGGTTTTATGGTCAGAGAAGTTAGATTTGAATCTTTGCTCCACTCTGTGACCTCAGGCAAATATATGATTTCTCTGGTTCTCCTTCCCTCATGAATAAAATGAAAATGCTATGACATTTAATCTTAGAATGTCCATTTCATGAGGGCATGGATTCTTTCTCAGTACACAGAACCTGACACCTGCGAAACAGCAGCTACTCAAAGGGAAACTCCATGAGTACAAGGGTGCATCTTTGTTATAGAATCACTCGGTATACAGTAGATACTCAATAAATAATTGTTAATCAGACAAACTAAGGATTGTTAAATAACTAATACCAATCACTTAAGACTTAATATCGGGATTACGTTAGATAACCCAAGTCAGCACTTAGTATAGTACCCATCACATAGTACTCCCTCAATCAGTTAGTGTTAAGATTTTTAATCAGGGCATGCTACCCAAATATTATCATCCCCTGCCCTCACCCCAGGATTCTGTCCTTGGAAGAATGAGACAAAATGTTTGGAGCCATTTCAAGCCAATTATGATCATAGACTGACCTCAGATAGGGGCAAGATAAATCAGCTTCATCCCAAATGAAAATCAAACTGTAATTTACTTGGATATTTTATACCACCTTCAAAGGGAAATTCTCAAAGCTTGGGCATCTCATAGCACTGCTTAATAAGTTTTATCATTTTATTTTGTTTGTTATGCTTCTCCCATTAGTTTATGACCTAGTCTCTACATTGCCAAAAGCCATTTTCCTTAACAAACTGATATTTCAGTTGGATTTTATCCTCTGGGAGGGAGATGCTGATCTAGAAACCCAATGGACCTGTTTAATTTTATGAGCATAATTAAAGGATATAATGTATGCAAAGCACCTATAGGCATGGGTAGCAAGAGACTGGTGCTCAATACTTTAATTTTATTGTAGCCATAGAGAGGAATTATATAAACATAAAATTCTAATATTGTGTGACCAACGTGGAGAAATACCATAGAGTTTGTCACTTTAAAGCATAGTGTTTGAGAAATACTAAACATCAAGAAATGAAGACTGATTTGATAATATTTTACTAGCACAATAAAGAAAAATGCAATTTAATATCAAAATCACCAAAGCTACGTTAAATAATTCATTGAATTTTTAGAGGAAATTTTTTCCCATAAAAATATATGGATTGTCCAAAGTAGTGAGTCTTAACAGTATTTGCATAGTGCCTTTTATTTTGTGAATCATATTATAGTTTTGCCTTTCAGGTGTTACAAAAATACATTTGAAACCCTCTATAAGACTTTAATTGGGGTAGAAAGAGAAAGAGAAAAATTTCTATCATTTCTATGTGATTGATGTCTTTAAATGTTTGAATGGACTTTATCAATTCATGAGATCATCAACTCTCATGTGTGGTAATATTTATACACATATACAGGTTTTAGCACCCTCTTGTAAACATACATTCTAGATGACAAAAATTAAATTCATTAAATAAAATGCCCTTTTAAAAGCTTACCAAATCACATAGTTTTATGCCCCCAGGACTGAAAATATTTACGCAACTTCCTCTGACCAGGTATTGCCTTAAGAAAGTAAGTGCAGCCCTGCCTTCTATGAACTGGTGGAGAGGGAGGGAGGGAGTAACTTGCTGAAGGTGACCCTGAGCAATCCGGTGGTGCTTTCCTAATAGTGTTGCCTATGGAAGGTCTCTGGTGCCACCTACTGGTAGACGGGCAGTTTGGAGAAGTAGAATTTTAAAACTCGTAATAGCATTTTTTCTAGTGTTTATTCTACAGATAATGAGTCATTACATTTGGAGACTTAGTGACAGCTAGCTAAGAGAAGTGATAAATAATTCATCTAGCAATTATGGATGCCCATTGTTCATTTAAGCATCTATTCATTCTACCAACATTTGTGTTCCTGCTGTGGAGACATTACACTAAATGCTAGGAACGCCAAGACCAGGCCCTTGCCTTCATGGAGCTCAATGTGTAATTGAGGAGGCGCACAACTAGATGCCAAGGTTGTAGCTGCTGTAATATCCCACATATTCAATGCTCTTTATCTGGGAGACAGAGAAAGACACATGGACAGAGTATTGAAGCATCAATAGTATCATTGAGCACAACGGTGTTCCAGGCAGATAACAACATTCACAAAGTCATAAAGCTTGCAAGAACCCTTCATGAGCTGGAAATGACAAGTGGTTTAAGTATGGTCAAAAAGCAATGTAATGAGTGGGCAAGGAGGACCAGATGTTAAAGTGTTTGGTCTATGTTTGGGATTTTAGATTTTGTCTTGTTTACACTGAAGGACCAATGAAGAATTTTTAAGCCACTGAGTAACATGATCAGGTTTGCTATTTAGAAACAATACTATGATAGGGAAAGGAGGAATCAACAGATGTGGGAGGTGCAATTGGAGGTAAGGGCCCAGGGAAGAGGCTATTACCATAGGCTTGGAGAATGTTAAGGCTTCAACTAGAGGAATCAGAAGAAAGAAGGGAGTAAATTGTAGAATTCACGAGGTAGAATGAAGATGTAGAGAGCAAATACAATGGAGTTCTGGAGGTAAGGATCAGGAGCAGTAAAGTGGGTGGCCACACAGAAGCTACAAGAAGCCAGTGGCCATCACAGATGGAGGCAGCCCAGCCCAGAAGCACCAGGTCTATTACCTTTAAGCTCATTTATCATTGGCAATTCATGCCTTTCCTAGTGCTTCATTCAGTTCACCAAGAGAAAAAGTTGTCAGTAGGAATAAGCGGTACAACTCGTAAGGGGGCACACCAAACTCTTCATCCTTCCATTTCCATTGACTATTGAACAAAGAAAGTAACTACCTCATTCTAGGATGATTGCTAAATTCTATGTGATGGTGTTACCTATTTTATTACATGGCCCTGTCTTTTGGTGTGTTATTGGAGGCACTGCTGATCCTGTCCATGATGTTAGACATTCTTGCTTCATTGGCTGACTTGTGCTAGTGATTTATAAAGTCCTTTCATAGCTATATTCACACTCCAGTTTGAAGCAATGAATAGCCCATGAATTATATGTCTCATTTTACAATTGAGGAGACTGGTCCAGAGGGATTAAATGACATGTCTGAGGTCACACAACTGGTAGGTGATAGTTTCAGGATTACATGTTCTACCTTTTCTTTTTATCCAGGGAAGTGAAAAGATTTGTTTCTTTAAAAAGAGAACCTGTAGTTTATAAACAACTTAATACTATCATGGGAAGGAGGGGAACATTCATAAACCAATAATTACACTAAATGCAAACACATGCGAGATGATTAGACTTTTAGTAGACCCCACTGATGGTGCTGAGATAAGGAAGCAATATAGTGACCATCCTCCAAACACAAGATGGCTTTGATTTTGGCTTTTAAAACAAGTACCTGATTTAAATCCACTTGATTTACAGGGTGTTGTTGTAATGAAATATAATATTTTTACAGTACCCATTAGCTTAAACTATAACAACATTATAATGTTATTTTACCCCTGGTTTGGCTCTTTATTTTTTATCATTTTAAGATGGTTCAATTCCTTGCATAGAAATAGCTAGTCTGATGATTATTTACTATTGCCACTACTTTGAAAAAAGCCAAATTTATCTAAGATGCCTAAATTCCATGACTCTTTTTCAATTTAAAAAGTATTTTCAATTTAAAAATTATTTTTTGCAGCTCTGGGAACTTTTCTTGCTTGCTCATTGGTAATAAAAAAAAAAATAGGGTTATCTCCTCAGCCTGCAGGGTGTCTATTTTTGACTTGGTGAGATGTTGATCATCTCAGATCTCTTTTTGATGGTTCTTTCTGCATACTAGAGTGCAGATTTTCTTTACTTTCTGTCCCAGTAGGCAACCACAATTCCAGATCAAGCTCTTCATGATGACTGTTTCTCAGGACTATCTTTTTCAAGGTCACTGAATATGTCAAAATCTTTGCTGTTTCCACTGCATGACATGCAATGGTTAAAAATAATGTAACTGAAGTGGTAAAATTTTAAACATCGCCACCAGTCTATAAGCTGTTTTTTTTTAAATTGTGTTTCCTTCTTAAAGGTGAAAAGAAATCATATGTAAGAGCAGATGTGGCAAGCCTAGAGTATAATGTTATTAAGATAAATATGAAATGTAATCACTTGTATAATCAATATTATGTTTCCAGGTAAATTTAAAATATTCACTTGTTTTTGTGATTAAAATATCCTTTTTCTTTTGTGATGCAGATCTAAAGGTGTCTTGGTACAGCAAGGACAAGAAAATAAAGCCATCTCGGTTCTTTAGAATGACTCAATTTGAAGACACTTACCAACTGGAAATTGCTGAAGCTTATCCAGAGGATGAGGGAACTTATACTTTTGTCGCTAATAATGCCGTGGGTCAAGTATCAAGCACAGCCAACTTGAAACTGGAAGGTAGAGTAAAATAACCTTAAGAACCACATTTAAATATAAATCTAATCTCACAATGTCAGTAATGATCACTAAAAATTTCATGTAAATCATTGTTGGTCCTACTAGTCTATTTTAATGCAACTAATTGTTTCAAGTTATATGCGATGTTCTCACTTTTCATTTACTTGTTCTCCTTATGAATTACAAAATACCATTTTTTAATTTTGCTCTGCTTTGTTTCCATAACATTTTGTAATGTATTGTTCTCATCACCTGCTTTCATGCTTCCTGATCAGCATGTATCAGAATACAGAGAAATATGCTTAAAGAAATAGGTAGGTAAGTTTTCTCATTTAGTTAGAATAAAACAAATTTTAAAATTTTTTTAAATATAAAAAGTGTTACTGTTCCCCGTTTTATTGACACAATTCTGATTTCACAGAAGTGACATTGGATGATTTCAGGTCTATACACCTGCTAGATATATTGACAGCCATTCAAAGAATGCCTGAGGGTTGTAGAGCATAATTCTATGATGGTTTAAAATTTCTGTTACCTCAGACTCTTAAATTATAATCAGAAACACTTCCTTGGTGGGACACTCTGATTCAAAATGAGATAACTATTTTTATACAGTCAGACTATTTTCCCTGAGCCCATTTAGTCTGTATAGTATTAAGTATACACAAATACATAAAAATTTAGGGCAACTGTTGAGTTCTTAAAATTTTTTAAACACTTATTAAATAACCAGATGTTTAAAGTAGTTTGTAAAATAGAAATTCTTGTTTAACAGCCAGAGAGAAAAGGTAAAAACAGAAAACAAGAATACCTAAACCTAATTGCATATTCAACCACTGCCTTTGTGAAGAATATAGTGAAGTTCATTAGACTAGTGATGTCTCACTCTGTTTGTCTGAGAAATGGAAATGTACTTGTGTGACTTCGAATCAGTAGTGGCATACATCGACAAAGCAGTGGTTTTGGACTAGAGTCTAGTCTACCACTGGAATTTGAGACCAACGTGTAGACAACTCCAAATGAGTTCTGGTTTCAGTGCAGGGTACGACATTAAAGGTTGGCATGCTTCTTTTCAGGATTTAGCAAACTTGAAGAAGTTACATCAAACTCCCAATGGCATGTCTCTTCATCAGTTTCATTTAAGGAGGAGTTTCTTGGTCAAAAGCCCATCTTCATCCAGCCTCTGTCAAGCCTCAGGGTGCACAGCGGGGAGACAGTCAGATTTCATGCAAGGGTTTCTGGCATTCCCAAGCCAGAAATTCGGTGGTTTCATAACCAGCAGTCAATTCTACCAACAAAAGATGTAGTTTTCCATTTTGAGGAGTCCACAGGCATGGCTTTAATGCTTATAGTTGATGCTTACTCAGAGCATGCTGGGCAGTACTCTTGCAAAGCAGCCAATAGTGCTGGGGAAGCCACTTGTGCAGCTACACTCACAGTGTCGCCAAAAGGTAAAGCCCATCTTGCTTCAAAGACTTTGATTTTTGGCCTACTTCTTACTCCCACTGTTACTAATGAGAGTCTTGGCTATTTGTCTCGTTGCATAGTGTGATCAATCCATAAATTACTAATAAAGTAACACCCAACAAGTCCCCCTATGGTCTGAATTACAGGTTAATCTGTGTACTTTAGATCTCACTGAAGTGTGTGTTCTAAGCATTACATTAGCAATTATTTTGTCAGACATCAACAATGCTTGATATTTTTATGTTTCTAAACAACATCTAATTATTGCATCACTAGTGATCCATTTTCTGTACATCTTTTATCAACTATATGGTGGAGGGAGGACAAATGGTATCCCTAATATAGTCATCGAGAGAGAGGTGGATTAGTGGGGAGACTGACTCTATCACTCCGGATACCTACAATGACAACAGAAGGAAGAAACAAGATACTGTATGGCATCCGCATGAGCCTTCATCATCCATTCACCACTGGATCACTGAGAATGAATTTTCTTGTATGTAATGCTGACATCCTAGAGCATACTTCATCTGGCATGCTGCTTCCAAATTACAATGATGTCTTTCATCTTCATCTTCCATGCCATTTTATGTTACTAACCTAGCCAAGTGACAAACCTTAGATGTTAATATTCTTTTTTTTTTTCTTGTCACTTGATTATACAGTGCAAGCCCTAGCTAGGCAAAGTTCTGGGAAAGAGGTAAGAAAGTCCACCAAGTTCCAGGCAGTGGCAGATTCCTCTTTCACAAAGCAGGAGAGCAAAATATCCCAAAATGAAATTAAGTCATTTCAAGGATCATCATATGAATATGACGTGCAGGTTTTTGAAAGTATGTCTCAAAGTTCCACCCACACAGCTGCATTTGTTCAAGATGTAGGGTTGCACCATACTGCATCCCTTTCACAAACTGCAGAAAGCACTGAGTTATCTGAAAAATGTGCCGAAGAGACAATGGGTGAGGCACCAACAATTCTCCTGCAACTTCAGGACCTCTCTGTAAAGTGTGGCGACACTGCTCAATTCCTCTGTGTTTTAGAAGATGAATCTTTCATTGATGTAACCTGGACTCATGAAGGTGTAAAGATAGAAGAATCTGAGAGAGTGAGGCAGTCACAAAGTGGAAATATTCAGCTTCTTATTATATATAATGTTCAGCTGGTAGACCAAGGATTGTACAGCTGCATTGTACACAACAAGTATGGAGAGAAGACAACGACAGCAGTACTAAGTGTAGAAGGTGGTTATTTGATTTTTAGCTATGACTCGCTTCATTTCATCTTCATTGCTTTCTGCAGCTTTTCTGTCATGCAAATTAAGTCACTGAATATATTAATTAGAATAGCTCTAAATTAGCACTCTAGTCATAAATGACTTGTGAAAGTCAGCCAAGTTATTGGCTAAACTTTTTAAGAACATTTAACTTTCCAGTCTAGATTCAGGAAGTTTAACTTTCAAATCCAGGTACAGAAAGTTAAGGTTCATTTCATGTGTGCTGCTTTTTCTAATATTTACCAAATGGGCCACCTAGGAAGTGTACTAAAGATTAAGATGTTATAGTTCAAGTATTTGTTGAGTATTTATTATTGTGCCTGACACTGTGTTAAATTCAAATTTAATTCTAGTTTCAGGAGACTCAATAATTCTCATTTGCCCTTTGTATTCAAATCTGAGGTGCTAGCTGTTTATAAGGAGGCCATGAAAATTAAAAGTTGGGCACTGAAAATAATAGAGCTCTATCTGCATCAAAATTAATAGTCTCTAGGTATTTCACAAAAATTATGCTGCTTTTACAGCTTCAGATCCTCTGGGAATTATAGAATTATCTCATGGCAAGATCATTATTTTTGTTATTGCTGTGCTTGATTCTCCACTGTGCTTGAAAAGGTGTGAATAAATTTGTCTGGGCAAAGGTTAGCTTCTTCCTCTTATCCATGGACTTTCCTTTTAGATACTAATGAAATAATAAAATTATTCTTCAGTTGCTAGAAGCTCATGCTATATGTCTGTAAGCAAAGGAGCTTCATGGAATCCCTTGGAAGGAAGCTGATAGAAGTTTGGGCATCTCCAGGGGTGTATCTAGACCTGTGGCCTCAAGTCCTTCCCTGATCTGATCATACTATTATTGAGTTGTTGGACATGAGTAGGGGGCAATACAGTGCTATGTGCACAGCCATCTCTACAGTGAATTTTGAAATAACCCACAAATTTACTTTAATGTATCTATAATACTCACCAAAAGGAAGCTGTTTTGTTCTTTAATCTGACATTTTGCTCTATAGTTATTTCTGGTTATATTCCCAAAGCCTAAAAAAGGAATAGCTCAAGAACTAAGATCTAGTTATGCAGGTCAGATGGAAAATTCCACCATCCAGAGAGTTGACCCTCAATTTAACTGCAGCTGCTGGCTAGTGCAGTAATCACATAGTTACTATTTATCTGGGGTTGTCATCTACAAGTCTTATAGATGACAACTGTGGAAGTTTCTGCAGCAGTATTATTGGGAATTAGCTGTGCTGTGGAGGCAGGAGAAATGTAGTGTTTCAACTTATTTCCTGAAGAACCTGGTGCCATTGTACAGTGCTTGAACATCAAGTTCCCAGAGGGGATTTGAGCTGGACATTTTCACTTCAGGATTTCTAATTCACTAGTTCCACCTTAATATTATTAAAGTGTTCTTGGAGCATGAGCACTTTCTTCCTGGAAAGTCCAGATTGCCTTACTTATGAAAATTAAAAGATAAGATACTTTTAAGTGTTTAAGAAGTGAAGGATCCAGCACAGTTATCTAAGACTAATTTTTATATGCTCCTCTTTTACTGTGGCCCAGTATCTTTACATAGGCTACATAGTTATCCATGAAGATCAACTAAGAATGCAAAACACTGTAAGTTAATTTGAATAGAATCCTTATGTTCACAGTAAGCATAGATATATTATATATTAGTTTTGGGACTAACCTGCTGCTTTTCTTCTCATCCTAATGACATTCCAACTTCTCTAAATTCAGCATGTATTTTACTCTTACAAACACAGCTAATTTATTCCTTTTCCTAACTTTATCCTTACCTAGCCAAAGAATCGCAAACCAGAGCAGTTACAAATATTTCCCTTGGTTCAGACACTAAAAGTATTAAAACACTCAGAGTCACAAATTAAAACAACCTGTGAAGTAAAGAGAGAATCGTCAAAGAAAACATCAAGTTTGTCATTAACTTCATGCCAAAGACCACAAGGAACTGAGAAGCCAAGGAGTCAAGCATATAGACACAATGTCACATGAACTGTGGGTGAGAGTGATACCAGGGCACCCGCCTTTCTGGAGAAGCAATTCCAGAGACAACTGTGTCTAAAGAATGTACCTTTTCCTATGTAATAAAAGCAATTTTGAGTTGATGACTCTTGGTTTTGCTTCTTAATATG
Organism: Cynopterus sphinx; assembly: GCA_030015415.1. NCBI lineage: Eukaryota > Metazoa > Chordata > Mammalia > Chiroptera > Pteropodidae > Cynopterus > Cynopterus sphinx. The sequence goes on along the minus strand of CM057379.1, from coordinate 166,246,913 downwards.
TAATCAGACTTTATGTAGTTTATTTGAAGTTTAAAAGGTGGTTCAAGTCAAATATTTACTGGATGAAAATGCTTAATTTCACATAAAAAAAAGTAACCTGAGAATAATTCTCAACTAAAGGTGGCAAGTTAGAAAATGCATGTTCCTTCTAAAAATGACTTCTTCTCTTAGCAGGTGTTCAGTCAATAGACATTAAACAAAAAAAAATATTTCTTTAGCTTGTGGATTGCTTTTTTGAATGCATGTAAAGGCATGGGAAATTATGGAACAAAATGGAAATTTCATAGAGAACCTAAATAAAAATGTTTTAAAATCTTTCTGCCAACATTGTCATGTACTTTATTAGCTCATCGATTTGTTTGGCATGAATTTTTTTGATGCATTTCGGGAATGTAGTCTATTATAATAAATAGTGTTTAATTGTATGAATCGTAAAATAAGACAGAAAGTATATGGAATTAATCATTAAAAATTTTTATATATTTTTTCATTTTAGCCCACGAATCAATTTTGCATGAGAGGATCGAACAGCAGATTGAGGTGGAGATGAAAGGTATTGTTATATTGAATATGAGATTGAAATAGAAACTCTGAAGGATTAATAGAATCCTTGATTTTCCTTTTTTTTTAAGTATTATTGAGAAAAGTGACATAGATATACAAATATATCTCCTAGAGTATATATTACTATGTCACATGCCTGGTTTAGTATGCTGATGGTTACATGCATTTCACAGTAATTTGTTTTATGGTACTTTAAAATCTTATATTTAAATTTTCTCAGCCATATTCAACTTTGTGTTTGCAGCCATTTTCAAAAGTGTATATTAGAAAAAGTTGGTATTTTAATGCATGAAATCATGAAGTAGAAGTTTGTTTTCAAAATTACAGTGAATTAAATGGAACAATAGACAATAACCTGTCATACTCAGAATGCAATGTCATGAATGAATTATGATTAAAATGCTACTTTATTTAGGGTGTGTGAAAAATGTTACATTCCCATTCTGGTTTACACTTCATGCACATATATCATTTTAACATTGATACATCTCTTACACTGGCTTGCAGATAGCTGCCTTATGGAATCATTATTGCCTGCTTTTCTTTGCATAACATTGTGACTTTATGGCTGTATTAGTTCGAATAAACGCCTTCTCATAATTACTTTAGTTAATTATTTATAGTTATAGTTCTTATATATATTTTTAAATAGTTAATTCTCAAAAATATAATAGTTTAATCTACAATCAAAAGGATCAGAAAGGGCGTTTATTCCACTCTCTGCAAGTCAGGTAAGATTCTCCTCTTAGCCATCAAAGGAACAAAGTTTTCCTGCTCTCAAAACAAATATGCACAAGAACATGTTATTTTGAAATGCATTTTTGCTTGTTCAAGAAGAAATTTCAACAGTTTGAAGAAAAGACCAGACAACGAACGATTTTCGTGTCAGAATCTTTTAAACAGAGCATGGTGTTGCGTTTATTCGAACAAATATGGTGAGTGAATTTTTTTATGGATTTGTGAGAATCTGTAGCATGCCTTTTATTTCATTTTCTATTTTGCAATTTCATTTATTTTCAACTTTTTAAAATGCTATGGAAAATAGTAAAATTCTTTATAATTTTATCTTTTTTCAGAATTATTCCCTAAGGGGGAATCTGAATGTCCAGAGAGAGATGCACGTGATGCCTTTTCAGATTCTGAAGACTTAGATCACAGCTCCACTGCTGCTAGAAGATATGCAAGTAGAATATCATCTACAAGCTCTTGGCCTGACTATTTCAAGCCTTCTTTTACCCAAAAACTTACGTTTAAATATGTTTTAGAGGGTGAACCTGCTGTTTTTATGTGTAGATTAATTGCCTGTCCAACTCCAGAAATGACTTGGTTTCATAACAATCGGCCTCTCCCAACAGGTCTTCGACGGGTCATAAAAACTGAGAGTGATTTACATGATCACTCTTCCAGCCTGGAGATTAAAAGGGTCCAAGACAGAGATTCTGGAAGTTATAGATTATTAGCAATTAATAGTGAAGGGTTGGCTGAATCCACTGCATCATTGCTTGTTATCCAAAAAGGCCAAGATGAGAAATATTTAGAATTTCTGAAAAGGGCAGAACAGACACATGAAAATATGGAGACTTTAGTTGAAAGGAGAGAAGACAGAATGAAGGTTGACCTGAGGTTTACTGGCTCTCCCTTTAACAAAAAACAAGATGTTGAACAAAAGGGAATAATGAGAACTATACACTTTAAGACAGTAAGTCCTGGCAAGAAAACAGATCTTATGTATGATGAAGAATATTTAGAAAGTCAATCTGAATTAAGAGAATGGCTTAACGTAGGTGAAAATTTCCTGGATGAGGAGACCAAAATTAAGCTGTACCGTTTACGGAAGGCTAGAAAAATGTTAATGGAGAAAAAGAAATTATCTCTTTTAGAAATGTCATCCGAACTAAGCTCAAGAACTTTGCAAAGTGGAGCTAGTGATAGAGATATTCTGTTCTCCAGAGAAGAAATAAAAAGCAGGTCTGTATCTGATCTAGTTGAAAATAGAAATAAGGTAGATAATTTAACTGAGGATGTTGTCCAAAATATATATGCCCTTCCTAATCAAATGGATCAGTATGTAGAATCCAGAGAATCTCCCACAAGCTTTCAAACTGCTGTTAATGAAGAAGTTCTCCAGACTGAAATAAGAAGGAGCCAAGAGGCATTTCTGAGAGAAAGTCTACGGAAAGATCATTTATATGGCAGGATTCTAGTAAATGAGAATACCCAAGCAAGAGGACAACTTGAAGAAATTATGAACAAAACGGAAATCGAAGAGTCATCTAACTGCATCACTAATGTATGGAAGAACGAGGAAACATATGAGACTCCTGAAAATGTGTCTCAAGTTATTATACCACATGCCAGTGGATCTTTTGGAACACTTAAAAATATTAGAGAAAGTGAAGAAATAGATATTGAAAGAATAAGAGAGGAGGATTTGAGAGAATCACAATATTCCACTTCCACAAGAGTTGATGAATTCAAAACTGAACAAGAAGAAAAAACAGCAACATTTTTTGAAAATTCTTTCCAAAAACGTACACAACGTTGCCCGCCTTCATTTCTTCAAGAAATTGAATCTCAAGAAGTTTATGAAGGTGACAGTTGTACATTTGTGTGTCATTTTCAAGGATATCCTCAACCCATAGTGACGTGGTATAATAATGATATACCTATCCCACGTAATCAAGGCTTTATCATTCATACCTTGGAAAACTATTCAACATTAACTTTTTCTTCTGTTTTTCCTAAAAATGAAGGTTCTATTAACTGTGTGCTGTTTAACCAATATGGCACAGTGAAAACAACTGGTGTACTAAAAGTGAAAGCAAAACAAAGGCATGGTGTCAAAGCACATAAAATCCCAATGTTGCATGACTACACTGATGAGGAAGAAGAGCTGTCATTGGTGTTTGACCAAGCAGAAGACATTCATCTCTCTTTGAGACAAGAGGGCCAAACGAATCTCCACATGTTACAGAGTAACCCACCTGTTCCTCCCTCTGCAGACATAGAATTGCTTTCTTTTCCTGTAGAAATTCAGATAACAGCGGCAACTCCTACCCCAGAACAGGATAAAGAGTCAAGAGAATTGTTTCAGTTTGAAGAGTTAGAACCTAAAGCAACACCTCGAGATGAAGCTACTCAGTCACCAAAATACAAATTTATATTTTCATCTGATATTACTAATGAGCCACCAAAAATATTACAAGAAATGCCAACACATGCCAGGTGTAGAGAAGGGGATTTTATAGTACTTGAATGTTTACTATCTGGTGAGCCTAAGCCATTTGTAACATGGTTTCAAAATGGAGCCCCTCTGAAGCAGAACCAAAAGTTTCAGTTTGAAGAAGTTAATTGTAGCCACAGATTATATATTAATGATGTTAATCCTCAAGATGCTGGAAAATATAAATGTGTTGCTGAAAACAATTCTGGAACAGTTGAGAGTGTTTCAGATCTAACAGTGGAACCTGTCACTCACAGGGAATATAGTCAAATAGAAAAAATTGGTAGAATTTATGAAAAATATTCTAAAGATCAAATTCAAGGAGAATCTATAAGGACACATTTTTATGATTATCCATCTGGTCCTTTAACTTCCCAATCTTATGTAAAAGAATATTCCATAAGGGATTATTTTCAAAGCCTTGAGACAACTGAGGAGATAAACCCAAAAGGCTATGTTTGTTGCACATCTTCTAGAGAAAAACTACCCAGATTTATGCAGTGTGCTTCTAGGTCTGTAAAAACCAACAGGACTATCAGGGCTGAACTCATACAATGTCAGGATGAAGGGAAAGAGGGACAATTAAGTAAAAAATCAAAGCTGCACCAAGCAGAGGGTACTTTTTATCCATATGTTGATGATTTCAGTGAAGTTAAATTTAGGAAAGAGGTAAGAAATGATTTTGGAAAACGTGGTAAATCAGAAAGGATAAATGTGCAAGAATATGCCCAAAGTGACCGTTTCTCAAATATCCACTCTGAGAAAACTTCTGATAGTTGCAAAACAGAAGACTCATCTAGCATGGCATATGAAGAACCCCTTGGTGAAGAAAGATGTTACCCAAGAAGAAAGGTGAAGCACAGAATTATTGCGTTTGAAAAGCTACAACATGTAGAAAAGGGACTTCTAGAAAAAAGACCTACCAGGAAATCATTGATTAATCCCCCTCAAAAGAAGTCTGACAATACTGACTTGCCATTAAATCAAAGAGAATCAAGATCAAGTGACCTAAAGGCAAATATGCATCAGGCAGAGAAAATGTCTTCAAACACTGAACCAGATTTATCTAACTTCGTAATGAATCTAAAGCTGCTTTCTGCCCAAACTCATAAGGAATTCAAAGTTCAAGAGAGGGAACAACAGAAAGAAATAGGTTTTATAGAGCAATATGAAGTTTCTGACAAGGCTGAACATGAAGCACCTACTACATTTGGCCTAAAGCAGTTTGACTCTCAAGTAGAAAGTCCAGATTTCAAATCCCAAGAATTAGATAGTGGTCAACCAAAAGAAGCTTATTTTAAAATCCAGTTTCCTACTTCTGAAATAGCTGAGAATGCTGAGAACATTGTGTTTGATCTAAAACAAATGTATTCTCATATAGGATACCCAGCTAAGGAGTTCCAAGGGCAAGAAACTAGGCAATGGCAGGAAACACCTTATAAAGAAGAAATTCCTAGCCCTGAAATATTACAATTTGATACACAGAATACCTCTAAAAGCATGCAAAATAACATATTTACTGATCAAGAAGTTTCTTCCAGTCAGGAGTTTTCAAATAGGACTATAATGGAGAAAAGTTGTATTGATGAAAAGACCTTTTATTCGGAAAAAGGAGTCCAACAGATACAGGAACAAAATTTAGAAATTTTAAATACTGATAGTTCTCTTAAATTTTTTCCTGAAGAAATCCATAGTGAATCATGTGTCCTACTTCAAACCTCATCTGAAGATGAAAGAGAAACTGATCTTTCTGAGAAAAAACATTCTTTAGAAAATGGAGATCAAAGTTTCATTTCACTTTTGAAAAAAGCAGCAATTGAGGGAAAGCTTTTAGAAGTTTGCAAAACAGAAGAGGAACACACACTGGAACCAGAGTTTGCATCATTTCAAAAACAGAATGGAGGGACACAGGGATATACCACTGGAATTTTAGGAGACTCCAAAGGTGGTGGTCTGGAAGCAGACACACACTACAGAAAACCTTCACTAAGCCAGTGCTTTTCATTCTTGATGAGCAAGGAACAACAGAATCCAAATGAACAAATAAGTGAAAAAACTGATGTCTCTGAAGAAGAAAGATGTTATGAAGAACTTCAAGTTCAAAAAGAAACTTCTTTTCTGGCTCCTGAAGGAGAAAAAATAGAAACTTGTTTTTCTGAAAATTTCCGCAAATTAGATGAGGCACGTACAACAGAAGTAATGGGACCTGAATTCTCCCTAACACAATATTTACTTGCTGCTGGAAAGCATGAAGTTCCTGAAACTAAAGACAATAAGGACAAGGCAAAACTTGTCCAGAGTGAATTGGCCACCTCCATGGAGGTTGAAGAAGTAACTTTCAACACTGTGTATGAATATTACAACCAACAGCAGGAATCACTAGGTCGCCCATTTTCTCCTGAATCAGATATTTCAATTGATGTGGGAAGTATAACCAGTGAAGAAATCTCTGAGTTGGATCAGTTTTATACCCCACCAACCTCTGTTGAACACTTTGAAACTCCAAAGTCTCCCGATTTATATTTTACTCCATTAGATATGACTAAACAATCCTCAGCACATTCAGGTGATGAAACTGTTCAAAGAACCACACCTTTAGAGGAAGCTGCTGAAAGGTACTCAACACCTTCTGAAGGTGACATAACAGAACGATATTCCACACCCCCAGGGGAGGCTCCGGAGAGATATTCCACACCCCCAGGGGAGGCTCCGGAGAGATATTCCACACCCCCAGGGGAGGCTCTGGAGAGATATTCCACACCCCCAGGGGAGGCTCCGGAGAGATATTCCACACCCCCAGGGGAGGCTCTGGAGAGATATTCCACACCCCCAGGGGAGGCTCCGGAGAGATATTCCACACCCCCAGGGGAGACTCTAGAGAGATATTCCACACCTTTAGGAGGAGAAACAGTTGACAAATATTCTATCTCTATTGGAGGACCAAACCCCACTGGAAACTTTCAAAGGTACCCATCAAAAATAGAAAGGGAGGACAGTACACCAAATGAACATTTCCATACTCCTACAGGAGAGAAAAGTTCAGCTTATGAAATGTGGCGTTCTGATTCATTTGGCACACCAAATGAAGCCATCGAACCAAAAGACAATGAAATGCCTCCATCTTTTATTGAACCTCTGACCAAAAGGAAGATATATGAAAATACAACATTAGGCTTCATCGTTGAAGTTGAGGGCATTCCAGTTCCTGGTGTGAAATGGTATAGAAACAAATCTTTGCTAGAGCCAGATGAAAGAATTAAAATAGAAAGGGTGGGGAATGTGTGTTCTTTGGAAATTTCTAACATTCAAAAAAGAGAGAGGGGAGAGTACATGTGCCATGCTGTAAACATCATAGGGGAAGCAAAGAGCTTTGCAAATGTAGACATAGTACCCCAAAAAGAAGGAGTAGTGGCACTCCCACCTCCAGTAACACATCAGCATGTCATGGAATTTGATTTGGAAAATACTGCATCATCAAGAACACCTTCTCCTCAAGAAATTGTCTTGGAAGTTGAATTAAGTGAAAAAGATGTTAAAGAATTTGAGAAGCAAGTGAAAATAGTCACAGTTCCTGAATTTACTCCAGATCATAAAAGCATGATTGTGAGTCTGGATGTTCTTCCACTGAATTTAGCAGATCCAAATATGGCTTCAAGAGGGGAAGAAAACGAAGATCTAAAAATTGACTTAGAAGTATTTGAGATGCCTCCTCGTTTTATAATGCCTATTTGTGATTTTAAAGTTCCAGAAAATTCGGACGCTGTGTTCAAATGCTCAGTCATAGGCATCCCTAATCCAGAAGTTAAATGGTATAAAGAATATATGTGTATAGAGCCAGATAATGTTAAGTATGTGATCAGTGAAGAGAACGGAAAACACACCCTTAAAATTCGAAACGTCTGTCTTTCTGATAGTGCAACATACAGGTGCAGAGCTGTGAATTGTGTAGGAGAGGCTCTCTGTCGGGGATTTCTCACCATGGGAGATTCTGAAATATTTACTATGATAACAAAGAAAAGTAAAGTGACTTTAAGCAGTTTGAAGGAAGAATTAGTCTTAAAACACAAATATTCAGACAGCTTTTTTGAATTTCAGGTTGTGGAAGGGCCTCCCAGGTTTATCAAAGGTATTTCTGACTGTTATGCACCATTAGGCACAGTGGCTTATTTTCAGTGTTTAGTTCGTGGTTCTCCAAGACCCACAGTTTACTGGTACAAAGACGGGAAACTGATGCAAGGAGCAAGGTTCAGTACTGAAGAAAGTGGTATAGGGTTTCACAACTTATTCATAACAAGCTTAGTGAAAGATGACGAAGGTGAATACAGGTGTGTAGCTACAAACAAATCAGGAATGGCTGAGACCAGTGCAGCACTCACCCTAATTTAAAGTTTCTTGTACAATGTTGTAGTGCCTCGGTAAGAATTACAATTGATTTGAGTGCTTTCATATTTCTAAATTATATAGATTTAATAAATTTAAAAATATGTCAACTCTATTTGAATGCATTACATTGAAGTCGCCTGGGAAAAGAATTTCTCCATGTAAACATCCCATGTTTGTAACACATGTAAATATTCTGTTATCTAAACTGTGGAATCATCACTGTGTCAATTATGCTGTGAAAAAGCAAGCACAATTAAATATCTCTTTGGCTACCTAATTGTTTGTATTTCTACTTTTCTCTCATTCTACCCCACTCCCCCAAAGTGCTTCAGCAGAATGCATTCTCTTTTAGCAGCTAAACTATATGTAAAGTAAAATGTAAAATAGGAGATCTTGTTGGATGACCCTGCAATGACATTGGTAAGTGAAAATCTCGCCACTCTTGAGTATTTTATTTTTGAAATTATAACTCTTTTGCAGCCAAATCCATGCTTAGTTATTTGGACTTAGATAAATGACAGAAACAAGTAACTAACTCTATAATCAGTTTTCATTGCAATCTTAATATATTTTTGGCTCTTTAAAAATATTTTCATTATTAATATTTCTCTTCTTCAGTGTTTTAACTCTTGCTGGTTTTGAAGGGACAAGTAGTACTGATTAGAGTTCATCTGGATATTTGCAGAATGTGCAAATAAAGAGCTTTCCACTTTTGGAAAAAATCTCATTTTCTCAATTTTCTAGATGGTACCAAGTGTAAAATGCAGCATTAATATTTGCCTGAGGAAAAAGTTAACTACTGTATAACGTTTATATAGATTTTGAACTGCAGTCCAATTTCAGAATCTTTAAAAGTAGGAAAAAGAAGGTAGAATGCTTTTTGAATGGAGGCCATATGGTGATTTGTGTTTCAGATTATATACAAATAACAAGATAGTAAACTTTCCTGTCATTTTCACTGAATTAAAGTTTTAAAACTGGAAATTAATAAGCATTCAAGATTCAAGATTTATATATGTTTCTAAGTGACATTTTTTGTTTTTCAAAATTAGAATTTTAATATATTCACAAAATCTGTGATATTGTTTCTGTGTACCAATGTGAACATAAATCTTCTCATTAAATTGTATTCAACTTTTTTTTTATCTGAGAATGAGGGGTTGGACCAAAAGTCCTCAGTTAATTGTTCAACTCCATGTGTTATCCCAGTTGTAATTTTTCTTGACATAATTTAGAATAAATTTTAATTTTGCAACAGATAATGAGAGAAACAATAGAATATAGTAATAAAACTATAAATCTTCCCTCCCTCCCCCAACAATTAAATTATTCACTGTTACTTAATGATTCGATTTGTCCCCTGCATTGAGCAATTTTTAAGTACCATAATTGTATTAAACATATTAATTCTAATTTAATTCTAAAAAAATTAAACATTTAATTTAAATTTAATTTTTAAAAGAATTCATATATGCTTACATTCCAATTATGCTTACTATGTTTATTTCATCTATTGCTTTTTTATTCTCACAAATGGAATTCCCTAAAAGCCTTCCACTTACATAAGCAATTTGGAGTATGTACAGAATATAGACAGAGCAGTCAGACTTATACCCCTCACCCCACCCCTCACCTGCATATCCCCCACCCCCTCAAAAAAATCTCTTTTTATTTGTTTTGAGTCCCCAAAACTCATTAAGATAGATACACTATTGTGGAACAATAATTTCTTTTCAACCAGTGAGTACACAATATCTGTGATAATAATTATAGATGTAATATGGCACACTCTAAATCTCTGAAATAAAATTAATTCTATAGTTTAGGGACTTAAGGATTTATTCTACTTTTAGTAATGGAGGTTTAAGTAAATTAGAAATTCAGGTCATGATAAACGTGACAAACACACTTTACTCAAGCATTATAGAGCATAACAACAGTTCAAAAACTGTTTCTTGAAAGGAAGAACAGAAAGGGAAAAAAAGGAAAGGAAAGGAAAGGAAAGGAAAGGAAAGGAAAGGAAAGGAAAGGAAAGGAAAGGAAAGGAAAGGAAAGGAGAAAAAGGAAAAAGTTTTAATGCCTTATTGGATTTGCATGAAAGGCTAAAAATATACTTTTATTCACATAAGAAGGAGGGCCTTATTTGACTTTGCTCATTAGAATTCTGTTATTCTCAAATGCATTATACTTGAGGATATGCAGAATATATAATAATGAATAAAGAAAAGTAAGCCTTGCCCACACTTGGCTTATTTATTAATTGTTATAGATAATTAAATGGAATTTTTTAATTTTCTGACTCAATGGCACATAACTTCAAAGCTTGAAATATTAATTTCTCTGATGTTGGGTAAAGAATTCATTGTATTACACATAGTAATGTTTAGACATAATTCTTAACTGCTCCTACAACATGTATTTTTAACTATGCTTTTCATGTTTCAGCATATTTGTATTCCATTTCCTATATTTTTATGGTTAATATACCATGTTTAAAGGTAAGGGAAAATATTTCAAGATTTTAGTGAGTAAGGGTATTTTAACCACATTCACATTCATTTCCTTTACAGATGTTTTGGCAGTTCAAGTAAAGGGAGAGGTGGCATGAGTAATATATTATAAATGAAATGTTAAGTGGTCACCATTGGTATGTGAAATAAATTAATGATTTTATGACTACTAATTGAGATAATAAAAGTATATGTATTCTACATGCTGTAAATAAGTTTTACCAGTACATTTACAACTAATAGACACTAGAGTCCTGCCTCATAATGCTTATACACTAGAACAAAAAAGAGTTAAGGCATAGGACTATTCCATATGATGCAAGTGTAGTGAACAAATAATAAAACTGCTTTTTAGTAAAGCAGTAAAACTAGTATTAACAGAGCTGTTCTATATATTTAATAGATTCAATGAAAACTTAATTCTTTGTTATCAAATTACAAATCTTTCATCTTGTCATCCAATACACCGTTTAAAGAGTACCTGTTACTCACTGCTTTGTTTTTCTGTTCAATAATGATGTGTAGGTATTTCTTGAAAAATAAAATATAATCAAGTTTTTTTCAAGCAGAAGTTTTATTTAAAATGTAAAAAAAAAAAAAAAAAAAAAAAAAAGGTTCTTGAAAATGCTGATAAGTAAAGCAAAAGGATACAGTTTTCTCTTCCTACTAGCCAGCCAGCCTGTCCAAGGACAGAGTAATATACAGACTGAAGTGCTAGTGGAAATTCACAGTAGTTTAGTTTGAGATCATCTGTATCTAGATTGTGTAGAGATTCTCAGTGTGCGATCTCAGTTTTTGGTTCACACCTTTATTGAGCATGAACAAGTACTCCTGCTCCTTGGTCATAGCCAAATCCTTTGGGCCCGAAGTTGCATAGCATCCTGTACAGTAGATTTCACCTTCTTTCTCATTCAGAGCTGTTAATTCTTCCCACACTTGGCACACTGGAAACAGTTTTTGTGCCTGAGCTTCCTAGCTCCAATTACTTTCTCAGCAGCACTAACAGAATTTCCACATCTGGACCACTTCTCCAGCACCTCCATATTTCTGAGCAAATTTATAAGTGTTTGGATTTGTTGCAAGACAGTAATAAGGTTAAATATTCTCTGGCTCAATACCCAATTTCTAGCCATATCCTTGTTGATCATGCTAACACACCTTTGGCTCATACTTCTTTCTATAGCAGGAATTGCAGTTGATCTCTTTATCATGAATTGTCACTTTTATACTATCTAAATTTTACCTGCAAACCATGCAGAGAAAGCAGCATCCATGGAAGCTTCTCCCATCACACTGCACCTCTTTCTCATTGCACAGGGTCCTCCTGCCAGCCCCAGACTTGTTCCCACCTACCCCAAGGGGCATTTTAAGTCTAGAGATAGGACCAAGAGCCACAGGCGGAGTTAAGAGAGGCCAGAGGAGGAGCACAAGGGGAGTCAGGGACCCACGATCATGTTTTTAGTGTTGGAGTTGTTTTCTCTCATTTCTGATTCTCCCATTAAGTTAGTAACTTAAGTCTTATTATAAAAACTTTGTTGAAATACTGTGCAATTTACACAGGCAAAAGAAGTCCTGCATTTCTAGTAACTAAAAACAGTAGTTTTCTTAGAAATTCAAGTTAAACATTTTCTATAGCCCTTATTTTTAATAATGGCTTCGGTTTATAAGCAGTAACTGGGACACAGATGTTTTACTTTGGAAATAATCAGTCTCCATTTGGATAATGAGGATATTTTTAAATGCAAGAAAATTCTAAATATAAATAATAATTCTGGATCTTTTTTAGAAAGTGATTTAAATTATACTGGATTTTTTTATTATAAATATTTAGCCAGCGGTTTTTCAAACTTTAGAATTGGGATTATATCACAACGGGAAATGTGTAAGAACATCTTTAAAATTTATAAACTCTAATATGAATGAAGCGGACTGAAAGTTGCATTAGTAGAGTATTTATAATCACATAGTGTGATACAGTAAACTAAGATTAAACAATTAGAAATGTGCTTTTTGATAGATTAATCTCCCGATAATCTAATGATTTCAGGAATAAAGTAGAAGAAGGCCACCAGTTGGTGCATAATTCTTTGACTTTTATTTTAATTGTAGTTACATAAAATTGATAGTAGAATAATCATCATTTTTCCCCATACAGAGTTTTCTAGTTGTCTTCTGTCTGCTGAGGAAGAAGGACTCCAGACCTATATAAGCTCTGACCTTCAGCTATCTAATAGAAATGAAACACTTGAACTTTTGTCTGAACCTCCAGTTCATTCAACTAAATTTGATTCCAAAAAGGAAGGCAGTGTCCCAATTTTTATCAAAGAAGTATCAAATGCTGAAATAAGCATAGGAGATGTGGCTAAACTGTCTGTTACTGTCACTGGCATTCCCAAGCCTAAAGTTCAGTGGCTCTTTAATGGAGTAATGTTAACACCTTCTGCTGACTACAAATTTGTTTTCGATGGTAATGATCATAGCTTGATCATTCTGTTCACAAAACTTGAGGATGAGGGAGAGTATACGTGTATTGCCAGTAATGAATATGGACAGACAACATGCAGTGCCTATCTAAAAATAAATTCCAAAGGACAGGGGCACAAAGAAACTGAACCAGAAGCAGCAATGCAGAAATCTCTGGGAAACTTTGAAGGGCCTTGTCCTCCTTACTTCCTTAAAGAGTTAAAACCAATTCACTGTGCTCAGGGGGTCCCTGCTGTCTTCGAGTACATGGTGATCGGACAGCCTGCACCCACCGTTATGTGGTTCAAAGAAAACAAACAGCTTTGCACCAATGTATATTACACTATCATTCATAATCCTGAGGGTTCTGGGACGTTTATTGTCAATGACCCTCAGAAGGAAGACAGTGGCCTCTATGTCTGTAAAGCAGAGAATATGTGGGGTGAGTCCACCTGTGCTACAGAGTTGCTTGTGCTTTTGGAAGACACAGACATGACTGATGCCCCCTGCAAAGCCAAGTCCACACCAGAGGCTCCTAAAGATTTTCCCCAGGTGTTGTTAAAGGGCCCTGAAGTTGAGGCATTTGATTCAGAGCCAGGAATTACAGCTTTCGTAAAGGACACCATTCAGAAGGCCGCATCACAGGCAGTTCTATCAGATACTGATAAACTATTCCCTGGTGTCACATCCAAAGAAGAAATTAGTTCATTAACAGTCAAATCCCTGAAAACTTTATTAGCTGAACCTGAAGAGAGTTATCTACAAACTTTAACAGAAGAACCTCCAGCTTATTCATATCCAACTTCTGGGGCTGAGGAAGCACTTTTACCGAAAGAAAAGACAGTATCTTCAGTGGACAAAGAGCAAATAGGAACTGTTCAAAAGCAAGAGACACAAAGTGCTCTCATCATGAGTCAGAACTTAGCTGAGGGACATATGGAAAGTTTCAAGGGTCCTGACATCGAGGTCTCTCACATAAACTATGAGCCCCAGGTTCCTTCAGAACACACGTGCACAGAAGAAAGTGAAATTTTGATGGAAAGTGCTTATCACCTGGAAAGTACAGGGCAAGATTTCGTAGCCGGGACTGAGGAAGGCAAGTCCTTAAGTTTTCCACTGGCATGTGAAGAAAAGCAGGTACTGCTCAAGGAAAAGCATTCTGACAACTTAGCAATACCTCCTAACCAAACCATTGAGTGTAAGAAAGAGCCCATGGCAATACAGGCCGTGCAGGAAGTTAGGGGAAGTGACATTCTTTCTAAGGAAAGTTTGCTTTCTGGTATTCCAGAAGAGCAAAGATTAAACCTGAAAACTCAGATCCGCAGAGCTTTGCAAGCAGCAGTGGCCATTGAGCAAACGAGCCTTTTCTCTGAGTGGTTAAGAAACATTAAAAAGGTGGAGGTCAAGGCCGTAAACTTTACCCAAGAGCCCAAACGCGTTATGTGTACCTACCTTATTACCTCAGGGGAGTCTCTAACCGAAGAATTAACCATTGCTATTGAAGGCATCGATCCTCAAATGGCTAACTTGAAAACTGAATTTAAGGATGCTTTGTGTTCTATTATATGTGAGGAAGTAAACATCTTAACAGCTGAGGATCCTAGAATTCAGAAAGGAACCAAAACAGACTTGCAAGAAGAAATGGATTCTTTTTCAGATTCACAGACTGTTGAAGCAATCACTGAACCAGAAATCGAATCTAAGTATTTGGTGTCAATGGAAGAGGTCAGTTACGTTAATGTGGAAAGTCAGGTCAAAGCTGTGGATACCACAACTGTCCCTGATGGGGTTCCTACAGCTGCTCTCTCTGATGAAAAACAGGATGAGTTACCAAGACCATCTGAGAGTAGCTTAATGAAAGAGGCTGGTCCTGTTATACATAAGCCCTTGGTGGACACTGTTGCTGAGGAAGGTGACATCGTAAACCTCACGTCATCCATAACCAACGCCAAAGAGGTGAACTGGTATTTTGAGAGTAAACTGGTGCTTTCAGATGAAAAGTTCAAGTGTTTACAAGATCAAAATACATACACCCTAGTAATCGACAAAGTAAATACAGAAGAACATCAGGGAGAGTACACCTGTGAGGCCCTCAGTGACAACGGAAAAACAGAAACTTCGGCAAAACTCACTATAATCAAAAGAGGTTGGATTTTAAGGATTAAATGGATAAAGCTCTAACATTCACTGAATTGTAATGTTCAGGTTGCATCACTGAATTTTCACTTGTCTGCCACTGCCAGAATGCAGTTAATTTAGAGTAAGAATAGTCACAGACATAATCATGGTTATTAACTCTTCTTTTTCTTTACTGATTTATTGGGTAATATGTTATATCTACAGTACTACTTATTTTTTAAATAAAACATGTTTTCATATATTTCATAATACCAATACATATGCTTTTTAGTTTATTTTTATATGGAAATACTTTAATACCATGTAATAAAAAGCTGTCAGTGAACACTTAGCCATTCTAAAATTTCCAGTCTCACCCATAAATTCAAAATAACCATGATTAATTGTCCGTTTATGTTTTTTGTATCTATTTTTTTTTGCTGTTGTTTCACTTATCACTTTATATAGGATATCATGTTATTTCACATTCTTAATGTTCCTAGTCAGCATGGTATATTTAAAGAGTTATCATGTTGTTATGCATGTAAGCAAATAGCATCACATTTTAATTTTTTCACAATTCACTGCAAAGTACTGATTGAATATGTTGAAAGCTGCTTATTGTCTCCTTTTGCCTTCAGTGATCTTTCTCATTTTCCAGTCACTTGTCTTAAACTGCAGCAATCCTTCTCACCAGTTTCGACTGTCTTACTTCATTAACAGAAACAAAAGTTAGAAGGAAAAGAAAAGTGTGGTATGCCTGATACAGAGGCATACTAATGGACTCTGCTTCCCTTTGCAGCTGCTCCAGTGATCAAGAGGAGAATTGAGCCCCTTGAAGTAGCCCTGGGCCACCTTGCCAAATTCACTTGTGAGATCCAAAGTGCTCCCAATGTCCGATTCCAGTGGTTTAAAGCTGGACGAGAAATTTACGAGAGTGACAAGTGTTCTATTCGATCTTCAAATTACATCTCCAGCCTGGAAATCCTGAGAACCCAGGTTGTTGACTGCGGCGAGTACACCTGCAAAGCTTCCAATGAGTATGGCAGTGTCAGCTGTACAGCCACACTAACTGTGACAGGTAAATGCCGTGCATTGAATCGGGCGTTATCATCTCATTTCATATTTTTGCCTAATTTGCTTTTCATACAGGTTCATGATGTGCTTGTTCTATCAACTAGAGAGACCAACAGCCTAGATGGTAACATGGTGACTAGGTACTGCAGAACCTATGTCGGACAAGAAATTATCATTTATAGTCGTATTTCTAACGATGGCTAAGGAAAAAATAAAAATAATTTAGTATTTTGAGAAAAATGTTAAGGAATCAAATGAGAAGTGACTCCTGAAAGTTTGGTTTAGGGGGAGTTTGTTTTTACTAGTTTTATTTTATTTTTTTTAATGACTAGCTTAGAAGAAATTCTTAGATAACTACTGACGGCTTAGCCCTTAATATAAAAAAGTTTCAGGACGTTTGGTGGTACTACAGAATAAATCATATCCCAATAAGATTAATAATTTGGAACCAGTTAACAGAATTCACACTAAGGAAAGCCAGACCATAAAACTAAAGTTAAACAAATTCTAATGTGAGACAGGGAGCTAGCACAGGACTGTAAACTAGGATTCTCACCCTAAGCTTTGTTACTAATTTAAAAATAAGAGTAACTACACTAATATTCTGTTCCCAATATTCAACTTTTCAGGATGACTTTTGATTAGTTAATACTCATCAAGTGTTTGCATTCCTTCATTTTCTTCTCTCTCTTTCTCTTTCTCTCTCTCTCTCTCTCTCTCTCTCTCTCTCTCTCTCTCTCTCTCTCTTGCTTTCTTCCCAAGGGAAAGCGTGAGTATGAACTATGATTTAGAGTCAGGGGTAGCAACAACCCACATTGTTGAGAGAAGCCATGCACTAATGTCAGAGCAGGATTGTTCCTTGATCTTTTTCATTGAGAATCTGAAAGAGAAAGGCAAATGTAGCACATTGGTTTGACCTGAATACATTAGGGTTCAGTGTAGCTTTCTCTACTCTACAGATCTTTTACATATCAGAAAATATAAAACCCATGTCTGTGGCAAACCGACCTGTGGTTTTCACTTTGTGATCAGAGAGTCCCCATGAAACCATGTGTATGACTTTATTCTTCATGACACTCTTGAAAATTTCTTTACCCAAATTAGGTCAATGCAGTAATGGGACTAATACCTTTCTAACAATAAGAAAGAGGAAGGAGGATGATTTTTTAAAGATCAAAAAGAAAGGTTTCTAAAGGCTTTGCTTCAAAATGCAGCATAGAAATGGGAAATTACTGTTATAAATATTTTGACAAGCTTGAAATGACTTGAAGGACTGCATTCAAAGTTAAGCCATTTAAGGCTTTGCCAGTTATTTACATGAGGTTAGAGAGACTTTACAAAACAACAAAAACTTTTATCACTTAATATTTCTATTCCTCAGGTACATTTTATTTATCTTCCTTTTACAGTCTTCTAATTAGGCAGAATAAAAGTATCAGCTGAATTGCTTATCAAATAATTCAAATAATTAATCAGCTCTAAAATGGATAAATCGTTAACAATAAGTAAGATAATGTTGCTAAATAAAGGGGTATCTATCTGTTCTTTCCTTCGATAGAAACATTTAATGTGCTGTCTCTTCTATAAAGAACACTCTCATTCCTTTCTTTTAACAAATCTTTTTATTTTATTAATACATTACCCTATTTTAAATACTATCTTAAGTCTATCTAAAGATATAACTCATTTTTCTCTTTCTTGAAATATAGCAATACAGCAAGAGCTTTGGTGGGGACAAAACATAATGCTGGAAAAATTTCTTTTGCAGAGGCATATCCACCAACCTTTCTCTCCAGACCTAAGTCCATTACAACTTTTGTGGGTAAGGCAACCAAGTTCCTCTGTACAGTGACAGGCACTCCTGTGATTGAAACCATTTGGCAGAAAGATGGGGCTGCTCTATCACCTTCCCCTAACTGCAAGATTTCCGATTCAGAAAACAAACACATTTTAGAACTCTCAAATCTTACAATTCATGATAGAGGAGTTTACTCTTGTAAGGCTTCTAACAAGTTTGGAGCTGATATCTGCCAAGCTGAGCTGATCATAATCGACAAACCACATTTCATTAAAGAATTAGAGCCTGTTCAATCAGCTATCAATAAGAAGATCCACCTTGAATGCCAAGTAGATGAAGACAGAAAAGTCACCATTACATGGAATAAAGATGGGCAAAAACTCCCACCTGGGAAAGATTACAAGATCTATTTTGAAGATAAAATAGCATCGCTTGAGATTCCATTAGCCAAACTAAAAGATTCAGGAACTTATGTTTGCACAGCTTCAAATGAGGCTGGAAGCAGCTCATCTACAGCAACAATAACTATCAGAGGTAAGAAATGTGTGAATATTATTTTTCACTTTCTTCTCTGAATGGATGCCTCAGTAGAAGCACCGATGTAGTCGGTACATTTTGTTATTAAAATAATTTCATCTAGCAAAACTTTTGGTTTGGGGAAAATCCTGTCATTTGTTTGATTTTAGTTTTTAAATCTTCTTCACAATTCACTTATTTTTGTTCTTTTAAAAAATTCTGCCATTAACAAAGATTGCTTTAAAAAGTTCAAGTGTCTAGGAAATCCTTAACTATTCTTCTTTTATAAAATTGTGCTTTGTGTAAGTGGAGTTTGCTCATTTTTGTTTTTTTGTTCTTTTTTTTTTTTAATCAAGAAACTGAGAAAGTGTTTTAGAATCATTGAACTATGGAAAATTATTGAGAACACCACAACTTTTTCAGAAATTTCATGCATATATTTTATGTGTATTATGTCTTTTTGTTGTATATGTCTACTTATCTTTTGTGGAGTTTACACTTCAGCTATCCTTTCCTTTTTTTTTTCTTGTTAACTTGATGTAGAGCCACCATCCTTTGTGAAGAAGGTGGATCCCTCTTATTTAATGCTCCCAGGTGAATCAGCACGCCTCCATTGCAAGTTGAAAGGCTCACCTGTGATCCAGGTTACTTGGTTTAAAAATAACAAAGAGCTTAATGAGAGTAACACAATCCGCATGTCTTTTGTCAATTCTGAGGCTGTGCTTGATATTACTGATGTAAAAGTTGAAGACAGTGGGAGTTACTCATGTGAAGCAGTAAATGACGTTGGCAGTGACAGCTGCAGCGCTGAAATAGTTATCAAAGGTTTGTTTATCGTCTATTGTTTTGTCCATTATAGTCCATTGTTTTTCTGTGACAAGATTCTTTTTACTCGTTCGTAACATGTGACTTATTCAATGTTTTCATGCTTTTTAGAACCTCCTTCTTTCATCAAAACTCTTGAGCCTGCAGACATAGTGAGAGGAACAAATGCCTTCCTTCAGTGTGAAATCTCAGGCACTGGACCATTTGAAATTAGCTGGTTCAAAGATAAGAAGCAAATTCGAAGTAGTAAAAAATACAGGTTATTTTCTCAGAGGTCTCTTGTGTCTCTGGAGATCTTTTCTTTTAATAGTGCAGATGTTGGTGAATATGAATGTGTTGTTGCTAATGAAGTTGGGAAGTGTGGCTGCAGTGCGACACACTTATTAAAAGGTTAGTGCTTGAAAAACTGATATCTCTTTAATAAATAGTCAAAATAATCTTCTTAACCCATTGAAGGAAAACTGGTACTTTCCCT
Organism: Cynopterus sphinx; assembly: GCA_030015415.1. Classification (NCBI taxonomy): domain Eukaryota; kingdom Metazoa; phylum Chordata; class Mammalia; order Chiroptera; family Pteropodidae; genus Cynopterus; species Cynopterus sphinx. The sequence goes on along the minus strand of CM057379.1, from coordinate 166,226,961 downwards.
TTCAAAATATATTTTGCCTTTGATTTGACCTGGGACCTTGCAGAAAAAGTCAGTGACCTTCATCTAGTCTTGTTTTGAGACCAGTGTAAATATTTAGTCTCTGATAACAAAAGTGAAAATGCATAAAAAGCCATTTCGTCAGCTGATAACCATGTATCTTCTCTGCTTCTTTTTCTTGGATAGAATTGTAATTCTTCTTAAATTTTATTTCTTCTTCTCTTTAACCAATATTATGGGATAGCAGTTGGACAAAATAAAAGTAATCTAGATAAAACACTTAAGTATATATGGTGTTGAAACTGCTTGAAAATTTATAAGTTTTGTATGCTTTCTTCCTTTGACTAGAACCACCATCCTTTGTAAAGAAAGTAGATGATTTTACTGCACTAGCAGGACAAACTGTTACCTTACAAGCTGCTGTAAGAGGGTCAGAACCCATCTCTGTCACATGGATGAAAGGACAAGAAATCATTAAAGAAGATGGAAAAATCAAAATGAGTTTTTCCAATGGCGTTGCAGTCTTGACAATCCCCAATGTTCAGATTAGTTTGGGTGGCAAATATACATGCCTGGCTGAAAATGAAGCTGGAAGCCAAACATCTGTTGGGGAATTAATAGTTAAAGGTTCGTGTAGGGACATTTTAACTTTGAACCAATATTTTCACTTAAAAATTAAATTCTAGATACATATTTTGGGATTCTTACTGTTTAATACCATTATAGAACCTGCCAAAATTGTCGAGAGAGCAGAACTGATCCAGGTGACAGCAGGATACCCAGCCACACTGGAGTATACAGTCACAGGCACCCCAGAACTCAAGCCCAAATGGTACAAAGATGGCAGACCTCTCGTTGCCAGTAAAAAGTATCGAATAAGTTTTAAAAACAATGTTGCCCAACTCAAATTTTATTCAGCTGAACTACACGATAGTGGCCAATACACGTTTGAAATTTCCAATGAGGTGGGCAGCAGCTCCTGTGAGACAACTTTCACTGTACTAGGTCAGTATCTCTAGAAATTTATGCTACATAGTCCTTTGAAAACCAACAAATGACCAAAAATAAAATCGCTGAGCACTCTTCCATGTTGACCTTTCTTCCCTTCTTGTGCTGTGAACAGATCGAGACATTGCTCCATTTTTTACCAAACCCCTATGCAATGTGGACAGTGTGGTTAGCGGAAACTGCAGACTCGACTGCAAAATCGCTGGCTCTCTCCCGATGAGAGTATCTTGGTTTAAGGATGGAAAAGAAATAGCTTCTTCTGACAGATACAGAACAGCATTTGTGGAAGGCACAGCCTCTTTGGAGATAAGCAGAGTAGACATGAACGACGCAGGGAATTTCACTTGTCGAGCCACAAATTCCGTGGGAAGCAAGGACAGCAGCGGAGCCCTGGTTGTGCAAGGTTGGCTGGAGACTTTGCATTTCATTCTTACCATAGATGATATTCGAATTAAGCCTTCTTCCCTTCGATCGCGCCGTTTAACTCTTTGAAATTCTGTCTTATTACCCCTTCTTTAGAACCACCCAGTTTTGTAACTAAACCTGCATCAAAGGATGTTCTGCCTGGCTCGGCAGTCTGCCTGAAGAGCACCTTCCAAGGGTCTGTTCCTCTTACAATCAGATGGTTTAAGGGTGACAAAGAGCTGATTTCTGGTGGAAGCTGCTATATTACTAAAGATGCTTTAGAAAGTTCCCTGGAACTCTATGCTGTAAAAACTTCTGATTCAGGCACATATACCTGTAAAGTCAGCAACGTCGCCGGAAGTGTGGAGTGCAGTGCAAACTTATTTGTAAAAGGTTTGCAGTGTTTTCTTGACATCATCATGCTACCATTGTTCTAAGTTCTTTCCCCTTTCTTAAGTCTCATAATAACTTCTTTCCTTCCACAGAACCTGCCACATTTATTGAAAAGTTAGAGCCATCACAGCTCTTAAAGAAGGGAGATGCCACCCAGCTAGCCTGCCAAGTAACTGGCACCCCTCCAATTAAAATAACATGGTTTGCAAATGATAGAGAAATCAAGGAGAGCAGCAAACACAAAATGTCTTTTGTGGGGTCCACTGCAGTTCTAAGACTTACAGATGTTGCCATCGAAGACAGTGGTGAATATATGTGTGAGGCCCAAAATGAGGCCGGCAGTGACCACTGTGGTAGCATTTTAATAGTCAAAGGTTCGTGTTCACATTGCCCTTTGTGCTACCAAAGTTTTAATCCATGCCATAAATTCCTCCCCTATTAACTCAAAATAATTCCTTTTTTACTGTAGAGTCACCTTACTTTACCAAAGAATTTAAGCCAATCGAAGTGTTGAAAGAATATGATGTCATGTTGCTGGCCGAGGTGGCAGGCACGCCTCCCTTTGAGATCACTTGGTTCAAAGACAACACAACATTGCGGAGTGGTAGAAAATACAAAACCTTTATTCAGGATCAGCTGGTTAGCCTGCAGATCCTCAAGTTTGTAGCTGCAGATGCTGGTGAATACCAGTGTCGGGTGACCAATGAAGTGGGCAGCAGCACCTGCAGTGCCAGGGTGACTTTAAGAGGTTAGTGTTGGTTCACGTGATGGACTAGCTCTTCTGCAGTCAACTTTTTTTTTTAATGCCAGTTTTTCTATAGAGCTGGTATTGATTAAGAATTCGTTTTTCTGTTAGAACCCCCCACCTTTGTAAAGAAGATTGAGAGCACCAGCTCCCTTCGAGGAGGCACAGCTGCCTTCCAGGCCACTCTGAAGGGTTCCTTGCCAATCACAGTGACTTGGTTAAAAGACAATGATGAAATCACAGAAGACAATAATATAAGCATGACCTTTGAGAACAATGTGGCCAGTCTGTACCTCAGTGGCATCGAAGTCAAGCATGATGGGAAATATGTCTGTCAGGCCAAAAATGATGCAGGAATACAAAGATGTTCTGCATTACTCTCAGTAAAAGGTTGGTTTAGAAAGTCGGCTGTGGGTTTTAGGGAAAAAAAAATTCAGATGTAGGCCTTTCAGCGGAGCAGTTCACAACCCACACTTATCCCTTTGTTTTTTACAGAACCTGCAACAATCACCGAGGAGGCTGTGTCTATAGATGTCACCCAAGGAGACCCAGCCACTTTGCAGGTTAAATTTTCAGGGACTAAGGAGATTACAGCTAAATGGTTTAAAGATGGCCAAGAACTGACCCTGGGCCAAAAATATAAAATCAGCGTCACTGACACAGTCTCTATACTGAAGATTATTTCTACAGAAAAGAAAGATAGCGGAGAATATTATTTTGAGGTCCAAAATGATGTTGGGAGAAGCAGCTGCAAGGCTAGCATTAATGTACTAGGTTGGTATTGCTTTTCTGTGGAGAGGAACTTGGCATTTCTATGCTCTTTCATCTTTTATAATTTTAGAGAAAATACAAATTGGTGAATTAATCTAACTTATTTTTTTGCTTTTTTATTGCATAGATCTTATCATACCTCCTTCATTCACTAAAAAGCTGAAGAAAATGGATAGCATTAAGGGGTCTTTTATTGACTTAGAATGTATAGTGGCTGGGTCACATCCCATAAGTATCCAGTGGTTCAAAGATGACCAGGAAATATCAGCTAGTGAAAAATACAAATTCTCTTTTTATGACAATACGGCCTTCTTGGAAATCAGTCATCTGGAAAGTACCGACAGTGGGACATACACTTGTTCAGCCACTAATAAGGCCGGACACAACCAGTGCAGTGGCCACCTGACAGTCAAAGGTTGGCAATCTTTATCTTCACCTATCAAGAACTTAGACTGTCTCATTTCTTAATTCTTACCTGCGTTGCTCAGCTCTAAATTGAACCTCTGTCCTTTTGCTTCTTTTTCTTTCACCTCAGAACCCCCTTACTTCGTGGAAAAGCCACAGTCACAAGATGTCAATCCCAATACAAGGGTTCAGTTAAAGGCTCTTGTGGGTGGCACAGCACCCATGACAATAAAGTGGTTTAAAGATAACAAAGAGTTGCACTCAGGAGCAGCTCGCTCAGTTTGGAAGGATGACACCTCTACTGTTCTAGAGCTCTTTTCAGCCAAAGCTGCTCATTCTGGGACGTACATTTGCCAACTAAGCAATGATGTTGGCCTAGCAACCAGTAAAGCCACTCTCTTTGTGAAAGGTCTGGTTTCTGCATCTTCTCACTTTCTTGCTTGTCTAGATTTTCTTGGAGGGGGTGGGAAGAGGCTTTAGAAACTAATTTTGCTCTTTGGCCTTTGTTTTTTAAAATGTTCAACATCAGACTTTTTTTCTCCCATCTTCAGAACCTCCTCAATTCATTAAGAAGCCCAGCCCAGTATTGGTGCTGAGGAATGGACAATCTACAACATTTGAATGCCAAATAACAGGCACTCCTGAAATCAGAGTTTCTTGGTATCTGGATGGAAATGAAATAACAGCCATTGAGAAACATGGCATTTCCTTCACTGATGGTTTAGCCACTTTTCAAATTTCCAGTGCCAGGGTAGAAAATAGTGGGACTTATGTCTGTGAAGCTCGTAATGATGCAGGCACGGCAAGCTGTAGCATTGAATTAAAAGTCAAAGGTTTGTTACTGGATCTACTTTCCATTTTGGCTGTGCTGCTGGCTAGGCCTGGGGCTTTCCTTGAGTAAGCTAGTCTCTGTCTTCCTTTTGAATCTTTAGAACCTCCCACCTTTGTCAGGGAGTTGAAGCCCGTGGAAGTAGTGAAAGATAGTGATGTGGAGCTGGAGTGTGAAGTTATGGGAACATCTCCGTTTGAAGTCACTTGGCTGAAGAACAATAAGGAAATTCGAAGCGGCAAAAAATATACCTTGACCGACAGAGTGTCAGTGTTTAAGCTCCATATAACCAAGTGTGACCCTTCAGACACTGGTGAATACCAGTGCATTGTAGCCAACGAAGGTGGCAGCTGCCTTTGCAGCGCCAGAGTCTCTCTGAAAGGTCAGTTACATACGAAGCAGCAGGCTGCCCAAGAACAATTTTGTAGTGCTCCTTAATTTTATGATTATGGGTGGGAGCTCAAATATACCTCTTCTTTTCACACGATTTAATTTAATCACAGAACCACCATCATTCATTAAGAAGATAGAAAACATCACCACTGTTTTGAAAAGTTCTGCCACCTTCCAGAGTACTGTGGCAGGCTCTCCTCCCATTTCTATAACCTGGCTAAAAGATGATCAGATTCTTGATGAAGATGATAACGTTCACATTTCATTTGTGAACAATGTGGCCACACTTCAGATCAGAGCTGTGGATAATGGACACAGCGGGAGATACACGTGTCAAGCAAAGAATGAGTCAGGAGTCGAGAAATGCTATGCTTTCCTTTTGGTACAAGGTTTGTAAGCTATTCCCTTTTGGAGTTAGTCTGTGGAGACAATTTCATAAGCACTCTTTATTTCTAGTGGAATTATCAATGCAACTCATCCACATTTTAATTCTTACTACAGAACCTGCTCAAATCCTAGAGAAAGCTAAATCCGTTGATGTTACTGAGAAAGACCCAGTGACCTTGGAGTGTGTTGTGGCCGGAACACCAGAACTCAAAGTCAAATGGCTTAAAGATGGGAAACAAATTGTGCCCAGTAGATATTTTTCGATGAGTTTTGAAAACAATGTGGCCAGTTTTAGGATTCAATCAGTAATGAAGCAAGATAGTGGTCAGTATACCTTCAAGGTGGACAATGACTTTGGAAGCAGTAGCTGTGATGCCTACCTGAGAGTGCTAGGTTTGTATCTTGGCCCCAGTCGGCTTTCATTGTTTATATTACATCCTTTGTAAGCAAATGGCAACATATTAATGGATGTGTTTTACTGTTTGCATTGAACAGATGAAAATATTCCTCCATCATTCATCAAAAAATTAACCAAAATGGGTAAAGTTCTGGGCTCTTCTATTCATATGGAATGCAAAGTTTCTGGCTCACTTCCTATTAGTGCTCAGTGGTTTAAGGATGGAAAAGAAATATCTACAAGTGCAAAATACAGACTTGTCTGTCATGAGAACACTGTGGCACTGGAAGTTAATAATCTGGAATTAGAAGATACTGCGAATTATACATGCAAAGTCTCAAATGTAGCAGGGGATGATGCATGCAGTGGCATCCTAACTGTGAAAGGTTGGAATTTCTTTACCTCTTCTTGATTCTTCTTTGTGATTTTTTTTTAAATGTATGACTCTTACCTTGTATCCTTTAGAGTTAAAAGTCTCAATAATCCCATTTCTTTAGATATACATTTATCAAGTTCAAGAAATATTTGATCATTACCTCTTTTCAATAATGTTTTCTTAAATTCCCCTAAAATTGTCAAAGCAACTCAACTACAGGAATTTAATTAAGTATATTTCCCTTAAAATCTATAGAACCACCAAGTTTCCTAGTAAAACCTGAGCGACAACAAGCCATACCTGATTCTACAGTGGAATTTAAAGCAGTACTAAAAGGAACACCACCATTTAAAATAAAGTGGTTTAAGGATGATGTGGAACTTCTCTCAGGACCTAAATGTTTCATTGGCTTGGAAGGGTCAACTAGCTTCTTAAATCTCTACTCAGTGGATGCTTCCAAGACTGGACAATATACTTGCCAAGTTACCAATGATGTTGGTAGCGACTCTTGTACTACAATGTTGCTTGTGACAGGTGTGCACATTTGATTGTTCTATGTTTCTGTCTAACCTGTGGCTCTGGTCCTTTCTGTGATCTGTTACAGTGCATTTATCCAACTAAGAATGTACTCTTCTCTCTAACACAATACATTGTATCTGCCGGGCATTGTCCATGTTTTTATCTCTCTACATACTTCCTGATTTAACTTTTATTATTCAAATCCATTTCCTCATAATCTCTTCTTTCCTTCACTCTCTAGAGCCACCAAAGTTTGTAAAGAAATTAGAAGCATCCAAAATAGTGAAAGCAGGTGACTCATCACGACTTGAATGCAAGATAACTGGATCCCCAGAAATCAGAGTTGTGTGGTACAGAAATGAACATGAACTCCCAGCCAGTGATAAATTCAGAATGACTTTCATTGACTCAGTGGCTGTCCTACAGATGAACAGTCTCAGTACTGAGGATGGTGGGGATTTCATTTGTGAGGCTCAGAATCCTGCTGGCAGCACAAGCTGCAGTACCAAGGTTATAGTAAAAGGTACAGATTTCTTTTTCTGTTCCTCGTTACCTGAAATCCACCTTCTTCTCCCCTGGGTATCATAGTTCTTTATTCTTTTACTGTCATTTTAGCTTCCATTTAAGATCATAAAATATATTCCCAAACTCATATTTCCCCCTCTTTAAATGTTATTTCTTCTTAAGATTTGCTTACATGTAGCCAATCATTCTGAGATATTTTTCTCGCTATTCCCATGCCATAATTCTGATCACCGTAACATATTAATCAAGCATTTCAAATTTTATGTTACAAAAACATACACACACAAAAACAAGTCTTTTTTAAATTTTTTGCTTTCAATCAACATAAATACATCATCATCCTCACTATAATCTTTATCATTAATAACAAGGAATACTTGCTACTTGTAAACAAGGTGCAAACAATTTAGATTTTAACCTTATATTTAAAACAAGACAATTTTATATTTTTTATCTTTCAAAAGCTGGTTTCTGTTTTTTAAATAATTGTGTCACTATAACTTGTTGTACATATTACTTGTTTCTTTCTGCTGCCATTTTCCAGTATTTTTGTCACAAAGTCTAAGTATGTCATGTTGTGAGACAATTATTACAATAACCATTTGTTGAAGTGGAAGGCTTAGATCACAGATGTTGTGATGACTCCCAAGTGTCTCATTTATAGAATATATATAAAACATTTCAGTCCCAAAGTCAGGATTTCATTATAACTCATGCAAATCAAATTAATTCATATACTTAGGTTTTGGTTTTGTTTGTTTGGTTGGTTTTTTGGTTTTGCTTTGTCTTGTTACAATCTTTGCATCAATCTTTATAGTTTGAGATAAATTAGTAAGCTGGAGTAGACAGAATGTTGAGCTCCTCTGTAAAGACATCTAGCATCTAGCCTGGGTGCTCTGCCAATGAAGTTGAGTGATTTCATAAAGGCTAACGGCTTCTCTAAAGCTGTTATTTCTCAACACTCAAGTGATAGTGCTTGACACTACTTTCCCAAGATTGTCATTATCTTGACTCTTTCTTCCCATTTAAAGCAAAGAAATAAAAATATTTTGTGACATTAAATAGCCCAATTCATGAGAAACTCTTGTTTTTTACAGAACCACCTGTTTTTAGCAGCTTCCCTCCCATAGTAGAAACCCTAAAAAATACTGAAGTTAGTCTTGAATGTGAACTTTCGGGAACACCACCATTTGAGGTGGTATGGTACAAAGACAAACGGCAACTCCGAAGTAGCAAGAAATACAAGATTGCATCCAAAAACTTCCATGCAAGTATTCATATTCTCAATCTGGAAACTTCAGATATTGGTGAATATCACTGCAAAGCACAGAATGAAGTAGGAAGTGATACTTGCATTTGTACTGTAAAATTAAAAGGTAAGCATATTTCCTGCATGTGGCAGAAATGGCAGGAATATGCAAAATGCCTATATTTTTCTCTTTTTCTTTATCTGGACAATTTTTTCAACAATCTCCATTCATTTCTTCTTGTTCAGAACCACCAAGATTTGCCTCCAAACTGAACAGCCTCACCGTAGTAGCTGGTGAGCCCGCTGAGTTGCAAGCATCCATAGAAGGCGCCCAGCCTATTTCTGTCCAGTGGCTTAAAGAGAAGGAAGAAGTGATTAGAGAAAGTGAAAACATCAGAATTACATTTGTGGAAAATATTGCAACTCTACAATTTGCAAAAGCAGAACCAGCTAATGCTGGGAAGTATATCTGCCAAATCAAGAATGATGGTGGAATGAGGGAGAACATGGCCACACTGACGGTCTTAGGTTGGTACAATACTGTACAATAGTCCCCTAATGGACAGTGATGCCAAATGCTGAGATTAGTTGCTGAGAGTTACTGGTAGAATCTCATTTCCCAAATTTCTTCTACAACTATATCGGTCCTCACCTAATTTAAAGGTTTAGGCCTTTAGGAACTCTACTAGATCTTACAAAACACTTTTCTGTTGCTGTGATTCTAACAAAAATTAGCTATCTGTTTTGCTGCTTAATTACTATTTTTCTTTATGGATTAGCAGATATAATCATAACTATCTTTTGTTTAAGCATTAAAAACATGGGAGCCCAGCATATAGTACATTGACAGTTTTTTTTCCAAAGTACTAGTTATTAAAGCTGACAAGAATTGCAAAGATCAACATTTTATAGGAAAGACTTGCACTTTCATCTTCAGGCATATTAAACTTCAACTTCTAATGGTTTGGATAACAACTTATAAAAAATCATCTTTAGTACCTGAAAATAGTGCAAAAATATCAAATAATTAATAATAACATGTAGACTTTGCTCTAAAGAGGGTCAAGTGCAAATCAATATACATCATCTAACACACATTGGATTGTTTTGAAAGTCAACTATTGCACAAACATACTTCTTAGTCATAACTCCCATAATTTCATGACAGCATGTAATTATGGAATCACATTTTAAAGAAAGAGCCCTAACATAAGCATATCACTGGAATAAATAGTCTTAATGAATTTGATAGTAGAGATAGAGGAAAGGCAGATTGTAGAGATATAGTGAAGCTAACAGACTTTGACAGATGGCTATCATGTTTTATTTCAGAGCCTGCAGTCATTGTTGAGAAGGCAGGACCAATGACAGTGACTGTAGGAGAAACATGTACTCTGGAGTGTAAGGTGGCTGGCACTCCCGAACTCTCAGTTGAATGGTACAAGGATGGAAAGCTGTTGACCAGCAGCCAAAAACACAAATTTAGTTTCTACAACAAAATCTCTTCCTTAAAGATTCTCTCCGTTGAAAAGCAAGATGCAGGCACATACACTTTCCAGGTTCAAAATAATGTTGGAAAAAGCAGCTGCACAGCTGTGGTTGATGTTTCAGGTTAGTTCCAATGTGTTCCTTTCATTGCTTATGCAAATTCTTTCAAAAGTTTTCTTCACTCAAGTTTCTTTTATTCTTTCAAATCATGATGAATCTTGCCTTTCCTCACACAGACCGAATGGTTCCTCCTTCTTTCACACGAAGACTGAAAGATACTGGTGGGGTGCTGGGTACTTCTTGCATCTTGGAGTGCAAAGTAGCTGGATCATCACCTATCTCTATTGCCTGGTTTCATGAGAAAACTAAGATTGTCAGTGGAGCAAAGTACCAAACCACATTTTCAGATAATGTCTGCACATTGCAGCTGAATTTTCTAGACTCATCAGATATGGGCAACTACACATGTGTGGCTGCTAATGTTGCTGGGTCTGATGAATGCCGTGCAAAGTTGACTGTACAAGGTCAGTGTTAGATACCCAGACCCTTTCTTACAAATTTCTCTTTGGGTGCACATATAAGGTGACACACATTGAGAAGTGCTCCTCTTTTTTGAGTCAAAATTGCAACTAAAATAGAAGCTTACAGGATCTTTTCATTGTCCTCCATGTCCATGTAGAACCACCCTCTTTTGTGAAGGAACCTGAGCCTTTGGAAGTACTACCAGGCAAAAATGTCACTTTCACAAGTGTTATTAGAGGAACACCTCCGTTCAAGGTTTGCTGGTTCAGAGGTGCCAGAGAACTGGTAAAAGGAGACAGGTGCAACATTTATTTTGAAGACACTGTGGCAGAACTGGAATTATTTAACGTCGACATATCCCAGAGTGGAGAATATACCTGTGTGGTTTCTAACGGTGCTGGCCAAACATCCTGCACTACTCATCTCTTTGTTAAAGGTTTGCTCATGTGCATTTTGCTCTTCCTATTTTTTGCACACTGACATTTTTGTTTGTGTTTTTATTGTGTTTAACTGTTGTGCTTTGTCACTCACCAGAACCAGCTACATTTGTGAAGAAATTAAGTGATCACTCTGTAGAACCAGGGAAGTCCATAATTCTGGAGAGCACCTACACTGGAACGCTTCCAATTTCAGTCACCTGGAAAAAAGATGGTTTTAACATAACTCCATCTGAAAAATGCAACATAGTCACAACAGAGAAAACGTGCATCCTGGAAATCCTGAATAGCACAAAAAGAGATACAGGACAATATTCCTGTGAGATTGAAAATGAGGCAGGAAGGGATGTTTGTGAAGCTCTGGTATCTACATTAGGTGTGTTGTCTTATTCTTTCTTGAATGATTGGCATTCCTCTAACAGGAAGCATGGTTTGGTTTTCTTTAAACGCAGTTGCTAATTGTGAGTCTTTCTTATTTAGAACCACCTTACTTTGTTATGGAATTGGAGCCTCTGGAGGCTTCAGTTGGAGATTCGGTTTCTTTACAATGCCAAGTTGCTGGGACACCAGAAATTACAGTGTCTTGGTACAAAGGAGATACCAAGTTGCGGCCAACTCCTGAATATAGGACCTACTTTACAAACAATGTAGCTACACTTGTTTTTAATAAAGTGAATATTAATGACAGTGGAGAGTACACCTGTAAAGCTGAAAATAATATAGGAACTGCTTCTTCTAAGACTGTCTTCAGAATTCAAGGTGATATTATTTTAGAAATTAAATTTTGTGTTTCCTTATCCTCTTTATCTTTATGGGAGATATTTTTATTTCATCTACTAGTGTCTCAATTATTACTTATCTTCTTTTCAGAACGTCAACTCCCACCTTCCTTTGCAAGACAATTAAAGGACATTGAACAAACTGTTGGTTTGCCAGTTACACTCACCTGCCGATTAAATGGCTCTGCACCTATTCAAGTGTGCTGGTATAGAGATGGGGTACTTTTGAGAGATGATGAAAATTTACAGACATCATTTGTAGATAATGTGGCAACTTTAAAAATTTTGCAGACTGACTTGAGTCACTCTGGCCAGTATTCTTGCTCAGCTTCCAATCCACTTGGAACAGCATCTTCTAGTGCCAGACTGACAGCAAGAGGTTTGTTCCCACATTAATCTTTCTTTTTGCAAACTGTGGCTTCTTGCTCATTTTCAAAGTTGAAATGGCCAACAAAAAGAGGGAAAAAAATACATTGCCTTTTCTTCTCATCTTCTAGAACCTAAGAAATCTCCCTTCTTTGACATCAAGCCTGTATCTATAGATGTTATTGCTGGGGAAAGTGCTGACTTTGAGTGTCATGTTACTGGTGCTCAACCAATGAGAATCACCTGGTCAAAAGATAACAAGGAGATTCGTCCTGGAGGAAACTATACCATCACATGTGTGGGAAACACTCCCCATTTGAGAATTCTTAAAGTAGGCAAAGGAGACTCAGGTCAATATACCTGCCAAGCAACCAATGATGTTGGCAAAGACATGTGCTCTGCTCAACTCAGTGTGAAAGGTATCATTATGTGCCATTTACCAATATTTCTTCTTCCCCATCTTTGTGTAATTGTCTTCTGAAAGTTTATTTGGTTTTTAAATTTGGGGGATAAACTAACTGGGTCATGTTAGAATTTGTCTTAAGTGTAATCCTACCAAAAAGTGTTGTTTAGTTGAAATTTGTTAATTGTTGTTTCAATGATCTATTCTCTTTCTCCATTCTTTTTTTTTGTTATGTGGCATTCTGATTTATCATTACAAAGGTCGCCATCAAGTACCTTTTGAATACATTAGCTTACATGTTTTAGCTTACATATTTAAACTACAAAAATAAACTTATCAACTAAATTCTCTCTTAAAAATATTAAAATCTTATTTAATAGAAAAGACAACCTTATTTTACCACAAAATTCTCAGAAATTCTTACTAATAAATCAATTTAAATAAGCACTTACGAGATCTTCAACTACAAACATAAGTTATTTTTTTCCTTTGATTTACTAGAACCTCCAAAGTTTGTTAAGAAATTGGAAGCTTCAAAGGTTGCAAAGCAGGGAGAATCCATCCAACTGGAATGCAAAATAAGTGGTTCCCCAGAAATCAAAGTTTTGTGGTTCCGAAATGACAGTGAGCTTCACGAAAGTTGGAAATACAACATGTCGTTCATTAATTCTGTGGCACTCCTTACCATCAATGAAGCCAGCACTGAGGACAGTGGGGACTACATCTGTGAAGCTCATAACGGCGTTGGTGATGCCAGCTGCAGCACAGCGCTGACTGTCAAAGGTTAGACCCACAAAGCTTTCTTTCTTCCTTCTCCTCTGATTTACATTCTTTTTCAGCAGTGTTGTGAGCTCCAGAGTAAAAGGTCTAGTTAAGGGCCTTTACTTTTAATTCTTTACCTAGCTTTTATGAATTATCATTTCTTATGTTACCATACTCACATATGTTACACCACCAGTCACTCTTAATAATTCTAGATTCTAATTTTGTTCTCCTTTTTAGTAAGCAAATGTTCTCATCATTTATCTTTTTTTTTCTGGTAGCACCTCCTATTTTCACCCAGAAGCCTTCTCCAGTAGGAGCCCTTAAAGGTTCTGATATTATCTTACAATGTGAAATTTCGGGAACCCCCCCATTTGAAGTGGTGTGGGTTAAAGATCGAAAGCAAGTTCGAAGCAGCAAGAAATTTAAAATTACTTCGAAAAATTTTGATACGAGTCTTCATATCCTTAATCTTGAAGCCTCTGATATAGGAGAATATCACTGCAAAGCTACCAATGAGGTGGGAAGTGACACGTGTACTTGCACTGTCAAGTTCAAAGGTTTGTATATGTGGGCAGAGACATTTATGCCTCTTCTTTTCATTTTTTTTCTCTAATAACTTATGTAGCTGTGATTCTCATTTTTTTCCTAACCATGAATTTCTTTCATTAGAACCTCCACGATTTGTGAAAAAGCTAAGTGATACCTCAACCCTCATTGGGGATGCTGTTGAGTTACGGGCTGTGGTGGAAGGCTTCCAGCCAATTTCTGTTGTCTGGTTGAAAGATAAAGGTGAAGTCATCAGAGAGAGTGAAAGCACAAGGATTTCATTCATTGATAACATTGCAACCCTCCAACTCAGTAGCCCAGAAGCTTCTAATTCTGGAAAATACGTGTGTCAAATCAAAAATGATGCCGGAATGAGAGAATGTTCAGCAGTCTTAACTGTACTAGGTTAGTAACAAAGTACAGCCTGAGGAAAAAAGTCAAGTTGATTGACCCATTATTATTTTCTGCAAATATTAGCCTTACCCAATATTGATTACATTCTAATCAATATTGATTTGGAAGGCAATTTTATTTTCAATGCACAATACCTCTTTTTTTAGAACCAGCCAGAATCACAGAGAAGCCAGAACCCATGACCATCACTACCGGAAATCCTTTTGCATTAGAATGTGTAGTGGCTGGAACACCCGAACTTTCAACCAGGTGGTTCAAAGATGGGAGAGAATTATCTGCAGACAGCAAACATCACATCACATTTGTCAACAGAGTGGCTTCACTTAAGATCCCTTGTGCAGAGATGAGTGACAAGGGGTTATATAGCTTTGAAGTGAAAAATAGTGTTGGGAAAAGTAACTGCACTGTATCTGTCCATGTTTCGGGTGAGTACTATGAGGATTTTATGAATATGTAATTTTTCTTGGGAAAAAAAGAGAGTTCTCCTTAAATGAAAAACTACCCTTCTCCACGTAGATCGAGTTGTGCCTCCTTCCTTCATCCGCAAACTGAAAGACACAAATGCTGTCCTGGGGGCCTCAGTGGTTTTGGAGTGCCGAGTGTCCGGCTCGGCGCCGATCTCAGTTGGCTGGTTTCAGGACGGAAATGAGATCATTAGTGGGCCTAAATGTCATTCCAGTTTTTCGGAAAATGTCTGTACTTTGAATCTGAACTTATTGGAGCCTTCCGACACAGGCATATACACGTGTGTGGCTGCCAACGTGGCTGGTTCTGATGAGTGCTCGGCAGTGCTGACTGTGCAAGGTCAGTGTGCAAGGATCAGACTCTGCTTCTCTGCATTTCATCCACATGATTGGGCATCTGCCTTGCATGGAATTTCTTGTTATGTTTTCATTTTTAGTCTTAGCCCCTTTTTCTTCAAGTAGCAAAAGCGCTTCTCACTTAGATTTCTTTTTTTCTCCTTATCTTCCCCTCCCCCTGGGGTATCTAGAACCACCATCTTTTGAACAAACGCCTGATTCTGTGGAAATTTTACCTGGAATGAACCTCACATTCACCAGTGTCATTAGAGGCACCCCTCCTTTCAAGGTCAAATGGTTTAAAGGCAGCAAGGAGCTGGTGCCAGGGGAGTCATGCACCATCTCTCTGGAAGATTCTATCACAGAACTGGAGCTGTTTGAAGTGGAGCCGTTGCAGAGCGGAGACTATTCTTGCCTTGTTACTAATGATGCGGGCAGCGCATCCTGTACCACACATCTTTTTGTGAAAGGTTTGCTCTTCTTTCCAATTTGTTTGTCTTTTAAATTTTTCTGTCTTCACTTGAAGATGTCTGTTTTACTCTCATATTTTCTCCTTATAGAACCAGCCACCTTTGTGAAAAGACTGGCTGATCTCAGTGTTGAGTCAGGAAGCCCAATAGTTCTTGAGGCCACGTATACTGGCACACCTCCCATCTCAGTAAGCTGGATGAAGAATGAGTTCCCTCTTTCACAGTCTCCAAACTGCAGTATTACTATGACAGAAAAATCTACAATATTAGAAATTCTTGACAGCACAGTAGAAGATTATGCTCAGTACAGCTGCCTGATAGAAAATGAGGCTGGTCAAGATATTTGTGAAGCTCTGGTGTCTGTTTTAGGTGTGTGAATAGTTATCTCTTTATGTTGCCTTCTTTTCTTTCATTTAAAAGTCCTCTTTTAGTTAGCATGATTGATTGACTACCATTCCTTGTACCTTAGAACCACCCTATTTTATTGAACCTCTGGAACATGTGGAAGCAGCCATTGGAGAACCTACAACTTTACAGTGTAAAGTGGATGGAACTCCAGAAATTAGAATTTCATGGTATAAAGAGCACACAAAGCTACGATCAGCTCCTGCATATAAAATGCAATTCAAAAATAATGTTGCCTCTTTAGTAATCAACAAAGTGGATCATAGTGATGTGGGAGAGTATACATGCAAAGCAGAAAACAGTGTGGGTGCAGTCGCTTCTTCAGCTGTGCTTGTTATCAAAGGTGATGATAGTTTTGCTTAACAAATCTTGCTGAATGTTGACAGATCTATTTTCTTTAAAACATCAAAATTTTAATGGACTTAAATATGTTGTGGATGTTTTCCCTCTTGTAAATAAGAATTATTTGTCACTTCATTGCAGAGCGCAAACTTCCGCCTACCTTTGCGAGAAAACTGAAGGATGTTCATGAGACTCTTGGCTTCCCAGTTGCATTTGAATGTCGCATCAATGGCTCAGAACCTCTTCAAGTGTCTTGGTACAAAGATGGGGTACTTTTGAAAGATGATTCTAATTTGCAGACATCTTTTGTTCATAATGTAGCAACTCTTCAGATTTTGCGAACTGACCAGAGTCATGTTGGTCAGTACAATTGCTCAGCTTTTAATCCTCTTGGGACTGCTTCATCCAGTGCTAAGCTCATTCTCGCAGGTGAGTAGCTTATCACATGACCCTCTTCATCATAAAGCAGTTTCACTGCTCTGGGCCACCAAAGGCTGGTGCCATCTTCTTTCTTCTCCATGTTTGGGAGCATGAACACTGAAGTCACCATATTGGTCTTCATTCTTTTCAGAGCATGAAGTGCCTCCTTTCTTTGATCTAAAGCCTGTATCAGTAGATCTTGCTCTTGGAGAAAGTGGTTCTTTTAAATGTCATGTAACTGGAACTGCACCAATCAAAATCACTTGGGCTAAAGATAACCGAGAGATTCGCCCTGGAGGCAACTACAAGATGACTTTGGTAGAAAATACTGCCACTCTGACAGTTCTCAAAGTAGGCAAAGGCGATGCTGGGCAGTACACCTGTTATGCAAGCAATGTAGCTGGAAAAGACTCTTGTTCTGCTCATCTGGGTGTACAAGGTACTTGTCTGACTAAAATAGCAAGGTCTCTTTTATGTTTTCAATATCTTAAAATATGGGAGGAAGAGTGTGCTTGAAAGTTATGTTTAGGAGCATGTCTGGTAATTAGAAGTGATCATATGGATCTAAGTCCTTACAAATAGAGTCAAATTTTTAATTTTTTATTAAAAATAATATAAAATTGGTAAAACATTAACTGAAAGTCCATTTCCAAAGGCTAAAAAATAGAGACTAGAAATAGAGAGAATAAAAATTTTTCACAGAATTGCAAGGAATCCAAGTTTGAAGGAAATTGTCTTAGGGTAAAAAAAAAAATTGTCTCAAATGACTTATTCTCCACAGTAGTTAGGAGTAAATAAATGGACTTTTTTTTTCTCTAAGGGTTAGCAGAGCCTAAGCCCTTCAAAAAGAATTCAAATTATGTCAACATCTTTTTCTCTACTAACCCCACTTACATAATATTGGAAGCTGTGGGCTGAGGAGTACATCAATATCTGACCATTTTTTTCTATAGCATGTTTGTGGCTGCTGTTCTCAGAAGTTAAATAGTTAACTTAGTGGGCTACTGGCCCATTTGACAATTTTTAAGGATTTTTGTGATGATGTCTTATAAATATCTTGAAATTAAAATAGAATTCGAATTAGCAGCCCACTTGCTCTATGTCATATAGCTAACTATCTTTATCTCCCTAAGCTTGAATTTTTGCTTCAGTTAATGAAGAAAGCATTGCTCTCCCCACTTCAAAGGGAAATTATGAAAGAAGAAGAAATATCTAAAGCCTATATGAGAAAGTAGCACTTTAAAAATATTAAGATATCTGACCCAATTTTGCTATTCTTACTCGTCATGGTACATAATTGATCTTTTCAGCCATAGTAAGTAGACAGTTCTCCACCAATTCACATGCAGGAAAGTAATTAAACTGTCTTATTCCCCATGAACGTCGGAGTGCTTCCACCAAAAAATACATACTCTGCTTCTGATCTTGAACTAGAGAAGTGATTCTTCTGCTAGGATGAGGATTATACAACAAGAACTAATGTCTTTTCCTCCTTCCTTTTGTAATAATATTTGATGTGGGTGCTGACAAACATAAATGTATTTTATTTTGGGAATTTTATGTTTATGTTTCAGTTATATATTCTTCCTTTATTGGCATCAAAACTTTATTTTCTAGAGATAAAGGACTTCTGTATTTGACAGAGATTCTTTTTATCATGTCACCTCGAATTATAAGTGTCTTTTCCATCTCTTATGTTGTGTTTTCTGTCTCGGTTCTGTAGAACCACCCAGGTTCATCAAGAAACTAGAGCCTTCAAGAATTGTGAAACAGGATGACTACACAAGATATGAATGTAAAATAGGAGGGTCTCCAGAAATCAAAGTTTTATGGTACAAAGACGAGACCGAGATTCAAGAGAGCAGTAAATTCAGAATGTCATTCCTTGACTCAGTGGCAGTGTTGGAAATGCACAACCTCAGTGTTGAGGACAGTGGAGACTACACATGCGAGGCCCGCAACGCAGCAGGCAGTGCGAGCAGCAGCACTTCCTTAAAAGTCAAAGGTCAGGTCTTACTCTTTCTTTGTGGTTTTCAAATCAGCCTCTTCTCTAGTTGTCCTTTCAGTACCTATCTGACTTTCTGTCAATGTCTTAACATTTCTGAAGGATACAATAGAAAATTGAAAGTGGTGTTTTCTCTATGATGTAATGGAAAATTGATTCTTACTTACAATTATATACTTACAGAATACATTTCAATTTCCTTTTTTCTAACTTAATTACCTTCCAATTTTAGAACCACCCATTTTCCGCAAAAAGCCTCATCCCATTGAGACACTGAAAGGAACTGATATTCATCTTGAGTGTGAGCTTCAGGGTACTCCCCCATTTCAAGTTTCTTGGCACAAAGACAAGAGAGAACTTAGGAGTGGCAAGAAGTACAAAATAATGTCTGAAAACTTCCTTACGAGTATTCACATCTTGAATGTCGACACTACAGACATTGGGGAATATCACTGTAAAGCCACGAATGATGTCGGGAGTGACACTTGCGTCGGTTCTATCACTCTGAAAGGTTAGAGAGACTTTATTCTCTTCTGCTTGTTATTTTTCTCCTAATTTTAATACTCTGTTGACTCCTTAGCTATTGCCCAGTCTTTCATCACTAGCTCTCTTCTACTCTTCCCTTTTTCCTTTCCAAGTCTTTTTGGTTAGTGTACATCCCAGTTCTAATTTCTACTGAGTATCTTTGTAGACGTTTTTTTCAATAGGTTTTGATTGGATTTAGGAAGCTGAAAAGGACAAGACATTCAACTCTCCACTTAATACACACTCTAATATGTCCCTGCACCCACTCACCAAAACTGCATCATATTTCTGATAGCACATTAGCATAAGTTTGATCCCTAGCACCTATGACTTGAGAAAAGTACTATTAACCCACACATTTCAAATCCACTATTTGCCTCTTTCTTATCAGCTCCACCGAGATTCGTGAAGAAGCTCAGTGACATTTCTACCATCGTTGGTGAAGAGGTTCAGCTGCAGACTGCTATTGAAGGCGCTGAGCCGATTTCCGTGGTGTGGTTCAAAGATAAGGGAGAAATTGTTAGAGAGAGTGACAACATATGGATTTCTTATTCAGAAAATATTGCCACCCTGCAGTTTTCAAGAGCAGAAACAGCTAATGCTGGGAAGTACACCTGTCAGATCAAAAACGATGCTGGAATGCAAGAGTGCTTCGCCACACTCTCCATTCTTGGTTAGTACGAATAGGTGTTACTACAAATGTAAGGCACACACTTACCAGTGGCTGTGTTTTCTTTAGTTTTTCTTTCAACTTGATTTTGAAATTTGGTTATAATTGACATCTCATTTCAGAACCTGCAGCAATTGTGGAAAAGCCAGAATCCATAAAAGTTACCACAGGAGACACCTGTACCTTAGAGTGCACAGTCACCGGCACACCTGAGCTCAGTACTAAGTGGTTTAAGGATGGAAAAGAGCTGGCAAGTGACAACAAATACAAAATAAGCTTCTTCAACAAAGTATCTGGCCTTAAGATTATCAATGTGGCACCCAGTGACAGTGGAATGTACAGTTTTGAGGTGCAAAATCCTGTTGGCAAAGACAGCTGCACAGCCTCAGTTCAAGTTTCAGGTTGGTTGGTTGGTTGGTTGGGCTTTTGTTGCAATGTTAGTATAATTCCTGAGTTAATATGTGTACATGAGTGTGGCATGGATCTGACATCCTCTAAATCAGCAAATCAGAGGTGATGTACCTATAGAGTTAAAAGAAAACCAAATTCAGAAGTTATATCCCTTTGTCCTGGAGGAATTTCCACAATTCAAGGTGGTGAGAGTAAAACTTAATCCCTGGATAAGAATAGAGTGGTCTTCTACTATCACTAATGCTGAAATAATTCACCATATAATGAATGAGTCACAGCAAAAAGAGACCAAAATCCCTAGCAAGTCAACCAGCACATCTTACACATTGATTTTCAAAGTTTCCAGTCTTGTGAATCTATAGGGAATTCTTTGATACCCTCGCAAAAGAGCCAAACAGATCTAAGAGTATTCCATTAAAAAGACAATAATTCTGTTTTCAAATCATTTTATAACTGATGTCACTTGTTTGTTTGATTTTGATCACATTCAGACCGAATCGTGCCTCCTTCATTCACAAGAAAATTGAAAGAGGCGAATGGCCTGTCTGGGTCCTCGGTTGTAATGGAGTGCAAAGTCTATGGATCCCCTCCAATCTCTGTCTCTTGGTTCCATGAGGGAAATGAGATCAGCAGTGGAAGGAAGTACCAGACCACCCTGACAGATAACACTTGTGCTTTAACTGTGAACATGCTGGAAGAATCAGATGCTGGTGACTACACATGTGTGGCTACTAACGTGGCTGGTTCTGATGAATGCAGTGCTCCTTTGACTGTGAGAGGTCAGTCAAAACTATAGTAATATAGAATTGCATTTCATAATTGATTAAGCATTTTTATCATCACAGATCAAAAATATTAAATTTTTTCTGGTATATGCTTTTTTTTGTTTAGAACCACCGTCTTTTGTTCAGAAACCTGATGCCATGGATGTTTTAACTGGAACCAATGTAACTTTCACAAGCATCATAAAAGGAACACCTCCTTTCAGTGTCAGCTGGTTCAAGGGTAGCAGTGAACTAGTACCGGGAGACAGATGTAATGTGTCTTTGGAGGATTCAGTGGCTGAACTGGAGTTGTTTGATGTAGATACATCACAAAGTGGAGAATATACCTGCATAGTTAGTAATGAAGCGGGCAAAGCATCTTGTACAACACACCTCTATGTCAAAGGTTTGCTTGGCTGCTATTCCACATTTTTACAATTAACATACATGAAATAATATATATATCTGTATCCATACGTATATGTGCTTGATTTCATATTGTCAATTTGTCTTTAGCTCCAGCTAAATTTGTGAAGAGGCTCAATGATTACAGCATAGAGAAAGGAAAAGCACTGATCCTTGAAGGTGCATACATTGGGACTCCTCCCATTTCAGTTACATGGAAGAAAAATGGCATAAATATAACTCCTTCTCAGAAATGTAATATAACCACAACTGAAAAATCTTCAATCCTGGAAATTCCAAGTACCATAGTAGAGGATGCAGGGCAATACAACTGCTATATTGAAAATGCTTCTGGAAAGGATTCCTGTTCAGCACAAATACTGATCCTAGGTTTGTTGTGATTGTATATTCCTACCTTTAGACACAAATAATCATTCTGTCAAATCTCTGTCATGACTGATTATCTCTCTTGTCTTCAGAACCACCATATTTTGTCAAACAGTTGGAGCCTGTTAAGGTGACTGTGGGAGATTCTGCCTCTTTGCAATGCCAACTTGCTGGGACCCCTGAAATCGGGGTATCCTGGTATAAAGGAGATACAAAATTGAGACCCACTACCACCTGCAAAATGCATTTTAGGAACAATGTTGCTACACTGGTTTTCAACCAGGTTGATAGTAATGACAGTGGAGAATACATCTGCAGAGCTGAAAACAGTGTGGGAGAAGTTTCTTCATCAACTTTCCTTACTGTTCAAGGTGATTGCAATATTTCCAAAGTGAATGAATTTGCATTTCTTTTGAACAAAATTTAAACTAATCTGGTGAGGGCTGTCTTTTTTAAGAACGTTTTTTCAAACGTAAAATTTTCTTCCTGAGTAATGCTATCTACAGTTAGTGGCTTATCTTTTCTATCGCCTTTCTATCTCTGTTTAGAGGAAAGATGACTAAATATTTAGCTGGAAGGACCATGAAATCTTTTTCTCTATAATTAAATCATTAAGAAAAAAGTGACCATATTTTTAAAATTTCACCCCATGAGTGTCTCAATCAGATTGCTAGAAGGCAATCTTAAAAAGTAGGAGAACCTGCTGCCTACCTGAAGATGTTCCTCACACAGATCAATTTCTCTCCTGACGTACATATCTTTATACTTTCTGTTCATTAAGCTGTCCTCAAAGTGAAACTTGCTCCAAAAGTTTACATGTTTTCCCAGGTCCAAGTTAATTCAAGAGATGTTAATGCCTCTTGACATTTTTATAGAAATGCCACTATCTATGTAATACTAACTATAAGAAGAATATTCAGTAAATTTAAAACATTCAGAAGTATTCATAACTTTAATTCTGTTTCTACAGAACAAAAACTTCCACCATCATTTTCTCGACAATTGAGAGATGTTCAAGAAACACTTGGACTGCCAGTTGTTTTTGAATGTGCCATAAATGGATCAGAACCTATCTCAGTGTCTTGGTATAAAGATGGCAAGCCATTGAAAGATGGCCCAAATGTGCAGACATCATTTTTAGATAATGTAGCCACTCTCAATATTTTTAAAACAGATCGGAGTCTTGCAGGCCAGTATTCTTGCACAGCTACAAATCCTATAGGGTCTGCTTCTTCTAGTGCCAAACTCATTCTCACAGGTGTGTGGATTCTTGAACTTCTTTTTATTTCTATAAATTAAGTTTTTATAATGAGATACAAAATTAGGGAGCAAACATCATGATTTCTGTAAACTGGGATGGTCCGGACACGGAATTTGAAAACTTGTCCTTTTTTTCTCTTTCTAGAGGGCAAGAACCCACCCTTTTTTGACATTCGCATTGCCCCTGTGGATGCTGTGGTGGGAGAAAGTGCAGACTTTGAGTGCCATGTCACAGGAACACAACCAATAAAGGTCAGCTGGGCCAAAGACGGCAAAGAGATACGAAGCGGTGGCAACTACCAGATTAGTTATCTGGAAAACAGTGCCCATCTGACAATTCTGAAAGTAGACAAGGGAGACTCTGGGCAATATACCTGTTATGCTGTGAATGAAGTGGGAAAGGATTCCTGTGCAGCTCAACTCAATATAAAAGGTAAAATTTATTTTGCATGTGGTCCGACAAAATGTAATCATCTTATATTCAGTACTATATGCAGTTTTTATCAGGACAAGTGAAATTTAGGACAGCATTTTTAAGCATATGGCATAAGAATATAGGAGGAAATGTTTCTTTAGAGAACAGGTGATCTTTTAAAATCTGTATTTCTGTAAATTTTTGTAAATATCCCTAAAATCACCTGCCTTATCTATTTTACATATTATCTAATTCTGTAGATAGCCATAGTTATTGTTATCATTCAACTCATAAATCAGATCAGAGAATAGTTTAGAGTAAACTTTGGAAGGAGGCTACAATGTTTAGGAACATACTGATATGCTGTATTTAGTTGGTCAGCATTGACTTTCAACAAGAAGATGACTTATTTTTCTTGAAAAGCCTCATGTTAATAACCCACTTCTGGATTCCACTTCATATATCCTTGCAATTTCTTACAGAGAGGCTAATCCCACCAAGTTTCACTAAAAAACTCTCAGAGACAGTAGAAGAAACAGAAGGGAATTCTTTCAAACTTGAGGGCCGTGTTGCTGGTTCCCAGCCTATAACTGTTGCTTGGTACAAGAATAATATAGAGATCCATCCAACTTCTAACTGTGAAATCACATTCAAGAACAACTCACTGCTGCTACAAGTCAAGAAGGCGGGCATGGGCGATGCTGGTTTGTACACGTGCAAACTGTCGAATGACGCAGGCTCCGTTCTGTGTACCTCTTCAGTTGTCATCAAAGGTTAGTTATGTTCATGGCCTCTAAGCTGTGGTGTTTTTTTCACTGCCTGTAAGATAACCATGTACATTTCTTCTGACCTGTGTGTTTCTTCTTCACTCTGTTGATCAAGTAAGTTATAATGGATATAAATATACATTATCTAATTGGCTTACCATAATTCCATATATGTTTACTTAAAATATATGTAATTTGTAACTTAATAGCATGACCCAGCAAAGTAGGTGTCATATAATAAGTAGATGGAGTGAAAATCTTAGCCAATAAATGGTAATCTCAAAATTCTCTCAGGCAATTAATGGTCTATGTTTACTTTGAAATTCATGTATAAGTGATATATAAATTTTTGTGAAGCATATGTATTTTGATATATGCTTAGATTTTCATCATTGAATATTGCATTAGCTTTGCTTATTATACCTTATATCACATTCTGAAACATTCCCTTTTCTAATTATATTTTTAAAGGATTATTGTTTAACATATATTACCCGAAGCTTTTAGGCTGTAAATGAATATTAATCCCTCTTAAAAGAATAAATTTGCTTAAAAAGAAAAGATGAGTGGAATGATGTTGCATGTTATTTTGGAAGATGTATTTAAATACATAGTCATAGCTTGAGGCACAAAAATAGACTGTATTGTTTAAGGGGATCTTCTCTATCTTATCTGACCATAATGGCTTCACCCAGATGATCATGATATAGATTCATCAAAATCATTTTACAAACTAACCTCCTAAAGCAGCTTGAAATTGATTACCAATTCTGGTGAAGGCTGTTGGCCATTTCAGGCTGCACAGATAATAGATTAATATCACTAATAGGCTAACATTACTGAAGTGTCTTAAAATTCATATTTTATCACTCATTTAATAGGATTTAAGTGCACCTAGTTTTAAAATATGATTTATATTCCTGATGCTTTTGTCATTGAGTAGATGAAACTTTCTATAGAATTCTGAGGTTATTTACCTATAGAGTTAAAAACGAAGAGTAGCCATCAGAATTTTTAGTCTTTATAATCATGAATTTTGCCTTATCTTATTTAGTGGTCTCAGAACCACTAAATAAAATCATACATGACACTGAGTTTCACATGGCCTTCCTAGCATGTTACTTGTGTCTCTTCATTGGCTTTTATTTGCACACTGAGCTTTAATTCCTAATTCCTTTAGGCAAAGATTGGAATTTAAATGCCACTGTAACTGTATTTAATAGCTAGAGATGAACATCAGAGAAAATCACATATTAAGATGTGGGCTCATGGACTACTGAAATGTTGACTTTCTTTCCCAGAGAGTAGTAAGAATTGCTGCTCTAAATGAGCTGAATTCCCCAATAAGCCCTTAGATTTTAGAATTCAGAGAAAATGTAGTTTACCCAGGTTTAAAAGAATCTATAGTATGCACAGGAGTCAATAACTGCTGGTGCAATGTTTGCAGTGTTTAATCAGGACAGATGCTTGTGTGGTCTGTGGGCAGCATGGCATCTGTTCTTTGCTTGTTTTTAAACCTCTGTCTTTTTTTTTTTTTCTTTTTAATCCAACAAATGTAACTATTGACTTTGTAGAGGAATCGATTAGGCACAGTGACTCAATTCTACTACAGCAACTAGTGTTACCTTTTAGAAGCAAAACCGATTTCTTTTCTGGAATTTCATACTTATTTGCCTTTCTGTTCTTCTTTATTTTGTGTTTAAAAATGCTTTTTCGTTCCAGAACCTAAGAAGCCACCTGTGTTTGATCGGCACCTTACTCCAGTGACAGCGAGTGAAGGAGAATTCGTGCAGCTTAGCTGCCATGTCCAGGGTTCAGAGCCGATCAGGATCCAATGGATGAAGGCTGGCAGAGAAATAAAGCCTTCAGACAAATGCAGCTTCAGCTTTGCTAACGGGACTGCTGTGCTGGAGCTCAAGGATGTGGCTAAAGCAGATTCAGGAGATTATGTGTGTAAAGCTTCAAATGTGGCTGGAAGTGACACTTCCAAATCAAAAGTGACCATTAAAGGTACAGACGCTTCAAAAGCGTTATTCAGATTAAGTCAGTGACTACTCACATATGCTTTTACAATTTAGATAAGAATAGGATTAGGTGTTTAGAAACATCAGTTATTGATCATTTGTAATTTATAGGCTCATTATAATTAAAGTATTAGATAATTTAATGGAAATAATGTCAATACAAATTGTCAGAAACGAGCCCAAGTTCACTATCATATTTCTGTTTCTTGAACCTTTTTCACCGTATACAAGAGGGTGCAATTAGATGAAGTTCTAAAATGACACTGTTATAGTGTGGCATAAGGTAGCCTGATGGAAAGTGCAACCTGGGTGGAAATCTGTATAATAAAGCCAAGTCTAAGAAAGATAAGGTTTGATACTGCTAATGATTGCAGTTCAACCTTCATATGATAACTACAACTAGTTATAAATACATATGATGAAACTGCTTTATCTTCTGTGATCCACCCTCATATAGAATTGCATGATATTTTAGACTCCGCCCAAGTCCTAAAACTTACATTACAAAGAGAATTATTTATTGCAATCTTAAGGTAATTGTGACAGCAAAACATGTAAATGTGTTTTTTAGACAAACCAGCCGCTGCCCCAGCAGCTAAGAAAGCAGCAGTGGACGGGAAGCTCTTCTTCGTGTCAGAGCCTCAGAGTATCAGAGTGGTAGAAAGTAAGTACTCCACGAAACATGCACCTTCATCTATCCTCCACACGTTCCTACCAATTTAACTTGGAAGGACTCTTTTAGAAAATTAAATTTTTTCATTTGTTTTTACTATTCTTTTAGAAACCACTGCAACATTTATCGCAAAAGTTGGCGGTGACCCGATCCCCAGTGTTAAGTGGACGAAAGGGAAATGGAGGCAACTGAATCAAGGAGGTCGCGTGTTTATCCACCAGAAAGACGACGAAGCAAAGTTGGAGATCAGAGACACCACGAAAACTGATTCCGGGTTATACCGATGTGTCGCATTCAATAAACACGGCGAAATTGAAAGCAATGTTAACCTCCAGGTGGATGAAAGGAAGAAACAAGAGAAAATTGAAGGAGATCTTAGAGCAATGCTGAAAAAGTAAGTTCACTAAAAAAACTGTAAATTTCCACTCACAAAAGAGATTTCTCAAGGGGTATGGATCATCTCCTCCAAGATTCAGATTGGCAAAAAACGCAAGCAGACAGACATTTTAACAGGAAAAAATAAACAGTTACACAATATTTGAGTGGAAATTACTAATTTACTAAGAACAATTTCTGAATAATTATGAGACAGTTTTGAGGATGAAGACTTTAATTAAAATTTTAAACAAAGAAAATGTTCTATATGGAAAATTGGGTGTGTCTACGATTTTTGTTTCTATGTATGATTTCTTCTGCTCTGAATCATTTTCTAGATCAGCTATTTTAAACATTCATTATTACCAATAATTTCAACATGATTTATATATTGGCATAGTAATTAGATTCTTAAGTTAATCAACATTTGATTTCCACACATCTTTCCCATGACATGTGATATTTATCTCTTATTAATACTTTCTATGGCTGTTATTATTTTTCCTTGTAATTCTTTCATGAGTCTCTTCAGTTGTAAAGTTTGCATGCTTCTGCTATTCTTTCCTTTCTTAAACTCTTGGATCAAATTTTTGTACTTTAGAACAATGGTCCAAACTTAATCCACTCCATCTCCAAACCCACATTTTTTTTTATTGTTTCACAGTTAACATGGTAAAATCAATATTCTTTGAATAAAGGACACATAACTATTTCTTAGTTAGCAAAAATTTAATGAAATTCATAATCTTTGATAATAGACAATTCAAAATAAATAGAAGACAAGTGGTATATATTTATTTCCTATTTTATTTAGGACTCCAGCCTTAAAGAGAGGCTCTGGAGAAGAAGAAGAAATTGACATCATGGAACTTCTTAAAAACGTTGATCCTAAAGAATATGAAAAATATGCCCGCATGTACGGAATCACTGACTTCCGCGGTCTTCTTCAAGCATTTGAACTATTAAAGCAAAGTCAAGAAGAAGAGACACATAGATTGGTATGAACTTTTGTATATAGCATCATCTTTAAAAGTTCACATTTGAAACATCTAAGATATGCCCATTGAATTTCCAGACCTTACAGTTATATGAGATCATTTAATATAATCTAAGCAGCATCAAGAAAGGAAGCTGAATGTAGTCATGGAGTCCTGTGTAATGCTTATTTTTGTTTGTTTGTTTTTTCTCTCCTCAGGAAATTGAGGAGATAGAGAAGTCAGAGAAGGAAGAAAAGGAATTTGAAGAACTGGTGTCATTTATTCAACAAAGGCTATCGCAGACAGAGGTAAAATGAAGTATGCTGATAATAAAGTGAACAAGTATGATTGGGAATTAGCAGAAGTAACTAATGCATTTTAATTCTTTATTCTCATAGCCTGTCACTCTAATCAAGGATATTGAAAATCAGACAGTTTTGAAAGATAATGATGCTGTGTTTGAAATTGACATTAAGATTAATTATCCAGAAATCAAGCTTTCATGGTACAAAGGGACTGTAAAACTAGAACCCAGTGATAAATTTGAAATAAGCATTGATGGTGATCGACATACACTCAGAGTCAAAAACTGTCAACTTAAAGATCAGGGGAATTACAGATTGGTGTGTGGCCCACACATTGCTAGTGCTAAACTGACTGTAATTGGTAAGTAAAAGGAGTTTTGTTTTTTAAAAGTTGTAAGATTAATTTACTATTAAGCATATCTGCATGTGATATTGAACAAAATGTGTATTGCATCATACCAACAGAACCTGCTTGGGAGCGGCATCTGCAGGACGTTACTCTGAAAGAAGGCCAGACATGCACCATGACGTGCCAATTTTCTGTGCCAAATGTAAAATCCGAATGGTACAGAAATGGCAGGATCCTTAAGCTCCAAAATAGACATAAAACTGAAGTGGAACACAAAGTCCATAAGTTGACCATTGCAGATGTTCGAGCAGAAGATCAGGGTCAATATACCTGTAAATGCGGAGACCTTGAAACTTCAGCAGAGCTCAGGATTGAAGGTGACCGAAAGACTGTGGCTGGAGTTATTCCAGCAGAGGTTAATGGCAAATGGTCTGCCACCAAACATATCCCAGAGTGCTGTGTGTTCTCATTTTCCAAGACACATGCTAATAGCAGTTACTCACATATCAAAATTCATACAAAATCCAAAGAGAAATGTTCACCTAAGTGCCAATTCTTATGCATAGTTCTTTTGAACCGGAAGCAGACTTCGATCTAAACTAGGACATGACTTTTCTAACAGTCATTTCTGTTAAATTCCATAAATCTGATAAATTCAATGATTTTTTACAATTTTACTAAATTCTACAGTTCCAACATCTATAATTCTGAATTCTAGAAGGAATTCTTGGAAAAGACCAGATATCATGGCTATGTAACTAGATTTTAGCTAGGAGTTGATATTTTGTTCATAAGAATTAATTTGACTCTATATGAAGCTTTATAAATAAAATTAACAAAATATGAGAAGCATATTTTGCAGCTATTTCTTAAAAATAGCTATTTCAGATGAGGATCATATTCCAGTCTTCTGAATCTCTGAAATCAAGTGAAATCTTGATATTTAGGAGCAAACATATTCATTTCCTAATCTTTTGATTGTATGCATTATCTGAAAGCATCTTTGGAATGTATTGAGCGATATTTTGGCTATAATGATAGTATCTACTTCCAGTTTTCTGTGCCCATTTATAATTGTCAGAATATAACAATATGATTTCTCATATACATCAGTATTTCAACTTCTCTGACTTACTTTACAATGGATACCAGGACCTGATTTTAAAGTTTAAAATTTTTAAACAGTTTTCAATTTAAAGGATCCAATTGAAACTACTTCTTTTTAAAACAATGCATATTTTTTATAAGATTCTTCCAGAAAAGAGCTCTCCAAAGTACATTTCACATCTAAGATGTTCATGATGCTATTATATATGGAATTCTGGACTTCCCAGATAAAATATTGCAGAAGGACCTTCCATTTCAGCCCATTCTCCTACTGTACTCGTTGGTTTCACTCCTTCGTGCATGCACACAGATATTTACAAAGCAGGTTTCAGAACACTTAGAAATGAATATTCTGAAATTTAGAAGTACAGATTTCCTCTTGAGTTTGAGATGATTGCACAGGGAAAGGGATGTATGTCAAATAAACAATTCTAGATCCTGAATAGCAAAATTATTTTACAGAAGAATTTCAAACGGGGATATATTATAAAGTAAAATTAGGTTTACATGCCCTTTATTTTGAACCTCCCATTTTACTAACATTTTTAAAGTTTAATTTGACTTTGGGGTTATAAGCACCCTTGACTATTGCCTTTATGTTAATATTTTAAGGACTTTCAGGGACTTCTTTCTATTCCTCTAGCTTGATCCTACAGGAATACATTTAAGTATTGGGATAATTTTTTGTTACTGATGTAAAGAATTGCATTTTTCTCTTGTTTTATATTTTCAGCACTTTTTTTTCTATTTTCCAGCTAGATACAAAGATGGAGACTTTAAATATCTGAGAAGAAAGCAGTGAAAGAAATTCTTTTCTATATAGTCTAACTTTGAACTCTCTTTGTACTTAAACAGCTGAACCAATTCAGTTTACGAAACGCATACAGAACATTGTGGTGAGCGAGCATCAATCTGCCACCTTCGAGTGCGAAGTATCCTTTGATGATGCCATTGTAACATGGTACAAAGGACCAACAGAACTGACTGAGAGCCAGAAATACAACTTTAGGAATGATGGTCGCTGCCATTATATGACCATCCATAATGTGACTCCAGACGATGAAGGTAATTCACAGTGACCCTGTGAATATATAATTTAAAGCTTGTCTGTTTTATCTATTTCTATTTTAGTTTATGCTTACACTCTATAATTCTGTATAGAATGCTTTTTTTTAGGAAAGAAAAATATAAATAAAAACATACTATATTTAAGTGAAAAAGAGTTATTTACAAACATACCAGCAATCAAATGTTTGATGATTCTTTTCCTTAGGTGTCTATTCAGTGATTGCTCGACTGGAACCAAGAGGTGAAGCAAGAAGCACAGCAGAGCTGTACTTAACAACTAAAGGTCAGAAAACACCCCAGTAAAACACTTAGGGATCTTTGAAACAAAGTAGCCTGCCAAGACAATTCTAAATACAAAAATGTTATTTATTTATTTATTTATTTATTTTTTGCAGAAATCAAACTTGAGATGAAGCCTCCTGGTAAGTTAAAAAAGAAAAATCAATTCTTGCTTATAATACATTTCAATGCAATTTTGTAAATGATAGAAGCCAAACCGAAATGTCTAAAAGCATTATCTCTTTTTTTCAGTAAAATATTGTTCAGGAGAATAATACAAATGTTAGGCTTTGTGAGTGTTAGAAATTAGAGATAATAAGGTCTCATTCAACTGATGTTTAAGAGCATGCCAAATGGTGTAGTCATAGAACAGAAGTTTTCATACGGCATATGTATGGTTGCATATAAAACTTACCTATGGAGTTTGTGTCTATATGTTAAATTCTGCTCTTGGAAATAAATGCCTGACAATCAGACACATCTTAGTCGTCTAATAAACACCTGTGTTTTCTGTCCCTCTATGCTTATCATTAAATG
This sequence comes from Cynopterus sphinx, assembly GCA_030015415.1. Lineage (NCBI taxonomy): Eukaryota > Metazoa > Chordata > Mammalia > Chiroptera > Pteropodidae > Cynopterus > Cynopterus sphinx. The sequence goes on along the minus strand of CM057379.1, from coordinate 166,195,102 downwards.
TCTCTTTTCAGATATTCCTGACTCCAGAGTTCCAATCCCTACCATGCCTATCAGAGCAGTACCACCAGAAGGTACTATCCAGCATCCAAACATCTTGGCTTAGAGCAGCAATATCCTACCACTAGGAAATTACTGATGCCAAACCATAGCAGAGAGCCAGAACAGAACCTTTTATGTTCTATTCTTCCCTGTGTAATTAAAAATCAAAACAAAAGATTAGTGACTATTATAAATACATGCTATTTTTATTTTCTCTGATGATTAGTAGTATAACAACTTTGAGGTGCTAGAAGAAATTCATGAGACTTTTTGTTATGCTTCACACAAAATAGGCAACCAAACTGACATAACTGATATGGCATTTATTTTTTTCAGAAATCCCTTCTATGGTCATCCCTCCTATACCTCTGTTGCTACCATCACCTGAAGAAAAGAAACCACCAGCAAAACGTATTGAAGGTAGTATATGTTATCTACCTAAATTTCAGAATTTAACTACTGCATACCTGGAAATGTTGTTTCATGCAGCATGTTTGCCCTCTAGTGGTCAACAGGTTGAATTGCCTTTTAAAATGTAAATTGTTTGCTTCATGTATTATTAACTAAATGCATAAGACATGTGCCTACAGGTCTGAAGATCATCAGACAAACCAGACACTATGCTTAACATCGAAATATTTTATTTTAATAGAATGACTTAAACATTAATGGAAAACTGGTTTCATGCCTTATATTTTTTCTGCTACACAAACCTATAAAACAATTTCTAGTGAAATCTGTGGAAATAAATCATCTTAGTTTATAGGCAAGTTAAAATTATAGTTTGTGTTTTTCCTCAATTACAATATTAATTACTCTTTAAACTTTACTATCTTGTTATAAATATGATTCAGAATATATTTGATGCATTTGATTTTTGTCTTTAAGCTAAGGAATGAGCTCACCAATAAGGAGCTCTTGAGTATGTCAAAGAACAGTCCCCCTCAGATATTTTAATATACAAATTATAATAGTTGTGCCCCAAAATGACTGAAAAAAATCAGTCAACAGACTGCTTGGGAATTTCTAGAGTTCTGGGAAGTTCAGAATTGCTGTCAAAATTCTCCTGTTGTCATCAGGGGGAAAAAATCTGCATGTCAAAATCACATTTATCCATAGCTAAGTCACCATTTCTATAGCAGTTTCCATGCTTGTCTTATAATATTCACTACAATTGGTATTAAAATATTGAGTTATTCTTCAGCTAGCCTCAGGAGAAATTCAGTTTAAAAAAAAAAAACTTTTACATTTTTGAATAATATAATCTCAATAACAAAGAAAAACATTTTTATAATTTATATGAACATACTTTAATATAGTTCATCTAATTCTGATAGAAGAAACAAAAATCAAAAATCATAAATTAGATTTCCATTTATATTTGTCACAAATAATGATTTATCTTAATGAATGATTTATTCTTTTAGTGTTACTGTCAACATGGCTATGTTTGAGTACCCACTGGGAAATTTGAGACATTAAATCATATTTTAAAAATTGAAAACAGTGTTATTTATTCATGAATACTAGGATCCATAATCAAGTTATAATCAGGGTCATTATCAAGCTATAGCATTCACAATAACAAAAGAAAACTTCCACAGTATATGACATAGGACTTTAATTTTACTAATTCATATCTTCTTCTGACAAATGTAAAACATTTTTACCTAAGTGAAACAAAGATGAAAATGTGTATCTTTTCTATTTATGATATTGCTTAGGTTCATTCTTGATGTTTTGAAAACTTTAAGCAGGCATAAAGTCAGTGAAGATCACCTACGTATTCTATCCCTCCAAAATTAATTTTTCATTCTAGTCAAATAGATATCTTTCAATAATGTACAAAGTCTCTTGCCGCCATCAAGACATATTTTAAAATATCTCAATAAACCTAATTTCCTGAAAACATTTTGATTATTCGCATCTGACATCATATATTTTAGTGACCAAAAAAGCTGTGAAGAAAGATATCAAGAAAGTTGTCACAAAGCCCAAAGAAGAGGCACCACCACCTAAAGGTATTATAATTAACTAATCAAAACTGTCATACTTCTTTTCTCTTGATTATACATTTTAAATCCCAAATGGAAGGTGGACAAAGGTAAGAGTTTGAATTCACAAAATGATACTTATTCCTTCACTTACTCACCCTCTTCTTTGACTCAGTCCTCACTTTCTTTCTCGACTTTCTTTTTTCTCCCCTGTCCTCCTGTGCTTATGCCTTCCCATGGCACTCTGAAACATCAGAGGATTCTTGTTATTTCTGGACTGTGATTTAGAGAAGGCACTGCCCTCTAGTTCAATATATGGTCTTGATCAAGCCACACCGACGTAAGGTTAAGGGCTGATGCTAATATCAGGTTGCTGCTCCAACCATACTCAGCACCCTTCCTGGTTTACCTGAGTAAATGTCAATGTGTGTCAATATATTGAAGAAGAATCAGTATCAATTGCTCAATTTATTATTATATCTTGGAATGCTTTTAGAAAGAAGATAGGGTAACTAAATTTAAGCAAATAAGCCTTTTTTTTTTTTTTTACCCATTTGGGTAAATTTATTTACTTGTTTGACTAAGACTAGAGTACAGCAACCTCCTAAAACAAGGAGAATCCAGTCACTGAGGACCATTCACTGACACTCTCTTCTGAGTGGTCATTTATGAAATGTAGTGGAATAAAAGGAAGCTAAAAACCCATGGATATTTTCTGAACTTTACAGTTAATAATTGAAAAAAATGAACATGAATTATTTTTCAGCATTAGACATATTGATATTTTCTTTATGTTTCATGTTAATTTATTTTAAATCAACCTAAAAGTATTAAACTTCAGTTTTTCTGCATTTTTATTAATATGGCATTGCATAGCATTTCTGATTAGCTAAATTTGGAAATTATGAAAGCTTTTGATATATTAGTAGTAGTCACAAATGACTAATGACTAATAAGCATGCAGAGGATGTAAGCATTAAAAATGCATAATCTAAAAATAAACATGTATTTTATGTTTTTAAAGTCCCAGAGGTTGTTAAGAAGCCCCCACCTCCTACTGCTTTAATTCCAGCAAAAGGTAAATAAAAACAAATTATTAAATATTTTTATTCTGTTTACTTCTGTTTGCATCTCTGCTATGTATTCTTATTTTTACCTATGAGGCTTCCAGCTTATTGTAAAGTTATAGAGTCTGCTATATTAAAACTAGCATTAGAAATGATGGCTACTTCATACTACTGCAGTTGCAGGAAAGGAAACCCAGGCAGATATTTATACCACTTGAGTGCAATGGGCACAGGGAAAAGACTAGAAAGAGGGGGGCTCATCTCTTATTGTTTCAATTACAGCCAACACAAATGTTAAGGATCATGTAAATAATACTAGCCTTAAAGATTTTTAAAAAGTTGTTATATAAAAAGAACTAATTGATTTGGTTATGTAATTTTAAATATTATTTTTATTAAACTGGCTAAAGAGTCACATTTGATAGTCAAAAATGCAGCTTTAAAATGAGAAATGTGAATGAGAAATGTTTTTGAAAAATAGAAAGCTAAATAGCGGTTAACTACAGTAACATTAAATACAAATTCCATAAAATGATTAAATATTAAAATATTCCATAGGAAAAGACTAAAGGTTTTGTAAACTGGAACTCCCATAAAACAATGGAAGATGTGTCCATTTGATAATATTTACTAAATGACATTTGTTTACACTGAAAAATCTAGAAATTAAGGGTGTAATGTATCTCAATACTCCTGATAGTATTCCATAGTCAACAAAAATTCAAGTCAAACCAACACAAAGAAACCATAAGTTAACAGTATAATACTTGGCTTTCAATTAGTGAAGGAATCATATGGATATAATTAATATACTAATAATATCATTTATTTATTTTATTTTAGCTCCTGAAATTATTGATGTGTCCTCCAAAGCTGAAGAAGTGAAAATAACGACCATAACCAGAAAGAAAGAGGTTCAGGAAGAAAAAGAAGCTGTGTATGAGAAAAAGCAAGCAGTCTACGAGGAGAAGAAAGTTTACATAGAATCTCTGGAAGAACCTTATGATGAACTGGAGGTGGAGCCGTATACAGAGCCATTCGAAGAACCTTATTACGAAGAACCAGATGAAGACTATGAAGAGACCAAGGTAGAAGCTAGGAGGGAAGTTCATGAGGAATGGGAAGAAGATTTTGAAGAAGGGCAGGAATACTATGAAAGGGAAGAAGGTTATGACGAAGGGGAAGAAGAGTGGGAGGAGACTTACGGAGAAAGAGAAGTAATTCAAGTTCAAAAAGAGGTTTATGAAGGTATGTATTGGGTGACTTTTTTCTTTTCCTCATTTTGATAGTCATATTTTCATTGTTTAGTTCATTATATTTTCATTGTTTTTAACATGATCTGCAATGGATATAGAGAAAATTATTTTTATTTTTTAAGGTTAGAAATCCTTAGAAACAATCTTTAAAAGAATTGTTTTCTTCAGCTACTTTGACATTGTAAGTTGAATCATTTAGTCCTATTACTAAGCCTAAATTCCAAGTGTTGTTTCTAAAACAGATGTTCAAGTTTCACTTCCACTGTTTGATCCTGCTTCTAAATACAGCACGAGGAATCATGTTAGCAATAAAGATCACAAATACAGTACTTTACACAATTACATGCTATTCTTATTTTGTTTGCGATTTATACAACCTACTAGACCTTACCTGTTTAAGTACCCCCTTCTTATTCCTGTGTTTTTGTTAAAGAATCACATGAGAGAAAAATCCCAGCGAAAGTACCTGAAAAGAAAAAAGCACCACCTCCTAAAGGTATGTAATTGGAATTATTTGAATAGATCAGAGCACCAACATCATTATCATGACTTGTTTGGCAAAGATGTATAAATCACCAGTTCAATCCAATAGGCACAACTTCTTCTCTAAGCTTTACTGTATCACTGAATTTTTTCTAAGACTATCCTTCTAATTTATTTAATGCAATCATTTAGAGATGATAAAAAGATTATTATGGTAAATATAAAATAAAATATAACCAAAATGCTCAAAATATAGAAATTGTACTCAAAGTTCAGAGCACCAAACATTGCTTTCTAAAATAAATTACACGCATGTATATATACACATACAGAGAGAGAGAAAGAGAGACTGTTTTAATAGAAATTCTAAAAATACTGCAATTTCTTTAAAATACTTGCAGTTGTAAAGAAACCAGTAGTTGAAAAAATCGAAAAAACTTCTCGAAGAATGGAAGAAGAAACAGTTCAAGTCACTAAAGGTATTATTTAAAACATTTCTAGTGCCATATACAGAAATAACCTGTTTACTGATATATATTCACATTAGTTATTGATACAGTCATCTAAACTAAAGTATTTGAAAATTTGTGCAACACAATATTCTTCACAATACAAATATATTTGTACATATTTTTTAAGTACCTGAAGTTTCCAAGAAGATTGTTCCACAAAAACCTTCTCGGATTCCAGTGCAGGAAGAAGTTGTTGAAGTGAAAGGTATACATCTTTGTCTTTCAGCTACAAGTTTTAATCATTTTTAATGTATATGGATATGTGTACATATATTACTAAACAAATCACAAATCTGAAACTAAAGACATTCTTATATAATATACATTTTATGTTGAGTTGTACACGTGTATAATTTAAGTAAATAATAACATTTTATATCTTTGTTTCTAATTTTGCTTTAAAATTATAAGTTTTTTTACTTAAGGAAGGTTTTATGTTTAATGACTAGTCTTCTAACTTTACTATGCAATGCATTATATTGCATAGAATATTCCTCATCCTTTCATTTATATGACTAGACCCTAACAAATTTGGAGAAGTACCGCATTACGTGTGAAGAAGTTGTGTCTATTTGATTCCCCTTTAATAATGTTTGGTAAAGGCTGTCTTAGTCATTTGTCCATATAAATCAAAACATGACTTGTTTTATTGTCAGTAATGCATTTTTTCTCTAGCTATCATATTAACCCACTCATATTAACCCACTCATTCGTGTCTAAAGGCTTAACTATAATGTGTTTGATCTATGTGTTTAATCTGATGTCCTGTCCTAGAAAAGGCAAAACTAATGTGAATTACTCTTTTTAAAGTACCAGCTGTGCATACAAAGAAGATGGTTATTTCAGAAGAAAAGAAGTTCTTTGCTTCTCATACAGAGGAGGAGGTGTCAGTCACAGGTATAAGGCAAATTTGAATTTGGGGCTCAAGTAGAAAGGCATTCAATGGATTTTTATCCTTCTTATCTAATTTGTGAATACCTAGGGATCTCTGTCTTCTACTTCTTTGTCATCTTTTCATTCCACATTTGTCTCTGCTTCAATTTATATTTCAGTATTGCTTGAAAATTATAATTACCACCCACAATATGGCATAACAGTAATTAAATGTACATTTTTTTTCAAGTCCCAGAGGTACAAAAGAAAACTGTTATGGAAGAGAAAATTCATGTTGCTGTTTCCAAAAAGATTGAACCTCCACCTAAAGGTATTAACGATTCATTCTAAGTTTAAAATCTTTTACAAGTTACGTAGTAAACATCTGAATTTTAATATTAAATAATAGGCTTCGTCACACAACCTGTAGACCTATAGCTACTTGTACAAAGGACATTATAAGGGTAGGGAAGACCATGAGGAGGGTACAGGAGATAGGAATGAACATTACAAGAGGCTCTGTTTGCTGCTTCGGGACGTTTACAGTCGAGTGACCAGCTATTTGAAACTAGAAATACAGTGAGCTGGAGCCAGCTCACACTGATTGAGCAGAACTGGTGGTTAAATTTTAAGGATTTTGCTATCCAGTGTTTAACACCTCCATGACTAAAAGTTAAATTACATAAACTGACAATTAAATAAACTATGCTTAAAATTCATTACTTCTTATTTTATTGCCCCTTATTCATCTATACACTGAAGTTGTTTACGTAGATTGTATCTGTATGGTACAACTACTAGATGATGGTGTACTACTGTTCATCTCTTTCTACTTTGTGGCGGTGACATCATGTGACAATGGTTAGTAGCCAAGATGGGAGTATTGACACCACTATGGAAATAGGAACTCAGAATTCGGCAGTGGCTACAAATTAGGTCTCCCCACCTCCTGCTCTGCACAGCCCTAGTTGGTCTGTTAAACATTTAGAATACTAAAAATATTTAAAACAATCCAATGTGATTGTTCTAATGCAGCTGCTTTATAAAAATAATAAGTTCCTGTCAGGAAGGAGGTGTGGGGTGGGGAAGGAGCGTAACAGGCAGGAAAGGAGTGTACACCAAAGCCTGTGGTGGGAATGGGTCTGACATGTTCTAGAAACAGAGAAGACGTGTGTGGCTGGAATACTGGAGGAAGGGAAAGGCTGAGAGAGCTTGCGGCTGGGAGGGTGGGCAGGGCCTTTTAAGTAGTCTGTAATGTTTAGGACTTTAAGCTAAAAACATTCATACAAAAGTTCTAAGTAATATGTGAGGTATACTTTGTTAAAATAAATAAAAACTAACTATTGGGACAATTTTAAAAAATTAAAATTAAGTTTCTAAAGCTGGCGCCTGAGGAACAGGCAACAACACTTGGGAGGAAAGGACGCTCTCACCTGTTCCTAGAAAGTGGAGGCTCAGAGTTAAAGATGAATGACTGTCACCATGTTCTCTAGTTAGCCATTTATCCTTTTCCTTTTATCTTTGTTTCTCACACATAATCTTCTTGCATTCGTTTGGCATAAGATGGCAATGCTTACTCTTTATTTTAATTCTAAATCTTGCAACAACATATGTCTTGTCACAATTTCTCAAAAATGGTGCATTTATTTTTGAAGTCTCCGAGCCACCTAAGAAAACAGTCTCAGAAGAAATGGTTCCTGTCCCCATTCCTAAAAAGGTGGAGCCCCCACCGGCCAAAGGTAGAATAATATTTTTGAAAAAAAAGTTTTTAAGTCTATTATTCTTATAGCTTTCTCTGTGAGATCTGTGTGTTCACAAAATATCATCTGTAAACCCTCTGTAATATATTTAATTCTGTGTGTGTTTATCTCATTAATTTGTGATAATGTGTTATACAAGTATCAGTAACATTTTTAGACTCCAGAGCATGCTAATTGGGTCTTTGTCAGCTTCATGTAATATATGTAATGTCTCATTGATATTGATGTATTTGGCATACATTTCCATCACAAGTAGAGCATATTAAATTACTTCCTAAAGTCTTACACTCTTACTGAGGTTTTAAGCTTTCATGTAATCTTAACTGTCTCAGAAGGAGACTAGAATTGTCAACATTATTTCAACAATGGTATCTTTAGTTCCTGAAGTTCCCAAGAAACCTGTGCCAGAGGAGAAAAAGCCTGTTCCTGTACCCAAGAAAGAACCTCCTGCTCCCCCAAAAGGTACACCAGACTTATCACGGGTGACCCTTTGCCTCAAATGCAAAGGGCCAGTCTTTTGCTTTATGTGGTCTTCATACATACTATGCTGTCTTTCTATTTTATGTCTTTACACACCCCTTGTGTGTTTCATTTGTTTATCAACCTCAGGGGTCATACTCTTGACATATATTATTTATGATACCAAACATTCCAAAGATAGCACCAAATGTGTTATTAAATGAAGTAACTACGTCACACTGCTATCTTAAAGTTTAATATCTTCCTTCTTTAAAAGAAAGAAGAGATATTTGTGAAATTTATTTCCTACAGGAATATTTCTAGAAAAAAAATTATTTTACCCCTCATATCTGTGACTTTTTCTTAATAAAAACTTTCACAAGTTTTGACAAGGAACAAAGACTGACAACTGAAGAACGTTTGACAGAATTAAATGTTAACTAAAAATGTATACACAGTGCTGCTAGTAACTGCCACAATTTGGAAAAGTCAATGGTACCTAGTCTTGAATAATTAGAAACATATTAATTTTTTTAAATGTAAACTTCATTTTTTTTACTTTTTTACTTTCCTTTTCTTCTTTTAATTTCATTTTTAATCGAATAAATTATTTAAATTTTTTCCCCTGTCTACCTCCCCCCTTATTAGTAATTTTTGACTTTTACTTTCACCGTGTTTCTTGAGACATTAATTAAACATCAATATTTGCCATAAATGTTTTGATTATTTAATTAGCTACTAAGAGGACCTTTCTTATAGGTATGTTTGGATTCAAATGTCTAATCTCTTGCTTTGGTTTTCTGGATTTGATGGGGGGATGGTTTTGTTACTTTGTTTTTGGTGATAAAAGATACTACTTTATGGAGGCAATGAAGCTACGAAGTGCACACAGCTGGTCAGTTATAGAGAGATTCAGCAAGAATTCAACATTATACAATTTAGAAGCCAGGCTTCCTGAAATTACATGTTTCTTTTAAATTAAATGTTTTGGTGTAATGTTAGTTAATAAAATTATATGGGTTTCAAGAGTATGAATCACTAAGACATCATATGTATATTACATTGTGTTCACCACACAAAGTCAAATCTCCTTCTGTCACCACATATTGACCCCCTTTACCTTTATCTACCTTGCCCGCCACTCACCCTTTCCCTTCTGGTAACCACTAAACTGTTGTCTGTGTCCATGAGTTTTTATTTATTTGTTTTGTTTGTTGTTTTCAGTTATATATCTCACATATGAGTAAAATCATATGGTTCTCAACTTTTCTATCTGACATATTTTACTTAACATGACTATCTCAAAATCTATCCAAGTCACAAATGGCAGTATTTGATCTTTTCTTATGGTGGAGTAAGTCATACATTTTAAATAGTTTTCCCTTTTGCCTGACTTCCCAGTGTTTCCATTTTCTTTCTAAATCAAATCTCCTTCTCTCTCAAACATGTGGCTCTTTCATAATTCTGGGTCTTTTTTAAAATCAAATGATTTTTAAAGAACAATTTCTTATTGTCTAATAATTGAAATATAATGATTATATGAAAATAAAATATGAAACTTAGAGTAGAAAGGTCACATTACTAAAAGCAATATAATACCAAAGCCACTTGATTACACCTGATGGAGATATAGAGACATATCTGTGGCTAAATAAATAATTAAACTAAGTGACATAGATATATGTAAACATATCATGTATGTAACAGATACATAAATATATGTCTGTATAATTTCATTTATGTATTACAAGGGCAAGTGTAGAGATACAGAGGTTCACAAAAATTGCCAATATCTTATTTAAAATGCAAACAGTTATTGCCAATAATGCATGCTGTTTGAATACATATGCCCATTAAAAATTCAATGTTATCAACAAATAGAATAGATAAATTAAACCTATCATAAGCCTTTGTTTGGGTCATAGACCTTGTTGAAAGCTATGGAATCTCTTAGAGAAAAGAACATATGCACATATCCACAAAATTTTGTACTCAGAACCTCCTAAAACCATTGACACATGGGATATCAGATTGAGAGGCCTACTCTGGAATAATAGTTTTTTGAGTTTTGAGTACACTGCAGAGACACCAAAAAAAAAAAAAAATCAGGAAAAATGGAGAAAAATGGTAGCATATAGATACAACTATTCCAAAGACTTTTTAGTCAAAGCCTGAGATAGTTTTGGTAAATTAAACCCATTGTCATGTGGATTCCATTCCTCAACACAAAACATGAAGAGATTTTTCTTTGTACTATATCCATACTCAATATTGTTTATATAATTGCTGACTAATTTTTTTCATCAAAAGCATACCAATATCTAAAGAAAGAATGAATTCTGTACACATCCTTCTGTGTTTAACTTATTTTTAATTTGCTTAAATTCCTCTCTAATATCACTTGGGACATTTATCACATTATGACCTTTACATCACTGTAGTGTAATTTTATGCCTTATTTTACCAAAGCATAGAAAATCTTTTACATTAATGAACTACATAAAGATTTATGCATGTGCCTGTGTTCATTCATAAAAATATATCTGAACTAACGTTCTGTCTTAAAAACTTTAAGTCCCAGAGGTGCCTAAGAAACCTGTGCCTGAAGAAAAGGTTCCTGTTTCTATTGCAAAGAAAAAGGAAGTTCCACCAGCTGAAGGTACAGTGACTTACTTAGTAAAGAAATAAGAAAAAAAAAAGCCCTATTTATTTGTCTTGAGTGCAAAACATTTCTGTGTTTAATTATCTGTTAATTTGGTTCAAAATGAATGTTTTATGGTGTGAGTAAAAATTCAACAAAAGTTTTGTCCACTTGCCTGCTTTCTTAAAAAATAACTGTACATTAGCTACTTTGGAAAATATAAAGTTAATTCTAAAAAGTAATGTCTTTTCAAGTTCCTGAAGTACAGAAGAGGATTTTCACTGAAGAAAAAATAACCATTGTTACTCAAAGAGAGGAATCTCCACCACCAGCAGGTACTTAATCTTCTCTCCATGAAATGACTTGTCTTTCCTTCAAGCTTCTTTAATTGCATGTCTTCTTTAATGGGCCTGCCAGTCTATGTTGCTCATTTATTTTGCCTTTCTGAGAATTTTAAAGCCAAATACTATCCTTTAAGTGCCAGAAATACCAAAGAAGAAAGTTCCCGAAGAAAAACGGCCTATTCCTCGGAAAAAAGAGGAAATTCCACCACCACAAGGTATCATGTCTCCCTGTCTTTCCAAGAACCATCTTTATAATATTATGTGCTAAGGCAAACAATGATTTTGTTAGTTTTATAATATGAGTGCACTGTGGCTATATATCTGTGTTTATGCCAGACTTCATTGAGATAATTCTGAAGTTCTAAAAGTACATAATGTTTTAAAAGTGCCAGCTCTGCCTAAGAAACCTGTTCCAGAGGAGAAAGTTCCCGTACCAGTTCCTGTCACTAAGAAAGCTCCTCCTCCCCGAGGTAGGATTAGCCTCTGACAAAAATCTGTTAGCTTGTGAATTCTTGTTTTTTCCCATTTATTGTCTGTTTGTACTGACACTTTGTCTCTCCTCTGATACAATTTTTGTATGTATACACTCGTGATGTGTCCTGTAACTTGTTTCCCCATTTCGCTAGTGAAAGTGTTGTATTGTGAAAAATCTTCCCCAAACTCTTGGAAGGAGAGAGGATGGTTGAACTTCTTGATTTTTAAATTTCAACTTTAATGCTTTTTTTAAGCTGAAGTTTCTAAGAAAACGGTCATAGAAGAGAAGAGATTTGTTGCCGAAGAAAAACTATCTGTTGCAGTCCCTCAAAGAGCAGAAGTCGTGAGGCATGAAGGTACATGCTCGGAAGTGAGAGGAGAAATGAGTTTGCTTGTATTTTCTCAAAGTCTTCTCTTCATCTTTGGTGTAGTTGTTTACTGTAGAAGTTGTCCTTTTCAATGTCTACTTGTGGCAGCCTTCCAAAACTATGTCTTTTGTGTCTACATTGGTCCTGAATTATTCTAAGAGAGTGAATGGGGTGCTAAAAATGTCATAATTGTGAAAGTAGCCCCACTTGGACATAATCTGAGTATTCTTCTGTCTTGGGCTATACAGTCCCCTCACCTTAAGTCACCTCTGTCCTTGTACTGACAAAGTACAGTGAGGCCACAGATGGAAGAACCCTTATCTATCTATAGGCAACACATGACTACTATTAGCATTTCAGGAGGCTGAATGTAAATTAGATCTTATTTTTTTAAAGTAGCCACAGAGGAGGCATGGAGTTACGAAGAAGAAGAAGAAGAGAGAGTATCCATTTCAGTTTATAGAGAAGAAGAAAGAGAAGAAGAGGAAGAAGAAGCAGAGGTTACAGAATATGAAGGTAAACAATTCAAATAAGCTAGAGATGATCTGGAATCTTGATGAGTTTTTTTTCAGATTGTTTATCAATTAATGAAAAGTGACACAAACTCTGAATATCTACTGGCTTCATTAGATGTATCTTTTGATCAAAACATGAGATTTAGGTGCATTACTTAAGCATCCATTGTATTTCTTGTCCATTCCCTCTTACTCGACTATATGGGAAGTGGGGGACAGCTTTATATTTATAGGTAACTAATGGGGCAGGTATCTCCATATACATTTATCCTTTCATTAAACAGGTCTCAATTTCAGTATGGCGGGCGGTGTAATATTCACCTTGGTCATCTAATGTTTGAAACAGGGGTAACACAAAAGCAGTGTTTATAGCACAGCTCACTAATGTGTCCTGACTCACAGTTTTCAAATGAACAAGGGATTATATTACCTAATTACATTCTAGGAGTCAAGGCCATGTTGAGAGTGGAGCACCAAACACTTAAGATGTTACATAACATCTTGATTAGATTAACTCATTATTCAGATGTTCTCATACCTATAATACAAGTTCTTTATAGTTTCTTAAGGCTTGAACAACAAGCTTTATTTTAGTGCTGGGATACCTTCTCAATAAATTAAGACATCACTGGGTTTACTGTGAAAGTATAGTAATCTGGCTAAAACCGTATATCTGAAACAACTTTCCTAAGAAAGCTCTAATTTAGTAGCTCTGCTTTAAAAAGAAATCAGTAAGTTCCTTAACAAAGTAACCTTCTTCCCAATGAAAAGATGAAGAGGACTGTATATTTAGATGTCCTCTCAAGTATCTCTGGCTTCTCCATTTGGAAGGAAAGTCCATGTGAAACCCAGTTGTGTGGTCTTAATGGAATAGCTTGCAAGAGCAAGATAGGACATAACTCCTGAGAGGAAGCCTACCAGTTCTGTTACGCCTCCTGGGACAGGCCAAGATGTTGGGCATAAGTCAAGAATCAGATGGATTCAAACAGGGCCCTGTTTCTTCTAAGAATGTTTAGAAAACCAAACACAACATTTACACAAGAAAAGTTCTCATGGTGTGAATCTGATTTTAGTTTTTGATAGTATGCATTATACTTTTCTTTCAATAAATAGACTCTAGTTAAAAGGAGAAATGTTCTATGATATTATGATGCTTTCATTAAACTCAAAAGATTTAAGGAAAAAAATGGAGTTTACTTCTAGTGTAAAGATTTGTGTTTGTAACTAGGTTTTTCTATTGTGTAATTAACTTTATCCACATAGGCTCAAATGTTGTGTGAAGATGCCTGCTTCTTCTACCATACCTGCCCCTACAAAACTGGGAGGGGGGCATTAAAAACTTGTTTCCAAGTCCTCAGTAGGTTTTTCATACGTGATACAGGCCTTTTCTTTCTTATTAATCATTCCTCAAGTATATGTTTCTGCCCCAAAGCTTTCCAATCTAAAGTGTTCTGTTATTTTTGAAGCTAATCTTCAAATTCTTGTGCAGTCGTTAATTTAGCCACTAGAATTGTTTTTATGTCTTGTATTGTCCTGTTCTTCTTGTGACTACAAACATTATTATCTTCATGACACATTGAAAATTAAGTTAATGAAACTTATTTCTTATATTCTTTATTAAGACATATGCTTTTATTTAAATGTTCTTCTTTGGATATTTTAAGTGGAAACAATCAGGAAGTTGGCAAGTGTTAAACTTTTGCTACTTCAATCATTCCTTGAGTAATAAATCACAGCTAAAGTTAAACCTGAAAAACACTACAATTTATCTTTAAAATTGATGTCTTTAAAGTGATGGAAGAACCTGAGGAATACCTTGTGGAAGAAATGCTACACATTTCTAAGAGAGTAGAAGCTGAACCAGCCAAAGGTACACAGACTCTTAAATTAATTCTAGCCCTATGTGTGTTTGGCTTGTCCCATTCTTTATGTTCTCTTGTAATTAATTTATTGTCTGTATTGCAAATGTCTATAAATATCATGTCTAAATAAAAAGATTCCTTACCTTTTTATTAAAAAGAGATCTGGATATTTCTACAAATGTATTTTATAATCTTTTCAAGTGCCTGAGAAACACGAAAAGAAAATTGTACCCAAACCAAAAATTCCTGCTAAAATTGAGGAGCGTCCACCAACTAAAGGTACAGTTCTCTCTCAAAGCGATACCATTTGGCTTAATAACTACAATAATGCCTAACTGCCTGAGTTTTTGTTAGCACATGTGAATAAACATTTTTGCTGAATATAGTCATTAATGTTTGTGTAAATGTGTGATCTTTTCAAAAAGTGAGTCCTTTGCCCCAAAAGGGTGTCTCTTCTTCTGTAACAGAAACTGATATTCTTAAATCTAATCTTTCTAAAGTTTCTGAAGCACCTAAGAAAACTGTGCTGGAAAAGAAAATTCTTGTTGCAGTTCCTAAAAAAGAAATGGTGCCACCAGCTGAAGGTATATGGGGGTTCCCTTTGTTCTTGAATAATGCCTGTCTTTTTAAACCTTAAATTGATACATTCTTCAAGTTTTTATAACACTAACAAAAAAATAAGTGTGCCGATATTTAGTGTTTTTCATACTGTATGTTTGACCATGTTGCCTGATGTCTTTTAAATGCCAGAAGAGCCAAAGAAACCAGTTCCAGAAAAAAGGGCTCTCCCAAAAGTGACTAAGATAGAAGAACTGCCCCCTGCCAAAGGTAAATGAAGTTTCAGCACTAAAGCTAGAAACGTGTCTTGTCTTGTGTCGTCTTGCTGCTGTCTCTGGGTCACACCTTTCATATGGAGGTTATTGGTGTACGTTGGTAGCAGTGGTGTATTATTGCCTTGTCTGTGGGTGGAGTATTTCTTACTTGATGTGAAGCTTATTTGTGTGTACCTTGTAAATTGTTTTATTCTAAATTCACAATACTTTCTAGCTGATACATTTTTTTAAAATTCCATCTTAAGTAATGTAACTCCCTAATCCTAAAATTATTTTTCAAGTGACTGAGAGGCACATGCAAATTACCCAGGAAGAAAAAGTTCATGTTGCTGTAACTAAAAAAGAGGAGCCTCCACGAGCAAGAGGTACATGGGGCCTTTCTATGCACAGAATGTCATACTACCCATTCTCTTTACCAAATACACCAGTGATGGGTATTGGTCATTGTCATCATTAGAGGTGTTTTATGTTCGAAATGATGAAATGTCAAGTCTTTTGCATTTGAGTAACTATTATATGACTAGCTTTTGTGTTTTGAATGAGAAAAACAATTCCTTAAAGTGAAATCTGTCTTTAAAGTGCCTGCGGAACCCAAGAGAGCCATTCCAGAAGAAAAAGTTCTAAAACTCAAACCTAAAAAAGAGGAGGTGCCACCAGCACAAGGTACACCAACTTTTTCAGAAATCGAAATAAGAATATAGATATTGAAACTAATCTAGTGGAACTGAAATTCTTAGAGACAATAATTGGAATATGTATTATAAAGTAAGTAATATGCATATGCTATTTCATATCACTTCAAAACTAAACATTTCTGGTGCCAGAAAGTACTCTTTCTTATCTTTTCTGAAAACTGTGAAGCTCTTCTTAAACATGTACTCTTTCATGAAATGTACTTGTTTTCTATTATGTCTTTATTTGTCTGTATATTAAAGTCATCTGCCAAAGTGCTTGTTTTGTGTGGCAGTCTTTGACAAATTAAAATTTTTAAATCTTGAATTTTCTACATTGCATCAGTAGAGTTTATGAAAATACTTTAGAATTCAGGTGAAGGAACTGTTTATGTAACATGAGTTTCTGTCTCATGCTTGCTTCATAGTCATTGTTTATGCTGTCTAGTTGTCTTTTTAAAATCTCTTATAAACACTACTGATCTTCCTTAAGTTATTTAATGTCTTTGAAGCATTCAGTAACTTAGAAAAGAGCAATTACATGTTTATTAAACCAGGTTTATTTTCAGCTATTGGTGTTTCTTGCCATTTGAATAAGCACAGACAGATATGGTCATCTTTGTCCTTGGATTATTTGTACAGTGAGTGTCTCTTAACACATATATAGATTCAGAGTCTTGCAATTCACTTTTTAAATTACTCTTTTTAAAGTGACTGAATTCAGGAAAAGAGCTGTTAAAGAAGAAAAGATATCCATTGAAGTTCCAAAAAGAGAACCTCGTCCCACAAAAGGTATATTGAGCTTTGACTGAATAATAAAATGAAGCATGAAATACACAGTTCTGTCTGCTAATTTGATGTCCATCCCTTATTGTTGACTAAAGGTAGGGACTCTAACAGTTGAAATCATAAATAGCAAATGTATACTCCTGTAATACCTTGACTTGTAAAGGACAGTCAGGGCTTCCCATAACCAGTGCATGAGACCATCACAAAGGAATGAAATCAAAGCACATTGTCACTCTCATCCCTAAATGGGCTTCAAGTAAAATGCAGCCTGTTGTCAATATTATTCTAGAACTAACTGTAACAGAAGAGAAAGAGTGGTCTTACACCCGAGAAGAAGAAACTGTTTCAGTGCAACGGGAAGAGGAATATGAAGATTATGAAGAATATGATTATAAAGAATACGAGGAATATGAACCAACAGAAGAATATGACCAGTATGAAGACTATGAAGAACGCGAATTTGAACATTATGAAGAGTATAAAGAACAAGAAGAATACATCACAGGTATGAGCAAAACTGCACACCTGGAACCACAATAAATACATGTGAATTCCACTAGAACATAAAATTTTGGCTGCCCAGAGAAATTTGGAAAGAATTTTGTTTCCTTTGGCAAATGCAAATTTTTTTTATCTTGCAAAACCTCTAGAAAAAAAAATATATAAACCTTAAGGTTACTTTTAGATTCAGTTTTTGGAATAATCTATTTCCCCCTCCTTTTTTGCTTACACATAACATAGCAAATGTTATTACTTTTCTTTCTTAAAAATATTAGAAATTGTTCTTCAGGTGCCCATGATCATTCTCATACATGACAAAAATTTCTGACCATCTGTGTTTCTGAAGCTTGTTATCAAGCATGGTAGGTTATTGAGAAAAATACACTAACTTTAGGGTTCCCATCATCAAAACTTGACAAAGACTCTTTACAAACGTAAAGACAGAAGATAACTAACACAAGCAGTCGTGTTTTATGTAATGAAGATCATATTTGTAAGCATGTAATTTCAGTTCAAAAAAATTTATTTATTTTACTTGAAGAGTAAGTTCCTACTGGAATTTTGAAATGAATCAATATTATGTCACTTAATTTCTGATGTTTCATATTCTACCTTTGAGAATATTCTATGTCATTTTACATATAGCATTTAAAAAATATATTATGTAGACAGGAGTTTTAAACACTATTTTGTCTACCTGAAGTGAAATAAGCATTTTAATATATAAGAGGGAGTTACAGTTACCTAATTAAAATAAACAGCAAGATGGAAAAGGCACTGTAAGTTTGTTTACAGTTTTTAGACCTTAATCTTTTTAGACCTCCGATTCTCTCTCACCTCTAGAGGTATGGCTGCACTGTGGATAAAAAATAATACTATTTTAATTCTTTAAGTCCATTTAAAAAATATCAGTTTTTAATTTATGTTCTAAAGTCTAACATTAAATACCCTATATGTACTTTTAAAGAACCAGAGAAGCCTGTCCCAGTAAAGCCTGTCCAAGAAGAACCAGTTCCCACAAAACCAAAGGCACCAACTGCTAAAGGTAGAGTGAGAAAAACCTTATCAGTACTAAGAGACCTGTGTTTCTTACATGTCTGTCCACTATAAATCCATGTTGAAGTGGCAGTGTACAAAGTATGTGTGTGTTTAGGGAAGTTATGTTGTACGTTGTATTTCTTAACTTTTTGTTCTTACTACTCTTGAGATATCTGGTTCAGGTTTTTAAATCTGTTAATATTGATGTTTTAAAGTTGTGAAGAAAGCTGTCCCTGAAGAAAAAGTACCAGTGCCCATCCCTAAGAAACTCAGACCTCCGCCACCCAAAGGTACTTGCAGCGTAACAAACACCAAACACATCTTGGTTACTCCCACCCTGTCAGCATGTCTTACAAGCTTGTCTGCTGTTCTTTGTCTTTGCTAAATGTATTTTTCTAGTCCTGATTGTTACATTCCAATTTTTTGTGTATTTTTATTTAATGGTATTTGTGTGGTTGGTTTTAATCCTCTTTAATAATTAATATTTTTAAAGTGCCTGAAGAATCAAAGAAAGTTGTTGAGGAAAAAATACATATTTCAATTACCAAACGCGAGAAAGAGCAGGTGACCGAACCAGCTGCTAAAGGTATAATAAATTCTTTCCTTGACTGGATCTTTTATAATGTCTCTTATAAAATTAAAGTAGCCATTTTGCTTTATTTCATTGCCATGTGTCTTTTGAATTAATCGTGAGGAGAATAGTAGATGAAAAACCTGTGAATATGGGGTAAAAAAGTATTATCTTTAAAGGAAAAGTTATTTCAAAATTCATCCACAGCCTTTCATATGGTGGCTGTGTCCTGCAATATGGCTACACTATATATAAAATACAATGTTCGAATTTAAAGTCAGTGACCATTTGGTACATTCCTGATTTATCTAAATTGATATAATGATATGACAATATTCACCACAGTTCATTAACTGTATATTCATTCCAAAATCATTTTAAAGATTAAAAAAAGACCTAACTTGGTGGTGTCTAGTCATTTCTCCCTGCTTTTTACTAAGTGTAAAGTAATTTTTCTGTACTTTTAGAAAATATACTCACCTAGACATAAATTTAGCTTTTCAATAAAGGATATTTCCTACACGCAGAGTTACTTGAACACAAAACATGATTTCACATTTGGGCTCTGCTACCTCAAAATTACTTGAGTACTTCTATGTTTTTATCCCGATGAGGTTCAGAATTATTTCCACAGAACATATAAAGTTTCTTATAGATGGACAATTGCACACCTATCACATGAGAGGCACTTGCAAACTTATTCTATCTGCGTAAAGTACAACAAAGCAAGCACTGGCTGGGAGGCCTGTTTCTTACAAAATTTTCTTACACTTAATATTTCAAGTGCCCATGAAGTCCAAGAGGATAGTCATAGAAGAAAAAGCACTCATTCCTAAAAAAGAAGTAGCAGCACCTATTAAAGGTACTTAATACGACTCTTTTTAATGTGTTGTTTGTCTTCTTTGGTATGAAGTTCATGTTCAGTTCTATGTATAAGTTTCTTCTGTGTGAAAGTTGAAACCTGTACTTTCTTCTGTTACAAATGTCTATGTTCATAACATGTCTTGACTTTGTTGAGTAAGTACATAATGTCCAACCTAAAGATAATATCTTTAAAGTGCCAGAAGTACCTAAAAGATCAGAACCAGAAGAGATTGCCTTTGAAGAGGAAGTCATAACTCAAGTAGAAGAATATCTTGAAGAAGAGTACCTTCACGAAAAAGAAGAGTACCTTTATGAAGAAGAAGAGTACCTTCATGAAGAAGAGGAACTTGTAACTGAAGAAGAAGTGGTACCAGTGATACCAGTTAAAGGTAGCTTACATCTCCTACAAAGGGATTTGCAACAGCATCTTTGAAGTCTGGGTGACTAATTTGGTCAGATTCTGGGGTTTATTAGCACCCGTGACTGAACTTGGCTTATAGATACTTTTAAATGCTGAAGTATGATTTTTACAGTTGCTTTTCACATGTTATATCTTTTTGCAACGTTTCCAAACTTCTTAATACTATCTTTAAAGTGCCAGAAGTACCCAAGAAACCTATTCCAGTCGAGAAGAAACCTGTTCCTGTTCCCAAAAAGAAGGAAATCCCATCAGCAAAAGGTATGACATCATTCATATCATGAGCATCTAAAAGCCTTAATTTGCATATAAATAGTGTTGTGTGTGTTGCTGCCTGTTGTTAGAAATATGAACTGTGCTTTGTGTGCATGTGTTGTTGCTAGCAGTTAGAACTTATCAATAAACAATGTCTTTAAAGTGCCTGAAGTTCCTAAGAAGACAGAGGAGAAAGTTTCCGTGCCCATTCCTGAAAAAGAGAAGGCTCCACCACATAGAGGTACATTTCTTGGTAGTTCATCAGTGGGGTGATGTACTCATTTACTCATGCAGTATAACTTGATGAGCCATACCAGTTCTTTCCCTATGCCAGTATTAACAATGTTAATGACAAGGCAAGGACCACCCAACCGGCTATCGGAGTGGTCTACCGTGTATTCATCTTTGAATTTTGCCACCAAATCATCCTGATATTTACCACCTGGCTCTTCCTCTTTAGTGGAAAGTTCTTAGTGTAAAATAGATTCTTATTATAATACATACCAGAATGGACAAAATCACCATTTACGAAACAATGCTTCTTGTCTTTATCACCAGTCTGTATTTTTTCAGTGTGTGTGTGTATATATATATGTGTGTTCCTGGCCTTTGTTTTGTGGGTGTTGTTATTGCTTTTGATATTAAAGTGAAATTGTTAGAATATCTATGATGCTTCAGTTAAGTCCTGAAATCACTGGATTCTTATCTGTTGGTGGAAAGTGTGACATTAAACGTATTTGATATCTTTAAAGTTCCTGAAGTACCCAAGAAACCTGTACAGGAGGAGAAAGTACCAGTACCAGTTCCTAAAAAGGTGGAAGTTCCACCTGCCAAAGGTATATGAACTTGTGATGTCACAAAATTATTTTATTCACATTTGCATGTGAGTAAAAAATTAATTGGTCCAATTCCATCCTCTTCAAGGAAGCAATACTACTATTTCTTTATGAAAAAGAAAAGATTTTATTTTAAAGATAAAAGGCTTCTTGAAGTACTTGGTTATACTTTTATTACTTTATCTTAATCTTTTTTGAGACTATGCTGGGACTCAAAATTTTATGTTGTATAAAATTTTCTCCAAATTATTTCTTTAAAGTGCCTGAAGTGCCCAAGAAGCCTGTGCCTGAGAAGAAGGTACCAGTTCCTGTTCCTAAGAAAGTAGAGGCTCCACCAGCAAAAGGTACATCACTTTATTATTTAAAGTACATGGGAAAAAACTTTGTTTGTGGATTGTCACATACAAATTCCCCAATAACATTACATGTT
Organism: Cynopterus sphinx; assembly: GCA_030015415.1. Classification (NCBI taxonomy): domain Eukaryota; kingdom Metazoa; phylum Chordata; class Mammalia; order Chiroptera; family Pteropodidae; genus Cynopterus; species Cynopterus sphinx. Next base: position 166,173,249 of record CM057379.1, on the reverse strand, counting down.
TCTAAAAAAAAAAAAAAAATGTCTGTCTTATTAGAAATATAAAAGTCCAGTGTTTTGTGATTCTTTTTTTCATATCTATTGCATGTAATATGACATGTAAAATAACATATTTTTAATGACAAATAATATCTTTAAAGTGCCAGAGGTTCCCAAGAAGCTCATCCCAGAAGTAAAGAAGCCAGTACCTATTTCGAAAAAAGTAGAAGTTCCACCATCCAAAGGTATATTAACCTCTAAGAGAATCAGGGCAAAAGGAAAACTAACTGGTCTTACACAGCCTCCCTAATTATAATTAATGCTTAATGACATTTACTGTGATAACAATTGATGCTCTGTGATCACAGAATATTTGCTTTTCATGTTGTCTCATTGTTATGAATATTGTATATAAAAGTGATGCTTGCATGGTTAAATAAATATCTTTAAAGTGCCGAAGAAACCAGAGCGAGTTCTAGTTCCTGTAACTCTACCTCGGGAAGAGGAAATTCCATTTGAAGAAGAAATTGCCCCTGAAGAGGAAATTTTACATGAGGAAGAGGAAGTTCCTCCTGAGGAAGAAGATTTTGTACCTGAGGAAGAGGAAGTTCCTCCTGAGGAGGAAGAATTTGTGCCTGAGGAGGAACTTGTACCTGAAGAAGAGGAAGTTCTTCCAGAAATTAAACCCAAAGTGCCAACACCTGCACTAGGTATAGCAGCATTTCTTGGAGTCAAGATCTCTTTTCTGTTGAATTCCATCTTTTCATTCTCCAATTTTGTCTGTAATGCTTTACTCTCTCTGTTATCTACCACCTAAATCTTAGAAAACATTCTAGATATGTGTGCTCTTATTAGTGTGTGTCTGTCTTGTGTGTCTACCTATTGTAGATTATCTAAATGTTTTTTTCAAATTTCATGACATGTAATTCTATTAGTTGTTTGTGGTCTTTTTCTCATTTGTCTTTTTTTTATATATACAATACTGTATGTGTGATTTTTAATGTCTTAAAATGAATGTTTTTAAGTGCCTGAAGTACCAAAGAAACCTATACCAGAGAAGAAAGTCCCAGTTCCCGCTCCTAAAAAAGTGGAACCTCCACCACCCAAAGGTACATCTTTCCAAAGGGAATACACAGTCTTTTTTCAGAACTTCACCAAAAAAATTATGGTGGAACTGGGTTTTAGGACTATCTTACATTTATAAGATAGTCATATTTTTACTTCTAGAAATATTTAGGAACACTGATATCCACTTTTCACTGGGTGCAAAACAGTATCAAGAACAAAGAAATATTGTCTCAAAATTGCCACAAAAGTTTTACCCAATTCCCTATAATTTTATTAAGCATCATAATTTTCACATAGATATTTTCAATGATAAATCATCTACACACAAAAATAACCTGAAAAATATGATGAATAAACATTCCTAAATTTCATCCTTCAGCCATCTATTTTAAATGCCTTTGTAACACTAGAATGAAAAGAAGAGAAAAAGATTTTGTATTTATCAAAATACTGTATAATAACTTAAGTCTTCTGACATATACATGCAAACAGTAGCCTAGTAAGAGTTTGTATTAGCCGTGGCTTTTAGCCTTGTACCTTGCTTTGTTACCCTGAGCAAGCCCTTCAACCAGTCTGGTCCTCAGATTCCTCTCCTATGAAATGAGGTTCTAATATCAGTCCTTGTGGGCTCAGATATTGTTGTGAGGATAAAATAAAGTAAGCTGTATAAAAGTATTCTATCACTAAATGAATAGTGCTCAGATTTAACATATTCAATCAGCTCATAATAGACAAAATGAATATTTTTATACTTTAAAGTTCAATATTTCTGCAAAATATCATGGTACCACTACTTGAAATAAGCATGACCCCTTTTCCAGGCTAACCAGACATGTAATCAATGAAATGACAATGGTGATGCTTTATTATGTTTCAAAGATTTGGAAATACTTTAAAGATAATGAGTTAATAAATTATTATGAAACAGATGAAATGACAGCATCTGTCCTCTGATATTAAAATCAGGTACTAATCCCTCATTCTACAAAACCTAGTTATATCTAACATTTGGCTCCCAACTTGCATTATCTCCCCATCCTGAGCAACTGTTGCATGTTTGTCTTTCTGTGTATGGACTTCTTGAGTTCTCTCTTCTTTGTCTCTTACCATAAATTCTTATCATGAAATGGTGTCTTTAAAGTGCCTGAGGTTAAGAAGAAAGTGCCAGAGAAGAAAGTGATCATTCCCAAGAAAGAGGAGGCTCCTCCTGCGACAGGTACTGCTGTTCCCAAGCAAATTAGACACTGCCATTTCTTTCTATCATCTGTAAAAGTCAGAATGTCCAATTTTAGTATTTGCTAACATAACTTGTATGATTGCTATGTCCCTCGTCTTGGTGTTTGTGAAACTGAAATTATAAAATAAAATAATATCTTTAAAGTGCCTGTGGTGCCTAAGAAACCTGAACCAGAAAAGAAGGTGCCTCCTCCCAGTCTTAAGAAAGCAGTGGCTCCTCCTGCCAAAGGTATACCACCCAACACAGGGATGTGTTTACTGCGTTGATGTTGAACTGTGCTGCTGTCCACACAAGATGTTCATCATAAATGTCTGCATTGTGTGGTTGGTCGTTTACATTCATCATTTGTGACTCTGTTACACCCATGTTTGTTCTGTCAGGTTTTCCACTTGTGTTTGTGTATTTTATGTTGATTTTCTATGTATGTTGTTTTAGAAAAATAAAAATACTAAACTCATGCCTCTTTAAAGAGCCATAGATAACTAAGAAACTAATTCCTAAAATAATCATTGCTCTTTTTAAAAAAATGAAGGCTCCAGCAGTAAAAGGCAGATTATACCTCTTTAATGGACCCTTAATCTTAAACTACAAACCTCTTCATTTTTGTCTCATTAACTGATTCCATGAAATGTCAATGTTTCATCATATGCATGTATAGTCTGATATTTATTCTCTTGTGTTAAAAAATGGAAATTTGGTCTTTTTGTACTCTTCTTTGACTCTTGAATTTTAAGTGCTTAAAACAATCAATATCTTTTAAGTTCCTGAGGTACCTAAGAAAGTGGAAGAAAGACGAATCATTCTCCCAAAAGAAGAGGAAGTTTCCCCAATTGAAGGTAGATGACTTTGTAAGAAAATTGCGTTTTCAAAGTCATTATTGTCTTACTACCGTCAAATAGTTGAAGGAGGTAAATGCACACACATTTCACTCCATAAAAGTAATAATTATATAATAGAAATTGAGCAGACAAACTAAAACCAATTGAATCTCCTTTCTTACATACTTAGTCTATCTGTTTGTTTGTTTGTTTGTTGTTTGTTTGTTATTTGTTTTATTTTCATGGGAATCTTTGAAAGGAAACTGTATTTGCTATGATAAATTTGTCATCAAATGATTTGGTTGCAATTATGAGATAATTTGTCCAAGATAAAATCCAGTTAAGCCTGAGTAACAGGTGCAGAAAACCTGACTTCTACCTCACAGTGAATGTTTGACTTCAAACAAGACCACTTCCATTAAAAGTAAATGCTCTGTGAGGTCCTTTCCAATTCTAAAATACTAAGAAGGGCCTAACATATTTTGAAGACCCAGTAGATTCTTTTCAAGGAGTAGTGAGTTTTTGCACACATTTGGAAGGCTGAGCTATGAGCTGTCAGTTTTCACATGTATCATTTTAGTCTAATATTCAAGGGAATTATAAAAATAATTTACAAAAATAATTTTTTAAAAGTATACGAGGAACCTGAAGAGTCTCTTCCAGAAGAAGAGATCGCAGAAGAACCAGCTATCGTCGAGGAGGTTGAGGAGGTGGCGCCACCTAGAGGTACAGCTGCTTTTACGCATTGGATGTTTGAAAGAGGTGGTGGTCTAAACCTTTCTCAGAATTCGTCTTTATCTAATATTCACCAGTATACTCTGCTTACATCATATAAATGATAACTTAAGATTAATTATTACTGGCACCTGAACCTTTGTGTCTCTTTTCTCCACCCCCCTTCGCCCCCCTCAACTTTTTCCTACTGCAATTGCAATACAATTAGAGCAAAAGATAACTTTTACGTTATTGGCACTTAAATTTTTCTGGCCAGCCCCTATCATAATACTTTCTTGTAGTTTTCAATCCTTAATTTTTTCTTTCAATATTAAGATGGAGAAAGTGTATTTCTGTGGTGTTCATTTTCAAAATAATTCTTAGCCAGTTCTTTCTGAACACTATGACAATCTTTTGCATAATTGATGTCATGTTTGTTTATAGGATTTCCAAGTAATGTCTTTCTCACCTTAAGAGTTACTACTTCATATCCATAATTACCATATAGGTTGCTAATATCTTTTTAAAATGAGTCAGTGTTCTGTGTGGGTTTTTTGCTTTCTTCAGTGTTCTGTGGTTTATTTGTTTCTGTATATGGGCATTGGTTTGTTCATCACATGTCATTCTTTTAATATCCATAAAATATCTTTTAAGTGCCTGAAGTGGTTAAGAAAGCAGTACCTGAAGCACCTACTCTCATTCCTAAAAAGGTGGCGGCACCACCAGCTAAAGGTATAGCAAATCTATTAGTTTTCTTTTTAAAACAAATATGTCTCTTTTCACTGTTTTATTAGAGTCATTTAAGTAGAAATCTTATGAAATTTAGTAAGAAATAGTAAGACTATCTCATTCCATTTCTCTAGCCTTTTTCAGGATCTTAATAAATGAATGTGTGTATATGTATGTATCTGTATGTATAAATATTTTAGGATTATCTTGTTTTAAATAGCCGAGAATTTTAATGTTAGCAGTACATTTCTCTACTTACATACGTAACAATGGATCCTTCTTCCTCACAATCCATTCACAGATTTCATTCCATTACATAAAAAGTTTTCTCATTTAATTATTATAATAATTATGTCTATTGTATTATTTTATAGGGGAAAAGTGTATTCTAATGCTTGGATAATAACTATTTTAATAAGCCTTATGTCTCTTTTGTAATATTTGGCCTAAGCATTCAAGTTTATTACAGAATGTCTACTTATTATTACTTTCTAATTAAGTTGATGCTTCAGTAGTGCTCTTAGTGGATAAAATTATGCTGTCCCTATCACAGTAGACATCCTTCTCACATATAATAGTGCCCAACAGAATCTGATGCCTATGTAAGGCTTAAAAGTCAAAAAAAGAGAGAAAGAAAGAAAGAGAGAGAGAGAGAGAGAGAGAGAGAGAGAGAGAGAGAGAGAGAAGAAAGAAAGAAAGAAAGAAAGAAAGAAAGAAAGAAAGAAAGAAAGAAAGAAAGAAAGAAAGAGAAATGTCTTAATAAATTAAGAAAGTAGAAATAATCCCAATATGAGTAATGACTACTATTTAAAAAAAATAGAACTAGCAGAGTTTTTTTGTTGACACATCTTCTTCTAAGGGTATGGTTAGTGCAAATGATTTGAAAAAATATTTTTATTGCCTGTAAAATTAGTACAGAGTGACTTCTTAGACTTTGATCATTGTTGGTGTTGTTTCTGATGTTTTTATTTTATGTTTATTATTGAGTATTGTCAGCTAACTAACTGAAACCCCTAATATCTTTAAAGTGCCAAAGAAGGTTCCTGAAGAAAAAGTACCTGTTCCTGTTCAGAAAAAAGAGGCACCTCCAGCCAAAGGTACATCTTCTCTTTTAAATCCGAACTTCCTTTAAGTCTTTTATCATTAAGACTTTTATGTTTTATATCTGTATGTCTTGATTGTTTTTGATGTCTTTGTCTATGAAAGTTTGTTCTTAACAGTCTTCATTGTTAAAACTATATCTTTAAAGTGCCCGAAGTACAAAAGAAAATCCCTGAAAAGAAGGTCCCCGTGCCTAAAAAGGAAGCCGTACCCCCAGCTAAAGGTACTTGGGGAAAGATCCTTGATTTTCACATATTTTTGCATGAAAGCCCTTTTTTCTGTTTTATTATTATTATTATTATTATTTAAATTATATCTTAATTTCTTCTGTGTTTAAAAAAAAATCTCTTAAAAATGATGCTCTTATAGGGAGGACTGTTCTGGAAGAAAAAATATCAGTTGCCTTCCACAAAGAGGAAGTAGTGAAACGAAGAGCTGAATTAGAAGCGGTGGAAGCACAAGTGGAGGAAGCTCTTGAAGAAGAGTTCCACGAAGTTGAAGAATACTTTGAAGAAGAAGAGTTCCATGAAGTAGAAGAATTTCTCAAAGTAGAGGAACGTAGATTTGAAGAAGTACACAAAGTTGAAGAAGTTCATAGGGTAATAAAAGTTTTAGAGGCCGAAGAAGTGGAAGTGTATGAAAAACCCAAAGCTCCACCTAAAGGTATAGGGAAATTCTTCAGATATTGCAAATTGTTTTATCTTGCTCTAACTATTTTTAAAGTACATTTCATGTTCAGTTTTAAACACTAGAAACCCACTTATTTTCCAAGTTAAAATTATGAAATGCTTTAAGCATGAGTTTAAACTATTTGATACCATATTAATATACAGTAGCTATTAACCACACAAGATAATAATGTTTGATATCTACTTATCTAAGAAGGTCACTGTATGAATTTTTGGATTCTTTATTAAATCCATCTAAGAATGTTGCATGATTGTTACAGATATCAAAATAACTGGCTAGTGTCATAAACTGAATGGAAAAGCAGCTCCTCAATTCATAGAGGAGCTATTGTTTTGTTAACATTTCAGTCAACTGTTCACAAAATGGTAATTATTTATCCAAGATTTCCATTATTTTATATTTTCATTAGAAAATAACATTAAGAAAGTAAATGAAGTGTCAATAACAGCACCTGCATTCTAGTATATTCTGAGATATAAACCATAATACAAATAATTTTTTGCAGTACCACTCCAAATCTTGCACAAATTAATAATATTTATGAAATACAAAATAGTGTGTGTGTGTGTGTGTGTGTGTGTGTATGTGTTGTGTGTTCTTGGTATACAAAACAAATATACAATACAGGTGAAATTTAACAAAATGAAGTCATTTTAGAAGTAGGTGTGGTATAAATTCAAAAAATATAAATAGCTAAAATATTTCATTACCCTCATTGGACTAACTTTAATAGTAATGTTCCATAATACTTCAAGAGTTCATTCTAAACCAAAACACTAATATCTTTGAAGGGCCTGAGATATCTAAGAAAATCATCCCTCCAAAAAAACCACCCACTAAAGTTATTCCTCAAAAAGAGCCACCAGCTAAAGGTATTTTATTGGCAAAAAAATTACTTACCTAACTGTATGTACAGTAGCACCTTAGTTGTTCTACAAGTTTGCATTCTACTTGATGTTTTTCTTCTGTGTTTTGTGTGCTTGGAATTACTAAAGCAAACTAATACCTTTAAAGTAGCTAAGGGTCCTAAGGGAATTCTAACAAAAAGGATATTCGCTGTTGTCATACCTAAAATACTCAAAGCAAATGTCTCTATGAACCAAGCAGTGAGCCCACAATTCCTTATTTGATACTGTTTGATTGTGTATTCACCAATGTGTCTATTAATAAATCCATATTTTTCTTAATTTTAATGATCTAGTAAATATAAATATATATATAACTGTGTTTAATGTCCCTGCCTTGCTGATTTTTGTAAACCTCTTGAATCTTGATATAGAAGTAAAAAATAATATCTAATGAATAATATATACTTACATCTTTAAAATCAGTGAAGCATTTAAGAATATTAACACCAAAGAGAAAGTACCAATTTTTCTACCAAATCAAGCAGAAACTGCACCAGCTGAAGGTGTCTTATTTATTTTTCTTCTCAAGTTCTAACATGGGACATCCCCCTGGATTTCTTTTGTCATATTTGTTATAATTCAACTCTCATTAGATACTGTAATGTATTTGTAAAGTGATGTCTGTATTTTGTATTGTTACGTTCTGTGTTTACATTTCTCTTATGCTCTGCATGTTAAAAATCTTTACGAATATATAAAAATAAAAAATTATTACTACTATCTTTAAAGTACCTGAAGCCCCCAAGAAAATTGTGATAGAAGAAAAAGTACGTGTTCCTGAAGAGCCCAAATTTCCACCAGCTAAAGGTACCTACCTTTGCCGATTTACCACTAATATAAAACCACATTCTATTCACTTACTATGGAGACGACAGAGAAAGACCATTCTCCTCTCAATGCCACAACTGAATGATGTAAACTCCAGTTTACATTCTATAATATAATCCTGTCTTGGGAACAAAGGCGTAGCCTAAATGTTGTTATTGTTTGTGTTGATCTTCCTCTTAAGCAATGTTTAAACAATATTGACCCTGTGATTTCTTTTTCATAAATAATTTAGTTTGGAATCTATTGTCAAGTAGCTCTGGAAGCAAATAAACATGTTCCAAATAACAATATAATATGATGCTATATCCAAAGGACAGTGTTTCTAACATGACAAATCAAGAACTTATTGACAGGAAAATCTAAAGACATGCATTGACTGTGTGTCTACTTTACATAATTTTAGAATTTTTGACATTTTCCTTGTTAGATGCCCCTTTGCCTTGATATTTTATACTCAACTATGACCTTCTTTGAAAAATAAAACAATAAAATGTCTTTAAAGCACCTGAAGTACCTAAGAAAATTGTTCCAGAAGAAAAGGTTTATGAAGCTGTTTCTGAAAAGCCTGACGTTCCACCAGCTAAAGGTATACACTGATGCTAATCACAACATGACGTAACCCTTTGTTTCATTATTCGTTATTTAAAATAAATGCATGTGAGGTTAAATTCGTGTATTTTGTATCTTTATATTCTTCATATCTTACATTATAATATATAATAATTAATGTACTAATATCTTTAAAGTTCCTGAGTTGCCTAAGAAAAGTATTCAAGAAGAAAAGTCATTTACAATTGTTTCTGCAGACACAACAATGTACAGTAAGTGTAGAAAAATTGATGGTTTAGTTTTATTTGTGTTTGTCTTCATACCTTTTAAAAGTAAACATACTAACACAAAAACCTAACACCAAAAATTTTTGACTAAAATTAAATAATTTGAATGGCTATTATTCTCAAAATATCTTTCCTCACCAGTTTAAAAATTAAATAGTCCAGAACTTATAACATTGCTTGATTTTAGAAGTCATTTGTCTTGTTGAATGTGTTGTCTTATCTTATTAATGTGTTATATCTTCTCCTTTGAAGCAATTTATTTTCTCAGACTATGAGGCAACTAACTTTATAATAATATTTTAGTTGGATTTAATAGAATCAAAATGCTCCACAATTATTATGTTTTTACTCTTCAAAACAATCTTTGGAAACATTTTGGCAATGCTGAAATGGCCATAGATTTACAAAGTCATTAGAGCCCCCAAAAAGTTCTCATGCCTTTTTTTTCTTTGTATTTCATGCAAAATTATGATTATTTTGAAGAGTAAAATAACCTGAATAATAAAATATTTTGAATAGAACACTATTCAATAATCTTAGTAGGAAAAATGCCAGTGGTCAAGATATTTTTTCATTAATTTTAATCTAAAAATTTCCCTGTTTGAATCTTTTTTTTTTTTTTTTTGTCACTCTATAATTCTAGCTTGGGACAAAACTATATGATGATATGATGACTCCCTACTTTGAATACCCTTTCTAGATTTGAATTTGGTTATTGTTGTCATCCAGTCTTCCTTTCTACAAGCTGGAGAAATCCTTATTTTATTCACTTGCCTTATTTTTCCAATTATTTAATAATTTTTATTTTTATTTTCTGCTCCTAATCTTTAAATGGTTTTCACATCCATATTAAACTATGATATGGTTTGAAATATAGACAACTAGGTTTTTGGCAAAGGGAAGAGCTTTTATGAATTTACAGCAGGTTGAATATAGGAGAGTTCTTGATGTACAACTCAACATTGACCCTATTCTTTATGAATAAATTTTTTAAAACTAAGAACAATGGGACAAGTTTACTAGTAAATGTCTGTGGAAAAAGTAAAGGAGTCATATAATTCCTAGCCAGTGCATTCCTCAATTTTATCATTGTGATCATAAAGAAATGCTTGGAGCCTTATATCATAAAACTGGGAATGAGACTTTTTCTGAGCCAATGTATTATTGTCACTAATTTTTGTCTATGCACTACTGGTAATTTGAGTGATTAATTTGTATTATGTTCTGTTTTTCTTAATACTATTTTTCATCAACTTTGAATTTCTTATAATTGAATAAATACTAATATCTTTAAAGTTCATGAAGTATCTGAAGAATTAGCCCCAGAAGAAAACGTACTTGTGACTCATCTTCAAAAGACAAAAATCAAACTAGCAAAAGGTAGATAACAACAATGACCCAGTCTGAAGAAAATTTATTTTTAGCTCATTTTAAAAGTTCAATATTTCCTTTACCATTTATAAATATAACTATACTCATATCTTTTAAGTGCCTGAACCACCCAAGAAAGTTGTTCCAGAGGACAAAATACATGTGACTATTCCTAAAAAGAGGGAAACACCAGCAACTAAAGGTATATTTCAACAACATCATACTTGGATGAATATCTTTGCCTTCAAGACTGAAAAACTTCGTTATATAATTTACTGTTTTTACAAGTTCTAAGTGTAAACCTACTAATATCTTTAAAGAGCCTGATACAACAAGGGATGTTTTTCCAGAGGTGATGTTTCCAGAGGCTGTTACCAAAACTTCAGAGCATCTTCCAGCTGAAGGTATAATTCTTAGTTCTAAAAATCTAAATAAGAAAATATTTCTTCTTCAATCTACAAAATAAGTTTAGTGTTTTATGTAGATTCTAACCACATTTAATGACAAAATACTAATATCTTCATAGCACTTAATGTATCCAAGACAAAAACTATCCACGAGTTGCCTCCACCGAAAGCCCTACTCGTACAATGTACAAAGATAAACTATTAGCACAAAAAACTAAATTTGAATTTAAAATTATAATCTCTGTTGATATACCTAACTTTCTTAATGTGTCATGTCTTCATGTCTTTCCCTTTTCAACTAAAATGTACTAATATCTTTAAAGAGTTGAAAGTCTTCAAAGAAGATGTGCCAGAGGTACCAGATTCTGTTACTAGAAGAAAAACACCAACACCAAAAGGTACAAGCCAGAAGGAAGTTGACTTTCTTATTTCATGATTGTAATTGTACCTAACACATGTAAAAATATTAATACCTTGAAAGCCCCAGATGCTACCAAGGAAGTCCTTTCAAAGAAGTGGGTCCCCCAAAGCAGAAGTTTGACTGAGTATATACATGTCCCCATGAGTCATTCAAGAGAAAACAAGTGAAAAAAATCATTAACATATATATGGATGATGACCAAGCTATAAAGTTTATCTATGAGGGCTCCAGGAAAACTACGTATACATATAATGTGCAGATGTGACCCAGATAGATTCTTCAATAGAAAATAGCTATTACTGGTATCCATAAAAAATAAAAATCCGACTAGTTAGAAAAATACCTCAACGAGACCAGTTATAACACTTATATCTCCAAAATTAGATGGAATTGGCTCAACACACCTTTGATGTAGAAACCAGTTTCATTAAATGACATAAGTGTTTGGCTATAGACTGTAAATCAGTAATCCAATTCTCCATGAAGTTGAAATTCCGGAATATAATATAACCGCCTATTGGAATTGCCTTTTTATTAAAATAAACTTACTACTAATAACAAGCAAATGAATTTCTCATAAGACTTAAATATCATAGAAATATTTCCCATAAGATTTAAATATCATAGAAATGTTTTCAGAAAGCCATGACTTAGAGGAAAAAAAATATCAAATTTAACATAGAGTTATTCTATCTATTATATCATCACTACCTAAGAGCCTTCTAAAACTGAAGCAGTGAAAACCAAAACCAGTTAAAGTTGGAATTCACCCTGAATACTTAGTAGCTCCTGTCATTTTTTTCAAAGAGCTCTACATTTTTCCATCTTGAATATTTTTAGATAAATCCAGGGATGAGAAAGTTGTAAAACCTCCAGAATAATAATTTCTTTACAATTCCCATGATATTCTCTGATTTAAAGAATATCTGAACACTTTGACATTGTTTTCTCAGTCTAGAATCTTCCATTTGTTCTCCTCTCTCCTCTACTTGAAAAACAAACACCTTTTAAAGTACCTAAAGTGAGGATACAAAATGAAGACAATTTAGATAAGAATGCTGTTTTGCTCCCTTTAAATTGATAACTAAAGGTACACTGTTAATTATTTTAAAATTTAATTTTTTTCACTTGAAGCTAATTTTCCACAATTTAATTTTCTAAACATTTACCATTCCAAGAAATAAAATTGTCAATATTAATAGTGCCTGAGGTGACCAAGAAAATAGTTCCTGATAATCAAATATTCATACTATCACCCAAGAATCAGATTCGAGAAGCAGGGAAGTCTCCCAGTCTGGATCATTTCCATAGTTGGAGTTATGACTAAAACTGCTCATTTCTCTTCATCACTCTGAAGTATAATGAATTAATATCTTTAAAGTGCCTGAATCACCTCGAGAAGTTGTCTCTGTAAAGGAAGCACCCATGGCTGCTCCCTCTGAAATTCAAACACCTTCCACTAAAGGTATCATTTCTTTTTTCATTTATTTGATAAATGTCAGTTATGTGCATGGTGCTAGTGATCTGGGGAATAATAAAGACAAATAAGACTTGAGTCCTTCAGACTTTATGCCTCATCTAGTTCTTGAAGGAAACAGCCCTGAAGCCATAAGAACCATTTTGGTTCAATTAATGTGATAAATGTCCCCACTGATCCCTTAACCTCCATGTATGATACTAATATCTTCAAAGCACCAGAAGTCGTGAGAGAAGTTGCTCCTGATATACAAGTGTCTGAGAATATTCCTGGAGAGCCAGAATCTCTGCCTATGAAGAAAGGTATATGTCATCTCTGAACAGAAACCGAAGAAGAAATTATCTGTCCTCTGCTCTTAAAACTGTTTTTCTAATGTTCTTTATAACTCTTAAACATACTAATTGCTATAAAGCACCTGAAACCGCACAAAAAGTATCCTCTCAAAAGAAAATATCTGTGGCTTTTTCCTCCTATTAAAAGTATTTATTCAACAAATCCTTAGTAAGGACAATCTATAGGGTCCTAGGAACCCTGCCATGTCCTGGAGAAGAGTGAATGCTCTTTTCAGGGATCCTATTAACCCATTAGACTTAGTCGATTGGTGGGGCAAGCAGAGAATAAAGAAAGATTTCTAGAAAACCACATTTGCTGATTTGTTGTGGTTAGTGTTTTCATTAACCATTTTAACTCTTAAATGTGAAATACTAATATCTTTAAAGTGACTGAAGCTCCTCAAGAAGTTGTTCCTGCAAAGAGAGTTCCTTCCAAAAAAGGAGAACCTACATCAGTAAAAGGTATAAGTTACTATGTCCTCAAGCTCTAGAAGAAATAGCTCTTGTAGTCGAAAATATTTGGTTGTGCCTGGCGATCTTCATGACACTAAATGTTAAAAAAAACTAATTTCTTAAAGTGCCCAAAGAGCCTCAAGAAATTCTCCCTGAAAAGAAAACACGTGTGGTTCCTCACAAAAAGCCTGAAGGCCCTCGTGATGAAGGTATATGTTGCTGGAAGCTTAGAGCTTTGGGAAAATGTCTTTTTCTGCATGAATGTGTTTTCTGTTCGTACCAATTTCTGTAATTCCTAACTGTAAAAATATTAATATCTTTAAAGTGCTTGAGGCTCCCAAAGAAGTTGTCCCAGAAACTAAAGTGCATCCTCCCCAAAAGCCTGCAGTTTTACCTGTCACAATCAAAGGTACTTTCCTTACCTCCCTTCTAGGTGGGATAGGGAGGGCAAAGAAAAGAACTACCTTGCTAGCTTTGAAAGTTCTTTTGATGTGTAAATGTAATTCCTGTTATGTGTTGATCTTTGTGACTCAAATGTAAATTTACTAATATCTTCAAAGTGCCTGAAGCTCCCAAAGAGATTGTCCCTGAAAAGAAAGTGCCTGAGGCACCTCCTAAAAAGCCAGAAGTCCCACCTGTTACAGGTATTTGTCACTGATCTTAGATTTTAACAAGGCTTAACTCTCGTGTTCTTGAAAATATTTTGTTCCATTTGTTTTATGACTCTTAAAAGTAATTTTACTAATATCTTTTAAGTGCCTGAAGCTCCCAAAGAGGTTGTCCCTGAAAAGAAAGTGTCTGTGGTGCCTCCTAAAAAGCCAGGAATTCCACCTGTTACAGGTATTTGTCATGGCTCTTAGGTTTAAGAAGCTATAACTCATCTGCTCCTGAAAATATTTTTTTCCAGTGGTCTTGCAACTCCTGATTGTAATTTCACTAATATCTTTTAAGTGCCTGAGGCTCCCAAAGAGGTTGTTCCTGAAAAGAAAATGTCTATGGTGCCTCCTAAAAAGCCCGAAGTCCCACCAGCCAAAGGTAGTCACCCCTATGTCGCTGTTTGATACTGTTAGTTTGTCTTTACTCTGTCTTATCATCAAAATACTAATATCTTTAAAGTGCCTGTGGTGCCAAAAGCAGCTGCCCCAGAAAAGAAGGTGCTTGAAGCTATTTCTCCCAAACCCGAAAGTCCTCCCCCTGAAGGTAATGTCAAATCTATATATAAGGGAGAAAAATAATGGCTATTTTAGCTAGAGAATTATATATATATATAAATCCCACTACATAAAGGTGATTTAATTCTAAAGGAAATAAGTCATAAATTATCTAAAATATTTTGGTGTATGATTACATGATATAGTCAATTATCTTCAACTTTCTAAACACAAATTACCAATATCTTTTAAGTGCCTGAGGTGAAGAAGGAAGCCATCCCTGAAAAGAAAGTGCCTGTGGCTCCTCCTAAAAAGCCAGAAGTTCCACCTGCTAAAGGTATTTATCCTTCTGTGTTGTTGGTCACCTGTTTCAGGGGGCTAGGGAAAGCATGTATAGACAAGTGTCCTCCAGTCTCACCAATTTCATTGCTTGGGTAAATGTGTTGTCGATATTCCCTCTTCATAGTTTCTAACTAAAACATACTAATATCTTCAAAGTCCCTAAAGAAACCCCCAAAGAAGCTGTACCTGATGAAAAGGTGTCTGTGCCCAAAAAACCAGAAGCCGCACCCACTAAAGGTATTTATCCCCACTGCTCTGTTAAGAAGAAAAATATTGTCTGTACTCTTCAAATTATTATAGTATATGCCTTGACTATTCATAAATTCTAAAAATACTAAAATCTTTCAAGTGCCTGAAGCTGCTCAAGAAGTTGTCCCAGAAAAGATAATTCCCAAGGCATGGTTCGAAAAACCAGAAGCCCTACCCGTCACAGGTACATGTTAGCTCTGATCTCATTTTGAAGAAGAAATATCCCTTCCATTCTTGAGAATAATTTTAGTCCATTGCTCTTTACTAACTTACGTGTAAAACTACTAATATCTTTCAAGTGCCTGAAGTTCCTCAAGAAGTTGTCCCAGAAAAGAAGATTCCCAAGGCACCACCTAAAAAACAAGAAGCCCCACCACCTGTCACAGGTAAATGTTAGTCCTGAGCTCATTCTACAAAAGAACTATCTCTCCTATTATTGAAGACAGTTTTAGTCCATTGCTCTTTACTAACTTACGTGTAAAACTACTAATATCTTTCAAGTGCCTGAAGTTCCTCAAGAAGTTGTCCCAGAAAAGAAAGTTCCCAGGGCACCGCCCAAAAAACCAGAAGCTCCAGCAGTGTCAGGTACTCTTCACCTCTGACCTTCTTCTACAGAAAAATAAATAAATAAATAAATAAACCTCTTTGCCCTGGAAATGTTTTTCGTTCATGATCTCATTAACCTAAGTGTAAAACTACTAATATCTTTTAAGTGCCTGAAGTTCCTCAAGAAATTGTCTCTGAAAAGAAAGCACCCGTGGTGCCACCTAACAAGCCAGAAGTCTCACCTGTTACAGGTATTTGTCACTGATCTTAGACTTGACAAGACTTAATTCTTCTGTTCTTAAAAACATTGTTTCAGTAGCCTCATAACTTTTAAAGACAATTTTACTAATATCTTTCAAGTGCCTGAAGTTCCTCAAGAAGTTGTCCCAGAAAAGAAGGTTCCCAAGGCACCACCTAAAAAACAAGAAGCCCCACTACTTGTCACAGGTATATGTTAGCCCTGAGCTCATTCTACAAAAGAACTATCTCTCCTATTATTGAAGACAGTTTTAGTCCATTGCTCTCTACTAACTTAAGTGTAAAACTACTAATATCTTTCAAGTGCCTGAAGTTCCTCAAGAAGTTGTCCCAGAAAAGAAGGTTCCCAAGGCACCACCTAAAAAACAAGAAGCCCCACCACCTGTCACAGGTAAATGTTATTCCTGAGCTCATTCTACAAAAGAACTATCTCTCCTATTATTGAAGACAGTTTTAGTCCATTGCTCTTTACTAACTTACGTGTAAAACTACTAATATCTTTCAAGTGCCTGAAGTTCCTCAAGAAGTTGTCCCAGAAAAGAAAGTTCCCAGGGCACCACCCAAAAAACCAGAAGCTCCAGCAGTGTCAGGTACTTTTCAACTCTGACCTTCTTCTACAAAAAAATAAATAAATAAATAAACAAACAAACCTTTTTGCCTGGAAATAATTTTAGTACATGATCTCATTAACCTAAGTGTAAAACTACTAATATCTTTTAAGTGCCTGAAGTTCCTCAAGAAATTGTCCCTGAAAAGAAAGCACCCGTGGTGCCACCTAAAAGACCAGAAGTCTCACCTGTTACAGGTATTTGCCACTGATCTTAGGCTTAATAAGACGTAATTCTTCTGTTCTTGAAAATATTCTGTTTCAGTGGTCTTATAACTTTTAAAGACAATTTTACTAATATCTTTTAAGTGCCTGAGACTCCCAAAGAAGTTGTCCCTGAAAAGAAAGTACCTGTGGTGCCTCTTAAAAAACCTGAAGTCCCACCTATTACAGGTACTTGTCAATCACCTTAGATTTAAGAAGATATGACTCTTCTGCTTTTGAAAATATTTTGCTCCAGTGGTCTTATAACTCCTAAAGGTGACTTTACTAATATCTTTTAAGCTCCTGAAGTTCCTAAAGTTGTCCCTGAAAAGAAAGTGTCTGTGGTGCCACCTAAAAAGCCAGCAGTCCAACCTGTTACAGGTATTTTTCTCTGATCTTAGGCTTAAAAATATATCTCCTCTATTCTGAAAACATTTTGCTCCAGTGGTCTCATAACTCCTAAATGTAATCTTACTAATATCTTTTAAGCACCTGAAGCTCCCAAAGAACTCATCCCTGAAAAGGAAATTACTGTGGCACTTCCTAAAAAGCCTGAAGTCCCACCAACCAAAGGTAGCCATCCCAATGTCACTGCTTTTGATACTGTCCACTTGCCTATGCTCTGTCTAATCTTGAAAAAACTAATATCTTTAAAGTACCTGAGGTGCCAAAGGCAGCTGTCCCAGAAAAGAAGGTGCCTGAAGCTATTCCTTCCAAACCAGAAAGCCCTCCCCCTGAAGGTAATAATGAAACTAGCCGAACTAGTATTTTTAAAAAGAGAAACTCTTTTTTGTGTGTTGTAAACACCTTTTTGCAAAATATTTTATATACTTTAGTCAATTCTAGTGTTAAAATGAGTTTGTATCTTTAAAGTGCATGAGGAGCTTGAAGAAACTGTTCCAGAAGAGCCTCCAGTCGAAGTTCTGCAAGAGCCAGAGCCTGAGGTTCTCCCAGAAGGTACTCAGCCAGCTAGGTTGCCTTAGCCAATATTCCATTCTTCTGGCCCTGAAAACTCTGGGCATTATGAGCTTATGTCTTGTTTCTCACTCATCCTCACTGATTCTAAAACATAAATTCTAATATCTTTAGTGACGGTGCCACCTAAGAAACCTGTCCCAGAAAAGAAACCACCAGCTGTCATTGCCAAAAAACCTGAACCACCACCAGTGAAAGGTATTTTTCACTGCCACTAACTTCCTACAGAAAAATGTCTGTCCTTAAAATGTTATGTTCTACTTAATGATTTCCATATGTCATTTAATCTATGTGCTAAAAGCTACTAATATCTTTTAAAGTACCTAAGGTGCCCAAAGAAGTTGTTCCTGAAAAGAAAGTGCCTCTAGTCGTTCCCAAGAAACCAGAAGTTCCACCTGCTAAAGGTACATGTAGCTATCTACCATGCGATGGAGGTGGACAGAGCCTTCAATGCTTAAAAATTGCTTTATTCTGTATGAATGTGGATGTTTACTAGTTATTCTTCATAATGTTGAAATACTAATATCTTTTAAGTGCCTGAAGTTCCAAAAGAGGTTGTTCCAGAAAAGAAAGAAGCTGTTCCCAAAAAGCCAGAAGTCCCACCAGCTAAAGGTACAGGTCACTAATGAGATTCTGCAAAAAAGTGTTCAATCTTGGTCTCAAAGTCACTTATTATAGGAAACCCTTTTGTTTGTCAAATTCCTTATATTCACAATACAAAACCTAGTGTTCTGGATGTTTAAGGTTTAAATGCTTTAAATAACATTATGGGGTTAAAAAAAAAAACCTAATGTGTCTATTATGACATAGCATTGGAAGACTTTACTAATGTGGTTTTGTTGATGTTAATATGCCACATTTTCCTCCCTGTATGTGGATTCAAGAACAGTCATTGGCCTTACTGTGAATTTTGTTCTTGGATCTGTCCCTGGGTTATTTGAACTAGATGTGAAGTAGATGTAGCACAAATTTCATGTCTTTTCAACTACCCAGAAGTAAAACTAACTAATATCTTTAAAGTGCCAGAAGTGCCAAAGAAACCTGTCTTAGAAGAGAAACCAGCCATCCCTGTGCCCAAGAAAGTGGAGTCTCCTCCTCCAGAAGGTACCTATAAACCATAAATGAGCTTGCCACTTCTGACCATTTCTAATTTAAGACCTGTTCCTCCTTTTTTCTAATTCAGTATCTCTTGGTCATTTTCTGTCTTTTAATTACTTGTCTTCATCATTCTTAATTAACTCTAGTCTCACATCTTTTGGGGGTTATCAGTCAATGATATCTACGAAGAGCATTATAAGCTATATTAAACAAAGTTCTCTACTGTACACAGAGAGTAGGACAGGGAAATAATGACTACGAAAGGCATTAAACAACAAAAGCTTTCCAAGCATTCAAATCAATAGAAACAAAAGTGCAAATATGACAGTTTTCATCTTAACAAAAATAAAACAAGATATTAATTGAAACAAGGGAAGATATCAAGATTACAATTTATTGTGTTCAGTGTTTTACCCATTTTAGAATATTGTTCCACACACTGAATTAAAATTAACTGTATTTTTAAAGCATATGAAGAACCCGAGGAAATTGCTCCTGAAGAGGAAGCACCAGTTCCTGTTGTGGAAGAGGAGGAACCAGAAGTCCCGCCACCAGCAGGTACAAGGCAGGATCCACTGTATGGAAAAATACATCATTTGATTATTGTGTCTATCATGTGTCTTCTTTAAGGTAAAATGTCAGTCTTTTATCTCCTTGCTTGAAATTTGACTTCATTGCCAAGAATAGAAGTCATTTGCACACATAAAACTTTGGTCCTACAGAATTTTACAGCGTGCATAACAAAGAAATAGATGTAATCTTTCTTTGTTTATTCTTTAGTATTAAACTTTTAACTGTGATCATCTGACTCTAAAAGAAATTCCTATCTTTCAAGTGCCGGAAGAACCCAAGAAGATTGTTCCAGAGAAGAAAGTTCCTATCATCAAAAAACCAGAAGCTCCATCTCCTAAAGGTACTTATAGTAAAATAAATCAATATTTACTTAATTTTTGTGTGCTGTCTAAAATTTGACACCTTATCTGTATTACGTATTGTGTTATGTTATGTGTTGAACTGTCATCTACGTTATAGTGTTGAACAGATTTGTCAAATTAATGTGCGCATATTGCATCTTGCAATTTTATATTATTAAATGCTACTAATATCTTTAAAGTACCTGAGATGGCAAAGAAAGTTGTTCCACCGAAGAAAGTCCCAACTATTAAGAAGCCAGAAACACCAGCAGCTAAAGGTATTCACGTCACAATTGAATCATAATTTTTAAAAAATATTCTGATATCTTAAAGTGGAATTTAATGTTATCTTTATTATTGCATAACTAGGGACAAAAGTGTCCTTATTTTGTTTCCATTAATTTTAATGCTGCTCCATTAATAATAGATTCTTTATTCATAACACTTTTAAATATTCTTAAATACTTTTTAAAATAAAACTAATATCTTTAAAGTGCCTGAGGTGCCCAAGAAACTTGTTCCAGTAAAGAAAGAACCTGTGCCTGTTACCAAAAAACCAGAAGTCCCACCAGAAAAAGGTACCTACTATGAAGAAAAAATATATATTTCTCTGAACACTATCTGAGCATTTTATTTTTAGGACTTAGGAGAAAACTGAAATATATATTTATGCAAAATTACATTTCATAGTAAAAAAAAAAGGGAAAATGATAAGGGCAAAGAAAGAAAATGAGACAGAAAAATAGGAGGAAAAAAATGAATGAGATTCAGTTGTGCCATGACATGGTCACATGTGGTAGGAAAAGGACCCCCACTCACTTAATGTTTAAAATAGCTCAATTCAGCATATTTTGTCAAATGTTTATCATTAGCAAGACACTGTTAGAAAAGATACAGTCTGAGTCTGTCTTCAAGCAATTTAAATCTTATGAAAAGAAAGTACAGCACAACTCTGATATAGACAGGAAGTGATCACACCTATGAGCTGAGTATGAAAGGCTACAGAAACACAGCAAAGAAAGTGTATTTTCAGGCAGCGGTATCAGGAAAAACCATGTGAAAGAAGTATAATTTTAAATTTTGATGGATTTTTACATGCAGCAATTAAGGAAATAGTATTCTAAGCAAAGGGAATATTATATCAAAAGGCACAGAGGTAGAAGAGTCCACAAAGTTCAACGACTATCAAATAAGCATGTGTAATTTGAGTGTGAATTGGTTGTGGGGTATCTTGAAAGATAAACCTGGATATTAAGAGGAGGGTCATAGTTCAGAGTTTTTGAATGCCAGCATAAGGCCTGTACATTATTCTTAGGCAATAGAAAGCTTCAAAGTTTTTGAAGCAAGTATATAAATTAATAGGAGTTGTGCTTCAGAAAGATAACTGGCAGCAGTTCAAACTATCAGGTGGTGATGATAGTAAAGAGCCATTGCAGTAATTTAAGGTCATTAAGAGTTGGACAAGATCAGTGATGGCAGAAATGGAAAAAGGAGATGGGATTTGAGGGAGATGGAGATTGAGTTGGTAACTATTATCAAAGTAATTAGGGAAATGGAGCCTAAGATTGTTGTAAGAATTGAAGCTAAATAGCCATGAGGATGGTTCACTGGATCCCTGAACTGATGTTTGAAAGAAGATAGTGAACGTATTTTTCACTTTTCAAACATTGAGGTTGAGAATGTGCATCTTAGAAAAGAGATCAAGGTTAAAGATGGAGATCTAGAAGTCATCCATATGGAAATCAGAGTTGAGAGTGCAGGAGCAATTGTTCAAAGGATGTTTTTAAAAGCATCAAAGTTAGAATGGTGGAGAATACCTACATTTAAGGGGACACAGAAGAAGAGAAGCAAATGAAGAAGGCTGAGAAGATTAATTTATCAAATTAGAATGCTCAAAAGGTGCCATGCTCCAAAACCATTTCCCCCACGAAATCTTATAAGATGAAGTTCTTTCCCCTGTATTCTTTGCCTGCTTTTTACAGAATCTTGCAAATCTTCTAAATTCTTAATAGTAAACAAAATCAATATCTTTAAAGTGCCTGAAGTACCCAAGGAAATCATCCTAGAAAAGAAAGTGTCCATCCCTGTTCCTGAAGAGGCAGAAGCTCCACCTGTCCAAGGTACATTGTTGCTCTTTAAATCTTGGAAAATAACAATTGTCCCAATCATCTTTCTTTTATTGTAAATGGGTCTTATGTGTTTATCTGTTATCTGTCTTAAGTAGTGAAGTTATTGATATTTTGGAGTCAATTGAGGAATATGTTATAGAGTGTAACTAAGGTGATATGTTACAACTTAGCAGTTGCAGTTTTCTATTCTGAATGTAGTCTAAAATAAAATACTATGTTTTTTAAGTTGAAGAGTCTCCTGAAGAAATAATATATGAAGAAAAAGCATCCATAACCATTGGTAGAAAAGTGACTCCCCCCGTTGAAGGTATATCTATTAAAATTTAGATTTTCTTAAATCTCTTGAAAGTTCCTATTAGAAATACGAAAGTATTTACAGGGTGACATTCCTTCTTGACATTATAGTCAAAAGCATGTATTTGGCTTCTTCATTTTTAAAATAGCTGTATTTCCTTTGAAGTAGCATTTGGGTCATTAATCTGATTGTTCTTAATGGTAATTACAAAATCCAAAAGATACAGTTTGCCGAGGCAAAACTGGGAGAATTGCTTTGGATCCTCAAATGGTAACCCAATATTAAATTTTAAAAATTATCTCATTTGCCATCAACATATGCAGAAAAGTAGTTAATAGAAAGTATAATAAAATAGAAATATTATCTCTTTTTCTATGTAAGTGAATTTGTATGAATTATAGTTTTTTATCTTTGTAACTGTAATCTTTACACCTATGTGAAATTCTTATGGGTCTTTGTGAAGAACCTTACATTACAGTTTCATATCCTTTGTCAACATTCTTTAAAGAACATGAAATCGAAAAGTATGTTGAGCCTGAAGAACCTATCCCTGAACCACAGCCAGAAGAAATACCAGTACAAGGTATTCAATTAATTGGACTGAAATCTTCATCATCATATTCTTCATTTATATATATATGTTTTATGTTGCGCTGCATGTAGAGTAGGTCTCTGCATCTGTATGTAAGTTATTCTGTTTTAAATGTACATCTGATTCTTATGTATCCCTGTAACTTGTGCTATTTATCTCATGTCAATGTGGCTTATATGTACGCTTCGTTTGTTTTTATTAGTGCCTTTGCTGTATTTCTCATCATCTGTGTACCATGTTGGTATTTTTATGTTTTATGTTGGACACTTTTATGTTTTATGTTTTATGTTGGACAGCAAACTTTTTACTTCATTAATATTTTTAAATTTCTACTGAATATACTGTATATCCACATAATGAATAATATATACATATACTAATGCTCCTGAAATACTCTTTCAAGAACCTGAACCTGAAAAGAAGGTTATTGAGAAACCAAAATTCAAACCAAAGCCCCCAGCTCCTTCTCCTGCTCCACCTAAGGAAGATGTGAAGGAGAAAATGTTCCAACTTAAAGGTATAAAATGCCACTTACAACATTTTATTAACTGGCTCTCTGGTCGTCTGAAAATGGTGCTTGCAAGAAATGTATTACTTTTAAAAGTGTGTACTTTCAGACATGATTAGGCTGTGGGAAATGTATAGAAACTTGTGCTGCTTGGAGTGCCTTGCCAGGCCATGCCTTCTGCTCCAAATGTGCATCAGATAGTGCATCATTGTTAGCTTCAGCCTACATATCTACCCAACTAACTTTCTTATGCAGAGAAGAGTTTTCTGATTTTAAAGCCTGATTGCTTTAGGATCTTATGCATGTGGAATGTAAAACTTCACAAGATATTTTTAATATTGCAGTAACAAATTTATACAAAAGCCAAAACTTTGTTCTTAAGGAATTTCATGGCTGATATGTGCACATATACCAACAAGGCATATATATGAATGACCTGTCACTGCTCCTCCACTTTTTTTTTCTTCTACAACTTAATAAAAGCCCAGTCATGTTCTGTGGTTGTCCTCAATAGAGCCAGTGCTTATGGATACATTTGATATCCAACATCTCTTCCCATTGTTAAACTTCTCCTTATTTCTTTTGCATTCAGATTTTTCTTTGAAATGATGCAACATTACTTACTTTTCAATAACATCTTTAAAAGCAAAAACAAACTGGCAAAAGTATATTATTCTTTTTGTTTTAGTAAAATGTTGTCTTATTTGTGGTGTCATGAGATTTCCCAACCTAAAATTATCTAGTTATAACCTTAGATGAGCACATGTACACCAGAATCTACCAGAGTAAGACTACTTCTAGGGCTTCTTGATCCTCTACAGCACTTCTGGCCTCTACGGGGAACCTCAGAATTTTAAGTCAGATATGGAAAAAATGGGCACTTTTTAAAAGGCTACCAATGTGTTGATTGATGCTTCATGAGAACACACACTAAATACATTTCTCTTAATGTAAAATTTATACTCAAAGGAAATTTTCTTTTTCCTTCAAATAAACAAAAATTATCTTTCTTCTCAGCCAGACTTTAATTTACTATCAACTTTGGAGTGAAACTGCAGTCTGTTTTCATGGTTTGAATGCTTCTTATATATTCTTTGGTGGCTGTTCTTGGCTGTCATTAATGCTTTTGGGCTATTAGTAAAGCTTGGTTTTCATTCTTGGAGCAAGTATGAAATAATTTACTTTAGTTTTGTCTAAATGTACAAATAATAAAAGCAAGATCGTATTCTTTAAAGCTGTTCCGAAGAAGAAAGTTCCAGAAAAACCTGAGGTTCCAGAAAAAGTGGAGCTTACACCTCTGAAAGGTATTTCAGCTGGAAAATGCATTCATATGCAGTATCCTTTCATCTGACTCTTTGCTCAGTCCTGTCTTCTAGACTGTTCTCTTTTTTGAAATAATCACAATAGCCTCATTCTTTTCTTATATTTTTGTAGCTTCATGGCCCTGGCTAATGAGTGTTGCTTGCTTTGTCTTTCATCAATTTCATACAGTGTATGGATAGATATTGTTTCTCTTTGTCTCATCTACATGTCTTCTTGCATTTTCCTATCAAATTTTGATGGTTAGCTGAAATTAATATCAGGATACATCTTAAGTTAAAATGCTAAGAGCTAGTAACCAAAACTTTGGAATTTCACCTTTTAGAACAACAGTATTTTAGCCAGCGTTATAAGCACTAAAAACAAGTCATGTCCTCTTTCTATCTATGAAGATAATTCATGGGGATTTTCTAGTGACTTTACTGTTGCTCTCTTTTCAACAACTCCAAGACATTTTTTCAGGTGGACAGATCTTACATTTTAGAGAAATTTGATTATCAGTGTGGGTCATTTTTCAAACTTTATTTTTTTTTTGAATAATATTTTTTTCTATCTAAACTTAGACCCTAAAGAAACATAAATGAATCATAAAAATCTAAAAACCATTTATTTAAAATAAAATTGGTAATTTTTTTAGTAAGTATAGTGGATAGCAGAGTTTTCTGTTTAAGTAATCAACACATCCACACCCAGAAATTGAATCTGCTCTTGATTTACTCTAGAATCGTGGAAAATCACCCACTTGAATATGCATTTCCTGATTTATAAAATGAGGATTACAAAATAATGTTACCATGCTTAATAACTAGTAAAGTATTTTTGCAAAGCCACTTCCAAACATTAAAATGACATGAAATAACATCTATTGATTTTTAAGATAATAGTTATAATAGTGTTCTGCACCTGAGTCTCAAATGTCAATAAGATCTTAAAAATAATGTGGAGACACAATGCACAGATATATTTTTATTATGTCCATTATATAAATATTATATAAATATTATGCCATTCCAACTCACGTTAATTAGAGGCATAGTCATCTCTCCAGTTTTGATTAATGAAAACAATTATTATACATTGAGATTATTGGTAATTCTAAAATATTATTGAAGGCCAACATGATTTATAATATATTAAAAAATTAATGTTTGTGAAATTCTACTTAAAGTACTTAACAGAAAAGTTTTTAAATGAAATATATATTTGCCTTTTGTATTTTAAATTTTGAAGTAAGAAGCAAGGTTATCTTTATCACATTAAATAAAACTATCTAATG
The DNA here is from genome assembly GCA_030015415.1 of Cynopterus sphinx. NCBI lineage: Eukaryota > Metazoa > Chordata > Mammalia > Chiroptera > Pteropodidae > Cynopterus > Cynopterus sphinx. Next base: position 166,147,419 of record CM057379.1, on the reverse strand, counting down.
AATTACAAATGTCTTGTTTAAAGCACCAAATGGGAAATTTTATAGAAATATTTAAGGAATTATGATAACATATGATGAGTAAATGATGTAACATTACATGATACAAATAATGTTTTAAATCAGATTTTAATTGATATCAATAGAGAGATAAAGAGGTTCAATGATCACTGTTTTTCTTTTTTTTCCATTTACATCTATGAGGGCTATTGTAGTAATAGGAGGCCTCTCTACATAATAACAGTGTGCACTATGCCTAATATTCACTAAAGATGCAAAAGGGGATTAATTTAGAATTCCTTGGGTCTATTTTACTCTAAATTCAAGAGAATTCTCTTATTCATTAAAAATAAGCTCCAACACCAGCTTTGGAATTCTATAGGTTCATAATTTTAAGTTAGTATTATTTCAAAAGCAGACAGTAAGGATACTTCTCTTCAGTTAAGAAAATGAGATATGGCCCTTTCCCAACATCAAGGTCACAAACCAGATCTCTTAATTTTCTTCTCTCTTCAGTGGAGAAGATTTAATAATGACAGTAACACCTACCAATATCATTTCAATGTAATTAACGGTTGGGGAGATACCAATGTAGATTTGGGCAATCTACAATTGTAAATTGAGGCAAAGACACTGTCAAGAACTCTGTATTTGATGAAAGATTTATAAAGTTATTATAGAACAGCATCTTCTATACACTCATTTAAGATTAATATATTTGCCTGCACTTAATGCAATTGAATTTCATCACAAGGTTATATGAACTATTGCAGAGGAAATAACTTGAAGTGTAATATTTGCTTTTAAATACTGTGATATTTGTATATGACAAAAATTATTGCTTATGCATTGTAGTTAACTAGCTGTGAAAGGGACACTTTTGTTGTTGAAATTTAGTTTTTGTATGAATTCACTTAAAATTTGAAATCATATTCTTTTAAGTGCCTGGAGGTGAAAAGAAAGTTCGCAAATTACTTCCTGAACCTAAACCTCAGCCAAAGGAAGAAGTTGTTCTCAAAAGTGGTATAGTATTTTTCAACCATTACATCAGCTTTAAACACACAAAACATAGACTTAAAAGCTTACAAAATGTTTCTGTCCCTTGCTTTTCTTTAATTAGATTCCCTATTTATCAAAATGAATTTGTAGTGGCATTGAAAAATAAGGTTATTATTTTTCTATAGTTTTTAAAAGAAGACAGAAATTTTGTAAGTGTTCACAGAATGCAAATTAACAGACAGAACTAAATTGATACTATTCTAAACTAAAAACAATGGCCATCGGTGTAATTTTCATGATGGAATTATGTAGTAAAATACACTAAACCTATTAAATACTCTAAATTACACCAAGCTATTTAAGCCTAAATTCACTATTAAGTTTTAAAGTATGACACAAGATCACCACAACTAACAAATAACATTTTTAAAAAATTGAGCATTTTTCTAGTATGTTACATAGATAAGATCTTACCTTTCTACTAATAAGATGTTAAAGAATTAGAAGCAAGATACTTAAATGAAGAATCAAGTTCTAGCTTTGTCTTCACATAGAATTACTGATCTCCAGGCTACATTTCTTTAGATATCTTCATTTCAGTAAACTTTGTGCTTTTTAAAATACTCTTCGTTAAATTACAACATGAATTGTGCTTAGAATTTGCTGTTAATCAAATTATTCATTTTGTATTTGGGTCATTACTGCCATAGACTTGTCTCTGAATAGACTATATAGATATAAAATGACTCTGTATTCTAAATCAACATAACAACCTTTGATTTAAAAAAAAAAACATTTTTTGTATAAATGCAGTGCAGGTTGCATGTTTTTCATTTTCCTTGCTTTGTACATTATTTGTGTTTGTCAAGCATATTCAACATCTTCATTTGTTTGTCTTGGTTTACATATAAACCTTTTTGTCTTTTAAGTTCTAAGAAAGAGGTCTGAAGAAGAAGAACCTAAAGTAGAACCTAAAAAAGTAGAAAAAATTAAAAAACCTGCAGGTAGGAATCTCAGTAACAATTTGTGAAACTATTTTTTAATAATATGGACATTTACCAAAAGGTTTATCTTGTAAACATAAGTGGAGTCAAACATAAACATAGCTTCATATTTCATCTGTGTTTTTCATTGTCTGCTTTCTGTTGAAATATTTTTGTAGCAATTCTCAAATTCATTCATGTATTTCTCTGCACTTCACTATTATTATTACTTTGCTATTTAAGTTCTTCCAGTAGAAATGATTGTCAGCAAATGTTTCATAAAATTTTGGGGCTTTTAAGTGGGTTGATTTTTGTCATTAGCCTGTTATCAAAGGGTGTATTTATTGGGAACATTTATGTAAGTGATTTAGAAAGGGAGAGCTATTGGAATTAGGGAAGAAATGGATGGAATAAGAAAAAGAAAAATAAATTAAGGCAGAGTCAAGAAGCAAAATAGAAATTAATTGATAGAATATAGGATTTTTTTAAAGACCATCAATTGATCTTTGAAAAACAAATTTTTGATTTAATTATATCAGTTAATTTCTAAATAGTCAAATCTTAAAATAACACTAGAAAATAATCTTATTATTCTAAAGTGCCAGAACCACCTCCAAAAGCTGTTGAAGAGGTTGAAGCACCTCCGGCTACAGTTACAAAAAGGGAAAAGAAAGTTCCTGAACCAGCAAAAGGTATAAATTTAACTGTCACTTTCTTAATTGTCTCCAAAAATGCAAATATGCATCATTTAAAATGTCATTACAATGGCCTTAAGATTTGTACAGGTGACTTTAATCTGGTCAGCTTAATTTTCTTTACCATTTCATTCTCATGTGCAATTGGCTAATGATCACCACTTTGTTAAACAAACGACTAAGTTTTAAACACTAGAAAAAAACATATTTATGAGCAGTAAGATGAATAACAACATTAGAACCAATAAAATTGCCTTACTATGTTACCTAGATATTTTGCTTAAAATGCAAATAAACATACATCAAATTCTTCACTTGGTGACTATATGTGTGTACATTCTAATAACTTCCAAGACATGTTAAATCTGACCAATTTGAGTTTGACTTTGTGAAAAACTTCAAAAATGCTGTGATGACCTGCTTATTTCTGTGAATTATTTTAGTGCCTGAAATAAAGCCAGCAATACCTCTCCCTGGTCCTGAGCCAAAAGCAAAGCCTGAACCAGGTAAGCTGGCTTATCCTCAATATCAACAGCATATTCCTTTCATATTTTACACAAATTTTGAGTAATTTTTAAGAAAAAGTCAGTATGCAGCAAATGACTTCTACTGTACCCATATATTATAACATTAAATATATTAGAATATGTAGAATATATTATATGGAGATTATATTACAGTTAGAATATATTATTATCTGAAGAACTAGTTATTTGAAGATCTTAAAGTTACATGGCAAAGAGGCCACCAAAATAGGTCTTAGGAAGTGACCAATACCTACATTAATGCAATGGCATCTCTCTACAGAAGTGAAAACAATCAAACCACCTCCCGTGGAGCCTGCTCCAACCCCCATCACTGCGCCAGTAACAGTACCAGTAGTTGGAAAGAAAGCAGGTATTTATTCTGTAGTCTTCTTGTTGCTCGTTTGTTTTGATGGCTCAACAGAAGTATTCATACTTGAATAATATTTAAGTCCTCATTATCTTGAAACTAGGCATCATTTCAAATGTGCAGAGTTTATAAATTCTTGATTAAATTTTCTCCATCTGCTATTCTTTACCAGTGTAATCTCTCACCCAACTGGTGCATGTTGTGTTTTGTTTGGATGGAGCACTCATATAATACACCGTTTCTTTATATGCTTTTGATATTAAGTGAGGAATATGTTCAAAGCTGATAGAAACTGAGGAGTCAGACACTCTCTAAGAACATACATACAAGATTCCCATGGAGTTTCAGATTTCCCACATGCCCTGTAGGAATCATTTCTCAATTTTTTTAAAAGACTGCACATTGGAATAATGAAAAAGTTCTGGAAATGTAAAACGCTGATTGTTGCATAACTTTGTGAATGTACTTAATACAACCAAATCATACACTTAAAAATGGTTAAGATAGTAAATTTTATGTTAGGTATATTTTGCCACAATAAAAAGGAAGACTGCATATTTCAGCCTTTAAATCTGTATAAGAATTTAGATCAATAATCATTTTCTTAAATGTACTGAGTGGTATAACTATCTCCAGTACAAACTTAAGATGCTATTAGTAGTTCACAACTTAAGTGATATTATCAAAATTAAAATGATTTGAAGTATATTGATCATTACTAAATACACACCATAACTAATTTGATCCTTAGCTATTTACTTAATCTCTTTAAATTTTAATTCCTAGTCTATAAAATCAGAATAATAATTATATCTGCCTTGTAGGATTATTGTGAGGATTAAATGAATGCAAAACACTTAGCACAGTGCCTGGTATATAGTAAGCCCTATAGAAGTATTTGAGTTTTATTGTTTAATAACATGAGTCGATATATTATGTTCTTTGGTTATAGTGTAATTTTAATGTTTATGTTATTATAGTTTATCACTGATATTTATGTTTTGGCATTATTCTTTTAAACTTTTATAATTCAATGTAATTTTTTTATTCAGAAAAAGTGCCATTGAGCTAATTAAATGTGTGTAAAAATTAAGCTTTTCTTGCATCTTCAAGAGTTGAAGCTACAAAACTGCTCCTACAGTTTATACTGCTCCTGCATTTATAGTTGAATTAAACTCCAAATGTAAGAACTGCCTTGCTTCTGCCTTAGTTCATTGTCTAATTAAGAGAAAATTTCAAAGGAATCATATATATGTACATGTAGGCCCTTTTTTTTTTTTAGTGTTGTTGCCTACACTGATTTCTTATTGACGAAAGCTTACTTCCTTGGTTCACAGAACCAACGCACACATAAACATATAAAATACTTTGCATATTTAGGCAAGAGTAAAACTCTTCCTCACAAAGCAAGAGAATGCCTTCCAGAAATGGAAGAATAAAAGCACTTATTAAAATAATTTTTTAATCCTAAGAACGTTGACAATATAGCTTTATCACATCATTGTCTGAATATGCCTTCTTGGTAATATCAAAAATATCTGCTATAAATATCTTTTCTCCATAGAAGCCATATAAATAAAGCCAGTTCTTTTTTATGTGTTCTACTTATTATAAAGAGCTTGACTCACCTAACATAGCTTATGAAGCATGAAATAAATATAAAAGTTGCTTAAATGCTGAATTTTCTCTTTATTTCAGAAGCTAAAACACCTAAAGAGGAGGCTGCCAAACCTAAAGGTCCCATAAAAGGTAAGATTCATTTTCTGTGCCTGAATTATAACCTATTGTATCCCTATACCTTAGTGAATGTATAGGGATACATTTAGGGAATGTATAAAGTGCAAAGGGAAACTATATTGAAAGGTAACTTTACATTCAAAGGGGAAAATTCAAAATTTATAACATTTGCTATTCCTAATTGATTCTGCTAAAACTAGTATGTCTTCTGATATTTCAAGTAATACACCTCTAAGGTTATTCAAGTATATATAACCAATTATATTTTAACATAATGAACTCTATAAGTTCTTAGCTTCATTCTTCATATACATGATATTTATACATGACAGATAAAGTAATTAGTCATTAATCAGGACATTTTATACTTGGGTTTAAAAACTTGAGAAAATGAAGGGCATTTATTATTCATGCCATCTCATATTCCTGTCTGGAAGAAGGCAGTATAAATTCAATTGACCTTTCAATTACCTAGTCTTTAATTTTCTGTTCTTGTCTTGTAGTTGTTCTATCACTGGTTTTATCCAGCAGACAGTCAAGTATGCACTTTCTGACCCTTATGGAAATGCCAAATCAAACTTTAATTTTATTTTAAAATAGGTGTAGCCAAAAAGACACCTTCACCAATAGAAGCTGAAAGGAAAAAGTTAAGACCAGGCAGTGGTGGGGAGAAACCTCCTGATGAAGCTCCATTCACCTACCAGCTAAAGGCTGTGCCACTAAAGTTTGTGAAAGAAATCAAAGACATTGTCTTGACTGAAGCAGAGTCAGTTGGCTCTTCTGCCATCTTTGAATGTTTAGTCTCCCCTTCCACTGCAATTACAAGCTGGATGAAAGATGGTAGCAACATTCGTGAGAGCCCAAAGCACAGATTCATCGCAGATGGTAAAGACAGAAAGCTGCATATCATTGATGTTCAACTTTCTGATGCTGGCGAATACACCTGTGTTTTACGTTTGGGAAATAAAGAAAAAACGTCCACAGCTAAGCTGATTGTAGAAGGTAATTTCCAGTCTCCTGAATATGGTCCATATTCAACATTAACACGATAAACCTGAGTAGTAACTTTTATTGTAATTTAGAAAAGACCTCGTATTTCTTCGAAAATATAGTATGTATTGAAAAATCTTTGCAGATTTTTAACACTGAAATTCTCCACAGAACTTCCTGTGCGTTTCGTAAAAACACTTGAAGAGGAAGTCACGGTAGTCAAAGGACAGCCATTGTACTTAAGCTGTGAGTTAAACAAAGAGCGCGATGTGGTCTGGAGGAAGGATGGGAAGATTTTGGTGGAAAAACCTGGCAAAATTGTACCCGGGGTCATTGGCTTGATGCGGGCCCTGACCATCAATGATGCAGATGACTATGACGCTGGCACATACACAGTTACTGTGGAAAACGCCAACAACCTGGAATGTTCATCCTGTGTAAAAGTAGTAGGTTAGTACTTTGTGTGAAAATTTCGTTCTGCTTAATATTATGCTAAGGAAGGAGAAGAGAGAATTTTAGTTTCTAGTATTAGAATGTCAGCAGTCTTGTACCTTATCTGAGACGGTGAATATCAATAACTCATAGCAAATTAATCATGTCCAGTTTTGAAAGGTTTTTTCTATTTCTGAAATTGACCAAGGAAGTTACTTATATTGCTTTTTCAGATCATAATTATTTTTCTGACCTCGTTTTCATACAGAAGTCATAAGAGACTGGCTGGTGAAACCCATACGAGATCAACATGTGAAACCCAAGGGGACGGCTGTTTTTACCTGTCATATAGCAAGGGATACTCCAAACATTAAGTGGTTCAAGGGCTACGATGAAATCCCCTGGGAACCAACTGACAAGACTGAGATAGTAAAAGAGGGAAACCATGTATACCTCAAAATTAAGAATGCTGTGCCAGAAGACATTGATGAATATGCAGTGGAAATTGAAGGGAAAAGATACCCTGCAAAGCTGACACTTGGAGGTATAAAAATTTTACCTTTTATTCTAAAAAGTAGATTTTCTGTGTACATATGGGGGTGGGAGGGAAACCATTGAAAGCAAAGCATTGTTAAACTATTTAAAGCATTATCATATTTCATTCTTGACCAATACAGATCGTGAGGTTGAATTGCTTAAACCAATAGAGGACGTTACCATTTATGAAAAAGAAAGTGCAAGCTTTGATGCAGAAATCTCAGAAGAAGACATTCCTGGACAATGGAAACTGAAGGGAGAACTTCTAAGGCCCTCACCTGTGAGTAATTCTCATTTAAGTTGTCAGTCATATAAAATAACTACTTTCTGTATTCAAGTTTGACATTCAGATTTGGTTCCATAATGACAGAGTTACTTTAGTCTCAAAGGGGAAGAAGTTTGATGCACTGTCTGTAGACCGCTTGGTCATTTAGAAGAAAAATTATGACATAACATTTTTACTTACTTTTATCAGTAGTAATTTTTTAAACTTTATAGAAATCTATATCTGAACCATTTCTCCTCTAAGGAATTTATCTCATTTAAATGCTTAATAAAACTATTGTTTTTCAGACTTGTGAAATCAAAGCAGAAGGTGGAAAACGCTTCTTAACTTTGCACAAAGTCAAACTGGACCAAGCTGGTGAAGTCCTGTACCAAGCACTGAATGCAGTTACAACTGCCATTCTGACAGTAAAAGGTATGGGCTTTTAGAACTCAAGGAGTGAGCTCAACTTCATTTCATGTCTCTCTGCATTCTGAAAAATCTCATTCTTACTATTCGATTTTCAGAAATTGAGCTTGACTTTGCTGTGCCACTGAAGGATGTCACTGTTCCAGAAAGGCGACAGGCTCGATTTGAATGTGTCCTCACTCGAGAGGCAAATGTTATATGGTCTAAAGGACCTGATATAATCAAGGCATCTGACAAGTTTGACATCATTGCTGATGGAAAGAAACATATTCTTGTAATCAATGATTCTCATTTTGATGATGAAGGTGTCTATACTGCTGAGGTGGATGGCAAGAAGACCTCAGCACAATTATTTGTTACAGGTTAGAGCTGATGAGATCTGATTATAACATCCCATATTTAGGCACACAATTTTATGACTTTAAAGATAGAACACCGTTTTCTAAGAGCTACAAGTGACAACTGGCACCATGACTTTACTTTTACATTGCCACCAAAACAACCCCATTTTTCTTGATGGAGAGTAGCTCCATTTGAAAAGATGAATAAATAAATGCCACGTGAAATCCTTTTTACCCAGGCAAACTAGAGTGGAATATTTCTGAAGGTAAATTGTTTTCTGAGCATATTATCTATACTTGCATTGTAGGTATAAGACTGAAATTCATATCACCTCTTGAAGATCAAACAGTGAAAGAAGGTGAAACAGCAACATTTGTTTGTGAACTTTCCCATGAAAAAATGCATGTAGTCTGGTTCAAAAATGATGCCAAACTCCACACAAGCAGAACTGTGCTCATCTCATCTGAGGGCAAGACTCACAAATTGGAAATGAGAGAAGTGACACTGGATGATATATCCCAGATAAGAGCTCAAGTTAAGGACCTGAGCTCCACAGCCCACCTAAAAGTCTTAGGTAAATGTGACTGACTATAACTAGATAGCCAGTTTTTAGAGTGGGTAGTAGCTAAATATTTTGCAATCTGTAACTCTTTGGTAGACTTTCATTTTCACATTAGTCTGATTATCTGCTGAATATCTTTTACAGAGGCTGATCCCTACTTCACTGTGAAATTACATGACAAAACTGGAATTGAAAAGGATGAGATTATCCTGAAGTGTGAAGTGAGCAAAGACGTACCAGTGAAATGGTTCAAAGACGGCGAAGAGATTGTACCTTCACTCAAACACTCTATCAAGTCGGATGGCCTGCACCGCATCTTAAAAATCAAAAAGGCAGAACTTAAAGATAAAGGCGAATATGTATGTGACTGTGGCACAGACAAGACAAAAGCGAATCTTAATGTTGAGGGTGAGTTGCTCAAAACTTTTAAATTTACCCTATCTGAACCTGCAGTTTACTTGTTCAGTCATTCTAACAAAGCTTGGTATAATTTCAGCTCGACTAATAAAAGTGGAAAAACCTTTGTATGGAGTAGAATTGTTCGTTGGTGAAACAGCTCGCTTTGAAATTGAACTTTCCGAGCCAGATGTTCATGGCGAGTGGAAGTTAAAAGGAGAGCCTTTAACTGCATCCCCTGTAAGTCAAGATTACCTGCTCATACATGTGGAGCCTTGTTTGTTTAGGGTGAAAAAGATATGTTCTGCTATGAAATCTTTTGAAGATTTGTAGGAATAACTGGTTATGAAAATGATGTTTTTCTTTCTCTTCTAATCCTCACTTCAAACAGGACTGTGAAATCATTGAGGATGGGAAGAAGCATATTCTGGTCCTTTATAACTGCCAGCTAGATATGACAGGAGAGGTGTCCTTCCAGGCTGCCAATGCTAAATCTGCAGCCAATCTGAAAGTGAAAGGTATGTTCAGCCTGTCCACTAACCTTTTGTATTTTCTTTGCAAGATTTCCTACAAGACCCTGAATTGATCAGGGGTCATGAATGGAAGCTTATTCTGGTTTCATCCATACCATCTTTTCCTTTCAGAATTGCCACTTATCTTCATCACACCTCTCAGTGATGTTAAAGTCTTTGAGAAAGATGAGGCTAAATTTGAGTGTGAAGTCTCCAGGGAGCCCAAAACATACCGTTGGCTGAAAGGAACCCAGGAAATAACAGGTGATGACAGATTTGAGCTTATAAAAGATGGTACTAAGCATTCAATGGTGATCAAATCAGTTGCTTTTGAAGATGAAGCCAAATACATGTTTGAAGCTGAAGATAAGCACACAAGTGGCAAACTAATCATTGAAGGTGAGTATTTTCATCGACAAACCACCTTTAAATTTTTTTTTACCTTTTTTTCCCCCCTTCTTAAAGCACTAGAATTAATGAGCTTGCTTTTTTGTCTTGATAGGAATCCGGCTTAAATTCCTTACTCCACTTAAGGATGTAACAGCCAAAGAGAGGGAAAGTGCTGTGTTTACTGTGGAGCTGTCCCACGACAACATCCCAGTGAAATGGTTCAAGAATGACCAGCGCCTGCATACCAGCAAGGTGGTCTCAATGCACAATGAGGGGAAAACTCATTCAATTACATTCAAAGACCTCACTCTTGATGATACCTCTCAAATTAAAGTAGAAGCTATGGAGATAAGTTCAGAAGCTAAACTCACTGTGCTTGGTAGGTACTTTTTTCAATTTAATTTATTGCACTAGATTCAGGAGAAATCTGTGAAGTACCTAGTATTTAAATAGTCTTCCAATTATTCTATTGCATAAAGCACCCTGTCCTTAAGAAACTATCATGTTATCAGGCTTATTTTTAAAATATTTTGTCTAAAAATATGAGAATTTAAAGTAATAAAGACTCAGGCTTACTAAAGAGCCAGATAAAATCATAATTAAAACCTCAATTATTGAGCCCTGTCATGTTTAAAATAAGGATATAAAAACTTTCTACCTTCTCACTTTATCAAAATTATTTCAGAAAAATGTTTTTTAAGTTTTTAATATGAGAGGAAACACAGAACATGATTAATAAACCTCATTGTTTTCCCTAACCCCTTAACATCAAGAAGGTTACATATGAAGTTTAACATATATAGAAACTATTACAGGCAAACCATTCATTGATATTAAGAAAAACTAATCATGTGAATCTAAAAGCATAAAGGTAAATAAAACATAATAGATTTGCTAAGAAATTAGAAATTTAGCCAAATAATGAAGGAGCACATAATTATGTTTGAAGGTAAATTTTATAGTATCTTTCAAACTACTGTTAATAATACTTCAAAATATAAAACAGATGGATTAGATCTTGATAAATCCATGCATTTCTTCCCTTGCTAACATTTAGAGAACTTCCGAACATAATAAATGAGTGAGATTTTGGTACAGTTTTAACACAATTTGGTACAGAACTCTGTGAGCTGCCTCTTGAGCTCTACAAGAGATTTTCTTTTCCCTAAGTGGTTAATGAAATTTTTTCACTTACATTTTACTTGCAGAGGGAGATCCATACTTTACAGGAAAGCTTCAAGATTATACTGCTGTAGAGAAAGATGAAGTGATTCTACAGTGTGAAATTAGCAAAGCGGATGCCCCAGTGAAGTGGTTTAAGGATGGAGAGGAAATAAAGCCATCTAAAAATGCTATTATTAAGGCAGATGGCAAGAAGCGCATGCTAATCCTAAAGAAAGCCTTGAAATCAGATATTGGACAGTATACCTGTGACTGTGGGACAGATAAGACCTCAGGAAAGCTTGACATTGAAGGTGAGAAAATTTCCATGAGTTACACTTTTGAAGCTGTTGGGATTATTTCTGGCAGGGGCTAATGACACATTACTGACCCTTCACTTTTCTAGATCGGGAAATTAAAATGGTGCGACCCCTATACAGTGTGGAGGTGATAGAGACTGAGACGGCCCGTTTTGAAACTGAAATCTCTGAAGATGATATCCATGCCAACTGGAAGCTCAAGGGAGAGGCACTACTCCAAACACCTGTAAGGCTATTTCTGAACTTGTCAACACTTAGAGGAGCTGTGTGAAATAGAAAAGGACAGGCAAAAAGCCAGAGTGCACACAGGGCATTTAAAACATGAGTTCGTATTCTCTGTCAGACCTTCAGCCACAGAGAGATGTTAGGGTCTCTGAATGGGCTCAGACAGCAACAGTTGCATTGTTTTTGTTCCAGCATAGTGGGTATAAGTGTAGGTATTTGGCGATGCTGTCAATTGGTTCAGAACTATATAACTAAAATAAACATTGTTTTCATGGTGGTACATGTAAGCTTAACTTCACACACAAAAAAGTTCAGAGTTATATAAAGTCTCACCAGTTTATTAATAGCATTCCTTTAAGATATCACACCCTCATAAACAATCTCAGTGAAAATTATTTCCTACGAAACTTTTTCTCTCTTTCGGTGCAGGATTGTGAGATCAAGGAAGAAGGCAAAGTGCATGTGCTTATTTTGCACAACTGCCGCCTGGATCAGACTGGTGGGGTGGATTTCCAAGCTGCCAATGTTAAATCTAGTGCTCACCTCCGAGTAAAACGTAAGTATTGCACGCTTCTGCTGAATTTTCAGTATACACTTTTGCAGAAAGTGAATGTGAGTGAAATTAATTGGAATTATTAATTAAGAAAAAAATATTATGAAAGTATGGAAACTGGCTTTCTTGTATTTACTTCTTTGACATCTTCATACATATATGTCATAATCTTTCCATTTGAACAAAAGAAATTTAAACAAGTCCAGTTTTCCTATTTTGTAATCCTTTCATTCAGAGTAGATATACACACTATAAGGATCTAGCTAAGAAATTTAACCCTGATAGACCACATTCTTCAAGTGGCTGTTCAGCTATAGCACTATAAAGAAAAACTTTGCTGAGTGGGCATATCAGTCTCAAGAAGGGAGGCCGAGAGCATTTGGCTAACATTTTTTGGAAGGTGCAAAGTGTTTGATGGCTAAGAACAGGCTATGTGATTGAGAGGCCCTTGTCCTCTCCCAATCAGAGTCTTAGTTATTTTGGAAGTCACATACCTTATGTAGCAAGAGGAACTTGACACCTGGCAGGGAGACAAATGCAGCACAAATTTCTCACTGACCTTGTAGATCAGAACGAAAGGGCCCCTACAAATACCCACTCTCTGGCCACCAGCTCTCCCCTTCTCAGCACCAGTGGCCATGTTCACATGGGAGCTAAAATTGTGGCCAGTTCTGTGGCTCCTTTTTTCTTGAAGAAAGCAACCATAAGGATTAACAACTGAGTCTGTATGTATTCTTTTGGAATTACAAAATGAGTAATCTAGAGCTATTTCCTTTCTCTCGCAAAGCACGAGTAATTGGTCTTCTGAGGCCTCTGAAGGATGTCACAGTGACTGCAGGGGAAACAGCCACATTCGACTGTGAACTCTCTTACGAGGATATCCCAGTAGAATGGTATCTCAAAGGGAAGAAACTGGAGCCCAGCGATAAGGTAAAAAGCAGGCATGTGGTTGTTTTGTTTTGCCCTTTTTCCCTCAATTTCTTCTGTCTTTACTTGTATGTTCCCTATTCTTTGTTCTTTCTTATGTCCCTTCCACTCCCTTCCCCTTTCTCTATACTACTCTAGTTTGATTTCTGCTGAAACTGTAAAGCAGTTTCTTCACATTTTTGTTTGGTTAAACCTGGTGATGTTTTTATTGAAATGGAAATAAAAAATTAAATTATAATCAGTTGTTAGTTTTTTGAAGAAAAGGCAAACACTCATTAGCTATCAGTGATAGTTTGATTAACTGGAAGACAGGAAGAATCAGAAAGACTTGAATGCACTGCAATAACAAAGCACGAAAAAGTTTTGTGACTAATTCTCCCCATGCTATCCAGTGTTCTGCATAGAAGGGGATTAAGAGGAGAGGATTGAAATTCCATTTCAGGCAGTTGATGGAGGAGCCGAGATAACTTCTAGGCAGATTTGCTCTTTAAGCATTTTTCCAAAGCTATTTTTAACCCTCAAGGACTTTGAACTGTGCAAATTCTGGAATGCAAGTGGACTATTTAAAGTGCAACTGATGGTACTGACAAGAAAGAGGGCGCTGTGGTTATCTATATATATGAACAAATATACTTTAACGAGTTTTAGGAAATAACAAGCTCCTAGTATTAGCTTTTCTATGCCCAAGATTTACCCATAAGTAAAAACCAAGGTAATTTTTTTGGTAAGCCTAAAATATAATTGATCTAAATGGGGTTATGTATTTTGCCCCTCAACCAATGTGTGTGTTTAAATTACCTTGACAATTCATCATTAATTTTGAATTTTTGAAATACAATATATAGAAAATGTCCAACATGGGTTGAAAATAAAGCACAGAGAAGTTCATTGTTCTCTGACATTTTTTTCCTCAGTATTTTAGAAATAATATAGAAAGTGCCATCAACAAACACTTGGATACAAATCAAACCTTTAAGACTTACAGGAATATAATTAACAAGGAATCAGTTTAACAAAGAGCCACAAAGTTGATTGAAGTATTAGAAGGCAAATGCCTTTGAACAACTGCTCTAAAACAAACAAACAAAAGCTAGTACTCTACCTGAGTGATTAAAGTGTTAATACAGTAACAGCCACCTGGGAGATAAAGACAAGAATCACCAATGGGTCTCTTGTTTTACCAAGAATAGAAAAAGCAGCCATATGCTCACATTGTAGCATGACAATTAACTTACATATGTGAAAACATCCCTTACAGTAAGATCTAAATATTGAACTGGGTAATGAAAGAATCTCTACCTTCAAAGTTTGCTCTCTTGAAATGTACATTCGTCCTATTAAGTATGGTTTAATTGCTTTGATGTCTAAAGGCAGAGATTCGGTTGACTTTTTAAGATCCTTTCTTGATCCGTAAATTTGTAATTCAAAAATTGCTTAAGGACAAATGATATTATTCTTTTGCTACTAAATATCTCTTGGTAAAATGAGAGCTTTTTATTAAAGGAGCAGCCTCACTAGTTTTAATCTAAAAATTGTTTTAACTTAAAATGTAGACTCATAAAAATCTTATTCACATTTCTTTTACTTAGAAAAGATACGTATGTTTCCCATTGTCAGTAAACTATTTCTTGAGTTAAAACGGATCACCTTACTATGATTCTAAATAAGGCTTCTTTGTGTCTTTCTTGGCACAGGAATTTTAATCCTTTAGCCACCCAAAATACTTCAGCCTCTTATCAGTTTCCTCTTCTACTACTTAAATGTCCCTTTTTAAAACGAATTTAAACATAAACCAAGAAGTAATGAAGTCATTGTATTACATTTTTCAAGTTTTGTTTGAATTAAATCCATCAGAACAAACCTGCTAGTATCAATTTAATTCAAGCCTTTCATCTTCACTCTATAAAATGTTTAGTCTCCTCAACTATATACCCAAGCAAACAAAAACAAGTTGTTGGAATAAGAAATCAAAAGAGGAAATTTTAGAAATGGGTTGGGTTTTTTTTCCCCCTTTGGCCATCAATCCAAGAAAGAATTGCTAAGTCCTAAAGGGCCTTTGACAATTTTGTATTAAAACTTTAATAGCTTGGTCGCAGTCATAAAGTCTATTATAGCAATATGCTTTCCTTATAAGTTAATATTTTAAAAGGATAATAGCTAACATTATTCTTATATAATCCATCACAAAATCTTCAGCATTCATTTTATTGGTTTATTTTTACAAGGTACTTGTTTTTGTTTTGTTTTTTTTTCTTTTTTTAACATAATCAAGTACATTGTGTTTGGGCAATTTATTGAGAACCACTGTGTTCTGAGCCAAGTTCTTGGTAACAAAAATTTCTAGAGTATCCTCAGAGGAATTCAGATGATAAAATGTGTTAATTGATAATATATATCTATGGGTGGGATAGAACCTAAGATACTTTTTTAAGTAGCTGTCAATCACAGTCCAAAATTACTTTCAATATTTATATTGAAATGTCATTATAAAAACATTTTTCCCATTCAAGTACCATGTCCTTGAATAAAGAGCTGTGTTCCTAAAATATATCTTACTTTCTCCTACCTATTTATTTTCCCTTATTATGTTTTTGGCCTTTCTCAGTTATTAAGGTAGTTATATTAATAACCATGCCCAGCTGTTAACTGAGGAAAAACCTTTATATGAAACTTTATTCCTGACTCCTTCCTTTTTATCAGCATAATAAATAGACCCACTTGTAAAAATGTTTATATTATTCTTAATTCTAAACGAATTCTTAAGCAGTGTAAAATTAGTCAATGACAGACAGGACACAGCATCTTATGGAATTTTAGATGATAGAACTTAGAAGAACCTCCAACTGACTAATCATTCCTGTCAGAACAGACCTGTTCTTATTTTCAGTTGTGTAAACCACAATTATAGGGCTTAATGTCAGCCCATATCAAGGCGGTGTATTCTTTTTGACAATTCATTTTGCTACAGACTACCCCTTCACATAACCTAAGGTTACATTTACAAGCAGAATTTATCATTCATATATTAACAGTAATGGCAGCATTTGCCTTGTTATCCTACTATCCCAATGGTCTCCTGTTTTAACTATTTCTAAAGTCATTTTATCCATTTGTTCATTGCTATGTGCAAAATTGCAGCACTGTCTGATACCAAATTTTTCCAGTCCTGAGGTACAAATACATGAGAGACAAGAAGAGTCAATATCTTCATTTGCATTTTTTAACAAAATTAAGAAATTGTACAAATTATTTTAAACACAAGTTTAATAGGTTTGCAAGATAATTTTAATTGCTAAAATAAATGAGAAGTGTTCTAGCTTGTATCGCAAACACCTTGCATTTAGAACATAAGGTTTACTTCCAGCTTACCATATACAATCATTTCATAATTTAGCTTTTCTAAGTCCTATATATATAAACCCAGTGGCATAATATAGGCAAATATAATATACACATACACACACACATGAATGCACACACACAAACAAATTTTCCTAGGCATTTCAACAATTTCAACTAAGACATCACCTAATAATTTTGTAAGGGGAACTATGAAATCCTAAAATTTTCTTAAACGATTCTAAACTATTAATTAAAATAGTTTTTAAATACATATTGCTATGTGTATGATTACAAAACAACTTGGAAAGTGCTATTTCAAACTGTTTACCTAAATGAATTAAATACACCTATATATATCATATGTACTATATATATATATATTAGCCACATACATATATATGTATGTATACACACACACACACACACACACACACATATATATATAATTGTGTTTCAAATATTCTTAAACTACATATTTTTTCCAAAATACTAGGTGGTCACACGTTCAGAAGGAAAAGTTCATACACTTACTCTGAGGGATGTAAAGTTAGAAGATGCTGGAGAAGTCCGACTAACAGCAAAAGATTTCAAAACTGAAGCCAATCTCTTTGTGAAAGGTAATAACAAGGCTTATTTTAAAAAACATGTGTAATGCAGAGGTTCACAAATTATCTTTATATGTTGAATATCATAGATCATTAAAATCCACCAAATAGTC
The DNA here is from genome assembly GCA_030015415.1 of Cynopterus sphinx. NCBI lineage: Eukaryota > Metazoa > Chordata > Mammalia > Chiroptera > Pteropodidae > Cynopterus > Cynopterus sphinx. The sequence goes on along the minus strand of CM057379.1, from coordinate 166,130,013 downwards.
AGTCTATTTTTGACCTAACAAAATAGTTCACAGACTACTAAAAAAAAAAGTTGAAATTGTCTAGAATAGGTTTCACCTCCTCTTTCTGTCCCCACTGTTTTTACTGATTCAATGAACAGCTGGAAGAGTAAGAATTATTATCAAACTCAGTATCTATCATTTTATTAACCAAAAAGTTGGCTATTATTTCCTTGATGTTTCATATTTTTAAAAAATGCTTTTCCTCTGTACATACAAATAATGATGAAACATTATTATTAGAGAAAAACATTCACATGGAATCAAATCTTACAAATGAAACTTAAAAATAGAAAAAGCCCTGGAGGTACTAAAGGAAAGTTGAAGAGATACTGAAACTCTTTGAGAAGCAAAGGAGAGTTGCTTTGGCTAATTAGTATGATTCTTTCAGAACCCCCAGTTGAATTCACTAAGCCTCTTGAGGACCAGACGGTCGAAGAGGAAGCCACTGCAGTATTGGAATGTGAAGTATCCAGAGAAAATGCTAAGGTGAAATGGTTCAAAAATGGTACAGAAATTCTCAAAAGCAAGAAGTATGAAATTGTCGCTGATGGCAGGGTCAGAAAACTTATTATACATGGCTGTACCCCAGAGGATATTAAAACATACACTTGCGATGCTAAGGATTTTAAGACTTCCTGTAACCTGAATGTCGTGCGTAAGTATTCTTCTTACGCGGGACTTTTCATTTGCAACTCTTTCCTAACCAAAAAAAAAAAAAAGAAAAGAAAAAGAAAAGAAAAGAAAGAAAGGATAAAAAAGAAAGAAAAACACCTTTTGCATGCCCTTCTTGGCCTAACTGCATTCTTGGCAACTTATAGTATTGATACTGACATAATCTGATCCTTTATGTGTTCAGAATAAAAGGAAAGTTCTTCTACCACATATGGTCTGATAAGGACATATTGATTACTTTTCACTGTTTCTCAGGGAGCCATGATACTTTAAAAAAAAGAAAAGAAAAGAAAAAGAAAGGAAAGAAAAGAAATAAAATTTTATTTGAATGAAAAATGAATCATCGGGTATAGGAAACAATTAGAAAATGAGCATGAAATTTCAGTTTGAATAGGAGCATGGCTAGAGGTCTGCTGGAATATGATAAAGCCCATTCACATAATGCTTTCTCTGAGAATAAGAATGGACAAGAAGATGGAGAGAAGCCTGGATTCTTTGAGTCCTGAGAATGACGAGAGCTCTAATGGTTTATAGCATTACTTCTTCCTCTGGTGAAAAATGTAACATCTTTTTTCAAAATGCTGCATGCTAGCTCATTTTTTTAATTTTATTTATTTGTTCAGGGATAATATTTTTCAGTGTGTATTTTTGTGTAATATTTGCTGTTTAGTTTAGTTGCTTCCCATCTGTCAACAGCTGCAAAATAATGGCTTTGACTGTGCTTCCATGGGTCTTGTACTGTTGTATTCTTTCCAATTTGTGATTGTTCTGCTTTAGTCTATGACAGAGTAGCTTCTTGAGTCTCCTTCTTCCTTTTATCATCTACTTTTTCTCTACTCCAAGAAGGCTCAACTACAATGAGCATATATCTTCAAGCCTATTAGCCAGCATTTTGTCCCAGAATCTCATTGATCAAAAACAGCAATCTTGGGAAGGACTCACAAAGAGCCCTGAATAGATAAATGAAACGCAAGATGTAAAAAACCCAAATCACTCTTCTGTACAAACAGATTAACTAATAGATGTTACAGCTAATGTATAGGTGATGTCTTTGAAGCTGACTTAAAAAAAAAAAGTGAATTAAGTGATTTCAGTTGCAGACTCATGCCTTTCTGCTGTAGAGAAGACTGGTCCTAGTGCTTCAAGCTGCATTATCATTGAATTCTGCTAATTTCTCAGAGATTATGCTGGCTGTGTTAGATAAGATAATGTTTATTTGCTACTGGTGTTTTTTTTTGACAGTATTGACTTTCATTTCTGGAGCAGTAGCAATAGAGATATTTATTTTAGCTATCATTCAGAAGAATTGACTTAGTGATGATGATAGATGGATAGATAGATAGATAGACAGACAGACAGACGTTATTATCTGAACATATAATTTTATGAAAACTACAGAGATGATAGCAAAGTATCATACCTGAATGGCAGCTCCAAGTGATTTCAAAATTAGTTGCAGACTAAAATGGAAAACACTCCAATAGACTCACTTTTTCGTAATATGTACCACGGTAATGTTAGAGTAAATTTCTAGAAACCTCATTTTGAAATCTGATGACTCTCTCTTACAGCTCCTCATGTGGAATTCCTAAGACCACTCACAGATCTTCAAGTTAAAGAAAAAGAAATGGCTCGGTTTGAGTGCGAAATTTCCCGAGAAAATGCAAAGGTCTGTGATTGTATAGTAGTGATCTTCTGTTGTCAGAAAACTTTATGTTTATTTTTGGTTTAGCCAAAATGTGGGGTGGAGGGGAGTTAGTCTCACCTGTCTCTGGTCATCACTTTTAGCTTAGAGATTATTACTTTAGTATGAAGTGGCTTTTGACAACCAGGTTTTAAGCAGACTTGATAAATATAAGCACTCTGATTATTAGAGACTGTGGCTTCCCAGATGAGGGTGAATACATTGTCAAGATAAATCTATTACTGATATTTAGACAAGATAAATCTATTACTGATTTAATTGTTCTCTTTTTAGAATTATTCATTTACTATTACTTGAAAAACATTGGATTCACAATTAGGAGATTTAGATATTATTAGCTTGAAACATATGAAAGTGCTGTTTCTTAGGTCAAAAATAATCAAATATCATTGATTTCGTATGTCTCAACTAAATACTCCTGTTTGCCATTAACTACCGTTAGCAGTTTAACTTTGAGTATCAGTTTATACATCCAGAAAATGAAGGCATTTGGTCTGCATGATATCTAAAGTCCTCTATGGCTCTAAACTTATATGATCACATTATTTTTAATAACTGATAATAGCATCATAGCAGCTCATTTAACAACAATTGAAGAAGTTTGTTTTGTTTTTAAAAAATATATATATTTTACAATTACAGTTGACATACTTTTTTGTATTTACCACTTTGGTTCTTCTTCGTACTATAAAGCCTTATTGGTTCCTTTTAGAAGAACTCAGGATCATAGTTCTTAAGGACACACATCTGAAGGAACAAAACAGATAAAGGTATTTATTTATTTTAAATACAGGTTCAGTGGTTTAAAGATGGTGCTGAAATTAAAAAGGGCAAAAAATATGACATCATATCTAAGGGAGCAGTGCGCATTCTTGTCATCAATAAATGTCTGCTGGATGATGAAGCAGAATATTCCTGTGAAGTAAGGACAGCAAGAACTTCTGGCATGCTGACAGTACTGGGTAAGAATGAAGTCTTTCTTTGCAGAAGTTTATGTGTTGTAAAAAAATAATAACTTTTTGTTCAACTCATTTTTTTTTTATTCTTCTTGCAGAAGAAGAAGCTGTCTTTACAAAAAATCTTAACAACATCGAAGTTAGTGAAACAGACACTATAAAGCTCGTTTGTGAAGTCTCTAAGCCTGGAGCAGAGGTGATTTGGTACAAAGGAGATGAAGAGATCATTGAAACAGGAAGATATGAAATACTTACTGATGGACGAAAAAGAATCCTGATCATTCAGAATGCCCAACTTGAGGATGCTGGCAGCTACAACTGCCGACTCCCAAGTTCTCGAACTGATGGCAAAGTCAAAGTACATGGTATGAAAATTTCTATAAATAATATTTTATTTTAAAAATGTGTATTTGTTGCACATGCTTAAGGTACAAATGCTTAAGTTTTGAATATTTGCAACTTTTTCTTTTAAGAACTTGCTGCTGAATTTATCTCAAAGCCTCAAAACCTTGAAATACTTGAAGGAGAAAAGGCTGAATTTGTCTGCTCTATATCAAAGGAGAGCTTTGAAGTCCAGTGGAAGAGGGATGATAAGACACTGGAATCTGGAGATAAATATGACATTATTGCTGATGGTAAAAAGAGGATCCTAGTTGTGAAAGATGCCACATTACAAGATATGGGTACTTATGTGGTCATGGTTGGGGCTGCCAGAGCAGCAGCTCACCTGACAGTAATTGGTAAGTTTGTTTTTGTTTCTAGGGTTTACTCACATTTATATCTGTAACTTGGTCCTTCTTTATACTATAGATTCTTATTGGTTGCTTTCAGAAAAACTCAAGATCATAGTTCCTCTTAAGGACACCCGCGTGAAAGAACAACAAGAAGTCGTCTTTAACTGTGAAGTCAATACTGAAGGTGCCAAAGCCAAATGGTTCAGAAATGAAGAAGCCATATTTGATAGTTCAAAATACATTATTCTTCAAAAAGATTTGGTCTACACCCTCAGAATTAGAGATGCACGTTTGGATGATCAAGCCAACTACAATGTGTCTCTGACTAATCATAGAGGTGAAAATGTTAAGAGTGCAGCCAATCTAATAGTAGAAGGTAAGTCACTTATTTGGCATTAGAGGTCTTTAAAAAATCAATTTTTATTACACAAACAACTAAAATCAACATTCTCCTTTGTTACAACAGAGGAAGACCTTAGGATTATTGAGCCTCTTAAAGATATTGAGACAATGGAGAAGAAATCTGTCACATTCTGGTGCAAGGTGAATCGTCTCAATGTAACACTGAAATGGACCAAAAATGGAGAAGAGGTGGCTTTTGACAACCGTGTTTCATACAGAGTTGATAAATATAAGCACTCTTTAACCATTAAAGACTGTGGCTTCCCAGATGAGGGTGAATACATTGTAACTGCTGGGCAAGATAAATCTGTTGCTGAGCTTCTCATCATTGAAGCTCCTACAGAATTTGTGGAACACTTAGAAGACCAGACGGTCACTGAATTTGATGATGCTATCTTCTCCTGTCAGCTCTCCAGAGAGAAAGCAAATGTAAAATGGTACAGAAATGGGAGAGAAATCAAAGAAGGCAAAAAGTAAGCAAAAGATTCTTGACCTCTATTTCTGTAGCTATACATACATTATTAACAGTTTAGTGGTCATTATGCAAGCTAACCGATAATTCAACCTCTTCTTTCAGATACAAATTTGAAAAAGATGGAAGTACACATAGGCTCATTATAAAAGATTGTAGGCTGGATGATGAATGTGAATATGCTTGTGGAGTAGAAGACAGGAGGTCTCGGGCTAGACTTTTTGTGGAAGGTACATATTAACTGAAAAGACAAATTTAACATTAGAACCAGTTTTAAAGGGTAGTTAATCCAAATACAAACATATTTGTATTTATTTCACATTTTCTTTTCAGAAATCCCTATTGAGATTATCAGGCCTCCACAAGATATTCTCGAAGCCCCTGGTACTGATGTTGTCTTTTGGGCTGAGCTCAACAAAGATAAGGTGGAAGTCCAGTGGCTAAGAAATAACATGATTATTGTCCAAGGTGACAAACACCAGATGATGAGTGAAGGAAAGATACACAGGCTACAGATTTGTGATATTAGGCCCCGTGACCAGGGTGAATACAGATTTATTGCCAAAGACAAAGAAGCCAGAGCTAAGCTTGAACTGGCAGGTAAGTCCCTTTCTTTTATTTTCATATGTCCTCACAATTTCACAGATACTGTGAAAGTTTCAGGTTTCACAGTTAATTAATAAGATATGCTTGTGAAAACCTTTTATTTCTGTTAAATCCTATCCACCTGTTAACAGTTTTAATTTCTCTTACAATAAAGTGTCCTGAATAAAAGGAAATTAATAGCATTCCTCCTTACCTGCCAGAACCTCAAACAGTTCCTAGCACATGGTGGCTGTTCAAATAATTCCTAGAATTAACCCAGCACCCTGAGAGTTTTCCCAGCAAACCCAGACTTAAAAATATTTCCACTCTCCTACTTTCCCAACCACTGTGGCACCTCTTAGATCTCTTCTCATCCTGACCAAAGCTTTGAGGTATCTTTATAGGTTGTCATTATGAAAAAGCCATTAGTTAACCTCTTATAAATAAGAAACAGTTTGTCTGGTTTATCTTAAACTAAGTGTGAGGTGACTACTTCATTTAAAAACAAAACAAAACAAAACAAAACTTTATTTAGTTCTCTGGGTTTTGGGGGGGGGGGTTGACAAAAAATGGAGACTTCATGGTTGAATATCATTCTTACTCTCTACTTTCTAGTCTGATAATTTGAAGTATAAGAACTCTAAAATCAGTTAGCATTCTCTGCCATAAAGTTACTGTGATATACTTCCAAGGTTATGTAACCAATATCTGCTAACAAAAGCATAGTAAAGAAGCTATGGTGTAGCTGGACTATAAGAAATAACTCAAACACATTCACATGTTATTTTTCTCACTAGCTGCACCCAAAATCAAGACAGCTGATCAAGACCTTGTGGTTGATGTTGGCCAGCCTCTGACAATGGTGGTGCCCTATGATGCCTACCCTAAAGCAGAAGCTGAGTGGTTTAAAGAAAATGAAGCTCTGTCTTCAAAAACTGTCGATACTACAGCTGAACAAACTTCATTCAGAATTTTAGAAGCCCAGAAAGGAGACAAAGGAAGGTATAAAATTGTGCTTCAGAACAAACATGGGAAAGCAGAAGCATTTATCAATTTACAAGTTATTGGTAAGCCCTTGAGTCACTTGGACTTGATTGACAAAGCACAAGTAAAAGCATGATAACACACTAAAAAAAATTTTGTGTGTGAATTTCAGATGTTCCTGGGCCAGTACGTAACTTAGAAGTAACAGAAACTTTTGATGGTGAAGTGGGCCTTGCTTGGGAAGAACCGTTAACTGATGGTGGAAGCAAAATCATAGGTTATGTTGTTGAAAGACGTGACATCAAGAGAAAGACCTGGGTCCTGGCCACTGACCGTGCAGACAGTTGTGAGTTTACTGTCACTGGACTACAAAAAGGAGGAGTTGAGTATCTATTCCGTGTGAGTGCAAGAAACAGAGTTGGCACTGGTGAACCAGTGGAAACTGACAATCCTGTAGAAGCAAGAAGTAAATATGGTAAGAATTTTTTAAATAAGTGGCAAACTAGCTTATCTTTGCTTTTACTTTTAATATAACCCAAAGTCCATGTTTTCTTCTGTGATGAAATCCAGATGTTCCAGGCCCTCCTTTGAATGTAACCATCACTGATGTGAATAGATTCGGTGTCTCATTGACATGGGAACCACCAGAATATGATGGTGGTGCTGAGATCACAAACTACATCATTGAATTAAGGGACAAGACTTCTATCAGATGGGACACAGCCATGACAGTAAGAGCTGCAGACCTGTCTGCAACTGTCACCGATGTGGTGGAAGGACAGGAGTATAGTTTCCGAGTCAGAGCCCAGAACAGAGTTGGAGTTGGAAAACCAAGTTCAGCTACACCCTTCGTCAAAGTTGCCGATCCAATTGGTAAGCCCACCAAAAAAGTAAATAACTCCTTCATGAAATTCATAAAATAAATAAAATTAAATAGAAGTTAATGAAAATGTAGAACATGAGAAAAATTTGAAAATCGTAAAAGTATAGGCCTTGCCTACTACTCTTATTGAGTGAGTACAATAAGCCTGATATTTTAAAGAAGAGAATAGAAATGATTACAGCATTGTCTTAATAAATTGTCATGAATTAAAGTCTGCTCCACCTCTTTCTTCCACTTCAGAGAGACCAAGTCCTCCTGTGAACCTAAATTCCTCAGATCAGACTCAGTCATCAGTTCAGCTTACATGGGAACCTCCTCTGAAAGATGGAGGAAGCCCAATCTTGGGCTACATTATAGAGCGATGTGAAGAGGGAAAAGATAACTGGATTCGTTGCAATATGAAACTGGTCCCTGAACTGACTTACAAGGTAGGACATATGTATCTAAAAACAGTATTCAGTGTATGATCACGGACTTAAATGTATGTTTTTTTACAAATATCAATTTATAATTTTAGGTTACTGGATTACAAAAAGGAAATAAATATTTATATCGAGTATCTGCAGAAAATGAAGCTGGTGTTTCAGATCCATCTGAAATTCTTGGTCCTCTAACTGCTGATGATACTTTTGGTAAATGAATATTTTGTTTTTCGATTTGGAAATGGCACATGGCTGCTTTAGGATAGCAGGGACTTAAATATAGTACTGGAAACTCATTAATTTTTTTTCTTGGTAGTTGAACCAACAATGGACTTAAGTGCCTTTAAAGATGGTCTGGAAATTATTGTTCCAAATCCTATCAAGATCCTGGTTCCAAGTACAGGCTATCCAAGGCCAACTGCAACCTGGTCTTTTGGAGATAAAGTTCTAGAAGCAGGGGACCGTGTGAAAATGAAAACTTTATCTGCCTATGCCGAACTTGTCATTTCTCCAAGTGAACGTCCAGACAAGGGCATTTATACACTGAATCTTGAAAATCCGGTGAAAGCAATTTCTGGAGAAATTAATGTCAATGTAATTGGTAAGGAACTAAACTTTTGTTATCTAAAGTGATTTGGCGGTAGTAACAAACATTAGTTCAAGCTATTCGCTATATTGACTTCTAACTGTTTTTATTCAGCTCGCCCAAGTGCACCCAAAGAACTGAAATTTGATGACATAACAAAGGACTCAGTACATTTGACTTGGGAACCACCAGATGATGATGGAGGAAGTCCATTAACTGGATATCTTGTTGAAAAGCGAGAAGTCAGCCGGAAAACATGGACTAAAGTGAGTTTTGAGCAGCGATGCACCAACTTCAGAAAGAAAAAGAGGAAATCCCAGAATTCTGCAAAGCTTATGCTTTACCTTTCTCTACTAAAAAAAGTACCAAAAACTTTTTTAAATGCTTTGATGCTAATGCTTCCTCGGGTAGTTCAACCAGGACTTACCGAATTTTCAACTAAGATTGTTTTAAAAAAAGAAAACCTTAACTACTTATTTGGTATCTGATAAGTAACCAATATGCCCCTATTAAGGTTTCAGCAATTCTAAGGACATTATGTATTTAACTCCTGGTGATCCGATATCTCACGCCACTAGATTTTCTTAGTTGGCCTAATCTGCCTTTTTATTTCCTCATCAGTTTATATTCATTACTATTTTACCTTGATTTGAAATCGTATTTCTAATAACCAAGGTGGTATTATTTACCAGCTTTTTTACCACCTTTTTAATGTGTACAAACTATGAAAAAGTTTTTGTATTAAGGGTCAAATATTGTCTTACTTTGCAATTTTTCCCTAATACAAAATTAATAATCCTTAGCATTCAAAATAATTTCCATAACTATCCCTGCTCATGGTAAAAATCTTTTGACTTGGGCAAAGGGTTTTGGGAAACAACTAATTAACTGTATCACTTTGTCCCAGGTTATGGACTTTGTGACTGACTTAGAATTCACAGTCCCTGATCTAGTTCAAGGAAAGGAGTATTTATTTAAAGTCTGCGCTCGTAACAAGTGTGGCCCTGGGGAACCTGCATATGTTGATGAACCTGTGAATATGTCAGCTCCTGCAAGTGAGTGTATTACTTACAATTTCTCACCTACCCTCTTGTTACCTGTTTTTGCTTTTAAACTTAGTGTTGAAGTTGTGGGGAAAGGCACAGGTTGGCAATATAATGGTATATCCAAGACTGACTCTCTCTTTAAAATGTTATAGCGGTACCTGATCCACCAGAGAATGTTAAATGGAGAGATCGAACAGCCAAGAGTATTTTCCTAACATGGGATCCACCTAAATATGATGGTGGTTCACGCATCAAAGGATATTTAGTTGAAAAATGTCCACGTGGTTCTGATCGATGGGTCGCCTGTGGAGAACCAGTTGCAGAAACAAAGTATGTTTTTTAATTATTGGGCACAAGAGCAGATGTTTACTCTTACTCACTAAAATGAGCTTTCTTTTGGAAAATCTAAATGTTAGATTTTTTTCATTGAGAATTCCCCTGCTGTGCCTGTTTTCAGAAAGTGCTATTGAACTCATCCCCTACTCAGGGTTTTCGTTAGTTACAATATTGAAGCAATCCAGAATTAATTTAAAGAATACTATAATATCAGTGGCATGGATTTTAGAAATACTATGAATACTACACAATTCTATGCATGATAGTAAAATATCTCATTTTGTTTTCTGACAGAATGGAAGTGACAGGTCTTGAAGAAGGCAAATGGTATTCCTACCGTGTTAAGGCCTTGAACAGGCAAGGTGCTAGCAAACCAAGCAAACCCACAGATGAAATCCAGGCTGTGGACACACAGGGTATTTATTTCTGGTTTTTGTTTTATTAACCAGACCTCTGACTTTCTGCTTGAACTTGCTAGCATCGTAAATAATCTTTTTCTAATTCAGAGGCTCCAGAAATTTTCCTTGACGTGAAGCTCCTTGCTGGTCTCACTGTAAAAGCAGGAACTAAGATTGAACTTCCTGCCACTGTAACTGGAAAACCTGAACCTAAAATAACTTGGACAAAGGCTGATATGCTTCTGAAGCAGGACAAAAGAATCACCATTGAAAATGTTCCTAAAAAATCCACAGTGACTATTGTCGATAGTAAGAGAAGTGACACTGGCACATACATCATCGAGGCTGTGAATGTCTGTGGTCGAGCCACTGCTGTAGTAGAAGTGAATGTCTTAGGTAAGGAAGGCTCTCATTTTAAAAATAAAGAAACTCATTTCAGCTACTTTTTTAAATTAAACTTTTTAAATGGTTTTTTCTACATGTGTGATGTCATCCACAGATAAACCTGGACCACCGGCTGCTTTTGACATCACAGAAGTGACCAATGAGTCATGTCTTTTAACATGGAACCCACCACGAGATGATGGTGGATCTAAAGTCACCAACTATGTTGTGGAGAGAAAAGCGACAGACAGTGAAGTGTGGCACAAGCTCTCATCAACTGTCAAGGATACAAACTTCAAGGCAACCAAATTAACACCCAATAAAGAATACCTCTTCAGAGTTGCTGCAGAAAACATGTATGGTGTTGGTGAGCCAGTTCAGGCCGCTCCTATAATAGCCAAATATCAGTTTGGTAAGTTTCTCATAAATCAGTTGGCAACAACAACAACAAAAAGAATGCTTGTGTCAAACTTGGATTTAGGTGTCTCATTTATATATAGGACATATAACACATGTCATTATCTTGTCATAGATCCACCTGGACCTCCAACTCGCCTAGAACCTTCTGATATCACTAAAGATGCAGTGACTCTCACATGGTGTGAGCCAGATGATGATGGTGGCAGCCCAATCACTGGATACTGGGTTGAAAGATTAGATCCTGATACTGATAAATGGGTTAGATGCAATAAGATGCCAATAAAGGACACAACATACAGGTATGCCCAAAATCTCCATTAAGATGTTAAAAGAATAGTCTATACAAATTTTCATTGTTTAGTATTCATTTTGATTGCACATGATTATATATTACTATAAAAATTATAATCATTTTACTTATATTTTCTATTAACACATAATTTCAAAAATGATATGTTCCATCCAAGGATACTTTTCTTAATATGCTACAAAATATTAACTTTCTGGAAGTTTCAAAATGTATGATCTTCCACTATATTATAAAAATGGTCATTTTTATAGTATTATAATTAGGTTGGTACATTTAGCCAAATCTAAAATGTGTGACAGTTAAAAAGCAATTTTAAATTTATATTGAAATATTTTCAAATTTCCAAAAAAATTTTTACAATTTAAATAGATCAGCCTTTTCTTTGTAAACAGAGATTTCTGCTTCTTATTATGGTATTCAACTGGTACTTTGTTTCTAATTCAGAGTTAAAGGTCTCACCAATAAGAAAAAATACAGATTCCGTGTGTTGGCTGAAAATCTTGCTGGACCTGGGAAACCGAGTAGATCAACTGAACCAATCTTAATAAAAGACCCAATAGGTATTACTCATACATTTTATGTGATTATTTTGAAACTCATATTAACCTCTTTTTGACAAACCTGAATAATGACTTCATTTCATTGGCTTGCAGATCCTCCATGGCCCCCTGGAAAACCAACTGTGAAAGATGTAGGCAAAACATCATTAGTATTGAATTGGACAAAGCCAGAACATGATGGAGGAGCAAAGATTGAGTCTTATGTCATTGAAATGCTAAAGACTGGGACAGACGAGTGGGTCCGAGTGGCTGAAGGAGTTCCCACCACTCAGCATCTGCTCCCAGGGCTCATGGAAGGGCAGGAGTACTCATTCCGAGTTAGAGCTGTGAACAAGGCCGGGGAAAGTGAACCCAGTGAACCCAGCGACCCCGTGCTTTGCCGGGAGAAGCTATGTAAGTCACTCTTGATGGTTAAGATATATAAATTTTTCTAAAATATACCTGAGAACTGCGATATGAGAAAATATGAAAAATTTATTACTAGATAATTTCATCCTTGCTATATGATTCCCTAGTGATTACTAGAGAATTTAGTGAAAACAGAATATTAGACAATAAAAAATTGAATTCGTTTTTCTTTTATTTTTCAGATCCTCCATCACCACCTCGCTGGCTTGAAGTTATTAATATCACAAAAAATACAGCAGACCTAAAGTGGACAGTTCCTGAGAAAGATGGCGGATCCCCCATCACCAACTACATCGTGGAAAAGAGAGATGTGAGACGAAAAGGCTGGCAAACAGTAGACACAACTGTCAAGGACACCAAGTGTACTGTAACCCCACTGACAGAGGGTGCTTTATATGTGTTCCGAGTAGCTGCAGAAAATGCCATAGGACAAAGTGACTACTGTGAAATTGAAGACTCTGTCTTGGCCAAAGACACCTTTAGTATGCTAACTTAATCTTTGTGACATCATTTGTAATGCATTTTCACTGTTCCCTCTGGTTTTTCTAACCATTGGATATTTTACTTTCAGCCACCCCTGGACCACCATATGCTCTGACAGTTGTTGATGTGACAAAGCGACATGTTGACCTAAAGTGGGAACCACCTAAAAATGATGGTGGAAGACCAATACAGAGGTAGAATTTTAATTAATGCATAAAGAATAATTTACACATAGCTGAAAATTTTTAACTTTGTTTTTTTCTATTAATGTAATGAAATGATTTACCATTTCAATAGATATATCATTGAGAAGAAAGAAAAATTAGGTACCCGTTGGGTGAAAGCTGGAAAGACCTCAGGACCTGACTGTAACTTTAGAGTAACTGATGTCATTGAAGGCACAGAGGTCCAGTTTCAGGTTCGGGCAGAAAATGAAGCTGGAGTTGGTCACCCAAGTGAACCCACAGAAATCCTGTCAATTGAAGATCCAAAAAGTAAGTAGTGCTGACTATACAAAGGATATTGTCTAGAGTTTAATGATGAGATTGTGGATACGAATGTTTCACTCTTTTTTCAGGTCCTCCTTCACCTCCTCTTGACCTACATGTGACCGATGCTGGGAGAAAGCACATTGCCATTGCTTGGAAGCCTCCAGAGAAAAATGGTGGAAGTCCTATTATAGGATATCATGTTGAAATGTGTCCAGTGGGCACTGAGAAATGGATGCGGGTTAATTCTCGCCCAATAAAAGACTTGAAATTCAAGGTTGAAGAAGGTGTTGTTCCTGACAAGGAATATGTTCTGAGAGTGAGAGCTGTCAATGCTGTTGGAGTCAGTGAGCCATCTGAAATCTCCGAAAATGTGGTTGCCAAAGACCCAGACTGTAAGAGCACGGTTTATTTTATAATTAATAAAACAGGTTCTACTTATGCATTTCATTTTGACATACTCTTTTTCCTCTTTTGGATTATATCTTACAGGCAAGCCAACAATTGATCTGGAGACTCATGACATTGTTGTTATTGAAGGTGAAAAACTAAGCATCCCTGTTCCCTTCAGAGCTGTCCCAGTTCCAACTGTTAGTTGGCATAAAGATGGCAAAGAAGTTAAAGCAAGTGATAGATTAACGATGAAAAGCGACCACATCTCAGCACACCTCGAAGTTCCCAAGAGTGTCCATGCAGATGCTGGAGTTTACACCATTACACTGGAGAACAAGCTCGGTTCAGCAACTGCCTCAATCAATGTCAAAGTCATAGGTAATCATTCTGTGATGAAACATTAGATATTTCTTACTTGTTGGAAAATTAGTTAACTTTGCTGAGATAGTATAAATGGCTTCATGATTTGGCCTTTTGTAGACTAAATGTTCTTTCAGATTATTTTTTCCAAAGCAACTATAAAGATATGAAATTGGTAGTTAAACTCTGATTATACTGAATTACTTCTGTTGTAATTATTTGCATGTGAGGTATTAATTTAAATAAAAGATATAACATACCCAAAGGATATTAAAATAACTAATATTCCTTTAGAATTGTATTTACATTTTTTCCATAGTGTTCTCCACCAGGGGTAGTAATAGTTTCTGCCCCCTCCTCCCACACACATGAATGGTGTTTGGAAATTTGGGAGGCCATTTTTTCTCAGAACAAAGATTCAGGGGGAGCTACTGACATTTAGTAGTTGGGGGCCAAAGATACTAAACGGGCTGCAGTATAAAGGACACTCCTGAACATCAAAGATTATCCCACCTAAAATGTAAATAGTCCCATTTAGAGAAAGATTGTACGACTAATATGCTGACATTTCAGACTACAATTTTATTATCAATTTTATTTCTAATAGGCCTACCCGGACCATGCAAGGATATTAAAGCAAGTGACGTGACCAAGAGTTCTTGTAAATTAACCTGGGAACCTCCAGAATATGATGGTGGAAGCCCAATTCTTCATTATGTCCTGGAACGCAGAGAAGCTGGGAGGAGGACATATATACCAGTCATGTCCGGTGAGAATAAACTATCATGGACTGTAAAAGATCTCATACCAAATGGTGAATACTTCTTCCGTGTCAAAGCTGTCAACAAGATTGGTGGAGGCGAATATATTGAACTGAAAAATCCAATCATTGCTCAAGATCCAAAGCGTAAGTTTGGGCATGAATGTAATATAGCTAGGAATAAATATGGAATTTATTTTTAAAAGGTAGCCTTCCCTATATTAACAATGTTTCTTTGCTCTTCAGAGCCCCCTGATCCACCTATAGATGTCGAGGTTCATAATCCTACAGCTGAGGCAATGACTATTACATGGAAGCCACCTTTGTATGATGGAGGGAGCAAAATAATGGGTTATATCATAGAGAAGATTGCTAAAGGTGAAGAAAGATGGAAGAGATGCAATGAACACCTGGTACCAATCCTGACCTATACAGCAAAAGGACTTGAAGAAGGAAAGGAATACCAATTCCGTGTGCGAGCAGAAAATGCTGCTGGTATTGGTGAGCCTTCTCGGGCCACTCCTCCAACCAAAGCTGTAGATCCTATTGGTAAGTTTTGTTTAATGGGGTTAGCATTTTTCCATTATAAAATAAATGAGAATAATGTTTTGTCAGATATTTTAATTAGAATTAATTGAAATAACTGAAAACAACTATTGTTTTTAATCATTACAGATGCTCCGAAAATCATTATGAGAACAAGCCTAGAAGTGAAACGAGGTGATGAAATTGCACTTGATGCAACTATTTCTGGGTCCCCTTACCCAACTATTACATGGCTAAAGGATGAAAATGTTATTACACCAGAGGAAATCAAGAAGCGAGTAGCACCCACAGTTAGGAGGAAGAAGGGTGAAGTTCAAGAAGAAGAACCATTTGTCCTGCCTCTGACGGAGCGTTTGAGTATTGACAATAGTAAAAAAGGAGAATCTCAGCTACGTGTCCGAGATTCTCTCCGACCAGACCATGGCCAGTATATGATCAAAGCTGAAAATGACCATGGTGTCGCAAAAGCTCCTTGTACTGTCAGTGTGCTTGGTAAGTTGTTAAAACTACTCCTAGCAATGGAAAACAGTTTATTTAAGAGTTTTAGTACAACAAAAATAAAAATTTGGTTGGGGTGCGGGGGGAGTGAAAGGAAGTAGGAAATAACTTCAGCAAGGTATCCTCATTTCCATTTTTTTTCTCCTGGATATGTAAAAGAAACCAGCTGACCTTATTATTCATTAGTAAATGTGATACGTATATAGACAGATATAAGAAAAACAGAAGTTTTTATCAAAGGAGCATAATAACATTTACATTTTCTGCTGCAATAATTTCTACACAAGTCTTAATCACTGCTCTCTCTTGAAATATTAGATACCCCAGGACCACCAATCAATTTTGTATTTGAAGATATTAGAAAAAACTCAGTCCTCTGCAAATGGGAACCACCCCTTGATGATGGTGGCAGTGAAATTATAAACTACACTTTAGAAAAGAAAGATAAAACGAAACCTGACTCAGACTGGATTGTTATCACCTCAACACTTAGACATTGCAAATATTCAGTGACGAAACTGATTGAAGGAAAAGAGTACCTCTTCCGTGTGAGAGCTGAAAATAGGTTTGGGCCTGGACCACCATGTGTTTCAAAGCCACTTCTAGCTAAAGATCCATTTGGTAAGGTTTCTTTAGCATCTAGAATTTTCCTTTTTATCATAAATGTTGGTTTGTGCATTATCACAGCTTGTGAACTTGAATTTTATGTCATACCAGGGAATTAATTCAAATATGCTAATTTTTTATCAGAACCACCAGATGCACCTGATAAGCCCATTGTGGAAGATGTTACCAGCAACAGTATGCTAGTGAAATGGAATGAACCAAAGGATAATGGAAGCCCCATCTTGGGTTACTGGCTTGAAAAACGTGAGATTAATAGTACACATTGGTCTCGTGTCAACAGAAGCCTTTTGAATTCTTTGAAGACCAAGGTAGAAGGCCTATTAGAAGGACTCACTTATGTCTTCAGAGTATGTGCTGAAAATGCAGCTGGACCTGGAAAATTCAGTCCCCCTTCAGATCCCAAAACTGCACGTGATCCAATCTGTAAGTAATTCATTAAGAAGAAGCAGGGTACAGTATGGTGATTATAATTAACAGTACTATCTTACATAGTTGAAAGTGGTTAGGAGAGTAAATCTTAAATGTTATCACTATAAAAAAGTGGTAATCATGTAAGAGGATGGAGGTATTAACTAACCTTATTGTGGTAATCATTTCACATATATACATGAATCAAATCATCATGTTATATACCTTAAATCTACATATGTTATATGTCAGTGATACCTCAATAGAGCTAGAAAAATCAAACAAAATACTAGCAATGATTATGGATTCATATGTTGAGTTTACAAGGTAAAGTTTTAAACATAACTTAAAAGTTTCACAAAATAGTGCTCACCTGTATTACATACAATGCACTATCAAAAAAAGAAAGTGGGATAGATAAGCTACTGTACATTTTAAAACCATCAGTAGGTTTTGATTTGTATTCTGCATTTATTCTAGCTCCACCAGGGCCACCTGTCCCAAGAGTCACTGACACAAGCTCTACAACTATTGAATTAGAATGGGAACCCCCAGCTTTCAACGGTGGTGGAGAAATCATTGGCTATTTTGTCGATAAGCAGCTGGTTGGCACAAATGAATGGTCACGCTGCACAGAGAAGATGATCAAGGTCCGTCAGTACACTGTCAAAGAAATCAGAGAGGGTGCTGATTACAAACTTCGAGTGAGTGCCGTCAATGCTGCAGGAGAAGGACCACCTGGAGAAACAGAACCTGTTACTGTGGCTGAACCACTAGGTACTCAACAGTTATATGATACAGGTTATTTTCTCAGTAGGGGATTTTTTTTTTTTTTGCATCTTTCTTGAGCTAACATATAACTGTTCTCTTTCAACAGAGCCTCCAACTGTGGAACTAGATGTTTCTGTCAAGGCTGGAATACAAATAATGGCTGGGAAAACTCTAAGAATTCCAGCTATAGTAACTGGCCGTCCAGTGCCTACAAAAGTATGGACTATTGAAGAGAGAGAGCTGGATAAAGACCGTGTTGTAATAGAAAACGTTGGAACAAAATCTGAACTAATTATCAAGGAAGCATTGAGAAAAGATCATGGCAGATATGTGATTACAGCTACCAATAGCTGTGGTTCCAAATTTGCAGCAGCCAGGGTAGAAGTTTTTGGTAAGGAATGTTACATGGCTTTTTATATCATAGGATTTTCCTAAGTGATACTATTGTATTGCATTAATTTTTTTCGGTGGTTTTATTTTTCAGATGTCCCTGGTCCAGTTCTTGACTTAAAACCTGTCGTAACTAACAGAAAGATGTGTCTACTTAACTGGTCTGATCCAGCAGATGATGGAGGAAGTGAAATCACAGGCTTTATTATTGAAAGAAAAGATGCCAAGATGCATACTTGGAGACAACCAATAGAGACTGAGAGATCAAAATGTGATATCACAGGTCTCCTTGAGGGACAAGAATATAAGTTCCGTGTGATTGCCAAGAACAAGTTTGGCTGTGGCCCTCCTGTTGAAACAGGACCAATTCTTGCAGTTGATCCACTAGGTAAAAAAAGGTTTACATTGTGTTTATAAAGTAAATATATATTTTTTGCTGCTAATTGTGGCTGTTATTTATTGAGCTTATGGCTTCAAAGTTTCAACAGTCTCAAGATTTATAGCTAGAGAGTAATTAGAAAGGTAAATTAAAAACTACTAGCAGCTTTAAGAATACCATATTTGCTATAATTTTAATATGATTTTTGGTTCACTGTTATTTCTATACAAAACCAAGCATAGTTTATGTACTGAAAAACTTGAATCTACTGAAGCTTAGCAACAACTAAAAAACAGTTTAGAAATATTACATCTTTGCAATAGAATACACTGGAGTAATTAATTTAATAGCTTACTAGTTAAGCGAGTTCATTGATTTTGAAAGATTACAGGACAGATATTGCCTTAGAACAAATGCCTTAGTCTTCCTTTCTCCCTCAAGTAGTCCCCACACTGGAAGGATAGGGAGACCCCAAATCAGAAAGAGCCACCAAAGAATTAAAAGCAACCAAAGGAAATCTCCTTGACCAATATTAACAAATATGAAACCCTAAAACTGCACACACTTAGTAATGTGCACTGACATCCCATCTAAGACAGCAAAGTCTTTGAGAATGACCCATTGCCCAAGAGACAGAAGGAGTTATTCCTCTCCCACTATCACCACCACCACCTCCACCATCACCATCCAAAAAAAAAAATTAATTTACATCCTACAGTACTATAACAGATCATCTCAGAATTTCCTCTACAGCTCAACTTGTCAGAGGACCAGAACAGAGCTGTGCTTCCACTACAAAGCACAGCTTCTGGTTGCAATAGTAGTCAATAAGAGTGGATTGGGTCTAGTTTCACCATGTAGAGCTTGTTCTTTTGGTTTTGTGAAGGACACCAAATGATAGCAGTATCACAAGAATTATATTTCCACTCCATTTTAAACCCATATTTGAGGCTACATGACTCAAAGTGTGTTCAGTAGACATATCTATTGTCTATTAATAAAAGAGGAAACACTCTCCTCTCAGCCGGTCATACAAAGAAAAACTTCACAACCTGCTCTCCTAGTTCATTAGCACTGAAAGCTTCCCAAGTGACAAAGGCAAAATATCTGAAATGCTAAATATAAAAAAAGCATACATGCCCCCTGATTTATTTTTAATCAATCATCTTGACTCTAAAGTTTAGAAAGAAAAATTCTGCTGACATGAATGCCTATGATTGATAACTGAGATGTTTTGAAAAGGGTTTTAAAGATGTATATAATGTTATGCCAAATAGAAACCTATTTTTCACATAATTAATTTGAAGTGAAATATTTCTTATGTGAATATTTATTTCATTCTTGTCATTTCATCTTGCTTCTGGTTAAAGGTCCTCCAACAGCTCCTGAGAGGCTCACATATACAGAAAGGACAAAGTCTACTATCACTCTTGACTGGAAAGAGCCCCGCAGTGATGGGGGCAGCCCCATCCAAGGCTATATCATTGAAAAACGGCGTCATGACAAACCTGACTTTGAAAGAGTTAACAAGCGACTCTGCCCAACCACATCTTTCCTGATTGAAAATCTTGATGAGCATCAGATGTATGAGTTCCGTGTCAAAGCTGTCAATGAAATTGGTGAAAGTGAACCATCCCTGCCTCTTAATGTGGTCATACAAGATGATGAAGGTGGGGAATCTGAACATAATAATAATAATAATGCACTTTACAGTGTTGCCTTTATCTCATAGGTTGAGCAAACAACCTTATGACTTTGCTGTTTTTTTCTCCTTCTCTTCTGTTTGCAGTGCCTCCAACTATTAAATTGCGCCTGGCTGTTCGAGGAGACACTATCAAAGTAAAGGCGGGAGAACCTGTTAACATCCCTGCAGATGTGACAGGCCTTCCAATGCCTAAGATCGAGTGGTCCAAGAATGAAACTGTGATTGAAAAATCCACTGACGCACTGAAGATAACCAAAGAAGAAGTGTCCCGAAGTGAGGCAAAGACTGAGCTTAGCATTCCCAAAGCCGTCCGGGAGGACAAAGGCACTTACACAGTGACTGCCTCCAATCGCCTTGGCTCAGTCTTCCGAAATGTTCATGTTGAAGTATATGGTAAGTGACATGCTTTTTTATATCAAAATAAAATCCAGTGTCTGTTTAAGAATTGACTTCTCAATCTCCTCTGCTGACTCTTTTCCAGATCGTCCGTCCCCACCAAGAAATCTTGCAGTTACTGACATTAAAGCTGAATCTTGCTACTTGACATGGGATGCCCCTCTAGACAACGGTGGCAGTGAAATCACCCATTACATCATTGACAAACGTGATGCAAGTAGGAAGAAAAGTGAATGGGAGGAAGTTACCAACACTGCTGTAGAGAAGAGATATGGGGTAAACTCTTTTAAATATTTTCTTGTACACATTAAAAGAACATGTCCCTGAATTAACACCATTCTAGCATAAGTTTGGAATTTAATGAGTAAAGGCAAAACCACACAAAAAGCTTTATTGTAGTTTTTAGCACCATACACATAAGCCCACTTAGTATATACAATTATTTGATATACAGAGTCTCTTTTATTTGAGAGATCCACTATTAGTTATAATAGATTTCCATATTTTCATTTTAAAAGGCTTTCTCCATGTTTTTGAGTCTACATATTTTGAAACTATATATTTATTTGAGTTTATAGATTTATTTCTTTATATATTCTTTCCTACCAACATAACTAATTTAAAAACAAGTGAAAATCAACATAAGTATATTTTTTATTAAGAAGTTATTATTTATCTAATTTCTAGATCTGGAAACTTATCCCCAATGGTCAGTATGAATTCCGAGTTAGGGCAGTGAATAAATATGGAATCAGTGATGAGTGCAAATCAGATAAAGTGGTCATTCAAGATCCTTACCGCCTTCCTGGACCTCCGGGAAAACCAAAAGTTTTGGAGCGCACCAAAGGGTCAATGCTAGTGAGCTGGACTCCTCCTTTGGACAATGGTGGCTCTCCAATTACTGGCTACTGGCTAGAGAAGAGAGAAGAGGGAAGTACCTACTGGTCACGTGTTAGCCGAGCACCGATATCCAAAGTAGGATTGAAAGGAGTGGAATTTAATGTTCCTCGTTTGATTGAAGGCGTTAAATACCAGTTCAGAGCAATGGCAATAAATGCTGCAGGAATTGGCCCTCCCAGTGAACCATCAGATCCAGCTCTTGCAGGAGATCCCATATGTAAGTATGCTTCCAGTTCTGAAATGTATACAGGGCAATGCCACTAAATAATTCATACTGCTCTTAAATTTCTTATATATTTTTCTATTCTAAATTATTTTATTAAAGTTAACTTTCACACATTAACTATCAGAAGTACATATGTGTTCACGTATATGTATACATATACACATAGTACACACCCATCTATATATATGTATACATTCAGAAATATATGTATACACACACATACATAAAATTATAAAGTTTTTAAATGCTTTGATTAAGCCTAGTGTTTTATAAGGAATCACAATAACAATGACACTGAACTGTAAGTTCCTCTCTGCTCCCATACCTTAATAAACTTCTACCTTATTAGATACTGTGGAAATTTATCTGCCTCACTAAAGAGTTAGCCCTTCAGTTGAAGTTCAACAAAAAAGCAAAATGTTGTTACTTTTTCAGTAATATTTATTAAACAAATATATAAGATTCTCAAGCACAGTCTGCTAAAAGAATTTCAGTAATATAAAGCACTGTTAGAAATGTAAAGGATTGTCATGTGATTGTTGTTGCAAATGACGGTGTAGGGCATTAAGATTAGTTTGTGTTCAAAGGTTTACCAACTAATGATGAAATCATTTTTAATTTTAATTTCATGTATATTAAATTAAAATAAGTTTTAGTAGAGAATATTGCAGAATTTCTTCAAAAGGATATCAAAAGTGAAATAGCTTTTCACCATTTGTGTGTAAAGAGAATATAGATCAATGTAGAGATAGTGGGTACTATTTCTAATCTCAGTTAGTTGTTTCCTTTCTTTGTTTTTGCATTGATGCTAAGTGAATATAGACTATTGTATTTCTCTTCTCTAGAAGGTAATTTATTATTTTGGCATTTCTATTCTAATATTTTAAAAGATAAAAATAAAATATGATTATTTATAGTAAAATATTATAATAGTATATATATCTAGCATTCCATTAGCTTCAAAATTTTGTGGTTTTATTTTTCTTATTAGATCCACCGGGGCCACCTTCTTGCCCAGAGGTCAAAGACAAAACAAAGTCAAGCATCTCACTAGCATGGAAACCTCCTGCCAAAGATGGTGGCAGTCCAATCAAAGGATACATTGTAGAAATGCAAGAAGAAGGTACTACTGACTGGAAAAGAGTAAATGAACCAGATAAACTTCTAACTACTTGTGAATGTGTGGTGCCAAATTTGAAAGAACTCAGGAAGTATAGATTCAGAGTGAAAGCTGTCAATGAAGCTGGTGAATCAGAACCAAGCGATACAACTGGAGAGATCCCTGCCACTGATATTCAAGGTACTAGTCCTCATTTCATTTACATATTCATCTTTTTCTTCTTTTTGTTTTTTTTATTTTCATTGTTTTTTCCTTTATGTATTCATCTTTTGATCTTATGAAATTAATTAATTTACTTGAAGATATATCAATTACTTTTTTGAAAATGGTGAGCTGAATCCTGTTATATATTATCCATGTTATTACAGAGGCACCAGAAGTTTTCATTGACATTGGAGCACAAGACTCTCTGATATGTCAAGCTGGTTCACAGATTAGGATTCCTGCTGTCATCAAGGGACGCCCCACACCAAAATCATCTTGGGAATTTGATGGAAAGGCAAAGAAGGCAATGAAGGTAAGAAAATTATAATTCTCTGTCTCTCATTGAATTATTCTAAGGAATATTTATACTACAACTGACTATCTTCTTTCCTAACAGGATGGAGTTCATGATATACCTGAAGATGCACAGGTAAAATAAATTGAAATGATTCAGAACCTAGTTGACTTCACTACTGCTATTGTGTTATTTAGTGTATGACTACTGTTTTGTTTGTGCAGCTGGAGACTGCAGAAAACTCATCAGTGATTATTATCCCAGACTGTAAACGATCTCATTCAGGCAAATACAGCATCACAGCCAAGAATAAAGCGGGACAAAAAACTGCAAGTTGCAGAGTTAAAGTCATGGGTAAGAAAGACTTTAAAAGTTACTCTAAAGTAAAAAAATTAATTTAAAAAAGCAATATTGTTTATATTGTGATATGCATCCAACAGATGTACCAGGGCCACCCAAAGATCTGAAAGTCAGTGACATCACAAGGGGTAGTTGCAGACTTACATGGAAGATGCCAGATGATGATGGAGGAGACAGGATCAAAGGCTATGTTATTGAGAAGAAGACTATTGATGGAAAAGCCTGGACTAAAGTCAATCCAAACTGTGGAAGCACCACATTTTTAGTTCCCGATCTTATTTCTGAACAGCAATATTTCTTCCGTGTACGTGCAGAAAACCGTTTTGGTATCGGCCCACCTGTGGAAACCATTCAGAGGACCACTGCCAGAGATCCCATATGTAAGTTTTTAAATCTATGATTAAGTTAATATCTCAAACTTGAAAAATATATTGTTATAGACAATGTTTAATAACTGTTTAACTATCTTTAAAGATCCTCCTGATCCCCCTATTAAACTCAAGATTGGCCTCATAACAAAGAATACAGTACACCTGTCATGGAAACCCCCAAAGAATGATGGGGGCTCCCCTGTCACCCACTATATTGTTGAGTGCCTTGCCTGGGACCCTACTGGGAAAAAGAAAGAAGCATGGAAACAGTGCAATAGGCGTGATGTGGAAGAACTAGAATTTACCGTTGAAGACCTCATAGAGGGTGGAGAATATGAATTCAGAGTCAAAGCTGTCAATGCTGTAGGAGTCAGCAAACCTTCAGCCACTGTTGGCCCTGTGATTGTCAAAGATCAGACTTGTGAGTACCAACAAATTAGCAGAAAGCTCATTTTGTGAATGCCTTTCTAGACATTTAATAGTCCAAAATAAAAAGAGATTTGTCTATAAATCAGGAAGATATCATGAGTTGAGCGTGGACATGGGCACTAACTTAATCACTTATTCCCTCAATTTTTATAGAATTATCATATTTTCTTATATATTATCTTTTCCTTATTTAAAAGAGATGATGTTTGGAATTTCCTTACTATAATTTTTTTCCATAGCTGGCTGTTTTACTTACCAGAAGTAACCAATTATTTGTTAAGCTACTACCAGACCCATTTATCTTCACATTTATTTTCAATTTGAGAAAAAGATGTGTCCATTTTAATAGATAAAATATACACACAAATACAGTAACAATTCTTTCTCTATTTTTATAATCACTTCTGCTGTCTATTTGTTCAATTCTCTTTTCTAAATTTAGAAGGGCTATATTTATACCCCTCTTTGCTCATTCTTATACTAAATTGATGGAAAATGGAAATTTGCTTTGTCTCTACTAGCAGTTATATTTCCTCAAAGGGGGATTTTTCTCAGAATGAACATAGTAGGTCTCCTCATAACTCTGCATAAATACTAAAGGGAACTTCATGAAAGAACTCCTAAGCCTAAGCTACTACAATTTTCACTTCTTTCCACCCTTTTCAACATCTGCATGCACAATAATCCCAGGTTAGAGGCAATAGCCACATGTAGATAAAGGATGATGATAACAGGTACTGTGCCAATACTGGTATAAATTAATTAAAGATATATTTGTTTTCTATATTGGGCCAGGCTATAAAACCTGCCTATAGTAGATCCAAGTAATTTTGTAGTCACTGTGAATTCTACTTTCTGTTCAGTGTTTTATATTCCTAATTACAACTTTTTTTAATAATTTAATA
Source organism: Cynopterus sphinx (assembly GCA_030015415.1). Lineage (NCBI taxonomy): Eukaryota > Metazoa > Chordata > Mammalia > Chiroptera > Pteropodidae > Cynopterus > Cynopterus sphinx. Next base: position 166,104,715 of record CM057379.1, on the reverse strand, counting down.
GGTCCACCATCAATTGATCTAAAAGAATTCATGGAGGTTGAAGAAGGAACTGATGTTAGCATTGTGGCCAAAATTAAAGGTGTTCCATTCCCAACATTAACGTGGTTTAAAGCTCCTCCAAAGAAGCCCGCTAATAAAGAACCTGTTCTCTATGACACCCATGTCAACAAACTGGTGGTGGATGATACTTGCACCTTAGTTATTCCACAATCTCGCAGGAGTGACACTGCCTTATATACCATTACAGCCGTGAATAATCTAGGAACAGCATCAAAGGAGATGAGATTGAATGTCCTTGGTAAATATTGCATGGTTTTATTAAAACTACATGTTTTTCTGTTCATGAACATAATATTTGGCTTTAAAAATCATTCTACTAATCAAGTTTTCCTTTTTTAAACCATTTTAGGTCGTCCTGGCCCTCCAGTGGGACCAATAAAGTTTGAATCTATTTCAGCAGACCAAATGACATTATCCTGGCTTCCACCTTTAGATGATGGTGGGTCTAAGATTACGAACTATGTAATAGAGAAAAGAGAAGCTAACAGGAAGACATGGGTGCGTGTCTCTGATGAACCTAAAGAGTGCACATACACAATTCCCAAACTGCTAGAAGGCCATGAATATGTATTCCGAATCATGGCCCAGAATAAATATGGCATTGGTGAGCCTCTTGACAGTGAGCCTGAAACAGCGAGAAACCTCTTCTGTAAGTGGAACATGTTTCACATGTAAAGTCATTCTTATTTGTGATTTGCATAATTTCTTATAAATCAATGTGATTTTTTTCACAGCTGTCCCTGGAGCACCAGATAAACCAACAGTTAGCAGTGTGACTCGTAACTCTATGACTGTCAACTGGGAAGAGCCAGAATATGATGGAGGCTCTCCTGTGACAGGATACTGGCTAGAAATGAAAGACACAACTTCAAAGAGATGGAAGAGAGTTAATCGAGATCCTATCAAAGCCATGACTTTGGGTGTTTCTTATAAAGTGACTGGTCTTATTGAAGGTTCTGATTATCAATTCCGAGTATATGCAATCAATGCTGCTGGTGTGGGTCCGGCAAGTCTGCCATCAGATCCAGTGACTGCTAGGGATCCAGTTGGTAAGCCTTCAAAACATTCCTTTTTTCTTCCAAAGTGCCATGGAAAAATCAAGAATATTAATGTGTACTTGTTCTTTCTAGCCCCTCCTGGTCCTCCATTTCCCAAAGTCACAGACTGGACTAAGTCATCTGCAGACTTGGAGTGGTCTCCCCCGCTAAAGGATGGTGGATCCAAAGTAACTGGATATATCGTCGAATATAAAGAAGAAGGGAAAGAAGAATGGGAAAAGGTAACAAATACTTAGCATCATGGGTGTGTACTATGAATAAACTAAAAATGTAGTAGTTATTCACAATCCCATTGACTTCTATCTGTATTCTTTGGATCAAGAAATAAGAAAAATTATATAATTATAACTTATAATTCAAACTTCTGTTATGTCAGAAATCTAATCAAAAGTTACATTATTTTTAACTTTTTAAAAATATTTTCTATATTTTATATTTTTTGGTTACAAATCCCAAAAAGGTAAAATAAATGAACAGTAATTCCTGGCAAGATATTTCACTCAATGTTTACCTATAATATCTAATTACTAAAATCTAAACTAGCAACAATTTTTCCAAAAACAATAATTAAATACGTTTTTGGTTATGCTTTTAGAAAACTATTAAAAACAAGTAGCTACCAAGCACCATTCTAATTTAAAAATACTTGTGATTTTTCCCTAGGGTAAAGATAAAGAAGTGAGAGGAACAAAACTCGTTGTGACTGGATTAAAGGAAGGAGCATTTTACAGATTTAGAGTTCGAGCAGTCAATATTGCTGGCATTGGAGAACCTGGAGAAGTCACAGATGCCATTGAAATGAAGGACAGAATTGGTAATTAATACTTCTATTATTTGTATCTATTTTTATGTTTTGGATTGAAAATGAAAATCACATTAGTAATTTTCAATTGTTTTCTAGTGTCACCTGACCTTCAGCTAGATGCCAGCGTCAAAGACAGAATTGTGGTCCATGCTGGAGGGGTGATCCGGATCATTGCCTATGTATCTGGAAAGCCTCCTCCAACTGTTACCTGGAGCATGAATGAAAGAGCATTACCTCAAGAAGCCAACATTGAGACTACAGCCATTAGCTCATCTATGGTCATCAAGAATTGCCAGAGGAGCCACCAAGGCATCTATTCTCTTCTTGCCAAAAATGCAGGGGGGGAAAGGAAGAAAACAATTATTGTTGATGTTTTAGGTAAATACTTTGTTCATGCAACTTAAAAATAACATTTTTATTTCATCTATAACAAAACTAAGTTATAATAAAACTATGTTACAAATATTTTGAAAAAGAAGAAAAATCACCCACAATCCCATTGACCACTATTAGCATTTTTTCAATTTCCTCATTGCTTCTTTATTCTATACATATTTTATATGGTCATACTCCTACTATAAAGTTTCATATGTTATGTATTTATATAACTTGCTACCACAAGCATTCATTATACCTTTATGTAGTTTTCATAAAAGCCACTTTCTTGTAAATGTACATGAATGTTTTACAGTTTGCTAAAGTTGACCATTTCTATATCATGATATTGCATCTTTATTTGCTAATTATCATAATACTGCAAAAATCCCTTGGAAAGATTTCAGTATTCTATTTGATTATTTGCTTATCAATGCTGCATTTCTAGTCACTGAATATAAAGTTGAACTTTACAAAGGTTTTTCACACCTCTTGCTGGCTGCTTTATTCCAGTGATTTGCTCAGAAAGTGAAGCCCTCCCACTCAGATCTCTCTCTGATCATGTCTCTAGGCACAATCATATTCTAAGCAGCCAGTTTTTATGTGAAAATACCAGTTCTCTATGGAACAGAATTAATATTATAAAAAGCATGTTATGGTTTTATTAATGAAAATGACATAAAGAAAAAGATCTTATTGAGCAATAGTTCTACAAGATCTTAGGTTAGTGTTACATTCCTAAATACCTTTTTGCCCAATAGCTATAATTTTGATTTGACAACTGTAAACTTCCACATTAAATTTCAAGTCTAAAAGGTCATTCTGAAATTTGGGACCTCTTCTGCTGCTTGTTGATTTACTGGTTACCCCTCAAAAAAATTTTTCTCCTCTTTTCCCCTCTGGAGAGTAAATTGGACACAAAAATAGCCAGGCCACTTCTCACCCTCTACTATCTACCTCTAGACATCCTCCTCCCAGCAGCTCCTTCCTATCTGACTTTCAAATTACAAAAAAAAAAAAAAAAAAAAAAAAATTACTGTTCCTTCAGCTTCTACTAAAATAGTAGAAACCAGTAACTGTTGCAAACCTATTTCATCTAAAAATATGGTTGAAAATAGATACCACACAGAGGAAAAACAACTCAATTAATAGATATAAAAACTTGTTTTCTTCATAACAATATTTTTATCTCCTTTTAAAAAATAGAAAGTAACAAATATTGAACTCTTTATTCACTGAAGACAATCAACCAGAAATCTTTTCATTTTATTCCCAGATGTGCCAGGTCCTGTTGGAACACCATTCCTGTCTGACAACCTAACTAATGACTCCTGCAAACTGACATGGTTTTCTCCAGAAGATGATGGAGGCTCTCCAATCACCAATTATGTCATTCAAAAGCGGGAAGCTGACCGCAAAGCATGGACCCCAGTTACATATACAGTTACCCGACAAAATGCTACTGTCCAGGGTCTCATTCAAGGAAAAGCCTACTTTTTCCGAATTGCAGCTGAAAATAGCATTGGCATAGGTCCATTCATTGAGACACCAAATGAACTTGTCATCAGGGATCCAATAAGTAAGTACAATTTAAAACAATTTCATCTTTAATAACTTCCTCAATTAACAAAAAACTATGGTATCAAAATATGCAAATAAATGCCAAACATTTCACTCATTTGACAAGTGTACATTAGGCAAATAATCAATATCTGATGTTGGTAGTATTTGAATGTGGTTGTGAAAGAATTATGGGAATATATCTGATTCTTCAAATTGCTTTATGTAAACTACACTGATTTTTTTTTAATTTTCCACTTAATGGTGTAAATATGAAGTTTTAGAGTTTTCCAAACTCTAAAACTATCAGTTCTGGAGAACTTTCCTAAATTATTTGGCCTCAGTGAGCCTCTATTTCCTCATCGGTCAGGGGATATTAGATTGTATTGAGTCCTTTTAACTCTATAGTTCTGTGATGAGATCTCTTTATTTACTTTTTGAAGTATATATTTGAATGTTTAAATCCAATCCTCAAAAAGTATTATTTACTACATTTTACCATTTTACATGTTTTTCACTATAATTTTATACTTATACCTGCAGCTGTACCAGAGCGTCCTGAAGACCTGGAAGTCAAAGAAGTTACTAAAGATTCTGTTACTTTGACTTGGAATCCTCCAAAGTATGATGGCGGATCAGAAATTATTAATTATGTCCTAGAAAGCCGTCTCATTGGAACCGAGAAGTTCCACAAAGTTACAAACGACAACTTGCTTAGCAGAAAATACATTGTTAAAGGCTTAAAAGAAGGTGATACCTATGAGTACCGTGTCAGTGCCGTCAATATTGTTGGACAAGGCAAACCCTCATTTTGTACCAAGCCAATTACTTGCAAGGATGAGCTAGGTATGTGTCTAATGCAAGTTATACTGTGAAATATATATGGATTTATCATAAAACATAAGTAAAACTGACTTGCCTTTATAATTATAAATTTTAGCTCCTCCAACACTTGACCTTGACTTCAGAGATAAGCTCACCGTTCGAGTTGGTGAAGCTTTTGCCCTCACTGGCCGTTACTCAGGCAAACCAAAACCTAAGGTTACTTGGTTCAAAGATGAAGCTGATGTACTAGAAGATGATCGCACTCATATAAAGACCACTCCAACGACACTTAGTCTAGAGAAGATCAAAGCCAAACGTTCAGACTCTGGCAAATACTCTGTGGTTGTGGAGAATAGCACAGGCTCTAGGAAAGGTTTCTGTCAAGTTAATGTTGTTGGTAAGTATTATTTAACAAGAAGAATAACTATTCTGTTCTTTCCAAAACAGAAGTGGCAATAACTTTTTGTGTTATCAAATTTTTTCCTACAGATCGTCCTGGACCACCTGTAGGACCAGTTATTTTTGATGAAGTGACCAAAGATCACATGGTTATCTCTTGGAAGCCACCTTTAGATGATGGAGGCAGTGAAATTACCAATTATATTATTGAGAAGAAGGAGGTGGGCAAAGACGTTTGGATGCCTGTGACATCTGCAAGTGCAAAAACAACATGCAAAGTTACTAAACTGCTTGAAGGAAAGGATTATATTTTCCGGATACATGCTGAAAATCTGTATGGAATAAGTGATCCTCTGGTGTCTGATTCTATGAAAGCCAAAGATCGTTTTAGTATGTATTACATTTCATTTTAGTGAGTCAAGGTTTGATATCATTAATATAAAAAAAAATTAAATTTCTAACACATTTTGCTAATGTTTGTTATAGGGGTTCCTGATGCACCTGAGCAGCCAATTGTTACAGAAGTTACCAAAGATTCTGCATTAGTAACCTGGAATAAGCCAAATGATGGAGGAAAGCCCATCACAAACTACATCCTAGAAAAGAGGGAAACTATGTCTAAACGATGGGCTAGAGTGACCAAAGATCCAATCCATCCATACACTAAATTTAGGGTTCCTGATCTTCTAGAGGGGTGTCAGTATGAATTCCGGGTTTCTGCAGAAAATGAAATTGGTATTGGAGATCCAAGCCCACCATCAAAACCGGTCTTTGCTAAAGATCCAATTGGTATAGTATCAAAGCATTCATTTAGTTTTCATATTATCCAACTTTTTTTTCAGGTATAATCTAACTCCTTTTTTTTTTCCTTTTATTATGTAGCTAAACCAAGTCCACCTGTTAATCCTGAAGCAATAGATACAACATGTAATTCAGTGGACCTAACTTGGCAGCCACCACGGCACGATGGTGGGAGCAAGATCCTGGGTTATATTGTTGAGTACCAGAAAGTTGGAGATGAAGAGTGGAGAAGAGCCAATCACACTCCTGAGTCATGTCCTGAAACTAAATATAAAGTCACTGGTCTTCGGGATGGTCAAACCTATAAATTCAGAGTAATAGCAGTCAATGAAGCTGGTGAATCGGATCCAGCTCATGTTCCTGAGCCAGTACTAGTAAAAGACAGACTTGGTGAGTAAAATGTTCTCAGCTACATTTGCAAGGAAGAGAGTTATCTCATTGTACATGCTTATTTGTAAAACACATTAGCATATCAAATCCGAAAGTATTGTTATCTTTATTCTAGAACCCCCTGAGTTGATTCTTGATGCTAACATGGCAAGAGAACAACACATAAAGGTTGGTGATACTCTAAGACTTAGTGCCATCATCAAAGGAGTGCCATTCCCAAAAGTAACCTGGAAAAAAGAAGACAGAGAAGCTCCAACTAAAGCAAGAATTGATGTTACTCCAGTTGGTAGCAAGCTTGAAATTCGTAATGCTGCCCATGAAGATGGTGGAATTTATTCCTTAACAGTGGAGAATCCAGCTGGTTCAAAAACTGTCTCAGTAAAAGTACTTGTATTAGGTAAGAATTTTAATATGTTTTGAATGAAATAACTAATTAAAAGTAAATTGCAATACATTTGAGCTCTTATCGAGATTAATTCACGTACATAACTACATTGTATAACACTTTTCAGATAAGCCTGGGCCACCTCGAGATCTGGAAGTCAGTGAAATTAGGAAAGATTCTTGTTACCTTACTTGGAAGGAACCACTGGATGATGGTGGTTCTGTTGTTACAAATTATGTGGTTGAGAGGAGAGATGTTGCCAGTGCCCAGTGGTCACCTCTCTCAACTACATCAAAGAAAAAGAGCCACTGGGCTAAACATCTTAATGAAGGCAATCAGTATCTCTTCCGAGTAGCTGCTGAGAACCAGTATGGACGTGGTCCTTTTGTTGAAACACCTAAACCCATCAAGGCTGTAGATCCTCTACGTAAGTTGTATTTCTGGTTACAAAAGTATTGCTTGACTGTCTTTGAGAATAGTATTTATTGACCATAACTTTTTCTTTTAAAAAGATCCCCCTGGGCCACCTAAGGATCTACACCATGTAGATGTCGACAAGACTGAAGTCTCCCTTGTTTGGAATAAGCCAGATCGTGATGGTGGCTCTCCAATTACTGGATATTTGGTGGAATATAAAGAAGAAGGCACCGAAGACTGGACTAAATTCAAGACTGTGACAGACTTAGAGTGTACTGTTACTGGACTACAACAAGGAAAGACCTATATATTCCGTGTAAGAGCCGAAAATATTGTGGGTCTTGGTCTCCCTGACACAACTATCCCAATAGAGTGTCAAGAAAAACTAGGTAATTGTTAGATTGTTATTATTATTTTATTTCTTTTTTAAATTATTCATATCATTAAAAAAAATCTAATTTCCTAATGTTTACTTTCTAGTTCCTCCATCTGTGGAGCTGGATGTGAAATTAATTGAAGGCCTTGTGGTAAAAGCTGGAACTACAGTCAGATTCCCTGCCATTATAAGAGGTGTACCTGTTCCTACTGCAAAGTGGACAACCGATGGGAGTGAGATCAAAACAGATGAACACTACACAGTTGAAAGTGACAACTTCTCATCAGTACTTACTATTAAGAACTGTTTAAGGAGAGACACTGGGGAATATCAGATCACAGTTTCCAATGCAGCTGGCAGCAGAACAGTAGCTGTACATCTTACTGTTCTTGATGTTCCCGGTCCACCAACAGGTCCTATTGATATTCTGGATGTTACCCCTGAACATATGACTATTTCATGGAAGCCACCTAAAGACGATGGAGGAAGCCCTGTGATAAATTATATTGTTGAGAAACAAGATACAAGGAAAGATACATGGGGTGTTGTCTCTTCAGGAAGCAGTAAGATGAAGCTGAAGGTCCCACATCTGCAAAAGGGTTGTGAATATGTTTTCCGAGTAAGAGCAGAGAATAAGATGGGTGTTGGTCCTCCCCTTGACTCCATACCTACTGTTGCTAAACATAAATTTAATCCTCCATCTCCTCCTGGTAAACCAGTGGTAACTGACATCACTGAAAATGCCGCAACAGTGTCCTGGACTCTGCCAAAATCTGATGGTGGCAGTCCAATAACTGGTTACTATGTAGAACGTCGAGAAATAACTGGCAAATGGGTGAGAGTCAACAAAACACCTATAGCTGACCTGAAGTTTAGAGTAACTGGACTCTATGAAGGAAATACATATGAGTTCAGAGTTTTTGCTGAAAATCTTGCAGGACTAAGCAATCCATCCCCAAGTTCTGACCCAATAAAAGCATGCCGGCCCATCAAGCCACCTGGACCACCTATTAATCCTAAACTGAAAGACAAGAGCAAAGAATCAGCTGACTTGGTGTGGACAAAGCCTCTCAGTGATGGTGGTAGCCCCATTCTAGGCTATGTAGTGGAATGTCAGAAAGCTGGTACAGCCCAGTGGAACAGGATTAACAAAGATGAGCTCATTAGGCAGTGTGCCTTCAGAGTACCTGGACTAATTGAAGGAAATGAGTACAGATTCCGTATAAAGGCAGCTAATATTGTGGGAGAGGGAGAGCCAAGAGAACTAGCAGAATCTGTGATTGCAAAAGACATCCTTCAACCTCCAGAAGTAGAACTTGATGTTACTTGTCGTGATGTTATTACTGTTAGAGTGGGGCAAACTATCCGCATTCTTGCCCGAGTCAAAGGCAGACCCGAACCAGACATAACTTGGTCTAAAGAAGGCAAAGTATTGGTCCAAGAAAAGCGAGTTGACCTAATTCATGATCTACCTCGTGTGGAGTTACAAATTAAAGAAGCTGTTAGAGCTGATCATGGCAAGTATATCATCTCAGCTAAGAACAGCTGTGGACATGCCCAAGGTTCTGCTATTGTTAATGTCCTTGACAGACCTGGGCCTTGCCAGAATTTAAAGGTTAGCAATGTAACCAAAGAGAACTGTACAATTGCTTGGGAAAACCCACTAGATAATGGTGGCTCAGAGATAACAAATTTCATAGTGGAATATCGCAAACCAAACCAGAAAGGCTGGTCAATTGTTGCTTCGAATGTCACTAGGCGATTAATCAAGGCCAACCTGTTAGCCAATGATGAATACTATTTCCGAGTCTGTGCAGAGAATAAAGTAGGTGTTGGGCCAACCATTGAAACAAAAACTCCAATTCTGGCTATTAACCCTATTGATAGACCAGGTGAGCCTGAAAACCTCCATATTGCAGATAAAGGAAAGACATTTGTCTATCTAAAATGGCGGAGGCCTGATTATGATGGTGGCAGCCCAAACCTATCATATCATGTTGAGAGGAGGCTGAAGGGCTCTGCTGACTGGGAGAGAGTACATAAAGGAAGCATTAAGGAAACACACTACATGGTTGACAAATGTGTTGAAAACCAGATTTATGAGTTCAGAGTTCAAACAAAGAATGAAGGTGGAGAAAGTGACTGGGTAAAGACAGAGGAAGTTGTTGTGAAAGAAGATTTACAGAAACCAGTACTTGATCTGAAATTAAGTGGTGTGCTAACTGTCAAGGCAGGGGAGACCATTCGACTTGAGGCAGGTGTTAGAGGCAAACCATTTCCAGAAGTTTTATGGACCAAGGACAAAGATGCTACAGATTTAACAAGATCACCAAGGGTCAAGATTGATACCAGTGCTGATTCATCTAAATTTTCTCTTACTAAAGCGAAGCGAAGTGATGGTGGTAAATATGTAATTACAGCAACTAATACAGCTGGCAGTTTTGTGGCCTATGCCACTGTCAATGTCTTAGATAAGCCTGGCCCTGTAAGAAATCTGAAAATTTCTGATGTGTCCAGTGATAGATGTACTATTCGCTGGGATCCACCAGAAGATGATGGTGGCTGTGAAATCCAAAATTATATTCTAGAAAAATGTGAGAGCAAGCGAATGGTTTGGTCTACCTATTCTGCTACTGTCTTAACACCTGGTACCACAGTAACACGTCTCATAGAAGGAAATGAATATATTTTCAGAGTCCGTGCAGAAAATAAAATAGGCACAGGGCCTCCTACAGAAAGTAAACCAGTCATTGCAAAAACCAAATTTGATAGACCTGGTCGCCCTGACCCACCTGATGTCACTAAAGTAAGCAAAGAAGAGATGACTGTGGTTTGGAATCCACCTGAATATGATGGTGGAAAGTCCATCACAGGATACTTTTTGGAGAAAAAGGAAAAACATTCCATACGATGGGTCCCTGTTAACAAGAGTGCAATACCTGAGAGACGTTTGAAAGTACAGAATCTCTTCCCAGGACATGAATATCAGTTCCGTGTCAAGGCAGAAAATGAAATTGGAATTGGAGAACCATCTTTGCCATCAAGACCAGTGGTGGCAAAAGACCCCATAGGTATGATGTTTTTACTTTTTCTGATATTAAACCAAGTCTTAATCTCAAGCACAGAGTTGTTAGACAAATCCATAACATCAAAACTTTAGCCAATATTTTACAAAGTAGATTTTTTACCAGACCACCTAAAATGTATAAACATTGGTAGATTGTAATTTTATGAGAGGAAGGCTCAGTAATTGAGAAATTGAACACTATATCTTTGATTAAGAATGGACTACATAAAATTACACATTAGAGTATCACTAGAAGTCATTAACCACATGTAAATTTATTCTTACATAATTTATTTTCAGAACCACCTGGTCCACCAACCAATCTCAAAGTGGTTGATACAACCAAAAGTTCTATAACCCTTGGATGGGGAAAACCAGTGTATGATGGTGGCTCACCAATAATTGGATATGTTGTGGAAATGAGACCAAAAAAAGCAGATACATCACCTGATGAAGGCTGGAAAAGGTGCAATGCTGCAGCACAACTTGTTCGCATGGAATTCACTGTGACCAGCTTGGACGAAAACCAGGAATATGAGTTCAGGGTGTGTGCCCAAAACCAAGTTGGCATCGGGCGCCCTGCAGAACTAAAGGATGCTATTAAACCAAAAGAAATCCTAGGTGCGGCCTTATTTTATCACTTCATTCATTAGTACTTCTCAGATGATTTCCCCACATTCTAAAATATCACCTAATGGCTTTCATGTCATTTGCAGAGCCTCCAGAGATTGATTTAGATGCCAGCATGAGAAAATTGGTCACAGTGAGAGCAGGATGCCCTATTCGACTATTTGCCATAGTGAGAGGGCGACCAGCCCCTAAAGTCACCTGGCGAAGAGTGGGTATTGATAATGTGGTCAGAAAAGGACAAGTCGATCTGGTTGATACTATGGCCTTCCTTGTCATCCCCAATTCTACTCGTGATGACTCGGGAAAATATTCTTTGACGCTTGTGAACCCAGCTGGAGAGAAGGCCGTGTTCGTGAATGTCAGAGTTTTAGGTGGGTTGCTAACAAGCTTCTTCCTCCCCTTCAAAAATGCATTAAGTAATAAGGAGGCTGAGGAGATGTGTGTCTAATTTTGTGGTACTTTACAGACACTCCTGGACCTGTATCTGATTTAAAAGCTTCGGATGTCACTAAAACATCATGCCATATTTCCTGGGCCCCTCCTGAGAATGACGGTGGGAGTCAAGTGACACATTATATTGTGGAGAAACGTGAGGCAGAGAGAAAGACGTGGTCAACAGTTAGCCCAGAAGTTAAGAAAACGAGCTTCCAAGTCACCAACCTTGTCCCTGGGAATGAGTATTATTTCAGAGTAACTGCTGTCAATGAGTATGGTCCTGGCGTTCCAACAGATGTCCCCAAACCAGTGCTTGCATCAGATCCTCTGAGTAAGTAATAGCCTTTCTTCCTCCTTTTAATTCCAGACCCCTGCTTTAGCAAGGTCAAGATACCAAAACATTTTAATCCACTACTGAAAGGGCTTTTATTTGTAGAAACCCAAACAGTGCAAATAAATAATCTGTCTCACTCCTTAAAGACTTTTTTGATCAGCCTCATCTTGTACTTTTTACTTGCAACATTTCAAATGACAGTTTCCGTATACTTTGTAGCAAGTAGCATTCTAAAACACTTAAGTATATTAACTAATGGGTTTGATTAGATTACCTGGATAGTTTTCTAAATTGTGTTTTTCTTCTAGGTGAGCCAGATCCCCCAAGGAAACTAGAAGTTACCGAAATGACAAAGAACAGTGCTACACTAGCCTGGTTACCTCCCTTGCGTGATGGAGGTGCTAAAATTGATGGCTACATCATTAGTTACAGAGAGGAAGAGCAGCCTGCAGATCGCTGGACAGAGTACTCAGTGGTAAAAGATCTCAGCCTTATTGTCACCGGCCTAAAGGAAGGAAAGAAATACAAATTTAGAGTAGCAGCCAGAAATGCTGTTGGAGTCAGTTTGCCAAGAGAAGCGGAAGGAGTGTATGAAGCCAAAGAACAGCTCTGTAAGTCATCACTGTCTCATTTTTATCGTGTGATAAACTTTTATAGAATTTGCTTTCAACATGTAGACATTTCTCTCTGAAGAATCTTGTTCCAGAAATACTTAAATAATGTAGAGAGCAGTGGTTTTGAAACATTTGGACCCACAACACAGAGTAAATAAACATGACACAGTATACATATGTATAACATAGTACACATAACTATATATTTTTATATAACTAAAAAAAGTTTCTTGAAGCTACATCTATCTTTATTCTGTATGCTGGACTTATATTTTCTATTTCATTCAATATCATTCTTTGATTTAAAAAATTACTAGTTGTAATGTAAACGTTAATGTAAACGTTAATGTGAACCCATCAATGGGTTCACTATTTGAAAAACACTACTATAGTTCCCTCCTAGAGGAAATCACACTCCCCACAAAATTAATGTATTTTCATTTTCCTTTTAGTACCACCAAAGATCCTTATGCCAGAGCAAATTACTATTAAAGCTGGCAAGAAACTCCGGGTTGAAGCCCATGTGTATGGAAAGCCTCATCCAATCTGTAAATGGAAAAAAGGAGAAGATGAAGTTGTCACATCTAGCCACCTAGCAGTGCACAAAGCTGACAGTTCTTCAATTCTGATCATAAAAGATGTTACTAGGAAAGACAGTGGTTATTATAGCCTCACTGCAGAAAACAGTTCCGGGACAGACACTCAGAAAATCAAAGTTATCGTCATGGGTAGGTTACACATTAGACAAATGACCATCTAATTATAAAGATCAGAAATATTTTTTTCCATCAAATCCCTCTTCTTATGTTTCTTTCCTGTTGGTTCGTGCAGATGCTCCTGGACCCCCTCAGCCTCCATTTGACATTTCTGACATAGACGCTGATGCTTGCTCCCTGTCATGGCATATCCCTCTGGAGGATGGAGGCAGTAACATCACCAATTACATAGTGGAGAAGTGTGATGTAAGCCGAGGTGATTGGGTGACAGCTCTAGCTTCAGTGACAAAAACTTCCTGCAGAATTGGAAAATTGATCCCAGGCCAGGAATATATCTTCCGGGTCCGTGCTGAAAATCGATTTGGCATTTCAGAGCCACTCACATCTCCAAAGATGCTGGCTAAATTCCCATTTGGTATGTTTCTTTCAGAAAGAAAAAAATTATATTTTCTTTCTAGTCTGTTGCTTAAGGTAGAAAGGGACATTTCTCTTGTCTTTATCTCCAGATGTTCCTAGTGAACCAAAGAATGCACGCGTCACTAAAGTCAACAAAGACTGCATATTTGTGGCATGGGACAGACCAGATAGCGATGGAGGGAGCCCCATTACTGGTTACCTGATCGAACGCAAAGAAAGAAACAGTTTGCTCTGGGTGAAAGCTAATGATACTCCTGTCCGATCAACTGAATATCCTTGTGCTGGCCTTGTAGAAGGTCTTGAGTATTCATTCAGAATCTATGCCTTAAACAAAGCTGGATCCAGCCCACCCAGCAAACCAACAGAATATGTAACTGCAAGAATGCCAGTTGGTGAGTTTTTTTATTTTTGTGGGGGGGTTTGTTTGTTTGTTTGTTTGTTTTTAATATTAGGAGGGCACATTTAAGTCTTGGAATCTCTGAAGATTATTACTTCCTTTCAAGAATATGTTATGGGTAATAATGTAAAATGTGGAAATTTAAAACTCTTGCTATTAAGATAAATAATGAAGCTACCTCTTTTGGTTTTAGATCCTCCTGGAAAGCCTGAAGTTATTGATGTTTCCAAGAGTACGGTATCCCTCATTTGGGCTCGTCCAAAGCATGATGGAGGCAGCAAAATTATTGGCTATTTCGTAGAAGCTTGCAAACTTCCTGGTGATAAATGGGTACGGTGCAATACCACCCCTCACCAGATACCCCAGGAAGAGTATACAGCTACTGGCTTAGAAGAGAATGCTCAATATCAATTTAGAGCAATTGCCAAGACAGCAATAAACATTAGCCAGCCTTCTGAACCTTCTGATCCAGTGACCATTCTCGCAGAAAATGGTAAGATTCTGTTGAATAATATAGGCAAGGTGGATGGTACTCATATTTCTCCTAATAAAAAAAGCAAACCTAAATCTATGGGGGAAAGGACAAGTAAAATGATAGGTACTTTGTATACAGACACTAAAAATTATGATTATGGAGAATCTTCATAACATGTTAATCTTAAAAGAAGGATACAAAACTGTGAGGACCATCGAATTTCAACCATACACTTGCACAGAAAGGTGACAAAGAAATGCACCACAATGATAATAGTTAAAATTTGAGGGCATTGGAATTATAGGTGATCTTTACTTTTTTCCTTTATATTTTGATTATCAGAATTCTACATTAAACTTGTATTTATTTTATAATGAATATGTTACTTTAAAAAATCCCATCTTGAAAGAGACAGAGCATGTGAACTTACCACTTTTATTGATAATAGTTATGTAATATAGCTTTGCCTGTATTAAATTTTCTTTATTTTTTTCCAGTTCCACCCAGGATAGACCTGAGCTTAGCTATGAAATCTTTGCTTACTGTGAAAGCTGGAACAAATGTTTGCTTGGATGCTACTGTTTTTGGTAAACCAACACCAACAATCTCTTGGAAGAAAGATGGCACACTGCTAAAACCAGCAGAAGGCATAAAAATGGCCATGAAACGGAATCTGTGCACCCTAGAGCTGTTCAGTGTGAAGCGAAAGGACTCAGGAGACTATACCATTACTGCCGAAAACTCAAGTGGTTCCAAATCAGCCACCATTAAACTTAAAGTGCTAGGTAACTGAAGTGCTAAATTACAATCTCATTTTATTTTGGTTAATGTGATGTAATAGAATTTACAAAATAATGTGTGAGAAAGATATACATGCTGATGTATATTTTGTAATCACGAAATCATTCTCATCACAACACAATAGCATTTTAAAGCTGAAAAGATTGTTCAAGAGTACATATTTCAATTACATAATTTTACATGTGAAAAAAATTAAGCTTCTGAAAAATTAAAAGACTTCCAAGGAAGTTAATGACAACATAAAGACTGCATCCCAGGTTTCCAGACCTCTATTCTACTCATCTCTCATTTCACATGTGTTACTCAGTGACTTCTTTTCTTTCTTGTTCTTTCAGATAAACCAGGTCCTCCAGCATCTGTTAAAATTAACAAAATGTATTCAGATCGTGCAATGCTTTCTTGGGAACCTCCTCTTGAAGATGGAGGCTCAGAAATCACCAATTATATTGTTGACAAACGTGAAACAAGCAGACCCAACTGGGCGCAAGTCTCTGCTACCGTGCCCATCACCAGCTGCAGTGTGGAGAAACTTATAGAGGGCCACGAGTATCAGTTCCGAATTTGTGCTGAAAATAAATATGGAGTGGGTGATCCAATCTTTACTGAACCAGCAATTGCTAAAAACCCATATGGTAGGACATTTTCTTATGGTATTTTATTCTATTTTTTAAATATTACCTTTTAGATTAAGATATAAACTTTTCGATCAATCTCTGCAGACCCACCTGGACGCTGTGATCCTCCTGTTATTAGCAACATCACCAAGGATCATATGACAGTAAGCTGGAAACCACCAGCAGATGATGGTGGTTCACCCATCACTGGCTATTTAGTTGAAAAGCGGGAAACCCAGGCAGTTAACTGGACTAAGGTCAACAGAAAACCTGTTATAGAAAGAACTATAAAAGCCACAGGTCTCCAAGAAGGCACCGAATACGAGTTTCGGGTTACAGCTATAAATAAGGCTGGACCGGGAAAACCCAGTGATGCATCCAAAGCTGCTTATGCCCGGGACCCTCAGTGTAAGTTTGCACGAAAGAGTCCCATGACCTTTGTTATACTCAACTTTGAACAACCAGGAATATGGTTTTAATGGAAATTTTCTTGTATTATTTATCCTCAGATCCTCCTGGCCCACCAGCTTTTCCTAAAGTATATGATACAACCCGTAGCTCCGTGAGTATATCTTGGGGCAAGCCAGCCTATGATGGTGGTAGCCCTATCATCGGTTACCTTGTTGAAGTCAAACGAGCTGACTCTGTTAACTGGGTGAGGTGCAATTTACCAGAAAAGCTACAGAAAACCCGCTTTGAAGTTACTGGCCTGATGGAAAACACAGAATATCAGTTCCGCGTGTATGCCGTTAATAAGATTGGATACAGTGACCCCAGTGATGTGCCAGACAACCACTGTCCCAAGGACATCTTAAGTAAGTATCACCAAATACATAGAGCTTTTCTTGACAGTCAATTGTAAGAGGGCATGGTGAAACTCCCTTATGTAGGTTTATTTATTTATTTGTTTGTTTGTTTGTTTATAGGCTTTAGAGTTGGTAGCTCTAAGAGAACATTTTTGGAGAGCTAGGTTGGTATTTACAGTATTATATAATAGGCCAGATGGAATGCAAAGTGATTTGTGGTTTTGAAAAGCTTTTCATACTTACATGAAATTTTGTGTCTTCAAAAGAAAGTGGAATCTAGGAATTTTATTCTGAGAACAAATTTTATTTTTTTAACTATGTAGTGAGCTATTTTTCATTCTTATGGTTTTTATTTTCTCTTCTAAGTCACCCCTGTCCATAAGTATGGAATTGGTAGCTCATCATCTTAGTTTACCTTTTCACCATTTCTTCTGTATGGCTCCCCCAGGAAAAACTTGGTTTAGCCTCTATGATATTGGAAAATAGAAAGGTCAACAGTTGTATGGAGTATCAAAATCAGTGACAAAAATTTTGAGGATTATATTAAGGATTTTTTTTAAATCAGTTATAGAAAAGAAACATATTTCAGGAGTAGTAAGTTCAGTCTTTGGAGATATGTTTGACAATTAAATTGCTACTTTTACTTTTCTTACTCCAAAACTAAACAGTTCCACCTGAGGGAGAACTTGATGCTGATTTGAGGAAGACCCTCATATTACGTGCTGGAGTTACACTGAGACTATATGTACCAGTAAAAGGACGTCCACCTCCAAAGATAACTTGGTCTAAACCAAATGTCAATTTGAGAGAAAGGATTGGACTGGACATAAAGTCAACTGACTTTGACACTTTCTTGCGCTGTGAAAATGTGAACAAATATGATGCAGGAAAATATATCTTGACTCTGGAAAACAGCTGTGGTAAAAAGGAATATACCATTGTAGTGAAAGTGCTGGGTAAGTCTGTCTGAAGAAAATATGTACAGATTTAAAAATAGAGTTTTATGTATTTTTTACATATTTATTTCTTATTTACCATTTATCCAGATACCCCTGGGCCACCTGTCAATGTGACTGTTAAGGAAATAACCAAAGATTCTGCTTATATTACCTGGGATCCTCCCATTATTGATGGCGGAAGCCCTATCATAAACTATGTTGTAGAAAAACGTGATGCAGAGAGAAAGTCCTGGTCTACAGTGGCAACTGAATGCCCAAAAACAAGCTTTAGAGTATCTAACTTGGAGGAGGGAAAATCCTACTTCTTCAGGGTGTTTGCTGAAAATGAGTATGGCATTGGAGATCCTGGTGAAACACGTGATGCCGTCAAAGCTTCGGGTGAGCGAATGAGCTACTACTCCAGGAGTTTGAGTGGCATCTTATCTTGGTTATCTGAGGCTTAGACTTATCATTTCTCCTTTGTTTTAGAAACCCCTGGACCAGTTGTAGACCTGAAAATGTTGTCTGTAACTAAGTCATCTTGTAGCATAGGCTGGAAAAAGCCACGCAGCGATGGCGGAAGTCGAATTACTGGATATGTAGTTGATTTCCTGACTGAAGAAAACAAGTGGCAACGAGTTATGAAATCATTAAACTTACAGTACTCCACAAAAGACTTGACTGAAGGGAAGGAATATACCTTCAGAGTGAGTGCTGAGAATGAAAACGGAGAGGGAACCCCGAGCGAAATCACTGTTGTGGCAAAGGATGATGTTGGTAAGCCTTTAGCCATGCATCTTTGTTTTCCCTTTATTGTCATCAAAAGTACACTCTTGAGCCCTACTCACTGGTTTATATAAAAAATATTTTAAAACTATAACAGTATGAAAAAGTTAATTGCCTTGTCTTAAAAATAACAGTAATTTATCTCTGCTCTTTTACAGTGGCTCCTGACCTTGACTTAAAGGATCTACCTGATTTGTGCTACTTGGCCAAAGAAAACAGCAACTTCCGTCTTAAGATCCCCATAAAAGGCAAGCCAGCTCCATCAGTATCCTGGAAAAAAGGGGAAGATCCTCTAGTGATGGACAGAAGAGTCAGTGTTGAGTCATCTGCAGTTAACACAACTCTTGCAGTATATGATTGCCAAAAATCTGATGCTGGAAAATATACAATCACACTGAAGAACGTTGCGGGCACTAAGGAAGGAACTCTCTCTATAAAAGTTGTTGGCAAGCCTGGCATCCCCACTGGACCAATCAAATTTGATGAAGTCACAGCAGAAGCCATAACCTTAAAGTGGGGTCCTCCAAAGGATGACGGAGGTTCTGAAATCACCAATTACATCCTAGAGAAGAGAGATTCTGTAAACAACAAGTGGGTGACATGTGCCTCAGCTGTCCAGAAAACCACCTTTAGAGTAACCAGACTTCATGAGGGTATGGAGTACACCTTCAGGGTCAGTGCTGAAAATAAATATGGTGTAGGAGAGGGCTTGAAATCAGAGCCAATTGTTGCTAAGCATCCATTTGGTAAGTGTCTCAAAGTCAGAAAATATAAAGCAAAATGTGATTTTGAGCAAGTTTACTATTATAAATTTTGCATTATCGTGTATTTTCCTAGATGTGCCTGATGCTCCCCCACCTCCTAATATTGTGGATGTCAGACATGATTCAGTATCCCTAACTTGGACTGACCCCAGGAAAACAGGCGGCTCTCCAATTACAGGTATTTATTTTGCTCTTATCCTACAGTTTTTAAGCTAATGTTTCTTCCAGATCTTTACCCCTGAAAAAAAAGTTGAATGCGTGTTCCTGATTCAAAGCACTATCTATACAAATCTAATAATGTATTTCCTTTCAGTACCTTATTATTCAGTACATTAAGTATTAATTAAGCTAACCAAATAAACTAATGCTTAATTTCATTGAAAACTTCCTATGTAACAGTTAATAAAGAAAGGCTTTCTTAGTGATATCTACTTTTGTAAGTTAAAACTATTCAACAGAAGGTACAATAAATATGCATATTCCAAGAGAAAAAATGGCACTATGCCTAGGTAATAAAAGTGTAGATACTGGCAAGAATGACTATTTGTTCCACATATAAATTATTTGAGCAAAAACATACATATATTTAAAAGTCAGACTACATTTGTGCTTTCTACCTGAACTAACAAATCACTGGATCTCTTATAGGGTATCATATCGAGTTCAAGGAAAGAAATAGCCTTATGTGGAAGAGAGCTAACAAGACTCCTATTAGGATGAAAGAGTTCAGAGTGACAGGATTAACTGAAGGTCTTGAATATGAATTCCGAGTTATGGCAATCAATTTAGCAGGAGTAGGCAAGCCAAGCCTGCCATCAGAGCCAGTTGTGGCACTTGATCCAATAGGTAAGTAATTATACAAAGGAAAACTTCACTGCATTTTATGTATGAAAAAACATTGGTATTCATTTAACTGTTTTTCCCCTATGTTTTAGATCCTCCTGGAAAACCTGAGGTTATTAATGTAACAAGGAATTCAGTGACTCTCATTTGGACTGAACCCAAATACAATGGTGGTCATAAGTTGACTGGATACATAGTGGAGAAGCGAGATCTACCCTCTAAATCTTGGATGAAAGCCAACCATGTTAATGTCCCAGATTGTGCCTTTACTGTAACTGACCTTGTTGAGGGTGGAAAATATGAATTCAGAATTAGAGCAAAGAACACAGCAGGTGCTATCAGTGCTCCATCTGAAAGTACAGGAACCATTATTTGCAAGGATGAATATGGTAGGTCTATTTTATGTTTATGCACATCAAAAAAAATTAAGCCACTTGCCTATTCTGATTAAAATGTATTTTTTTTTCTTTGCAGAGGCACCAACCATCGTCCTTGATCCCACAATTAAAGATGGGCTAACAGTCAGAGCAGAAGATAACATTGTTTTGAGTGCCATTAGCATTCTTGGCAAACCCCTTCCAAAATCAAGTTGGTCCAGGGCAGGAAAAGACATTAGACCATCAGATATCATTCAGATAACTTCCACTCCAACATCTTCCATGCTTACTATCAAGTATGCCACTAGAAAAGATGCTGGTGAATACACCATCACTGCTACCAATCCTTTTGGCACAAAGGAAGAACATGTGAAGGTAACAGTTCTCGATGTACCTGGTCCCCCAGGTCCCATTGAAATCAGTAATGTTTCTGCTGAAAAAGCAACACTTACATGGACACCTCCATTGGAAGATGGTGGCTCGCCAATTAAGTCCTATGTTCTTGAGAAGAGAGAAACTAGCCGACTCTTGTGGACAGTGGTTGCTGAAGATATTCAGTCTTGTAGGCATGTGGCAACCAAACTTATCCAAGGAAATGAGTACCTCTTCCGGGTCTCAGCTGTCAATCAATATGGCAAAGGAGAACCTGTACAGTCTGCACCTGTCAAAATGGTAGACAGATTTGGTATGTAGAGATATAAAGAAATTGATATGCAAATGTTTACAGCAGAGCTTAGGAAATATGGACTTCTCATAAATTTGCTTTTTTTTTCAGGTCCCCCTGGCCCTCCTGGAAAACCAGAAGTATCAAATGTCACTAAGAACACTGCCACTGTCAGCTGGAAAAGGCCAACCGATGATGGCGGCAGTGAGATCACAGGATATCATGTAGAAAGGAGAGAAAAGAAAGGCTTGAGATGGGTGAGAGCAACAAAGATGCCCGTTTCCGATCTCAGATGCAAAGTAACAGGACTGCAAGAAGGAAACTCCTATGAATTCCGTGTCAGTGCAGAAAACAGAGCAGGAATTGGCCCACCTAGCGATGCTTCAAATCTTGTTCTAATGAAAGATGTGGCATGTTAGTATTTATCTTTTTCAACATAGCTCATTTTGAGGCATCAATGTTTATATAATTCATACAAAAGTCAGACTCTTAATATGCACTTTGATGTCTTGGTTTCTTTTTCAGATCCTCCCGGACCACCGTCAAATGCACGGGTCACTGATACTACCAAGAAATCTGCTTCTTTAGCATGGGGCAAGCCTCATTATGATGGTGGACTTGAAATCACTGGCTATGTCGTAGAGCATCAAAAAGTAGGAGATGAGGACTGGATAAAAGATACAACAGGAACCGCCCTCAGAATCACTGAGTTTGTTGTCCCTGATCTTCAGACTAAAGAAAAATACAATTTTAGAATCAGCGCCATCAATGATGCAGGTGTTGGGGAGCCAGCAGTAATTCCAAATGTTGAAATCATAGAAAGGGAAATGGCTCCTGATTTTGAACTGGATGCTGAGCTTCAAAGAACACTTGTTGTTAGAGCAGGACTCAGTATTAGAATATTTGTGCCAATTAAAGGTCGTCCTGCTCCTGAAGTTACATGGACCAAAGATGATATCAACCTTAAAAACAGAGCTAACATCGAAAATACAGAATCATTTACACTTCTGATTATCCCAGAATGTAACAGATACGACACAGGTAAATTCGTGATGACTATTGAAAACCCTGCTGGGAAGAAAAGTGGCTTTGTCAACGTCAGAGTCTTAGATACACCAGGACCCGTCCTTAACCTGAGGCCCACTGACATCACAAAGGACAGTGTCACCCTGCACTGGGACCTCCCTCTGATAGATGGGGGCTCACGTATAACAAACTATATTGTAGAGAAACGAGAAGCAACACGGAAATCTTACACCACAGCCACCACTAAGTGTCATAAATGTACATTTAAAGTTACTGGCTTGACTGAAGGATGTGAATATTTCTTCAGAGTGATGGCAGAAAATGAATATGGAATTGGTGAGCCAACAGAAACAACAGAACCTATAAAAGCCTCTGAAGCACCATTACCACCAGATAGTCTGAACATTATGGATATAACTAAGAGCACAGTCAGCCTGGCATGGCCTAAACCAAAACACGATGGTGGCAGTAAGATCACCGGCTATGTGATTGAAGCCCAAAGGAAAGGTTCTGACCAGTGGACCCACATCACAACCGTGAAGGGCTTAGAATGTGTTGTGAAGAATCTAACTGAAGGGGAAGAATACACCTTCCAAGTGATGGCAGTGAACAGTGCAGGGAGAAGTGCCCCTAGAGAAAGCAGACCCGTCGTTGTCAAGGAGCAGACCATGCTACCAGAATTGGATCTCCGTGGCATTTATCAGAAATTAGTCATTGCCAGAGCTGGTGACAACATCAAAGTTGAAATTCCAGTGCTTGGTCGACCAAAGCCCACAGTTACATGGAAAAAAGGAGACCAAATTCTTAAACAGACACAGAGAGTTAATTTTGAAAATACGGCAACTTCAACCATCTTAAATATCAACGAGTGTGTAAGAAGTGATAGTGGGCCGTATCCATTAACAGCAAGGAACACTGTAGGAGAGGTTGGTGATGTCATCACTGTTCAAGTCCATGATATCCCAGGACCACCTACTGGACCAATTAAATTTGATGAAGTTTCATCCGATTTTGTAACCTTCTCTTGGGAGCCACCCGAGAACGATGGAGGTGTACCAATCAGCAACTATGTAGTAGAAATGCGACAGACTGACAGTACTACATGGGTGGAGCTGGCAACCACCGTTATACGCACTACCTATAAGGCCACTCGCCTTACCACCGGAATGGAGTATCAATTCCGGGTAAAAGCTCAAAATAGATATGGAGTTGGACCAGGCATCACATCAGCATCTGTAGTTGCCAACTATCCATTTAAGGTTCCTGGGCCTCCTGGAACCCCTCAGGTAACCGCAGTTACCAAGGATTCAATGACAATTAGCTGGCATGAACCTCTTTCTGATGGTGGAAGCCCCATTTTAGGATACCATATTGAAAGGAAAGAACGAAATGGTATTCTCTGGCAGACTGTGAGCAAAGCATTAGTACCAGGCAACATTTTCAAATCAAGTGGACTTACAGATGGTATTGCTTATGAATTCCGAGTGATTGCAGAAAACATGGCAGGCAAAAGCAAGCCGAGCAAGCCCTCTGAACCTGTGTTTGCTTTGGATCCCATTGACCCACCTGGAAAACCAATTCCTCTAAATATTACTAGACACACAGTTACACTGAAATGGGCTAAGCCCGAATATACTGGAGGCTTTAAAATTACTAGTTATATAGTTGAAAAGAGAGACCTTCCTAATGGACGGTGGCTGAAGGCCAACTTCAGCAACATTTTGGAGAATGAATTTACAGTCAGTGGCCTAACAGAAGATGCTGCGTATGAATTTCGTGTGATTGCCAAAAATGCTGCTGGTGCTCTTAGTCCACCATCTGAGCCATCAGATGCTATCACATGCCGAGATGACATTGAAGCACCAAGGATAATGGTGGATGTTAAATTTAAGGACACAGTTATACTAAAAGCAGGTGAAACATTCAAGCTGGAAGCTGATGTTTCAGGTCGCCCACCTCCCACAATGGAATGGGCCAAAGATGGAAAGGAGCTTGAAGGCACAGGAAAATTGGAAATAAAAATTGCAGATTTCTCTACTAACCTGGTAAACAAGGATTCATCAAGAAGGGATAGTGGTGCCTATACCCTTACAGCAACTAATCCTGGTGGTTTTGCCAAACACATTTTCAATGTCAAGGTTCTGGATAGACCAGGCCCACCTGAAGGACCTTTGGCTGTATCAGAAGTGACTTCAGAAAAATGTGTACTGTCATGGTTGCCTCCACTGGACGATGGAGGTGCCAAAATTGACCATTATATAGTTCAGAAACGTGAAACCAGCAGATTGGCATGGACAAATGTAGCCTCAGAAGTCCAAGTAACAAAACTAAAGGTCACTAAACTTTTGAAAGGCAATGAATACATATTCCGTGTCATGGCAGTAAATAAATATGGAGTTGGAGAGCCACTGGAATCAGAGCCTGTGCTTGCAGTAAACCCTTATGGGCCCCCTGATCCACCTAAAAACCCTGAAGTTACAACTATTACTAAAGATTCAATGGTGGTCTGCTGGGGACATCCTGACTCTGATGGTGGGAGTGAAATCATAAATTATATTGTGGAACGGCGTGATAAAGCTGGCCAACGCTGGGTGAAATGCAACAAAAAAACTGTTACTGATTTAAGATATAAAGTGTCTGGACTGACGGAAGGACATGAATATGAATTCAGGATTATGGCTGAAAACGCTGCTGGAATTAGTGCACCAAGTCCTACCAGTCCATTTTATAAGGCTTGTGATGCTGTGTTTAAACCCGGCCCGCCAGGTAACCCACGTGTTCTAGATACGAGCAGATCATCCATTTCAATTGCTTGGAATAAACCTATCTATGATGGTGGTTCAGAAATCACTGGGTATGTGGTTGAGATTGCCCTTCCAGAAGAAGACGAATGGCAGATTGTCACTCCACCAGCTGGACTCAAGGCAACTTCTTACACCATCACCAATCTCATAGAGAATCAAGAATATAGAATCCGCATCTATGCCATGAATTCTGAAGGAATTGGGGAACCTGCACTTGTTCCTGGAACTCCAAAGGCCGAAGACAGGATGCTGCCTCCAGAGATTGAACTGGATGCTGAACTGCGCAAAGTTGTTACTATAAGAGCTTGTTGTACCCTGAGACTTTTTGTTCCAATCAAAGGAAGGCCTGCACCTGAAGTGAAGTGGACCCGGGAACATGGAGAATCTTTAGATAAAGCTAGCATTGAATCCACAAGCTCTTATACCCTGCTTATTGTTGGAAATGTAAACAGATTTGACAGTGGCAAATACATACTAACTATAGAAAACAGCTCAGGCAGCAAATCTGCATTTGTCAACGTCAGAGTACTAGATACACCAGGCCCTCCACAGGATCTGAAGGTAAAGGAGGTCACTAAGACATCTGTCACATTGACATGGGAGCCTCCTCTCCTTGATGGAGGTTCAAAAATAAAGAACTATATTGTTGAAAAGCGGGAATCAACAAGAAAAGCATATTCAACTGTTGCAACAAATTGCCACAAGACTTCCTGGAAGGTAGACCAGCTTCAAGAAGGCTGTAGTTACTATTTCAGGGTTCTTGCTGAAAATGAATATGGCATCGGGCTGCCTGCTGAAACTGCAGAATCTGTGAAAGCATCAGAACGACCTCTTCCTCCAGGAAAAATAACTTTGGTGGATGTCACAAGAAATAGTGTGTCACTTTCTTGGGAGAAACCCGAGCATGATGGAGGCAGCCGAATACTAGGCTACATTGTAGAGATGCAGAGCAAAGGCAGTGACAAATGGGCAACATGCGCCACAGTCAAAGTCACCGAAGCTACTATAACCGGATTAATTCAGGGTGAAGAGTACTCTTTTCGTGTCTCAGCTCAGAACGAAAAGGGCATCAGTGATCCTAGACAACTAAGTGTGCCTGTAATTGCCAAAGATCTTGTCATTCCACCAGCCTTCAAACTCCTATTCAATACTTTCACTGTGCTGGCAGGTGAAGACCTAAAAGTTGATGTTCCATTCATTGGACGCCATACACCAGCTGTAACCTGGCATAAAGATGATGTACCACTGAAGCAGACAACTAGAGTAAATGCAGAGAGCACGGAAAGTAATTCAATATTGACAATAAAGGAAGCCTGTCGAGAAGATGTGGGACATTACACAGTGAAACTGACTAACTCAGCTGGTGAAGCTACTGAAACCCTTAATGTTATTGTTCTTGACAAACCCGGGCCTCCAACTGGACCAGTTAAAGTGGATGAAGTGACAGCGGATAGTATTACTCTTTCTTGGGGCCCACCTAAGTATGATGGTGGAAGTTCTATCAATAATTACATTGTAGAAAAACGGGACACTTCCACAACCACTTGGCAAATTGTGTCAGCTACTGTTGCAAGGACAACAATAAAAGCTTGCAGATTAAAGACTGGGTGTGAATATCAGTTTAGGATTGCAGCAGAAAACAGATATGGAAAGAGTACCTACCTCAATTCAGAGCCTATTGTAGCCCAGTATCCATTCAAAGTTCCTGGTCCTCCTGGAACACCATTTGTAACACTCTCCACCAAGGACAGCATGGAAGTACGATGGAATGAGCCAGTTAGTGATGGAGGTAGCAAAATCATTGGCTATCATCTAGAACGCAAGGAAAGAAATAACATCCTCTGGCTTAAGTTGAATAAAACACCTATTCCTCAAACCAAGTTCAAAACAACTGGCCTTGATGAGGGCATTGAATATGAATTTAGAGTCTCTGCAGAGAACATCGTAGGCATTGGCAAGCCAAGTAAAGTGTCAGAATGCTATGTAGCTCGTGACCCATGTGATCCACCAGGACGGCCAGAGGCAATCATTGTCACACGGAATTCTGTCACTCTTCAGTGGAAGAAACCCACTTATGATGGTGGAAGCAAGATCACTGGTTATATTGTTGAGAAGAAAGAATTGCCTGAGGGCCGTTGGATGAAAGCCAGTTTTACAAATGTCATTGACACTCAATTTGAAGTAACTGGCCTAGTGGAAGATCATAGATACGAGTTCCGGGTTATAGCTCGAAATGCTGCAGGAGTGTTGAGTGAGCCTTCAGAAAGCACAGGAGCAATAACAGCAAGAGATGAGGTAGATCCACCACGAATAAGTATGGATCCTAAGTACAAAGACACAATTGTGGTTCATGCTGGTGAATTTTTCAAGATTGAAGCAGATATTTACGGCAAACCTATACCAACCATTCAATGGTTAAAAGGTGATCAAGAGCTTTCAAATACAGCTAGATTAGAAATAAAGAGCACTGACTTTGCCACCAATCTCAGTGTAAAGGATGCAGTACGCATCGACAGTGGAAATTACATATTGAAAGCCAAAAATGTTGCAGGAGAGAGATCAGTTACTGTTAATGTCAAAGTTCTCGATAAACCAGGCCCACCTGAAGGACCTGTTGTTATAACGGGAGTTACAGCAGAGAAATGCACACTAGCTTGGAAACCCCCACTACAGGATGGTGGAAGTGATATCATAAATTATATTGTCGAAAGGAGAGAAACAAGCCGCTTAGTTTGGACTGTGGTTGATGCCAATGTGCAAACTCTCAGCTGCAAGGTTACTAAGCTTCTTGAAGGCAATGAATATATTTTCCGTATAATGGCTGTAAACAAATATGGTGTTGGCGAACCTCTTGAATCTGAACCAGTAATTGCCAAGAATCCATTCGTAGTACCAGATGCACCAAAGGCTCCAGAAATCACAACAGTGACCAAGGACTCAATGATTGTTGTCTGGGAAAGGCCAGCATCTGATGGTGGCAGCGAAATTCTTGGATATGTTCTTGAAAAACGG
This sequence comes from Cynopterus sphinx, assembly GCA_030015415.1. Taxonomy (NCBI): domain Eukaryota; kingdom Metazoa; phylum Chordata; class Mammalia; order Chiroptera; family Pteropodidae; genus Cynopterus; species Cynopterus sphinx. The sequence goes on along the minus strand of CM057379.1, from coordinate 166,076,744 downwards.
GACAAAGAGGGCATTAGATGGACAAGATGCCACAAACGTCTGATTGGGGAATTGCGCTTGAGAGTAACTGGACTCATAGAAAATCACAATTATGAATTCAGAGTCTCGGCAGAGAATGCTGCTGGACTTAGTGAACCAAGTCCACCTTCTGCTTACCAAAAGGCTTGTGATCCTATTTATAAACCAGGACCTCCAAACAATCCCAAAGTCATGGATATTACCAGATCTTCTGTCTTCCTTTCTTGGAGCAAACCAATATATGATGGTGGCTGTGAAATCCAAGGATACATTGTTGAAAAATGTGATGTGAGTGTTGGTGAATGGACAATGTGCACTCCACCAACTGGAATCAATAAAACAAATATAGAGGTAGAGAAGCTGTTGGAAAAGCATGAATACAACTTCCGTATCTGTGCTATTAATAAAGCTGGAGTCGGAGAACATGCTGATGTCCCTGGACCTGTCGTAGTAGAAGAAAAATTGGAAGCACCAGACATTGATCTTGACCTAGAATTAAGGAAAATTATAAATATAAGGGCAGGTGGCTCCTTAAGGTTGTTCGTTCCTATTAAAGGTCGTCCTACCCCAGAAGTTAAATGGGGGAAGATGGATGGTGAAATCCGAGATGCAGCTATAATTGATGTCACTAGCAGTTTTACTTCTCTTGTTCTTGATAATGTCAACCGATATGATAGTGGAAAATATACTCTGACATTAGAAAACAGCAGTGGAACAAAGTCTGCCTTTGTTACTGTGAGAGTCCTGGATACACCAAGTCCGCCTGTTAACCTGAAAGTCACAGAAATCACTAAAGAGTCAGTATCAATCACATGGGAACCTCCTTTGTTGGATGGGGGATCCAAAATCAAAAATTACATTGTTGAGAAACGTGAAGCCACAAGAAAATCATATGCTGCAGTTGTGACAAATTGCCATAAGAATTCTTGGAAAATTGATCAACTCCAAGAAGGTTGCAGTTATTACTTTAGAGTCACAGCTGAGAATGAGTATGGTATTGGCCTTCCTGCCCGCACTGCTGATCCAATTAAGGTTGCAGAAGTCCCACAACCTCCAGGAAAAATAACTGTGGATGATGTCACCAGAAACAGTGTCTCCTTGAGTTGGACGAAGCCTGAACATGATGGTGGCAGTAAAATCATTCAGTATATTGTGGAAATGCAAGCTAAACACAGTGAGAAATGGTCAGAGTGTGCTCGAGTCAAGTCCCTTGAAGCAGTAATTACCAACCTAACTCAGGGAGAAGAATATCTTTTTAGAGTTGTTGCTGTAAATGAAAAGGGAAGAAGTGATCCTAGGTCTCTTGCAGTTCCAATAGTTGCCAAAGATCTGGTCATTGAGCCAGATGTAAGACCTGCATTCAACAATTATAGTGTACAGGTTGGACAAGACTTGAAAATAGAAGTGCCAATTTCTGGACGTCCTAAGCCAACCATTACCTGGACTAAGGATGGTCTTCCGCTAAAGCAGACTACAAGAATCAATGTTACGGATTCACCTGACCTCACTGTACTCACAATTAAAGAAACTCATAAGGAGGATGGTGGGCATTATGGAATTGCAGTTGCTAATATTGTTGGTCAGAAAACAGCATCCATTGAAATTATAACTCTAGATAAACCTGATCCTCCCCAAGGACCTGTTAAATTTGATGAAGTCAGTGCTGAAAGTATTACATTATCGTGGAACCCTCCATTATATACAGGGGGCTGCCAGATCACCAACTACATTGTTCAGAAAAGAGATACCACCACTACCATATGGGATATTGTTTCTGCTACTGTTGCCAGAACTACACTCAAAGTGACCAAACTGAAAACTGGTACAGAATACCAATTCAGAATATTTGCTGAAAACAGATATGGACAAAGCTTTGCCTTGGAATCCAGTCCGATTGTAGCTCAATATCCCTACAAAGTGCCAGGCCCTCCAGGCACACCATTTGTCACAGCCATTTCCAAGGACTCCATGGTGGTTCAGTGGCATGAACCAATCAATAACGGTGGAAGCCCAGTCATAGGTTACCACCTTGAAAGAAAGGAAAGAAATAGTATTTTGTGGACGAAAGTCAACAAAACTATTATCCATGACACCCAGTTTAAAGCAGTCAATCTTGAAGAAGGCATTGAATATGAATTCAAAGTTTATGCTGAAAATATTGTTGGTGTAGGCAAAGCAAGCAAGAATTCTGAATGCTATATAGCCAGAGATCCCTGTGACCCACCAGGTACCCCTGAAGCAATAATAGTTAAAAGAAATGAAATCACTTTACAATGGACCAAACCTGCATATGATGGTGGAAGTATGATCACAGGTTACATTGTAGAGAAGCGTGATTTGCCTGAGGGTCGTTGGATGAAAGCCAGTTTCACAAATGTCATTGAAACTCAGTTTACTGTGTCAGGTCTTACTGAAGATCAAAGATATGAATTCAGAGTCATTGCAAAGAATGCAGCTGGTACAATAAGTAAACCCTCTGACAGTACTGGACCAATAACTGCCAAGGATGAGGTTGAACTCCCAAGAATTTCAATGGATCCAAAATTCAGAGACACAATTGTGGTAAATGCAGGTGAAACATTCAGACTCGAGGCTGATGTCCATGGAAAGCCCCTGCCTACCATTGAGTGGTTAAGAGGAGATAAAGAAGTTGAGGAATCTGCTAGATGTGAAATAAAGAACACGGATTTCAAAGCTTTACTTATTGTGAAGGATGCCATTAGAATTGATGGTGGACAGTATATTTTGAGAGCTTCCAATGTTGCAGGTTCTAAGTCATTCCCAGTAAATGTAAAAGTATTGGACAGACCAGGACCGCCAGAAGGGCCAGTCCAGGTTACTGGAGTCACTTCTGAAAAATGTACTTTAACATGGTCTCCACCACTACAAGATGGTGGCAGTGATATTTCCCACTATGTTGTTGAAAAGAGAGAAACAAGTCGGCTTGCCTGGACTGTTGTTGCTTCAGAAGTTGTGACTAATTCTCTGAAAGTTACCAAACTCTTAGAAGGAAATGAATATATTTTCCGTATAATGGCAGTCAACAAATACGGTGTTGGAGAACCTTTGGAATCTGCACCAGTACTAATGAAAAATCCCTTTGTGCTTCCTGGACCACCAAAAAGCTTGGAAGTCACCAACATTGCCAAGGATTCCATGACTGTCTGTTGGAACCGGCCAGATAGTGATGGTGGAAGTGAGATTATTGGTTACATTGTAGAAAAAAGAGACAGAAGTGGCATTAGGTGGATAAAATGTAATAAACGCCGCATTACAGATTTACGTCTAAGAGTAACAGGATTAACAGAAGATCATGAATACGAATTCAGAGTCTCTGCAGAAAATGCTGCTGGAGTTGGAGAACCAAGTCCAGCTACAGTATATTATAAGGCTTGTGATCCTGTGTTCAAACCTGGCCCGCCCACCAATGCACACATTATAGACACCACTAAAAATTCAATTACACTTGCCTGGGGTAAACCTATCTATGATGGTGGCAGTGAGATTCTTGGATATGTAATAGAAATCTGTAAAGCAGAGGAAGAAGAATGGCAAATAGTTACTCCACCGACTGGCCTTAAAGTCACTCGCTTTGAAATTTCAAAACTAATTGAACACCAAGAGTATAAAGTACGAGTCTGTGCCCTCAATAAAGTTGGTTTAGGTGAGGCTACATCCGTTCCTGGTACTGTGAAACCAGAAGATAAACTAGAAGCACCGGAACTTGACCTTGATTCTGAATTAAGGAAAGGAATTGTTGTAAGAGCTGGTGGATCTGCCAGAATTCACATTCCGTTCAAAGGCCGTCCAACACCTGAAATTACTTGGTCTCGAGAGGAAGGTGAATTCACAGATAAGGTCCAAATTGAAAAAGGAGTAAACTATACCCAATTATCAATAGATAACTGTGATAGAAATGATGCTGGAAAATATATTCTTAAGCTGGAAAACAGCAGTGGTTCTAAATCTGCTTTTGTAACAGTAAAAGTACTTGATACCCCAGGACCACCACAGAATTTGGCAGTCAAGGAAGTGAAAAAGGATTCTGTCATTCTGGTATGGGAACCACCCATCATTGATGGGGGTGCAAAGATCAAGAACTATGTTATTGACAAACGTGAGTCAACCAGAAAAGCATATGCTAATGTGAGTAATAAATGCAACAAAACAAGCTTTAAAGTTGAGAATCTTACAGAAGGAGCCATTTATTATTTTAGAGTTATGGCTGAAAATGAATTTGGAGTTGGCGTTCCAGTGGAAACTGTTGATGCTGTGAAAGCTGCTGAACCTCCTTCCCCACCAGGAAAGGTTACACTCACTGATGTGTCCCAGACCAGTGCATCGCTTATGTGGGAGAAACCTGAACATGATGGTGGTAGCAGAGTCCTGGGGTATGTTGTGGAAATGCAGCCAAAAGGAACAGAAAAATGGAGTGTTGTGGCTGAATCCAAAGTCTGTAATGCAGTTGTAACTGGCTTGAGTTCTGGACAAGAGTATCAGTTCCGTGTCAAAGCTTACAACGAGAAAGGAAAAAGCGATCCAAGAGTGCTTGGTGTTCCTGTCATAGCCAAGGACTTGACTATACAGCCTAGTCTTAAGTTGCCATTTAATACATATAGTGTCCAAGCTGGAGAAGATCTTAAAATCGAAATTCTAGTTATTGGAAGACCAAAACCCAAAATTTCATGGGTCAAAGATGGTGAGCCTCTTAAACAGACAACAAGAGTGAATATTGAGGAAACAGCTACTTCAGCTATTTTGCACATTAAAGAAAGTAACAAAGATGACTTTGGAAAATACACCATAACAGCAACAAATAGTGCAGGTACAGCAACAGAAAATCTTAGCATTATTGTTTTAGAAAAGCCTGGACCTCCAGTTGGACCAGTTCGATTTGATGAAGTTAGTGCAGACTTTGTGGTCATATCTTGGGAACCTCCAGCCTATACTGGTGGTTGCCAGATAAGCAACTACATCGTAGAGAAGCGAGATACAACCACCACCACTTGGCAGATGGTATCAGCAACAGTTGCAAGGACAACAATTAAAATAACCAAATTGAAAACAGGTGCAGAGTACCAATTTAGAATTTTTGCAGAAAACAGATATGGAAAAAGTGCCCCCCTGGATTCTAAATCAGTTATTGTACAATATCCATTTAAAGTACCTGGACCACCTGGAACTCCTTTTGTGACATCAGTCTCAAAAGATCAAATGCTTGTTCAATGGCATGAGCCAGTTAATGATGGAGGTAGCAAAGTTATTGGCTACCATCTTGAACAGAAAGAAAAGAACAGCATTTTATGGATCAAATTAAACAAGACTCCCATTCAAGATACCAAATTCAAAACAACTGGGCTTGATGAAGGCCTTGAGTACGAATTCAAAGTTTCTGCTGAAAATATTGTTGGCATCGGCAAGCCTAGCAAAGTGTCAGAATGCTTTGTTGCTCGTGATCCATGTGACCCACCTGGTCGCCCTGAGGCCATTGTTATTACAAGAAACAGTGTCACTCTGAAATGGAAGAAACCTGCCTATGATGGTGGTAGCAAAATAACAGGTTATATTGTGGAAAAGAAAGATCTACCTGATGGCCGTTGGATGAAAGCCAGCTTCACCAATGTGTTAGATACTGAATTTACAGTGAGTGGACTTGTAGAAGACCAAAGATATGAATTTAGAGTAATTGCAAGAAATGCAGCTGGCAATTTTAGTGAACCATCTGAAAGCACCGGCGCCATTACTGCAAGAGATGAAATTGATGCACCAAATGCCTCACTGGATCCAAAATATAAAGATGTCATCGTTGTTCATGCAGGAGAGACTTTTGTTCTTGAAGCTGATATCCGTGGCAAACCTATACCAGATGTTGTTTGGTCAAAAGATGGAAAAGAGCTTGAAGAAACAACTGCTAGAATGGAAATCAAATCCACTATTCAGAAAACAACTCTTATCGTCAAAGACTGTGTACGTACTGATGGAGGACAATATATTCTGAAACTGAGCAACGTTGGTGGTACAAAGTCTATACCAATCACTGTGAAGGTACTTGATAGGCCAGGACCTCCTGAAGGGCCTCTGAAAGTGTCTGGAGTTACTGCTGAAAAATGTTACTTGGCATGGAATCCACCTTTACAAGATGGTGGTGCTAGTATTTCACATTACATCATTGAAAAGAGAGAGACAAGCCGACTCTCCTGGACCCAGGTTTCAACTGAGGTACAAGCCCTGAACTACAAAGTCACTAAACTTCTTCCTGGTAATGAGTACATATTCCGTGTCATGGCTGTGAATAAATATGGCATTGGAGAGCCCTTGGAATCTGAGCCTGTTATAGCCTGCAATCCTTATAAACCCCCAGGTCCTCCTTCACCACCTGAAGCCTCAGCAATCTCCAAAGATTCTATGGTAGTAACATGGGCACGCCCAGTGGATGATGGAGGAGCTGAAATTGAGGGTTACATTCTTGAAAAACGAGACAAAGAAGGCATTAGATGGACCAAGTGCAACAAGAAAACACTAACAGATCTCCGATTCAGGGTAACTGGCCTTACTGAAGGTCATTCCTATGAATTCAGAGTTTCTGCTGAAAATGCAGCTGGCGTGGGTGAACCCAGCGAGCCATCCGTTTTCTATCGGGCATGTGATGCTTTGTATCCACCAGGTCCACCAAGTAATCCAAAAGTGACAGACACTTCCAGATCTTCTGTCTCCCTGGCATGGAATAAGCCAATTTATGATGGGGGTGCCCCTGTTAAGGGCTATGTCGTTGAAGTCAAAGAAGCCGCTGATGATGAATGGACAACTTGCACTCCACCAACAGGATTACAAGGAAAGCAGTTCACAGTGACCAAGCTTAAAGAAAATACTGAATATAATTTCCGTATTTGTGCCATCAATTCTGAAGGTGTAGGTGAACCTGCAACTATACCTGGTTCCGTTGTTGCTAAAGAAAGACTTGAGCCACCAGAAATAGAACTTGATGCTGATCTCAGAAAAGTGGTCATTCTACGTGCAAGTGCTACTTTGCGCTTATTTGTCACCATTAAAGGTCGACCAGAACCTGAGGTTAAATGGGAAAAGGCTGAAGGTATTCTCACTGAAAGGGCCCAGATTGAGGTGACCAGCTCATATACAATGTTGGTAATTGATAATGTGACCAGATTTGACAGTGGTCGGTATAATCTGACACTAGAAAATAACAGTGGCTCCAAAACAGCTTTCGTTAATGTCAGAGTTCTTGACTCGCCGAGCGCCCCTGTGAATTTGACTGTAACGGAAGTGAAGAAAGACTCAGTGACATTGTCTTGGGAACCACCGCTTATTGATGGTGGAGCTAAAATTACAAACTACATTGTTGAAAAACGAGAAGCTACAAGAAAAGCGTATGCTACTGTTACGAACAATTGTACTAAGAATACTTTTAAAATTGAAAATCTACAAGAAGGATGTTCTTACTACTTCCGAGTCTTGGCTTCCAATGAATATGGGATTGGTTTGCCAGCTGAAACAACTGAACCCATTAAAGTTTCTGAACCACCCCTCCCACCTGGAAGAGTAACTCTCGTTGACGTGACTTGTAGCACAGCTACAATTAAGTGGGAAAAGCCAGAAAGTGATGGTGGCAGCAAAATTACTGGTTATGTAGTTGAAATGCAGACTAAAGGGAGTGAAAAATGGAGCACATGCACACAAGTTAAGACTCTAGAAGCAACTATATCTGGCCTAACTGCAGGAGAAGAGTATATCTTCAGGGTAGCTGCAGTTAATGAAAAAGGAAGAAGTGATCCAAGACAACTTGGAGTGCCAGTAATTGCAAGGGATATTGAAATAAAGCCTTCCGTTGAGCTCCCTTTCAATACTTTCAATGTAAAGGCTACAGACCAACTTAAGATTGATGTTCCATTTAAAGGAAGACCTCAAGCTACTATAAGCTGGAAAAAAGATGGTCAGACTCTTAAAGAAACAACTAGAGTCAATGTTTCTTCTTCAAAGACTGTAACATCACTATCTATTAAGGAAGCTTCAAGGGAAGATGTTGGAACTTATGAATTATGTGTTTCAAACAGTGCTGGATCCATAACAGTTCCTATTACGGTAATTGTCCTTGACAAACCAGGACCTCCAGGACCTATACACATTGATGAGGTTAGTTGTGACAGTATAACCATTTCTTGGAATCCTCCAGAATATGATGGTGGCTGCCAAATTAGCAATTACATTGTTGAAAAGAGAGAAACCACTTCTACAACATGGCATGTAGTTTCCCAAGCCGTTGCGAGAACATCCATTAAAATAGTTCGTCTGACCACAGGAAGTGAGTATCAGTTCCGTGTTTGTGCAGAAAACCGCTATGGAAAGAGCTCCTACAGTAACTCTTCAGCTGTTGTTGCTGAGTATCCATTCAGCCCCCCAGGTCCTCCTGGTACTCCTAAAGTTGTGCATGCTACAAAATCTACCATGATCATAAGCTGGCAAGTGCCAGTTAATGATGGAGGAAGTCAAGTAATCGGCTATCACCTTGAATATAAAGAAAGAAGCAGCATTCTTTGGTCAAAAGCAAATAAAGTCCTCATCCCCAATACTCAAATGAAAGTCTCCGGCCTAGATGAAGGACTGATGTATGAGTATCGTGTATATGCTGAGAATATTGCTGGAATTGGTAAATGCAGTAAATCTTGTGACCCAGTCCCCGCACGAGATCCTTGTGACCCTCCTGGACAACCTGAAGTTACAAATATCACGAGAAAATCAGTGTCCCTAAAATGGTCTGCACCTCGTTATGATGGTGGAGCTAGGATCACCGGGTACATTATTGAACGTAGAGAACTACCAGATGGCCGGTGGCTGAAGTGCAATTTTACTAATATACAAGAAACATACTTTGAAGTAACTGAACTTACTGAAGATCAGCGTTATGAATTCCGGGTTTTTGCAAGGAATGCTGCTGACTCAGTTAGTGAACCATCTGAATCCACAGGACCTATTACAGTTAAAGATGATGTTGAGGCTCCAAGAATTATGATGGATGTCAAGTTCCGAGATGTTATTGTTGTCAAAGCTGGAGAGGTCCTTAAGATAAATGCAGACATTGCAGGGCGACCTCTGCCAGTAGTTTCCTGGGCCAAGGATGGTGTAGAAATTGAAGAAAGAGCAAGAACAGAAATTGTCTCAACAGACTATACTACTTTGTTAACAGTGAAAGACTGTGTCAGACGAGACACGGGGCAGTATGTACTCACGCTGAAGAATGTTGCTGGAACTCGGTCTATGGCAGTTAATTGCAAGGTACTTGATAAGCCTGGCCCACCCGCAGGACCACTCGAAATAAATGGCCTCACTGCTGAAAAATGCTCTCTTTCCTGGGGACCACCCCAAGAAGATGGTGGCGCAAGTATCGACTATTACATTGTAGAAAAACGTGAAACGAGCCGCCTTGCATGGACAATATGTGAAGGAGAGTTAAGAACAACATCCTGTAAAGTGACCAAGTTACTCAAAGGTAATGAATACATCTTTAGAGTAACCGCTGTTAATAAATACGGTGTTGGCGAACCGCTGGAGAGTGTGGCTGTAAAGGCACTAGATCCATTTACAGTTCCAAGTCCACCAACATCTTTGGAAATTACGTCTGTGACCAAAGAGTCTATGACACTTTGCTGGTCGAGACCTGAGAGCGATGGTGGCAGCGAGATCTCTGGATATATCATTGAAAGGCGAGAGAAAAACAGCCTACGATGGGTGCGTGTAAACAAAAAACCAGTTTATGATTTGAGAGTGAAATCAACTGGACTTCGGGAAGGATGTGAATATGAGTATCAAGTTTATGCAGAAAATGCTGCTGGCCTAAGCCTTCCAAGTGAAACCTCTCCCCTAATTCGGGCAGAAGATCCAGTGTTCTTACCATCTCCTCCATCCAAACCGCAAATTGTGGACTCAGGCAAGACAAATATAACTATTAGCTGGGTTAAGCCCTTATTTGATGGTGGCGCCCCAATAACTGGATACAGTGTTGAATACAAGAAATCTGATGAAACTGACTGGGAAACTGCCATTCAGAGCTTAAGAGGCACCGAGTATACAATAAGTGGACTAATAACAGGAGCTGAATATGTTTTCAGAGTAAGATCTGTCAATAAGGTAGGTGCTAGTGATCCAAGTGATAGTTCCGATCCTCAGATAGCAAAAGAAAGAGAAGAAGAACCTGTATTTGATCTTGACAGTGAAATGAAGAAAACCTTGATTGTCAAAGCCGGTGCTTCATTTACCATGACTGTACCTTTCAGAGGAAGACCAGTACCCAATGTCTCATGGAGTAAGCCAGACACTGACCTCCGCACTAGAGCTTATATTGATTCCACAGACTCTCGAACATCACTTACTATTGAAAATGCCAACAGAAATGATTCTGGAAAATACACATTAACAATTCAGAATAGTCTGAATGCCGCTTCACTGACCTTAGTTGTCAAAGTTTTAGATTCTCCTGGTCCTCCAGCCAATATTACTATTCATGATGTCACCAAAGAATCTGCAGTGTTATCCTGGGATGTTCCTGAAAATGATGGTGGAGCACCAGTGAAGAACTACCACATAGAAAAACGTGAAGCCAGTAAGAAAGCATGGGTCTCTGTGACCAACAACTGCAACCGCCTCTCCTACAAAGTTACAAACTTACAAGAAGGGGCAATTTACTACTTCAGAGTCTCTGGAGAAAATGAGTTTGGTGTTGGTGTGCCAGCAGAAACAAAGGAAGGAGTAAAAATAACAGGTATGTTTTAAGAACAAGTAAAATCTACATATTCTTATTAATTTTCCTAGAATAATGTGAATCATTCTAATTGTTGTTTAATCTGAAATATTTTTGATTCACACCTCAAACAATTCATACTATAGCACAAAATCTCTAATAGAGAAAGTTTTCATTTAATTAAGTGTCATTTGACACTTAATTTGAATTTGAATACTACAACATACTATGACATGTAATAAATAACAGAAGCTGGAGAAGCTTTGGTTGGCTCAGAGGCCAAACAGGTCAAATAAAAAGTAAGAAAGACTTAGATCAGAGTAAATATGTGGCTTTCACTTAAAATTTTTCTTTTGATAATGCTGGAAGAACATACATGGATAAAAATGTTGTAATAATCTTACCTTTCTTTTGATGTTTTACTTTCTTAGAAAAACCAAGCCCACCTGAAAAACTCGGAGTAACAAGTATATCAAAAGACAGTGTTTCCCTGACCTGGCTGAAGCCAGAACATGATGGTGGAAGCAGAATTGTACACTATGTCATTGAAACACTAGAAAAAGGACAGAAAAACTGGGTTAAATGCGCCGTGGTAAAGTCAACCCATCATGTTGTTTCTGGTCTGAGGGAGAATTCTGAATACTTTTTCCGGGTATTTGCTGAAAATCAAGCTGGTTTGAGTGACCCAAGAGAGCTTCTGCTCCCTGTTCTTATTAAGGAGCAGCTAGGTACGTCTAATTTTATATAGAAGCAGAATTTGAAACTATTTGCACTGATTTGAGTTAACTTTTAAAAATTCTTTTTCACCCTCATTTGTCATATTCTTTTTCAGAACCCCCTGAAATTGATATGAAGAATTTCCCAAGTCATACTGTATATGTTAGAGCTGGTTCAAACCTTAAAGTTGACATTCCAATTTCTGGAAAACCACTGCCCAAAGTGACCTTATCAAGAGATGATGTCCCCGTGAAAGCAACCATGAGATTTAATATTGAAGTTACTGCAGAGAACCTGACCATTAATCTCAAAGAAAGTGTTGCCGCTGATTCTGGAAAATATGAGATCACTGCCTCCAACTCCAGTGGAACAACCAAAGCATTTATTAACATCATCGTACTGGACAGGCCTGGTCCCCCAACTGGCCCTGTTGGTATTAGTGATATAACTGAAGAAAGTGTGACTCTCAAATGGGAGCCGCCAAAGTATGATGGAGGAAGTCAGGTTACCAATTACATTGTACTCAAGAGAGAGACAAATACTGCAGTATGGGCTGAAGTGTCAGCAACAGTTGCAAGAACTATGATTAAAGTCATGAAACTGACCAAAGGAGAAGAATACCAATTCCGCATCAAGGCAGAAAACCGCTTTGGTATCAGTGATCACATAGATTCGGCTTATGTGGTTGTCAAACTACCATACAGTAAGTTGTCAAACTTTTCAGAGATCCCAGGTTTTCATTCACATAAATGTTTTAAACATTTATATTAACCCATGGGATTTCTCTCTCTTGTAGCAACACCTGGTCCACCATCTACACCGTGGGTCACTAATGTTACTCGAGAAAGCATCACCGTGAGCTGGCATGAACCAGTATCCAATGGAGGCAGTGCAGTTACAGGCTATCACCTGGAAATGAAAGATAGAAACAGTATATTATGGCAAAAAGTCAACAAAATGGTCATCCGCACAACTCACTTCAAAGTCACAACAATCAGTGCTGGACTTATTTATGAATTCAGAGTATATGCAGAAAATGCTGCTGGTGTTGGAAAACCCAGCCATCCTTCTGAGCCAGTCCTAGCTATAGATGCCTGTGGTATGTATTTCTAGAAAAGGATGGTTCTGATTATTTAAAAATGCAAATCTTATTTCTACAAAACAAAATAATATTGATATAAATGCCACTAATCTGCTTTCTCTTATTACCACAGAACCACCAAGAAATGTTCGTATCACTGATATTTCAAAGAATTCTGTCAATCTTTCATGGCAACAACCAGCTTTCGATGGAGGAAGCAGGATTACAGGCTATATTGTTGAGCGACGAGACCTTCCAGATGGCAGATGGACTAAAGCCAGCTTCACCAATGTTATTGAGACTGAATTCACTGTCTCTGGCTTGACTCAGAATTCCCAGTATGAATTCCGTGTCTTTGCTAGAAATGCTGTGGGTTCCATCAGTAATCCATCTGAGGTTGTAGGCCCCATTACGTGCATCGATTCTTATGGTAAGCATTTTTAGCACTTTGAATCTCAACAGCAGTTTAACTTAATATCTTCCTTATTTTCCTTGGTTCTAATCCATAAAATAACTTTTATTATGCACCTTAGATTTTTAGAATTTTAGATTTCTAATCTATAAAATAACTTTTATCATGTACCTTAGTTAGAAATTATGACCTAGCTGAGCATCTTAAGAAAATTCCTTAACCTCTCCAGGCCTCTTGACTTAATCGTAAAACGTGAGATTTGGACTACAGAATATCTAAAGGTCTTTCAAACTTCAACATTTTGTGATTCTTTGGTTGTACAAGTTGGTGCTTTCTCTCTTTATTTTAAATTATCAGAGTCAATCATTAAAAACCACAGTTGAGTGCCCAGAGGTGTTAATGATGATATTAGCAACAGCTAATAAATACTGAGTGCTTGCATTGAATTCTCTCCCTTAGTTCTAATGCCCTTAATATTAGCTTATTTTAGAAAAGAGAAACTGAGGTTTGGAGCACTTATATAACTTCCCCAAGCTCAAACAGCTCATTAATGATAGACTGGGAATAATACACATACTTGACCATTTTGGAAAATAGGTGGCATATTCAACTCAACAGTGGTTTAAAAATTAAAGTTTCATGAGAGTTAGGTACCCTGTGACAGTTTTTTCTAAAAGTTCTCCGTTTTCAAGGAAGAGTCTCTGTGATGTCTGGTCAAAAGTATCCACTCCCACCCTCATGCTGAGAATTTCAGGGCTGCTCTTTATGAATCAGGCTTTGTGGACTTTGCATCAGTATTTGTGAGACTATGAGGCAAATCAAATTAATTTCTCTTCTTCAAAAATTCTAAGCAGCCTGGCAGAAAATCTATCCAGGAAAGTATGTAGCCCTTTGAGTAGAGAATTCAGACTTCAAGGATCTGACCTGAACTGCCCACACCTGGATACCGGTGAAATAGGAAGGGGAAATAAAAGGAATTGGAGATAGAGGAAGAGGATAGAGAACCTAGAATGAAAAAAAAAAATGTATAATGCAGGTTCTTCAGTGATGTTCTTATGACCTTATTTTGAATTTCACTTTTCCTCTTGATTTTTTAAATATGTCTCATCTGTTTTTCTTGCAGGTGCACCTGTAATTGATTTACCTCTAGAATATACAGAAGTTGTCAAATACAAAGCAGGCACATCTGTGAAGCTTAGAGCTGGCATCTCAGGCAAACCTGAGCCTACAATTGAGTGGTATAAAGATGATAAAGAGTTACAAACCAATGCACTGTTGTCTATAGAAAATACCACTGACCTTGCATCTATACTCATCAAAGATGCAAATCGCCTTAATAGTGGAAGCTATGAATTAAAACTAAGGAATGCCATGGGCTCAGCCTCAGCTACCATCAGAGTGCAGATCCTTGGTAGGTACTGAATATAGGCCAACATCATATTTTGTTGGCCTAAAATTCAGTAATTTTAAATAATATCCTTTTCAAAAGTACTAACACATTGTTTTGTTCTTTCATTGACAGACAAACCAGGACCTCCAGGCGGACCAATTGAATTTAAGACTGTCACTGCTGAAAAGATAACTTTTCTCTGGCGGCCTCCGGCAGATGATGGCGGTGCAAAAATCACTCATTACATCGTGGAAAAGCGTGAGACAAGTCGTGTCGTGTGGTCTATGGTGTCTGAAAATTTGGAAGAGTGCATCATTAAAACCACCAAGATCATCAAAGGAAATGAATACATCTTCCGGGTTCGAGCTGTGAACAAATACGGAATTGGTGATTCACTGGAATCTGATCCAGTGGTAGCAAAGAATGCATTTGGTGAGACATTATTTCATTAGAAAATTAAAAGCAAACACTTAAATATTTTAAAAATAAATGTAAACTCCTCTAACTTGTTAATATGTTTCCTTAGAATGATTTTTATTTTCTTTCTTATATCTCCTCTCATCATCTTTTTCACAAGGTGGAAAGTATAATAAATGAAATTAACATTCCTGGATAAGACTTAAAGATTAAAAGATAGAATATATCAGTAATGTTGACCTTTTGAACTCATTTTCCTTTTCCTTTCTAAATAGTTACACCAGGGCCTCCAAGCATACCAGAGGTGACAAAGGTTACCAAGAATTCAATGACTGTTGTCTGGAACAGACCAGTTGCGGATGGTGGTAGTGAAATAAGCGGCTATTTCCTTGAGAAACGAGACAAGAAGAGTCTAGGATGGTTTAAAGTCCTAAAGGAAACTATCCGTGACACCAGAGAGAAAGTGACAGGGCTCACAGAAAACAGTGACTATCAATACCGAGTTTGTGCTGTAAATGCTGCTGGACAGGGTCCATTTTCTGAACCATCTGACTTCTACAAAGCTGTAGATCCTATTGGTAAGTGCTCATAAGTGCAGCATCTTCACCTGTCTTTTTTCATGTCTATAAATTGTGTGTGGTTATATAATTATCTTGTAAATGGCCATTCCAGATCCTCCAGGCCCACCGGCTAAGATAAGAATTGCAGATTCAACTAAATCATCCATCACTCTCGGCTGGAGTAAACCTGTCTATGATGGGGGCAGTGCTGTTACTGGATATGTTGTTGAGATGAGACAAGGAGAAGAAGAGGAATGGACTATTGTCTCTACCCAAGGAGAAGTCAGAACCACAGAATATGTAGTATCTAACCTGAAACCTGGAGTCAATTACTACTTCCAGGTATCTGCTGTAAACTGTGCTGGTCAAGGAGAACCTATAGCAATGACTGAACCTGTACAAGCTAAAGATATACTTGGTATGTACCTACTGGTATGATTATGTTTTTTTTTTTTTTTTATTGGAGTACTTCCAGGAAGTCACTCATTTTCTTGTTTTCAAATTCATTGTATTTGTTCATTTTATGTCTACAGAGGAACCAGAGATCGACCTAGATGTGGCTCTCAGAACATCTATTATAGCTAAAGCCGGGGAAGATGTACAAATATTGATTCCCTTTAAAGGCAGACCTCCACCTACTGTCACATGGAGAAAAGATGAGAAGAATCTTAGCAGTGATGCCAGATACAGCATTCAAAACACTGATTCATCTTCATTACTCATTATTCCTCAAGTAACTCGTAATGATACAGGAAAATATATTCTCACAATAGAAAATGGAGTTGGCGAACCAAAGTCTTCAACTGTGAATGTTAAAGTGCTCGATACACCAGCTGCCTGCCAGAAACTACAGATTAAACATGTTTCTCAAGGCACAGTCACTTTGTTCTGGGATCCTCCTCTCATTGATGGAGGATCTCCCATAATTAATTATGTCATTCAAAAAAGAGATGCCACCAAGAGAACATGGTCTGCAGTGTCACACAAATGTTCTAATACATCCTTTAAGGTAACAGATTTGTCAGAGAAAACTCCATTCTTCTTTAGAGTTCTTGCAGAAAATGAAATTGGAATTGGGGAACCCTGTGAAACCACAGAGCCTGTGAAGGCTGCCGAAGTACCAGCTCCTATACGGGACCTCTCAGTGAAAGATTCAACAAAGACATCTGTTATCCTGAGCTGGACCAAGCCTGACTTTGATGGTGGTAGTATCATCACAGAATATGTTGTAGAAAGGAAAGGTAAAGGAGAACAAACATGGTCACATGCCGGCATAAGTAAGACATGTGAAATTGAGGTTAGCCAACTTAAAGAACAGTCAGAACTGGAATTCAGAGTGTCCGCCAAAAATGAGAAAGGACTGAGTGATGCTGTCACTATTGGGCCAATTACAGTGAAAGAACTTGTAATTACACCTGACATTGACCTGTCAGAAATCCCTGGGGCCCAAGTCACTGTGAGAATTGGGCATAACGTGCACCTTGAATTACCTTATAAAGGAAAACCCAAACCATCTATCAGTTGGCTGAAAGATGGTTTGCCATTGAAAGAAAGTGAATATGTTCGTTTCAGTAAAACTGAAAACAAAATTACTTTGGATATTAAGAATGTCAAGAAGGAGAACGGAGGAAAATACACCATTATTCTTGATAACGCAGTTTGTAGAAACTCATTTCCCATTACAATCATCACACTTGGCCCACCATCAAAGCCCAAAGGTCCCATCCGATTTGATGAAATCAAAGCTGACAGTGTCATAATGTCATGGGATGTGCCTGAAGATGATGGAGGAGGAGAGATTACCTGTTACAGCATCGAGAAGCGGGAAGCTTCACAAACTAATTGGAAGATGGTGTGTTCAAGTGTTGCCAGGACAACTTTCAAAGTTTCTAATCTAGTCAAAGACTCTGAATACCAATTTAGAGTAAGGGCAGAAAATAGATATGGAGTCAGCCAGCCACTTGTCTCAAACATTATTGTAGCAAAACATCAGTTCAGGATTCCTGGCCCCCCAGGAAAGCCAGTTATATACAATGTGACTTCCGATGGCATGTCACTAACTTGGGATGCTCCAGTTTATAATGGTGGTTCAGAAGTCACTGGATTCCATGTTGAAAAGAAAGAAAGAAATAGCATCCTCTGGCAAAAAGTTAATACATCACCAATATCTGGGAGAGAATATAGAGCTACTGGACTAATAGAAGGCCTGGATTACCAGTTCCGTGTCTATGCCGAAAATTCTGCTGGCCTAAGCTCACCTAGTGACCCAAGCAAATTTACCTTAGCTGTTTCCCCAGTAGGTAAGTGATTGAGCATTATTCACATATATTTAATTTGTCAACTGAAGGTGTTAGTAACACATAAATCAAATACTGCTTTTCTTCCACAAATCAAATTCTCACATATCTTATCACTAGAGAGCTCGTTAGGTAAAATAAGGGGGATGACTTTAAATCACTCTAACATAGTAATTTCAAGTTATTTTTAAAGACTACAATATAAAAAATTGAAATCAATGACCACAATGAGCTTGTGGAATTTATTAGTTTCATTGTTCTTACATTGATGATTAAGAGTTGAATGCAGAAATAATGATGCAGTTAACTTCCATATAATTTTTAGATCCACCAGGCACTCCTGACTACATTGATGTCACCCGAGAAACCATCACACTTAAATGGAACCCACCGTTGCGTGATGGAGGCAGTAAGATTGTGGCGTACAGCATTGAGAAACGGCAAGGGAGTGATCGTTGGCTTCGATGCAATTTTACTGATGTCAGTGAATGTCAGTACACAGTTACAGGACTTAGTCCTGGGGATCGATACGAGTTCAGAATAATTGCAAGAAATGCTGTTGGAACTATAAGCCCACCCTCACAGTCTTCTGGTATTATTATGACAAGAGATGAAAATGGTAAGCATTTACAACTGATTTCCAGTAAAGCTATGAACACTCACATTAAAAAAAATACTTTTAGTATGTGGTCTATTCAATAGGAAAAAAAAAAAAAACATCATTTCATATAGATTACCTGAAGTTGTTATGTGGATGAATTATTAGAGTGTCTACCTTTCAGATGAAAAGAAGAAAAAAAATGTAATTGACCATTTCTGTTATTTCTCTCCATTCTCATATAAATAGTATGCAACTGGGAATGAGTTTTGAGCTTTGTAATTTCAGTCATTTATAATAAGTAAAAAAAAAAAGGTTCTGAAGAACAATTGTCCATCTTTTCTGAAGTTATTAAAATACAGCGTACATTCAACAGCACAATCATCACCTTGTTTGAGTGCAGTTGATAGCATTGTACAGGAACTTGTTTAAATATGCAGCAGTATTTGGAAATAAATAGTCCATAAAAATTTTGTTTCTCTTTTTATAAATGGCAAAGCAAGCTAAATAACATGACAAACAATAACAAAGGAGATAACCTAAAATTATGCAAATGTTCAACCCCATAATCTAAATTCTCGATTATCAATCCTGCTTTCCAAATAGCCTTTGCTAATACAGAATGAGCATTTCCCTTCCAGGCTTTATGATACAGTGCTAATAAAAAACATGTTTATTCATATTTTTATCAAGACAAATTAATACATATTATTTCTATTTCTTTTATAGTTCCACCAATAGTAGAGTTTGGTCCTGAGTACTTCGATGGCCTCATCATTAAGGCTGGTGAGAGCCTTAGAATTAAAGCTTTGGTGCAAGGACGACCAGTACCTCGAGTAACTTGGTTCAAAGATGAAGTAGAAATTGAAAAGAGGATGAATATGGAAATAACCGATGTCCTTGGATCCACCAGCCTCTTTGTTAGACATGCTACTCGGGACCATCGCGGTGTATATAAAGTGGAAGCCAAAAATGTATCTGGCTCTGCAAAAGCAGAAATTACAGTGAAAGTGCAAGGTACTTATCAAATAGCTTCTTAACCCTACAATTTCGGGGACTTAGATTAGAGGCAGGCCTGATTGCATTGTAATGGACAAGAGAAAAATATATAACTCTGAAACTTCTCTCTCATAGATGCCCCAGGAAAAGTAGTTGGGCCAATAAGATTCACAAACATTACTGGCGAGAAGATGACCCTGTGGTGGGATGCTCCGCTCAATGACGGCTGTGCTCCTGTAACCCACTACCTGATTGAAAAACGGGAAACCAGCAGACTTGCTTGGGCGCTCATTGAAGACAACTGTGAAGCCCACAGCTATACTGCCACTAAACTAATAACTGGCAATGAATACCAATTCCGTGTTTCTGCAGTTAACAAGTTTGGCGTTGGCAGACCACTTGATTCTGACCCAGTGGTTGCTCAAATACAATACAGTAAGTGTCCATTTTTACAAAGTGGTACTGTCATAAGATTAACTTCCAAGCAAACATGTCTAATTTGTTTCTTTCTTTCTTTGTTCTCATTTTACAGCTATACCTGATGCCCCTGGCACTCCAGAACCTAGTAATGTAACAGGGAATAGCATTACCATGACATGGGCAAGACCAGAATCAGATGGTGGGAATGAAATTCAACATTATATCCTTGAAAGGAGAGAAAAGAAAAGCACAAGATGGGTGAAAGTGGTCAGCAAACGACCTATCTCAGAGACAAGATTCAAAGTCACTGGTCTGATAGAGGGCAATGAGTATGAATTCCGTGTCATGGCTGAAAATGCTGCAGGAGTAGGACCTGCCAGTGGTATCTCAAGATTAATCAAATGTAGAGAGCCAGTCAGCCCACCAAGTGCTCCCACTGTGGTCAAAGTTACAGACACATCAAAGACAACTGTGAGCTTAGAATGGTCTAAGCCAGTGTTTGATGGAGGCATGGAAATAATTGGGTATATTATTGAAATGTGCAAAGCTGATTTAGGAGACTGGCACAAGGTGAATACAGAGGCATGTGTGAAAACAAGATATACAGTCACAGATCTACAAGCAGGTGAAGAATACAAATTCCGGGTTAGTGCTATCAATGGTGCTGGGAAAGGAGACAGCTGTGAAGTGACTGGAACAATTAAAGCAGTTGACCGATTAACAGCTCCTGAGTTAGACATCGACGCAAACTTCAAGCAGACTCATGTCGTTAGAGCTGGGGCCAGTATTCGCCTTTTCATTGCCTACCAGGGTAGACCTACTCCTACAGCTGTGTGGAGTAAACCTGACTCTAACCTTAGCATTCGGGCTGATATCCATACCACAGACTCCTTCAGCACCCTCACTGTGGAAAACTGCAACAGAAATGATGCAGGGAAATATACCCTTACAGTAGAAAACAACAGTGGTAGTAAGTCAATCACATTCACCGTAAAGGTCCTAGACACTCCAGGCCCACCTGGCCCAATAACCTTCAAAGATGTGACCCGGGGATCTGTCACACTGATGTGGGATGCCCCTCTCCTTGATGGCGGTGCCAGAATCCATCACTATGTAGTAGAGAAACGAGAAGCAAGTCGCCGTAGCTGGCAGGTTGTCAGTGAAAAATGCACTCGTCAGATCCTCAAGGTCAATGACCTGGCAGAAGGCGTTCCATACTATTTCCGTGTTTTTGCAGAAAATGAGTATGGTGTTGGCGAACCCTATGAAATGCCAGAACCTTTGGTAGCCACAGAACAGCCTGCTCCACCTAGGAGACTTGATGTCGTTGACACAAGCAAATCCTCTGCAGTCTTAGCTTGGCTTAAACCTGACCATGATGGAGGCAGCCGAATCACAGGCTACCTGCTCGAAATGAGACAAAAGGGATCTGACTTCTGGGTTGAAGCTGGTCACACCAAACTGCTGACTCTCACAGTGGAACACCTGGTTGAGAACACAGAATATGAATTCCGGGTGAAAGCCAAGAATGATGCTGGTTATAGTGAACCCAGGGAAGCCTTCTCTTCTGTCATCATCAAGGAACCTCAAATTGAGCCCACTGCTGATCTCACTGGAATTACCAATCAGCTCATAACTTGCAAAGCAGGAAGCACATTTACCATCGATGTGCCAATCAGTGGCCGTCCTGCCCCCAAAGTAACATGGAAGCTGGAAGAAATGAGACTAAAGGAGACAGATCGAATGCGCATCACAACAACAAAAGACAGAACCACCTTGTCTGTAAAGGACAGCATGAGAGGTGACTCTGGAAGATACTTTCTGACCCTGGAAAATACAGCTGGTGTTAAAACATTTACCATCACAGTTGTAGTCATTGGAAGGCCAGGTCCAGTAACAGGCCCCATTGAGGTCTCATCTGTCTCGGCTGAATCATGTGTCCTTTCATGGGCTGAACCTAAAGATGATGGAGGCACCGACATTACTAATTACATAGTTGAAAAGCGTGAGTCAGGAACAACAGCCTGGCAACTTGTCAATTCCAGTGTCAAGCGCACTCAAATTAAAGTCACTCATCTTACAAAATACATGGAATATTCTTTCCGTGTCAGTTCAGAGAACAGATTTGGCGTCAGCAAGCCTCTAGAATCAGCACCAATAATTGCTGAGCATCCATTTGGTAAGAAAAATAAAAATCATATTTCATAGTCTCTATTATTAAATGTTTCCCCTGAATTTTATAAGATTGTACTTATATTTGATGCCTTTGTTTATATTTAGTCCCACCAAGTGCTCCTACCAGACCTGAAATCTACCACGTGTCTGCCAACACCATGTCTATTCGTTGGGAAGAACCCTATCATGATGGTGGCAGTAAAATCATTGGCTACTGGGTTGAGAAGAAAGAACGTAACACCATTCTTTGGGTGAAAGAAAACAAGGTGCCATGCTTAGAGTGCAACTACAAAGTGACTGGTTTGGTAGAAGGACTGGAATATCAGTTCAGAACATATGCACTCAATGCTGCAGGCGTTAGCAAAGCCAGTGAAGCTTCAAGACCGATGATGGCTCAAAACCCAGTTGGTATGTATCAAAATTTAAGGGTATATTCATTTCATAGCAGGAGTAGTAGCAATGGCAGTAGCAATAGTAGTAGTGGTAGAATTCAGAGTTGTATTTTTTTAACCTTGCTTTTGCATCCTTTCCAGATGCACCAGGAAGACCAGAGGTGACAGATGTCACAAGATCAACAGTGTCATTGATTTGGTCTGCACCAGTGTATGATGGAGGCAGCAAAGTTGTGGGCTACATCATAGAGCGTAAGCCAGTCAGTGAAGTTGGAGACGGTCGCTGGCTGAAGTGCAACTATACCATCGTATCTGATAATTTCTTCACTGTGACTGCTCTCAGTGAAGGAGACACTTATGAATTCCGTGTATTGGCCAAAAATGCAGCAGGTGTAATTAGCAAAGGATCAGAATCTACAGGGCCCGTCACTTGCCGAGATGAATATGGTAAAAAATAAAAATAAAAAATATTCAGTGTTCTCCCTTTAAATTATCACAATTTGTATGAAAATAAACTGCCATGTATTCATTCACATTTGCTTTGCCTATGACAGCTCCACCCAAAGCCGAACTGGATGCCAGATTGCAAGGTGAACTGGTTACCATCAGAGC
This sequence comes from Cynopterus sphinx, assembly GCA_030015415.1. NCBI lineage: Eukaryota > Metazoa > Chordata > Mammalia > Chiroptera > Pteropodidae > Cynopterus > Cynopterus sphinx. Next base: position 166,053,906 of record CM057379.1, on the reverse strand, counting down.
AGGCTCAGATCTTGTTCTTGATGCCGCAGTTGGTGGCAAACCTGAACCCAAAATTATCTGGACCAAAGGGGACAAGGAACTAGATCTCTGTGAAAAAGTCTCTTTGCAATATACGGGCAAACGAGCAACTGCTGTGATTAAGTTCTGTGACAGAAGTGACAGTGGAAAATATACCTTAACAGTAAAAAATGCCAGTGGGACCAAGGCTGTGTCTGTTACGGTCAAAGTTCTTGGTAAGTATGTCAAATGTTCTTTTAATTTATAGCATTTTCAAGGGTTGACAGAAAGAAAGATCTTTATCATTTCTTGTCATTACACACATTTCAGATTCCCCTGGCCCATGTGGAAATCTCACCGTCAGCAGAATAACAGAGGAGAAGTGCACCTTAGCCTGGAGCCTTCCTCAGGAAGATGGAGGAGCAGAAATGACTCACTACATTGTGGAGAGACGTGAGACTAGCAGGCTCAATTGGGTGATTGTTGAAGGCGAATGCCCAACACTATCCTATGTAGTTACCAAACTCATCAAGAACAACGAATACATATTCCGAGTGCGAGCAGTAAACAAATATGGCCCTGGTGTGCCTGTTGAATCACAGCCAATTGTAGCCAGAAACTCATTCAGTGAGTATTGACACTCTTAAACAACTTGGTAATTGAAATTTAATGGAATCAGGGAGTGGGTAGGGAGAAGAGGGCAGTTATATCATAGCAATTCTGACCCTTATTTTCACTAAACTATAAACAGCTATTCCATCACAACCTGGCATACCTGAAGAAGTTGGGGCTGGCAAAGAGCATATCATCATTCAGTGGTTAAAACCTGAATCTGATGGTGGCAATGAGATCAGCAACTACCTAGTGGACAAACGTGAGAAGAAGAGCTTGCGCTGGACACGTGTCAACAAAGATTATGTAGTGTATGATACCAGGCTGAAGGTGACGGGCCTGATGGAAGGTTGTGATTACCAGTTCCGGGTGACTGCAGTAAATGCTGCTGGTAACAGTGAACCCAGTGAAGCTTCCAACTTTATCTCATGCAGAGAACCATCATGTGAGTTCCAAGAATCACACATAAACTAATACCCATTAAAACTTTATTACAAATAATTTTCCAAAATGCCACTTCCAAGAACTTGTAGAATGTATAAATGGTCTAGAAAGGCACATGCTTATTAGAGAGATCTCAAATATAGTCTAAGTCAGAGAACATTTTAATTACTACTTTTGATAAATTAGTAATTACATTGCTAAAAATTATTGTTTTATTTTCTAATCTCTGAAAAAAAGTAATTATTCTGCTACCAATATGAGAGAGATATATTTTACAAATCTTCCAAAGAACAGAGAAAAATGCATTGTAGTGATGATAATTACTATAAAGAAAAAGACAAAGTCTCTTTTAAGAAGAGGCTTAGCACAGCATAGTTTCTAGTATTTTAATAAGTATCTAACCAAAGGGCTGTCACAAGAGCTTCAAAAATAAGTGGCAAATCCTTGTACAGAGTTTGAGCCCAAGAACTAAGGAATAAATCATTGGAACTGAATAGGGGAAGTAGAAGAAACTGATTTTTGTACTCATTAGAAATGTAGAGGTAACATGTGATATTAATGCTGTGAAAGCTGGGCAACTAAAGTCCCTGAGAAAGGACACTTTAAACAATAAGCTTAACTAGAATACAGTATAGCTAGCCAAAGTAACAGGAAAAAAAATCTACATTTCTAAAAAAGTTTAAATCTTAAAATAGTAATAATAACAATAATAATAAATGACACTATAGCATACAGTACTGCCCTGTAATATCAGAAGAACTTAGTTACAAAGATTATCTTGGTGAATGTGGACAAAGAATAATAATGCCTCTGTGACTCTCGAAAACCAAAAATACAAATCTCAAAATTTCTTTGTGTGATTTCTGCATCCTTTTTTAAAAAATTTCATAGATACCCCTGGACCACCTTCTGCTCCAAGAGTTGTGGATACCACCAAGCACAGTATTAGTTTGGCATGGACCAAGCCCACGTATGATGGTGGCGCTGACATCGTAGGATATGTTCTTGAAATGCAAGAGAAGGACACTGATCAGTGGTACCGAGTACATACCAATGCCACAATAAGAAATACTGAATTCACTGTGCCAGATCTTAAAATGGGCCAGAAATACTCCTTCAGAGTTGCTGCTGTGAACGTGAAGGGTATGAGTGAATACAGTGAGGCTGTCGCTGAAATTGAGCCCGTGGAAAGACTAGGTATTTATAATATAAAATTTTAGGTGAATTATTTTCTCATCTTACCTGTTCATGAATTAATTTTTGACATTTACTTTCCAGAAATACCAGATCTTGAGCTTGCAGATGATTTAAAGAAGACTGTGACTGTCAGAGCTGGGGCCTCATTACGCCTGATGGTGTCTGTATCAGGAAGACCACCTCCCGTCATCACGTGGAGCAAGAAGGGCATTGACCTTGCAAACCGGGCAATTATTGACACCACTGAGAGCTACTCTTTACTTATCGTGGACAAAGTCAACCGATATGATGCTGGAAAATACACCATTGAAGCTGAAAATCAATCTGGCAAGAAATCAGCAACAGTCCTTGTGAAAGTATACGGTATGTATTTGTCTCAAGATTGATGCTGTGAATACATTCTCTAAAAAGGTACACATTGACCTATGATTGGTCCCTTCTCTAGAGAGGAACTATGTTGAGTATATTTTCCTGCAAAAAAATTTTTTTTAAATCTATCAACCAATTAGACAAATAAGAAATATGGTTCTTTCAATCTACTTTTTAGATACTCCTGGTCCCTGTCCTTCAGTGAAAGTTAAGGAAGTATCAAGAGATTCTGTGACCATCACCTGGGAAATCCCCACAATTGATGGTGGAGCTCCAGTCAACAATTACATTATTGAGAAACGTGAAGCTGCCATGAGAGCATTCAAAACAGTAACTACTAAATGCAGCAAGACACTTTACCGAATTTCTGGACTTGTAGAAGGAACCATGTACTATTTCAGAGTGTTGCCAGAAAATATTTATGGCATTGGAGAGCCCTGTGAAACATCTGATGCAGTTCTGGTCTCAGAAGTGCCTTTGGTGCCTACAAAACTAGAAGTGACTGATGTCACCAAATCAACTGTTACCCTTGCCTGGGAAAAACCACTCTATGATGGTGGTAGCCGACTCACTGGATATGTTCTTGAGGCCTGCAAAGCTGGCACCGAGCGATGGATGAAGGTTGTCACCTTAAAACCCACAGTCCTAGAGCACACTGTTATTTCCTTAAATGAAGGTGAACAGTACTTATTTAGAGTAAGGGCACAAAATGAGAAAGGTGTGTCAGAACCAAGAGAGATCGTCACAGCTGTGACTGTACAAGACCTCAGAGGTATGTACTAAATTGCCAAAAAATAACAGTCATAGTAAAGTAAAATAAAACATTCAGAATTCATGACACTGTGCCATGAGAAATAACGCTTAAGTATAAATGCCTAATTTCTTTTTTATAGTGTTGCCAACAATTGATATTTCTACAATGCCTCAAAAGACCATCCACGTTCCAGCTGGCAGACCAGTAGAGCTGGTGATACCGATCGCTGGTCGTCCACCTCCTGCTGCTTCCTGGTTCTTTGCTGGTTCTAAACTAAAAGAATCAGAGCGTGTCACTGTTGAAACTCATTCGAAAGTAGCTAAGTTAACCATCCGTGAAACCACTATCAGAGATACTGGAGAATATACACTTGAATTGAAAAATGTAACTGGAACTACTTCAGAGACCATTAAAGTTATCATTCTCGGTAAGCACATATGACAAAGACATAAGCAAGTTGTTGTTGATGTTCAGTCATCCAATTTTGATTTGAAGTGAAAATTAATCTCCTGGATTTTTTTTCTCTCATAGACAAGCCTGGTCCACCAACTGGGCCTATCAAGATTAATGAAATTGATGCCACTTCAGTCACCATTTCCTGGGAACCACCTGAATTGGATGGTGGTGCTCCGTTGAGTGGTTATGTGGTAGAACAACGAGATGCCCATCGTCCAGGATGGCTGCCAGTATCTGAATCAGTGACCAGAACAACATTTAAGTTTACCAGACTCACTGAAGGGAACGAGTATGTGTTCCGTGTGGCTGCAACAAACCGCTTTGGGATTGGCTCTTACCTGCAGTCCGAGGTCATAGAATGTCGCAGCAGCATCAGTAAGTCCTTGGGCCTTCCACCATTCTCCCCACCTCTAATTCTGAATGTTAACAAAAAGGGATTTGTTTTGAATGTGCCCTAATATAAGTAAAGATAGACCACAAAATTAACCCAGTGTCTTTCTAAGATTTCTAAATCTACTTTTCTGGGAGATTTTCAACATGGTTAGATTTTTTGTTTCTAATGAAAGAAAGAGGAGGAGGGCATTAGAAACAAATATATGGAAAAGAGGGGGAGGAAGAAGAAAGAATTGAGGGAGGGAAGGAAGGACAGACTGGCTATGTTATAGTGAGAAAAAAATACAGAATGCATGCTTAATAAATATTTACGAAATTTTAAAAATGAGGAGCAGCAAGAAAAGTTAAAAAATTAATACACTGGAAAAATAGTCACAAGAGTCTTACATACCATTTAAAATGGTTAAGACACACTTGTACAAATATATGAGTCTTTAATTTATTTATATTGCCATATTGCATTTACCTCTGTCCTGCTACAGATATTCCGGGACCTCCAGAAACATTACAGATATTTGATGTGTCCCGTGATGGCATGACACTTACTTGGTATCCCCCAGAAGATGATGGTGGCTCCCAAGTGACTGGATATATTGTAGAGCGCAAAGAAGTGAGAGCAGATCGATGGGTCCGTGTAAATAAAGTACCAGTGACAATGACACGGTACCGTTCCACTGGCCTTATTGAAGGCTTAGAATATGAACACCGTGTCACAGCCATTAATATGAGAGGGACTGGAAAACCAAGTCGTCCTTCTAAACCCGTCGTTGCCATGGATCCAATAGGTAATACATTTTGTATGTCGAGTTTATTTAGGTATAATTTAATGTAGTAAAATTTACCTTTCTGAAATGCATAATTCCATAAGTTTTGAAAAATGTGCTATTGTATGCCCACCACCACAAACAAAATAAAGAATATTTCCATCAGCTCAAAAGTTTGCTTATATCCCTTTGTCATCAATCTGATCCTCCCTACTCCAGGCCCTAGCAGCTTTTGGCAGATAACTTTTTATTCGTCTCTTGAGCCTATTTCCCCCTCTTTAAAACAGGATTCCTGATATATGTCATATCACAGTTAAATTTTTCAAACAAGTTAATATTTCCAAACACACTTTAAAAACTGATGATAAATGTAAGTTAGTAGTGGTGACCACAAATAAAGCACATTTAAGGCAAAAGAAAAAGCAAGAACTTTAAGTATTTTAACCAATGAAACAAATGAAATTTTTATAAAACAAATATTCTAATGCCACAGTCACTGGATTTCTTTGGTGGCACAGTTGATTTTCAACTTTGCAGCAACTATAACAATTATGTTGTTGTCTAACTCTTATTCCCAGCTCCCCCAGGAAAGCCACAAAATCCAAGGGTTACTGATACAACAAGAACATCAGTCTCCCTGGCCTGGAGTGTTCCAGAAGACGAAGGAGGATCTAAAGTCACAGGCTACTTGATTGAAATGCAAAAAGTAGATCAACATGAATGGACCAAATGTAACACCACCCCAACCAAGATTCGGGAGTATACACTAACACACCTACCTCAGGGCGCTGAATACAGATTCCGTGTTCTAGCCTGTAATGCAGGTGGACCTGGGGAGCCTGCTGAGGTACCAGGAACAGTCAAAGTCACTGAAATGCTTGGTAAGACATACAATCATTTACTTTCTGCTATAATTGCTTTAAGACTTATTTCCTCCCCCCAAACAAATACTAATTGTAACTGTACCTTTTTCCCCAGAATATCCTGATTATGAACTTGATGAAAGATACCAGGAAGGTATCTTTGTAAGACAAGGTGGAGTCATCAGACTTACCATACCAATCAAAGGAAAACCATACCCAATATGTAAATGGACCAAGGAAGGCCAAGATATTAGTAAGCGTGCCATGATCGCAACCTCTGAAACACACACTGAACTTGTAATCAAAGAAGCAGTCAGGGATGATTCTGGCACTTACGACCTGGTTCTGGAAAACAAATGTGGCAAGAAGGCTGTTTACATCAAGGTCAGGGTCATAGGAAGTCCCAACACTCCAGAAGGGCCACTTGAATATGACGACATACAAGCTCGCTCTGTAAGGGTCAGTTGGAGACCCCCAGCTGATGATGGTGGTGCTGACATCTTAGGCTACATCCTTGAGAGACGAGAAGTGCCTAAAGCCGCCTGGTATACCATTGATTCCAGAGTTCGAGGTACATCTCTGGTGGTAAAAGGCCTCAAAGAAAATGTGGAATACCACTTCCGTGTTTCAGCAGAAAACCAGTTCGGCATCAGCAAACCCTTGAAATCTGAAGAACCAGTCATACCGAAAACACCACTGAGTAAGTACTCTTCCAACCACAACACTGTGAAAATTCTTTCAGGACTCTTTTGTTTTGAAATAAAAGCCACCAGCTTACAAGATTTGGGACTGTGCTCTAACACATGTTTGTTTTCCACTTGTATCTCTAGATCCTCCAGAGCCTCCAAGCAATCCTCCAGAAATCCTCGATGTGACCAAGAGTTCTGTCAGCCTGTCCTGGTCCCGACCCAAAGACGATGGTGGGTCTCGAGTCACTGGCTACTACATCGAACGCAAGGAGACATCTACCGACAAGTGGGTCAGGCACAACAAGACTCATATAACAACCACCATGTACACTGTCACAGGGCTTGTTCCTGATGCTGAATATCAGTTCCGCATCATCGCACAGAATGATGTTGGCCTAAGCGAGACCAGCCCTGCTTCTGAACCAGTTGTTTGCAAAGATCCGTTTGGTAAGGAGAGAGTTTCTGAAGAGGTTAAAATCAGAGAGGAAAGCCATCTTTGGTCTTTTTCTTTTGTTTCAGCAGTAAAGCTGATTTCCTTTTCAATTGTTTAAAATATTTCAGATAAGCCAAGCCAACCCGGAGAACTTGAGATTCTTTCAATATCCAAAGATAGTGTCACTCTACAGTGGGAGAAACCTGAATGTGATGGTGGCAAGGACATCCTTGGATACTGGGTTGAATATAGACAATCTGGAGACAGTGCCTGGAAGAAGAGCAATAAAGACCGCATCAAGGACAGGCAATTCACAATAGGGGGTTTGCTAGAAGCTACTGAATATGAATTCAGGGTTTTTGCTGAGAATGAGACTGGGCTTAGCAGACCTCGAAGAACTGCTATGTCTGTAAAGACAAAACTAACATGTGAGTAGCCATTAGTTCTCTGTTTGTGATTTACAAACTAAGTAACATGCTAAAGCTAATTCTTCCTCAGTACTAAGTAGATCTCCAGAAAGCTTTATTGGTGAGCAAGTGCTTGGAAAGAATCACTCACCTTGGGAAAAGCTGATACATTTTGTAGGAAGCCATTCTAAGCACATAACTTCAGTAGATGTTAGGTGCAGTGATTTGAGCACATTCCTAGAGCAATATCTCCTTGAACGCAATGTTTTTTTTAATAGTTCCTAACAAGACTTAAAGGGTCAACAAATGTATCCTACTTCAGTGAACTTACGTAAGGGCAAAGATACTACAGATTTGCAGAGAATTCCTGTTTCCCCCAAACCCTATACATTATTAATACCTACCAATCTTAAAGAGAAAAGTCACTGTACATAATAATATGCTCACTGAATCCCGATTTTCCATATGACCCCAAGAAAATCACTGAAAAGATTTTTGAGAATTAGACTCATGTAAATCATGGTATCTAATAAAGTGTCAGTCGATAGGATAAATTCATTCCTTATATACAAGGACAGAGGAATATAGATTCAGTAGTAACAACAATGCATTAATATTATCTTTCCTATCCTTCAGCTGGAGAGGCGCCAGGAGTACGCAAAGAAATGACGGACGTTACCACCAAATTGGGTGAAGCTGCTCAACTCTCATGCCAGATTGTAGGAAGGCCTCTTCCTGACATCAAATGGTACCGATTTGGTAAGGAGCTCATACAAAGCCGGAAGTACAAAATGTCTTCAGATGGACGTACACATACCCTGACAGTAATGACAGAGGAACAAGAAGATGAAGGTGTTTATACCTGCATAGCTACTAATGAGGTTGGAGAAGTAGAAACCAGTAGTAAACTTCTCCTGCAAGCATCACCGCAGTTCCATCCTGGTTATCCACTGAAGGAGAAATATTATGGGGCTGTGGGTTCAACGCTTCGACTTCACGTTATGTACATTGGTCGTCCAGTACCTGCCATCACTTGGTTCCGTGGCCAAAAACTTTTGCAAAACTCAGAACACACTGCTATTGAAAACACTGAGCACTATACTCATCTCGTCATGAAGAACGTCCAGCGTAAGACTCATGCTGGGAAATACAAAGTTCAGCTCAGCAACGTTTTTGGAACGGTTGATGCCATTCTTGACGTGGAAGTACAAGGTATTTTGTTTTCATTTTCAGTATTTTTTATGTTTAAAGGAAAAAAACTATCTTGGGACTCATGCTACAAAAACCACTACTATTGTATTTCTCCCAACAGATAAACCAGACAAACCTACAGGACCAATTGTGATTGAAGCTCTATTGAAGAACTCTGTGGTGATCAGTTGGCAACCACCAGCAGATGATGGAGGCTCCTGGATCACCAATTATGTGGTGGAGAAATGTGAGGCCAAGGAAGGGGCTGAATGGCAATTGGTGTCTTCAGCCATCTCAGTGACATCCTGTAGAATTGTGAACCTCACAGAAAATGCTGGCTATTACTTCCGGGTTTCAGCTCAGAACACTTTCGGTATCAGTGACCCTCTAGAAGTCTCCTCAGTTGTGATCATTAAGAGTCCATTTGGTGAGTACAATCTCTACAATCTCCACATGGCAGAATTCCATCTTTGTACAAAATTCTTTGTAACAGAAATAAATTTTGGAAGGAAATAGCAAGATTCAAGTAAAGCACATGTGCCTTTTATCTCACTTAAACTGAATTTTTGTATATCTAAAAGGGCTAAATATACTCTATCCCTTCTTTCTTAAAAAAGAACTTTGTACTTTGATAGGTTTCTTAATATAAGGTAACCCATTTCTTTTTTCTGGAATAGCTATTCTTAGTACAACTTTAAGTTGATAACATTTAAAAAAAAAAAAAAGCTTTTAATAAAGCTGCTTTTTCATTTATCTCATGACTCAAATCTTTTTTGGTTTTTTGTTTTGTTTTGTTTTGTTTTGTTTGTCTTAAATAGAAAAGCCAAGTGCTCCTGGCAAACCAACTATTACTGCTATCACAAAAGATTCTTGTGTTGTGTCTTGGAAGCCACCAGCCAGTGATGGAGGTGCAAAGATTAGAAATTACTACCTTGAGAAGCGTGAAAAGAAGCAGAATAAGTGGATTGCTGTGACAACAGAAGAAATTCGAGAAACTGTCTTTTCAGTGCAAAACCTTATTGAAGGTCTTGAATATGAGTTCCGTGTGAAATGTGAAAACTTAGGTGGGGAAAGTGAGTGGAGTGAAATATCAGAACCTGTCACTCCCCAATCTGATGTCCCAATTCAGGCACCACACTTTAAAGAGGAACTAAGAAATCTAAATGTCAGATACCAGAGCAATGCTACTTTGGTCTGCAAAGTGACTGGTCATCCAAAACCTATTGTGAAATGGTACAGACAAGGCAAAGAAATCATTGCAGATGGATTAAAGTACAGGATTCAAGAGTTTAAGGGTGGCTACCACCAGCTCATCATTGCAAGTGTCACTGATGATGATGCTACAGTTTACCAAGTCAGAGCTACCAACCAAGGGGGATCTGTGTCTGGCACTGCCTCCTTGGAAGTGGAAGGTAAAAATGAATCAGTGAACATAAGTTTGGTGCTAGATGACATACTATTAATTAGGTATTGCTAAATTATATTCTTTTTCCTTTTATTCTAATACAGTTCCAGCTAAGATACACTTGCCGAAAACTCTTGAAGGTATGGGAGCAGTTCACGCTCTCCGAGGTGAGGTAATCAGCATCAAGATCCCTTTCAGTGGCAAACCAGACCCTGTGATCACCTGGCAGAAAGGACAAGACCTCATCGACAATAATGGCCACTATCAAGTTATTGTCACAAGATCTTTCACATCACTTGTTTTCCTCAATGGAGTGGAGAGAAAAGATGCTGGTTTCTATGTGGTCTGTGCTAAAAACAGATTTGGAATTGATCAGAAGACAGTTGAACTGGATGTGGCTGATGTTCCTGACCCACCCAGAGGAGTCAAAGTTAGCGACGTCTCACGAGATTCTGTCAACTTAACCTGGACTGAGCCTGCTTCTGATGGTGGCAGCAAAATCACCAACTACATTGTTGAAAAATGTGCAACGACTGCAGAAAGATGGCTCCGTGTAGGACAGGCTCGAGAAACACGTTATACCGTGATCAACTTATTTGGAAAAACAAGTTACCAGTTCCGTGTAATAGCTGAAAATAAATTTGGCCTGAGCAAGCCTTCTGAACCTTCGGAACCAACGATAACCAAAGAAGATAAGACCAGAGCTATGAACTATGATGAAGAGGTAGATGAAACCAGGGAAGTTTCCATGACTAAAGCATCTCACTCTTCTACCAAGGAACTCTATGAGAAATACATGATTGCCGAAGATCTTGGGCGTGGTCAGTTTGGAATCGTTCACCGTTGTGTTGAAACATCCTCAAAGAAGACATACATGGCCAAATTTGTTAAAGTCAAAGGGACTGATCAGGTTTTGGTGAAGAAAGAAATTTCCATTCTAAACATTGCTAGGCACAGAAACATCTTATACCTCCATGAATCATTTGAAAGCATGGAAGAATTAGTTATGATCTTTGAGTTCATATCAGGACTTGACATATTTGAACGCATTAACACAAGTGCTTTTGAACTTAATGAAAGAGAAATTGTAAGTTATGTTCGCCAGGTTTGCGAAGCTCTTGAGTTCTTGCATAGTCAAAGTATTGGACACTTTGACATTAGACCAGAAAATATCATTTACCAAACCAGAAGGAGCTCTACCATTAAAATCATAGAATTTGGCCAAGCCCGTCAGCTGAAGCCAGGGGACAACTTTAGGCTTCTGTTCACTGCTCCTGAATACTATGCACCCGAAGTCCATCAGCATGACGTTGTCAGCACAGCCACAGACATGTGGTCACTCGGAACACTGGTGTATGTGCTGTTGAGTGGTATCAATCCATTCCTGGCTGAAACTAACCAACAGATCATTGAGAATATCATGAATGCTGAATATACTTTTGATGAAGAAGCATTCAAAGAGATTAGCCTCGAAGCCATGGATTTTGTTGACCGACTATTAGTGAAAGAGAGAAAATCTCGCATGACAGCATCTGAGGCACTCCAGCACCCATGGCTGAAGCAGAAGATAGAAAGAGTCAGTACTAAAGTTATCAGAACATTAAAACACCGGCGTTACTATCACACTCTGATCAAGAAAGACCTCAACATGGTTGTGTCAGCAGCCCGGATCTCCTGCGGTGGTGCAATTCGATCTCAGAAGGGAGTGAGTGTTGCTAAAGTTAAAGTAGCATCCATTGAAATTGGCCCAATTTCTGGGCAGATAATGCATGCAGTTGGCGAAGAAGGAGGATATGTCAAATACATTTGCAAAATTGAAAATTATGACCAGTCTACCCAAGTGACCTGGTACTTTGGTGTCAGACAGCTAGAGAACAGTGAGAAATATGAAATCGCCTATGAAGATGGAGTGGCCACCATGTATATCAAAGACATTACTAAATTCGATGATGGTACCTACAGGTGCAAAGTCGTCAATGACTATGGTGAAGACAGTTCTTATGCAGAGCTATTTGTTAAAGGAGTGAGAGAAGTTTATGACTACTACTGCCGTAGAATCACAAAGAAAATTAAGCGCAGAACAGATACCATGAGACTCCTGGAAAGGCCACCAGAATTCACCCTGCCTCTCTATAATAAGACAGCTTATGTGGGTGAAAATGTCCGGTTTGGAGTAACTATCACTGTCCATCCAGAACCTCGTGTAACGTGGTATAAATCAGGTCAGAAAATCAAACCAGGTGATGATGATAAGAAGTACACATTTGAGTCTGACAAAGGTCTTTACCAATTAACGATCAACAGTGTAACTACTGATGATGATGCTGAATATACTGTTGTGGCAAAGAACAAATATGGTGAGGACAGCTGTAAAGCAAAGTTGACAGTAACCCCACATCCACCTCCAACAGACACAACATTAAGACCCATGTTCAAACGGCTACTGGCAAACGCAGAATGCCAAGAAGGCCAAAGTGTCTGCTTTGAGATCAGAGTGTCTGGCATCCCCCCGCCAACATTAAAATGGGAGAAAGATGGTAAGCCACTGTCCCTGGGGCCTAACATTGAAATTATCCATGAAGGCTTGGATTATTATGCTTTGCACATCCGGGATACTTTGCCTGAAGACACTGGTTATTATAGAGTCACAGCCACAAACACAGCAGGATCCACCAGCTGCCAGGCTCACCTGCAAGTGGAACGCTTGAGGTACGTCAAACAAGAATTCAAGAGTCAAGAGGAGCGCGAACGACACGTACAAAAGCAGATTGACAAGACATTAAGGATGGCTGAAATCCTTTCTGGAACGGAAACCGTGCCACTGACACAGGTAGCCCAAGAGGCTCTGAGAGAAGCTGCCATTCTTTATAAGCCAGCTGTAAGCACCAAGACCGTGAAGGGGGAATTCCGACTTGAGACAGAAGAAAAGAAGGAAGAGAGGAAACTTCGTATGCCTTATGAAGTACCAGAGCCACGCAAGCACAAACAGACCATCATAGAAGAAGACCAACGCATTAAGCAATTTGTGCCCATGTCTGACATGAAATGGTACAAAAAAATACGTGATCAATTTGAAATGCCTGGGAAAATTGACAGAGTTGTACAGAAAAGACCCAAACGCATCCGCCTTTCAAGATGGGAACAGTTCTATGTGACGCCTCTTCCACGCTTTACAGATCAATACAGACCTAAGTGGCGTATTCCCAAACTGACCCAAGACGATCTTGAAATGGTGAGACCAGCTCGCCGGCGCACACCTTCTCCTGATTATACTTTCTATTACAGACCTAGAAGACGCTCTCTTGGTGACATTTCAGATGAAGAGTTACTCCTTCCCATTGATGACTACCTGGCAATGAAAAGAACAGAGGAAGAGAGGCTGCGTCTTGAAGAAGAGCTTGAATTAGGTTTTTCAGCGTCACCCCCAAGCCGAAGCCCTCCACGTTTTGAGCTTTCTAGTCTGCGTTACTCTTCACCACAAGCTCATGTCAAGGTGGAGGAAACAAGAAAAGACTTCAGATATTCAACCTATCACATCCCAGTGAAGGCTGAGACAAGTACAAGTTACGCGGAGCTACGGGAACGGCATGCCCAGGCCTCATACAGACAACCGAAACAACGGCAAAGGGTCATGGCTGAGAAGGAGGACGAAGAGTTGCTTCGTCCAGTTACAACCACCCAGCGTCTCTCAGCATACAAAAGCGAGCTTGACCACATGTCAAAGGAAGAAAAGTCTAGAAAGAAATCAAGACGACAAAGAGAAGTAACAGAAATAACAGAAATTGAGGAAGAATATGAGATCGCAAAACATGCTCAAAGAGAGTCATCCTCATCTGCGTCTAGACTACTGAGACGGCGGCGGTCCCTGTCTCCGACTTACATTGAATTAATGCGGCCGGTGTCGGAGCTGATCCGGTCACGTCCACAACCAGCTGAGGAATATGAAGATGACACAGAAAGAAGGTCTCCTACTCCAGAGAGAACTCGCCCACGTTCCCCCAGCCCTGTGTCTAGTGAGAGATCACTCTCAAGATTTGAGAGGTCAGCAAGATTTGATATTTTTTCCAGGTATGAGTCCATGAAAGCTGCTTTGAAGACTCAGAAGACATCAGAAAGAAAGTATGAAGTTTTGAGTCAGCAGCCTTTTACACTGGACCATGCCCCTCGAATCACCCTGAGAATGCGCTCCCACAGGGTACCATGTGGCCAAAATACACGTTTTATCTTAAACGTTCAGTCTAAGCCAACTGCCGAGGTTAAATGGTACCACAATGGTGTAGAATTGCAAGAGAGCAGTAAGATCCATTACACCAACACGAGTGGGGTCCTGACTTTGGAAATTCTGGACTGTCATATTGATGACAGCGGAACATACCGTGCTGTGTGCACCAACTACAAAGGGGAAGCTTCTGACTATGCGACCCTAGACGTAACAGGAGGCGACTACACCACCTACGCTTCCCGGCGCAGAGACGAGGATGTTCCCCGGTCTGTTTTTCCTGAGCTGACAAAGACAGAAGCATACGCAGTTTCCTCGTTCAAGAAAACATCTGAGATGGAAGCTTCCTCTTCGGTTAGGGAAATGAAATCACAGATGACTGAGACAAGGGAAAGTCTCTCATCATATGAACACCATGCATCTGCAGAAATGAGAAGGGCTGCAGTAGAAGAAAAGTCGCTGGAGGAAAAATCCACACAGAGAAAGATCAAGTCAACTTTGGCAGCAAGAATTCTAACCAAGCCAAGGTCCTTAACCATCTATGAAGGCGAGTCGGCGAGGTTTTCTTGCGACACAGATGGTGAGCCAGTGCCAACCGTGACCTGGCTGCGTGGAGGACAAGTGATCGGTACATCCGCCCACCACCAAGTGACCACCACAAAGTACAAATCAACCTTTGAGATCTCTTCAGTCCAGGCTTCTGATGAGGGCAGCTACAGTGTGGTGGTAGAAAACAGTGAAGGGAGGCAAGAAGCACAGTTTACTCTGTCTATTCAAAAGTCCAGGGTTACTGAAAAGGCTGTGACATCGCCAACAAGGGTCAAATCCCCAGAGCTCCGGGTGAAATCCCCAGAAGGAGGTAAGCCTCCAAAACGAGTGAAATCTCCAGAACCAGCGACTTCTCAGCCAAAAGTCATATCACCCACAGAGACAAAACCCACGCCAACAGAGAAAGTTCAGCAACTGCCAGTCTCTGCCCCACCAAAGATAACTGAGTCCCTGAAAGCAGAAGCTGTTAAAGATATTGCAAAGCTGACCTGTGCAGTTGAAAGTAGTGCATTATGTGCAAAAGAAGTCAGCTGGTATAAAGATGGCAAGAAACTGAAGGAAAATGGGCATTATCAGTTTCATTATTCCGCAGATGGTACCTATGAGCTCAAAATCCATAACCTCACTGAATCCGATAGCGGAGAATATGTTTGTGAGGTTTCTGGTGAAGGTGGAACTTCCAAAACTAACTTCCAGTTTATGGGACAAGCTTTTAAGAGTATTCATGAGCAGGTGTCAAAAATATCGGAAACTAAGAAATCAGCACAGAAAACTGCCGAGTCAACAGAAACTAAGAAATCAGTTCAGAAAACTGCCGAGTCAACAGAAACTAAGAAATCAGTTCAGAAAACTGCCGAGTCAACAGAAACTAAGAAATCAGTTCAGAAAACTGCCGAGTCAACAGAAACTAAGAAATCAGCTCAGAAAACTGCCGAGTCAACAGAAATTAAGAAATCAGCTCAGAAAACTGCCGAGTCAACAGAAACCAAGAGAACTGAACCAAAAGTTCCTGAACCAGTTTCCTCAAAACCAGTAATTGTTACTGGGCTACAGGATACAACCGTTTCCTCAGACAGCGTTGCTAAGTTTACAGTTAAAGTTACTGGAGAACACCAACCAACTGTTATCTGGACAAAGGATGGAAAGGTAACCAGTTCTTAAATGTTCTTAAGTTTATCTTCTAAAGAACTAACCTCTTCCCTCATCCCCATTTCCCAAATAAATTGAAAAATTAAATCACTTTTTAAAACTCAAATCACTTACATTCTACAGGCTATTGCACAAGGAGGTAAATATAAACTCTCTGAAGACAAAGGCGGATTCTTCTTAGAAATTCATAAGACTGATACTTCTGACAGTGGGCTTTATACTTGTACAGTAACAAATTCAGCTGGATCTGTGTCCTCTAGCTGCAGATTAACTATAAAAGGTAGGTTGGCTTTTGTTCTTATCAATATTTTTCAGAAGACGATATTAAGGAAGTATTCTAAACACTCTCCCTCACACTCACACATACACACACACACACACACACACACACACACACACACACACACATGAGAAAGTATTAAAACTGTTTTCCATGTCCATGGTCATGCCACCTTGACTGTGCCTGATCTTAGAAGCTAAGTAGGGTCGAGCCTGGTTAGCACTTGGATGGGAGACTGCTAGGGATACCAGGTGTTGTAGGTGTTTTAAAAATTAAATAAATAAAAATAAATAAATAAAACTGTTCTCCAAATTCCAGAATACTACTTGTCTACAAATGTGGAAATACACATATTTGACATTAGCATGTACTTTTAGATTTACATAAAAAGCATGTATGTATTAAGGGCCTACTTGTATGTGGTGTTATGTAAGATTCCATAAGTCCAGCCCCTGCTCCCAGGAATGTTTAAGAATAAAGTCAGGTGAATATACAAAATGGTACTTCTTCCCTAAACCTTCACTCTTGCTAAGTTAATGAAAGAGCTATATGTTTTCCCAATTAAAATTAGTTTGGTTTCATCTCAATCTTCTAAAACATAACTCACTTTTTTTATTAATCAAAATACATCTCCTAAATCCTTTGACTATTCTTTTCAAGTCTTTTTCTTTCTTAAGTCATATGAATCATCTGCAATTTAATTTAGCTTTAAAAATCGTTACACTGATCCCAAAAGTCATGCATGACAATTTTCCAAGATTGATACTGAGAAAAATTAGATATTACTAACACTGCATATAGAAGTCAACATTTTTTCCTTTGTATATTATTCACTTGAAGAATCTACAAAAGTAAAAGGTAGGGCCTCTTTCCAATTAAGTTTGCCTTACAGTGTTTTGTTTTGTTTTTTTTACCTGTAAAAGACACAGAGACACAGAAAGTATCTACACCGAAGACCTCCGAAATTACATCCCAAAAAAAGGCAGTTGCCCAAGATGAAATTTCCCAAAAAGCCTTAATTTCTGAACAAATCATGTCAGAGGTGAAATCTCAAGAAAAATTAGCCCTCAAAGAAGAAGCTTCAAAAGTTACGATTTCTGAAAAAGTCAAGAAATCAGAAGCAGCCTCCGTGGAGAAATCCATTGTCCATGAGGAAATCACTAAAACATCACAGGCCTCAGAAGAAATCAGAACTCAAGCTGAAATTAAAGCATTTTCTACTCAAATGAACATAACTGATGGTCAGAAAGTGACTTTAAAAGCCAACATTGCTGGTGCCACTGATGTGAAATGGGTACTGAATGGAGTGGAACTCGCTAATTCCGAGGACTACAGATACGGTATCTCGGGTAGCGATCAGACCTTAACCATCAAGCAGGCCAGTCACAAAGATGAAGGAATACTCACCTGCATTGGCAAAACCAGTCAAGGAATCATCAAGTGTCAGTATGACTTGACCTTGAGTAAAGAACTCTCAAATGCTCCAGCCTTCATCTCACAGCCCAGATCTCAAAATATTAACGAAGGACAAAATGTTCTCTTTTCTTGTGAAATCAGTGGTGAGCCCTCCCCTGAAATTGAATGGTTTAAAAACAACCTGCCAGTAAGTTTAATTATTAATTTTTTATTGAAGAAAGTTTTAAATAGATCTACTCCTGACGAACTCAAAGAAACACTTTTTCTCCTTCATTTTAGATTTCTGTTTCTTCAAATATCAGCGTAAGTCGCTCCAGAAATGTGTATTCTCTTGAAATCCAAAATGCATCAGTAAGTGACAGTGGAAAGTACACAATTAAAGCCAAAAATTTCCGTGGGCAATGTTCAGCTACTGCTTCCTTAACGGTCCTTCGTAAGTATATCTTTGCCATTTTCCTTATCTGCTAAAGGCTTTTAATGTGGGTTTTTTTTTTAAGGGGGGGGTGCCTTTGTTTTCTAAACACAGCAAACTCTCAGGAGCTTCATGAAATTCTATGTGAAAGGCCTACTGTGCGAAATCAATTTTACAGTCAGTTTCTTTGCAGCTAAACAGAAACGTGGATAAGTTAACTTTCAAAGGAAAGCTACCAACTTCCCTGTTACATTTATTTTCAGAATGCACAATATGTTATTTTCTACATGACTAATCATTTTTCTCCTGGTGATTCTAGCACCTGCATGTAATATGATGATAGAAATATAAGGATTCATTTCTTGGAGACATTGAGCTAGCTCTTGACAAATGTATGTATGTATGTATTTGCTTATGCTTCCACAGCCAATTGTTTGGGTTTCGTTTTTCTGTGTTTAAGTTTTCTATTTCTGTAAGTCAGTGTCAAATGTCACCAATTAACCAGATGTCATTGATGTTCACTGTGTATCTGCTATGCTCCACAGCTCTAGTTGAAGAGCCTCCCAGAGAGGTAGTATTGAGGACAAGTGGTGACACAAGCTTGCAAGGAAGCTTCTCGTCTCAGTCAGTCCAAATGTCTGCCTCTAAGCAGGAGGCCTCCTTCAGCAGTTTCAGCAGCAGCAGTGCTAGCAGCATGACTGAAATGAAATTTGCAAGCATGTCTGCCCAAAGCATGTCCTCCATGCAACAGTCCTTTGTAGAAATGAGTTCCAGCAGTTTTATGGGAAAATCTAGTATGACACAACTGGAAAGCTCAACTGGTAGAATGCTTAAAGCAGGCATAAGAGGTGAGCAATAAAATTACTGGTAGAGGTAGAAAAGCATTGTAGCATAATGGTATATAGTCTTTAGTACATAATAATTCAGTAGAAAGCAAGTCATTATTTTTTCAGTGATCCTAAAACTTTTTGTTGTTGCTGTTCCTCAAAGGAATTCCACCTAAAATTGAAGCTCTTCCCTCTGACATCAGCATTGAGGAGGGCAAAGTTTTAACTGTAGCCTGTGCTTTTACGGGTGAGCCTACCCCGGAAATAACATGGTCCTGTGGTGGAAGAAAAATCCAAAATCAAGAACAACAAGGGAGATTCCATATTGAAAACACAGATGACCTGACGACTCTGATCATCATGGACGTACAGAAACAGGATGGTGGACTTTATACCCTGAGCTTAGGGAATGAATTTGGATCTGACTCTGCTACTGTGAATATAAATATTCGATCCATTTAAGAGGGCCTGTGCTCTCATACTCACTCATACTTAACCTTTCACAAACAATTCACATGGACTAATCTTTCTGATCTGTAAATATTAAGGGGGAAGAGAAGTAGTTTTGTATCAACCTCAATGAGTCGAAGTTCAAAATTATGCATTTCAATCTTTTCGTAATTGCTGACCTAAGAATATTACACATTTTCTAGTGACATGTACATACTGTATATAGCCGCATTAACGGTTATAAAGTTTTGTACCATTTATTTTATGACATTTTACAATGTAACTTTTGAAACTGTTAGGAGAAAGTTTCTTATGGAACGAATACCCTGCTCGACACTTAATCAATCTTTGTGCCTCAACATAATGTTGATGTCTAAGTATGCCTCAATGGGTTGAGAAATTCCCCATTGAAGAGATATCTTACCCACCTAAAAGATAATGCTGTGCACATCACCTGATAAGTGCACCAATACCTGCTGAATCAGAAATGTAAGGCATTGGTGATGTTTGCATTTACCCTCCTGTAAGCAACACTTGAACGTCTTACATTTTCTCTGATGATGTCACACTCAAATTTATCATGACTTAAATATAACCAGAACAAAGTGCAACGGCCAGCACTTTGTTCGCTCATTCTACACTGTCTCTGACCATAGAGAGTGCCTGGGTAGCTTGGAAAAGTAACATCGCCTGGCCATCCCCTCATTAACCAAGTTATTCAAGTATTCCTATGTCAGAGCAGTGCCAACTCTTGGAGGTCTCTGGGTGCAGCCAGCGCTTTTGTGTGGTAGCTCTAAATTTAAATTACACCTGAGAAACTGGGGCAACTAAGCAATGAGCCACAGCAAAATATAACAACAACAAGGACAAAAAAAGCTGTCGTTAAATTTAAAACAACAACAGTATTACTAACTGCCCAAAATATCAATTTGATGTAGTTCTTCTAATGCAAGTATAAATTCGATTGTTAGTTATAATTGTTGGACCTCTTTGAGATAGTAACAACAAAATAAAGCAAGCTATCTATCTGCACCTCAAAATGTGTGGTTGGTTGTTTTCTTTGAAATTCCGGGTTGGGAAGGTATGCGCCTTCACAAATCACAAAAATGCTCATAGGATCAAGCAACTCAAGTTCAAAATAGACCATGTTCATAAGTCATTAAAGCAAATGTTTAAATTACTGTGTTGAATGTGTTCAACGATTTTTAAAAACATAGATAGGATTCTCGTGGATAAATTTACTAAAAGTTAACAAAACAGTCCCCCAAAATAATCAATTAAACTTCTAAACTTATCAAGAAACATATTTTTATGGGAGCTGATTCAACTAAATCCATCAACGATATTAATTATCTACAGTATTTTGTGCTAGACACCAAGGATCAACTCAAACAGGAGCAAGATGATATGGACCTTGTCTCTCAAGGAGGGTAGTGAAAAGAAATGACAAGGTCAAGGAAGATGATCAGTTGTGCAGGTGACATTGACTATTGCTGCTCCAAATTGATGTAGAACAAATAAAGGTCCTCAAAACTAAAGAATTTATTTTAAATGGCATAGTTCTACTATGCTTTTTAAAACAACTGATATATACTTGATAATAAAATATCAAGTATAGAGTCAGAAAAATGTTATTTATCTACTTCAATTAGATAATCATAATTGTAGCCCTATAAAGTTGTTTCTTTGTCTAAATTACCTCTTAAATGGAAGCATTAATTGCAAATGTAAATACAATTATTCCTAAATGTAAATCCAAGTGGCCAAAATCGAAACAAATGAACTGTCAATTTTTATTCTCCAAAAGAATATCTTGGGTCTTCATTAATTTATTCAGCAAATATTCTGTCTTATGTCAGATTCCCCAAAAGTAGAGCCTAAGACAAGGACTTTCGTAGAAGGGAGAGTGATGAAAGAAGGGCAGAGGAAGAAAGCCAGCGAAAACACGAATGTGGGCTCAGCAGGAGCTTCAGTCTGACTCCACAGGGAGCATAAGCTGTACCAGAGCTGGTTCTATTTTGGAGCAAGGGGGCTTCCCTGTGGCTCACCTTATCTACCTACCAATCAGAGACGACAGGCTGTGAGCTGGGAGATGGGGGTAGGAGGGGTGGGGGGGACGGGAATAACCTCCCAGGCTTTGGGGCCAGAGTAATCTCTACAGACCAGGGCAGTTAAACAGCCAGAGCTTCAGAAGCCAAGTCGGGTACACAAAACCTGGGGAATCTGGGCGGCACCAACAGCTCCTACTACACCATCAAACAACTTGAAATGCCTATTGTTACCTTAAAATGAGAGAGACGGGACTTACTGGGTAACTCCTGCGGCCGGTTCCCAGCCTGACATACTAGTATTCCAACATGTCCTATCCCCGCGGAGGAAGCTGGAAGAGCTTGCGCTTCCAGCAGTTACAGCTCCCAGGCCCTGAGATCCAAGCTGGGCCTGGAGAGAGGGAGGAGCAAGGATCCATCCAGCGAAGGAGATCGGGAATAAAGGCAAGACCTGACCTGTTAGGCATTCGCAGAAGGCCGCAGGCTCTGAGCGCCCCGAGGCGTGGCCACAGTGCCCGTGGGCGCAGGTGAGTGGGTTGCAGAGGGCGAATCCGCGAAGTCCATCAGAGGCGCTTCCAGCTAGAACGAACCCTTCCTGGGTTCACCAGGCAGCCTCCTGCCCCTGTCTCCTCCATGAACGGAGCTCCCCGGCGGCGCGCGTGGGGGTGGGGGTATCTGCTCCAGACCGCCTCACCTACCTTCAGCAGTTCCCGCGGTTTCTCAGCATCATCGCGTTTCCCTTTCGGACCCCGTTCTCTCGCCTCGAGTCGGCAGAGGGCGCCCGAGAGCAGCAAGCCATGCTAATTCCAGCCCATCGAATCCACAAAACCTGGGAGAAATCTTCACTGTCATCCTGCTCCTTTTTCCTGAACCCTTTCTGTCCATTGTATAAACCCCGCACCCTGGCTACATGAAAAGCAGCATAAAGTAGTATGTACACATTTGCATTCAAAACGTGTCCAAGCTCAAATCTAGCACACGCTAACTTGCTTGACCAGGGACAGATGAGTGAATTTCAACATCCCTGATGTTCTCACCCACAAAATGGGAATAACAGCAGCATCAACCTCACAGGTTGTTGTGAGAATTCAACAAATTACTGCAACATGAAACTTTTAGGGCAGTGCCTGGCATAGCACCCAGTTAAGTAAGTGCCAGCAATCATTATTAGGGACCACCATGCAAAATGTCACAGTTAGGGACCAGAATAGCAGCATTTTAGAGAGGACCTTACAAAGGCCTCACTTGTGATCACTAGACGTATTAGCTTGCTTGAGCTGCTGGAACAAAGTACCACAAACTGTGACTTTTACACAGAAAGCTTACAAAATTAAAGTGTCAGCAGGGTTGGTTCCTTCTGAGGGCTATTAGGGAAGAATCTGTTCCAGGGCCCTCTGCTTGACTTGTAGATGGCCACCTTCATGCTCCCATGGCACCACCACCATAATCCCGAGGCTCAATTAGCATTTGATTAACGTTCCCCACCCTATACCCCTACCCCCACATAACCCCATAAAAGCCTTGCCCTCCCACCCCAGGGTGCTACTTCTCTGGCCCCTCTCCTCTCTAGACCAGAGAAGCTCACCTGGGAGTGCTCTCCCAATAAATGCTTGCTTTTAAAACTTCTCTAGGTGTGTCACATGTTTACCTTACACTTAAAAAAAGGTCAGAAACAGGTAAGAGGAGGAGGCAGAAATGCCACTGCTTCCCAGCCTGTCAAGAATTCCCTGGAAAGAGAGCATGTCCTAAAAGTGAGTATTCCAAACCTGAAATACTGCCTATCCTAGGATCTCAGGTATCTAGAAGCTCCCTGAGTTATGCCTACGTATATTTTTAAGGATATAATTCCTAGTTTTCCTTTTATTTTTAAAGATGCCAATGATTCAAAAAAGTTTAAGTAATAGTGCCCTATGTGTTTCAGAGAGGGAGTAGGCAGATAGATGCCCAATTCGTCTGAGAATTATCTACATACGGCTCCCCATAAAGAGGCACTGATAAGCCTCACATTGGAAACCCTTCTGTTTCCGGAGAATGGGGTCCTCTCCTGACTCATTGTCCAGGTTCTTGATGTCTCGAACAAAGAATTGAGCAAGACACCGAAATACAGTAGAAAAGAAAAGTTTTATTAAAAGAGAAAGTACACTTCAGATCTGAAAGTGGGCCTGAGCAAGAGAAGCGTGGCTCAAAATGCCTGGTAATAAAACTTTTGGGGTTTTTATACCTTTTTGCTATGGGTGGTTACTTTTCTTAGCGGAGTGGGCTCCCTTGACTGACAACTAAGATTGACAGGACTGAGTGATTCATCATTTTGCTTTCTGAGCATGTTTGTTCTCAGAATTCAGTCTGTTATAATGATATTAATGAACTTCCAGGCATACGCATCATAATGATGGTATGAGACTCAGGTGAGTTGAAAGTCGTTGGGGTCTTCATTTGTGCAGGTGCGAGTGACTGGCTTAACTGATACCTAAATCTGCCTACTAGTTTCTTTGCAGAGTTAAAAAAAAATGCCTTCCAGCTTGCTTAATTGTGGGTGGATTAGAGCAGATCCCTTCTAAGATAGGACTTCAGTGTCTTTACAGGCAGACCTGAAACCCCCTAACTTTCCTGCCTACCTCTTTTCTAAGGGCCACGAACCCCCTCACATTAGTATGGATGTTGATGGACAGGTAAGTCTCTTCTTTCCATATCTGCTTCCTCCTGAAAATGGCCCTAGTCTCTGTCTATAGGGGTTTCATGAAGCTCTTTCCTTTTCTGCCTCACTCAGGGTAGGGTCTTGGGTTTCCTGCTGAAGTGCACCTTAGTCCCTAGACAAGGAAAAGAATACAAACTCTTTATTTAAATCATATCTATTAATTTCGATTATTGATTTGCCTATTGAGTGAAGGGAAACAGGCTTGGTTAATATGTTTCTTTTGCTTAAAGTCCCCTACCCCCTCCCTCAGATGCTAAGGGTCCTGTCTGACTTAACTGCATTTCTGCTTAGCAATGGGCTGACGACCATTATCAATAGCCAGAGGATCTGAGTCACCAGGGCAATTATCAAGATTTGAGGGAGAAGGCCTTTCTCCAAAGAAAGGAGGGAAGACAACTACATTTACTAAAAAGATTAACTGTGTGAGAGATGTCCCATTTCATTTCCTGCTAAAAAATTAAAAATTTTACAGGTGATGTCCCATCTCACTTCTGGAGAGCAGGATTCCTTTCCTTCTGCAGCCAGGAGGGGCCACTGCTAATGAGCCTCCTGTAGGTATGTGCTCATCTAAAGGCCCTCCCAGACCAGGATCTCCTGAACTCAAGGACAACGCTTCTTATGAAAGATGTAACAGGTACAAATTCCCTGTAATAAAGTCTCTAGGGATGTTGGGGGGAACCTGTCTGACACGAGTCTCAGTCTTAGAGAAGAAGAACATAGGGACAGAATTCTTCTCTGCAATTGCAGCTGTGGATGAAGTCATTTTCTTGTAGACAGCCACCAACTCTGTCTGAGATCACTGTAATATTTTTAGCTTTAAATCAGGTGAGGCACACAGGTACTCCATGCTCCCCAACCTGCTGAGAACTCACCCACATCTATAGGGGAGGCTGGCTGCCCCATTTCTACGCTCACTTCCCAGCCTAGAACCACCCAAAAAACATGGAGAAAAGGAACACTATCAGGTCCATCAAGCCAAGACCAGATGAGAATGCCTGTCCTAAAAAGTGGAAGGACCACTAAGAGGAAGAGAATGAGGCCTCTCATAGAGATATCCACCAGAAGGAAAGCTGAAAAGCAGAGAACATTTAGATCCCGGCTCTTTGAATAACATACCCAAAGTCACACAATTAGTAACAGCTGGAACTAGAAGTCACGTTTCCGTGTACCACTGTGGTCTTGCCACCCCTTCACAACACCCAGAATCAAACCTGCTGGAGAGAGAGGGCAAAGGAGAGCCTGTGTAGGGGAAAGGGGATTCTATTCCAAGTTCCAGAGCACTGTAGTTCAGGGCAGAGTAGACAGCAAAATCCCTTCAGGTCCCGCCTCAGTGAAAGTGTGGTCAGTCCCTCTTCTCAAAAAGCTATGGCCACAAATGCTGAACCCTTTATTGGCATCTGCAATCAAGCCAGGAAATAGGGTGCTTGTCTGACCCAGCATGTTGTGCAAACAGCCAGTAGGTGGGAGAACCAAAAGCTTCCTGTAAATGTTACTGGCTCTAAAGAAATAACAGGAAAAAAAACAACATTCCAGGTAGGAAGTATCCTGACAGAACGATCTGCCTGGTTCGTGGTGGTGTGGAGACCAAGGGAAGCCAGCCGAGTGTCCCCAGAATATTTTTAAGGTTAGGCACTGCTTCCACGGGGAGGGAGGTTTCTGGAAGTTGGTTGCTGGATAGGCATTCCAGAGAACCGGGAGGCCTCCGTCTCATTCATTTTGGTTTGAGACTAGGATGAGTAAATGTCTTACTTAAAGGAAAATCTCTCTCTTTTATAAAAGAATTCTCAAAGTAAGGGCAAGTCTGAGGAAGTATCCTTGCCAGGACTATACTTTGTATTTTTCCTTAATGCACAGGGCAGCTGTGAAAAGGAATGGAAAGAGCCTTCAGCCCAGTGACCGTTCTTTTAGGTCCTTTGTCGTTCCCCATGACAGGAGAGTAGGGTTTGGTGGTAAAGGTGATAAGTGGTATTCATTTCCTTCATATGTGCTTCAGATCACAAAACCACTGTTTCCAGCCCTGTGTGAAAATGTCCGTAAGGTAAACGCGTGACACGCCAACAGTAGTTTTAAAAGCATTTATTGGGAGAGGGCTCCCAAGCGAGATTCTCTGGTACGAAGAGGAGAGGGGCCAGAGAAGTCGCACCCTGGGGTGGGAGGGCGTGGCTTTTATGGGGTTATGTGGGGGTAGGGGTATTGAAAGAAAACCACCAGAACACGCGGTAATCCGAAATGAGAGAAAACACCAAAACACGCAGTAATCCGAAATGAGAGAAATCACCAAGACGCGCAGTAATCCGAAATGAGAGAAATCACTAAGACGCGCAGTAATCCACAAGGAAGGGAACCACCAGGAAGCGCAGGAATCCAAGACGAAAGAAATCACCAGGACGCACAGGAGTCCGAGAGGAATTCCAATTTATTAAATGGAGGAGCGAGCTTATATAGGGGTTGGATCCGTTTGGGGACGGCTAGTGTTATTGTTGGGTTTTGATTGGCTGGTGGTAGGGGGGCTAGTGTTGATAGGTCTCTTGGGCCTTCACTAAGATGGAGGGGGCTTTTGGCGCCGGCGGGCTTTTCACTAAGATGGAGGGGGCTTTTGGCGCCGGTGGGCTTTTCACTAAGATGGAGGGGGTGAAAAGTTAAGGGCCATTTTGTTCCAACAGGTATAGGGTGGGGAATGTGCGGGTAGAGGTATAGGTTGGGGAACGTTAATCAAATGCTAATTGACCCTCCAGATTATGGTGGTGGCACCTAGGGCTTTAGGGTGGGCCCTATTCAGAAGGTCTGGATTCCGGGTATCATGCTGCAGGAGTCTCCAGGCAGGCATCAGGCTGGCCCTTCCCCCGCAGACCTAACAATGTCATGACCCACTTAGGACAGAAAACCAGAAAGAAGAAAAAGACAGATGGATCAAGATCGATAGTTACCTTACTGCCACCTCCAACAGTGCTTCTCAAACCTCACAGTGCAGAGGAATCACCCAGGGGTCTTCTTCAAACACAGAATCTGGTTTAGCAAATCTAGGGGGGAGGGCCTAATATTTTGTATTTTGTATCCCAGGTAAAGCTAATGCCGCTGATCTTTGGACCATACCACTAAGGATCTAGAAAAATGTTTGGTCTTTCAGGCTGTGGGATGATGGCCCTAAACTTTAATGCTATATATGCATACCTTTTCTTAAACACTATGATCAGGATCCGGAGTTTCCATCTACTCCTAGTTCAGTGGTTCCCGACCTTGGCAACTCATGGAATTCCCGGCAGCTTTAAAGAAATACTGATGACCCGGCCCCTCCCCCCCACCACCACCCATTCTGCTCTGAGTCATCCTAGGCATTAGGAAGTTGAAATGCTCCCTGGAGGGATTTCCATTGTGCAGCCAAGGTGGAGAAGCCCTAGCCTAGCCAAATACAATGACAAGCTTAATGTTTTCATTTAAAAGTTCTATATTACTTCTATCTTTTCTCACCCGAAGGCACTAACTTTAATTTAGTCAAGCAGATTTTACATTTAAGTGTATGCAAACCAGGTACCATATATTTTTTTAAAACTAAGGGTTATCCCTTAAAGTTTCAAAACACACTGTATTTAAATTTTTCTTAGAGACATGGCAAATTTATTAAACATTTTCCCCCACACTGGTGACATGGCTCAGTTTTATTGATTTATAAAATTGCTACAATACTTTAAACAAGCAGAATTTTCATAACAAAAATATAGAGTACACCTTTTGGCATTTGGAAGAGAAAAAAGAATACTCACAAAATAAACACACATATATTTTTAAATGAAGTTTTTTTTCCCCCCTGGGAATAAAAATCTTATTTTGAAAATGTTTCAAAATTGAAGAGCTTAGTTATGTCAATCTAAAGCGACCATTTGCTATTAGGTTACTAAGTTCATTTAGAGACTAGCTTTTCTCTCTCAATATTTCCAAATCATAAACTTCTAAAGTTACAAACTGTTCACTTAAACACTCACAAATTCTTGTTGCAAGAACCATTATATATATTAGCTATGACTAAGCAAAAATAAATATTTAAAAAGCAAAAATCATGTGTTTATGTTTTCAATAATATTTTATGTACGCAGATAAAGCTATTTTAAAATAATCATGGTATTTTCTAATGCTTGCTCATTTAGGTTAAGGTTAAACTAATAGTTGGGGTACTAATAGTTGGGGTAAATATACTATTCAACTAAATGGTAAAATTTAGGAAAGCCAATGATAGTTAAGATATTCAATTTATCTAAACTATTAAAAATAAAGCACTGAGGGTTAAGTGCACTCAAGAATTAGAAAACAAAGATGAATACTAGCAACATAGCACTTAGTAACTGGTCAATGAATATTGACAGAACAAGGATTTTTTTTAAAAGGTGAATTAACATATAAGCAATCCTAAATTAAATGCCCCCTTGAACTCAAATTTCCAGTGTTTCTTCTTCTTTTCTAAAATAGTCCACCAAATGTAGAGATATTGAAGAGGCTATTTGGTGGGGCACTATAATTATCAATCAAAAATGGAAAAAAGATTAAAAAGTGATTTAAAAAAAGTAAAAGTAGAAAAATGGAGAAAATTCATATAATTTACTCTAATTATGGATAATATTGGAAAGCTCTTAGAAACTTTTAACATTCAACCATGATTTTTATAACATGCAACTATGATTTCTTCAGAGCGCATAAAAATGATTGAAATAACGTGTAGAATTTGAAAACCAGAGGGGGGAAAATCATAGTAAATCTAATTTTCTTTAAATCAAGCCAGTAAAGGACTTGAACTATTAAAAAAAAAAAAAAAATCTAAAATTATAATCACTCCCTTACTCCCTTCATACTCCACCAAAGAAAGAAAAACACCTATAGAAGTTAGATCTGGAAGTGACAGATGCAAACATGATAGCAGAGGAAGCCACATGTTCCAAAAAAGAAACCGTTTTGAGGCCACCCTTCATGATTCAAGCCATATTAAAGGAAACTGTGTAGCCAAAGTAGCTTGATTCACAAAAACAAGAGAGAAGTTATAATCTGTAAATTTTCTCCCCTAAAATCATGGCCTATATTTAAAAAACAGCAAGGAGAAAAGAGGGCAACTCATTTAGGTTTGCTACTTAAGCAAAACTTCAGATGAACTAAAACTCTTCTCTCAAGTGAAGACTAAGGGTGATCTAAACACAAAAAGGATGCTATTGAATTTCATTTGCTAAACTCATACTTTCAAGTTTTTCTTAAAAGTATGGCACTGTTGTTTTTTTCCTGAGCACCATGTCAAGGTTGCAAATGTCTTCGAATTCACAAAGGCACTGCTAGTAAGTAAGTAGTGTTTGTTACATATGTACACATATACACGTACGCTGAACAGAGATGATGGGTTATTTTTGTTTCCATTTAAAAAATATTAAGTTCATCCTAATATAATAGTGGAAACTGAAAACAGGGAATCAATTATGAGTTGTTCCACTTTGTTGTGAATGCTTGAAAAAATATAATGTAGCAAAGTTATGCAAAGTCAGACATAATCATTGCCATATATTCTGGATAACAGAAAATCCTTGCCACCATTTCTCACACCCTCCCACAAAGCCCACAGCAGACATCATTAACCAAGTAAGAAGGTCACTTTCTGATAATCTAGCCTCAAACTTAGAATCCCTGGAAGCCACACTAACTAATCAGTTGGCCCTGAAGGAAAAACAAAACAAAACAAAAAAAACACAAAAAGACAATACGCCATCCATGGTCACGATGTTAAATCACAGGTATTTATTGCCACACACTTCTCTCTGGCCAACCAATGCAAAACAAGAAAACAAACCAAAAAATTAAGAAACAAATAGGAGTTGTAATGACTTGTATTCTAAGGCCTCAGCCAAGATGGGGCATCATAGCAAGGGGCCCCTGACAGTCTTCTGGGTCTGCCAATTCTGAAGGCAAGCTGAAACACTTGGATAACCTAGCAATTCCTGGCAACCACAAATACCAGAGGACAAGGACAGAGTATAGAAATTTCCTACATAATTCAAGTATCGAGTCTGATTTTTGTGGTAATACTTAGAAGGTATTATTGTTTTCTAATGTACCATATAAATTTGTCAAATGAAGGTTTTTAATCAGGTGTACATGTATACATTTCCTGACCGAAATCTGGATGCTCAACCCACAAGCTCTAGGCCATACTTTTGGTTGCTGCCAAAAAACAAAACAAAACAAACAAAAAAAAAAAAACACAACTATTTTTTGAACAAGTCATGGTAACTTCTGCAGAAAACTTGTTTTATCCTTTGTAGCTAAACTTGTAAAATCACTTTTAAAACTAAATATAAAGCTATTATCTCAAAACAAAATGATTCCAAATTGCATTGTCTACAATCAAGAAACTATACACACAGACCAGCATACACATATTCTCACACGCACAATTAAAGAAAAGTACTAGTCCCTCTAGGATTGTCTCATTCTAGCCATCCAGAGAAAGCAATCAATTTACATTTCTTTGCATAGAAAGATTAAAAAGAAAATAAGAGCTGGAATGCCTGTCAGGTCAATAATGGTAGAAGTCAGAATCATTCTACGGTAACATGTGAAAAATACTTGTAAATATATATAGACTCATCACCTTCCTTACAAGCTGCATCATATAGATGTACCACTGTTTAATCATCTTGTTATTGATGAGCTACTCTGAGCAAGTGAAATGTAAACCTACACAAAATATGTCAATGCACAAGGAAAAGGTCTAGAAGGATACAAAGCAGAAGAGTGGTTATCCCAGGAAGTGAGAGTGTCAAGGTGAACTTTCACTTTATTCATATTGTCTAAATGATCATTTAATAAAGAGTATCTTGAGGTATTGCTTTTAAAAAATAAGAGGAAGGGTGGGAAATAACCCAGCTCTCCCAGAATTAAAGCCCAGAACGCAGAAAGATGATGGCACTGAGTGGGACTGAAGAGTTTTCCCAGAACACCCCTTTTTAATTGCACATAACTTTCTTTATTCCTAAACTGCTACATCTCATCCAAAATGATCACTTCTGCCTACTAATATCAAAAGAGGTTGGGAAAGAAAAGAATGTATAAGTCTAGCTCATAATGGCTATGAATCCCTCATGACACAACTCTCTCCTTTGTTGCTATGTCCTTGCTACCAAACCTGGTATTGAGATTTAAGTAGGTGAAACAGTCTTTGTGACAAACTTTTCAAAGAACAAAGAATATCAACAGCACCCTCCTCTCACCCTGACAGAATAAAAGAAGGAAATTCACTACAGAGGAATACATTTTATTCATCTTAGATATTCTGAATATATTACCCTCTTACTGATGTCACAGGAATTGCTTTATGTGTTAATATCCTCGTACATTAGTTCATTTGATTTACATTTCAATTAATCAAAATTTAATATACCCTGCCACAAATGTTGGGTTTCTTGATTAAATTCTGGCTCAATTATTCAGCAATTGATACTAGTCCAGAACTAAAATACTAAACAGATCACTTAAATACTTAGTATTTTAGGATATAGTAATAAAATAGTCATCATTCTAATCAATCACATATGCATTAATCCTGGTTCTGTGCATTTCGGTTGCTCTTGTATTCTTGTACTCTAGTATCTCTTTAATATCTTGTTATGAGGTTAAAATGAGGTGAAGGAACTGGCCCATGGAAAGTGTTCCAAATGTTTTATTATCAAAGAGATCAACAAAAGTTGTTTTGAGGGAAAGCACATTACGGGACAGAAAAGGCAAATTCCATCCTGTGAAAATATGTAGTTTAGTCACCGCATTTAGAGAAGAGACAGCATAAGGGCTCCAAGATGTAGACATCAAAGTTCTGGAGATGAAACATCAAAGCAAACAGTGAGAGGACAGTAAAATTCACATCTAGACAACAAAATGCCAGCATCACACATAGCAGGCACTGTTTTACCTACACTAACCATGTCTACCGGTTTCATCTGTACTGCCAAAGTCATCCTGATAATTTACACATAAGTTTATTCACACTAAGCAACCAGCCATTCTTTTTATAGAAAAATTTCTCATCTCATCTGTACTGATATTTCTCATCTGTAAGCCATTTCTCACCACCATGGGACTCTAGTGAGAAAGAATGTACAACTCTAGAAAAATAAAAATCCCCTTCCTCAAAGTGTGTATCTCATTATCCACAAGAAGAGTAGTGGGATGACTTCTTCCCACTTCACCTCTAAGATTAGAATTTTGTGTTATCATAACCTCAATCCAGATACAAAGAAGATATTTAAAACAAGCGAACAAACGTAGGCATTTTGCTTTATATAAATTCACATTTTCTGAAAAGTATACAGCCACCTACAAGGTCATAGATGTAGTGATTAGGGACCACTATATCTCTATTCCAATTCTCTATATATAAGAGTATTACATTTCCTGGCTATAGGTAGGGCATAATAAACATCATCTTCACAAATTTATTCTCTATACTTCATATTTAGATGATAAAAAAAACAATACCAATAAAGCTTAAAACCACATCAAAATTGTGGTTTTAAAACTTTTAAAAACTTTTAGACTATTACTGATTGTGTTTTTTAAGGCTTTACTGTGTCTTAGATAAAATTTAACACCTGAAAATTTCACGTGAAGTCTAGTTAAACGTAGGGTCAATATTATCAGATACCAGATTTCCCCATGTATCAGCAATTCCTCCTATGATGAAAATACCTTCATTCAAGTCTAAGTGGTTTAGTGAATTAAGAGTGATAGTGGTAATAATAACGGCAACAACAATATTAATAATAATTTATTTAATGCATACTATGTGCCAGGCACTATTCTAAGTGCTTTTTAGGTACTGATTCTTCTAATCCTCATAGTAGTTCTATGAGGTAGGCAGTAAAGGCAGCACAGTGAAACCAAATTAATTAAAAAGCATTACAGAGTAGAATTACAGAATACTAAAGAAATTTTGTTTTCTGCACACTATTAGAATTTAAATCTAGACTCTCAGTTAAATATGATAGACTGACCCATGTATTTATTTTCTAGAGCTCCCACACTCCACCAAAAGGCATTAAGGGAATATAAATGGTATTGGCAAAGACAAAGAGAACAGATTACAAAGCCATGAGATTTCAACAGATTTATACAAATAAAAACCAGGAGGAACTGTAATAACTAACCTAGCAAAGTAGAGGCAGTTAAAGCCTAAGTACCTAAAAATACACCCTACCAAACCCCTAACAAGTTCAGAATTGGGAAACAACACGTATCATAGAAAAAGGGAGTGAGATACAGGGCTGAAATCAGGACTAAGTCTGTATAAAGAGCAACTGGATGCCAGGTCCTTTTCCCACCCTCCATAGCAGACAGCCCACCTGCCCCAACTTCCATCCACAGGAGAAACTGAACCTGAGAGTCACGAACCGCAGAGGAAGACTGGGGTGGGTGGGGTAGGGCATGAGAGACTAAAAATAGGGGGATTAAGTAAAAGCCACCATACAAACTGTGGTATCTTCAGCTCTCTTCTTCTACTCAGCTGCCAGAACCCAAGAGTCCTTTCTAGAGAAACTGAATACTTCCAAAGAATAGACCTCCACTATAAATTAGGGGACTCCACAAAAAGGCCAACTCTCTGCCTGATGGCCCTTCAGAAAACTGATAAACATGGCCTGTACACAAAGACCTATGAAATTAATTTTTTGGTCCCTGATCCTTAATATGAATGAATAACCTAATTTTCTATGAAAGCCTTCAGAATGAAAGACATAGTCCACAACAAATAAACAGAAAATGAGAACATGGAAAAAAAGAGACAATGCAAGGAACAGGAAATGCATAAGAAAAAAACTGGTAAGCATCCTCAGGAACAACGAGAAGACATAGAGGCTATAAAATAAGAATTGAGGACTATAAAAAAAGAAAAGAGATATCTTAAAAATTAAAGTATATAGCTAAAAAAAATTCAAAGGAAGAACCAGAGGATAACAAAAAGAACAAATACAACTTAAGGAGCAACCAGAAAGATTTTTTTAAATTAGAAGATTCATCTGTGAGGTCCAACATTCCAATAACAGCAATTCTAGAAAGAAAGAATAAAAAAAAATGGAGGAAAGAAAATTATCAAAAAGAAAACACAAAAAATTTCCTAGAATTTAAGTGGACAAGTCTACAAATTAACAAATTCCACCAAGTTGAGTACCCATCAACATGAATGATGCAAACCCACACATCATGAAGCGTTGCAGGTGAAAAGAAGCTACTAAAAGCTTCCAGAGTGTAAAAACAGGCCCCATGTAAAAAAAGAGTATTAGAATTTTCACGGGAATAATGAATGCTATAAGACAATGGAGCATGGCATTTAAAATTGTAAGGGAAATTTATTTTCAACACAGACTCCAAAGTACCAATCAATCAAGAGTAAAGATGTTTTCAGAACTGTAAAGTCTCAAAATCTTTACTTCTCATGCACCTTTTCCCAGGAAGTTTTCGTGGTGGATACACTCTGGCAAAAAAAAGGGCACTGAATAAAGAAAAAGGAAGTCATTAAGATCCAATAAACAGGAGATACAACAGAGACTAAAAAAGAAAGGGGGTCCCAAAAAAACCACCAAACTGTGCACAGGCCTGGAGAGCAATAGTCCAAATGGTAAAAGATCCTTCAAACTGTGGAAGAAATGTTCCCAAAGGGCAAAAAAGAATGAAAGCAAAATGGACAGATTATCTGACATTTTTGAGCATTTAAGCTTTTGGATAAACATTATGATAAGTACATAAAAAAATTAATCAAATTTTAAAACCAAGCAATTATTAATTTTGAGAAAAATAAAATTCCAGTACAAAGAAAATGATAGTTCATGAACCATTAGGTCCATGAGTGAACCACTTTTATTATCTACTGATTTAACAGAAAGTTGTGATTAATCTATATGGAGAGGGATAGGGAGATAGAAATATAAGTAAATCCTCCCTGCCATAAGAATTCAAGAATCATTTCTAAAGTTGATAAATCAAGAAAAATAATATAACTATTTTCAAATAGAAAGATAAATACTACAACCAACCACTAAGAGCTGAAGGTGCTTGTCTCTGAGGTGCTAAGCTGGGGCAAAGGAAAGCTACTCCTTTTTATTATAAGCCTTCTAGCTATATTTGATTTTTTTTTAACTATATGCATAAATTACTTCAGTAAAAATAAAGCTAAATTTAAAATAATTTAAACTTACAAATTCAGTATGAATTCAAAGAAAGGAAGATTGGGAAACCGGGAAGACATAAAAAAAAAAACCCTTAAGTATAGGCTACAATTTACTTACCCACCAGGGCTATTAAAAGACAGACCTCCTCAATGAAACTACTGTAGCCTAACCCCAGGCTTTCTTTGAGGCCAGGACACTCCCTCTTCGCCAAGTGGCAATAGCAAGGCTCAAAAGACAGACCCAGAGGCACTTCATTTAACGAAAGAATTGGTAGAATCCAAATTAATAGTATTATAATGTATATATGGGTTTAGTATAAACAGTAGTATAATATCAACATATTACAAGGAAACATTTCCTGAGATCTTGTGATAATTCCAAACACTTAATGTAAAAAGCAAAATATTTCAGGGCCAAAGCTTTCATGGCAACTGTGAAGATGAAGATACTTTATCTCTTGTCTTGGAATTAAAGTTGAATCAACAGCATCCATTTCTGGACTTGTCCTGATTGCAGATAACACAATAATTCAATGTAATATAAAAAAGTTTGAATTTGGTCCATTTAAAAAAGAATTCTCATCAAAGTCACTTTAATCACAAAGGCCTGTGATTCTCACACAATAGAAACCAGGTCTTGAAAAGAAAAGCAAGCTCTGCTTTTGCTTAGACAATCACTGATATACCAAGAGTCTCCAAATTTCTCAATAATCCCATGGCTTAGACAAAGCAAAACAGGAACAACCAATAATATTACAATATAAAAAATCCTGACAGGCTAAAATTCTTACATAATTGTTCTTATTTGGTTCATCTTTTTCTTAAAATTCAGAAAAGTCAAGTACACTTAAAAACATGCAGGGCTCCTCAAAATTCAAGTTTCCCTGAAGCTTTATAGGTTGTTTCGTGCTACCCATTCACTGATCAAGACCTAGATGTGATTCAAGATACATTTACATCCCCTTAAAAAATGACTTTGCAAATATATTGTTCTAAAGGAAAAAAAGTGGCTGTAAGTCACAAAAAACACCATACTTAGGAATATAACAAACCTGTTTGAAGCACCTGTTTTAAGGGGAAAAAATGATATGAACCAGAAATAACATTTTATTATTTTTTTTAATATTTATAGAAAACTGGTCAGGAACTCAGCTTTTTGGATAAAGCAATCTAGTGCATTTACTTTCTATGAGCTCAAAATCTTGTTACATGTTTTCATTATAAACCTATTAGTTAAAAAAAAAAAAAAAACCCTACCAGAAAAACTCCCTATCAGTAGCACCTTGACCTCCATGGTCATCACTATGCAAATTCTTACTATAAAAAAAAAAAGAAAGAAAGAAAAAAGCTAAAAATGATTACTCAATATGGAAACTTACTATGCTAGCAAACATTTTTTTTCTCAAATTAGACATATAAAGTGCAATAGATGAGAAAAAGATTCCACTTGATATAGTCTAATGACCTGTAAGCTATTTAAAATCAAATACTTTAAGTAGCATACAGTTTATCTAAATGTATATTAATGATTACAGATTGTATATGTCCATTTTAAACTTAGGAGAGAAAGCCTATAATTACAGATTTATTTTAGTAAATGCAAATATTGACTCAAAAAAAATTCCCACATAAACTTAAAAGAGAAATTTAAAGTGAAATAAGCCACACTATTCTAAGCTCACAGGCAATAAAACTAAAAATATGCTCATTTGTATGTTCACTATGAGGTCTGACTATACAAACAAAACAAAACAATAAAGAATACTATTAGCACTTAATAAAGACAAAATATCAATAAATGTAAAAAATACAATGTATTATATGATAAATTTGAATACAAAAAACATATATTTATTAAACACATGATTAACTTAAAAACACCAAACCAGCTTGTTTTAAAGTGCTCCTCATCCAAGACCTTGGACAAAACTGTCACTCCAAAGTGAATTTTAAAAAACAGTTTACAAGGCAAACACTGACAATAGGTATGGACAAGCACTACTAAAAAAAAGGTATTTGTTCTTTAATTAAATAATGCCACTCTTGAGTGATGTAGTCACCTTGACAGAATTCCTTTTTTGTATAAATATTCATAAATAAAAAATGTCTCCAGATAGTCTAAAGAGCTGCAAACATTAATACCTTACAACAGCAGCTTAATGTCTATTTTAGGAAAAAAGCACTAAAATCCTCTTCCATTGAAAGTTGTTTATTTCTCTTGTGGACAGGAGCAAGGTCACTACAGCATTAACCTCTTTTTTTCTAGAACAGTGTAAATAATGCATACACATCTTAAATTTGGTAGGTAATTTTTCTGATGCAACAGAAAAATAAATAAATAAAAATTAAATACTTTAACCCAAAATTTTGGTATTGACAAATCAGTAGTGTCAACTTCACATATGAAGGACAGCATAGTCTGGTTTGTAAAAATAATCCTTGATGTCATGGTATTTGGGCTAAAATATATTTAGAATACTAAATGTTTCCTTTTTGCTTAAGGAATACAGTACAATCACCATCAAGCTGCTATCGTAATTCATTTTCAGCTAGCGTAAAGTGACCATCTGGTCCACGGCACAAGCTACATATATTACACTTTTGTCAAACTGAAACCTTATATTTATAAGATTTCATGTTTATAAGCTACAATACACACTGACGAAGCTGTCAGTCCCTCACAGTTTTTTAGAAAAATATCTACATTTGTCCTTATGGATGTCAAAAGGTTACATCATCATTTGTTTAAAAAGAAAAAAGATGCACATTCATACTGTGAAGTTATTAGGAAAATACTCTTGCAAATAAACTATATAAAGATAAAATACACTTCAAAGGTATGTGGGTTGTTTTTTGTTTGTTTGTTTTACAATATTCTATAAAGTGCAGAGAAATCTTTTTCCTAAGGGAAAAACTACTCCCTATAACATAGTTTAATTACAGCAGCTTTTGCATAGCAATACTTAGAGGAAGTTGGACACTTCCGTTTCCTCAAGAAGAGAAGGATGGAAGAGGATCTTCCAATTCAGATTTTTTTTTGGCCATAAGTCTGCTTTCTTCAGGAATGGTTGCTGATGCCAAATCTCCATTAAGTGTATTTCTTGAACAGTGAACAGGTCCTATTAAAAAATTGATTAAAAGGTTAAGCATCCTATTATTATTAACTCCAATCTTCTTTGAGAGATATCTATTCAAGGAGATGAAATTCCTTTAGCTTCCTAATTTTTTGATTATTTGTTTAATACAGAAAGATCTAACTTTTCTACTATTAGCAGTCATAAGGAGAAACTTTGGAATTCATGAGATAAATTACAAAACTACCTAAAGTAGAAATATTTATTTTGTTCATTAATAGAACAATGGTTGGCACTTAATGAGCAGTCAATAAATATTTGCTGAATGGAACTTAAGTCTTTCTTAATTACCTATTGCTTTCTCAACCTAATTGTTTTAGTGCTGTTAAAATCCTTCCTTTCTAGGCAGATATCAAGACCCAAAAAAGGTTACATGCCTAACGCAAGATCACACAATTAGTAACAGAACCAGGACTAACTCAGGTCTTGCTCTTTTCATTATCAGACTTTCTGAGCAAAGCTGACAAGGTACCTCACATTGAAACATCCCATATTTCCATCTGGAATACAACGAAACTAACACTGCAGCTGCAAGTGAACACAGCTAATCACATTGGCATGGTTCTGTTCCAAAGCAGTTAGTTGCACTTTTATAAATACAAACCTTTAGAATTTAACATGACCATCTATTACTTTTATATATATATATATATACACACACACATATATATATAATTTTTTTTTAATCTAGTTAATAAAAAATAGGAGCACCCCCATCTCTCAAGGAAAAGAATATTTTGGGATAAAGACTTTCAACTAAGACCTTCAATTGCAAAACATATACTTTCTAAGAAAGAAAACTAATTCAGTCTCTACTTTGTCAACTGAGACACTAAACTTTAGTGTCTAAGTAATCTAAGGATAAAACTTCTGACCTAGCCTATAGCTAGTTACCAATTTTAAAAGTTCTAGGGAATTAAGATACATGTATGTATATAAATATAAATGCATGTATGTGTGTGGGTGTGTACATGCATGTATGTGTAACTAGTTTTATTAAACCCTTTAACAGCTTAATTGGGGAATACTAAATGGAATAAAGCATTTACACTTAGATCATATATGAAAACTGTCTTCAAAAATTTAGGACCACAGTGCCTAAAACAGAAGAGAGTTAATGAAAATGGCTAGTTTTAAAAATAATTTAATTAAGTATCATAAAGGAAATGTTAAAGAAAAAAATAAGTGGCATCTAGAGAAAAGTATAAAGCAGCATACAGAACTCTTTCCTGAGCTATGGATTAAAAGTGTCATATTTAAAGAACTGAAAAAACAAGGTAAATCAGAATGTATATACTACCTGCCTCAGGTAACATTTTTTCCCCCATACCTAACATCTCCTTAACCACTTCTTTTCTTACCTCTTCAAGTTGTACTAAATTAGCCCAGGAAAGTTTGTTTCTTCCTTCCCCTTCTCACCTTCACACCTTTCCTCTCTTCATGTCTTTAACCATTGTCTCAACTTAAATTCAAAATGGTAATGAGCACAGAGTAGGCTTCTATGAATAAAGATTATTCGTTTTGTAAAAAAAAAAAAAAGAAGGTCATAAGAAATATCATCACCTAAAGATCTGAAAATGGCCAGTAGTCCCTTTAGAATCCAACCATCTTCATGAACTCTATATTCTAATTCAACACCATTGTTGCACTCCATTTTAGCCCTATGACGAATTAACTGGGCTCTTCTAGACAAATCTAAAGAATCTAACCACCATTTGTCATGTCATTTCCATAAGGGAAATAAAATGGGTGTTCACACAACTGACTTACAAATAAGCTGTTGGAACACATTATGTTCCTTAATTGGAAACTGTATGTAATTTCTATCCCACATGTTTCATGGGCAACAGTAAAGACTCTGAAAAGCAAAAGTCTATTAACGGAGTTGTAATAATGAGACCATATTGGGTTTACTAAAAATCATGGTCGTTAATGTCTAACTAGATATTCTGACACACTTTCAAGTTTACTCTGAAGAGAAAAATAATTAAAATTGAACATAAATCACAAAATCTTTCCTAAAGTACTCAATCACATTATGATGCTTCTTTCAATAGTAAGGGAGAAAAAGGTACAAGAATAAATGCAACTGTAATTCACTTCTACCACAAGAAAAAATTACTTTCCTTGGTCATTTCATATTATTTAAGAATGCTGAATTTTTTTCCTTTGAATCTAGAACTTGCCTTTATTTTTTCTCATTTTTTAATTTTTTCTTAGAAGTTGTCCTAATGCCTATCTACAATTTATTCTTCTAAAATATTTTTTAAATGTGAATGTAGTGGGAGTAGAAAATTACTAAGTGATTATCAAAATGTAGTGGGAGTAAAAGATTATGGCGTTTGATATATATAGACGGATAGATTGATATATAGATATGATATATTTATAGAGATACTTAGCACTTTCTAGTTAATAACAAAAGTGTCTATAAGAGGATATACAAACTTCTGCTGATTATATACTGTTTGCTTAGATTGGAATTAAGAAATTAATCCAAGGGCCAAGTACAGTGTTCACTTGTCAGTATCCTTCATTTTAACAATCTACAGAGCCCCATAGCAATTTTGCTGAATAGGCCAAAGAAAGAAACAGACCCCCATCTAACTTACTATCAGGA
This sequence comes from Cynopterus sphinx, assembly GCA_030015415.1. Lineage (NCBI taxonomy): Eukaryota > Metazoa > Chordata > Mammalia > Chiroptera > Pteropodidae > Cynopterus > Cynopterus sphinx. The sequence goes on along the minus strand of CM057379.1, from coordinate 166,012,951 downwards.
TCTTCCAGAGTAATATCACTATAAGAGTCTGTATCTGAGTAGGTTCTTCGGCGTCGCTGGGAGAATCGATGAAGTGTAGACACTGGTTCTCTCACACAGTGGCTACTCCTGCAAATTAAATAAGCAGCATTAAATTTTAAGGCTTTAAACAACTGAAATACCCTTAACTTATCTAGAGTTTTAAATGACATCTCTTTAAATGAAGAGGAACTATCTTTAGGCCTGAAGTTCTATTTCAGTAATATTCTACTTGTTCAGAGGTCAGGCCTAATAGAGCCCTGATACATCACAACGAATTCCCATGAACCATCATCTGACATAATTTCAAACATCTAAAAAATGTACAATAGCTGTCAAGGTGATTACCTTGCTGGTTAATTTATTCATTCATTTTTAATTTACTCACTATCTACTGGAGCTAGGCCCTACACTAAAAGATAAAAATGCAGAGCAAATCAGAACCAGACTCTGCCCATATAGAGTTTACATTCCATGGCACTATATTAAATTTAAAGGCCTCAAAAATTCCCTACATAGGTATAACTTTGAGAGATTTTGATTTTAAAAAAAGGTTATTTTACCTCTCTGAACTGTAAGAACCAGGGTGGCTGACAGAACGCTTCATCTAGAAATTTAAAAAGAAAATGAGCATATTCCATTAGTCAAGTAGAATAATGAAGCTCTAATATCTTTATTCAGAGAAAAAGACGGCTGGACAAAAAATTTATTTCTTCTGGATTCAAGTAACATTATTAGCACAATGTCAAACTTTCTACCTAATAACTATTAATTGTAATCTTTCTCAACACATGCTAAAAAACCACTGTGTTCTTTCCTCAATACCAAAAACTAAATTTTGTATTTTATATCAAGTTTGTATGTGTATAAAAATATAAAAAACAGTATACTTAAATAGTCCCCCCAAAATCACAATATTTGTACCAAAAACTAAATTTTGTATTTTATATCATGTTTGTATGTGTATAAAAATATAAAAAACAGTATACTTAAATAGTTCCCCCAAAATCACAATATTTGTGCTAAAAAGGTATATGTAGCAAGCCAAAATATATTCTAATTAATGTGTCTCTCTCCCTTACTCTCTTTTTTAAAAAAGCAGGATTAGAGTCTGGTATCAAAGATTCTCTTTACCATTCAATTATTCAGATAGCTGTTACACAGATGTTCTAAAGTGTGTTTCATGGAAGATAGCATGAATAATTCAAGTCTTTAAAGAGCTCAGAAGAATTCTACACCTCAAATAGATTTCTAAAACATATATTTAAATATAAATAAATAAGTAAAATTTAACTAAGAAGAGCATTAATAAATATGACAAATGCTAAGCATAATTTAGAACCTCCAAAAAAAAAGAAAAAAGAAATAGAAAGAGCCAGTCAGGTAAAACAGATCATTTCAATATTTAACAAGGTAGCAGAAAAACCAAGTTTATGCTAAAGGATAAGGATGGTTTCTTTTACATACAGAGCTGAAGTCTAATATTTGTATTACTTGCATGCTTTCTACATTTGTAACGTGAACCACCAGTTGCTCTGAGAAATCCCAAATGAAATGATAACATTTATGATCCATCCAGTTTGTAGTCCAGGAACATCTAATATGATTGACATTAAGATTCAACTGGACACCAACACCTCCTTTAACAGAAATCTCTTTCTTTAGGATTACTCACCCACTGACATCCGTACCACAGTGATAACTCAACTGTGGATCAGAGTTCAAAATTGTCTGAACTTCCATGGTGATTTGAAATATAATTAAATGCAAGTTAATTTAAAGAGGGACACAAGGAAAATGACTACATAAAATGGTTATAATGATGAGGTTAATTTGGAATTCTCAAATGTTTTTAAAAAAACACAGGATTTTCCTATGAAGACTGTCTGATCTTACTTTCCATGTTACATGTCTCCAGAACTAATTACCATAAGCCACAATTATTGCTTTATGCATGAAGGAAAATGGCATAGTGAGAAAAAATTAACAGCCTCTAGCCTATATTTCTTAGATTGACTTATTGGATTTCTAATGATAAAGGTTTTGGTTTAAAAGAGACAGTTATTATAGCTTTTCTTATACATAAAATATCTATATGACCTCTTTGGACTATAGAGCATTTGTAACAGAAGGCATTTTCCTCAGATCAAGGCAGGTTTGAGGCATTTTTTTATAATGTTTGACCCTATAAAGTACACCTAAAAAAAAAAAAAAGTGTAGCCTTTGTACATCAATCTCAGAAACACAGCACTATATAACCACCCCAAAAGATCATTTTTCAGTTATATGTTATTCAACATTGCACAGTATGTCTACAATTGTTCTAAAATGCAACATTGTCCAACTGTGTTCTACTGAACACCACAAAAAGGGTTTAATTGTGAAATAAATTTCAGAAACACTACACACCGCCTCTCCTCAGAGGTTCATAATACACTTTAGCATAAAAGAGGTATGACAGAGATGACAGAGAATTTGTTTAAGTTAACCTAGCACTTCCCAATCTAATCTGGCTACAAAGTTCATGTTCATGGTACGCCTATCTCAGAAGACACTATTAGTCCATCATACATTAATTAAAAAACAAGTAATAATCTTTACTAATTTTTTACTAAATCTCTCATAACTAAATTTGCTGGGGAGGGTAAGAGAACCTAGGAATAAGTTGTACCCTTTCTTCCAACAAACAAGTTTTTGGTAATTGTTAGAATAGTCGCCAGGTAGTATTTTTCTTTCTATAACAGGGATCCTGAAGACAGTTTGATGAAAAAAATGTAAAGTCTCATCAAACCTTCCCTTTCCTCAGAGTACCCCAGACAATGCTAGAACAAGTTTATTAGCTTGAAACAGACAAAAAAACCCACTGCCCCTTGCACAGAGTGCTTGTTCAGTGATCACAAAATAAGAAATTAACATTAAATACCTAACATTAAACAGATCAATTTTATCCTAATGTAGGTAAAATATCACTCCTCTGTAATGATTTTACCAAGTAGAACAGTTCTCCCCAACCTTCTCTGTGTCAAAGCACGCACAGAAGATTAACATTTTCCTGGAATACTGGGGTAAATGGCACAGCCCCTCCAAGGGGAGCGGATCGGGACCTTGACACATGCTGAGCCCACCAGATGAGAGGCTCCAATACAGAATATGAGTGCAATAAAAAAAAAAAAAATTCAACCTGTTGACTATTTCCCTCCCACTGCCAGATTCTTCTCTTAGAAATAAAAACTAAAACAAAACCACATGCAATATTACTAGAAGGAAAACAAGAATTTCCAACCATTTGAACAGGAGAAGGTGACACAGGAGAAACTAAGGGATCCGGATGGGACAGCTGAAACATCTCAGGTTTAAACTTGGCATTCGCTATCTTCACACATTCCTCAAGCGTTGTGATGAATGTATTACATGTGGCACTAAGTAGAGAAGAGGCTTCATTCATGTTCTGAAAAATTATATACAAAGAATTGAACAGACTCACCCACACCTTATGTGGAATCATGCACCATCTTATAATCAAGTAATGAAAATTTGTCTCCAATGGACACCTTACTGGATTATGCTCAGATCTATTTAAAATACACTACCTTAAAAATTAAAATAATGAATGAATAAGAATTGTCTCTCAGGAAAACAATGTATGAAATTACCCATAGAGTTACTTAGTAGCAGGCACAAATCATGTCTACCCCAGACCTATTCTCCCATTTCTTCCTTGGTAGAATAGAAAGTCCTTATTCTTTTCTTTTTTTTCTTTTATAGCAAAGCATCTAGATCTTGCGGGATGAATACAGACTGGTTTTAAACCAGTAATAGCTATTCCATGACCCTTTATCACATACTCATTTTTCCTAGTTTCCATTGACCCATACAAAAAAAAGATGATAAAAAGTCTGCTGGGGAGTTTCTAGGATTTTTGTTCCCTGATAAAAGCCAAAGACAGCAAGCTGAGAAGGTCTACTTCCACCCTGGCTACCCCACTGCCTCCTGCCTCTATATGATCTTGGCAGTCACCCTAAAGCCTTGGGCATAAGGAGAAAAAAACCAACACAGCAAGAATGGCAGAGTGGACAGATGGAAGAAGCCCAGGTACCTGATACTTGTCCTTGAGCTGCTGGAGCAAATGTGAGGCCACCTACCTCCAAGAGAGCATGTGGTCACACAGTATGCAGCTTTAGGGTTCAAATTACTACAACCAAACGTAACCTACTTCACACAAGATTTCTTCCCAACAGAAGGCCACAGGAGAGGCAAGAGGATTTCTTGTCACTTCTCCCAAGTTAGCCAAAAGGGGACTGGGGACCATTCTGGCCTTTCAGCTGGAGATCAGCAAGGCTTACTAGTCCTACTTTACCAGAGAGCTAATTCATAGCCAGATCCAACAAATCTGAGTTTCAATTACTACTTCCCTGTTCTGAGAAGATTTTTTTTAAGTTATTTCATAAAGCTATGTTATGATTTCTCATTAAATAAGGTATAACCTTATTTACAAAATAAAGAGAAGAGCAGTTGTCCAATGAATTCAAGAGTCATCCTGAAGAATAAATCCTGGAATGCTTCTTCCCTACTCCAACAGCCTAATTATCAATCGGCTGCAAAGATAGGCCATGAGTCCCTGGAGAAATGTGCTGCTTCCTGCTTTACTATGCCTGTACAGGCATAATCTAGAAGATCTTAGCGATTTCCAGATAGTCTACAGTAGGAATTGCTCAGAATAGCTGAAAATAACTCATTATGAAAATGCTTCTCTGTCATCTTATGGGTAGAACTTCATCCACCAGTGTACTACAAAGTATAACCAGACATTAAAGGATCATCTTTGTTATACCTCTATGCTGGGAGATGAATGATTCTCATCATGGTGAACAAATTCTTGGATCGTATGAACTTGTTGCATTAGAAGGTCACAGTAGAGGCGAAGTTCAGACATTTTGGTTTTCAGAGATTCGCTGGTTTCACTTATTTCTGTAAAGACATATATAAACATTCAATTAGATCATTTTCATATTTTAGGGAGCAAAACCAAATGGAATCATTTAAAAAGTGAGACAATAGATAATAAATACCTATAGCTTAAGAGGTCTGAGACCTTGGGAATAGGATACAAAGACCATTAGGAAACAGTTTCTCTTCACACAAATGGAAAAAAAATGGCAGTCATGTTTGACATGGAGATCATTAGGCAGATTAATTTCCAGAGACAGGATGATAACCACTGAATATCTTGATAGGATATTTCCATTCCATTATTCATCTTTCATTTGAAGAGTGCTTGTATTTCCTCTTTTGTAAACTGGCTTTTCTTGTCCATAACACATTTTTCCAGTTCTGATATTTGCATTTTCTCTTGATAATATATAAATTGCCAAGTTCTTAAACACCAAATTTAGCAGTCTTTCATCTGTCCTGTATACTATAAATTAATTTTAAGTTCTGTCACCTTTCTTTCAGTTTTTTTTATTGTACATTTTGGTACACATAATTTTTAAATTTAAATGTAGTTAAAGCTATTATATATAAATATTTATTTCCTTTTGTTCTTTTCATAGTTTCATTTTCACATTAAATTATTTTCAAAATTTTCAAATTAAGAGCTTACTTTTTTTTTACTATCTTCAGCTGTACTAAACATCCAGCCATAATTTCAGCCACTCGCCAACACCTTCTAAACTAGAGGTGTAAGCAGTAAAGGAAGAAAAAAATACATGTAGTAGATACTGGTGTTTCTCCATCTCTCCTGAGCCAGTGGCACTCTTGGTGGATCAGAGCAGCTTTATCTGACCATTTAACCTAATCAAAATTAATCAATGGACCCAAATTTAGGACCATTCCTTCTTTATAACTGACGTAAAATATATTACCGTCTTACCATTTTGAAGTATGTAGTTCAATGATATTAAATATATTCATGCTATCATTCAACCATTAGTAGTATCCATTGCCAGAACTTTTCATCTTCCTCAGCCGAAACTCTGTACACATTAAACACTAATTGCCCATTCTCCCCTCTCCTAGTCCCTGGAAATCACCATTCTACTTTCTGATTCCATGAATTTGACCACTCTAGGTACCAATACGAAGTGGAATCATACAATATTTGTCCTTTTGTGATTGGATAATTTCATAGTATCTTCAAGCATAGTGACAGCATAATATCTTCAAGATTCATCCATATTCTAGCATGTGTCTGAATTTCTTTCCTCTTTAAGGCTGAATAATATTCCATTTTATATATACAATACTATGTTTATCCATTCATCTGTCAATAGACATTTGGGTTGTTTCCACCTTTTGGCTATTGTGAATTTCCATTCCTTCTTATCCTACCCTTAGCCATACATGTATGATGTTCTTTCATGTATCTGAAAATTGTTATAAATTCAATCCTCAGCCTTCATTTTTCAATACCCATAATTTAGTTGCTTTTACTAACCTAGATAAATTCTATTGTTTTTAATTATAAAATTAATAAAAGGTCTGAAAAATTTTGGGAAATCAAAAAATATAGAGAAAAGAAAAACCAAACAACTGTCATCTCACTACCAAGATATACTGTTATTTCACATTATATCTGCATATAATTGAATACCATAAATTATTTGCTTTGCTTTTGATTGTTATTTATTCCTTTTGAATTGCCAATATATGTGCATGGTAAAACCAAAAGGCACAATTAAAGGGTATACAGTGAAAAGTGAGTCTCCTTTCCGCAAATTCCTTTTCCAAAGGCAACAAACAACTTGACCAATTCTTATATATCTTTCCTGAGTTGTCAAATGAATGAATATATAATTTTGAATCCTGGTTTTTCAATTATTTAAATATGGGGCATTTTCTCACATCATTAAAATTCCTTCTAAACCTTTTACTGTCTACAATGATATATCAGCCTATGGAAGCACCATATAGTTTATTGAACTATTCCCTGAAATTTAAATTTTTTCATTCTTTACAATTTTTTTTACTATGATGAACATCTATGTACATAAATTATCTTCTACATTTCTGATTATTTCTTTGGGGTAGATAAGTACCAGTAAACATGACAATTTACATTTATGTTTAAAAAAACAACATTCCCACAACAAGGGAAAACTTTGTAGTTACCTTTTTCTTTTTTAGTCCTAGTGTCAGTCAAACAGGCTTTGGAGCTCCCCAGAGCAACCAGCCACCTCTGTCTTTCAGCAGCATTCACTGCCTTCATGTAGAAATGCTGCTCTCCTGGAATGATTAATTCCATTCTTGTGTTGTCTGCTGAATGGACTATGATGATAAACAAAGGGGAAACACAGTCATGGACTTAAATAAGCTGGAGAGAATCAAATCATCACTCTTACACAGTATTAGATGTTTCAGATACCTTAAACAACAAAGTCTATGGTTCAAGATCCATATGCTGCTCCCTAAGGGGCTACCTAGTGGCACCCTCCAAACCATCCCTCTCACATCTACCCCAGCTGGCAGTGGTGCCAAAGTGGTGGTAGCAACTGAGAGAGAAAATAGCAACAAATTAACTACTGACAAGTGAGAACTAAGAAGCCCCTCCTTTGGGGCTAACTGTACCACCTTAAATACACATACATTATTACACTTGTCACATGGCTTTTACTGATTTCTTCAAAAGCAGAGTCTGTGTTTTGGCATCACTCAAGTCTACGATAGTGTCCGGCATACAGATGAAACGCAATAAAAAGTAACTATGGCCACCTTTCATTAGAACAATCATTCTCAACTAATGGGCATATCATAATCACCTGAAAAGCCTGAGTATTTTGGAGACACTCCCCTCATCCCCTCCAGCTTCCACTTCCTCTCCTACAAAGCACCCCCTGCCTTTTACTCGGACAAAAGAGAGCTAATCAAGAAAGATGATGAGCCAATCCTAAATCTTTGTTGTAAGAATAAATTTGTGTTACACTGTTATTAATCAACAAGTATTTACTCAATCAGAGAAGTGATGGTAGAGGGGAAGATAAAGCAGGAGAAAAAAAATGAGTCTTTGCTCTAATAGAGGTGACAATTTGACCAAGAAAACAAACTGACACCTAAATATAATCAAAATACCTAAATGTTGAACTCTTTGGCCCAGGGACTCCATGTATTATTATAATGACAGAAAGGTAAGAAGAGACAGAAAATAAAAATGGCTTTAAAACAGAAATTTGACAAAAGCAATATCTGGTTGAAACTGAAACAGAAAAACTGCACTAGAAAAGTTCTAGATAAACTTAGGTCAGGAGACAAACCTAAGCAGAGCCTTATTTTGTATAACAAAGTAATAAAAATCATGAATGAACAAATGATCAGTGATGGGTGCTAGGATTTTAGGCTAGGATAAAACTACTGAAATCCTAAAGCTCCAAGAATAACTTTTTTTTGCTACTTGCACCATCAGCTACCTTAAAAGAAAACAAAGCTCTAATTTCTACTGATGTTTCTATAGGATGAAACTAAAATAAAATGACTCATTTTTAAACATACCACAATTTACATATCAGTCAAGTAGTCACCTGAGACGACAACAAACTTAAGAACAATGCTTCCAAAACATCAAGTTCCTAGGAAAAATGAACAAGACCCCCATACGTAAAACTTCCAAACATTACTAAGAGAAATTAAAGACCTAATTAAATATAGGAAAATATCACACCAATGGATCAGAAAACTTAATCTTCCCAAAATTGATGTATAGATTCAATGTGATTCGAATCAAAATTCTAGCAAATATCTGTGGAAATTTACAAGCAGATTCTAAAATGTATAAGGAAATGCAAAGAGCCAAGATAATGCTAAAAAAAGAACAAAGTTAGAAAAATTAAACTATCCAATACTAAGTATAAAGCTAAAGAAATTAAGACAGTATAATATTGGTCAGGATAGAAAGAACAGGCCCTTGGAATAACACAATCCAGGAAAAGAGCCACACATACATGGTCACTCTCTTTGTGACAAAAATGTCCCAACAGTTGAGTGGGTGAAAGGCTGTTCTTTTCATAAGTGGTGCTCAGTTAACTGGATAACCATATGGGGAAAAAAAATGAATCTTGACACTACCTGAGACTATAGAGGAAAATAAATTTTAAGCCAATAGCAGACCTAAATATAAAAAGTAAAATAATAAAATTTCAAGAAGGTAACAGAAGATTTTTTGAGACATAAAAAGTTCTAATTAAAAAATTGATGTTCATCAAAAAATACCATAACAGAATGAAAATGCAAACTACAGAATGGGAGAATACCTTTACAATACAAAAAATCATTCAGACTATATAAAGAACTCTTAAGATAGTCCAATTCAGAAATTGGGCCAAAGAACTGAAAAAGGACTTCAAAAGAGGATGTTCAAATGTCTAATTAATATCTGAAAAATTACTCCCCATTATTAGTTGTTGAAGAAATGCAAGTTAAAACCACCATGAGATACCATTATACACTAGAATATTCAAAATCTTAGCTGATAGGAAATTTTGGCAAGGATGTAAAGGAACTGGAACTCTCATACTCTGCTAATTGAAAGATAAATTGGTACAACCACTTTGGTAAAAAGTTTGGCATTATCTGTGACAATAATTCTCTCCTTAATTAAACTTCAATCAGGCTCCTCTGAGCCCTCTGCTTAACTATCCATACTTGGACTTCTATCTCTTGTCTTATAGAATCCTATATTAGCAAGAATCCTGCCAACTCAGTTTAGCCAGAATCCCTCACCCTCAATATCTGACCACCTTGGATATCTGAACAAATTCCTCTTCCCTACCATCCCCCAGGTAGTATCTGATCACCTTAACAAGAATCCTGTTAGGTTGGTTTGACCAGAATCCCCTTTTATCCCTGAAGTTTCCTTTTAGTTAGTAATTTCCATCCACATATCCTATCCCCCTGCTCCTTAGCTGTAAATTCCCACTTTCCCTTATATTCATAGTTGAGCCCAACCTCTCTCCCCTACTCCCCATTGCAGTAGTCCCTATACCTACCACAGTAGACTTGAACAAAGTCTGTCTTACTGTTTAAACAAGCGTCAAAAATAATTTTTTCTCTACTATCTATCAAAGCTGATTCAGCAATGCCACTCTAGTTCTAGATATTTACTGAACAAAAATTCACACATATATTCAACAAAAGAAAGTTCCAAAATGGGAAAAAGAAAACAACCATGAATACTAGAATGAATAGCCAAATTATGGGATAGTCACGCAGTGGAAAGACTACACATCAATAAAAATGACTGAAATACTATTACACAGAATATGAGTAAATTTCATAAACACAATGTTAAGTGAAAGAAACCAGACACAGATTTATTCCATTTATAAAATGTTCAAAAGCAGACAATACTTATCCATCATGATAAAAGGCTGATTAATGATTACCTTTTAGAGGGATTAGTGGCTGAGTGGACATGATAATACCCAGCATCTAGGATGCTGATAATATTCTAATTCTTATCTGGGTGGTGGTTACCTAAGTGTGTTCACTTTGTACAAATTCTTCAGACTGAATATTTAAGATCTTTGCCCTTTTCCATGAGTATGTCATTCTTTAATAAAATGATTAAACAAAAAACAGCAACAAAAATGCTGCTATGGCTTAAATGTTTATAATTGCCTCAGAATTCTGCCACTGACAATCTTTTAAAATCCACAAGGTTGTCAAATCTTTGAACTTTGTAGTTTGATGTCTGATTCTCATTGGTTCTCATTTGAAATCAAATCTGGGTAAAGAGATAAAACCATAAGTTTTTTAAAAAATTAAAATTCATGCTTTTCTTGTATGATTTATAAAAACAGAACAACAAAATAACTGTGTAATTCAGAGAACGTGCAAGTAACTATATACCAGGATGAAGTGTTTCCATATCTTATACAGCCATGACTCCCTATAGGGGTTTAACGTTCACTCCTCTAGGGCTTTAGTTTTTCCTTCAATTCTCCTTGAAGAATTCAATACTTTTCATGATCATTTTGCCTGTACTCTCCTACCTACCTACCTCCACCTCACATGCTCCAAACCACACACACTAATGAGTCAATGGTCCATGAAACCTTCCTTTATGAAAATTACAGCATGACTTCTTGCTTTATTTCTCCCCACTGGAAAGAGCACAGTATGGAAAGGCAGGGAAGGATAACTTTACAGTATAGAAATCTGACAAACACTGCCTCAGGTGGTCAAGGTAACATCAAGAGTAGAATGTCATGCTGATGGCATATACTCTTGATATGTAATGACAATGGCACTTTACCTTTGTGATCTTCCTCCCGAAAACCTACAACCCCAGTCTAATCATAGGAGAAACATCAAATCCCAATAGAAGAGGCCTACAATATTCCTGACCAGTACTCCTCAAAACTCTCAAGATCATCCAAAAAGAAAGAAAAGAAAAGCATCTCTATCACCTAGAAGAGCTTATCTCCGATTCAGTAAAGAGCCAGAACTTATGACTCTGACCTACTACTTTATCAAAAACTTACAGTATCTTGAGTTCAGCTTCTAATCTTTACAATACTTTTCTACAAGAGAACACTTGTAGACTCAGCATGAACACTTAAGTGGCATCCACAAAAAATTGTTTTCCAAGTCCAAATTGAAAGACTAGCACTAGTACTTTGAAATTCAATTCAAAGTATATTTACAGAAAGAGAAATATCACAAACGTGCTTCACAATGAAAAGTGACACTCCTGAATGCTCAGGAAAGATATGATATATTAGAAGATCTCTACTTGGTTAGAAATGTTTTCTTTTTCTTTTTTCTTTTTTTTTTTTTTTTTTTGGAGTACACTGAAGAACACTTTTACTAACCTAACTTCAATTTCCTCTAATCCCATATATTCACTTACCTTTAATTTCACAAACTGCCATCTTTATACTTCCTTTGCTCCCTTTGCAAACATCATCTTGTGAATCATAATAGGATAAGATTCCATTATCTAAAACAAACCATCGAGGCTGCCAACCTACAAAGATCATAAACAACAAAAGATTAATAAGAATTACTTTCATCACATGGAAAACTTTGACTTCGAAACTTACCATCCATGTTATTTCCTAGATCAAAAATAATATTCTTATAATCAGTTTTTTAATTGCCAAGCCTTGCCCAAAATGTTCTTGCATTAATCTCCACCTTGTTGGCAGAGATTTCTGGGGAAATCTCTAGATCAGCATAAATATGGGGAATAATGTCTTTATTCTGGCTCACAATATTTTCATTAATAACCCTTAAGACCAATCCTCAGGAGCAGCCCTACACAGAGTGCAACATGACTGCCCCCTTTTTCCTAAAAAGGAACAGAGTCAGGTTATGATGTCATGGAAAAAGCAGAAGATTCTAGCCCCAGCACTAGTACCATTCTCTACTTGAATAACCTGGAACAAATCTTTTCATTTCAATAAATATCAAAAATGCCTAGTCTCTAAAATGAGTGGATTGAACGAGATGATTTCTCAGGTGCCACCTGGCCCTCTAATTCTGCAATGTGACCTTCCCCCTCTCTTATAAAACGTTTCCTAAGCAAACTCCCTTGGTGCTGAATGAAGTCTAGTCTCTTACACAGAAGCTGCATACCTTTTAGTGAGAGCATGGATTTTCTACCACCCCTCTCTCCTTGCTCTGCTGCTGCATAGTTGAGGCAGAAATGCTTCAAACCGCAATCATTCATTTAATTAGTATTTATTCAGTGACTAGAGCACACAACTATCACAGACTTGGCTCTAAGGCAAAGCTGGGGATGAGGAAGATGGCTTTCCTCAGAGCTCAACTCCCAGTCTTGCAAGATAAACTCAGTGTTCCCTGAAATCTTATTGAGCATGCTACTACTTTACAACAGTTCACTGATTAATAACATAGTGACCACGCAGGCAGTGTGACTGCCCCTATTCTCTCTGTGACGATTAAATCACAATTCAGCTTGGTCATTCTAGATATACCCTGATATATGATTATCAATTCCATTTTTCCAGGGCCAAATACCAAAACAGGGACCGACAGGAGATTCATTCTTACAACCTGATACAGACCCAGGTTTTACCTATCCAAAAGACTTTACCTGTAACAATTTTGAAATGACAATGCTAAATTATCATAAAAAGGTTAAATTTCACAAAAGGGAATGCCATAATACAGTTCAGAGAGACAGATATCCAAAAACAAGTTTCAGACACTTAGAAAATTCTTTTCATGAAATATTATATTCTCTAACAAGGCCTAGCAAATTAAAAGGTAAGTTATTTTGGTACATGAATTTTATCTTATTCACCACTGCATTCCCAGCACCTACAATGGTGCACAGCACATTACAAGTGCTAAAAAAAAATGTATTTCTCAAGTGACTGATTGAATAAATGATTAAATATCAGAAAAGTGAAATATTGTAAGCTACCCCTGAGAGTACAGATATGTAGCATATCCATCAGAGTATACTGTATTAAGCATACAAAGAAATAATGATAACATTATTTTTCCAAACACTAATTCACCTTGACAAGCAAATAATAAGAAGAGTGTGTGAAATTACACTCCTCTACCTCGGGTCCAGTTTGATTTTGTAAGCCTGCATTATTGTGATTCCGTATCTCTTCAAAACAAATATCAAGCAAAATGATTAATTTAGAATTTATAGCAATTTGAAAGGTGACCACAGTTAATCTAATTAAGACTGGTAATTATCTCTACATACCTTTTTGAAGAAATACTTAATAAAACAATCTCTAATTGATTCACACACTTATAAAACAGAGAGCTATGTGATTCACAGGTATTCCCTTTTAAATTCTTTTTTAAAAGCACATCATTTTTATTTCAACTACTAAATGTTATTGAGATCCTTATTCTCTACAAAGGATTCTCAAAGAACACTGTCATCATACTGCAAGGTTCCTTAAAGATCACCTGGTATGAGCATCTGCTCATCCTCCTGACCGAAGATGAACTAAAGTTAATAATGGGCATGCCGAGCCAAATTTAAATTTTAAAAACAATTCTTCCAAGGAAAAGATTTCATCAAGCTTCTACACTGCATATTAGCAGTTAACTGCTCTGCAAAGACTAAAACCTTAAGCACATTTGGTTAAAAGCTCAACCAGCTGGTACTCAGTGTCACATAAGATGAGAAAGGCATCCACCAAGACCACATTTCCATCCAGGAATAAATTATGACTCATCTCAGTAATCTTCCATTGCTCTGGGCTTTGCATAAGTAGTTCTTCCAAAAGACCTCCCAGACACCGCGAGATGATCATTTGCATCTCAAAGCATAGAAACTGTCTCAAAGTTAATATATCTCTCCAAGCAGTATAACTGTTCTCACAATTGCCCAAATGAAAATGCTTAATAAAAAACTGCCTCATTTTCTAAATGTTTCCTATTAAAACATATCATTTACAGAAACAAACTGATATTTAAGTGAGAACAAAATAAAACATCTGTGTATCATAAATGTTAAAGCATTTGTTGCTATAAATCTGGCTTCAGCATTGTAATTAATAATAATAAAAAAAAAACAGAAGCAACTGTAGCTCAGTACTTATGCTTCAAAATGTTTATGTGCAGATTTTGTGCAAAGTCAGGTGTGTACGCAAGTTGAATGTTCCATACAGTTACCAAGGGGTGCAATGCTTTTGGCAGAGTGAATAAGCGGTCAGCAAGTAAAGATTTGCCTATTCTACTGGACCAAAAAATCTGTTTGCTGTTTAATCTTATTTTAAAGCCATTCCCTTTTCTCTAATTTGGTGAGATCATAGAATTCTGGATTGGAAGGAACCTCCAGGATAAACTAGTTCATCACCCTGGTTTTATCAGATTGAGATCTTGAGAGAAATGACTTGTCTTTAGTGTTGTTGGCCGATGGCAGAGATGGGACCAGAACTCAGATTTAAGGCTCTTAAAATAAGCCAGGTTGTTGGTGTCAAGAAAAAGGGCCCTTCCCTGTTGGTCTCATTTCTAAAAACCACCTAGCTCTCTGGCGTTCCTTCCAACCCACTTCATGGGTGAAACTGAGTTGTCCACCCCACTTATGTGTGTATTGCACTTTCTTCTACAGTTTTTCACTCACTAAGCTGAATTCCAAAACAAGGCTACCTCACTGACAACTGACCCCTAAGAGCCTAATACCTTGGGACAACTTCAACGATACAACTGTTCAACCGCGTTGCTAAAGAAATGGAAAGAAACAGAGATTTCTTTAAAATTAAATCTTGCTTTTTAAAGGGTCCATTCCAGTCTTCTACTCCGACAATTCTATTATTAGTGAAACGCTGAATTAAGCGTGAATAAGGGCAGAGAGGACGACGACACACGGAGAGTGCCTGCGAGTTGTTCCGGAAGCTACTCAGGAAGAACAGAAGTATTATTACGCAGGCAAAAAAGTGGGCAGGTGCACTTCCCGCCCTCGGTAAGGTGCGCAGTCCCCAACTGTCCCCTTCGCAAGCCAGAGGGGCCCTCGCGAGGCACAGAGGAAGGGATGGATCCAGCCCGGGAAACAAGCACAGCTGGTTCACTGTGAGGGTCGCCGCAGGCCAGGCAGAGGCGAGCGGAGCCCCTCACCTGCCTCCGCCGCCGCCGCCCCCCCCCCGCCCAAGCCCCTCTCGGCGCTGCGCCCGCCCCGGGGACCCCCGAGCGCTCAGACCTGTGAGATAGTTGGTCCACTTGTACAGAACCCCCTCCATGCTTCAGAGCCCGGCGCCGCGCATCCTCCTGGCCCGGCGCTGGCCGCGATGACGGGGTGAGCGCGGAGCCCGGGCGGCCCCTCCCGGCCCGCCGGGCCCCTCCCCGGCGCCCCCCGCCCGCGCCCCGCGCGCGTCGCTGGGCCGCGGCGGCGCTCACAGGCCGGGCCGGCGGGGGCCGCCGCGCGCAGCTCGGGGCCCGCCCGGCGCGGGCGCCGACATCCCGGGCAGCCGCGGCCGCCGCAGCACCGTCGCGATCGCCGCCGGCCCCCCGCCCGCGGCCCTGCAGCCCGGCGGCGCCCGCCCGCCTTCCCCCCGGGCTCCCCGCTGGTTTGCATTGACCCCGACGTCGCTTCCACTTCCTGGATGAAGGGGGCCGGCTCGTCCCGGGAAACCCCTCCCCGGCGGCGGGCCTGGGCGCCGGACTCCTCCCGCCGCCCGCCAGGCCCCCGGCTGGCGGCCCCCGGGGCTCCCGTTCGCCCCCAAGCCGCGGGGGCCCGGACCCACCCCACCCCTCCGCGCGGGCCCAGCCGCCGCGCGCGGCCCCGGGCCCACCCGAGCGCTTGTCAGGGGGACTGTGACTTAGGCCTCTACGGTTTAACGGAGCTTCAGGGTCTTTCCAGTAGTTTTTCATTTTCAAGAAAATAAAAGGCTATTGACGTCCTGTGC
This sequence comes from Cynopterus sphinx, assembly GCA_030015415.1. NCBI lineage: Eukaryota > Metazoa > Chordata > Mammalia > Chiroptera > Pteropodidae > Cynopterus > Cynopterus sphinx. The sequence continues at coordinate 165,996,599 of CM057379.1, read as the reverse complement.
GGGGGTCCGAGGAATGATCTCCTAGGAAGGCAGTGGGCCATGGAGGCCTCCTGCCAGGAATGGCTAAGGGCCCCAAGGAACTGTCACCGGGCTAACCACCTTAGCCACAGCTTCTACCAAATCTTGGAGTTCGTTTTAGTCGAAAAATGGGAGTCTCCCCCACCACCACCCCCAAGCTTTTTACGATTTTTAAAAACCCAATTTGGAAATGATCTTAGGGAGTCGAAAATTTTCAGATTGATGGAATTTTGCAAGCTTTAAGCAAAGCAGATAAAGAAGGGTCAGTGCCATTGCTTTTCTTAGCATCTGTGAGGTAGAATTAATACTTCCCCTTCCAGAATTTAACCCAGGCCTTCTACCTTTCTGGCTCGGGTGAAAAGTTTGGGTATTCGCTTAGAAATAAGGTGACTTAATGGCTGATAGATATGTAATAAATATTGTTAAATGTTGATAGAATCCAAGTTGCAGGGATAAGGCCATGCGGATGGGATAGTAAAGTTCAATTTTTTTGTATATTTGAAAGTTTTCTATTCTAAAATATCAAGGAGTAAGGTTGGTTTTGTGGCGTACTACATCAAAGCCCTGTGTATAAGCAGTGAGATTGGAACAAAATGCCCAATAATACTCAAATAACAATAGTCCCCCCTTTGCTTTCCAATAGTTTGGTCTCTGCTCCACATTTTCAGTTATCTGTGGTCAAACACGTCTGAAAATAGTAAATGGAAAATTACAGAAATTATGTTTTAAATTGTGCCCTGTTCTGAATAGCCTGATGAAATCTGCTCCCCTGCTCCTTTCTGCCAAAAGGAGACTCATCCCTTTATCCAGCACATTTATGCTGTGCTATAGTACAGTATTTTAGAGAGATCACATTCACATAACTTTTATTATAGTCTATTGTTATAATTCTATTTTATTATTAATTGTTAATCTCTTACTATACTCAATTTATTAAACTTTATTATAGGAGTGTATATATTTATAGGGAAAAATAAGCATACATAGGTTTTAGGCAATCCATGGGGGTTCTTGAAACATATCCCCTGCTGATAAGGGGGTACAATGACAAAAGGGGTCTCCTACACCTCATTTTCTCTGCCTTGTTATGTGGGTAATTACCAATCCCACAGAGTTGGTAAGAAGGGTTAAGAGCCCCCCCATCCCTGCACTTCTATAGACCCTTAAATCAATGGCGGCCCCCAGTGGTGGGGGAAAGCAATGCAAGCCAGCAGCCGGCTCAAAATCCGCTCGGGGGAAACTCCTTTAACAGCGGGGAGCAGCGGCCTCTCTGTTTACTTGCGACCGGGTGGCCCTCGGGTTATGTGTGGCCTAACCTTGGAATCTCTTAATGCTTGGCTCCGACCGCAGTAGGCGCTTCAAGGACACCCCAGAATACGCCCTCCCCGTGCCTGCTAGGTCTGAGCCTTTAACGCCCAGAAATGACAACCCTAGTCTCTGACGACATCCCACCCTCGGCTGTTTACTTCGTCTACTGCCAGTGTCATATTAGGAAATGCCAGCATTTCCTGCTGAACCCCTGAAGAAACCGGCCGGAAAATACGCGGACTTGAACGCGGAGAAGCGGTCCAGGGGTGCGGCGTTGCTTAGCGACCGAGGGCGGGCAGCCAGCCAGAGCGCCAGATACTACAGGGACATCACCCGCCCCACGCCGGCCAAATGCCAGATCTAAGTGAGCGTGGGCGTGGGGGCAGGGCCTCGCGGCTCCCCGCCCCCGGCCCTTTGTGACGTAGGATAATGCCTGCCACGCGTCGGAACTCCGCTCGCTCGGCGGCCACGCGATGCGAGTGACACGCGGGAGGGGACGCCCTGGTCATCCGGGGCCGACTGCAGGAATCATGCATCTCTCACTCAGATTAATTGTCTTCTTTTACGTGTGGGGCATTTTTACTGCTCAAGGACAAAAAGAAGAGAGCACGGAAGAAGTGAAAATCGAAGTTTTGCATCGTCCCGAAAACTGTTCGAAGACAAGCAAGAAGGGAGACCTGCTAAATGCCCACTACGACGGCTACTTGGCTAAAGACGGCTCGAAATTCTACTGCAGGTAGGAAATGCTGCTAACGGCACCCACGTCCAGTTGATGCACGACATCCTAACCTCCCTCTACTAAGCAAAAGCTGGTTGGTGTTTTGGCTGGTTCTTGTTTTTTTAACAGTAAGAGTTGAGCCTTTTATATCTGGGGAGAGGAGACATCAGAGAAGATGCAGTAGTTCCCTATTAAACTGAATATTACTTTTTAAATTACTGAAAACGTTGGCCCAAAAAGTTATCAAAAAAATAATTCTGTACACACACACCCTCGACCAGCACCACTACCCTTGAGACCTGTAGAAGTAAATCAAGGTACTGTCTGTAAGGAATTTTACACTTTTCCTTTGCTGTGCATTGGAGTCTGTTAGCAGAGGATTACATAGGGTAGTTTAAGGGATTTTATCTGGCCTTCCGAAGCACCATGTTTTCAAGCCGGGGGCCACTTTGCAAGTGTATCAAGAAGCCACTACAACAGGAACTCTCCCAGGTGACTTCTGAGCCCTTTGTCCTTCTGACATGATGATTTAATTGATGATTTATTAACTCAGAGAGAGAACATCTTTTTTCATCTTTACTGTTATTACCCTATAAAAATAGTATTAGGGAAAGTTAGTTCTTTCCAGTTAGAAGAAAATAGAGAAATTTAATGAGAAGAAAAGTTACAAATTTTAAATACATTTCAAATGCCTTTTTGAGACTGAACCTGCACCATCATTTTTTTTTTTAGAACAAATCCAGAGAGGTTAAATGAATTATTTGGACAAGTCATGCAGCTAGGTAGAGGCAGGAGATCTATTAAAAAGTTAACTGTTGAATAGTATTTGTAAAGATGACAAAAAGAAAATGAGATGACTGCTAATGACTAGCTTTGGACAAATCATACCTCTTTCTGGCTATTATGAGGTAAGTTTGAGCCAAACACCCCACCAAGGAGTTCAGAATGAGTACTTATATGGGAAAAGAGATGGTTTGAGAAGACTCCAATTTCAATATAAATAAATGCCCAATGGTATTTTAAAGCTGGGTTTCATTTTTCTCAAAATCAGCTTACCTAAGTTTTGCTTTTTATTATAGCCGGAAGGAAAATGAAGGCCACCCCAAATGGTTTGTTCTTGGTGTTGGGCAAGTCATAAAAGGCCTTGACATTGCTATGATGGATATGTGCCCTGGAGAGAAGCGAAAAGTGATTATACCTCCTTCATTTGCGTATGGAAAGGAAGGCTATGGTAAGGTGTTTTAATATTTATATATCTATATTTAAAAGTAAATCATAGACTTCTGAGTATATATCCAAAAGAATTGAAAGCAGGGTCTCAAAGAGATGTTTTGTACACCTATATTCAAGCAGCACTATTCACAAGAGCCAAAAAGTAAAAATAACCCAGGTCCAATTGACAGATGAATGGAGAAACAAAATGTGGTATTTACATACAATGGAATGTTATTCGGCCTTAAAAAGGAAGGAAATTCTGACATATGCTATAACATGGATGAACCTGAGAATGAAGTGAAATAAGCTAATCACAGAAAACAAATACTATATGATTCCACTATATAAAGTACCTAAATAGCCAAATTCGTTGAGACAGAAAAAGAAGGATGGTTGCCAGAGCCTAGGGAGAGTGTGGTATAGAGAATAATTATTTAATGTGTATCAAGTTTCAGTTTTGCAAGATGACCAGAGTTTTTTCTCTCTTTAGTGACAACACTCATAATGGTCATGTGTATTCTATAATTTCTACCTTAGTCATCTTTATTTGTTTTTAGCATAATGTTTGTTTTTAACATAAATGTCTATAACCCATGCTTTTAATAAGCAGTACCAGTGTACTCAGGAAATGAATATATTATTTTAGAGTAAAAGGGCAGCACAGGGACACTGTAAAAAGAACATCTGAAATAGCTATAAGTGGATATTACCCAAATTTGGGAGAAGCCTTGAAATATTGGAAGAATTGAACTGCTTTTTTCAATATGTTATCTATTTTTAAAATCCTAGAGATCTGAAACCCTAGGTAAAGTAGATAAATAAGAAAAATGTTTTAACACATATGAGGACTCTTACCAATCAATAATAAAACAACCTATCCTTAGAAATGGGCAATTTATAAACAAGTTGTCCACTAACAAAAATGCAAATGACCTTTACGTTTATGAAAATACTTAATTTTATTCATAATTAAAGAATGGGAAATTAAAACTAAAACAAGACACAATTTTCATCCTTCAGATTAGTAAAGACATAAAAGTTGGCAAAGGCAGTCTCATGCATTACTGGAAACATAAATCATTCGATCTCTCTAGTAGTTTCTATCAAATTTAAAATGCACAAACCCTCTGACCCAGTAGTTCCATTTCCAGGAATGCACACAGAGGTATATGTAAAAGAACATTAAATGCAGACTTCTTGGTAGCAAAAGAAGGGAAACTACCTGAGTATCTATCAATAAGAAATTAGTTGAATAAATTATGGCATATATATACAATGGATTACAGTGCAGCCAGTAAAAAGAATGAAGTAAAGCCATATGTAAAGTGAGATAGAACATATTGCAATGAATATTTATTGAGCCTCAATGCTGGGCTCTGTTTTAGGCCCTGAGAATAAGACAGTGTACAAAGCATAAAAAATTTTCTATCCTCAGTGAGCTTACTTGTGAGGGGGGGAATCTCACAAATGTATCATGTATCTACATGGGCTCTACCTGGAAAGATACAAGGACATTAAGTGGTCCTAGGAAGGAAGTCTTAGGGTCAAGGGTGAGGAGATTTCTTCTTGTTCTGTAATATTTTGTACTGTTTAAACTTTTCACCATGTGCATATATTAATTTTTCCAAATTAAAATTTTAAAAATCACTAAAATTAAAAGTAGAGCAGAATAGAGAACTTTTTTGAAGGAGAAGACATGGGCAGTTGTCAGAGGGACAGTTTCCATCTTGCATTCTACTGCTGTCTGAAGATGATAAAGAATCTTTACCTCCTCATTCTATTTAGAACTCTTGCTAACTCCACTTATTTGAAATATTTAGTATTTAATTAAAGTAATTAAAAATTAATTTTCAGTGATGAACTATTGTCTCCCAATGATGAGATATGAACTCCCAAGTATTTCATTGAAATGTCATGCCTTCTTTGAGGCTGTTGGTTTACTCATTACGAGTAGTGATTCCCTTTCCTCTTATGAGTAGTGATTCCCTTACCTCTTCTTCCCCAGAAAGAGCGGGAATCACTGTTCCAAACTGGACTGGAGGGAGGTTGGTTGTGCAATCATATTTAAACTCCTAAAGAGATAGTTCCAGGTAACTACAGCTTCATTTTCAATGTTTTTGCCACTCATTTGGTTCTATTAAAATAGCTCCCATGGAATCATAATTTCTATATTTTATTTTTAGCTATAGAGGAACCTAGAGGGGAGAGACAGAGACAGAGAGGAGAGGGAGGGAGGGAGAGAGAAGAGAAGAATGGAGGGAGGGTGGGAGGGAGAGAACGCATGGACGAATTTTGGTCTTATGATATTTCACAATTTCACAGAGAAGATTTAAATTGAATGCAATACTTGTACTAAAGAAAATGTCACAAGTTGAGGCCAATTCTAGTCAAAATGATACAAAGTTTGCCTTTCAGTCTCTTTAATCTCACTTTCAGAGTTTCCCTTTCTCTCTGTGTTCTCGTCAGATGCCTTCACATTCTGCCTACTACTAGAGCACCCAATCCCCTATCAACTTAGAACACCCACATTCCTCATCTATAAATGCTCATCCTGGGTCCTGTTATCTTAAGGCAAACAATTGCTTAGTTTATCCCTTTTGTAAACTAATCCAACTATGCTTGGATATGAACAACTACCCAGGCTGCCTAAATTATTAATAAACTAGACCCGTGCTACAGAGATTTGGAAATTTGACTTTAAAAAGCTGGTCCCTATTCAATATGAAGTGTCTGTGATAAACATAAAAATAATGAATCTCACTAGTACGACCAACACCTTCATTTTACACGTAAGGAAACTAAGGCCCCCCAAAAAGTGTGTCTTTTAGAATGTAGTTAACTGCTAGTTTCCCTACTTTACAATAGTTTGGATTAGATTATTTTAAAAGTTGCAGTGTAGAGTATAAATACCTGCTTACCAAACAACTTTTCAGTCAAATAAGCTTTTTAAAGTAAGTTGTTATTAAGAGCTAACATTAGCTATAACTTTATTTTAGGTAGTACTTGAAGAAGTCTTTTCCCTGCACAATGTCCTTGCTTCATGTCACAGAGCACCCCTGCATGTCTTGAAATGCATGTGACTTGTTAGTGCTTTAATTAACAGTACATGTGGTATGTATAAATTCTTTACATTAACTCCCATATCTTTGATCTGCTTCTCTAAATACAAGTAATTCGATAGCAAATGCATTTTTTACTCTTTATACTATTGGTTTTTTTTGCAAGAACCTAGTTGGCAATATTTCCTATGTTTACAATAGAATGGTTCAGAAACTTCTTATATTTGTTCTTAAGAAATTTGAATTTGTTTTTAATTATTGTTAAGAAAGATAGTTATTTTCTATTATAAGGAGATGATAACTTGACAACAGGAATGGGTTTTGGAAAATTGATCATTGAATTAATCTCTAGCTCTTTTGCTCTAAAGTCAGGTACTTTATGGTACTTTGTATGGGATGGTTGCATTAGCCATGGGTAGATTTTTCTATATCCTGGCTTGGAAAGTACTGATGGACTTCTTTTTTGGCTGTAACTTTCAAGGTCTTTCTCTTTGGATTATATAAACACTTGAACAAGAATTCTGCTTTGTTTTTTTTTTGTTTGTTTGTTTGTTTTATTAAAGAAATTACTATTTCCTTCAATGAACAAGCTTAGCCATTTTTAAAATAAATGGTAGGGATTATTCCTTCAACAAATATTTGAGTGACTAGAATAGGGCACGCAGTAAGACTCTGGGAATATAGCAATGGCATAAGCCACTCACTGCCTTTTAGCAAGTCACTTCTACCAGTCAACTTTTTTGAAATGGTCATTTGAACTAGCCCATAGTTTGCTAAAGTCATTTGTGACATCAGTTAATAGGTTAACTTTATTAAGGAGAACTTTTGAACTTAATACTTAAAATTTTTTATTGTGTTTAGTAATTTCTTCATAAAATTGTTAGTGTTTTATTCTGTCATTGCACTTATTTTTTAATATCTATAAAGAATTTGAATTTGAACACTATAAATTTGTTTTATTTCTACTTCCAGATAACTACAAAAAATCATTTTCTAAAAGATTACTGATCTGTACTTTGAAATTTTTCTATCATGAATTTCTTCTCTGTACCGGCTCTCTCATATAATGATGGGGGGTATATTAATAAAAATTACCTAATCCATATTTATTTTAATTTAATCAGGGAATAGTAGTCTCCTGGGTCCTTAGAACTGACTTATTTTAAAAACATATGTATTTAGAAAATTATTTTTATAAATATGAAATAATATAATACTATAATGGCTATTTGTGAATAAACATTTGAACATTATTTTCATGTAAGTTAAACTGTTAAAATTTATACCTTTAATAGAAGACAAGATTCCACCTGATGCAACATTGATTTTTGAGATTGAACTTTATGCTGTGACCAAAGGACCACGAAGCATTGAAACATTTAAACAGATAGACACAGACAATGACAGACAACTCTCTAAAAACGAGGTAATTTAAACAGATTCCATGTGTACAGTCTTACTTTTTTATCACTATTTAAATACATGTGTGTTACAACTATTATTTTTGACTTCTACCTATTATGAGCTGATTACTTTGCTTTTATAAAGCTGGTTATAAGAAAATCTAAGCTCCAAGAAGAAAATGTGCTTTTTCAATATAAAACTTGTAACTGAGACATCCTGTTCAATTTCCTTTCTCCCTGCAAAGAGAGTCATTAAAATAGCAAACTAAATTCTAGTGGGGCACTTCCAGCATGTAGACGATAGGAGCAGATCTCTTTCAAGCAGCACTGTAGGAATTTGTAATAGGGCAAATAATTCCCACCTCATAGGATTGTGAGGATTACATGAAATGTAAATGAAAAGAGCTAGCAAGAATTTGAATTGTGTGGACTGAAAAATTGGTAAATAGGAGCCAGGAGTTCTGCTACCAAGCTTCTGCATCCCAGTTAGTCCTACATATGAATCGAGCCATCTGGCTATGCTTCTGTGCTCTTAACCATGAATCTACCCTGCCTCTTTCAGGGAATTTCCATCATGAATGTTTCAGGGTGAACGTTTGTTCCGTGGAAGTCTGAAGCCTTACTTAGCCCACCTACTACTCTCTTTGCTTAAATTGAGTAACCCAGTTGTCTCCCCTCCTGTCTGGAGGCAGTTTAACATGCATTACTCTTAACATCTAAGTAGGTAATAAAAGGCAACTAGGTTATTGATCCAAGGTTATTGGTAAAAGGAAGACCCTTTTCTGTTTCTTTTTCTCTCCCTCTTTAATCTCTTCCCCACCCCAATTCCACTTCCTCCTCCAAGATATTAGTAAGGACTTTTCCTCTGAAGCAATTTGGTTAGTCAATGATGGAAGAGGAATACAAGAAGGGGAATATCCCCTGTCCCTTAAGAGTAGCAATTAGAGGGGTGGAAAACTATTTCCAGTACATACTTTCTGTTCTTTGTCATTATTTTTAGAATGAACAGCAGCTGCAGATGAATTCACATTAATACTCAAGAGCTCAGCCTGTGCACACAGGCCATGCAATATCACTTGCGTTGCCGATGGGCATGTTCTGCAATATGAATACTCCTCAGTAGACCTTAGGGGATGTTTAGTTCTTTTCTGGAAAATAAAAATAGAAGTAGTCCAAAATAGTGACCTGCTTAGCTATAGTTTGCCCAGCTGTTTTCTCAGGTATCAAGGCAGGTATCAGCTGCCTTATGACTAGGTAGATGAGAGTGACTCTCATATGCTTGAATAATAACAATCGCTGTCTTTTATTGACACATATAAACATTACTAATTCTTATAGCAATCCTACAATATAGGTTATGTTTCCTTCCTTTTATAGATGACAAAACTGAGGTTCAGAGAGATTAAATTCTTTGTCTAAGACCACACAGCCAGTACACAGCAAAGCCTGGGTTTGAAACATGAACTAAAAGAAACTACTTTCTTTTATCAACAGAAAGATTTAGTCAGATATTTCTTCAGTATCATTAAGATGTGTGGGATGAGAGAAAGAGAATATAGCATTTTTATTAAATTACAAAATGGAAATAGTGTGGAACCTATTGCCAGCAAAATTAAGGTCATGCTCTTACCCCCTGCCTTTTTATACCTTTTTCCTACAGTGTAGTAGAAAAGTAAATTTTTAGAGTCAGCAATATTGGTTGTGAAAATATATTTGCTTACTAAAACACCGAGGAATATTTGAGGTTTTTAAAAATTCTTTACGCCTACCTAGGATTGCTAAGGCTCAATTGGAATAAAAAATGCATCTCCCTTATAAAGGACTGAAGTCCATTGGAGAATAGTTGATATAGCCTTCATTAAGATCCATTAATCAGTCTAAAATAAAGTCAGCTAACGATGAATTGAGTTTAGGATATCTACTGCTAAAAACCTCTCAGTGTCCAACTTCAGCCTTCAAAAATACTCTCGTCTCTAAAAAGCCCAGCTTTGCCGAACATTATCTCCAGATCATTGTGCATTGATCTATTGAGTCATATATATATATATACACATATATATGTATATATATATATAATCTTTCCAATGAAAATATAATTGAGTCACATATAATTTTTAAATTTCTAGTAGCCACATCTTAAAAAGTAAAAAGAAACAGGTGAAATTAATTTTAATGATATTTTTTAACTCGATATATCTAAAATAGTACCATTTCAACACTAAATCAATATTAAAATTGCCATTGAGGTACTTTTTTTATTGTCTTCAAATCTGTTGTATATTTTACCTTGACCGTAGTGTATCTCTTTGATCCAGCCACATATCAAGTGCTTAGCAGTCACCTGTGGCTAGTAGCTATCATATTAGGCAATGTGTATAATGTATGTCTCCTTAGAGAAATGCCATATTATATAGAGAAAAGAAAATATTTCATAAAACGTGTTCTTTATTTCACATTATTATTAGAGAGATTGTCATCGTTAGTGAATTAGGAGTTACAAAAACAAAAATTTTAAAAATTTTATTTCAAAACCTATGATTGGGCTTTATTGTTTATGCAACATAGTTATTAATGTTAGAGATTATAGAAATGTCGATTTGGATTTTATTCACTAATGGAAATCCTTAAGAGCGACTTTCCTCTGATAATGGACAGTGGACAGTGGAGATTATTGGAAAGCATTTAGTTTCAACAAAATTCAATTCAGATGTTAACCTTTGAGTATGTATCACTAACCATCTATATCCTCCGGGAGAGTGAATTTGAAGATCTGTTTCTACTCAGAAAATTGCTTCCAATTTATTTTATTCAAAAATAAAACCTTTTCAAATAGCTTTCAAAATTTTTGTATCATTTATAAGCAGTCTTAAATATGTTTCTTTTTGTAAACATTTTCTCAGAGTTTCTAGAAATTTATTGTGATATCTTTTTGTTAATGAAATATTATTTTGGCCTTCTAGATAGATCATTACCTGAAAAGGGAATTTGAAAAAGATGTGAAGCCACGTGACAAGTCATATCAGAATGCAGTTTTAGAAGATATTTTTAAGAAGAATGACCATGATGGTGATGGCTTCATTTCTTCCAAGGAATACAATGTATATCAACATGATGAACTATAGCATTTTTTTGTTTCTAAATTTTCTTAGCTACTTACAATACTTTGCATATAAAACAAAGTCTCTTTTCTCCAAGTTGTATTTTCTAGTTTTTCCCTACGAGAACATATTTTTATCTCCTCAATACATGTAATTCTGGAATAAAGGTGAGGCTATTTTGCAAATTAAAATCTCAGGAAATATCTGATTACATTTCCTATTGCTATGAACATGAATTACAGCAGCATGAAATCAGTCTCTGTGTCCCCGTGGGCAGTTTCCTCCTTTAGGAAGTAGGAGGACATATGCATCAAAAGCTCTTCCCAACTCTAACAGGTAAAAATATCTAAATATACATTTTTTTTTAATTTTAGATATTAAGATGCCTCATTTTTTTAAACATTAAATAGGGACTCAGGAATTAACATGTTCATATTTATACATTTCATAACATTATGGATAGTAGGGTATAAAAATGAGTACTGAAGAGTCTTCTTTTGGTATGCATGCAGGAAAATATAAGTTGAAAAACTCTCACAAAGAATCTCAACATGGTCTCTGTACTTTTTGGTGCAAGTTTCTGGACTTAAGTATTTGTTCCAACAGAGAACATTTAAAGGTATTTGGTCACACCAAAAACTTTGTGCCTTTTATAGCAGGCATAATGCAGTCTATATTGCTCTGACTCTCGTACTCTTTCAGACATCATTATAATGTGCTACTTCTCTCCCTTCTTGTGGGCCTTTATGTCTACTATCCCTAACTTTGTCTGGATTTTAAATTGATGTCATGGTATTTCTTAGTTTCCAGTTCACTTTCTCTTAAGTATCTCTATCCTATATGTCACTTCATTTCACTATGTTCTTGTTATTAATCATGAAGGAATATTACATCTGGTATGCCATTTAATTTTTGGTAAATGGGTAGATTTTATACATGAGAATATCAAATGAGGATACAAATGAGGATATATAGTGCCATGGCGATTTTGTGTCATGGTCAAATCATGACATGGTACAGCTTGTTGAGACTGAGAGGTAAAAGATGCTGTAGAAGATCATGTTGATGCCAAAGAAAGGGCACCTATTTATTGGAACATGTGCAAGGTTTTGCCTACTGGGAATGTAGGAAAGTATAATTAGGCAGTAAATAGCACTGTTCAAAACAGTTGAGTTCAAAACAAAACTTTTTCCATTTTCTGAAACTTGCTCTTTTCAAACCATTGTTCACTGTTCATCTTTTGACCTCTTTAGATATACTGCCAGAAATTATATTATTTAAAAGTATAGGAATAGCACAAAAAGCACCATACTAGTGGATATCACATATGCATAGCATAGTTTGACATTTCATGAAACAAAAAATTTTACTACCTCTTCTTTCTTCCTGGTATCTCTTCATTCCCCTACCCAATTTTATAACTTCTCACTTGCTCAATCATCAGCTCTTTCAGCCTTTACTTTCCTCAGAAAAACCTGCTCAGCTGAAGTAAACTAAGTTGATAACTCAATATTATGTTTTGGTTTGGAAACTGCCCCCATTGTCTTTATCTATATACATATATATAAAAGGCACCAAACCTCTTTTTTTATCAGTATACTCATATTTGCATTTGAATCATATACTCTGCCCAAAACAAAAATACAGTGATAGAAAAGATATATATGGAAATTATCAGATAATACAAACTCTTTATAATTTTAACCTTTCTGTCCCATTGTTGTTATACAAAGTGCTTTGAACTTATGTTTTAAAAAAATTATAGATGATGTTAATATGGAGATTTACTCTAATCACATTTAAATAGTTAAAATTTTAATTATTTTACATGCATGTAGTATACAAGTATTTTGTATTTACATGATTGCATTATGACTTCATAGGCATATACCTAATTAATATACTTTGAGTTCTAGGATTTGAACATATTATTTTTGCAATTATTTTAATAAGGGTATATAGTAAATAATTTAGGTTGTGTATGAAAATTTTCAGATGTCTTACAAAGTATATGAAAAAGATCTCTCAGAACTAAATATGTTAAATGTTTTAAGCATTTTCAAAGAAGAAAAGAAATAAATGTTCCCAACTACTTTAACTTTAAAATGATAGTAGTAAGTTGTATAAAGCCAAAACTAGTGAGCATATGCACATCAGAGAATGTCAGCCCATTACTATCAGTTGCCCTGTTAATTGTGTATACAAAACCCCACACTGAGCTCAGTATGCTTTTAATTTGATACTTCAATTAAATATTTAGGATTACATTAAATAATTAACACATTTTTCTCATTTTACCAGACCCAGGGCAATAAATTAAAGCACCATAAAGTCAACACTTGTGCATTCTTTTCATACTTAAATGTTGAATTAAAAGTCAATTAAAAATAAAATTGATATTTAGAAAAATTTCTATGTAAAAAATTAGCTAAAGTGATCAATTAAATCCCCAAAATACTTCAAAAACAACTGCCTGATTTTATGAAGGAACATCTATATTCTGAATTTTTAAACCTTTTTTAATATAAAAATATTATTACTCTTTATGACAATTTATGAGGTAGACACCATTATCAACTCCACTTTATTGATGGGAAAAATTATGCCCAGACAGGTTAATTTCTCTTTCCCTCTTTAATTTGTCACAATTCATCAAAGTGAACCTAGATAATTTTGGAAAGGTGTGTGGCACTATTGCACTAAAACGTCAGCAAGGTACATTCATTTTTTCATTTTATTTCATTCTCTTGTGCCAAATATCAAAACAAGGAACCGCATGAAGTCTCACATACTTCTGCCCATCGACAGAGCACTGAAAGCACCCATAAACTGTCTCCCTTTTTAAGTTCCCCATTCCACAGAGTATGCAAGGTCCTTTTGGAATGTTATGATTAAGTAAGTTAACTCGGATGTGAGTCCCTTCTTTGAGTGAAATATCAGTCATGCTGAGAGGTTTGTCGTAGTAGTCAGAAAAAAGATCATCTAAGTAAAGCTGTGAACGAGAAATGGCATCCATCACTCTTCTATCTAAAAAGACAAAAAGAGAAATGTGTCAGAAGTCAAATAACATAACCAAACTGCATGTATACATACATAAGTTTAAACCACCAGTCATGAAATGATTTGGCTTTTAAATTTAAATTCTCTCTTAACAGGATTACTAAATAGACAACTTCAGGTGTTAATCTAAGAGGAGAAAAAATATATATTTGAAATACCATTCAATAGACATACTTCTCTCAAACAATATATTTCTCAATCTGTAGAGCAGTGCAAATGTTGCTGTTTCTTCCCTTTCAAATCCTCCTTTTGACACTGAAGTAACACAAAGGTCTATAAAAAAATTAGAAGACATTATAACAACTCATTTCTGTGGTTGATGTGGTTGTGGTTGATAAATTGTGGCACATGACACTGTATTTTTTAAGTTAAATTTTATATATGTTTACAAAAGGTGATATTCATATGGTACAAAATTCAGAGCACAAAAAGTGACAAGTCTCTAGTCTACCCTGACCCCAGAGGTAACCACTGTTTATTTTGTTGTGTGTATTTCAAGAAATATTATACATATTTTATAAGCATAAGGAACATGTATGTATATATGCATATATATGTATAAAAAATTCTTTAGGTTCAAAAGTTACAACCTACACATATTTCTTTTGAGTATCTCTTAAAAGATTATTCCATGTGAGGATGTACAGTGATACCTCATTCTTTTTAATGGTTTCATAGTATTCTGTTATGTGGACATACCAGTTAATTAGCTGCTGATAACAGATCTTAAGGTTATTTCCAACTTTTGCTATTATGAACCGAATACCCTTATACCCATATCATTTCACATATGTGTAAGTATATCTGGAGGATTAAATTCCGAACAGTATAAGTAAGGCTAAAGTATATGCACATTTAAAATTTTGATGAGTATATCAGTTCTAACAGTTTATACTTCTATCAATCAATATATTTATAAAAAACCTATACCTGAAATGTCACATACAGAATTTAATTTTATGTTTTGTTTTGTTTCTGGACTCTCTATTCTCTCCTCCCTCTGAACTGCAGAAAAACATAAACAGGTCTAAAAATGTTTATGAATTACCATGGCTAAGGGGCTCCCTTGCCTAGTCTTTTGGTCTACACTTAGACTTGAGCTTACTGGCCTCCTAATGTTAAAGACCTGTGAAAGGTAGAAATCTAAAGTGAGCCGTGCGGAGGTGTTATGTAAGGTAACAATTTTAAGGGAAGTATTTTTACTTTCTTTAAAGTCATTTTTTAGGAAGACTTGGCGGAGGGTGGGAGCTAGACCTATGATAGGTAAAACTGAAGGAAAGCTGTCTTCAGGTGCCCGCATGCTGTCACCTTCAGGCATATTACTGTATACTTCTTCCTCTATTTGCTATCATGAAAAACTACCTATAAGGTCGTTTATCATCTCACCTTATAAGTCAAGGAATATTTTCTCAGTGGGTTGCATTTTAGCTCTTATCCATAATTGTAAGTGGGGAGTCTATATAGCCTTTGCCAAGAAGCAGGAAAGAGGTATTGGGTAAGTAGAGACTGGAGGGTCTTTCCCAGTTACTTCACCCAAGCATAAAAGAGTTTCCTATTAAATTCTTAAAATAATAGCAAATTCAGTGTTTCATGCAAATCATATACTTACCAAAGGCACCGTCCAAGTAAATGAAGAGTTCAGAAACACTGAAAGCTATGGTTGTGTGTGCTGGAAAAACAATAGCTTTGTCCCTTCCCTTGGGATTCTGTTCATCCATAAAATGAAACTATATTAAATAAATAAAATAATATTATTAAGGAGTATAACATGTAAAGATAGCTTTTTAGAGAAAACATATCCTACAATCCTACCAACAAAACAAATAAGAAACAACAAAACATCTATCAAGTATAAGATTTATCCTACTTGAAGTATACTTTTAGCAAGAGGTCCAAATGGTCCAATAGGAATCATGATCTATATTAGGAAATGCCACTCACCACTTTCATTTACTCTGTTACTGGAGCCAACAATTAGTGTAGCATTAGTGCAACAGTAATGCTCTCTGGCATAGAAGCCTTTTTCTTTCAATTGCAAAACAACTGTACTTAAGCCCTACAGCATTTTCAGTCTATCCTGTCTACTGTTCTAAAGCCCCCAGAGCTTTCAGCAGCTTTCCAAAGTAATCATCAACAATTAAGTAAAATGTTTCAGTTCTTGCCCCCAAAACAATCTAATGTTATACAATTTGATAGGCAGCTAAATGTAGCCACTGAACAGAGAACCTTTACTTGCAAAGATTTGAAAAGATTATCATTGAACCCTATCTTTCTAACAATTGATTTTAATAAAGCCAATTAAGATTATTATGTGTCATTATGATGTGAATGACAAGGACAAATACAACTGAGCTAATAATTAAAACTTTCAAGATTTGAAAAAGGATTTAAATTAAAGGAACCATGTTTAGCCATCAACAATATTTTAGAAAAATTAACATAAAAATGTAAATTCAACTTTTAAAAATTCAAAATCATTTAAAAATAACATAATAGAAGCACCTAATTTTTATTCTTAAAACAGTATTTAAATAGTAATAGGAGGGATTCCAGGATACACATTATTTCACAAAGATTAGTGTTTGCATTATATTACACATGTTTAGAATCTAAATTTTCTTGGATTTCTTTCATCTCCTAAAATAAAGCCATTTTTGTGCAAAATTTTACATACTACTCCAGTTCTTTAATCTCAATATTTGACAAAATGCACAAGTCTCATTAGAAATTGAGTACCTTAAAAAAAATTCTGACTGTAGTTTTTTAGTACAGGAAGCCTGATAGTGTGGTTTACTTACCCGCATGGCTTCCCCACGAATTCCAGCATGCACAGACAGTGAACACTGTCGGGTGGTTCGAATACTTTCCATGACCACACACAATACTGCCTTTCTGCTGCTCCTTGACTGACGTATCAAGCTGTGGTCAAAATTAATTTTTCTAAAATAAACAAGAGAGACATTCACAAGAATCTGTAACGTCTGATTAATCTAATCTAGCACTTTTGTTGCTATCGTGTGTCACTCATCCATCATATACCTTAACTAAAAGTAACTCAAGGCAGGTTTAACACGTCATAAAGTATTCTAAAAAGAAATTTAATAATCTGCCTTGCCTTTCTATTTTCTTAAAACATGCTTATTATAGGAGTCTGTTGGAGAGGCTCGCTCTATTGCAAGCAGACTCCTATATTCTTTTAATCTAATAATTTAGCAAATATGCGCAGATCCAAAGCAATTTTGTGAAACAGTTAAAAATTCTGTTTAAACCAAACAATTTTGGATATCTACCCTTATCCAAAGTTTTGATATATTATTAATTTGTATTATTTCAAACAAATCAAACAAATTACATTAGTAAGATACAACTTGAGCATTTTAATCATTCTTTATGATGTTTACATAATTAAAATGCATAATGAAAACACTATAGTAAGGATTATTATACTGACCGTGTAGTAATTTCCTTGAGTAATGTTGATACTTCTACTTCATGTTTGGTTACCACACCAAATGAAGCTTTTACTGCAACAGAATCTGATCCAGCAACATTAATCCCAACATCATTCACAATATGGTTGCCTCGCCTTCCATAGAGTGAAACATCTGATTCATCTTCATAATTCAGTAACTGATAAGATGAAATACCTATAGAAAAAAGGAAATTAGTATTTTTCAAATGTCTTGAATTCATCTAATGTAGATTACATATAGTAGCATTAATATACTAATTAAGACTCAATTACCCAAATGTTGAGAAAGGCAATGTTTCAAACCAAGATTAAAAATAGCAATTCAGTTAATTAGAAAACAAGAAGAGCCAAAATACTTAAAATGAATTCAAATTCAACAAAATTTCTTAAGCATCAAGATCATTGTGTAGTTGAAAGAAAAACAAGTGTTTAGAAGAAATAATTTTTTGAAATGTCAATTTATTTTTAAACCTATACTGTACTATATTTCAGTTTACAAACTGTAATAACAATTATAAAAAATAAATACAAATTACTTTCATCTCATTTGACCATGTGAGATAGATAGGTAAGGCTATATAATACCCCTATTTTATAGGTGAAGAACATATTATTATGTCATATTCTTAGTTAATTTGTTTAAAACAAAATAATTGATATAAAATTATACAATAATCTTTTAAATTGGCTTGAAAGTTATTCAACCAACAAGAGATTTGATACTATTATAAACTTTAGGCACTGTTAATCATAATAATATTATTACCCCAAAGTTGCTTTTATCAATGAAAATGTGTAAATATTATGAAGATAAGCAGAACAGATGACCTATGTTTAGATTAATAATAATATGGCTGAATAAGTAAGTAGCCACTTTCAAACAGACATTACAACTTACCAGCTGAAATTTCTCTGTCTCCTAGAAGAATATCTTTCAGCGTAAAAGGTGTCGAGGTAAATTTATATCTAGGAAACAAAAAACATCGTTTCTTTTTTACCACCAGACTTAAAGGTTGGTATTTGTCAGCCTCACTGAGGCTTGGAACAGGAACTAATCTCCCTCCATCTCCAACTTGCTTGACAAAGCTCTTGGTAGCAGCAGCAAACATATTAATATGGTATCAAAAGATCATCCATAATTTCAAGGAAAATCAGGCACAAAACTAAGCCTTGCTTGAATTTAAATATAATTACACACATTCAAAGTACAAAGCATGGTTTCATCAAGTAGTTTACAGAGTACAGTTCACAACACTGCCTCCCTTGGTGTGCTCAGGTGATGAATTATATATTAACAGTGTAAAATGATATACTAAGTTTAATTTGGAATTGTAGTCTATAGCACTAAAACACAGAAAACAATAATTTTGAAATACTAACAATGTCCTTAATAAGAGTCAAGATTTATAGCGGTTTGCCAGTTTTGAAGGAAACAGCCTTATGGTGAACAATGCAATTTAGGCACTCGCATTAGCTCTGGACACAATCTACAGCAGACCTAGTCCAAAAGTAATTCCTTCACAAATCCATCATGCCAATTTTGACAACAGAAAAGTGCCTTTTTGAATTCTTGTGGTATGAAGTTTATTATTTGAGTATTTCATTCATTTTCCTTGTATGCTTACAAAACCAAGTGGTAAATATAAAAAGTAAATTTAAAGACTATAAGGAAACAATTGTATGCAGATCTTTATACAATACTAAATGCAAGTCACGTTACATATAAGTAACTGTATAAAACTCTGATGCGTGGGTTCCTTACTCTGAAGCAGGCACATAGACATCTCCTTGAAAGGGAGTGCTGCTGCATTTATTTTCTTTTTTGTTTCATCGTTATTATTCCAGCTACTCAACCTTTAAAGAAAGCTACATAGGTTTTCGTTTGTTTTAAAGAAATTTTGAGCATAAAAATACATTTTTGAAACATCCGATTGCTGAAATATTGTATTGTCATAGCTATGTGCATGTTAATATATGGTGAAATACTGGCTGTGATACAAGATACTCATTAAAACATAATATTAGTGGACAAATTGACATATACATATATATAGAGGGTGTAGAAGGAGGAAGGTTTAATTCAAGCCTCAAATAATATAAATCGATTTGACTAGATTCTGGATACCTGTTTTTCATTTGCTTTGAAACATCCAGGGCTTGCATGCAACCTCAAAGAATACTTTTTAAATAACGTCCTTCCGTGCCAAGTATTGTGCAAAGCAAGCTTTCAAAACACGGAGAAAACACACGGAGTCATTTCTGCAAGTGGCTAGTAAATCCCTAGAGGAGCGATTCAACAACTAATGTCGTTGTCTGACTCCCACCAAAAGTGGTGCATCCCAAACGCCATTACAACCAACACCATAGGTGAACAGAAACAGCATTTAATTGGAATCCAGTCCTCAGAAAAGCCTTCATTTACACCTAACGGGGCCCTGCTGGGATTCGCGGGCCCAGCATTCATCTGCCGACAAAAGCCTAGAAGACAATGGAGCCCCCTGAGTGGAGGGCGAAGTGGGGGTTCTCTGGAAGTCCCTGAGAGCTCCTAAAGGCAGGGCTAGGGCACGGGAAGATGCCACCGCAGCCTTCGAGAGCTGATAGACCGAGTCACAAGCTTCAGGGCCAAGCCCAGAGATGCTCTCCATAAATTGTGCATTGGGAATTGTGAAACCTTTTTCTTCAAGTGACACAGGCTCCCTCCTTTGCCCCCGTGCCCCGCCAAAAAAAAAAAAAAAAATTGAGCTTCAGGACCCACAAACTCTGTGACGCTTGCCCTCCCGACAAGCCTCCACTCCGGGGAAGGAACGGCCTACTTTCAAAGAACACAGGACCCAGGCCTCAGTAAGCCCCAGGGCCCCGGGCTGGGCCCCTCCGGGAGCGGAGGACACCCCGGCCCGGGAAAGGGGCGGGGTCTGGAGGGAGAGGCGGGGCCTAGAGAAAGGGGCGGGGCCCGGAGGGAGGGGCGGGGCCGGGCGCCGGTGGGCGGGCCCCGGCGAGGCGATGGAGGCTGCGAGCCGGGAGCTCCGCGGCTGCACCGAGGCCCCGCCTCCGCCCCACCCCCGTCCGTCCCCTTCGCAAGAGGGACGCAAGCCCGGAGAAGGGGAGCGGGGGACAGGGGGAGTCAGAAAAGACGGAGGCGGCGGCGCTGGAGCGTTCCTCCCGGGGACCGGCCGGGGGCGAGGACAGCGCTCCGCACAGCTCTTCCTCCCTCCGCCGAGCCGTCCCCCCTCGCCATGTCTCAGAGCAGGCATCGCGCCGCGGCCTCGCCGCTGGAGCGCGACGACAGTGGGACCTTCAGGTCAGCGCCCAGGGACTCGGGGCCGAGCCCGGCGGGGCGGGCGGGGGCGCGCAGGAGGGGCGGGGACGGCGGCGCCGGCCCCCCGCGGCATTCTGGGTAGAGCCCCTTCCCGCCGCTCGCCCCGCCCCCCGCGGCTGCGGGGTCTGGCCGCGCGCCCCGGGGCTCCCCGGCCGGGCCCCGCCCTTCCTGCGGCCTGGGGTGGGCGGGGACGACGCGCCGCCTCTGCTGGTTTGGGATTTGCGGGCTGAGTCCTGAGCGGTTGCGGCACTTCTCTCCGACTGTTCTTGAATCCCCTCCAGAAAGCCCTCTCTCGCCCTACCCGCGTGTTTCCGGCGCCCGGGGAGATGGTGCGCCTCGCCAGCACGGGTCGTGGCCTCCGGGGAGCTTGGTGGCAGTCAGAACCAGCTGCTGCGTGCTTCTGCTTCCCTGCCTGCTTTGGCATGCAGAGCACACCTTTTTCTGGTTTTTGCAGTTTGGGGAAGATGATTACAGCCAAGCCAGGGAAAACCCCGATTCAGGTATTACACGAATACGGCATGAAGACCAAGAACATCCCGATATATGAATGTGAGAGATCCGATGTTCAAATACACGTGCCCACTTTCACCTTTAGAGTCACCGTTGGTGACATAACCTGCACAGGTCTGTATGCACAATTAACCTCTATGGCCAAGGGGGTTGGCGGTTAAGACTTCCTTATCAGTTTGGAAAAGTGCCCTTTTTACTAGAAACAGCTGTGGGGAACAAGATCTAGAAACAGGCTTCTCATCTCCGGTCATTGTTTTCAAGCTTCATCTGATTCTCCCTAATTTTCTCTTCCCCAGATACCTAGGATCCTCCTAGGGTTCTTCCAAGAATTAGGGACAAGCAGGAAAAGTTCTTGGAGTAGCCATAGCTGGATCAGTAGGTGCTGTCAAGTTTTATAGTTTCATAGATTATAGCAGATGCCAGCAGGCATGACCCCATAATTTTCTGAGTCTCTCCCCTTTCCGTTTGGACTCATTAGGCACTTTCAGTTCTGTACCCAAGCAAAATGAGGAAAAGAAAAGGCTTAAATTCACGATATTGCATAGCAGCTTCCAGTTCTTGACATTGTACAGGTATTTAATAAGTAAGCCATTATCTCCTTTTTTATACATGACGGAATAGGTTCAGAGAGATCATAAGTAACACGCTCAGGGTCCCATAGCAATGAAGTTTCAGAATTCAGACTCACATTATTATGGTCTGTGAGTAGGAGCAAATGGTAATTGAAGTTGCCCATTTGTAAATGTAGACATTTTATTTCTTATGTATCTGTAATTGTAAACAAAAAACATTGAATGTTAAATTTAATTTAGAAGAATATCAAGAAAAATATTCAACAGGAAGGCTGAGGTTTCACCCTCTGGTAATCTGAAAGCATCATTTGTTTGTACCCCTGAAAATCTAGAGTCTGCTATTTTCATTGAAGACACTTTAAGATATTTTTGACTTTTTTTGTCTATGTGAGGCAGGTGGATTGGCGGTGCTAGCTGGAAGATTCCTCATCTGAACCATAGAATCAACATTGCATTACTGCTTTAGCTGGTCTATTTTTAAATAGTAAATTTTTTTCCTCTCAATGTGTTACAGACCAGAGATTAACAACCTATGGCAACTGTTCTGCCTACGTCCCCTACTCTCTTCACACTACCCTATCTTCCTGTACAAGCTTATCTGCCTCCACAGCTTCACATACTATCTAAAAGCTGATAATTCTGAAATCTCTATCTTCAGCCTCGGCCTGGTTACAGAACAGTGTATCAGCCTGTGTTTGCTGGACATCTTTACTTAGATGACTCAAAGGCACCTCATTCTCTCCTTGACTCAAACTGAATCTTCACTCTCAAACCTATGCTTTCCCTAGCTCAGTAAAGACACCACCGTTACCCATTTGCTCATAGTAGAAATTTGGGACTTATCTTCTTGGCTGTTTCCCCTCCCCGTGCCTCTATTCCAGTCTGTCACCTAAATATCTCAAGTCTGTCTGCTTCTCGTTTTCCCATTGCTACTGTTCGGGCCACTGTCATAACCCATTTGGATTATGGCTACAGTCTTGTAGCTGTTCTTTCCGCTTCTAATCTTGGGATGTCCATTCTTCACAGGACAACTAGAGTGTTCTTTCTAGCATTCAGATCTGTTCATGCACTTCTTAAAATCTGTTCAGTAGTTTTCACATAACCCTCTGGATAAATACAGATTTCTTACCATCACTTAAAACCTTGCTGCTCAAATGTGATCAACAGCAGCATTGATCTCACCTGGATACTTGAAGGGAATGCAGGCTATCAGGCCCCAAGGCCGTCCGAATGGATCAGAGTATACATTTTAGCAAAATTCCCAGGCAATTCCTATGCACATTAAAGTTTGAGAAGCACATATTTAGGAGACTGTTCTCTGACCTCCCTGCCTTCTAACTCTCTAGCCTTTTGTCTCAAAATTCCTTCCTTCAAGTTCCTGCTGTACCCAACTACTCGGGACTCTTAAGAACATCATGCTATGCTACCTTTGAGCCTTTGCTGGTGCTCTTTTCTCTGCCTATAATATTCTTCCTAACCTCAGGCTTTTTTCACATTAATAGCTTTTACTAATATTTCAAGTCTTCATTTGTTATCTCTTCATGAAACCTTTCTGAATCCTCACCAAGGGTAGGGGAGCTGCTGTATTCGTGTATTCCCCTATAGTTTGCACTTAAGCCTGTTGTAACATGTACCACTTTATATTTCAAATGCCTATTTACATATTAAATCCTACACTAGGTTGTGTGCTCTTTAAAGGCAGGGACTCTGTTTAGTTCTCCACTGTATCCCTCCTAATATCTTTGTTAGTGGATAAATGAGTATGGTTTGTGTATTTTCTGACACTTGGGGGTCACACTTGAAATTGATTCCAAGTCCCCTCTTTTTACACCAGAAGAATGGACATGAGCATTCTGGTAGTACTTTTGAAGGCTTCTCAACACCTAGTTTGAACACAGACAGAAAAAGATTACATTTACCATATACTAGGTGTGATTGCTTACTGAAATTAGGCATCAGTCTCAATGATTAGTGAGGCCTATCACCTGCCACCCCTTTAGCTACCCATGTAAGGGATACAGATTGTATGGAAGACACATAACATAAGCTCTCAGCTTCTTCCATATATAAACCTTCCCATACTGGACCCAGCATGTGGCTATGACTGCTCAGCCAATTGAAGGGTTTAATCCAGTATAGGACAGGCTGTTAGAGTAAAATTGTGCACATTTTGCCATAAGTGGCTCCCTTAAAGGAAACTGCTACAGAAGAATTTTTCTATGTGGATAGGGAAGAGTAATGTACTAAACTGCTGCATTTCTATAGAAGCTGTGCAGTCGTCTACTTTATTACCACTTTATGTAATAAACATATATAATGTAGACACAATGTGGATTTTTTATATAGGTTTACATAGTATTAAATATAACTTCAAATTATGGGTTTTTAAAATATATGTGGTGAATATTTTATTATAGCAGATAACTGTATGTAGTATATGTTTTTTTTTTTACCTAGTGTTTATATGTGAGACCTGTAGTGACTTTGTTTTTAATTATAAAAACATCTACACAAGCCTCACATTTTCACAGCATATACTTTTTTTTCTTAACCTGAATTCAGGTGAAGGTACAAGTAAGAAGCTGGCGAAACATAGAGCTGCAGAGGCTGCCATAAACATTTTGAAAGCCAATGCAAGTATTTGGTGAGCTAAATTTCTTTGTATTCTGCAGCTCAAAAATATCATGGCTGAGGTAAGATTAAAAGTTTGAACACACTCACAAATGCAACAGAGTAAGCAGTTGTTATAACAAGCTCAAACAAAAATTTTATTTTCTTATAAGAACCTGTTAAAGATAACTTTATCCTTCGGAAATTAAATCCATCAATGAACTGTAAAACGAAGGCTCTCTTGAAGTAGACATTTTCTTTTTTAAGATGGGGTATGGTAAGAGACCCAGAGTTTTTCTGGCAAACCTCTTACTGTATTAAGACTTAGGTAGAAATGATCAGCTAAAAGTATTCTTTTAGGAATTCTAACTTGGAAATAGACCAAAAAATTTCCTTTTATTATAGAACATGTACTAAATACAAGCAAATGTTAAGTGGGCTGTTAATTCTTGACATATCTTTCCAAAATAAATTTTGTTAGCACTTTAGGTACTTTTGGAAAGAGTATTGGTCCTAGAGCATCTCATGTGTCATAAAGTGGTATCCTTTGGTTTCTAATGGGCACACCCTGGAACATCGTGTGCCTTTAGTTGCTTCTCTTTATGTGCACTCAGGTATACTTGGAGTACAATCTGGTATATCTGCTCATAGCTTGTGGCAGAGGCCCATGGAAATTTAGGATGGGTTTTTTCTCAGCTGTCAAGCAAAACTTGACTTAGGAATGTATTTAATGCAGTGCTCCTCCTTTTTTCTAAATTATTCTAACCATTTGAATAGATTAGAACTAGCCACTGTGAGCCTTAGATCTCACAAAATGATGCTTAATACTGTAGGGTCATACATATAATTGTAGCTTTCTATGCTAGAGTAAATGGCGTGGTAGGCATTGAACCTTCTCATTGGTGATGGCCAATAGAGAATTTCTGTGCAGGTCATAGATCAACCTAAAGGGTTAAGTATATTTATAGAAATGAGTGTATGAAGTGTCTTTCCTGCACATAGACACTTCACGTTGTCAGCAAAAATAGCTAACACACTTTACTATATATTTATGTTCTTGATAGATAAGATGGGAATGACTAAGCGTTAATGAAACCTAAAGTGGTCTTATCTAATATAGAGACTTTCTCATTTTTCCATAGCAATATTTGGGTAGCTTCGGCATGCAGCATTCATTGTAAGTGAATATTGATATCTCATCAGTCTACACAAACCTTGAAATTCTGGTAGCTAAGAAAGAAACTTGGGGAAATGGCAGTAACTAAACCTCATTTGTCACGAAGGAGATGACTCTTCAGTTGCCTACGTGGTGATAACCTTGAAATACAGCTTATTCATCATCAGGCACCCATCATCCAAGTAACTAGTATTTCACACTACTTACAAGAGATTTTCTCTTTTTCTTTAATAGCAATCCCCACAAGCTGAAACCAGATTCATGCGGGCCATTTATTTTATGTAAATACATAAAATACATCTAAGATTTAGATACATCTAAATCTTAGGAGGATTATCCTAACATAGAGCAGATAATGGATCAAAGTCAGATAGATAGATAGATAGATAGATAGATAGATAGATAGATAAATTCTTCCATAATTACCTGAATGAAGAAGCTACATTTGTGATCTATATTATTCACATTGCCAGGCTAAATTTCCTAATTATTAGTCTTTCATGTTTGTGTGGTTGTAACATTAGTGTGCTTTATTAAAATACATTTTATTAAGCACCTATTACGTAAAAAGCGCTATAAGGCTCATGAAGGTAAGTAATACATAGGCCCTGCCATCAAGTATTTTACAGTCTGTGCAGGAGAAACGTGGTAAGAGATGGACAAATTACATGTATTTGTAAGAATATGTAATTTATAGTAAAAATAATTGCCTAAGAAAGGCTCAAAGCAAATGTTACAATAGCTCAAAGGAGAGAGAAATTATGTTTCATGTTTCATTTAAGTAAAAGGATAGGGTTTTTAGAGGAAGTAGCATTTGATATATACCTTGGGTGATGAGTGGATCAGATTCTCAGAAGAGGTGGGAGAGGAAGGTGTTCTATGTAGAAAGAACAGCAACAGCAAAGAGCTTTAAACAGAAAATGCTTGTCATTTATTTAATAATTTTGGGAAAATTATTTAGTTTTATAACACTTTAAAAAAATGTTTAGCTTTGCAGTTCCTGACCCTTTAATGCCTGATCCTTCTAAGCAACCAAAGAATCAACTTAATCCTATTGGTTCATTACAGGTAAGTTACACAGTTTTTCCATACTTAACATTTTGTCTACTGAAAAAAAAAGGTCTCATAAATTAATGATATCACAAGGGCTAAAATAAGGAATTAATATTTTAAAGATAAGATGATGTAATATTTTGTTTTTCAAGTTATAATTATTAGATATTACAGTGCTAACATGAAATCATTTTCCTATTTATTTACATTTTGGATTTTCTTCCATATATAGTATCTGCCTTTGGTTTGTGGAACTCTCATTTGAGATCAATAGGACCTCAGTGCACATTGGTAGAGTGTTTTGTACTTTAAGAATATTTCTCGCCGCTCTTGTGACAAACCTCTTTGAACTTCTGCTGAGACAGAAAACTTCATAAACCCAGATCAAGTAACCTAATTCAAGAATAGGGAAGTAGTCTGTTTATTTACTTATTCTACAAAAAAATATGTATTCAGCTTTGAATTTTCGCAAACAATGTCCTTCTTGCAAATTATTCATGTGCTGTGTTGGACAACTCCCCTAACCATTATCCAACCAGTCCTTTGGTCTTTTTCCTGCTCTATGAGTTTTTCTATAGTTCTTCTTTTCTGAACCTTGTTCAAGTCTGTCTGTTTGCTTCTCACTTGCTCTTAATCAAATATAGTAGTTAGCCAGCTGTGGGGATAAAATTCTAAAGCAAAGAAGTGCGAGGCTTTAGGAACTGATGACTGTGAGACCTGTAGATATCCTGTCTGATGTTTTCAAAAAGGGCAATAGTAGTTATCTTTCTGTTTGAACTCTGATACCAGATCACTGTGAGTTGGTGAAAGAACACCATTCACAACAGGAAACTGCTTCAGTTTTGGTATTGTGGGCTTAGATATAAAATGCAGGAATATATATGGGAAATGTTGGGTCTTCTCTCATTTTTCCATTGAAGAATATCATTATTCTTTTCAAACATAAATAGAAATGGGAACAAAATCATGAAAGAATGTCATTTATGTGATTAAGCCATTGCATAGTAAAAGTTACTATTAAAGCCTCATCTCAATTTTCTAGGAATTGGCTATTCATCATGGCTGGAGACTTCCTGAGTATACCCTTTCCCAGGAGGGCGGACCTGCTCATAAGAGAGAATATACTACAATTTGCAGGCTAGAGTCATTTATGGAAACTGGTACTTATTTCTTTTTACTTCATAGAATTTGTAAACCAAATTAATTTTAGATTTTAATAAAGAATAAAAAGCATTTACTTGAGCAAAAGGAGCTACAGCCTGGGAGACAGATTTAAGTCGCAACCTAAAGTGTGTTCCACTGAGATGAAGGGGAAGCCACCTTTTATATCAAACATTTCCACCCAGGTTCCCAATTAGGTCTGTTTTATGTAAATAAGGCTTCCACATTATGCAGTCTGATTGGATGGGGCAGGTCTTAGTCTGTTTGTAGAATGAGGAAACCGGTTTCCCAGCAGTAATTGACTCTGAAGGCATTAACAAGCCAGGCATAGTGAATGCAGGAAGCCAAGAGTACTGTCTGATGTTTTTCCTGGTCTACAGAGTATATGAGGAGCCCCTGTCAGCAAATGGCCTCAAGGCTTTTATTATTTATAAAATATGGGCCTTTGGTTGACCATGGGAGTCCATCTTAGCAGATAAATTCCTTCTCATCAAGTGAATCTTCTCAGGGTCAACAAAGTGAAGATATTTTGAATGCTTTCACATGATGAATGACCATAGAAATTTCTGTTGTGATTTCTCTGAGGAAAATGTAAGGTAAACGTGTGACACGCCGACAGAAGTTTTAAAAGCATTTATTGGGAGAGCGCTCCCGGGTGAGGTTCTCTGGTACGAAGAGGAGAGGGGCCAGAGAAGTTGTGCCCTGGGATGGGAGGGCGTGGCTTTTATGGGTTATGCGGGGGTAGGGGTATAGGGTGGGGAACATTAATCTTTAATCGAATGCTAATTAAGCCTCCGGATTAGGGTGGTGACAGGGCTTTTGGGTGGGCCCTATTCAGGTCTGGATTCCCGGTATCCAGCTGGGGAATCTCCAGGCAGGCATCGTGGCTGGCCCTTCCCCCGCCAACCAAACAGAAAAAA
Source organism: Cynopterus sphinx (assembly GCA_030015415.1). Classification (NCBI taxonomy): domain Eukaryota; kingdom Metazoa; phylum Chordata; class Mammalia; order Chiroptera; family Pteropodidae; genus Cynopterus; species Cynopterus sphinx. The sequence continues at coordinate 165,967,929 of CM057379.1, read as the reverse complement.
GTTGACAAATTCATGTTCCAGTTTCTCTAACTTTGTGGTTGAATTTAAGTATAATATTTGACTTAAGATTACTTATACTTCTTAATTTGATATATTTTTTTAAATCATGAATTATTAGCGGAAAGAAAAATAATAACTCTTTAAGCAGTCTTCATCGATGTATTAGTGACCTAAAAAACTCATTTAGAGAAAAAAAGCAATAGTAAATCTCTTTGATTTTGAGCAACTATTCTAGAAGATAGGACTAGAAAAAAGATGACATGAAAATATTATGACTTATAAGAAGCTGGATGGCAAAACATTGCAGTAAGATAACAATAAAGCAGAAACTATCCTTTTGCATTATAGCAACTTCTATGATGTGAAGGCCATAAACTATAAGAAAAGTCAATAAAGTACTAGTGAGGATTCCTATATTAACTTTTCTAGCATGTTTTTATCATTTTTAAAGTGACTTGAAAAGGAATTTTACGTTGGCTACATTTCAGTTTCAACTGATCAACTTTTTGTCCTTGAGAGGTCATATGGGCCAGCAGCCGAAACCTCAGCTTTGTTCTTGATGCAGTCCTTGATTTGCAAGTTAAACTAATTACTTAAGTTCCCTCCGCCTCAGTTTTTAAATCTAGGAAACAGAAGCATGAAAGTAGATGAAATGTATGGTGTCTTTCAACTTCAGCATCTCTTATGCCCTTATTCATGTTAAAGAAATTCTGCATAGTTGTCAGCTTATAGGAAATTGTAAGCAGGAAATATACATTGAGACATAGGAGTTGTAATTCAAGTGTACCTTGATAAATTTGTTTGGTCAGAAGTAAGCCAAATACAACTCATTAAAAGTAGCCATAGGGAAATGTAACTGTTACAGAAAAACAAAGTATAACTATTAAAGGTGAACTGTTAAAAGAAATACCTTTGAAAATATAAGATTATAATAGTCACAACAAGCAAAGATATCAGGTCAGCAGCAGAATAAACTAGTATATAAAAACCATGAGGTGTTCTCTGATTAAATGCAATGTACATTTGATCCTTCTCTATGGACACTAATCTCTTTTCTAAACCGACCATTTATTTTTCTTTACTTAGGAAAGGGGGCATCAAAAAAACAAGCCAAGAGAAATGCCGCTGAGAAATTTCTTGCCAAATTCAGTAACATTTCTCCAGAGAACCACATTTCTTTAGTGAGTAATAATCATACAGCTATGGTGTTAATGTGATTAAGCATCTCTTGCTGTAGGAAGCTTTCCTAGATTTCTTGTTCTAGAGATACTTCAGAGTTGAACTTGTAAAACAATCTCTTCATTTTTTAATTACACACTACCTTGCTTCGCTTGCTGTGAGCCAGGATCACAGGATGACCAGGTGAAAGGGCTTGAGACATAGTCAGATTCAGAATACAATGGGATCTAAAGATGATAGTCCAGTAGTGCCATTTTTTACTTCAGATTGACAGTGTGTTCCCATCCCTTTGTTCATTCATTCATTTATCCACTTAGCAAACATTTAGTGACCTCATACTGTGTACCAAGTTTTGCGCCTAGGTACTGGCACACAGAGAATTAGCTAGTCTCTACCCTGGAGATGTTTATAGCCTACTGAAAGAGAGAAAATAACCCTACAGACTGGTCCTCACAGAGGGAGCTATAGAATATAGGAGAAGGCATCCTACTAAGTAAAAGCTAAGTAAAAACCTGTAAGATGAGGATAGGGGGAAAGAATCCCAGAAAGAAGAAAGAGCATGTGCAGAGAACCATGGATGAAACATCACATGGGTCTAGAAACCCTAAGTAACTTGGTATGGCTAGAGCGTAGCATTGGAGGGAGTCTAAAACCGTGAGACCAGAAAAGTTAAGAAGAATTAAATCTTGCAGGAATTTCAATATTAAGGAGATGGAACTTTATCCTGAGGGTAGTACAAAGTGATTAAAGAATTTTCACCTGGAGGGATAGGATCTAATTTATACATTAGGAGGAAAATCGCTTGGCTACATTATGAAGAGTGAATGAATATTAGAATCAGAGAGAGATGCAAGAATGCTATTATAGAAAGATGAGAAATAATGGTGGCCTAAACTAAGGTAGCAATAGTAGAAATAGTGGATTTAAAAATTATTTAGAATACTAAAGTGAAGGGGGCATAGTTATTGATTGAATGAGGGGAGTAAGGATAAAGGAGGAAATAAACATTTTTAGCTTGGCAACTGAGTAGATGGTACCATTCATTAATATGGGGAATATAAGAGTTGAGTAGGATTTGAGGGGGAGTGGATAATTAGCTTAACATAGGATATATTGAGTTTGAAGTATTTGTGGAGTATCTAAGTGAAGATATTGAGTAGGCAGTGGGGCATACAGATATAGACCTTAAGAGATTGGGCTGCACATGATATATTACTTACTGTTCTGATAGTTGTACATATGTATGTCTTGTCCATTATCTGACAATAGTATATTAGGTAGGAAATGAGAAGTGAGGACTACAGCAGTATCCTCACTGAGCTTTTAATAAAAGAAGGCTTATTCTGTAGAGCAAAGTCAGAGACTGTACATAAATAATATAATTTTGGTTTTATTTATTCATAGGAAATATAGGCACAGCCAAAGACCCACACCCATACCACTGCCCCCACCTCTGCATGCATAAGCAATCATGCACCCTCCAGTCACCCTCACAGCCCTCAATCCATACCCACAGTTCCCCCACCCAGGGCACATACCCCAAACCAACCTCCATAAATACCCACTCATACCCAAACCCACTCCGAGCCCCCCTTCCCTGCCCATGTTCCCTTAAAAGAAAAAAAAAGAAAGAAAATATAATATATTTCATTCACTTTTTTTAAAATTGGATCAGAAGTGACACTAAAATTGCAAAGCACAGATAAGTTTACAGTTGCATTCTGTTGAACCTTCAAGGAAGAGGTTATTTCCAATGCTATTTCAACTCTTCCTAGCAGTATATATAAAACAAAGAGAAAGCTTCTAAATTTGTTCTCCAAAACCAGCATAAAACTAGCACCAAAACCTAACAATAACAAATCCCAACAAAAAAAATATTCCTTTATTTTGAGATTTTAATAAACTATTCAGTAGAACATTAAAAGAATAATACACCATAGACAAGTAGGCTTTATTTCAGGAATGCAAGAATATTTCAAGATCAGTAAACTGGTTAGCATAATTAACTACATTAATGAGTCAAAGGAGAAAAAACATAATTGTCTCAATGTTCCAAAAAGATATTGGTCAAAATTTAGAAATTGTTACTGATCAACACTTTAAAAATTCCTTATTGTAGATCAAAGTGTATCTCCAAAAATATCAATTGTGGTTACATGTTCATATGTAATAGGTATATCTATAAATATAGATAATAGAAAATGAATAAATATAAACCTGTCTTGAATTGTAAATATTGTAAATACATTATAAACATACAAAAAAGTAATGTAGTCTCACTCAAATATACCAGAATTTCTTTTGGACCTTGATACAACTTACTAAGTTTATCTAGAAAAATAAACTCTCAAGAACAGCCAAGAAAACTAAAAAAGAAAAGTATGGGAGATGGCCTGCTACCAGAAAAGAAGTTTTATACAATAAAACTATAGTAGTAGTTAAAATAGGTACTGGTACAGGAATAAATGGAATAGACTGCACAATTCAGGTATAGATGCTAATCCACATCGGAACAAAGTATATGAGAACAGTGAGATTTCAAATCAGTAAGTGAGAGGATGGATTATTCGATAGATGATGTACAAACAACTTACATACTTACCATTTCGATGGGGGGAAAGGTGTGTGCACGCGTGTATCATTTGGTTGTTACCTTATTCCTATTGACCTTAAAAAAAAGGGGGGTCAGTTATTTTACCATCAAAATGAGTTCATTAGGGAAAAGCAGAGGAATTGCAATTCTGTACAGGCAAACTATGTGAACCTTAGGCAAGTCTGAAAAAAACAGAGGAGGGGCCCTTACATTTCTAGGGGAAGGATTCAGGGTAGTAAGAGCTTCTCATTGACTGGGCTGTAAACCAAGGATCCTAAACCTGACGGTAACCAGCTAAAGACAAAGTTGGAGGCATTTTTGTTGGGCAAGCAGAAATTCTTCCTCCTCCTATGGTATGTCCTACTGTTTGGAGTCTTGGTGATAGTGAGTGAGAGCTCCCTTTTGGCTTCCTGATTCCATTTTAAATGAGGTTTCCTTTATTTATTTTTAACATTTCTTATACCAAAATAAATTTTAAATAGATCAAAGATTTGAACATAAGGATTGAAAACATGGAAGAATTTTAATTTTTAAAAATTTTAGTGTGGGGAAAGCTTTTTAAACCTAGAAACTGTAAAGTAAAAGATTCATAAATTTGAATACATACTGTACAGCAAAAAATCTGTAAATCAAGAATGAAAACAGTGAAATTGTATATTTGAAAGTTGTTAAGAGAGTACATCTTAAAAGTTCTCATCATATGTACTGGATTTCATTAACCAATGTCACCATTAAAAAAAATTCTTATCACAAGAAAACAATTTAAGTGTGGTGATGGATGTTAACTAGGCTTATTGTAGTGATCATTTTGCAATATATACAAAACGAACAGTTATGTTGTACATCTGAAGCTAATATGTCAGTTAAATCTCAATAAAAACAAATGAACAAAAAATATGAGAAGTTATTTTCAACACATAACTCTAAAGGAACTGTTTTCATTACCACACTAAAAGCTCTTATACACCAATAAAAAAGACAATCAAGTAGAAGAAATACAAATGGTTAAAAATCAATATTCAACTTTTTCATGCAAGTTAAACAAGGTACTAATTTCATCTTTTAGATTGTCTAAAACTACAAAGTTTGATAATATCTGGTGTTGGTGAGGGTATGAGAAGACAAGCTCCCTTCAAGATTTGATAAGAGTATAAAGTGGTTCAAATATCAGTTTAGAATATTTAAAAAATTAAAAGCATACATATTTTTCAATTCAGAAATTCTACTTTTAGAAATTATTCCACAGAGAAAGTCATTCCAGTGCAAAAGAGTTTTACTGTAACATTGTTTGTAAAAACAGGAAACCAGAAACCTAAAACCCTTGGTTGGATGCTATTTAAAGAAAAACATAATGCATTTATGTGTGCTAATATGAGAAGAATAAATAAGATGTAGATGAGTAAGCTATAATATTTGTATGAAAAGATCACTTATGTGCATGTGCTTGAATATCCATAGAATATTTATGGAAGGATACTGAAGAAATGTTTAACAGCAAGTGCCTCTGGGAAGTGGAACAGAAGTCTTGGGGGAAGGGGTGGTAAGGAAAATAGACTACTCTTCATTAGCCGTTTGTTCTTACTACACGTATATTTTACCATGTGAATGAATTATAATTTTTAAAAATATATCGTTTGAAGGTTCAGTCAAGGAATGTAAAATTTTACTTACATTTTACAGATTACTCAGTACTGTTCCACCACCATCCCTGTGATCTTTTGAAATTCTCTTAACTTCTGTTGGGGCTCATTAATAATAAGTAAGCCTAAGGGTAGGTTGCCCTACCCTAAGAGTAGTTGTTTGGGGTTTTTTAAATAGCATAATAAAAAGAAAGCAATTTGAGTACCATAAACTAACATGGAGATGTAAAGCATTCTAAAGACAGAGATGAAAGGGAAGGATATAGGAGAAAATAAAGAAAAAAGAGAGAGACAGAAAAACAAGCTCAGTTGGGTTCTAGACTATAAGTCTGAGAAGAGCTTTTGATGCCTGCCATTCACTTGAATAACTTGTTCTTCTCAAACCTAACATGCCTAATGTAACCATCATAAAACTCAACTGAGTGACATTTGCATTACACAAAAGTATTTTTAAATACTAGAAGTATATTATTGCACATGCTTCTTTTTTCTTAATATTGTGGTATTTGTTAAATGTGTGTACTAGTTAGTGTTGTCTATTTTAAATTGTAAAATTAACTATGCTTTATAAAGTGTTAAATGTAAGTGCCTTTTAAGTACTTTTAATTATAGTTTTGGAAACTAGTACTAGTTGAGTGTTAATCTTCATCTCTGTTTTTTAGACAAATGTAGTAGGACATTCTTTAGGATGTACTTGGCATTCCTTGAGGAATTCTCCTGGTGAGAAGATCAATTTACTGAAAAGAAGCCTTCTCAGTATTCCAAATACAGATTACATCCAGCTACTTAGTGAAATCGCCAAGGAACAAGGTTTTAATATAACATATTTGGATATAGGTATGATTTATTTTTGGTTTATCCCAAAACATCTTTCTTTTAAAAATATGTTTGATGGACATGGACAATGGACTAGTGGTTACCAGAGGGAAGGGGATAGGGGAGAAGTAGATGGGAAAAGAAAAGTTAAATCATTTCTTCAATTAAAAAAATAAAAAATAGAAAAAATTAAAATATGTTTGAGAAAAAAACTTCTTTTATAATTTATTTTAGTGATCAAGGATTCTAACTGTAATACCAGGCAATAATCTATATAATTGATATGTTCCATTCTTATAAGTAATAACAATAGCTAACATCTATATAGTTATATTAATAACTATAGCTAAGATTTATAGAGTTGTACAACATGCCAGGCACTATTTTAAGGACATTACATATATCAACTGACTGAATCCTCAAAACTAACCCTGTGAAGTAGGTTCTATATGTAAGTGAAGAAAATAAGTAAGGCACAGAAAGGTTGAGAAACTTGCCCAAGATAGCATAGCTAGTCGGTGGTAGAACCAGATTTGGGGAAGAGCAACTAGAGATACACTGTCTATTAAACTAGCCCTGATGGGCAAATTGACAAATATAAAGATACCCACATTTCTAGAAAATATGAAGTTTGAGAGGGCAATACCTCTCTACTTTGTCAGTATATGCCAATTCTGGGATATAAAAGGGGGCAAATCAATTAATAGCTTTATCCCATTCCAGCTATCATCTTCTCCCTTCTTTATAGCTCTTAATCATTTAGATAGACAAATGTGAACAGACTGGAAAGCAAGTCAGTTTGGATTTTCTATAAATTCAGTATATAAAGCTAGCTAGTGTGCGTTATGTGCATGAACGTGCATACATTTATTGTTTTGATTTAACATCAGTATAATATGTGAAGAATTTGATACCTCTTATTCCAGCTTCAGTTAGCTGTGGGGACCTAACTTGTCAGAGCTCCTAGGACTGGCTACTGGCTGTTTAGGGACTGAAAGAATTTATGATTTTCTATGCCACTTTAGGATTGAATGATGGATCAAGTGCAATATCTTAATATACTGAGAATGAGGCAAAACCTGGGAATTTAGTGCAGACAGATGGTCAGAAAAGGTGGCTGATAAAAGACCATTCATTCAACAAATATTTATTCAGTTTCTGTGCTTTGTTGGGTATTTGAGACAAAGATGAATAAGCTATGTCATGGATAGGACTATGGAAGGTTTTGAATCTAGGAAAAGAAGGAAACTTGAAATGATTGTTTAGGTCATAAATTAATGATGCTTTTGGAATGCTTCTTAACGATTTTAAAAACTAAGTAGTTCTTATAAATATGGGACAGCAACAGCAGTCTAAAAACCACAGTGTTAATTTGGCTACCTTCTATGCAAGTATCTTCAAAAGAATCTAGATGTTCCCCAAAGAAGATATATAAAAGGCCAAAAAGCACATGAAAAGATACTCAATATCATTGGTCATTAGGGAAATAAAACCATTGTGAGATAACAGTTCACACCCATTAAGATTGCTGTGATGAAAAATGTAACAAATGTTAGTGAGGATGTAGAGACTGTAGAGTCCTTATGCATTGCTGATGGAAATGTAAAACAGTTCAGCTGCTGTGGAATTAGTTTTTAGTACCTCAAATGAGTTGCCTTATGACCCAGCAACTCTACTAGGTATGTATCCAAGTGAATTGGAAACTAGTATACAAACAAATACATGTACACACATGTTTATAGCCGTGCTAGTCATAATATCCAGAGAGTGGAAATAGCCTATATGTCCATGACAGATAATGCATAAATCAATTGTGGTATATACATGCAATGAAATATTATTTACCCATGAAAAGGAATGAAGTTCTGATATTTGCTACATGGATGAACCTCAGGAATATACTAAGTGAAAGAAGCCAGACACAAAATGTCACATATGATTCCATTTATATGAAATGTCCAGCATAGGTTAGTTCATAGAGACAATGCAATTGGCAGTTGCCAAGGGCTGAGGCTGGGGTCATGGGGCATGGGCAGGTAGGTTGGAAGCAGCTGCTTCATGGGTTTGGAGTTTCCTCTTGGGGTGATGAAACGGTGAAAATGTTTTGTGATTAGATGGAGGTGATTGTACAACATTGTGACTGCACTAGATGCCACAGAATAGTTCAGTTTAAAAATAGTTAATTTTATATTGTGTGAATTTTACCTCAATTAAAAAAAATAAAAGAATGCAGATGCTAGAACTAGAAAGCCTCTACAGGCATTAAATAATCCTGTTGTGTCTGGATATTTTCCACTATATTGACTCTACCTGAAATAACATTTAATCATGACCACTTTAAATAAGTCATAACTCACTTGTTTCTACTTCTTCCCCTTGTCTTATTTATTTATCTTTGGTAAGAGTGATTCATCAGTTGAGAAGAACATTTGTTTCTTGGGTATAGGTACTGTTTTTAAAACATCCTAACCCATATATAAGATGTAACTGGGCTCTGCACAGATTTATAACCAAAGAACATGAAGGCACAAGGGAAGTCTGGCCCTGACTCATGTATTCCCTGGTTCACATGTTTACTGAAAATAACCCTAGAATTTATTGTGAAAAATACAATTTCCCAGTCTTCTAGCAAATGTTTTTCTCCTTTTTAAAAAAATTGTACTGGTTAGTAATTTGCAAACACTGTTTAGCCATATTAGAATTGCCTTGGGACTTTTTTTTTTTTTTTTTTTTTTTAATAAGACTCTGGCCTCTCTAACCCCCAACTCTGCCCATTTCTGATTGAGCAGGCTGGAATGAGGCCTGGACACTTGAATTTCTTTATAGTTCCCTTAAATGATAATGAAGCAAATCTTTGAGAAATGCTATAGCTGAGCAATTGTTTTGTTTTTAGTTTATACAAGAATGACAGACGGTAAGTGGAGTAGTCTACCATGGATGATTATGGAGAAAAACAGTGATAAAAATTGTATTGTTTATACAAAGGATATACTTTATATACGCTGACTAACCATCTAACCATCGTGTTTGAATATGTCATTACAGAGGAACTGAGTGCCAATGGACAGTATCAGTGTCTCGCTGAACTGTCTACCAGTCCGATCACAGTTTGTCATGGCTCTGGAATCTCCTGTGGCAATGCACAGAGTGATGCAGCTCACAATGCTTTGCAGTATTTAAAGATAATAGCAGAAAGAAAGTAAAGTTGGAGCAACTTAGAAAACCCTTCAGCAGCACATAAAAAGTTCCCCTTTCACTTCTTCCCAAGTAAAATGTTTACTGTAATGTTTGACTTTGTGTGTTGTTTCTAAATCTCTTCATAGATTCTTTCAACACTCCAGATGTAATTATATCCTGGTAGTTGTTATTGAGCTCTTTTTAATGGATTCAACTTTGTATTGGTATATTGTATTTATAAACTTTGTAACATAGAGTGCAGTACCCGTTTACAATGCCATGTACATGGAAGGAAGAAACCGCTTGCTTATTGATGATGGTGATGATGATGAAGATGATGATGATGATAAAATAAAACTGCTGCTAACAACAGTCTTTCTTATTGGTGCTTAACCTCTTCTTTGTGCATGGCTTTGTAAAGGGAATTTGAAGGAAAGCCCTTTGAATTAGTGTTGAGGAATGTACTAACAGGCTTTTATTGAATGTGATTATTAAATGTCATTGCTGTGTATTTGAATCCATATAATAAAGAGCTGTTGTTATAATGGGTTCTGCTCATTTTATAAAGTGTTAACTAATTTGGCCGTTCCTACTCCCTACCCCGGTTCATGTGAGTGATATTGTAATGTGGAGTGACATTATAATGTGGCTATTCTGTTATTTACATACCTCTGGTTTACTTCTGAAAGTCAAAGGTAAAAAAACTGTGGCCTAAGCATAAATTTACAAATATACATGATGAATCACTTCTGTATTTTCTCTAAGCATATGCAGTGTTGTATTTTTCTTTGACATAAGCATTCATAGATGAATTAGTACTGTAGTTGAAAAGGCATTGGTAGAAATACAAAAAGGAAATAAAATTTTCCACTGCACTCAATTCAGTTACAAGAAAATGTTTCAAAGCAGTGAGTGATTAAAAGGTTAGGAAATAAGTCTCATCAGCTTATTTTAATTTTGCCTTTTATGTTTTCATGTGTCATCCTGCAACACCTCAAGTCTGCAGTCTGTCAGCTCCAGCTGATAGCCCTACCTTTGTAGACTAGGTGGAAGTCTCAGACCTCTTCAGAACCCAGGAAATTCCTCCTCAGAGAGGAGTGCTCTGAATAATAACTGTTGGTTTTGACAATCTCAAGTGTTAATCCAGCAAGAAATAGGAAATAAGTATTTTTCTGTGGGAAAAAAAATGTCATGCCTGAGTGGAATCCTTTGACAATATTAAAATTACATGATAAAGGAAAATTAGTGCATGTGACTTATTTACAACTCGAGAGCATTTAACTCAGTTTTATGTTGTAAGTTATGTCAAATAGAATATTAGGTACTTTGGTGAGATTAAGGAATACACAATATAAATTTTAGGCATAAACTTGTGAATTATTAAGATTAGACTGATCTTAGGTTTTTATAAATGCTCGAATATAGAAGGCACAGTGAATTCTAGAGGTGACAGACCCTTCTGCATAGTAAAATGCTGACTTTCAAGAGGAAAAGGGGAGGGGGAGAATTCATAAAGCTTGGAAGAAAAAGATGAGGTCCAAGTAAGGGAAGGGACAATATAATAAGAGATCTGAGTATAAGGAGCCCAGAAGTCATGTTCTCCCTGCCTGTGCTTTTCCTGCTTCTGGCTCTGGAGGAAACATGCATTCTTAATGTTCAAATGCACCTCTGTCAGACTGTCCAGATAGTCTAAGAATTTGCACCATCAGGTTTTCTTTAACAGCATTTTGTTAAGGCTCTTACCAATCTAGTTGGTTATATCTGTTAATCATGTTAGGCGAGCTTCCCAAATAGGCTGAACAGGCAACTATGCCTGTTAAATGCATCAGTGGTGGGAAAAGATGCTGTGTGGGGTTTATGACAAGTTCCAGTGGGAAAAATCATGATGCAGATTCTAAGGATTCTGGATCAATGTCATGCCATTTATAACAAAAAAGTAAACACCTTTCAACATACGGCTTCTGATGCGCTGCTGGGTCCTGGTAGAGATGTAGCAACTGACAGTGGGCTGCTCAGTGCCTACAGAGCCCAAACCAGATCATTATCTGGGCTCTATCAATCCCATCGAACCCTGAGTTTGGGTAGAGTCACATAGTAATCTATTATAAGGTGGAAGATATATTTGGAGTCAAACACAAAGGGCAGTGTATGCTGTATAGGCAGATAGCCCCGATTCCCATGTCATCCTCCACTGCTGCACCAATGCCTTTTCCTCAATTTACACCTATTGCTCTGATCCTGTTGTGGCCAGTTGATGGAAGAGAAAAATCCCTGAACTTGACTCATGGATGGGTAAGGCCAGTAAATGGTTTAAACTGAAATAGATGATGGCTATACTGCTGCCTCACTCAGGGCTGGTTTTGAAAGATGATAGAAAATTCTCTCAAAGGGGACATCCTTTTCAGGCAGTACATCTTGCTATCTGTGTGGGAAGTGCCCCAAGGTTAAGATATACTTGGGCAAAGGTCAGGGCCCAGGGGACTGGAAGATTGGGGACAAGGAAATCTCAGGTAAAGGTTTTTGGGTGGGCACAAAGTGTGCAGAGGTTCGTACTGCCTGTTGACCCATACCACAATGAATCTGACAAAATGACAACCAGTTGACATTATCCAGCACCTGACATTGAAATATCCACTGTGGCAGGATTAAAGGCTTCAGATGGGCCCAATGAGATGGGCCCCCACATACCAAAGATGGAAATTTGTAAATGTGTGGAAATTAAGGAAGATGTCCTCTCTGAAGATTTTACTAGCTTGACAACATATTCAGAAACCTCACAGATAGGAAGTCATGAGGGCTTTCTGCCACAGATAAAGCTAATATCAAAAAGAAGTTTGGGCTTGTTGGAAGATAACAATAAACTGTTTTGCATTTATTTAATTTACCATTTCCTGATTTATTTCCTTTTGCAATGTTTTTTGGTTAGAACTTATCAAAAGGTCTACCTACAGAGAACAATATGCAATGAAAATCTGGCAGCTGCTACACAGTCGAGCTGAACATCAGAGAGGTCAAAGTCGATGGAATGGAACACATATTTGCTTGCTTGTCTCTCTGGTCTGGGGCAAAAGTGGGGTGTCATGGAAAGAAAACCTGAACAAGCTAGTTCTCCTTCCCTTATTAATCAAAATGAGTGGATAACTGTGAAGCGTCTATTGCATTTTGTTAGTAGATATAACAAGTTCAGAAAAGATTTACATATATCTCAGAAAAAAAGAGGCAGAAGACAGGCCAGTTTTCAAGTTTATGGGCTAAAACCAAGGAAATGTGTAGGCTTAAAGATTTCTTCACTATACTTTTTTATGTAAGATGAAAAATTAGAGCTCATTTAAGTGATAGATTAAGAATTAAGAATTAGGTAGTATATTAAATGTTGTGTTCTGTTACAAATATTCACATTCCTTTTCTTGAACTTGACTTCATTCTGCTGCAATCTCCTTCATGGCCAGATGGGTGTGTTACTGCACAGTTTTCCTTGATTTGAAATTCAGAATTTTATAGGAGCACCCACCTGTGCCTGATTACTTGAATTGTTTCATTTTGTTTTATATTTCTAATGAATAAAGGTAGAATTTAATGGCAAAGGAAAGTAAACTAAGGATTTAATATTTTGCTTATGCAAATAAACAGGACTTAAGCAATACAGGTCCTAAGCAAATACCTGGTTTTTATTTGCTAATAGTAGGACAGTAATAAAAGTTAACGTTAATCAAGAATGTGATGGTGTCTATGTCCTATTGACCATCTCTGCTTTAAAGCACTGGGCTAGGAACAAATTCATGCTGAGCTGTAGGCTTTCAAAGAATAGTGTAACTAGGCTTTAATGAGGGTTTACCATGCTTCCTAACACTGGACAAAACCTTTTACATGTGTACATATGTAAAGCCATTTTTCATGCAGTAATTAAGTAAGCAGCCATGAAATTAGACTACTTGGGTTTGAATTCTAGCTCTAACACTTACACAGCGGTATGATTTTGGACAAGCACCTTAATATTTCCCTTCATCAGTTTTCTCATCTGTAATTTAGGAGTAATTGACTTCTTCCAGCATGATGAAATAACAGATCCTGGGCTACCTCTCTCACTACAAAGAACTATGAAACTGGACAAAAAAAAAAAAAAAACACAAGGCAACTGTTTTCAGACATTGGACAACAGCAGAGACTATTAACCTGGGAGAGGGGAAACCCCTGAGATGAACCCACAGCCTCCCTAGCTCTTTGTCCAAGGGCATACTCTAGAATGCTGTCTGAAGAAATGTAAGTCACACTGAATTAGTGAGTTTGTAAGGCAGCATACGAAAGGGAAGGGAGCCAAGTAGAGAAGGAGCATAGAGCCTGCATAGAACCTCTTTATGTCTTTACCCAATAAATACCAAGGTACACATGTGCAGGGGAAGATTCTGTGAGGCCCAGCAGAGAGCAATATTTCTGGAGGCCCCTCCAGTGCTGGAAAACACAGCCATTTGGGAATCGACATTGTCTTGCATATGTGACATGTATTCAGAATGTGTCACAATTTTCTGCTTTTATTTTGTCTGTCTCATAATTTCGATATACAGCATGCTGGTGTAAAAAAAAGAAACAAAACAAAAATAAAGCTGGTTGTTTAGTGTTTTAGACACTAGTTAAAAGCTGTAAGACAGATTTTATTCAACACTACTACTGTAGAGGGGAGACCCCAGTGTAACCTGAGCTCTACTCCTCTGAAACAAAAGGCAGGAAGCCTTTTAAACACTGGGGTATACTAAAGGAAAAGAAGGAAGGACATTAAGAGGTGTGATTAGGCCATCTGCTTCCGCTATCTGGTGCTTATTAAAGTTAGGCCCCTTCCCTCTCACAGAGCTGAGAGACAGGGTCTCTCTCCATCTTGATGCTTACTTACATGTCAGAGGAATAGCTCCCAGATCTTTGAGAAAGGTTGCAGAAGATTCACATACATCTCAAAGGGACAGAGAAAAGATTTACAATTGTAATGCCCTAAGAAAAAGAGGTCAGAGACCTACCATCAGGTATTGGCTGGAAAAAAAAAAAAAAAACAGTAAAATTGTTTGGCAGCCTTGAGCTTTTCCAGACAGGAACTCTAGGTCTGTTGGGTTGTCCTTGGGCTACTAGAAGCCATGCTAAAGTTTGGTCTAGTCTCTTATTGTGTCTGGGGTGTGAGAGGATGGGAGGTTCAGGGAGGTTGCATTCTTTCTTGTGGAGAGTTTTTTCATTTCTCACAGGATCTGGATGATTCTACATTATTGTAAATCCATAAATTTTTTTTTTTCGTCTTCTTTTAATGAGTGCTGAGTTTTTCTGGCTGCTTAGGGAACACTGGAACAAGTCTCCAACAGTTTTATGGAGCTGGGGGTTGGGAAGATGGAGCGGAAAAGGGAAAGGGCTAAGTGTGGAAAAGCACTGCGGTCTCCAGTCAGAGTAAAGAAAAAGTGTCATCAAGTTTCCTCCCCTCTCCTATAAGGAGGTTGTTCATGGCAGAGGCACTTGAAGAAGCTCCTCCTACCCATTAAGCTTCTGAATGGGGGGGCCTGGGCTAGGAAAGCAGCTATGTACAAGAGCATGTCTGGCCAGGAGGCCTCTGCACGCTTCACTACAATTCCCCCTAGAGACTGCCGTGCCCTGGCTGTGCACAAGTTTAGTGTGTGTTGGGTAGGGAGGGGGGAAAGGGGGGAGGGGCGGGCAGCAGCTTTCCTCCCTTGAGGCCTGCCTAATAGAACCTCTGTAATTGCCTATGGTGCGCTAGAGCAATCACACATAGGTTTTCAGCTAGGAGCTGAACTCACTAATGAATTCTCATTAAAATATCTTATTTTGCAAATTTTACAAAAACCTATAGCAGTGTGAACACCTTGCTAAGTCCCTTTCAGTGAGGAACTTTGAACCTTAACTACAAAGATTTATATAGTTGACATAATAATTCAGGTATATCATACACACATTTTTGTTAGTTAACACTGTAACGAGCATGTTCTCGTGTTATTTAAAACTCCGATTACCCCATTGAGTAACTCTAAACCTTAAAACTTTGTTCTGAATGATCAAAAACTGGGAAACCATTTTTTGGTCATGCAGGCCAAGGAGTGAACACTTAATGGTAAACAGGATACAAAGCTAAGCCTAGAATGGGTAGCGTGATTATCTGAGCCAAGTGTCTGCTTTTTATGCAACACATGCATCTCTGAAGACACTGACAAAGGAGGTGGTGTTTTTGGTTTATCAGCTCACTGCTGCTTCGCATTATAATTAACTAAGCCAACCCTGCTTTGAAGTTATGGAATTCTTCATAGGTATTTTGAATTTTGTGAACGTCTGCATTATTTCAAATATTGCATATTTGTTATGTTGTGTTATTTGAAATTCACATAATTCCACTTTGCATAAAATGTGACTACATTCTACACTGCACAAATGGCTGATGAGCACCTTGCCTAGGAGGCAGGGACATTAGTTTTTATTAAATTATGACTTTTTAAATTGTGTAATCATGGTATGTCTTTTTGTCATGAAGGCATTCATTAGAAATCTATGGCTTATATAGTGTTATTTGGATGAAAGCAAAAACCTGGAGTCACTTAAAAGTTTGTCTCTTTGATATAGCATGACTATTTAAATTCTTATCACACAGGTAACTTGTGAAGCAAAAAGAGCACTGGGTTAAGGATCAAGTCATTTGCTTTTTAGGTCTCTGCCATCAAGTATGATTAATAGTGATGATGATGAGGAGGAGGATAATACTTATAGTATAATACCATTTATCAAATTCTAAGTGCAACATACTGTAATATTGTATGTGTTTAGTCTTTAGCAACTATGCAAGATAGGTAGCATATCCCTTTTATGAATAATATGAAATTCAGAGATGTAAAGTGATTTATCCGAAATTAAGGCTTGGTAAGTACCTGAATCTAGGCTCAAAGCCCAAGCTAACTCAAAGGTCATGTTCTTTTCATTATGCTTCCTGATCAGCCAAGCCACTTTACGTCTCTGTGCTCAAAGGCTAATGTTCAAAAGGTAAAGTCTCAACTCATGCAAACATAAAATGAACACATATCAGAGATTTTATTTAACTCAAATAGTGAGGGAAAGAGTAGATGACCTGCCCAGTTCAAAGAGCATTCATAGAGCTAGGGTATTTATTTACAAGGGAGCAAGGTGGCTGAGTGAAATAAGACATAACTGGTTAAATTATATTTGGGGTAATCTGTTCCACTAGACAGAAAATAGCACTTCTACAAGGAAAAAGAAGTCCATAAGTTAGACCTTTAATGTACCATGACTAACTAGGATCTTAAATCAAGAATAAACATAACCACTATGCTATACACCTGAAACTAATAAATTATAACAAGAGAACATGCTCGTTACAGTGTTAGCTAACAAAAGTGTGTATATGATAAACTGGAATTATTAGGTCAACTATATAATTCTTCATAGTTAAAGACTAGAGAGAAATATACAAGAAAAAAAATGAACAGCAAGTTGGGGTATGACCTGGATAATCCTGGGGCAGCCTTGACTCCCATATGTCATTGAAAGGTCATGCCACCTCTATTTTTTCCCCTTATTTCCAAATATAAGATAATTTATCATAGCAGCTTCCATTTCTTTATGTAGAAAAAGAGGCATATTCATTTTCAGTCCTCTGAATCCTGTTGTCATGCCTGCGAGGTAATTGTTAAAGGAAGCTCTAATATCAACTCAGAGGATTTAAACAGCAATGTTTTAGAAAGCATTTAGGAGGATCACCTCCTGGGCTGTAAGACTAAACAATAGTATCAGAAGTTTGCTACACTTGGGTGTTGACCTTTATTTTGAATGGTACTAAAATATAATTTCATACAACTATTAATAGTTAAATTGTCAAGTGTTTCCTAGGATTTAGTTACTGTAAAGTGTTTAAATTTAAAAAAGCTAAAATGAAAGACAACTGTAAAAGGTTGTTTTAAACCTTGTCCCTAGGCCTTTAAGATAATCCCCCTATAGGAATTTTCCATTTAAGCCTGCAGCTAACATCTGGTCCAGCACCCGGGGAAGGGACAATAAAAGAAGTTACCCAACAATACCAGTAACAGTAATAAAAAGAAAAATGTTAACGGGAAATAGTTCACCCACGTTCCGCTTGGCTTACGCATGTAACTGCAATGACGCACCTGAGTCCCACCGATCAGGGAGAAGGTCACGTAACCACCCCCCGAGAGAGTATAAAACTCAGGGGAAAGGGGGTCTCAGGGCTCTTGCCCTTGGTGGGGGCCCGGTTCGAATCCGTGAATAAAGCGCTTGCTGTTAACATCTTATCTGGAGGTCTCTGTCCTTCGTGGGGGTCTCGAAACGCCGCATATCAACAACAAGCATTTATTTGGGAACGAAGAATTGCAGATTTGAAGAGCACAAATTCAGGCAAAAACCTGTATAACACCCTGAATACAGGGTGAAGGCAAGGGAGTTCGATGAGAAAAGGAATGAAATAATGACCTGAAAAAGAAGAAAGACCTTGTTATTGGTGCTATACAGCTGAGTCACTGTTGAGCTATGCGTGGTTGGCTGCTGATTCTGTCTTCAGACAGAGAACGCATAATCATTAGTCCGGGTGGATGTCCACTGTTTTGCTGACTTCACAGACTGTTCTTTGTAAGGCAATATTGGTTTAGTCCAGTCCAAAGATGCGGCCCAGTTTAAACAGTTCAAAGGTTAAAGAGCAGAACGTGTGAGGCCGATCCTCTGGAACGGAGGCTCTGACTTCATTTTGAAATTGTTCTTCTTATGTCAACTTGGACCCAGCTCGATCCTCTGAGATAGGGACTCTGATTACCCCGTTGAGAGTTGAGTAAATGAAACAGGTAAATGGGTAAGAATTCCTGTTTAAAGCCACCAGTCTGTGAAGTACTGGAACTTCTGAGTCCAAAGCCGACATTCTTCCCGAGACTCCATAGTATTTGGTCACTCTGAGTCACTGTGCAGCAGTATGCGTGAGTCCAACGTTCTTCACATCGTATGGAGACTTCGAGCCTCAGTTTCCTCACCAGTAGAATGGAGATGACCTGTTCTACCTTCCTTTCAGGTGGTTAGGAAGAAGAAAGGAAAAGGGTGACTCGAATATAAATCTTCTCTAGCATTTCAACTAAGCCTCAAGGTTCAGGATTATGGGATCAACAGAGTAAAAGCAAAAAGAAAAACTGCCCCGAGGACAGAACGTCAAGGCCATTTATTGCATTCTCTGAATCTTTGCCTCTCTTCCTGTTGTAACAATCTGTGCTGTATTGTCTGATAATAGGCCTTTTTTAAAAATGAACTGAGACCTTCAGTTGCTATTTAACAGTTTGCATAAGCCCTGCCTAAAAAAAACATAATGCAAATAACATATATAGTTGTAAATTTTCTCAGACACCTTACTGGAAAAAAAGAAACAAGTGAAAGTAATTTTAATAAATTTTATTTAACTCGATATATATAAAATATTATCATTTCAACATGTAATTGATATACAAATTATTGAGATATTTTATATTCTTTTTTACATTCTGTCTTTGAAATCCGGCCTATATTTTACACTATGGCATGTGTCTATTCAAACTAACCACTTTTCAAGTGCTATATGGCCAGTGGCTACCATGTGGGTCAGGTAAGGCTCACCTGCCAGCTGAGTTGCCAGTTCCCCAAAGGCAGGGATCATCTGCCTGACTTGCTTTCCTGTTAGTTAGCCTTCTCTGACTTCCTAAGCAGTTTCTGCAACTGCTTCTACAGACTTTTCCCATGTTCCTTAAGACTCCAACTATACTTCATTGCAGACAACTCTCCTGTTTCATTATTACAGGAAGACAGAAACCCTGGATTTCCTCTTTTTCTGCCACCAAATTTCGCTCTAGGGAAGTGTTCATTTGTAGTATATTTAAGGTGTCAGGTTAGGGTCTTAGAATCTACATTTTAAACAAAGACACTTTGCAATACAGTGTTCCAATTACTCACATCTCTTAACAACCCAAGCTTCTCACTTTTTCCTATTTACTCTTCCTTTTCTCATGTCTCAGAGGAAACTAGCTAAATATTCTAACTGCAATTTGACCTCACACTTTTCCTTCATAGAACTTGCAGCATTGATGACTTCCCCTTTCTCTTCTACATCCTCAATTCTTCTCTTTCTCTCCCCTCAGTTTGATTGGTTTAGTTCTTTCTTGGCCCAACAAAATAAAACAAAAGGAACAGGATATATATAGTGAAAACAAAAGAGAAATAAACTAAGAAATAAGAGATTACAAAAGGTTATCGAATATATTAAAGAAAATGAGGAGGGAAATTGTAAGCATAAGGGCAAAATAAATTTAAAAAGAGAACAAAAATATTGGGGATTTTTAATGAAACTGAAGACAATCCTGCTAGACAGACCACTGACAGAATTTCTTAAGAGAAAACTTGACAAACTAACCTAGAGAGAAAATGCAAAGAAATAAAATGCGTAATAAAAGGGGGGAAATAATCATAGACACAGTAAATTTTAAGGCATAATAAGCCAACATTATGAACAATCACGCATAATAACTTTTAAACCTAGATGAAATTGAAAAATATTAAAAACATAAAACTCCAGAGATCTGAATAGACAAATAGTCATTAAGGAAATTGAATTGAGAATGACCCCCTTCCTCCAAAATAGCACTCAGCCAGGCCTGAACAATTTTAGAGATGATTTCAAAATTTATCTTAATTATTTCAGAAAATAGACAGAATGAAAACTAATCAACTATTCTTTTGTGTCAACAACTACTATGCAACCTTGAAACCAAACCAGATAGAGACAGTATAAACAAAGATAATTATAAAGAATTTCTTTAATGAACATAGTGGGGCTAAGATTTCAGTAGAATTAATTATATTGCTATTCTGTTGTTTCATTTTAACAGGCATTTTAAAAACTGCGTAATAGCTATGTGGACACTATACTATAAACTCAATGCAGACATGCCTAGACAGTGGATCTCTGCACATGTGGGTGACTCTTCAGGGAGTGGTCTCAAGACTCCGTATTTTCTAACTCCAGCACCTAGAAAAGTTCCTGATACTTTGTACTGAATAAATACTAGTAGAATGGAAAAGTGAATTCCTAATTCCCACTTTTTTTGTTTAGCTTGAATTTATTCAATAGTCTTTAAACCTCTCTTCAGTAAGCAGAACAAGGACCCCTCAAAGATGTCTACAGGCCTAAACCTGCGATGTTATTCATTTACATAGCACAGGGGAAGTAAGATTAAAGATGAGAGTTAAGGTTGCTAGTCAGCTGACTTTAAAATAGGAAGATATCCTGGATTATCCAGATGGGCCCAATGTAAACACGGGGATCTTCAAAGAGAAAGAGGGAGGCAAAAAAGAGAGAGAAATGGAGAGATATGCAGGGCAAAAAGGACTTGGCTTAAAGTTGTTGGCTTTGAAGATGGAGGAAGGGGGTCGTGAACCAAGGAAAGTGGACTACCTCTAGAACTTGGAAATGAAGCTTGCCAGAAAGAAATGCACTCTGCTGGCACCTTGATCTTAGCATAGTGAGATCTTTCAAAATTTCTGATGTACAAAGCTGTAAAATAATAAATGTGCGTTTTAAGTCCCTAATTTTATAGTAATTTGGTATAGCAGCAGTAGAAAACTAAAAACAAATTCCTAATTGTCACTGTTAATATTTTAAATTTTAGTTTTCTTTTTATATCTATGGTTTTTCTTCTTTTTGTTGCAGCCATATTCATACATATTGTTTATAATTTTTTATTTCCCCTCCCTATTGCCTATATTTGTTTTCTTGTTGATTTTTTTTTTCTGCTTGTAAACTTGGGCAAATTATTTAATTCTTCTGATCCTTAGTTTCTATAAATTGAGGTTAATAATACCTCTTTTGTGTGTTGGAATTTAGAGATAATGTTTTAAAACAACTGCTACAGAGATTTTTAACAAATCATTATTATTATATAAATATTGAATGCTCTTAATTGGGGACCACCGTTTAGAGGATGGAAAAAGAAGGAAGCCTACTTTTAATTACTGTGGCAGGCCCTAAAATGGGCTTAGAAGAATTTTTGTAATGTTTCTTTTTGAATACTTATCCAAGATGAGTCCAGATGTCATTGCTTAATTTTTTGATGTGCGCTACATGTGTAAGTTGGTTAAGGCTGCTATATCAAAGTACCATAGTCTGGGTGGCTTACACACAATAATTTATTTCACACAGTTCTAGAAGCTGAGAAGTCCAAGATCAAGGTGCTGGTTGATTTGGTGTCTGGTGAAATCCCATCCTCATTGACGATTCTTTTCTTATTGTAACCTCACATGGTAGAAGGAGCTCTCTGGTGTCTCTTTTATATGGGCATGAATTTCATGTATGAAGTCTTCACCTTCATGGCCTACTCACTTCCCAAAGTCCCCACCTCCAAATGTTATCACAATGAGAATTAGGTTTCAACGTATGAATTTGGGGAGACAACAGGTGGGGCACGGGCGACACAAGCATTCATTCTAAGTCACTACAAGATCTTGCAAGACCGGTAATCTATTAAGCCCATGTATTAGACCCTTTATAGGAATGTTGTTTCTTGGCAAATGGGGAAATATGTTCTCTCTTTTGTATGCTTATGAAACAACACTGATTACTTGGCCTGTAACCATCTTTACATGAGAGTTTAGAGCCAGACTACCAGGCATAATTATTTCAGAGGCAGTCATTTCAGTGGAAATTTGGGATTTGAATCCCATGTGATATAAAACTAGATAAAATTTTTGACATCACATCTACACATTCATTAAAAAATTTGGGACTTCCCAAATTAAGAGTTGGTAATTGAGACAGACTGGCACCCTTAACTTTTAAAGTTTTTTAGACCTCAGTTACTGGGAGTGGAGAGATCAACTTTTTTTCCAAGAGAAGGAGTGAACCTTGTGTCTGAATTTGAAGGGGAATTATCGTAGTTTGGCCTTGGCCAGAGGCCACATAACAGTGCTGCCTTTGTAGTGTGATACTGAGTGGTATACGTGGAGAGAATCTGTGCTATAGATTATGGTTTACTTTTGGGCAAATGAGGCATTTGACATGCAGGGGAATTGCTGTTGGAAACTCTGCTCAATAGGAAGCCTTTACCAAGGCTCCAATACCCAAAGGAAAGCTTGTTAATTCAACTTCCCATGAAAGCTAATAACTTGTAATAATCATTACATGGGTTATTTTGTCCTGCTGGGTCCCAGCTTGTGAGCTACCTGTCTATCAAAGTCACCCTTATGGACAAGCTGTGGTTAAAAAGCCTCTTTAATCTCTGTCTCCATGAAGTTCTGTTATCCCGGCCCACGCTATTAAATTGGCAGTTCATAACTTCCTTACTTTTTTTTTTTCTCACATAAGTATGTGATTTTTAAAACCATTTTGCTTTGGAGTAATTATAGATTTACAGGAAATTGCAAAGATGGTATAGAGAGGTTCCTTATACCTTTTACCCTAAATGATTAGAGCTTATATAGATATCATATAATAATCAAAACAAGAAAGTTAACAATGGTATAATATGTATATACATCTATGTCATTTTTTAAAAATTTAAATTGTGGTGAAACACACATAACAAAACTTATCATTGTAACCATTTTTAGGTTTATACTTCACTAATGATAAATACATTCACATTGTTGTGCAACCTACCTCTAGACCTCTTTTCCCTTATAAATCTGAGACTCTGTACCCATTAAACACTAACTCCTCATTTCCTGCTTCCAGGCCCCTGGCAACCACTCGTACTTTCTGTTTTTATTGAAGTATTTTAGGTTCCTGTATAGGTAGAATTATACAGTATTTGTTCTTTTGTGGCTGGTTTATTTCACTTAGTATAATAATGTCTTCAAGATTCATTCATGTTGTAACATATGTCAGAATTTTTTCCTTTTTAAGACTGAATAATATTCCATTGTATGTATATACCATATTTTGTTTATTCATTCTTCTGGCAATGGACAGAAGTGGTTATTTCTACTTTTTGGTTATTGTGAATAGTGCTGCTATGAACACTGGTATACAAATATCTCCTCGAAACCCTGGTTTCAATTATTTTGGATATTTTATCTTATTTTTTTAAATTTATTTTAAAATTTTTATTTATTTATTTATTTTATTATTTTTTGAATTAATTTTTACTGTGGTAACATCAGTTAAACAAAATTCAGCAAGTTTCAGGTGTACAATTTAACAGTAAGGCATATATATTTATGTTGTGTGTTCACCACTCATAGTTAGATTTGTTTCTGTCACCACATTTTTGAACACTTTTATTTTTGGGCTATTTTTAGAGGCTGAATTGTGTCCTCCCCCCCTCCCCCAAATTCATATGTTGAAGTCCTTACCCCCAGTATCTGAGAATGTGACTGGATTTGAAGACAAGGCCTTTAAAGAGGTGATTGAGTTAAAAGGAGGAAATGTGGACATACTGAAAAACACCATGGGTACATGAATGCATAGAGAGAAACACCATGGGTACATGAATGAAGAAGCAGCAAGAGGGTGGCCATCTGCAAGACAGAGAGAGAGGCCTCAGGAGAAACCAAACTCACCAAGAGGCCTTGATGTTGGATTTCTAGCTAAGAACTATGAGAAAACAAATTTCTGTTGTTTAAGAGCCCCAGTCTGTGGTATTTTATTATAGCAGCTCTAGAAAACTTATAGATATATACCCAGAAGTGGAATTGATGGATCATATCATAATTCAATTTTTAATGTTTTGGTTCTAACATAATACTAACCTGAGGTATTTACCAATTCAGCTAAACTGTAGAGAAAAAAATAAACACATCTTTTTCAATGAACAAAATTAGCAGGCTTAGAATATTTCATTAAATATCATTAACTTTGTTTAGAGAAATTTAGAAAATGACTTTGAATCTGATACTATGGACCTGAACATGACTGACTGGAAAAGCTGTGCTGGAATACTCTCGCTCCCAGCCCTGCCATCATTTCACATAACCCCGTCTAGACAGTTGCTGTACCTACTTAGGTGTCTCCATATTCAGGGGCCACTTAGAAGTAGATGTACAAAATCTGGAGGCCAGTCGGTGACACAAATGGTGATATATAAAAGGATCACTGACAACCAGTCTTGGCTGAACATCATTTGCCCAGAACTGTGGCGAGATTAATGAAGAGGATTCCTTTTCACTTTCCTTTACTCCGTTTGTGAAAAAGAATGACTTTGGATAAGTAACCTGAGGAGACCTCACAAAATGACTGGTACATTTAGAAGAAAGTATATTAATTACACAAATACAAATGTACTTTATTCTATATGGGTAAAAAGGGACAGAATAGAGGAAGATTTAGTAAGAGGATTTAAAATACAGTTTTAAAAAAGATGAAAAGCTTAAAAAATAACCAGAAAGTTTTATGGTAGCATATAGGAAATTCTGAGAGATGCAGTGGAGAATTAAGCATTCTCAGGGAGATTCCTCAGGGAGAAAGGTTGAATGTGAAGTGGTTTGATTTTCCTTGAAAGAAAAATTCTTATTTTCATATTTTTCTTTCTAAAATTCTACAGATAATGGCCTGAGTTTGAAGGGTAGTTTAAAGTACTGAGTTGTTAACATTTGCAGAGTTTACTTTTGGTAAACTTTAAAAATGGTGGGCAATTTCATGAGTAATTAGGAAATGCTGAGCATATCATCGTTCTTTTCCTTAGAGTGCTTGTTGGGTGGACGACCTTGTTATGGACTTGAGACTTACCCAGTAGGGATTGATTTTTGTAATTTTCACTTTTTTTGCCTCTAAATTTAGGAAACCCTAAGCTCTCATTGTTTAAGTAATACAACCCTGGTGGTTGAGCCTGTATGGAAAAGAAGCAGGCTCATCTCAGGCCAGTAGCTGTTCATGTTGCCCAGCTGCCTGGCCAGGCACTGCCAGACAAGCCTCTGCAGTTCCAGTGAGGCCAGGCCTTCCCCCCCCCCCCCCCCACTTTCAATATTTAATCCTCATCACATGATGGCTTTCCCTCAGACCAGATGAACGGTCACAAACTTGTTTGTCCCAGTGTGCCATCCAAATTTTGTACCCAGGAAGCTAAAACTAAACCAAGAAATCACTACCTCAAACCATCGACGGTGTAATACAACTGGGGTTATAGGCGTGCCTAAGATGTTAATTCTCTGGAATGGTTTTATAACTGGGCAAGGGAACTGGCCCCTGATAACTGTGATTATATAATCAAACTATGCAAATAAAATTTCATCTACTGTCTCTCTTCGTTATTTATTTTCAATTTGCTTTCCAGCTACTTTATTACATACAAAAGGGGAGGGGCATTTCTTTGGCATCTCAAGTTTGTATCCTTTTCTTTCTTTCTCTCCCTGTCTTTCCTTCCTTCCTTCTGTCCCTCTACGCTGAGAATTTCTGGTGTATACACAGAAAAGGATGCTGGGGAGAAAGATTTCTTTGCGTGCTCCTGCTCCACACATCGAAGCTTCTCAGTAGCTAGGGACACATCGCCAAGAGGTGACATTAAAAGATCCTCGCATCTCCGTGATTGGACAGTATTTAGATGAGGCATAAATACACCCCATGGCCTATGTGTTCAACACATTCTAGCAGTATTGAAATAGGGTGACTCTCAAGGTTTTTTTTTAGAAACCTTTTGGAATTCTACTGACCCAAGGTTGGTATAATGCTTTCTTTGAAACTGCCTCTCAAAACATTTCTTTCTCGGCCTCTTTGTAAGAAATTTGAGACTTCGAGGCCAAGGCTAATGAATCATCTACTTACAATGCATGAGAAGACTGAAAACAGGATAGACTATCACTGTTTGATTGGAACTGCTTTCCTCAATGACAGACAGAAAATATATCTTGAAAACTAGGGCTTTGGTTGTCTTTATGAACTACAGCTTTACCCCCACAACCTAAACATAGAAAATTGAAGCCAGCTTCCTAAGTCTTTTACTAAGTTCAGAATCGAAGAAAAAGTCTTGTGTTCTAGTATTTGATTTGAAAACAGTTTCTGCAGTTACTACATGAAAAAAGAGCTGGCTATATAGTCAGAATAAGTACTCAATCTCCTTTATATCCTATTTTCAGTCTTTTGCTGGGGATAAAAATATTTCTTTGTGGAAAGGTCCTTAGAACACACACTACACAAAAACAAACCTCTTTATATAGTTTAAAATTTATTGAATGTCCTGTGCTCTTACAAACGTTAACATTCTTCTATATAACATTTATTGGAGAGGCACAATTCTTATTTTGAGGTGGCACAGTTAGACAGCTTTTTTTCAATGAATAATTTCTCTTTTATTAGGAAATTTAACTACAAGCTATTTTTTTCTGTAGAAAGTTGCTTAAAATTCTATCTCTAATACAAGATAAAATCCTTCTATCTCGAAATGTTCATATGCAAACTAATAGTACATGACTACTGCGTTTATACTTTTGATTATAAGCAGAGTAATTTCACAGTGGAAGTTTTTCAACAAAAAATTTTAAAATATATTCATTTCAGGGAAGAAACTGACCTAGATAAAGAATTTGCTGCTACACCTTGTTATGAGGGCATCAGTCAGGTGACCGAGAGTGTGCTTTGCCACAGAATTTCCCTGCAGGCTTCCACCAGCCAGGACCCCATCAACTAACTGCCAAACTCCTCTTAAAGACATAGACCAGGTCTAACAAGAAATGGAAAGTGGGGCAGGGGAGGTTGGTTCATAGCTTTGAAAAGCAGACTTCTGGTTATCTGGACTGGTTAGAACGCCTGCAGGAACACACTTCTGCCTTTCACTTAACGTAATCTCATCTTTTAGGTTTCAGAGTTCTGTACTTCCGACTCTTCACCTCTATGTTACAGCACTAGCATAGGGACTGAAGTCACAGAAGTGACAAGAAACCATACAGGAAAAATGAGTCCCAAGTCACTAATCTCTAGAGTTTTCTTGAACTAGACTTTCTTACCAACTAGTGAATGTTGCAATGAGAAAAAGACTGAGGTTGGAGCAGGAATCAGGTAGTGAGTGGCTAAAGCCAGTACATAGTCATGAAAGTTCCCTATCTGCCTCAAAATTTTCTGGGGGCTGAAGAATCTGCCTATAGACAAGCATCCATGATCCTTATCCCACTTAGAGAATCCACTTTTCTTTCCCAGATGCCATTTCTCTTTTATTCATTCCTGTCTTTTCTCTTAACTAGTATGCAATGTCAATCATGCTGTGTTTGAGCATCTGTAAAGTTTTCTAATTTTGAGCCACAAGCTTTGGGGGTGGGGGTCAGGACACAAGGAATAAGTTTTCAACCTGCATGGCTGCTGACGGCTGGAAGTCCACTGAACTCTGGGCACTCCATTTCCATTTCTTTTTTCAAAATTAGGTTTAGCAACTTTGTTTCTGGATAGGAAGTGAGAGCATTAGGAGAGAAGATGCAGCCTTCATGAGCACTGGAAGTTTCAAATGTTTGTGACACAAAGTAGGATTTGGGAGGTAAATAATAAATAACTCGGCATAGGACACCTCCCTCATAGTCATTAAGAGAACATCATTTCAAAGAGCAGTCATTCTGAATTCCCACGGCTTTGTCAGTGATTCCTCACAAACAAGAGAAAAGCACCTCCTAGGGCTCCCTCGCCGCTGCCAGCAAATTCCGTGTGACCATTATTTTGGACCACCGAAAGATGGGAATGAATTCATTGACTCACACGGTCATTTCAGTATGAAAAAGTGTCTTGTTTTCTAAATATTTCAAATTTAAAAATTTTCCTGGGCTACCAGCACTAGAACTTAATGAGATTCTCTTTCTCTTGTAACGTGTTACTTGTTTGATGGTGAATAATGGAATAATGGCAAGGGAGAGTTTGGAGGCATACATTTATCCATTCGTACATAGCCTTCTAGAAAAGTCTCATATGCAATAAATACAAAAAATGCAAATTTACATGACAAAAGCAGATCAGTGATTGCCTCAGGATGGCGAGGTGCAGGAGAAAGGGATTATAAAGGGGTAGAGGAAACATTTGGTGATGGATGTATTCACTATTGTGATTGTGGTAATAGTGTGGAGTATATACATATGTCAAACTATCAAATTGTACAGTTCAGATAAGGTTTATTGTATGTCAGTTATACCTCAAAAAACTTTAAAAATAAACTTGAAATGACTTAAAAACTTTCTAGCAACTACATTATCTCCTAAAGAAATAACAGGATGAGGATAACTAAGGGGAGTATGGAGTTGGTGCCTGAGACAAAAGAAATAGTAGTTTTAGCATTAGTCTCTCTTTAACAGTATTAAATAGTTGCTTACCCTATTGACTAATCTTGTTTTCTGAAAACTCAATATTCTTTTCTCTACAATTGC
This sequence comes from Cynopterus sphinx, assembly GCA_030015415.1. NCBI lineage: Eukaryota > Metazoa > Chordata > Mammalia > Chiroptera > Pteropodidae > Cynopterus > Cynopterus sphinx. The sequence goes on along the minus strand of CM057379.1, from coordinate 165,939,189 downwards.
CCTAATTTATATTTAGAAGGAAAGCATGATAGAAAATATTTGTAGGAATAAAAGCATTGTAGTTTTGTTTTTTTCTACCATTCTGGCGATATTGAGGAAATTTAATAATGTATAATTATGGGGTAATTTTTAAAACATGAACATTGAATAGTGTTAGCAGGAGGCTAAATGCATTGGCTCCAATATTGACAGATCACCCTGCCATTCAGCATAAATATTGCATATTTTATAAACAATGACACAGTACAAAAGAATAGACGTGTGTATCCTTGTTCCTCACTGTGTTAGGACCAGAAGGAAGGAGAACATAAATCAAGTCAGGTAGTTGTTTGGAAAATAAAAAGATGCATACAACTGACAGGTAACTAGCACCTGTAAGCTGTCTTAATCATGGGGCTTCCTTTAAGATGTTGGGCATGCTGGCTCATCACAGCAATTTTTAAAGAACTCTTTCTTCTTCACATCTCATTCTGGAAGAATTAAAGCTAACCCCATCTTAAACAATTTGCCATTTTCTGTAATAGCAAAGGCTGCAACAAGGTCTTAAAATTCAGTCACAAATGTATGCTCTCATGATAAGTATTAAAGTCAAGCTTAACAGAATGATCCATGCAATGTACAGTTAAAATGTACCAATTTTACAAAGAAATTAAAGCACAGAGGATCTAATCCTGGTTTGATAAGCAGTATTTATAAATTATGAGCTTAAAAAAAAAAATCCCCAAACTTAAAATCTTAGCTCCAATGACATTTTTCCTTCTTTCCCCCAAAATAATATTTCTAGAGCACAAAAGATTCATAATTGTTTAATTAGATACACTCTATATATCCTGAACATAATGGCTCCCATAGAAATAAACTAATATTTTTACACAAACTTTTTATTTACTGTGCCACATTCATAATTATACCAACTTGAGCCAAGTGGAAACATTTTTACAACTCCTGTTGTGTGAGGAGCTCTGCTCCTACTAACACTTCATTATCTAGGATGACAGAGACAAGATTAGACAAGATGAGTAATTAAAATTCACAAGGTAATAACAGAAATGTACATTAATGATTATAAACTTCTCCAGCCACAGCTGTAAAAGTAACCGGGACTAAGTAAAACAGTTTCATTAGTTTTCTCTTTTAACCCCGCCCTTCAGTGCCCCTTAGGGGCAGGGACTAGGATTGATGAGAGAAGTCACTGACAGACATGGGGCCTGAATAATGAAGAGGAGCAAAAGGTTTGGAAAATCGACAATTGGCATCTCGTTTTGAAAACCCTTTGGTTACTCTTCCCCAGGAAATACATTTGGTAGTTTTTATGCACATGTAATTGACATGTAATATTAAAAGGTATCTCAAATAAGGTTTATTTTTACAACTACTTGGAAATTATGGGTCAAAGTAATGCATGAAAAATAATAATTTAATTTTTAAAAATGATAAAATAACAGAACCTGGGAGTAAATTTGTACCCTCGGTAGCAACATACGGAAGCAAAATAATTAGTTTCTATGTGGGCTGTTGTGTGCCATTGATCTGTTCAGTCTAGCCACAACCACAGGATCATTGTCACTTATTATTGCTTTCCTTAATGACCAGCTTGGAGATGAAGGAGCTTATAAATAAATCACGGGGGAGGTATAAAAATATATTAAGTCTGCTCTATCCTAGATTGTTTTAGGGAAAAACAAATAAGGAAAGTGCCTCTGAAATAAAAAGACATATTTATTTTATCCCTTTGCTGTTTAGTCTCAAATTATGCAGCCCCCATGTTATGAAGATGAAAATTCCAACCAGAATAAGTCTCACAATTCTATAACCACCATAACAATAAACACTAAAAAAGAAATAAGGGATGAGGCACATTATAATTATTTGATGGGGAGATTTGTGAATCAGGTATTATAGGAGTATTATCTAAAATTTAATTGATCACTTGAATTGGACGTCTTAATCAGGATGCCTGAATCTCAAAAGATTCTAAATCAGATATTTAAATGTGATTTTAATTAATCTGAAATTCTTCTCAGTCTCATCTTGAAATCCTAATCAGACTTTCAGGTTCACTCTGATCAACATTCACTTACCTGATCTGTAGCTTGAACTTGCTATTTAGTAAAGGTCTTCTCTACTATTCTTTTTCTCAGTTACAACCCAAACAGTTGTTGCTTCCCTGTTGGTTCCTGAGTCCTCTCCCAGCTGCCTGACTGATGTCACATCCACTGGTAACTGACACCTCACCTTCCTACTTCTTTACTTGTAGCACCTTTACTTTACAGAATTCTTTTCTTATCTTTAGCTGAAATATTTTGAGTCTGTTCAGAGGGCTAGTAAGTACAGACCAGAACCATTTTACATGGTATTTAAAGCTTTAGCAATTGCGGGAGGACATACTTCCATGAGGAATTCAGTAAAGTTACTGTTAAATTCTAATTAAAAGTATAGGCACATGTCTCAGGATGCAAATAAAAAAATGTCAAGAAGAATAAGCAAAAAAAAAAAAGAACTGATAACAAGGGAACATTGTACTACCCTGGGGCAAAGCTACCTGTAGATTTAAAATGGAAAGTAAAGGCATCGAGAAACCTAGGGAGGATGTTGCCTAAACAGAACCCTTAGATCTGGCGATAGATGAAGGAGTTTGCTTGAGAATGAAGTTTCATTCTAAGCCAATGCATACTATAAGGCAGGGACTCAGATAAAAGGGTGAGTTTTGGGAGAACTGAGATACTGCTCCACCTAGTGGACACTTCGGAGTTTTCCCTTGTGCGCTCCGAAGTCTGGGTTTGATGGTGGATTAGCCATTTCCAGGAAAGCATGCTGAGGAGAAAGAACACTCAAACCAACACCTCATAACAAAACATAAAATGTAAGTAACCTTGTTATCAGAATTTAAAATAACACTTAAAATCTGAGGGTAAGAATCTAGAATAAAACACTAAGGATAAAATATATGTTATTTTATAATTCTTTAGAGAAATCGCTAGAGATTTTATTTTTATTTTAGTTTTTGTTTTTAGGCGAGGCAACCCTTGGTTGACCTCACCGATTACAAGGATCTTGTCATCTTACAATCCCTTATTTTTTTTTTATTTTTTACACCTGGAGCACCTTGCCTTCCCAGGTGGTCTCCCATCCAAATACTAACCAGGCTGGACCCTGTTTAGCTTCAGAGATCAGATGGGATTGGGCCTGTTCAGGGTAGCATGGCCGTAGACTAGGGAGATTTTATTTTAAACATATAGGCATTTATACAGTTATCTACGTGCAGCGACTCAGGAATACTGATGCAAGTTTCCCACAAAAGCTTCTGTATACTGGGGAAAAAAATAAATCCTTAAGTATGTAAAACACTTTTGTGCCCCTCCTTTTTTGTTAGAATGAATAGATTCCTTAGCTTAAATTTCATATCTCTGATAGTAGCAAGGTAAATCCTTAATATGCAGTCATGTATAACACAGAATCACTAATGAAAATATAAAATATAATTTGAAAAGAGCTCACTTAAACAATGCATATAAGCTACTAGCATTCTTGCTTCTGTTCCCAGGGGGAGTCCACTGGTGTCAATGGGTTGGGCATAGGCTAGAAATGCAGGTTGCGTTGTACTTCACTTAAAAATAGTGATGTTTACAGTACTCCTAAGCCGGCCCAGAAATTCCATATGCTTTTTGTTATCCCCTTCCAGGGTTTAAACACTGATGCCAAGTGTTCAAATCAAATACATATTGCCAAATAATAGGGTACACTGTGAGGTCAGGTAGAAGAGGGATGGTTTATTATCTGGATGCAGGACAGGAATTTGACGAGCAATGTGAACAGCAATCTTCCTAGTACACTGTTTCCTTCTTGCCCTTCAGATGATACAGTAAGCAATATATCAAAGTAAAGCATGTGCTGATTACTTTTTAAATCCATTTAAGTTAGACTCACAATTGTTCTGATCTCACAAAGTGAATCATGCCATGATTCAAAAGATCTGTCCTTCACATAGACCTATGAGTACACATTAAAAAAATGATTTATTTTACATCTTTGCATTTCTTAAGGCATGAACAATGGTGTACAGATGGAACAGGTTCTGAGAAGCATCACGGCTTTATTGACAAGGCCAGCACAAGTACACCACATCAGACAGACACACTCAAAGTCTGAGCTGACCGACTGTCATGGCCCGGGAGCTCCCACAATGAAGGGATGGAGCGACCAGGAAAAGGACCAAATGCACAGTTTATGTCATGTTGCTTTAAACTCTCTGGATCAGCTTTGAGCACCAGTTACAGTTTGTTTTTCTTTACAAACTCATCAGACTTTGGGTTTTATATTCTGCTCCTTTAATTCTGCTTTTCGAGGAGGGTGTGGATTTTTTTTTTTTAAGGAATATGGTTGCAGCAACACAGAAAGGATCCAAAAGTAGTTAGGGGCCTTGTCTAATGCACTTCTGAAAGTCCATTATAAAGATGAATAGAAAAGCAAATGGTCGGTGTTCAGTCGACCCAGAAACAACGCGGAGCTCTAAGAAATATAATTGTGCATAGTTATTTATTCATTCAGCGCGTGATATGTTGGCTAGCTCTACATTCCCAGGTTACCAAAGAACAGGGCTGTCTACTTTGCTAAACCCAGGGTCCCTTCGCAGCTCCCAGTAGGTGTCGTTAGAAACCCAGGCTTCTCTTTGATTGGCATCAATCACTTTCCTGTGGGGAAAACAAACAAACAAAAAAAAAAACAAAAAAAACCCATTAGACACAAATCACATCAAGGTGACCTGATCATTGGACTCTCTCTCCTGTAGATAACATATGTACAAAAAAGCAGTACTTTATAAACCAGTTAGTGTCCTATCTGCTTATCGCTGACTACTACTTTTGATCAGAAATAAACTCATTTTTACTGTTAAACATTTGAAATGGAAGTGAGTAAGGTCATGGGGAAAGGAGGTAAGGGCAAGAATAAATCACCTCCAGATAGGGCTAGAAAGTGAAGTGCCCCAAACAAAGCATGTACAAATGCTATTACTAAAGCTTTAAGCCCTGGACCCACAAAAATAGTCTCTGCTTCACTCATGGGGAAAAAATGCAACGTGGTAGCTTTAAGAACCTCTGCAGGGCCGATATCTGGAGTGCCCTTTCGACATCTAAAAGGCAAGCCTGCATTCCTCCTGGGGCAGTCATGAGATGGCAACTACAAAGGACACCAAGTTATTCTGAGCTGATCTGTCCCAGCTCTGGGAGGCAACAGATGGATCTGAAAACTGAAGTTTAATCTGTGTGATGTATACATAATCCTGCAAATAATCCTGTAATAAACACCAGAGAGGAACCAAATATAAACGGACACAAGCTCCATGTGCCAGAAAGAAAATTAAATACTAATGAAGCCAGGATGACCTCGTGGGCATTGGAGTCCCATCTCATTTGAGTGAGGAGGTGGGAATAAGTTTCTTCCATTTGAAAGGGTGGAGCTGAAAGAGAGTGTTCTGGGCAAGACCCTCCCTCCTTTTTTCTGCCCATGAAAAAAAGAGCTGAAAGGAAATTTTATTTTTATGGTTACAAACTTTGCACAAGTACAAAATTATTTTCACTGCCAAAACCAGTTACCAAAATCAGTTTAATCTGTCCACCTTTATGTTTCCTCATTTTCTTTTCATCTGGAGTTTCTCATTGCCTGTGGCAACCCTTTGCAAAACATGAACTTGTTATGGAAATAAACTGACTTACTTAAAGAATTTTGGTATATGTTCAAGGTTGTTTTCTTCCATGTATCGTCTTCGAGATCTCTGGAGTTCCTCTACTCTTTGCTTCTCTGCTGCTGCAGCTTCTAAGTTTCCTTCTTCCAAAAATCTAAGCAGAAAACAGTTAATCTTTAAACATGTTATCCTCTTTTCTAATAAACAAAATGATCTAACTTGCAAACAATTACATTCTGGTTGCTGTGAACATAATGAACAGTAGCTTTCTGATAATGTCCCCTCACCCACACCTCCTGACCATCAATTAACATACTTTCTATGTATGGGAGCCGAATTATTGCACACAGCAATATAATGGTAAAAATGAAAGGTGAGTGGTTTAGTCTTGAAGACTTTTCTGTGCTGTCTAGAGTTCTAAAACTTGAGATTTTCAGGATGACTGAGGAGTCCAGGGTTCTAACAGCATGAAGTCCAAGGCTGTGCTCCTTTTCCATGTTATCAAAAAGCATTTGTTAAGGCCCCAGAATAGATGATGGTACCTGGCTGTTCTCCATCTAGTTTTAGAACAGACTGAGGAGGAGGGAGGTTTCCCATTTTATTGGAAAAGGTAAAATTGATGAAAAAGAAAAGGAAACAGTTGGGGAAAATTACAAAAGACCACAGAAGAGACACGAATAGTCAATGAAATTCAGAAAGGGAATACTGAAATCGAATTGAGAAAGAAAAAGCTAACCCAATGGTGATTTTGCAAATATTTAAATTTCAAAATGAGAGCAAAGAACAGGGATACAATTTGACCCACACTGTGCAGGAAGCTTATTGATAAATTTGAATGTTAAACATTGAAACTGCATGTTCTAGAGAGAGAGAGGGAAGAGAACTGAACAGCAGAACACTCAATACCGGGGACATTTTGGCAGAAGACAAAGCCACAGATACACTAGAAACAGAAAATGATCTTAGATGGAATCTGCACGGCATATAAAGATTTTGGAAAAAGTAAAATTAATTTTATAGGAGTAGACACTATGAGTACGGAACTACATAGGAATAAAAGGAGAGAATCAGAAGGTATTAAAGACACTATATTTTGAGTACATCTCACACCCTGTGGGATCTAAACCATGATAGGCAAACTCCAGACTCTGATGCAAAACATTTCTAGGTGTCGCTGTAACTTATTCTCCTATTCTTCTGTTTAAAAAACACTCCATGCTATAGTGTAATAGCAGTAAAAAAGTATAAATGTTGGGTGAGGAGTGAGTCTATATTTAGTGGAGATAGAATTTATGAATTTGCAGACCTTGGTAAATTTAGGATTGATGGGGGAAACCTTTTGTTAAAAAACATCTGTGTTGTCTTCCGTGAAGTACTTTTTAGTGAGTTAACCTGTTATGGCTGATGTTTTACCTAGGGCAGAAAATTCACAAATACTGCTGAGTACCTATGGGAATGAATAAATAAATAATGGTGGTGAAATAAGTCTCGATGACATGTATAGTGACACCTGTAGTGATGCCATGATCTAGTGTCCATTTTAAATACCATTGCCAAGCTCACCTCTGATCTGGCCGGAATCGGGCGTCTGTCGGTGGAAGAAGATCTTTGAGCACAGGATCTAACTCATTGAGCTCAATGGCAAACCTTGTGAAACCGTAGTAGAGCTCATAGTTGGTAGGCATGGAACCTGGAATCAGGCCGACAAACCACAGTGAGAGGCAGAAGTTTAAGGAACTTAACCGATAGAATGTATAGTTAATAAAATCCAGCCTTCAGAATAAAACTTTGCACATAGAATAGTCTTCACTGACTAAATTACGCTATAATTTTCCCCTCAAATATTCAGTTGGGTAACTAAATGCCAGGGTGATTAGCTATTACCATTAAGATTCCATCAGAAACACAAAAAGATGCTGATCTAAATTAGTATTTATTGGCACCTTTAACTAAACTCAAAAGTAGGATCTCTGCATGCTTTGCTCATCGATATATTCCTAGTTCCAAGAGAAAAGCCTGATGCATAGTCGGTACTCAGTAAATAACTGCAGAATGAATTAACTAACCACTCTACCAGCAGGAAGTTTAAATACGCACCGAGGTCTCTTAGGAAACCGACGACTAATTTTAAAGTTAGAACTTAACTGACAAAATTCTCATGAAAATAAATGTCATGTGGAGGCTTGTTCCATTTGCACTTGATATTAAATTATATGCTAGTGTATTACCAGAACTCTCTTGATGTTTTATTAAATGTCAACACATTGCAGCTTTTTGCTGATCGAGTGAAAAGATCACTTATTCTGGTAAATCATTGAATTTGTGGATTACAGATGTTTGCGGGCTTTCTTTTGTTCTATAGAGACAGAATAAATAACATGAGTAAGAACTTGAACTTGTTGATTTCAATTATCTAAACTCTAATAAATATGCCTAGCTTTTGAAATGTAGGCATTACATTTAGAGTGATTTTACATAAAGCCTAATCTTGGACCACTTATCAAATTTTATAACTCCTTATTATCAAATATGGGGACTTATATTAACTTAGATGTTAAGTATAAATATAACTACAATTGGTTTAGCATCTAGGTTTTTAATCTCATTAGGATGATCTGACATTTCCTACCTTTTGTCACTCATGGTGTCCTCCTTAGACAAGAAACAATGCGGGTCTCACCTGGTCTCCAGATGCACTTTGCAGAAGGGGCCACTCCGCAGTAGAGCCCTTCATGCCACTTCCCAAACAGCCGGTGGACCGCCTTCCCCTCCTGATCCATCACGACCCCCTGGACTTCATTCACGTTAGAATTCCAATAATTCACCTGGGAAAACCAACCCCTGATTAAAACACCCAATCTCTTTAATAACACCAATCCCTGTAACTTCCCTACAGTAAATTTTCTTAACCTTGAAATTTCTCATGCAAACCATTTCCAGAAATCTATCTCAAAATGTTTTATAGGGAAGGGTGTTTTTCTAGGTGTTAGTTAGCTTAACTTTTAAGAAAGAGATAATTTCTATTCCATGCCGTAGCATGGCAGTATCTCACAGAAAAGGCTCAGTTTCTGTCACAACTGAATATTAATTTATAAGTTTAGTAATTGCTTCCTCAGGTCACCTGTCCTGAATTTTCCCTTTGCTCGTTGATTTTAATAACTTTCAGTTGGCAGTGCTAAAGAAGTAGTTTGTGAAATATTTTTCACAGTAACTGTAAATGGCTAAGTTTTATCATGAGGACCCTCCTCTGGCACTCTTCCAGCCATCCAAGGGATAAGAAGTCTGTGGAAATCTACCCCATGGATCCCATGGCCCCTGTTATAGATCAGGCCCCAGAATGCAGGACCTTACAATTCCCTGTCCACATAGCTCTAATGTTATTCCACAGCCTGCACAGGCTTTTTCTTTGGATTCATCCACCCAAGGACAGACCACCCACCAGTGCATGTACCTTTAGGCCTGAGGGGTGCCCAAGGGTGGCTATTTAAAGGGGTAGGAATAGAGCTTGGATGTGTGGGCCGGACTGCTTACATATGTGTGTGAGGCAGCTTGCAGTGCAGGACAGAGCTTGGAGTGGGAAAGAGAGTGGGGAATGCCTTGGGCCAGGGCTGGCTCTCCTATACCGCTAGCTTTCCAGCTTGAATTCTGGAGTGTCCAACCTGGCCTTGCAGACTTTATTATAGAATATGTATTTGTCAAGGTGAAAAAAAATACAACATTTTATTTGACAATAATTTGTAGGCTTGATTTACATATGTCAAATATTTACACATATGGTAGAGGGACTTTCATTTGTACTCTTGCCCTGAGCTCTGCATATATTAGGGGCAGGCCTAAATCAAAGTCTTTCATCGCCTCCAAAACTAAGTGCATACATTTACTGTCACCACTCAGTCAAATAATGACCCTGCTCATTTCTGAGCCACCTAATGAATTTATAAGAAAAAAAGGAAAAAAAAAGAAAAACGTCTCAAGCTAAAATAGAGATATTCTATTAAAACAAACACGACCTTCCAATACGGCTTAAAAGGATTTAACTAAGAAGAGCAAATTCTGAGTTTTAAGAAACTCCAATATGCTACCTATTTTTACCATATTAGAATGGGATCAGGAGGAGATAAAGTAAAGAGGGTGGGTGGAGCTTCTATACCACGCAAATTCTGTAGCACCCCTAAACAAACGTGTGCGCCACGCTGGGGAAGAGAGACCAGCAGAAATGGTGCTCTTGAGGCACTTCTATCCTAGACATCTTCTCTGGTTAATAATGGTAAGGCTTTTTCTTGAACTGTTTGAATTCTAATAGTGGCAGATTTGGATAAGTTTATAGTGACTGGAAGTTATCATTTATAATCATCCTCAGAAAAAGACCACTGCATAATAATTAGTTCTCGAAAATAGATCACTTGAATATGTTGTAATCAAGCAAAAATAGAAATAGGAATATAAACCAGAAGACTTGTTATAGGCAAGAATAGAAACAGAAATAGAAACCAGAAAATTGGCTATAGGCAAGAAGTGTTTTCTATAATTTTTACTTGATGAACTACTGACTGGTTGCTTAAAAAGAAAATTGTTCAAATTTCTTTTTCTATTTTGAGATGCTGCCTTTTTTGACCTCCACATGTTCAGAAGCCTGCATGCCTTGAGTAACAACAGTTGGTTCTGCTTTCTTACTTAAAATGTCTGTAAGGATCAAAAATACAGGGCAGATTCACTGAGGCTGTTTAAAGTAATTGTTTTATTTCTTCCTTAGAAAGCATGTTGTGCTTTTTTTTCCTTACTGTTATAAGATATTAATTACCTTGACAAATGTGAGTTTGCAAATGCAAACACTGCTTTTGGTATTTCTAATGGTTACTTCTCCATAATGCTCTATCCATCTCCTCCCACTGAGAATGTTGTGTATGCATGTAGTGACTTTGTTCCAAACGTAGAAATCTCCATACCTAGTAAGGATACAACATTAATGAAAAACAATGAGAGTCACACACATATATTAGTATTTCCACTAGTAAGAGTATTCTTTGTCCAAAGCTTCCTTTCATTTTCCTCTCATTCTTTGTTGAAAGTTTCTGTATAATCAAGGATATTTATGACACAATTCATTCATGTAATAATCAAGTCAGTGCATTTTATGGGCCAGGTGCTAAAGCTACCAAGTTAAATAGGGCCTATTTCTCTTGGAGCCAACAGTATAGCAGGGGTAGATGGACATGTCAACAAATACTTATAAGATATGAGAACATGGAAGGGGGTGTCCTTAGTCTTCAGATCTTCCTGAAATGTGGGGTAAATATCAAGGAAGACTTGCTAGAGGGGGCTGGGGAAAGCATCATAGGATAGAAGAGCACGGCACATCTGGGGACCTACAAGTGGTGAGCGAGTGCGGATGCTATCAGTGAGTGGCTGTGGCAGGAGGCAAGGAAAAGGTCTGATGGGGCAGAGCCGGAAAGGCCTTCAAGACACACCAACGAATCTAGATATACCCTGCAGGCAATGGGTCATCCTGGAAGGGTCTGAGAGAAAAGAGAGGCAGATAGGGCATACAGTCAAGAAAGATAACTCTGAAGACATTGTTTCACACTCTGCATTAAGACCAAAAATGTGAGTAGTTCCTTGGAAAAAGACTGACAAGCATAACTAAGATGGCACATATCTAATGTAAATTCCAGGGAGTAAGGTTACAGATTTTCTGTCAATGAACAAGATGTCATAGCTTGAAATCATATTGCTTTCTCAATCTCTCTAAATATATATATTTAAATAAAATGTTACTTCAAAATAAAATAAAATGCTACTAAGTTTCAAAAAATATTATGAGTTGGTATGATGCAGGCACTATGTACACCTGAGAAAACTTTCATCCTCATGAGTTTGAAAATATTAAAAGTTTATTTTGTGGTCCTGGGAATTTCTTCCCTTCCCCATCTTCCTCAATATCCAATCCATCAGTAAATCCTATCATTCAAACAGACAAAAACCAAACCAAACCAACCAACTGAAGCCAGAAACAAAACCAATCAAGCCTTTGGCCTCAATGAAAACTTCAAGCAATATAAAAAGATTTATTGGCTATATCTACTAGAAATGACTATAAAAGGATTCCATCACTCTTCCTTAATAAAATAACATAGAAATTAAAATTAGCTAGGACCTAAGATGAACTCAAAAGTGAAAAATTATATAGAAAAGAAATGGTTAAAAAGAGACTCATATAAAATGCAAACTAACACAGTGTCTGGGACAGGTAGGTACCTGGTGTCGACTGATGAATAGAGAATATGAAGACATAAACAGGAAGCTTTAATACACATGCTAAAGTTCTCATTTATTTTTGTGGGAGAACATTCTCCAAACTTTGGTGAAGTTAACAGACACTTTGGCTGAACAGGGACATGGACCCTTGGTACCATCTAGAGTTTCAAACACCTATTTCCAATTTAGGAATGCAGATAAGAGACCAAAATGATGACGAGAGCCACCTACTTTGGAAGCACGACATTCAGTGTTCCAACAGGCAGGATTTCCATTGACTTCCCCCAGAACTTGTTTTTCCATCTGATATCTAAACAACATAAGCAGAGCATAAGAAATATATACTTCATATTTTATAGAATAATGACTGACTTAGTTTATAAAAACTAACTTTTGTATTATACTTTACATTTTACAAAAGAACCTTTGTAATCATAACTAATTCTATATTGTTGACTTAAAATGACAAGTGCCTAAGGATGGCCCAAGGTGAAAAGATTGTGAACCAAAAAAAAAAAAATCTATTATCAATTTTTCCATAATATATGCTCCATATTTATTTTCAACTAATAAACTAGGAAAAGCCTGGAATAATGTATGTGTACATATTCACACACACATATACTACACTAGGTTTTAATGTGTGCATAAATATTGTTATAAGTTTTAACTATATGGTGGAAACAGTTTATGCATATACAGTGAGGTGTATAGGAAAAATAAAGGCAGTATGACAATTCCACTGATTTATATACACATTTATTTGAAGAGTTATATGATTTGGGAGAATGGTACAAAATAAAACCTCTAAATACAGATAGGTAAGATTTATGAGAAAGTGGTATTAACTCAATGAACATGTTCCTACACTGGTTAAGGTTTGGCCAAGGGCCCAGCACTTTATCTCACACAATAGCTTTATGTTTTACTTGTGGTTATTACCTGTGCCTTCATAATAACCACCTGGCCTCATTTTGATGAACTTAGTGCTGTTTCCATAATATTTCTGACTTTGTTATGACCAAGAAATGATTTATTTTCTTATTTCGCAATAAAGTGCAGTAACAGATCTCTTTCATTCTGTCTGTTTCCAGGTTGAAGAAATGCATATGAGAAGTATCACTCTGTGAGCAAATAAAGTACCCTTCCAAACATGAAGAAACTATTTATATTTAATAGTCAAATTTACATATATCACCCTTCTAAATAGATTTCAAAACATTTTATTTTAGGCAAGTTTCTAACATTCTGACTGGACAATGGGCATTAGATTAAAGAGGCTGCAAACCCCTGAGCTTCGGTGAATTAAAGACCAGAAATCACCACAATGTTTACACATCTAGACTGTAACCAAAGATGATGTGCCACAGAGCCTCCCTTCAGGATTAAGATCTCTTTGCACACCCTCAGGAAGCAAGAAGGCAGCATATATATCCTCTGTTATAGGTAGACAATGAGTCAAAGTGACAGCCCCAAACTGGCACAATGAGCATGGAGCTCTGCTGTCCCTTTGGGCTTTGCTTCCTAGGTAAACATGCTCACATCCTAGATAACATGCTTTAAATCAGAAAATCTAATTCCTCAAACTGAACTCTGCACCAATTACATTCTCCAAGTCCCAAAGGCAGACATCTAAACCGGGTACAGTGAACCTATGGAAACTAGAAACTGTTTCTTAGGCACATCAACTGGACTTTTTAAGTTGTAACTGAAAAACAAACCTTGCCAAAACACAAAATTCTTGGATTCACAGTGACAGGCAGAAATGGGTGGATGATGGCTAACCTGGTAATGAAAAACAAAACAGAACGCAATTATAACAGTGTTAAAATTTCCATAAACAATAATTTTTTTTGCAACATATACTGGCTACCCCTAAATGAAAGCTACTCAACTATCCATCTCTAATAGTGAATTATTCTCAAACTGTTGAAGTAAATTACTCTTGAGACTTCATGCTCATAAACAAAGAACTTGAATAGATTTATTTAGAGGGGCCGTTACATAGGTAAAGTAAATGAGTTTTTTGTTAACCGGTAGAATGACTGACCCCAAACAGGTTTATCAGAAAGCTATTTTCATCATCAGACTGCCCGCCCATGTACAGAGAAGCCTCAGTGAGTCCAGTGGGACTTACCTGTTCTGAGAAAAAGCGGAATCCCTTGTCCTCTCTAATGCATTCATAAGTCTCTCCAAGGACAGGGTTGAATGGCTTACTTCCTGCTCTGAAATAGGTGGAGCAATATCCTGAAACTGCAAATGCAGCAATAAGAACCTGTTAAAACATTTAAGAAAGGAAAATAATATAGGAGAGACTACTTCCAGGACTGTTAGTCCCTCATTCCTCTAGATTTTACAAACCCTCGTCAATGGGTGCTGATTGGACGGCATGTGCATTTTCTGCTATTTGCACAGACTTTTCATAAACTCATGGAGGGGGGAAAGGTAAGCGAAAATGAGGTTAAACTCTTCACATAGGAACCAACAGGCAACTGAGGCCAAGTACTTTTCATTCGCCTGTCACCCCATTTCCTGAGCATCAGAAAGTTCAACATTTCCAAAATTCAGTTTATAGATTATGCCATTTACACAATCTTAGCTCCATGTGCAGAAGTGTTAAGGCTGCTGATGTTTTTCAGAGGGCAGGTCAAGGTTTCCACAGTCATGTGGAATAGAGGCCAACGCAAAGTGCACACAGGAGGTTACATTCTCAGACTTAAGTGCCTGATCAAGTGGGCTCTTTTGGCATTCAGGACAAACTGATAAGTCAAGACTAGGCATACCTTCAACCTGCAAGGAGAGTGATACCTTTACATCTTAACTTCAGAAACACTCTGAACCAAGCATAAGTCACGAAGTGTGTATCTTCCAGGAGAATTTCTTACCTATGCAGTGAGAATGTCATGCAACAACAAATATGCCAGCATAATGAGTTTTGCCTAAGCCTAGACCTAGGGTTGACCAATCCCACAGAGTACAGCTCTGTTATTTATTTATTACCATGCGCTCATAAGGATCATCGGTTTCTGAAGCCTTGTCCAGAAGCTCACTGTATTCCATTTCCTCGCAGAGATGCTGCAGAGTGTTGAGTGGCTCGTTTAGCTCCACAGGCATAGAGACTTTGGAGAGGTCTTTACCAATGTTGTTTCTCAAGATATTCCACAGGTTAATGTTACTGGTGTCAGGACAGGGAGCTGGCAGGCGTGTCCGACGTCCATTTCGGAAGGCCCCCCCTGTAAGCTCCCCATTCAAGACTGAAAGAGGGAGAAAGACGAGCCTCACAATGAGAAATATTTTGCTTTTCTGATTTCATAAACCCGGGGAGGAAAATGGCCATCTCAAATAATTCTGACTGAGATTCATTTCTTAAGCCTTCATTATCCTGTCTCAAGGGCGAATGAAATTATTTCAATACAAGGTTGCTCATGAGTGCACAAAACATTATATAGTTTTTTTCAGAGTGTTAAATAACTAAAATATTATTTGAGAAAAAACAAGTCAAATTTAAAAATAAGAAGGACTGAAACTTTTGGCTCAAGCAAGAAGTAAAACTTTTTCACTTAGCCATTTACCTAACAGATTTTTCAACCATTTGCCTCAACAGATTATACAAATAAAAAACCTACTGAACAGTCAGCTGTAAAAGGAACAATTAGTGAGGGGACAAAATGATTGTTCATTGAAACACCAGCATTGTGATTGGGAATGTAGATAGAACAATGTGGATGCTCAAAGGGTGCATACTTTGCCGAGAAATGTTGTCTGCAACACTGGTGTTGTCTTCAGATATGTTATCACTCACATCACTGATGTAAGACTCATCGTCTGAAGCC
This sequence comes from Cynopterus sphinx, assembly GCA_030015415.1. NCBI lineage: Eukaryota > Metazoa > Chordata > Mammalia > Chiroptera > Pteropodidae > Cynopterus > Cynopterus sphinx. The sequence goes on along the minus strand of CM057379.1, from coordinate 165,923,418 downwards.
TAACGAAGGAAAGAACATAGAAAGAATGAGAATTCTTGAAAGTTCAGTCTTGAAAGTTCAGAAAATCAAATGATTAAATATAACAGGATGTTGCCCAAATGAGAAGCAGAGGTCATAGTGGGAACTATGCATTGTTCAATGCATGAGGATCTTCCCTGTGCCAAAATATAAGATTGGTTGAGAGCAGCCCTTGTCTGTAAGTAGCTCCCTGTCTTAGCTGGGGTGGGAGGCTGGGGAGGCCAGTACATAACCAGAAATAGTTCAGTACAACGTAGTAAGAATGTACAAAATAGGAGGCCCTATGACTCCCCTAGAGGAGTCAGGAGAGCCTTCTCAGAGGACATAATATTTAAACCAGTGTTGAAAAAAGTTGTTAGAAGAGGGAAAAGCACATGAAGAAAGGGGAATGTGCAAAGGTGAGGATCACAAGAGAAATACTTAATCTAGGAATGCTAAAAAGTTGAGTGGCTGTGACAGAGGGTGGGGGGAACAAGAAGAGGGTCCAAGTATGAGAGCTTTTCATGTCAAGATAAAGATTCTCATATAATTTTATGAGTTCTTAAATGTAAAAGGAAGATAGAGTCATAGTTAGTTCCTGAAAGATACTTGGCAACTTTCTGCAGGGAGGCCAGGTTATGGGATGTTGCATAGATCCAGGTGAGAAACACTGCCAGTTTAGATTTAAGAAGGCCACAATAAGGATCTGGAGACAAAGCTGCTTTGAGAGCCACGTTTTAAGTATAATGAACAAAATTTGGCAAATTATTTGGGGTGAGGAAAGAAGACAGAAACAGGAAGAAATCAAAAATTAAGCCACTCTCTACATGAGAAAAACATGAAACTAAAATAAACCCAAAATTTGCATGAGAACAAAATTAAGGGGCAACATATATACTCAGGTGAGTTAGAAACGAAGCAGATAATAATACAGAGGAGCACTGGGAGAGCCATTCAGAGGAACGTGAAAACTAATGTCTCTACTCCAGGCAAGAGAGCTGTTGGTATTTATTTAACTTCTTCAAAATGAAAATAAAGCTATATTTTTTCTGCACATAAAAACTAAACATTCTTATTGTAAAAAATTAGAAATTACATGAGGGTCAACAGATTATATGAAAACCACCCATAATTTCATCAGCTAAATAAAACCACTTTGGACATTTGGTGGGTATTACCCCCAATTTCAAAATGCCTATACAAACATTGATACATCCATCTTTAGATACTAAAAACGGGAATTAATTATATATTATTTTATAGTGCTCAATATATTTCCATTCTAATAAATATAGCTCTTCATCTTTATTTGGAATAACATTTCATAAGACAGTTATAATGCAAGGAATTTAACCAATTTTTTATTAATATAGACAATACTTAGACAAACATCGTTTTTAATATATTTCTATGAATCCATCTGGCAATTTCATTATTCCTAGAAGTAAAATTGCTAGGTCAGATGGGTCACTTCAAGGCTTTCGTCCCACGTTGCCAAAATGCTCTCCTGAAAGACTGTATTCATTTGTTCTTACTGGCAGTATATGAGAGCGTCTGCCTCTCCACACCCACTTCAACACTATACTTATCAACCTTTTTAGCATCTATCTACCTATTATCTCTTTTTAAAGTTTGAATTCCATCTTTTATCAATTTTTCTAATGTTTCACATATTTTTCAGTTTATCATATAGGTTACATTTTTTTTCTTAGTTTCCATGCAGAGTTCAGTTCTTTCCAGTATGGGTTGTAGGAGAGAGTCACTCTACTTGCTTCAGCAAGGGACATGGAGTGTCTTTAGCAAAACAGTAACTCCAGGAATCACTCTTTTCACTGGAAGATCCAGAAGAATGAAGGTTGCAAGAGGCTGCAGCTGAGAGCAGAGATCAGTGTAAAGGGTCTTTGTATGATAGCTAAGGAGTTTAGGTTGTTATCCTAAACACACTGGGGAACAGGAACATGATCAGATTTGCGTTTTAGAAAGATTAATCAGGCTTCCCAGTGGAAAATGGATTAGAAAGGGCAAAAAGGGAAGCAGGACAACTAGTTATGGAGATTGATAGGGTAACCTAAGTGGGAAAATGATGGATGATTGCATTGGAGTAGTGGCTGTGATGCTATATGAAAATATGGATCTGAGAGTATCTAGGTAACAGAAGTTACAGAACCTGATGATGGGTGGTGGTGGTAGGCAGAGGAGTAAAGGAAAATACCCAGGTATTTGATGTGAACACCTGGGTAGAGAGTATTTAGATAAGCCTTATGAGAAGTATGGATAGGTTTGTTTTTTTCCTTGGTGTGTGTGTGTGTGTGTGTGTAAGGGGTTTGTTGATCAATCTGTTTTTGGACATGCTGAATTAGAGGTTCTGTAGAGCGCCCATGTGGCAATGTCTCATAGGCAGCTGGTTAAGTGGATCCTGAGCCAACTCTCACGTTCACTTGAGACTTCAATATCCAAGTGCTAGCCAGATAACTCCATTGAGAAATCTGATAAACACATGATGTCTCAAAGTGAACATAGCATCTCCATGCCCCTTTGCCCTCTATTTCCTTGTCTCTCCCTCTGCCATTAGGCTCTCTCTTCCCCTGGGGGTGTCACCACCCTCTTGCTTGGACTTGGACAACAACCTGCTTCATGTCCTCTTCACTTCTGTATTGCCAGTGTCTGGTGTAAGTGGCAATTGGGCTGTGCCCTCAGAACTTGGAAACAGAGAAATAAGGTTGCTTTCTGAGAAATAAGTTATAGTCATCAGATGATGGGTCAGAGCCCAGATAGAGTCAGGTTTGACGGTAACCTGATTGAAGAAGGAGAAGGACTGGTCAGCAATGGGAGCTCAGAATAGGGAGCCAGAAAATAAAATGCTGGTAGCATGTCTCCAGCATGATAGTCCCTGTGAGACTGGCTCACAGACACAAATACCCCATCCATTTGGCAGGGTATCCCTCTAACAAAGATGAAAGATTGGAGCTATTAGATCCTGGCCTCCTGGCCTTAAGTTCACTCAACTCACTTCTCCTGCTCCCATTCCTTCCTTGCTCACCAAACAACCTCCTGACTACAATTAGGCTTCCCACAAAGAATGTGTCTGCAGGGAAAAAGGCACTAATCAGCAAGCATGATTATTTTGTCTATCTGATAGCATCAATTATCATTACAGATAATGAAACTAGTACTCCGGCTTGCGAACAGGATTTTCTGTGAATCTATTAATGAATGACTAGGGATCTCAGAGGCAGGTGCACGGCTTTGTGTGGTAACAAATTTAGTACCTAATACAAGTATTTAATTTTACCTTTCTTCCATTATAAAAGTGATATGTGTGTTCATTATTTCTCTTTTCCACTTATGTTTTTGTTTCTAAAATCACTCATAATTCCAAATATCCACAAATAACTACTACTAATTGTCATGATGTTTCCTTCCAATCTATTTTCTATGCAAATGAAAATAACATTTAGCAATGATTGTTTCCTTTTTGTAACAATGCAGTACAGATTTGCAATATCAGATGACAAAATTCCTATTCAACTGTGTGGGTAAGTGTTTTGGCTGCTTCTCCCTGGGGGGAAAAAAGCATACTTGACAAAATTTCAGTAAAAAAAATAAATTTCTGAAACTTGAACAAAGAAGAGGGTCCCTGTTACCAAGACCTTGCCAAGATTCATAAACATGAAAAGTAATCCAATAAAGCTTTTGTGATAGGCAGTGGTAACCCCCAAAACTATAATTACCTAACTAGATATGCTAGACATTATTCTTCTAAGCTCAAGCACACATCTCTAGCAAAGATGTGTGTATATGTGTCTATGATGTACAGATAAGCATATATATAATGTACACACACATAGGTATTTGTGTGCACACACATGTGCAAGCACAAATGATGATTTTCAAATCCTCTTACTCTTTCTCCATAACTTTACTTTCTTTAATCCAAACTCAGTCAGAAGCAGTTGTGGTTGATGCCTCAAGGAACCTTACCTCATTCTCTGACGAGCTTGCAGAGAGGAGCACTTCTTGGGCATCGAAGAACTCAGAAACAGACTCTGACATGGAGAGGCGGCTCTCATTGGCTACTTGCTGTGACAGGGGGAGACTGACATGAATTTGCTCACCAGCCTACAGGACAGAGAAGCATATGGTGTAATCATTATTGGTGCAAAGAATAGCTATTTGTTCAAATTAGATCATGCTGTACTAGCCAGATTTCTAGAGAAATTCACACCATATGTTAAAAGATTTGTGACCACAAGTAATTTCCACTTGTAACTCAGTAAATGACCACTGCATAAATTTCCTTCCAATATGTCTACGGAATCTTAAAAGCAGAGCTGAAAGGTTCTGGAACTATGGCTTGATTTTGAATTTATGCTTAATTAATAGTAACTGGAATTTAACAAGTTGAGTCTCCATCAATGCCATGAATTGATTGTGGAGACAAGTTCATTCTCATATACTTAGGTCTGTCATTGCTAGCCACATTCTAACCAGTATCCTAAACCTAAAGAAGTACTTGTAGAAACCACTACGGATAGTATAAGAAAACAACTTACCAGACTTATTTTTGAGAAGAAATATATGTCATTTTTATGAATTTTAGCTAATGAAACATGTGACTAGAGTATTAAACCTTATTTCAATCTGTATTTTTATTCAGTAAGCAATAACTACTGTTCTCAAGGAAGCTATTTAAGTTTCAGTAAGAAAAATATGTAAGAGAACTTATATACACATATTCTAGCACACATTTTAGGTTGAAACAAGATTCAAACCAAGATTGTTAACTAATCTGTGAATGACAAAGTTTTAGAAATACTTCCAGACTCCAGGCAATTGAGTGAGCATAAGTGTCATCAGAGATCATGGGACCCATGGAAATGTATGAACATACAAGTGGACAACTTAAAGAAAGGCTGCCTTAGGATGGTAATTATAAGCAATTAGATGGTAGAACCCTTGTACCTATAGATTTCTATTAAAACATATGTTTTTGGTGCAAATATAACTATAATAGTAGCTAAAACTCTCATCTTGTTCACGTATTACTGTATCTAAAGTTCTGATATAACTGTTGGAAAGTATAAATTCTCATGGTTATAATACAATAATTTTATAAAGGGTTATAAAAAGAATTACACACTTTAGTCCAAATACTGAATGTTCCTCTATCGACTCTTACCATTTCTTCAAAATTCTTCTGAAGAATGGAATAATAACACCTACTTAAGAGGGTTGTTGAGTGTCAAATGAGATACCACATGTAAAGGTGTTAGCATAATGCCTAGCACATAATAAGCATTCACTAGACACATGTTAGCTATTAATTATTATCATCATTATCATCATCAGTAGTAGCTGTAGCAGCACCATTAATATTATCTTAGAAAGGTCAGGTGACTCCTTAGATATGACTTTTAAAATAAACCTTAGGAAAACTTTATTTAGTCCCTTTTTGGCTAAAAATGTTTTATTTTCCCCCAACATTTCGCAGGCCATCTCATGATAATGAACATTTCAAATGAAGACTGACATAGACACAGAAAATTCATAGGCTGGAGTATATATAAACTAAATATTCAGTGCCATCAGGTGAACACAGTAATAGACAAAAATAGACACTGGTTATCAAGAATAAGTGATATCAAGCTCATGTACATTCTTTATTTCAAAGAACACGGTACTGTCAGCAACACAAATATTTATTCAGGGAAAGAACTGCATAAAAATAAACAAAACTATGTAGTAGATTTAGATGTTATAAAATGAAAACTCTACATCTATTAAAAATGAATCTTACCTCATCAGGGCTAGGAATAATATTTACACTGACAACCTGATCACAAATAATAGATTCTGAATGTATTCTGCTCAACCGACTCCTCAGTTCAGCATTCTGGTTGAGTGCCTTAAAATAACAAAAAACACACATGTAATTTCAAATTAATAAGTGAGCATAAAAAAGAGCAAGCACACAGGTACCTTCTAGACAACAAACACTATAATGTTCTTAGTTGTAACTTATGGTTCCACATACATAAGACAGACCAGAAAAAAAATGGCTCAGAATTAAGGTATTCATTTTTATATAATGTAAGACTATTACTTGGTACGTTAGTGGGTTGAAAGAGTTCATGGAGTTCATAAAAATGATTTATGAAATTTTCTTTCCCTTAGAGTCAGGCCCAATTTATCCGAACCCTGTCTACCACCACATATGTATTACGTTTTACACCTTGGGATAAACACTATTAATTCTTCCAATTTATTGTTCTATTTTCCAAAGTTTGGGGGTCATCTTAAAGCCAGATAGTTATCTTAAAAGTAATTTGGAAATGAGATGAACAATAAACTGGCTTTATCTTTTATAAAATTATATTTTAGTTTTGTAAAATAAAATAGCTGTCTTTTCATTTTCCAGGAGCACAGAATTAATACATAAGACAGTACAGCAGAACTAACTCAAGTACAGACCAAAAGATGCCTTCGCTGAACAACATAGACATTGACATGCATAATGAAGGACATAACACAGAAAGGAAGCTAACTCGAAGTTATCTGCATCACATTACTTTCAGCATCAGTAGAACAACACCTGCTAGAACACAGTTAAGTTTGCATGGCAAGAAGAAAACAACTTTACATAGCATGGCTCCCCACAGGGGCCCTGTGGACAAAGGCACACACATTACACTGATGCACGGGAATGTGTTCCACATACATAAGACAGATATAGCTTCTGGAGCTAGAACAAGTCTCAAGTAAAATACCTTTGTGAGGACTTTCACAAAGGCCTACTGAAAACCTGGACAGCTCCTTTCCATTAAAATTGGCATTTAGAAGATGGAAATTAATGTTCTAGAGTGGAAGATAAACTTCAGGACTTAACTGAAGACAAATGGCATGACATCTGCACCAGGGAAGAAGCATTTTGCTTTTCTTTACATAGAGTAAATGAATACAATAAAACAACACACACACAAACATTATATAGTAATTATAACCCTGTACTTATTAAAACACCCAAGATAAATCACAAAGTGGCTAAATTTCACACCTATATAGTGCAGAGCACAGTCCTTGAGCATGGGGGCATAGAATAGCCTCTCCTCTCTCTCTTCAACCCAGCTTCTGCTTTTTGAAGAGAAAATTGATCACTTGCAGCTTTTGGCTTTTGTTTAAAGTCCTTAGAACCAGTTTATAATATGTGTGTAAAATATGACACACTCAATCTGGTGAGCTGTCAAGTATTGACGAATTAAAGGTGGATACAGATCCTACAGTCATTACATTTGCAGAGAGAAGGAAATATGTGTTCAGGTTTAGTAAATAAATAAACAATGTGCTTCAAAAGAAGAGTCCTAATATCTTTATAGTCTGCAAAAGTGCTCTGGATCACTTTTCCTGGGGCAAAATCTCAAATACTTGAAATTTAAAAAACAAAAACAAAACAACAACAACAACAAAAAACTGCATTACTCCTATCCTTTGTGACTACAACATATATGTTTATTTGTCCTTTCATTATTTCTCTGTCCATAAGTATATACTAAAATTTATCTTAGTTATTGGAATATTTGGAATCAATGTACTTTTGCTATCTCGGAAGTGAGAGACCTCATGGTAGTTTTTAATTGCAGAATCACAATCTTGACCTCAGGGTTTCATACAAACCTTAACTAATGGTTCCTCCAAAGAGACAGCATGCTCTGTTGCCACTGGAATAGAGTTAATGAAACAATCCCCCAAAAATTCAAGGGCAAGATTAAGTAATGATTTTCCTCAGGGTAAAAATTTTAAATACAGGCTTGCAATTTATAAGGAAAGTTGTAAATTTGTTTGTTCTGGATATTTTAAAAAGTTAAATTCTCATTTAAGGTCTCATCTCATCCAACAGTCATTGAATGTGATCCCGCCTATAGGTGTGTGTGTGTGAAGGTACACAGGTAACCTCCAGCCATTCATATCGATATGGAGTATGCTAAAATTTTTAAAGGAACATTTTATTAATATATATGCAGTGGTAGAAAAAAAGTTATTATATAACACACACACACACACACACACACACACACACACACACACACACACACAGTATGGCAATACTGTTTCAATTCTGACAATCCCAATGGTAGAAAGTGTAAGCGTACAACTGAGCATGCAACAGCCTGTTTTTGTGCATTTCTCCTGGTGGCTCCTCCTTTTGCCTTGATCATATGGACTGTTTTCGCAGTTTGCTACAACCAAGTGCCATGAATGACCTTTGTGGTGTAGCACTCTCAGGTAGTGCTCAGGACCACATTTACTATTGCCCTTCCTGAAAGTCAATTATTTTCTCTGTAGTGATATCATGGAAGCCTTGGGAACACTGAGGAGTAGAAGTATTTTTAGTGAAATGATGCTAATAGTGATAATTAGCATAGAATAGCCCTGATAATGGCAAAAAGGATGTATGGAATGTGCCCATGGGCATGAAGAATGACAAAGCAAGGAAAAAGGAGGCAGATCACCAGCCACTCACGCCAGCCAATAAGCAAGAAAAGCTACGGAGAGTTGTCAGTAATAGCACTGGTCTTTTAGTGACATCTAGTACCAAAGGCCTAACAGGGAGGCTTAGGAACGCCACCTAGATTCTTCACCAGGCAGGTTTTCTGCTTATTCTCACTACTTGCTTTTGTTGGTGAGGCTGGAAGGCACCAAAAACTGCACAAGGCATGCTTGTTTCCCCAGTGCCTCATGTCTCTCATATACATTCAAGTCTAAAATTCGAGAAACAGACAATTCTTTCCCAATTTATAAAAGAAGTTATCATCTTGAAGATCTAAGGCAGAATCGATTACCCAAATTCCTACCTCCTTGGCTATGAACTACTACCATTCATCCACCCAAGTAGACAATGGGTGAGAATTTACCTTAGACTGGGTACGACTCTGGCACATGTATTTTACTGAATGGAAGGAACGGTGGGTTCTGGTAAGGCAACATAGGAAGGAGCCTGATGGCTGGAGAAGGATATAAAACATGTGGCAAGATGGAATCATCAGAGATTCAAAGCCTTTGGGTAAAAAAGCAGAACTGGTATAAGGGGAGTGAGAAAATGAGTTATAGAAACTCTTGAGGCTGAGCTAACAGGAACCAAATCTTGGGAATATCTTAAAAATCACCTTGTGCTTCAATTTTAAAATAAACATGTACTATTACAGTACATTTGGAAAAATGTAAAAAGTAAGAAAATATTTTTTTAAAAGTCATACCTTACTACCCAATCAACCAACTGTTGAGAGCTTGGTTTATTTTTTTCCTATGCGTTTTTCACATTATTTAGTGAGTGCATACTTCACATCCTGTGTCTGCCACTTATCCTTTGCACATAAACATTTATTTTATATTGCAAATTCTTCACAAATATAATTTTAACAGCTGTGTAATAAGCGATTATTTCCTATTATCGGGGACTTAGGCTGTTATTGATTTTTCTTAGAATAAATAAAGCTGCCATGAATGTTTAAGTGCATATGGTTTTCTACATTCAGTATTACTTCCTTATGTCCAAAACGATATCAATTTGAATTTACTGAATAGCTTAAAAAAAAAGACGTAAAGGATTCTATGAAGAATATCTTTGTACAGAACAAATTTGGTCAACTCTCAGGGAACTACAGAATTCAGGAATGAACAAATATACACAGAACTTTTATCCCAACACCGAATATTTATTTTGGGTATGTGAAATGCTGTAGACAGGAAGGATGGTGAATACTATGAATGGGATTTTCATTATGCTATTCTGTGCCAATTTTTTGTTTACATTCCCATACATACCACAGTTCATTAATTCTAAGATGCACATTTCTTCCCACATACAACACTTCTGAAGCATTGAGTCACTTTAATTGACAGCAGTTTTTTTTTTCTTTCTTCATAAATACACAAAATGATGGTGCCTCTAACAATTGATGGCATATCAATTCAATGAAATACAATAATTCTAGACGGAATATAAGGATCATATTATGCTGCTCACATCTGTATGTACCCAAAACTCACTACATTTAGCACAGGCTGTGCATAAATTCTGGGCCAGAAATCAATCCCACACTTGAGTATGGATCGAAATGTTTTTAGGCTACCTAAAATCACATCATACTATAATTGAAGTTACATTGATATAAAAACATATTCGGAACAACTGTCTCAATGTACTTAAGCTAGTTAGTCTTGTTCTATTCTAAGTGCTATATTAAAAGAGGGACAACGAAAGTGGAGTTGGCCAACCAGGATGACTCTATTACTCGTTTCCCATCTTCAATGTCTCCTAATCTACCGGTTCCTATGCATCGTGATACAAACATGCTGAGACAACTGTCAAATTCAGTCCATATGTTATTTGTTGCTAAATCACAGTCTGTTAACCTTTACCTTCTTGACACTATCAAAACTCTTTACCCTTGAGCTCAATGGTATTTGCTATCTAGTATCTTCAGCTGCTTCCTTTGGGTCTTTTATTTTATTTTTTTAAGCATGTTCTTCAGATATTAATGTTCTCTATGGCAGAACCATTGACCATTTTTAATTCTGACTGAAAATACAATTTATCAATATCTATAACATCAGTGATATACTGTGGTATCCACATCTTTCTCCCTAGCCCAGACCTCTCTCCTGAGCCCTAGATCTATATATCTAATTGCATGTTGGATGTCCCACATCTCTGGGGAAAAAAAATTTATTATTTACCCTTGACAAATCAGTTTCTCTTATAGTCTCTCTCTTATGGAAAAGAACTATCATCTACCCAGTTACCCAACACAACTTGAAAAGTATTCTTGACTCTGGCTCTAATATTTAGCTGATCTCCAAGCCATGCTAACTGCTCCACCCCCACCCCAGTGTTTTTGAAACGCATCCCCTCCTTCTACTAACTCTGGTACTTCCTAAGTTCAGGTCTGCATCGTCTCAAATATCTTAAAGATTCTGCCCAACTAATTTTACCTTATGCCATCCATCCTCCATACTGTACCAGAGTATCTGTTCTCATATACAGAAATATGTAGTAATATTTTCAATTTATGGAATTATCACTACTAGTTAAAATTCTTTAAGGCTTCCCTAGCACTGGTAAGGTGAACTGAAACTCCTTTGTATAGTCCTTGATGAGCTGGTTGTATCTACTTAACTAGCTACTCCCAGATTAATTCTTCCTTGTTCACTCCATGCTTCAGCCACTGTGAATTAATTATCATTTTCCAGATGCCTCTCTAGTGGTCTAACCATGGATAGTGATTCCTTAGAAATGAGTAAACTGTCAACAAATTTAAATGCCTAAGCAATGGCTGTAATGAGTTCCAAAAGAGGGTCTGGCCTCAGAGGTGATGGGAATAGCCAGTGAGGATAATATTGGCCCAATGAGAAAGTATGGACAGACACAAGAGTTTGAACATAGCCAAAATGCAATGATAATACACAACTGGATATACTGAATTCTCTACTGGATAGAGTATAACTAATCATTTTTAGAATACTAAATTATATTTACATCTTTTGAGGAAAAAATGAGCTTTTAGTTAAAAAAAAATTTAAAAACTAACAAAGATCTATGGAGGCTCTAAGTGTAGATGCAAATAAATAGGTTTTGACAAATGAAAATACTTAACCCGAAGTATGCAAAGTTACTATAATTTTGCTTTATTTTAATTTTAAGAAGTTAATATCAGGTCCTTCCTCATGAGCTGCTTTGGTCTACTCAGGTCTAATTCAAGGCTCGATTCTTCCTAATCTGTGGCTCTGCTCACAGCTCAGAGCCCTTCTATTCTTCTGAATAACCAGAGCCATGGAAATCTGCACCACCCATGTACCAATATGAATGGACTGCACCATGGTCCATTTAACTATTTCCTGAGTAAAAACTACTCAGCTCAGAAATCAGATCATGAGTTTCCTGGGAACATGGCCAGGGCTACTTTTTTCTCAGTGTTCCACACCTAGCATGGTGCCTCATATACAGTCAGCTGAATGAAATACAATGAATAAAGGAATGAATAAATGAGTAAGTTTTAAAATTTCTCTTCATCATCATTTTTAATCTCACCTGATGCCCCATCCCTAATCTCTATTTACCATTCTCCTAACAACAAGCAAATAAAAGCAAGCAAGCAAGCAAGCAAGAAATACATTTTCTTATCTTCCTTGGTACAAGTTTATCGTATAACACTAAGTTTCCATCATTAAATACACCTGAAGGAAACACTGCAGCATGTGGGGGGAGCGACAAGATTGTATTTTACACATTTACAAGACATTTGCTTGTTTCCTAACCATTATTTTGATCTTCTGATTCATGATACTTTCAGAATGATTCAGAAGATCAATTAACAGATACATGACTTGAGACTAGTCCAAGGCAAACCATTAAAGTGCTTATGAATAAAGCCCTCTGCAGACTCACACACGGTTGATGCTTTCAATGCTCATGCTCCCAAATCCCTAGTTTTGCACCCGAAGCCACGTATGCACCTCAACTGACCGTTTTATGGTGAATGCTGAAAGCGTGGCCCAGATAATGGCACTCAATAACACGAAATTTCACAATGAAAATAAGCTGACAGCTGAGGTACATAAAACATGGCGAGGTGGTTTAAGTCTAATTTCTAGGGACTGAGGGAAACTGTTCAAGCAGGAGCTGATCCACACAGAAAACCACTTACCCAGGATTTGCTTGCTCCTTCATTCTGATCCAAGGCACCAGGAAGTGAACAATATTTTATATAAACACTGAGTTCTCACACAAAATCACATAACAACATTGAATTCCCAAAGAAATTTTTAAAAGTGCATTTATAGACTAAATGAAGAAAATATTTATTTCAGAGAAAGTACTCAGTATAATGAGCAAATGTGCAGCTTTAAAGAATTTTTATCAGAAATTTCAACTTGGATATACATAGGGATTTAATCAACATTAATAATCAACATTAATAACTTGAATATACATAGGGATTTAATCAACATTAATAATTCAATATCATATATACTGAATAATATATATTACAATGCATAATACACACTGGATATAAAAGTTTAGCTTCTGGGAGCATAATTTAGGAATAAAATCCTAAGAAAAGAAATAGATAAAATAGATTTTTTTCAGAAAAGGAAAAATAGATAATAGCAATCAGTAATTTTCAACATATTAAAGTGTCCTAGAAGTGGGAAAAGTATTAAGTATGAAAGATTTAGTAAATTTTGTTCTAGTTAATACTGATTGAATATATTCTGGAACATATTTTAGATAAAATATGTATAAATGCATGACTTTTTAAAAAAACCAAGGACTGCCTTATATAAATGACCATAGAGAGTTATTAAAAGTATTCAATCAGCCAAAATAACAATTATATATCAGCAAGCAAATCTGGCTCTTACCTTGACATATTTTTGAAGAAATGTAATAAGCTGTAATACTGAAACTAGAATGTCTTGGGAGACTTTCAGCTGAGTGTGCCATCCCCACGATGGACTGCCTCCATCCCCAACTTGTGCCTTACAGCAGGGGTCCCTAAGCCCTGGGCTACTGACCAGTACAAGTCTGTGGCCTGTTGGGAACTGAGCCACACAGCAGGAGGTGAGTGGCTGGTGAGTGAGCAAAGCTTCATAGGTACTTGCAGCCGCTCTGCAGCACCAGCATCACCACCTCAGCTCAGATCATCAGGCATTAGATTCTCATAGGAGCACCAGTCCCTTGTGCCAAAAAGGTTAGGGACTGCTGCATTACAGGGTTGGGAACATGTTATGAGCATGAGACACACATTCTCGTTTACCTGAGACAGTGACTGTCGAAGCCGTGCCATCTGCGTGCTGTGGCCTTTATTGTGATCCTGTTCAGAAACCATCTGCTTAAGTTTCTCCTTCTCTATAGCTATGCTATTAAATGCAGACTTCAAAAGAGAATGCACTGGGTGGGAAGAAAAGTGAGAAAAGAGGTCATACGGATCCCGAAAGAATATCTAAAATTATAATCTTTTTTAGCACTTTAACTCATGCATAGATGTTTTCTGGAAAGGTTATATTACAGTCTAATTAAAAGCCAGCCTTAAAATGGAATCTATCATTATATCTATACATGAAACAAATATGGTAATGGTAATTATGGTGATAGTATTAGCATTTCATACCAAACACGCCAACAAAGACTTGGAAGCATATAAAATACCAATATCTATGTTAAATATCAATATTTATGAATTAATCTATAATTCCTAGAAGGAAAAGAGAACAAATTTTACTCTGCCATAGTTGACGAGAATATTTGAGCAGTTCTGTGTACAATGAAGACACACGTAAATCACTTAGAGCAATCCAAAAATTATTTCTCAAAGGTATGCACCCAAAAAAGAGCATGTTATGAGTCCTGCCAACATAAACAGCTGGCCAGTCTAGGAAGCTCTAGCTAGTTCTCTTTGAGTGAGGAACTGATTGGTCTTAAGAACAGTTACTTGAGTTACTTTCTTAGCCAGGGACACCTAATGCCAGAAGTACTTTAGTTTAAAAGTAACAACAACCCCCCTTCCCAATTCCCTCATACCTAACATATATTGGTAAAATCTGAGGCAGATTAATTTTAAATAACAAAAGGTTGAATTTCCAACTCCTATCTTTATAATAACAGAATTTCTATAATATGCATGGTTTTCTAAAATAGGTAATTCTTTTTTAGTAAAAAGTTATTTTTAAAAGAAGGGGAAAATTTTAGCATAAAACAGTAGCCTGAATTGAAAGGGAAAAATGGTGCAATCACAAGACTTGCAATCTATTGATTTATGTGCTACATTTTCATCATCAATTTAAAAGTAATAACCTGATAGCTGGAATACATTAACTCCACTGGCAGTTCTCAAAGCAAACTCTCACTCATTTCAAAATTCATAATTCTTTCTAAAGAGTTCACTCAATAGTCATAGAAAAGCCCCTCTTTTTTTCTAGCATAGTTGAAAAGAAAACATGTTGTTTCAACAAAGGCTTTAAAAGGCTATTGAAACTTGGATTTCCTGAAGGTCTCAGGATTCCAACCAAATACACAAAGCTTTCCTGGGGCTACCTGCAAATTTATCCATCTCCCTTTTAACAGCTGCGCTGTACTTAACTCACATTTGTTGTCTCATTCTACCTGCTCTTACACACCCACTTGCCACCACTACGAGTAAAAGTTACTGGCTTTATTGGATGTACATCTGTGCCGTTATATAAACATAATAACATTGCTCTAGTCTAATGACATAATTAGCATCCAGCTAAGAAATGTAATAAAAATGTGCTAGGAGTAAAACAGCCGGTGAAAGAGAGTTGGCCCTACAGAATCACAGCTGAGCAAGATATAGAAAAAAGGGGGAAGATGATGTAGCTTGTTTTGGGATTATGGAATTACGGAAATATCTGATAGCACATCTGTGCTGATGGTTTGAGAGTACAGAGTTTTGTTGCCTTCGACATTTCCAGGGGTGCCCTCAGTGTGCACCCTTTCTTTTCCTGAGCCACCAAGCTCTTGAGTATTATGGGGAGGGGACTTGAGATGTTCCATTTAACATATATTTTCAAGAATATTTTATAACCTATAAAATTCCCCAGGGTATGAAATAAATGCGATTAATTCACAATAAGGTGTTAGTGACTGAAAACAACAATGTATATCTTTCTCCAAGAGATTATGCATTAAAAAATGCCTGGGAAGGTATTAACTTGAGTCAAAAAATGAATTTCAGTGGCTAAAATTTAAATATTATAGCAATAAGGGGGGTAGTTAATTTGAGAGCTGTGTAAAGACGGATAGGACTGCTCAGTCCACTAACATTCTACTATCCTGCTTTTTCCTTATTATACCCTATTCCCTGAAGCCAATGACAACAAATGAACTTATGCAAGGTTTCTTATTGAAAATTTAGCATTAAAAAAGAAACTCCAAGGTGGGGTCGATTTCCCTTCCCCTTCAAATCTGGACTGGCCTGTTAAACTCTGCCCAGTAGAATGCAGTGGAAGTGACTCTGTGCCAGCCCCAGACCTGGCTTTGAAGAGGACAGGCAACTTCTATTCTAATCCACTCCATTCTTTAGGATTTTTGAGCTGGCATGGAGCTGGGAGAGGGACACAGTCGTGTCCCAGCCATTCAATCAACAATCAAGCACATGGGTGCAGCCACCTTTCAGCCCTGCCTCTGCCAGAATACCACTGAGCAAGCACAGAGCTGTTTAGCTGAGTCGTCTAAATTCCTGACCTGCAAGCTGTAAAGTAAAATCAATGAGCATTGTTTAATACAAAAAAGAGAAAGACTCAGAGCCTCTTTCTTTTCTTGCTAAGGATAACCCACAATTATGTATTAAATAACTAAAAGACACTGAAAAAACATGTTTAGTAGTGTCTGCTGGCCTGCCTGGGGCAAGTCTTTTGTCTTCCTTCCTTTTTTCCCTCCCTCTCTGATACTGTCTTTATTCAGTCAATAACTGTAAACCTATGATGTGTGTTCTCCCAAGAAGCAGATATCATACTCCACTGTGTTCTGTATATAGAACTCCAACCAGGATACAACCCATTTAATATTTCTTCCATGATAATCTAGACAAGGCTAAAAGAGTGAATAGCAACCTCTCATCAGAGAAGAAAGCTTCTCAAAAGGGCAAGTTAGATTTGTTACCTTTCTGTGCAATTAGACAAAATTCTTCCTGAAGTTTTGTATAATCTGTCGAACTTTCCAGAGGGTCAGTGAGGTGGCTAGGGGGAGTCTGAAATTCAATATCTGCACAAAGGTTGGGGTTGGAGGAATGCAAGCGAACTGGTGACATGGTCGCACTGAAAGGAACCTAGAAGGGAAAGATGCAAATTATTCAAGAGCAACAGCGCACTGGTCCACATTCTCTTACATAGAAGAGATCTCTTCCCTGCTCCAAAACAATCGATTCCTCTCTGATGACACACTCAGAGAGACTCAGTACTCATTTATTTTGCAGGCGGTAGGGGTGAGAAGGAGTCTCATGTCTCACAGTTGACGGTTTAGGACTGCCAATGACTCACAGGCTTTTCACTGGTACAGAGAGAGACTGCGGAATGACAGGGAGAAAAGGTATAATCCCAGGTAAGCTTCAGCTCCAAACTCACAGTTGCATCTAAAAATTTACTGGCAGGAAACAGTATATACTGTGATGTGGCTGACCTTCTTTTACAAGGCCTGGATACTTGCATCTGAGGACTTTTTATGCTCACGTTTTTCTGTGCCTATTGAACAGGTAAAAATTTAAGAGGTGCACATACAGGAAGGTTCACTGGCTCCATAGCCATTAGATAAGACATAAATAAATAAGTTTAACAGTAAATATACTAATGGTTTAAAAAGTCTCCCAATTAAATTTGAAATTGATTTATCAAAATATATTTGTAAATTAAACATATACAGTTTACCTTAGTATGTTACAAACAACTCTTACATATATGAACATGGCTTATGAACTAGTCAATATGGAAAAGCTTTAAATAAAAAAAGTCATATTACTAGAGATTTCCCCAAAGAGCTAGAAGTATTTCATTGTCCAGGCTAAAATGGGCTAGGCTTGTGCTATGTGGAGGCAAAGCACCTTTCTCTCTCCTTCTGGAATATTCAACCTGACCATAACAAATGTTGTCAGCCGAATATTCTTGGAAAATGAGAATATCAATTTTTCTTGTAAATCAGATCACCAGTAATCTCCGCTAATTCGAAATGCACAGACGTTCATTCAATTATCTTCAAGAATCAGACTCTTAGGCTCCTTTGCTGCATTTTGCAGAAATTAAAGCATAATTCGACACCATCTATCTAACAGGAAATATGCTGTAAGAGGAATATCTAGTCTAATGTATATGTATTTCAGACCACTTCCTTTTTTTCATTCTTTGATTTTGCTTTAAACTCCTGGCAGAAAGAGAGAGAGAATAAATACAAACTAGAATGCATGGCAGATACAGAGGATAGATAGAGGAGTTGGAGGGAACAAAGTATATCTGATTTAGGCTAAAGTTTGTGGTATGTGATTTACATGGAAGAATAATTAAGGACAGAAATGTCTGACCTTAACTCTGGTGATGCCAAATCTAGAAAGAGAGGTCAGCCCATACCCCTCCAGGGAGGGCACAGAGAATCAACCCATGGAAAAGGTGGTGGAAATTAGGGAGTCCTGGGGAGAGGATGTGACTTGGGGAAATGGGTAAACCAGAGAGTCTTCAGATTAAAGCATATGGTCTCCACACACAAGGAATTAGAACTGAGCATTAAGAAAAAAGAATGTGGTGTGTGCTGATGAAGAATGTAATGTGCTGACAATCAGGGAAAGGGTTTTATCTGCATTCAGGTGCCTTCAGCATTCCAAGGACTAGCATAGCATAGAAGAGGGGTCTCTTCCCTTCGTGGGTAGGGAGGTACCTGCAAGAGCTGAAGGAGAGGTTGAGAGGGGAGGCCAGGATGCACTGGAGGCCCCGAGAGCCCAGTAACAATGCAGACTTGTCCCTGAGATAATGGCCTCTCTATTAAAATTTGGAATCTGACACTGAGAAGAAAAATGTAAATTACAAATTTATATTTTGAATATAATGGAAGTTTAAATTGGCAATAGAAACAGTAAGAATGGGCGTGTACGTAATCCACAGGAAAGAGACTTGGAAGGCTCCATTCAAACTTCTATCAGACAGGCCTCTGGGATATTGAAAACTATTGTTATATGCTTCCTACTGAAATGTTTATATTGATAACTCTTTCTTTTTTGGTAAAAGAAGTACATGGAATGGTTCATTTTAATGAAATTGAGAATACAAAGTGAAGTGTACTAATCTAACTCTAATTGAGTATCTCTTCAGCCTGAGGACTTATTTGCTCATTTTTAAATTCATCAATCAGGGTATTGTGGGATTAAAAAATTTAATTGGTAATTAGGCTCTCAGTCAGTGATGCTGAAGTGGGAGCTGTCTCCAGCTCTCAGTGTTTGTACTGAGAACACTCAGTGTTGGATATGGCCTTTTTAACCTGCTCAGGAAAGAAATCCAAGGCTTCCTTGGAATCCTGTGACAGGGAGGAAGCCTGATCCTGAGACATTCTGGTACTAATAAATACAGTTTGGAATGGTGATGTTAGGAGATGCTTTTTAACACCTGTCTATAAAGCAGTTAAAAAAGAAATGGATTGTCAGTGGAACAACTGGCAATGAAATTCAGCAATGGTAAACACGAATGAAAAACAGAATCCAGAAGAGCAGATGTAAGCGTACATGACTCATGGCGCCAATGTGAAAAGTCTCTCGATGTTGTTATTCTGCATTATGTGTATGGGGACCCTCCTGGGGATTACTGATGGCTTTGGGACTCTCAGGGTTCATCCACGATGAGGGGCCAGTGTTTCTCTTTTTCTGACTTCCTATTCTGTTGGGTCTGGCTGATGTTGCAACAGGAACATCTAGGTGTTGGTGCTAAGGATCAACAAGAATAAATCTTTGAAACTTCCCCTTGGGTATACTTTTCTTTAGGAGCAATCTCAGCTGTGCCGGACACTAAAGTGGGCAAAGAAAATGAGTGACTAGGAGTCACTGAAAATTCTAGGTAAAAGGTAATAGCAGGATAGGATGGGCTCAAAATGTGTGGGATAACTTTAGTGTTGAGAACAGGAAAGACTGGGAATAAGGTGAACCACTGTAAAAGACACAGGGGGCAGAGTCACCAGTGTCAGGTCACTGGGATATAGATGAGGGGGCGAAGGGGAGCCAGTCTAGGGTCCTGCTAGATGTTGCTATGCTCAGGTATGAAGTTAAAGCTATAAATCCTGGAGGGTTTATGGCAACCATTCTACCTAGCTATTCCCAAATTCATTGCTAAATGTTGCCAGTAACTTTTCTCATTAGATGAACCTAAATTATTCTTAACTTCTGTGGTCACAGCTACCCTGGGAGGTGGGCATCAATACATCCTTCTTTTATAAGCTTTTTCTCTTCTATACTCAAATTTTAAAATATAAACCCATTCTATTCAAATAGGTTCTAACCCATTTTATTATATTCATATGAATCTGCAATTAAAAAATGAACACAGTAGAAACACATTCACTTCCCTACATGCCATTTTAGAAGTACATTATTTAAAGAACCCATTAGTATTTCCATAAAATGACTGACCCTTTCTTTCCATACTGCAATATTGTTCTCTAATAACCATTTGATTTCTTAATTTTATAAATGAAAGATTACATTTAAGAATTATTTAACTGATTATACATGTATCTATTGTCAGAATCTGTTACCATGTAGGTGTCATATGCTTTACTCATCTGCATTTGAGTACCTGCATAAGATATACATTAACTGTGAAATCTATTTCAATCATTTGTTTGCTCCAAAGTTCACAAAATATGAATTTCAGTGCCAGTTCCATAATAAATTCCAAGTTTCTGGTTCATTTCATAATAAAAAGCAATGCTTTTTCTCAAACAATCAGCTAAGCACTTAGACAAAATGTAAAACTTGGTTGCTAATCATAAAGTAGAAAACCAGTAATCCTTACACCAGTATCCATTCTCCTATGATTTCATATTTTTCAACAATTCTAATCTTAAAATATACTCCACCAGTAGCAAAAGTAAATTGAGTGTTAATTCAGGATATTACCTAATAGCCAAAAAACTAACATCCATGATTGCTATCAACACAGTACTCTATTTTAAAAAATTGATAGGACATCATGATTAAACATATAATTTACTTTTATCCAGCAAAGTGTTCTTGTATTTACATGTTCTATTTTATGTTCCAGGTGGACAGTTCACTATTCTAAACACCTTCTATTCATTTTTAAATTTTGGTATTTACCTTATCTACCTCAACACTTCTTCTAAGGTCTTAATATCCATCCTTTTTTTTTCTTAAACAAACAAACAAACAAACAAAGCTCTAGATATGGACTAAATATCACTTAACTTTGTGGTTTCTTGCCTTTCCACACTATATTTTCTGATTTTCAGCTCAATATTCCCTCCAGAAAACAATTTTCCCTTGCTAAATATAATTTGTGTAGTCATTTAGAGATGACATCAAAATTTGCCTTTTCTTACCCTCTCATTTCTTTATTCTCACATCCTGTTCAAATAGTCACATTGCTACAAAAAAGAGCACAATTTATGTCTGTAGTAACATGACTTTTCTTAGAAAAACAACTCAGTTAGCAAGGTTCTAATAACCAGGATGGCAAAACAAAACAAAAAAAAACAAAACAAAACCCCAAACTCCAAAACCCAATATCATTTAAGGAAATCCCACACTATGGGGAGCTGTACTCAGTTTTGCAACCTCAAACTAAATGATTTCTTACACTGACAGTACAAGTAGAGAACTGGATTAGGTAACGGCTTTCCATCGCAGACACCAACATCCATATGCAGCTCCTGCCATGCAAAGGCAGCCAGAGAACATGCGAAAGCTATGCCAGCACAGGAACGGGCCACAGTTGGTGCTGCCACACGCAAGTGGCACCACTGGAACAGAGGAGGAGACACTCATACAGTTTCTCATTCTTATTAAACGTCCACTTGAGATTGAAAGCCACTCACTGTTGTAGCCACTGCTGCTGCTAGTCTCTGCCGGCGCCGAGTTGTGCTGAATTGGCCCTTCACAGATGGCCCTTCCTGACAGTGAATGAGAGAAGAGGAGGGAGGAGAAAACACGGGATGAGGGAAAGAGAGGACAGGATATGGGAGGACGAAAGATAATCAGACAAGGGAGAGGGAGAGCTTTTAACCAAAATTGATTTTTCCTAATTTTTAGCATTGAGAAGAGTTTAAAGGGGCATTCAGGCTATGAGAAAAGTTCATCTTTCCCACAGCAGAACGCCCAAACACATAAGTCTATTTGCTAAATATAACTTCCATTTCAAAAGGAGATGGAAAGGTATGAATTGACGAACAGCTTGGATTTCAAGGTAAAATAAATATGTATACTGTTTTATTCATGCAATGTCATGTTATATGAACTCAAAGGCATTCAATAAATGGAAGCAAAAAAAAAATAAGTTCTGGAATAAGAGATTAAATAAATGATATGCAAAGGCTAAAATGAATGGGTTGTAATGGGAATCTCCTGTTGGCTAGGCAGAATGTTTTTTTTTCCCCCTGGGAGGAAAAAGTAAGGGGAAAGATAGTAGGAATCTCCAGCTCCCCATTTAGTCCCCTCTTCTATAAAACTCTCTGGGATTCAACATTTCGATTTGTGTTGGGATCTTCAGGTTGCTCTGTCTTCCAAGGAGGAACCCAGCCCCATAGCATAGAGAAAAAAAATGTCAGTTTTCTCAGTGTGTGGAGACAATGTCTATGAAAATCAGCTATGAAAATCTGAAAGCATAGTTTTCATTTGGTGGTGTGCACCTATCCATAAACCAGGAATGGAATTCTTAAACTTTCTTTTATTTTCTCTTCTTAGTGGACAGGATTAACAGATAATGACATTTCCTTCTAACTACTCAACTCTGCCTTCATTTGACAGATGCTGACCATGGTCAAGAGCAATAATTTCAATTAACTGAGATGTACTTAAGAGTCATCTAACAGTTCAGGCTGAGGGGAAAAAAAAAAAAAACAGCAAGACTGCTTTAGTGTTTTTGGGACAACAGAAAAATATTCTAAATTCTTCTGTCTCTAATTCTCTTTATATTTGCTAAATTACATTCACATTTCTCTTCTATCTTCATAAATCATCTGTATACATAGAATAGGTTTATTAAATACACACATATATGCATAATCTGCTTTCCACCAAAAAGTCTTCCAAAGAAAGTCTAGGTATGCTTAATGTAGTAAAAAAGGAGAAAGAACTCATTTCGACCCTGCAGTGGAATTTGAGCATCTGTGAGATCTAGGATAGCTAACTACACATGAATGACATCAGATCATTTATTTGCTACTATTCCTCATTCTCTCTAAACAACCAGGATCTAGCATTGCTATGAGCAACACAGGAAATCTAGGAGCTCTCAACCCTTTAAAAATCAGTCTCTTCTTACCTTCCTCTACCTCATTTAAAACACGGTCCACTGTTACTGCATAATGATAATACTGACATTTTAATAGAATCAGAAAATTTGATGTTTGGGAGACACAAAGTCCTTTTTCTAAAAGGTAACCTCCACAGAGCCTTCTAGGACAAATAATACCGGCAATGAGTTACACTTCCCAGTGGCTTCTAGTGGAAATATGGCCACACAGGCCCAAAATTTAACCTTCACATGCAAATCAATAGCACAATCTAACCTACGCAAGAATAAGCAATCAAACATCCAGCATATCATGCTCATTTTTACTTTCCTGGGGTCAATTTTTTAAACAATCTATTTTACAGTTATTCCAAAATGACAACTGCCATAGAATGCTGAATGCAAAGTCCAGTGAAAACACCAATAACCACAACAGCAGTAACTAAGAATCACCACCACAGCCACCACCACCACCACCACCACCACCACCACCACCACCACCAGATAGTCTAGGTTCCTTCACAAATGGCGGGTAAAGTTACAAATAGTAGAGAGAATGAAAAATGAGCCACTCACTACAAAATCTCTCAACTGGCTACAACAGGGACTATCAAAGAAAGGGATAAACATAGCGAGATAATTATGGGCTCAAAAAACAAATACTTGGTACCCTCAGATGGAATTCCCATGGTCAACATTTAAAACATTTAAACATTTAAAACAGGAGGGAAAACTGGTATATTAAGAGTGGGAGAAGGTAGTGGGTATGTTTAATCCATTACAGTAAAAATAAATGCTGTGTCTTTCTATGTATAAAATACTGGTGTGTAACGACATTTATATTGGTCTTAGTCATTCCTGGGTGATTTTAATGGCTCCCTAGCCAAGTGTGCATGTTGAAGAAACTTCCAAGCAACTTCTCAGTCACAGCAAATGAGGGACCTAAGGGACCCTGGATGAGCAGAAAAGGTCCAGGGATGGCACCAAATTCTGCAGCATTCCCCCATCATACTTTTTTGTTTTACCAGTTTACGTCTCTGGAAATGATTAATAGCTTGCTGCCAGCCCCAAATCTATTTATTTCCACTTGGAGGTACAATAATATCTCCTACTTTTGAAAATGTAAAGTTTTCTTTGAGTGTAGAGATGAGTTGATTTTCTTAAAAATAACTAAACTAGAATCACAAGGGCCATTTATTATTCTTTTGGCAAAACCAGAACAAAGCAAAACAGCACAGATAAAAACTTAAAACAAATAAGCCACCCTAAGATGTTGCAGGAATATGAATAAAGAATATTTTTTCTTCTGATGAAAAAAAAAAATCTCCATAAACTTTCTGCACATTGAAAAGCACAGCCTGTGACTAGGTGGGCTATTCAGAGTTGCATTCCATGTCCTTCAGTAAAAACAAAAACAAAAACGAGCAATATGGGGACTATGGTGGACCTTGTGGCCATAGCAAGGTGGCCAGGGACATTGCATTAAGACTCACTGGGAACCAATCTATTCAAGACAATAGCTGTGAATTAGAATCTGTTCAATGGCACACCTTATAAAAACAAAACTGAAATAATATCTAATCATAAAAGTATATATTCTTAGGATGCTGGCCTTCTTCAATTTCTTAATAATGGTTCTTTTCTGTAATAACCATAGATGCTTTAAAAAAAAAAGCAGCCACAAAACTAGACAATTCCATGCTCAGAACAAATGAAACTGCTTGAAGCAATTTTAGGTAATTTTCTTGTGAAGTCATCTGGCACTTTTGTCTAGAAAACACATAAAAACATGCTGAATAACGGAACACAAAAAATTGTGTTCATAGAATGTGGACGTTCTAAATTAAAAAAAAAACATGGATATTTAGTGCTTATGAAAATTTATTTTCAAATACAGCAGATTAGCAAGCAAAGCAAAAGAAATTGTTATTTATGCATTCAGAATTACAATGCAATAATATCGAAATAGTCAGAATTAAAGAATGATTGTTATTCAGAGGACATTGAAAAATTCTGAAAGGCAGCTCCTTTTACTTTTATATTAGAATATACATTGATTTTTAGTGCAATAAAAAGAAACGCAAAGTCACAAGTAAGTCTAATTTTGATTATGCAGGGCAAGAGTCCTTTTATAATATATAGTTAAGACTGGAATAGTAGAGATTCTAGTTTAAAAATCTGAAAGTAATATGATTTATGACATAAGAGGATTTAGGCATTTATCATATGTAGTATCAGTGCAACCAAATAACACAAGAGGATCTTATGTTAAAATGTGAAATCACTCATTTCAAATGAATAACTTATTTAAAATAAATTTCAAGTAAGTGTATCTTGATCCATTAAGACTTTAGTTCAGATTTTAAAAGTGATTGTTGATGATGGCCAAATAATATCTATTTTTGAACAATCATGGAATTTTACAGTTGAAAGAAAATTCAGAGATCATTAAGTTAACTCCTTCTTCACTTTACCTAGAACCAAACTGAAACTCAGAAAACTTTAGAGAAATGTCTGAAATTATACTGACAGGAAATCACAGTGATCAGACTCAATGTAGATTTACTGATTTCTGACCTATTGCAGCCCTCACTTTTTTATTGATAAATAAAGTGTGAAGAAAGCTAACACATAAAATGCTCCTTTAAGATCGGGTATATATAAATGAATGTTCATTACAACCCACTGGATTTTTAGTTGAGATTTTTAGGGTGACTTTTTGTTAAAATATATTTTAATGGTTCAAAGGCCATAATTGAGAATGAAAATGTCACTTTGCAGCCATATTAAATAATTTTAACCTTTATTTTAAATTAGTTTTACGTATGCAAGAGTTAAGAAGGATAAATTTCTTGCTACTTTAGATTGAATAGTACTGGTTTTAAAGCAGTTAAGCTACAGTAATTTTTTTAACTTCCATGAACTGATATATAGACTATAAAAGTATATGATCATATGAATGACAAGTAAAATCTGTACCTGCAGTTGTATTTTTGTATCTTTGCTGACACTTTTTGTTCTCCATCGTCTTGTGACCCGCTTGTCTTTCTTTGAAATATCTACACAGTTAGCCTATGTTACACAAATAGTTAAAAGCAACAAAGTATTATTAAGTTCATACAGATGATACAGACATAGACAAAGACAGTACTACCAGTTAGTGAAGAATTGTTAGGTTCCTAACACAAACCAGCCAGGAGAGAAAGGCATATTTGATGCATACTGGGCATTAAAAACAGAGACAAGAACTTTATCATAAAATACATTTTTCTGCTATACAAAATGAACATAGGATTAGAAATTTTTGATATTTATCCCCCCATGAAAAGATAGTAATAATTCTGAGAGTATCTAAGTTATATCTTCAGAGCTACCATTTCTAATGTAAACAAACACAGAAGAATGATTCGAATTTTTATTTCTTTTAGTTTGCATTTAAATGTAAAACATTACAAAATAGACATCTTAATTAACACAGACAAGATTTAAAAATATTAAGAATATTAAGAATAACTGCAAAATATAAACTAACCTGTATTATTATTTCCTTTTAATATTACCTTATATATTCACAGAGCAATACAATAAAAATTCAGATTTAATATATTAAGTTTCTTTAACCACCAGCAGCAGTAATATGTTTACCTGCATGTCAGTAAAGTTAGGTGCTGACTGAGTTCTCTGAAGTATTTCCAAGTTTTGCAGGAGTTTGCTAAGTTCCACAAGGTTTGACTGGCAGTGTGCAAGGTCTAATAAAAATTGGAAATAAGAATGTTAGAATTGGGCACGAACTGGTGGTGGTGGTGGTAATAAAAGGGAATCAATCCAAATTATGGCAAATATGATTAAGCATATCCATATTTATATATGATAATATTGGCAAATTAAAGAACCATAAAATTATTATTAGATGACTTTAAAGTCCACTCTTACGTAAATTAATAGCTATTAGTGTAGAGAGCCATTAAAATGTCACATTGTGTGTGCTCACTTTCCTTGTCACATAAAAAACATACTCAAGGGAACTTTAGCAGTTGTATTGTTTTCTTGTTAAGAACCTGTCTACCTGCCCCTACAACAGTTTATAAGGTGGCTGCTTGGATTTCGGGTGGAGTCAAAGTCAAGTTCAGAAAAATAAGATAGAATACAAAGTCAGATGGGCATATTTATCTGTAACTTAGCTCACTAACAATGTGGCAATGCATGAGCTCTTTAAAATCTATTAGAGATGTCACACTAAGGAAAACCAAAGATTCTCTGGCCCAGCAGCATCAACATCACCTGGGCATGAAACTCACTCTGTCTGAATTACTTTGAATGAAGAAATGACATAATTTTTTTCCATTGTTTAGGTATATTTGAAATAAGAGAGATTTTTAAAGATCTGCATGATGAAATGTCACAAAAAGCTGGCCTTACTTAGTATGTAAATATATACATGTAGAAACCTTTTTAATGGAATATTAGTTAGACATGTTTTATGAATATAATATTCCTCTTAAAATCACATTTTCACATAAATATTTGGTTGGGGATATGTTGAGGGCTAATAAAAATATAGTAGCTTTAAGTTCATACATGTGCAGGGCAAAATAAAAACGTTTTTTATTTTTTTGGTTGGGGGACCAACATAGATTGCCAAATTTCAATTTTTCTAAGTGAGGACATTAAAAAAAAAACCAAAGATCTATTTTTATCATAACATCATAAAAGAAAAAAAATTTAATATCATAAAAAGTTAGGCCCAATGTTATCTAAAAATAATCTTAAAATTAAATCAATTTAGCCTTATTATATACTTTCCATGTTATCTTTGTTTTTCTCATTTTTGAAGGTCAAATGAAAACTGTCTCAAAGAACGGAAATGGTCTGTGGATCCATTTCCAATGGACCAACATATTCAGGCTAATTATAGGAAAGAGAAACTTCCTGGAAACTAAGAGGCTCAGAGGTGGCAGAGTGAGAGAACCATGTATTGGTTTAGAATATTTAATAACTGATCCATAGCGGAACACCACTAACAGGTAACTATGGATGTAAGACACCATATAATTGTGCTATTTATTGCAATCAGTGTAATACACAGGTGAAATGAATGGAGCAGCAGAGAAGGCAGCTGTGGAAGTGACCTAGCAGAGTCAAGGACTGAGGATGGAGGCTGCCCCTTAGGCAGTGCTCCTCCATCTGACTGTCCCCAGGGTCTAGAGAGTGGGAGGCTAATGAAGCCAGAGGGAACTGGTAATGAGATGAGGTAAGAAGGCTGAGAAGGGCGGAAGTCTGGGTAAGGCTGAATCTAGATTCAATAGTTGTGAGGGTGCAGAACTGACAGGAGAGAAGCGCGAGTCCTGGGAGGGAGAAGAATCTGGTGTATAAAAATAAGAAAAAAAGAAAAATTGAGGCTATCAGGGGGCTTGGGGGTGAAAGGTGAAGCACCAACAATTCACCTCTTTTGTTTCTGTTTCTTGGTTTATTCTGATATCACACAGTGGGCAAGAACTGACCTTCTGCACACCTGTCCATTTCTTCTGAGTCCTGTAACCAGGCTGCCACTTTGCTCTGGCCAGTCGTGCAGGTTGCAGGGAGGCTGTTGCTGCATGGTAAAGGGGATTGCCATGGACAGCTGTTCGGCTGCACCTACAATGAATGAAAAGAAATGAAGTGTATGGTTAAGCAGAAACAGTACATTTAAGTGATTTTTAAAAATACAAGTACCCTCAATGTGACATTAAGAAAAAAGAAAAAAAGAAACAACACACTCACAAAGTGGAGAAGCCTCTTGGTTCAACATGGTATGTGCTCAGTGAAGCCAAAAGTCATAAACATTAACCACACCCTCATTAAGTTGCTATCTCCGTCATTTGACTTGCCAACTCAAATTCTGAATAATTTTAAATTACTCGGTAAGTTGTATTTCATACAGTGTCTTTATTGCAGACTCAACTCATGATTGAAGGCCTTTCCTCTCCAAAAGGTCTCTGCACCCTATGATCAGCTCAAGGTCAGCCACATGTGATTCCTAAATACTGCACACTATCTACCAGCAAGGAACCTTGCAATGTTTTGCACACTGAAAATTATAATGTAAAAAAGGTGGTCTTGGCAAGTTATTATTATCTATAGCTGAAAGGTTTTCCATTTAAAGGCACTTTATGTGAAATCAATTAAAGTTGTATGACGTACGTAGATACTAGAGTAAGGTAAACACTCAGTGAAAAAAGCAGATACTTATTTTCCCCAAACGCTGAAATAACTTTAAAATTCCATATTTGACTTTAATATTCAATTATAACTGGCTATGTCTCTTCTAAATCATTATTAAGTGAATGATGTGCATACTAGTAAACCTAGCTTTATTTATTGCCCACACAGGGTCAAAAACCAATTAACATTCAGGAGTCTCATAATTTGATATTCCAAATGCAAGGAAAGTAACAAAAAGTTCTTCTCAACATTTATTGTATTTTGATACATGCAATGGGAATTTTTCACCAAGTTATATCTTAGAGGCATGTTATTTATAACTAAAGAAATAGATCTTCTATGGAAACCAGAGTTGAAGAGCTTTCTTATTCCAAGGCAAACAGTAGGGAGGGTTTGGTTTCAGCTCTTCATTCTTGGATATCACCCAAGTTACTTAATAAATAAAAAAAAGAGATGAAAATAATACATCTTGTATCAACACTCTGTGCCAATGATGCAGGCAGAAGCAAGGACCAAAGGATTAAACATTTATATTTTAAAAATATCCACCTGGGATACATTTCTTATTTAATTTGGACTAAGTCTGGGATTCAAGAACACAGGACACCCAGAGAAATCTGGGGACTATCTTGAATATCTTGCGTTGGGTCATTCAGTAAGTGCCCTATTTTCCTAATCCCCTGACCTCCTGGTTTGTTCCCTTTCAGAACTGGTTAGTATTAGGGTTAACCCAACTTCTTTTTCCTAGGAGAAAGATGATTAAACAGTTTGGGTAAGACTACAACCAGAAAGGTTTGAGAGCCTTATGAAATACAACTAATGGGACTTAACAAAAATTACTTGAGTAATTTCCGTCGAAATAGCAAAAGATGAACACAGTAGTATTTGATTTAATCTGTTTTGATTAATCTTGCGCTCACTCTACAAGGTTTTTCAATGCTTTGGAAAGAAAACTTGGATATGTGTATTACATACATCTTTGTATTAGAAAACAAAGAAAAGCAGGATCTTCACTGAAAGGTTCCTGAATCCAACTCCTTGTGGCAGCCATTTACTCACAGATGTTCTCAATATCAGGTGCTGAGCGGGAAGCTGGAACACCCCTGGGCAGGGCAACATGGCTATGGTTCAGAAAACTTAATTACTGAATCAGAGTCTGAAACAGCTGTCTCCCTCCTGTGGTCTTAACCTTGATTTTTCATAGGCCACACTCAGAGCTTTTCAAAAACATAGAAAATGAACTCTTTTCATACAGTCTAAAGGATAACTTCAGCCTCCTTTAATCTGGTACCTGGTATAATGGAAAGGGCACTGATTTTAGAAATAGAGAGATGAGGATTCAGATCTTGGTTCAGTTGTTTAATGGCTATGCAACTTCTGAAAAAATTCTTTATTGTCTCTGAGCTTTGGCTATAGTAAAGATTAGAGATGAATGAATGTCAAATGCTTAACACACCGCCTAGACACTCAAATGGGCTACTACTCACAGTCACATTCTTTAGTCCACCTGTATTAACTTCATGTGGAAATTCACTGGTCTCTCTCTGGGTCATACATATACTATAGCTCAAGGCAAAAAAGCAAGTTTCATTTTCAAACCTTCGTGGTCTTCTTATTACCACCCAGGAAGACATCGATTTCTACGTGCTAACTAACCAAATGTTTACTCTCCTTCCTAATATTTCTACAAAGCCACATAAAATTAGGATGTGGTTCCTTCATAGAAAGGAAAAGTAACTGTCAATTCTCTTGGTGATCCACATTTCCACTTAATTTATACTTGTGATTAACGTTGATGCCAAATGTTACCATTGTCTTCTGAGGGCCAGTTTACAGAGCAAATCTCTTTCTGGTTTGTCAAATGAGACTCAGTTATGTGTCTGCATAATTTTTCAGGCAATTTCTGGGCTGATTTTTGTATGACAATGTCATACCTTTCCATCCACAACAGAAACATTAGCAGCTGGTGAGGATTCAGCTGTGG
The DNA here is from genome assembly GCA_030015415.1 of Cynopterus sphinx. Classification (NCBI taxonomy): domain Eukaryota; kingdom Metazoa; phylum Chordata; class Mammalia; order Chiroptera; family Pteropodidae; genus Cynopterus; species Cynopterus sphinx. Next base: position 165,892,223 of record CM057379.1, on the reverse strand, counting down.
AGGTTGAAGGAAATATGTGAAAACTAGCATCTCTTGGTGACCTCACAATTTCATTCTGCCGATATAATCGATGATGGCGCAGCTTGGAGACCCATGCATCAAACCAGTCCTGGGATTTCACCTAAAACAATGAGCAAAAGGAGGATGGTGAAACAATCTCATGTTACCATCAATATAGGCAAGTGGTTTCCCCTGATAATGGCAGAGAAGCTGTTGAAAAGTAACTTTACCTTCAAATGATAGATGTGCTCTTCTGTGTCAAGGTCTATTCTCCGAGCTTTCTTTTTAATTGACATGACTGAGAGTCCAACATCGATGCTCCCATGGACTTTTCCTTTTTGAATCTGAAATCAAAAGACTGATAAATAGTCTGGAAGAATATATGATTTAATGTGTTTCTGTACTGAAGTGAGCTTAATGTAATCCTTAACTTATCTATGGGAAATGGAATACCACACCTCCTTTACAGAGGGAAAATGGTTAAGGTTTGGAGGTTAATGTCCTTAACCTGAGGACAACTGAAGTTGCCATGACTTCACACTAACTCTAATAAGTAAGACTATTCATCTCATATTCCTGTTTCTGTCATAACATATAACTTCTTCATAATTCTAGATTGTATAACTTATATACCCCAAAATATATCTTTAGTGGTTCCAAAAATAACTATGGTCAATCTCTGACCTATAACCCAGAATATCCCCAAGCAATCAGCTAGAAGACAGCTGCTGGGGCAGAACTGGGCAGCTGGGACCAGACAGCACAGAGCAGCCAGCTCTTCCTTCTGCTTGCCCTCGTCTGATCAAGGACACACAGCTGATTCAATGGAAGAGTTGGGAACAAAATGGAAATCTGAGCCCTTTTTTATTTCCCCTACACCACAATGATAAGAAGGGCATTTTCCAGTTTTTCATATGAACTACGGTTTATATTAAAGAAAAATACTTTAGAATAATTTTAGTGAGTTGGGGTTCCCAAGATACAAAGATGTCTGATATGAAATAGAAATGAAGTTCATAAGAAAGGTATTAAAAGGACATTAACAAGACACAAAGTTGCTTTAAATCTCAAAAAAAAAAAAAAAAAGCACATAAAGCAGTTTATTAAGATGCAAGAAAAAAAGCCTATTTTCTATCCAAGACAGAAAGGATGATTTTAATTAGTATGTCACTTTGTGCTTGTTTTGAACAACAGACATCACATTAGTTAAATCTTCATGCACCAGTTTGAGATTTTATGCTAGCTTGAGCCTTAGCATAAAACACACCTTCCATGCAACATGAAAGCTTGGGAGCTGGTTAAATCTTACACACACAGAAATGCACAAAACTGGTAACTACAGCACAAGGCTTGCACAACTGTGTTTACCCACTTCAAAGTGAATTCTAAATCAATCTTTGAAACACATCTCATGTGCTACTTACATCAAGTGGTGCCTTTGAATACTTTAACATTCCATTATCCAGGACAAAAAAACGCTGCAAGAACCAAACAACCCCCAGTTAACTGTCTGTATTTTGAATTATATACAACATTCACAAGTGTGGATTAATGTTGCTTGGCATTTAGTAATCAATACATTTGATCATTTTAATGTATTTGGATTCAGTGCACCTGGCCACAGTCAGACACATTAAGTGGTAAGAAAATTAGAGCTTGAGCTCTGTACTGTTAACTTACTAGGGTTCTTTTACACAAAATTCAATGGAGATGAAATCTTTTCACCATGGTTTTTCTAACTGGATGTGAGTTGGGATGGGGGATAAATTTCAGAGCCTGCAGCTAAGACTTTCTGAATGAACCATATTGGGATATTTTTTAAAATGAGAAATGAGAATAACGAGTTAGGTCACAGCGATTTTGTGAGGCGCTTGGGAATTTTTCACCCTCCAGGTAAACTCTTGTATTTCCCTGGATACCATTGATAATTACTAAAAATGCTCATGTCTGTTACAGAAGCCAGTAGATTGAATCCCTGAATAAGGAATAATCTCGAAATTTTAAGAAGTCGCCTTAGCAATATGTTTCTATCTCTACTTAGCAAAATACTTGGATTTCACTCTTATTAAAAGAGATTTAAAAATTATTGCTGAACTATATTAAGGATTAAAAAAAAACAAGGGGAGAGACGTATTTTGGACAATTTTTGTCTCCTCCAAGACACTCTAGGTCCAGTCCAAATGAATCTAGCCATTTTTGCTCCACAAGCACTCAGGAACTCTCTGCTGGTGATTTCCTTTCTGTGGGCAATTGACAAAAGAACAAACGGCTCCCAGGGTCTAATCAAACAATGGTTCCAGTGCCCTCCTCGAGTCTTTATAGAGGCAGGGAGTCTTTCTGTTACTGGAAAATTACTCTGCAGGCAAGTTTTTTATGTGATTCAGGAACTGTTAGCTGCTGAGGTAGCAGGCGGTCAGGACTGGGAACACCCTGCACAGAACACACAGAAGGCAACTGTAACCCCTTTGTGTTACAGGTTCCGGGGGGCAACTAGTAAGCACCAAAAGATAGTCTCTGTACAGCTGAAAAACACTTGATTACTCAATTGTCCATAACGTGGGCATTCAAATAAGCTAATGCTTGAATAAATATCTGATGGCATGAGAGATCAGAAAAAGAAGACCCTCTAATTTATGTGGCAAAATGTTCAAAAGCATGGTCCAGAAAGAGTTACTGTTGAACCACAGTTTTGCTGAAACATGGATTAAGAGTGCTAAGTTAAAGTTAGCTATTCAAATCAACTTTGTTTCTTTGACTTTTTTCTCCTAGTTTTCCATTTTTAGCTATCGAGAGATTTCAGCAGGGACAACTTTTAGGATGGTCACAGGTAAACAGATAGCAAGGCCATTGATTAGAGAAATTACAAAGTGGTAAGGCCAGAATGAAAAGCAAAAGATTTTAGGAAGGAGTACAGCCAGTTGGCCAAAATCCAAGGAAAAACAACAGTGGAGAGAGATGCCTGACACTGAGGTAATATCAGGAGTTCTGGGGAGAATGTCAAAGTTTTTGACAAGTGAGAAGGAATAGTTCTCAGAAGCCTCTTTGACGTGTTTTTATTCTACCATCAGAGACGGGGTTAGGGAACATTCTGATCCATTAATTTTTAAGTTTTTCCCTTAAATTACAAAAAAAAATATGTAATGTATTTACTAGAGGATGTTAAAATTCATGACATCACTGCTTTGGGCCAATGGGCAGCCACCACCCAGCCACTTGGGTCAACAAGTCTATCTGCCCTGAGATGAACTCTATTAGCCGATGTGGAAAGTAGATGAACCTATTCTTCCCATGGTTTCAGAGAAGTAGCTGGTGGTCTGTCAAAGGGCTGAGACTGAAAATGAAGAACAACTTCCTCCTCCTTTGCATCACAATATTCTTCCCACTTAGGTCACTGTAACTATGGAGTGCAAAATAGTTTCTCCATAAGTAAAAGTGGAAGATGGAAAACGAAAGTAGGGTAGGGGAGAGAGGAATAAACTATATGCCATAAAGGGTGCCAACCTAACTTCCAAGATCAGTGAATCTCTGTCTTGAGTTTGTACTGGTAACAATAACTCTAGGGATTTATCCCAAGGAATTAAGTGAAAATTTATGTATATTTATCATGACAGTAAAAAATTAAGACATGTCCTACATATACAGCAATAGGGAATTGGTTTAATAATAGTGGGATATATAACATAAACCCATCCAATGGAATACATGCATGCAGTTAAAAACGTCTCATATTTAGAACATTTAATAAGAACATATTCATACTAACCCAAGCTAAAGAAAAAAAGCAGAGTGGACAACATGTAAAAACTGGAATTTAAATATAAAAATAAAATATTATCCCTTGCATAGAGATATTATAGATCTCAGATATAAATAGGTATAACAGGTTGCAGACCATATGGTTAAAATAAAGCCCAGAAAATTACTTCTACACATACAGTCATACTCTTGGTTTCTGACCTAATGACATATAGAAGATCCACTCTATTTAGAAAGATGATCTGAAGATGAACACGGTGAAAATGTTACCTTGTGCCAGCCTTTCAAAGGCCATTTTCTTTTCTTCAGCATAAAGCCTTCATGTTTGTCTGGTCTCTGGACATTGGTTTGGCCTATTTTCAGCCCTTCTATAATTTCCCAGCTGTCAGCTTCCTGAGAGAAAAGAAGAAAAACAAATCACATGTTCGTTGGCGCTTGGTGACGCACTTAAAACAGATTAAATAGAAGTTACTTTTGAAGCACCACTCAATCCACAAGAAGTATGAACAACATTCTGAAGCAAATTTTAAACATCAGATCAAGCTACGCACTTATAACTGAAGTTAAAATGAGCATTCAGGTCGATCTGGATGTCTGTGCATGCGTCGGAGACGAGATGGAGTTGGAGGTTGGGGCAGAACAGAATTTCGATTGCCTGTACTCAGAAGCTTTAAAATGCATTTTTTTCCCAGACAGTTAATCTCTAGGCACAGAGGTACTTTAAAGTTTTGAAATAAAACTGCTTTGATGACAATTGTTCAATTAGTGTGTGGACCTGGCTTTCTGTGTAAGAATGGAAAGGCTGCAATGGTCTAAGTGGCTCATAATCTATTACGCTGAGGAGCAGCACTGTGGGCATCTGCTTCTTCTCGGTGAAGCCGCGTACATTACAGAATGCACATAAAATGCCCCACTCACCAAACACACCCCAGGAAGTCCATGCTTTCTAAGACACACACTTCCTGAGAAAGACATCCTTAAGAGCCCATGGAAAAAGTACCAGATTGCAAAGGCCAAATATCTGGGATGCTAGAATCCTCACTATCATCCTCCTTTGTTAAAAAACAGACTTACATCATGGTTTTCTCTTCCATAAGGTGTGTTTCATTCATCTATGGTGATTACATCTTTTAATGAGTTATCAATACTTAAAAATCATAAGATCTCACACTTTAAAAATTCAAATTCCTAGTTTTATGAAGGCCTATAAGATCTGGTAACACTGGGCCTGTGTAGAAGGAAGGATGCCTGTCTTCGGTTACCTGCCTGGGACTGCTTCCAGGGTAGCTGCTTGGCCCCTACCAACATCCTGAGTTTTAAAATCTCTAGATCAGGTGATTTCTAAGGGCCCATGTAGCTCTAAAGTAACTGTTGACCTGGCAAACACTCACATTCTAAATCTCAGGAATGTGGTCCAATTTAGAGGCAGGAACAACAAAGTCACATTCCAGGCACAACTGCTACAACCCTACTAACAGCGCAGGGGAGTGAGATCTCTCAATGTGACCTCTTCAACTTTGCAAAGCTGGATGTAGCTCCAGGCATGATAGCAGGCCCCTCCGCAGAATGCCCCAACCCAAGATGACTCAGGAGGGTGCCTTCCAAAAAGATATGTTCTATCAGAAATCATCCTTAGATCACTGAACAAAGGCTTCAACAGCGATGGCCAGTGGGTTCCAGTTCAGAGCAGATGGACTTGCTGGCCCAAGTGTTTGGGTGGTGGATGCTCAGAACTTGCTGCAGGACTGTGAACCTCTGACAAGCCTCAGGGGCAACGGTGTCAAAATCAGTGACCGATGTTGACTATGGGGGCAGAAAGAGGGCTGAGTATGCATCATCCATGCTTCTTTTCCTTTTCTTCTCCTTTCATTCCAGAATGGGTGCTTGACTTAAGGCCAAGCCAAATCCATGTTTAAGTCCAAATATAAATGGGGTGATATTTTCACAGAAAGTTATGTTTCCGGGAGATGAGGCAGAGCACTACTTCACTCTAACATTGTGAAAGCCAGGAGTTAACCCTGGCTTCTGAAAAGCCCTTTAAAGCCAGCATCAGGCTTCTATCCTACATCCCTACAACCCACTCCTACTCCCACCCTGGGAAACTAGTCTGAGACCAGTATCATTTCTTCATCTTCCTGGTCATATCCGAGGGGTGCCTAGTGAGTGAACTACATACCTTACAGAAACACACAGACCAGTTTAATTTGGCTACATTAAGAATGCTTTAAAGGATCTGTAAAATTATACATTTCCCTTTACTTATATTAGGAACAAAAACTCAAAAGTGATTTTCTACTTGAAGATAATTCTGTCAAAAACTGACTGATCTGGTCAAAGGTGGTGATTAGAAAGAGTGATCTTTAAAAAAATGTTTCTGAAAAGACAATTTCAGGCTGCATACTATGTTTTGGGGACAATACAAGTGCAAGTGGCTTTATCATTCAGAGTACAAAGGGGAGTGCTTTGGCATTCTTATTTCTAATATTGAATTGCAATTCAACCACTGAACACCACTTATAAATAATGTTAGAATAACAGAGGAACAAAGTAAATTTTTATACAAAGTCCAGTATCTTTGGCTTTCTATTCTCACTAAAAAGAGCAGATAAAAATGGATTTTTATTCCATAAAAATGATGGCCTTCTACTGATTTCTTTTTAAAAGTTTTGTATAATCAAGAAACTGAAAGGCTAACTATATATGTGTAAATATATTCATTAGCACTCTCTCTGTTCTTAGAGAGATATCAGCTGTACTTAATGACACTTCTATTTTTGGTAGCCCTGTCTATGTGCAGCATCTCTAAAAGAACAGCCTTTTCTTCTTTGATTAGATCCTATTTGAAGGCTAGTGTTCATCTTTGATTTACTCTCCCTGTGTGTGGGTGTGTGTAATAAATATGCTGAATTACCTGTGAAAATAAAACATTTAAGAAGTACAAATGTGTTTTGATTTTTTTTTAATTAAACTCAGAATAACAGCTTATTCCTGTGGAGGTATGGCTGACTTCTATCATGGTCATTTTTTGTTCCCCTTGGGAGTTTAACTGAAGAGAAAATAAAATGGGATAAAACTGAAAAAGGTGAAGAATTAAAATATATTTCTTAGTATTTCTTAATTATAAATGGGGCAGCTCTAAACAAATCATTTCATTTGCTGTGAGGCAGAATTACTAAACCCAGCAAAAGAAACTGAGAAGAATCCTAGTGTAGTTGTTACAGTTAAATAAGCTGTCAAACTGACAGAGGCAAAAAATAAAGCTAGAGGAAACATTCTCCCTATGTCAATTATAAGAGCTGATGATAATATTACAAATATGGTGGGAAAAAATGAAACATCCCATTTCGGTACTTAGAGCAACCCATCTCTAAGCTTAGTAGACCAGGTCTATCTTAAGAAAGCTAAAATTACTTTCTGAAAATTAAAGAATTTTTTCATGATTTCAGGTGATATTAATTTTCTGCTTAAAAGTCTCCAGTTTTCATAGATTCACTTATAAAAGAAATAGCTAAAAGCCCTAATTTGATCTTAATCACCTCAATACCTGACAAGTCAGATGTACAAACATTTTTGCTGATACAGTTTTAAAAATACATTTGATCTAATAACAATAACTAAACAGAAAGTAACCTAATAACATCCTAATCTGTTCATATGGAATATATACATTTCCTTTCTTAATGGCATACTGTGTGTGTGTGGATATGTGGGTGGGTATGTGGGGGAAAAGTGAAAATGCTTTAGGAGGTGAAAATACCAAAAAATTTGAACAAATCCTGAGACAAGACAATATGTACTTGAAATCATGTTCTTTCACCACAAATCGGTGTCGAGAAGCCCATCTTCTCCCAAAAGGGCTGCAAAATGGTGGGATACTATGGTATCTGGGCTGGACAGGACCCTCTGATTTCATGGGGCCCCAAAAGATGTGGTACCTGTTAACATGAAAATACCATAAGAGTACTAGCTCTACAACAGGATCCAAGTGGACAACAGCATGGAGGGGTAATGGGTGGTGGATGCCATTGGGCCCTCCCCAGGTCCTGGATCAGGCCAGTGGACCCATGCTCCAACTGCTGTGAGCACTGAGAACTGCCAAGGCTAAGGGGGAATTGCTGTTTTCACCAAGCTGAGGCATCACACCTGGGGAATAACGCTGCAGCATCTCCCTCCCCCGTGGCCCTCAAGGACTGAGGGACACAAGGGTACAAGTGGCTGGCGGAGGGAACAAGAAGTCCTCTTCTCAGGGTGAGACCAATCCTGTGATACTATTTATGCTCCAGAGCTCAGAGGGAATCAGGCTGACAGTGGACTCCAAATGAAACCCCTTCTGGCTTAGTGCTATGACTGCCCTTTCTGCTGTGGGCTCTCCCTCAGTAAATCACAAGTACCGCAAGTCCAGTCTCAGGCTGTCCTTCTAGGAAACTGGACATAAGAATTAATGTGAAATAAAGTAATGAACGTGCTAAGTACAGAGACACTATATACAAGACAGTCTGGAGCTGAGGGTGGATTGGGGAAGGAGGTGATGAGCAGCATTAAAAAGGGGTTTCTGAGGCTGAAGGATGAGGTGAAGGAAGAGGAGGAGAACAGGAACATTCCAGGAAGGCCTGATAGGAGGAGGAGACACCCAACCGTGGAAGAGAGGCCATTGCAGGGAGCTTTGTGCATGGGGAGGTAGCTGGAGTATAAAGTGAGATACCAAGAAGGCCAGAGAGGTAGCTGGCAGGAGAGGAGGCGCCAGAGCTCGTCTTGTGTGCATGTTGCTCCATATTTGTTGTTTTACGACCAGCACCTCTCCTTTCCGTCTCCGTGTATCATTCTCCAGGTCCTCCCTTCTCTGAGTATCTCTCCCTCGGCTCTAATTTTCTCACACTTTCCAGCTGACTTACTTATACTCCAAATCTCTGTTTCCTTATCAATAAATGAGGATAATATCAGTGCTTACTTCATTGAGTTGGGGGCTAATTAAATGAGGGAATATATGCACTAACTCAGTGCATGGCACAAAGTCAGTACTCAGTAAATGTAAGCTGCCTTTTCTCTCTCCTTTAGCTGCCTATAAGAGAGACCTGATGTTTTAAAGAGGGAACTAATTATATTTGCCATTCAAATAGAAATCAGATCATTTTTTATTTCCCTCCAAGTTATTTTTTATGGTTTAATAACCCCCCCTCTCCTTAGTTTAGCAGTAAACTCCTATCTGGTAGAATAAAATTTATAGCTTATTTATATATTCAAAGCATAGAGAGGTACAGTGTACATATTTCACAGCACTAGGGTACTAGTGTTCTTAAAAGAGTCTGTTTAATAAATGAACAGCAAGGTGGAAGGATCAGTTGTACATATTTAGAAGCTAACATTTTTTTGGAAACAAAGTGTTATTTTTACATTTCAATTCAAAATCCTCAGGCATTCTATTTTCTGAGTTTCTTGATAGAGGAGCCAGCCCACTGAAAATCCCAGGAAGTCAGGCTAAGGGTGGGGATGAGTAGGATGGTGTTTCCTCAACTTTTCTTTATGATTTTTGCATTTTAGACATACATGAATTCAGATGTTTCCCTACTAGAAGGAACAGAAGGCTGAAGGGGAGAGAACACTGGCTTTCATGAGACAAAAAAGATCTTAATCAATAATCTGCAGTATTTTTCTCAGAGCTCACCACTCGGAAGGCTAGATATAAGGAGGAGACTGGAAGTCTGAATGTACAATAGCCCCTCTGAGTAGATATGATTTTACCTGCAGCTGGGTAGAGCTTAAAAAGGTCTAAGTTTGAATCTCTGTTCTGTTGCTTAGTAGGTTTTATTTTATTTTTCACTTTGGGAAAGTTACAATCTCTGTTTCCACATTTGAAAAATGTAATAAATACCTACACTGCCTGGAGCTGTTCATAAGGGTTACATGAAGTGTGATGATGTGTTGAAGCATATCAGCATAGTGCCTGGTATGCAGTGCATGGGAATAATGGTAATGCTGGGTGGTGGTGTTGTTACTACTAGATCCAGTTTTTCTTTTTTCCTACTAGCTCGATATAGAAATATTTTCTCATTTCCCCAACAGCAAATGACAGTAGTTTCTCTTAATCTTTCTCCTTAAAATAAAGAGAATGCTGGACTTCTGTATGTAACCCTGCAAATCTCAGAAAAATATACTTTCATCTCTTTCCTCTTTACGCAGGGCAGAGAAACCCTACATACTGGAGGCAGAAAGAAGTGGAAGAGCAGCCTTACCAGGGTGTCACAGCTCCCTTAGAGGAGTCAATATAAGAGTCATTTATAGTTCAGCTGGCTGAGAGCAGGTATCATGCCATCTGAGAAAGCGCCACATCTCATCACTGACCTTGGAGAGGGAGACAGGCTCTGGTTCTAGCAGTTGCCGACTTATGGAGGGCTCAGTGCCAGAGGAAGCAGTCCTCTCTAGTATATGGATACTCTGAAAATAAATGGAAATACAGCCCAGGGTTAGGCAACCCGTTTCTCATGTGGATAGGCAAGGGGGTGAGATCACACAGATCACAGTAAAAACAGTGGGCTATGTTCAAAATGACAAGTTTCTGAGACCAAAGGCAGCAGCAAGTCAGAAAAATGTCCGCACAGGATTTTACTGTCTCCGCTTATCAATTTACTGCTGAAGGTGCTACTACAATACTAGTTTCAGTCTTAGAGAAGGAGTCAGAGATCACACAAATTAAAAAAAACATAGAGTATGTCTCAATATTTTTATCTTTCTGAAAGTAGTATTCTATTACCTAAGACAATTAGCCTCACATAAAAATATTAGCTCACCTTTCCAATGACCATAAAGAGATGGGTCTACATCCAAAAGCACAGTCTTAATACCATTTAGTCTCTAAAATTTTTTATAAACTTTAATTATATTTTATTATAATTATAGAATCATATAGTCATTCTTCAATGCACAGAAGAAAAAAATTCAAGTGCAACAAACAGTAAATGTATCTTACAAAGACTATAAAAAGCATTTATAAATCAGTAAGATAGCTCCCCAACAGAAAAATAGGCAAAGTACATGAACGGGCAACTTACACGGAACATTTGAAAAGATGTTCACCTCAACCTCAGAAGTTTTCAAAGAAATGAAAACCCAAGTAATGGTTTTTTTAAATCATCACATTCAAGAACAGATTAGAGTTGAAGGAAAGGGAATGTAAGTTGGGTAAGATCTATCTAAAGAGGAACTTTGCAATTTTATTCAAAAGTCTTTGGAAAAAGAAGTACATGCCTCACTGACCCAGCAATCCCTAAGGAAATAATCAGATAGGTATGCAAATACATAACAACAGATATGTTTACTATGGCATTATTTATTATAGTAGAAAATACCTAATATATATGAAAACAGCAAAACTTATAAGGGAATAAATGCAGTGATTTTTACAAAACAACAATATGTATCTATGTTTATTGATATGCAAAAAGTACCCATGATGTTCTGACAACTGAAAAAACAGGCTATAAATACATATCAAATATGATATTATACATATAATTGAAATACATTTCAGAAAGTTAACTGTAGCTATGCAAAGGTGACAGGATTATAGGTAATTTTAATTTTTTTCTTAATATTTTTCTAATTTTTAATGCAATAAGATATTACTTGTACATTTGGAAAAAACATTAAGTACTTTCTGTGGAGGAATAATTTTGAAAGATATCGGAGAAATGACTAAATGTAGTTAATATTCAGACATAGGCTAAAAATGAAATATGATGTTCTCATTCTAGTTATAATATTTCATTGTTTCAATAGATAGGTTAGTATTTTATTTACTTAAGGTCTCTATTTTTGATATCTCACTGGAAAACTATTAGGTTAATGTTTTCTTTTTCATGAAGAAAATTACACTTTGATCTGAGCCAATTATTCTAATTTCTTTGTAAGTTTTAAAGCATTTAGTTATTTCTATTTCCTTGAAAAACAGGGGTCTGATCATAGATTTAAAAAGTGCTGCGTGAATTCATTTTTAAATTATTTATTAGAAAAAGAACTGAAGTGAAATATTTATGAATTGTTCCTATTTCTCCAAGTTGTGGGGACATAGAAGAAATAAGAACAGGTATTTTGAGACCAAATATAATGTTGGGCGGGGAGCAGCAATAATTCTTAATCTGACATCTATAGTGTCCAAGGACAATTCAAGCATTACCTTAAGCATCAATTCTGTTCTTTCCATTCCTGGATTTACTTTAATTCACAGAGAAAAATAATACGTGGCTGAGTGTCCATGACTGGGCCAGTGCCATTTGTGGGAGAGCCAAAAGTAAAGGCATACTATGGAGTGAAAAGCTGGACGTGTGTGTTCATATCTTTAACAAACAAAATGGGAACAAATGACTTGGGTCTGGCATTATTTGCTTGTTTGGCTAGGATCCTGTTTAAAACATATAAGCTAAAAAAAAAATTTTGTTTCTATAGATACTAAGGGACACTTACATGTTGCTAGGATTTTGTAGATCAGAAGGGTTAGAGACCAAACAAAACAGGACCAGGGTGGAATCTGTAAGTTACATACCCCAGTATCTGTCACAAAGAATGCATTACTTCCTTTGCTACCCGATTTTACGAAACAGTTTATATTATGGAAGGAAAGTAAAAGGTTCATTCATTTCAAACACAGTACAATATAGTACACATGAAAGCTGACTGAAAAAATCCAAACCCCAAATTTTGTTGATTTGCCAAGGCACGGAGAATCATAAAAATGTTTACTAAGGAATAGTAAGTAAATGAATATTTTACCACAAATGTAGGTACATATTTCACTGAAAAATTAAAGCATAATTTATAAAGCTGCCCAGTGATACCCATTATTATAAATGTAATTAGCTTCAAGAAATAAGCTATTCCATTTAACCTCCATGATGATAACGAAGAAGTCAAATGCTCTTATACAAATTTGAGCTGTCTTATATTTGTATATCACTAGAACTCAACTATTATTGCTTATCCAATAATGAAGAATTAATTTATACCTTAATAACTGTCTTCAACTCATGGTTTTTAAAACCCAAAGAATATCCCTGAAGTTACAGAATCACATATGCAACCTTTATTTTTAATGAAATATGTAAGTACTTGAATGCTACATTTTCAATATCTGCAGACATAAATGAGGCAATTTTTAAACTTACCATACCTAGTCTTGAACTCTAGTTAGATTGCGTGCTCCTTGAAGGTAGAGACCAGTTCATCTTCATTTTAGTATCTCATCTCTTTTACCCTCAGCCTACCCTATACCTACACAAGGCGTTGAACATTGCAGTCAGTCAAAAATTTCTGAAAATATTCAGTGTTCTCTGATTAATTTGTAGAGAACAGTCCCTTAGCAATCATTAACACATGATTAGGTGTAAAAATGCCTTGTAGCTTCATCTTGGAGTTAGAAAAACTACAGCTCCAATAGGATAGAACTTTTACAAATGTTTAAACTTTTTAAACTGAAACATCACAGAGCTCATAATTATTTATAAGATTTAAAGCTATGACTGGTCAGTCAGTCAGTGGGGAACACGTCAAAGTTAATTTGGCAATATCTTCAAAAACAAAAATTAATTCTTTTCGATCCTTTAAATTAATCCTTTAAGATCATAAATTGTGCTATATTCCATTTGTACTTTTCTTCACAAGTTGGCTATTTTCATATTCTTTCACAGTGACTTGGAAACACATGTCACATACCTTCAAGGTGTTATACATATTACATAAACGGTTTAAATAAAAGAGTTACATAAATCTGCAAAGTACTCTTTTAAAATCAAGTTTCCTCTCAAATACTAAAATTTCAACATAATTTCCGGTTAAGGTTCTTTTTTATTTTTTTTTAAGACTTTTTCAGAGTAGTTTTAGCTTTATAGCAGAACAAAGTACAAAGACTTCTCATATACCTCCTGCCCCCACACATGCATAGTGCCCCCAGCATTCAGTTCTTTTAGATTCAGTTTTTTTAAGAAACTCAGAACACACAGAGAAGGTGGAAATACTTACCGGCCCTTTGTTCCCCCTGCTAGGAGATATGTGATGCATAGTTAGCTTAAAACCAAGAGTCTAGAACATGTATTTCACTGCAGTTCTACATTCAGTAAAAGTTTGTTCCCTGGGTAGCGTCCACTGAAATTAATACCTCCTGGGCAGCATGAGGAAATCTGCCAACATAACTATAGTCTGGGTACTCGGTATTAAAAATGTGGGTAAACAGACAGACAATAAGACATTTAATAATAGCTGAACGGTTTAGTGCAACTCTGGCAGAAAGGGTCACAACTTTCAAAACTAAGAGTCCACGTGATTTGGTGAACAGGTCTCCTGGTCTGCTGAGCTTGTCATTTATTTTAATTTTATTTCAAAGACATAAAGGGACTGCTCTATGTTTAGCCTGTTGCTACAGATTTCTGTATACTGACGTCATACAAATTTAGGAGAGTAATAAGGAAAATTGGACCACCGCTCTCTGAAAGTTTACTCCACTTTCTGAAATTGTTCATCTGATTATTTTATCTAAGCTATTTTTATATTCATAAATTATATAAAACATTTTCAAAGAAAAACATCCAAAATAATTTAGAAACTTCTAAAGCATTTTTTATTATAGTTGACATATGGAATTATATTAGTTTCAACATAGTGATTCTACATTTATATTACCATACAAAATGGTCACTACAGTACGTCTAGTACCCATCTGTCTCTGTACAAAGTTATTGTGATACTATTGACTATATTCCCTATGCTGTACATTACATCCCTGTGACTTACTTATTTTATTACTAGAAGTTTGTACCTCTTATTCCCCTTTCATGTTTTTCACCCATCCCTCAACCTCTCCCCCTTCTGGCAACCATCAATTTGTTATCTGCATCTAGGGTCTGTTTCTGTATAGTTTTGTTTGTTCATTTGTTTTGTTCTTTTTAGATTCCACATATAAGCGAAATTATATGGTGTTTGTCTTTTTCTGTCTGATTCATTTCCTTCAGCATAATACTTTCTAGGTCCATTGTGTTGCAAATGGCAAGATTTCATTCTCTTTCATTGCTGAATAATATGTGTGTGTGTGTGTGTGTGTGTGTGTGTGTAATTATATATCAATACTTATCAATTCATCTAACGATGGACACTTTCATATTTTGGCTATTGCAAAAAAAAATGCTGCAATGAACACAGGGGTGAATATATATATCTTTCAAATTAGTGTTTTTTGTTTTCTTCAGATAAATGCCCAGAACTGAAATTGCTGGGTTGTATGGTAGTTCTGTTTCTTTCTTCTTCTTTCTTCTTCTCCTTCTCCTTCTTCTTCTTAAATAGGGTATAGCCTCAAGGTTAATTTCCAGATTTCAAGAACTAAGAGCAAGTCAGCTAGCTTTTACTTTAGGGATGCAGTATTCAATGCAGAAAAAAGAACACAAGTCTTGCAGTCATACAGACAGGCATACCAGCCTTCATGCTGCTATTTACCATGTGACTTGGGAAAATCATGAACTTCTCTCAGTCTATTACCCAGTTAACCCGGTAACCACAGGCAGCACCACCTTGTGACCAGAGGTTCAGAATTTACTGAGAAAGCTGATGAAATGAGTGAAGACAGATGCCCTAGATACTTGCCAGAGGAGAAACAGCAGTGGATGGCAATGCAGACCTTGCATCCTTCTGAATTCCTGCAGTTAAAGATGTGCACAGGCTTGCTGCTGTCTTCTTAAATAATTTCCCTCAAGGAATCATTAGATTTTTTTGTAATAGCATAAAATATTAAAGTCAGCAAAGTCAGAAGGCCACGATTGAAGAAGTATAAATACTACTTTCCCTTATAGTAACAATTATCTTGCCTTCACTGAAAGATGGAGGAATTGCATTAATAGTAAATCTCCATATAAGCACCACTAAAATGAATGAAAGTAGAAAATTTTAAAAATAGTTCCTAAAAAAAATTCCACACAACACACCTGGAATCCCTGAAGGGGAAAACTGTCATCACAATCTTGACTTTTCCCACATAGAAACATGAAACTCATTAAGGATCAATAGCTATGGCCCTATGTTGAACTGGGTGTTGCTGGAAACCCTGCATTGTAAGAAATACCAGTAAGACCCATCAGGGGGTTCATTTAGTGGCCACGAGCAATGCAGTGATCTTGGCTATGAAGTGGTAAGAAGCATACGAAAAAACGGCTTTTTAAATCCAATGGTTGCCTTTAAATAGAACTAGAATCAGAACTCACTAGTGACCCACTCTTTACCTGTAATGCTGACACTCAAAGACATAGCAAAATCACAGGAAACCCCAGCAACTACAATCATAGTGTAGCAATTCTAAATAGCAATTACAAACAAATAACAAATAATGGGGACAAATACTAAACTATAAGACGAAAGGCTCTGGAACACATAAAGTTAATTTAGAAGGCAAGAGTACAGTTCTGTGTGACTCAAAAATATCACTAAAATCAATTTAATTTGTAATTTTCTACAAGGCTATTAAAATGACCCAGAACAGACAAAGGTTTTCAGTATGATAACTACTCACATGATTTTGCTTACAACCAAAAAAAAAAAAAAATACAAAAAAGGAAAAAAAAACCATAAAAAACAATCCTATATATATATATACTTAACATTTATGTATATTGGAGGCAGAGTTGGTTTATTTTGGTTATCACCCTTATAAACTCAGAGCAGATATGTCTATGATATGTATACTGTACTCATAAATATTTGCTGAATGAAAGAATGAATAAGTATTTTTTGTAATATATACAATGTCTAAGTTCCCATTCTCCCACAAACATGCTTAAATTATTGTGAGATAAATATAGTTCAGAGGACAAAAAGATAGTTCAGAGGACAAAAAGTGGCCCTGCTCTTGCCTCAAAGCCTCAAAGATGATTTTAAAAACTTTTTCCAAGTTTCCCATGTGACAAATCTTTCATATTCATTTAATTTTAAATCTTATACTTATGGAGTTAGGGCTTACAATTTTATCATTAAAAGAGCTGACATCTGTATTTACTATATTCCAAATATGTTTTAAGGTCACACACACACACACACACACACACACACACACACACACACACAATATGACCTTTAAAAAAATAGTTTTTATTATAGAAGCAATACACATTTATTGCAGGAAAAAATTGTTGGGAGGTGAGCAGAAGAGAAAAAAAGAAATTAAAACCATGTACAACCAGTAATAAACTCAGTATTTTGGTATATTTTCTTTCAGCTTTTCTTCAATGCACGTATATACTCAATTCTCGAAAACAAACTGGAATCATGCTATATTTTCGATTAAATAATTTTTTTTCCAATTAACAATATACGATATTCCCACAGTATTAAACATCCTTCAAAACATTTTGAACAGCTATGCAACAGTCCACTCTATCGCTATGACACAGGTTATATAAATAACTCCTTGTTGAATATTAGACTATTTCTAATTTTATAATACTATAAAAATACTCTGATAAACATCTTTGCACAGAAATACTGACATGCACCTTCAATTGTTTCTCAGAATACATTTCTTAGAAGCTGAGTTATTAGATCCTATTACAACCTCTTTAAAGACTTCAGATACATATTGCAAAATTTCCTCCAGAAAAGTGGAATCTTAGCAGTACTGCATGAGTGTCTATTTCCCTGAAACTTCCCTAACGCTGGCTATTATCATTATCACTAAATGAGCTCTTAATCAGGATTTGAGGTCAAGAAATCTGGTACTTTAAAGTACACTATACGCACTAGGCTTTCCTTTCTTTACCTTTGTGACAGTATTTTACTTATGGCCTATGAGAGAGAGTTACAGTGGATACTGGACAAAGGGAGGGTAAATTTTTTCTATTTGTCCAAGCTGAAAATCAAATAAAGCACTGTTGTAGACTTATGGTCCTCCAGGATGATGTTTTTATAGTCCTAATGAAACACCCCAAAATGTATTCTGTAAGACCAGTGCTTTCCAAACCTGGGTGAATAACAGCCTCTTGGGGAATCTTCTGTAACTGACAGATTCCCAGACCTCCCCAAAGACCTACTGATTGAGGGCTTCTGGGATTCACTAACAGAATGACATTGTGGCTCTCTCTGTTTGGTGTTAGGCCTAAGAATTGGACAGGCAGTGTTAATCTTGGGTCTGACAGATAAATTTGCTGCTATAAAAATGCTATCCCAAAGCAGCCAGTTCAAGGTAACAAGAAATAACTTTTTCAGTGAGAAAATAAGGCAGGCCTAGAGAACAAAAGGGTTCTCACAAACATTCCAGAGAAAACAGCAGATTCTTTCTCAAACAATGTCACACTCTAAATTACTCGTGGATAACGAGTGTCTGAGTGACAGGTGGCAAATTTCTCTCCAGTTGCCTCGATTTCAGCACACTGGACATGGACTGAATGCATTCTGTAAACACCAAGTTGGGACAGTAAGAAGTCTGGGGTTGCTCCTTACTTTTCATAGAAAAGGCTAATCAGAATTTTCAGTAAACAAATAAATGATCAAATCTTCTCATTCAAAGGCAAGAGACATGTAGTGAAAATATAGAAAGTTCAAAAAAGCACAAAGAACATAAAGTTCACCTTTGATACAAGCATTTTATGATAAAAACTATTAACATTTTGTTTTATGTACCATTTGATCTATTGTTTCCCAGGCCAATGAGAATGTGAAAAATCACTATTATTGCTGAGGGGGAAAATGAGGAGGCAGTACATAACTCAAAAATAACTGACAAAAAGTTCACTTAGAAGGGTACAGAAGGCCCTTCTCCTGGGCATTTACCTTTTGAAGACTTACAACAGAATGAATAGTGAATGGCCAAGAACAGGGGCTCCAGAATCAGGCTTCCAAAGAGCAAACCCTGTCTTAATTGCTCATTAGCTGTGGCCAAGATATTTCACTATTTCATGCCAGAGTTTAGTTCTCTGATAAAGGTCTTCCACAATGAGAAATTAGCTCATGAAAAATTAGCTGCTAATCAGTTGTTAATATATTAATTTATTCACAAACTTTGCCTAATGTTTAGATTTTTCAGAGCATCCAATTTATAAAATGCATTTAAATCACAAAAGTTGGTCATAGTGTGAGTTTTTTAAAGCAAATATTATTTACCCATTGACATTGACCCTGAGTCCTAAAACTTAGATTCCACGGATTAGTGAAATCTCCAAAAAGTTAAATTGGATGACACTCAAGAATTTAAATATACCTAGTACTAAGGGATTTATTCACCAGCATCACTCCAATGAGGACACTGCAGATTTTCATACTGGGTGAGCATTTCTCTCTGAACAGAGAGTTGGGTGCAGGGTCATCCTACAGATCCCCAGATCCACTGAATTCTATACAGAGCTAAGAAGTTTTCTAGTCAGATACTGGCATATTTCAAGCTATAGTCCTCCTCATTGATAAGACCGGAGATGATATAAACTGGAAGTTAGGTATTAGATTAAGAACACTTAAATTTCTTTCTCCAAAGATTAGAAGATTTCTGTTTGAGGTAACACTATTTTTCACTACTCAAAGATAGAAATAGGTTTCGTATTCAGAAGACAGAAACACTGTATTTCAAAGCAGTAATTTGGTTATTTCATGCAACAAAGCTATTTGAAGAAGATGTTTCAGAGTTTTAACTAGAAGAGACATGTTCCAATTCAGTTCAGGATATGCTGGGGGATACCTTTATCAGCCTGTTTGCCCAAGAACATTTGTTATGAAAACTCTATACATAAAGTACAGACATTGACGAGGACTATTTTTACTTTCTAGTTTTCTAGGTATAAAAATAACGAAATCTGCACATACAGATGTAGCTGATATCAGAACTGGGTGGTTCTGGTACCAGTTCATGGTTAAATGAGTTTTACTGAATCTCTGCTGGGGACAGCCTTCACAGGTCATCGGTGGACATTAACCAAACGGTCCACGGTTGGTTTGGAAATGTATTGTTGTCGATAATATTTAGAAAACTTTTTAGATATCCATGTAATTGAAATCTTCCATTAGTTGTTAAAGATTGACCACGATATTAAATTTTATTTTATAAAAACTAGCAAGATTAATATCAGCCTCTTATGACTTATTCATAATGTAATTTTTCCTTAAAAAATTCTTTGTTTTATTATCTCTGAGCTTCAGCAAACTTTCACTCATTATACAAAATGGCTAGTATTGTTTGTTCTTTGATTTTTCATTAAACAAAAAAGATTGACTCATTTAAGCAATTATAATGTCTCTAACCCAATAGAGCTATAATAATTCACTCTAATAATAGACACTATTACTTGGTAATTATACATTCCAAATCCTAAGTTCTTAGAGCAATAGTCTCTGATTTTCTGTGACTAGATAATGATACAAATAAAAATAATCAATGGCTCCAATTGGGGTCCCACTTTTAAAAATGTAGATCCTTGGGCCTGACCTCAGAACTATTGAAACTATTTCTACAAGGTGGAAATATGTAGATGGGTAAGGATCAAAACAAACAAAATCCAGTCAGTTGATCATATACTTAGCCTATTATATAATGTTACCATGAAATAAGTACTATAAGAGATTGGGAAACAATAACCCATTTTAAATATAGAGTTACTTCCCACCCTCACCAATTTTGTAACATCCATGTAGAATGTTCTCAACACTTTGCTTTTGATTGATACCACTTCCTTCATAAGCTGCAAGCCATTTATTCTACCACTGAAGCACTGTCAGCAGCAAGCCAAAGCTCTGTGCTGTCCTAGCTCCCCTCTGCACCTCTGGACTATCCCTCTCCTACTTTCAAATCCACTCTTCTTTGGAGACTCAAAATTCTCAACTATATATACTACTTTCTCTCCTGGTTGTTATCTCCTAACCTCATGATTATCCCCCTTCACAGCTACCAAGGCCCCTGGAGCCTGGTTCACAATCTCCATGCCACCTCTTCATGCATTTGTTCACTCAAACCTATTCTGAGCTGTACCATATGCAAGGCACTATGTGAGATGCTAGGGATACATTATTGAACAAAATAAAACCTCTGTTTTCAGGGAGCTTGCATTTTAGTGATAGAAAATAGGGGAAGGGGACACAGATATAAATGGATAAATATGTAGCTTGACAGGCGGTAGTTAATGCTCTGAAGACAAATAAAACCAGGCTAAGTAGACAGTGAGTGATAAGGATATACATAGGAAGGCAGAGAAGGCTAAATGAAAAGAGTAATTAGTCAAATATGTATGCAAACCTGGGGATGCCTGGAGGAAAAGCAAGCTAGGCTGAGGGAGCCAAAAATGCAAAGGCCCTGAGGTGGGGGCACACATCTGAGGAAAATGGAGAAAACTAAGTGAAATGTATAAGATAGGTGATGAGACCAGACAGGTAGGCAGATCAAGATGATGAATGACCTTGCAGACAACCGTCAGCAATTCACATACTGTTTGGAGAGAGATGAGAAACCACTGGAGGGCTTGGAGCAGAGGAGCAGCTTGATCTAACTTAGGTTTTGATCAGATCACTCTGACTCTGTAAAAAATTACCTGTATGTGGGGTAAGGGTAGAAGCAGGGAGACCACTTAGAAGACTATGGCCATAGCCTGCATGAGAAATGATGATGGCTCAGACCAGAGTAGAGGGGGGAAAGGTGGACAGCAGCAGTCAGATTCTAGGTACATATTGAAAGGAGATCCAACAAGATTTGCTGAAGGTTTGGAAGAGTCAAGGATGACACCTGGTGAAGCTTTTGGCCTTACTAAATGACAGAGTTACTATTTCCTAAGATAGAAAGGGGAAGGAGTAGATTTGAGAGGGAAATTAGGAGTTCCTTTTTGGACATGTTAAGTCAGAGATGCCTACTTAACATCCAAGTGGAGATCACCCTTGGTCATTTAAATATTAAATGGTTGGCTTCATATACCCGATCAGGGTTGGCAAATACAAATGCTTTCGGGGGCCAGGGAGGAAACAAAAATAAGTACTGAAATGTAATAAGAAGAGGTAGGGACTGTGGTTGATAAAGGGATAAAGGCTCCACCCTGAGCCCAGTCTACTATTGATTTGGAATGTGGGCCCAATGCTCTGACAACTTCCAGTATCTTCAGATAGAAGACTCTGGAATTCTAACAACCGAATTTTAGGAAAATAAGTTCCATAATCTACTAAATTCTAGAAGTGTTCAGTTAAAATTCTAACTGAGGGATTTATTGGTGTACACTGCAAAAAAGATTATGGTTAGCATTTTTCTAACTTACTTGACAATAAAATCCTCTCCTCATGCAACATCTCAAGGGACAAGCTTTCCTTGGTACATATTTTGGGAAATGTTTTGTGCATAAGTCCTAGATGTCTAATCAACTTCTTTATTTCTTCTTTGAAAATTCTGAAAATTTCTTGCAGCTTATGAGTCATAGTTGATTACACACACACACACACACACACACACACACACACACACAGGCAATTTTGTTAGATGTTTTAACATCTACTATCAGACTTGATCGAAACATAAATGGAGCATTTACTAGTCTTCAAACTTGTTAAATACTAAGGGGAATCTTGGCCTTTTCGTTGGTGAAGAAATGCTTAAGTGAAATCACAGGGGCACTGCATCACTTCATTTCCTAACTCCTCTCATTCCTTCACCGGTTGCACTGCATAATTTAGTGACAGGGAGGACAGCCAGTTACTACTATGCACTTGACAGACTTTCTTTGTTTTATTTATCTATGAAGAAGGAAGAAGGGAGAGGACAAATAAATCTGGAATGGAAAATCTAACAAAAAGACAAGACAAACATTACAAATCTTTAAAAATAATCTCTAGAATATGTTAAAATATCTGAGGGGCAAGGCTTGTCTCTGAAGAATTAGAGAGCATCATCTGTTTAAAAGAACTCACAATACAGTGGAGGGGATAAGTACATTAGAAGATAAACAATATAAAAATTTCAAATATGGTCAAATACGTTATATAAAAGTTCAGAGAAGGGACAGGGCAATGTGGGTTTGAGTGACCAGTGATACTGTCACATGAGCTGGTCCTTGAAGCATAGATAGATATAAGGTCAACAGCAGGGTGGTGGGAATTCCACTCAGGAAACAATTAAGGAAATACCATTTAAGGAAGTCTGGACTTAATTGTGTAGGTAACCAAGAGTCTTTGAAAGCTTCTGTGCATGAATCTGCCATATTAAGGAAATTCTATCTTGTGAGGTCATAGGGGAGATGGTGAGGCAAGAGCCGGATCCTGCGTTGAGGTGATGAGAGTCTGGACTAGGGAGCGGACAGTAGGAACAGAAAGAAATTATGATATTGTGGAGGAAATAATCAATGGGACTCGTTAACCTAGTGAATAGACAAAAGAAAAAGGAATGACTTTGTTCCTGGGTCAATAACAGAAAAATTATCCTGACTGCAAATTGGTTTATACATATTGATTGAAGGTAACAGTGTTACATATAAGTAGAAATGCCCAATTAATTAGTGACCTAGGACTAGAACCTGAAAATGACAAACAAATAACTGCATTAAGGTACCACTATATTCTCAAGAACATGCTTCATCCTTTACCTATACAATCAATTTAGGAAAGAGAAGGACGGACGGACTTTGCAACTTGGCACCACCTGCACAGATGTCCGTCAAATCAGGAGAGTGGTAACTTTCAATGAAGACTCATTTATCACACTTTCTTTCTCTATATCCCTTTAGTGTGAGAAGAGTCATCATACAAAAATACATGCATGTAAACAACACCGCTTCATATCATGTCATGGGACCACTCAAAATTTCTAATTTCCATAAGTTAATAGAGGATTTTAGGAAGTGATTGAGATAAGAAAGAAAAAACAGAACGATGACTATTCTTTATTCTTCTTTCCCTTGAGGGAAATGAACAGACACAAAACAGGAGGCAGGAAAGAACCAAAGGAGAAAGCATTTGGGCGAGTTTCCACCTGCTAAGGAATACAGGAATGAAAGCAAGCTCTCTCCTTAATGAATAATAACGGTTTGAACAGTGTCTCTTCGTTTTCCAGAATTCATTATCAGTTTAGGAACATGTTACTTTATTCCCATCATAAAACTTCTGATTCACAAGCCAGCTAGGAGTCGCATATTCTACCTTCCAAATCCTTCAGGTAGACTAGGGTCTCAATTTTTCTGTTTTGCATGCTGGCCCTGGAGCTCAGGTGCAACAGGCAGATCAGCAACACATGACAGATGTTTCTACAGCAGTCATCAGTCTTTTCCATTTGCCACAATTCTCCAGGGTGACCTGGATCGATCCCTTCTTCCCATCAGCTGCCAGGAAGGCCATTTTGCTTAAAATGTCTCTCCATTTAAATGCCCAGGGCAAGAGAAAAATGAAGAAGCCATAACAAGGAAGGGCAGAGGGGCAGGTGGAGAGTAGACTAAAACTGCAAACTTAGGAAGCATCATCTCAGTATACAGTAGTTATTTGATATAGCTATGTTTTCATTCATGGTGCTCTTTATTTTATTCTACAAATACAATGCAACAAAGACTATAACTGTGTGTAATCACAGATTTAGTTAATGGTATAATTGCTTCTAATGAACAGTTCACGGATGTCCTTTTTGAACTGTGCAACAAAAGAAACCAATGCCAAAAATTCCCCAAGACCCATATTAGAAATAACTGCCTTAGAATCTGTGAAAAATAGACACATAAGAATCATTGATTTTTACAGATTCCCCTAGAATGTACTGCTAGAAATAGGAGAGTGCTGGAAGAGTTTGCAGACCTAGGTTTCTGCAAACAATGCTCACAGGAGTGCATTCTTACCATCCAGAAGAATGAATTCACATCTGGAACTGGCTGTCTCAAGACTTGAGTCTATATTATGGACTACTGAATAAGTGATGTTCATACTTCTTGAAACTAGGCAATATACTTTGAAAACATAAAAAAAGGGAGAGAAAAACCCTCGCAAGAATGTGCACTCATTGGATATCCCCCCACAAAGGAAAGTTTTTATGAAAAGTTAACATCACTTGCTTATTGTGAATTTCCAGTGACACAACAAAACTCCTATCATAAGATAATATTATAATGGCAAATGGTAATACCGAGACAAGCGCTGGACAAAACAACCACGTGTTTTGACAATGAAGAAAATCCATATGACTAATTTCCACATAACCCTAGCTGTAGCATAGCCACTGAAGTAGTAACCAATTAACTCTGTAAGCAAAAATAATTTATAAAATTGGCTCAATGGTATAATTAAGCAATAATAACTTATATTATCTATTGACTTTAAACATTATCTGAGTTCTCACTGCCCTTATTCCCAGATACTACAATTTTATTCATAACCTAACTGCTGAATGCTACCAGATTCTATGAAACAGCAAACAGAAGTTAGTGCTTCGCAGACAAGTGAGAGACTTGTAGGACGAAAATTTTGCAGGTTCAGATTCCTCTCTACCTCTACAAATGAAGAGAGAAAGAGTAGAACATTCCAGTTCCAGAAGCTGGCTCCCACCTCCAAGTGTAGACAGTGAGACAAACCCTCTAGGGCTTCCCCCAGACCCTTCCTGTGGTCTACACTCTGAAAGAGGATCCCGAATGACCAAAGCAAGGACAGGATCTTTATGACATCGCCAGGCAGATCTACAGAAATTAGTGAATTTTCCTGTGGAATAAAAATCTTCACAACAAAATTTCAGAATTAACTGGCAATTCCATTATATCCTAATGATATTGCATTTGCATAAAATAACAGAAGCCATTTTCTTCTCTTACCTGTCTACTTTCCCTTTGGGAGGATGTCGAAGAGGAGGCACTTCTATGGGTTGGAGTAGGAGTCTTATGAGCAGGGGATATGCCCTTCTCGTCTGAACTCATAGCTGCAGTTAGAGTCTAGTTATATGCACTTAAGACCATCCCAATTGTATCAAATTTAGACAAAGAAGTCGATGAGTTTTCAGCTTCAGTCCATTTCATAAACCAGGTCTGACTAGAAAAGAGAAGACAAATATTGAGGGTGTCCGAAACACTTAAAGCAAAACAAACAACCAAATAAACAAATAAAAATGCATGTCAACAATTTAAAAAACAAATTAAGAATTATTACATTTAGGAAAAATACTAAAGCATTAGTGAGAGGAAGAACTCTGACACATAAGGAAATAATATTTCTTCCTCTAGATTTTACAGTGGAGGCTAAAGTGTTAATATGTAACAGACATCTGTCAACAAAGAAAATGGGAAGAAATCATACACTAAAGTCATATTCTTCCCTTATATTCTCTTAGTTTTAAAGCAGATTATAGTGCTATGTTCCGGACTCTGATACCAAAGTACAACATTTTTTTCTGAAATTTAACTTCCCTTGCCCAATGGATTCTAATAAGAGCTCAGTCCATGCTTGCCTTCAGTTTAGTTCAGCCACGTCATGTACATGATGGTTAAATCCAACACAAGGTAGTCAGTCACAAAAGGCAAAAGGGCTCATGCTTTTTGTGCATCATGTAATCCAGCATTTAGGAGGGATCAAAGAACACATATATCCATGATTCTTCACATCTTAAGAATATAGCACACCTACATATGACTCCCAATGCACCAACAGGATTGCGAGCATATACAGATTGACAGGCAGGACCCAGAACTGGAGTAACGCTTGGAGTTGCTTCACTTATCCACAGCCAAGGGCCACTTCATCTTTCACTTGTAGCCACATGAGGAAAGTCTATATTTTAAATACCAGGGATAAGAGAGAAGCGTTGTTCATTTGGCAACATAGGTCTCTAAAACAAATTTTTTTTAAAAGGTAAGCATGATAGTGTAAGATGAAAAGCTTACAGATCAATCTGTGACCCAAAGGATTGACCACTAAAGTGAACTACATCCTCTTCTAGGAAGATAGAAGACCAACTTACAGTCTCCGTCGTAATGCTAATACTCCTTGAAGGGAGCATGAAAGACTTCGGTAAGTACTTTAGCACAGGTGGGAAGAGAAAGCGGCTAGAGATGAACAGACATCAACCTCTGGGCCAAAGAAAAGTAAGACCTGCACATCAGTCCAGAGGGAGAGACAATGGATCAAAACCTCAAAACTAAATGAATGAATAAATGAATGAATGAAAATGAAGATGCATGGGGTATTATGAGGATGCATGGCAAGGGAACTCACTGGGCCTGGAGGTCAGAGGTACCCTTAAGCAAGTGGGTTTGAGCTGAATGAGTAGGGGTTAACCAGATGCCTGGGTATCCAGCATGGCTTGATCGAGGAATCAGTGCTGACCAACAGGATCAGAGCACAGAGAAACAAAGAGTGATATAAGAGTCAAAGAAAAGCAGAGGCCTGGCCTTGCATGGCCTTGTTAGCCATGTTCAGCATTTTGATTTTTATCTTAAGCATAAGAAGCCATAAAAGAGTGAGGTATAACAAGATTTATATGTTCAAGAGGCTACTTTGGCAGTCATGAGGAGAACCAAATTAGGGAAGTAAAGAAGCTGAGGGAGGCCAATTCAGAGAGGTGGTAGAAAACTTAGCACCTCATCCTGTCAGTTGTGACAGGATGTGGAGGAGGAGAAAAAGGCAGGGTTGAGGATGACTCCTAGGTTTCTGGCATTCTGAGCAAGGGTTGGCCAAGGGAAATCCAGGACTGAGAAAGTCATGAGAATGGTTTTAGACATGTTATCTTTAAGGTACGAATGAGGCAAACATTTGGAATGGTGGGTGGGAGCTCAGAGAAGTTTAGGCAGGACACAAATGTTTAACAGATTATGCTAATGACACAAATATATCACATGATTTAAGTATTGATCATGTAACTCTGCACCTAAGAGTAAATTAAATTTTATACAAGCCTACATAAAATCTGTAACATTATGTTAACAGATTATGTGACCCTAAATATATTAATCACGATTTTAATGGTCCCCTGGTTATAGAGAATATTTGAAAGAACAATGCCAATAATTAAAAAGCAAACTATTATAAATTGGGAAAAGTGGACATTCTAGTGAATAAAAATTGTCATCCTTTCTTAAGATTTCAACTTCATTGCCACTGTAGGAAAAATAAAAGCTACTTGGTGCCAAAACTAGGAAGCTTTTTCTTGTAACAAAACTAGTTTTGGGGCCAAGAGAAATGTAAAGAGCTGTAGAGTTCTTTGGTTGGCTCAGGAAGAGGTTTCATTTGTTTAGTATTGGCAAAAAGTAGTAGTAAGCCAACACTTATTAGATAATCATCTAATCCTTTTGTTTTACGAAAGCAGTCTAACAAGTGTGAGTAAAATTTCTCAAACCGAGCTCTGATGCCAGCAAACTGCTCAGGTTCTTAATTTGAAGTACTTTGCTTTCTGGTCCAAGATGTTTTCACAAGTAGAGGCTGACATCTGAGCTGAAAATATGGAAGTTCTGTGATGTGCTCAAGTGCCCCCAAGGGATGAGGTTGAGACGACCAAACTCATTAAACTATTATCCATTTGTCAGTAAATTCAATCCAAGCTACATCAAGGGCCAACATTTCCTCCATTGTACTCTTTTTTTCCTTAACCACATCCAACTGCACTTTCCTAATTAACACCAATACTAACATCTTGGTTTATGTTTGAATTTAAAACAACATTTTCAAGGTAATTTGTCTACGATAAAAGCAACATTTTGATTGAATTACAATTATGAATATCTGGAATAATATCAAGGATGAAGAGAAGGTGACTGAGAGAGTTTAATTCATTCCAAGAACCATTTTGGGGGCTATCGTCGTTTCTATTAATTTTTGTGGTTTTTCTTTAACAAAAAAGATTTCAGGTACCTAATATATGGTTGAGATGACCTTTAAAGATCATTCCAACTTAATTATCAACAAAGTGTTGATCACTTGCTCCATTTCAAAATGCATTACAAAAGTAAGTCTAAACTCTCCCAGTAGGTTGCACCTTATTCTTTACTCCTATAGTATAAAAATGGCTGTGACATTAAAAAAAAAATTCATTTCCATTGAAGCACATTTTCAAAAATTGCCTAAACTACACCCAAAAAGACCACAGACTTTAAAGTCAACACCAGCATAATTTTCATACTCAGTGAGAAAAGCATTGTAACAAAAGATAACAGCAATATGGAGGATGAACACCTAACTTTCCTTTCTCATTCCTCCTATCAATGGGATCGCCACAATTGTTCCTAAGTGCTGCAACATTTGCGTTTACATGGAGGGACCTCAAGTTCAAATATATGACCCAGAGACCTGACAAAAGCAAAGGGAAGACTTCTAGAACTCACGGTTTCACAGGCATCATAACTCGATTTTCTGTGTGTGTGAAACATAAGTTATTTATTTAACCAAAATGGCAATAAACTATTTAAAAGACAAATATAGAAAGTTACATAGTTGTAAGCAGAATTTTAGGTTTTTAATATATTTTTTTCTTGAAAACTGTTTTTTTTTCTTTTTTAATGGTAACATTGGTTAACAAAATCCAGTAAGTTTCAAGTATGTAATTCAACACTAAGGCATAGATACATTGCATGGGCATTATAACTTGTAAGTGTTCAGAAAAACATTGGAAACTGGAAACTACTTAGCCTGGGTTAAGTTGTGATGTGGTAACACAGCCCCCAAATCTCAAGGGCTTATATGAAAGGTTTACTTTTCATTCATTTACATGACCTTTGGAGGCCAGCTGCAACCCTCTGTATCCTCTTCATCCAGCCTGAAGAAGCAACCCCCATGTGAAGGAGGAAAAGAGCTATGGCAGTTGTCACTTTCACTCATCTTTTATTTGCCAAAGCAAGTCATGTGGCCAAATTGAGGTCAATGATGCATGAAAGTATAATTTTCCCAGAGGGTGAGGCAGTGAATACTAGGGCAAAACAATACAACCTACTATATTTACCATAAAAAAAAAAAGATTAAAAATATAGATGAAAATATTTAAAATAACTCTTAGTTCATCACCTAGTAATAACAACATCAATATTTTGGTTTTACTTTAATCAAAGTAGAAGAAGGATGTCCATGTTATCTGGATTATGCTTTCTTCAATCAATATAATATTATGAACAAAGAAACTTTAATATTACCACCCTTAATTGCTACACAAAAGGCCACCATACAGATATACTGCAATACATTTAAGCATTCTTCTATTGGGAGATTTAGGTTGAAACAATAAGATTCATCATGGAAGAGTTTATAGTAATTGTATATTCACTTATTAGAAAAAGGACCCTCTGTTGATTTCAATACTTTTCTGCTTTATGTGATATTGTCTGCTCTCTTTTCTCTTTGCAAGTGATTAAAGAAAACTGTCCATTGTTTTACATTAAAACTTTGTATATCATTTTGTATTATGTGTTCCTCTAGTAATGATCATGTTGTTTTCATAAAAATTTAATTTTAGTGAAGTTTTCTCATTTCTATTTAATGTTATAACTAATAGTTGGCCTTACTCCTGCCATATAATACTTTTTATTTTGGGTTCATCTTTGATTCCTTTAATGCTCTATGGCTTTTAAAAATAATCTGCTTTTTCTTATAATACTGATTTTTATAAGGTTTTAACTGACTTTTACATTTGCCATTAATTTGAAAGATACAACTTCCCTTTTAAAGTTCTATTCTTATTTTCTTTTAACTTTACTTTAAATCATGCTGGAACCTACAATCTCTAAGTAACTCAGTGAGGAGTAAAATGGCATCTTTCAAGTTTTCCACTGCAAAATAAGGACTATACCTTCACCCCAAATCAAAATATTCTCCTCCCAGGCT
Organism: Cynopterus sphinx; assembly: GCA_030015415.1. Lineage (NCBI taxonomy): Eukaryota > Metazoa > Chordata > Mammalia > Chiroptera > Pteropodidae > Cynopterus > Cynopterus sphinx. The sequence continues at coordinate 165,861,728 of CM057379.1, read as the reverse complement.
TCTTCTCAACCTTAATGACTTAATCTGGAGTTGCAGAGAATTACACTCAGGATTCTGCGGCACTAGAAAGGAGCTAATACCACTTTTTCAAGCCAGGGCCAACCAGGATCTCAAGGCATGAGGGGACACTATAAGAAAAGCAAAGGTTTTTCTGCACTTTCTCAAGATCTACCTTCTCTGCAAGTGCAGCTGAGGTTTATCATAATAAGGAGCTGGCTCAATCAGGATTTTCCTTAATTTGGAACACAGCCTTCATAAAACTAGAGTTTAACCCCCCATAATTTTGACACTAGATTCTTTTTTAAGTTAGTGTTTGGGTTATTGATGGTTGGTCTTTTTCAGTATTTGCCTGACTATTTATAGAGAATTAGGAGGAGCCACATTAGATAATGCTAGAACCAAGCTGTCTGGAGCAGGTCATTCCTATCAATTGATCTTATCAATGCAAATGTCATTGTACAACTGGGTGAAATAAATTAGTTTCCCAAGATTATCACCAGAGCAATAAATGATTATTGTCATTATATATTGTGCTCATTACATTGTCATTATATATTAAAGTCTTTTTTTCCTTAAAGAGAATAATAATAAAGTCTTTTTATTTTCAAGGTCATTAACTCATAGGTGAGAAAAACAAAATCAAGGACTGATTTCAAGAAGACTTCTGGGAAAGATGGCACTGTAAAATCTAATAAACATATTCTTAGAAAATTACTTAAAAGCAGGGACTAAAAATATTTTTAAAAATAATACTAAACTAGGGGATAGTGGCCACCACATGCCATAAAACTTAAGGAATCACTTTACTCAGGGACCAAGCCAGGATGCAGTACAACTCTCCTCTTCAAGACAGTGACATGGTGTTACAGAAAGAAAATCTGGAAAACTCTACCAGTTTCCTCCAAACTGAAGAGGTAAGGGGCAAGATGCACAGAAAAAGGGCTCACGACAAAAAACATCTTTTTGAGGCCAACAAAGTATAGAAGCACACTCCCTGCTTTGCCTTTTGCTGCCTTCCACAGTCTTGGCTTTCCAGGAGCATCATGGATGTGTCCCAACGCACCCCCAGGCTGGCTTCTGGTGTAGTCATTTATAAAAATTAAAGAAGAGAAAAGTATACAAAGAAAGAAGTTCTCTGTGATTTACCAAAATTCTAATTTCTCCCCACTCTCCTAAGGCCCTTTACTAAATAAATGATTAAGACAAGCCTGCATTCTCCATCATCAAGCCCTCCAGGGTGAATTTTAAGAGGAGAATTTATATGTTAACAAAATAAACATGAAGGAAGCCAAGGATAATCAGCACAAATAATCTTTTGAAAAAGAGCAATCTCATACAAAAAAAAGTAAAAGAAAAAATATAGTGTGTCTAAAGCATTATAAAAAATTATCTTCCCAAAAGAAGAAAAAATCATTATGTGCATAGGATAGAGGGCTTATTTGGAATGTTAATCCTAGCAAAAGAGGTAGTTTTAGAGGACAAGTGCTTTACATGTTCACAACTTTTTCAATGGAGTCTTCGAATAAGAGATCAGTCAGTCTCAGATGCAATGGAAACTGGCATAGGTAAAATATTTTTAAAAAATGATACCAGAATTTAAATGCAGTAATTAAAATGATATTAAAGAAGCACAGAATGATTCTGCAGAAAAAAATCTAGTCAGTACATAGATAATAAAGATAAAATTGAAAAAATCATCTGACAAACTGAAAAGAGCAAAAAAAAAGTTAACCACCATAGTTTTAACTCAAGTGTCATCATCTACTTGTAAAGTGGTGTGAAATTTAAAACATATCAACTGTCTATTTCTGGAATTTTCTATTTAATATTTCTGGATGCAGTTTACCACAGAAAGCAAAAATACAGATAAAGAGGAACTACTGAGTGTATTTTATTTAAAAAAGAACATAAAGAAGAAAGATATGGGTGTTCTAAACACTAACACTCAAGTCTCGTGGCCTTTATAATTACAATAACAACAATGTAATTATGCATTCTGCAATTCAAGTGATATGTGGAGAAATCACTTCTCGTTGTACAAATTACATAAAACTATGTGAAAGGCCTGATTTGAAATAGGGAGAAATAGTTCCTTACTGTACTTTAAACATTTATATTTCACTTCCCTTAGGTCACATTGCCTCTGGTGTTTTGAACCCAAACTTTCTTCAATAATTTGAGAATTGTTCTACTTATTTATTTGTAACTTTTCATATGGAAGGTTCCCTTAAAGTCATCTTAAATCAGCCATTTTCCAATCTCTATTAAATTGTAATGTGATAATGTCTTTATCTGAAAAGTATAATTTGAGCTGATATATTTTCTATTTAGGACATAGGCCTCAAGAACTAATAATTACATATATTTTCCAATCTAGTTTTAATTTTGTACATGGCATGAACTTTATAGTGCAGGAATATGGCCCAGCTCTCTCCTCCTATTTCAGGTTTTGTTGGTTTGTGGATATTTTGCATAGAATTATTCTCAGAACTGAGTCTTCAAAAACTTGTTATCAGAAAGAGAGTAGGGAATACTTCCTATCCTAAAAAACCAAACTACCACTTCAACTATTTTCACACGCAGTCCTTTTTCCTTCTTCTCTGGACTTCTGTTAATTTTATAATGAACAAAACATATGTGGCCTTTCAAAATATTATCAAGTAAAAAATGGCACATCAAAAATATTATTTGAGGTCAGAGTCCTAAAAAGAGATCATTACATCCTTCTTAGCTTACTCTATCATGTCAGAAAAAAATACCTATGAAAATAGCAAGTTTTTTCTATGTGCCAGTCCTAGATGTCATGCATTTTCCATCCATTCTCAGGAATTCTCTTGTTATTCACAGGGTACAGATGAGGAAAGTAGGGCTTAGGAAGTCCATTAAATCTATTTGACATTAAAGCCTATGTAACCAATTCTTTCACTATGTTTTACCCTTGATTTACTAATCGACAAATAAACTGAGTAAGGAATCAGGTTTTTAGAGTATGGTACATTACTGATGTCATATAATACAACTTTACAGAGCGTTTTTTTTCACATTCAGAAATCATATGAAAAGTGTTGGATATACATGCACCATATTTTCCTAGGGAGATAATCACATTATCAAAATGCATCTTTGTGAGTTTATATTTCTAAAATGATTATTATGGGTACAGGTTAAAAATAATTCATGGGTATAAAAGCTGTATAACGTATTTAATATAATGAGATCAAAGAACATTTGATTTTAATGCGAGTATGTACTATGGATTCTTGACAAGGTCACTTAGATACTATCACTCAATAATTTTATCATTGCTAATTTTCTAAGAATTGTCAGCCATATTATCATTCATTATTTGGTTTCTGACCCTTGCTAGCATGTTTTGAAAAGGAAGTTTTGGTAATGTCATAATTCATAATTTAACAGGAAAAATAATATTCTATATATGGTTCCCATGGCTGCTAATAGGTACTGATTATCAACAGAGTACAAGGAGTTTCTGGCAACGGGAAATAGCAAAAAAATTTGCCTCTGCTTTGTAACCTTAAATAACAATTTATAAATCCACATTGAGTGTGTGTAAACTCTTACTGGGATACCAATTAACCTGATTAGCAGCACGTGTCCTCTAGAGCCATTCTCTTTCAAAACAACAGTTTCTGTACTGAGTTGAGGTATGCTGAAGAATTGGCTAAAGCAGATAAAATGGCTGAGGTTAAACATGTTCCTGAACTACCCTATTACATAGCTGCTGGAAATGTAAAATTGTATAACTACTATTGAAAATGGTATGGAGGTTTCTCAAGAAATTAAAAACAGAATTATCATATGATCCCATAATTCTAATTCTGATTATTTACCCAAATAAACTGAAAGCAGGGATTTGACCAGATATTTGTATACCCATATTCATAGCAGCATTATTTATAAGAGTCAAAGGTGGAAGCAACCCAAGTGTCCATCAACAGATAAAAGGATAAACAAAATGTGGTAGATTTATACAATGGAATATTATTCATCCTTTAAAAGTATGGAACTTCCGATACACGGTACAACAAGAAAAAAACATGGAAACATTATGCTAAGTGAAACAAGACAGACAAAAAAAGACAAATATTGTATGATTCTACTTATATTAAATACCTAAAGTAGTCAAATTTATAGAGACAGAGAGCAGAAGGGTGGTTGCTAGGGTCCATGAGATGAGAATGCAGAATTAATGCTGAATGGGTACAGAATTTCAGTTTAAAAGAGAAAAAAATTCTGGAGATGGCAGGTAAGTAAGTTGTCTTAGTCCACTCAGCAGTTATAACAAAATACCACAAACTGGGTGGCGTATAAACAACAAGCATTTATTTCTCACAGTTCTGAGGGCTGGGAAATCCTGGATCATGGCACCAGCAGATTCAGTGTCTGGTAGGGACCCTGCTTCTTGGTTCTTAGATAGCCATCTGGTTGCTGCATCCTCACATGATGAAAGGGGGCACAAGATATCTCTGAAGTCTCTTTCATAAGAACACTAATTCCATTCCTGAGGGCTCCATCCTCATGACCTAATCACCTTCCAAAGGCCTCCCCTCCTAACATGTCACCTTGGGGGCCAGGATTTCGACATTTGAGCTTTGGGAGGACACAGACATTCAGACCATAGTGGTGATGGTTACAGAACAAGGTAAATGTACTAAATGCTGCTGAACTACACACTTAAAAATGGTTAAAATAGTAGAATTTATGTATATTTTATAACAATAAAAAAGTTCCCATATTATCAGTTACAATGACTTTTATAACGTGAAGATTGATAGTATATTATTTTGTGCTTAGGCTTCATTTTAGAAAATCTTTCCTATTATACAGAATGGTCACTATCTCTATTACTTCCATACTTATGCATACATATATTATTGAACAAAAACTACACCATAGTTATTTGTATTGAGTCAGTATGATCTTTGAGGGAGGGGACTATGTCACTTTCATTACTGTAATGTCATGGGCCACAAAAACAACTTTGATGGTTTGCTGGTCTTATCATTTTAGTTAAGTCTAAAGTCCTCAGTCTTATCCATTAAAAACAGTTGATTGTGCTCATAAGCTGCCTGTAGATAATAACCTTCATGTTAATTCTTTGATTTTACTGTATTTGCCCAAGGATAACCCAAAATAATCTAAATGATTTGCATATTGTAGTTCCCTATGTGTTCAGTAAGTAGTCAGCTGGATAGAAAACTATACAAAGTTCAACATTCCCAAGGGAACACCTCTTGATCTCCTAAAAAAGAAACTTGCCAGGCTCCTGATGGTACTCTAGAGACCTGGGGCATTACTGGGTTCTCCCTCCTGCTGAGCTGTATATTAGGAATAGAAATAGAGGCAGCAGCATAATTATTTCAAAACAGCACTGATGGGTTGCCCTGGCTTCACAGAATTACTGCACCTGCCACTTACCTAATTTAGTAGCCATTATCTACCTAGTCACAGGTATTTCATGGTCAGGAACCTCAAGCAGAATTTTGTAAAATGTCATCTCCCCAGAACAGCAATTTTTATGCAGACCTGCACCCACATACCAGGGTACCCATAATTCTACTTGCCCTGGGCATTCAGCACAAGTATTGGTTTTTAACTATGCTCATTCATTGTTATAAGAGGAAAGGAACAATTGACAGTAACTGAGGATCTACTGCCAAGCCCCAGGTTCTTCAACCTTATAAACTCATTTAGCTGGAGAGTGGTCATTTTTGCATACACTAGTGGTGAACTGGAGTCAGTCTGCACCAGCTCAGAAGACAACTGTGTGCACCTCTCCCTAGCTCGGCCCTCAAAGAATCCTCCTGGGAATCTGAAGTTGGCCATTGTGGGAATATGTATGCCATGCAAATCAGTACTTTTTTTTTTTTGAAAGTCGATTTTTAAATGTTTACCATTATTCCACTGTATATGTCCTCTGATGCTTTTCCCATTATTTTCCTTTACTAAAAAATACCATGGATTGCTTGGGTTTGAAACCAGTCCCAACTCTTCCATTTCTTAGCTATGAAACATCAGGCAATTTACTTAATCTCTCTGTGCCTCTGTCTTCTCATCGATAAATCAGGGATAATAACATCTACTTCATGGAGCACTGAGAAGTAAATGCAATAATCTGTATAAAATGCTTACTATTATTATGCTTTCTCTTCTGAGTCCCTCCTCCAAATAACTCTGGAGGAGTAACTGACCTAAAGACACACTGTGTGCCTACAGGAGCATCACCTTCCTCCATGAGCAGGATCAGGACACTTAAGTCTCAGGAATACCGATTTTGAGACTGACTTTATTAAAAGCCCCTATGAGAAAAGTTTGCTAATTTTCCATCAAAAGATAAAGAGAATTTGCGGGGCAGGCGGGGGGAGGGGGATGCATACTTTAACAAAAATCCACAGAACAGAAACTAATGTACTGGATTATGTCTTTAAATAGATTTTGTGGCCTATCCTTATTAAAAATACACTCTACTATAAATAAGAGAATCATGAAATAACATACTTATTAAGATTATTTTGGTATCAAAATACTTGAAATATTGATATAAAGTGAAGGAACAGGAATCCTGAGGGCTTGACAAACCATATTTGAGATCCAGAATTCCTGGTACATTATAATTAACGAAAAAATGGATGTCAAAAAACTTGAACTTGAGCCTTCCTTTTTCAGATCACATGACTTGGTGCCTCGTGGTCATTACTTCCTTAGTGCAAGAAAAATACTTCTGTACCCAACTTATCTTATGGGATTTTGTGGAAATCGAGAAAGAAAATACTGCTTTAAAATACATGCATATTGGAATAAAGATAGAAGACTGAATACAGAATCTATTTCACTCCAAAACACAACTGAAATCCACCAAAAACAACAGTAAAAGGACTTAAAAAAAAAAAAAAGCCCTTTAGAGTTGTGAGAATAGGAGACAACAGCAACAGTTTCTTGCTGGAAACTAGTTGAGAGTGGTAAAAAGACATCTTGGCCATGAGTGACTCCTGTCACAAAGGTGGTAAGTGCAAGTTTAAGGAATTCAAAGGAAGATTTAAAATGTCACTTGATATTGAATTGGGATGAAAAATGGTACTTTCCCCCAAACCCCAAACTCCTGCTAATTGTTTGCTATAGAGTTCTAAAAGGTAGTTCCAGATTCAACTGGTCATCTGGAAACTTATTCCAAATGGAAATTTTAGCTCACCTACTAATGAACCCATAACTCTGAGAGTGAGGCCCAGCACTTTGTTTTAACAAGCCCGACACTGGGCAGTAGTTGTAAAGGATTGCCAACTGGGTCCTGTTCTCTTATCCATGATGCCAGCATTTTAAAAGTTCCATTAAAAAAAAATTGTTAATTTCCACCTGAAGGATAACGTCCTAAGTAATCCAAGAGTATTTTAAGAAATTAAACAAATTTAAAAAGAAAAAAGAAAAATTGTAAATGAACTCTATTTGTAAGTTTTGTTAAATTTCTGAAATTTGTCTAAGTAAAATGAAGTATTACAAAATGGCAAAATTTGTCCAAAAATGATTAATGAGATAAACATCTAGAGTCAAGAGCATTTGAGTGATAAGTACTCAACATCTACCATTTCTCCCTACAGTCCCTTCCTGGAAGGAAGTTGGGCTTCTTCATCTTTGCCAGATCTAAGCAACAATTGTACTTGATTCAGTATTTTTTCACAAGTTTTCTTTTAAATGTTATATTTTGGAATAATGTTAGATTTACAGAAAAGTTATAACTATACTATAGAGAGTTCTCCATATATCCTTCACCCAGGACTTCCTCCAGTTGACAAAATAAGCTGACAAAATAAGAGATTTTAATCTTAAAGTTTAACTATAGTGCCAGCTGAAAAACATTACATATTTTGAAATTAATTCAAATGCCAAGTTTATAGTTATTGTTCAAATAAACGGTACACTACTTTCAAATTTAGTATTCTAGACATGAAAATTTAGTCAGCAGGTCATCCTTCAGTTCTCAGCTCATGTCCCCTACAAATAAGCACATGCTCTATCACTTTCTAGCACAATTTTCTTTTTGTTTCCTTCACAGCACTTACCTCACTCAGTAGTTACATTATTTGTTTTTTGGCTTATTGTTTATCCCTGGAGACTTCACCTATTACGTTTCATGCTCTCCTTGTTCTAAACCTTGGGCCCAGAATAGCATCTGGTGCATAGTGAGTAGGTACTCAATAGACTTCACAGGATGAATGAATGATGAATGAATAAATAAATGAATGCCTACATGACACTTTAGATATAGTAGGGGTAATATGAGACACGTGATAAAAAGATACATCTATTTACATTGTCATTATTTCTGAAATTTCAAACTTTTAAAAGTCTACTATCAGCCATATTCAGTTAACATTTTGGTAAGACTTGTGCTAGTCCAACATCTTTGTAACCACTTCTTACTGGGTCAAAGTTTAGAATTATTATTCCTGATATATCCTTGTTCCCTGAAAGTCAAACATTTCCAAATGGATCTCTATGTTGGTCGCTGCACACAGTACTTCCCAGCATTATTCACTTGATGTGAAAAGTCAATAAAGCAAAATTTCAAACCCCCTCAAAGTTAGATTAATTAAAGTATTAATCATCTTTGCATATGTAAAAATATATTTTAAAAAACTCACAAATTCTAGATTGCAATCTTAGAGTAGTTTGGAAATGAAATACTTTGAAAAGACAGGCAAAAATTTGAAAGACTAAAAAGGGAATGAAGTAGTCCTTCTTTCTTCCCATTGCTTAACACTTAGCTCCATGGTCAAAGAATTTCTTGGTTTCAGGGAAAAGAAAAGAAGAATAGATAGATGACTCAAAGGAAAGGAGGGAGGGAAAGGGAAGGAGAAAAGAAGGTGAAGGAAAGAGAAAGACTACCTATTCCCATATTCTCTATAAACACATTTCACAGAGGGTCAAACATTATAAAATATGCCCCAAAGTTAAAGTACTTGTTCACTTGACTAACCAAGGGAAAAGAAAGTCCAAAATAAGTAACCATAAAATATCTGTTTGTCAAATAAAATGAAGCAAAAAAGACAAAAAGACTGGGGTACTTGCAGGCTTTTTCATTTAGAGCATTTATCTTTCTTCTGTTTCTAGACCTATACTGCTATAAAAGGTAAACACTAACAAATACATTCAATGCAGCACAAAGTGATCCATCTAAAGAGTACAATAATCCCACTGTTACTTCTGGAATACCTCCTGTTTATGACATAATGAGTTGCAAATAATTCAAATTATCCAGGGAACCGAAGTCTCAATAGATTGACTCTCACTGCCAAGAAACATAACCACATTAACACTAAAAATGTTCTTAAGGGAAAAACTCATCTTCTGACCTCATGCATAAATTTTGAAAGCACCAAAAATAATAATAATAATAAAAGGTAAATACACCTAAATTTTTTCTCTACATAAAAATAAAACAATTAGTACTATTAATGCCAAGTTATTCATCTGAAACCATTTTATATACTTAAAGGATAAAGCAAATAAGTTTTGTAATGTTATTTTGAACCAAGATTTTCAGTGTAAGAGAAAACAGATACAAATATAAAATCAAATAATATTAAAACTCCATCAAATTAACTTGGAAAAATCAGTATGAACTCATAATTTAAAAAATTTTTAAATACGTGTTTTTTTCTGCCCTGTCCCCTAAAAAAGTCTGGAAACACTGACAACCGATAAGAATGAGCACCCCAAATGCCCAGGCTATAGTTTCTAAATTCCATTTTCTAATAAAAAAAATCAGAGCTCCTTGGAATGGCTGACTCTTAGACTGGAATATGAAATAAACAAGAAGAGCTTGGGGCATCCCATCGTATCACAGAGTAGGCTCAAAGAAATTAATGGGTTGGGGTGCTTCTGGGAAGTTCTGTATCTTGATCTGGGTGCTGATTATATAGGAATGTTCAGTTTGTGATTCACTTATGACAGGTTATCTTTTCTGTATGTATATTCAGGAGCCAGTTTGAAAGGGTTTCCAGTAACAAAGGTTTAATTAAACAGCCAGAAAAAAAATCACTGCCACAAATTAAAACTTGACAAATACTTTAAAAAGCCATAAATTTACAATAATACTCAAGAAAAAAAGGAACTCTCCCCCCCCCCAAAAAAAAAAAAACAAAGAAACATCTTTGATCACTTTTTGAAGAAACTGAAGCACGAACTTGAAACTGTCTATTCAAAGGGAAGTATTAAGCACTAACCCTATCTTTCCTGTATGAACTTCATTTTGGTCACCAAATATGAGTTACAAAGAATTCTAGCTAATAGATGTAGAATGAATGACAGGATGGGGTGGGGAGAGGGTGAAGAGAAACCACCATTTTCACAATACCTAATGAAATAACATGTTTGGGCTATGACTATAGATGGATAAAATTATTAGGTGAAAAGAACTGACAGGGGAACTTCACAACAGAGGGTTCAGGATTATTCTCTGACACTATTGTTCAATCTCAGTACCATTAAAAGTGGGGCAAACAGACCACACATGTCCCCTGAGGCACACAGCACCACAGAAGCAGAATTCTTGCCAAAGAAGTAGAATTTGAATTCAATCAAGCCTTTAGATCTAATTTCTATTTCCTAGAAATTTGTGTGATAGAGAAAAAGGTTAAAATACAACAATCGGCCAAACCCAGCATGTAGAATGCTCTATTGCCCAAGTGGCTAAGTTTTTTCAACGAGTAAATGACTTAAAATTCTAGATAAAAGAGACTTAAGAGACTCGAAAACCGAACTTTGGCTTTCATGAAATAAACATATACTATAAAAAAGTAATTTTGAGAAATTTGAATATGGAGTGAGTAGAAAATAATATCAGAGAATTATTTACATTGTTAGGTGCAACAAGAGCATGGTTTTGTAGGAAAATGTGCATATGAACAGATACAAACTGAAGCATTATGGTGGATATGACTGAATGTCTACTTCTAACAACTTTAGAACAAAAGCAGAAAGGGATAATGAATCTGAGTATGTTCGTATGGGAGTCCACTATACTATCTCCTTTACTTTTGTGTAAATTTGAAGTTTTTCTAAATAAAAGTTATTTTTAAAATAGAAAGAACAAAAATATGATAAAAAAAAAACGAAATAAATCTTAAGAAACATTTCCCTCTTCTCTAGTTCTTTGGTATGAAGCCCCTGACATGAACAATATTCTCCCTTTTTTTCACCTCATTTCTACTGTTACTGGATATGAATTTAACATGCAATTTATTTTTCAAAGCAGGTCTAAATCTTTCTGATATTTAGGTGACCCATTTTTCTAACACCTCACCTACCAGACTGAGAAAGACAAGGTACAGGGGAGAGCTGGTCTAGTGCACAACTTATCACTGGAAAGATTCTTTCCTGGTCCCTTTGTTCCCATTCTTTTCAACTGCAGAAGAAGGAAACCTCTTTATGGGCCTGCTACCTCCCCCTGGCCCCTTCAGCTCTTCAGAATGAGGTGCCTTTTGAACAGAAGAGACATCCCTCAACCTGAGAGACAGAAAAGGAGGGAAAGCCAAGGAGAATAAAAGGAGCAGGTAAAACAGTATTCACATTGCCAGTTTTTGCTGGATATTTTCTCTCCATCTCCGCTCACTGAGGGACATGTCTGTAGATAAAGGGAGTAAACATCAGCTTCCTTGCCATCCCCAGGTTCAGTTCTTCCTTCTCTTCCAGGTTTTGCCGAACCACGTTATACCTGTTGACTGTGGTTAACTGATTTACTGAGTTTACTTTGTTCACTGTATTTCTACCTGTTTAATATGTCAGTAATGTCTTCTAAGCCCTCACTACTTTGGTTCCATTTTTTTCTGTCTTATTTATCCTTTCCTCAGGGAGTTAAGAGAAATGAAATGTGAGGCTGATAATAGGAACTCCAAGAAAAAGGGATAAAGGGGCTTTCTAAAAACATTTCTGAGTATACATTAATATACCCTAATTTTTATGACAAAAGAAGTGTAAAAATAAACACATTTCATTAAGGAAATGAGATGCCAATCAACTGCCTTTTCTTTTTTAAAGATGAGTTTAATTTCTTTTTCATATAATCAAACCACAACTCAGCAAATGCATAGAAACAAATTTCCAGTTATTTTGTTTCCATGAATCTAAACCTGATAGTCAAAAGGATTCACATACATTTTATCTTCACATGTGATCAAGTATCAGGAGATTCTAGGCAATACTGACCTAAGAGATTCCATAAGGTAGAGCAAAGTAATGCCACCAGGACAGTAAACTACCTAAAATAAACATCCAATCCAGTTGACCTTCTTTCTTGTTTGCTTCGACATTAAAAATCTGCTTATGTAACAGGCACTACCCATTTGAAGTAAAATGGATTGTTGGGTAAGAATCACTGTTTTGGGATCAATTCAGCTTCTCCTATTTGTAAACTACAACCTAATAACGTAAATGTACATTAGTTTAGCTAATACAGACAGAGAAGTGCTATGCCCATAAGGACCCTATGATTTGGAATGTTTTCATGACGAAAGCTCTTTTTTACTATAGAAAAGTTTGATTTGATATCAAGTTAACAGGAAAATTACTGTAATTAGTAAGTTCAGTTCCCAATAATATATAGTGATCAAAGATGGGGAAAGAGAGGTTTTACGACTAACTACAACCCACTATGCTTGAAGGTACATCTGATTCTGATGGTGAGATTTATCAATGCTGAAAGTTTTACGCATTGTAGATGGCACAACATATTGCTCTCTGAATCACTCTTGTGTCCAGAATGAGTGGACCTACAGGTGTCATTCAAAAAGGAGCCAATTCAATGAATCAGTTTTACCTCCCTGTGACCAAAACAGTCACATCTGGCAATAGAATCCTTAGGTTAGGTTAAGACACATCAGACTCTGAGATTACAACCTCAAAGTCTGAAAAGAATGATTCAGATCAGATTTCCAAACTAAGAACAATGGACCATTTGATTTTGGAAAACTCTTCCTTCTTCATATGCACCTCAGCTTAATTTCAGAAAGCCAGCATTCTCTAAGCCTACACATTTTATGTAAAATGTGTTATTAAGTTCTTTCTAATCTTACTCGACTTTTGATTTTAAGCTGGTATTCTCCTGACTCACCTTGTAACTCGGAATCAGTCTTCCAGGTTGGCTTTAAGGTAAGAGCTGTTTGACGTGGTTTATTTTCAGATGCCTGTAGCTTTTTTTCTGGGAACTCAGTTTGTCTATTGACCCTGCTGGGCTTATCTGGTAAATTACAGGTGTGGCTCCTTGATGTCCTTCTCTTGTTGTTTTGCAGCAAGGGGCAGAAACTGAAAGAGAGAGATTATAATCATATAGCACATCTCCACAAAACTCTCAAGAACCTCTCAGGCGGACTGCCTATAGCCAATCAGAAAATTCCTTCCAATTTATCTTTTCAGGAGAAAGTTCAGAAGGGATGGGGTCTCAGCTTTTTAACTCCTTTGCTCAAACTTAAAGATGCAACCACCGAGCTCCTCAGCAATGAGCAACATTCATCATGTACATCTTACCCAGCATCTGGAGTAAGAAAACTCTCAATTTATACAACAAATACATTCTAAAAGGGGCAAAGTATATTTTCCAGAAACACATTTGATCCTCCAATTAAATGTAAACCTCAGTTTTTAAAAACAGTAAGTATGAAGTGGTTTCATCACACATGCACATTAATATATAATTGTACTTTAGCAGTGCCCTCATAAAGAACCTTTAATAGTGTCTAATTTGCCTTAATAGAGTAGAAATGCTGCCAAATTCTTAGAGCAGTCCTCAAACAGAAAGATCTGACTGTACTACCGAAGAATAGTTTTCAACTTGACATAGTATCTCAGAAGGCAAAGAAACAATGTTTTATGAAAAGATAAAATATGTTCACTTTAAGAGAAAAAAAAAAAGCCTGACAAGAAATCCAGAGCAGAAACTAAATTAGCTACCGTCTAGCCCTGAAATGCTACAGTTTTTTTTTCCTTTAAGGCTCTCTAGCAGGCGTGTTTCTTCACAAGGTAGCTTAAAAAATGACTCACCAGGTTTGATTATTTTTCAAGCTTATTTTTTTACTCTATTTTAGTTTTTCTCTTCTTTTATGGGGAAGGAAAACACACATTATGAAAGAGTAAGACAATGAAAAGTTAAAAGATTTACATCTATCCAACATCCTATGCTGTGATGGCTCCTTTAAGCATCATTTTTCTGGCAAAAAAAAAAAAAAAGTGGTTCTAAACACTTTTTCACCTGTACCAAAAAAAAAAAACTTTAATCTCTACTATGTTGGAAGACAAGTCTGTGCATCTCATGGATCCTAAATAAAATTTAGTTGACAACTATGATGATGACATAAAAAAATTAGGGTTAGGGTCCATCATGATTATTTTTGTATGCTCAGCATTACATGTTTATTTTCTGCAAACACTACTTAATATATGCTCTTTAATCCCATATAATTATAGGCAGTGTGAATATGATGGTTAGCTACTGAAACTCCTAACCACCTTTTTTATTTGCCCTTTCCTGGGATGTACTTTGTCAAGCTTTGGAAAAGGAGAGAATATTGAAAAAGGAAAAAGAAGAAAAATGTAGTAAAGAGCCCCCTGTGCTAACCTGCAGTTCATTTTGCCTACTCCTGCCCCCATTCCTCTCCGGAGTCTTATTCTCCATAATTTACCAACCTATGGTAAAGTGGGAAGGTCAAACAATAAAGAAGACTACAGGGTAAGACCAAGGCTTCCTCTTCATCTCTATGTTCCCCAGAACAACAGCAGAGGAGAGGGGGAAGGCAGGGTGAATACTGCTAACCATACCCAAGGAATTCCCTTCCCCCCCACATCACACACACTGAGTGTGTCCTGTCTCCAGCCTATGTCAACCTGACATTGGCCCAAGAAGCATTTTTCCACTTTAGTCATCCCCTTCCCCATAATCTTTGCACCACATCCTTCAAAATCCAGCTCAAAACCACAACCCCAATTCCTTCCTTGATCTTCCCAGCTCGAATGAATAACTTCTCATTACACGTGGCACTTGGGTCAGTTGTACTGGTGTGAGGAGGTCCTGGCCACACATGCAGCTTACACCTACCTCTCACCTCGCCTACCAGACTACGTGGACTCTGGGAGGCAGGGACCCGCCCTTAGTTCCCTCCACATGGTAAGTGCCAGAGTTCAAATGTGAAATCTAGAAGGTTTCTATATATATGCACTTTGTAAGAAACAAATCTATCATTGTCCATTTTGCACAAAAGAAAATTTACATATACAGTGTGTATACAATGTCAAGGAATAGGTTTTTGACTTGTTCTGAGACTATCAATATTCTTCACATAGACCTGTGCAACTTTCAAAGACAACCACGATAAAGTGTAGTACCTTCTCTAACCTTCAGGGGGACTGGAAATACATTAAAAATTATCACTCTATCAATAAATACATGGTTCAAAAATAATCATCCCTGACAGTTACTGAAGCCAGAAACATTAGAAATATTTGTTTAAATTAGTGCAGAAAGACTTATATTGTCACATTCAAATTCCAAATTTTCAGGTGACTAATATATTGTTTTATTTAAAAAACAGGAAGTTAACCACATGGCACTTAAATTTTATTTTCAGTTAAGAAACTGTACAGGGTCTTGTTTTAACTGCGTGCAGCGCAGAAGTCCAAAGGTGCTAAGCTTATAAAGGTCAAGTCTGATTACACCTTGTGACAGCACATACTGAAGATTAATTCTTAAAGCTCTCATTAAGAAAAAAACTCAAAGCAGGGAAGAGGTTGTTTCCTTTTAAAACAATAACCAAAATTGATGCTTTAAATAATTATTCCTGGTTTTTTATCAACACACACAAAAAGAATCATGTTCTAATTTAACAATACCCTTTGCAGACCAAAAAGGCCCCTCATACCTCTCCTAAGCTATTAATAAATTAAAAGTTGTAAAGGCTGGAAAGGTCAACCTGAACAGTCTACAGTATCAACCAGTGCTTGGGTAGTAGTATCTGCAAAATCTCATCAGATGAGTTTAGTGATTTGGCAAAGGTTTTTTCTGAATGGCTCATTCAGGAAGCAAATGATCCATTATCTTTACAACATAATTTTTCCTGTAAGTCGTATGACTAATCCTCCCACAGCCTGAATTTTGCCCGCTCTACACCATGTTCTTGTTCAGCACACTCCTTACATATTCCACTCATTTCTTACTCAAGCCTCTCAGAGCACATGACGTATTCTACCAAAGACCAGACTGTCCTATGTAGCTACTAAATTAATGCATAGAATGTAAAATGGAGACAAGATAAAACAAGCTCCATCACTCAGTAAAGTATCAAAGGAAAGATTCTTAAAATGATAAGGACAGTACAGACAGAATAACCAGAAGACATTACTTTTCCAGAAAACTGCAGCCTAAGACATAGGACAAGACCCTTCTTCACTGTCTGCTTTGCTTTGTCTACTGTCTCCTCCTTAGTTGGTAAAAAGACAATTATTTTGCATTTTTCTCTGGCAGCAATATTTAAGCAAGAAGTTGATTTTTCTCTTCCTACCTGTGATAATTCTGAGCACAGCAGAGAGTTTTTACACTGTGTATAAAATCTTGGAGAATACAGTTTTAGTGCTACAACCCAGTAGAGTTTATGGAGACAGGTGGTGCTAGGTAACTTTCTGAAGATGAAAAACAGAACTCCAGTTATTTCCCCTGGCAACTACTGTGTCTTTCTTCTTAATAAATGAAGAGCGGACTTTTAACTTGGAAACTGATCTAATCTCAGTAATGCTTCTATATATCAATGAAGTTAAAATTCATCAGTTAAAAGAACATATCAGAGTTTTCCTATCTGCCAGTATTGATTGATTCATCCACTCAAATATAAGCCAATTGTGCAGCTATTATATGCAAACATTAAAACCAGATACTAAAGAAGACATAGAAATGTAACAATCAGTCAACAAAAACAAAGCTCTTCCCTTAAGAAATTTAGAGCTTAGCCATATATAACAGGAAAAGGTGCATGAATAATCTTCATAAGTTAGGAAAGCAGAAAATGTGTTATGGATGTTCATGGCATAAAAATATTCTAGCTTGGAGTTTGTGAGTAGGCAGGGAGGAAGAACAGAGGAAGTTGCTCAAACAGGAAGGCATTTGAAAGATGAGTAAATTCAGGCAAGAAATAGAAAAGCAGAGGTGAATAAAAGAGATTTTAAACAGTCAAGAAAAGTGTATGAAAATCAAGAGATGGGAAAAGTGTAAATTGTAGACAAGATATGGTCAAAATGTTAATAAACTAAAATAATTTACTCAACACAAAATATTTTTTTCAATCTGTTGTACATCTATGATCTAGGCCAATTTTTCCAGACTCTTCTTTTGTATCTAATTGGTTCAAATTGACACATATTTCTCTGAGGGCAGGATAAGTGTTTTAGTTCTCTAAATCCCAAAGACTGAGCACAAAGGACCTGACACCTATTAAGCATTCAAAAAAATTTTTTTTTTCAAAATTAAACTGTTTTGTTAATACTGATAAAAATTTACATGACTGATTGTACAGGTAAGATTTCTGATTAGAGATTACTTAAGAGTCTACAACTTTATTACTCCCTTGATGACTTTGTTTTATATCTAAAAAACAATATTACAGAAACTCAGTTTATTATTCAGTTGAATAAAATTTTAAGATTATTATTTTTTTCTAGGCAAGGCAACCCTTGTTTGACCTCACAGATTGCAAGAGCCTTTTCAGTTTACAATCCATTATTTTTTAGTTATTTATTTATTTTTTTATGCCTATAGCACCTGGTCTTCCTAGGTGGTCTCCCATCTAAGTACTAAGGCCCGACCCTGTTTAGCTTCAGATATCTGATGGGATCAGGCTTGTTCAGGGTGGCATGGCCATGGACTAAGATTTTATTTAAAAAAAAAAACTCCATTAAATCTAAAACACTGAAAAGATGCTTAGGACATACCCTAATCTTATGAAAGTAGTATGCTACAGAGCAAGAGTCAGCAAACCTTTTCTGTGAAGGTCCCGTTCAGTAAATCTTTCAGGTTTTGTTTGCCATGCAGTCTACCACTTGATGTAACTACTCAGCTGTGTTCCAATAAAACTTTATTCACAAAAAAAGTGATGGCCACATTGGGCCCTTGCAATATATAGTTTGCTGAGCCTGCCCTAACACATAGCCTAGCTGTGGCAACTGGGCGTCACGGTTTCATTGTTCTTCACTCCTCAACGTGCATAACTCTGAAGAAGTGATTTAAAAAATGATTCTGAGAAAACAGGCTCCAAAGAAAATTTCCACTGCTAGTAGAATGATAAGAGAGAAAAACAAAATGAAGTAGTTCTAAGGAAGGGATGAATTCCAGAAGACAAGAGATGTTTTAGGTAAATAAAAAGGAGAATGTAGTTTGTGAAAGGAGAATGTGATCCCTCAGATCACTGCTGAGAGAGAGCAAAACACATTCTAAGAGGAAATATAAAAATGTGACTAATGAAACATTTCAGGAAGTATTCCAACTAATGCCAAAAAATGTTCACTAATTGAGAGAAAACGTCAAGGAAAGCTTAACCTGTTAAAAAAATATATGTTTAAGAAATACATGAATCTGGACAGAATATTCATGTGAGAGAAAGCCAGAGACTTTGGAAATACATGTCTCAAACCATACTTCACGAATTCTGATGATCACACACTATTTACCTGATAGAGCAGAGGGAAAAGGAAGGAATATTATTATTAAAGTTTACAATCTATATTTAAACCCATAAAAGAGTTATGACAAAAATTACCCTAACATAATTACATCAGCTTAATGATGCTACCACTAATTCACCATTGAAAGCAACTTACTAGTTCTGTGACCTTGCGGCAGTTACTTTGCCACTCCGTCTCAGGTCCCTCTCGTGTAAAACGCAGGAGGTATGTGAAGATTAAGCAAGTTAATGCGTGTCAAGTGTGCAGAACAGCCCCAGCGAACAGGAAGCACTCAGATGCTTTTATTCTGCTGTTGCTCCCCTGAGTCTCTTCTCCTCTGCCAGCTTTACTGAATATTCCTCCTTTGCCTTTCTAAGCTTTTCTCCTTCTTGGCTTTCTTTGGGGTGGCCCTGTCTCACTGAGAGCTTTAAACTACTATTTGCTAAAAACTGCTAAATCCCTTTCTCCAATGCTGATTTATTTTTGAGAATGCATTTCCAACTGTCTACCGAACATTTCCATTGGAACGTATCATGGGCACCTGAAACTCAGTGAGTCTAAAAATCAAGCGCATTCCTCTTTATTCCAATATAACTTTATTCACTAAAAAAGTGGTGGCCACATTTGGCCCTTGGAATACAGTTTGTTGAGCTCTTCCTCAGTGTTTTGTTTTAGTTAATGACATCACTACCTATCCTTAAACCAACCTAGAAACCACAGTTACTTTTAACCATTTCATTTGCAATCTTCCCATTCAACTCACCCCAAGTCCTCTCACTATGATGTCCCAAATATCTTTTCTAGACATTACTCTCTTTTGCTATCTTAGCGATCATTGTCTTAGATTATTGCTATCTGCCCCCTGCTTTATCTGCTTCCAATTATTCTCTCATCCAAGCTATCTTTCAATATCATCAGAGTCATCTTTTGTAAAATATATATTTGATCTTGTTATTCTCTATTGTCAATTATTCTCTACTGCTTGAAGAAAATGGGATTTTGGACCTACAAGTGAGCTCCAGAGCCCCTGGGAACCCTTGAAATTGGATACAAAAATTTGTGTGTGTCCTTGATCAAAAAAAGGTCAAGAAACGCTAAGAGGATAATTTTAAAACTGCACAGCAGGGTATAATCTGAAATCTTAAACTGCATCTCAGTCACTCTTCTACCCTCTGTTTCAGATACTATGTAGGGACAACAAAAGATGCTAAATAGATTTCTGGTATCTGTATATTATAACACTGTCCTGAAAATTCTTAAATTTAAAGCTTCACACTGTACAAAATAAACAGCCTTAAAAACTTAGATACATATTGTGTTTACTTAAGTCTAGAGACATCCTTATTGGTGTCCCTGGATTTTAATGAAGTTAAGAGTACAGACCTAGAGCCTACTAAGTGTGTAGTTTTAAATCCTGGCTCAGCCAATTACCAATAATGGAGCCCAACCCTATTTACATAGCTTCTCAATGCCTTAGTTTCATGATCTATAAATGGAGACAGTAACAGTACCTACCCTTTAGAATTATTCTGAGGATTAAATGAGTTTACAAGTATTGCACTTAAAACTATGTAAGGGCTTGCTACTATTATAATTATTTATTGAAACCTATGGCCAGGACTATAGGTTCTAAGAGATCATCACAAAACAAAAATAACTAATGTTGCCACAAAAGCCTCAACCTTTAGTTAGCTGGGTTGATTAACCAGAGAACACTAAAAAAGATGGCCCTTTCACTAATGTTTTTATCAACTGAAAAGTGTTTCAAGCCTATCTGATAATATTCAGATTTTTCTATTAGCTTACAATAGCTAAAAATATCAGCTCAGAATATTTCCAAAGCACACCACAGGATACATTAAAATAATTCCCTCGAATAGGAAAAAAAACCCAGACCTGTTCTCCCCTGGGCAGCAAATCAATGAGCCACCTCACTGCTTACAAAGTGCCCAATATGGAGGGAACATGCTAAGTAGAAAATTAGATAAATTAAATAAAGGAGGTTTATGACTCAGCTTTCAAACAAACCAGCTTGTTTGCCAGAGGAATGGTATCAGGCATTTTAGCACCACCAACCTGGTCAAAAACAAAAAAACAAATAACAAGCTGTGAAATGTGGATCCTAATATCACTGAACCTAAGGAAGAATCAAAAGAAGTATGTGATGTAGTGATGTAGCTAATTTTCACCTGAGTGATAAAATTATGTGACATATTTGACAATGCCTCTGTGGAAAATTTGCTGCCAAATTTTGACCCATTTTGACCCATACCACAAATATGAGCAGTTGTGTAACAGTATTTTTTTGTTCTCCAGCAAACTGCCAAAAGGATCACTTCACCATTTATTAACATACACACTTAATAATCAGACCTTCAATTAAAACACAACATTTGAAATAAAGGAAAGAAAAAAACTCGAATTTCTTACCCTAGTGCGATAGGTCTTCCAATTAATTTTCTAACTTTATATTTCATGACAGGCTTCTTGAAATCTCAACTGAACAGAACTTCTTGCAATTCCCCTAAATATACCCACTCTGCCTGCTCTGTGCTTCTTCTAACAGGAAGTCTTCCAGTTACATCTCCAAAGTCTAACTCCCATCCTTCCTTTACGACTGTGTGAATGACGTCAAGCCATTTAACACAGCTCAGCTAGAAGTAATTCTCCAGATTGTTAACTTCCATAACCCTCGCTCAGCACCTCTTGGACTTTCCTCAGTCCATTTTGATCAGAGTTTTTGACACATGTACCTTTTCTTCCCAAGACTGGATGCTCTTTGAGGGCAACAGCCACAGCTGCCCCATCTTTGCAAGCCCGAGAGCACCACAGGCACATCTGCACATGGCAGGTGCTCACACTTTTTGCTAAAGTATGTAAGACATATGCTAAAGTGTGCTAAAGCTCCTCGTGACTGACCAGTGAAACCAAGTGGAAAGGAAAATGCACTCAGAAAAGCTCTGCTGAAGAAAGGCTGCAGTTAAAAAGATATGCAACAAGACTTGTCTTCTTGTGAAGCAAGTTGAGAGATGAGAATTTTCATGCTACACCCACCTAGGTCAAGGAAACCACCACTTACATTTACCATCCAGTGATTTGCCAACAACTACTAACAGCTGTGCTTTAAAAGCTTTCCTCCCACTCATGTAACTGACAATACACTTCCAAGTTAGAGAAATCCTAAGATAGCTAGTCCTGTGTTTCCCCTACCACAGACTCAAAACGCTACTCACCTCTGGGCTTTGGATAAAGAGCTCTTACGGTGTATAGATATAGTGATCGTTTCAATCATTATGTCTAATGTACCTTAAACTCTAAATATCCAAGGACCAAAAAACCAAAACTCAGAGCATCTACAGATATCAGATCCCACAAGTGCCAAGACAGGGGAAGATTAACAAAAGAATCCCTAACCCATGGCGGTCTAATACTGCTTGGGCAGAAGTTCGCTCTTAACAGGCCACTTGGATGATGCTAACTAAAAAGCTTATTAGATCACAAACGAGAGGCAACTTCACTCTGACTGATGTCCCAGGGCTGTGCTGATCACCGTGTTCTCATCAGACCACTGGATGGCTACCCACTGCCCGTAGTCCTACATTCCCAGGTGGCATTTCATTTCTCTTCCTACTCAGTTCACAAACGGTTACGTAAATATGTTGTAACATGCACTCTTAAACATAAGCGACTTTCCTAAACCCTAAATCCTGAAAGAATAGATGACCTAAGTCCTAAACCCAGATGAAAGGACACTCTTACAGGGACTTCTTGACTCGGGGTCGTGCTAATGGGAAATTTTCTGTTAAGGACTCTACCTGATATGGCTTTTAGATCAATGACATTTGGAACATTCAGTCTCCAATATCACAGTGCTAGTGTCTCTTGGATTACAGGAATGGTGACTGAGTCCTTCGAGTATGTAGCCGGTGATCAAATGTTTTAACTTACACGTCTCTTAAAAAAACTATTATATATGTTCTTTAAAGTACAAACATGTCTGACACATACAAATTGAGGTCAAAATAATGTTATAACATTTTTTAACAAATTAGGTAAACACTGTCAGTGGCACAGCCATGAGTGATACAATGTTTTGGAGAGAGAAAATATGCCCCAAGCAAGAACAAGTTTTGCATAATCTGTATTTTTTTCATATATGGCTTAACTGAATAACTGACCTAATTTCTCTTTAAATCAGTCTCTTTTACATCTTTTGCTACTTTGGTGAAATTGTTTCAAGCTGCTCCATTTCTTAGGCTCCATTTCTACTGTATCAATTCGTCTAGATTTCTATTTGGTTTCCACAGTGACTTAACTTGTTCGTTCTTATGACTAAAGCTTCCTGTTTAGATAGATGGTATTGGCAATAAAATTGTAGTAAGTTTTAAAATGTTGAGACAGTGAACAATGCTATCCATTCCAATTCAAAACTGTTCTTCCAGAAATTTAATTTGATGTCACAGACAGAAAAAAAAAAAAGAGAAAACAGGGTAGACTATATTATCACATACAGGCAATTTCCTTGAAACTGAGTGCTTCCTTTGCACAAATGGAAGCCTGAGGTATCATGGAAAGAGCATGGGCCTTGGAGTTAAACAACTGTGGTTCAAAGCCCAGCATTGTAGTTTTCTAGCTATGAAACTGTGGGCAGTTTACTCAGCCTATCTGTTCCTCAATTTCTTCATCTGAAAAATGGGATCTGGGCTAATAAAACCTAGTTCAAGTTGCTTTGGAGATTATAGATAATATATGTTCACATTTTAGTATTGCACACACCACTTGACAGGCGTTCAAAATGGTAATTACATATAAAGAATTTTTAACCCCGCAAGTTTTTGGACTTCAGAATTATCCTTTAGTTCTTGCAACATACATACATAGTGTATATAAAATTACGCAGACATAACTGAGTAGTATGCTTGGCTGCCAATGTATGGACTTTTAGACACAGAACAACATCAGGCAATTTTTTTCTTTTAAAAACTAAGATTTATAGATTTTTCTAACACCTCTGTACATCGTTACCTTCTTCAGACTACAAATTTGCCACCCTAAGGAGAAATTACAAAAAATCACTGAAATGCTCAAATATCCAACTTTCAGGAGGCTCCTAGAAATAAAAAACCATAAATTTAAAAGTCCAAAACACCAAAATAGGCAGCTGTTGTTCAATGAGGGGCTAAGAGCCCAGTCTCTGAAATTCCTACTCTGCCATTCTCTAGCTGTGTAACTTTGGGAGAATTATGTCTACTCCCTATTCCTTGGTTTCCTTATTTGTAAAATGGGGCTACTCAGAGAACCCATTTCATGGGCTTTAATGAGGATTGAACAAGAATACATGCTGTGTATGAGGTACCCAATGTTAACTTTTATTATTATTATTATTATTATTATCATCATCATCATCATCATCATCATCATCATCATCATCATCATCATCATTGTTATAGCAGCTTGGCCCAACAGTCACACTGTATATATTTTCATACTCAAATTATTCATGGTCATACTTTGTGATTCTCCCTGTTCATCCCCTTACACACAAAAAAAGAAATTAAGAAAGCATTCACTGCCTGTTTCCCTGCCCTACTTGGTGTAGACCTGACCTGAGCCCTCCCCGAACCCAACTGCAGGGCCCTAACACAGGTTCTCCTTACAGTGTGGTCCACAAACCTGTCTTGCTCTGGGAGCAGGGAAAAGCTTTGGTCACCAACCCATAACTAGACCAGCCACTGTGTTATCATGGCACCTGCCTGACATCCTTAATTTTATTTAGCAGCAGAATAAGAGTTCTTGGCACAGAGCAGACTCTCCATTAGGATTGTGGAATGAATGACATCGTGAAACTAACTGGTAAGGGATAATGCTGGGAACCTTGATATCTGTAAGGGTAAGAATTCAATAACTGGTTGCCATTATGTTCTGTTCTCACATTCATCTTCTTTTCTAAACTATGGACGTATTTCAGGATGCACTCAAATACTGCCTGAATGCCAATGTCATGTCTGGCTCCAAGGGTTGAAAGTCTGGAAATAGGAGCAATACTAACATAGGGAAAAACTCATTCCCTCCTTCCTTTGGGTTGTAATGACCAGGGTCTTTGTACATTTTGAATAAACTTTACTGACAACTATAAAACAATTTAGAATCTGTATTTAAATTTTCTTACATTGCTGGTGGGAAAATAAACTGGTATAACCACTTAGAAAAAGAATTCTGCTAAAGGTAATAATATCTGCTAAAGGTAGTAATTAATATTCTATGATCCAGCAATTCCACTCCTGGATATATGCCCAAGGAAAGTGAGTGCTTATGTCCGTCAAAAGGTGAATTCAAGAATGTTCGTAGTGGCTTTATTCATAATAGCCACAAACTTGAAATAACCCAAATGTTCATAAAGAATAATACACAGAAATGAAAAAGAATAAACTACTGATGCATGCAAAAGCAACAACATCATGGATGAACCTCAACACAGAAGACCATCGTATAATTGCATTTATATGAAGTTCAAAGATATGTTGAATCAGAGTATAGTGATACCAGTCAGAATGGTGGTTACTGCTGGGTGGCACAAACTAGGAGAGGTGTGAGAGAAGTTTCCAATGTGTTAGAAATGCTCTGTATCTTCATCTGAAAGTGGTTTTGTGCATAAAGACACAGAAAAGTAATTCAGGGTACTTTTAAGAATTGCGTACTTTACTGTACGTTATACATTTTAAACAAAGAAGCAAAAGAAACACTATATTTACTTTAAAACAGTTAGTGTTTTCTAGCATTGAATCATTCATTCAAATGAAATGTCCACCACTATGCTAAGCACTGCAAGGATGTCATACATGGTGCTCATTGCTAAGGAGTTTAGATGCTAGGGGAGAAAAATCACTTCATTGGTAGCACTATTTATTTGGCAATAAATCACATACCACCGTCTGCCATCTCATAGGTACTTTCCTTCAATTATTTGACATTTTATATTTTGCTTAAATTTACAGCTGGTCTAACTTAAAATGTAAATTTTAACATTTGGCTGTTCCAAATCCTCCTCTGCCCTTAACTGCCTAGCACGGCATCCTAAACACAGCAAATGTTTGATAATTTCTTGTTTATTAGCCTATTAGTACTTCTCTTGGCCTCAGGTTTCTTGGCCAATGTTCTTTTCTCCAGATTTTCACTTTTCTCTGCCACCTACAAAGCCTGCAGATCTGTAAAACACTTAAGATCGTACACAGCTATACTTACACATACTATATCTACAAATGGAGTTCAGGATGTAACTTATGTTATTCTAAGTTTTCTTTCATTAACCCTTTCACCCTATTCTTAGATCCTAAGAATATGAAAGAAGTTAAAGTCTAGAAAGAATCGGTAGATGAATGGTGAAGAGAAAATGCTAAACCTGGCTTTGATAGCTTTGTGATGCACTGGTGAAAACAAAAATAGCCACACCTCCCTGGCTTCCCCTTCCTATAGTGCTCAAGGCCCTGCCAATGCCATATGCTCAGAAACTGCCCTTGAGAATGACACACAGGATGCTATGCTTATTCATCTCCCCAGTATCTTTTTTTTTTACGGTTTTTATGAACATTTTGTTTATTTTAATGAAGCTGGTACCGACAAAGTCCACTTAAAACCCATATCCCCTGCCAAAAAGTACAAATAAAATTTTAAAAACGAGCAGCGTTCCATTGTAGACACTTCTGCATGAATAGTGTTATTAACTGCTAATGAAAATTAGAACTTTTCTGGGATCTCTGACAAGATTTTTCCTTACTTGTAAAATGCTTTCTCTTCAGTGAAGTCATCTTTAGAGTTAGTCTTTACTCTCACTGTGTCTCTCATCTTGACTCCAACCTGATATTCTTTTGGTCCAGACCCTCAGATTTTAAAAGTAGCTTCAAGTTTAAGGAAAGGTCATTTTTCTACAGTTCAGTTCTCTAAAAAGTTTCCATCTCCCACTGAAAGTCATAGTCCAGGAGTGACGCAATCACGTGTGAGAACTTCAGAGCCGATTAGAAAGTCATCATCAACACTTGCCTTGGTCGATCATACTTACCACAAGCCTGAAAGTGCACAATCCTGAAAAAGGTGGCCTCTCTGTGCATGCACATAACATTTAAAAAGGAGAGAGCAATAGGAAGGGGACTGAGGTTTAATCACCTTGATGAAAAGAAACATAATAAACAATGGGCACTAGAGTTTAAATTAGTGGATATTTTAAAGAGATGTGGTGCCAGTTTTCAATTCCGTTTTGAACACCACATCACAAAAGAACTATTTTAAAAAATAAAAAAGTATTGAGGGAAAATAAAAAATATCCAAAAGTTGAAAACCACATGATATTACTTGTATGTGGGATATAAAACTAAAAGCAACAAATGAACAGGACAAACAGAGACTCATGGACATGGACCACCGACTAGTGGTTACCAGAGGGTAGGGGGGAAGAGGGAAGTAGATGAAGTAAAGGGTCAAATATGTGGTGACAGAAAGAAATCTAACTATGGGAAGTGAACACACAGTGTAAATATACATTTATGCCTTACTGTTAAAGTGTACAGCTGAAACTTACTGGATTTCAGTAACAAATGTCACCATAAAATATTAAAAATAAATATCATTATCTAGAAAAATAAATTAATATGAGTGGTGATTTAAAAAAAATATCCAACTCATTAAGAGACTGTTTATTCCTGATAAACTTCAATCCTGTCTTCTTCCTCCATTC
Organism: Cynopterus sphinx; assembly: GCA_030015415.1. Taxonomy (NCBI): domain Eukaryota; kingdom Metazoa; phylum Chordata; class Mammalia; order Chiroptera; family Pteropodidae; genus Cynopterus; species Cynopterus sphinx. The sequence continues at coordinate 165,834,289 of CM057379.1, read as the reverse complement.
CCTATTCTTTTGGAGTGTGCTTATCAGCAATTCTGACCTTCAATGAGAAACCTGTGTGAATTCATTGGGATGCCCCGTCCTTCACTGTATGAGTACTTGAGTTTCCTGACATATGTTGTCATTTTCACTTTGAAGTGAATCTCACTGCTATCCTATTCAATGACTGAGTTTAATGTATTCCTTTTCCTTTTTATCCCTCACGTCCTCAGTTGAAGCTTTTGCCTCCTGGTCGGACATTGCGACGGTGGCTTCATCCAAGGTCTTTGCCCAGCAGCAGCCTCAGGTATGCAGAACCTTGTTCTAGGATTTATAAACCCACCTCTCTTCCCCACAGCACAACAACATGACTCCCAGTTTCTTTTTTTAAATGTGGCTTTTCTAAGGGTCAATTTAAAAAGTGTCAGGAAAAAGCAAAAGCCTCATAATCAAATGCAGTTAAAAACAATTATTACCACTGTTCTTACAAAAAAGGGAAAGAACTGAAAATTGCTTTAGTTTCATAATTTTCTTCTCTGTGGTCCTGTTGTATACAGCAGGTCTCATGTGATTCTTGAAAGTACCTGCTACTACCTGAAGTCATGAGATGGAAGGCTGCACTCTGAAGTTTCAGCCTCCCTTCATGTGTTAAGGCTTCGTGTTGACCTGCAGCACCCAGCAACAGCGATGTCTTTACCCTCACAGAGTTGTGCCCATTTTTGAGATGGAGCAAGCTGACCGACCACATGCCCTGACACAAGCATGCTGACACAATAGAATCGGTTTCTGTTTGGTTCTCTCACTGGTATTCAAAGGAAGAACCCCAAATGCTGCAGGGCTTTGCTTTCTGTCCTCTTCTAAGATACCTACCCACATTACGTATTATCCTGGGGAAAATCATCTGAAGTCATGCTCCGAAGTCAGTCTTATGTGCTGACTTCGTATGCTGAAGCCCTAACCCCCAGTATAACTGTTTTTGGATGTAGAGCCTTTAAGAAGGTAATTAAAGTTAAATGAGGTCATAAGGGTGGGCCCTAATCTGATAGGACTGATGTCCTTATAGGAAAAGGAAGACACACTAGAGCTCTTTTGAGATCTCTCTCTCTCTCTCTCTTCCCTTTCTCTTATCCCTGCCTTCTTTCCCTGCACACAAGAGAAGAGGCATGTGAGGACACAGTGAGAAGGTGGCTATCGGCAAGCCAGGAAGAGAGGCCTCACCAGAAACCAACCCTGATGGTGCCTTGATCTTGGACTTGTAAACTTCTGTTGTTTAAGCCACCCAGTTTAGTAGTCTGTGGTATTCTGTTATGGCAGCTCAATCTGACTCATACAGTAAGTAAAGAGTTATATGGTTAGCATTATCTCCTGAAAATCAGAGAACACATTAGGCTCAGTGTGGTCGCTGAAACACCTGGGCACAAAAAAAAAAGCATGTCATATACAAAGACCCATAGGATTGAGACTAGAATCATAAAAAGGCAGGACCTATAAACGTGTGTTTTGCCCTTGCCTCGTCTCAGCACAGTAGCTCTTCCTTGTCATTCTTTAAGCAGTCTGTTTCCTCTGCCTGGAAAATACTTCTTTTCTTTTCTTTATCATCTAGTTAATCCCCATTCAGTCCAACTTTCCATTCCCCAGGAAAGCGTTCTCTGATCCCACAAAGTGGGGGTGGTGGACCACATCTCTGCGTCACAGAGTCTCCTAGAATCTGTATTTTTGCTTCAGCACTTATTTTACAATTAAGGGATTTCTGTGATTTCTTCTTAGGCACATGGTTTACCTCTAATCTGTAAGCTTCCCAAGTTTACATGGTGCTCAAATACCTGTAGAACAAAGAAGGCAAAGAAGGAAGAAAAAGAGGGAGAAAAGGGGTAGAGAAGGGAAAGGGAACGAGAGACAAAGAAAATGGAAGATTTAAGAATATAGCACATTCTCTTAATCCATTTGGGCTGCTATATCAAAAACCACAGACTAGGTGGCTTTAACAACAGACTTTTATCTCTCACAGCTCTGGAAGCTGCGGAAGTCTAAGATCAAGGTACAAGCAGATTTGATATCTGGTGAGAACCTGCTTCCCGGTTTGGAGAAGGCTGTCGTCTAGGTATTCACAAGGTAGAAGGGACAAGGGAGCTATCTGAGGTTTTTAAGGGCATGGACTCCATTCCTGAGGACTCCTGATCCTTTCCCAAAGGCCCCATCGCCAAAATCATTAACTTGGATGAGGGAAAGGGATGCAGTTAGAATTGCAACATATGAACTTAGGCAGGACACATGCTTCAGTCTTGTCAGATTTAGGCCAGTGGTAGGGGAAGCATGCTGATCCAGCTCACTTTTGCCACCAAAATACCACGCTTCCAAGAGCTGGCCTAAATTTTCCAAGTCAAAGTCACCAGGAAAGATTCAATGACCTCTAATGCAGCTATGAGACAATTATTCAACCTGGAACTTGAAAACAGCATGAACCAAATTAAAGTGTTTTCTGAAAACTTTCTGAGCTATATTTAATCATTTTATACACACGTACTCAAATTCTTTTTTTTAAATGGAACTAAGTAATCAGTATAAAACTCAAAAAAACATAAAAAAGAACAACCAACACTGTGCCCTTCTTTGAGTTTTCACACCCCCCTTTAGGTCTATAGCAGTGATTCTCAACCTAAAACCCAGGGACCCCTTGGAGATTATGCAGTTACTGTGAGGGGCTTACAAATGCTCCCACAGAGCATTACCTGCAGACTGAGTACATTAAAGTGTAATTACCATGTTTAAATCCATGAAATTTTGTGTTGAAAGCAGTCATCATAAGCCTCATTGCTTATACCAGCACAGGGTTCTTTTACTAAAATAAAGATGCTCAAAGGTAAGCACATAGAAGTAGAGCAGCAGATTCAATGTGCTAGCGCTGACCCAAGCTCCTGCTGGTGGCTACAAAGGTGCTCCTCCAGCTGAGGTACATGGTTGGGATTCCAGGTGCACGTAACAGGCAAGGCAGGTGGGAGACAGCAAAAGGCAGAAGGTGAGAACAAGCAGGTCACCTCTGTCCTTGGGTAATGGCAATCAGTGGATGCAATTAAGGGTAGAGGCAGCATTCTTGTTTCATTGTTATGTGTTTCTGGTTTTCTCCCACTCAAAGTCACACAGTTTAGAAATAGTTATAATCAATCCGGTGTCCCATGGCACTGACGGAAAAAATCTGCCTGTGGAATGGCCCGTATTCCTCTGTTGGAGCCAAAGCTGTTCCCAACCTCCTTAGGGAACTTGCATGACATGCAAGGTGCCCTGGTCTCTGATCTCGTGCCTGGAGGAATGTGGTCAGTATTCATTAATCAACATTTGTGAGCTGCTATAAAGTTGTTAAAGGAGGTGATGCCTTACAAATCCAGCGTTGGCGTGATGATCGGTTTGGACATTTATGTAAGAAAAAGATGCTTCAGACCAAGCAATTTCAAGGGACTTTATATATTTTTATTCATGTTAATGGATTTGACTTTACTTTGTTTGGAAAATTTCCAGAACTCACGAATAACTAAAAGACCTTATTGAACAAAGCAAGTGGTATTTGCCAGTTAGAACAGAACAGGGTTAGGATAGTGTCCCAAGCCATTTGTGGGTCATAATGAAAAGAAGTTCCATACCATACAGCTACCTTATCATGTGGACAAGCCAGAGACCCCTTCTCTAGTCTAAAGATGGGCTGAGCATAATTCTCATTTCAGAAGAAGGTCCAGTTTTTTTTAAAGGTTAAAAAATAAATCCAATTTTCCATTCATTTCCATTATGAGTTTGGAACTATATCTACAAAAGACTGAGGCTAGAATTCTGATAAGACAGGATTAATTAAGTACCAGGTGCTGAGTATGTTGACTGTTACATGATATTTGGACATACTTTCTCCAGCTCTGAATTTCAACTCTGATTCTTCACCTCTATTCTATATTTTCCTGATTTATTAATTCCAAGAAATAATGAGACATAGAAACTCAAGAATTTCAATTTCTTTCTGCAAACTTTTCCCATAGAACTTTTTAAAATTAAGAATATATATATATATATATATATATATATATATACATATACATATACATATACATGTATATATATGTGTGTGAATATACATATAGATATAATTTTTTTTTGAGCAGGTTTAGGGTCAGAAAAACTAGGAGAAAGGTACAGAGATTTTCCTTGTATCTCCTGTCCCCACACATGCACAGCCTTCCTCTATTATTAACATGCCTCGCCAGAGTGGTACTTTGTTACAACTAAACCTACAATGACACATCATAATTGCCCTAAATCCATAGTTTACATTAGGGTTCACTCCTGGTGTTGTACATTCTACATTTTTGGACAAAAGTATAATTCCGTTATTATGGTTTCATACAGAGTGTTTTCACTGCCCTAAAAATCCTCTGTGCCCTGCCTATTCAACCCTCCCCACCTTTAGCCCTTGGTAACCACCAATCTTTTTGCTGTCTCCATAGTTTTTCCTTTTCTGGAATGCACTACATTTTATTTTTCCATTCACCTATGGAAGGACATCTAAGTTGCTTTCCAAACTTGAGCAATTGTGAATAAAGCTGCTATAAACATATATGTACAGGTTTTTGTGTGTATATAGTCTTTAATTTCTTTGAGTAAATACTAAGGAGTGTGATTATTGGATAGTTTGGTAAGAATGCCCATGGCCATAAGGGGCTTATAGGCAGTACATTTTATCTTGTTTTCACACACAAAATTTCTCATTTCTATATATAAAAGCCCTTTTCTAAGAACAAGTTCAAAGTGAGAAGACAGCTGAAAGTTGGTCAACCAAAGTTTAAATTTCCTAAATATAAAATTCTGCATTTGAACTGCAGTAACCTGTTTTCTGATCTCTTCACTTCACATAAAGGCACTTCACTTCACACCAAGGCCTCTGACCATTTCCTTGCTGCCGTAATATTTGAACTTCATCTTCTTGAACCTCTTCTCTCCTCAGACAAGTTCAAAAGCAGCTTTTGTGAAAGGGCAAAGGAATAGGCAGAAAAGCAGACCATATATTTCAGGATCCTTTTACAGTTCAATTTTCTATAATTTTATAATTATTTCCTTAGCTCCTTATACAGTATCTTACAATCCTTGATTATTCACTCCATACTTTTCAACTAATTATCATCTTCAATTTAAAGAAAGTATCAAGATGAACTCATGAATTTTACTAAAGGCGAAATTTCCTAACTTTATCCTCTGAAAAGGCCTAGAAATACTGACTAGACAAGTTGCAGCCCATCCTTAGTGTTCATATTATGTCTTGAAATATCATTTCTCCAGCTCCCTGACGAAATGGCTAATTCCAGGTTTGGGAACGAAAAGTACAGTGAGTAGGGAAAAGCTTGTCTACAAAAGACCAGTAGGAGCATGTTATAAATAAATAGAAAGATAAATGATTGACTGATACATACACGCATGCATGCATGCATGCATATACACATCCATACTACATTTATAGTTCAGAGGCCAATTAGAAGAGAAACCCCTAGCCAAAAATTGGACAATTTGATTATCAAATAGACTAATGACTGCAAATGGACTGAAACATATCAAATGTTTAAATCCATATGTTCATAATGATCTTTTTAAAAATTACAATGGAACATTACTCAGCCATAAGAAAAGATGAAATATCACCATTTACAACAGTATGGATAGATCTTGAGATGATCATGCTAAGTGAAATCAGTCAGACAAAAAAAGTTGAAGATTATATGCTTTCACTCTTATGTGGGACAGAAAACTAAAAGTAACAAATGAATAAGACAAATCAAGACAGACTCATGGACACAGACAACCGTTTAGTGGTTACCAGGGGAAGTGGGATGTGGGGAGGCAGATGAGGGTAAAGGCAGTCAAATATATGGTGATGGAAGGAAATTTAACTTTGGGTGGTGAACACACAATGCAATATACATGTGACATATTATTAAATTGTACACTTGAAACCTATATAATTATATTAACCAATGTCAACAATGTTAAATTATTGATCACCTTTGGAGGAGGCTAACTAATCAACTCATTTTGAAGCTGGTACGTAAAGGGACAGATTCAGCATTTATCCTACTTTTCTATGATAAACCATGGCTTAAGGAAATCAAAGGAGGCCTTGATCTAGAAAAGTTTCTCTTTACAGAAGCATTCCAGCTAATAATTTTTAAAAAATGTTAGAATTAGATTACCATTCTGCATCTCCTAATGATTGAACAGGACCTCAGCAATAATCATCAATGACCACTGTGATTACCAGAACATTCTTCAAAAGTTTCATGAACCATCCAGTATTGGCTCAAACTTATCACAAAGAGCAATGGGAATAAAGTCAAAGCAAATTTTACCTTTGGGCTCACTTTTTTCCAATTAGTGAAAGAAACTATGAGTCATTCAGCAACATCAGTGTGTAAACTTTCTTCAGGAAAGGAACTGCTGCCTGTCAGAGGAGCCACAGGCACCTATAAAGTAGTTCATTCTCGGGTTCATTGCTCTACTACAAGCCTTTCCTATATAAATTCTTCCACATTTCTTCCCTAAAAGCCAGAAGTAAGAGTAATTTGGCCTTCTTTTTCTGGTCAGTGTTGTCCTTCCCTAACCTAAAATAGAGATAATTGAGTTTTTAAAAATTCAAAGAAAATTCCCTACAGAATAAAAACACATTTGGATCTAATTCTACTGTTGAGTCCTCACTGATTTCTTTTAAATGAAATTAAATTAAATTCAATGTAAGCTCTGCGTACAGTAATTTAACCGCTATTTTGATCATTTTGATCATTTCTCTTCTACTTAATTAGCAAAACTGAACCATTATAAGCAATTGCATTAAAAATGGCAAGACAAGTAAATGGCTTTCTGAATCTTATAATTATCAGTACTTGACCTTAAAAAATCAGAACAACCTCAAATGGGATTTGATCAACAGGTCTCCCAAAACATATAGGCAGATACATGAGGGGAAATAAGTTGAGGCCCTCAGGGGTGTGGATGCATCCCTTATAAGCAAATGATTCATGTAGTTACGGGCCCATTATTTAATGGTGCCACATCACCCCTACGAGAACCTTTCAGACAGAAAACGGTTACTTCTGGAGGCTGAGGAGTTGACTGAAAGAGGCATGAGAGAATTTTCTGAGAGGTGGAATGATCATGATAGGGGTGTAGTTTACAGAGGAATATCCATTTGTCAAAATTATATAGATAAGACTAGTGCTTTTCAGTGTGTGTAAACTTCAAAAAATAATGAAAGCCATCATCATTGTTGTGTGGAGGTAAGAGCAGGCAAAGGCATGATATCAGATGGCAGAATACTGACAATTGTGGAGGTGAAGGGTAATACATGGGGGTTCACCATACTATTCTGTTTTCTTTGTACACATTCGAAGTTTTCCATGCTAAAGGTCTTTTTAAAAGACTAGAACTTTAATTCCCTCTCTACCACTTAATAGCTATTGGGTCTCTGGGCAAATCTCAACCTTTCTGAACCTCATTTTATTCATCTATAAACTGGAGATAATTCCTGCACACTTCACTCAAAAGAACCCTGGATTGTAGCTAGGTATCAAGTGAAACAATGGATATAACAGTAACTTCTAAACTATGAATTAATATATAAATATAGCAAGTTAATAATAATGAAGATTTGTAATTACTATTAGATCACATTCCAACCTGAATGTTTGAAAACATCATTAAACACATCTTTGAACAAAAACATGAAGTATATCTATTAGTTTTTTAAATAATGACTGCCTGAAAAAACAGTAATGTCAAAAGTATAGATAACACAAATGTTATTATATTTGATTACAAAATATACTATACACTTTATTTTGGATTCCCAATAATGTAAAAATTTAAGACTTTAAAGAAAGGCATACATCATCTTGACAGCTAAGAAAAGATACTGAAAAGCTCACTTCATAAGGAAATTGGTTTACGATTTTAAATGAAGATCAACTATTATAAAATCCACTGAAGTGACCATTCAAAATAATGTTTATATAGAATTGCAATATTAGGGATAAGAAACTTTAAATTCTTAATCCAAATTGATTATACTTAGATATTAGGAAGCTAGGCTTCTAAACGTTTGACTCTCTAACGTTATAGCACAAATATATTCAACTCAAAGAATCTCAGTGGACACATTCCTTTATTGTTTTTTCTTAAACTTGTCTGTTAGGCTATCCCTAGTCACTTACAACTATCACAAAGTGTAACTCATACTTAGAGAGAGAAAGGTAGAGGGAGGGAGACAGAGAGACACACAAAGAAAGATATGCAGGTGTAATACTACTCTAATGTCCCCATTTAATCCTCAAGAATCAGGGCATACCCTAAAAAGACAAATGAGCGGGCCTGGAGCACTGCTGTTGGTCCAAGTTTCAAAGTAAATAAGTATGAAAGAGTGATTTTATTTTATTTTATATTTTATTTTATTTATTTTTATTTTTTACACCTACAGCACCTGGTCTTCCTAGGTGGTCTCCCATCCAAGTACTAACCAGGCCCGACCCTGCTTAGCTCCCGAGATCAAAGACAGAGTGATATTTTAAATAAGAACACTATAATTCAAAAATATACTTGTAAGAAAATCACTTGGATAAATTCTTAGCATTAATCTTACTTATCTTCAAGTAATAATAGGTCTATACACCAAGTACCTACATGCAGTGTTCCAAGATCTTTTAAAACCTGGTTTAGGGAAACATGTTTCTTTCACCTCACCTCTCTGCCCTCGCCTTTCAGGTTGGCATGAAACGACTGATATACTACTCCTCAGAAGGCTTCAGAGCCTGTCCGTTTTTTTCCACATGATTTCCCTAAAAAGTGCCAGCTAACCCTGCCAACTGCTGGGTTTCAGGATGGCCCAAGGAAGATCCTCTGAGCTGCTGTTTATGAAATCACTAAACATGAATATGATTGAAATATTTCTCCTTGCAGTCAAACATTTCCTATCCATGGAAGGGGTGTTTTTGCTAAGAGACTATGCTGCTTTCTCTAAAAACCAACTCTTTGCTTTTTTTCCCTCTAATATATCATAGAGCTGTCCAGCTTTTCTGCCATCAAAGAGGAAAGCTACCCTATGCCCATGGAACCACATAACTGCCCACGTGGTCCACCAAGTTGGGGAGCTGAGCCTGTCAACTGTTTATCTCACTCAGACTTTGATTGCCTTTTCCTGTAGCAGAGACAGACATCCAGGTCAAACCACAGGATGATGTAAACACCAAAGTTTGAATGGCTTCTAAGGATTTTGGACCAGATGACTTCTTCTAAGTCATTTTTAACTTTAAAGTTCCATGATTCAGAAGGAAATACTGAAAACTGGGAGAATAGAGAAATTTAGTAAGAACAGGGAGTTTGAAAGGAAGCTTTACAGGATTTTAGACTGAATTATTCCTGTCACCTCCCCCCACACACACACCCAATCAGTTCACTTTATCTAGTCCATTCCCACTTGTCCTCTAAACCCAAGCCCTGAAATGAAAGAAATAAAAGTGGGGGGCTGGGTAATTGGCAAGTAAGCCTCATGACTGTAGTACTCAAATATCCAATCAATGGAACAAAACCTGCGGGGTCCCAGACTGTGGAAGGCAATGGCATCAATAACAGAGAACTATATCTTTGAAAACTTCTGTTCCAGAGAGCACCAGTGAGTGAAGATTATAAAAGAGTAGGAACCAAAGACTTTCACAGTCACCTGAGGGCACCACTGATTAGAAATACTTACTACCTGAACCTCACCCCAGTCCTACTGGTTTAGACTCTCTGGCCTGGGCCTGGAAACTGGAATTTTTAATAAGCTTTCTAGGTGGATGCTAGGATTCACAAACTAGCATATCCTAGTCACCAACATGGCTAGTCTTTCTCAATTTTTATCTTGTGTGCCCCCACTAAGGTTGCTAAATAAAATACAAGGTATCTAGTTAAATATGAAAGTTAAATAAATAAGGAATCTTTTAAGTATAAATATGTCTCAAATATTGTATTTAATACGACACTTTTATACTGAAAAATGATTCCCTATTTATCTAAAATCCAAATTTAACTTGGCATCCTATATTTTTATTTGCTACATATGGAAACTCAGAATCCCACCTCCACTACAAGGGTGGATAAAATCAACATGCACATAAAGAACATACTAACTGTTATATCCACTTCTTTTCTTTATTATTATTTGCTGGCTCCAAATTTAACCCTTTAGAATATACAACATGTAGATAATATATGTAAATATGAAAGTGAATATGATGATATTACCAGGATAACTTCGATTCCCCCAACTGTAAAATGGAAAGGGTAGGAGCAGATCTAAAATTCCGTTAAACCACTGAATTATTAACAATCCTTTATCCACATCAAAATTAATCATGGATGTCTGAAATTTTCATGTCTCCTGGAAGAAGTTTCCTCACAAAAGAAAGTGACCAACTAACTCAATTTGACACCCACTTCTTCTCCAAAAGCAATTCCCGAAACCTATGCCACTCATCAGCGGTGACCATTGTACAACTGTTGGAATGCTCTCCAGCACTTACCATTTTCCTTACATTCTGTCTGTCATAGATGTTCAGGGGCTGCAGAGAAACCAGTGGTTTCATACTGGTCCTAAGTCACACTGAACATACTTGGGGCTGTGATCGCCTGTGGTGATCCCTGATGTACTGTTTACCAAAAGCTCATATTATTTTAGCAGGGGATCCAAAATCATTCTAAGGCAGAGTTGTGCCATGATCTCATCAAGCCAAAAAGATGGAACAGCAAACATTTAATTCATGCTGACCAAAGACAGTCCAGCAGTATTAGCATTTATTATAATGGATGGGATAGAATTTCTGTCTCTGCATATCTAAATTTGGTTCTACTCAAATGCCTCATGTAACCAATATTGTAATCTGTGATATAGGTGGCATCTAACTCAGTTATATTTGTTAAACAAAACTACTGATTTCCTCTCTAAAATCTGAGTTTAGGCACTTGTCCTATGAGAGCAAAAGTCTCCCATTTTTTGTTTCATCCAACCATCTTCCCTGCTTTAAATATTTTGATTTGGACAATTATGCTAATTAGATCAGCACACTATGGCCATGGGCCAAATCTTGCCCTCTGTTTATTTTGTAATAAAAATTGTATTGGTCTACAGCTATTCCCATTTATTTATGTACTGTCTATGGCTGCTTTCACACTACAGAAGCAGAGTTGAGTAGTTGGTGACAGTCTGTATGGCTCATAAATCCCCTAATATTTACTATCTGGCCCTTTACAAAGAAAGTTTGCCAATCCCTGCTGGAAATTGCCAATATTAACACTGTCTAAAAAAAAAGAAAAAAAAAGGAAAGAAGGAAGGAAGGAAGGAAGGAAGGAAGGAAGGAAGGAAGGAAGGAAGGAAAAGAAAAGGAGAGAGAGAGAGAGAGAGAGAGAGAGAGAGAGAGAGAGAAAGAAAGAAAGAAAGAAAGAAAGAAAGAAAGAAAGAAAGAAAGAAAGAAAGAAAGAAGGAAGGAAAAGTGATAACATTCAAGACTCCATACCTTTTTGGCAACAATTTTAAAAAATGAATGGTGGCTTTCTAAACCAGGAACAAGCAATCAAACAACTCAGCCTTTGCCGTCTCCGAGTGCACAGGGAGAATCTGTGTTGTAGATGCTCTATGGCTCTATGGGTAGTTTCAAAGAACACCACTCTTTCAGCCTCACACTCCTAAGACTCCAAATACCCAAGCATGGAAATGTGAGCAGGAACAATTCTTTCTACTCAGAGTCCAGCATTTCAAAAGGCAAAATTATACAATGATAAACGCAAGTGTTAGACGGTTGCTTCCATCATTATCTGTAGTACAGGGGAAAATGCAGTAGAAAATGCAAGAATAAAGAAAATGTCTCCATTCGGCACCAGTGCCTATGAGGGCACTGTCACTGTTGTTGGAATTCAGAATTTAAAATAGAGTTCTGTGGCTTCACTGCTTTAGGCAGGAAGAGTGTGTGATCAGAAAGAACTACTGTGTTCAAAACTGAAACGAATGTGAGCCTTCAAAAATCCTAGCACAGATGCCTTGGAGGACAGATGAGATTGCCAGAATGACATATTATAGTTTCTGTGAGGCTCTTGCTGAATACGGCCTCCTCTGCAGTCATCCACCATGAAGGGCCCCGTGTAATCTCCTTTCTGCTCCATGGAAAACTCTTGTAAGCAGAAATAGCACACTCATGGCTAATGAAAATTTATGTCATAGAAAATTAAAGATATTCCTCTAGTTGAGGGGAACAGGAAGGGGGAAAAAAAAAACCTCCTTGTATCTGTTGCTAAGTTTGACTTTACAATACTGACAGAGTAGATGGCTTCCCAAATAAAAATTTTAAGAACTGAGTCTAATTCAATCCTTCAGTCCCTATTAGGGATCACAGTGGGCTCTCCTACTGGGATGGAAGCAGAGCTGTGGCTCTTTCTACCTTCCTTTGATTCTTACTCCTCCATTATGTAACATCTTCCACGCCCTGAGCCCACCCCACCATTCCCTTGTTTTCTTAAAGTGTCTCTCAGGCCTGAAATCCTTAGGCTCCTGCTGGACAAACACATAGAATCAAATACAAACCCACAGGAGAAAAAACATCCCAGCTGATCTCATATCCAGCCAGGTGCATCCAAGAGCTCAACATGTTGACATTTTCCTTTTTTCTTTAAATATTTGGTGAGTGTTTACTATGTGCCTGGGATTATGCTTAGGGTTGAGGTCAGAGGGTGAATTAAATTGCCCCAGCCACAGCCTTGTCAGGGCACTGCCGGCGGGGGTTGGGGAAGAAATCAGATAAATACTCCCACAGAGTCTAAGATTATATCATAAGTGAGTCTAAGTCTAAGGTTCTGAGTCTATAAATTCTGTTTAGTGCTGTGAAGGTGAAGAGCAGGGGTCTGAGAATATAAAGGAGAATCCTCATATATATCAGAGGACCTGAAAAAGCTTCTTCTGCTCTGCACAAGTGGTATTTAAAATGAAACCAAAAAGAGGAAAAGGAGTGAACTCAGGTGAAGAACATAGCTGAGGAATAGCAGGTGCAGAAACTCTAGGAAGAAAGAGCGTGGCCTAGGCAAGGGAGGTAAAAGTTGCAGCCTTCCCTCAAAGTTGTAGCAGTGATTTTCATTCATCCTAAGTACAATGGGAGACTGTGAACAGGGGAGTGAATGATTACATCCTCATTTCCAAAAGGCCAATATGTGTGAGAACTAGTTCTGAGACAGAAGAAGAGAAGCGTGGGTTTTTAGGAGTTGTTGAAGCAGGAGATGACGGTGGCCTGATTTGGGCTGGTGAGGCGGTGCAATCGGAGTGCAGACTGGCATTATTCAAGATATATTTGAAAAGCAATGTCATGGGGAGGTAGTGACAAATAAGGGAGAAACAGATACCAAGGATGGCTCCCAGTTTTCTGGTGTGAACCGCTTGGTAGATTGCACACCATTTGCCAAGATAAGAAGTACTTTGGAAAGACTCTGTAGGGTGAAGCATCAAGAATTCTGTTTTTTAAACCACAGAGCAAAACTGTAAAGAGCAGAATAAGATTTACTAGCTTCTATGGAAACTCATGTGCCTCTGTTTTCATCACTTGTAAATTGTGCATTACGGTAGAACCTATAAGGCTGTTGTGATGAAATAAGATAAGGCACGTAAAAACATTTGGCATGATTCCTGGCACACTGTAATCTCAATAAAATGTCAGCAGCTATGGTTACTATTTTGCACTTGAAGTTTGAAATGTCTATTGGTGACCTTAGCAAAGATGTCTAATAGGCAGTTAGATAACTCGGCTCTGCAGCTCAGAACTCTCTCCTGCTGGAGAGAGGGGGAAAGATGAGAAATAGTCAGGATTTAAGTATTCTGCAATGAGATTATGAATAAAATATTTAGTTAGACATTTTGTAACAGCCATTAAAGATTTATTTACAAGTTGGCTAAAAGGACAGTGTCTGGGTTACAACAGCATATAGATGGCACCCAAAGTTGTAGGAAACAGAATTGGTTGCAGAAGTGAGCCCTGAAGGGAGAAAACTGAGAGGTCAAGGAATGAGTCTGTTGAGATTTCCTTAAATTCAAACACAAAACAAAGATGAAAAGTCGAAAGAAACTAAGTAGACATAAAAAGGTTCTGCACATTTTATTCTATTTCTCCAAACAGAAAAATTTGGCAATTGATCTTAAAAAAAAAAAAGGTCAGCAACTCCTTACATATCAGAAGTGTATACAAATATATATTTGCAAGAATGTTCGCTGTAATGGTATAATATCCAAAATGACCTAAAGGAACCTAAATCAAAAATAACAGACAAATTAGGTAATGTATGGCACACCTATGTAAAGGAACAAATTTATAGCTATTAAGCATCATGTCATAAATGATTAAATGTTCACATTCTATTGGTATATCTAAAAAGTAGGCTACCAACTAGCACACACTATATAACATTTTGTTTAAAAATATATAGAGTAAGGAAAAAACCACCAGCATGGCAAACATTACCAGAAAATTAACAGTAGTTAATTCTGGATAATAAGACTTCAAGTGATTTTTTTTCTTTCTTTGGACTTTTTTATTTTTCAAATTTGGGAGACTCAAATCCCCAAATAAAAAGCTCAAGAGAAACACTGAGACTGAAGACTTGGCACAAACGTCTCCATCATCATCCTCACAATAAAAGGAACCCACACTGTTGCAAGCAAAGACGGCGATATTTCCTGATCCTTCCTTAATAAAATAGAATCATGTTCACTACCAGTGGCTGTCCTTTCCTAACCTTGAAACAACTGACATCAGGGTTACAAATCAGATTATATTCTTTGTTGATTTTCAACAATATGCATCAAGAGAATATCACAGAAAACTTTTAATTTCATTGTAAAAATATAAAGTCACACAATCTTTCAGTCTGTAAATATCTGTACACCTACCACCAAACCCAAAACTTCTTTTAAAGAAACATTAAACATTTTCAGAGGACCTTCACTTCCCCATAGCCCTTTTAAAATGTATCAAGAAAAATGTACATCGCCCCTCTGCTAAGCCATAAATAAGCTTCATATCAGAGAATTGAACTTCCTCTGAGATAAGCATAAAAACAAGTTCTCCTTATATCCTGGTACTTAGTATCTGTGCACTCTTGGCCAAGTCTCAGCCTTTCTGAGTCTTGGTTTTCTCATTTAAAGGTGGGAAGAATATATACAACTTTCCTTGCAGGAGTTTTCAGGTTTAAAGGACAATGATGGCTAGCAGGGTCCGAATCTCTCTACACATCCTTCCCAAAAGGCCACAAAATCAATAAGAGGGCAAATATCACAAGCCCCAAGCCACTTAGCATTCTTAGGGTCAGAGAATACCACAAACTTCAAGTTACCAGTGAGTGGACAAAATAAACATCAATTTCCAATCAAGAGAGCTCCTGCTGCTGCTGCCGTGGTGTGAAGAGAAGAAAAATTCCAATGGAAAGGAGAATAGGGCACGGAGAGAACGTCAATGAAGCACAGGCAAAATCACCCCCAAAGAGGGAAAGTCCTACACTAAATGCCCATGTATCACATACAGGTCTGAGACCAACCTGGTAGCTCTTGGCACCAGCTACATCTAAGGGAATGAACTTGAAGGTGAATGAGACCAGAGGCCTCCGATAAGTGGGGCTTCTGGGAGAGAAGAATATAAACAGAAAGAATGGTGCCATGGCAGTGAAGAAAGGAGAAAATAAGGATACTGCATAAATGAAAGAGAAACAAGACATCCTAGACCCTCACCATCTATCACCAGTACCATCATCCGTTAAAAAAACTGCATGCACCTCAATGTTCATGACAGCTCTTAAACTAGGAAAAAAAAGAAACGCCCAGGAATAGAAAAATCAGAACAAAACCAGAACAAATAGGAGCAAAATCAAATAGCTGCTGAAAATTCTCCCCACCAAAAAATCATGAAGCAGAAGAAAACTGTAATATAACACTCCAAACTGAATTAAATATTCTAACACAAGCATCTGAAGAATTAAAAAACATCTAAAATCAGGAATACAAAAATTAACGCAAGAAATGAACAAGAATAAAAAACAAGAAATGCAATAAGAGTTGATTGAATTCAATAAAGAAAATGAAAAAAAAAAACAAAAGTATTTCTTCAACCTAACTAAAGAATAAATTATAAAGTGCTCAAGAGAAATCAGATTTAAGTTGAAATTTAATAAAAGGCACAGAAGTAGAAAAAAAAAAAGGCAGGAAACAGTAAAGAGCTGGAGTATTTGGGAAATATGGTGAGAAGTCAGGGGCAGGTCACAGCGAGGTAAAGTTGACAAGTGAGACTGACACCAGAGTTATTCATTCAACAAATATTTTTCAGTGTCTACTGCATGCAAGACACTGTTGTTAGTGATTGTGAGTGGAAATGGCTCTCCCCTGTACAGAAGGCAAATGGGAGTCAGGGACCTTTAATCGGGAAAGTGATGTAATCAGACTAAACTGAGAGGAAAGTAACTCTAGAAGAGAAATGAAAGACTTTCTGGAGTAAGGTGAGACTGAAAGGAAGGCTAATTAGGAGGCCATAATAAATAATTCTGAGATAAGAAGCATCAAAGTTTCCTGATGACCCCACATGAAGACGACACCAAGACTTCTATTTTGGGAAACTGGAGAATGACTCCATATAGTTGGAAAAATTTCTGCTCCATTTTGGGCATGGTGCAATATGATACAGAGAGACTGGAGCTTTGGGAAAGTGTGGGAACTGGAGATCTTCGGGATGGTTACCTTTCTCATGGTAGTAGTAGCTACTGGACGTGAAGAGATGGCCTATGGGTAATTCAGTTCTCATGCCTCAGAGCACCAGGAACAACTCCGGGGGCTTCCATATTTGAGGGTTAGAGTGGAGGAAGAACACTGGAAGACACAGAGCGGCCACAGGAATGCAGCCAAAAGAGAAGGCACCCAGAAGCCACAAGAGAAGACATTCTGGAAATGGTGGCTGGTCCACAGAAGCAGACTGCACAGAGACCAAGGAGAGTAAGGACTGAAAAACAGGAACTCAGACTCTGATGGTGATCTTACTGATAAGTAGTTGCAGGCTGAGGAATGAATGGCATTCAAAAAGGAGATTCAAGAAATGCTGGCAGTGAAAGGAAGAAAGGAGATGAAGGTGATAGGTGACAAGAAAAGTTGGATTCAAGAAGAAAACTGAGAGTGGAGAGATAGGCGTGAGCCAGTGGTAACATCAAAGCCACAGCAAAGCAGAAGAGGATATAACTGTTGGGGTGAGAGAGGAAGGGGTCAGGGTCTGGATGAAGACTACAAGATCAGCTTTCAGGTCTCCTCCAAAACTGTAAAGTGGGGAGTGCAGGGATTGCGCATAGGGTGCCACAGGCCAGCATTCCAGTGGCACATGAACATCTTTCCTTCCTTTGCATGCCTACAGGGTGTACTACGGAATTTAAGGTTGGAGGCTTAAAGTGTAAGACAAGGTTTTGTGCGCCAGTCCTGCCGCTTACCACCTCTACCACTCTGAACACAGTATAACTCATCTGAAGCTCAGTTTTGTCATCAATTATGTGTAACAATACCAGTCATGCACATCTCCATCTACTTCATAGGGTTGTTGTGAGGCTCAAGAACGTAGTGTGTTTGTGGATGCACCCTGAAGACTGAAAAGCCCTATGCATAAATTATTAGATCTAATTATTCCACATGTACTTGCTTCTCACTAGAGGAAGTACTTGTTCAATCTGTGTGCATCCCAGACAGGGTCTAACACAGAATTGCACAAGTGCTTACACTGACTTGGACTAAGCACCAGCTTCCTCTTTATGAAAGGCATGTGGCTGAATTGTTCTTCATGTCCTATACCACTATACACTGAAACCATCACACTGAAACCTGGGGTAGGTTCCCAAC
The DNA here is from genome assembly GCA_030015415.1 of Cynopterus sphinx. NCBI lineage: Eukaryota > Metazoa > Chordata > Mammalia > Chiroptera > Pteropodidae > Cynopterus > Cynopterus sphinx. The sequence continues at coordinate 165,816,372 of CM057379.1, read as the reverse complement.
CTGAGTTTTTTAGTAAGTCTCATAGCAAACAACAGAGTCCAACACTTTGTAACAGCATTTTCAAATTAGCAGAAGTGCAGTTATGAAAAGGTTGCCATATGTTTGAGTCGATTCTTTTTTTTTTAATTAAGAAGAACAGTAAGAAATCACACTGCAAGCACACTCAGCCACTGGATCTAGAAAAGGCATCTGAAAAAAACTGACCAACACATCCCAATTGAGATAAGGGTGCAGGCCAACCCCACCCTCCATATAGCTCTCTTGCACCAGAAACTCAATAGCTGTGGAAAACACACTTGAGTTCTGTAGAATCATCAACTAAGAGGTTGCTGCAGTCAAATCTAGCGTGTCATTTCACATGGGCATCCCTCTTACTCCTGAAACAGAGCATACTCTGGAAATGTACACTTAAATATGGTTGCCACAGCCTTACCTGTCATTCAATCAAAACCTTGTTATTACAGAGATAATACGGCATCTGTAGCTCAGCACTGTGGGGAGTAGGGGGGATAACACATGTGGAGAAAATATATTTTTTTCACTACCAAAGCAGCAAATGATTTTTGCTTTTCTATACAATACAGTAAAGCTCATACAGTTTAAAGAACCTATCTATATACATTCTTTTTTCCATCTGAGGCAAGTCTCAGTAGTGATTTAAAATTAAATTGTTAACCAAGTGTCAGGAATCATGAAATAAGTATGAGCGGCAGTCTCTTTCCATATACAAATACCAAGATATTCAAATCAGATGAAACTCTAAAAGCATATAGTAGCACCATCTATTGAAAACCTTCAATTCAAAAAATCTATGAACTACCTTTGACACTCGAGGGGAAAATGTTAGGAATGTGATATTATTAATATTCTCTTTTTATAAAAAGACATTCATTTATTCATTCCTGTAATATACTGAGTCCCTATTATATGCCAGACACAGTCGTAGGGATTGGGGATATAATGTTAAACCAAACAGACTTGTCTCTCATAAACTTGTGATCTAATGAGAGAGACAAAAAATTAAATAGCTAAGCATATGATTACAAATATTACATGCTAGAAGAAAAATAACACAGTACCATGAAAAGAAATAAGACAGAGACCTAACTTGAAAGGGGAATGCTTCTCAGAGGAACTAGGTTAAACTAAGACTGAAGCCAAAGAGGGAGGGGGCAATCCAGACAGAGGGATCAGCACAAGCAAATAGCAGGAGACAAGAAAGGGCTGAGCATACCGGGGACCTGAAAAAAGAGCAGTGGCATTTCAGCAGAATTACAATGGAGAGGAAGGCATGATATGACGCAACAAAATTTCTGGAGTAGTTGTATGCCAAAAACTTCAGAGCCAAATAAAAGATTTGGGTTTGGTTTTTTGTTTTTGTTTTCGGTGTGCAATGTGAGGTAGTGAAAGACTTTATGCAGAGCAGTGTTGGGATCAGATCTGCATTTTTAAAAGAATGGATGGAGAAGGACAAGAAACGGGAAAGCTGTGGTAATGGAAATGGGAGAAGAGGATGAGTTTGGTATATATTTTGGAGATGAATGGATAGGACTGTTCAATATGGATGGGGGAGTGCAGTGAAGAAGGCATCAAAGGTGATCTTGGTTTCTAGCTGGAGCAACTGATTGAATGGAAGTATCTCATACTATGACAGGAACAAGATAGGAGGCATAGGCTTAGTTGGTAAGTAGGGAATCAAAACACTGGTTTTGACAAAAACGCTAAAAAATTAAAGATTCCACTGAGACCTCCAGATGGAAATGTCAAGTAAGTGGTAAAATTAAATGAAACAAATGCAGACATGTGCCATTTCACTCTTACAGTCTAGGTTAGTAGCTCAATCCAGTAATGTCGGCCTTCTTTGAAGGAGTCATTCCCAGCCTCTCACTCACTTCTTGATTCAGTCCATTCCCATGCCAAGCAGCAAGCCAATGGGACAAAAATTCAGGTCCTAAAAATTCTCAAAGATAGTAATTTACATTCTGAGAAAGTAGAGAAGTCTTTGTAATAAACCAAACTACACAGGGTTTTAGACTTTATAAATTTGTCATCAATTTTATATCTTATAAATTACACAAAAACATTAGTAAAATGTGACTTTAACATTTTTATAAATTTAAATTAGAAAATACAAGTACATTTTTGAAGATTTTACGTATACTTTTTTGCATAGTTTCATAGCTGTCTTGTAAAAAATCTTAAAATTATAATTTTTTAATCTTTAAGACAAGGCTTAGACAATTAATCAAGCTTACCTATGATATCTTTGATATAAACTTAAGGTATCAATATCCTATTCACATTAAAGCTAAGTGGTTTTATTTTGAAAAGCACCATAGGATGGTAAGAAATCACTGTATGTATCAAACACTGATTCATAGTTTCAGGTTGTAAGGGACTCCTAATCTGTATCTGATCCCTGGGTTGATTTTTGTTTTTCTAACCAAATTGCCATGATTGAAAATTCTTTGTTCATTCAAAACTTCCACCAGTTTAAATAATAATGAAAACTGCAGAAGCAGGCACACCACGCCTGACTTCTGGCAGGCAGACGTTTAATACCAATGAGACTGCCAAATAAAGAGATGACGTCATCCACATCCACCGATTCACGGGGAGAGGGGGAAAACAGGAGGAGGAGGTTGTGAAGCCAAGAGAGATGTCGGAATTGTGATTATGTTTTACTGGAAAGTGGCTGTGGAGCTAGACAACTGCTTAAAAAGGTTACTGGTAGCCAGTGAAGAAAGAAAAAAAAGGCAGCTGTGAATGTGATCAGAAGAGTCACATAATGTTGGTTAAGCCAGTAAAAGGCAGTGGTTTAGCTGTGAAAGATTGAGACCAAGCGTTCCCTTTTCTTTTGCTGAGGGTCCATTTTTCACATCTAACCCACTTGAAAACATAGCTTCTCAATCACACTTTCACAAGATTTACTTTAAAACCATCTTAAAACCACTCTTGTCCGACGTCATCGTGGAACTTGGCACAACTTTAAAAGACATCTTTTGAAAAATCACAAAACAAAACTTTCTAAATGGAAAATACACAATAGGTAGCAACATAATTTCTACGGTAAAAAGTGTATCTATGCTGTAAGTGCACAACTACCTGGAAGTATAAATTTCTACAATGAATATGCATCCATGCAAAGGGCCATTAGTACAATTAAGGTAACAAATAAAAATCAATTAAATATTTAACCATAAAGCCATGCCATTTCACAGAACTCAGTGCCTAAAGTAGAGAAAAGAAAAATATGATTGTAATCCATTGTTATCACATCAGTTATTCAATAATTATTTCTTGACTACCAACTATGCATAAGGAACTATGTGAGACACAATGGGCAAAGTGATTGATTATTAAACCAAAATTAGGACACTGTCTGAGAAGCATGAATGGATGGGCTCGTTGGGACAATTAGTAATGATACTGAGTAAAGAAATAATAATACCAATGATAAACTTTATTACTAAGTGATTATCATGTGACTAGTTCTCAGCTATGCACTTTTTAATTATTTTTAATTGTAGTAAAATACAAACATAAAATTTATTATCTAAACCATTTTATTTTATTTTTATTTATTTTATTTATTAAAAAAATTTTTTTTAATGCCTATAGCACCTGGTCTTCCTAAGTGGTCTCCCATTCAAGTACTAACCTGGCCCGACCCTGCTTAGCTTCTGAGATCAGATGAGATCAGGCATGTTTGGGGTGGCATGGCCGCATTTAAAACCATTTTTAAATATAGAGCTCAGTACCATTGACATTGTTGTGCAACCATCCACCTCCAGAACTCTTTTCATGCTGCAAAACTGAAACCCTGTACCCATTAAACAATAAATCCCCATTCCCCCATCCCCCAAGCCTGACAAGCACGATTCTTCTTAAAAATTATGATCTCATAATATAGCCAACAAAATAGTTCTATTTGAATCCACATGTTTATAGGGTCTCTTCTTCAACTAAAACAACATTAAAAGCAAGAATCAAAGTAAATTGTACTTAGATTGCTCTATAACAAACTACTAACTCTGGATTTTTTTTAAAATAAAGCATATTAAATTATTAGTAACATTTTTGAGAAAACAGTTTTAACTATTTAAATTTAAAATGTTAATTTAATCTTATAAAATTTCCTTTTCATATGCATTATAAGATAATACTATTGTACATTATAAAAATTATTTATAAATATCATATTTTGGATATGGCATGCCCAAAAGCTTTTTAATGATGTGGTATATAACCAAAAACATTTGGGGAACCACAAATATAAAGGACTATGGTCCCATTAATGGGAATCAATTTAGAAGGGAAGGTGGGAAGTTTATTTTTGAATATTTTAAAAATAGGTTGAGTTTAATGTGTCATGTAGAGACTAAGTGGAGATAACCAAAAAGCAAAAGGACATGTAAGCCTAGAGTTCAGCTAAGAGACAGAATCTATATTTAGAAGTAATCCACATAGCAGTGACCAGAAGAGATATGAGAAGGAATGAGAACTGTGGAAAAGCAGACAGCAAAGTCCTATACACAGTGGAGTCCCTATATTTAGAAAGTATGAGAGAAAGGAGATCTAAAGGAGACAGAAAGATAGGAGGAGACTCAAAAGAATACATAAGATGGATACCATAAAATGAGGCAATAGTGTCAAAGTTGTAGAAAATTAAGGAACTGAGAAAAGTTCACTTACTGGATTTGGCTGCCAGGTCACTTTGGTCCCCTAAAAACACTTTTGGTAATGGGTAGCACCAGAAACCTGATTTAGGACTGACTGAATGGTGAGGAAGGGCAGATAAGAAGTATGAGTGGTCCACAGGGAAACCTAGTGAATATGGGAATGAAAAGAAAAGTGGTGATGGATGGAATGGTTTGGTTGCAAAAAAGTTTCTGAAGTAGTTTGTTTTCAACTGGGGGCAATTTTGTCCCTTGAGAGACATTTGGCCATCTCTAGAAACCAAAAATGGTTGTCATAACTCCCTAGCATCTAGGGAGCAAAGGCCAAGGCTGCTGCTAAATATCTTGCAATAAACACAGTACAGCCCCCTACAACAAAGAATTACCCAACATACAATGTCAGTAGTAACCCAAATACCAAACATCAATAGTTGAGAAATCCTATTCTAAAGAATTAGAAAGGTCTGAGTATTTTCTTACGAGAAGTTACAAAATAGCAAGGACGCGATGACAAATTGGGGTCTCTTAAGAGTGGGAAGGTGTATGATTCAGGGCAGAAGCAGATGGTAAGTGCTGGAGGGGAAAAGGACATTTGCAAGTTGTTTAAAACGGAGAAGTAGAAATGGAGACAATTAAAATGCAGAGAACTGGTGATCAAAAAGAAGAAAGCAGAGGTAACCCATATCTGATGGTCTTGATCGCCTTAGAAATACAAGCAGCAAAAATTCTGCAGAGATGTGGGGGTGGAAGTAGGGTTTTAAGAGGAGAAAACACTTGGAACAGCCCCTGTGAGGGTGGAATCAATTAGAGGAACATAAAAGGTTTACCAAGTACCCATGAGGGCCTAGCAGAAGGAAAAAAAGAAAATCAACTCAGTTTCCTGAATCTACAGCAAAAAAAGTTATTTATCCTTGGAGCACAAAGGAAGAGAATGACATCAGGGTTATCTCAAGGTCAGGACTGGCTAGATGGATCAGGAGGACAAGAGGTAAGAAAAATTAGACAGTTCTGCCGAAGTGGCTTACTTGAGGTCCAGGTTAAGGCACTGAAACAAAAACTAGAGAAACTGAGAAGACAGGAAGGACACTGGGTGCCAGAGGAGTTGCCAATAAATATCAGGCTGGGTAGGAGGAAGAATGAAGAGAAGAAGAAATGATAGGGAGCTAAAATCAAAAATGGTAATTCTGGGTCTCAAATACTGGAGGTTAAATAGTTTTAAATTATGATGAGGGCTAGAACAAAGCCATGCCTGTATATAGCTGTAGACAATTTTTTTTATTCCCATACCCCATCCCCTTCCCCTCTGACAACCATCATTTTGTTCTATGTGTTTGTTTGTAGTCTGTTTTGTTGTCGTTTTTTAGATTCTACATCTAAGTGAAATCATAGATCAAAGGTTATTTATCTTTCTGTTTGACATTTCACTTAGCGCAATACCTTCTCGGTCCATCCACATGTTGCAAAAAGCAAGAGTTAATTCTTTTTAGTGCTGCATAATATTCCATTACATATATGTATATGTATATGTGTGTGGGTGTATATATATATGTATGTCACATCTACCATATCTTCTTTATCCATTCATTTTGATGGATATATTGTTCATATTGATGGACATTTAGATTGCTTCCATACCTTGGCTATTACTAGTAATGCTGCAATGAACATAAGGGTGTATACATCTTTTCCGAGTAGTATTTTTGTTTTCTTCAGATAAATGCTCAGATGTGGAATTGCTGGATTGTGTGACAGTTCTAGTTTTAATTTTTGAGGAATCGCCATACTGTTTTTATAACGGCTGCACTAATTTACAATTCCACGGTCAGCGTACGAGGGTTCCCTTTTCTCCACGTTCTCACTAGCACTTGTTATCTGTTGATTGATTATAGCTATCCTGACAGGCATGAGATGATATCTCGCTGTGGTTTTAATTTGCCTTTCCCTGACGGTTAGTGATGTTGAACATATTTTTATATGTCTGTTGGCCATCTGCATGTCCTCTTTGGAGAAATGTCTATTTAGGCCCATTGCCCATTTTTTAATTGGATTGTTTGTTTTTTGGTGTTAAGCTGTATAAAGACTAATTCTGACATCTAAGGGTAGGCATAGGAGGAAGCCAGTATCCTGGATTTCACCATCCTTAATACATTCCTCCCAGCATCAGTCTTTGGAGATCACTTAAATTATCAATATTCTCTCTTTAGGTATGCCAATCACACTGTCATTGATCCCCTTGTATATCCCATAGCATATGCTGGTGACATGGCCATTTGAAGTTAGTAGAGACTGTGTCACCATGGCTATGTGGCCTACATGGAAATAAATCCTCTCGACATAAATCCCTCCGCAGAGTTATACATGTAAAAAGATGACATCATGATAGAGTAGCACATAATATGCATTTTTACAGGATGGACATCATGACCCACAGCTCTCTACTGTGGTAATAAGTGAATCAACTTTACAACCAAGACAAAATTAGCTTCCTTTTCTTGCCTTCTGAACTCGGACTGCACTGTCTGAAGATACAAACACCATTCCCTAAATGTGTCATTTTCTTCCAAGATCAAGATATAAGAAACAGAGTTTTATTTTATCGTCATTTTAGGTGCTACCTTTCAGCACAGGCCTGTTCCACTATATCCTAAAGGGACAATTTAATTTTTAAGGGACTGCAGCAGCTAGAAACATGGATTGAAAAGAGTAAAGGACTTAGGAGAAAAAACAAAGTGAGATTTAACTTGCAAAGAAAAAATAAGTAAAAGTAGCCTACATAGTTCGAAAAATGATTATAAAATTGAGACATTATATAACTAATAGTTTAATAAATATTCTGATTACATTCCTAAATTACATAAAATATATAAATACAAAACTGTCATTTTTCAGAGGGCTAATAAAGATATCCAATGAATAGTTCTTTATACCAATGAAAAACACAATATTTGTAAAAAGAGCAACCAAACACCCAAATATTAGGTTGTTAAGCCACAGAAATACGGATATTCATCGAGTACTGTGAATTTTTATCCAAATAGAGAGGTACAAACAAGACTAAAAAAGAAACAACCCCAAGATTATAACTAAGCCCCTTCTAAAATTTTATATAATTAATTTTAAGCATCAGTACCACTGTCTGGCCTTTTCGACAGATAATCTATAAATCATATGATGATTCTTATTTTACTACATTGTATCTCTAGGAGTCCAGAAAAATGACATCTAATGAATAATCCATTTTTTAAAGACTCTATGCATAGTGGCAGACAGCATTCAGCAAGGAGCTATTTTAGAGTTCATTGAAGAAGATATAACGAAGTTAGCCATACATATTTGATAATACAAGTGGTAGGAATGAATAAGATGGCTCATAGACAAGGTAGAGCAAGAAAAAAAAAAAAAGACCTAAGGCCAATCTCTCTAAATCAGTGGTTCTCAGATTTGAGGAAGCTTCATAAACAGACTACCAGACCCCATTCCTGTCTAATTCAGAATCTTTGGGGTGGAGCCTGAGCTAAAAGGGCTTTGTAATAAGCACTTCAGATGATTCCAAAGCAGATACTGTATGGGCCAGCTTTGAAGAAACACAACACTAGGTCACAAAAAGGAAAAATTAATAAATTGCACCTTATCAAAATTAAAAACTTTTGCTCTACTAAAGTTCCCCTGAAGAGAATGAAACTACAAGTGATAGACTGGAAGAAAAAATTTGCCTATCTGAATAAACTATGTGGGTTGTACCAGTGTCAGTTCACTGGTTTTGCTTTGCAGTATAGTTATGCAAGATGTTACCTCTGGGGGAACTGAGTGAAGGGTACACAAGTCCTCCTTGCACATTTTTTGGCAACTTTCTGTGAATCCAGAATGATCTCAAACAAAAAGTTTTAAAATGACTACATGTTTGTCTAGCTACCTATCACATTAGTAACAAGCCAGTGAATTATCCTACAGTCTGAAATATTATTTATTTCAAAGGGCTGAAGTTACAACTTGCAAAATTCTTAACAATATTAACCTAAATTGGACAGGCATTTTCTCCAATTCCATATTAATTCTAATGTAAGTGTAAAAGTAATTGTTGTTGTCATTATTACTATTTCACATTCGAAAGTAGTGTTATGAGGTGCACCAGAGTGACTGAGTAAATGATGTGACTCGAGACACATATTATGATAAACATTAAGAACTGTTATGAAAACATTTCCATTTTCTTCTATTAATGTAATGTTGAGTGAACATTAGGTATTAAGACTATCTGATTGTATTATTTAAAAGCTAAATAAGTTATAGAGAAAAGGAGGAAAACTGACATTAGAGAACCATTACTGTTTCAATATAAAGAGTGCCAACATGAGTATTTCAGTGTCTCTAGAATGGCACCTACTGTGAATAATAACACTAATTAATTGCTAGTACTTATAAGGGAATTACTATATACTAGACACTGTGTTAAGCTCATAAGTGGATCATCTTACTTAGTACTTACAACAACCTCTGTGGTAGGTATTGTTATGAAACATGGGAAAATAGGGAGATGAAATAGCTTGTCCAAGGCCAGATCTCTGACAATGCCAAAGCTCAGGCTACAAGTACTGAACACCCAACCACCAATGCTCCCACTTGTCATCACCACCTTACTTAATGCCAATGAAGATAAGAAAGTATGAAATAATAAAACTAAGGCTAAGCTCTAGGTTGTAAGATAAATCAAACTGTACCCACCTAGTGTGGTGAGATTGCAAACTGCCTTTGGTGTTTATTCTCCACTTTTTCCTTTCAGGAACAGAACTTCCACCACTCCACCTCTGTAAGTTTTAGCTTGGCACATGATCACCCAGCTAGTTTACAATTCCCATGCCCTCTTGCAGCTAGGTAATGGCCACTTAGCTCTACTCAATGGGATCTGAGCAAAAGGATGCATGAAATTTCAAGTGACAGCTTCAAAAGAGGCAACTGCTTGCCTACTCTATCCTTTCTCTTCAGTCCCCAATCTTCCTGCAGAAGTGGTCCTAGCCAGCCAGCTTCTACCCTACAGGTGAAGATGATACCAATAAGTGAGACAGAGCCACATGGCAGATAGAGCCTTGGTTTCTTAGTGGCCTCCATTCCAGTGGTCCTCAAACTTTAATGTGCATCAGAATAACCTGGATGACTTATTAAACCCAGACTTTGGACCTATCTCTAGATTTTGAGTCACAAATTGCATTTCCAATAAATTCTCAGGTGATGTCATTACTATTGATCCAGTGGGGACGTTGGGGAGCATATCTTGAGAACTAATGAATTAGATCTGCTCTTTCATAAAGGTGGCCACTAGCCAGATATGGTTCCTAAATACCTGAAAGGTGGTTAGTGAGACTGAGGAACTGAATTTTAAATTTAAATTAAATACCAATACTTGAATCAGTTAATAGAAAATTTTTAAGTATGTTTAGCACATCTTGGGTATGTGAAACTACTTTTTAAAATTTTAAATTTTATAAAACCAAAATACAGATCAAATGTTTCTGATAAAAACTTAGTGTCCGAATTGAAATAGGCTATAAATGTAAAATACATATCAGATTTTGAAGAGTTAGTATGAGAAAAAGAATGTAAGATGTCATTAATTTTTATATTGATTATATGGTGGAATAACATTCTGACTTATTGAGTTATATAAAATATATAATTAAAACTAATGTCACATGTTTTCCTTTTCGGTGTGGCTATTAGGAAACAATATGTGACTCACATTATATTTTTATTAAATGGTAGTTATCTAAACTATTATATGAATGGTAGAAAGTGGAAGAGAGATCTATTTTATTGGGCAATTAGTTTTGTTCGAAGTCTCTTTGTAATAGCAACTTAGTTCATACCCTGATCATCCTCCAATGCAAAAAGTACAATTTCCAAATTCCTGGTGGTAAATGTATTATTCTACTAATGTTCCCATTCCACTAATCCTAATCCTCCTTTCTTGTTTGATTCAGGTTCAACTGCACAGAATTTGATTAATCAAAATCTTTGCTATGAGACACATTCACATCTCTGGGCCACACATGCTGCCCTTATTCATTTATTCTTCATTTCCAATGCTATAGTAAGCAACCATTAAACCATCACCCACCACAACAACTAGACTTTAACAACTTATCTGTCCAAACGGCCTCTCAGTCCCAGGGCTACCTGAGGTAGCAACCAACCATCCTGAATTTCATACTCAACACTCTATTGCTTTCCTTTCTATATTATCATCTCATCTATCCATATTCCTAAAATTTATGGTCATTATTTTAGTGGCTTTTAAACTTATAGAAAAGGTACCGAATGTAATATTTTTAGAATTTCTAAATTTCATGTTAATAAAACGCATCTATGTTGTAGTTTTTTCATTATATTTTATTTTGATTGTGGCATGTGTCCCATTGGGTGAATACATTATAGTTTATTCATCCATTCTCTTGCCCACAGACATTTGGGGTTTTCCCAGGTTTCTGATATTGTATACAGTACAACCATAAACATTTCTATACATACTTCCTGCTGCATATGTGCAAGAATTTCCTTTACATATATATATTTAGAAGCAAAATGTTGGAAATGTGACTGGTTAACTCTACGAGATAATGCCAGAACTATTTTCCAAGATAATTGTGCCAATTTACTAGCAGGGTACAAGATCCTCTGTATCCCCATCTGCCATCACACTTGATATTAACAGACTTTTCAGTTTTTTCAACGGAATGGATATAAAATAGCATCTCATTGTGGCCCCGAGTTGTCACTCAATATCACAAATGTGGATTATATTTGATATATCTCTTGGCCATAAGTGCTTTCTTGTATCGATAAAATACCTATTTATATCCTTGGCCCATTTTTCTAGTGGATTTTTCATGCTTTTCTTCTTGGTTGGTAGGGCTTCTTTGTTTAGTATAATAATCTTTTCAAATTTTTGTGTCTAGTTCAATGAATCTCATGTACCCATCACCCAGTTTCAAAAATTATTAATTCATGGCCGATTCTGATTCATTTATACCCTTATTTCCCCCTCCATTCCCATAAGGTATAGTGAAGCAAATCTCAGTCATCATCACATAATATCAATAAGGCTTCTTTAAACAAACAACATTCTTAATTTTGATTTAGTCCGGATGATCAATCTTTAAGTGTTCTATCTGCCATAAGAAATCTTTTCCTCAGAAGACCAAAAGTCTAAACAAACAAAGAAAGTCTTAGAAAAATTCTTTCCTATCATTTATCCTAAAAGTCTTAGTTTCTTTTCTGACATTACATTTAAGACATTCATTTTTCTGGATTTTTCAGACGTGGTATGTGGTAAGGATGTTTTCATCTTTTTCCTAAGGATAACCATTTATTCTCAGCTCTATTCACTAAATAACCCTGCCTTTTCCTACTGACCTGACATATACCAAAGTTCTAAATATGTGCGTAGAATGTGTTATGGACTAAAATGTATTCTCCTAAAATTCATATGCTGAAGCCCTAATCCTCAATGTAACTGTGATTAAATAAAAGGCCTTTACAGAGGTAATTAAGGTTAAATGAGGTCATAAAGATATGACCCTAATTATGGACTTGTGTCCTCATAAGAAGAGGAAGAGACAGCAGGGGAGCACATGTATAGAGAAAGGCCATGTGAAGACACAGTGAGTAGGCAAGTATACAGCCATCTGCAAGCCAAGGAGAGAGGCCTCACCAAGAACCAACTCTGATGTCACCTTAATCTTGGACTTCTAGCCTCCAGAACTGTGAAAAAATAAATTTCTGTTGTTTAATCCAGGGGTCCCCAACCCCCAGGCTGTGGACCAGTACTGGTCCATAGCCTGTTAGGAACCGGGCCACATAGCAGGAGGTGAGCGGTGGGTGAGCAAAGATTTATATTTGCAGCCAAGTCCTAGTGCTAGCATCACCACCTCTGATCAATAAGCGTTGGATTCTCATAGAAGCACCAGACCCTGGTGCCAAAAAAGTTGAGGACCACTGGTTTAAGCCACTCAGTCTGTAATATTCTGTTATGGCAGCCCTATCAGATCAATATGGCATGTTTTGGGGCTTTTTATTATTTCTACTAGTCAATTTATCTGTCCCAATGCCAGTACCATGCTAAATTTCTATAGCTTCATAACAGGTCTATATAGATACACACACGTGTGTGTGTGTGTGTGTGTGTGTGTGTGTGTTCATCTTCATTACTCTAATCTTATAAGTATTTTTAAGCTAAAACAACTTTATAACACAACATCTCTCACCCCTCTTTCTCTGTATACCCGTTGTATTTGATTGGCACCACCATTAATTTTAGACTGTTCCCCATACATGTACCATGGGCACTGATCTCATACTTATTTTAAGGACCAGTAAATATATTGGTCACAGAGGAGCTGCTCAATGAAACTGTTACTTTATGGCTAATAATAAGAACAGAAATGTCTCTACTGTAGAGATCATAAACAGTGCCTGAGCTTTAGCCAGTAATGGAGCTGAGATTTGTGACTCCTCCATACTTTTCACTGGATAATAATAGTGCAGAGGACCCAGGACTGGAGAAGGAAGATTAAATGTTTCATTATGTAAATACACTACAAAAGTAAAATTTATCCCAAAAGAGGCTTAGAAACAGTCATTTCATCATTTCCTCAAAACAGATGTTTCGCTACATGCCAGGCACCAGGCTAGATGCTGGAGAGACTAAGACAAATAAAAAGAAGTTCATGACCAAAAGGACTCGACGTCTAGAGAGGGAGACACACGTTGTAAAGAAATAACAGCAATTGTAGAATATGCACTAGACTCGGTGGGCACACATACAGAGTAATCAACTGGGAAAATCATTAGACTGATTAGCGTCCCTGCTCTGCTATCTAGCTCCTACAATAGGTATTCTTTTAAAAGTAACTTTTCTTCCAAAGGTTTCCAAAGGGCAAGGAGATCCGTAGAGAACAGAAGGCCATTTGCACACTGTGCTGGTTATTCTCCACTTGCCCCTCGCCATCCCAGACCTATTCTCCAACCTTCTCTGCCTTTTCTGGGCTCCAGGAAGTTGATCTCTATAGACTGTATCACCCCAGGTCCCTTACTCTAGCTTCCAGATAGATATGGCTAACAGAAGACACCAGCAAGAACTGGAGGATAGAGGAGAGAGGAGAGTCGAGGTATTCACACTCACACCCATCTCCCTGCCTGCTTCTGTCCAGGCTGCAGCTATTTCTATACTTACAGCCCCAACGCCAGAGTATTCACTGGGTCCCAGGAACAAGCTTCTGCTCCTGTTCCTTCTGGCCTAAAGATGATCACATTTCCCACTGTTGCTAGTCCACAGTGCTGTGCCATCACCAGGGGTAGAGGCTGGAGTCTAAATCATTAAATCATTCCCTCATTAAATCAATCATTTCCTCACTAAATACTCCTCAGCTATACCTTTAGGATGTGCCATTCCTTATCTGCTGGGACTGTCTGAAACCATGGTTTTCCGGAACTACAAAATCAAATCTCTAGAAAATATCTAAGTAAAGCTCACATTTTCAATGGGCCTGAAACCTAGACAATACCATCACTGTCCAACATGTATTATGTTACTACCTTGGACAGTATATTTTACCAATGCTGGAAGTCCAGTTTTAACTATAGTAAAATCTCTCCTATACCTGGTTTGAAATTTGCAAAAGAGGGGTCTTAAGAGGAGTTCCGAATATTTTAGGAGTAATTCACAGATTTAAAAAAATCTAATAGGATGATTAAGCACCTAACTGAGAGCTTTTAGGATAGAGAATGATCAGCTCACTGAAATCCCCAGATAGGTTTTCATCCCAGGGCAATATAATGCCTTTCTGCCCAAGTCTACATTCTGCTTATTCAAGCAGCTAAAACACTGCCACCTGTCATAACAACCATCCTGCTGTACAGTAGATGTGTTCTGTTTAAAAAAACAAAATAAAATAAACCAAAAAAACAAAAAGCCTGACTCTGTAACAGGTCTGATTCACGGAAGTAACAAGTAAAAGTGTGTCCTATGATTCTGAGTGGCATCATCCTGATTCTGGAAAAGTCAATCATGATTTACTCAGACTATAACAGAGAGTTCAGGAAGAAAATAATGTTAGTTCATTAAAGCAGAGCTGATCAAACACATTACATGGACAAGTCTGTTTCAATGAAAAAGTATTTTTACTGTATTCTTCTCAGAAATCTCCACCATTCTTTTTGCTTCCCAAGGTATTCATTTTCTGACCATGAATTTTTTCAAAATATAACTCTTCAGTCTTTATTCTTTGTGCCTGTCTGCTTGCTCTGTGCTACAGTGTTTTCTGACACATGAACAATTTGCCCCTATTTATTTTGAAATCTACCATTGACCTCAATGCAACCTCCTTCCCTCTTGCCTCTCTTCTATCCCCGTTCTTGATTCCCGGTCCCTTCATTCTCCTCCTTCCCTGAGCTGTTATCACATCACGGCGTAATCTCCCCTACCCTCAACACTAGCAAAGTTCCCTAAACCGACAAATGTACTTCCAATGCCACTCTAATGATAGAGTTCCTCCCTTAAGCTGTGGTATTCCCACTGGGACTTGGGTTATCCTTGGGGTATCTGATTAGAAGCAAGTGAGGTTGCCCAGGCAACCGCTCCAAATTGTCCTACAATGCCTGGCAAGCATGTTTTACGAAGCCTGATGTGAAGGTCATACTAGCCAATCCTGTGACAGTTAAAGGCGCAGTCTCCTTGCAGTCAGCCAAGGGCTCAGAGAACATCCATCAAGATGAGCTCAATAACATTTGCATAATCATAAAATTGTCAAACTCCCAAAGCCATAAAAACCCATGTGAACACACTATTTCAAAAAGACAAAGATACCAGCTTTGAAGAGGAATAACAATAGGTGAATGTGCTAAAATCATTAAAAAGAATACTTTAAAAATGAACCAGATGGAATCCAATCACTTAGGTGGTGAAAACACTTTAGCTACTCGGGTTTTCTCAAATGATTAAGGAACAGTTCTATCCCGAGGCAAGGCAATAAACGAAGGGCCTGGAAAAGTCACTCCATGACCCTTTACTTTCTAAAATTTCCTTAGATCAGAAGAGTTTAAAAATTATTCTGAAATAGCAAGACACAATATTGAAAAACATGCTCATCCATACCCACTAAATTAATGTGACATTTGACTAAATCTCAATCAAAATTCCATCTAGTGGGGAAAATATCTGCAATGTTGAGAAGAAAATCATGTCCCTAAGACATGAAGCATTCTCACCAAACAATAAGCCCAAACAGGAATAAATTTAGAGAAATGGGAAAAGAATACCAGCTAGCCAATTTACCACAAACTTCAAATGACCAACACAATACAGAAAAATGCTCAGCCTGAAAAACAAAGATGCAGCTGAAAACAATGAGAAACTACTTCACGTGACAGATTAATAAAGAATTAGAAAAAAATTTTGGGAAAGTAAGTCTCCCAATCCTTTGACACCATTCTGCTTTAATTTAATAAATTCTATATTTGAGTTTATCTTAAGTATATAATCAAGCAAGTGTCCAATCATGTGTGCAAAGATGCTCATCACAATATTGCTTATTACAGCAAAAATCAGAACATATATATGTGTTCAGCAAATCTCCACAGCCATTCTAAAGGATGATATAAGTATAGTCACCAATATAGCAAAGTGGTTCAAATGTTTTCTCTGGTTTGGGGAAGGGGTAAGGAAAGGGAAAGGTTTATAAAGTAGCATGTGTCCATTTTTATAAAAAATAAGTGAATTATAGAAATATAAGTATGGGTACTTAACACTAAATGTTTATTTCTGGACAGGAGGGTTATGGGTATTTTTTATTTCTTGAGCGAAGTTCTATCTTAATTTTTTGTGTGTGCCATGAAAACATACCACTTCCGCTGACAGCATTTAGTTTTGAAATGTTAAAAGGAAGTGTAATTTCATGCATTCTAATATTGTTTCACTTTTCAGTAAACTTTTGCTTTAAGATTCAAGATTATTAAATCTCTCTGCAAAATTTGAGTCTCTATAAATTAGAATATAGAAGGTCCTAAACATCTATGGATTGAAGGTAGATGGATGGACGAGAGATTAAAACAACATCACCAGCATCAGTTCCTGGAAGGCAGGCCAGTGATGGGGAAAATTGCGTGCAGCCTAGGGTTGATCCCCAGCATAACCACAGAATCAGAGCTTCCCGGCATCTGCTAAGGGAATGTGCTGTGCTGAAAGGGAATGTGCTGAAAACCATCACCAGTTACAGTCTCCATAGGGTGATTTCTTTAGCAGATGCCATCCCTCCTTCCCCTCCATTCCCAATGTGTATCACAGAAAAAGAGAGAGATGGGCCAACAATGCAACAGAGAACACAGGATCTGAGAGTGTGTGCACAGCACTCTTTCAGATACAGAGCTCTGGTGATGGTTTTCCAGCACGGATGATTTAAATGCTGTGCACGTAAGTGCTAACTTTACAGCTCTGATCTGGGCTCAGGAAAGCAAAACCATGCACTTACTGTTCTGCCAAGTAAAAGTATCTAAAGCTTACTACTTTGTGTATCTTCAATTGTGAAAACACCCCCTTCTTACCCCCCAAAATTATGGCTGGCTGGATCAATTATTCTGTATCACTCACTAATCAAAGCCACATCTTTGCAAATTCAATCAACATCTCTGTAAAAATAGAATGTATTGACTAAGGGACAGTGCTAACTTTTATCCTTAAACTGAAGATCGGCTAATATAATTGTAGAGATATTTAGAAGCTTATTTCTTGGGAAAGACAAGTGAAAACTTATTTATAACACACACACGTGCACACACACTCACACACCAACAAATAGGTTTAGGACCAAAATATCTTAGAATTTAATTTACATTTGCCAAATCATGCTCAGAGCTTCATCTACACTTATTGCAAGGTGCTTTCCTTCTGTTTCATGCAATAATGACACTGTTAAAGTGTATTTGCTTTACAATGCATCCTTCAAGCAGTTTGCATGTTTATCATGTGTGTCCCAGTGTTTCTACCCTAAAGTTACTGACAACCCCAAATTTAACCAATGCCTCCCAAATTATTTTTAGTCAGATTTATATTTCTTCTTTCCTTTTTCTTTTCTATTTTTAAGGCATATGCGAAGTGGCTATCTCTAAGTTGTGCACAATCTACACTTCTGGACACTGTTTTGCTTTGCTTAGAATTTACAGTTTACATGAATAGTCTAGCCAAAATAGCCAAGCCCCAGAACAAAGGGGAAAATGAAGAGGATCTTTACCACAAAGAGTCCTTGAGAGGCCTCAGTGGGCTGACAGGTCAATTACCAGGGAGCTACACCCATAACAGAGCCAGCATTCTGGGGCAGACCCTGGCTTAATGGACACAGTGTAGTTATCCCATGAGGGCTATTTTTTACAGATACTTCACTGCTCAGCACCACTCCAGCAATAGCCTGTTACTGCATTTTCCCATGCAGTGTCTTAGCAACATGCTAAAAATCCAAAATCGACAAGACAATCCCACTTCACATCACCATAGTGTCAGCAATACATGCAGAACCACAAATGAGAGTAGGCTATATATATGACTTGACTGATGACACTTCTGGAACATGTTCTATTTCCAAAAGAAAAATATATCTCAATTTCTGCATTTTTTCTCTATAAAATAGAATAAGAATGTGTACCTGAGACAGATTTTATAAACAAATTTTTCAAATCCCAATTAGAAGTTCACTCATCTTTCAACTTATAAAAAATAAAAATATGGAAGATACACTTCCCATTAATGTAAGGTAGCCAATTAGCACATCAGAATTTGGTTTCCCAAGCTTCAGCCAAACCTGTTTTCACATCTTGGCTTTTGGTTATGGGTACAACCAGGTGCCACCGGCACACAGCAGTTATTCCATCGGAACTGTGTGGGAGCAGAATCCCCATAATCAGCTTGTAGACTGCAGTGCATGACTTCCTCCTCTCTATATATCTCTAGCCCTTTTCCTAAGCACTCAAAATCGAAAAACTTTCCAAAAAAAAAAAAAAAAAAAAAACTACATTCTCACATTTCTGAAATCTCCAGAATGTAAGTTAGGAGAATGTCCTGAATTCGTTCCCTCGAAATGGCGTTACTCAGATGGCACTGGGGTGATGGTAGAAGTGGATATTTAAAACAATTAATCTTGCTAGGATTTGTTGTCTACAGTTGAGCATACTGAAGATGACATGTCACAATATCTCTAATTGCTTCTGACATGTGAGGTTTACCACTGGAAGCTCTGAACATGAAATGGGTCTTGAATTTAACGGTACATAATTAGTTCCTGTTACACTCCAAAAGGAGAATCTTGCCGGAAAGGGGTCTGATGGCTTCAGTAGCAACATGTACTGATTATAAATAATTACTTGCTGAGAAGCAGCCATTCACATACTAACATACAATTCCACTTCCCCTCTCCCCACTGCTAAAGTAATAGCAATGAAAAACTCTCTAGCCCTGGCTCCTTATTGACAGTCATCTAAATGTCACCCTTGGTCCCTCAAACACTATCTGTAGAACCCAACTGTCATTGGGTTCACTCAGAAATTGAGAAATTGTAATATCCTCAGGCTATATAGTAGGTTTGAGGCACCACTGGTTTTGAAATTCGCCTTAGATTTTGAAGCTTGGCTTTGCCACTTACCATTTTGGGGCAAGCTGTTCAGCATCTATGCTTCACTTTCCAATTCTATAAAATGGGGATAAAACACCAACTCCAAAATTTTGTTGTGAGGATTAAATGTGAATATAGATAATTGCAACCAGCACAATTCTCAGCCCATAGTAAGCATTCAATAAATAGTAGCTATTAATAAAACTTCATTTGTTACCTACAGTCTATTGCTAAGAGTCTAATTCAGACTGGCCTTCCCCTTGAATAAAGGCAAATTGGAAATGAGCATTATATCTAGAATCCTTGAGGCCACAACAAAAAGGAAAGGGAAGTCAAGGGAGTGGGCAGGGAAACAAGATGGCAAAAAGGAGAGAGAAGAGTCAGAGGTAGAGAGGATGAAAAGACACAAACGAAGACTCTACAAGAGGGAAAAAAATAAGGTCTGATAAAATGGAGGAGATGGAACACAAAAGAAAGAAAAGTCAGTAAAAGAGGAAGAAGTCGAAAGAGAAGCATGGAAAAGGAGGAGACACCAGGTGGTATAGAGATAATCCAGGAATAAAAGAGAAAAAAAGAGGGGGGGGAGAAAGGCATTTTCATTATCAAAACAGAATATTTCTATTAATGGTATTAAGATACTAGAAGATCCCATATCCCTATGCACCATTTGGTCAATAATAGCTTGCATTTAATTAGCATTCTCTCTTTAAAAAAAAAAATGTGTTTACATATTTGTCTCATTGTGCCCAAAGAAGGACCCACTCTGTAAGACAGACCAGGCAGAAACTATTCCCTTGAATTTACATTGGAGGGGAAAGAATCTAGAGAATGACTTACAGATATATCACTTAGGTATTTCCTACTCTTAAAATCTTTTAAGATCATTCAGTCCTCTTTTTAAAAACACAGTCTGGTTGGCCTCTTATAGCAGGAACAGATTCTGTATTACTCTAATCAAAGAAAAGGAAAATTGAAGTTAGTTTGAATTTCAGAAAAGTTCTTGCACTTTAAAAAATACTTCGAAACAATTTCAAACTTAGAATTGTTAGAACGATACAGCAAACACTCATATCTCTTTCATCTTCTTGAAATTTTGCAAATATCTATCCCAATGATTTCCTTTATAGCAAAATCCAATCCAGATTACTCTTTGTATTTGCCAAGTCTCTCATTCTCTCAGTCCCAAATAATTCTTAGGTCCATCCTTTAATTGCATAGCTTTTTATAATAATTTCGAGCTTACCAAAACTGGTTCCAGGAACAGTACGAACTCTTGTTTCCCCCTTGCCTAGAAACCCAATTGTTTAGTCTTCAGTATTTTTCTGAACCATTTGAGAGTAAATTGTCAACATAAGATTCCTTCAGTCTTGTACATTCCAGTCTGTATTTCCCAAAGGCCACTGTCTTACACAACAACTACAAGTCTCCTTCAATCTAAAACAAATTTTTCATTTTTCCCTGTCTCTCTCATCCTTGACAATTTAAAGAGTCAAACGTTTTGTTTACCAAGTCCATCCGATGTTCCTTCATGACAAGGTATTCCTGGCAATAACACTCCCAAAATGGTGCTGTGCTCTTTGTGCATCACAGCTGGAGGCACAAGATGTCAGATCATCCCATCAATGATGGTATTAACTGATCACCTGCAATAGGTTGTGTCTGCCAGTCTTCACCATAAAGCAATCATCATCTTTGCAATTAATGAGTATTTTGTCGAAAAATACTATGAGCCTGTGCCAACTTGTTTTTCATCAAACCTCCACCCACCCTTGACAACTCCTGTCTTCATCAATCATTACTGTGATGTTTGCCAAACAGCAATTTTTCTATTTTCTACCCTTCTGTAAGAGAGCTTTCCTGTAAGAGAGCTTTCCCTCCCCTGTTCTCATTTATCTATTTATCAACATAGATCCATTGAATCTTATTTCATTTAATGGCTTATGATCATTATTTATTTTGATTCTCCATATTTTCCAGACTTGACTGGGAGGAGTCCCTTTCACTTGCCTTTTTAGAAGGCAGATTTAGTGAATACAATTTCAGGTATCAAGAGGAATGTTCAAGGTCAAAAAACTCCTTTTGCAATTTGCTTCGGGAGTTGTAACACAGAAATCATTCAGGAATGTCAGCTTTTTCTTTCCAGATATCTGTTAGGGACATTCATCTTTAATTATAAACAGACCTCCTCTTAGAATCAACTGTCAGTAATTTTTAAACTAGAGCACCTATATTATCCATTATAAAAAGGAATCATCAACACCAAGCCTTTTCCTCTAACTGCTCTTGAACTCTGGTTCAAGACACTCCTTAGGTGAATTCATCCAGGCTAGAAGTTACACTGGCTTCTCAACCAACATGAGATAACGTGTGTAACACACCAGGCCCAGTATAGACACTCCGTAAGTGACAATCGTTACCCTTTGTCCTTTTATCTGCCCAGCACTAAACATCCAATCCTCCTCTGGTACCACCCACTTCTATTACTAGTCTTGTCACAGTCCTCTTCTTTCAAGCAATGAACCTCAAAGTCACCTTCAAATTTTCCCCCTCCCTCACTCAACTGAAACACTCTGCTACTGTTAATCCAGCCACTAGTTTATAGACTCCTGCTGTTAATACTCTCTCTTTCCTTCAGTTCTCCTTTCTCGCTGGGTTCCTCTTCCTAAATGATATGAATGCGGCCCTCCTCAGCAGAGGACCTCCCCTCTCCTTGCAGAATAAAGCTGGATCCTCAAACTCGGCACTCAGGGCATTCACACGCTGACACCAAACCACATCTCTCTCACATTCTGTCCTCCAATCCCACTGAACTCGAGACCTATAATGATTTGCTTACTTATTTGCCTACCTAAATCCACTGCAAGGCCTCAAAATAAGGGTGGCATTCTGCTTCAGCCTGTATCTCCATTGCCCAGCCTGTGCACAGTAAATGTTTGCTGCTCTAATAAATAATTTCTAATAAAATATTTCCATAGCTAACAAGAAGCTCACTGAATGAAATATTTAATTATCATCCTCAATCCCCAAAGTACCAAGTTGTTGTTTTGTTTTTTTTTTAACTCCTACAGCACCTAGTATTCCTAGGTGGTCTCCCATCCAAGTACTAACCTGACTCAACCTTGCTTAGCTTCCGAGATCAGATGAGATCAGGCACATTCAGGATGGTATGGCCATGGACTAATTTTGTTTTTAAACTCGTGTTTTGCGTCCCAAGTTTACTTGATGGTCAACTTTATGTGTAGATTTGGCTACAGGCTACAGTCTCTGGTTATTCAAATACTAACCTAGGTGTTGCTATGAAGGTATTTTATGAAGGTATTTTGTGGATGTAATTAAAGTCCATAATTAGTTCACTTTAAGTAAGGGAGATTATCCTATATAATCTGGATGGGCATGATTCGATCAGTTGAAAAGCCACTTGCCTTTTGCCCAAGAGTGACAACCTGCCTGCCTTTCCTGACCTCCTAGCTTACAGATTTCATACTTATCTAGCCAGCCCTCTCAATCATATTAGCTGATTCTTGCATAAATCTTTTCCCTCCTGCTAGTTCTGTTTCTCTGGTAGAACCCTGATGGGCAAGTCTACCTCCAGAATAAAGTGGGGGAAAAGATGAAACAGATGAACAGTTAATAAGATCTAAATAAGGCTTTCACAGTATTGCTTCATTATGGAGTGGGAAGTGTTCAAGTCTTGATGGATGTCTCTATCAGATACCTCAGATTCAAACATAAGTACAAATACACATAACATATGCCATGGCTTCCTTCCAACTGAATTCATTATGCATTCATTTGGCAAATACATATTATGAAAGGCGCTGGGAAAAGAATAGTGAGCCAGATAGGCATAGTCCCTGCTCTCAGGGAGTTTACAGGCTAGTAGGAGAATCAGGCATCAAAACAGTAATTACACAAATACTCATTTAATTATAATTATGATGAGTGCTCAGAGGTGCAGGATGCTGCTGGCATATTTAGTAGGGGAATCTAACCAACTGGGGAGGGCTTTTGGAAATGTCACTGAGGAATGGTACTGAAACTAAGACTAGGAGGGCAAGTAGGCAGTACCCAGGAAGCACATAAGAGGAAGAGCACTTCAGGCCCAAGGACACATCTGTACAAAGGCCCTATGCAGGGAAGGGACTAGATAAATTCAAGCACCTAAGGATAGCCAGCGAGTTTGAGCTGTTGTGAATTAGATATGAAGAGATCAAATGGCCACACTAATGAAAATGGTGATCTTCAGCAGTGGGTAATCACTGCACTCTTTAGGGCAGATAGTGATATGATCAGATCTGTGCTTTAAGACTTCTAGTGGCTGTGTATAATTTGGAAGATGACAAGCTAGATTTGGGGAGAACAGTGAATGAGGCTTTCACTACAGTCTGGGAAGGAGACAATGGGGGCATGGACAAGGGCAGGATGATTTGGATGGAGAGAAATGGTTGGAAAAGAATCAACAGGACACAGAGTTACACTGGATGAGGAGCCACGGCACATGGGAGAGGGCAGATTCGGGAGGCAAGATCACGGTTCTGTTGAGGAAGCACAAGTTTGCAATTCCTGTAAGATAGCCACATGGAAATGTACATCTGGAATTTAGAAGATACCTGGTCCACATGAATAAATGTGGATTTGCTAGCACAGTCAGAACTGGACGAGGTCAAACAAGGAAGGAATACAAAGTGAGAAGATGACTCTGGATAGAGCCCTGGGAGTACTGGCATTTTAAGGGGGTGGAAGTGAGCCTGAAGAGCAACAATCAAGAGGATGCATGTTCAGAGTGCACATTCATTTATACACAATACTTTTCCATGAGCTGGTTCAGCCTCCACATTCAAAAGGGTACACATTTTCATTGAAAAAGAAATAACTAACTTGCAAGGGTAACAACTTAGGAAAAACCCAATTTTAACAGACATGAATAATTTCCTGCTAGTGTGTTTTATACAGTGAATACCACCTTACTGATTACTGTTTGCAACAGTTATTCAGTTTAGGTCAAACTGTACTTTCTGAAGTCACTTCTTATTAACACTAATGGCTTGGCCCTTTATGTATAATTAGTTCAGGCAATTAGTTGTAAGGCTCACATTAGAACAGATTGCTTTAATCTTTTGAAAATCGCTATGTGTCACATTATTCTAAGAGTGCCTCACTTGAAAGAAAACACTGAACCCATAGGAAGTACTAATTTAAAAAGCTTTAAGAAGAGCACCCCGGCCCCCAAAAGAATCACAAATTAGTGCAGGCTCAGTGACTAAAAGAATTTAGGCTTCAGGAAAGGACACATTTAAATTAAAATTGCGTTTTCTCACACTAGGAACACTTCGTGCCTTAATCCTCCCCATTAGTACAACACAAGATATGTCAGATAAAGCTCTACAGTGCGCTGCGGTTCAGAGGGCAATTTGTAAGGTGGTCTTATTATAGCTTATAAAAACAGACCCAGCAGAGGCCCATGGAATCTAGCAGTCACAACAGCATGGGGCACAAGGAGGAACCTAATGAATATTTGATGACATTTTTCCTCCTTTCTGTGTTGCTACAAGGGAGCCCCCAACTTAACTTATCAATGGGACTTGTGCCCAAAAACGGTTTTTCAAGTCTATTACTTGAAACTTGAAACATATTTTTTCTTAAAAATTGTGTTATAAATGGTGGAGCCCAGGCCACACATTAAACCATAATAGAGTCTAACTAGAGTTCCTAAGCATCATTTATAACAATGCTTTTGTAAAGAATACACTGGCACAACTTAATATTCCAAGGATGTATCTTTCCTCAGTAGCAGTCCCAGAATAGACAAAGATGCCATTCCTCCCAGCAATGAGAAAAGAACTCAACTGGCTACAAGCTGGGAATCTGGACGGAGGAGTAACGATGAAGCAGCAGTTGGAAGTCGGAGACAGTGACTATAACATGACCGACCCAAATCCAAAGATGAGAATGTAGGGGGTACGTCAGAGTAGGGGTAAGGCAAAGAGTCAAGCCGGGTGGGGCAGGAATGTAGAAAGAAGGAGGATTAGGGATTCTCTATCAAAATGACATCAGGCTGTGGTTAGGAGGTAAGCAGCAAGTGCTGGAAGCAACCATAAAAAGAGAGGTGGCTCTGGAACCAGGGATGACCTGAAAGGTGAGTCCTAGGCAAGGTCAGACATCAACCAAAGATGGAAAGCCTTTGAGGCTTCAGGACATACTGTTACCCAAAGCCTCTGAAACTACATCAAAAGCTATGAGCCACTCCTCTACTTGTAAACAGGCAGTTCCTATGCCCAGCCTTCCTAGGATGGACTAGTGGTTCAGGACCACCTTGGCTTTGTACCTTGGTCTATCTGTGTAGCCACACCACATTTAGACTTAGTAGCTTGGCTCCAGATGACTGCCTTTACTCCAGGCCCTGTCTTAGCCTCTGCTCCATCACAGGAGAAAGAGTGGTTCTTTATATGTCCAGTGTACATAAGGCATACTGTGTCTATATTAGTCTTCTAAAATTGATATCTGAACTTGAAAAGCCATCATGCTGTAATCAAATGATATCCTTAGGCTGAATCACCTAATAGTAAAATTCTAGTCTGTCCTAACTGCAGAGGAAGGTAAGTTTGAAAGCCTTTGTTGACTGGTTTTATTTTTTAATTTACTTACAGCTTTTATTTTTAATATGGTTTTATTTTTCAGAAGACCTACAGCAATAATGTGGAAAGGGACAAAAGAGGGAAAAGGTTAAAATTTCTTAAAAAGCCTTTAAGTTATTCACTAGGTAAGAAGAATGGCAGTCTGGCCTAAAGCCTACAGGCAGGAGCTTGGGAGATTGTTCTCTATGAAATCTGCCCTGACTGACAGGGCAAATCCAAAGGTATAACTGTGAGAGTGAGGGCAGGCTTCCTCCTGGAACCGGCTCTGTCAAGCTCTTAGCTGAGGAGCCCCACTTGAGGGCTGGGATCTTTCATATCAGTTGCCTGGGGATTTGCTCTTATATGGGAGCAAATAATCAAGGATCACCAGATATCTAAAGAAGGCTCTAACATGAAAGACAGACCAAAACAAGAAAATACAAGGGAAGCAACACAAGGAAACAAAGGTTGGTCAGGGGACAGAAAACAGTAATATCCTTAGAAGGGTAAGAGAACACATATCCATAAAACAAGAAAGAAATGCTTTTTTTAAAAAATCAGACATGAAAAACTCAAGAGAAGGGCTAGAAAATAAGGCTGAGGAAATCTCCCAGAAAGTAGGGCAGGATGATTAAAAACGAAGAAATATGAGAAAAGAAAATCAGAGAACCAGTCAATACCCAAATAAAAAGAAGTCTAGAAAAAGGGAATCAAGTGAAGGAGACATTGTCAACAAAACTAAAGCGGATGTTTCAGATCTTAAGAACCTGAATTTTCCAGACTGAACTGGCCCATCAATTACCCAGAAAAAATGGACTTAAAAAGAGAACTCATTACGAGCTACCAGACAGAAAGCAAACTTGAACTAGACTCAAGAAATGAGATTTTGTGGTCCTTTTAACATAAACACTGGAAGTTAGGGGAAAATGGACTAATATTCTGAAGAAAAATGATTTTCAACCTAGAATTTTATGCCCAAACAATTAATCAAGAATGAGAATAGTGTAAAAGTATTTATGGACATTTAAGTTCTCAAAAATTTTGCCTCAGGAAGGTAACGAAAGATGGGCTACATTAAAAAGAAATAGAGAAAGGGAAAAATAGAATTTTCAAAAATTGGATTAATACAAAGGAGAATAGAAAGGGAAGAAAAAAGAGAGCAATCTAATCCCAAATATATCAATAATTACTTAAAATATAAGTAGATTAAATATCCAAACTAACAAAGAATTTTAAACTAAAAAGAAACCTAACTTTATGTTGCCCACAAGAGACACAATTTAAATATAGAATGATTATAAGTAAAAGCCTGGATAAGAAAAGACTGCTTAGCTACAATAATATACAAATAAATTTTAAGGCAAATCAATCATAGAGATTTTTAAAAAGTATTTCTTATTGATAAAGAGGTCAATCCACCAAGAAGATAGCTCAATCATAAATTATATGCACTCAATATGATTTTAAAATTTATAAAGCAAAAATTGATAGAACTATAAGTAGAAATTGGCTCATCCAGAATTACAGTGGGAGATTTTAACATAACTCTTGTCAGAGGTAAAAAACAAGCAAATTTACTAAGAGTATGTAGTTGCACATTACAATTAAGAAATTTGTATCTTTTTAGCACCAGATTTGTCTTCATATTGTTGAAAATAGTTCCTCATATTTTACCTATTAAACATTTCAGAAGAGAAAAAAAAAAGGAAGAGAGGGAGGGACGGGTGATAGAGAGAGAGAGATAGGTAGAGACAGAGATGCAGGGGAGGCCCTGGATGACATTAAAGGAGAACCAGGATGACAAGTGTGCCCTGAGCACAGAGGGCAACTGGCTGAGAAATGTAAGAGCCAGAGGCTCTGGTTACGTGAACAAATATCTTTACAGAAAATTTATATCAGATTTCTTAATGCTTTAATGTGCTTACAAATCACTTAGGTTCTTGTTAAAACGAAGATTCTGATGTAGACACTTGGGGAGGCCCTGAGTTTCTGCATTTCTAATCTGCTTCCAGGTTATGCCAAACATGCTGGGCCAAGAATTATAATATGAATAGGAAAGAATTAGACAACTGATGAAGATCTGGGGTTAAATTCACAACAAATATATAGAAAACTAAGCATACCATACACAAAAAGACAATTATCAACTAAAGGAGAACAAAAACTTTGCAGGAGAAAAGTAATCATGGTCCACTCCATGGCTCAGCCATGAAGAGTGTTTTCATAGTCACAGTAATATAAATACTGAACACCAATCTAAAATATAACTACACTGTGATGATGGATGATGGAAAGAGTAAGTTTAAGTTGGTAGTGAAGAAAAGGCATCAGAAAAGAAGTTAATTCTAACGTTCCATCCTAAGAAATTAGTATGTAATTCCTACAACTAAAAAATAATAAATTAGTTATATAAATATTTAATTTAGCAATACAGTGGTATTGAAACAATTAAAGGGGGTGACAGTGGTTTCAGGATAGTGGAGAACTAGTAAGTTGTCATTTGTTAAACTATAAGAAAATGCTCCCAGTGGCCAAAGTTTCAACAATTTGAGCAACAAAGTAAATAACATTAGAATTGAATTATAACCTATATAATCAATTAAATATCCATGAGTCCATATTGACATAAATGCTTAAAAAAGGAAGAAAGGACAGCTCTTTCTCATAGAAAAATTCAATTAATAAAAATAAGAGAGAGAAATTTCATGTCACCTTTAAGAAAACAACCCGGTAATAATTATTATGGTCAAGATCCACTGATGGACACTAAAATTAGTGTGCAAAAGGTTAAGGATAAAAAGGGTACATGCATACTCTCAAGCTATGTCTCCCAAGCTACTTACTAATTACAAAGGACAAAATAGTAACTTCACAATGGAGGAAACCAGCAGACACCACTTTAATCCAGTGACCGAGGTTAGCATCACCTAGCTGACATCACGCACTTCCTGGTATGATGCTTGGAGAAAGGCATAATATCACTTCTTTGGTATTCTTGCCAAAGATTCATAACCTCATTATAATCATCAGAAAACATCAGGCCATCCTCAATTGAAGGGCACCCTACAAAACATCTGAGCAGCATTCTTCAAGGTCATGAGAGGTAAACAAAGACGAGAGAAGACTAAGGAGACATAAAAGCTAAGTGCAATGTGAGATGATCTTAGATTGGACACTTGAGAAAGGGGACTGCGTTAAAAAAATGGTGAAATTCTAATAAAGACTACAGTTTAGTTAATAGTAAGTTAATAGTATTATATCAATGTTGTTTTCATAAATATGGTATGTTTATGTAAGATGTTCACATCCAGGGAAGCAGATGAAGGGTGACCAGGAACTCTGTGTTGTATATCTGCCACTTTTCTGTAAGTCTAAGGCTATTTGAAAACACAAAATTAAAACAACAAACAAAAAATTATCTTTGTATGTATGGCACAATACAGAGGCTAAAAACTATGGACCGTGGGCCAAACGTGGCCCATTGCCTAGTTTTGTGAATAAAATTTTACTGGAGCACAGCCACATCCATTCATTTACAGATTATCTATGGCTGCGTTAGTATAACAGCAGAATTGAGTATTTGTGACTGAGACTTTATGGCCTGCAAAACCTAAAATAATTACCATCTGGACCTTTATAGAAAAAGCCTACCAACCCATACCATA
Source organism: Cynopterus sphinx (assembly GCA_030015415.1). Taxonomy (NCBI): domain Eukaryota; kingdom Metazoa; phylum Chordata; class Mammalia; order Chiroptera; family Pteropodidae; genus Cynopterus; species Cynopterus sphinx. The sequence goes on along the minus strand of CM057379.1, from coordinate 165,786,766 downwards.
CAGTTAAGAGTTCAGAGTCTGAGTTCCAATCCTGGTAATCCATTACTGACTGTGTGACCATGAGCAGGTTACTTAACTTCTCAGTACCTCATTTTCTAAGATGAATCTATAATGAAGGGATAATAGTTATGAATCTCCTCACACAATAGAATATATAGATGTCAAGTTACAATGTATACCTGAAAATTATATAATTGTATCAACCAATATTACCCCAAAAAACTTAATTAAAAAAATAGTTATCGATCTCCTAGGATTACTATATATTTTATTTTTAAATAAATAAAAATGAAAGATAATAAATATATAATTAATGTAAAAAGTAGAACAAAGCCTGCACATTTTTAAGTGTGTTAACAGAAAACAGATATAAAATCAAACTATGTGCAGTAACAGCAAAAGTATTCTGTTAGACAATGCCTCTTTTCTAATAAAACCTTGCTAATCACCAGACTGACAAATTCTCTAAACTCAGTCTCTATAATGTGGTTAATATATGTTAGTCATCAAATAAATTGAAAAGAAAAAAGTACTCTCAATGTTAGGAAGTCAATACCTCTTAAGTTAGATTTTCTCTAACCAGTTACTACTTAGCTTTAGAAAGGTCTCTAAACATTTCATACCTTCCCTCAAGATTCTTCCAAAATACTCATTTCTCTTCTATCTCTCTGCCTCCTCAGATTCACCCAGGAGCAATAACTTCAGCCTAGGTGACTTCCCCTGCATACTCACGGCATCCAGATGTTTACTAATGTACCTCTGTAGGCATCTCCTGATGGCAAGCGTACTCATAGCCAGAAAAACCAACTCCGGCAGGCTGAAAAACAGTCCTTTTTCCTAATCCCTAGAGTTTGGAAATGTCACCTTACATAGCCAAAGAAAGAATAATACTTGATATGGCAATATATATATACATGATTAAGTTAGGACATTGAAAAGAGGTACTTATCCTGGATTGTCAGGGTGGGCCCTAAATGCAATTTACATGTACTCTTATAAGACAGAGGCAGAGGGAGTTTTGTCACAGGCAGAAAAGGAGACGACAGATACAGAGGAAAAGCAATGTAAAGATGAGATAGATGTGGAAAGATGTGGTCCTAAGCCAGGAACACCAAAGAACGCTGGCAGTCTGGAAGCTGGAAGAGGCAAGGAATGGATTCTCCCCTAGGGCCTCTGGAGGTAAAGTGGCTCTGCTGACCCCATGATTTCAGCCCAGAGAATCTGATTTTGGACTTTTGGCCTATAGAACCACGAGAGAATAAATCTGTGTTGCTTTAAGCCACCAAGTCTGTGGTCATTTGTTACAGCAGGCACAGGAAACTAACATACCACCCCACTATGCCTCACACACCAGTGCATGCACACAGGACCACCTGTAACCCATCACTTATACCTTCCCATTAAATAAAAATCCCATAAGAAAGAGCTAGTAAAGAGGTTACTAAAGCCTTTGGTAACTGAACTAAATCCTTCTGTGAGTGCTTCAACATGAATCAAATTTTCTCTCTCCTCACCTTGAAAATCAAAGGGGGAATAACTATCACTAAGCATGTATGTTACACTGTGGCCTCTTGGTTTTGTACTCTTCTTTTTTCTTTGTTTTTTCTTTTTTTTTGTCTCATCAGTTTACTGTATATAGTGAAAAACTATCAAGTAGTGACACTGATTTTTATATGCAGCTCGTGGACTCCGTGTCATTGATATTTCTGACTCCGCAATCCCTGACCACACAATATTACATAATCTGGGTTCTTGTTTTCCTGTGTTGATATAATATACAAAAGCTTTTTATCCATACAAGAACCCAAGAAGGAACCTTTTTTGTTTCATTTCCATATTGGAAGACATTTTAATCATTCACACAAGAAAAAAATTAGATGCTGACTTTCTCAGAATAACCAATAAGATAAATCCTAACCACATGCCTTTTACATTATATTAATGAAAACTAGATGCATAAACTGATTAACTATATTGAAGAGGCCTGAATAATTTAAGGTTACATACTGACTCAACTGTGACTAGTTTTCACAGTCTGAAATATAACTTTGAAAGATGGCAGAATTAATACTTCTTTGCCCAGCCTTTGATACTTCTACAGCAAAGAGCCAAATGCTTCCAAAGTGTGACAAATGATAGTTCTAATTAAAACTGATCAAACACTTAGCTGTGCTGCTTAGTGGCATTATGCTCTTAAGAGGATTAGACAAACAATTCTGGAAATACACAAAGCCATCATGTTTGTTAATGAATTTCAGATAGAAAGAATAAAACACTTGGGTGTTTAAATAAGAGACTACATGTTAACTTCTCATTTTTCCCACAAATGACCTAGAAATGACTTGGATCTGTGTTTTAGAAATAACTTCTCCTAGACTGCTGCTTGCTTTTTTGCTCTCTACCACTGTTTTTGATGAAAAGAACTTTAATACTATTTTATCAATGTTTTCCTTTCTGATGAGCACTTTTCATGTCTTGTTTAAAAATCTTTGCTTATTTTTTTTCTATTTTATTTGTTTTACTTTTCTCAGATTTACAATCAAACTGGAACTATTATTAGAGATCCAGGATTAATTAGAAGATCAGGTAAATTCTGGGGACTTCTTTCTCCCACATCACTTTCACTATCATCATCTGGGGCTAACTCAATACTCCCTTGTTTCTTTTAAGGCCATTATAGCCACTAGAGGCTGTAAGGCCTCTGAAACATTTTTTCTTCTAATTCATCGGCTTCCATCTTTGACTCCTTCCTTTCCTGGTCTAACTAATTATGAGCTGTCATTTCAACCTCTCCCTTTTTAGCACTCTCAATTCCGCAGTCACCAACTCAACACAAATCTCAATCTTGGCAAGGAGAAAGTAGTATGGACCAAATAGTTTTGAAGCTACAGGGAACTGGGTTTGAAATCTGATTATACAATTTACAAGCTATACGACTTTGGTAGTCACTGGACATTTCACTTTTTCTCATCTGTGATAATAAGAAGGGCTGAGGGTAGGGGAGGGAAATTAAGGTAGGGGTTGGAGTATTATCAATAAAACACCTTTTGGGCTTAATGTGGGGACAAAAAATATTTGTTAAGACCCAGGCACAGAGTAGGCACAAAACAAAACAAACCAATAAACAAACAAGTAACAGCCAAAAAAAGAGCAATTAATCAATAAAACCACCAGTCAACTCACTCAGTTGCTCAGAACATTATTGGAGAAATTCTTACTCCTTCACCTAGGCTTTCCCATTCACCACATTGACTACGTAAACTTTTACTGCAATCCTTCAGGCCTCTTTTTCACTCCTCTGCCTTCTCACTTTCAACAGATCCCTAGAGTACTTCCACTTCTGGCCAAGATGAAATAACAAGGACCAAATTTGCCTTCCTATCTGAAATGACCAAAAAGTGGACAAAGCACACATAGAAATGATTTTCAAGACAGTATCAGGGAAAGCGAGGTGAGTCTTAAGATTGTACCAGCGCACTTCCCTGAGTTTCCAGCAGTGGCACAGGAGGGGAAAGCCAGGCAAGGACCAGCAGACAGACTGAGCTGAGAATCCAAGATGACCAAGGCAGCTATAACGCAAAGGAAATGAGAGCTTCAGACAGAGAGAATTCTGGAGATGTGCAGAGCGTTGCCTTCAAAAATTCAGCTGACTCCTCCTGCTCATGGGTGTAAGGAAACTAAAGTGGCTGGAGAAAGAACCTCCAGAAAGGATTAGCGATTACAGTTCAGTGCCCTCACTCACACAGAATCCAGAACAGTGCATGCTTCCCCCTGCCACACTGGAAAATCTCATGATTCAGGGGACACTCGGCAGAGTACAAAGGGTCTTGCCCAGTCCTGGGAACTAATTACCCCTAAATTAAGCACTGTTCTAGGTCCGCCTAACAAATCTTAAAACAAGGCTTAAAAGAATCTATTTCCAAGTAAGTTAACTGCATCGCAGAACAAAGCTCAAAAATATAAGAATTTTAAAATATCCAGCACCCAAAAAAGTAAAATTCACCATATTTGGCATCTAAGAAAAAAAAATTACCAGGTCACAAAGAAGCATAAAAATTTGACTAATAATGAGGAGATAAACCAATCAATCTTAATTTAGCTGATAATAATATTAGAATTAACATTAAAAGTTATAATTGTATTCTGTAAGTTCAAAAGTTAAGAGATGGAAGATATTTCAAAAGACCAAAGTACCACTTCTACAGATGAAAACTACAAAGTTTGAGATTAAAAATACACTGCATGGGATTAATATTTGAGAAATTGTCAAAGAAAAGATTACTAAATTGAAGATATAATCCAAAGTAACACAGAGAGAAAACAAGTTTTTTTAAATGAACAGAGTATCAGCAAGCTTTAAGACAACTTCAACAAGTCTAATATACTGGTAAATAGAGTCTCCCAAAGAAAAGGAAAGCAAAGAAGAAAAACCATTTTTTCAAAAAATTATGACAGAAAAATTTCAAACTTTTTTGAAAACTAAAACCCCACAGATCCAAGAAGTTCAATAAACCTCAAGCTAAAGAGACATGAAGAAAGCCATATTATGGCATATCATAATCAAATTGCTCAAAACCAGTGCTAAAGAGAAAAATCTTTAAAACAGCCGGGGGTGGGGGGAAGATACAATATGTACAATAATAAGGCTAACAGCAGATTTATCACTGGAAACAATTTAAGCTAGAAGGCTGGAAGCAACATCTTTATAGTACTGAAAGAAAATATTATTGTCTACTCAGATTTTTATATCCAGTGAAAATAGCTTTCAAAACTGAAGGCAAAATAAAGGTATTTTGAACACAAAAATTCTGAAAAAATCAATCGCCATTAGACATAAGAAATGTTAAAGAAAATCCTTTATGCAGAAGGAATCTGACTCCAGGGGGAAATATGAACCCACAAAAAGGCATGAAGGGTACTATCAATGGTAAATACATGGCTAAACATATAGGAATTTTTAAATTACTATTAAATCTTTTTAAAAGATAATAGACTGAAATATGATTACAATGTAGTGTGGGGTTTTATAACATCTGTGAAGTTAAACATATGATAACAACAGCACAAAGGGTGGAGGGGAAAAATGAAAGTACAGCTCAGTATCATGCAAGTAAAGGTCACTGACCTCCAATGCAGTTGAAATTACTTCTGATTTCCCTAAAACTTAACTACTAACAGCCTAGTGTTGACTGGCTAATTAATTAATTAATACGTATTTTGTTATATATATTATATCCTGTATTCTTGTAATAAAGTAAGCTAGAGAGAAATGTTAAAAGCATGAGAAAATACATTTACAATATTTACTGAAAAAAATCTGTGTATACATGGACCCACACAGTTCAAATCCATGCTGTTCAAGGGTGAACTGTATGCTATTATAAGGTTCCTACAGAGTAAGTACTCACTGCTGTGGCACATTGGAATGGCTGATTAATAACTACAACCCCAGCTTTATCTGAATTCTGCCATTCTCTCAAAATTGCTCTTTCTAAATGGTTTGTTTGTTTATTCAATAAACTTTTTACTAAGGAGCAATGCAATGGACTGAATGTTTGTGTCCCCAAAAATTCTTCTATTGAAATCCTAACACTACAGATATTAGGAGGTGAAGCCTTTGGTGGGGCTGGGGGAAAGGGTAATTAGTTCATGAGATCATGAATGAGATCAGTGTTCTTATGAAAAGGACCCTCGAGAGCTCTCTCCCTCTTACTGCCACGTGAGGATAACAGAAGTCTGCAACCCAGAAAAGGGCCTTCATCAGAACCAGACTATGCTGGTACCCTAACCTTGGACTTCCAGCCTCCAGAACAGTGAGAAATAAATGTCTATTTAGTATAAGCCACTCAGTCTATGGCAGTTTATATAGCAAACCAAACAAAGACAGAATCCGTATGTGCCTCTAATGTGATGATTTTAAAGCTGACATCAGATCTGAAAAGGCACTATCACTACAGTAACAAGCACATGTAAGAGCAGCCATGAACCCTAATCTACACTCCAAATTCTCAGGATGAAAAAAATACCATTCTAGAGGCAGGGCCTGCAGGCAAGATGCCAGGTATTCTTCATTCAGAAAGTACTAAACTCATCTGTAGACAGATAAGTAGGCACTATAAAACAGATGAAAGAAGGGGGGTGGCTTTCTCCTGCAAAGTCCTCCAGCATCTAAGAGTGTCCATCCCTCACCTTGCCTAAAGAAGGCCCACACCCTGCAAAGGCCCGGGAGCTTCAGTCAATACCAGTCAAGCATCTTCAGGGCAGCAGGGCTGGGGTCCTGAAGGAAGAATCTACTCTGGGTTCAACATGATAAAAGAGCTGTGGGGTCTCTCACTCCTTTTTTCTGAATGGTGGATCTTTGCTCTGTGCTGAAATACCTTGAGAGCCAGCCACTGTTACTGAACCAATGGACATGACCTCAGTAAACTTTTTACCCCACAGTCCTCCTGAGGTCCTCAGGACAACAGAGCCCTTAGCACAGCAGCTCTGAACTGGGCACAGAGCCTGAGTGCCCCACACACATCTGGGCCTGCTCAGCAAGATGGTCGCTAGGGCCTGTGAATGACAGTGGGGCTATGCAATAAACCTGACAAGCTCAGAGGGGCCACACGGCAGGCCCGACAAGTTCAGTGGCCAAAAATAACTACACAGAAAGGTCTGATCACAAATTCCTAACTGGGCAGGTCGTAGCAGGTAGTCATGACCCAGGCCAATAGCTTCCTTAGCAAAGGTCAGTCTTTACCTTAATTAAACTCTATCCATTGTTCTATCCATATAGGATAACATACCTTTAAGATGTCAGTCATTTCCCTTTCCTACTCCTTGAAGGCACAACTGCAGGCACCAGAGCACAAACCACAGACTCCCTCTTTGTTACTTTGTTTCCCACATACCATCTCTATGAGCTATAAAGGCTAAGTATTAACTATCCTGTGCCTAGCAATGTAAAAGAAGGATATGTTTTTCCACTTTGCCTTTTATCCACTCCTAGAGATTTCCCACTTTGCTTCCTCCCAGCTCTTTCATCTATCATCAGTAGATTTCATGTAACCCTCCTTAGGTCTCCTCCTTTGATTTTAATGTATAAAATAAGCTGCAAAACTGCCATTCTCTGGAGCACTTTCTCAATTCATTGAGATTCTGCTTCCTGGCAATTGTCATCAGTTTGTCTCAAATTCATAAAAATTCTCAAAAAAAAAAAAAGTACCATTGGTCCATTCACAATTTTTTCCTACATCTATACAAATATTTGCAAATCAACCTTAATGTGGTACCATGTACCAAGTCAGGATACTTTAGTAGCCAGGCACATGATGGTTGGCATATAAGTCTGGCACTGAGTTGGACACCTCATTCAACCTCTCAGAACCTCAGTTTCCTCATGCACAAAAAAGAGGAAGGTAGACCAGATGATATCCAACCTCCTTTCTATGATTCTGATAATGCTGGAGGCTCATGTTAGTTAAGTCTCAGGTACTGAGACATTAAGAAAACATAATGGCAGATACTGCTGGAATCTGTTTGTCACAACATACTCTAAGTAATCTGAGCCCTTATTTTGAAGGATAGGCATTCTTTACCTCTCAAATTATCATTCTGATTTTCTGAAAATCAGCTGATAACCAACTGCCAATTTTCAATACTGCCTACTAATGTATAATATATATATATTTTTGCAGTAACATTGGTTTTTAACTTTATATAAGTTTCAAATGTATGACATTGTAAGTCTACATCTGTAGATATTCCAATGTGCTCACTATGAAAGGTCTAGTTTCCATCTCTCACTGTGCAATTGACCCCCTTCACCATTTTGCCCTTTCCCCACCCCCAAAATGTTCTTTAACAGAGTATTAACCACAATTCTTATTAACTTAAAATTGGAAAGATGATTTTAACCTTGATTCTCAATAAAACAGTAATATACATTTTGTAAAGCATATAATTTTAGGAAAATTTATCTCGAGGTTTTCTGAAATTCCAAAGGAAAAACCATCTATTTTAGAAAGAAAATTCTAAAGAATTATAGAAAATAGCTTAAATGATCAAATAACACCTTCCCCCAACAATGCACAGTAATGTCTGCTGGCACAGAGCACTTTTAGATGTAATATCACCATCAGAGTCCCATATTTAAACTGAAACTTGGGGGCAGATGTATGAGCTAATTTGTCAGGAACAACATTCTACCACCTTCAAAAAGAGATTACTAATTTCCTGTTTTAAGTACAGTCATCATACCTTTGCCAGCAGAGAAGAAATGAAGAAAGTTATGACTTATGCGTAGCTTTTACATTAAAAGTATCTGAAAAACCAAACCTTTCTTGCATTTTACTCATACACGTCAAATGGCATGTTTTAAACCAAAAAGAACTGACTAAAAAACTTCAGCATATTCAACTTCAAGAAATGCATTTGTTTACTTTATTCCTGGCTTTGAAAAATCTAATCCCTAAACCTTATCATTTCACATTATGTGGCTTGCTCACAAGGGCTAATTAGGCATTCTTCTCAAAGTTGTTTTTTTGTTTGTTAAATTGTACACCCAAATCAAAGTTGTTTTTTAATAATTTTTACATAGAGAAACAAATGGTCAGTTAGCTGCCCTATAATGGACATTGGAAAATAGAGGTATAGCACTGCTTTATCTAAAATGTTTTATTTTAATAAAAATAAGTTTAAGGAGAAAAAAACTCCGTAAGTTTTTTCTTCAGTGCTCCCAAAGATTAGAGTGTAAATACAAACTAAACAAACCTACAATTAGCATTTCTAATAACAAACAATGTACAGTGTAACTTTATATGAATCAGTTAACAAAAATTATATATTTAACAACATTTACTGAATGGTGTACAAGGCTATGTGATGTGGGAGTTAAAAAGATGAATAGATAAGCTTTCCATTTGTATGAAAAGCCTTTTAACAGCATTAGTTTGGGGGATTTAACAAGTGAAAATAAAAAACAACCCTTAATAGCTATCAGTCGCATTGAGACTCCCAATGGCATCTGAGCAGTCATTCCAAGGCAGCTAAAGGTTGAAGACTCAGTATCTCAGTGAGCCAAGAAGCCATAGGATATAGCCCCAAACCTAGGCAATAAAATCAGTTTGTCTCCTTCTAAAAACAACTAGAAAAACATGTAGCAGCAAATACACAATCATTCTCAGGAGCAATTCAACAGAAATATTAAGTGAGTAGAAGGGATAACGGTTGAGACTTGAGAGAAAATAATAGAATTGTTTAAAGCAGAATTTCCACAGTAATGACAAAAATTAAAAGGCTGCCTTAATATACTGACACATGGAAGCTCTCGTTTTGATTTTAGAAAAGTGAATTTTATGTATGTTTCTTCTAATCACCAGTCAGGATTAATAATTTTGGTCATATTTTACTATCAGCCAGATAGTATCTATACACTGATGATGGCAAAACCAAAGTGTCCAATTCAAAATCCAAAGCATCCGATGGACATATATGCTAGTTCCAATTTCCTCTCAGAAAAGCAAAACAGTTCATAAACCATAATTAAGTAATAGCCACTAAACACAACCAATGTACTAAACGTCAAGTGAACTAGACCAAGTTGAATTTGAAGGAAACTTTCTATTTGAATATTTATCCATTAACTGAAAAACTAAGAGGCACTTAAGCTCTCTATGGCTACTTTAGTTGTTGTGTGTTTGATGCTACTACTTCAACAGCGATAATGCCCTAATTCCACTGGTGATATCCGGTTAGTTTTCAACATGAGCCAGAAAAGCACAGAACACTTAATCACTTAACTACTGTGTGCCTCCATTTCCCATCTCTAAAACGGAGCTAATAAAAGTACTAATCAACAGCATTATTGTGAGGATTAAATGAGTTACTTCAAGTAAAGCACTTAAAACTATGCCTCACACATAACAAATTGCACATGCATCAGATATCATTTCTGTGACTACATTTTCACAATTCATAAGACAAATCTTTTTTATTCATCCTTCTCATATTCTCTTAGTGGGAATAAAAAAATGATTTTAAAAAAATGTCTGAAGGGCTAGGATACATGACAAAGGTCATAAAGCGTTCCTTAATCTTGCCATTCTAGGAAATACTCAGAGTTATATACAAAGATCTCTAGACAAGGCTATTCATCAGGTGAATGATCACGCCAAAAAATCACCTAACTAGAATTAAGTAAAACTTGGCAAGTACATAAAATGGAATATTCTGAATCTATTAAAAATTAAGTTTATAGAGACAGCAAAAAGATCAGTGGTTGCCAGGGGTTGGGGGAGGAAGGGATGAACAGGTAGAGAAAAGAGGATTTTTAGAGCAGTGAAACTACTCTGTTTTACTATAATAGTAGATGCAAGTCATTACATATTTGTCAAAACTCATGGAATGTACAACAGCAAAGGGAACCATACATAAACTATAGACTTGGGGTGATGATAATGTGTCAAAGTAGGTTTGTCAATTGTAAAAAATATCCCACTCTGGTGTGGGGTGTTGACAGCAGACATCGAGCTTGTTTGGGGGAAGAGGGTATGTGGGAAATCTCTGTACTCAATTCTGCTGTGAATCTAAAACTGTTCTAAAAAACAAAGTCTACTTAATGAAATTTAGAAGAATAATCAATGACAAGAAATATTCATGATACATTGCTGAGTAAAAGAAAGCAATTTGCAAAAATTGAAGAAACATATCCAAATGTTAAAATTTAGCTTCTAGAAGAAATATTATAGGCCATTTTAAAATACAGTTTTCTAAGTTTGCAAATTTCTCTAAAATAAACTTGTATCACTTTCAATACAGTTGAAATTTTTAGGACTTTCCTTTAAAATGTCACCCCACTTTTAATTCAAACCTATTGAAAAGCATATATATTAAATATGAGATAATCACTGACATGAACTGATACGTCTAATATCTCCATAAACCTAAAAAAAATCTCAACAAGTTACTTAAAATCCTGTATTTTTAAGGTATTATACATTTATTCCACAAATATTTATTGAGCACCCACCCAAGGTCCTGGGAATTCAGCACCTAAGCTAGATAATGGAAACTGGGAGACAAACAATTAACAAATAAACAAATAAAGAAGGAGACATTCTCAGACAGCAGCTGGGGTGGCGATGGACATACTTCAGTGGAGTGCTGGGGAAGACCTCCCTGACATTTGAGCTGACAGAGGAAAGGTGAGCAGGAGCCCACCAAGCAAAGCAGAGGGAAAGAGTGTGCTAAAGGAAGAAACAAGCACCAAAGCCCTGAAGTGGGAATAACCCAGGTTTATTTAAAGAACAGCAAGGAGGCCAGTATGGCTGGTTCAGTGAAAGTTGGGTCTTAACAACTCTGCATTTAAAATGACTTGAGGTTACTAAATTATTATCTAAAATAACTGATCGAATCCAGCCTGGTCACTTCCTTTAAATACACTGTGAGCTGGTCACCTCCCTCTGGACCATGGCTTTCTCATCTGTAAAAAGGAAGTAACAGTACCTACTGCAGGAGCAGCTGCAAGTCTTTAAAGAGTAAGATAATCATCTCAAATGCTTCGGAGAATGCTTGGCGACAAGAAATGCTACATGAATGGTAGCTGCTCTTAAAAGTGCTCTTAAAAAAAAAAAACTCCTAGAAATGGCACTATTAATACTGAATCACATCAGTATCTGCACAAACCTAAAAACCAAATTGAATTACATCAATATAAATAGACTATATCCTATCTGGCCTTTTGCTTTTTCAGTTATATGCCATGTCCAGAAATTTTACTATAGGTTATTTTGTCAAGAAAAGCCAATGACTCCCCAGTACAATCTCTCTGGTCCCAAGAAAGATGATGGAGAAGCCTTTTCAGGGTCTTTTTTCAATCCTTACTTTCCTTGACTCTTCTGTAGTATTTGTGATAGCCCATTTCTCCTCCTAGAAATTCTTTCCAACTTGGAGACTTGACTGTCTGTCTCCAGCCTCTTTATCTAACTGTTCCTTCTCTACCTCAGCTTTCTTCTCCTATTCTTCCCATCCTCTAAAAACGTCATCAGTTCCTAAATTATCCATGCTCCTCTTACCCACAAAACCTTCTCAGATGCTTCCCCGTCTCTAGAAGTACTCACAGCCCTAAATCACATTCTTGTTGTGACACTTACCTCATTACACTCCATATTATAGTAAATTATGTCTTATCTTCCCTCATTGGACGGGCAGGTTCTTGAGAGCAGGATCAACAACTTAATCCTCTTTCTTTCTCCCTCAAGACCTAACAAAATCTCTTGAACATAGTCATTGTTCTAAGTAACTGAGTGGGTAAGCATATAAAATACTTTTAATAGATTAACATTAAAACAGAGCCTTGCAAATACTGTTGGCAATTTTCTTGTCTTTCTCAAATTAGCTTCTGATTAGTAACAAGGTGTAAGATACATTGGCTGTATTTACATTTTACATAATGAATAGTAATATATCTAATTTTCAATTAACATGCTAAAAATAACAGTTAGCATTTACATAGCACTTGCTATATGCCCATTCTAAAAAAATGTATTTGAATTAACTCACTCTATCCTCCCGACAGCCCTTTGTGTTAGGTACTATTTTTATATTTTCCATTTCACAAATGAGGTAACTAAGGCAGAGAAGAGTTAAATGATTTATTCAAGATCACACAGCTGGACAAAGTAAAGCCATGATTTGAACCTGGGCAACCTCGGCCTCAGTCTGTGCTTGTAATCCAAAGCCTTACCTAAATAGCCACTGACCATAAAAATCTAATTCTACATTAGTATTTTTGAACTTATTTAGGAGTTTTATGGAAACTTGTTATTCATAAGTAATAAATTTTTTCTGTAATATAAACAAACTATATCACAGTTCTGGTTAAAATATACTTATACAATGTACTAATGCATATTTCATAATGTCAATTTTACATTAAATTTGTATTTATACTGTATTAAATATCATAATATTCTAAGTTATTTTATCCTACTTCCTAATGCTTAAAGGTGTTACCAGTCTAACATGGAATCTTCCTAATTAACTATTTTGGGAAGTTTGCATTTCCATATAGCTATTTCTCTATTCCATATCATTTTTTTAATTATAAAACTAAAAGTTTTTGTAAATATGCAACATAAATCATACTAATGCTACTTAGCACTAGTTGTCATAGAAGATAACCACAATAATGTTACAATCTTGTTGAAAATGACAATTTAACATTAGGTTTTAGAAGCTATACTTAGCCTTAATTGATTTCTTACCACTGGAAAATAACGTCTACTACTATTAATTAAGTCCACTTAATTCTCAGATGTTGTTATACGTAAAGCTTTTAAGTTAATAAACCCAAATATAGTGATGGAGAATTCTACTATTAAAATACGAGGCAAACTTTTAATCAACAAAATTCTTAAAATGTGATTAGCCACTACGGGCAGTCCTGATTTCTCAGCAGTTAATTTTTAAAGAAAAATTGTTTCCATCTTTGCCTGACCAAAAGTAAAAACATCCAAGAGTGCTCAAAAGTAAAATCCCATTAACTTTAACAATAAAAATAATCTTTCCAAACCAGACATTTTATCCTTTAAAAGAGTGTAAAGATAATGTACATAGTTTAGACTCTAAAAGGTTCATTCCCCAGGTCCTTCCTTGTCCTTGCTGTTTCCTCTGCAAAGAAAAGATCTGCACCCAGACTTTTTCACAATCTGCCCCTCCCCATCATTCAGGCTCAGCTCAAATGTCTCCACCTAGCAAGGCCTTGCCTGGCCACCCCAAGAAACCTACTCTTATGGTGTGAAACGTGTCTCCCAAAACGATATATTTAAGTCCTATGCCCAACACCTGTGACCGTATCTGGAAACAGGGTTGTTACAAGGTAATGAGTTACAATGAGGTCATACTGGAGTAAGGATTAGTCCTAATCCATTAGGACTAGTGTCATCATGGAAGGAGGTGTGCACACACACACAGACACTCAAGGAAGGAAGCCACATGAAGGAAACAGAGACTGGAGTTATGCTACCACAAGACCAGGAATTCCTGAGGCTGCCAGAAAGTGGAACAGGCAGGAAGGATCCATCTTGATTCTGGACTTCTAGCCTCCAGCACTGTGAAAGTATACATTTCTTTTGTTTTATGCCACCCAGTTCACAGTACTTTGTTATGGCAGCCCGAGGAAACTTATAACCCAGCACCAACAACAGCTCTTCATCAGTCACTTTTACTGTCATCATAGTTAACAGTATCTAAAACAGCAATGTTCTTTTACTGATTGTCTCCCTTCATTAGAATCTCAATTCTAGGAGAGCAGGGGCTTTTTCTGACATCAAAGCACAGAGCCTGGCACATAGAAGGTGCTCAAGAAGATAACAGGATTAAAGAATATCAGAATGATAATTCATTTTTCAACATTCAGAGCAACTATACTCTCCTATAATTTAATAACAATATCTAGTACCAGATTTATCTAGCACCATCTTAACTATCTGGCACTATCTGAGAAAAAAAATCCTCTGATCTAAAGGAAAACAGCTTCAGCAAAATGAGAGGCAAGAAGCATTCCTTACTACACAGATGTGTCTGAAATAAATTTACTTTTTGAATCAATGTTTCCTATGTGTCAGGAAGGAGACTCATCGCCTGGAGGGCAGTGTGCAGAGGGGTCAGAAGCCCAAAGCCTGATGGCAAATGGAAGGAGAAAGCAAAAGATCTTCAAGAAACACACAGAGACTCACAGAAGGAGCTTTAAAGACAGAAAGGAACAGTAATGGGGCCTAGACCCTGAAAAGGAGACCCCCCCCACAACTAGGGGAGACAAAGTATACAAGGGAGCAACCAAAGAAAAACACAGTGAATTGGGGGAATGAGAAGAAGCTGCAGAGTTGTATGGGATAGTGACTGCCATGGTGTTTTATGAAGGGTGAGGGGTGACGGTGCTAGAAGGAAGGAATGCTCCAGAAGAGGGAGACTGGTGCAGAAAGGATAATGGCAGGACAACGGGGCTGAGAGGGAACAAAAGGCCTCTGGGTGGAGGAGAGGGAAGGGTAACACCCTTGGAAGCAGCTGACCCTGGTGACTGATGCCTGCTTTACCCCAAACTGGTCAGAAATTAAGATTTACTACTTGGACTTTCCACGTATGATAAACTAATTTTGAAAAAAACATAATGTTGACCATTAAAAAAACTATTAAAATGGAATACAATGTTATTTGTATTTGATTTCCAAGGTACTTCTGAATTTTATAGCACCACAGGGCAGGTGGGCATGAAATCAGTCACCGTTGGACCAGTCTACAGAGAAAATGTAGTTATTTTGGTTTTCTGGTTATTTGTATTCTAGGTAAATGGAAATTTGATGTAATGATTAACAACTGTACTGTCTGTCTACATAGGACTTACCAGTTCTCTAAGTGTTTTCATATACTAATGTGAAATGTGATCATCCCAGTGACCATTTTGCCCTCATTTAGCAGATGAGGCTCCCAGAGGTTACTGGCCTAGGGTGAGCTGCTTAGTAAGTGGCGAGGCTGGAGAAAGAACTTGGGTTGCCACGATTCCTACTCAAAGGCTCTTCCTGTCAAATACATACTATTTCTCCAAAGCAAAAAGAAAAAGTATATTATAAGATCACAAAATAGCAGGCTATTTTCACAGAAAGATGTATTGAAAAAAAAGAAATTAAGTGTGTGTGTGGGAAGAAGCAGCAGTTTAGCACAATATGCTGCTAATCTCTTAAATGTAGTTATGTGTTCATTCATGTCGGATAAAACCTGCTCCCAAAATTTTAGTAGGAATTAGATATACTAGATACAGTAGTAAAGGATCCAATACAGCCCTGGGGAGTTATGGAAAGGGTTTGCTAGCTACTCCCACATGTCCTCCATAATGCCAAGTTCCTGAAGGTCATTCTAGTGCCTCCTCTTCTGTGATGAGCTTTTCTGATCCTTCCCCACCCACCTCTAGCAAACTTTGCTCTTCAAATCACTCTGCTCAGACACCTAAAGCTTCCCTGCTGCTACAAGGTTGCTGCCTAGTCCTCGTTTCCAAATAAACTTGTTTGAAAAAGAACATAGCCACTAAAACAGCAGAACTTCTACGGAGAAAAGAAATCCCTGTTACTTTATTCATTTATTAAGACACATATCTAATCCTAAATTCACGCCTAGAGGTTAAAAGAAACTGGCGCAACATTTTCCCCTGTATATTTTGTCAGTGTTATTCCTGATTTAAAACTACCAATTCCAAATGAAGGGCTATATCTACTAACTTTGCATAAATATATACTAATGATAATAACTAAACTTTTTCTTTCTTTTGGGGAAAATTATTTTGTAGCACGATATCTCTCTGGTCGTGCTTGGAAAGTATTTTATTTTCTTCAATGTAACTCACCATTCTTCATATCATTGTTTATTAAATTCGTATCAGCATATAATTACTGTTCCCATTGCTATGACCTACCAAGCATTAAGTTGCTACCTCAGCTTTTTCCATCTTACTACTGTGTGCCTTAATATTTGGTACACCTTTGTGGACAAAGGTACGATGAAACAATCATTCTTATGAAAGCGTATGTCTAAGAGTAGAATACCATAAAAGTTTTAGAAGTTATTATAAAAATATTCCAGGCAATGGAAATTTCAGGGGATGAAGGAGATAATCTCATCATAAAAGAAGGAAGATGGAAGAGATAAGTGATTCCCAGGACAGGCTCCCAAAACCAATGCCACTTTTTTAAAAATGCAGATCCTAGCACCATACCAAATCTCAGCAGTAGCATAGGATATTTCAAGGCTGTGACCCATAAAATAACATTTTTTCTCTGTTTTATCATTGTAAGCTACATCTGTTGGAGTTGGAGTTACAAATTAATATCATCGCAATTTCTGTGCTCTTTCACCACCTTCTTCAATGTCTGTTCTCCCTGATTCCTCTTCCCCTCCCAGGTCCTAATCAATGTCCCTTGAGTCTCTCTTCCAGTAAGAGCAGTTAGCTGGGAGCACCGTGGCAAGCGCAGGGCAATTGCAACTCTATCCCAAAGGGCAACTGCTTCTAGTTTCCCTCCTCCTTGAACTTTAGCCTGTCAGGGTAGTAGTGAGGGTGAGTCTTTATAGCAACTACCATGGTGTAATATCAACACACAATGGGGTCCAAAGTTGCAAAGGAATATTATTGATTACAGCTACTCAACATTCTTAATCAGTACAAGTGAGCCTCAAAAAATTTAAAAATTATCTTGGTTTAAACAGATAATACATTCACATATTTAAAACTTCAAACAGTAGTAAAGGGTGTACTAAATAAGGGTCCCACCCATCCCCACCCCAACTACCCAGCTCTTTTCCCCAAAGGCAATCACTATTACCTGTTTCTTGGGTCACCTTCCAGAGACAGTCTTAACAGATACAAACATAAACACATATTTCACAGCAATGGCTATATACTACTCTGCACCTTGATTTCTCACATCCCTGATATCTCAGAGATCACTCCATGTTGGCAAATACAGAACGATCACATTCCTTTTAACTGCTACCTAGTTTTACTTCTGCTCCTTATTTAACCAGTCCCATACTGATGGACATTTAGCTCCCTCTAAATCTTTTCTCATTACAGATACTGCTGCAATGGATGTTGTTGTGCAAATTCATTTTGTGATGTACAAGTATATCTGTTGAAAATTTTCTTAGATTTCCTGGGGTGAGAAATTAGGAAAATTTTTAATTATGGCAATATTTCCAAATTGCTACATAGATGTTAGACCATTTGTACCCCTATCAAGAATGTATGAGCCTGCCAGTGTCCCCAAGCCTTGCCATCAGAAGATATTAACAAATGCCAAGATCTTTGACAATTTAGTACTAGTTAAAAATTACATTTCTTTTATCCTGAGTTGAATGTAATTTCACATTTGTAAGTACCATTTGCAATCACTTTTCTGTGAACTGTTTGTTCCTTGCCTTTGCCCCCTTTTCTATTAGATTAACTGTCATATTTCTCATTGATACATAGGAGCTCTTTGATATTAGTTACTCCTTGTCTATGACACTTTATAGTTGTTTTTTTTTTTCCTGGTGTGGTAATGTTTATCTCTTGCCTGTTCACATACTATCTTTTCTTAAATGAAGTTTATCAATCTTTTATCTACCCCTTCCATATTCTTCAAGATTTTTTAAAGCTTTTTTTTTTTAAGTGTAGAGACAGATATCTCCCCTAATATCTGATCTCCATAAGCCTTCTGACTGATACCTTTATTTCCTCTGTTGGCACTGTTTGATATGAGGCTGGAAGACAAGCTAAGATACAATATCCATCTACGCCCTGACCTTCCTAGTCCATTATTCTGAATTCTTGTGAATTTTGGCCTCTCCTCTCTTGCTTTCTTCATGAAGTTTAACATGAACCCTACGTTTGCTTGGCCTACCTTTGAGATCATATTCTTTTTATAGTTCTTGCTTCAATTTGAAGTTTACTGAGATCAAAAAGAATTTCATTAATGTCTTTCCATAATCAACATGCCATTCAAACTGTGCTACTTTTTCTATTCCAGGGAAATTATGCAACAAAAACTGTTCAAATTGTTGCCTGATGGGGTGAGAATATGCTAAAACTTTTCTAGCTGCTACAGATAAACAGAAAGCAAAAATGTTATCTTACTTTAAAATAAAACGAGACTTTAGACTTTACCTCCAAAACAAAACTTTTTAAAAACAAAACCTTTTTATTTTAATGGTCTCTTAGATACTTTAGTCTTCAAACTTTAATAGTTGAGAACATTGTATTATGTATTAAAAATATCAAGGTAAGTTATTTAAATTTATGATAAAACATAAGCACTGGTTTAGCAGATGTGAAATAAAGCTATTACTGGAAATTGAGGCCAGGTTTATTTTAGGTTTGATTTTTGAAAAATAGATTCTAAAAATATAGTGCTGTTGTTCTCTCTTCTACTTCCACACTCTTTTCAAAAAAGTAGAGAGGTCTGTGTCAAGAGCTTCAGTGAGAACTGCCTTGATAAGATGCAAGATAAAAAAATAAAAGTTAATGTTCTACTTCTGACTCAATTCCCTCTACACTTTGCTTTTCTCTCACATTAGTATATAGAAAGAGAATGACAAAGAAAGAGATACAAAAATGTACAGCTTAAGATAATTTATGAGTATCAAAACACCAAACGTCAAAAAAATTTAAATACTGATTTCTGTAGCATCATACCCTTGAAAACAAAGCCCTTTCTTTAAAAACCCAAGAAAAATTTTAAACATATGTATAATTTCACTTTCTACACTAGCCACTTGTGTAGAATGATAGAAAAGAAGCTTAAAATCCCACTGTGGAGGTTGTATTGGGTCATTTTCTCATTCGCCTACCCATAATTTAGGGACAAGCTTTATTTTCTCTTACCACCAACAGAAGTAAATTGTTTGGCACATTATCTCCTAGCTATATTTGCACACAGGACGAGCATCTCAATGGGGAAATCTCTGGGCCTCAGTTTTCCCACCTGAAAATGGGGGAGGTCAGAATACAAGACTTTTTAAAACCCTTTTCAGCTCTAACATCTTATGAATCTAATATAAAGGTTATTCACACAGGCATCAGCACATAAAGCAAATATGAGTATTTCCAGTGTTCGGATATTTTCTTCATATATTTCATTAACTGACATACAGCTTTTCTTGAACAGAAAAACAAAATCTATCATATCAAAAGAAGATAATTTTTGTGTCTGAATCATGATTTCTTTGTACTGTCTCATAACACTGGTACAATATATTCATATAATATGCCAATATTTTACTTAAATGATTTTTACTTATTTAAACTAATTTGCTTATTTACTTAAATTTATTAAGTTTAAGAGCTGAGTTATATACTTAATGCTCTCCATAACCCAGTTTTCCCTTAGATAGTCCTGAATATTAAGCTACTTGGATTGGCCTGTTTCCTAACTTTGCCTTTTGTCAGCTTACCATATAGATTTTCCTATCAGAAGAAATTCCCTGTTTAGTTTTCTCCAAATGGAGAACGCTCATCTCTATCAGCAGCCTTCTAACCAGGTGCCCTGCCTTGGGTCTCACCCCTCCAATACTACTTCCCCTCTGGCAAATCCATCAGTTTCCTAGACTTTATGAACCTTCTGCGTGGTTCACCGTTGGAAAATTTTACATGGCTTCCTCCACCTCTGTTCATATCATTTCCTGTCTTAGATGGCCTCCTTCTTCTCAGCAAGGCCACTTCCTGCTCATCCTTCCTATAAGTCTCTCCCAAGAACTCTTGGCAACTCATGACTATATTCAGGGACTGCTTCCTCATCCCTCAGTCGTCACTTTGTAGGTCTTTTGGTACAGTAGCCTTCTCTGCCTTCTGATGGTTCTTTATTCCCCTTATTTTCTTTGTCTTTAAAATTTTTAAACTTTAAAATTATCACTGATCCATGCATCACTTTTTAAAAATATGATTACCTATGAATTTACCACCAAACCCAAGTATTCTATCATTTCCAATAACTTACATCCAATTGTGTGTTCCTCCTCATGACATCCTCCTGGTCCTCCCAAAAAACAACTGCTTTCCCAAGTTTAAGTTTATCATTCTCTTGCCTTTTTTAAAAAATGTGTATTTCAACACACACACACACACACACACACACACACACACACACACACACAAATGCTTCTTTCTATTTGATAATTTATGTTTGCTTGTTTCCCTGGCTTGTATAAATTAGTACAACTATTTTGGAAAATAATTTTTAATATCTAGTAAGTTGATATTCGCCTTGGTATTTACATAAGAGAAACATTTGCACATGTGCTCTGGGAAACATGAATGATCATAGCAGCACTCTTTGCAATTTTTTTAAAGGGGGTCAAGGGGGAAGGCCATTGGCAGAACAGGAAAACGTTTTGCGTTATAAACACATAATGGATGAATCTTAGTGACATAATGTTGAATGGGGCTGGGGTGAGGGGAGTCCCAGAAGTCTACAGATAGTATGAGACTTTTTTCAAGATTAAAAACAAACTCAAGAAAAAGTTATAATTACTACTTAACCTTTGAAGTAAAAGAAAACAAATCTTTATTTTAAGAATTCATGCTTTATGCTCCCAAACTAGACTATAAACTCCTGAGAGGAAGGACATCTTTTTATTTGTGTCTCCCACATGCCTAAACCAGGGTCTTGAACAGGTGGTGCTCAATAAGTAATTATCCATTGAATGATTAGTGAATGCTACCTAACCCCAGCATCTTAATAAAATTTCAATCCCTCTTATGCCACAGTTTCATGAAAAAAGTCATATAAAACTTTCATCTACTTATGCATTAACCTAACCACAAACATTTCATTCTGGAAAGAGTTTATTTACCTTCCCTCTTGGACTAAAGTTAATGTAAGGTTAAAGCAATCCAGGGACAAGAAAACTTATACTACACAATCATGTAAAAATCCAATAGAATTGCATTATACTATAACCAAGAGATATGTGATAAACCATCATAATTTGAAACTGAGATATCCCAAAAGGAATGCATCCACTGAATGCAGAGTTACCAACATCAAACTGAAAATAAGAGCAAAAGCAGCATTTTTAGGCTTTCTAAAAGCAAAGATTTTAATTACAAAATATTTTGTTTCTACTTTAAGAAAAAACATTTTAAGAAGAAACATGAAATCCAGGGATAAAAAAAATAATAGGAATAATATTCCACCAATCAGGGCCTTCCTTTTAACCCAACGAGGGCTACGCATATTCTCTGTAGGTGATGATAGCGGAGTTACGCTGCAGCTTCCTACGACCTTGGGAACTCTGCTCATTCTGAGTTACTGTGAGGTCTTCTGTTTCATTTATTATTAGTCTTTGTATCTGCAATGCTGTAGCATTTGATAGAAATATCAACATTGTGAGCATGAGTACCTAAAACTGTAGAAATGCTTCCAAAAAACAAAGGCACTGGGGGAATATAGACAAGAGGAAAACAAAGTTAAGGATATTAAAATGAGATATTCTTAAATTTTACCTTTGAAGAAAGACCATATTTATCCATCAGTTCTGTGATATACAACCATCCATTAGCATGCAATTTTTAAATTTAAGAAAAAACGTTCAAGAAAAATAATTTTTTTTGGAAAATATCACAACTTAATCAACTTAATACGATACACAATTTGCTAAAACTAGTCCAGTGATTTAAAAATGGAAATTCTAATAGAGAAAAAGCCTAGAGGACTGCGTCCGAGAGAAAGAAATAATCTGGCAACCCACTAGATTCACTTAGTTTCGTGTCATTTGCTTCATGTCCATTATGTAATGCTTTCCCCAGCTTTAGGTCTCTATGTTTAAGCTACCGTTCAGGTATATCACAGAACTGCCACGAAATCATGATAGGTCATAACTTTCAAAAAAAAAAAAAAAAAAGGAAACCTTAAAAGGTGTCGTGCAGAGATGTGTCTATAATATTAGAGGTTTTAAAAAGATCTGCTGGTGTCATTACTTCTTCCCGGCTTCCTGCCCAGGGCTCCCATCCCTTCCTCCCCCCAACAACCCCGGTGACACGATCTGCCGGCAGCTCCCAGCTGGATGCAAGGGAAGCACGTCTTGACTGCAATGCAAAAACCCTGTCCCGGTCTGAACCAGAGAAGGCAGAATCGGCCCTGGCTGGGGTGTGGACGAAGCTGCAGGAGAGGAAGGCTGCAGGGGCGCCAGCAGCGAGAGGGCAGGGGTGCCCCGCGAGGGCAGTCCGCAGTGCACGCGCACGATGAAACCTAATGCACAACTTCCCCGGCCGCTCTCCCCGGCTCCCCGGATCCCCTGGAAGGGGCGGCGTAGGCGTGAGCGGGAGCTGGCGCGGGCGCTCTCAGCCGCGCGGGCTCGGTTCTCCGCTGACAATTACATCAGTCCCTCTCTCCCTTCCCCGGCTTTACACCCAGCAGCCGGGGGGGAGCCCGGAGCGCCGGGTAGCGCGGGGCTTCGAGGGCGCGAGCGCCAGATGGCCGGAATTCCCCCTAAAAAAGACGTGGGGGAGAGGATGGCGAGCGGGGACCACGACCCAGACGCCCCCTCCCGCCTCGGCGGCGGGGCTGGACTAGCACCGCCACCCAGACAGCCAGCCTCTGGAGTCCTCCGGCCGGGAAGCCCCCGAGGGCGACGATGCCTGCGGGGGCCCGAAGCCCGGCCGCCCGCCGCGCGACCCTCAGGGTCCTCGGCCCTCCGGACGTGCACAAAGCCCCCGGGCCGCGGTGCGGGCGCCGTCGCGTGCGCCCCGGGGCCCCTCTGCAGCGAGGACACCTACCTACCTGGAAGGCAAGAGGCGGCGCCGCCGACTCTGCGGCGGCGGCGGCAGGAGGAGGCGGGGGGTGCGGGGCGGCCGGGCGCGCGGGCCGCTTGCGCGCAGCCGAGCCGAGGGCTCCGGGACCTACAGCGGCGGCGGCGGCGGCGCCTCCAGTGGCCGCCGCGTCGCAGCCCCTCCCCTCCCGCGGGCGGGGCGCGCAGGGGCGGCGCTCCGGGCTCCCCGCCCCCGGCTGGCCGGCCCGGGCGGCGTGGGACCGCGGTCGGACGCTGCTCCCGCCGCGCGCGCCAGGCCGGGCGCCCCTCGCCGCGCCACCCGGGGAGCCGCGCCTCGGGCGCTGAGCCTGCGAGAGGCGCCACGTCCCCGCGCCTGGCCTCACCCCTGGGCCGCCCCCGTGGGAACCTTCCCTGGTGCTCAGAGATCACCGCGGTGGTCACCCTGGGTGGACATCCCCGGGCCTAAACCTCGTGGAAGCGACCCCGCCCGCCCAGACCGGCGGAGGTGGGCCCATCCCCACCTCTGCTTCGCAAGAGGTGGCTCGGAGTGTCCCCAGCGCTCGCGGCCTGGAGTGCAGCCGCTCAAGGACCGTGGGAGAAGGATTTTTAAGGGAACAGCGACCTGGCGGCCTCCCTGCGGGCACTGGCCAAGCCCTTGCCTCAGGCTGTCATTCAGGCTGGTCTGCCAACCTACTGGACTGTTTGTGCCTGTTCTCCGCAGGCCCTGACACTCTGGAGCAAAAACTTCCCAGGCCCAGAGAAACCACTGGAATCCTTGAAAGAAAGGATCAGTTACTTAATGCCCCACCCCACTACAACCTTTGCCGCTCCTTCAACGCGTTCACCCCTTAAATCTTTCCCAGCCTATGCCCCCAGGCAGATTAATCGAAAGGCAAATTTGCTGGAAAAGACGGGGTAATTTAAATATTTGCACACTTTTTTTCCCCTGTGAATGGATGACTCTGAAATATCAGCAGTATCTCAAGACCTTTCTATCACCATCTGCAGGGGAAAAGGAATCTAGAGAACACAGACTGTGACAGGAACTATTACAAAGACAGCGTGGGCGTGCTTTGTGGGCTCTCTAGGGCGTCCGGGTTGGATGAATTGCGGGGGGTGGGATGGGTGGCTTCGTACATTGAAGTTTCTGCTTCCCATTGAGGCAATTGTGATGGCATCTCACTGTTCTCTGTGCTGATAAAATCCTGATCCGCTATGACTCATGGTCAATTACATGCACTTTTTTTCCCACAAGCAATTTCTCTTTAATTTCCAATCCCACTTTTTGAATTATCTTCTTCCACCCCAACTAGCAACGTCCTTATATTGTCCTGTCGTAAAATACTAGATGCGTCGCAGGTTGACCTGAACTCCTTCCCTGTGAGGGCGGTCTCCACGCGAATGCCCGCGGCGCTGACCTGCACTTGATCATGGCCACTTTCTATGCCTTCCATCCGGGTTCCATTAACAGAAACTCTACTTTTTCTAAAAAGAAAGGAGAAAAAAAAACCAAACTCCATATAAAATACAAGTGTGAAAAGAGATGTGAGAGCACAATCTTTAACCTAAAGAAGTACTTCTCAACTTTTTTTTTCCCACGGAAACTAATATCAGAGAACCATAAACTGTTGGGAGGGGAAAGAAACTATCACGACCCAATTTTCTTGTATTATCTTAAAGATGCACGCATGCACACTTTTCACACTATTCCACAGTATATCTGTGTTTATTTTTAAAATAAGTTTTAAATGTCAGGCAAAAAGTTCTTCCTGCCTCATTCATTGATTAATGATCAAATGAGGTGTGATGGCACTACACCCAACCGTTTGTGGAAATGGATTAAAGAGAGCTGACGCTGCATATCAAGGCAGTTTCTCCACTCTGTGCACCACAATATTTTGAAAGCCTAGACAGGCATAGATATGTAAATATGGGTAACTGGCTTTTCACTGCCTTTTGAGCTATGGCAGGGTGATTGCTCAAAAGTTGCTCAAGAGTAATGTTTTCATTAAGTGTATATTCTTGCTGAGAGTTTAGGTCACAAGTCATAAGTTGGCTAAAAGGATCTCTGCCTCCTGATTCATCCCTTTTATTTGTCTCAGGGAAATACTTGTTTGTGGACTTTTTCAATGATGGAAGATAATGATATTCTTAAAATACTATTAGTGCTATAATTTCATAACGGGCAAATGAACTGAGCTTCATATCATAGTTCCCATCAATTCTTTTCATACAATATTCACATGTCATTGCCATTGTTCTATGGGTACAATTTTAGCTGGGGTTTCTCAGGAAGGCTGAAATGCAAATACTCCACTGAAAGATGCAATCCCAGAGTATCAACAGTGTGGAAAAGAATACAGGAACACTTGTGACAGGGAAGAATGGGAAGCTAACACATGCTGTAATGTTACCAACCTGGTCTATGCTGCATGAACTTGAAAAGACACAGTTAGTTGCTTGGTTATGTGAAGTGTTTGTGAGCAGATTCTGTAGAAAACTGGGCCCGAAAACAATCTATTAAAGCAAGGACCAAGAAGAAATCTATCTGCAGGCTCCCTTCCATCTCCTATCTCTCACTGGTCAAAATTTACCCCACTAGTGAGAACTCCACCTTCCAGGTTGAGTAATCTGATCCCTTTGGCAACTAGAGAAACAAACCCCATACGCAGACAGTCCGGTAGGTATTTGTGCTGGATTGCTCTAAAGGCAGTTTGCTTTTGCTGGAAACTGTTTCCCAGAATCCCCTTTCCTATATGTTTACATATCTATATTTGTCCAGATAAACAAATTGGAGTTGCCTGAGATTTGAGTGTCATTTCAATGAAAGTGAAGCAGCATCAGAGGTGGCAAGAGAAAAATATCCAGATGCAAGAGGGTTCCTGTTTGTTTTCTGCCAAATAACTGTGGCCATGGTCTGGCTATCAGACTCTTCACAGACTAACAGAGTTGGTGGTAATGAGTCCACAACCTTCTGTAGACTTCTACACAAGCCCTCCTTGCAGTCCCATTATAGCAGCTGAATTGTGCCTAGCTTCCAAATTTCTCTGCAAGCTTGGACCCCTTTGTGTCAGGGCTGGTCTCTGATCCTTCAACAACCGTTTTTCAGACTCTTACTTCCCCAGCTTCTCCCACAAATGTGAAGGTCTAATTCCTATAATAAATTCCTTATTCAACATACTCATGTTGATTCTGCTTCCCTAAGTGAAGCCTGTCTGCTACGGGATTAAGCTTGGCAGACAGGGCTCATCTGCTTCAGAAAGCTTGCACGAACTGGGTCAATCATATGGGGGCAGTTAAGGCAGGGCAAGTAGTTCAGAGATATGGAGAAATATGAGGCCAAGAGCATCTGACAAGGTATTCTAGTTGTGCCCTATATATGCAACAAAAATATTTATACTTTGCTTTTTATTTGTTCATTGAGAGTGTTCCACCTTGAAATTAATGTTATTATTAATAAACTAACTTACTTTCGTGAATTACCCTCATGTCATCAAAATGAGCAATGACTTATTTTATCTTTGTTAAGATATCATTTTGGGTCCTTGAATGGAAAACAATAAATCAAACCTCAGTTGGACAATTCCAACTAGTATCTTCCCCTAACTATGTAAGTATCCTATCTGGGTTTTCCATTTTGTTATAAATTTGAACTTGAACATAAAGGTAAGCATTTCTTTTGTAACTTACTCTTTGTAAAGTAGTTGTTTTTTTGTTTGGTTTGTTTGGTATTTTTACAAATTTATCACTTTCACAATTCCAAAGAGAAAATCAAAAGGCAAACTCTTTGAAACAATGAATTTTTGTGGGAATGATACAATGTTACCTAGTGCTTCTAGGGTGATGGGCCTTGATCATCGCATGTATTGTCAAAACTTCTTACTAACAATATTGCCATTGAGAATTCCTGGGTAGGTTGGTGTCTACCAAGCTCAGAAGCCTAAACTTCAGGACCCCAAACTCATTTAGTCCTATATTTTTCATTCCTATACTACCATGAGGTGCCCAGATGACTTGCTGATCCAAGTCAGAGAATATTGTTATATTCACTTCAGAGTGAACTTTTCATTCAGAACACTTATCAGAGTGCCTAAAAGGATCAAAAACTAGGATTTTTATTGAGCCTATAGGTTGTTTGGGTTAGAGTGCTGGTTGAGTTTTGGTCCCTGTTTCATTCGAGTCAATAAATATTTGTTGAGTTTCTATTCTGTGATAGGCATTATTCTGAGTGCTTCAGATACAAATGAGCAAAACATAGAGCCTGCCCTCATAGAGCTTACATTCTAGCAGGGGAAGACAGACAATAGACAAATAGATCTAACAGATAAATAAACTACATAGTATATTAGAAAGTCATAACTGACATGGAAAATTCAAAAAGTTCAGCACATTAAGAGAGATGAAGGTGGGTTGCCAAATTGTAACAGTAAATAAAATGGTCAATCTGGGCCTCATTGAGAAGATGACACTTGAGCAAAGACTTGAAAGAGATGAGGGAGTTAGTCAAGCAGATAGATGGGAATGGGAGGTTCCTATTCCAGTCACAGAGAACGAGCACTGTAAAAGCTATGGAGGAAGGATGCCTGGTGTGCTCCAGGAAGGGCAAGGAGGCCAGAGTACTTGGAACAGAATGGGATCAGAAGAGAGTGTGAGAAGAAAGAATTAACGGGGGCCAGATCATGTAGGACTCATAAGCCATTATGAGGACTTTGACTTTTATTCTGAGTGAGATGGCCATTAATCCCAGGTCAATGCAGTAGAGTTGACTTATGTTTTAAAAGATCTACTTGTGTGTGTATAGGCTTTAGGGGGGCAAGGATGGAAGCAGGGAGGAGGCTCTGCCATCTCTCTGGTGAGTGATAAAGGTGGCTCAGGCCAGGTGGTAGAGTGGAGGTGGTAAGAAGTGGTCAAATTCAATGCTCATTTTGAAGGTAGAGTCAATGGTATTTTTATGATGGGTTTATATTGTACGTGTGAAGTGTTTGCATGGGTTATAATTGAGACTTATTTTCACTACGTTATTCACTTGTCGGTGAGACTGTGGGGAGAAAACGTATGATCCTGCTGCTTCCAGATAGGGGGCAATGCCAATCACCAACAACGACCAAGTTCCTGATGCCTGACATTGACCATTACAAGTGTAAATACTATTGTCTTCCTAGCAACACAACAATTCTCCATTGTTTGGGCTTATATAAAACACACAGAAACACATACACTTAAACACAAGATTAGTCCATATGGAAAAGTGGAAGGTTTGGGCATAACATGACAAACCCCTTACGTGCACTAAAATTAAAAACAAAGTTTCCCCTCAACATTGTTGAAGAAAATTAGCAAAGTGGAGCTCACTGTGCTTCATATCCCAGAGCCTAATTTGAAAAACAAGACTTTCACAAAAGCAAACTCAGACCAGGAATACACTTGCCCAGTGCACAGGCCCTTTTGTTGTACTAGATCCTCTAAGTGTCCTTGTTATTACTTGAGTCCCCCTTTCCTACCAGGGGAGCTAAGAGAGCAAAAACCCAACCTTCTTGATGGATAAGCATGCTAAAGGCATTGAAAGTTCTTTAAGGATAACTGGCCTCGCAGTGGATGGGACTAACCTCAGGCACTTTATATCTTCATTCCAGTTCACTGGAAAAGTCATTTCCCTGTGTTTATCTCTAGACCCTCTACCACTACAAGGAATGAGGCACGTAGCAAAGGTGTAGTGAGATGATTTAGGTGGTTCCCAGACGTGCATTTTAAAGACATTGAATCATAGAATGAGAAAGTCTTTTCATCTCTCTTTCTTTCTTTCTCTCTCTCTCTCTCTCTCTCTCTCTCTCTCTCTCTCTCTCTCTCTCTTTCTCCCTCTATTTTGGTTGACTTCAAGAGCCTCAGTTTGGTGCTTATATGTTTTTAATATCCCTCTTTGACACTTGTAAATCACTCATTTAAAAAAAAGGGCAAGCAGACCTAGGCTCAGAGCCTTTGATCCTATTAAGATGTTTCCAGAAGTCAATGACATTTCACGCTTATTGGTTTTTATTATATTCATTTTTAGAGTTATTTCCTGTTTGTAGCTTGTGATACAGTTGTGATATAAATTTGTTTTTAAAATGCATTCATTTAGAAATATTTTTTAAAGGACATCTATTAAAAAACATGTCAGGTAAACAACTGGATATGGTAAATAAATACAGCCAAAAAATCATTAAAGCAGTAAGAAAAAAATGGAAAATGGAGAGAAACTGCTAAACTGGAAAGAGCAAAGTCAGAAAGGCTGAGATTATAAAGCCAGTATGAGCCTTTTCTAGCTGTTTGACTTTGACCAAGCTCTGCCTAAGCTCCAGATTCTTCCTTTAACAGAGAGTTGGGAAAAATTTCCAAAACTTAGTAAGGTTGTTGGAAGGATTGTTACAGTACCATGTAAAGTTTCTCCTATTTAGAAAGCTCTAAACAAGTGTTGGGTTATCTCTACCTAAGGAAAGCCCATCCTTCCTTAGAGATGAAACGCAAATCATGATCATCACGAAACTTTTGTTGATCCCTGCCAAGTCTGAGTTTGACCATTAATCCACACAGAACTGCTTTCCATATATTATTCTTCCTACATTCTGCCATTCTTACCAGTCGTCGTAGACTTGCCTTGTTCTCTATTTTATTATAAGTTTCATGAAGACAGCTTTTTTTCTTAAGCCATGTATATAATGGGTGATTAATAAATATTTGAGTAGTAGCTTGATTCAATTAACTATTTATTCAGTGATAAATCTATGCCTAACACAAGTACCTTAAATCAAACTATCTGTGGACAACCACTGGGAGGACTTGGGCTCATCAGGACATATGGCCTGAGTATCTACACATACATTAAGTACTGTCCCTAAACAGAATCACTGTCTCACATATAATATGACCTATGCTTTTTCAAATATATACTGTTGTGATTACTAAAACACAATTCATTTAAAAGTATGACTAAGTTCATAGTAAGTTTTGGTTATGATATCTTTCTTCAATTGATACTTCCATAAATGAGTACATAAATTTTGTGCTTGTTTGTTTTTAATATTATTTATTTTTATTTTTATTATTTTAGGTGAGGCAACTTTTGGTTGACCTCATAGAATGAAAGGACCTTGTCAGCTTACAATCCCTTATTTTTTATTTTTTATTCCTATAGCACCTGGTCTTCCTAGGTGGTCTCTCATCCAAGTACTAACCAGGCCCAACCCTGCTTAGCTTTATTTGCTTATAATATTATGAATCTTTGCACTGTAAGTGATTGGGGAATGCTAGATAAAATGACACTTTTTCAAAAACATTATGCTGCCTTCGGCTTACACTCTCAAAGCTGGTGTTAAGATTGTACCATAATATCAAAGTAGTTCATGAGATTTAAGTATGTCTTGCCTGATATACACTATAGAAAAAAGAGGTTATATACTAATGTTAAGTATATGGGTAATACTAAAAGAAGTAGCAGTATGAATTGCTACACAAATTACATGGGGCATTCTTTGGATACAACATTTCAAGTTCTTTTTTTTTCATTTAATCACGTGGTCACTTTGTGACATACATGATTATGATTTTCATTTGATATAAGAAGAAACTGAGGCACTGAGAGATTGTTACCTGCTCATGGTCACATTGATTGATAGAAGTTCTAAAATTCTGTTCTCAGCCCCAAACTTTTTCCCATTCCCTGGATAAGATACGCTGCCCTGGAGACTTGGGCAGAAATATGAATGGAGGCCCACATACCACATGCATATATATTCAAAAGTTATAAATCAAACAAACAGTTTAATGAAATATGTTCTATTCTCCTGCCTTGACAAACGTATCTTTATAATAGCCTGGAAGGAATTCAGACTTTTCAAACTCCTTGTAGTTCTTAGCAGATGACTTGGCAGTGCATGAAGATATGGTATTGGCTCCTGCCTGTGTCTTGCATCTCTCCTCTTCCCACTTCTAACTCTAACCCATCCTAGGAGGGTCTTCATGCTCACATGTGGTTATGATCCAGCTCCCACATCTGAGCTCTGTCCACACTCTGCTCAAACAGCTGTCCCTTGGCAACCAGGGTCATGATATTCCAGAATGTGTGCAGAAGAGGTGCAAAGAGTCTGGTGGGTATGCCATCTCTTCCTGAAAGAGAGGTGTATGGCTGGAGGAGGGCCAGCAAGGACCTTTAAAGCACAGGGCCCAGAACAATGGCTCCCTCATCTGACACAAGGACAGTTTTGGTCTGTACTTACTGTCCTTACTGTTTTAACATCTACATTCCCTGGGAAGAAAAATTAGCTAAATCAGTTGCCTCAAAAATATAAAACTTCACACAGTCTTCCTTCTTAATTATTAAACTCCATTCCATCATCATGATGAAACTGTAAAAATAGTCAAGCCACTCTATATATCTCAATTTCCAAAACAAACAAACAAAAAACTATCTCTTTAAATTTATGTGGAGATATTAATAAAGAGTGACAGTCAAATTCTTCAGCATAGGCTACAGAAAGGAAATTACCAAAAATAATTCACAAATAAAGATTTTTTTTTCAAAACCTAATTCACAAACTAAACAGATGGAGACTGATATCCCTCTAAGGAAGTGAGCCTTTAACATCTGAAGAATGTAGGCATCTTGAGTTAAAGAATATACCACACCCTCCAAGCTTTTATAAAGAAGAGGTCCAGGAATAAGTGTCAAGACACACTGACATTTCCAAAATATGTCCATTAAACAGTAAGGGCAAAGTAAATGGAATAATAAGGGAAACATACAAATAAATATGGTCTTGCTTCCTTTCTGGTTCTGCATTAATTAACTATATTTAATGCCCACAGGTTATAATTTTCCAGGTAGCTCACATGGTTTCTTTCCCTGAGGGTTTCCTTTCTCTTTCTTGGCTGGGGGCCTCTGCCTACCATCTATCTCATCTTTCCAACTCTCCAGGAACAATTTGGTCATCTCTTTGGTTCTGTTTTATGGATGAGCATTACATTCCCAGAGTCATATACACAGATGCCTTTGGAACCTCTCACAGAGGACTTGATTTCAATTGGAAAAATAAAACTAACTGTGAGGATTTTGTTGATTGATAGAAAAACTTCAGTGATCAGCTCTCTCCAAAGTCAGAACAGACCTTTCTCCCTTCCTCAAATACAGAACAATAAACTCATCCATTTCAGCCACCCATGAAGATATACTGACCACAGAATAATATGCAGAACAATATATAGGCATTAGCATAACATTAGTGTAGCCCAAACGAGCACTGACTTTTGAAAAAGAAATGCTCTGAATTACTGTAGCCAGGGAGAATTTTTAATATTACTATGAAAAAGTTTAACAATCCTTTCTTTTTTGACCAATCAAGATATCCATCACCATAGCAAGTTCTATAGGATACTATAGATAACGTTGATCCAGAAAACATTCTTACCACTAAAAAGGAACAGAATTGAAAATATTTATTCCTGTTACCAGTCTTAGGCACAACATGAATCACTCAGGAGCAAGATAAAAATGACAGGGCTCACAGATAGAAAATGAAAGCTTTTTTTTTTTTCCATTTAGTCCATAACAAGTTTTAAGACATTCCAACATTTTGGAAGGAAGCATCACATTAAATGAATAGGGGGAAAAAAATACCTATGCTGAGGTGATTTTTTAAAGTGCTTAAATGGAAGAATAAATATCCTGATGTATAGATACCTAAGGCAGACCAATTTAGGTGGAACAGAAAAGAGAAAATTAGCAGAACCAGGAGAAGGAGATTAAGACTAGTCCAGAACAAATATTGTCTTAGTAAGCTGTATCTGACTAAGAGAGTCAGCCAGTTCTTTAGTGAGAAATAATTATAAATGAGTATCAGAACCCCAGTATATGCCTTTTATAGTTTGCTACATATGATTTTGCTTAATTATATAGTAAAATTGTATATAGTGAAAAAAATGATACAGATAACTCTTGAATAACACAGGCTTGAAGTGTGAGCGTCCACTTATATGCAAATTGTTTTCAGTAAATACCTGTACTGTTTCCATTCAGGGTTGCAAGTCCGCGGATGTGGAGGGCTGACTATGCATTGAGCTATGCCATTTTATAGGGGACTTGAGCATTCGTGGATTTGGCTGTCTGTGGCGGGGTTTGTGTGGGGAGGTATGTGTGTGGGAGTCCTGGACCAAATCCACTCAGATACCAAGGGATAACTAAGTTTGGGGGGAGTCAAAGATTATATACTGATTTTTGATTGTTTGGCATCCTAACCCCCATGTTGTTTGAGGGTCAACTATATATAATATCAGAGAGTGTTCTAAGATGCTTTAAAAAACCCCATAGATGAAACATCTGTATGAATGAAACTAAAGGTATAAATAAACCAAATAAGAAAATTTAAAAACTTTAGAAAAGCAGGTAGACCTACTTTTAATGCTACCTGGCTTTAATTATTTTAATTTACCTTTAAATATGTATTTTTGATGACATATAGTTCAGATATATAAGATCTGGTGAATTAATTCATCCTTCCAAAGATTTCTGTCTGGGAAATTGAATTTTTTGAGGACTGGCTATCATTAGGCATATTTTCATTGCTGTTAACCATTTATCTTCTGTGGCATATTTGATAAGCCTGTTGCTGCAGGATGATGGTCAGGCACAAACCTGCTCCAGAAGTAGATTGCTCTTGATGTAGGACCCAGAACTTGATTTGGTATAAAAAATAGGGTAGTATATTTTTTCCTTTTCTTAAATAATGAAATCAAGAATTATACACAGGTGCGTGCACACATGCAATCAATTGTGAAGCCCTCTCACCTTTGTGACATTGCATGTTTTCTAACATATTTTGAATGCTCATGTATCTTCCAGTCCTCCACCCATAATTATAGGTAGAATACAGCGAAACTATTTTAGGCCTATGGTGAAGTGAAAATACAAATTCAGTTTATGTGTGCCATAGGGAGAGAAGCAGAGTTTGATTAAAGACAAGAAAAAAATAAACATGTGCCTGACTGCCAGAAGAATGCCTTGCCCACAAAGCCAATCCAAGAACAATCTACTGGTTACATGTACCCCACCACTTTCTTACTATCCATTAATGCCCTCTTGCTCTTCATGTCTCTTTTTGTCCACTTTATCTTCCAGGGTCCACCATAACAATTGTTCAATAAAATATCTGACTCCTGCACTGCTTTCTCTGATTGGCTAAATTCCAACCTTATAAGAACCCAACTACCCCACCTTCTCTTGCCCTGCATCTGAGCTGCTGAACATTGATTGAGAAAATTATACATAAGCTTCACTCTTTGGAATCTCAGTCCTCAAAAGTGTCCTTTGTACAACACAGCCATCAAACTACTTTTCCTGTAGCTTGCTTTTTTGGCTCTTAAAACTATTTTATGCTTTCTTCTCCATCCTCACACCTTTACCCATCTACAAACCTGGATTCCCCCTACTATCAGAAGCCAGTGCCTCAACATGTGCTCTGGATCCAAAGTGCTCTAACAATCTGGAGGACTTTGCTCCTTGACTCATGCTCTCCCCCTCCTGAGTTGGTAACCACTCCCTCTCTCTGGGATCATTTCCAATAATACACAAACATGTTCTAGTGTTGTCCACTCCAAATAGCTTTCTTTGATCTTATCATCGTCTCTCCAACTACTGTACATTTCTACGTTCCCTTTTATAGCAAAACATCTCTACCTCTTCACTTCCTACTCCCTCTGCAGGGCTCTTCAAACTGGCTTCTGACCTACAGTCCACTTAAACCGCTCATACGAAGTGCCATAGGTTGTTCTTAGTGACCTCCATGAGCCAAATCTAATGTACACCTTTCTGTCTACATCTTACTGTATCCTTTAATTGCATTTGATAAGTTCACTACTTCTTCCTTGAAACATTCAATCTCCGTTCTTGATTTCTAGGAGATCACACTGTCACGATTTTCATTGTAACTCTCTGACTCATCTCTCAATTTCTTCAGGGTTCCACACTGACCAACTTCTAACTGTTGGGGCTCTCTAAGTTTTTATGCATGGCCCTGAGTGCTTCTCTTCTGTAGGCAATCCCTTCAGTCCAAACCTCTTCTTTGAGTTATAGACATTGTTCTCCCACTTCCTACCTAACATCTCAATTTAAATATTTCACAGGCATTTAGAACGTAACACGTATAAGGCTGAAGTCAATGATTTTTATCTTAGCAAACTGGTAAGGTTTCGTATCTTGGTGAATGATACCACATTCCACTCAAGTCACAAGTCTCATATCTAATTAACCATCAAGTCTTGTTGTTTTTACTTTCAAAATATACCTAAGATGTCAGCGTGAAGTTGCCCTTTCTCTCTTCTCTCATTGTAAATCATTGTAAATCATTTAAAAACAAGAAGTATGTCAGAAAGTAAGAGAGAGAGAGCAAGAGAGCAGAGTAGAGCAGAGAGGAGCAGAACGGAGGAGAGGAGAGGAGAGGAGAGGAGAGGAGAGGAGAGGAGAGGAGAGGAGAGGAGGGAAGGGAAGGGAAGGGAAGGGAAGGGAAGGGAAGAGAAGAGAAGAGAAGAGAAGAGAAGAGAAAAAGAAACTTACAATTACATATTCCATTAAACTAAGGGAACCACAAAACAAGTGTAATGGTTCCTTCAAAGCAGGGAGATCATACAGGACTGCACTCAGAGAAAGTAGAGTCTGTGGGCATAAATCTTAGAGACAGCAAAGAATGCTTCTTGAAGATGAAAGGTAAAACTTTATTTCCAAAATCAAAATATCTTGTTTATAACAGTAGGGACAAGGTTCACATGCTGACCATGAGAGCACCTTTGGACCTGATTTGGTTCTAAGGAGCAGGGGAGAAGGGTAAAATGAAGAAATAGGTAGATAAGCTATATCTCCTGCCCCTATGGCAGAGCAAGAAAAAAAAAAATGCATCGTGAAAATTTTCTGTCTCCATTGGCTGAGGAAAAGTAAACACTAAACAAAAATACGCAAAATTGAGGTTGTAAAAAAAATTCAGGTAGCTCATAACTGGCCCTGGTCCTTCTACCAAATGAACCTCTTGCAAGTTATGGAATAGAAAAAACTCAGCTGCTTCAGAGATATGTAAGGAAAAAGAAATGTGCACAATATCCGAATAAAGATGCTACACAAAAAAAAAAAGGAAGAAGAAACAAAGGATTGAGAAAACACATTGACAAGAAAAATATTTCCCTAGAGCAGCTAAAAATCATACATTCCAGCATGAGGGAAAACACTAAAGCAGAAATATCAGAGCTTCTGGAACATATGCTAACACAACAGAAAAAATAATGAGATGTGAGCTGACAGCACAAATGGAAGAGTAGAAGAAAAAAATGTAACTATCATCAAAATGAAAGTGAAATGGGAAAGAATACATGGACAATTAGATCCTGTGTGGCGAAACAAAAGCCAACCAGAGATACTGCTACAGAGGACTAGCAGAGAGCAATGGACACATTTATCTCAGAGCAAAACAAGATGGGATTAGGGCTTCATAACCAAATGTAAATCTTATACACCTAACAATGCAACAATGGAAAGCTAACAAGATTTGCAAGAGGCAAAGGGGGAGGGGGAGAGAAAGTTAATAGCATGTAAATATGCTAATTTCCTTATCTTTAATATATGAAAGTCAATGGATGAATATAAAATGATGTGGTAGAGAAGGAATAGGAGGTGGAAGAGGAAATAAATTAATCAAAGTTTATTTTAAGAAAGTGGAGTCTGAAACATAGAAAATTGGGGCATTATATAAAGCTGCAATGATAACTAGAATAACACAAGTCTTCTTATTTAGCAAAAGAAATACACAAGGAAAAAATTAAAAAAACTGACTACTAGTGACATTTAAAAAATATAAAACAATTAAAACATAACATGAATAAATTGAGACCAAGTGTATCTGTCCAGTCAATAAATATAAAGAGACTAAACTCACTGTTAAAAGAAAATCACAAAGCAAATTCAGTACTGAATTCAAGAGCTATACCTAAAACAAAGAAATTCAGTAAGGGCAAAAATGAAAGGATGGGCCAAAGTAAATTAGCCAAATGTAAATAAAAAGAGAGCAGAGATTGCGATCTTTTACTAAGAAAAGGTTAAATTCAGGCCAAAAGCTATTAAATGACAAAAGAAGGGTATCACATTCAAAGGTACAATTCACTAGAAAATTATGAATAATTTATATATTATAAATAAAATAGCATTGATATTCATAAAGCAAAATGTAAGGGGATGCAATAAGAAATGGAAAATATCAATGATAGGAGATTTATCAGTTCAGTCTACAACAAATCAAGAAGACAAAAATAAGTAAAATTATAAGACACTTAAATAACATTGTGAATAAGATAGATTTTATTGTCAAAACAGAGATCTCTTAAAGTGTCCTTTAAAACTTTATAAAAATTGACTATGTATTAAGCCATAAATAAAATCTCCATAAATCGCAATGAAGGAAAAAGTCGACACATTTTCTTATCACAATGCAGTAGTAATAGTAGAAATTAATAGCAAAAACAGATTACACAGTTTCTACCACTATTACCTAGAAATTTGAAAAGAAGAAGCTCTTTTTAACTTGTGAGTGATAGATCAAATTCACACTAAAATTAGAGACTATATAGGCAATCACAACAATAAAAAAATATATTAGAACCAATGAGATACAAGTAAAGTGACGTATAAAGGTAACTTTATAGCCATAAAATACTTCTGTTAGTAAGACAGAAAGAATAAAAATATATAAAATAATGAGTCAAAAATAAACTACAAATTAATCTTAAGGAAAGAGAAGAAAAGAATTGAAAAAGATAAATCAGAAATTAATAATTTAGAAAATGTAAAAATAGTAACATTAATAAATATATGCAAAAACAACTTTTAAGAAAATCAGTAATAATATAAACTGTTCAGTAATCTTAACAATAAAAACATAGAGAAAGCACAAATATAAAGAATAAAAAACAAAAAGGGAGATATAATCACTTAAGCAGAAATCAAAAGAATCATGAGACTGCTTAATCCTATCATAGATAACTTTATTATTTATGAATTTAAAATTGAAAACAAGGACACATAGTTGAATG
The DNA here is from genome assembly GCA_030015415.1 of Cynopterus sphinx. Classification (NCBI taxonomy): domain Eukaryota; kingdom Metazoa; phylum Chordata; class Mammalia; order Chiroptera; family Pteropodidae; genus Cynopterus; species Cynopterus sphinx. Next base: position 165,748,396 of record CM057379.1, on the reverse strand, counting down.
GACATTTGGGAAAAACTTACATTCTGTTTTTACAATAAGGACTATCTTATTAATGATATTATTTAGGTGTACAATAGCTAGGTAAATATAATTTGCCAAATTTTGCCAAAACTGACTCCAGAGGAGACAGAAAATCCAAAGGGACCAATTACCACAGAAGAAATAAAGTATTAATAAAACCTAACCTAAAAGAAAGAAACCACCTAAATTATTTTAATGAAACCCAATGACTGCATTTAAAAAGCCATACAAACTAATATCATTTATTACTATGGGTACATTCCCTTAAAAAAATTGCAAGTAGATTTTTGCAGCACAGTAAGATTATAGCATATCAAACCAAGAAAAGTTTCTTTCTAAAATGGAAGGATAATTCAACAGTAGAAAATCTGAAATTGAGTATTTATTACATTAATAGATCTAAGGAGAAAGATCATAAAATAATTTTTATATATGCCACAAAGTCATTTGATAATGTTCAAAATCAATTATTATTTTAAGAAAACAAACCTAACAAAATAGGACTAGAAAAAAATTTCTTCAATGTAAGAGATAGTTAGTTACCTGAATCCTAAAGCTAGCATTATGCTGGAGTAAATACTAGAAGCATCTCATTAAAGTCAGGAACAAGTCAAGGATGTTCTAGAGGTCAACACCGATCATTTCTTTTTTTTTCTTTAGGTAGGCAATCCTTGGTTGACCTCACAGATTACAAAGACCTTGTCAGTTTACAATCCCTTGTTTTTTAAATTTTTTACGCCTATAGCACCTGGTCTCCCATCCAAGTACTAACCAGGCCCAACCCTGTTTAGCTTCTAAGATCAGATGGGATAGGGCTTGTTCAGGGTAGCACGACTATAGACAACACTGATCATTATTCGACACTGCGTTAGAGATACTAGCTAATGGAATTTAAAAAAAGATAAAATAAGGGTACAATTATCTTAATTTGCAGATGATATGATTGTATATTTGGAAAATCCAAGAAAATTGGAAAAGATAATTCTATATTTGGAAAATCCAAGAAAGTCTTAAAGCAATAACAGAATACAATAAAATTGTTAGTTACAAAATTAGTATGAAGCACTGAACTTACATCTCTCTCTCCCTAAATCACTCAAAGTGGCAAAGGAATAGAATTACTTACCTTGACTATCATGGGCCAATGGGGCCCATATCTACAGTTAAGAGTGAGGTAAAATCCCACTCAAGTAGGATGGGATAGTTTCCCCAAAAGAAAAGTTAACTGCTATTTGAAGGGAAAGAAGGAATGCCTGGCTGCTGGGCAGGCAATAAACAAATGTCCATTCAACCAAAGAAGGATTTGATATTTTAGTGTTTAACAGTAGTAGCTGCTGCTAATGTCCTCTTCTAAAACAAGACAATGACAAATAGTGTAGTGATTACTAAACAAAGATGTTTAAAGAGAAGCTAGCAAGAATGGTAATAGTGATAAATTTGTTTTTTAGCAACATTTAAAATAAAAAAAAATCGTATCACAAATCCTGCTAAATCATAAAATGCTGTGTTATTTCATTCCTAACATTTTCTTGCCTTCCCTCTTCTCTATTTTTTTTTTTTGAGGAGGGCACACGAAATTATCCATATGAGTTGTCTAAGAAGGGGACATTAATTCCTCTGGGCACATGTGTATTAAGGGTTTCTGATATATACTATTATATAAAGAATACTAAATATCTGTATGCTGGAATTTATATGAGGTCAGTAATATTTTCATATACATCATTTGTTTTTTTGTAGATTACTAGTTCCCAAATATCTTCCTCATTAAGAGGATACTCATATATTTCCATTACTTTCATATTCCTCAAATGTTTTAAAATAATATTTTTAAAAATTCTAACTAAGCTATCTCTTATGCCCTTTATTCCAGATGGCTTTCACAATAGCAATTATTATGTTGTATTAACTATATATTCATGACTTTCCAATACAAAAATTTCTCAATTGCCTTTAGAAGTATATTTTGGAGAAGGATTTCTTTTAATGTTACTTTGGGTATTTGAGAGATCATTAGGAGTTGCGTCTTCCAGAGGGATTATTTTTCACTGGATTAAAATTCAGTAACTGTTTAAGTTAGACAAAAAAATAGAACCTTTCTGATCCACCACCAACTTGACTGAATTACAGTAATACAGAAGTGAAAAGATGACAGGTATCATTGAATGTGGGAAGGACATGGTAGCATGTTCTGCTGGATTTCACTGTGACATGTGGAGCTGGAATGAATCTTAAAAGTTCATTTTTCCTCCTCAGCTTTATTGATCTAATTGATGTGTAACATTGTCACATGTACAATATGACAATTTGATATATGTATATATTGTGAAGTGCTTACCACCCATTACCTCACATATTGTATGTGTGTATGTGAGAGAGAGAGAGAGACAGAGAGAGAACTTTTAAGGTCTATTCTCTTGATAACTTTCAAATACATGATGCAGTCTTGTTAATATATGTATCATTTAAAAATTCTATTAAGCATTTTTAAGGACTAAAGGACTAAAAGATATCTTCCATTTATAGTAATAATTAAAAAAAATCAAGTAAACATATTGAGCTGTGAAATCATATACTGTAACTGTTGCTCAAATTTTAGTTACTCAAAATTTAAATTACAAATGTTTCATTAAAAATATTTGTATCATATACTTATAATGCAGCTAATGCATATACCAGTTTAATAAATTGAAATTTAAATGAATATAATACTGTTTCAAATGAAGAATATAAAAATTGTTGTATACCATAGCACATCCTAACGATTTAGACTCAAATTTTAAAAATTTTTTATATTTGAAGTGGTCTAAAATGTTATTTCCTCTTGCTTAACCGTCTCAAAAGCTAGATAACAGACAAAAATACATTTGGCTTAAACTAAAGTAGAAATATTTTACAATGATCAATATTTTTTGAATAGTTAATGTAGGTACTTTATAATATCCAAAAGGTAAAAAAAAAAAGAATATAGAGGAAAAAATTTCTTCCTTTTTCCTGGTACCAGGCATCCAGCTTCACACTCTGAAGGAACCACTGGTACCAGTTTCCTGTCTCTTTCAAGAGTTGTTCAATACGCAAAGAAGTCAATATATGGGTAGAAATTATATAAACAGTATCATTATACACGTTCTACACTGAGTGCTTTTTTAATTGAAGAATACCTCTTGGAGAATATTTCATATTAATGCCTATAGAAATACTGCATTCCTTTAATGTTTGCATAGTATTCCATTAAATGGTTGCACAATAACTTATTTAATCCATGCCTGCATTATTCAAGATTCTCCCCAAAAAGGACTAATAGAATGGGTGTGTATATATGTATATGTGCATATATTTATATACACTCAGAAAGAGATTTATTTTAAGAAATTGACTTATGTGATTATGAAGGCTGGCAAGTCCAACAGCTGAAGGGGGCACTGGAAAGCTGGAAGCCAGGGAGGAGCTGATGCTGTAGTTCAAGTTCAAGTCCATCTGGTTTAAACCAGGGAAGAGTCAATGTTGCATTTTAAGTCCAAAAGCCATCTACTACCAGAATGCCTTCTTGTTCCAGGGAGGTCAGTCTTTGTTCTATTCAGGTCTTCCATATTAGATGAAACCCATCCACATATAGAGGACAATCTGCTCTACTCAAATTCCACTGATTTAATGTTAATCTCATCTGAAAACACCTCATAGAAACATCCATATTTGGTTAATGTTTAACCAAATATCCAGGCACCATGGTCCAGCCAAGTTGACATATAAAATTAATTATCACAATTCCTAATGAGGGCTACTTTGGTTTCTCTACAATTTTTAGCTAATATAATGTGTATCCTAATACATAAATCATTTCACGGACATGGAAGTATATCTATAAAAAATTACCAGAAATAAAATTGCTAAGTCAATGGGTATATATACTTTTAAAATTTTGATAAATATTGCCAAGCAGTCTTCCAAAGTGTCTGTACTAATTTATACTCACAAGAGTTGAGAGTGTGAGTTTCTCTAATCCTTTTCAACAGTGTGTTAGCAAACTTTTTATTTTTGCTATTTGAATAGTTGTGATTGGGCCATAAGACCTCTGATGCTCTTCTCTATTCAAGTGACTTTAGACCCACAATAAAAATATTTTTAAAGTTAAAATCTTTTTTCCTTTCCATTCCACTTTTCTTTCTTTACTCCCTCCCGACCTTTTTCCTTTTCTCTTTGTTCTTTGTTTCATTTAACACACATTTCTGAGGGTCTTTATAAGCCAGTTGATGTGCTAGGTCCTGATCATAATGAGATAAATAAGATATAAAAGTCACAGTTCTCTGAGGAACTGACAATTTCAAAAGAAAAAGTGTAAATTGATCATTTCTCAACTTTCATTTTCATTACTAGCTTTGTTGTAGCTGCTGAAATATTTTATTTAGTAAAATAAAATAAAATTGTTACATTATCCTATAGTTTAATATATTGTTCATCTAAAATCTCATGCCAATTTTGCCTAATATTTAGAGGAGGTATAACTCCCAATAATACTGTAACCAAAATGATTTGGAACAGAATGAGGGCATTAAGACAATTTGAGCTTGTTTTCCTGTTCCATTACAGACATTTTCTGAGATACTGGATTAGATTTTATCCTGTACCTCTTTTTCCACAAGTTAATTTAGATTAATTATTATCACTGTTTCATTACTTCGAAGGTTTAAGGTCTCAGAATTAGGGATTAAATAATTTTACACATTTTTAAAGAAAGAGTTTTAAAGAAGTTTACTTCTGATATAGAAGAATATTAACATCAAATTATTTTAAAAATTATTTTAGTGGTGAACAAGATAATGAAAATTTCCTTGTCATTAAATTAAATTTGGCTTCATTCTTTTTTAAGGAAGTAAAATACTTTAATGCATTACATTTAAGTGCAATTTTTATATGGCAACAGCAATAGATAAACTACTATTTCATTTAACAATAAACAATATAATATGGCTTTCTACTCTGAGGGTCTTAAATAATGACATTTATAAAACATAGAGTCTTACTTCTTAGTTACTAAAAGCTCTGTTCAGCAGGAAATGTTAACAGAAACAGATGGTATATAATATTTGACCTTCTCAGAGAAGATAAAATTGAAAAGTACATGAATAAGAGTATAAACGTATGAATTTTGAAATGTTACAGGTGAATTCACAATTTCTAGTGAAAATATCTCTTAAAATAGAGTACACCTCAAAAAAAAATAGAGCACACCTCTCATCAAATACAAGGTCATGTCTTTGGACAATGGGCCTGAAAGAAGACAGGCAGCTCATCAGAGTGGTCTGCTTCTCTTGTACATCCCTTGTGAAAAGGGTAGAAAAAAAGACAGCAGAGAATGAAGAACTCAAACTCTAGCTATTGAGATTTCAACTATGTAGTAGACACAACTACTAAGGATTTTTTGTGTAGTAGACACACATTGGGTTGACTATCCAGCTCACAATGATTCTCCAAATGGCCTTTTTGTCCTACTCAGCCCATTGCTCATTTAGGGGAATTGCGCACTCCCTCCATGAACTGATGGGAGGTGCCATTCTATTATAGAACAATCCTCACCTTCCCAAAAGATATGCATAAAACTCAAGAAGAGTTAATCAGATTATACTTTTTTGGCCATTGTGATTGGCCCAAGGAATGAATGTATGGTTTAGTCTACTCCAATCGGTGTCCTTCCATGAGATTTTTAAAGCTGGGCTAAGAGGAAGCATTTCTATTTCTGTTTGGTTGCTAAGTTACAAGGATGAACTCAGATCCATCGGAGGGCACGTTTCTAGTTCAAATTTATAAAGCTAACAAACACAGGGAAGCAGATCCAAGACATTAGGCAGAGAGGGAGGAAGAGGGAGAAATAGGGAGAAGAAATTTAAATTGTCATGTAATACTCTTCAGAATGACTATTATAAAAATAAACAAAACAGAAAATAACAAGTGTACATGAGAATGTGGAGAAACTGAAACACTTGTGCACTGTTGGTGGAAATGTAAAATGGTGTAGCAAGTATGGAAAACAATATGGCAGTTCCTCAAAAAAATTAAAAATAGAATTACCATGAGTTTCAGCAATTCTGCTATGGAATGTCCATAAATGGATAAACAAAAAAATAGTATATTCATACAATGGAATATTATTCAGCCTAAAATGAATGGAAATTCTGACACATGCTAAAACATGAATGAACTTGAAGACATTATATTAAGTGAAACAAGCCAGTCACAAAAGGCCAAACACTATATGATTCCACTTATGTGAGGTATTTAGAGTAGTCAGATTCATAGAAACACAGAGTAGAATGGTGATTGCAAAGGGCTGGGGGGAAGGGGAAATCAAGAATTGTTTAATGGCTTTAGTTTCAGTTTTGCAAGATAGAAAAGTTCTGGAGATTGGGTCCATGATGATGTGAATATACTAAATGTTGAACTGTACATTGAAAATGGGTAAAATGTATTTTAAGACAATTATAAATTTTAAAATTAACAGATTCTTAAAATCATTAAAAGAAAATATAGGCAAAAATCTATCTAACATAAGCATGACATCAAAAATAAAAGCCATAATAGAAAATTTCTATATATACAAAAAATGTGTTAATGCTGGTTGTCAGTTGCTCTTGATATGTGGCTACTTTTTTCATCTTTAAGAAACTATTTTTCTGTAATGAACATTATTAATTTGCTTAATGAGGAAATTTGATAAGTAGCTTCTAATTAGGAAAAGTGAGAGTTTTTTTCCCCTTCACTCTCTTATTCACCAAAGATTGCAAAAATTAAAAAATTCAGTGACAGTGAAGACAGGGAACAGGTACTCTTATACACTGCTCATGGGAGTATCATTTAGTACAACATTTCTGAAATACAATTTAACCACTTTTATATCAAAAGCCTGAAACATGTACACATTCTTTGATCCAGCAATTTTATATCTGAGAATTTGTCTTAAGGAAAGAAGACATGTAGCCTAAATGTTTAGCTACATGCTTGTTTATTGTTGATCTCAGGGTGTTATAATAGTAATACATTGAAAACAAGCTAAAGGTTCAACAACAGGAAAATTATTTTAAATAAATCGCAGTCAAAGTATCATAGGACACTTTGTTGTCATTTAAGATTGTACTGTAGAAGGGTAATAAACAACATGCTATAATGTTCATGTTATATAGTTAAATTAAAAAGCAGGTTTTAAAATTGTATAAGTGATATATATTACTTCTGGGTATATACCCAGAAAAGTAAAGACTGAAAAGGCATTGATTAAAATGTTAACTGCTTTTTTTCCTAATGGATTATAGATGATTATTGGCATAGTGTAGTAGGCAAAATGCTTATGGACCCTCCAGTTAGTCAGGCCGAGAGAAAGGATGCAGGATTGAAAAAAGATCTAAAACCATAAAAGTTAACTTACTACTTTTTTACAATATGCTCAAAAATTAAAACACCCCCAAATTCTTTTTCTCTGGCATTCTCTTTATGAGACACAACAGAGACAAATGGAAGCAATAAAAGAAAATAAAGCTATCTTATCACTTGGTAAAAAACAGCGACTTTACCAATATTTCTATAAGTGAAAATTAAGATTTAAATGTGACTTACATACTCTCCACTAGCAAACAGAAAATATGAAATAATTATAAAGTTATCTCAAGGCAAATAGTTTTTGTTTTCTACTCTATTTCAATAACCATCCTATTTCTGTAATTTCCACCCTATTCCCATAATTACCACTTTTTTGTTCTAACCTCCTTAATCCTCACTTGAATTCCAATCTTTTTGTCTGAATACTTTGAAGGTATATATTATATGTCCAGTGCCATGTATTTTTCTATCCTGTAATCTCCTGAAAACCTACTTTTTAAAAATGACTCATCTGGATAATGAGAACTAGCCACTACAGATTAATTTTGTACATGTGATTCTACTTACATGAGTAGATGAAAACTCTTTAGGGAAAGGTTTTTGACACTTTTCCTTAAACAATGGGAATATTATATGCATAGATTGTTAACAGAGGAGAAAAAATTATGTCAGGCTTTAGTTTGCTCCTTTAACATTGCACTAGAATATAAAAATAAGTCAAATACCTGAGATTACGTGAATAGATCTGAACTCTTACAGAATGAAAGTTTCAAATAACCCCCAAATTTTAAATAGAACCATGGATGTAACTTTTAAATTAAAGAGCTGAGGCTAATTAGTTTTTTAAACTACAGCAAAATTTTACACCACTGATTTCTGAGGTCTAAAATTTGATGAAACTCATGTCCTGATGATCAAAAACTTTAGGACACGGTGGAGCCATTAGTGACAGCTTTTACATCTTGTCAAAAAACAAAGACGTATGTGTAGAAAGACTGAAAAATGACCAATAAAGGGCAATTTCAAAAACGCAAAAGAGATAATTAGAAAAACACAGACCAACAAGCTCAATGTCCATGTTTAGACAATACTCTGAAAAATTTAGTTGCAACATTCAAATAATAGTTTATCATGGTAAAGAAAAAAATGGGAATAAGGGTATTTGTTTTGTAAAACAGAATATCATACTTCATAACTTGAATAGTTTAAAACTTAGTGATATCCAAGCCTACCTAATGTGTCAGAATTTTAAATCTCACAGCCCTATAGATTATCATTTCCTTAACTTAAATATTGAGTTGTACTTGAAATAAACCTAATTATATCACTAAGAATTAAACTGCACTTTCTGCAAAAAAATGATTTAATATGCTAATGCTTGGAGTAAAGGATTTATAGAAAATTTTCAAATAAGAGTGGTTCCAAATACTAGTTTTTCCTAAAATATTTTCCCCAAGGACTTATAAGAGAGCTTCAATTGATGTGTAAATGGAGAATTGCTTACATGGATGATTTGATAGGGTGCCAAAACATCCTTCTTACTAAATGCCATCAGATGTATTACCTTCCTTCTGCCATTTCTGTGGGAGTGCTCTGAGCTGTAGTGAGCCTCAAAGTAGAACAGATTCTTTCTACTGCAAGCTCTTTCAGTAGAGTGACACATTAAGTCCTATGCTCAGTGAGAATGAATAACTCTTTAAGAATGAAGGAGCCATGCAGTATGAATACACTAGACACTGTGGACCACTGGGAGGCAGTGGTTGAAAGGGAATAAATAACAAAGGAAAGAGGTGGAACTAAAGAGAAACTTGTCCTACTGCTCAGTCTTAACTTTCCTAAATAGTTTGTTCTTCCCATGTTATTTCTTTCCCCATTCTCTTAGTCCCTGCATCTCCCCATTTCATGCTAGCTTATCAGGAAACAGAAAGTAGAGTAGGCAAGAGGAAAGGTCATAAAAATTTAATGTTGTAAATTACAGTCAAAAAATTGAAAAGCAATGATTGGTCTTGGCTGTAGGAAGAAATTATTAAGAGAGGATGGCATGGTTTGCCTACTCTGAGAAGCAGGCTCTGAGTCAGAGTCAGAGATTAGCAGGCAGGAGGTTCATGGAGAATGTTTTGAGGTCATTGCTTAAAACATTCAGGGCAGGGGAAGGGAAGAAAAAAGGACTGACAGAGAAAAAAAAAAAAGAGCTGCAATGGATCCTCGATGAAGGCTGGATGACCCTTCAGAGATGTTCTGAATTGGGGCACAAGGGCCGGGCCTTCATACCTCCACACTGACTGGTGACTGGATGCAGAGCACACGGGGAAGGAATGGTCACCTTAAGGAGGGAAACTTCAGCTGAGGCAACCCCTGAAGGAGGCTGACAGCTGAGGGCTGTCTTGTTCTATTCACATCACTGCTGCATCTGGGGAAATAAGGCCTTCAGTCCTGAAGGTGTCTGGATAGTGTTTTCCACACTGCCCACCACAGAGAGGAAATATGACTCATATTTTACTCAATGAATTATAATTTTTTACTGTTATTATTTACTTTGATACTCAGAATGTCCTAGATTAAACAGTGGCATTCAAACTGACTTCTGTTTCCTTTTAACACCCCCCGCCCAATCATTTTGGGGAGCATTATACTTCCTAGCATAAGAAGAGATGGTTCAGATATTTCCTCTAGTAACCCTGGAATCAACCATTTTTCTGAACCTGTTTTTAAGGCCATCTCTCCACTAGTGTTCTGGATCCATTGTAAAAGAAATGCTAGAGTTCATGAAAGCTATATACTGGTTTGTTTCCTGCTCTTAGAATTTGAAAGATACAATACTCTGTGCTTGAAATCTTAAACTCCAAAAGTACAGATTGCATGAGTTTATTGCAATAATTTTACTGTATAGATATGTATCTTGAGGATATCTTAGAAGTAATGCAATTAATACTCCTTTGCATAACATAGTACATTTATATAATCAAGACCTGTAGAAGGTGATAAAACTCAATTAAAAATGCCCTGTGGTAAGATTTGTGACTGCTAGTTCAACAGCATAGTTGGTGAACTTTTAGCTGACAATATGAGTTTGTGTCTCAGTGGAATCGTTTAGCATAAAAATCATCTCTACCTCATTATGTTGCTGTAAATATTAAATGAGATAGCTCCCATAAAATTGCCATGTAAACAAACTCTAAAGAGCTATTTCAACATCAAATGTTATTTAGAAATGCAAAGAATTACTTAACTGTTAAAACTTCTAAAAACGAAGTCCTTGGTTTTCTCAAAGAAAGCAAAATATCTCTAATACTATTAGCCTTTTCAAATGTGAATTTCTTTTATATGTCACATTTTTTCATAGGACCTTTAATATATTTGAAATCGTAACCTCTGAAATCTCTCTAATGAGTGGGCTATTTTTCCTTGCTAACTTTCTCTTATACTTTGTTAAATTCAGAATATTTCATTCTTTGGGGTTGTTCATAGATAAAATGTGTGTGAAGCTGTTAAAATTACTTAGAAGGAGCTACCAATGAAAATAAAGAAAAGTTTGCAGCTCTTTCAAAGGTAAGAAATGGTTTGTAAGACTACAGGTGGACCTGAATAATGAGCTAGGAAGAAAAAGATGTATTAGAGAATTCTCTCTTATTATTCAGCATGAATTTTGTAGAAGAGACAAAACTAATAAATTTCCACTGATTTTTTAGTGTAAGAATGGTATTTTTAAAAGTTATTTTCCTTTACAATACATAGTAAAATATTTTTAAATGAAATATAATATGTTTTTGCTGAGGGAAGTAGATGAAAGCATCATACAAGGGTCAGCAAACTTTTTTTCTAAATTGCTAGACAATAAATATTTTAGCCTTTGCAGGCCATATGATCTCTGTTGTTACTACTCTGCTACTGTAACATGAAAGCAAGCATAGACAACATGTAAATAAAAAAAACACATGTCTGTGTTCCAATAAAACGTTATTTACAGAAACAGGCAGTAGGCTGGATTTCGTCTATGGGTCATCGTTTTCCAGCCTTTGGTATAAATGAAACAAGATTTGCAATGATTAATAATTATGAAGCTTGGTTATGGGTATATAGAGGTCATTACACTATTCTGTGTATATTATATATTTGAAATTTTCCATAACAAATTTTATATAGTAAAAAAAATTTTTTTTAAGATAAAAATTTGGATAAGGCATAGAGAAGAGAATGGGATAACCAGGTTGCAATAATACACTAATATTTAATACGCACATTTAAAAGTAGTTTATCTTAATGATTAGATTTACTGGCAAGAACAGAGGACTATCTTCCATTTTCCTTTTATATAATCTGCCTGATTTTTTTTTTCAAATGTACTGAACTTGAATATTTATTTCTATCCTTCAAGAAACTGGTTACTTTTTGTAATGTACTAAATTTAGGAATACATAAGTGCCAAGAGATGTCAAACAGATTTTATTTTTAAAAACCATCACAGAAAATTAAAGGGAACTGTCATTTGAGGGACTCTAGGACTTTAGGCGCAATGCTATCGAAAGTTCATGGTTCAAGGTATCCCCCTGCTCTCAATCATGGTCGTGATATATAGTATATAAAAGAAAAAAATACCTAGTTAAAAAAAAAAAGACACAACTTTTTCCAATAAGATAAACATTTCTGTGAGGCAGAAACAGAAATAAATACAATGAAGAGAATAGGGGCTGAAGCCATGGGTCATGAAGTAGGTAGAAGAAATTGAGAGTCCATACCTTTTGGGGAGCAGAGAATAAAGTGCTCTAGATGAGACAAAGATCAGAGACAGGTTCACTGCCTAAAACTGGGAGCGGGGCTGGAGATGGTCACTTACTCCCACCCCTTTACAAGGAAGCTTTAAAAAGCTGTTGCTGACTACTGCTTGGGAAGCTACATGCTTCTGGAAGCAAAAGGACAGCTCAGCCTGGCAACCAATATTCCACATATTTCCATGGAGGAAGCCATTATACTACTCTGTCTGTTATATATTTGACATTTTCCATAATAAATTTTGTATAAAAACCCCCAAACAAACAAAAACATGGAGGATGTGATAAATTATTGGCTCAAGTTCTTCTTCCCTCCAGTACTCATATCTTATACCATTGGAACTTTGAAGTTCTTTCCACAAGAAAGTATACTTTTCCACCCTTTGACTTGAGGCTCAACCATGGGTCTTGTGTTGGTCTGTGGGACGTTAGTAGGTAGATGTAGTAAAAGCACGGGCTTGAATTATGCTTGTCTAAATGGGCTTACCGTCTTGTATATGCTACCTCTATGAAATGTTTTCCCCAGGGTAGCTGCTACTCTTCTGCCTGGGCTCCCACATATATATGTATGGAGCGGAACTGCCCTGCCTGCTTGTAGACCTGTGATGTGAGCATAGTGGCTTCAGCCACTGGCACCTAAAGTTGCTCTAGCTGACCTTCCAACCCATGAGAGAATTAAAAGCTTATTGTTATTATATGTCATTGAGAATTTGTGGTTGTTTTTCTATATCAACTAGCAGCAATAGCTAGCTGATACAGAAAACCTAATACTGGAATGCTACTGTAACAAGAACCTAAAATATATGGTATTAGCTTAAGGAACAGGCAGTAGATGGCAATAAAATTACAATAGAATGTGGAAAATGGCAACCTGTGGTAATATAAAAGATAGTATCATGGTTTCTAAGCATATTTTGAAGGTATGACCCAGTTGCTTTTAGTTTTATTTTATAACGAGTTACAAGAAAGAGATGAACTCAGAAAATAAACTGCCAACTTGCAAGAAGAATTTCGAGGATTTAGAGAGCCCAGAACTTGCTTATTTGGAAACCAAAATTCTTTGTCTCAAGCCAGTAGCAGAGTCTCATATTCAGCCTGGGGGTGGGGGGGCATTAAATGAAGGGCATTGTTGTCACTTCTTTTATTAAGATGTCTGAAATGTCTGAAAGAATGAAGGTGATGCCTGGTATGTCCTTTCAGCTGGACAAAGGGGTTTCTAGGAAGCTTAAGGGCAGGGTCCTTCAGCAGCCTGATGGGTAGAAATTCTTTGTAATAAAGTTTAGAATGTGAGGTCTGTCCCAAAAGAACTATGGGAATGGTTTTGTCAGACAGAGTTCACTGAAAACAAATACACAGAATATCCATATTTTTGAGAGTGCATTGGTGAAAAAGCCACCAGTTGCAACTAAAAAGGAATAAAGCCCAGATATTAAACGACCTCTGGACTAACAACTTTTCATGGGCAGAAAGTAGGTGAGAAAGTTTCTTAGCACCAGAAGGGGCATATTTTCCAGTGCCCTCCTCAGAAGTGACCAAGGAGGATGACAGAAATCTTCTAGGACAGAACTTCTAGGAGGGTAAAACCAAGAGCAATGGAGAACAATGGCACTGCCAGGGAGCAGAATTACGGTTTAATGAAGGAAAATTCCTTACTCGCAGAGTAAAGGAGACCTGGAAACATTTCCCTCTCATATTTCAGAACAAGTGAATTCTGTGCCTTCTAATCTTTCCCTTTTTGACTAGAAGCGTTGACTTATAGATATCATATCCTTTTCCCATCATTTCATATTGAGAAGGGAGATTGCACAAGTGTGCCCATACACACGTACACACACATTTTAGTCCATAGGTTTCTAGATCAAGGGGAACCACATTCAACTCTGATGTATATCATTAGATGCTAGATTTTGATCCTAATGCCATAATTGAATGAGGCTGTTGTAGGTCTTGGGTGATTGTTTTGCTATGAGACAGATATTAATAATTGTCATCAAGAGGGTAGACTGTGGGTGATTCTTGGACTCAATCCATCACCCTTCTTTGTGTCCACCTTTTTGCTTTGCAACTTTGAAGTTCTCCTACCAAAAGCAGAGAATATTTACCTGCTCCTTGATTTGACCCTAGCCTCTGGGACTTGCATTGGTCAACGAGATGTTTATAGATGTTATATAAGCAGGCGCTTGAAATGCACAATGATTCTTGTCCAATTGTGCTCTTGCCTTTATCATGAGATGAGCTTCCCTTGGAAAGCTGCTTCTCCCTCTGCCCGGGTTCAACAATGAACACACCTGGAACAGCCCCAGCTGACTGTAGACCTATAGTCTAAATCAGAGCTATCCCCTGATTTGTGAGCAAAATAAATGATTATTGCTTTGTACCACTGAGATTTTGAGGTTGTATTGGCAATAACTAATGATCACAGGAGAGAAATCTCAAACTGTCAGTGAAAAGCCTGGTTTTAGGCTCAAGACCCTGGAAGCTCATTGGCCAAGTGGAAAATCAAGAGATAGGGAGATGTGGATGACAAAACAATCTTTCTTATTCAAAATGAACAGGAAAATCAAAGTTTCAAAACATATGAAGAAATCTACCACTAAAAAACACTGCCTCAAAACCAATAATTAGAACAATGATTTGCTCCAGATTAAATTGAAATATTAGGACAATCTAAATAGAAAAAAAAATCATTTCATATCCTCAATGAGATAAAGCAATCCATGTATTTTTTTTAAAGAATAAGACATTATGAAACTAAATCAGGCATGATTCAAGAATAGTCAGAAAGAGTAAAAAAAGATACCTATTGAAATAAAAAACTTATTGAGCATTCTAGACTGCACACAGTCTAAGAATTACTGTACTAGAAGATATTACTGAAGATTTAATCCGGAATGCAACAGAGATTTTTAACAATAAGAATGACAAAATAAGCTACATGGGAGAGATTGAAAGATTCAAGCTTTCTAATGGAACATACAAAAGACAGAAATAGAACAAAATTACAAAGCAGCAATATTTGAAGAGATAGTGGCAGAAAACTGAAGAATAACCCTTTAGATTAAAAGTACACTACGTAACAAGTAAGATAAATATAAATTTACCTCTAGACACCTCATGGTAAACTGCAAGATATAAAAGGTAATGTAAATCAAACCATCATGATGTACATCTTATACTTATACAGTGACATATGTCAATTATTTTTCAATAAAGCTAGAAAAAATATAGAGAAAAATCTTAAAAGTGGTAACAAAAAAAGGAAAAAAGTAATAAACTATAAAGGATTTGTAATAAGGAATTAGACTAACACCAGATTTCTAGCTGGGAAATCTAAATGATAAGACACAAATATAACAGTTTTGAATTGCTGAGGGGAAAATAACTCTGAATGTAGAATATACTCAGTAGCCAAAAGCTATCATCCAAAGAGCAGAAACAAAATAAAAACATTTGCAGACAAAAACAAAGCAAAACCCCTAAACACAACCACTAAAAGTTGCAAGAAAAGTGAATGTAAGGGAAAGAAGTTAGATAGAAGAACAATGGTGTCCTTATGGTATACGAATTATATCTCAATAAGGTTGTTATTTAAAAAAAGAAACAATGGAAGCTTAATATATGTTGGCATATTTGAATAGATTTTAAAAAGTTTTATGATAAAAAAGGTGATACTAAGTTTTTTAGACAATAGAACATAGAAATCTGTTAATGAGTAAATGAAGAAATGTTCTTTTCCCATTTGAAAGAAGTATTGAATAACTTTAGATTTTGCTAAACAATTTATAGATGTATATGTATATGATTTAAGGGTGGCAACAAAGGAAACGTTATATACAACTTCCAAATAAGGAAAACATAAAGAGTATGGGGCAAATATAGAAAAATCTTATCAATCTAGCAGAAGACTGGAACTAAAGAAGCAAGTGTAAATAGTGGTAAACAGCAGACAAAAAGGTAAAAACATAATTTCAAATATCATTGTCACAATAAATGTAAATGATATAAACTGACATGTTGAATGACAAACAGAATCAGATTCCATAAAAAAATCTAGCTATATGTTTCTTATAAGAGACACATCCGAAGTAAAATGACAAGGATTGAACTAAGAGTATATAGATACACCAGGCAGAGCTCTGCTTCTGGAAATGGCAGAAAAGCTTTTATTAGACTAAGTCTCCTATAAAAATTATAAACTCTGGGCACCATATTTAAAAAGTGACCACTTGAAGGCACTAGACAATGGCTAAAAGCAGGCAGAAACTGAGGAGAGTAAATATTTTTAAAGGAAGAAATCACACTGGGAGCAATGTGTTTGTGCTTTTGTGCTAAAAGCTTTGCCTGAGGGCACACTTGGGTCCTCTTGAGTGCAGGGATGTGAGAATTCAAGCAGAAGAGTGCAGTCTTACTGGCTTGAGAAGTCCACGAGCAGAGTTTAGGGATGCCCAAGCAACTCCAAAGTGAGGGAGGATACCCAATAAAGGAAGGACCACAAAATAGTCTCAAAATCTATGATCAACCTTATTCCAATTTTTGGCTGACCCTTTTGGCTGTGCTTCTACAAAGGAGCCTCTAGGGGGCTCGTGGAAAAGAGCTGGAAGGCTGAATACTGTGACAGAAATTTCAGTACCTGATAACTACAAAAGACAGAGTTAGAAATCTGGGGGCAGAGAAATTAAGTGACTGTCACAATCAAAAATAAACATTCATTGGAGTATAATAGAATCCAGGGTCTCTTGATGATCTATTCACAAACATGTGGATGTTTACAGCAGCTTTATTTTCAAAACTGAAAACAACGCAAATGTCCATCAACAGGAGATCAAATACCTTTGAGGACTATTCTGGCAATGGCATACTACTCAGCCTTGAAAAGGAATGAATCACTGATACACACAAAGACATGGATGAATCTCACAGACATTATACTGAGTGAAGCAGATAAACACAAATGGAGATATACTGTATGATTCCATGTATATGTTGTTCTACATAAGGTGTAACTATTTTGAAAACAATTACAATAGAAAAAGAATCATTTCTTGTGAGATTGATGGGAAAAGGGCATGAGGAAACTTGCTGCCCCAGTAGAAATGAATGATCTGTATCTTTTCCACTAAACCTTACAGGAGTGACACTGAGGTGCACAGATAGATTAGCTAGGCACACAATAAAATTATGTCAGAACTGCAGAACCTCAAGCTTAGGGGAACTTCATCTTTTATAAAGGGCAATAGGCCTGTCTGCCCTTTGTCATGGAAGAAGACATTATCTTTATTATACTGGACAGTAAACAAACCTACGTTTTGCTCCAGATGGAGACACTATCTGTCCTCCAAGGCAGTTCACTATATAAACATTCCTGAAAAGACAGTGCCTCTGCTTGCAAGACATGCAGACTTGCAATGGACCTATAGAAACTTAAGAGTGCATGTATTTGTCAAAATTTATCAAATCTTATACTATGATTTGTGTCTACACTGTAATTTGTACCTCAAAAACAAAAAGATCCTATAAAACAAAAAGAGAATTAAGTGTGGAAAAATTAAGGGGAACAGAAAAACCGGAATTCTATGCTATACCATTTCTTCATACATCATAATCAGATTAAGCTACATAAGGGCAAGGAAGCTTTTTCTTCTTTACCATTGTGTCCTTGGCACTCACTACACATGTGCTCAATCCATTTATTAAATAAACTTGTACAACCAAGATAAAAAAAAAAGGAACCAACACTTTGACCCCACAGCCACCGAGTCGCCACCTCTTTATCCTGCCATCTGCAATTCTTTTCTCCCTTGCTATCTTCACTTCTCATCTCAGTTGTACTTTTCATTTCCTTTCCACTCTACTCTCTCAAGGGGCAATGCAATGGAATAAAATTGTTTCCATTACATGCTCTAGTTATACAATAAATATTTTATACTTCATTCTTACACAAACAGTGGTTGAATCAGTGTGTAGTTAAGTGAGGCCACAGAGTTATACATCCTGAGTGTGAATCCTGCTCCATTATTTATTTGCTATGTGACTGGCAGAAGCCATTTAACCTCTCCGGCCTCACAGTATTAACTTCATAGAACTGTTATGACAGTTAAGTGGGAAAATGTTTAGTGTGCTTAGAACAGTAGTGACACGATAAGAGTTCAATGTTACCTGTTATTTTTAAATATCACTAAGGTGTGTGTACTTCGACTTAAGTCATTAATAGGATTAAAAACCCCCACAAAATTGAAATTAAAATTAGCAGAAACTTTTAAAATGAGCCTATGTAGGGTCTCAGTTTGAAAAGATGACATCTGAACAATTATTGGGCTGTTTATAGAGAATATGGACTTGTTTGCAGAATCTCTATAGTAAGAGACTTATGTAGGAATCCTTTGATGTAATCCACATAGCTAAAAATTTTGTGCCTGTAATATATAAAGTGGATACCCAGTTTTGAAGTTACAAAAATAAACTTTGCTCACAAAAGGCTTATGACCTTGTAAAAATATAGTATACTTTCTAAATAAAAAAAATTATACAAATGTTGGCTTTTCATTTGTTCTAGCTTTAAAATTATGTCACCAAATACAATTTTGCATCCTGCTTATTTTTTAGTGTAGTGGTGGGGTATGGTTTTTGATTAAGACTGTTTCCCAGCTTTATTTGCTGGCTATATGATCTTGGGCAAATTTTTCAATCTCTCTGAATGTAATTTAGCTTCCCTTCTATAAAACAGGAATAGTAGTACTTCATAGGTTTTGAGATGTATGTCAAGCAATAAGCTCAGTGCTTGGCAAATAATAGGGGCTCAATAAATTTAGCTATTTTTCTAAGCAGCAGCATTAGGCATTTTTGTTACCTCACCAATATCCATTTCATGCCTTTCTCATTATATAGTAGTGATGTATGTTCATTTAAATCAGTCTAATCCCATACCCCAAGTTTGTGATTGTTTCAATCTGAAGGGTATACATTTGTATGATCACAAAAATGGACAAGTACTAGTTTGAACAAATCTCATTATGGTCCTATTAATATATACATATTAGTTTTTTCTTAATGTGACCTGCTCTTTCGTCAGAGGCTAATCCTTATTTGGCAATGGTAATTTATTCTTTGGACATATCATTTGTATTTTATCATATTTGATTTTTTTGCACCTCTATTCATAGGAAAACTAAGAATCTATAGCTTTGATATTTGCCTTTACTTGTTGGTGTTGGGGTAATATCAATTAGGCAAAATGAAAGTGTTATCTTCACCTTTTTCTGTCCACAGGAAAAAAAATTATGTACCACAGAAATAATTTGCTTCTCAAAAGTCTGGAAAAATGCATAAAGTGATTGCTGCTCATGAGAAGATACAATGCACTGATAACTACTTGAATTTTTTCTTTGGTTATTGACATACTCAGGATTTCTAATTCTTGTTAGGTTTCCTAAATGTATGAAACATTTCTGAAATGTTTAAAATTGACTAACGTTTATTTTTACAAGTCTCTTTTCATTACCTTCTCATTTTGATTTAAAAAAAAATGCATTTGCCAGACAGAAGGGTGCCTTTTTACATTTCTCTCATTTCTAATTAATCATATCTTTGTTCCTTTGTTTCTAGTGTTGCATGTTTCGTTCATTTCCCCTCTGTGCATAATGGCTATCAATTTGCCTTTCAGCACAGCTTAAAACTCATCATCCTCTATTTTTTTTTTTGCCACTTTGTTTTCATTCTATTGTGTTTTTGACAAACACAGCTGTTTAAAAGAGGGTTTTAAAATTATTTTCCAGGTGATTGCACTTTTATTATTTCCAGTTTTAATACCCTGGAGTCAAAGAACAGGACCTGTACAACTTCAGCCCTTTAAAGTGCACTTCAGAAGAAATATTAGGCTCCAAGCATTACGCTCTACATGCCGATGTAACATCTAGAATGTGGGCACCAAATGCGGACCCATTTCATTCTCCAGGAAATTTAAGAAGGTCCGAAGGATTTAGGCTTAGAGTAGAAGAGGTTAAGCGATTTCCTTGAAATTTGTCTTTAGGACAAAGAGGATGGGAAGAACAAGTTAGTTTTATAATCCTGCTGTAAATATTCCAAAGCAGCTAATGTGTAAGAGTTCTGGGTCCTCTACACTGCTTTTGTCATTCAATATTCCAACCTGATCGATTTGTAAACTATTCCATTTGAGAAGCTGTTATCAGGTTTTCCTATAGATATTACTTTTTTCATTTCTTAGGGTAATTTCTCCTCTATTTGTTATGGTAGTTCATAGAACATGTATTAAGGTCCCCACCACAATCTCTACCCGATATTTTAAAGACCTTTGTATTTCTACATTTTAATCCTATGTTATCATAAATATAAATTGTTAGAATTTGTGGCCTTCTCTATTGATTGTAATTTTATTAGATAATATTTATATACTTTTTGCCTTAAGTCATACTCAAGTAAGATACCTTTTGTGTTAGGTGTATGTGACAGAATTTGATTTACAGGTCTCTTGGAAGAAGCAAATCATTCTATTTTGTTTTTAGAATTTAAACAAGTTAAATACTTTTCATCTTAAGTACTTCTGTCAAAACATTTCATTTGTCTTTTTCAAGGATTTTGACGGGAGACATTCTTTTATTAATTTTATTAACTATTTTAACAGACTTCAAAATTTTTTAACTTAAACACTTAATTTTCAAAGTAAAAAAAGTTTTTCTTCACAAAAGGGTTATACCTTTCAAAAGAAAACTGCCATCCCTTCTTGGCAGTTTCACTGATTTCAATACTCACCACCTGGTCTTTCTTCTCTTAGTATTAATTTTGATTCATTTTGGTAGTATAATGATTACATTCAAGTAATTTTTTTCTATAAAAGGCAAATTAGTACACTGTGTATTATGGAATGCTTTTTGTTACGTTCACATTTGGATGAGTAGAGAAATCCTGAACTATGGAACTTTGTAGATGCTGTTCCATTCCAGCTGGCCCTTAATGGGGAGAAGAGGGTCTTCAGATTTGAGGCTTTTAAACAGATTTCTTCTGTTAAAACTATTAATAAATTTTGTTGTCTTCTTTGGGAACACTTATTATTTAAAGGATAAATCTTTGTAATGTCTTTTAAATCTGTACCTTTTCTCTTAAACTATATTCATTGGAGGGTACTTTTTATGTTTATCTTTTACTCTTGTGCTTTTGGTTTACTGTAACTTAAGCTGTGGAATCCTTTAAAGGAAAGTTTATTAAGAACAGCATATAACACTGACAAAGGCAGCTCTGATCTGGTTGATGAAAGCCCTTCTTTCTAAATGTCTCAGGATATGCTGTTCCCTCACACTCCAGAGTTGTCTGTCCCATTAGCCTCATGTTTTTCTTAACTCATTAGGAAACAAAAAACATTAACTGAATTACTATAAGATAAATATAAAAAGTACAGCTCAAAAAGTTATGTTATCACTTTGCAAGTCAAGAAAGATTACCAGCAAGCCATAAGCCCCTTTTGTGTTCCTCCCCAGTCTATTCTGCCTAAGGGTATATGTTGCTAGTTTTGTAATTCTTTAATAAATGGGAATCATACAGCATTTTCTTCTGTTGGTTTCTTTGGTCAGCATTGTTTATGAGATTCATCCAACTGTTGTTACACATAGCGAGAGTTAGCTCACTTCTTTTTTATAAATATATATATTTCTTTGTATCTCATATACATTCTGTTGATGGACACATGGTTGTTTCCATTTTGAGGCTTTTACGAACAATGCCAAGAACATTCTTATATGTACTTTTTTTCAGTACACATAGGTTATTATCTCTGTTGATGTATGTTTAGAAGTGGAATCACTGAGTTGAAGTAGATATGTTTTAATGTTAGTAGATATTTGTCAAACATTTCCAAAATGGTCGAGACAATTTACACCTCCACCAACAGTTTATGAGAGTTCCTGCTGCTCCACTCTCACCAACACTTGGTATTGTCAGTATTTTAAATTTGCTGTTCTTACCAGTGTAAGGGCATCTTTAGTTTGAATGTGTTTTCTTGATGACTAATATGGTTGAACATTGAATAGATTTTAAAGAGACTCTTAAACTTATATTAACTGTCAAAGTAAAATAAGAATATTTTAATAGATTTCTTGACAAAAAATAAGGAATTTACCCAATTCTCCCTTCCTCTGCGCCACAAGCCCCACCCAAAACCTGTGATCCCTTTTTGGCCTTCTTTGTGAAGTGCTGATTCAAATCTCTTGTCCATTTAGTTATTCATTTCTCAATGAGGATAGATTTAGCTAAGCCAACTGCAGAACTAGCAGACTCTGAAGATTGCTTTAAGCTCTTTAGCAGTCCACACAATTGCTGATGTAATATCTAGCAGATGGTCAGAAATGTTAGATTGATTTCATTCCTCCAGGAAACTCAAAGAGGTCCATCAGATCTAGGCTTAGGGCAGAAGAGTGTAAGGAATTTCCTTGCAATAAGACCAAAAGTTCTTGGGACAGAGACTGGTAAAAACACTTAAAAATCTTGCTGTAAGTATTCTAAATCTGCCAATGAGCAGAAGCTAAGAGATCTTTTGGGGTCACTTATTCAGCCTTTGTTATTTAACATTACTCTTCTGGTCAAAGGTGAGATCTCTGTTATAAGCCCCCTGCCTAGGTGAATGCCAATTGTAGTTCTCTTGGTTAAAGAAAAGCTCCAAGACAGTGCAGCTTCAGTGCCACCAGTTAAGAAATGCAGAATGATGCATCTTCTGATGGGACTGCTGTCTCAAATTATTGGAACTGCCTCCTAAGAGAAAGCTACAGTATCACTTTGCCTTACTGACAAATTGTTCCAATGCGGAATTTGAGTCAGCCATTTTTTGAAAACTGATGCTTAACTGCTTTATTTAGTAAAAATTCCTTCTAGCTTCCACTATTACCTGTTTCCACGAATGACACTAATATTTTTATTTCAATATTTTCATAGTTATTTTTCATAATACCTATGGGAAGGGTTGCAGGTATTTGTCTTTACACTGCCTTTATTACATCTTTTATTTTTTACATGGGAAAACAGGTCTAAAAAGGTGATGTTGGTATCATATAAAACTTGCTCTGGGAGAAACTGAAGACTAACACTATCAACAAGATATATAAGATATATTTCTTCTATATTACAAGTAACTGAAAGTTATCTTTTGGGATGATATAAAGGAGATATACTTCCATCTTCCTTTTGTGAAATACTTTAAGTTACTGCAGTGAAATAAGATTGGGTTGGGTGAAAGGCAAGTAGAAAAGAAATGATAGAAAATAATCCTGTTAGCAATTTCTGGTGAAAGAATTAAGCCAAGATGGTACCTTGGTAGGAGTTTGTGATAATAAAGCAAAGATGGGTGGCATCTCTACAAGTATACTTTTTTTTTGTCATCGTTGGTTCAATTCTGACACTGCCAAAGCAAGTCAGACAGTCCCAGTGCTCTCAGCAACCACCGTAGATTCTTCCTAAAGTCGGTCTTACCAGAAACCAATTGTGATCTCCTTTTCCACCTTCCCCCAAGTCACACTAGCACTTAACATTTCTTAAGTTTCTAAGGTAATAATGTGGAAGAAGAAGAAAGTCTTTGTGCCAATGGATCAATAATATAAGGATGTAAAAACTCTAGAACACAATTTAACAGACTTTGTTGATAAAAAAAATTATGTATTTTTATATATCAGATCTTCCAGTAAATTAGATGACTTTAATTACGTAACTTAAAAGTAGATGACTTTCTCTTTCAGCATTAAAAAAAAAAATAACAACAGATCAAACAAACCCCCTAAGAACTCTGTATTAAATAATACTGTGACCTATGTATTTATTACATGCTGGAATAATGTATGAGTAAGAAAATCAGTTGGTGGTAGTAACATCACGTACCTACTAAGTCAGAAATGGAAATAGAGGCAGAAAAATTCAGTGTAGATTCATAGGAATATTTATGAGTAAGCACTTTGGTTTTCTTACTTTGCTATTTTTCCCAATTTCTGTGGAAAATAATACTTGCCTTTTCATAGTCCCTGATTTTTATATCTCAGATACAAATAATTTTCCTAAAACTGTCTCCTGAAGCCTTCCATTTACCAATTCTGCAGCAGTGTGGTCAGAAAGGCAGTCTCTAGGGTGCAATAGTAGTTGCAGTGTTGGTCAGTTTGCAGGCTCATGAGCTCACATGGACCTTTATGTCTAGATATTGGCTGCAGTTCATACATGACAGTCACAGGATTTCCCTTTCCTGCAATAATCACTAAAATGGATTTTCACAGGACTGGTAACTTTCTCGAAGTATAGTGGGACCTGCATATTCTCCAGAGGACGAGTCTTTTCTATCTTAAAGTCAAAGCATGGCCATTGTAATGAATGAACTGCAACTTCATATTTTAACTAAATATTTCTGTCTGACCCCCTAACGATACCATACCTTCAGTTCCCAGGATCCATGTGTTCTTGAGTTACTGTTTCTAGAAAAGGAAATAATGCAATCCATTTATTAGAATTCAGATATTAAAATGGAACTTATTTAATAAGGATGACCTTTGTTTTCTCTTTACTGAAATCATATAAAAAATAATCGCTGATTTTTAATAGAGCTTACCCTCCACATATATGTAAGAAATAAATCTTGCATGCACTTATATCTCAGGGTATGAAGGCTATATAATTATTGTATTTGTTCTTGTCCTGATATTTAGTTTTATGCATTTATTAAGTTACTAAAAGTTAAACTGAACTTTAATCAACAGGTTTTTGGATGCACCAAAAAAGTATTCATTTTACAATAGGATTCACTTTAGGGTTGTAAGAATACTCGTACACATACATGTATTTCTCTACCCTGAGATTATTCTACTTTGGTTTACATCGCATCAATCCCCTCTGTGTCATTTAAAAAAGAATGACATATACCTAGGTACTCCTTTAGAACCAAAAACTTTGATAATATGTTCACATAATTCACTTCCATGTAAATAAAAAATGAAATTTGGAAGAAGCTGGCCTGACATTTGCTTATTGCGAGACTGCTGTGTTTTTAAATTTCTTATTGCAATTCATATTTACTGATACTAAGCTAATGGGAAAACAGATGCTTAATTCTAAAAATTCCCAAGGTAAAAAGACTTGGAAATGTCTCAATGTCTTACTTTTACAATAGTCTAACCCCAAGTCCAGAACCTCTTTAGACCAGTATACTGCAGTTGATGTCACTAACTACCTATCAGAATCACCTAAGGAGCTTCTTAAAAAACCTACCCCAAACCTACAGAAATCAGTGTACCTGCATTTTAAACAAACACCTGAGGTGATTCTTGTGGAGACCAAAGTTTAAGAACCACTGCTCATCAGTTTTTGAGTAGCAATGTTTATCACCATGTACTGATAAAATCTCTTATTTGTATTTTGTCAGTTCATTAACATTTAGCAGGTTCCCAATTAATAAAGAAAGCTACAATTTTAGAGTAATAATTTCCTTAGCATTTTGCATTAACTTTATATGTATGGTGGGCTAAAAAAAGGTTTAAAAAATACATTTGTAAATAAAGGCACACCATGCCATATGGATAAAAGGGTATATATTCTGCAAAAATCTTTCTTAAAATATATTTTTTGGAATACCAATGCCAGTTAGTAGTGTGGCTCTAAAAACACATTTCACACTGCATAAAGCAAACTATGAAAGTGCAAACTATGATTCTTTTGGAGATAACAGGGATGTGTTCAATAGCATATTAAGGGCTCTGAGAAGTTTCATGGTCAAAAAACCTATGGCACAATAATAAATGAACATTTTCTAAATATATTTGACTATGAAACTTCCTTTCCTAAAGAACACTTATTGACTTCTCTCAAGGTACTAGTATTTCAAAGCACATATTTTGGGACATGATGCTCTAGAAGCAGCAAGTTTGAAAGGTGTTTTCAGCATCTGTAAACTACCATAAAAGACCCAATTTAATGAATTTACAGGAGTTTGGTCCAGCTTTAAATGTCTTTTATTATTGGAACCACACATTTAAAGAAGT
Source organism: Cynopterus sphinx (assembly GCA_030015415.1). NCBI lineage: Eukaryota > Metazoa > Chordata > Mammalia > Chiroptera > Pteropodidae > Cynopterus > Cynopterus sphinx. Next base: position 165,722,226 of record CM057379.1, on the reverse strand, counting down.
TTATTAATCTGCATTGTTCAGCATTTATTATTTATTTTTTAATTGAAAAAATTATTTAAATTCCCCTCCTGCCCCCGCCTACCTCCCTCCTCCCATTGGAGCATTTTTTTTAATTGAAGAAATACATACTTAATAAAAACTCTAATTTGATATATACAGAGCAGAGCACCTAAATATCTGTATATTATGTCTACATATCCAAGTGCATTTGAGAAGAAAACATTTAGGTGATGACATAAGCACTATATTAAATGCTATTTCTTAAATTCTAGTATTTCCTCATTTTGAGAAAAGTGTGATAGTCTGGCTTCTAAAGATAAAATTCTAGGAATCCACTTCAAGGAAAGCAGGAGTGAGGCTAAATGATTGAGAAAATTGAGATCAAATGCACACCAAAACCAAAGTAATCATTGTTCACTGAAACGTGAAACTAACTGGGAGAGAAAACAAACACAAGTTGCACTGTAAAAGCAAGAAGTGTTTTGTAGGTAGATAGTTATTATATAAGTCTTTTAAGAATTTATATGAAGGACATAAGGAAATAAACCTAGATGAGGCACCTCACTGAAACCAAAACTGTTTGCTGGAACTGTCTACCTGATCTTAAATACAGAGTGAAGAAACTGGGATTAATCTTAATAGAAAATCTGGAGGGCAGAGGGTATGTGATAGCTACCATGTAAAAGATCCAACTTCTAAATATGGCCCAGTGAAAAACCTAAAGATTAAGAAGCAAAAATAATAGGGAATCAAATTTTATGTCAATTTTGAAGATTAACCAAAGATGCAATGGACTCATAGGAGGTAGGGAGCTCCCTGCTTTTATACTGTTAAAAGATTAACCACATGACAGGAATATTTTTGGAGAAATTCAGCATTACTTGAGTGGTATAGCTAGATAACCTACAGAGCATAATTTAATTCCAATCTGTGTAAATGAAACTATGTGTGTAGTAAATGAAACTATGTGTGTAGTAAATGAATTTGGTGTGAATAAATCTATCTGCTAGTAATTAGTCCTCAATTTTCCTCACTCTAGTTTTTCATTTGTAAAGAGAGTATTTGCTTTCCTTTTTAAATATGTCTTTTGGCTCACAGAAAGATACTCGGTTCAATTCTCATTCAGCAAGCCTTGCCTGGGAAGACTGGAAATTTTTTAAATCTAAATTTACTAAAATTATTGATTCAAAAAAAAGAATTTTAATTTTTCAAAGGAGAGATGTCCAAGTACGAAACACATTATGCTCAGTGAATTTAATCTTTCACTATTTTTAGTTTAATTTAGAGAGTTAGAGGCATAATGAGGTGATTAAGTGATATTTTAATAACCGCGTACCATTTATGTTTTTTTTTAAGATGCCAAGTTCTTGACTTAGATATATTTTTTCTGATATACAGTAATCTCCTCAAGAACTGATAAAAAATTTTTTTCTTGTATTTTCAAAATATAAGCAGAATAGGTTCCTTATTTTTAATTTCTTTAAGTGACCATTCTATCAGTCTGCTCTGAAAATTACATACATGTCATACTTTTGAAGTAGCCATTACATTTCTGTATTTATATAAGGAAAATGTCCACCCTCCAAAGCCACTGACATTTATTATCAATAATAACTTATTTTTTTAAATCATTGTTGCTCTATAATCTTAAAAATATAAAATTTTCAACAAATTTTGGTGTAATTATAAAAATATTTCTAATGATATGTCTTTTGGCTCTTGCCTTAGAGTAAGTGTTAAATAGCCAATCTGAAATGTGTAGACTAAGTTACCATATTTTATTGAATATAAGATGCAATGAACTGAAAGAAGCATCTTTATATTTCACTTCATGTGAAAGAAAAAACAGGTTGTCAATTACACTACAGCACACAATTGATAAGATATTTCCAATTTTAGAAATAAAAAAATGTGCATCTCAAAATCAATAAAATATATCATTTAGTCAAATTCTAAACACTATTAAATTTTTCATTTTCACCTTTCACATAAATAAGGCATGATTTAGTTAAGCAAAGAAAACTTTATTTCTGCTACACATAACAACATATTGCTCTGAGAAACAACTACTATATTAGTTTTAGCATTAACTTGTGAATTCAAAAATACAAGTCAACAATCCCTGCTCCCCAAACAAGACAATGTTGTGCACAGACTACCACGTGTATGAAAAAAAAAGCGGTCAACTGTCCACAAGGAGTGCGTCCAGTCACATTTTCAGTCAGTCAGCTGAGGATTATGTCATTATTTAGTCTTTGTTCTGTAGAAAGAACACAACACAAGTATGAAAATCATCACCTGAAAGAAAATAGCTGTTGTATATTGTATTCCCAAAATGTTAGGAATTGTTCCCTTATTCAATATAACCAATGTTATCTGCTTACTTAATCATAAATGACCCCCAGATAAGCCAATCCAAACTTACTAAAAAGGATGATGCAAGCAGGTACAGAATTTCTGGAGGGAAAATGCTGTAAATTAATACAAAATCAGAACGCTCTGAAATGCTAAAATTTCTAATTCCCTCATTTAGAAAGAGAAATGTATTTTGCACAATAGCCTCATCTCAAAACAGAACTCAACTACTTTCAAAGTTATATTCTTAGACCATTTTTTCTCTTATTTCCTGGGTGTGAATCCCTCAAACCTAAGCTTATTCCTCAGAGGCAAAAGGAACTAGGGTTCTTGAGTGGCGTTTATATCCTCTTGAATTTCAATTAACCCAACACCCCTTTATTTTTGTCCTGAATGTATAAGAGTTCAATAAAGAGAAAAAGGGTAGATATATACTTCACAACTAGTCATGCTGAAGAACATGCACTTCCTCTAAGGAAATTGGATGAATGCATATCACCATTACAGGGGAAAACGTGGTATTACACAGTTTCCTTCTCACAGTACCACTGGCCACGAGATAGTTTTGGATCATTAGAGTTTTAGTCTCTGAGCATTTGATGAGATGACATCTCAAAAATTTCACTTAAGTCACCGATGCAAAAGTTTTAGCTCACACTGGATAAGCATTTTTAAGAATTTCATAAGGAATTTTGCTGACTTGTTTTCTCTCAATAATCCCTCTTGGCCTCAGAAAGGTGAAGAGATCTGCCAATCACTGTCAGTTAAGTGTCAGAGCTGGAATTTGAATCTTGACCTTCTGATTTTAAGTCTAATATTCTCTATATTAATCATTAGGAAAGGCTCAATCACAAGATTAATTTTCCTGATACTAAAGTTTTTAAGGACAAGTCTTTGAATAAAGAACTGTTATCTACATACTGAATACTCACAGGCAAAAATAAACATTTTTTCATGCCATCTTACTAGATAGCTTGTCTAAACAGAATTCAATTCTTAACATTTTATTCATAAACAAAAAAATGCTTTGTTATAAGAAAGACTTGCTAATTCTTTTTCATTGGCAATTTAATATTTCTACATTGTATTAATAGGAGTGGTTTTGTAATTAAAAAAAAAAAAACTTGAAGACATTTCTAAATTTAGATTATTCACAATGGGTCCAATGGACATCTCTTATTGCTAACTGTCTTCTAGGAGAAAATAATCACTTGATTTGCTCTATTAGGCTTGAGACTCTTCATCCTTATCATTCTCATTATGAAGTGAAAAGAAAATTGTGTGCAAGTCAGTAACTCAAATTGAATCTCAAGTGCTTGCCAACTGCTACCATTTGACCAGCAGCGGACTTGAGAAATTGATGTGTGTAGGTACAGAAAAACTCTTGGCTTCCCTTGAAACTCAGAAGCCATTTACAGAATATGAAAGTGAAAGAGTCGAACATTTCTAACTTAAAGAATATTTCCTCAAACATGGAGATATGAATTGAATGCGACAGAAAAAGGAATTTGATTTCTGAAAACTAAGAAAAAGGAATTCAAATAGCTGTATGTAGCATTATAATAGACAAAAGTTTTTGGTAAAATATCAGGGTTATTTTTTTAATACATCTATGCACACAACAATATTTTCTGAATATACAGTATTAATATACAAACTCACAAATATAAGCCCAGAAGAACACCAACATATAGGTTCAAAGGTCTATTATTTAATACTGCTTTTTGGGCATTTTATTTGTGAGAAGTCAAAATACTCTTTATAAAGACTGTCATAAAGTACCTCAAAATTCTTAACTCAAGGTATTCTTCAAGTTAAAAATCTTTAGAAGTATTTCACCTTTAAAGTTTATGAAAGCATATAGTAAAAATCCAATTCTTAATATCTAAAATATTAACAAACCAAAAAGTAATTAATTTCCCAAACTGACACCTGACTTTATAGAAAAAACATTCTTTCAGTAAACATTAAAACCATTTTATTAAGTTTTAAAAGTTCAAGCTTAAAAAATATATTGTAAATTTAACTCAAGCTGTGGTTTTATCAGTGACTTTGTAAGCCACAGCGCTTTAAACTAACATCTTCTAATCACTAAAAAGAAACTCCATAATTAAAGTATTTATACATATTCTTCTGACTATACTGTTTAGTCATTGTGTTTTTAAATTCTGATTAAAAAGGGCTTACCTCTAAAATCAGTAAGTTCTTTGTCGTTTGTTAGATTCTTCTCTTGGGGAATCTGCCAACATAACTTTAAGTCTGACTCCATTCAGGATCTTTCCATGTAAAGTAGTAATCGCATCATTAGCACTTATTCTATCTGCATACTTGGCGTATCCCACATTTTTTCCTGACACAAGGTAAACTTCAATCAGGTTACCAAAACGACTGAAAGAAAAAAAAATTAACTGATGTTGATAAATACAGCTGCTTGGCTCTAAAAGATGGGGTCCATTCTGGACTCCTTTTTCTCTCCGTATCTAATCCCCAATTCATGTCGCTCTTACTTCTTAAACGTTTCCTCTATTAGTTAGTTCCTCCTTATTTTCACTCAGATCTCGCTCCTCATGAAGACCATCATTATATTTTCCTTAGATTATTTCAATACCTTCTTCACTAGTTTCCCGGTCTCCTGGGCTTGCCCTCTCCAATCCATTCCCTATCCTGCCTTCTGAGAGATCTTTCTAAAACACAAACACGATCTTTTCCTCTCTAAAAATCCCTTCTCTGGCTCCTCATTGCCTCCAGGGTCAGACAAACTCCCCGACATACCTTGTGAGCCTTTTTTGACAGGGTTCTTGACCTTTCCAACTTTATCTTCCCTCACAGGCTCAAATTCCATATTCTAACAACCTCCTTTCACATTCTTTCTAGCAGGAGTAACCGCCTCACTCCCAGCTTTCTTCCTTGGCTAAATTATGTTTATCCTTCAGGTCTTCATAATACCTTGCTTCTTTCAAGGAGTCTTCTCACCATTTTCTAAAGTAGCTGCCCCTCCTATGTATTTCAGGGTCTGTTCATTCCTTTCATTGCACCAATCTCACCAGGTTATAATTTCCTATACACTTATCTGTCTTGTAAATGAGGTCAGCTCTGAGAAGACAAAGACTATCCTGTCTCATTTATACAATATAATGTTTTATTTATATAATGTCTCTTACATTTAGCACAGTGCCAGCCTGGCCCAAGAGACAGGTTAAAGAAATAAACTAAATAAGACAGTTTAGTCAAAATACTTGAACCACATCCCTGACACTTTGTGCAGCTCTTTAATAAGTTTCCTATCTATCTCTTTAATTCACTAACTTTGCTGTAAGACAAATGGGGAAAAGACCAAAAAGAAAGTTATATTAAAAAAACAAAGTTCTTTTAAAAACACAGAAATAAATAAGAGCCTTCTCCGTTTTTGCACTTATTATATACTCTTCCCTACAATCAAGCAATTGTTTACTCAATGTAGTGATTGTAAACTCCTTAAGGATCCAACAGAGTGCTGACAAAATAAAAGATGCTTAGTAAACATTGTTCAATTAAATTACAACTACAAAAGAAAAACTACGTGAAAAGAATTCTAGAGCAGTGGTCCCCAACCTTTTTGGCACCAGGGGCCAGTAATCCTAGGACAATCTAATGCCTGATGATCTGAGGTGGAACTGAGGCGGTGATGCTAGCACTGGGGAGTGGCTGCAAATAGAGGTAAAGCTTCACTCTCTGGCCCACCGCTCACCTGCTTGCTGTGCAGTCCGGTTCCTAATAGGCCACAGATCTGTGGCCTGGGGGTTGGGGACCCCTGTTCTAGAGGACAGGTGTGTGCAAATGTATTGTCTATCAAGAAACAAATGATTTGTCCATTCTATGCATATAACTTCAAAACAATCCAATGCATTTTATGCCTTCAAAACAACAGGAAATTAATTCTATGTGGAGACTTAGAAGTGTGAATAATAAAGAGAATGATCACATATTTAAAAGGTGATATCAATAAGGAGTTTTTTAAACCACAGAACAAATCATCTATATCTGATAGGTACTTGATATAGGAAGTTTTCAAGGTTGTGAAAATGCTTTAATTACTGGTTTAAATAAATTACACTATAAAATGTAACTTTTTGGAATTAAAATCTTACCAGAATATATCCTCTAATACATCTAAAGGTAAAGGATGAGGATTAAACACGATAAAAAGTCTTTCTTTCACAGGAGTTTCAGGAGGGGCTTTTTTTTTGCATGATGGAAGTACAACATCTGTCTGAATTTGAGGCAACTGTGATCCAGAACTTCCTCCAAATTGCTGTTGAAGAGTTAGGTACAAAATGAGAAAAAGAAAGACTACACTTTAGGGATCTTAAGCCAACAGCTAAAGAGATGTGTATCATGGCACTTGTGTGGTCTTCTACTATAGCTCTAAAAAAATTCTGCACATAGGTAATAAACAGTCACATTTATTTTATACCATATGCACATATTGTGAAAGTTAAATTCTTATCTACTTACCAAAAATTGCTGCTGACTTGGGTTATTCCATACCATTGATGCAAGCTGTGCAGCTACCATCTGCGTTGCCATTTTTCTAAGGAGACTGGAGATAATAACTGATAATTTATAGAAAACTAGAAATATTTAATCCCTTAACAGTAACTCATTTTGTTTGGCCTGCTCACTGGAGGTCAACTGTTTTCTATTTCTATTCTTCAAGTCACAATCACATATACCCACAGCTTGGCTTTAGACACTCCTGGAATGGTACTTACTCTGATGCATTACTCCCATCATCAATGAAGGAAACACCTATCCGATTCCCAGGAGGATACTGAAATCCATGTAACTTGTATTTTGCATAAATAGCTGATGCTACATTAAAATACTGAACCACTCCATGACCTAAAACAAAATAGAAAAGATACAGAAATAAAAAGCAGACTGAGTGCCTAAAGCCTGTGTCACCACAAAAATGAAACGACATAGAAATACCTTAATATCTATCATACATCAGTAAATTCAGAATCGAATGTCAAAAAACAAAATTCTTTTATACGTGTGTGTAATATCTGTGTTCCTACAAAGCAAAGTATGAGCCAGGTTTTGGTAAAAATATGAACATGATATTTTAAGGAAAATGGAATCATTAACATAACTTCTGTCCAATGAATTATAGGATATTGACATTTTTATATATGACACAGATATACCTAAAAATCAACCAGTTTTTCTAAATTTTATTACTTAAAATCTTTGAAATTCTAAAATTTTCCCTATCATACTGAATAGGAAATGAAATGAGAAGTGATATCTGAAAAAAATACATACTAGTCTTGGCTAGATACAGTGATGAGCGGAAAAATAACACGTATGAAAAATAAACATAAGAAACATTGGATCAGAAGTCATGCATTTCATATTACTTTGGAGAGCTTTAGCTGAGGTCATAGAGATTTCAATTCAGGAGAGTGATGCCAAAGGAGGGGGCTAATTTTATACTGGAATCCTTACAGGGAGAGTCCAGGAGCTTGTAACATAACCAAAAGGTTTTCATGATATATTTATAATACAGTCCACTTTGGGGTAAATATTGTTTTGATGTTCCTTCCCAAACCAGACCATTCTAATATTTTAACAAAATTAAAATAAAACTCAGAAAGCAAATGAACATACAAAACTATTTCAGATTGGGTTCTAACTATATAATATCTCTGTAAACAAAAAGATATTCCAACGATACACACATTTATCAGATATATCCAACCACTGAAACGATATAGAAGGTAAAGGAACAAATACATTTCAACATACCAGGCAAAGGGAAAGAAAACGCAAAATAGAATTATATATGAATATAACAACAAATGTGCCAGAAAACACAAAATGTGTGCCTTAGATTCAGAACAAAAAATGATAGTGTAAGATTGGGTCAAGGCTGGAGATGGTAGGTACAAAATGAGTTCAGATGAGCAATCCTGCTAAAAGACTAGTGCTGGTAGGGTTGTATTGAGTATGTTGGGATGTCTATAGTACCGGAAGAGATGCCCAGTGTGGTTGTTCTATACCACCCCTCACCTCCAATTCTTTAAATCAAACCAACAAACTCCAAAGATTTACTGAGTGCCTATTATAGGCCAGGGCTTACATTAGGTATTTTTACATATATTTTTCCTAATTCTTATCTTGCCCTGACATAATAGGGATCAATAATCCTATTTTATAGATGAGGAAAGAGAAGCTTGGAGAGGATAAGCCATTTGCCAAAGTCTCAGAGCTATGAGCAACTGCCGGGATTTGCACCGAGTCTGATGCAAAAGAGAATACCAACCTTTTTCCATTATGCTATACTGCCTCCATTAAAAAAAAAGCCTTTAAAAATAAAAGCTCTTTAAAAGATACAAAGATTAAGTTAATGCTAGATAATAGGCTTAATCGATTAATTAGTTAAAAGTTCAAATGCTGACATTAGAGACTCACTTCTATTAATAGAGAGAAGTAGAGAGAGAAGTAAGGCAATTGGATACTTGAAATGAAGGAGTTTCATTTCGAGGTATAAAGTTTAAGGAAAAGAGACTCAGGGATGAGGAGAAAACTTTAAAGGTTTTATAACTGCCTAGCATTAATCAAGGGTACAGAGAGAGACACTGCCTTTGCATTGTTTCTATAAACAGTCTTTGTCTCCTTCTTAGCTTTGTTAGCGAGTGGGAGACAGTTCTGGCTGAGACACTCATGCTCTGGAAAGGTGGCTGCCAGAGAATGCTGATGCTAACCCACCCGTTTCTTATCCTTTTGGGGAGGGGGGTCTTTAAACCTCACTTGGGTTGAAGAAACATTTTCAGAGTTTTCGGTCACTTGGGGTGTCTTTGCCTCTCTTATTTCCTGAATAAACACCTCAACTTAAAAAAAAAAGGGTACAGAGAAAGACCCTCTCCTGAGGTGTTTTTGCTATGCAACTGGAAACAGAAAATACTCTATTTTGTGGGAGTTAAAGTATTTTTTAAAATTAAATGATTCAGTAAAAAGAATATATATTCCCAGGGGTTTAATTATTAAGGTTATCACTGTATTTAAAAGTTTAAAGTGGAAAAAAACACAACCCTATAAAACTGTCACACAATCAGTATCTAACAGAGTATCACTAGAGAAGAGCCATTTTAACAAAACACAGTATATTTAAAAATGACATAGACATTATTTTACCATAATTTGAATAAGGATCTCGTTGAACTTCACAATATTCCAGTCCTGGGACTATATCAAAAATGCTGAAGAGCTGCTCTTCGGTGAAAGGAACTCTTGATACAACTGACAGGCGTTTGGAGATAGCTTCCTGGCCTCTGTTGTCATTCTTATCAAAACTTGAAAATTCAGGTTGTTGCTCTCCAACAATATAGAAAAAAGTAAATCTTTACATTTCTATACATTTGAGAATTTATTTACCATTTTAGGTACTAGAAAATAAAATGAACTTTCATTAAGCCTTCTGCACTGAACAAAGGCACTGTTTTGTAGAATGTTCTTGGTCATCAGCACTATCAGATGACAAGAAAACACACAAGAAAAAACTCTCCCTATTCCCCAGCCTTCAATACAGGTTTGTAAGCAGAAATGTGTAATTTCACAGGAATATTTTTAGTAGGCAAAACTGCAAAATAGGGCAAGTGTTTCACCTAAAACAAAGTTTATGCCAAATATCATTCATGGGCCTTACTTTCACCACTCATTTCCCTTTTTCTAGCTTCGACTTTTGTCATTCCTCTCCTTTCTCTAACACTAATTTTAAAGCAACAGTAGCTTAGTGATAAAATTTTAGGATTCAATACTGAAGGGATATCTGTATACATCTTTCACACTTTTTGGTCAGCTGCACAGAGGTAGAAACTCACCCAGAAAGAGGCAGTGACATATTTAATATTTAGCCATGTATAACTAACCACATTAAACTGTAACTGAAATGAATTGAAATAAGTGCTAAATATTAAGAACACATTTCTTCACTGACATTTACAGACTGGTAATAAAAGAATATTTTAAAAACTCAAATCAGATTGTATATACTACTTATACTATTAATGTAAAGGTAGCCCACTTACCAAATGGAAACATATTTACTCTAGGTTCATGCCCCAAAGTCTCCTGCCTCATATTATTATAATAATCTTGCTCCGAGGATTCAGATGCTTTATTTTTGGGTTCAGCCAAGATTGCCCTAAAACCTAAAAAGAGAATTCATGAATTTCAATCTTCATAGCAAATTTAACATACTTGCAAATATATCTGATAGCTAATGCTTGACTTCGCTTTGTAAACACTGGCTACCCAATATAGCAATAAATCTTTTAAATGACAAGGCTGCTTTATATTCCATTGGTATCCCTCTTCTTGACATTTTGATAAGTGTTATCAAAGGTATTAATTAATGCTGGCTGGCTAGGAAATTTGGAGGCTCTGAGAGAAAATTTTGGTGTGTACCTTAGGGTTATCTAAGAATTCTACTGATTGATAACAATAATTCTTTCCAGTATGTATAGATTTTTACAATATCCTGAAACCCACTAATTATTCCATATCTCATTTCTAAAAGCCAATATAATTAAAAGTATGACAACAAAGGAAATTCTCCTTGGTTTCTTTAAAATTCTTATTCTCCATTATGTGTAGCAACAATAGCAGGTCTAATGTCACTCTAGCTTGAAATTAACCTAATATATATACCTATGTTAGAAAACCTTATAAATCCTATCCCTAACCTATATGCTTATTAGTATACTTAATTTTATTTAGAGTTTAGGTCAAATATGAATATTAAAGAAAATGTATTGAGTTTTTTAATATAAAGAATATATTTTTTAGAAACTTGAAAGGGAAGGTCAATTTTTTAAGACTTAATATTCTAAAATATGTACTTAAAAAAACCACTAAAACCTATAGAAAATAACAAAAATATGGCAACAACAGTTTCACTAAGTTAATATTTTTCTTCAAGACAGTGCCTCAAAGTCCCAAAACAATTTTCATCTGAGGACTATATATAAACACTCATTGCTAACCTTAAATTAGCAGGTATGGTTATTAGCAAAACCAGTACCAGATTCCATTATTTATAATAATTAGAATTTTAAAAAGTTTTTAACAATGTTAAATGAATTCATCCTTACTTCGATCACAGTTTTCTATTGCTTGGGCAGCTTGTGATGGTTTTAAGTAACGAACATAGCCCAAACCTTTACTTTCTCCAGTGACTTTATTCTTAATAATGCTGCAATACTCGATATCTCCATACACCTAAGAGAGTTAAAAGAAATGATCTTAGATGAGTCAAAATCAATAACTGAACAGATTATTTCAGAACTTAAAATTTATTTTACTTCTTGTTTGCAATAAATCAGAATTAGAATTTACATTTTTAATGGAATAAAAATGTCACAAATTAATAAGGCACTAGAAAAATAACCATAACAATAACATAACCAAAAGAATTTTTATTTACTGAGCATTTGCTTTATATATTATTATTACAACAATCCTTCAAGAATATATATATTATATATTATATTGCTTACTTCACAAGGAAGCTGGGCATTAAAGAAATCTAATAACTTACGTAAGTTACAGAGTGAGAGTGAATGTGGCCTGAAGAGCTCCAAAGTCTTACTCAGTAGTGGTTAAGAGCAAAGGATCTGGAATTGAACTTTCTAGATTCAAATCTTAGCTCAGTCACTTATTAACTAGGTAGTTTAATTATTTTTCTGTGCCTGTCTCCTTATCTATAAAATGGGGAATAATAGCTACCTCATAGGGTTGTTTTAAAGGTTAAATAAACCAACACATCTAAAGTGCTTGTATAGGATCTGGGACATACTGAACACTTGGTAAGCATTAGCTGTAATTATTTGCCTTCTAGTGGAAGTATAAATGGTTGTATTTCTTTTGAAGGAGAGATTCCCAAAGAATAGCTCTAAAATACATTGGTTCACTCAGAAAGTTAATAATCTATGTAAGAAATATGGGGTAAATGTTTATTTTTCTAAATGTTGGAAAAGATATAAGATATAAATTCTTATTTATTATTTATTTTATAAAATTCTCATCTAACCAACTAGCAATTTAATTACAAGATTAAAATGTCATATTTGTTCACTCAGAAAAAGACAGCGTTTATAAATATATAAGGTAAAAACTTTTTTCTTACTATTGGAGGAAGTATAGGATATATATTTCTGGTATTTCTCATGTCTGAAATATTTTATTCAACTCTCAATTGGGGTAGGACAGAGGAAGTTTGAAAACTACTTTTTACTACTTGTTTTTTTTCTTGCTTGCTTGTTGCCCACCCAATCCAGAGTACTAGGAAGAGTAATAAAAAAGAATTTAAAAATTACAACTCGGAATGATTTTAAAATTGCTTTTTAATAATTTTTTTTTGTGAAAGTATATCACTACATATAAAAGTAAATGGCTAAAAAGAGATTTAAAATTATCTTCAAATTTCATTGACTATAATCTTGCTATAGTTCAGAGCTGTAGTTATTTTCTTTAAAAGTAACTCCTACAGAAATCTAATTCTAGGACAAAAACTCTATAAAGAATAAACTTCTGTGAATAACACACTATAGGCCTGTAAAAATTACTAGATAATACAATTCACACAGTCAGGTTTGCCTGACTCACCTTTACATGAGAGGGAATAGAGAAGCAGCAACACAGTGCTTTTAAATTTTGAAGACTGAGAGAAAGCTCTGGATTCAGACAGTCTAGGTTTAAATCTTGGCTCCATCATCTACTAGATGTTTGACCTTAATTAAGACTGAGCTTTGTCTTTCATTTTTCTGAATTTGTATTTTTATTATAAATTCTGGAGGGGGAAACACTATCATTACTATTTTTCAGTTTTTATATATTCTTTACTTTCAAAAGTACATTTATTCTAGGTTTAATATTAAAAATCAGATCGAAATAGATAACTTAAAAAGTCATTTAATTCCCCACCATCAATCTAATGATCTGTCTCAAAAAGTTCAGCTTTAGTAAATGTACAACTGATTTAAGATTATGAGTTATTACAGATGCTACCTGATTAGAAAACGTTAAGTACCTTAAATTTTTCCCGTAAGTCTTCTTCTGTGTAGGACTTTGGTATCATAACAAAGATTCTTGTAAGCTCTTCATCTTCAACATCTCGGTGACTTCCAGATGATCTGGACTGAGCAATGAAGACCTAAGAAACAAACAAAACCCACAAAATAATGTGAAAAAAACCAGTTAACGGTTTTCTTATTCCTTAAGTACACTTACTTCATTATTAGTATGAGATTCATGTTAGGTTAAATGCAATGTAAAAGGGTCTTGTAAATACTTTTTAAAACAACCTTTATTGCAATGACTTTTTTGAGACAATACCAATCTCTGCACTGTATTTTTTTTTTTCCAAATGTATTCTTACATTTCGATTTTCATTTATGAAAATGTAATAGTACATTGAAAAGGAATATGTACTCTATAGTTGTAGGCTCCAGGGGTCAATAAATATTGATTTATAGTTGATAGTGTTACTAAAGGTTCCATATCTTTACTAATTTTTACTGTCTACTTTTTCTATCAGATACTGAGTATAAAAATCTGTGAATTTATCTTTTTCCTTTAAATTCTATCAATAATGCTTCATGTATTTTGAACCTCTATTGACTACATAAACAATAGGTACTGTTACAAACTTTTTAATTGATATTTTCACTTATTACTGTTAATATGTCTGTTGAAGTCCATTTTGTCTGACACACTGTTTGTCTCCTTTTTTCAACCACTTTGTATCTGTATACTGAAAGTATCTCTTATAAATAGTATGTCTTTTTTTTCTTTAAAAATCCTGTGTGACAATCTCTGCCTTTTAGTTACTGGTTAGTCAATTTATTTAATGTAGTATTTAATATAACTGGGTTTAATTCTAGATGGCCATATTCTAATATTAATCTTTAAAAAAAGGTAACCATACCTGGATATTAGTAACTATCCAAATGATGTATGCACGTAAGCAAGAAAATGCATAGAATGACTTGAGGCTCTATTTTCTATTATTGGCAATTTAGTTTTAATTAAACATCATCTATAACATTATTTGAAATTTGCTTTATAGTATTGCTTTTATTTAATTTGTAAAATTGTTTTGGTTTTATATTATTCCAGAGGAATGTTAATATCTCCAAATTGGATTATGGATTTTTTTATAGAGCTATAAGCATAAGAATTTTAATGGCTAGTTTTATTTTTATAACTTGAGAAAATGTAATAAAAGTAATATAAATCACCACACTTGAGGGGTTTTTTCTTCTTCTTCTTTAAAGGGGGGCTGTATGTCATTTGAAAATGAGAAAACCTGGACCTAAGGAATTCTAGAGTAATAGGGAGCAACTAAAAGGATCCAGAACTTATAAACCTAAGAGATTTTAAGAATATTGAGGGTGGAGGAGGGAGTTGTTGTTTGCTTGGAAAATAGCTGTCAAAGAGAAGAAGACACAGTGTAGACATATCCCTAGGTAGAGTCTACTTCCAGTTTTAATAAATCTATACTATATGCACACAATATGTCAAGCACTGTGTGAAATATTAGTAATAGAGTATTAAGTAATGCAGAAATGTATTAAATGTAGAAAATTAGTCTACTGGATATATCACTAATGAATGGTCAATAAGAAAATATAAATAGGGAAGCTGTAAGTAAATGGAAGACACTAGGGGGAAAAAGGAGTCTGAGGTAAGATTTGAGTTTGGAAGTACATTCAGATAACATATTTCTAGATTTTAGAGGATTGGAGTATTGAAAATTTCTGATAAAGACAGTATCTAAGTGGACCACATGTATAATAATTAATCACCTAATGGACAATTTCTCCCAATTTGTCTCTTGGGCTCTAGAGACATTCTTGCAAAGTGAAAAACCAAGATTTTTCTCATCTATTTTCTAGGTTTACCCTTTCCTCCAGAAAATGTAGCTGGTCACAAGATGCCTTTAACTTGGCCAATCTTTTCTGGATGTAGGCCTGGTGCTATAATTTTCTAACTTGTCTTATAGATCCTTTGTAACTTTGCAAAAGTGCATGATAAAAATTAAAGCTGGAATAAATTTGACTGGGTATAATGAAAAAAACCATCACAACAAAAAACTACATTCTAGTGGAGGAAGATAGCTCAAACTGCAGCTGCTGAAGAAAGAACTCAGACTGTCTAGCTAGGTAGGCACTATAGTGAAACAACTCTCTGGCTAAAAATGAGTGGACAAAAATGGGAAAAACAGAATTTAAACTTTAATTATCTTTGGGGATAATTTAATTTCTGTGACTAAAAGGGAGGGTACATTTCAGTGTTGAAAATTTTACTTCTCTTATAGAAATTTAATCAAGAAAAGGAGGTCTATAGATTTTTTTTTTTGAAACCTAGGAGCATTTTTTTTTGGTTAAGTATTTTGTGGTTATGTTACACTCAAAAGTATAAAAATCTCTACTAAGATCATAATTCGAAGATGAAAATGATCAATCTAGTGCAAGAGTCAGTAAACTACAGTTTCCTGTTTTTCTACAGCTCATGATTTAAGAATTGTTTTTACATGTTTAAAGGGATGTTAAAAACAAACAAAGAAAGAATGTGACAGAAACCGGATATGGCTCACAAAGCCTAATATATTTACTATTTGGCCCTTTAAAAAACACGTCTGCAAACCCCTAACCTAGTATATGCTGTGGCTTTACAATTAACTTGTTGATAATCTGTTCTCATCCATTTCAAAGGATTGGGGAGGTGGGAGAGAAGACTGACTACTGTGTAATTGGTATAGGCCCAGGCTCCTTCTCTTTTGTAGATGGAGGTAAAGGGTAGACCTCCAGAGACTGACATATCTATGAAATGTGAGTCACTTATATAAGTTCATATATATAATATTCTTCAGTTTTCTGTAGTAAATAAAAAAAATTTAGAAAGACTTTTGTGGAAAGCACCAACAAAATTGCATAAACATCAGCTATTTCCATAGGGCAGGTGAAGAGTACAATTATGAAATTGACAGATTCTCAGGATTAGGCCCTGAATTGAGTTCACAGAAAGTACTGAATGACATCTTGGCTACTACTGACAAATAAGAATATACTGGATGTTAGGTCGGCGGGGGAAGGGCCAGCCAGATGCCTGCCTGGAGACTCCCCAGCTTGATACCGGGAATCCAGACCTGAACAGGGCCCACCCTAACTAAAGCTCTGTCACCACCCTAATCCGGAGGCTCAAATTAGCATTCGATTAACGATTAATGTTCCCCACCCTATACCTCTACCCCCACGTAACCCATAAAAGCCACGCCCTCCCATCCCAGGGCGCGACTTCTCTGGCCCCTCTCCTCTCTGGACCAGAGAACCTCGCCCGGGAGCCCTCTCCCAATAAATGCTTGCTCCTAAAACTTCTGTCGGCGTGTCACGCGTTTACCTTACACTGGAAGCTTACCTTGTGCCAGGCTCTGTGCTCAAATCATAGATTAAGTCACATAAACCTCAAAATTACCCTTCCTGTCATGGGTCAGTTATCTCAATTTTAGACAAATAGATACAGAAAATTAAAATAAATACCACCGGATGAACTAAGTACACAAAGAAACATTTAATACTACTCCACTACCATTGCAATGATTTGGCTTTTCTTAGGCTGTTTACTTTGGTCTCCTTTCAAATAAAAGTGGCAGTAACAAAACACACGCTACTAATACCTTCGCAAATGGGGCTTATTTAAAATGAGTTTAAAAATCACAAAAACGTGATGAATATGGAATAGCAGTTTTAATCACCTGCACTTAAATAGAACACACATGAACACTTATGTCAGGTAGTGGGAAAATGCCCAACACCAGAGGGCCACTGTTTAATGTGCTTTTATCATACTGTTACGCCCCATACTTACTTGGAGAAAGGCAGAGTTATCAGTTTTCATAATGGTAAATAAAGAGATCTGAGAGAGAGGCGCGTCCGAGAAGTCCTCAAAGTAGGCCAGGGCCAGAGTGGGGCCAGGAATCCAGAGTTCTGGATTAGTGCCGGCGGGAATGGAGAGAGTGGCCCAGCCACTGCAGCTCCGCAGCCCGAGTAGCAGCAGCTGCCTGGCCTGACCCCGGGGAGAACATTCCTTCCGCGCCCCCCAAACCTTGTACCCCGGAGCAGGCTCGCGGGAGGGTCGGGAGAACCCCTCTCCCCAAGGCCATTCCCTCCTCCCCTCCCCACCAGAATACCAGGTGCTGCCTAGTCCGCTCCCGGGAGCAGGTGCGTCCGGACCCTGACACAGCTGTGGCAGAAGAGACGCTCGAGAGACCCATCCCTACCCCACGGACACGGTCCCTGCGGGTACCGCGAACCCGGGCATCCGCACCTTGATGGGCTTGGTGTCGTTGGGGCCCAGGCACCGGCCGTGCATCTCCTCCATGGCCCTGCAGGCCTGCGAGCTGCGAGCGAACTTGACGAAGGCGATGCCCTTGGACTCCTTCGTGTGCTTGTCCCGCACCACCCAGATATCCTGGATCTCGCCGAAGGGGGCGAAGCGCTCCCGGAGCACCGACTCGGGCGTGTACTTGCTGATCACCAGGAAGATGCGGCTGTTGGGCGGCTCGTCCAGGCTGTCGACGCCCGGGCGGAAGCCTCCACCGCTCGCACAGCTGCCCGCTTCGTCCATGATGCTCCACCCTGGCGCGGGCGGCAGGCCCGGGACCCTGTCGGCCCTCCTCGCTTCCGCCGTGCCCGCCACCGCCGCGGTCGCACAACTAACTCCCCGTTGCGGGTCAGACGCTCTGCTTCCGGAGGACCGAGGAGTCCGGCGCTGGCGGCCGCGCTGGCTACCGGCTTCCGGGGCGCGGCCTGCAGCGCCCCCTGGCGACCTGGGGGAGCCTGCCCCAGTCCTTGCCTCGCATTCCGCGGAGCAGAGGCCCAAACACCAGGCGTGCCGTCCGAGTTCTCCGGCCGCTCTGGTACACGGGATTTTCCAGCCTGGCTCCAAACCTCATAATCCCGCAGAGACCAAGGATTTTTCTCCTACACTTGCCATCTTGGTCATAAGCTCAATAGAGGATCATAGGACAGAATTAAAACGAAAAAACCTTAGAGCTGAAAGGAACATTTGGACTCGTCCAATTCCAGCTTCATCTGTTGAGAAAAATGGGTGAGGAAATTGGGACCTGTGCAATAGCCAAATGGTAACAGAAGGAAAAGTAATAGAGCCCAAACTAGAACCACCCCCATCTGATGATCTACTCCGCTCTTACAAGTACCCCTGGGGGTGTGAGGGCAGAATGGGTGGATTATTAAGATGCAGAACTAGGGGACATTTTAAAGTGCAGGCAGAGTAGGAAATGCATACTGACTTCTTGTTAAAGGGTTTTGAGAAAAGGTCAGTAGAAAACTAGTGGAAATCCAGAAATAGGGCCTGGACTTAGCAGTGGCACTGGACTGATGCGAAAGAAATAAACCAAAAAATGGTCCAGGCGCAGAGTTTCTTGAATGTTCAAATCAAAGCTCAGACCTGAGTTGCTAGGAACTCAAACAAAGGAATACTATTTATTGTGTACCAACTATGTGCCAGGCTCCGTGCTAGGAGCTAGACATACAATAAAGAATAATAAGGACATGATCCCTGCTCTCAGAGAGCTTTTCTTCTGTTGTGGAAATCTTACTTGTAAATGTATAATGCAATGTCAGATTGTGTTAAACAGCTCTGCCACTGAATTGTGTGAACTTGGACAAGTTCCTTTAGATTTCCAACTCTGGTTTCTTTAACCTTAAAGTAAAAATGACATTACCTACTAAATGGGGTCATTGTAAATCATCCATTCACTACTATGTGTTGCGCACGGCATTTTACTGAAGTGATATAGTATTAAATAAAATGGTCACTCAGCTTCCCTCATGAAGTCAATAATATGAGTTTGTATGGTTAGGATTATATGAGATACTACATATGGAACTAATAGCTTAGAGATCAAAGATTTAATATGCATATAATGGCACAGTAGAGAATAATTTACTTTCTCTCTTTGACTATGGTGTCCACTTCCTAACTCTTGGTATTGTATAGTGTGAATGGTAACTAAGAGTCAGAGATTCTGGGTTCTCATCGTGGATTTAGCATAGGATTGCGACAGTTTCTCCATGCATTACATTCCACATTTGTAAATTGTAGGCTCTGTTTACCCTGGAGCTTAGCAAGAACAAGGAAGTATTTTATCTTTAACTTTCCACTTCTCTTTATTTTATCTAGACCAATGAAACTGAATGAAAACAATGTGATAATGAAACAATTTTATTGCTGCGAGAAGTGCAGATTATAGTAAAACTATTTGCACACCAGTGCCATCTAGTGGAAAATGAATAATTTTCTTAAACTGCATTGATGGGCAATTTCTACTCTGTAAAACAGGTTTGCTTGTTGGTATCCTGAAAAATTTGGGCTGATATTCAGAAGTTACTTTTTTATTTCTTAAAGAAAGGATTAAAGATTTCATAAAACAAAAACAGGAACAGAAATATTGGGCAATTCTAGTAAAGCAAAATTTCTTTATCATGTAATTATGTAAATACTACATATTCAAAAAAATAAGAAATTTACTTATAAATTACTAAAATACAGTAAATATATGTTTCTCCATATGACATAAATTTATTTAAAAATAACACTATTGAGATATAATTCAGATATTATACAATTAACCCATTTAAAATATTCAATTAAATGGTTTTCAATATGTTCATGGAGTTGTGCAACCATCACCACAATCAATTTTAGAACATTTTATCAGTCAGTAATGACAGAGTTGTCATGGTTTAAATGATACAAAATCATATTTGAAAATGAATCACATGTAATGAAAATGGCTGAAAATTCTGACGTTTGAAGGAGGATTAGTAATTGGTCTTATATTAGAGAAAAGAGATGCTGGGAATTGAATATTAAATTTTTTCAAAGCTTTAAAACATATAGCGAATAATGCATAAATATTAGAATAATGAACATGTTCATTTCACATGAAATTCAGATTTCCCTTGAAATATTTTCTTCCAAAATTCTTATAAATTTCTTTTTTAAAATAAGAAATGGTATTGTGACTTAATTTTGAAACACAAGGAGAAAATAGTAAATTTTTGTCATTGCTTTTCACATTTTCTTGAATTATGATGTAGCTGCAGTGTGGCTTACTGGTTTTTGATATTAGTCTTCATATACTATATTTAACTAAGTAAAAATGTTTTGCCGTATTTGTAAATTTTTAGTAGATTTTACTACTGACATTATTTGTGATCAAGTAGTAACATTCATATTGTTCTGTATGAATATGGTCTAGAGTTTCCATTTTCCCTGTAAGGCTGCTGGCTGTTCTCACCTGTCTGCCTTCAATAATACCCTTTTCTTACAGCTTTTCTCAGTCCTTTCCTCTGTATCTCCTTTTCCTGCTCCTTCAGGACTCATTCTCTGTTTCTATTCATACTCTATTCCACATTTTTTTTTTTTGGCAGTTAGCAGGCCGCTTGCGACCTTGCTGCCAGTTCCTGTATTACTGTATTTTTGTGTAGCTTACTTAGAAGGATTTAACTTTTAATGTATTTAAATCTTGCCCAAGATGATCATGACTCATAGAAAACTGAGGCTGCACTTCGGTGTTTGTACTTCCAAGTTGTGCCGCACAGTGCCTGTCCATGGTAAGCTCACGTTTCATTCTTTTACGGGTGTGATTTGATTCCCGCGATCAATCAATCGCCAATGGATTGAACAGTCGTAGAACACTGTTCCTGCTTCAAGCAAGCCGGACCTGGTCCGCGCCGTGAATATACATAGGTCCTTTAACTATTTGGTTAGCTACAAGTCGAACGGAAAAGCGCCTGGCCTTGGGACTGTCACACTCGGAGAACATTCACTTCTTCACTACAGGTCGGCTCTGCCAGCGACAGCGCAGCAGGTGAAAGGCTTTAAGTTCGCGTGAGGGTTGCGATCCCGCGAGATCTGGGAGCCAATCAGCAGCGCAGATGGAGCCCAGCCCGCCAGGGGCTGGCGCCCACCGGAAGCACGTGTCTGGCGGGGCCTGCTGCACAGCCCTCTGAGGTGCTGCTGCGGTATGCCAGCCTCCAGGTTGCGGTGCGGGCCCCGGCCCTTGGGAGGATCACTGCTAAGGGTTCCTTGGAGAAGAGGAGGAGGAGCCTCTGGCCCTGTGGTAGGTGTGGGACTGGCTGGGTGGGAGGCGGTGGGCCAACCAGGTATGAGATCTGAGCGTTGCTCATAGGCCAATGCGATTGGGGCCTAGGGGCACCTGGAAAGGATTTAGTCTGAACCATCCTGCGCCTTAGAGTCTTGCCCTACCCCCAGCCTCAGCCTGGTGGGACCCAGGTGTCCGGAAGCTCAACAGAAGAGTGTTTCTATGGAGCCTTTCTGATTTCTGGGTGCGAGTGACTCTGAGGAGAGCCTTCTGCTCGTGGTTGGCAGAAGTTAGCGTCGAAATGCAGGTGGTGGCATGGAAAACACCAGGTTGGCAGTTTGGAAAGCTGGATTCTTGTTGCAGCTCAGAGGTTCAAAAGCTACTGATTAGAAGTGGGAAAGGCCATAACACCTGTTGCGGATGGGGGACAGTTCATGGACGAAAACCGGTTTACCCAGCATCCCATCATTGCGATGCACCCCACTTGAGTACTTTTGCTTCTAAAACACAGAATCCCGGTTAACCTTTTTCAGTCTGTATAGTATCTACACTTAAAATATTCTAGTTAGCTTCCTTTCTCTCTTTCATCACCTCAGTATTGTGGGGTTTGTAAATTTTGAAGGCTTTATTGGTGCCTCAATTGTTCTTACCATATTCTTCTCTATGGGAAAAGTGAGAAATGACAATGGTATGTACCGATATTAAAAAGTATTTCCGTTACTCTTTTGAGTACTCTCAGTTAAGGATCTGCAGTGTGTCAGACATGATGTTTAGCACAGGTTGCCTAGATCACTCTTAAAAGGGAATTGCTAAAATTAAACTTCTAAGGTTATAGATTTAATATTGCTCTTTCATGTTTCACTATCTTTCCATTTCTTACCAACCTGTGATTTTAAACAAGCTACTTAACCCCTGTGTACCTTATTTCCCTCCCCTATAAAAATAGATAGATTAATAGTATATCACAGGGCTTTTGTGAGGATTAAATGCATTAATAATATATAAAGAGCTTAGACGATGCCTGGCACACAGTAAGTATAGAAAAATGTTTACTACCCTTATAATGTCTATTTAGCATTAGAATTATTTCATTCCTGGATGAGTGAACATTCTCATACCAGAGGTCACATCTTTGCCTATTTCAGTGAGATATTTCTTCTTCTTCATTATGAAATACTATTGGAGTGCCAAATGATTACAGGACAAAATGAATTCTCTTGGTATCCTTCCTAGTCTTCTTGCCCACTCCTTTGTTGCCATTGCTGAATGTATTGGTTTTAATGCACTTTAAAGAGGGATGTAGGTGCTTGCACAGTAGTGATTAAAGATGGCAGCGGTAAATGTTTTAATTGTGACAAACACTGGTCGTTTGAACAGTGATAGTGGAAATTTTCTCATAAGTGACCTACATGTGAAATCTATACGACTAGAGAGAGCTTTAGTTTTTTTCTTAAAAAAACACACACAAAAAAAACCTGTCTAGTTTCTTGAATTACCAGTAACATTTAATTGGTATAAACATCAATCCCATCTTTCTGTTTTATATAAAAATTAAAAATGATTTTTTAGTCAGTCCTGAGATGACATTTTGTTTTTACATGATATAAACTTTGTCATAGTGAATTTATTATGCTTAAAGACCCTAAATTTGTTTTTGTGATTAGTTTTCCTCTTTATGGCTCCTCTTTAAAAATTAAATGAATTCTGAACCTATGCAGAGAATTGATGGAATTCATATAGGTAGAAATTGAATGCAGTGTTTTGAGTGGAGTTTGAAATTTTAAAATAAACTTTTCTCTTGGATAGAGTGAGGTTTTTACTCTGCTTTTGTCAGACCTCAAACACTGATTAATAGTTTAGTTATTTTGAATACTGCCCAGAGAAAACTTCTGTTGTCCCTTGAGGTGGATTATTAACACTGTTTTGGGTTTCTGCATGGACTTAAAGAAATTAGGAAGATACTAATTTTGCAGGTTATTATCTACAAAGTACTAGTCTCTCTCTGAGTACTAGCTAACTTTAGTTTAAAAATACTATATTTTTCAATATTTTTAGAATAACACGGACATTTTCTATTCCTGGTAGTTGTAAATGTAAAAATGTGCTTAGAACTGTACTTAGAACATATTTCTGTGATTTCTATTATAGTAATTCTTGTGTTGAAATTCATCTCACTCCTACCTCCCAGGCACCCATTCTTTAAAGAACACAAAGAACAGGCAGACTAAACCCAGGTACTGCATTCATTAGCATATCAAACTATAATTTTTTCAAAAAGTTGAAATAATTTTAATTTTTACATCAGTTTAGTTGGAGGAGGTATTTATTTAGTTATGTAAAAGAATTTTTGGCAGTCAACCAAAATAACTTTGCACAAAATTTATTTTGTATACCTATCATTATATAAAAATCTTGCCTACTTAGAACCGTATAGTGTCTACTACACTGGTATTAAATGGGCACTAATGCTGAATGAACTCAATAATGTAATTTTATTGCTTTCAGATAATACTTGATCTAGTCTGGTAGATTTGTTTATAGCTGAGAGTAGAAATAAATGAGAAATTATGTGTTACATATTTCTGTGGCCTCATTTTTTTCTGTATGATTTTTAATTTTATAGTTCTATTATTGCAGGCTTATAAATACACATAATAAGTATCATATTTCCATTTTGTTCTGTCCTTATTTTTAAGTAAATTAGACCTATATGCTTCACATCATTTTTTGCATGTGCATTTTTTGGGAGTAAAAAGAAAAAATGAAATATGATTGCCCTAGATAAATTACTATAATTGTTTGAAGGCTGATGTAAAACCAGGCTTATACCAGTAGCAGTTTCTGAAGTAGCTATAGCTAGAAATGTCAAATAAATTAGATGATTAAGTATTTATAAAAGTGAATGCTATAATATGTTTGTGTTTTTGAACACTCAGACTTTAAATTGTTTTTTTGTTTAATTAATATCATTAGTATTCACTTCAAAGTGTAGGAATTTCTTTTTTTCATCTTTGCAAATATGACATTTTCTTTGATCTGTGGTTTGCTGTTTCTTTGCAGAAGAAAATATGAGATACTGAGACGGGCAAAAAGATCTTTACTCAAAAATGTGCTCAGTGCCACGCAGTGGAAAAAGATGGAAAACACAAGACTGGTCCAAATCTCTGGGGCTTTTTTGGCTGAAAAACAGGACCAGCACCAGGATTTTCTTATTCTGATGCAGGCATTTTAGGGTTGAAATTTAAAATAGTTGGAAAAGACTATACGATCTTTGCAAAGCAATTTAACACTTTTGGATATATGTATGCATACATGCATACATATATGTGTATCATTAGCATTCACTTCAGAAATAGCATGAAACTTTAAAATAGAGTGCCACTCTATTTTGAATTATTCTTTGGGACCTAGCATTTCTTAAAGTCTCACAATTCAGATCACTACTACAGTAGTATTTGGAAAGATTTCTATTTTATTCTATTTTATTATTTTTTGAGGTAAATTCACATAATATACAATTAGTCATTTTAAAGTGTACAGTTCAGTAACATTTAGTGCATTAACAGTGTTTTACAATGACCACTCTATAGGTTAAAAATTTTTTCATTACCTTAGAAGAAATCTTGAACCTGTTGAGTAATTATTTATTCCCCATTTCCTCCTACCTCTAACCTTTGGCAACCACAAATCTGCTTTCCCTCTTTATGGGTATGCCTATTTTGGATATTTTATTTAAAAGGAATCATTTAATAAATGATCTTTTGTGTCTGGCTTTTTCTACTTAGCATAATGTTTTTAAGGTCTATTGAAGTTGTAGCATGTATCAGTACTTCATTCAGCCATTTTTTGGCTGAATAATATTCTGTGGTATGTACGTATCACATTTTGTTCATTCATTCATGAGTTGATGAACATTTGGATTGTTTTCACCTTTCACCTATTGTAAATGGTGTTGCTATGGATATTTGTGAATGCGTATTCATTTGAGTTTTTAGTTTTTTTAGATAGATAACTAGGAGTGGAATTGCTGGGACATTTGCTAAATCTTTGTTTACTTTTTGAGAGAAAGTCACTGTTTTCACAATATCTACACCCTTTTATATTCCCATCAGCAATGTAAAAGAATTCCTGTTTATAGCTTCACCAACACTTTTCTTTTTTTAAAACTGCCATTCTAGTGAGTGTGAAGTGGCATCTTCTGATTTCACTTTGCATTTCCCTAATCAGTTATGATGTTGAACATCTTTTCATGTTTTTGTTGACCATTTGTATATTTTCTTTGGAGAAAATGTCTATTCATGTTCTCTGCCCATTTTTTATTTGGGTTGTTTGTCTTTTTGTTGTTGAGTTGTAAGAGCTCTTTATGTATTTTGGACACTAAACCCTTATCAGATATGTAATTTGCAAATATTTTCTCTTATTCTGTAGATTATCTTCAGTTTCTTGATAATGTCCTTTAATGCCCAGAAATTTTAAATTAGTATGAAGTCTTTTTGTTGTGCTTTTGGTGCCAAATCTCAGAATCTATCTCTAAATCTGAGGTCATAAAGATTTACCCCTATGTTTTCTTCTAATAGTTTTATAGTTTTGGCTTGTTGACTCATTTTGAGTTTAATTTTTTTATTAGAGTGAAGTGGTGGTCCAATTTCATCATTTTGCATGTGGTTGTCCTAGCACCATTTGTTGAAGAGACAAATCTTTCCCAGTCGAGTGTTCTTGACACCCTTGTTGAAAATTGTTTGGGTTTACTTCTGAACTTTCAATTCTATCTATTGGTCTGTTATATCTGTCTTTATACTAGTACCACACTGTTTTGATTACTATAACTTTGTAGTAACTTTTGAAATTGGGAAATGTGAGCTCTCCAACTTTGTTTTTCTTTTTCAGTATTGTTTTGGCTATTCAAGACCCTTTGCAATTTTATGACTTTGAAGACTACACTTTCCAGTTCTGCAAAAAAGTCCTTTGGAATTTTGTAGAGATTGCATTGTAACTATAGATTGCTTAACAATTTTAACATTCCAATTTATGAACATATCCTGCTTGTTCACTTATTTAGGTCTTCTTTAATTTCTTATAGCAATATTTTATTATTTTCCTGTACAAGATTTTCACCTTTTTGGTTACATTTATTTATAAGTATTTTATCCTTTTAGATACTTTTATAAATAGTTTTTTTAATTTCCTTTTTGGATTGTTCATTGCTTGTATATAGAAACACAGCTGATCTTTGTATCAGTTCATCTTATACCATATAACTGCTGAATTCATTCATTAGTTCTAGTAATTTTTTGTGTTTTCTTTGGGTTTTTATATATGTAGAATCATGTCATCTGTGAATAGCTTTCCTTCTTCCTTTTCAATTTGAATAGCTTTTATTTCTTATTCTTTTCTAATTTCTCTAGCTATGACTTCCTAAATAGCACTGGTGAAAGCAAGCATCCTTGTCTTATTCCTGACCTTAGGGGAAAGACTTGAATTTTTTACCTTTACTGTGTTACCTGTGGGTTTTTCTTTTTTTATGTTAAGCAAGTTCTCTTTTATTCTAGTTTGCTCATTGTTTTTTTTTTTTTTAATCATGAATGAGTGTTGGATTTTGTCAAATGCTTTTTCTGCGTCTATTGAGATAGTCATGTATTTTTTATTTTATTCTATTAATAGGGTGTATTACCTGGAATGATTTTCTTATATTGAACCATTCTTGCATTTCTGGGATAAATCCCACTGGGTCATGTTGTATAAATCTTTTGCATTTAGCTTTCTAGTATTTTGTTGTAGATTTTTGCATCTATAGTTATGAGATATTGGATTGTAGTTTTCTTCTAGTGTCTTTGTCAGGCTTTGGTGTTTGTAGAAGTTTTAAATAGATTATTGGCAGCTACAAGTCCTCTTCACATATGATTTAAATTTAATATTTTAAGTTTCTTAATGGGTTTTATAGTGCTTATATAGACTATAATGTACCTTGTTCTATTCCTCTTTGTAGCCCATGTTGTAGGAGATGGCTTTAATAAGGGGGGTTGGCCCCCCTTTTTTTTTAGTGCAGGTATTATAGCTTACACTTTGTTAAACGAGAGATTATGCTTATTTTAAACTATGTTAATGTTTCTAGTGTGTCTTAGACTATCTGTAGTGATGCTATTGGCTAGAAATGCCTGGAGGCACTCACCTGGGCTTGTACTTCTTGTGCTGAGCACCCACAGACATTTCCCCTGACAAAGCCAATGTTGTGGCTGGACTAGCCCTTGTAGTTCTTTTTTATGAGACACATTTTAGCATAAACTGTCATGGAATGTTGAAAAGACAGTGTTTATTAGTCAGTAGCAAGTCCTGGGTCCCACACAGCAGGATTGGAAGGTGGGGGACAGAAGGAGGGAGAGAGAGAGTGCACATATAAGTGAGTAGGCACAGGCCTGAGGTTTTGCTTTTTTGGGAGTCAAGGGTAGGGTGCCTAGGATTTCAGGGGTTTACTTTTTATTAGTGAATTTTAAACATAAGAGCAAGAATTAAAATGCAGGAAGGGAAAAATAAATGGTTAGCCATATGGTCAGCTAGCTAGCTCTACCAGAGCGTTCCAAAAAAAATAAAAAATAAGGGGAGGAAACTTCATGGGTGGGGTGGCCTGGCTCTTTACCGAGTCCCTTAGCAAGCAATGTGTTTATTCCTGATGAAGGTCTTTGAAGTGGATGCCTCAAAGTTAAAAGCTGCTTAGGCACTTTTATTACAATCAAAAAAGCTAATTGTCAGGTACTTACACTATAGATAGGTAAGATATAGTGAAATTTTTGTTATCTGGTATTTTGGGAAAAGGGATCTTGGGGATAGTCAAATTGGCTAAAAAATATTACCACATGTAGAGGTTGTCAGCTTTTGTGTGTGTGTGAATATAAGATAGTTTTCATTTTTCTGTATCCTTGAGAGTAACATGGTTTAGTAGGATGGAAAGCTGGCAAAGCACTTGGTACCTAGACTTCTCTTGGGTTTCCAAACAAACTAAAATGAAGCCAGGTAGGGAATATTTGGTTAAGTCTAAGAGCTTTAGAGCACTACTAATATATCTTTGCATTTGCAGTTTATATTAGTTTCCTAGGGCTGCTGTAACAAAGTACCATTTACTGGGTGGCTTAAAATAGTAGAAATTTATGGTTTTATAGATCTTGAGGCTAGAAGTGCAAAATCAAGGTATTGGCAGGGCTATACTCCCTCTGAAACCTGTACAGCAATTCTTACTTCCTCCTAATTTCTGGTGATTTGTCAGTAATCTTGGTGTTTTGGGCCTACAGCTGCGTATCTCCAATCTCTGGCTACATCCTCACATGGTTCCTTTGTGTCTCTGTCCTAACACAGCTGTCTCAGAAGGATACCAGTCATATTGGTTTGGGGGCACATCCAACTTCAGCATGACTTCATTTTAATTTTATCTGCAATGACCTTATTTTCAAACAGTCATATTCTGAGGTACTAGGGTTAGGACCTCAACATATCTTTATTCAGGGGGCACCCATAATGAAGGACTATATATGTGTATAAAATAAATACGTGGATAATTGAAAAAATACTTATTAAAACAAAATAGAATGAAATATAATCTTTGTTGGGTCAAGGGTGCTTTGGTATCTTTTTAAACATCAACATAGTTTTATTAAGACAATATCATTGTATTTTATATGTGCAAAAATAGTGGTTTAGTAGGTACTCAATAATAACAAATTTGTCTGGGCTTTATTCCTGGGAGGGAATCTCTAAAACCATGGAATTTCCTGAGTGACATGAGTATCATCGTTGTTCAAGGTTGGACCCTGGGAACATTGGCAGGCTTGAGATTATACTAACAAGATGATTTATGGTAGGCTCCCAGATAATTTCAGGATTGGGGCTAGCCGAGCTGGAAACACTAGCTACCAGTATGGTTAGAGAACTGGAATTTTGAGCTAGGTGATATCAGTCAGACTTCCAGGGATAAGGGATAGAAATTGAGTTCAGTCACATGGCTATTGATTTATCAATCATGCCTATGTAATGAAACCCAGTAAAAATTCTTTGAACTCCTATTGGTGAACACATCAATGTCCTGGTAGGGTGATGAGTGAGTCTTGATTCTATAGGGACAGAATTCAAAAGCTCTCTGTTTGGGACTCACTCAGACCTTGTCATATGGTTCTCTTTATCTGGTTGGTCCTGATTTGTATTTTTTATAATAAAACTAATAATAAATATAGTGTTTTCCTGAGTTCTGTGAATTGTTTTAGCAAATTGAGAGGATCCTGGGAATCCTTAAATTTATAGCCATTTGGTCAGATTTTTGAGTGGCCTGGGGACCCTGAACTTGCATCTGATGTCTAAAGCGAGGGTAGCGTTGTTGGGGACTATGAAGTCTGTGCTAATTTCAGGCATTTATTGCAATAGGATTTCCAGTTGATAAAATGTTGAATAAATCAGTTTAAAACTTACATTTATTGTTTGCGTTTTATATGGCTCATTAATTTTTAAAGTAATAGTTCTCTATAATGTCATTTTATTATTTTATTATCATTTTACAAGAGCAGCCAACTTTTGAGGTCCTAATTTGTAGACTAGTTATAATCTAATATTTGTTCCTCTAGCAGCCAATATTTTATGGATTTTATTGTTTATTAGCATTGATCTGAAATCATATTAAAACTTAGGTTATTGTCAAAGATTAAAAGCTATGTAGAAAGCTTGACTTTACCATTATTTAAGAATTAGAAATAAATTTTCCCCAAGTCAGGGCATTTAAATAATATTTATGACTTATTTGGGAATGTAATGTTATCATTTGTTAGTTCTACTGATGAATTAAGAATAATACATAGCAGAATGAAATTGGACCCCTGTTTTACACCACTCACAAAAATTAATTTGAAGCAGATTAGGGACTTAAACATAAGACCTGAAACTGTAAAACTCTTGGAAGAAAACATAGGGGAAAACTCCTTGACATTGGTCTTGGCAATGATTTTCTAGATCTGAAAGCAAAAGTACAAACAGCAAGAGCAGAAATAAATGAGACTACATCAACCTAAAAAGCTTATCATGTACAGCAAGAGAAATGATCAGCAAGATGAATAGGCAACTTATGGAATGGGGGGAAATATCTGCAATTCATATACTTGAAAATAGGTTAATATCCAAAATACATAAAGAACTCCAACCGAATAGTGATAAAACAAACAAACCAATTAAAAAATGGGCAGAGGAATGGAATAGACATTTTTCCAAAGAAGACACACAGATAGCCAGTAGGTACATGAAATGAAAAAGAGTTCACACCAGTAGTCATCAGGGAAATGAAAATGAATCCCCAATGAGATATCACCTCATACCTGTTAGAATTACTATCATCAAAAAGACCAGAAAGAAAAGTGTTGGTGAGGATGTGAAGAAAAAGAAGCCCTTGTACAAGGACTGTAAATTGATATAGCCACTATGAAAAACACTATGGAGTTTCTTCAAAAAAATTCAAAAAAGAACTACCAGTAATCCAATTCCTGTGTATATACCCAAGGGAAATGAAAAAAGGATCTCAAGGAGATAACCACATCTCCATGCTTATTGCAGCATTATTCAATAATAGCCAAGATATGGAAATCTAAGTCTGCCAAAGGATGAGTGGATAAAGATGTGATATACACACAAATACATACATATACAATAAAATATTATTCAGCCACAAGAAAGAAGGAAATCGTGCCATTTGCAACAACTTGGATGAAACTTGAGGGCAATATGCTGAGTGAAATAAGTCAGAGAAAGATAAATGCTGTATAATATAACTTACATGGGGAATCTAAAAAAGCCTAACTCAGAAAAACAGCATAGCTACCGGGTCTGGAGGGTAGGGTGATGGGGAGGTAGTGTTCAAAGGGAACAAACTTTCAGTTATAAGATTAACAAGTTCTGGAGATTTAATGTACAGCATGGTGATTATAGCTAATAATACTTATATACTTAAAAGTTACTAAGAGAGTACATATTAAATGTTCTCAGTACTAATAAAGGTGTGAGTTATGTGATTGGGTGGAGGTTTTAGCTAATGCTAAGGTGGTAATCATTTTAGTATATAAGTGTATCAAATCAACACCATCTTAAACTTATACAATGTTATGTGTCAATTATATCAATAAAGCTGGACAAAATAAAAATATAAGTATTTTGCAATGTTAATTCAAAATGGTTTTTATTTATTAATTTGTTTGTATTAAGTTTATTGGTGTAACATTGGTTAATACAATTATATAATATTCAGGTGTACATTATCATTTGACATCTGTATATTCTATTGTGTTTACCACCCAAAGTCCAGTTTCCTTCAGCTTCCGTATATTCAATCCCTTTTACCAGCTTCTCCCTTCCTCTACCCCCCTATATTTGACCCTCCTTACTCCATCTAACTCCCCCCACATCCCCTACCCGACTAGTAACCACTATTCCATAGTCCTTTGGTAACCTCTAGTTTATAGTCTATGTCCATGAGTCTGTTTGCCCTGTTCATTTGTTGCTTTTAGGTTTATGTAAGTGATATCATGTGATTTTCAACTTTTTCTGTCTGGCTTATTTTGCTTAGCATGATTATCTCGAGGTCCATCCATGTTGTCACAAATGGCAATATTTCATCTCTTCTTATGACTGAGTAATATTCCATTGTATACCACAGCTTCTTTAGCCAATCTTCTATCGAAGAACACTTGGGTTGTTTCCATGTCCTGGACACTGAATAATACTGCTATGAACATCGGTGTGCACATATCTTTTTGGATATGGGTTTTCAAGTCTTTGGGGATAAATATCCAGTAGAGGGATTGCTGGATCATATGGTAGATCAATTCTTAGTTTTTTGAGGAACCTCCTTACTGTTTTCCATAGTGGCTGTACCAATTTATAGTCCCCCCCAGCAAAAACTAGGATTTTAAAATAAGGTGATTTAGAATAAAATAAGGATTAAAAAAAACCACTTTAGCACAGCTTGACCAAAGACAGATTTGAATAATTAAGAACAAAGAAGTAAATATTTCAATTTTAATACAAATCATGGAAAACTGTTAACCATATTTTCTGTCTGATCTTTCTCTTGGAAATAATACACTATTTTAGTTATTAAAATAATAAGGAAATTCTCATTTTAAGGATTCTTGATATGACTTGCTTATCATTTTACAAAACTCATGATTATAGCAATATAGCAATTGTGTAATTTTTAAAAATTGCGGCAAAATATATATAACATAAAATTTACCCTTTTAACCATTTTTAAGTATATAGTTCTGTAGTGTTAAGCACATTCACGTTATTCTGCAACCATCACCACCAACCATCTCTAAAACTTTTTATGTTCCCAAACTGAAATTCTGTACCCAGTATACGTGCCCTGGCAAACTCCATTCTACTTTATGTCTCTAATGAATTCTAAGGTACCGCATAAAACGAATCATATTATATTTATCTTTTCATGACTGCCTTATTTCACTTTGCGTAGTGTCTTCAGTGTGTTGTACCATGTGTCATAATTTCCATTCATTTTACTGCTGAATAATGTTCCATTGTATACCACTTCTTATTTATTCATTCATGTCAGTTTTAGCTATTATGAATACTGCTATGAACAAGGGTGTACGAATGTCTGTTATGTCCCTGCTTTCACTTTCTTTGGGTATATACCTAGAAGTAGAATTGCTGAATAATGTGATGATTCTGTGCTTACTGTTTTGAGAAACAGCTGTACTATTTTCCCCAGTAGCTGTACCAATTTATGTTCTCACCAGCAATATAAGGGTTTCAATTTCTCCACATCCTTGACAACACTTGTTACTTTGTTTTTGTTTTTGATAATAGCCATCCTAATGGGTGTGGAGTGAAATCTCGTTGTGGTTTTGATTTACATTTCCCTAATGATTAGTGATAGTGAATATCTATATTGTGTTAGTAAGTGGATAAAATTTTTCTTTTGAGACTAATACTTTTATAGGTATTATTGGATACCTATATGCCATTTGCATTTTTTGGCAATGGTAATTGAAGTAGATTTTAGTAACAAATTGGTTGAATTAATTCATTAGTTGCCCAGGATTCTATGCTAAAAATTGATAGTTCTAGGATTCAGGCTCAGGTCTTCTTGGTCATTTAAGAAATATCATGTGGTTAGCATATTAGCCAAACTAATTTATTACTAGAGATTAATCTTTATTCTTTGCCTATGATCTGTCAGATCTGTTAAAAGAGGCAGTAGGATACACTGAATCATAAATATGTTAATAATTTTAAAAATACTTTGAAATATATGTACATTATATGAAAATTCAAATAGTTACAAAGTATACTTCTCAGTATGAGTGATAAGGAAAATGGTTTATTCATTTCTTCCCATTTTTCTCTGTTTCTTTCTCTTTACCAGCTAATTGTATTTGGTAATACTTGGTAATCTTTGTAATTTTAGTGGTCATATTTATAGTTTAAAAATATCTATATGCCTCTGTTATTTGATTTATCTACTTTAAGCAATATATGTTTATCCTACACTATGAAGGATGAGAAAGTCAAAGTAGTTATATTATCTCCCATTTTTTCACACTGTCTCCTAACTCTTGCTACTTATGTTATTTTTACTCTGATACAATATTTATTATTTGCAATTCTGTTTAACCATATTTACCACAGTTGTTTTAACATTTGTCCTCCATTTAAATGATATTTCCAGATGTTACCACAGTGTCTATATTTATCTTTTGGTTAGTGGATGGTTATCTGTCAGTAGTTACATTAGGGAAGGATTGCTGGAACTGTATTACCCTAATACTTGGGTGTTTAAAAACAATGGTGAATTCCTGTTACACTAGAATGAATGATAATCTGGCTACACATAAAATTATTGGGCTTTTAAGTTTTGGCAATTTTTAATATATTGGACACTTTTAATTCCTCAGGATTTTGTATGGTTTGTGTTAAATTATTTTGGAAGGAATTCTGAAGCCAACTTGATTGTTTTCCATTATAACTTACTTGGTTTTATTTTTATTTTATTTTTTTCTCCTAATTTTCAGTAAAATTTTTATTGAAATTTAGTAATAGAATTTGCTAGCCTGTGTGAAAGTCTTGATTGGTCTGTTTCTGATTCTCTTGGGATATATGCTCTTCCAATTGGTAGCTGTAGGACTTTTATTTTTGAGAGTTTTCTTGGATTGTGTTTTTAAAATTTTATTCTATTTCATTTGTTCTTTAAAATTGGCCCAGAAATTGTGTGTATTTTGGATCTCCATTGTCTAGATAACTTCTCTTTGATCATTTTAAACTCATTATTCTTTCCATTTGGTTCTTATCAATATTTTTAAGCCTGATTGTGCTATCAACAGCATCTATTCTCTTTGTATTTATGTCTTCATCATTTTCTACTTGAGCTTTTGTAGTTCTGCTTTAAATTCTTGATTCATAAAGACATTTTTTGCATCCATGGGAATGTGGTCATGATTTCACCTGCTTAATGTATATAATTTCTAATGTATATTTTTCATGTAACCTTTTTTATATTCCCTTTTGCTATGTATGTGCATGTGTGTTGTGTGCTTATATGTCGTGGGTATGTATTTTTAGTACTTTTTTGTGCTGATTCCTTTTTGATTATTACTCATTTTTTTGTGCTGATTCCTTTTTGATTATTACTCATTTTTTTTTTTTTTTGATGAGGACATTTCTTCTTGGACCACTTATTTGCAAAAGGACAGTAGAAGTTAGGGGCTGAGTGTTCCAGTTATGAGGTCTTCCTCACCCCCAATATGTGTCAGAGATATGTGTATGTGTCTGAAGTGTGTATGTGTGTACATTTGGTGAGTTGTTATTTGGGTCTTAATTTCAGCTGACAAAAACTGGCAGTTCTAGGGTTATTTAATACTTTCAGTTTCTCTTCTATCCTATAATAAGGTAGAATCTTTCCTTTAAAGATGACATGTCTGTGTTTTATTCTTTAATCTTAGCCCTCCATGGTATCTAAAATATAGGTGGACTTTCACAGTCAGTTGATATACACTCTACTTTTTGAGCCATAGGATTATGACTTTGGCTTTCAGGATTTGCCACTTACTGTGGAGAACTTTTTTCTTGTGAGATCATTAGTGATCACTGGTGTCTTCTCACTCTGGTCCAAGTTTTACATCCTTGGTAGTCTTCTAATTATATCAAGTTTTGTGTTATAGGTTCTTCTTCAAAAATTTTATCAACTGTGGAGTTAGCATTTCTGTTTCTCCTTGTCCATGTTCTTTCAACTGATTTTAGAAAGATAAAAGGTAGAGGCAACCTGTCTCTCTCATAAAATTGGATTCCTGAAATTGTAGGTTTTTTTGTAGAGATCTGGACAGAGACAGCTTAGTATGATTGGCAGAAAAAACATGGAAATATGAGTTAGTAGTCACAGACTCTTGACTCTCAATAGCCTTGTCATCTTAGGGCAAGTTATTCAACTTTCTTTGGGTCATCATTTTCTCACCTGCAAAATGAAGGTTTGGATTCATTCATCTCTAAGATCTTTTCTAGAAGGAACTTTTTGTGATTCTAGAAGGATGTACTGCTTAAGCACATATCTGGGTTGATAGTTCATTGTGTACATTGGGTAATCGTAGCATGTGAGTAGTGGATTTCTACAGGGAAGCCAAAGAGTAGAGCCACAAAAAGACTAATTTTGAGATTTTTTTGAAGGTCAGAAACTGTAAATATTCCCACTTATAATAAATAGCCTTCCAATTGAGTCCAAGAGTACTCTTTTGTTCACATATGTGAGTCAGAAATTAAGCCTTACAAATGTAACTACAGAAACTTAAAACGTATTTTCACCTTTACAGGTGTTATCTGGGGAGAGGAAACTCTGATGGAATATATTTGGAGAACCCCCCAAAAAATATATTCCAGGAGTGAAAATGATCTTTGCTGGTCTTAAAAAGAAGAGTTAGATAGAAGATCTTATTCAGTATTTGAAACAGGCAACATCTTCATGAAATGGTCTTGTAACTTA
Source organism: Cynopterus sphinx (assembly GCA_030015415.1). NCBI lineage: Eukaryota > Metazoa > Chordata > Mammalia > Chiroptera > Pteropodidae > Cynopterus > Cynopterus sphinx. The sequence continues at coordinate 165,685,681 of CM057379.1, read as the reverse complement.
AATATATATATTAGTTATAAAGCCACAATTTTCCCATTTTAAATATTACATGTTTAAAGAAGTGATATTTGACATTTCTTGATTAGTCTATAGTAAGTTTAACATTTAACATAAAAGTTGAAATTTTTTATTGTGTGTATAATCTACTATTCAAATACTCTTCAGAGTCTGAACTTTTATCTGCTCACTAAGGATGTGGATAAGATCAGAATGGAGGAGAGGGAACAAAACTGAAATCTATTGTGCTTTAGTAGCCTCAACATGCACAAAATATTTTATAAGCCTAGCAACTGCTACTGATGATGGAGATAGCTTCCTCATACTTATTTCTCTGTAATTTAAATGTAAATACAGCAGACATTAGCTTTAGTTTTTATTAAGCTGACTTTGATTCTGTGTTTGCCTTTTATTATAAATAATACTTAAGAAAAAAAAAGTAGGGAAAATGAAGTCAAATATTTGATCTTACCTTAAGAATAATACTATTGGGGACGAGTGAAGCCAATTGTTGATCATGAGTAGTATAAAATAAAATCTAAAGAGAAGGAGAAAGCGTGTTCCATGTTAATAAATATTTATATCACATAACACTATTTTTGCATTAATCTTTTTATGATACCCTTCTAATCCTAATCTAAAGCTGGATTGTAGGGAGGGATAGCAGAGACTCTGAGAATGAGGGAGAAAAAAACAATCTCACCACTAATATGGAAAGACCTCCCACATCACAGTAAGTGGGTGTGAGGCATGGTGGAGCTAGTCTACAGCAGGGCCTGTCTGGCTTGAAGTGGCCCCTGAAGTGACTATGCAATCCTTCAGGTATTCTGTCACCCAAATAGTATGGCCGATGCAGGAGGGAGAAGCTGTTTCCCTACCAAGGAGGTGGGTGGGTAGTAGATTGGTCAGGGCTCACTATGGATGAGAGTGGAACGTCTGTTATTTCATTTTTACTTTACAACTAACACCTGTGTGAGGATTTTACCTTCTATACTGAGATTTAGAGATATCTTGGGCCAAAACCAAAACATGTACCTTCTATTATAATTCCTGGTGACTTTCACTGTATCAAAATAGGGATGATATGTTGCTAGTTAGCTTATTAGCAGATTTTACTACTGAGAAGATAACCTACCAGAAAATTTAGAGTGAGGAGAACACAGTTGAAAAAGCTATATTTGCCAGAAGGTTCTGTTGAAATCAACTAAATGACAGGCTTAATTTTATTGCTTCTGGCAAGTAGGAGAGAATCATTGTATTATTTATGGAGCCCAGTACCAGAATTGTATAGGAGTGTGTGCCCTGGGGGAGCACCAAGGAGGACTTCAAGCAAAGCTGAGCCCATTACTCTCTCCCTGGGGAATTCTTTGATGAGGGCAGAGACATCAGCAGGGACTCCAAGAGTATATTATGGATCTTGCCAGTCTCAGAGCTGATTTGGGTTTGCAAGGATGTAAAATTAGGTGACATATTTCATATCCTATTTTACACAATACAGAGATCTCTGTGAGAAGGAACTTGAACTTAATTTATATTCATTGTTACAGTTCAGATTTATACAATCCTGACAGATGGACTTGGTGACTTAGACAAAAAAGCATTTTGCAGAGAGGAACAAGAAGGCCTTTGGAGTTCACATACTTTTGATCTAGGAGAAGTAGAGTGAAGATAAGTGTGAGAAGACCTGAGCTGATACAGGGCAGCTGGCTGGAAATGGAGAGGTATTTACATTCCTTTCATTTAAAAAATTATTCAGTTAGTGATAAGATATTGAATGTTGCTTTACATTTATGTTTATCCTAGGAATAGCAAAATAAGTACTTCTTTGCCGATAGTGATGTCTCTGATACTAGAAAAAAGTTTAGAGGAAGAATTGCAAATAAATGTAGTAATTAAAATTCAACATTATGATAGATTTTATTACTGAATGAATATATATTGTCTCTGAGAGGCTTAAATCCATTTAGTATCAATTTACACGAAGGGACTTCTGGGCACTGAGGTAATTTTATCCTGTGCCAATTTAGCTAAGCTGGAGCTGTTTTGCCAGAATTTGCTTCTCTGTATGGTTCCTTGTTAGGGTTGGTCACGTGAGAATCTGCTTGAGATTTGGAAAGCCATGGAATTAGGGAGAAGCTTTTACATTTGTAAAGTCAGTGCAGGGCCCCAGGTGTAGCTCAGACTTGTCACTAATCTGTTGACAGTAGCCTTTGTGTGGTGGGGCAGCAGCTGGGCACTCACATTCTTCACCTCCTACCACATTACTTTCAGTTTCTCTGAGGCTTGGACCAGGAGTATGTGCAGCTTTGAGGAGGAAGGGCTTGTCTTCTTCAGGTCATTCATATAATCAAGGTTGGAAATGGTGAGAAACAGAGAACCTGGGTATCAGATCATCCTCACAGGCTTTCCTTGCTCTTCCTGCTCTGCTCCTGGCTGTCCTTCTTGATTACCTATCCGGCCAACCCACAACAACTTTAGGCCCATCATCAGATACAGAGCCAACAACTTTCAGTGGTCTTCGCCAGTTCCCTTTTGTGGTATTAGTGACCTTGCTCTGATCCTTTAGCTGTCTTTTCTGGATCTTTATTTCTTCATCTTCTCCCCAGATTGTGTAAGGTCTTTATCCCTCTAATAACTTCCTCATTTACATCACTCATTTGATCCTGCTTCCCTGGTCAAACCCTAACTGATGTGGGTATCATATCATGCAATGTATCTCCTTGCAAATTAATAAGAGGATCTTAAAGGGGATTGCACTTTCAACCTAAATTTAGTGCACCTTGACAGGCAAAGGAAAGAGTATTGAACTTTCCAATGATCTAAAGCTGTTATTGAAGACTGCCAATGTCCCTTAAACTTATAGGTAATGATTCAGTAGGAAAAAGATTCATGTTATCAGAACAGTTTCCTATGAATATGAAATCAAAAAGAAAAGTAGATAACCTTGTTTTGTGGGACTATGAACAGGAACCAGGAGACTTCAATGGCTAGGAAATACTAAGCTGATTGCATATCAACAACAATATATTTGAAAAGTATTGCAGACAGTTGGATGATTATATAAGATGTACATTTATTGCTTTTAGCATAGGCAATTCTAACATTTATCTTAATAAGGATCTGTGAAAATAAAATAATTAAAGTAAAAATGTGAGATCAGTTAACTTGGCAATTATTTGTGTATTCAGGAAGAACAGAGAGAACTCTTCAGAAAGCAGTAGAACATTGTTAGTTCCTGTGTTCTTAAATTTTTCATTCACACCAGCAATTCAAGTACTTCCCAGATGTAAATCTCTAGTCAGTGGTTCTTGTGGGAAAAAACACACCATTTATTTTTCAAGAATAATATATTTTTTAATTGAACCCTTGTGTCCCACAAGATGTTGTATATAGTACAGCGTGATTTTAGAGTACTCCATTTGCTTATTCTCCCTCACCATCACATTCTTCTAAAATATTAACAAGGGTAGGAATTTAGAATCAAATTTTCTTTGTATTTTTTACTAAGTGATGAGTATCATTAACTTGTAAGTTTGAAGTCACAAGTTCATGTTGGTTCTTCCTCTTGAATTCCTCAATCCCCACAAGGTAAGGCCTCATTTAGGCACAGAATACTGTGATAGTAGGGGCAGGTGGGAGTGGGGCACTATCGTGGGGTTGGGGTATTACATGAGGGCACAAGAGCTGATGACAGGCACTAATAAGGCAGAGAGAGTGGTGCAGAAAGGAGCACTATCTTCTCATCAATAAAGCCTGGGGGGTTGGGCCAGATCTCTTATTTTCAGAGATATTTTACTTGCAGAACCATTTGTTTAAATGCAGTCCTCCTACGAGGAAAACTCAGTATTTAAAACAGAATCACTCTGATTGAGGAAGGGTAGGACACCTCCTTACTCCTCATCCTTCCTTTCTACCTCCTATTAGTGAAACTGATTTTGAATAAAGGTTACAGTGGATAGAAAATGTTTGAAAACTGATGATTCCCATACTTGTTTTATGGTTGAGAAAACTGAAGTCCAGAGACTTCCAAAATCAAACAGCTGGTTATGTTAGTCCTCAAAACTGGGACTAGAACCTGTGTCTCTATTTTCAAATACCCGATTTTCCTACTTTTTAGGTGGGGTTCTGGCTAGAGCCATATATTTTAAATTCACGTCTGTCTACCTACTTTCTCACATTTAATTTTCCTTCATAAAACTGCAACAGTCATGGAATCAAAATTTTAAAAATAAAATCTGTATTCTGTCAAGAGATTTATTTTTGGTTCATTTTACTTTTTTGGTATGGTATTTGGAATATTATGTGAAAATCATGGCTATAGATATTTATTGTGCATTGTGGTAGCTGGTCTCTCAAGATGGCTCTCAATAAACCATGCTTCCAGGTATTCATGCCTTTGTGTTGTTCTCTCATATTGAATCTGTGCTGACCTTGATTCACTTTATTGTTTGTTTTTAAAATTTATTTTAATTTTATTTATTTATTTATTTATTTTTTATTTACTTTAACAAATAGAAGGTGGTAGAACTGATGCTATCCTTGTTCTGGTCCTGAGCCTTAAGAAGGCCTGGCAACTTTCACTTTTGCATTTTTGTAAGACCCAAGCCAACACATAAGAAGTTCAGCAATCCTGCTGGGGAGACCACATGGAGAAACCTTATGGAGAGTGAGAGGGCCTGAGACTGTAGAGAAAGAAGTAGAGGAAGAGAAAGAAAGAGAGGGAGGGGGAGATCAATTGATTCAGTTCTAACCATCTCTGTCAAGAGGCTGGACAGACTAGGCCATCTAGCCCAGTCATACCCCCAAGTGATTGTGGCCCAAAGATTGTTTTCACGTGTTTAATAGTCACAGTACTTTTTAAACCTAGCATGGTGGTGCTTTTGACAGTATAACTGTCTCCAAAAATCTCTTTAATTTTTATTTTTGTTAGTGGTACTTTATGCTTACCAGGCTTTCATGAAGTAACATTCTTTTTCTTGAGCCATTTTTCCTCCTGAGTCTTTATTTGGCCTTTGTTGCACAGAGCATTTTAAAAATTTTATCTGAAGCTGAGATGAGAAAGAGTTGTAACTTTTAGAGTGGCAACTCCCAGGATTTCTGGATTGTCTGCTTGTAGATAAGTCAGTTCTTTTCCTGAGCTCGCTCACCTCTTTTGTATAAACTTGTTAAATATAGATAGTAATGACTAAGGTACACTAGTAATGTTTTGTTTTGCATTCTTTTCATACAAAGCCATAAATTCATTAAATTTAGTACCTGTTGTTTGTTATTGCAAATATTTCCTCAAATATTTGAACCCTCTATAACATGGGTCACCATTTTTATAGCTCCGAGTAACAGTTTCCATGCCACCTGCTATCTGGTGCTGAAGATAACTCCACAAAACAGCACTTCGCTTCTAGGTACCAATTTCTGTATTAGTTAATCTTGCTATAGTTAGAAAATCTTGGAAGCTTGCAACAATAAAACATTTATTTCTTGTTCACATGGCATGTAGCCTGTGGTCAGCTGTGGCTCTGCTCCAAGTATCTTTCATTCTGGGACTCCAGTTAAAGGAAAAGTAGCTATATAAGACATCCCCATTCTTTGGCAGAGGGAAAGATCGAGAGTTCTGGAAGAAGCTCATAATGCTACATAAAGCTTCTGCTCAGATAGAGTATACATTCTGTGTGCTCACATTCCAATGACCAAAACACGCTAAGCAGCCAAGCCCAATGTTAATGAGTGAGGAAATATATTCCCTCTGTGGGAGGAATGACAAGTCACCTAACAGTAATATGTCACCCTTTTAGAAGAGGATAGTGAGTAATGGCAAACAAAATGCCAACTACCATAAACGTATATGCATTTCTTTTGTTCATATTTTTACTTCAGTCACTCTGTGGAACCCAGCCTGTCTGCTCTTTGATATACCTATTACCCTGACCAGTCACACCCTACCTGTTAACTTTGCTGTTCTTTTTAAAAAAATTGTTCTTAAATTTTATTTTTTATTGATGTTTAATTGACATATAACATATTAGTTTCAGGTGTATAATATTCAACATTTGTATTCATTGAGAAATGATCACCACAGTAAGTCTAACATCTGTTGCCATTCATAGTTACAAAATTTTATCTCGCAGTGAGAACTTTTAAGATCTCTCTTATCAACTTTTAAATATGCAATACTATTACTTATAATACCCACGCTGTACATTAAATCTTTATGACTTATTTATTTTGTAAGTTTGTACCCTTTGGTTACCCTTCACCGATTTTGCCCACCCACAACCCCCTGCCTCTGGGAACCACCAATCTGTGTCTATGAACTTGTTTTTTTTTTTTTTTAAGATTTCACATAGGTGAGATCATATGTATTTGTCTTTTGCTGACTTATTTCACTTAACATAATGCCCTCAATTTTCATCTGTGTTGTCACAAATGGCAAAATTTCAGTTTTTGTGTGACTGAATAATATTTTATTATATATTGATATATTATATGTGTATATCTCACATTTTTTAATCCATCAAAAGACACTTGGGTCGTTTCCATATCGTGGCTATTATGAATAAGGCTGCAGTGAACATGGGGGTGCAGATATCTCTTTGAATTAGTGGTTTTGTTTTCTGTGGATAAATACTCAGAAGTGAAATTGCTCGGTCACATGGTAGTTCTATTTTTAATTTTTTAGAAAATCCCATACTGTTTTCCATCATGGCTACACCAATTTACATTCCCACCAACTGTGCACATAGTTCTCTTTTCTCCACCTCTTCACCAACAGTTATTTCTTGTCTTTTTGACGTAACCATTCTAACAGGTGTGAGGTGATATCTCACTGAGGTTTTGATTTGCATATCCCTGATGATCGGTGATATTGAGCATCTTTTTCACATACCTGTTGGCCATCTCTGTCTACTCCTTGGAAAGATCTCTGTTTAGATGTGCCTATTTTTTTTTAATTTTATTAAATTTATTGGGGTGATATTGGTCAATAAAATTATATAGATTTCAAGTGATGTATTCAATAGTACATCATATGTATATTAGATTTTGTGTCCACAGCCCAAATTTAAATTTCCTTCCGTCACTATACATTTGATACCCTTTACCCTTATCTACTTGCTCCCCAACCCTTTTTCCCATTGATAACCACTAAGCTGTTGTCCAAATCCATGAGTCTTTGTTTGTTTTGTTTGCTTGTTACTTTCAGTTTAAATCGCACATATGGAGTGTTTGTTTGCTGTTGAGTTATGAATTCTTCATAAATTTTAGATATTAATCGTCTATCAAATATATGATTTGCAGATATTTTATAAAACATTCAGTAGGTTGCCTTTTCATTTTGTTGATGATTTCCTTTGTTGTGAACTTGCTCTGTTCTTGTTTCTGGTTTCTATTTGCCTGAAGCATGCCAGCTCCCATTTCAGACTTGCTCATATCTGCATTCTGGCTTGTGACTTCAATAGCTTTGTTCTAACTATCCCTGGTATCCTACTACTTCTCTGATTTTGATATGTGAGAAAAAAAAAGCCTTTGAAATTCCAGTTTGGGATTAATTACAGGCAATAATCAAATTATTGTGTTTTTTTTTACTTGAAATATGAAAAATTAGTTAACTGAGATTCTTTGGTAGTTAGGACTAAAAGATTCTATTTCACTATTATATTCAAGAAGATCATTTATCATTAGAGGGACAATTCTGATTTAGAAGAGAAAATTACTTATAATTCTGAATAATATAAATATGGTGTTTCATGGAGTGTTAGTTTTGTTTGAAGGTAAAAACCTTTTTTGAATTTTGCAGGTTTTATTTGTACTGTTGTGGAAGGATGTCTATAATTCACTGTTAAGTAAGGAAAACAAATTTCAGGTCAATGTTATAGAATGGTTCAATTTTATATATAGTTTCTTCTATGCTTATATAAATATACATATATGTATATATATGTATATACATATATAATATATAATATATAAATATATATAAATATATGTACATATATATACACATATACATATACATATGTATGTATATATGAAGGTATCTATATAGCTATTCATTTGTTGATACATACCACACTGATAGGTATGTGTTTCTGGGGATTGGAGATGGAATACTTTAATTTTACTTTTATATAATCTTTTTATTTAAAAATTTTTATGAGCATATATTATCCTTCTAATAGAAAAAAAAAGGATAGTTCAAAGTTACTAAAATTTTATTACAGATGCACAAGCAAAATTTGTGACTTTTTCTATGTCAGTAAATCCCATATTATTTTATGAAAATTCAGAAAGAATATTTCATGCATAGTGAGTTATTGGGAAACTTACTTTGTATGTATTTTGAGAATGTGGTGTTATTAGTAGGATAGCCTGTCAAAAGGCAGGGTGGCTACCATAGCAGGAAGTACTGCCGACACTTCCTAACAGGGCTGGTTTAGTTAATCTGTGTGACTTTCCTGAACATGCTTTCTTGGCCAGTCAGTGGAAACCAGCACAGCCAGTTCTTTTGAAAAGCAAGTGTGTCATCTTTGTAAGCAATGTTTTTGTTTATTTGTCATTTTTGTTTTTTGGCTCCTCAAATTGGTTAAATTTCCTGCCACAATTGTGCTTCTTTGAATATTTAGTTCTGTTAAGTTCTATCTTTATCTTTTCAATTACCTCCAACTAGCAAAAAATTATGGTTTTAAAAACAATTATTCATGTCAGGATTTACTTTTCTTAAAAATAGTATAAGTATTTTAAAGATTGTCTCTTAAGGACTATGTATTGGTGTTTAAAATAATAACAATGACGACAGTAAGAGAATGACTAATTTATTGAGAACTTATGGGTTAGATACTGTTCTAAATGCTGTACATATGTAAACTCATTTAATTCTCACAGCAATCCTATTAGGGAAATGATTCACATTTTACAGATATAGAAACTGAGTCATACAGAAGTTAAGTAACTTGCCCTACCATAGCTTGAAACTAGTGAAAACATATAAAACAGGAAAGCTGAGATCAATCTAAAATCATTAGGGCAGTGACAGAGATGGCCTTGTGCAGGAGGCTCTCCACAATGGCCTTCTCTGTGGTCTTGATGATAGATAGCACCACTCCCACTTCACTAGGGAATCTACTAAAGGAGAAGAGCCAACATACCAAGTATTGGATAGTGTCTGATATATATTTGAAACACAAGTTTGCAACTAAGTCAGAAGCAATACAGTGAAGTCACTACCACAGACAGACAAACAAACAAACAGACAAACAAAAAATGCTTAAAACTCCCTCCAAGGTCAGTGTCAGAATATCCTTGGAGGCTGGAGCTCATTTAATAGGGAAGATTTGATGAAGAGATGGATGAAATTGTATAAGAAAAGGCTGAGAAAGATGCCTGTTTTGGTCTCAGTTAATAAATGATATATTTTACTGTGCCCACGTGTATTTGGGTGAGAGAGTGAAATTAACCACATTCTTTCTCTTATTATTGTGTAATGGCATAAATTTAATAATTTGGTGAATATTTTGTTTTTTATTTATTATATTTATAATATTGATATCTGGAAAGATTTTAAATTTGTCTATTTCTCAGTGGTAAAATAACTGGTAAAGAAATTTTCTGTACCTGTGAATCATTCAGAGGCAGTGTTTATGCTAAAATATATACATGTACACACAAGTGAGAAAATCTATCAGAGGCTAAATTTCAGGAGAAATATCCAGCATCAGGTTTTATCTTGAAACCTGGTTGCTCAACACACAGGGCTACATTCATTATCTGTTCTTACAGCATATAGCAATGATGTACTTAGAGTTTCCAGAATAATAACTAATCTTTTCCAGAATGGTAACTACTATTTCACATTATATCCTATATTAGTAAGATTAATTTGGCAAGAGGTTCACTGCTTCTCTAAGTTCAAACTGTTTTTAATTTTTATGTATTTATTTTGAAAATGTAAATTTTGACATAAAACATGAATGTTTTATGAATAACATATAGTATATTTTTTAAATGTTTATTTGAAACTTATAGCTGCTTGGCCTTGCTCTAGCCTTTTATTTATCATGATCATTCAAAAAATAAAATAAATAATTGAGAGGTGACATGTTCATTTTTGAAGTTGCCTTAAAAGTAACTCAAGTAATATTTCATCTTTGAATCAAAGCATAACAGATGAGACAAATGGAGACTGTCCTTTAACTGATAAAGCATCTTTATTCCATTTTTATAGTATTTTTCCTATAAGACATGTATGTAGAGCAATTCCTGGAATGATTAATTACTTTTGATTTAGTGAGTGAAGACATGGCAATTAACAAAAAAGACATCCGTATTTAATATTTATTTCTACCCTTCTTCTTGTATATTATTTTCCTAAATGAAAACAAAATCATCTATTATTGAATTTCCTTCCATTTTTCTTTTTTTTGTTCTGATATTTGTAGGCCTACACTTTCAATGTTAATACTAATGATGTCGTTATTATTGAATATAAACAGTATCATATGGCATTGAAGAATATTTCTGATTTATTTTAATAGGTTTCCTTGTCTGTCATACTTCATCAATGGAAACCTGTATTGTCAATTGTACTTTAGTGTAAAATCCTATCTTCCTAACTAGACTGTAAATGTTCTTTGAGGAAAGGGATGATCCTTACACCATTTTAAATCTTCAGTGTCTAATCCAACAGTTGATTGTTGAAGATATTTTTAACAAATCTTTAAAAAGAGGGACAATTTAAAATATTGAATTACCCATATTCTGTTTGAGTCTCCAAATATAGAGAAAATATTTGAAACAGTTAAAAGCCTCCCAGTTTATTTTATCAACAAATTGTCTTCAGTAAGATACTATTGTTATTGCTAATTTTTCTTCTGACTTGAAATATTCTTGATTTGAAGAAGAAAACAATTTCTAAAATATTTATGGCATGATATTCTCTTTCTGTACCTTCATGGTGTATTATTGTTCACCTAGATATCTTTAAAATTTTAAAAATTTACCTTTTAGGTACTTATATTCTTTAATGCAATTATAAATATAGGGAGGCTATTGCTTAAAGTGGTTTTAATTTTTGAATTGAAAAAAAGAAGAGATAAAAGAATAATAAAATATTTAATGTAAAACATTTTTTAAATGGAGAATTAAATGCACCATGTTGAGTTGAATAAATACCAAGTATTAAATGACCAAAATGTGTGGAAGAAGACAGACCACACAGGAAGATAAAATGCAGCTTCTTACTATGGAAGCTTCTGTGTCAGAAGATGTGACATTACAAATGATTTTTAACAGAAAAAAAATAATGTTTGAGAGGCAGGAAAGGGGAGAAAGGCATTTCAGGAGGAAGAAGCCCCGAGAAAGAAGGGATTTGTGTGCTTGGTGAATATATGTCAGGGAGTAGTAGAATAGAGATGGAAAATAGAGGTACAACGATGAAAGATTTTATATTAGTTTCCCAGGCCTAAGGTAACAAATTAACACAAACTTGGTAGGTTAAAACAACAGATATTTATTCTCTGACAGTTCTGGAGGCCAGAACTTCAAAATCAAGGTGTTGAGAGGTGTTGGTGTGTGTGTGTGTGTGTGTGTGTGTGTGTGTGTGTGTGTGTGTGTGTGTGTGTAGGTAGGTAGGTAGGTAGGTAGGTAGGTAGGTAGGTTGGTTCTGAGGGAGAATTTGTTCCATTCCTCTCTCCTTCCTGTCTTGTGTGGCTGCCAGCAGTTCTTGATGTTCCTTGGCTTGTAAATGCATCAATCCAATCTCTTGTCTTCACAGCTCCTTCTCCTCTATGTGTCTCTGTCTTCTCTTCTGTATCTTATAAAGAAAAGTGTTGTTGCCTTTAGGGCTCACCCTAAGTCCAGGATTATCTGATCTTAACATAATTACATTTGCAAAGACCATCTTTCCAAATAAGATCATATTCATGGGTTATGGGAGGACATTATCTTTTGGGAGGCTGCCATTCAACCCACTACAAGTCTTTGACAAGGACTTAATCCTATAATAAAAGTTTATAAGCAACACAGTGCCATTATAATTTGTTATGTGAAAGACAATACTGTAGAGAATGGATAGATAATGAATGCTTGAGTTAAGGCAAATTCAAGAGTTTGGAGAAGAAAAGCTGGATTCAAAGAGAAATTTCTGAGATAAATATATAGGATTGAGCGAGTTAAGTTGGAAGGGGTGAGAGTGATCTTGGAAATAATAAATTTGAGATATCTGTGAGACATTTAGGAGCAAATGTCTTATAGTAGTTGGGTATGTGGGTTGGGATTCAGGAGAAAGCTTGTATGGTTGGCTCCTAATGAACCATACCTGTGAGTAATCACATCCTTGTCCCTCCTCTAACTGACTCTGCTTGGTTAGATAGTTTGCTTTGGCCAATGGGACATTAACAAGTATGATACAAGCTTGACAAGTGTTTGCACATTGGACTTATCTCCTTGAAACACTCCCCTTTGGAGCCCAGATGCCACCCTATAAGGAAGGACAGGCTGTTGCACTGGAGAAAGAAAACATATGAAAAAGACCTGGGGGATGAGACATTATGTGAAAAGAGGTCTCTTGGAGGAGAACTGAGTGGCTCCAGCATTGAGGCCCTAGGTATGTGCAAAGAAGCCTTCTTGGACTTTCCAGTGCAGCGCAAGCTGCCAGGTGAATTCAGCCACAGGAGTGACTTCTGCTAATACCAAGTGGAGCAGAAGAACTACTGGTCAACCTAGAGAATTGTGGTAAGTTAAAAAATATATATTTGTTTCAAGCAACTAAGTTTTGAGGTGGTTTGTTATGTATCTGTTATGAACTAAATGTTTTCATTCCTGCAAAATTCTTATGTTTAAACTCTTAACCCGAGTATGATGGTACTTGGAGATGGGTTTTTGAGAGATAATTAGGGTTAGATGTGGTTAATTACGGAGACCTGGACTGATGAAACTGGTGATTTAATAAGAAGAGACACCAGAGAGCTTAATTCTCTCTCTGCTATGCAAGGAAATACTGAGAAGTTGGCCATCTGCAAGCCAGGAAGCGGGGTCTCACCAGAATTCAACCATGCTGGCATTCTGATCTCAGGCTTCCAGTCTTGAGAACTGTGAGAAAAAAAAAAATTTGTTGTTTAAGACACTTAGCCTACGATACTTTGTTATGGCAGCCCAGCTACTAAGATGGCATCTGTTAATGGAAAAATGAATCACTTTGGAACAATATGTGAATTGGGGATTATAAAAATGGGAGATGGTAATTGAAGTCCTGGGAATGGACCTTAAATGAGTAATTGCAACAATTAAGGAAGGCTATAGGAGGTGGAAAAACTTGTGAGATAAACTGAGGAACAATGGCTAGTTGCTGTTTTAAGAGAATGTAATTCAGGTCTATTCAAATAATCAGGAAATGGTGCTGTTGAGAAAAAGTTTCAAGAACAGAGGACTATCATAAAACTAGAGGATTAAAATGGGCCATTAGATTTGGCAATTGGGAGACCATTGATGATATTGGTGAATGAACACAGAATTTTAGGGCTACAAATGATTTTAGAGGAGCACTCTCAGATAGATCTAAGGTAATGGAAATGGTCTTTATCTACATAGTTGAATATGATAGCCTCTAGCCACATATGACTATTGAACACTTGAAATGTGACAAGTTTTCCCAAGTAACTGAACTTATAATTTCATCAATTTAATATAAATTTAATTATTCATATGTGGCTAGTGGACACCATATTGGATGGCACAGTAGCGGGAGCACTAAGCACAAAGAAACTGAGGTCCCTGGAGGTTAAGTATGAGAGCTATATATTTTGTTCAAAGATAATTTGGGAGAAAATAGCTCAAAAATATTAATAGTGAGAAGGAAAGAAAAAGACAATTGAAAGGGAGTAAATACAACATTTAATACTATTGCAATTTACCATACAAGGTAATTGCCAAGAGCCTAAGAGCTATTGAGGGCAATTTGTTAATTTGGTTAATGATACTAGGAATTTAGTCAATTATACTTTGAAACACAACTATATTTGTCCAAGTATCATGTAAATACATGCTTGAGAATTTACATGTAGTTTCTTCTCCTGCAGTGAAAGAAACATACTTCATTTCCAAATGCCAAGCTGGAGAGTTGTAATCCAATTTACCCTGCCTGGCATATATTAGTCCACACAATTACTTTATATTTTTATTATTTTCTTGTGAGTTACTGTGGGTTATAAAATTTTACTGGATTAAGATGAAATCACTACTATGATAGGGAATGATGATTTAAACAGATACATGTTGAGAGTTTACATAAATAGGGTGAGAAAAAAGGTGCTTACAAAATTTAATTTTATATGTCAACTTGAATGGATCATGGGTTGCCCAGATTAAACATTGTTTCTGGGTGTATCTGTGAAGGTTTTTCTGGATGAGATTAGTATTTGAATTGGTGAACCCCTTAAAATAGATTGCCCTCCCCAGTGTGACTGGGCATCATCTATTCCACTGAAGGTCTGAATAGAACAAAAGGTGAAGGAAGAAGGAATTTACCCCTTTTTCTCTTCCTTACCGCCTGAGTTGGGACATCTCATCACATCTCCTGCCCTTGGACTGGAATTTACATCATTTGCTCCCCTTCTTCTCAGGCCTCAGGACTCAGACTGAATTACACCACTGGCTTTCCTGGATTTCCAGCTGTAGACAGCAGATTGTGGGACTTCTCAGCCTCAATAATCGTGTGAGCCAAATCCTACTTGTCTGTCTGTCTGTCTGTCTACCTATCTACCTACCTACATATCCTCTCTCTATATATGATCATATTGGTTTTGTTTCTCTGAAGAACCCCACCATTACAGTACCTCAAGTTTGGGTTTTGGCATAGACTATGACCACTTCTGACACTAAATTCCTATAAAGATAAACATCTCTGTGGAACTCACAGTTCAGAGACTTTTCAATCTTTTTGGAATTGGAATAGCCCATCTTTTGTTTGATCCGTGGATTTGTACTTCCTAAAATAATAATATGCAATTAAAAAAAATTTTTTAAGTGAATGTTTCATGTTGAAAATTGCATCAGCCTTTTTGACGATGCCTCTTGTTCATACAGTAGAAGTCTGTTTTAGAAGATGGAATGATTAGGAGAGAAGCTTAGGAGACAGCAGTTCATTATGCTTCAAGAGGTTGGTATCAAATTGTGGTAAGGGAGGGATAGAATCAATTGCAGATCAGAGTTTGTGCTTGGTAGGTGACTTTGTAGGAGTTATGTTTCTGTTCTGGATCTTAAGTTCTACACTTGCAAAATAAAAGAGGAGTATTAGATGATCTCTAAAGTTCTATCTAATACTGAAATTTAATGGCCCCTCTTTGGAATAATAAAAGTTATCTTGTGTGTAACCCAGTGCTTTGTACATTGAATGCTCAGTAAATGGCAATTGACAATGGCAATGATAAAGTAATGAATATTTAGATCAAAAAGGAAGCCCTTTTTCTTGCAGACTACAAATAGGAATCTTCCTTTATTTTCTCCAATGAGAAGTTACTTGGTCAATATTATTTGGTGAAAAGGGGGAGGAGTAGATGGGGAAGGAATCTGCAAAGCTTCTTATTCCTTGAGCTGACTGATCTATCTTCACAATATCACACATTTTCAAGGTTAGTACCCTTAGAGGGTTCTGTTGTATAGTGTTATAGATGATTTTGATGGAATTAGCAGGTGAGCAGAAGAGGGCAGAATTACACAGAAAATTCTTTGGAGCTATATTTCCTAAGGGGACCTTTTCAAGGTTTCATACTGGACCAAGTATTTTTCATTTGCCCTCCAGATCTTATCTAGGTCTTGCTTTGTCCCTACTCACTTCCTAGGGAGGACAACCTATATGGATTCCATCAACAAGCTCCAGTACCTTCTAGCTTCTAGCTGGGTCTGGTCACTATAGGAGAGAGGGAGGAGACTGAGACCAAGGTTTTTATTACCAAAATTCCTCCTTCGCTGTCAACTTGAGTTGTTAATGTGTTTTGACAGCCTGTCACTGGTTCTTTCAAGGCAGTTTTCATTACACAAGCCTCTCTCCTTCTAGGTCCTGGTAACCTTTTTCTCCTTCCTTCTATCAAGTCTAGGGGTGGTGACTTTGCTGCTGCTGCAAGTCCTTCACTATACTTGGAGTTTACCTATACTCCAATTTTATAATTAAGCCCTTTGTAAATTAACTGAGAATGAAGAGGAAATGGTAATTGAGGCCATATCACACATCTTATTGTGCAGCTCTCTATCACAGACCTCTGGACTGTCTTATGAATGCTCTCTATCACCTTCTCATTTTCTTCCCCAACCATTGACTTCTTCAGTGACCTCATGAAGGGAACAAGAATACAGCCAGTTTAAAAACAAACCAGAAATGCTGAATTTATTTTCCCACCCTTCCCAGTATTCTTCTCTACTTCTGCTCTTCTGGATGCTGTAGACTGTGAGATCCCCAATCAAAGGCAGGGGTTTGGTTTTAGTCGTTTTTGGTCCCCAAAGCCTGGAATACAGTAAATGCTAAATAACTGTTTGTGTAATGAATACATATGGAAGATAGAATTAAGGAGCCGTCTATCTACTAAACCTTCTGTTTCCAGGCATCCCGGGCCTAGTTTATTTCCCTTCCTTGAGGATGTTCTGTGCTTTTCTTGCCTCCATGTTCATACTATATTCTGACCAGTTGTGTGCTGGTAAATGTTTTTTGTTGCTGTTGTTTTAAAGAATTGTTATTGAGATATAAGTCACATACCACAGAATTCACTCATTTAAAGTATACAATCAGTGGTTTTAATATATTCACAGAATTGTGCAGTCATCACCACAAACAAGTTTTGAACATTTTCATTATCCCAAAAAGAAACCCATGCCCCTTAGTGGGTACCCTCCTTTTTCTCAGTCTCCCCTTTCCTCCATCTCTTGGCAACCACTAATCTACTTTTTGTCTTTATCGATTTGCCTATTCTGAACGTGTCATAGAAATGAAATTATATATTATGTGATTTTTTTGTGAGTGGCTTCTTTCACTCTGCTTACTGTTTTTAAGTTTCACCCAAGTTGTAACATGTATTAGTACTTTACTCCGTTTTGTTATGGCCAAATAACATTCTATTATATGAATATACCACATTTTGTTTATTTATCATTTGGTGGACAATTGAATGCTAGTAAATGTTTAACAACTAGCAATCTGGAAAAAAAATCCTGATTCATAGCATTTGTTGATTTCTGTGGTATAAATACATCATGGGTAATCGCAGGCTAAATAATGTCACTAAACATGAAGTTGGAAAGATACACTAAAATACGCTCTTGTGAGCTCCTATAAGCCAGTTCCAGTGCAATACTCTAGCTATCTTTACTGATGGATCATTCAAGTTACCAGAGATGTGGCCATTTGCAGTGAGGTTTCCACTAGCTGGTCTGCCTGGCTCTTAAACAGTCCAAACACATTACATCTCACAACTTTAACACTTGCTTCCTCTACCTGGTACACTCTCTCACTCTTTCCCAGATATCAACATAGCTCATTTCCTTATTGCCACCAGATCTCTGCTCAGGCGTCCCCCCTCAAAAGCCCTTTCTAGCACCTCATCCCTTTATTTAATCCTTTGCCAAGTTTTGTTTTTCTTCATAGCAGTTCTCACTGATGCTTTAATATTCTATGTACTTATTTTCTTATTTGTTTATTGACTGTCACCCCACCACAATGTAGACGCTGTGAAGGCAGAGTCTTGGTTTGCAGTTGCATTCCCAGTGCCAAGGCTATACCCTTGATCATTTTGAACAAATGCCTCTCTTCTCCCTCTCTACTCCTCCTGGTGGTATCAGAGGAATGATTAAAGAACACTCTACCCTAGTCCTGCATCTCTGTTACTGGCTCAAATCCTGGCACATATAAGATTCAGCTGATACAGATGGGAGACAATCCAGTGATGTGGCTAAGAGTGCCTTACTCTGGACCCAGACTGAATGTGTCCATTTCCTTGCTCCAGCACCAACTGACTGTGCACCTTGGGTAAGTTGCTCAATTTCTCAGAGTTTCCCCATCTTAAAATGGGAAAGTAAGAGTTCCCAACCCATAAGTCTTTGTGAGGATTGAATTAATATGTTAATTTAAAGTGATCAACACATACCACGTATTTGATACACCTTGTCTAAAGGACATCTTCTGGGAGTAAGCTTTGCTTACTGTGTAGGTCACATCTGTGTGCCTGCCATGTGGAAGCCTATAAAAGTCACTACCCACCTCCTCTGCAGCTTTTTTTTTTTTTTTTTTTTTTTTTGGTTATTCTCATCACTGGCATCCTGTAAGAGCACTTCTAGATTGTCCTGCTGTCTAGGGGAACTGGATGGTTCTCCAGCTGCTTGAGTTTTTTACAAAAGAGGAGACCCCTGGGCTTCAATACCAGTTATCAGCCTGCTCCTCAAAACTGGTAAATCATCTACATTTAATCACTAGGATTGGGAAAGGCCCAAGGGAATCCTTTTGTTATTCTCAGCTGACTGACTGAGACTAGCCAGATCTGGAGTATCCCTGGGGCAGGAGAAAGAAAAGCTTCCCATAGAGAACTCTTACCCATAAACCCTAGAATATTGTGAGTAAAGGAAGCTTTGCTGTACTGAACAGGCTGAGTGGAGAAAGAAGAGGCAAATCACTCATAAAAAGTAAAGAAATCCCCCTGTATTCAGGACTGGGTTGAAAGGAAGCGCCTGAGGCCCTCAAGTCCACTTTGTTATATGGCCCTGCTAGGCAGGTTTCCTAACCCAAGTAACTGTTTTACATCCTTTTTTCTTACCCCCTCTGCTGTCCTGCTCCCTCCTACCACAGGTCCATGAATTACTCAGATGGGGAACTTCATTTACTAATTTTGGATAAACCCAATTTCATTAATATTTACTGAAATATTTACTGAGCTAGGTAGTGTTAGCTGGCAGTCCCAGGAATCCTAGGAATCGACAATCCGGGCACATCCCAGAAAAATAACCCTGCCTGGCTCTGAGCCTCCTCATTTCCTAGGAGTCAGCTTCTGGTTTGATTTCCGCAAAACATCAGCACTTCCTTGTACTCGGGGCTCCCACTGGGCTCCCGCGGGGCCTCCTTGAAACGCTGGAGGAATAAGTGGCCTGGAATAGGAAGGGCTGGAGAGGTAAGGAAGGAGGGAGGGGAAAGGAACAAGGTGCAGTTCCCCCTCAATTCGTGTTCCAATCAGGAGTCGCCTGTGTTCCCAGTCGCCGATTCAAGCCGTCCAGAGACTTCCAGGAACCGCCTGGCATCCTGGGCCGCAGACTTTAGCTGGTCCCGCGCCCCGTGTCCCCCTCCTCCCTCCTCCCCCCTCCCTCCGGGCTCGGCGCCTCACTCAGGGGCGTGTCCTGTCCTACCTCCCTTTCACAGTGGTCCACTCATCCGGTTCCAGCGGCGGCGGCGGCAGCTAAGCAGGAGCGGCGATAGCTCGGGGTTTCCAGAACAGGAGCTGTGGCTGTGGCGGCAGCTCGGTGGGGGCACCTGTGCGGAGCAGCAGTAGCAGGAGAGGGGGTGGGGTTCGTTCCAGCCACTCTCTGAGCCCGAAGGAAGGGCCACCTCCCAGGCCCTTAGGAAGCCACTGCTCCGCAGAACCTTGACACCGCGCTGGGAATACTGGTTGGGGTAGACATGTGCAAGACCGGCTAGAGGGCTAGGCAAGGTAGACATTTGGTCCAAGTGTAAAGAGGCGACGAAAGCTGTTTCTGGAACCATGACAGCTTCTCACCTGGACTTTGGGGAGGTGGAAACTTTCCTGGACAGGCACCCAGAGTTGTTTGAAGATTATTTGATGCGGAAGGGGAAGCAGGAGATGGTGGAGAAGTGGCTGCAGAGGCACAGTCAGAGGCAGGGGGCTTTAGGCCCACGGCTGGCACTGCCTGGCACCAGCAGCTTGGCTCACGTCGGTGGCAGGAGCAGCAGCAGCGTTGATGGTGGCACTGGATCAAATGGCTCTGCCAACAGCCAGCCCACTCCAGGTGGTGGGGACTGTGGTGGGGTACCCCTGAGTCCCAGCTGGGCCAGTGGTAGCCGGGGTGATGGGAACTTGCAGCAAAGAGCTTCTCAGAAAGAGCTAAGGAAGAGTTTTGCCCGCTCCAAAGCCATCCACGTGAACAGGACCTATGATGAACAAGTGACTTCCCGGGCTCAGGAGCCCCTGAGCAGTGTGCGGCGGAGGGCACTTCTCCGGAAGGCCAGCTCCCTGCCCCCCACAACAGCCCATATTCTCAGTGCCCTGCTGGAATCGAGGGTGAATCTGCCTCAGTACCCCCCTACAGCTATGGACTACAAGTGCCATCTCAAAAAGCATAATGAGCGTCAGTTTTTTCTGGAACTGGTCAAGGATATCTCCAATGACCTTGACCTTACCAGCCTGAGCTACAAGATTCTCATCTTTGTCTGCCTCATGGTGGATGCTGACCGCTGCTCTCTCTTCCTGGTGGAAGGAGCGGCTGCTGGCAAGAAGAGTTTGGTCTCCAAATTCTTCGATGTGCATGCGGGAACCCCACTGCTGCCCTGCAGCAGCACAGAGAACTCAAATGAGGTACAGGTCCCTTGGGGCAAAGGCATCATTGGCTATGTCGGGGAACATGGAGAAACAGTCAACATTCCTGATGCCTACCAGGTAGGACTTGCATTGCCCCCCTTCCAGAGCCCCATCAATCTGGGAGCCAAACTTTCAGTTACCCTTTGACATACAGGAACACAATAATTTAGACTCTTTGCAATATGAATCTTGCTGTTTAAAGTCCTTCTGAGTTTAGACTAGTTAGAATGTTACTACATCATCTTTGATGTCACGGTATTTTTCTAACACATGGTACTTGCGGACAGTTTATATAGCACAATGACTACATTTTTCATCCACTAATACCATATGTTTCTCTATCAAGATATTTTGTCTTTAAGAATATCAAAGTATGGTTTTAGAATACCTTTACTAGAAAAAGATGTCTACTCCAGATTTCAGTGTTAGTCTCAAGAAAATGGGCGTGTTGGTGTGTCTGATGTCTTTTGGGGACAATAATGCATTTCATTCTCATTCAAGGTTGGAAAAGGACAAAGTGCCTATTTCCCTATCCCCTTCTCTAGTTTATAGTTGCATGAGTTCCAAGGTAGGGAAAAAGAGAAAGAGAGGAAAGTCAGGGAAAGAATGGGCCTATGACCCATTTGTATCTATTTTGACCCTTTATGCATCTATCTTAACTGTTTTTGTTTTTGTTGTTGTTGTTCTGTTTATAGAGGTTTGTGGAGAAATAGACGGGTTATTTATCTTTAGGCTGGAATATAGTATTATCTGCAGTCAGCTTTGACAGGACTGAGTAGGAGGTCTTTAGTTTGTGGAACAAATAAAAAACTGATAATCTTTTGGCAACTCTGAAGGCAATGAGCAGGGTAAACATGCTAGTTTAAAGTGGAAAAGGAAACCCAACATGCTGTTACCTGGTATTCTAAACCTTTCATTTTCACAATGATTCAGACTTGATATTAGATCCTGCATCTGAAAGCCAGTCAGTTCTAATTTCTTCAGTATCTATTCACTGAATGTGGTGAAACTGGATACCACTGTCTATAAGACTTCTGCAGGGTCCATAGGAATGGAAAATTCTTATCCTTGGTTATGAAAGTATTAGACAAACACTTCTTCTGCTTGTCTAATAGAGCTACATGTTTTTTCAGAGTTTGGTTGTTGTTGACCAGAATAGCAAAAGTATTGGAAGGGATGTTAAAGGTAAAATTTTCTCTATTTCAACTGAAAGTTAACAATTTTACAAAGAAAATTGACTAGCTTGTATTAAACCCAAGTTTCATGTTTTTATGAGGTGTCTCTTAATGTAACACTGCAGTGTTAAGGGATTCCTGTCAAAATACCATTAACCTTTTGTTATTGATTAGGTACATTAATTATATCCTTCTTGAAGGCTGTTAGGTTTAGGTCAAGGAAACAATGAACTTTAACAAGTGTCTATTTCTCTATAATCCCAGAAAGTCATGGGAAGAAATAAAAGCATTTAATAATTGATATATTGAAGATTCTGTAAAAAGATGAATAAACTCTTTTCTTTCCTAATATTTCCACATCCTTATTTTGTGCTTGGGCAAAATAGATAGATAGATAGATAGATAGATAGATAGATAGATAGATAGATAAAAAACCAACCAACTCTTCCTACATAGATGATACTTGTTATAGCCTGGAATTGCAGTCTTTTCTTTTTCCGGCCTTTTCTTTTTCTTC
This sequence comes from Cynopterus sphinx, assembly GCA_030015415.1. NCBI lineage: Eukaryota > Metazoa > Chordata > Mammalia > Chiroptera > Pteropodidae > Cynopterus > Cynopterus sphinx. The sequence continues at coordinate 165,663,440 of CM057379.1, read as the reverse complement.
ACCATGAGATTTTCTCCCATTTGTATAGCTTTTATTTCTTACTCCTAGCCTTCAGCTCTTAACTTTTATTTAATACTGTTCATATATTGACTGTCTTTTCTTTAAGAGCAAAATTCCTGGCTTCCTTAACAGTTTAGTTGTCTGCCTGCTGACTAGAACTGTGGCTAGAGGTGTTATCACAGGCATAGAAAATCAGATTTTCAGCAGCTAATGTTTCTTCTGGGCCCTGTTCTTACTTTGATGACAGAGTATAAAGCAAAGTAGCCTTTTAATATTTGAAAGCAGACATTGGGAAAGGAGAGTTTGGTGGATTTGTCTTTGTTTTGTTTTTGTTTTTGCCTCCCAGGGTAGTAATAATGGCTGTTGTTGGGAGGATTGGCAAAGTCAGGGCAAGGAATGGTGTTATATGGGTTGAGAGTTTAAGATCTTAGTTCACTCCTTGTCTTCATTTCAGTCTGCTTAGAAAGTTTATGTTTTCTTAAAGTTTCTCTTTACTAATACTACTTTTTTTCTTTATTGTACATCACAATCACCAGTAATGTGACCCTGGAAGAATTTCTTGATGTCAGAGTCTCAATTTCCTCATCTGCAAAATGAGAATAACACCTACCTGGCAAAGATTATTGTTTTGAAAATAAAATGAGATATTGCATTAAATTCCCTGGGCCACTGCAACTACTCAGGTCATAGTAACAGTTTATGATGACTATAATGGTGTCTAATGGGCTAGCATTATTTTTGTTTATCTTATTTTCAATTGTTTTTCTTCTCATCTGAGACTGAGATGTTAGCTAAGCACATTTTAACCAGTCCAATCTTTCTCTAAGCCATGCTTCACCCTTAAATTAAGTATTTTAGAACCAGCTTTACATTCAAGGAATAGAGGGATTAATATCTACCCTTCCACCCTCTATTTAAGATTTCTCTAAATATCATTGATTACACTTGACCATAACCTACTTATCCTATCAAAAGTTCCACATTTTGTTCCTCTTGGTATCTCATGCATTGTAAACCTTTTATAGAGTTATATTGATGTTGCATCCTTCCCAAGTTCTAATATTTTCCCCCATCAATTTCCTGCTATTATAGATTTCTCTTAATTAAAACTTGAATCTTCCAAATGCATGTCCTTTTATTATAATGTTATTGTAATTTTAATCATGTTGTAAATATCTTGAAGTTTCTATGTAAAAATATAACCATCCTCCCTGATTCTTCATTAACTACTCATTTTTAAGGTGTTTCTTGCCCAGATTCAACTTGTGTAGTACTTTTTTCCTTTAGGAGATAAAAATTCTCACACAGTTTCAAAATTTAATTATTTGATAATTAGATTGACAATCCTCTTCGAGGTTCAGAATATGGGTGAGAGAAAGGCATTGGAGACTCTTATGAGATTATGATAATAAGAATGCATTCTGGAGTTAAAGATAGACTAATGAAATATTAAAGTTGAAAAGAAGTTTCAATAGCAAAAATACTCCTCAGTTTATTTATTTTTCATTATTGTTTTTCATTTAATCCTAAAAAACAGACTTGAAATTTGGAGACAAAGAATTGCAAATGGAAAAAAGTTTCAATTTAAGTACTTAGTATGGATCCCAGTGACTACAATTTACCTTTTCCCCCTGACAGTTATAAGTTATTAAACAGCCCACTTTAATATAGAAATGAATAAATTGCCCTCAATAGATTGAAAATAAGAGCACTCAAGTAACAGGTGTTCTCTTTGAGATTATTCTAAGCATATAGAACATAGCACTTTAAACATTAATAAAAAGTGTGAGAAATTTTTGTTAGTGTTGTTGATAGTCATGATACAGGTGTTTGATAGCCTTTGGGTTTGAAAAGCAGCCAGGATGTTTTGTTAGGTGAACTGAGAGAAGGAAAGGGGATGACGCAGAAGGGTTACAGGTGTGCCAGGCTTTCAGAAAACCTGATCTATTTACACAACAGATTCATTTATTCATTAGTTTCAACAAACATTCAGTGAGTGTCCATTACACTCTAAGGCTCAGGTCAGGGGCCTGTGGGTGTACAAAGGTGAGAGGACATGCTTGTTTTTCTTCTAAATGCTTACAGTTAAGGGGCATGTACTATTTACAAACAACTAATGCCAAACAGTATTTAATAACACCAACTAAATGTCATTAGTCTTAGAGGAAAATGGTATCATATTGTGTTTGGGCTCATGATGGAAGACTTCATTGAGGAGGTGGTATTCAAAGAAAAATGTTATAGTGTGATCAGAATGATGTTTTGGGTCACCTGGTGGCAGTGGCTGAATGAATTGAATAAGAGAAGTCTCAAAGCTATGAAAATAATTAGGAGTCTATAATGATGGTCTGGTGGAGCAACGATGATCAATGAACTAAAGCAGGAGCAGTGGAAATGGATGGCAGGGGGATATTTGGGAGATGTCCTGCGGGACTCAGCTTCTAAATTTGGGTGATATGGAGAAGGGTAATGCTGTTATAAAAACAGGAAGAGAAACTGGGTAAGTAAAGATTTTAAGTAGAGCCAGCTACTTAAATTTATGGAGCTCAGTACAAAATGATAAAGTAGGAACCTGGCTGGAGGGTCTATAGCCCCAACCGACCAGATGTGTGACCCCCAAGTGATTTCAACCTCCATACATACTGAGAAATTCTCAGTACTTGGAATCTGGGGTGGGTGAGTTGCCTGCTGGATTTACCGTAGTGCTACCAGCTCTGGGTGGGGGTGACCACAGCCTTGCTTCTCCCCTTGATGGCATGGGGTGTGCATCTGACCTCCACACACTGCCAACCAGATGTCAATCAAGAGCAGAGGACAAAGGCAGACATAGGATGTGGGCCTCTCCCTTAACCAGTTGACCTGGTTATGGCTTCTGGTTTCTGGGTACATGACAAGGGGGAGCGTCTGGGCAGGGCCCAGGGCACCAGGAATCAGGAATCAGTGGCCAAGAACCAGTCCTGGGCAGGAAGTGGGAGGAGAGATGGAGTGTGAGCTGAAGCTCCAAGCTCTAGGCTCATCCTCCATTGTTCCATGAACTTCAGAGCACAATGTTGAAGATAAAATTATTAAGAATTTCACATAGCACAGCATTAAATCTCAAGCGGGGGTCCCTATTCTCCTGCCTTGGTCACATGCCCATGAACCTGGCCCTGAGTCTGAGTCATATTCTTAGATGGTGAAGTTCAATTTTATTCCAGCCCAGTGTCTACTGCTTTTACATGGCCTCAGCTCCATCCTAATTAAATTACATGCCATTTTCAGTGCCTGGATAGTGCTTTTGTATTTCAGTGTTTTACATCCTTTCTGCCAGGACTACATTTACTATCTCTCTTCATTCAAATCTTGCTCTGCCTTCTTACAACATAAGAAGGAAGAACTAACTGCTTATTTTTGAAAGAAGAGATGGAAAATAAAACAAAAAATTATACACAAAGCTGTATTTAACAATGCATGCATTATACTGATATATATACTAAATAACAATAATTCATTTTTCACTGAATTTTATTTTTCATTTCATTTTAGAATAATCTCTAAATGGAAATAACTATATTTAAAAGTGTTTGGCATAAGAAGGGATTTATTTCATGTATTTAGAAAATCAGTGACAAAACTGCTTCATTCCCTGAGGAGCCAGTGCTGACAGACATGGGTTTATAGTCTTGTGATTAACTTGCTGAGATTTGCTTAAAAGGCATCTGTTAATCCCACTCCAACACTAATACTATAAAGGAGTTTTATGAAATCTTATTTCAGTTTTGCATATTGTGTTTTAAAATTTCCCCCAAGCCCCAAAACACGTTCACTAGCCCGGAGCCAGAATTGGTTTTGTACTTGAAGGAGGAAACATTTGCTATTTCAGCCCCTCTTCCTGACGGACACATGATCATGATACTGTGATGAATTGCAATTGCCTCTTTGTACATGAGGATGAATTACAGAGAAGTACAGTTCCTACAGAATCATAGGGAGGTAATTTAAGGTTAACTTATTTTTTTCCCAACCCATAAGCTAGATGTTTACTAATCTGGCCAATTTATTTTGGTTCCTGAGGTTTAGGTCACCTGTTTATTTACAAAGCTGGCTTAATTTGGAAGTTAGCATTTCGTGTTTAATATAGTGTTGAAGAGTCATATGAAGCTCTCCTCAAAAATAACTTTGAGTTATTTTATAGAAAAGTCAACAAGATCCTTGGGGTCCATTACATGCTGCTTTAGTCACTTATTTTAAGGATGGTGTTCTGAGTATAACCACATTCTTTTGGAAAGTGGAATTTGAATCAAAGAAGCTGTTTAGTCATAAAATAGTGAGTTAGATTTCTAATATTTTAGGAGAAACTTTGATTCCTGGGCATTTATGGGCATTCAGGCTTGATTCATTAATTTATTCATTTGTTCTTTTTAGGATTTAAATAGTAAAGAAGTTTTCCCCGAAGTAAGAGTGTATTTTCTATAATTCCAAAGAGTTCTTATTAGTTAGTTGGTTTCAATGACAGAACAGTGGTTTTACACATTAATGATAATTATGTTTCCTATCACAAAATATAGCATTAGGCTGTTGCAAGTTTAGTTGCAAGGAATCTTTTTCCCCTGAATGAAAAAAATGAAGGACCTTTGAGATATCCCTTTAGAGTGTCAATTTTTAAAAATTTTAGACATCAAAAGAGAAACTGAAGCTCCATTGTTGATTAACATTAACTCCAACTATGGAGCACTAAACTGTGAGCCAGGCATTAGCTTATTCATTAGTAAACTTTGTCTCTTTTAATCCCTTTAGCAATCCCTAGAGGTAGCTATTACCACCCCCATTGTATAGGAGACACTGAGGCTTGGGGAGGTTAAGTAATTTGCTTAGAGTCACTCAGCTGGTAAGTGAGGGAGCTGGGATTCACACAGATCCTTGGATCAGACATTTCATGACTGACCACTCCCTCTTGTAGCCTCTCCTGACCATTAACTATTGCATGCACACTTTTGTCTGTCCCTTCGCCTTCTTTTTGCCAGTTAAAATTCTCACACCCCTCAAAGCCCATCTACATGAAATTCTTGGTAATTCCTGCCCCATCCTACCCAAACTGGATGTGATTTCTCCCTTCTTTGAACTTCTGTAATGCTCTATTTTGTAGTATTTTAAGTATTTGGGTATTTACATGACCTCTTGACTGTGAAATGAAGATCAAGATCATGACTTTTGATTTCTCATTCCCTGGCATGGATCTTATAGGGCTTAATGAAAGGTTTTCTATTCAATTGAGTAATTATCACTGACCCCTCTTTTACGTGGTCAGTTCATACACCTTCAAGCAGAGGTCAGGCGATACAGACAGATAAATCAGGAAATTCATCCTCTGAAAACATCTTTTAACTTGTTGGACCTTACTTTGTACATTTATCTGAATTGTTTTTCTGTGTTGGTCAAATCTTCGTATTAATTACTGGATTCCTACCTTGTTGGGAGCCAGAAGGCCTTCATCCTGACCGCCCAGCCTCCCGACATAGAACCTGGCCGTTAACAAACCTGTATGCTATCTAAAGAATGCAGGAGCAGATAATGCTCCAGGGAATAGTTAACCACAGAATGTACTAACATACCCGCTGGATAAGGAAGGACCTACTGAATGGCTGTGGACCTGCGCAAGGAGCCCCTCTCCTCCTTGTTCCTCTTTTCACTTCTAACCTTTGTACCCCCTAACCCCATCAACCAAGGACCAATGAAATTGTAACAAGTATCCCCCTGCCTAGTCAGTCCTGCCCCCCTTTGTTCTTCTGTATAAATATACCCGCTCTGAAATAAAATTTTTGAGGCTTGATCAGAATACTGTCTTGCCTCCGCTCCTTTTTCTCGGCCCGTTTCTCTTTCAGGCTGGACCCTCTTCGAGCCCGCGAATAACTAGGTCCCGCGGGTCGGGACACTACCTCCCTGCCACTCCTTTGCTTTTTTTTATTTTTCTTTCTTTTTTTTCTTTTACTTCTTTCCATACAGAGACTATGTTGTAGAGAAAGCAGACTGCCACTGACCAAATGGTAACAACAATCGACAGTCCACTGCCACCTTCTTCTAGGCAAAAGCATAGGATGGAGTGTGACTATTCTAGCTAACTGCATTTTCCAATTTTCTCATGACTACCCTGTTCATACAACAGTACCACTTATTGAAGGTAAAATGCCACCTTCCAGCAGGCCTTGCAGACATTAGGATTTTTTCTTTGAAAATTCTTTTAGATATATGGGAGATAGTATTAACCGACCTTATAAGTATTTACAAGATGGCTTATGAAGCCCGATTATTGCACTAACCAACTTTATAATTGTTTATTTTTCAGGAGCACTGCTCTTTCAAGTTCACTGATTATATATTGTGTGTTTTATATATGCCCAAAGGATCTCATGAAAATTCAAACTTCCAACATGGTTATATTTACATCCTACTCTTTCCAAGATATAATTAGATGTCCATGGGACATGTCCAGGTGAGAGCCATCTCTTTCCCTTCTGTTTTTTATAGTTATCACCAATAAATTGGGTGGTTGCTATACCTCCTCCTCATCCTACCTCCAAAATAAAATATTAAGATATTTATGGATAAATTGTACAGCTACTTTTGTTATGTAGAAATTAACTGCCACAGCTAGATCTGAAGAGGAGGTTGTAGCTACCAGAATCCTGATAGAGCTATAGATGAGATAGAGCCAGAGTTTTGGTGCTGGGGGAGAGGAACTCAGCCACTGGCAAACCATGACCTGGATAAGAGCGAAACACTATCCTCTATTTCCTCATACTCCCTATTTCCTGCCGATGCCATTCATTGGTTGAACCCAACCTTGGTTGAGGCCAAGAGGGCAAAGGGATCCTTCATGTAGTTGTACATAGAAGTCAGTCTCCAGGCACAAAACAGGGCATTGAAAGGCAGCAAGTGCATTTGGAGAGTCAAATGGGGACTATCTAGAGTCACCAGAGATATCAGTTTATTCACCAGGGATGTAAGCATAGGACAAAGTCAGGTAAGAGTATCCTTCTTTGATCTGAACACCAAGTTTCATCAGTATATAGAGGAGCAGTCCCCAACCCCTGGGCCACACACCAATACCAGTCTATGGCTTGTTAGGAACCGGGCTGCATCGCAGGAGGTGAGCAGTGGGCCAGAGAGCAAAGCTTCATCTGTATTTGCAACCACTCCCCAGCGCCAGCATCATTGATCTCCTTTATCAAACTCACACACCAAGCCAGTATTTAACCCTGCCCTAAGACATCCTAGAGCCAGGTCCTGGACAACTAGGGATGACCTCTATAGCCCAGAGCCCATCAAAATTATTCAAGCTATCTAATCCTAAAATGGCTCTGGGAACCTAGCTGTCTCACCCATTCCTTTCCGAGAGAATCCCAATAAAGACTCTGGGCCATGTCCACCCGTTTCCCTCCTGCCTCTTGACTGACCCTGTTCAGTCCCCATGGTATGCCATGCCTCCTGCTTCTGGAGGTCTGTGAGTATAACTTTCCTCGTTCATGACAATCCTTTCCATGTCTACACATCATATCATACCTGATTAAAACAAATCCTAGGTTCATTCTATCAGTACTACACTTACATGATGCTCTATATACAGGTAATGATTACTTTAAAATGTAATCAAAAGCTTTAAGTGAACATTACACAGTTGGGATTTACTGGCCATAAAATATATATTGCATTTGACAACCATAACATAAAGGCATGTTAATTAAAAAAATTTTTTTTTTCTTACAATTGATCAATGTCTCTTATTCTAGTATGATATGTAGTCACAAAAGTATCCCTTGGGTTTTTGAGCTATAGATGCCCATATAAAATATCCAGATTGCTAATTTATAGTTTTATTCTCAAAATTCTAAGGATTTTAAAAAATGACAATATTTGCATCCAATACTTGTACACTAAATAGATTCTAGCAGGTGACATTAAAGGGTAAATAAACACTAAATCTCAGTGCTTGTAATTGAGCTCTAATAATGTATTTGCCTAGATGGAATCTCTGACACAATTTTCTTCTAAAAGTGTAGATTATTCACTAAAAAGATAAGCTGGCTTTATTTTCTGTTTTTCTGTTTGGATGTGGCGTTAATTTTAATACTATGCATTATTTTTCTACTTATACTGGCTATAGTACTTTATCAGATTATCAGAATGTTTTAACCTTTACGTTTTTTTTTTCAATTTAAAGAAATTAGCACTCCTTTTTTTTTTTTTTTTTTTACTTAAATGGCTGTGCAGAGTTTAATGAGCTAATAGTTTTTATGGGTATTTGGCAACTTAATGTGTATGATTACATATTTAAAGTTTTAATAACGGCTGTAATGGAATTAAGAACTGTAGGCTTGGGATATTGTGGAAAACATCTCGGGGTTGCTAAGGAAACCAGCCTAGATTTTATTTATTTATTTTTTTTTGGCATAAAATGCTCTGGAAAAGTGAAGCTATAATCCCCTGCCTCTAATGTCCACCTTTATGGAGTACCCCCATTTCCCCTTTAGCCTCTTCCTCCTGTGGCTTCCAGAGGACACTTGGTGATAGGGTGTGTGTGCTATGCAGTTGTTCAGGGCTGGCTTCTTTTTTTTTTTGTCTTTAGCTATGTGAAACTAGGGTCAGATTCTTCTCTTACTTCTGCTTCTTTGAGAATTGTCTTTGAAAGCCCAGGAAGCCATAATATTCCACCCCCCACTTTTTTTTTTTATCATAGCCAGGAGATTATCATGCAGACAAGCAAGGAAGAGAAGAGCCAGTCGCAGTAAATGTGCCAGAGATTGATTAAGCAGGCAGAGAACAGAATCTCTGGAGAAGAGGCTGATAGCATAGCTGGAAGCTGAGGCATCTCTGTCCTCTCTCCTCCATTCATTTCTTAAATGAAGAAACAAGAGAAACAGCTTCTCATTTGGTCCCTCCTTTTTACCATGCCTGCTGTGAATCCCACTGAAGAACCACAGAGGAACTTGCACTCAGGGAAAATCTACTAAATTGAAATGGAAAGGGCAAGAAAATAGTTTACTGTCTCTGAATTAACCAGATTGAGATGATCTGCAATGTTAAATTAAGGAGTGAAAAGGTTAACTGGAAAAAGAGGAGCCACTCTCATTGTTGAAATGTTTTATACCTAAGACCTTAGGTTTCTGTTAAAGAAACAACTGATTTTATTCTTTAGAGGTAACCTCAAAAGAAACAGGATCAAGCATTTATGTATGTAGCAATGTAACAATATTAATAACTTCTTGTAGCAACCTTAAGGAGGCTGTATAATGAAATGCAAAATTATATGGAAATCATTTAATATAAAATTATATGGAAAGAAATGAAGGCACTTAATTTGTGGGACCCAGCAAGGAATCAAAATTGGAGATTGGCAGAGGTCAGGGAAGTCCAACTGCCCAACCCATGACAGATGGGTGACCCCAAAGGACTGCAACCTCTGTGCCAGAACATGCCCTGTGCTGGATCAGGGTGGGCAAGAGACCACCACAGAGTTGCTTACTGAACATACATACCGTGGTACTGTCATCCTGGGGTGGGGACAGCCAGTGTCTTACCCCACCCTGAGGTACCACAGGGTCCCCTCATATCCGTGCCTAGGATCTCACCAGGAATGAAGGGCAACAAAAGAACATGGGTGCCCCTCCTTCCCATCCCCCATCAACCTGACCCTGTTACAACCGTGAGTAGAAAGAGGTAGAAGTCGTGAGGCTTGGGTAGGGAGCAGGAGGCTGAGAACTATCAGGAGGCTGGGCTATGTATGAGCCCTTGGGGCATGCTCTATCAGACTTCACCTATAAAACACAAATTCAACTTAAACTTCAAGTGGTGGGGAAAGGGGCTTCTTAGCATGAGGCTTGAGTGACTGTATTGGATACACACCCATAAAGCTATTTCAGGGTGGTACCTATGCTATGACTTTAACTATAAGAATAAATAATTAGGATGGCCAACTCCCCATGGAAGTTCATTATTTTCTACCTTGTTCCATAGCACTTTGCCAATATGATTCTTGTTATTTATAACATTTTCAGTAATTTAAATTTTGGCTCACTTGTCTTTCATTAAATTGTGAGCTTCTTGAGGGCAGATGCTATGACTTTCTCAGTTTTATAGCACTCCCTATGTGTGACATAGTGCCTAGCATGTAATAGTGAGGTACTCAATTAATATTTGTTATATGAGAAGTGAGAAAAGGAATATGATTGAGAATTTGGCCACAAGGGCAAGTGGTCTAGGAACTACTACTAGGTTAGAAGATCAGATTAAGACCAGGGGTTTATCTAATAATGCTGAACTAGGTCACTGTAGGTCAAGGGTCCTTCCATTTTCTTAGACATAAGGATGAGTTGGGTTCCCAGGTCAAGTGGTTAGGTAACAGGACTAATGTGGTCCAGGATGTGAATGTGTCAGAGAAATGAAGGGACAGGGAACCAAGCAATTTGTCTACTACCAATAGAGAAGAGGAATTAGTAGAGTTGGGAGGATGAAAGCAAGAGAAAAAAGGCATCAACTCTGACTAAAATAACAGGCCTGGGGCTTTGGGAAAATAGCGGTTATGTAGTTAATAATGGCAACGTTGGATGTATTCAGAGGAGATGCATTCTGCTATTCATATGTTTACTTAAATGTCAGTAGAGATGTCTTTTAGGCAAGGAGAGTATAAAAGCTAAGAATGAGAGCTCTCTGATTGGGTGGTGGAGGGGGGGAGTTAATTTAAGCTAAATTAATGTGTGTATAGAGAGGACAGCACCAAGCCTTTGATGAAAGCAAATGCAGCAGCACCATCACCACAACTTCGATTTTCCCCAAAGAACCAAAAGTGTTTGTTTCTCTAGTCTGTACTCGTTTCCAGGAAGCATCCTCCAAGATTGTCAGATTCCTTTTTGGATTCTGGATATGTTTATTTGGATTATCTGTCATTACCTTAGAAAGTATTCAGTCCTTTTCGAAGTATGCAATTCTCTTCAAGTGATCTGTGACCGGTTATGTTAGTTAAATGATACTTCCAAAGACAAAGATCACAATTGTTAATTTTATAAATGGCTTCTCCTTGTCCCTTTTCCTCTCCTCTTTCCCATCTTACTTTCCACCTTTTATCCTTCAACTCCTGTCTCTCATTTTCTTATTCATTCTTCTCTCTTTGTTCTGTTTTCTTCTTAACCCTCCCTGACATTAATGACCTTAACATAAAATGGATATAACATGAAAATAAGTATTTGTTCCCAGTTTTTAATTTCAAATAAAATTTTAAAATCTTGTAGGCCTCCCTTAGAAAGCAGTTGTGTTTCTTCTTTGCTTCCATGTGGACTGTGATAGTACCTTTCTTTCTAATTTTAAAATCAGGTACATGAAATATATATATTTGAAAATACACAGATTTTAATTACATTTCAAACTGCTAGTCCATGTGGACCTTGGTTGTAATTTATTTCTTGTGGGCCCATGCCTTACAGTATGAAAAAGACCTTGCCCCTCAAGTACATTCTAAGTAGAACAAGTGACAGGGCAATTTGTATTTTAAAACTTGGTATACAACATCCAGGCTTTTATTAAAATGAGAACAATGATGAATATAATTTCTTTGCTGCATCTCCTCGCCCAGTATCCAGCAGAAATTCTTAGCAACAGCAACACAGAAGTTACCATGCCAGCAGTTCTCAGCTGATTGATTGTTTGAGGTCTTGTCTCAGTTAACCTAAAGTTCCTGATGGTGAATGTCCCCTAGAGGATTCTTTTTTTTGTTTTGTACACAGAAAGAAATATTTTCCATACTCCTGAATCCACTAGGAAACATGTGGGATTTAATCACCTCTGTTATTATATTGCTTCTTCTTCAACATATTAACACTCGGAAATCTGCCTAGTCATTTGTAAAATTCAGCCACAGGACTTACTGCTGCCCTTCTGTGACAATTAATCGAAGGGAAAGGCAACCAAACTTTATAAGCTGTATGGCTCTGTTTCCTACAACTGACATTCTCTCTTGACTGAAAATCACATCAAACCTTAACATCTTTATCTTGCTTCATTATTGCTAGCAGAATGTAATGCCTGGATTGTGTGTGGAAGTGGTTTTTTTTTTTTTTTTTAAATCATCCCAGCTTTACGAAAGATAATTATTTTTTCTTCTTTGATGGAGGACTCTTTATTATGAGTGCATTTCTAATTCTCAAATTTTTTATTAAATGTACAAAGCTATACAATAAGCCAATTTTTCAACATTTGAAATTGGAAAACTTGAATAAATGGATATTAGTCTGTTTTTTTTCCCTGCCTGGCTGTCACCTTTGATAAACCACTATTTGCCTAAGGAGACGTGTATTGTAAAATATCCATAATAATTATTATTACAATAGAAATATCAGTTTCTCCATTTTTTAATGTTCTTTGCAGAAATTCCATCTTTAAGTTCCTTAGTGCATTTGGAACTAAAAGTAATGTTTCTTATATTTGAATACTAATTTGAGCCTGGCACTTAACAGAATTATCTCTTGTGATCTTAATAATAATCTGGTGAGAAAGGTAGAGTGGGTTTTTTCCTCTCTCCTTTATAGATTAGGAAACAGTGAGTCCTCCCCTGAGGCTACAGGGCCATATGTGTTAGAGTTAGGACTGTATCCCTCCATCACTACTTCTCCCACTCTTGAGCTTTGGGAGGACCCAGTGAATAACATCTCTCTTTTTTGCCCTGATCTAAGAAATATAACAAAAGAGGAAATGGGACATCAAAATATCACATTTATAATTTATTAAGCAGATACTGGAATATAGACATATTTATGGGCTTGTACTGCCAGAATTAGGTAGACCTGTCCTCCCGCATACAGACAATGCTGGATACCTACTGTCCTCCCCACATAAGGACGTATCCCTTCAAAATTTAATGGCATTGAGGAATAGCAGAGATATATATTCTGTGAGCAGCCTGACTCTGGAAGATTAAGGGCTGGGCTGTGTAAACCTAGTTAACCTCCCTAGTCCCCTAGTGAGGTTGCTTACTCTACTTCTATAAGGGAGAACAGCAAGGGGTGGGGCCAAAGACTAGAGAGGTTAAGGGAAATCTCCCTCTCATGGAATCCAGAGGAGGGGGAGGAGTCATTCCTCCTCTTACGAGGCCATGTCGCCTCTCAAATAGATTGTTGTATCTGAAACATTGAGAGAGCTCTTTCTGTCACCACTCTGCCCTGCAGCATTCCCCTTCCCTATTTTATCTTCCTTATGCTAGTTATGTAAGCCAGAAACCTAGGCATCATTTTTGAGTCCTTCCTTTTATTCACCTGCCATATCCAATATTGGAAAGTTCTTTTGATTCACTCTTTAAAAGAAGTCTACTCATTTTTCTCCATTCATCTCCACTACCACAACTCCAGTCCAAGTCAGTATTATCTTTCACCTAAGTGATTGACCCTGCCTTCTAATGGTTCTAATCCCACTCTTAACCATTTCCCCCATAGGATGTTCATGAGGAACAAAGAGTGAGAGCAGTGGATAGGAAAGTGGGGCCAGATTATTTGAGGGACTTGTCACCTTCACTTTGAAGACAAAGAACCATGGAAGGCCTATGAACAGGAGAGGGGCACAGATCTGGGCTATTCTGGACTTGTCACCCAGAGGCACTTAGGCAGATGACCTGCTCTCTCCAGGCCTCAGAATCTTCACATGTAACATGAAAGGGCTAGGAAAATGATTTCTAAGACTCTTCCAGCTTGAAAATTTCATCTTAATTATGGAAGCAAAGAACAGAAACCTTACAAAACAATTCTCTTCAAGTTGTAAAACTCAGCTTTGTAGCAAGTGAATTTTACCTCTTTTTGTACACAGAAAAGAAATATTTTTCATCCTCCTGAATCTACCAGGAAACATGTGGGATTTAATTACCTCTGTTATTATATGTATTAACTCTCTGAAACCATTTGAAAAGTTCTGCCACAAGACTTGATGTCTCTTGAATGAGCCCCTTGTCTGAGCCACTCATAGTGTTACCAGTGGTTGTTCCAGAATGGAATCGGAGGGAATCAGGGCTGCCATCTGGTTGGAAGTACACTAGGGCACTTGTAATAAGCTCTGTTTGCCTAGCAACGCGTTGTCTTTATATATCTTTAGGAAGGCTGGAGATAAGCTATTCCTCGGTATTGCCATAGGGTGATATCGTAAAGAAATTATTTGGGTTCGGGTTTGCTTCCAGGTCTTCCTATTAACTGCAGTAGAGGATATAGCCAACTATTATGTCATGAGATTTGAGTCTCTTTGTCTCCAAGTCAAATAATGAAGAATGTTTTTATGCATAATTTTTCCAATCTAAGAACACTAATGAGCTCATAGGAAAAAGATAGGCTCTAGATATAAGAACAGTGGGCAAAAGGTATTGGGCAATGGTCTCTGCCCCAAACTAACAATTCACAACCTATAGTCCTATTATAGCTCAATTCTCCTCACTATTTCTGGCTTTTCCAATTGTAAAACTCTCCAAACATCTCTGAGAGGCCACCAGCAGTGAACATGTTAATTAGCAGTTAACACTAAAAGAAATAAATTGACTACCTGGTAAAAACAATAATGGGACCAAGGACTGAGAAGAGTAAAGGAAAGCTACAAAGGAAGCAAAGATGAACTGACTAGCTTGGCTTTGCCAGAGGCAAACCATGTCTGCCTGATTGGAATGGGCAGTCAACAGCCTTCCCCAACTAGATATCCTCTAACCTTCTAACGCTATGATTTCATCATTCTAAAGTTCTGATCCCAATTCTTAAATTTTAAAAGAAAAGTAGAAAGGAAGCATTGATGATTCTATTACAGAGGCCAATCACCTTCTCAATGTATTTCTGTGTTTACACAACTATCTCAGGATTGTTCTATATTGTAAGGTTTATAATAAAACCTTCCAAAAATGCAAGCGAACAAAACCTGACATTATAATGGCACCAGAAAAGACATTCTTACATTTTATAGGCCATAAATGATCAAGTGTTAATATAATGTTTTTTGATTAACACACAGGCAAAAATTTATATTGACTGGATCAATTAAACCAGAAAAAAATTAATAGCAATAGCTACCGTTTAGCGAGTATATGCCATTTAATAGGCACTATGCTAAGATTTAATCCTCATAAAGCTCTACCATTGCTTTCCACAATGAGGGGTTTAATAACTTGCCTAGGTTTACACTAGTAAGTGATAGAGCGAGATTGCAAACCCAGGTTGTCTGACTTTGTCTAGATTCTATGATTTTACTACGATGGGAAATATTGAGGGTTGTACCCATGTTTTGCTCACACATACAAGGTCTATTAATTTTATCTATGAAAGAAAGTAGCTCCGTGACAGAATATGAAGTTCAGAAATCTGTTAGAATGCCTTTCAAAAGTTGTATTAGCAATTCACATCCATTGACATCAGGCTATTTTGATTGTTTACATGTAAAGATCTCAGCAATTCTATCATGCAACTGGAGCAACTGGGATGAGATGTCTCAGGTAATGCCTGTGAAGGCAAATAATAATAATAATTAATAATAATAACAATAACAGCAACAACTTACATTTATAGGGAGCTTTCTATTAACTCATTTGTTTCACACAACAACTGTATAAGGTAGGTCTATTTATCAATCCATTGTACAGTCGAAGAAACTGAGATAGTGAAAGGTTAAGTAAATTCCCCAAGATCAGCTAATAATTTGGAGAGCCAGGGTTTGAACCCAGATTATTTGGAGCCACAAGTTGTGTTCTTAAGTACACAACCTACCGCTTCTGTTGTGGTGTATAAACAACAAGTCTAGAGCTACTCAGCAACATCTTTTCACAATGCCCTTTGCTAAAGTTATAAGACAATTCCGACATAGACTACAGAGCTGACATTTCTGGAAGCTGGGGTGTGAGTGTGCAACATGGAAAGTTCCTTTAAAAATGAAAACATTTCATTTTTCATCACAACTGGTCAGTACCAAAACTTGCTAAGA
Source organism: Cynopterus sphinx (assembly GCA_030015415.1). NCBI lineage: Eukaryota > Metazoa > Chordata > Mammalia > Chiroptera > Pteropodidae > Cynopterus > Cynopterus sphinx. Next base: position 165,647,480 of record CM057379.1, on the reverse strand, counting down.
GAATTTGTTTACATCATTAGGAGTTAACTGAAGGAAATTGTTAACATTTCCCATGATATTTTAGAAATATTGATAATTTTCCTGGCAGAGCTAGAGTTATTCTCTGCAGATTTTATAATTGCATATATCCATTGTAAAGCAGGAGATACACTCTTGTCTCTGAGAAAAGACCTGGTGCTCTCGTGTACCTAAGCAAGCAAACTATCCTAGAATAAATTGCACATTTCTCTTTACTGTGAAACTTTTTGGAAGCTACGGGTAAACTGTAAGTAGGGCAACCAAGTGGTAGCCATAACAGTGATTTTTTGGTCCAACAGCTCTTTGCTGTTTGGCTAGAGGAGAAGTCCTTTGGGGCATTTGTTGCTTTAGTCACGGATTGGTTTGATCACTGAGGACAGACACCCACTGAAGCAATCAAAAATAGGAGGTGGAGTGAGGGATAACATCCCGGAAATAACATCTAGGGAAATCTCACAGAACTCAAGACAGGAGGTAAGTCAAGAAGCCTTGTGGGGACAGGATTTGGGAAATGGAGAATTCCTAATGCTTCTTGTCTGATTCCTGTTCTGTGATCTGAATGTGGTGCTATATTTGTATAGCACTTTATGATAAAAAAATGCTTCAGCCTGTATTATATCAGTTCATCCTTTCTGCTGTGAAAAGTAGAAATCATTATCCCCATTTAGGAGGTGAACAAACCAAGACTTAGGACAGTTAAATGGCCCCCAATTTTGGAGCAAAACAGTAGTAGAACTGGGACCGGAAATTCAGCACTTTTAGCACCACGTCCCATGTTTTTTTGCACTTCCCAGGAACTTCCTATAAGACCATGATCATGAGAGGTTTAACTTGAGGGAATGTATCAGGAAACCATACTTACACTTACATATCAAGTTTATGTTTTTGAAAAATAAAATAAAATCAGGATTCTAGCTTTACTTCGTTTGGACATTTCATTTTTTCTGTGACATGAGCTGCACTTGGGAAAAGTTATTTTCAATTCGTGATGTGCTTACTCTTCATGAAGCAAGAGCTTCAAGCTTTTGTGGAGGCATACTTGATTTCTTCTGCATCGTCCTTCTGCAGAAGTCAATTTTTGCTAATATATTTTACCATAGTTTGGGGGGAAAAAAGTGAGCATGATGTTGAACTGGCCATTAAGAAGAATGAAAAAGTGTTAACTTCTGACTGTTCTAGTAAATTAAGTTGAACATAAACTACTGTTTATTACCACAAATAGATCTCTTTATTGTTTTGGAGCTGCTTTTAGCAACATCATGAGCAGTGTCCCTGAGCACAAATGGCTATCTCTTCAAAGTAGCACAGTATGATGAAAAAAGCCCAAGCTTTAGATTCAAGTATCTCTGAGTTAGCACTCTAGCTCAGTTATTGGTAAATTACTTACATTATGTAAGTTACTTACCTTCTTTTAGTCTCACGTTCCTTATGCATATAATGGCACCAATCATACTCACTCTGCATGGCTGTAGTGAATATTATTTGTATGTAGCATACCTAGCACAGATATCAGGTCCATGGTATGCTCTTGGTAAATGACAGCCATCTTTTAATCTGAAGAATCAGTCAGTTTCAAAATTACCTCAGTGCCTTCACAATTTAAACAGATCACAAGCCTCGTTTAGTACCTCTTTTAAAGGCTACCTCATCACATACAATGCTGGAGTAACTGGTACAACACTGTCTGCTTTATGCTTGTCTACTGGCTTAGAAGACCAAGATTGAAAGCCAAAGTCATGAACTGTCTGCTGCTACAAAGCCAGATTGTGTTGCTGCTCTCTCTTCGAATTTAGTGTCAGTAAAATCCTGACCGGTCCTTTCTGGGTATATCTATATCTATTGTATCTATATCTAGTACTGAAGGATTTGGCTAACATCTTGAATTTAATGTGAAGAGAGGGCGCAGTAGAGAAATTTACTAAGGAATTCACGTTATTTATAAGGCATCAGTGTAAAATATCTGCTCATGACGTACTGTCTGTGAGGAAAATGGCGCTGATTCTTATCAAAAAGCATACCATTCTTTAAATTCTGTTTCATAAATAAATGTGCACTGAGTAATTAATATCAGCCAGGTCTGGCTGCATGAACCACAAACAGAACTTGTTTTTATGATAATATTGGTTAGAATCTACGTCCAAAAACTATAATTAATCTTTATATTGTAAAAACAAAACAAAACAAAAAAACAAAGAAACCTGTGAAATCTTCCTCTCCAGCATCTTAAATGGGTACCTCGCCACTCACATTCCAGGGGCCCAGCAGCTCTTAATCTCAGGAAATGGTTTCAGATGTATTCTCCCACCATTTTCTGCCTCCCACCAAGCTTCCCAGTCTTCTTTGAAACAGTATATCTAGATTATCTGTCTCTTTTTTGCCCTTCTGATTGAGTGAGTGCTTTTTACATCATCTTCTCAGCTTTCTGATTTGGCTTTCTTTTCAACTGCTAAATTATGGAGCACAAGACAAAAAAATAATAGGGAAAATTTTTATTCCAGCTGTAATTTTTTGCTGGTTGCTGTGGATCTGGACCAAAGTTGGTTCAAGTTTTTATAATTAAGTTCAGACCATGTGGCATGTAAAATCAGAGTGTGCTGTATGGATTTGGAAAATCAAGCAGTTCTCTATTATTATCCAAGCTCAGTAACTTATTGCCTATGGCTTTGGGTGTATAGTTTAACTGCTCATGGTGATGTCACTTTCTGTATATATAAAATTTCCACCATGCAGTTCCTAAGGTTTTCTTCCCAATCGATGACAGCAGAGGCATTAGTCTTCTGTCACTGGCATTTTGGATATATTTCATTAGTATTTGATCCATAAAATAGAGGAATCCTAAACCCTGTGTTAGCCTCTGCTGTCAAAGTTGAGTTGTAATTAAGCCCACATGATACGTCCTTGATAATGCATCAGTGGGATCAAAAAAGGTTCTTCATTCTTGTCAGCCAAGGAGGAGATGAGTGATATGACTGCCTGGAAGGTCTGCAGTTGAATGTTGGTGAATTCTTCAGATTTTTTTCTAGTTGCCTGCTACCGTGATTTAGTTTGAGGTTGATACAGAGAAGTTTTTCAGCAAGAAGAAATGTCTTGGTTATAATAGCCCCCTTGTCCCTAGCTGTTATTTTTAAATATTTCTGTGCAACTTAATAATAATTGAGGAGACTTCGTGGTAGAGTATCTTATATGCTTTCGGATTTTAAAACCAAGTTTACCATTCTGAATGTTACTTAACAAAAGTTGACTTTAAAGTTTAATATTATCACATTTTTTGAGTTATTTTATTTTTTATTTTTTAGGCAGGGCAAGCCTTGGTTGACCTCACAGATTGCAAGGACCTTGTCACTTTACAATCCCTTATTTCATTTTATTTTTTACGCCTGCAACATCTGGTTTTCCTAGGTGGTCTCCCATCCAACTACTAACCAGGCCTGACCCTGCTTAGCTTCCGAGATCAGATGGGATTGGGCTTGTTCAAGGTGGCATGGCTACAAACTGGAGTTTTTTTTTAATACTGGGAAAGTTTACATGAAAAGTTTCATGAAATGGCTAAACATTGTGCATGATTTTAAGTGTTGCTGTTTTTATAATTTGGGTAAATCATACTAATGGTATCACCATCTCCTGAGGGGGAAAAAAAGTGTGTATCTTGGGGCAGGGTGTGTGTGATTGATTGACCTTTTTAATGACCAGAAAAATGAAATTAAAACCAGAATGAGCTACAATTTTCAACACACCACATTGGCAAAAACTAAAATGTCTGAGAATATCAAATGTTAGCGAGAATGTGGAATAACAGAAACCAACACATATTGTTAGCAGTAGTGTAACCAGTGCAGTCCTACTTTGGAAAACAGTTTGTCATTAATAGTAAATTTGACATGTGCTATGATCCAGTAATTCTACTCCTATATGTATACTCTGAAGAAACTCTTACACAAGTATATTAGTTTCCTATTGCTGCTGTAACAGGTGACCATAAATTTAGTGGCCTAAGACAACAAATTTATCCTCTTAAATTCAGTCCCAAAGTCCAGGTCAGCAGGGCTGTGTTCTTTCTGGAGGCTCAAGGAGAGAATTCCCTTGCCTTTTCTATCTTCTAGGGTTCGCCTGCATTCCTTAGTTCATGGCCTAATCCTCATCTTTAAATAAATTTTAGAGCAGCACAGTATCTTCCAATCTCTCTACTTCTGAGCCTCCTACCTCCCTATTTATAAGGACCCTTGTGACTATATTGGGCCCACCCAGATAATCCGGAATAAGCCTCCCATACTACATACTTTATGATGAACCTTGTGACTGTCCCCTCAATCATCTTTTCATACGTTTATTCTTTGTGTTTCCATTTCTGTGAAACATTTGTTCATATCAGTTGCCCATTTTCCTACTGAATAAGCCTTTTCTTATTGATTTGTGAGAGTTCTTTATATATCTTCTAAACACCAATCTCCTTACTGGTTATATATATTGCAAATACCTTCTTCTTCTCTATTGCTTGATTTTCATTCCTAATGCTGAGTTCAAGTTCTTAATTTTAATACAATTGATTGATCTCATTAAATTTTGTATTATTTTATTTTTTAATAAACAAGGTTATAAGGGAAATATTTTATATAATTATATAATAATATTTTATAATATGGTATTTCCTGTCAAGTATCTAACCAAATTACAATTCATTTTTGTGGCACAGTGTAGTATAGGGATACAACTTCATTTTTTTTCTATTTGAATAAAAATTGACCTTGTGTCGTTTATTGAGTAGTTCATTTTTTCTCCTGATCTGTAATGTCTGCTTTGTTATAAATCTATTTTCATATAAGCAAGGTTTATTACTAGGCTCTCTGTCTTTCCTTTCGTGTATTAGTCTATGCCTGCATTCATGTCACACTGCCTTGATGTCTAGAGTTTATAGTAAATTTTTTAATATCTAATAGAAGTATCGCCCAATCACATCCCACACCTTATTCTTCTTCAGGAAGAGTTTTGGCTTTTGTTAGCCCTTAATTCATTCACGTAAATTTTGTAATCAGCTTGTTGAGTTTTACATGCACATACAACATTGTGATAGCATTTCTGTTGGAAATGCACTGAAGTGATAATTAATATCTTTCAATAAAGTTTTTTTTGTTTTCTCTTTAAAAGTCTTACATATTATCTTAGATATTTAAAAATGTTTATTGCTGATTTAAATTGTTTCTTTTAAAAATTTACCTTTTTAGTTAATTGTGTGGGTGTCTAAAATGCAATTTACTTTTGTGTATTGATTTTGAATCTAACATCTCTCTTATTAATTTTAATTTTCACTTTTAAAAACCTTTTTCCCACATGACTTAAATACCTAAAAATAAATTTTAAGAGAAAGGAAATTAGTATTTAATGAATTCTTACTATGTGCCAAAGAGTCGACATAAGTTGTTTTAGTTAATCCTCACAATTGTTATATTGCTTATTTTTCTCAAAAAACATTTGTTAAATAATCCCTATGTGTTAAGCTTTTTTTCTTTTCTTTTCTTTTCTTTTTTTTTTTTTTAGAATTTTTGTGTAAGCAATTATATCACCTGCAAATAATGAAAGTTTTTGTTTCTTTCCAATCTGTTTCATTTTCTTGCTTTACTGTGCAAAAACATCCAATACAATATAGAATGAGGATGATGAAAACAGGCAAACTTATTTTTAACTTGCTCTTACAGGGGATGTTTTCAAAGTTTCATTGTTAAGTATGAGATTGCTGTGGGTTTTTTAAAGTGCCCTTTATTGGATTAAGAGGGTGCCTTCTAAAGTTTGCTAAGGAGATTATTCCTGTTATTTTTAAAATCACAAATGGATATAGAATTTTATCCAGTTTTTTTCTGTCTATTATGATATGATTTTTTTTCACTTTAATTTCACTTTAAGCTGTTGATGTAGTGAATTATTTTAATTGATCTTCTCTGACAAGCCAATCTGAAACACAAACTTGGTCGTAATAAGTATCTTTTATATATATTGTCTGATTTGTTTTATAAAAATGTTTATTTTTAGAGTTTTTGCATCTGTATTTATTCATAGGTGTGATTGGCCTATACACACACACACACACACACACACACATATACACATATACATATGTGTGTGTGTGTGTGTGTGTATTTATAATACTCTTGTCTGGTTTTGAAAGCAGAGTTATATAACAAATAAATTTTTTTCCATTGTGTGGAATAGTTTGTGTAAGATTAGAATTGCCCAATGCTCTAATATTTGATAGAATTTCCTAGAAACCCACCTGGATGTGTGTGTGTGTGTGTGTGTGTGTGTGTGTGGTGTGTGTGTGTTAGGACTATTTTAAACTACTGATTCAAATTATTTAAAGCTTATAGGACTTTTCACATTATCTATTTTTTTTAAAAAGTCAGTTTTTATTAACCTGTATCAACCTGTTTATTTCATCTAAATTTTCAAATATAGATGTATAGGCATGAGGTTATTCATAACATCTTCTTATCTGTTTAATCTCTAGCAACTATAGCTTTGCCCCTTTTTATCTTGATTTAAAAAATTTTAATGTCACTCTCTTCTTCCCCTTGATTATTCTCTCTACAGATTTGTATATTTTGTTACTTTTTGACCTTTATTTATACTCTTCATTATATGTTTATTTTCTTTCTTAACAACTTCTCATAGTTTTATTATTTTCTCTCATCTTTGTTTATTTTGCTGTTCTTTTTTCTAATTATTTATGGTTGGATGTTCACTTTATTAAGTTGAGCTTTTCTTTTTTTTCTAATGTAAGTATTTAAAACTAAACATTTAAGAACTTCTTTAACTGTGTCCTGAAGTTTTGGCATATAACATTTATGTAATCAACCTGATATTTTTTTAAATTTCCATTTTGAATTTTATTGATCGATAGGTTGTTTAGAAATATATTTTAATTTTCAAATATCTGTTTCTCTAGTTATACTTTTTATTGTTTCTAACTGAGGTTCATTGATGTTAAATGATATGTTTCACATGATACTGATTATTTGACATGGTGAATTCAAATTGGCTAGCTTGATGACCTAGCTTTTAGTTAATTTTTATAAATGTTCATTCTCAACTTGACCGATAATATGAAGTGTCCTGTTGTTGGGTGTAGTGTGTAGACAGATGTATCAGATGTATTTGTAAATGAGTATGTTGATGGATAGGTTATGGTGGGAGAGAAAATGCTCAGTAATGCCTATAAGATAATTTTTCTTATTAAGGCAGAGGGACTGGAACACTAAGAAGTTTTATAGTTGAGTTTCTATACATAATGGAATTCCATTATTACCTATCTAAAGGAGCATGTGAGAGTCTTATATATTTGAGGAGCCTCGGTTTGTTGTGGTTTCTCCTTCTGTTCTTTCATCCAATGCAAATCCTAACCCATGTAAGAATTGTAAGTGGTTAAATTGATTGCTCAGAAGTGAATTGAAATTTATAGAATGGTTCTTGACCCTGTTGCTTCTATGAGAGTGATTGCTAGCTGATACGTCCAATTTTTCTAACCCAGTAGAACCTAGGCGTTAAAAATATGATAAATGAGGTAATTGGCTGGCTTTGCCAAGTGCTTGATCTGGTTCATAAAAAGTCCACTGTACCATTCTATCAGCTGGCTAAGGAAATATCTGGAATAAGGCAGCAGGCAGGAGATGAGTTTCAGGTGGTCTAACCAGTCCTATCCAAGGTAAAATAATTTAGACAAGACTGCCAAGAGTTAGGCTGACTCACTTCTCTTGTGTGTCTGTCTAGAAGGCTCCTACTTACAGGTATTTCATCAAAAGCATTTTGATGCTTTATCTGCGGTAAGGCACCTGGGTGCTGAGTCCACATCTATTTCTATCCAGACTATTTACTAGTGTCTCCTGCAGATGGAAACAATCCTCTGAAAGACCAAACCACATGTTAAAATCTTCAGTTTTCTATGTCATTCATCCTTTCAAATTGGAGGGCTGGAGAGTCATGCCCCTGTTTTGTGGAGCACTTGGCCATATAACTTCTGGACGGAGTCCAAGTACTCTCAGCACTGCTGTTTATTTGCAGCTAAGCTCGGGTGAGCACCAGTGCAATGGGGAACCTTGCCTAGGTACAGGAAAGAAAGGCATCAACAACACAGTAGCTTACGGCATGGAAGGGAATATGGATGGAATCAAACACCGCCGGGGAGCCACCTGGAAGGTCAGTGGATCACTATGGATGATGCCTGATCTTTCCTAACCTGGGCTTTCAATGGTCGACGACACTCTTATGGCTGGAAGACATTATTATTTTCTTCCTAACTTACATCTACTATTTTACTAGTTGGTTGAGAATTTTTTTGGAAGCCAATATCAGGCTACTAGTTTTTGATTGCTAGTGTTCATTCTTTTGGAAAATCATAATACTTTTTAACTGTAAATATGCTATGCCACATAAAATGTGATATTTAGCAATTAAATGTGGACAAGGTCAGAGTCAGAGAGTTAAAGGATCCATCTATTTCACAGATCAGAACATTGCCCAGTTGTAGTATCTTGGCAGTCTTTTTTTGTTGTTGTACTCCGTGATTTTCAGAAAATATCAAATTTCTTTAGCATTCTCTGTAGCAGTTCAATTGGACTTAATTTTTATGGTGAAGGGTTTTATAGTCAGGACAACTATACCCTTTAAAAAAATAATAGGGTCATTTAGACTGCTGCTATATCTTGCTAAAAATATGGAGTGCTATGCTGTCTACTTTTCACATATTTATATTATTTATGAAGATTGACTTACTTTCATCTTGACAGTTGTCATTTTATAAATCTTCTCTCTCTATTCTATTGGCAATCCAATAATATAACGACTTCTTTTTGGAGGGTACTTTTGAAGCTATAGTACTGTTCTTGATATGTAATACCGTCGTCTTAAGGTAACTACTAACACTGGTTTCTAAACATCTTTCACTTATAAAATGTATAATAATATTTTATAACAATTTTTTAGTGGTAGTGTGACTACACCATACTATAATCAATTTCCTGTTGAATATTTAGGTATTTTTCAATTTTTTCTTATAAATTCTTAGAAATAAAAGTACTGTCTTGACAAGTATGAAAATATTAAAGGTTTGTGTTACTTATTGCCAAATTGTTTTCCATATATATTGCACTAATTTGTATTCTCACCAGCAATATATAAAGGTAGATTTTTCACAAAAACTTTCAATAATGCTAGGTATCTTGGCATCTTAAATTTTTAATCTTTGCCAATTTTATAGAAAAACTGAACCTGTTCCAATTTGAAAGTTTTTACATATTTTTTCCTACCAAAATTTTTCTTTTGTTAATTTCTTATTCCAATTAATTATACATTTTTTCTCATTGATTTGTAAGAATTCTGCATGTTAAGGATTTAACACTTTATTAACCATATGTGTTTAAAATATTTTTCAATTTTATTTTACTTTTAGTTGTGTTTATATTTTTGAGGTACTGAAATTAAAAATTTTATTAGTCAAATTTATCAATCTTTCCCTTTATGCTTATTTCCTTTGGTCTTATAGGTTGAAGGACTTTCTCTTCATGGGATCAGAAATGTTTAGTTATATTTCTTTAATTTATTATTTTATTTTTTACATTAAGAACAGCAATGAAAATTTTGCATTTTTTTCTCAGCAAATATTAAAGTAGGAGGCCTAAAGCATTAGCCATATGCCATGTCTTTGTTTTTATTTAATATAATCTCTAGCCTTCCACCAATTCAGAACAATTACTTATCTTTTGTGTGGAGAAAAGCAGGCTAGTACATTTGAAATCTTTAAAGTCTAATCCAAAAATTTAGGCATTTTCTGGAAAATAAGGAATGTTTGTGTTAAATCATAAATTTAAGGAGATGCTTTCATGAATTGGAACTAAATGAGTGTTACTAATTGACATACCAATGAAAACAATTTTCTTTTAAACTTCAGACAGTTTGGCAATCTATTAGTTCAAGCTTCAGTGGCATATTAACTTTTTTATATTTCCATTAGCTTCTCAGCATTGCAACTCCATAAAACATTTGGAAGAGGATGTGAGACTGAACTTGTTCTCCAAATCTTCCTTTGCAGGGACGGGCTAGTAGGGTGCTAGGGAAGGTATACAGACCCAGTACAGTAGGCCTTTGGGGTAAGTGGATGGAAAACAAAACAAAACAAAACAAAACAAAACAAAACAAAACAAAACAAAACAAAACAAATGCTAACAAACTTGTCATGAAGCTCTAAAGCAGTGGTTTACAATCTGTTCCTTTTGAACTCCTATAGGCCTTGGATTTCTTGCACAGTTCCTCCTACCAATTGTGATTTAATCCATTAGGGTGGAGCTAGGATATCAGTAGTTACCTAAAGCTCATCAGTGATACAGTATTATGAAGGGTTGCCAACCACTGTTCTATTGCTATGAATACCTAGCAGTGATTGTAGATGGAAGAAATACCATCTATACACAGATATTTTGTAGCATCTTTCCTCTATAACTTATAGACACAATAATTCAAAAATTGCAATGACACGGATGGACCTGGAGGTTATTATGCTGAGTGAAATAAGTCAGACAAAGATAAATACCGTCTGATTTAACTTAAGTGCAGAATCTAAGGAACAAAAAGAACAAACTAATCAAAAACAGACTCACTACTGTAGTGGACAATTTGGGGACAGACAGAGGGGAGAGGATTGGGGGACTGGGAGAATGGGGTGAAAGATTAAAGAAGTACAAATTAGTAGTTGATCATTGGTCATGGGGATAGGGAGCACCACATAGGGAATGCAGTTAGCATTAATATGATGGCTAGGTGGAGGGCTGAGGGAGGGAGCAATTGAGGGGATCGTTATGAACTATATAGAGGTACTGTATACTTGAAGCTAACTTAAATAAATAAATTTTTAAAAATTGATTAAACATTTTGCGCATTAATAGGGGCTTTCTGCATTTAGATGTTTCCTTATCCTTATGTTCTAAAAATGTAATTACCATCAGCTTGACGTTCTCAGACTTGAAAAGTTTAATCATCTCAGTTATGAAGGACCCAAGTAAAGTTGAGATTGTGGTTAAAACAGTCATAGGTTAAATGGTGCTCAAGACTAATTCTTGGCTTAATCATAGTCATTGGAAAATCTTACTATAAAATGTTGGGGAGAAAAATCTTAAATACAGAGGGGATAAAAGAGATCTTATGTGACCCATCCTTGCTGAGTATGAGACCTGGATTAGATTGTGGCTGTGGCTCCTGCCTTGAGGAGCCTTGAGTGACCTCTCTGAGAAAGTGAAAAGAAGAAAGGATAGATTCCCCTTCACTTTGAGTCTTCTTATGTGCCTCTAAAATATGTCTCTTGGGTACTGCCTGGGATTGTTGAGTGCAGTGAACATAGCTTTTAAGGACCTGAAAACTCATATTGCAGTCCTTCTTTCTACTGTTTGTTCTTTCTATAGTCTTAATGGACCTTTCAGGTGGGACCCATTTTTCTGGGTGTACTCTGTGGCATCACATTCGTCTCAGGAACTTGCAGAATAGGCTGTAAGTACAAGATCCTGGGTTAGAAATGCATGCAATTACTGTTCTCTATGTAGCAGGCACAGTTCCGGTGCTAAAGAGTAAAACTTGCTTTGGCCTTATGACTTTGTCTTCTTAAATATTAAACATCATAGCTGAGTATCATGTGTAAAAAACAGGTCTGCACAAAAGGTACTGAGAAGATCGCTGCACTTCTCAAGAGCAGTTACACTTAAAATATCTGAGATAGGAAAATATTATGACATAAAAATGCTTGAGGCAAGAGGAGTCTACCACAATCATAAGAAACTCATTCCAGATTTTAACAACATTATTAAAGAAGCCTTTACTTTAATTTATTAGAAATCTCTCCTGTTGTAGATCATTTCTTGTTCTTTTGTCCTAAGGGGACAAATAAAAATTGGACACCATTCTCCATGTGCTATTTCATTATAAACCTAGAGGCATTTGTTAGTTTCCTATTTAAGTTTTCATTTTCAGCAATAAATAGGCTCAGTATTTGTACCTTCTTCCTGGTCCTCTTTCCTCCTTTCCTGGCCTTCTATGAAGCTTTGCTGGTGAGTTTAGTAAACTCCTGAACACCTCAGATTAAAGGTTTTGAGCAGAGTCCCTCATCTTTACCTAAATAGTCTCTAATTTCCATTCCAAGTCCTTTTCCTGAAATTAAAAAAATATATATTTATATAACATTAATTTATTTATGTATCTCAAACCACTTTAGCAGCAGTACCACCATGTGGATGGCCCATAGTCAGCTAAATCTTCAAAAGTCCACAACGTAGCTTATATTCTCGTCAGAATCTGTTCCTCACTTAGTGATCACTCTACCACTCACCCAGGTACCTTCACCAGATAAATGGGTCATTTTTTATTTCTCTAACATTAAAAAAACTTTTCGTCAAATTAATCAGCAAGTCCTATTGATTCTGCCTCCTAAATATCTTTTTTCTCAGCTCATTTTCCACCACCCTGACCACCATTAACCACTACTCTAGTTCAGAGATGGTTTTTCTCTCACTTGGATCTTTTGCTTCCAAAGTCAGAGTGGTTTTTCTAAAATGAGGAATTGGTCATATCACTCCCACTCACCTTCTTAAAAACCCTCCAGTGACCCCTCTTCCTCTACAATAAATTTACAGTTCTAAACCTGGTCATTAGGCAGCCTTTCATCTGCCTTCAGCTGTTTGTTTCTGTTACATCTCTGACTCTTCCCTTGAGAACCATCTTTATCTTCTTGCAGTTCCTCAGATTCATCAGCTTTCTATTGCCAGTTTTGAATACTCTTCTTGGGACACCCATTCTTTTTGGATGTTGGCTTAAACATTTCTCTTTCTTTCTAATTTTTTTCTGACCTTAGACTAGATGTGGCCTCCCAGCTGTGTGTTCCACAATGCCTTGAGTTTCCTACTGTTAACCCCATTTGTGGTGAAATCTTGACTAGTGAAATCTATTTTTGCTATTTTTTGCTCTTGTTTCATTTTAAAACTTTCATTCCCTCTATAACATCAGATTAATATGTCTCTTCATGTAATTGTTTCCTTATTTTTCTTCATCTCCTGCAATTAATTTAGACCTCCATTTTGGGCTCAGCTTTTTTCATTTTTTAAAATTGGAAAATTAGTTTAGAGATTAATACACATTAGGAAAGTATATAGGTATATCAGCTCTTCAGACTTCCCCTTAGATGAGTATATCAAGTTTTGAGTTAATTTTTGAGAATTATCCAGTAAGTAGTGGAAGAAAGATACAGACAAAGAATGTTTTAAGATGTATTAAACAAAAACACTAAAACTTAATGAAATAAATCTCAGTTTTGTTTTGTTTGTTGAAGTTGAATGTTTTATTATGAAACTTAGTTTTCCTGCAAGGCTGTTGATTCACTGTATAAAAATAGCACCAGCAAATGCAGTATAATACAAAATGAAGACAGTTTTATTCATCATCTGATACTATAACAACAAACAACAACTTTTTTCCATTACCAGTTATTTCCAAGTGGAAAGATCATTAAATATTTTGACCCAAATTCAGAGATGGATGTAAGTAAGTTACAGTATTATATGAGACTTAAGATAACAAGGTTATCCTTGACTTACATAATTTTTATAATTAGATTTTACCACAAATAATTTCAGGAATTCTGAATATTATAACTGTAGCCTAGCCTCTTGAGTGTTGCATATTGTGTTTATCTGCAATCATTAGAAAGTTAAGGGTATTTTCTTCCAGTAGCGTTGTTATAGTTTCTTTGTCCATTGGTATTGCTATTGTAGCTATTTTAAATCTTCTATTCACCACTAATTTAAGACAGCTATGCTAGATTAAGTTATTTTATACTACTTTATTTAGGGGGGTTCCATTTTTATTCTTTAGTAGATTTTACGTATTTCTCATATGCTTCTTCACTCGTTAGTTCATCTAGTTCTGAAGGGTTACTCAGTATCATCTTGATCAGCCAACCATCTTCATAACAAGCTTTGTTGACAGTCCTGGGTTTTCTACAAGGGCTTCATTAATTTCAGTTTCTTCTCCTGATAGAGGAGCATAGAGTTTGCTAGCAGCTTTCACACTTTCGAAAGCACCAAACTCATCTCCTTTGTTCAACTTTGTCCCAACTTCAGGCAAACTATAGTAAACAATGTCTCCCAAAGCTTCCTGTGCAAAATTGCTGATTCCCAAATGTTCCAATACCATTTTATGTTGTTATGCATTCATTTTTCTCTGTGAATTTACATACAGAGAGCAGATTGGGGCTCGTGTGCAGTATCTGGTCAGCACCCGCCCTCAGGCCCCAGAGCTGCTATGGGGGAGGGTAAGTTGAGCACTCAGCTGGGGTGCAGGCTACAGGCCTCGGCCCTCTTCGTTTTTAAACTGGAAGATTAACACTTATCACATGTATCAACAAAAATATCTTTCCTCCTCAAGTTCCAAGTTTATCAGGTGATTGTAGAGAGTTGGAGAGATGGTGGTTAGGTTTTATAACATTTTTGTGCCCTCTGGTCATGCTGTCTTAGTGGTGGTTCTACTCAGAATTGGTCTTTGGTGGATGAGGCCCTTCTCTAGAGGTATAGACTGTCACAAGGTTAAGAACAGACAGGCCATGCAAATCCAAGAGTGGTTCACACCACTGATATGCAATCACCAGAGTTTGTGCCACTCTCCTTGTTTCTTCCCAATGTAAGTCTTAACCTATCAATAAATCTTATTGATCTCACTAGTAACTAAGCTTTTTACAAAAATTATTCACATATGAGAATCACCAATAAGCATTTTAAAAATACCAGTGCCTAATATTAATTGATTCAATCTGGGATGGAGTGGAGCCCAAGAACTGGTATTTTCAGGACCTTCTTAGTTAATTCTCACTTGCAGCCAGGGTGGCATACCATTGATTTCAGTCACAGGATGTACCCTACCTTGTCTAATAAACTGATTTATCAAACTTCTTGACTTTCTTTTTATGTAGACTTTCACCTTCATCTCAATCTCCCCATTTCAGTGAATGGCACGTCCATCTGTACAGTTTCTCAAATTAAAACCTGAGATTCATTCTTCTTTCTCTAGTCCCTTATCACCAACCAATCATCCATCGGGAAATACTGTAGACCCAACTTCCAACATATTTGTCTACTTATCTCCATTACCCAGACCATCCTCTCATTTTACTTAGATCATTGAAATATCCTAACTGGATTTCCCTATTCCAATCCTGTATCATCTTTCATGAAGTTATCAATTTAAAACAAATGGTCTTAAAATTTTTATTATTAAATATTTCAAACATTTAGATAAGAACAGGCCATCAGAGTTTATAAAATCTTAGCATTGTACTTTATTTGCTTCACAGGGTTTTTTTTTTTAGAGAAGGAAACCTTAATTGTTAGAGTTCAAGCCTCCTCTCTACCTCTCTCTGATACCATTTTCTCTCTTCCTCTCTAGAGGTAGCCACTCATATAAATTTAGAGCTTATTATTCCCATGAATGTTTTATACTTTTGCTACATATTTGAATCCATATGTAATACTTAACATTGTCTTTAAATATTGGTGATATTATATAGAGGGCATCAGATTGAAGCTTGTTTTACTTAGCATGTTTTTGATACTTCTTTGCATCAATACTTGTAGCTTTAGTTTATTCATTTAAAATGTGTAGTATGCTCTCAAAATGAGATCATGATTATTTTTTTACTGACTAACATTCAAGTGGTTTTCAATTTTTCTTTTCTTGACTGATGTTGCAGTAAACATTTGTGTATCTCTTTCCTGTACACTTGAAAAAGGGTCTCTAAATATATGTCAAGGAGTAAAATGTGATGCCTTAGGGCCTTTTTAGCTTTTTTTGTATTTTGTAGAATTGCAGTACAATCTTAATTTAAAAAACCTATTACTCAAAGAAATATTACAGAGCACCTACAATAAATGCTTGTATGAAGCAGTAAACAAGAGAAACAAATCTTATATACTAGTTGAGAGAGAACAAGTTAACTAATAAGGTGATTTCAGAGAGTACGAAGAGCTAGGTAATGAAATCGTGCAGCTCAGCTTCAGGATCTTCAATGATTTTTTCATTGCATTTAGGGTTAATATAATCCTTTTCTGGGCCTGTAAGACTTGCGCCATCCACCCATGCCTTCCCCTCTGGTTCTCCCTTTAACTCCCGGTACCCTCGCCACACTGACCTTCGGGATTTTCGAGCTTATTGAGCTTTTTGCTGCTTCAGGACCTTCGTGTGCATTATTCCAGTTTCCTGGAAAGTTCTTTCTACCAGTCTTTGACTGGCCAGTTCTTACTCATGATTCAAGTCACAGATTATTTGTTCTCTTTTCAGAGACCTTCCTCGATTCCCACAAAAATAGGTCCCTCCCATTAAGTTTCTCTCATGGCACCTGTTCTTTTCCTCAGTATGACCACAAAGTGTGATTATACATTTATATGTTGTCTGCCTCACCTACTAGATTTCAAGTTCCATAATGGCAGGAATGAATCCTCTTTTGCTTTCTGCTGTATCCTAGCCTATATAGCCTGATGTATAATGATTCCTCAGTGAATTTTTAAAAAAATTAATACAAATTAGTGTTTTTCTGAAAATTTGGTTGCAGCCTGATTTTGAGCAGGAGATTTGGTTTTGTTTGGCTTTTGATTTTTCTCATTCTGTCAGGGCTCTCTCTTTCTTGACTAAAAGTATAGGGTGGCCTCTCTAGATCTCCAGACAAGCAGACTTTATTATAGACTTTAAGGGCTTCTGGCCTTGTGAAATTGGGGATACTGCAAACCTCGTCAGAAGGACAGCAGCATTTGGTCTTGAGGTTTGTCCATAGCCTCCCTAGGCTGTAATTTAGATAAAATTTAAGCTCTAGATGGTGGTAGACAATGGTGCTTTGTTTTTGCTTTTTAAGTCTCTTTTAACAAGGGGTGTCTAGAGCATTGGGAGAAGCCTCACCTTATCCCCTGGCTTGAAGCAGTGAAACTGAATCCCTTTTATCACTTTCCTTGAAATATTTTTAGTCCTTGTTGCCCTTTCAGGAGCCAGTCTTTCCTCAGCCTAACTAACTAACTAACTAACTAACTAACTAACTAACTAACTAACTTCCTTCCTTCTTTCCTTCCTCCCTCCCTCCCTTCCCTTATAAGTTGAAGATATGACATTTCATCTCAAAATACTCTAGTATATATGTCCTAAGAATAAGAACATTCTCTTACATAATGGCAATACCATTATCATAGTCAGGATAGTTTACATTGATATTACCTAACATAATGTCCATGTTCAACTTTCTCTAATTGTTCCTCCCCCCCAAAAAAATTTTCATAACAATTTCCAGTGAAGGATCACATTTTATTTAGAATTTAAGTCTCTTAAGTCTTTAAACCAGCACAGCTCTCATGGCTTCATTTTATTTTTGTTAAATTTTTTAGTTTGTTTTTCATGGTATTGACATTTTTGAAGAGTCTGCTTCAGGCTTCTGATAGAATGACCAATAATCTGTATTTTTCTTAATCTTCTTGGTGATGTGTCCTCATTGCAGCATGTCAGGAGATACATGATCTTATTTTGTCCCATTAATGATGATGTAAGTTTGATTACTTGTTTAAGGTGATGTCCACCAAATCTCTTTATAATAAAGACATCTTTTCTCTTTGAATTTAATAAAGAATCTTTGGGGTATCACTTTGAAACTGTGAATGTTCTATTTAACAGCAACTTTCACCCACCCAGTGGTGTTAGCATCTATTAATGATCCTTGCTTGTATATATTATTATATTGGTAGTTCCAAAATAGAAATTACGTAATTTTATCATTCTTTCTACATTTTGTAGCTGACATTCTATAAAGAAGCCTTTTATATCGTCCCTCCCCACTATACTTTTTTTTGAGCATTTTAAAAGTATCACCATGGGCTCTTAGTTTCTTTTTTTATAAGAGCAGTTGATCAGAAGTAAAGAAGTACTTTTTCATAGTTTTCATAGTGCTTAATAACATATTTATTATGTATTTTATATGATACCTCATAGCCAGTTGTTCATATAAAATAACATATTTCAATAAATAGCATAGTGTGGAGTTCCATTGAAAACAGTTGCCCTTTCCCCAATTTTGATATATTGCTGTAATCAGGTTTAAAGTTTCTCTTTTTATTTACCATGGCCAATAATTGTGGTAGTGATTTATTTGCATTTGTATCCTTTTGTTGAATTCACTATGAAATCAAATCTGTTATTTTTATTAAAAATCCATGGGATATGTTCCCAATGATAAAGTATCAAACACAGAAGTATACTTCTCTCTCCTTCTCCCTGACAATGAACATGAAGTAAATGCCCTCTGTCTTATTTTTAGGATCGAAGATTCAATGATGAAATCGACAAGCTAACTGGATACAAGACAAAATCACTGTTGTGCATGCCTATCCGAAGCAGTGATGGTGAGATTATCGGTGTGGCCCAAGCGATTAATAAGATTCCTGAGGGTGCTCCATTTACCGAAGATGATGAAAAAGTAAGATTTCATGCCTTTTGTGACTTACACTCTCCTTGATCATTGATTGCTCTTCTTGAAAAAGACAGAAATTATGTGAATAGCTGTTGGATTAGGCCATTCATGAATCAAAGAGCTTTTTTCTCATGTCATTCAAAATGTGATGAGAGTTTTTGATAGTTCATAGAATGTGGTATAATTGAAATAGTTATTTTATCTTTTTCTTAGATTGCTTTTCATTACAAGCCTCAATAGTATTCTTATTCTTCCCCAGTCTTTAACTTCCTTATAAGTTTTCTAATCAAAGATCACACCACCACCACACTTGGCCCAAGGGAAAATAGGGAGAAAGGAAGATTACTGTGTTTTGGAAAATCAGCACCTTCTCTTGTATTTTCCTTAATTACTACAAATAATTGTTTTCTCAGTTCTTACATAAAAATCTCAATAAAATCATGTTATTTAATTGTTATTCTAAATTGCTAATAAAAGCAGTTGACCTTGGTAGAAGTGATATACTTTTTACTCTGAAATTTTAAGTTCTTTCATTAGTAGTTTATTCATCAGCTCATATTAAAAGAGAAACTCTTCAAAAAGCTGAAAGTAAGGCTTTGAAGCGTTTACCTTCAAAGTTAATAGAATCTGGTGGAATATTTATAAGATTTGTGGTAAAAGCAAATTTCAAGTTAGTTTAAATTCGATGACTGCCATAATCCTATTTGATTTAAAAAATCTACTTTATATTAGCCTTCTGGATGTGAGTTTGCTATTTGCCAGTGCTAATTACTAATCTAATGCATTAAATTAATGCAAGTGTCTGGTACAGAAGGTCAATATAAATTTGATTATAAAGAAACAAGAATTTTAAGTGAAGAGAGTCTTTTATTGAGGTAATTCTATAGTTAAATTTGAACAGCTCAAATCCCAGAAAAGCTTTATAAGCACTTAGAGTATGACAGGACTTCAGACACTTTCTTACCAATTCAGTAAACAATGACAATGTGTAAGGCACATATGTTGGGGTCATCGGAAGCACAAATATAAACCCAAACATGGTATGCTGTCATGGAACTGTACAAGGCAGAAAGCAAGACCAGCAACAAGAGGTTCTAGGTCATGATGGGTACCTAGGAGGGGAATGGTTAATCTCAGTTGAAGAACTTTAAGAGGTTTCTCAGAAAAGATGGCATTTGATCTGATCTTTGGAAAAAGCATAGGTCTTCATAAGACTGGGTCAGGTGAGAAGGCGAGTTTAGTAATGTATAAAATATAAGCCCACCTCATTTACTATGTAAATGTTTCCATGGAATGTAGAGAAAAAACAAAATTTTATTTTGTGCATTTTTTACCAAAGATGACAGTCCTATAATAATGTGCCTCTTATAAAGATTTAGATAGAAGGATTTGAGTTTTGTATCTTTTCAAATACATGCCCATGACATCTCCCAAACATTTAGTTAATAAACAGATAGTCCTGCCTTTGCGCTGCCTCCTTCATTTAATATGATCCCGTTATATATTTAATTCTAATCACTGATTCCATTTATGTTAGATTTGTTTTCTGGACTCTTTTCAGGGGACTTATACTTATGAGCTAGGGCTTCATGAGCTCTGAATGATTTAAATGGGTAGTTTGTACAGGACTTTGTAACTCTCTTGAACATCAGTGTTTAACTTTGCTGAGAGCAAAGCCCAGGATCAAGTTCCTACTTGGTTAGGGACAAGCAGCCTGCTTTGGGTGAGCCACTTAATCTCTGACTCTCAGTTTCATCTGTTAACTGTACCACCTACCATTCTGCAGAATGAGAATTAAATAAGATCATAAATAAAAGTACTTTACAAAATATAAGCAACTAAACAATTATAAAGCATAAATTTTTTTTTTAAAACTAACATTTTCCAAAGAGTTATAAATGTTCTTCTATATTTGTTATTTATCCCTAGGCAACTTATTTCTTAGATTCAATTTCATTTGAGTATTTCCTTGCTTCAAATATCATATTTTTCTTCTTTGCAGTTATCCCATATTCCCAAAGTAACATTTTATTTCCCAACCTTTACAATTTCCTTTCCTGATTTAAGACCAAACCCTACTCTGGTCTTACATCTTAGAAAAAGACTTACTGGTGAGCGCAGCTTGATTCTGTTTGTGCAGGTGACACTGGAAGGAGAGTATTTTATCTCCACATTTGTATTCGGTTATTTTTCTTTCCTGCAAGGATTTTATATATTGTAAACTAAACAGGAATTATGAAGAAGAAAAAGCACAAGACCTAGAAATGATAACAGAAAAAGCAAGATCTAGATACTTCTTCCAAATAAGAGAAGACATTGTGGCATAATAGCTGCATACCGGCCATCTAGGAGTCTACGTGGGTTGAAATTCCATTTCTGCATGTGTCACCTTGAGCAAGTTACTTAGCTTCTCTGTGCTCCAATTTCTTCCTCTTAGAAGAGACATGATAATAATAATACTTATCTCATAAGGCTCTATGGGGAGTAGTAAATGAGAGACTAAAGGGAAAGGATTTAGAAGAGTGCCTAACACATAGTAAGTCCTCATAAAAACTTATCTTTTATTGACAGCACATTAACTCATGTAAGATACAGTCAAGACTCACTTAAAGATATTACCTCTATATTATTTAAGTTCATAAGTTTTTATTAAGTACAACAGTTCCACTGTTGGAGTTTCAACAATGAAATGAGGGATATACATTTTTATAAATTCACAGTTCTCTTGTGTGATTGTTAGTGCGCATACTGTTTTACTTGGTTGCAGATTATGCATCTACTAATTTGTATTCTACTTTTGAATGTAAAGTTATTTCTTACATATATGTCCACATGTGATGTAGTCTACATTGCCATTTTTAGGGATTCTAAAGTTTTCTTCTTTTTCTACATAGCCTGGTTTGCTTAGTCACCGTCCTATTATTGGAAATTTGTTTTTTTTCCAGTTTTTCATTAATACAAATAGCCCTGAATGAACATCTTGAACAGTTACCTTTTTCTTTTGTGTTATTTCCTTGGGGTATATTCCAAAAGACTGAAATTACTGAGTCAAAGGGCAAGAAACGTTTTAGAGCTCTCAGTCCAAGTTATCAAATAGCTTTCAGAAATATTGAACCCATTTTCAATGGTAGCAGCATGCATATACCTCTGTTTTCAGAGAGCTGCCAACTTTGTTCAATTCACATTTTAAAATCAAATTAGTTTTCCTTAGTCTGCCAGCCTGGCTTCAGACAACCTCCTCCCACATACACCAATATAAACTCTAGCAATAGAAGTTTCAGTGTTACCTACAAGTAAGGAAACAAGAAACACTGAGCCTGGTGCTTAGTGTTAGTGTTGGGAAAGGGGGCAGATCACGTAGCCTTCAGGGCAGGTTCAGGTCTTTGCCTTGCTATTTATTAGCTGAGTGACCTTGAGCAAGTTGCTCAATCCCCTTTACTGCAGAACTTCCACAATAAGGTTCTTGTGTGGAGTAAAATAGACAATAGATGTAAAGTGCTTAGGGTAGCACTAATTGTCATTAAATGAGCTTCACGAAATCTCACCATCTATTTTACTTTTATACACATAACTGCTATGTCATTGTTCATATGGGTAGTGGTGGATTTATTGCATATTTAGCATAATATGATTTGTATGTCCTGATATTTTAAAATGTCAACTTCTGGAGACTATCAGCTGTGTTATGTATGCAAAAGAGATTTTGCAATATGAGACTCAGTAAATTATTCGTCTGAGATAAATTAAAAATTAAATATGGTATATTAATTTCTGGGCAATTTATGTATTCATATTGTGTTTCTTGAAAATTCTATACCTACATTTCATTGGCTGTACTCTACATGTAACCGTTGTTGGAAGAGCCTGGGAAGGTAATTAAGTCCATTTCCCACCAACTCTGTTCTCATCCAGTGCAGGAATCTTTACCTGACAGAAGGTCATCCAACTTCTGCCTAAAAACTTCCCTTTTAATGAATTAAAATCATTATGCTCTTCAAAGTTCTCATATAACTAGCAATAATTTAATCAGTAGTGGTTGGAATTTTGTGTGAAATATTTCCTACCACATGCACTTATTAATAATTTAAGTTGCATATTGACAAATGACTAGTTTGGTAATTCATGTTGGAAGTGCACATAAAGGCAGATAATACAGAAGAGATGATGAGAATTTTCTGGTTCACTTCATGGATTTCTAGCAAATGTTTCTATTTTTCAATGATATGTATAAACTAACTGATTAAGATGTGATGACATCCACCTAATTTATCACTTAGTTATTCCTGAGTAAGGGGAATATTCTTATGCAGTACAAAATTATGAGACCTGGATGAGAGCAAATATTTGTGATCTATCAAGATATATGGGCACTCCAGATGATACCTGGTGTATGGAAATGAGCACAGGCTTTTATCCACCCTTACCAGGTTGCCTATACCTAGGCCCCAGGGAGCCATTTCTTAGCATGGTGTTGCATGAAGAATATGTCTATTGCAGTTACTTTCAAACAGCCGACATGTAAGCAGCTGTGCCTTGAAGTTATTTTTTGGCTAAGCTCTATAGGGTTTCTTAGCCTGTGGTCACTTCTCTCCAGCTCATTATTCACAGTGTTCAGCCACCCTTCTCCTCTCCTTTGTGCCAACACGTTCAGACACCCTGCAGAGCTGGGATGCAGCCAACTGAGTTTGGCTGCTTTGGGACTGGCTGCATTCCAGGAACTTGTTATGGGTGATGGTATCCTGCCAATTGGTGTTGAGGATGGTGCATGGATGATCTAATGAGCAGAAGCTGGAGTTTTGTTATTTGCAACAGGCCTTAGGCTCACAGCCAGATAATGGAGAGGATTTCATAAGCTCTTGGCCTTACATTTTTAAGCTGTTCCTGATTGTGCAAAGGCTAATGTTTAGGATCCTGGTGAGATGTCAAGGCTGCAAAAGGTATTAAAATTCACTTCAGTGAGGAGGATGAATGTTGAATACATCATACTGATAAAGGTGACATATTGGTGGTCCCCGAAAACTCAGTACTTTCATAGATGTGTGGCTTGCATGGAATATGACTGGCAGAGGATTGATTTATTTTTAAGCCTTTAGACATGGCTTCAAGCTCTAGTTTTGCCATAATTGCCAATACCTAAACAACTAGTCAGTTTAATAGAATCAGCAAAATGAGAGAGCAAAAATGGACAGGTTTCATCTCTCATATTATGAAGAGTTAGTCTCTACACAAAGGTACTTTTCAAGTAGTTTTTTTAAAAAATTGTTTTATACATGGCTAGTGATATTACAACTCTGCTTGGCAAGTTTATATGTTTTCTATTAGCACTCCGTTGTCTTTTGGATATTCAAATACTAAACTGTCAGTGAATTAACTAATTGGAAGAAGTGGCCTTTGTGTTCTCATATCATTTTTTCCCCTTTTCCTCATATATTCCAGTTGAATTAGATTTTTCAAACTGTGTTGCAATAAAATTATAATTAATAATTAGTGTTTAGCAAAAAAGTTTTAAAAGTCCTGGCAGATGGCTCACAATTATAAGCAATATTTGATCAATAAGATTTCAGTCTTGTAAAAATTTGGATTGAATCTTGTAATTTGTTAATCGCAACACTTTGTCTACACTTAAACTGTCTCCTCAACTGCACTATTTGCCTTTTAACAGGTATTACAGGTCCCATACAATCACTGTGAAACTACAAGAGCCAGAGACCCATATGTTCATGTTCTAGTATTCTCTGGACTATATCTGACCAAGAGATTCAGAAACAGGCAAGGTTTATGAGAAAACTATTACCAACACAGTAACTGTCAGAAATCAGCTTAAACTTCAGGGAATATTTCTCCTTAACCGCTAAACTTGAAATGCAAGAGAGTTTTGTCTTTTTATTATTTTCACCTCTAATATCTTTGTGCTTTATTGTCTCATTAGTATCAAGCTGTAACTACAATATCAATTTGCCATCACTTGAACCAGGGAAGTTAAGAAATCCAGGCTGTATTTATAAGGTGCTGGACAGACAGGACTTTGGGGCATTAGGGTGGAAAAGGTTAGCATCTGACTAGTATATCCATGGTTTTTAATAGTTGTCCTTTTAGTAAAGCCACATCTAAAAATCCAAAATGACAAAAAAACTGTCTTATAAACTATCTCTGATTTATACAGAGCTTGGAGAATAATCTGCAATCACAGATTAGCAATAAATAAGCACTTGTTGGCAGAAGGAATTATTATTAAAGAACTAGAACAGGGTGTTGTGGATTCTTGTTTACTGGAGATTTTAAATTAAGATGGAGAACTGTCTTCTTCAAATAATTAGTTTAGTGTTATTTGTCTGAATAAAATAGCAGGGTTGTTTTCTTTTTACTTTAGAATGCTGAAATGCCTGAATTGAAAAGTTAAAGACTTAAACCAAATACTTTTTTGATTAAAAGTGAAATTTAGTAGAATTCTGACTATATTTGGTTGTTTTTGAATTGGGCAGCTCTGTCTTTCTTGGTTTATTTTCCTTTCCTCTTATGATCAGATTATTTCCTTATTATAAAAGTAATACAGCTTATTATAGAAAATTTGCAAAGTACAAAAAGAAAACTAAAATCACCAATAACCCTGATTTTGGAGATAATATTGTTAATTTTTTGGTATATTTTCTTATATTTATTTATTTTTACCTATAAATAAAAATATATTTCCAAATTTGCATCATGTAGTACACATGGTATTTTATCATGATTCAAACAATTCTTCAACTGTGCAATGTGTATGTTTGCATTATACTTTACCATGAAATTATGCAATAGTTTATTTAATCATCTTATTCCTAAGCTTTTAGGTTGTTTCCAAAATCATGTATCATAAAATTATAATTAATGAACTTTTTTTTATAAATAAATATTGGACCATATCTTAGGTTAACTATATTAAACTCTTGTTTTATAGGTCAAAAATATTGGTAATTTCCAATGGTTCAAACTGATGCTTAGGATTATTGGGTCAAGGAGTTTGAACAATAGTTTTTTATAATAGACTTATTGAGATAAAATTCACATACCATACAATTCACCAATTTAAAGTATGCAATTCAGTGGTCTTTATTATATTTGTAGAGGTGTATAACCATCACCACACTAATTTTAAAACATGTTTATCACCACAAAATAAACCCCGTGCCTTTTAGCAGTAACTCTCTATCTACCCTCAACTCTCTCAGTCTACCAGTCTGTTTCCTGTCACTATGGATTTGCCTATGGAAAATTCATATAAATGGTATCATGCAATATGTAGTCCTTGATGACTGGCCTTTTCCAGTTAGCATAACGTTTTCAAGATTCATCCACATTGCAGCACATATCAGTATCACTTCATTTCTCTTTGTGGCCAAATAGTATTTCACTATATAGATATACTACATTTTGTTTATCCATTCATCTGTTGATGAACATTTTTTTAATTTATTTACTTTTTGACTATTATGAATAGTGTTGTTATGAACATTCACATACAAGTTTTTGTTTGAACATATTTATTTATTTTCCTGGATATATACCAAGGAGTGGAATTGCTGAGTCACATGATAACTCTAAGTTTTAACCTTTTGAGAAACTGACAGATTGTTTTCCAAAGTGGCTGGCCTATTTTACATTTCTGTTTGCAATGCACGAGGGTGGCAATTTCTCCACATCCTTGCCAATACCTATTATCTGTCTTTTTGATTATAATCATCCTGGTAGGTATGAAGTGGTTTTTCATTGTGGTTTTGATAAACCACATTGTCTTCTCCTGATGGCGAATGATGTTGAGCACCTTTTCATGTGCTTATTGATGGAACATTTACTTTTAAGGCTCTTGATAAAGTTCACCCATTTTCTCTCCAGAAAATCATATTACTTTATGTCAATGGCAGTATATCAACTCACTGAATGAATCCTTACCAGATTGAATATAATTTTTAAAAATTTCATTCTTTTAAATTTCTGATTTTACTTTATTTCTACTTTTTTGATTTATTCTGTGTGTGCATGCATTCAACAAGGAATTAATTAACCATCGGTCTAAATTGAATTTTTTTTAGCTAGAAAAAAAGACTAGCATGATGCAAACTGATCTAAGTCAATTTGATAACACAACTACTAGGTTGTTCATAATAGCTCTTATGTACTTCATAATAAAAAGCTGTCAAAAAGTTTGAAGTAGTTGGAAGTAGATGGGAATTGACTACTTTCCTATAACTTTGCTATTTGGTTTCAAAAAAAGTGGATCTCAGACTGAATTCAGCTGCATGTAAAGACATATATTTAAACAAAAATTTATTGGGAATTTGGGTCAACTAGTTCAGACACTCAGTTCACTAAGCTTTGTGAAGTCTAAGTTTTCTTTGTTTTAGATGTTCTAAACACCTCTCACAATATTTAAGATGCAGAATCTCATTGCTCTTGCAGAATCTCAGGCAACCATAATTGACCCCATGGCAGGATAGGGCAGCCTCAGGGTCTTTCCCTAGGGTACAAGTTTGGAACTTGCTAGATTTACCTTATTAATACAAGGTTTGAGAGCATATCTCTAGAATGTTATTGCTAACACACATATCTCAAATACCACTGATTTCAGTAATTACACCCCATATTTAATATCCACTGTGCTGATTAATTTCACAGGCTGCTAATTTCACCAGTGAAAGTCTGTTTCTAACATTGGCAAAGCCCCTCACCGTTGATGGCAATTAAAGATCTCTGCAGCAATTGTAATAAGTATGTTTGGAGTAGGGCTTTCCGATTACTCCAGGAGGGTAAATTCTTCATAAGACAATTGTCTGTTCCTCTATGGCATATTAAAACTACCCTGCTCCACATGCATACATAATTTCACATAATCTTTGCTAAAGAATTTAAAGCAATTTATGGACATCAAAAGAGTATGTAGCATCAGTATTTGTTTTTTTTTTCTTTAAATGAGAAAATAACAGAAACCATTTATTAAGTACCTACTTTGCAATAGGTGCTTTGCATACATTATCTCATTTAATCCCCAGCAATTTGGGGGGTCATTATTATTCTCATTTTATAGATGGGAAAAGGGAATGTGAGAGATTTTAAGAATGTGTCTGAATTACTTAACTCACATGTGGCAGAGCTGGGCATCGTCTCCACCTCCACATCTCCTCGTGGCACATGGGAATGCTGGTGGATGTCCATTATTTTCCTATTGTGTCATCTTTGCTTCAGGGACTCATAAATACATAGATCACCCTGTACCTGATGCACATGTATAGATAGTAAAATAAAATTTGAGATTCCACATATTAAATGAATTTTGGAAATAATATGTGACTAAGTAAAACATAATTTTTAAATTACATTGCCTGGTGGCATTTCACCCTTTCATAAATATCTGTAACCAAGTTTGATCTTTATGTCTATAAAAAAATAGAAGAAATAACAGGCTATAGAGTTAGGAATAATTTTTAAAATGATGGCTTTGTGCATATACAACTATGAAATAGGTAGTTTAATATTTTTCTTCTTCATTTTTGTGTTTTCACTCACAGAAAAAAATTTACATTTATGGTTTTTAATGCATTTTTTCCCTCCTGAGGATGAAAAGGAAGTGAGGACCAGTCTAACTGTAACTTTCTTTTGCTTTAAAAGGCTGTGCTTCAAGTCAGAATTTGCAAATAGTGCTCAATTTCAGTGAACAGAGATGTGAGGTGTTCAGTGTAAATTACCCTGCAGCCTACTTAGAGTGTTTTATTCTCTGTTTAGCACAATTATGGAGTACATTGTTTAAATGAAGCTACATTATATTTCTTGTTGGAGAATTACAATAGAAGGTAGGATGACTTTGTAGCATATTTTGTAATTTTTATTTTTAACAGGGTATTGATTTTTAAAATATACTTGGATATTTAATTTTTTCTTTTCTTTGCTGTATTGGAGGTAGAACAAAACCATTTCTTTTTGTCATTTTCCATTATTTCGTTTTATGTCTCCCATACTCACCTAGGATAATATCCTGGCTAGATATGATTGTAGGCTATTTTCACTGGTAGATTCTGATTCCATTGCCAATCAACAATGTTAAGGAGTATTGTCCCCACTCCCTTCATATTCTGCACACTCCATTTAGAAATGAAAAAAAAAAAGTCTCTAAGGTAGGCACTACTATATTACCAAAGCAGGCAGCCTAGTGGCCCCAGGGAGGCCCTGAACTGGAGCAAGAGCATGTTAAGAGGAGGAGAAAGTAATGAACAGTTTTGAAAAATGAGGTTACGTAAGTTAGAGCTGCCCAGAGATGCTCTGAAGGTCTATTAGACACAGTTCTTGAAAAGGGGTTTAAATGAAACTAAAATGCAATAATGAAACTCTTTCACTGGAGAGAATTTAAAATGATTTCTCACTGGGATTAATTGACACCATCTGCAGGCCAGAACACACTTTGTCTGTCTGGAAAGCATGTTCAGTGTTTTTGGAAGAATCGTTGTCTATAGCATATGATAAGTCACTGGGAAATCAGTACCTTTTCTTTAAAGGTGCCACCCAGTGTTTGAAAACAGTGAGTAATCATATCTACTGTAGCACCTGGGAAGTCTTAGTCCAACTTTGGTGCTTGATTATTTGGTATACTCCATTTCCAAAAACCTATACATAACTGTTTTCTTTCTGTTGCTTAAAAAATGTTTCTGATGAATTTTGTGGATACTTTAATATTGACATCAATTTTGTTTGTCATGATTTCTTAATGGTACTTGTGGTTTAATGCAAATGAAATTTGTTCTAGTTATTTTATTCAAGTTTCTGTTTCCAAATCCAAGATAAGTTTTCAAAAAGCCATGAATTATTCTTCCCTGTCGTAAAGATGAGGATCACAGAGTTTGGATGAACCTTTACATGTTCATTGTTTCTTTTCAGCGTTTGGCTCTAAATTTACTTTAAAATCTTAGTTTAACTGTTTGACGTAATACCTTCACGGTTAGGATAATCATGGGACCTGATAGGAGTTTTGCTCTTTTCAACCTCTGAGACACGGTGATGGAAATGATTGTCTCTTTGAGACTAGAAGTAAGTTCATTATGCTCTGGATCCAGAAGATTTATTGTTTTAAAATCTGATTCTGATGTGTGTGGCTTGTTCCCATGCATGTTTTCCCATTGCTTTATACTTTAAAGACACATCCACTTCAAAACACCAAAACTTCTGGCCTCCAGCTTAGATTTATTAAGTAAAAGAAAACTGGAAACCAAACTGCTTGCCAGAGAGAGATTATGCCCAGATCATTGGGTGAAACAAAGGTTATTGTTCTCCCCTGCCATGCACAGAGGAATGTCATTCTACTTGAAATTATATTTTCAGTAGGACCAGTATATAAACACAGTTCTGAAAGTATGAGGTCATAGCCATTCACCTGGAAGGTGATCCTTCATAATTATTCCCAGAAAAGTACTTTGGAAAAATACTCTCTGCCTTTTATGGTTCAGTGATGTAAAATATTTGTACTGCACTTGTTATGGGCACTGAAGGCAGGGAGCTCAACCAACAGATAGGTCTGTGGGTCTGATATATTTAGAAAGACAGTCAACTGGAATATGGTAGAATACATGCCAGGTATGCAGTTTGTTACATTCACTACTTTTGAAGCTATTAGAAACATCAGTCATCATAATGGCATCAAAATTTACATTTTTGGAGCTTTTAATCTTTGCACATATATTAACTAATATGATTCTGTTAATATTCTTATGAGATGGGTAAGACAGTTGTTAAATTTTGTATTATAGTCTGTCTTGTCTAGCAGGAAGTTAAGAGTGAAACTGTGAGGTCAGTGTTTTTCCTCTCCTGCTTAGCTTGTCCTTTTTTATAAACAGCGCATTGACTATTCTTATTCCTTAGGAAGAGGACAGCTCAAATCAAAGAGTATTCATTCAGTTAATTGTAGAAACTATGTCATTTAATATGCCAGAATGTACAGCTAACCAATAAGTAAAAAAATGAAAGTTCATAACAATGAAATCATGGTTCTTCATGATTGATGCACAATAAGCTTGTTAAAGAAATAAAGGCTACACAAGAATCTTACCTTGAAAAATTATTAAAAACAGTCTATTCTGAATGTATGGAAATAATAGAAAGCAAGGATATCTCAGAAATTGTTTTGTTCCAATTCTCCTTTTAGAGAAAAAAAAAAATAGGTTCAGAGATTTTACATGGTTTGCTCCAGGTTACCCAATTAGGAAATGACCTAGCTGAGAGTCAAATCTGTTTCTTCGATACCATCTAGATGTTTGGCTGCCTATGGGCAGATGGTCAGACAACAATGGTTGTCCCGCTCAACTCTCTGGTTCTTTGGTGGGCTACACTGCATGAGCACCCCATATTATGGGTAGTAAAATCTTGGTTGAGGAGGGTCTCCAGAAGTAATTAGTGTGTCATTCGTATAATGTAAGTCTCCCAAATGCTTCCTTGCCTGTCTTCTCACATATGTTGGAACCTACAATGTTTTTATTTCCACACACACACACACACACACAAAGGATTTGTGAATAATCATCTATATATGAGCCTCAAAAGTTGAGGATAAAAAGATTTTTTAAAAAGAATCTCTATTCTCCAGTCACCATTGAAGTACAAATTGTCATATTCTATGACAAATTCAGTCATGCTGAAATCATGTCAAAGATTCTAAGTTGGCATAATTCTGACTCTGTTAAGCTGTTATTTGGGTAGGTCAGGGTTATACTATGTCAAAAATACATTTTGATTCAGGTGTTATTGATGTAGGCATTTTGACAGATTTAAAGCCAGCAGATACCATGGAATAATGTTACACCCTTACCCCCATCCCAATTATGGACAGTTTTTACTTTCAACTTTATTAATTTATATACTGTTTGGAAACTTTTTAACTTTGGGTTTGTATCATTTTTATTTCTGGGATGAATTGTGTTTGATAGTGTTTCACTGTTTTGATATATCGCTAAGTTCAGTTAGCACTTAATAAGTGAGATTGACTTGTAGCTTTTTTTCATACTATTTTTTAACTCTATTTTTATTAATTTTACATTAGGCATATTATTTGAGAATATTGGGAAAAAAGGCAGTAAGATATTGTTTAGTCTGTTATCACTGGGAAGCTTTTAAGGGGTTATCAAATTCTACCCCCAAAACATTATTGTAAATGAATTTTACTATAAGTATAAATGAAGAAGAGTTAGAAATTTTAATGGAGTCTCCTGTGCAGTTTGAGGCTGAGAATAAAAGATTTTATTATGGTCCAGATGCCCTGCCTAATGCATACCCAATTAAAAGAGAAACTCAGGAAACTTACAGGAAGATGATAATGCTCTTCCACTAGACAGATTTTTGTAGCATTTAAAAACTCATGCCCTCATAAGAATCTACAAGAGCCTTGTCTTAACTAGCCAAGAAGAGACTTTCTGCAGTTTGTTTCATGGAAATCAGTATGTATATTTTCATTTTCAAATATAAAACTGTACTATATTTTAAATATTTTTTCAAACTATTCCTCTAGGAATTTGTAATTGAAAAATCACTGCTACAAAAATTTTTAAGTAAAAATTTTCAAGTATTAATCAACCACATTATTTAAAAGGCAAAGTAATGAATGTCACTGTTGTAACACTAACGGTTGAATCGCAATCTGAGATGCAGAAAATTCAATAGAAGTGAATTCTTATTGACTAAGCAGTTATTTGCTTGGAATAATCCTGTTTCCTTCTGAGATAAGTACACGCTTACTAACCATGAGCAGTTCGTACTGGGTTTATGCTTACTCCACTCCATCCCTACTTATTTCATCAGTGCTGAGGTGAGGTTTGCTTATTTTTTAGTGTATATATTTTTAAAGCTGAAACTGTATCAGTATGTGTTAGGTGGTATCAAAATGTCCCACATTTCTCTCTCCTTTCTCTCTTCCTCTCTTCCTCTCCATCTCATTTCTTAAAGCAAGAGTCCCCTACCCACTGGTATGGGTCTGTGGCCTGTAAGGAAAGGGCCGCACAGCAGCAGGTGAGCGGCAGGCCAGAGAGTTAAGCTTCAACCAGTGGACTCCTGATATGTAGTCAGATGCTACTGAGTCTCAGGTTGAAGGGAATTTGGATAAGGAGCAGTGACTCACTGAGAATGCTCTGGACGAACACTGTTCAAGGAGGCAAAACAGTTTTCCAACTGCCAACCACGAAAACTGTTCTTTCTCAAAGCGAAGAAATTCATCAACTACACTGAAGAATCTTGCAAATGCACATGTATAACTGTTAGGATTTTGGACCTCGCAGAATAGTTGGTGACTCCATTTCCTCGCTGTGTAAATGGCATAAATCCCTAGTTTGTGCATAAAGGAATTCACAGAAATATGTCCTCTTTTTTTACAGAGGAAATGAACCTTCATTTCCTTTCTTATTTGCAGCTTGCTTTGGGGTATGATAGGAAGATTTAGCCTTGGTCAGGGTGTTCTTATGAACTTAATTC
The DNA here is from genome assembly GCA_030015415.1 of Cynopterus sphinx. NCBI lineage: Eukaryota > Metazoa > Chordata > Mammalia > Chiroptera > Pteropodidae > Cynopterus > Cynopterus sphinx. The sequence goes on along the minus strand of CM057379.1, from coordinate 165,614,476 downwards.
ATTCTGTGCTATGACTAATAGCTTTTCCTCATAATTACATAGAAATTGATACTGCTTTAGGAAACAGCATTTCACATCTCTAGTGAATTGCTTATCTCTCTTGCAGCAGAGCTAATTGCTCATATTGTCATTCTTATGTATATTCTGATGTAATAGAGGCACGTAGACTATCGATTGTTTTAGACTGTATATGGGTATTGAGGACCACTTAATAGGATGCTGTGTAAAACAACTGAACCAGACTCTGAGTTCACAGATGTTCAGCAAGCAAGCCTGCTTTGCTGTCCTCTCTAGGATATCATACTGAAATTTTGCAAAGAGAAGTGATAGATTTTTATGCACAGACAACACACTAACCTTTGTGTATCCGAACAACTCTGGTTATTTTTGAGCAAGGAAAAAATAATGGGGCTCCAGAGAACCTCACAAAGGTTTCAGAGGCTCTGATTTCAGTGTGCATCTCTTGTTGCCCATGCACTTGACATAAGAATAGGCTTTCCACGACTGCTGTCTGTGGACCTTGGCTCCACTTCTCCTTTTGACTTGCAGCATTAATTCTTGCCTTAACTCCAGAGCCACAGGCAGTAAAGAGAAAATGGACTTCCACATGAGAAAAGACCTGAACAATTCAGACTCTGTGTCAAGGCCGGCTACGTCATCGGTAGGGCCTGGTGAAAAATGAAAACGCTAAGTCCATTGTTCAAAAGTTATTAAGAATTTTAAGCCTGTGACAGTAGAGCATTAAACCAGGCTCAGGACTCTTGTAATCTCATGGCACTGTGTGACTGCACAGGTCACATGCCTGGGAAGCCGGCCTGTCTCTTCGATCTGGAAATACAAAGGTAAGAGAGGGAATTGCTTTAACTCCACAGAGTTTAAAAAGCAATAACAGAATGGATGAATTTTGTTTATAGCCTTTTAGAATATTAAATTTAAGGACATCACTGAAATTCCAAAATGGATGATGATAGCATGCATGCACTCCTTTATGTAGTAGAAGCAAATTCCTTTAAGAAGTTTCGCAAAGTGAATCCAAAAGTTTCTTACTTGTGCCAGTCACTCGGTCAGGTGGAACCACGAAAGCACTGACAGGTGACTCCCGATGGTTCTGTCTGAATACAGGTGACATGCTCAAATTCCTTTGATAATCGTAGAAGGCTAAAGATGAATGTTTTTGGTTTTGTTTTATGTTTCAGACCTTTCATTTATTAGAGCTTTAGAATGAAGATTCTCACAAAATTTAGAAGACATGAGAAAACATTGTCTCACAAGATCTGGTGTGTGGCCATGGTGGCATTCAGTGACTTCTCATATTTAACTCGCTAGAAATGATGTTTGTAGTCATTCTGCTCACTGACTTTAATTTTACACAGCTGATCAGTGTTTAATAGATGGATTTAAGAAAAACTTCTGAATGAATTTTCTAGAGCCACTGAAAAGTTGTGAAAGAATATTGACTTTTTTTTTGCCATATTACAAAGTTTAACAAAAAACATATAATAAATGATAAAAATGAAAGCAGAAAATTTTTCTAAAGTTCCCTAAGAGAGTAGACTCCATATTTTTAATGCAGTAGTTACACGTAGAATATTTGTTTACAAACAAATTATAAAGATAATAGTTTATTTTCTGTTCATCAAACAGTTTAAGAAAACATCTACTTATTTCTGATGAGAAAAATAGCTTGTGAAGGAATGTGAGACTAACATTTATGGAGAGGCTAACTATATTAAACATGTTTGTATGTGTAGCATCTTTATTTTATGCGACTACTCAGTTTGGTGTGTATCCTTGTCCTGACTTAGAGGTAAGGAAAATTTGGTTCAAATGTAAACATTTCACTAATGATGCTCCTTAGAATGGTTATTCTAATTAAGTTTCATGATAGAATTTTTGGGAAATACTTGGGAAAATACTTGATTTTATCAAACATCAGGGAAGATTAAGAAACTTGGTGTATATAATTGACATTCTGAGGCTCTTTGTGTCTTGCCCTTTCTCCCCTATCCCCACTGTGAGGGTTAGCGGGTCCTCTAGCTCTCAATTCTGACTTTAGGAAAACTGCTCTCAGAGAGCAATAAAGAAAATAGTGTCAACTGTAGCACTGCAGACAAGTGCAAGCTGGTGGGGTCGTATTTAGAGGACACAGGGTCTTCATGGAATCTCTAAAATTTTACTTTGTAGGCAGACATCAATGGGCAAATCTGCCTGTGTTTGCAAAAACATCCAGAGGGATGTAGCTTCAGGAATGTTTGTTAAAAAACAACAACAACAACAAAAAACAGGACACTGAGTATTGTGTTCAGTTTTCAAAGCTAACATTTTAATTTTCCAGATTTGAATCAGTTATCCAACTATAGTCCCTTGGGCAAAATAAATGTTATTTTAAAGTTATTCTGTACTCTGTAAAATCTGAAAAGATGTAACTATTACTAGGTTAGGTTGAAAGTAGGGTCACAGTGATATAAAACAAAGCTTCTTATCTAGTATGATCGGACTGGTAATTGGTTAGGGAAGCTCAAAATTCATTAAAATAGTGAATAATTTCAAAATTACACATATACATTTTGAACATTTATCTAAAATATTATCATACATCCATTGGACAATCTTTTCTTGTCAGGCAAGTGTTTTCTTTAATTGTGGATCCGTTAACTAGAGAATCACTTTGTTTTCCTTACTTAGCCGCACTAATAGTGTATGATCTATGATTGATAATTTAGTTTGATTTAAAATGGAGCTAGAGTTAAAAGTTGTTTGTGAAGAAACTGGAGAAATCTAGAATCCTTCTGGGGTTTTATGATTTTTCTCTAATTCTTACAATTATTTTACCCACATCAAACTTGAGAACTCTTTCTTTTTTGATGACACAATTTTATCAAACTTTTGGGATTTCCCTTTAATTTTCCTAGAAAAAAATAAAACAATTCTCCTTTTTTAAAAAATGTTTTTGGTTTATGTAATAAAACACATATCTGAACTTAAAATAACAATTGGGAACAATTACAATTGACACTTGCTAAGCAAACACACTTAGCCAGTGGGGTAGGTGTATGCAGGAGTATTATTGGTTTTCCAGCTGCAACCTTTCAACATGCCATTGGTGTGTCAGTATTTTTTACAGAGCTCATCAGTTTATGCGGCAGGTTGCTTAAATGGAGGTCCTTAAGAGAGCTTCTACTGAGCAACAAATTATATTTTACTAACTTTCGGCCACCCCTGGTAGATACTGTGGCATCTTCAACTTCTTTAACCTTTCCACTTACTTCTGGGAAACCCCAGGGTGATGTTTGACATGTGCTCATAAACAAGTCTTTTAATTTCCTCTAAACATTCTGAAAGTCAAGTCTATTACATGGCTACAGCTAGGCTGCCTCCTACATGGTACTCCATTATGGCTGGAGACCACCATGACCCTGGAAGTGAAGAACTTTCGTTCCCTAAATATAGCCAGCTTTGCAGACTTATTCATATCTTTATCTGTAGGAATCAAACATAAACATAGGGAGGCAGGTCAGTCACAATTCAAATGTCAACAAATAGGATATCCCACTAATCACCCCTTTCCCTCTGATAGCTGAGGCATTGTTACAGGGCTAAGCTTATAGGTCTGCCTTTTTCTTCCTTTAGGAAGAATTATTTCTCTAGAGTCTCCTCTGTATCTCATGCAAATGGACTCCTGACAAGTCCAAGCTGTTAGACATTGTTCAAACAGGCCTTCATTTTTACCCTGCGTTATAGCAGCAATGGTAGCATAATCTAGTGAGGTATTAAAATCCCAGTTTTTAAGAAGGGGAAACCAAGGCCCATTGAGTAAGATATAACTAGTAAGTGGTGGAGTTAGGACTGGGGCCAGCTTCTTGATCATTCTTTGTGCTGTCTCTAAGAGAGAGAAAAGAACCTACACCCCATTCATGAAATGGGGCCTGTAGAGCATGCCCCAGGGACTGTGAAAAGGCTGTGTCAGGCGTCGCCTTTCCTGCTGCCAAGGATGCTTCTGCTGTCCTTTGCTCTGTCCAGTTCTGTGACTCTTCCAGTCTGATGCTGAAAAGAGGGAAAGGGAGTCAAGAGTGTATAATCCTTATCGTAGGAGCTGGAATCCCCACTTACCTTATTTACTAACTGTCACAACATGGAAGATGATAACAGGTGTATTCTCACCCCAGGGACACGATGGTTCAGTGCTATCATCTGTTTATTCCTCTTCATATCTGTAGTTGCATGCAGCAGGGTGGGGTTAATTTTATACTAGTTTGGACCAAAAAAAAAAAAAAGACTTTGAAAATTAGGTTTCCCTTTTCCCTTGTTATATTTTCTTTGCTATTTGAAATAGTCTGGCAGCCTCTCAAGAAAACTTGTTCTAGATCAAAGGGTTTTTGTCAAGGATTGCCTTAGCTTATGTTTTTTAGGGTAACTCCTCCCTTCACCAATGTAAAGTCTAAATTTTAAAGAAGTTCATACAAGTACCTAGGCATTGCTCTGGCTCTTCATACAGCATTTTATAAAACCTTTGGGGGTCCCACATGGATAAATATTTCAGTCTTTGCGTTGTACCAATTCTTAAAAGTTTAAAGTTCAAAAACAGAAATTCTCTTGTTTTATAGAACAGGAAACTGAGGCTGTTTAGGAGAAGTGATTTGTCTAGTGAGACCCCACTGGTTAGGGGCGGTACTTCGATTAAGTTCAATGTTTCTTAACATTGATTTCAGAGTTCTTTCTACTATGTCGCATTGCTTCCTATACCACTGATTAATGGATTAGTGAATTTGTTTGAATGTGGTGGCCAAAATGCCTTACTGATTGTTTTGATTTAAGTGAATCGCCAGAAAATGATAGGAACCTTTATCACGCATCTGTGTTCCCTGTCTTATGTAATTTTGGCTCAATTCACAGACTTCTCAGTACTCCCAGGTGGCTATGGGTATTTGGTAAATGAAAGCAACACATAGATTAATGAAAATGAAGCTGAAGGTAAACTAAGGTGATCTTCAGTAAGGTATAGTAATGTTAAAATTCACTACTCTAAATTATCATTTCCCAAAAAGGTTTATTTTTTATTTATGTTTTTCATTTCAATTGCTAGCCCTGCTTCATATGTGGACATTTTAGTAGGTTTGTTGAAGAAAGAAAACACCATTTTAACTACAATAGTCTGAAAGCTAAAAATCATAGCACAGTGTCAGCTATCACAAACCATCGAGGACCACTACTGAAAATCAAATATGTATCTATCATTCAATATCAGATATCAGATGCCAAATGATTTAGTAGTCTATTAAAGCAGCTCGAGTATGTTTTACAAAAGGGTTTCTTTGTATAGTTTGGAGATACTTGAGAGAAGGTAGAAGGTTCTTAGAATTTTCATCTTTCTACTTTATGAACTGCTGGGTGGTATAATAGCAACTAAATCAGGTCACAGAATGCCTATGTGCCAATGTCATAAAGCCGGTCAGCTTGGGAGCCAGACAGACCTCAAACCATCTGCTGTTAACTGCCATGCCTCTACCCCCACTCTACAAGGCAAGCCAGGGGCTTTGGCATAAAGTATTCTTGGATCTAAAACTTGTTTCTGCTACTCAAGAATTATGTAAACTTGGGAAATTAACTTATACCTTTGTTTCCTTTTCTTTTTTTTTTTTAACAGAGAACATTAGTACTAATCTCATGGGATTTTTTGGTGAGGTTTATGTAAAATTATATCTACTTATCACAATACCTAGTATCTAATGAGAACTTAACAAATAGTAGCCTTTATTATATTATTATTATTATAATGACTGTGGGGGACTTAAAAATCAGAAGATACATTACTGAGTCCAAGGAGCTTTGATTTAATTGGAGGCTTAAACAGATAAGTAGTGCAAATTAAGAATAAAAGCCCTTGTTTGAAAATGCTTAGAGGAGGCACTGGTGTAACTTATATTTGTCTTTTTTCTGGGTTTGCTTTGACTCAGTTGAAAGTGTACATGCAAGATATACAAATATCGAATCATTATGTTGTATATCTGAAACTGATATGTTATATGTCAATTACATATAAATTTTAAAATAGTATACATATGCCATTCATCCATACCTTCAGCAGTACACTATTTATTTCATGAGGAAATTATTAATTCTGTATTTTTTATAGGACAATCTAAGTTTTCATTTTCCCTGCTGTTATGTTTAGATGAGCAAGGAATTTCATGCATTTTTGCTATGCAACATTTTTAGCTCTTTCATTCAGCCCCAATATAAAATCACCATAGTGTTAAGACTCTCTTAAATTATAGTAGATCTTTTTCAGTAATTGGCACATTTCAAATTTTTATATAAACCACTACTTTTCCCAAGCCCTCTAAAAATTACACAGCAAGAGACAGTTATTTTGGTATTGATTGATAGCTGCTAAGCAAAAGTGAGAATTTCATAGAAGGAAATATGAATATTTTAAAGAAAAGATGTGTTGCTAATTTGTTTTATTAATTGAGGCTACTTCAGGAATTGGCTTTATAATGCACTTCTGATGAAAGTTGCTTCAGAAATCTTTATCTGGAATGTCATTTTTCTAAGCTGTCAATATCAGTTGCCTTGCTTAGTTGACTGAAATGATCAGATTACACAGAGTTGACCAAATTTGTGTATGTTGTAGCTATAACAGTGAACTAATAATTATTAGTTTCTGTCTTATGGTTCAACTATAAATTCACTTGTGCCATATATTTCAAAATAAAAAAGACGAAGGAACGCAGAACATATGAAAAAGTTTCCATTACTCCATTAAATAAGAAAATCCTCATGAATTTATATTTCATTTTTCAAGTAATTAATACATAAGAGTCATTAAAGCAGTTTCTCGTGAGCGGTAGAAGAACTGAAGTGTGTTTTACATATAACGTTTGCACCCGTTTTCTTTCCATTTATATAATATTTTTTCATCTCCATTCCGTGTTGCAGTCTCAAGAGTTTTCCAGTTTTTTTAGAGCCACTTAGACTGGATCAGTTTTTAGAGTAGATGCTGATTAAAATGAGCACCAGAAGCCCGTTGCTTGTAGTGCCACCTGGTGGCCTTGATCCATTACTACCACCTTTTAGCAAAGACTGCAAGCCCTCAACTGGGGCCAAATCTGAACTAAGCAGTTTCTTTAAGAAACGTATCTCTAGTACACGTAATTATTTATTTTCAAGTCACTAACTACTTGAGAAAACTGAGATGAAGACAAAATATAGTTAAAATTAGAAATTACTACCACCAAAGACAAATTTAAAATGAAAGCAAGTAGTCTATGAGTTATTTAATGGAATCAAAGGGAAAATATGATTGGCTCTGTGTAGACTTAATTTGTAATCACATTTTTTGACCACTTCTATGGTATAAAAAGAAGTAGGTCTACATTTGTAATCTTCTTTTTGTTTTGGTGGGGGAACTATCAAGAAATTATATTTGGTTAGCACTTTTTAAGGCACAAAAATTTGGTGTCTGACATTTTATCTAGTTGATTGTAATATACTTAACTCATTATACTTTTTTTATTTTTGTTCCTTGCCTCCTTTCACATTGACATGTGAACCTTTTTTTCTCTGCCGCATGGTTCTGTTAGAAGAGGTCAATGATGCATCTGAATAAACTTAGATCAATATAGTCCTGAATAAAAAAAATGAAGGTACTGTATGCTCTTTGCCCTGCATTCTGTCCTCAGATATTTCTATTTTTATTTTTTATGTTACTTAATGTAAAGGTTTTTGTAGGTGTACCCCTGATTGCAGTGTTAGGAAGTCAAATCTTCATATCACATTTCAGTTTTGGACAAAAATATTTCTCATTTTATAAAGCATATGAAGAAGTAAAAATGAATGTGTAATGTTTGTGTATTACTTTGCATGATAAAAATGGGGTTAGAACCAAGATCATAGCAGAGAAAACTAGATAGTAAATAGAAAAAATCCATGTTATTCATTAAAAACATTTGAGAAAAAGAAGTCGGTTGAAAGAATTTATTTTGACTAATGAGTATATAATATATACTTAAATTCCATTGAAGAGCCACTCTCTCCCAGTTGTGACGAGCACAGCTAATGTTTTATGATTAACAAACAGTTCAGAGTAGGGGTACATACTCTTTTTCTGTGACATATGCATACCTCACAGGCCTGATTGTATAGGTCTGTGGTACTTTTTCTTTCCTCTAGACCAGGGAATAAGATGACAGGGAAGTCAATGCCCTGCCATTTCAGATTCAACTAAAAGCAGTAAACTAAGTTTATACCAAAGTCATTACATGTAAAAGACCAAGTAACACACAATGCAATATACAGATGATATATTACAGAATAGTACTCTTGAAACCTACATACTTTTATTAACCAATATCACCCTGACAAATTTAATAAAATTTTTTTCAAAAGAAAATTTTAAAGTACTTTATTTACTAACCTAGTTCTTGCAAAATATCTCTAGCAAGATAATTTAGTTAAATAATTGTTATGGGTTGAATTGTGTTCCCCTCAAAAAGGTAAGTTTAAGTCTTCACTCTCAGGACCTTGGGATGTGGCCTTATTTGGATATAGGATCTTTACAGAGGTAACAAATTTAAAACAAGGTCACTAGGGTGGGCCCTGATCCAATATGGCTGATGTCCTTATAAAAAGAAGAAATTTGGACATAGAGACAGATATGCCCAGAGGAAAAACACAGAGAAGATACCATTTGAAAAGAGGAATTATGTTGCTAGAAGCCAAGGAATGTCTGGGGCTACCAGGAGCTGGAAGAGGAAGGATCTTACCCCTACAGATTTCAGAGGGATTATTGCACTTTAAAAACCTTGATTTAAGTTCTAGCTTCTAGAACTATGGTATACTACATTTGTATTGTTCTACACCATGCAATTTATGGTGCCTGTTATGGCAGCCCTAGGAAACTAATGCAGTCGTATATTGAACTAGTACTTACCTCATTGCCCTTGAGTACTTTACAGGAATCGTCTTATTTACACCTAATAATAACCTTGGGATATCTATTATTATCTTATCAAGACACTAACAGATGACAGTACTAACTTACTGAGGTTAAAATCTCTGCCTAAGATCACAGCTAGTGACTGAGCTAGAATGTGAACCCAGGGCTGTTTAACTGTAAATGCTGGTGTGTGTGTGTGTGTGTGTGTGTGTGTGTGTGTGTGTGTGTGTGTGTGTGTGTAGGAATCTGGTTCTTCTTACTGGATTATTTAGGGTTGTAGCTACTTTTACACTATTCTCATGTCTCATCTAGAACCACTCACCTCCATTTGGAGAATTACTCTTGGCATTCACTGGCAATCCCACCCTCCATTTTCAAGGGCATAAGTAAAACTACTTTTCTGACAACAAAGGGTTCATAATAGTTTCTTGTCTTTTTGTAATTTGAAATTTACAACCTTTAGACCTCTTCCCTCACATCTCTCCTTTTCTTTATTTCTCTTTTCTTCACCCAAATCATTGTATTTTAATACGTGTAATGGAGAGAAAATGTACATTGAATCATTTTTCTGCTTCAAAAGAATTTCTAAAAAAAAAATCTAACCAGTGTCTTTGTCAAAAGATTAAATAAACTTGCACTGAATTGTGTAGATATCAGAGATACTGAAAACTGGACTCACACTGAAAACCCAAAATTTCTCCAGTGAAACTAATCCTGTCACTCCGAGAGCAGAATTGTTTTCCTAAATATCAGAATAAGTGCTTAAAAAAAAAAAAATTATTCCTATGCTAACAGCTGATTGTAAATCAGTCACAGGATATAAACATCTAAAGCCATCAAATTAAATTTCTATTAGTTCATCAGAGACACAAAGAGAGAATCAGGAATATGAGAGCATACTTGATTATTAATCCTTAAAACTTCCCCTTACCTGGTGTTTTTGATTTTGTCTTAGGATATCACCTTCCACTTAGTCTTTCACATTAAAGCAGTATGTTTCAATTTTTTTTGGCTGCAACCCATAGTCATGGAAGCCAGGGGAGGAATTTAAACGAGGAGGGATGGTAGGTAATACCAGCTACATCAGGGAGATTAAAAGGATGACTAAGAATACTTGATACTTATGGGATCACTATTTACTGAAGCAAATGTGTTTACTGTTGTTTGAGCAAATGGTCATCTAGGGAATATCTAGTCATGCATGACTAATAAAGCTGTCAGAGGGATAAAAGCCACTGGATTCTCTAAGACTGAGAAACAGAATAGCCAGAAAACTCTACTAAGCAGGTGTTCCTTGTGCCAACAACCATGCTGTATAGGCAAAGCATCAGTTAGTGAGGCCTTAGGCAGCTCACAAAACAGCAGCTATGCCTGCTGAATATTGAGCTGTTGTCTTGTACCAATACAAGTATAGTCAGAAACTCCCTGCCATACATTTCCTTTCACTTTTTCTTTTCAAATTGTTTTTTCCTTTCTCAAACATGTTTTTTATTTTCTCAAACACATTGCTTATAAAGTAGGGAGGAGGAGTCAGTAGTTTTACTTTTTCAGATGTTAGAAAGGCTCAGTGACTTGCTCAGGGCCCCACGGCTGGTCTAGTGGGCTAGGAAATTTCAAAAGTCACTAGTAGTTATCTTGCCCCTTATTGATCCTTTCTGTTTTAGGAGGCTTTTCACAAAGTCCTGAACTTCGATCCCGCTACCTTGCCTGACTAAACTAAACTAAATTAAAACTAAACTAAATGACTAAAATACAGGTCTGTCCTGAGCACTGAGGGCAACCGGCTGAGAGCTGTTTTGTGAGTTGCCTAAGGTCTTACTAACTGATGCTTTGTCTATACAGCATGGTTGTTGGAACAATGAACACCTGCTTAGTAGAGTTTTCTGGCTATTCTGTTTCTCAGTCTTAGAGAATCCAGTGGCTTTTATCCCTCTGACAGCTTTATTAGTCATGCATGACTAGATATTCCCTAGATGACCATTTGCTCAAACAACAGTAAACACATTTGCTTCAGTAAACAGTGATCCCATAAGTATCAAGTATTCTTAGTCATCCTTTTAATCTCCCTGAAGCAGCTGGTAGTACCTACCATCCCTCCTCCTTGAAACTCCTGCCCTGACTGCCATGACTGTGCTGCACTGCTTTGGTTCACCTGCTGTTGTACCTCTTCTGCCTCATTTCCTTTACCTGGCCTTGTGCTGGTGGTGTCTTCAAAGGTGGTGCTATCTTCTGCACTCTCTACTGTCCTCCACTCTGTCCCTTGGGAGCCTCATTAGTACACATGTCAACTCTCACTTGTGCTGAATGTAAGTCACTGGGCTTATTTCATTTCTGAAGCTCCAGGTTCTATAGGTCATTTCCACTAAGATCTCCGGCTGGAGATCCCAAACGCTACATAGCCCAAACCAGACTCACGACCTTCCTACACCAGTGCCCTGACTGCAGTCTTCCTCTTGAGTTTTCTGTGTCACTCAATAGTATCGCCATTCCTTTAGCTACCTACCTATAGATCTTGCTGTCATCTTTGATTCTACTCCTCCCTTTAATCTCACGTCCAATATCTAACTGATTGTCAAATTCTATGGATTTTACTCACAAAACAGCCTTAGATCTTTATAACCTTTAAAAATGATAGATTATATCTCCACAGACTTTTTTTTTTTAATTGGGGTGACATTGGTTAATTAAAGTATATAGGTTTCCAGTGTACAATTCAATGTTACATTTTAAGTATTTTGCATCGTGTGTTCACCACCCAAAGTTAAATTTCCTTCCGTCACCACATATTCAACTCCCTTTACCCTTACATACCTCCCACTCTCCCCACTTTCCCTCTGGTAACCACTAAACTTATTTGTCTGTGTCTATGAATTTTGTTTGTCTTTTTTGTTTGTTGCTTTCAGTTTTATATCCCACATATAAGTGAAATCATACAGTTCTCAACTTTTTCTGTCTGACTTATGATCTTGAGATTATCATGCTAAGTGATAAATCTCCACATTCTTGATGCTTGCTCTCTCTTGCTGTTGCTAGATCTATTTTTCTAGTTTTAATGTGACCATGTCACTCATTTCAAGTCTTCGACAGCTCTCTATTGCCTCCAGTATATAATCCACACTCCTTAGGATGGCATTTGAACCATTTCAAGATTCAGTCTCAATTATTTGTTGAGTGTTACTTCTGGATGCATTGCCCACACATTGTTCACACTTGTCACTTTGGAATTTGGAATTTGGTATTTACAGGACCCCAAATGCAGCTTCCTAACTCCTAGTATTTGCTTATTCAGTTCCTTCAGCTCAGAATTCAGTTAAAATCACTAACATTTATTAAAAATTCCCTATAATACCACTCATAAATGTTTGTTGAATTTAAATATAATGATTAGCTTCTCTCCTGAATGTAAATTTGAAAGAAGAGATCAAATTGTTTTCATTTTTGTATTTCTAGCAATTAGAGTGCCAGATATAGTAGTTACTCCAGAGATATTTACTTGGAAACAGAAACTAAAGAATTACTAGTCTGCATGGTTATATGTATTTTTATTATCCATATTTCCCCTAGGAGACAAAGTAGTAAAATAACCAGTTAAAGAAATAAAATCAGCATTCTTTACTACCCACCAGCATGAATTGTTATTCACTGGAGGAGGATAGCTTTTACAAGATTGGTACTGAAATAAATAGTTGCAAACCACTCTTGTCACTAAGATCCAATTGTTGATAATAATGAACGCTTGCAGTATGGAGCTTGCTTACAACTTTTCTCTGCATGAGATTTTGTATATATAGGACCCTCGGGTTCCCATATCATATACTATGGGTAATATATCTGCTTTCTGGTAGCAAAGCTTCCCAATATGATGCACATGAAACACTAGGTAATTATATCGTAACTGACAATGAAATTATGGTTATGATTCAAACAGTAGTGAGTCTTTTATAGCTGAACAGTTAGTTCATCCTGTAGGAATATCCTTGACTGTGTTTGAATAAAGTATTTTCACTTAAAGAGTGTTTTTGAAACAGCATATCTCTAAGCTTCAGTTTATTTAGCTTTGTATATAGTAATTCTTTTCACTTTCTCAACCAATTAGCATTGATTAAGAGAGCACCAGAATTTTAAATCTTTTTTAGTTTGATATAGAAAACATTTTTTTCTTAGGATAATGCTGTGATACAGATTAAAGTGGAGTCAATAAAATAAAATCCACCAAATCAGAAAATGTTTGTCTTCTAACTAGGTTTGCCTGAGTGAAATATTTTATTATTTTGAGAACCACAGGGGAAATTCATTGATTTTTGATGTAAAAGTAAATGTGTACATTGATGAGCCTTGATTTTTTTAGGAGTCAAAATAATCTCTTACAGTTAAGGGTCAGAATAAATATGGTCTCTGTCTTTTTAGTCTAGTGATATCAAATCTATGTGGAATGAATCAAATTTGGCCCCTTGTCTGACTGAATCGCCACTTTCTGTTTGAAAAGGTGTTGGAGAGTGGTTGAGACCATGGGCACCGGCGTCAGTCACACTGTCGCTCAAATCCCGGCTTCACCATTTTGTAACTATATGACCTTGGGCAAATGGCTTGGTCTTGCTCAACCTCAATTTCCTCATCCATAAAATAGGATTCATTTAGTTATTCAACAAATATTTATTGAACAAATACTATGTGCCAACTCCTGGTCTAAGAATCTGAGAAGTAACAGTCAATGCAGCAGGCAAAAATCTTAGATTTCATGGAATTTACTCTAATAAGACAATAACAACAGTACCTGCCTCCTTTGCTTGATGTGGGAATTAGCTGATATAATGCAGATAAACTGGTTAGTACAAACTCCAGCACTTATTCCATCTGGTAAGCAAGAGAAAGTGACTTATTACTCTAGTTGGACAGACACATAGAAGAGGTGCTGGGTGTGCGTGTGGCCTGGGGAGAGGGTAGGTTGGCATCAGGGTTGGCTGGGGTCAGGTTGTATAGAGTGAGGTTTATTAAGCACTTACTGTTTGTCAGACCATGTAGTAGGCATTTTAAACTTGTAACAACCCTATGAGGTAGGTAATGGGAATGAGCTCATTCATTCATTCATTCATTCAACCAAAAAGCCTTTTCTGAGAAACTTCTGTATAGCAGATATCATGCTGGGCACCAGAGATAAAAAGATGAGTAAAGATGCAGAGCTGCCCCACTCTAAGGCATACACTAACAATAATAGATCAGTGGTGAAAATACCATGATAAAGCACAAATTATTTCCCTAGCACCTAACCCAATCTGAAGGGGTAGGGCTGGATGGTGGAGGCCATTGCAGACATTCTAAGCTTGAGTTGCAGAATGGCTCCAGCTCCCAATCAGCCACCCTGCCCTATCCCTAGCAAGATACCCTCTTGAAAGTTTCTCTATACTTGTGCTTTAAGATAAGAGCTATTTTAGATATATTTTTTAAAACAGATTTTGAAAGAAGAGCAAAGAACAGGACAAGTATGAGTTTGATCTTTCTCTGGACCTGTTCCTTAACTTGTGGTAGGATGGGGGGAAAAGGACACCTGGGTAGCTGGACTGTGGACTGAGTGTGGCTATTAGTTTCACTTGACTTGAGCTCATGTTTCAAAGTTGATAAAATAACTTTCTTTCTTTGGGATCATTTTTAAAGGAGTTGTACTAGAGGATTTCCATGATCTCTTTCTGCTATGACCTTTCATGATTCTCTATATTGGAGGGTGAGACACTGTTTAGTAATTCGTATTTGTGGGTATGTGGAATGCAGGTATGTGGAACCAGCACATGTTTATGCATGTTTCTGGTTGATAGTTCATTAAAAATCCATATAAAGCTCATCCTGAAGATGGAGAAATACTGGTGTGGCCCATTAATGACTTGTGAAATTAAGCAAGAACTCTTATAAATGTGTCTGAAGATATTTGATAATTTCAAAACAGATTTTACTTTCTTATTCTTCTGTGTTTTAGATAAAGGACAAAGGTACACAAAGTTTATTGACTGTTAAATTTTATTTCATTTTCTAACATAAAAAGTATGGAGCTGGGATAATTCCCACCACCCCAAAGAATTTCTCTATTTAATTTGCTTTAAAATTCTTTTTTTAATTAAATTTATTGGGTTGACATTGATTAATAAAATTCTTTAGGTTTCAGGTATACAATTCAATAATACATCATCTGTACCTTGCATTGTGTGTTTGCCACCTAAATTCAACACTCCTGTCACCATTTGTTTGACCCCCTATAGGCAACTTTTTTTTTTTTTAACTAAAACTTTGACCTTTGGGAAGTAGCAGTTAAAAACTTAAAAAAAAAAAAAAAAAAAACCTGGATACAACATCAACGAAATCTTCATTTCAAGTCTGAAAATTTTGGGGAGTTTGCTTTTTAAGCTTTTTCTCTCCTTCTGCATCTATTTGTGTTTATTTTTGTGATAAAGCACACCTTAATGTATCTAATAACTGTTCTTAGAATAGGAATCAAACTATATTTAAAATGTGTAAGAATTTTCTTTTTAAATGCCTTCTGTTGTAAATTAATTTTGCAATGTAAGTTATTTGACCCTAACTTACCTTGGATGTATGCTTGAATTTTAACCTATTAGATTTGTCTAACTCAAGGTATATCAATTGGATCTGTTCTTGTTTATTACTCTCATAAAATCTAGAGCTATCATTTAAATATTTTTAAACTGAGAATCTCCTGTGGTTAGCATTAAGTTACTAGCAATAGCAACGTAGAATTTTTCTTTATTTACAATGTATTTTATCTCCAAGATTGTATGCTACATATATAAATTCAACATATAATTAAATGGCCTCATTAAGTTTAACTGACAGATTGAGTATCCTCATTTTTCTGATTATATAAACTATGACTATGGGATATTGATGTATCTGTGGTCATTTATTCAGTGAACAAATATTTATTTAATGCCTACCATGTACCAGGCAGAGGGGGGAAACACTGGGGAATGTAAAATATGTAATATATGCTCTTTTTTAGGAACCTACAGTACATTAGAGGAAATATATATAACCACATAAAAAGTTACATGATATAACATAAATTGCAATATAAGACAACATAAAGTAGTATCTCCCAAATTGTGGTCTGTGAGATAATTTCAGGTAGTAGACATAAACATTTTTTTATATAATGTTATATTTTTATTGTATATACTTTTATAATTACTTTCAATTTATGTAAAGTGTTACTGGCTTTTCATTTTGCTTATGATCTAAAATGAACATAACAAAGAATATGTAGATATGGAGAAAAGTAGTGAAAGATGTGTGAATACTGACATTTGAGAGATGGATGAAAGAAATGCCTACGGTGATTTTGTAACAAGGCATATGACCTTCAATGCAGCCTCTGTGCCAGAGAAAGGAAAGGTCCTGGTGAGCTGGAGGGTAGGGCAGTCTCCAGGGAGAAGGACTTAAGACTGGATCAAGAAGAAGGAGGATGAGGTTTCACCATGGTAGAAGAAGCTGGAGGCCAGAATTCACATTATATTAATGGGTAGGCAGAGAGTTCAGAGAGAATAGTAGGAGAGGCTAAAAGTGTGGGCTAGAAGAAAGGTGATAAAGGGCGCTGAATGTAATGCTGAGAAATCTAAGCTCTTTCTGCTGTTTTTAAAAAGAAGACTTTTATTCCACGTGGGTCCAGCATCTGGGAGCGATGATCAGGAAAATGTTCTGAAAAGCTTTCTGGATCACACATGCATCTCCCAGCAAGAGATTCTCAGGATTTTCTATGTGGGATTAATAGATCCCTTACTCCTGACTGTGGTTCTATAACAATTAGTAGCTTGAAAGGCCAACTAGTCAGAAGGCAGCATTAGAATATGGATTCATTTTAAGGGGACTGCATAGGGCAGGGCTAGCATAGCATCGAAATATGGGTGCTGAGCAGCCCAAGATAACTTTCTCTCCATAGTTTTTCTTGGGGTTGACCTATCTCTATAAAGCAATGTAGTACACACAAAAGAGTTGTAGTGCCCACCATGTTATTGGGTTTGTCATAGTGTGTGTGTGTGTGTGTGTGTGTGTGTGTGTGTGTGTGTGTTTTCTTGGCAGCTTTTCTGCTTTAGACAATTATATTTGACTATGGCAGGTCTCAAGCTCCCTTTTACATATTTTATCTTAGTTCTCTCATGTTTTACTTTGGGGCAGCCTAGGATTTCATTTCAACAACCTTAGTTCTCCTAAGTTTATTCTGAAATATGTTTAAATAAAAATTCGGCTTTACAAAAATAAACATGAAATGACTCTAATGTTTTATAATGAAATTCAATTTGGGAAAAAATATTTGTAAATAATGTTAATATTACTAATTTTGCTATTCAGTTGAAATTTCTGCATTCCGAATGAGTTCCAAATGGTACCTTTACCTTCTTGGTAACACAGTGATGTTAAACTGGAACTTTTTCAATCCTCTCTGATGGGTGAGGAGAAATTTGGGTCCAGATCTCTACTTCAACTACAGCAAATCTGCTTCAATTTATTTTTTATAATAATGACACTTTGAAGCTCTAAAATAAAGATGAAAAACGTAATGAAAACTCTAAACCTTGGGGTGCTTCCCCAAATGGTCCAAAGATCAAGGCAGTAATGACTGCTCATCACTTCCACCAGGAGGTGCTGGGATAATTGCTAAACCTTTTGTGATGTATAGATAAGCAAGGACATCACTGTTTGGCTGGGGTCCAAGTGATGGCTACTTAGAAAAAGAAGAGCATGTTTTTACTCAGTTTCTCTATTAAAAGTATGTTATAATGATTTATTCTAATTATAAATATCAACCAGTAATCCTAATACTGAAAAATTTAAAGGCATTACAATTAAAGTAAAAGTAGAGAAAAAAATATATATCTAACCTTCTCACTAATACTTGATAAACTTGTGTCATTATTCCTATCTACCAAAGTCAACTATCTACTTGATTTGACTTTTGGATCTCTGATTGGTATATGAAAATTAATATGGCCCAAATAAAAATTGTGGATCCTGTTTTCCAAAATTGATCCTTGCAACCTGTTTTTCAAACCCAAGTCTTCCCTATGTCAATAAGGGACCCCACCTTCCACCCAGGTATTCAATCTCCAAAACTTTATCTCACTACTCAAATCTAATCAATCCATAGGTGAGTCCTTTTTGCTCAAAATATATCCCAGTCTCTCTTTTCTCTTCATGTGTACAGTAGTTACCAATCTGGCCATTTTCTAAGCCACCATTATTTTTTGCCTGAACTACTGAGATAGCCTCCTTCTGGGTCCTCCCGATTCTACCAATGCTCCATAATGATCTACCTTTATACAGTAGCCAGAGAGATCTTTTAAAAACATATATCAGATCATGGCACCTCTTGTTAAAACCTACCCCTGTCTTCTCACTCTGTCCAGACTCTCATCCCTGGCTTACAAGGTTCCTACACAATCTAGGCCCAGTCTTCCTTCGAGATTCCTCTCCTACTGCTTTGTCCATGTTTGGTACACTCCAGCCACGGGGATTTTTTTGTTCCTAGCACATGCCAAACTCCTTCCAGTCTTAAGGCTGTTATACCTCCTCGTTCCTCTTCTTAGAACTCTCTGTTCAAAGATCAGCTTTTTGCCACTCAATTGGCCCCTTCCATGGGGAAACATTTCCTAAATTAGCCCCTCCACCCTTAAGTCACTCTTTTATTATAGCAGAAAAATTATTTTTTTCATTTCCTTGTTTTTTGTTTCTTTGTTTTTGTTTTTGTTTTTGTTTGTCAATCTCTACCTCCCATACTCTGGAATATAAGGTCCATGAAAACAGCAGCCTTACCTTCATAGGGACCACTCATTCCCAATTAGTAGCACAGTGCCTGGAACATAATAGGGGTTCAGTACATTTTGTTCAGCTAGCCAGCCTATGAATTCAGTATTAGTCAATGAATTTAAGGAGAACTTTTAGCTCTTTCTTTCAGATTCTGTTTGCCCTTACTATTACATCAATCTCTATTAAACTCTAGAATAAAGTTGTATGGAGAGGCAGAAAAACAGTACTTTCTTCTCTGAACCCAGCTCTGAGAGGTTAGGGAATTATGTCCTTTCCTCAAAATTTGATTCTGTTGAAATTCACCAGAGATTTGAGCATTTCTCCTTTGATAGCTGTTCTTTCCACTTCCTTCATGAGGCAGAAACCAACAAGGGAGATTAATCATTCCCAGTGTGTGCAAGAACGATATTCCATGCTTTCCTCTTTAAAATTACAAGGGAATAATTTACTCCTCTCAACCTTATCTTATTTCCCTTTGTAGATATAGGTTTGTTAGTCTGAATTTTCTCTCCACATCCCAAATAAAACATACTTATTCAACCATTAGGTAAAATTGCATAAAAATTTAAAATAGAGATAGAAAAATAGTAGTTTTACAGAGGGCTTGTGTCGATCTTGAGATGTGCTTGTACAGTATGAAAGTCAGCGAAACCCAGTTATGTCCTCGCATGGGTTGCAGGACAAAAGCAAGCTGCACTACTTTGTGTATTGCAGGGTTCTAATTATATTTGAAATGAACGGAAAAAACAGGAAAGGAAAACAACATTGTACACGTCCTTAATAAATAGTTTGGGAAAGATGGATTTTTTTTTGTTTTATTTATATCTTATCATGCTTTCTAAGTTTTAAAATAATAACATGTATTACTTTTGTTTATTATTTTTATTACCCTTATAATCATAAAAAGAATACTCTTCAAAAGAGAGAATTATTGGAACTAAAACCTCAAGGTGGGCTGTGAGCAGCTAGGCTTCTGGCACCTTTCTATGTGATTGTCACTGAGCTTCCAAGGCTTGTCTCTAATAACCTAAAGGTCCATGTTGTTCAATGGGTTCTGCGTTATTTTCTGGTTAAAAAAAGCTGGATTCAGGTTCATAACTGGTTTCAAGTATAATTCTTTTTCAGACAAAGCTGTTTTAAAAATCCCATTGTACTACCTAATGGAATTTCACTTCTTTCTGAGCAGCTTCACCCAGGGGAAGGTTTTTGCTTTGTTTTGTTGTTTTTAGGATTTAAAAAAATTACTTGCATTGACTTGATAATGTTAGGTTCCATGAAAAGAAACACAATTGAATTTAATCATTTTAACAATTGGAGTTCCAAGATCATTTAAAATAAAGAATTAAGTTTGCCATTTTATTTACCCTTTTTTGCTGAGAGAAAAAGCATATGTTATATATATATTACGTTTTCAAGAAAGGTGGAAATATTTGTACATTATGTCCTTAGGCACTAGGAAAAGCCAGTAAGGTTGATAATATATTTTTAAGTACTGTGCTACTCCAAATCTTATATATGGAGCAGCAGCTTGTTAGAAATGCAGACATCCAGGCCCTCCCCAGACCTACTGAATCAGAATCTGCAGTTCACAGGCACCCAGGCCATTCTCATGCACGTGAACTGAGAAGCATTGTCCCAGTATACTTTGGGAATTTTCAGGTTCTTACTGTTCATTTATTGCCTTTTCTCCTTTTCCTTCCCTCCAGCCCCAATAAACCTATTCTATTGTTTTAATAAGAATCATACTAACCAGACAGCGATCATGGAGATTAGGAATTTTTGGAAACAACTTTGAATTTTGTACCACTGGTCCTGATGTGCTTTGGTTAGGAGAAAATTGCCTGTTTGGTTCCCTTAGGTCCTGTAGGCTTTAAGATAATTAAAGAAGATAAATATCTCCACAATACAAGTTTTGTGCCTTACCTCTATCCTTGTGATAATTTTTGATTCTCCAGGACAGTGCTCCCCAACCCTGTCTGCATATTAGAATCATCCCACACCAGATCAATTGAATCAGAATCTCAGAACCTCTTGGGACAAGGACCAGGCTTACTGGGTTTTGTTTTGTTTCATTTTGGTTTGGTTTGGTTCTCCTTGGGTGATTTTGAAGTGTAGCCAGGTTAAGAACCATTTGTACAGAGCAGTGTGTTCGATAAATTCCAGGATGGCTTTCTTGGGATCTGTGTGTCTTTCATTTTCTAAGAGACATTGAGTCTCTTTCCTCTGGACAATGAAGTCCCTTTCTCTACTGGAATGTCATTATATATATGCCCTGCTGTGCTACCTTTCTTCATCAAGTCAAATGGAGGCTGATGTACAAAAAAGTTCAGAGGTGGAACTGATTCCAAGAACTATTGAATCTTCCAGTTTCTTATCTGCTGCTCTAATTACCAGTAGATCTCAGAAAAGCTCCCTGATTTTTATATTATGAGTGATTTTTTCAAATATGATAAATCTGAAAGGGACTGCTCTCTTGGGCTTCTTTATGGAGGATACTTGATATGCTATAAGAAATTATGAAAATGAGTAATAATACTATAACGATAATTTAATGTGAAGAAAAAATTTCCTCATTTAGGCATTTTTGGCTGATACTGTAGTTATAAAATGAACAGTCTAACGTTCTATAAGCCTAAGAATAAATAAGAATCTGTAGGATGCAGGATTTCAAAGAGAGCAAGAAAAGAACATATAAAATGGAAGTAATTTACAGTTGCTAGTAATGCTTTTCACCAAATAAAGTGAAATCCTATGAGAAAGTTCTCATTTACAAAGCTTTCCTCTAAGACACATTCACAAATTGATGCGGAATTACATATTCACATCATTCCATTTTGTACTTCAAGGCTGTCTAGCATTATTAGATTTTGCAGCCAGTCCTCTGAAAAATAACCTGAGTTCATCAGTGTATTTTTTTTTTTTTTCTGAAAGAAATTTCTGGCAATGTGACCACTCACCTTTTCACTCTTTTGGGACTATCCACATACATTAGTAGGACTTGTGTTCACCTCCTGTCCATCTTGGAATGTATTCAACAAGTGTTCATTTAATTGCCATTTTTTTTTTAAGATCATGGAAATGCATGCCTGAGAATGATAAATTTGCTTTAATGTCATTTGGGGCATGGGAAATAGAGAGTGGAATTATAGAACAATTCAAATCTGATGAAAATTTTTTGAAGTAGCAGCTTGTACTCAACGTTAATGAAAAAAATTAGAATGATTATTTTCCTAGTATTAATGCTCCAGTATTCTCAGATTGAAGAGAATAAATATTCAGAAGGATCTGTTGTAACTTGCATGATATTAACTTTTCTTAACCTCTTTCTAGCTAAAGGATTTCTTAGTTGTCTCCTAGTAAATGTATATAACAAAGTGATTTTCTATTTGAAATGGAAAATAAATTTAGTTTATATTTATGCTTTTAATCTATATATGGGATTGCTTAATTGTAGGAACCTCAACAGGAGGCTATGTAATAAAATTTCTCTTTTTTCAGATGTGCTTTGGCATCAGATTTTTTTTTTTCTTGGTCAAAGCTATAGTTTGTGACAGCTCATACCCTTGTCCAATATTTCCCTCTTTTCTCTTCTGCAAATGAGGTCCTGCATCTGAGTTTATGAGTGACCCACTCATTACATTTAAGCCATTTAGATAGACTTTTCTCTTAATTTAAACCAAAGTAAGATAATCAAGGATAGTTAGCAACAAAATTTAAAATATTTTTCTTCTTTTGGGGAAGAAAAGTGACTTGTTGAGTTGTGAAGGTTTAATAATCATTCTAATTCAACCCATGTTTATGAGTGCCTAAATTTTCCAGATTCTGTGTTAGATATTCCAAGGAAAGCAGTGGATACCTGCCAGGGAAGCACATGTGAGAGGGAAAATAGAAAATGAATACTATAACATAATGTTGTATATAAAGTGTACAGAGTGGGGTGAGACCATAGAGAAATGACAGAAATCTCTGAAAAAGTCAGAGAGGGCTCCATGGAGGAGGCATATCAGTTATCAATACCATCTGTTCAGTTGCATGCAACAGAAACAAACTCAGGATAAAAAGCCAAAAGAGAAAAAAAAAAGACAGAAATTTACTGGGAGAATATGAGTTTCTGATAGAATAAAAAGAAAGAGACTAGGAGAAAAATAAAGGTTTGAAGAACCAGGCCTCAGAAAGAACTTAAGTTGGAGAGTTCTGGGCATCTAGGTAGAAGAAACTAAAGGACAGTTACTAAAAGTAGTTGCTGAGGAATGAATCAACTCCAAATATTTTCTGTGCCTCTGTCACTTCTCTGAAGATTTCCAAGAGAAAGTCTCATTGGCCCAGTGTGGTCCAGGTGCCTACTACTTGCTAAGACAGAACAGGACACGTTGATTGACAGTACAGTTAAGACTCTTTGCAATGTGGTAAGAGTAATTCTCAATGGGAAGTCAAGGTACCATTATTAGAAGAAGGGGGAATAGATACTGTCAAACAGAAATGGCAGAGGTCTAATCCAGGAAGGAATATTTAAGCCTTGGAAGATAAGTAAGTAGGAGTCTCTTAAGTGGAAAATGGGAGAATGGTGTTCTAAATAGATGGCATAGAATAAACAGTCATGAAAGAATCTAGCTTGTCGTACAATGGCAAAAAACTTAGTATGGTGGAAATAAACTATATACGAGGAAGTCTTGGTAGTGAGGAGTGGCAAGGGATAAGGGAAAATCTCCATATGATGTAAAATGTTTAGGACTCAATCCTATAGGTAATCAAGTTTTATTAATTTTAAAAACAATCTAAACCAGTAGAAAAATAGGCAAAAATGTGAGCAGAAAATTGGTAAAGAAATTGAATTGATTCATATACGTATGAAAAAATGGTTAACTATTGGAAGTAAAAGTAATTAGAAAACAAATGCTATGCATTGTTCTGTGCCATTTTATGTAAGGGCCTTGAACATGTGTGGATTTTGGTATCCATAGGAGTCTTGGAACCAATGCCCCTGATGCTGAGGGGGTGACTGTACTTAAGTTTTAGGAGAGTCAAAAGTTGCACAGACTTTTGACTGCCTGTAAGCCCCATGTATTCAAAGGTCAGCTGTGAATACTATTTTCGACCTATTAAATTTTAAAATAATAATTACCTAGAGTTTGAGAAGGCAAGCTAGAATTAAGCTTTTCCATATGGTAGGTGAGAATATAAACTGTGTAATTTTTCTAGAAAATAATTTGATAAGGTATATCAAATCTTTAAAATTTTTCCCATTTTCCGATCCAGAAATTTTACTTTTAGGCTTTTGCTTTAAGGTAATAACATTGGATATGAGCACATGTTGAGATTCAACGGATACAGTGTTTTCTAAAAACTAAAACCTGAAAATTTCCTAGATGATCAATAGTAAGAAAATAATCATAGATATGATATGTTTCAATTCAGACATTAACCATGTTTTCAAAGAATCTAGAGTAAACACGGGAAAATGATCATATTGTTAAGTAAAAAGAAAATAGTACATGCACAAAATAGTATATTCTGACTTTGTAAAGATAAAAGAGGTACTATATGTGTATCATGTATCTACCTACCAATCACCATTATCTATGTAATTATTTGACTAGAATGAAATAAGACAAAATGTTATGAATGGTATCTCTGAATGGAGGGTTGTGGGTGATTTTAACTTCATCAATTATGCTTTAATGGGTTTTTTAAATTTGTAATGAATACACATTGCTTTTCTTTTTAAATTAAAACTAAAATTATGAATTTTAAAGTGGAGATAAATTTATAGATGTGATTATGTTTGTATAAGTAGGCAAGCAATGCAGGGAGCTAATAAAACTTTATTGTCCCAGTATTTGATGTAGCAAAGAATTTCAAACAACTTAAATGCCCATTCATTTTTCAGGAGAGTCTTGCAAAGTAAATTCACATAAATAGGAATTCTTAGTGTGATCTTCCTCCCTGTTGAATACTTCAGAGGACACTCTTATCTTTCATAAAAAATCAGTGATGAAGTCTTTTAAAAAGTATTACCAGGTACACATTTCTGACGGAATTTTCTTTTAAGTATATTTTACATCTTCTCTAATCTAAAGTTTCTCCTAATCTTAGGTAAAACACTTTTCCCCCGACTCTCTCTAGAGGATGTAAGGGAGAGATAGGATTCAAATATATATATATATTCCTTTATGAACTAGGTACCAACCCATCTTCTGTCCTTTAAAGTCTGGGCTAAACCCAGATGACCTCAGAAATGTCAAAGAAAAACCCATGCTCTGTTCCTTAAGAAGATCTGACAGCATACCCAAACACAAGTAAGAAACAAACTCAACATTAACTTCTGAATATGTAAAGGAAACAATTTTAAAATGGCTCCCCCATGAAAGGGTGCAGGGAAAATGGGATATCCATATGCAAAGAATGAATTTGTACCTTTTTTAAATACTGTATACCAAAATTAATTCAAAATAAATCAAAGATCTAAACATAAGTCCCCAAACTATAAAAATGCTTATAACAAAACATAGGGTAAAAACGTTATCACATTGGATTTGGCAATTGTTTCTTGGATATGACACCAAAAGCTCAGGCAACAAAGCAAAAATAGACATTTCAAACTTAATTTCTATGCATTAAAGGACACAATCCACAGAGTGAAAAGGCAGCCTACAGAATGGAGGAAAATACTTGCAAATCATATATCTGATAATGGGTTAATATCCAGAAGATATAAAAAAACTTCTATTACTGAACAACAAAGAATAACCTTATTTAAAAATGGGCAAAGGTCTTGAATAGGCATTTCTCTGAAGATAACATATAAATGGCCAATAAATACATGAAAAGATCCTCGACATCAGTAATCATTAGAGAAATGCAAAACCACCATATCAACTCGTACCCACTAGGTTGGCTACTATTTAATAAAAAAATAACAGATATTTGTGAGGATATGCAGAAATTGGACCTCTTGTGCCCTGTTGATAAGACTGTAAAATGGAATCACTGCTATTGAAAACATTATGGCAGTTCTTCAAAAAATTAAAAATAGAACTACTATATTAGCTAACATTTCCACTTCTAGGCATATATCCAAAAGAACTGAAAAGGATTTGAAGAGATATTTGCACATCCATGTCCCCATAAGCATTATCACAATAGCCAAGGGGTGGAAGCTACCCAAATGTCCACCAGCAAATGAATGGGGAAAAAAATGTAGTATACACATGCAATGAATTGTTAGTCAGACTTAAATAAAAGGAAACATTATGACATGCTACAATGTGGATGAATCTTGAAGACATTATAGTAATTGAAATAAGCTAGTCACAAAAAGACAAACACTAGATGATTCTACTTATATGAGTTTACCTAGAGCAGTCAAATTCGTAGAAACAAAGTAAAATGGTGATTGACGGGGGTACAGGAGAGAGGAGAACGAGTTGTTCAATGGGTATAGAATTTCAGTTTTGCAAGATGAAAAAATTCTGGGGATCTGTTTCACAACACAGTATACTTAATAGTACTGAAGTGTACAATTAAAATGGTTAAGATGGAAGACTTTGTGTGTGTTTTAGGGTGCTTTTAAAATGGTCAGTTGGTGCAGTCAGAATGTGATTCAGAGCATTCAGTGTTTTGGAAAAAATCTGGATTTCCGCACCTGAAATGTTTCAGGAAAAATTGCCCTGCTGCTATAAAACACTTGCATCAGGAAAATGGAGAGATTTGGGCTATTTAAGAATTTAACTGGTGGGCAAATCCTCAAGAAAAAGAGTTAGAAGAAAGCATGGGGTTGGATCTGGGAGAATCTCAGCTTTTCCATTTTACTGGAAAGTTTAGGGCAAGCTGCTTGATATCTTCAAGGCACAGTTTCCTAGTCTGTTGAAATGAGTTAGCATTACTCAAATAAGAGGGTTGATGTGAGGATTAAATGACATAATCTATTGAAAACATTTAGCACAGTATCTGGCATGGAGCAGGCATTGGACAAGTCTAGGAAAAAGGTGAGAAAAGGAACTCTCATTACCTGGAGTTCAGCCTGGGAGTTGTAGAGATTGTGAGCCCGAAAATTCTCTTTGTGCTAATTTTTACTCATACATAACTCCCATTTCAATATTTTGTCCGGGTTGATTTAGTCAGAACTATAGTCAGTCCAAGCTAGCTTTGACTTTGATTAGTTAAGAAATACATAATCTTGGAAATAAGTCAGTGTGTGTCATGAAACACCATTCCCTTTAGAATCTGTAGGATAGAGGCTTAACTGTATGTTCTTGTAAGAGATTCACAGTGCATACTCACCTGTGTGAAGTATGAAAAGTACTGCCCAGCATTCTGTAATTCAGTGATTCCTTAATTTATTTGACAGAACACTTATTAATATTATGCAAAACACATTTTGTGGGTAATTTCTTGAAGACTATTATTTGCAAATAAAATTGCTCATTATTTTAAGAAATAATTTTTAATGTTGTCCCAGAATGTTTGCTTTCTAAATGAAATTAATAATGGTATTAGCTGGGATCACAGCAGGCTAATAGGAAGGCAAACTATTATTAATAGAACTTGCATCCTTCATTCAAGCAGCTGCTGAAATCTCACCTCCTTTATTAAGCTTTTATGGAATAAATAAAATAGCATAAATTCCCAGGACCCCATTCTGTCCTGGTTATCATCTTATGTACTTTTTCAAGTATAATTCCAATATAATCAGGGTTGCCTTTTGGCCCAGCTGTCTTTGAAGGAACAGCCCAAAAACAAATACATGATTTCAGATATTTATTTAGTCTCTGAATAAAAGATATGTGGCAGAGTATATTCTTGATATATAAGAAAAAAACCTTCAGAAGAAACTTTTTTTTTTATTATGGAAAACTTCAGCCTTGGACAGATTAGACAGAATAATATGATAAGTCCAACACCTTGTTTCAAAACCATCTACTCTGGGTCAGTGCTGTTTCATCCCACCTCACTCATTTTTCTTCCTCCCATTTTATTCTGAAGCAAAGTTCAATATTTAATTTTATCTATAAATATTTCAGTTATATATCTCCAAAACAGGATTCACTCTACTAAAAAAACATAACGACAGGACTATCACACTGAAAAATTATCAACACATACTTTCCTCATAAAGTTTTTTTACTAGTTCATTAATTTATTCAGAATAAGGTCCTCATTATGATTAGCTGATATGTCTAAGTATTTTAAAAGTTTAGGTTTCCTCTCTTTCTCTTCTTTTTGCTTGGAATTTGTTTGCTGAAGAGGTGACTAGAGTGACAAGCTTGTCCATATGACTTTCCCTGTGTTAGTACTGAAATTCCCAGGTCCTGGAAAGTCCCTTGATCCAGGGATGTTTGTCGTAAAAAGTTTTCCATGATATGGATTTTGCTGACTGCATCTCTAGGACAAATATGTCCTCTTTCCTCTCTATTTCTGTACATTGGTAGGTCTTGGTTACCTTCAGGTTTAAAATTACTTTGGGGTAGGGCCAAGATTCTTCATTGGATGTAGTGCTGTGTACTTCTGGTAGGAGGTACACAATGTCTGGTTCTGTCTCTTTTTTTGTATGATGTTAGTAGTATGTGTCTGTCCTACTCTCCTCTTCTTCTAAGGACACCAGTCATTGGGTTAGAACCCACCCATATGAACTGATTTTATGTTAATTACCTTTTAAAGACCAAATATAGTTACATTCTGAGGTAATGGGGGTTAGGAGTTCAACCTAAGTTTTTGGGGGACACAGTTCTGTCCATAATACATACCAAACATTCCTTACTCCTCTTCCTCCTTTCTAACAGAAATCCACTCTACACCATGGGTTAGGGGTGAGGCTTATCTTGAATGCCAGGTAGGTGAATTATGGTTGATCTAAGCCATATGGTGATTCTCTTTTCCTTGCGAGGGGATGGTTTAAGCATGGGTATAAAATGTAATTCTGACCAATGAAATGAGAGTATGCTGGGAATCTTCTAAAAAAGGTTTTTGTTGATGATTAAAAAAGATGACACATGGGAAGAAACAGAGCTGCTTCTGCAGAAACATGAGGGAAGCAGGCCGAGCTGGCTAGTTGCCAAAACACATCAATTGACATGGATGGCAGAGCATAAGATTGAAGTCTAGAAGAAACTGTGGAATCTGAATTAACCAACCCTGCCTCCCTGCTTTGGAATTTCTGTGTGACGATAAGATTTCCATTTTTTTGAAGGTACTTTTAACTGGGATTTCTGTTACTGCTTTCAGAGGCTTCTGAAGCAACATATCCCCTGAACTCTTTTCCACACATTCAGTAACCAAATCTAGCTTTTGTGACTCTTCACTCCTCCCCTCCAAATCTCTTTCCCTTCCTAAATCCCTTTCTTTTTATTCCAGTCGTCACTTTTTCCCCCTTCCTACTCTCAGTTTTCTGCCCTCTCCTCCTAACTCTTTCTCTCCTATTTCCCCCTATGGTTGCAAGCTAAAGAAAAAGGTTGTGAATGCTTAACAATTAGTAATTTTTGTTTGTCTTTGTATATGTACTTTTCTCCTTTTCGTTGCACCTAATGGTTGCGCCAATATCTTTTGGGTGGTTGGGGTGCTTTTCAGAAAACAAAATCTATAGCCCCTCTCTCTGTTTCCTGGAAGCACCCTTAGTACTGGGTGAAATTTCCTGTCTGGGGTATACAGGATCTTTTCTTCATTTTGGGGTTCAAGGCCAAGTTAAATTGTTCTTGCTCATTGCATTGCAGCTTTTTGGAAAGAAAAGATAGAAAGCAATTTTATATAATCTTCATGGGTAGATTTCACAAAAAAAGAGCTATAGCTTCTTGCCAGTGAAGTTTTCACTCTATTACTAAATATCTGTGTTTAATCAACTGTTTGTCTTTCATGTCTCTCTCAAGGTGGACTTGAATAACGAAGTATATCAAAGGTAGGGTAACCATATAATTTAGCATCCAAATCAGGAAACTTGTGAAAATGAAAGGAATTTGGTCAACAGGCATCAACCAGTTCTCTTGTGATGTATGTTCACTCCAATTAAAGCACTACAAAAGCATTTACAACTTTTATCTGTAGAAATGTCTGAAGAGATGCCTCACAAATATCTCTGGGACATGGTAATTAGCCTTAATGATCCTTCTAGCAACCAAACTCTCAGAAAATTGGAGCTCCCCAGAATATCAGAGGGATGTTCCAAATATAAAACAATTTAGTGAACGTATTCTTTAAGTTTTAAAACTCTGGGTCTAAATACATTTAAAATCCAAGGCACTTTTCAAATATTCACATATCATGGTAGAGCATCTGTGATGAGGTAGCTTCAGGAAACTGTCCTTCTCAGAATGTTTTCACATGAGGGAGATCTGTGAGCAGTGATCAAGGAATGAGTTACAAGATGCTCTGTTTAAACTGCACCAAGGGCATGAGGATGGTTCTCTGTCCATGGTTGCACATCATGGAAGTAGAGTGATAGTTTTTTTCTAGAAATAGAATGAAAAATAAATCCAATGTCACTAGCAGAATGTGAAATGACAGGCTGTGATTCTGACACTGTCACTGTCACACAAATGCTGAAATACAACCAAGCTCAAAATAGCCCAGGCACAGAAAACATTAGCAGTATGTTCTGAGAGAGCAAGGGGGAAAAAGGGTAAAAGAACATTCTTTGTTATGGCTCAAGACTCACTGAGAATTTTCAGACTTTAATCTGTCTAGTAAAAGGCACACTTGCCTTTTTTCTCTCTGTCGATGCCTCATACTCCTCAAACGACATCTCTCATCTTTTCTATGGTTCCCTATGACAGTAGGTTAATATAAATATGTATCTACAGAAGAAATTGAATTGTCGAAAAGAGTGTCAGGAGAAAACAAGGCAAAATGATATAAAGGTGAGACAAAGTATATTGACAAGTGGTTTTATGTTCCAAGACATCAAATGGAACAGGCTAGTAGCTGATTAGGTGTTTTGATCTTTCTGACATTTGTTTGAGATAGGGAGGTTGGGCTGAGATCCTTATTGCTCCTTTTGGCTGATGTTAATTGTCTTAAGGCCACATTTCTCATAGGTGTTATAGTCACAGCCAGGACTGAAACCCAGATTTTCTCGCTCCAAATCTCAAGTTCATTCCATTGGCATGGCCCCGGAACAGCTGGCCCCAGGAAGATCTGCCTCTGGTTGCCATTCTTGCAAGGATCTCAGGACATGGCCTCAGGCTGGTAGGGATGAGGCAGGGGCCCCGACTTGAGTGTGGATGAGTCAGGGAGCAGTTGGTTCATAAGGTCTCGGGCATTGGCTGTGATTTGTTGTGTCATGACTCTGAACAAGTGCGACCTTGCACTTGCCATGGTTTAGATGCCAATTTAAAGTGATCAATTATCACACCAAAAGGACTACCTTGAAAATTCTATACCTAGATTAGCATAGTAAAGTGATGCTTCGCAGTGACATTCACTTTAGCTGCACTACTCTGGTTTTCTGGACCTAAGCAAATTTGTAGCTATTTTAGCCCAGCGATCCCTAACATAGGAATTCCTGACTCCTTGCAGTCTGAGAAGGCAGCAGTGGTGGTAAGAGGTGGGGTGTTAGCAAGTGGTTAGTAAAAGGTGAGAACCATGAATAAGTTAAATAATACAAAAATACTAACAGAGACAACATGCTTAACCGGGACAAGTCTACACAGATTAAATAAAATGGTTTTTAAATGTCTTTTGGTGGATATTTTAACAGTATTCTTATTGGAAGCCCTGACTGGCACTTAAGTGTTTCTGCGGTGAATGAAAATAAGAGAGAGAGAAAGAGAGAAACAAATTATTATTTAATAATAGTAAATTTAGAGAAAGTGAAGATTTTAAAAGATGTTACTCATAAGAGGAAAAAAAGATAACAAAAGCTGTTCTTGATAGTGAACAGTGTGGGAACGACTAAGTAGAGTCCCAAGGGGAGGTGAGCCGGGCTAGGAAGCTTCAGTGCAGAGCTCTCCTTGATATGAAACTTCTATCAGAGACCAGTTCAGACTCTGAGCTTTCCACAGTCCTCTGTGGATCCTTACAAAGGCCCAGGTGGTTCATGGATCCTCTGTGGGATTCAAGTCAAGTAATCAGAGGGACCAGTGTTTTTGTTTTATTCAGGGTTCCCAAAGTGAACCTGGGCCCTATCTTAGCTGATGTGCATGTAATGGTGTTTCTATGAATGCTTGTGGGATGAGGTTTCTTACCCTTTCTATTCTTCTCTCCATCTCGTTTCCAGGTAAAGGAGGGGTTGGGCTCCAAAGCTTGGTAGTTACTCAGTATTCTGCTTTTAACTCTGATTGCTGCTTCTGCCTTTGACCTACATAGATCCTAGGATTCATGCTAAGGCCATATTTTTTGTCTTTCCCAGTCTGATTTTAGTTCGTTGACTACCTACCTGGGTACTGGATATGGCTATTGATTATCTGCAAGGTAGGCATTGCTTATGCGTGCTTTCCTTTAGGAATGAAGGTCTTCCACTCTATAAGCACATATGGGCTGTCTACTGCATGCACTGAGGCACTTGTTTAAAGAGTAAATTTGCCTCTAATATATCTTCTCAAATTTATCAGAAAAATTGCCTTCAGAAACACTATTCATTTTATGACTGGCAGCACAAATATATAATGATGTTATGAGATAGCTGTTGAATTGCAGATAATTAATTGATCAATTTAGATCCCAAGTTGAGCAAAGAGAAATCTAAAGTATTAACTGCCAAATCACGTGCATATGCTGACAAATCAGCCCATGCTTATTCTGTCAAATTTGTAAATGGTGATTCATCCCTATTTCTTGTCTTGGAGTATATTTTATTATAATTATGTTTATCCTAGAACTTTGGTTTATAAAGTAAATAACTTGTGCAAAAATGGATTTACTCTTCAAACAGCAGTTATTTATTTACATGTCTTATTGCCGTCTTTAGATTCCTGCATAGGAGCAGGCTGGAAGAAAAGCAACAGTGTGCCTTGTGATTTCTATGCTGGGAGTTTGTTGTGAGATTGGGGGCTGGGAGCTTTGTAAAATTCTAAATGGAATACATTCAACTACAAAATTAACTTCCCCTCCTCACATCCCCACATTCACCCACAACCTTCTGCAGTAATTTAATTGAGATTAAGTGTAAAAGAGACCAAAGAAAACATCAAGTACACAAATGTTAAAAGAAAGAGAGAGCGAACCACAGAAGCTACTTCTCAGGACCTATGAACTGAAACAAGAGTCTTGTCCTTGAGCAGATGAAGCTTCAAGTTCACCCCAGCAAGCTTTAAAATACTGATGCAGTCTTTAATATACAGTTTTGAGATACAGTTATTTAAAGTATAGTTGTCTTCATTTCTGAGGGTCAATGCAGTTACTAAATATTCATTTGGTTTTGATCTTACGGCCCTCTATCAGTGTTCCTGAACATTTTGCCTAGCAAATCAGGATTCTTGGTGAACTAGAGAATGGTCTTCGTAAATATGGTCTCCAATCCAGAGTGTGTGGGTTTATTTGGTTTCCATTATCTTCTGTAACCTTTAAATTGATATAAATTTAGAGAAAATAGTTGCCGTTCCCTTATTCTTTCTCAAAAAAGGCAAGTTGACATAATCTAAAAGTTGGTGTCTTATTCACTCTAACCCACCTCTGCCTCCTAAGCTTCCTGGTTGCTGTGTGTGCCTGAGAAGACTGGCACCATATCCTCTCTTGGTAATGGATTGTGCCTAAAAAGAAGGCTTAACAGCAGAGAGAACATGAAGATATATATTAAGTCATTAAGACATATGTTTAAGAATTATTTCTTGAGAAAATTGTGTGTCAGTATTGTGTCTTGTTTCAGAGGGACAAGGAAATGAACAAAATATCGACTCTGGAATGAAGGAGCTCACTCTCTGTCACTGGATTTGACTTTGGATCTTATAAACTCCTTGAACTGACAGCCTGTCTTACTCTCATTTATGGTCAATGTAAGCATTAGAGCAATCATGCAATCAATCTACTTGGGTGAGAGAGAGATACTAGTGAGAAAAATTTCTGCCCTTTAAGACCAAAATAAATAGCATTATTGCTTTTAGCTCAGGCAGAACTCTACTTGGTAGTTAGCATTACTATAGTGTCAGGCTCTGATTTGATCATAGTCATGAGTGCTATAATATATGGATAAGTCCAAAATACAATTTGGGTTCATACATGATCATATTACCATTGATTTTAGTAGGTGAAGACAGGAATTTAAAGCGATGACCCATATTCTGAACTTTTCTTTTAAAGGAAAAGAAAAGAAAGGAGGTGGAGAAAAATCTATAATTTTTTTCTTTAAGCAAACACAAGTTGGGTCCCACTTGGTAACTTGATAATAAATTGCACTTTAGCATAAAGCAGATCTCTGTATTACTTGTTCTGGTTATGTACATATTTATGTGTGATATTTTCTATATAGTCTTTTAAATATTATTTTGCAGACTGTGTTATTTGTTAAGTCATTCTTTTATTTATTTAACATCTATTGCTTGAGCAGCCACTATATGCTAGGTATTATGCTGGATGTTCATGAACGTCATCCTAATGCTCTTAAGAACCCAAGAATATTTTTAGGGATAGATTTCAAATTTGATGGAATTTTAAATAAATGAAATAACACTGAGAATTCTGTTTGAAAGGAAGGCTAATGATAATTTCCCTCGAGAATTATCTAAAATAATCGTGTGCACTTATTATTTTAAGAACTCAGCATCTTGGCAGTGGGGCCTTGATTTTCCTCTAGATCGCTACCCTATTCTCCATTCTTAGTCTTTGTTTCTACCCCAAACTCAGTGATGGCCATATGGCTTAGTTCTGGCCTATCATAGGATTGGTTTACTTTGACCTCAGGGATGGGTTTAGCAATAATCATGTAACCCAATTTGGGCCACTGGGGGTCAGACCTAGCATTGTTGTGCAAACAGTCAATCAGGTAAAAGAAGTTCTCCTTACACTCCTGAAATTTAACCTTGAATGACAGTCTAGAACTAATATGGTGTTTGAGAATAAAACTCACAGGAAGGAAAGCTCAGATAAGAAGTGAGTGGGAATAACATTTTATAACCTCATTCAAGCTCTGATTGACTACCTGCTTGAGGTAGTTCTACTCCTGTACTTTTTATTATATAGACAAATAAATTTCTTCTTTATACTT
Organism: Cynopterus sphinx; assembly: GCA_030015415.1. Classification (NCBI taxonomy): domain Eukaryota; kingdom Metazoa; phylum Chordata; class Mammalia; order Chiroptera; family Pteropodidae; genus Cynopterus; species Cynopterus sphinx. Next base: position 165,579,605 of record CM057379.1, on the reverse strand, counting down.
GGGTCAGATCCAGTTAGGATCTTATTCACTTATTATAAAGAATCTTGAAGATATGCTGTAGAAACATTTATTGAGGTTCTACCTTGTGCTAGGCCCTGTGTCAAGTGACAGGATGACACAAAGATGGGTAAGCCATTGTCTCTGCTCTTCAGCAATTCACAATCCATCCAGAGTTGTAGAAATTGATAAACATGAACTACAATATAAAAGTGCTATATTAGTGGTATGTACAAAAAGCTACAAAAGCACGATGGAGTACTAGTTACTTGTATGACAGAATGGAAAGACTTGCAGAGAAAATGGTAGAGCAAAAAGGAAGGCAGAAAGATGATATTGAGATGATATTGGATCTGGGTCTTGTAAAAAAGTAGAGTTTGACAGATGGACAAAGTAGGCAGCAACAGTCTAGAATGAGGGAATAATAAAGAATGAAGACAAAAGGTATAAAACTTTATTATGCATAAGAATGAATAATTTACTGTGGCTAGGATACAAGGGATGGGGAGGGAGAAGTTCTGGAAGATGCATCTAGAAAATTATGTTGGGGTCAAATTGTGAAGGGCTTTGAATGCCAGGTCCTCTAGGCAGTAGGAAGCCACAGAAGAGCCATGAGGGTCAGGTGGATGGAGGTGGAGGTGAGGGAGTGGGAAGCGATGGTGAATGGGGGCAGAAAATGTTGAGGGATAACTAACAGGTAAAATTGACAGGACGTGATGAATTGGATATGAGAAGTGGCTCCTAGGCTTTTGGATTCAGCCCTTGTTTGAAAGGTGGTACCTTCACTAAGATACAACATTCCTCTTGGAAGAGAAATAAGTTGTTGAGGGAGGTCAGTTTTGAGTTCTGTTTTTGGATAAGGTATTTGAGTGCTTTTGAGACATCTAAGTGAAAATGTCAAGTGAGCATTTGGATCTAGAACTCGGTCAGAAATATGAATTCGGGAGTCATAGGCATGTAGACAATAATTTAATCCAATGTTGCAGATAAAGTTTCCCAGGATGAAATATTAAGTCCTAAGATCAAGCCTTGAGGAACTCTAACAAGTAATGGTCAGATGGGGGAAAAAAAAAATTATGCAAAGGAAAAGGAGAAGGAGTAAAGTTTTGTAAGGTTAGCAAACATAAGATATTTTAATGGTATTCACCTGGGACAGTTTTCTTTTCCCTTCCAACTTACTACTCTGTCATGCTTCATTTGTCAAGTAGTGCTAGAGGGGCCACATTTTGGGGAAGATGTTAAGTTGAGGATGCATTTAGTTTGAATTTAGTAAGACACATTTATTTGGTTTTCAATAACCTTTGTGTAGAATTAAGTTACTAGGCTTAGGTTGTAAGAATGGCTTCCCTGAATACTTTCTCACCAATTATCCCAGCTCACTCAGCATTCTGACATGAAGATCCAGGGCCAGAAGTCACACTGTGACAAGAATGTATTCTACAATATGTGGCCCTGGAAGTATGCTCAGTGGAGAAGAAATAAGATTTGAAATAATGGAGCCAGAAGCTAGTCTACAACAAATTCTTCTAATCATCGGATGTGTAAAATTTGGTTTGTAAGTGCCTAGAAGTTCTCTCCTGTCAGGAGCATACTCAGTATATAAAAGTGATAAAGACACTTTTCTTTATTACAGTTAGGGGGAAATTGTGCAAAATATAATTGATCAGAATTCCTGCATTTGTAGGACACAAACCTGTACTAGTACTGCAGATAGGAAATATTTCTCTGGGCGAAATTATGAGTATTTATGCATCCCGACTATCAAATTTTGATTGACCATGCAAGAGAAGACTGAATTATTTTTCTGTAGGCATGTCTACAGAATAATAATTTTAAAAATTATCACATGCAGAGCTAATCACAAAGCATGCTGTCAAAAATTTAGGAAAATTAATAAAAATATACAATTTTTCTGGATATTGTGGTATTTGTGGTAATTGCCAACTTTTTAAAGTTTGTAATATATTATGATTTCCTCATTCTAAATGAATATTCATTTTTATAGCTAATATTTTCATAATATTTTTTTTCTTAAATAGCTCCCTTCCTGAATGTATAAGTTTCAGGGCTTATAAAAGTGAATTTTCCCCTGGTAAGACATGAGAACATTGCAGTAAACTTGTCTGATCACTTTTTAAAAATATATTTCTAAGAATAAAATTGTAAGGACATAGGGCTTGTACTTTTAAAAGGCATTTGATATATATTGTAAAACTGTTCTTCAAAATGCACCAATTAATCTCCCTTGAGAAATGCCTATTTCCTCCACATTATTATCAGCTCTATGTATTAAGTTTTAATTGTAATATTTGTCAATATACTAGGAGATATACAATAATTCATTGTTATTTTAATTTATATTTCTTTGATAATTAGTGTCCTGAACATTTAAAAAATTTTTTTAATTACATGTATTTCTTCTCTTGTGAATTGCCTGTTTACATCTTTTGGATCATTTTTTATAGGGATTTTTATCTGATTGACTTGAGAGAATTCTTTCCTTATTTAGAGTATTCACAATTCTTATAAACATTGCAAATAATTTTCTCAGTTTCTTTTGCCTTTTAATATTATTTTGTATCTTGAGACAAAGATGTTTTCAATTTCAAATGTATCCAAAGTCTCTCACATAATTTCCGTGTTTAGTGTTATAGTTTGAAAGGACTTGCACAGTTAAGGATTATATAAATATTTACATTTCCCCCATGACTTTTGTAGCTTTTCTTTTTAAACCTATCTATAATCTCTCTGGGATTTTTAAACAAATTTTTCTCATTTTTAGGGTTCCACACCACACACCAACATAATGAACTATCTGTCCCAGCCTGATTTGTTAACTAAACCATCCTTTTCCCATGGTTTTAAAGTGTCATTTGTCATACCTGTATATACTAGTTCTGGACTCTGTTCTATAATGTTGTGTGATTGTTAATGTCCCCAGTACTACTTTATTTTAATCATTACAACCTTACCTACTTCTTATTTCTTCTTTCTTTCTTTTAATAACACTGTTATTACTGTACATTTTTTGTTCCATTTGAATTTTAGAATTGCTTTTTTAAAAATTCCAAATATCATTTTAGTTTTCACTATAAGAAAATTTATAGATTAATTTCAAGGGATAATTGATGTCTTTTTGCTATTGAGTTTTTTCATTTATAAATATGGCCTGTTTCTCCATTTAAAAAGTCTTTAATGTTCTTTATAGCTTATTAAAAATTTCATAGCCAGTGGGCAGTAGATTTTGTCAAATGACTTTTAGAATATTAAGGTGATTATATTTTTTACTTTACAAGTTAATATGAAAGTTTGTAATAATTGATTTTGCAACATTGACCATCAGTTTATTCTGAAAAAAAATTCTAGGTCATATTCCATTTTTTTTTATATTTGCGTAAATTTAATTTCCTAATATACTATATATATATATATATATATATATATATACATATATATACATATATGTATTCAATCTTCCAATATTTTTATTTAGAATCTTGCTCATCTGTTTTAATAAGGAACTTATTTTCAAAGTTTAGTTTTTGTGCTATTTTTATTAGGAGGTGCTATCAAGATTATTATGTTTTCAAAAAATACTTGAGGGTTTTCTGTCTTTCTCTGGATTCTGAAATAGTTTGAATATCATAGGAGCTACCTTGTTATTGAAGGTTTGAAAAAATTTGCCTGTGAAACCATCTAGACCTGGCATCATTTCTGAGAATGATTTTATAACTCCATTATTTTTTGTGGTGATTATTTTACTCAGATTTCTCATTTTTCTTGATCTAATTTTGTTAATTTATATATTTTTTAAAATTCACTTTTCCATCAGCTTTTCAAATTTATAAGTTTAGGGTTGTACAAAGAAGGCTAGTATAATTTCTAAAATTATTTTCTGTAACTATGATTATATTTTCTTTATCACTTCTGTTTTAGTATATTTGTGAGTTTTTTCCTCTGATTAAACTGGCTAGTGATTTATTTGTCTTACTGCTTTTACCTACAGGAACCATTCCTAGAATAATTTATCATTTTTACTAGTTGATTTCCCATTATTTTCAGCTTTATTTTTATTAATTTCTTCCTTCTGCTTTCTTTAGATCTGTATTTTTGTTCTCTCTGATCACTCTGTATGGAACTTAACCCTTAAAATATATATCTGAACTATGAAAAGAAATAGCACCTAAAGGAAGTGAGGAGACTATATTGCTGACAGACAATGGGTGAAAAGTGAAAGTGTGGATGGGAGCAATAAAACATTTTGTATTTGAAGATAGCTTCTTGGCTTGTTAGCTGGATTGTTCTAAGATACAGGATGAGAAACCTTGCTGAATTAAGATGAACTACATAGAAACGTTCCTCTTGACTCTTTGAATTGTTACCCTACTCTGGTAATAATGATTAACCCTTCTCAAAGTTCTGTTTATTGTTAGGCCAGACTTTAAGCTCTCTGTCTTCAAGGTTGTCCATTAAAAATGTCCTGAAATTACTAGGTACCAATTCTGTGCTTTAGTTGAGTAGACACAACATATGAATTTGATCTAGGCTTTTCCATTTATAATATTCATTTTAGGGTCCTATTACTTAGTTAATTATTAATGATGCTCTAAACATGTTTTTCACAGCCTTCTCTGTTTCTTCTCCACTGGAGAATATTGCTAGAAATTAAAAAACACTATGGTTTATTATCCATGTCATTGGTGTTGCATTTTGACGATGAATTATTTTGGAAAATGGAAAAAAGATATATAAGTAGAAGAATCCCCTCTGGGTCTCATGTGTTTCTCTGAATAGCATTTTATATTTCCTCACTATTCTTCCTGAGATTATTACATATCTTCCATAAACATCTATAAAACACCAAACCATAGTCTTAAATATTAGAGATATGTTCTGATGAGCTTCTAATGAGATTTTTTAAAATACTGTATATTTGTATAAAAATGCTGTATGTGGCATAAAAATGCTCACAAAAAAGTAATTTGAAAAAAAACTAATTTTTAATGTAAAGCATTTCTATTATTTCTTACATTCCTTAATTATGACAACATGGCACATTGGGACAGACAGCTAGTGTGTTAAAACTTATGACTTTTCTGGATGGGAAACCAGAGGTTAGTGAGTTCTTGGTATATTGCAACTATGATAGGGTCTCGGTTGCTGTTATAATAATCCAGAGATGGTGAAGGATGACAGTGCTGGATCAGAGAAGCTCAAAGGTCTTGAGATGAAGGTTTTAAAAGCTGCTATGTTGCTGACTTGCTTATGCCTATACATGGATAGTAATTAAAGATGACTTTAAGGGTTTGGAACTGGGTCATTACAACTTTAATGGTTCACCTGGCACATATCGGGCATTTTGGCAGAGGAAGCTCTCTTTCTTCAGAAGAGGGGAATTGAGATGACAAACTTGGATTTAGAATGCTGAGTTTAAGGTAGTACAGTAGTCCCCCTTATTTGTCTGATTTCTTCTTCCATGGTTTTAGTTACCCACAATTAACTGCTGTCTGAAAATAGTAAATGGAAAATTTCAGAAATAAACAATTCATAAGTTTTGCACCATTTAAAAAAATTCAATTACAGCTGACATTCAATATTATTTTATATTAGTTACAGATGTATAGCATAGTGGTTAGACATTTATATAATTTATAAAGTGATCTGCCTGATAAGACTAATATGCATCTGGAGCAATACATAGTTATTACAATATTATTGACTATATTTGCTATGCTGTTCTTTACATCCTCATGACTGTTTTGTAACTACCAAAGTGTATTTCTTAACCCCTTCACCTTTTTCATCCAGCCCTCTAACCCTCCTCCCATCTAGAAACCATCAGTTTGTCCCCTGTATGTGATTCTGTAAATTTTGCACCATTTTGAGTAGCATGATGAAATCTACTGCTCTCCTCCTCCATCCAGCCCTGAATATAAATCACCCCTTTGTCAGCATCTCTACACTGTATATGCTGCCTGCTTGTTAGTTACTTAGTAGCCATGTTGGTTATCTGATCAACTCTCCCAGTACTGCAGTACTTATGTTCAAGTAACCTATATAGCAGCCTCACAAAATGTTACAATGCCTATGTCATTTACCTCACTTCATCTCCTCATATAGGCATTGCATCATCTTACATCATCACAAGAAGGGTGAGTACAGTACGATAAGTTATTTTGAAAAAGAGACCACATTCACATAACTTTTATTACAGTATAATTATCTTTTTTCTATTATATTATCAGTTATTGTTGCTAATCTCTTACCATGCCTAATTTATAAATTAAACTTCATCAAAGTTATGTATATATAAGAAAAAACATAGTATATGTAGGACTTGATACAATCCATGGTTTTAGGCATCTATTGGGGATCTTGGAACATACCAATGATAAGGGAGGACTACTGTAATCTTATTATCACCATAAGCCCAAGCAACCATTAAACTACTTTCTTTTAATATATTTTTTTCTGGACTGTACAATGAAATGTTTTACATTCATAAAAACTGATCATAATAAGCAATACTTATAAAAAGTGAAAAAAAGATAAATTATGCATAGGATTTGCCTATATGAGTTTATGTGAAGGGAGAAAGAGAGAGGGGAAAATTTGAATGATAGTCTCCAAAATGTGAACGGGAGTTAACTCTGGGTGGTAGAAATATGAATACTTTGTTGTTGACATCTGTGATGAGAGAAAAATACAAATTATCTGAGAAAGGACATCTCTTAAAATGGGTTCTTTCAGGGTTTGCTCTTCAATAAGATAATGGGAATTTAGAACTGCCTCTGGACATGAGAAGGTTATTTTTCTCAAGTCTCAGGAATTGGGGATAGGACCAAAGAGAAATGAGGTTATTGGATGATATGACTAGTACCTCCATGACTCAAGTGCTCAGCAGACCTGAGCCTTTAAAAAGTCACAGACAGTAGGTATTGATGCTGTGAGGCTGATTGTTACATGCAAGGCTACTTACTCAGCCTGTCTATTCTGGTGTAAACTTTGTCTCTTGCAGATACTTTAACCAATACTAGCTTCAAGGAGAGAGGTGAGAATAGTGGAAGGGTGTTCATTCCAATTTCCTGGGTGTCCCAGTCTTAATATCCAAGGACAGAAGCAGAAACATCTATATTTCTTTCTCCTAAGAAGGAAAAGCAGAAGATGAGTGAGCTTCTTCTTTATTTGTCATCTTGCTCTTATCACTTTTAAAAAATACTCCCCCCATTCTCTTTAGAGTGTTAATTCTTAAAGTGGACAATTTCAAAATTCTTAAAGTAGACAATATTAAAAAGTATGTAATTGGACCATCTATTCCATGCTAATGTTTTTTTTTTTTTAAATAAGTTTAGTGTGTTGCGTCTCTGTATATTTTTTGAAGACTGTTTTCTTCAAACAGGGCACAGCACTGATGGGAAAAGGCATGCTTTAGCCAAGCGTATATACTTTTGTATGAGCTGACAACATTCATTTATGATTCTGATTCTTGAAATAAAACCCTGACCTACTGTCCTAACTGACTATGTATAGAAGCAAAATTGCAGTGAACCAAATTATACCTCTGGGAGCAGGAATTTCCTCTGGAGTCTCTGGAAAACTTCAAACCCATTTTTTAAAAAATTATTTTTAATATTCTATATTTTTAAATGTAGAAAATGTTTCATTATGTGAAAATAATGTGACTGTTTTCATATTTTGATACCTTATTTTCCAAATTACTAGACTAGAAAAGTTTATTTAGTATTTGAATTACAACTATCTTAAAACATCAGTTTCAAATCACTGGGGCCCAAAATCAGTGAAGCTTTGCCTAATAGTTAATGCCTGAGGGCAGAAGGGAGTTGAGAGCCAAATCTCAGGGTTTACACAGAAGATGTTGCATAATGGAAAAACCTTCTCTCAGCCATTAATTTGGCTGACAATGATGTGGCTCTTCAAGCTGTTTTGCCTTCAGGAGTGGGGTCCATAAAGGAGAGGGCCTCAGACGCCTCACTGAGACTTTCTAGTGTAGATCTCTGATGTTCTTTAATGATATATAATTGACCAAACCAGACCATGGGGCTTTAAGAGCCTTTCTCTGTGGTCTGTAAATTTGTAAAGGCTTGGGAACCTATTGCCTTTCTTTAGGACATTGATGGAAAGTCCCAGGGCTCACATTTTACACTTAATTAGTGATACTTTCCGTGGGTTTCCAGGGCTAAAGTGACTTTTTGCACTGTTTAATGATTTTCAGTTTAGCTCCCTTTCTGAGTGGGATGTTGTAAAGATTAATTAGCCAATGTTCATAAAGTGCTTTCAAGCTGAAAAGTGCTGCACATGGGTGTACAGACTCATTAGCTTCTTAGTCATTAAGGCTTTTTAGACTTTTTGGCATTCAGAAATAGGTGGTAAAGGCCAAATTGGTATTTTTTCATGGTGGTGGGGGACTTCAGAAAGAGTAGATCAGTATATCTTTAAAAGAAATAAAAACATCTATTACACAGGTACTGAAAAATAAAGATATTAAAGTATTTTGGTTTTTATTATTTCCTCTTTCTCTACTGGTTCAGCTTCTTCCTACCTCCCTCCTTTCAAAATATGTTTGCCTGCTTATTCTACACTTTTATTTGGAAATTTTATTGATTATATTGTCATATGGATATTCACAGTGGAGATGAATCTGGCCCCACAGTGTTGGATTGTTGTGCCTTTGTAAATAAAGATGCCCTCTCAGTTTGCAATGTGTCATGAAGGTATGATATTGTCTTTATCCACAGTAATCTTTGGCCAATATATATATTAGAGTTCTTATGATTCATTAAGCTCTTGATTGAGACTGAAAAAGTACAGATTATCCACCAAAGACATAAGGAGGTCCTAAAAGAAACCAGAGACAAAGACAGATAATCAACAAAGAAAAAGATTGACAACTGACTTTTTAGCAACATTAGCTGCACATGATAGGATATTTACATCTTCCAAGTACTTAGAGAAAATATCTATAAACCTAGAACTGTATACCCAGCTAAATTACCTTTTAAAATTGATCATAAAGTAAATACATTTTAATAGAAAACAGAAACAAATCATTTACCAACAGTGCTAATGGATGTTCTAAAGAATTGTCTTCAAAATGGAAGATAATTACCCCAGACTGTAGGAGGGAGATGCTGGAAGGAATGAAGAAGAAGAAATTATAAAACATGTGGGTAAATTTAAAGAAATATTAACTAATAATTATGTCCAATTTATAGTCACAAGACAGAATAAGAAAAATGTAACATGTATACCGGGAAAGTAGTGTGAAACTTAAAATATTCCAAGGTCCTTAGCTTATTTGCATGGAGGCTAAAGATGTTAAATTTAGATTTTGTTAAAATTTCTAGTTTAATTGCTAAAATAAAGAAAATATTATATAATAGAGGGTAGAATCAATGGAACGAGAAAATACATCACTAGGAACTGGCTCAGTAAAAAATGGAGAAAAAAATATAACTTGGATTTCAGTAATTGTTCCTGGGGCCCTTATCTACAATTACAAATACTAAGTAACTATGTTGTGAAGTTCATATATACGGCTATAGACAAATGAAAACAAACAAACAAACAACAGTTTTAATGATATGCAAACAGGTGCTTCTGACCTGGGATAAAATCTTCAGCAACAGTAGTATACAGATTGTATGGGGCCGTGTTATATGAGAGAAACCTCAAATGTAGGGAACCCAAGTCTTTAACAATGGACAGTAAGCCTGCCTGAACTCTGCTTCAGAGGGTGATACTGTCTTAATTATACTGTGTAATAAATAATTCTGTTCTTTGCTCTGAAAGAAGACGTAATCTTTTTTCCACATCTCTTCACTATACGAGCACACTTGTAAGACACAGCCAGTGCCTTTGTTTCTAAAAATGAAACCAGAGACAAAAAATGTGCAGAAATGTGAAAGACCCATGGAGATTTATCTCCAACAACTTTGGATAAGTTCGTAAAGCCTCAGTTTTATCATCTGAAAAATGGAATGAATGGTATAATACATAGTTATGAGGATCAAATGATATAGTACACATAAAATGCTTCGTATCATATCCAAGGACTTTGTCAATATCAGTTACTATTATAAATGATTATTTCTTGAGTACGATGTGAGCATGTTGATTGAAGTATTTGTTTTCTTTACCAAATAGAATATTACAGTTCACTGATGTTTCTAATTATTAGAATCACCAAATATTAGAACCAAAAAGGACCAGAAATATTATCCAGTAAAACCAGGCATTTTATTGATAAGGAAATAAGTTTAAGAGGTTAAGTGGCTTGTTGACTTTCTCACAGAACAGCCAAATAAAAAAAGACAATGGTTATCTGATTTAAAATTTAGATTCTTTTTAATTATATACAATGCTTGGAGCTCAATAAATATTGGTATTACAAACAAATTGAAACAAAACTATGATATATTAGAAAAATTTCACACATTTATTTGGTGGTTCTCCTTTTCTTACTTGCCTGACCTATAAAACGCCTTAAACTTGGCTCCTGAAGGTAAATAAATACAGGAATGAATGAATAAATGAATGGATGGATGAATGGATGGATGGATGGATGGATGGACGGATGAAGGAGGGAAGGAAGGAAGGAAGGAAGGAAGGGGAAAGAAGGAAGGGAGGGAGGGAGGGAGGAAGAAGGAAGGAAGGAAGGAAGGAAGGAAGGAAGGAAGGAAGGAAGGAAGGAAGGAAGGAAGGAAAGGAAAGGGAAGGGAAGGGAAGGGAAGGGAAGGGAAGGAAAGGAAAGGAAAGGAAAGGAAAGGAAAGGAAAGGAAAGGAAAGGAAAAAAGAAGGAAGAAAAATAGAGAGAAAGGAAGAGATGGGGAGTTGAATTAAATAACCCATATCTCCTCCTGCCCTCCACCTCCATCATAGTCTTTGTCTCTACCGCAGAGAAAAAACAGAAAACTATAAGGAAAGTACTTTCTGTGTGTGTAGGTGATATTGAAAATGGTCCCATTCTGGCTAAATGCAGGGAAATTCTGGCAGAACTCTGGCATCTTTTATGTCAACACCTTTATAATGACTTACTTACAAACTTCTTAATGCATGGAAGGGAGTAGTAAGGAAGAGGAAAGAGGGGTCGACAAAAATAGCTTCTAGTTCTAGTAAGGCAAGATATTGTAGGAATGATCAATCATCAGTTGTAGAATTAGGTGAACCTGAGTTCTTATGTGAGTTTGAACAACTTACTGAGTTTCCTGATCTCTAAAATGTATATAATCCTCCATGAGGAGCTGATGTGCAGTTCAAATGAAGAAATGAGGCAAGAGTGTCTGGCATACAGCAGGTCCTCATTAAATATTAGTTCATTTTTGAATCAAATTCAGTAAAGGAATTTATTCTGGAAAAATTTGTAAAAATCAAATGATTGATTTTGTGCCTCTACATAATACCAATCCCACCGTTTTTCTCTCTTCTTTAAGAGTAGGATCACAGTATTAGCTATGAATTGTGAAATGCTTTCAAAGACCCAACATCAAAGTTTAGTACGCCCAGATAGCTGAAGCAAGATTTTAATAGGAAAGAAGTGATAGGGAATGTGAATTTCTCTTCATCTTTTGTCCACCTTAAGCCTTCTGCAAAATTACCTTTCACAGCAGATAATTCTGATCTGGGTGTCCCAGGATGTCCCACAAGTGTTCCTGGGCAGATCTGCTCCTGCTGTTCTCATTCCTCCAGTGGGCACTGCACTGTCCTCTTTTGGGCATTGCAGAAACTTGCTGTTTGCCACTGCCCTGTCCCTCTTCCTAGGGCACTGTAGTGTTTGTGCGTGAGAGAGAGAGAGAGAGAGAGAGAGAGAGAGAGAGAGAGAGAGAGAGAGAGAGAGAGGAGCAGGGGGAGAATGTGCTATAAAACATCCCCTTCTCTCTGCTTTAAAGAAGTCTCAAACATCGTCAGGTGCCACAATGTCCTCCAACCTTTTAAAGAGTTTAGGGAAATACTTCTTTAGGTTTTTACTTGGGGCAATCTCTCTTCCTCTGGAATCAGAGATTCTGGAATAGAATTTGAGTGAGAGCGCTAGGCAGCACAGAAAATTCCTAGACCTAGACCCCTTGTTGTGAGAAAGTCTCTGTTAGGGTCAAGCCCATCACATCTAGCTGTTTTTTCCCCATAAGATGCATGTTCTCTTAAAAGATCCCCAGCTTTTTCTCAAGCAGACTTCTGTCGGACCATCCCACCAATTTGCATTCATGGCCAATTTTGTCAGCAGAGTAGTGGGCACAATTTGAGCTCTTTTGCATGGCACTACTAGGCCCCCTGGCCCCTAAATTTCTACTGGGCCCATCCTAACAGGCATACTGAAATGTGTAGCTGACAGAGTCCTAGGGTCAAGATGATATCCCTGCTACATATACATATGTATGAAGACATTGGACATATGTCCCGCCTACCTCTAAATGTAAGTATGGTCACTTGCCTTAAATTATAGATATATCAGAGTTCATTTGCCTTTCATTGTTCAAAGAAGAAATACAGAGATGATTTAGACACGGTTCTTGTATCATAACCAACATAGTCTGTTGCTTCACTTTGTCTTTATAGACATGACTGTTTTTACCTAAAGCTTAACTCAGACCATCTTGTAGTTAACTCTTAAAATATCACTTCTGCAGTTGAGATACTAGTACTCAATCTCTATGGTCGAAAAGAAAATATTACAATTAGGTATATGCAGGAAATGTGGAATGTGGTTCAGCGGGGTTTCAATGTTCTTAACATTCTCTTTGCCCCCAGGTTATGCAGATGTATCTTCCATTTTGTGGAATTGCCATATCTAATGCTCAGCTATTTGCTGCCTCAAGGAAAGAATATGAAAGAAGCAGGGTGAGTAGAAAGAAACATTGTGACAGCCCTCAAGGCTCTCTGTCTGCAAGTCATTCTGTTTTTTAAAAACTACAAATGACCTTTTTTATTGGTATAATCCTTCAAGACTATGGTTAAAGATCCTCTGTAAGCAATGTGCTTAAAGTGGAAGTGTATACAAATTTGCTTTCACTGTTGGGAGGAAATATCAGCTTCTTTAAAAAAGGAATTTCACACCTATACTGTAAGGCAGCAGATGTATTCTTGCTTGTTGCTTTAAAACAACACAATTTAGTGATATTTTTACAATTTAATTCCTTTAAGAAGCAAGGTATATTGCAAATGATATCACCCCACATCACACATTTTGTTTTCGAATTGAAAGGTTTTCTGGAAGACTATCCCAAGATAACAAGACAACATGCAAACACTATTTTATAGGATTATTAAGAAACACATATAGAGGGATTGGACTCATATACCAGTTATAGAGTTAAATAGTTAAAAAAAAAGACTAATGCTTTAAAAAATGCTAAACTATCAAATAGAGATTAAATGATATTAGGCTCATTATACTTTTAAATATAGGGAAATTTCTGTCACATCTTAGAAATGTGTTTAACAAGATGTTCCAAAAGGTTGGAAACCTTCAGTTAATTAGTAATAAAATTGATCAAAATGTTCATTTGCTAAACATTGTGATTTATTAATATTTTTCAGTATACTAACAAAGTTGACTACTATAGCCATTTTCTTTAGCATAGCATACATACCACACCTTTTCTCTGGCTTGGATCTTGTTTTCCTCTTTTCCCAGGTCTTACTATTGCCCTCCTATTTGACACTCCAGAAATATAGCCCCCAATTTCCAGCGAACAATCTATTGGTTTCACTTTCTCCTTCTTTAACCATATTCCTTTCTTCCTCTACCTTTAATGCCTTATAGTCACCCTTTTTCTTCCACTGCCATTTGCCTTGCATCTTCTTCAGGACCAGCTCAGACTTTCAGTTAATCTTCCCCTCTTTGCTTATTGTTTTACCTTGTACATACTGCCATTATTTTATTGGGGATACTTATCACATTGTATAACATTTATTGATGGCCTCCTCTCCAACTATATTTTGAACTCCTTAAGAGGTGCTTCTGGTACTGTTAATCTTTGCATCTTCATGTAGAGCACAATTCATTTACTCATTCCACAAATATTTATCATGTGGTACTCTTCAGGCACTGTCTGTTAAATAATATAGTATAGGTAATGTGCCTATAATAATAAGTGCTATAAAGAAAAATGAAGTGAGATAAAGGGTTAGAGACTGGTCACTGAAGGTTAGTTTTGTAGGATGTCTGTTTTAGAGAGTGTTTAAGAAGGTCTCTATAAAGAGATGATATTTGAGCAGAGACTTGAATGAAATGAAGGAGCAAAGCCACACAAAGATTTGGTAAGAGCATTCTATGTGGTAAAAATATTAAATGCAAAGGCACTTGGTCTATGTGTCTAGAGTTACAGAGATGAAAGATCACAAACAGCCAAAGCAATTCTAAGAAAGAAGAACAAAGCTGGAGGCATCACACATTCTGATTTCAAACTATACTATTAAGCTATAATAATCAAAACATTATGGTACTGGCAACAAAAACAGACACCTAGGCTAATAGAATAGAGCCCAGAAACAAATTTAGATAGTCACCATGTGTTTCACAAGGGACCTAAGAATATTCAATAAGGAAAAGATAATGTTTTCAGTAAATGGTACTGGAAAACTGGATAGGCACATGTAAAAGAATGAAATTGGACCCCTATCTTACACTACTCATAAAAATAAACTTGAAATAGATTAAAGACTTAAATGTAAGATCTTAGATTTTAAAACTCCTAGAAGAAAATGTAGGGAAAAGCTTCAGTGATTTTTTTTTTTTGGATTTAACACAAAAGCACAAGCAACAAAAGCAAAAATAAACATGTGAGACTACATCAAACTAAAAAGCTTCTGCACAGCAAAAGAAACAATTGACAAAATGAAGAAGCAACTTACAGAATTGGAGAAAGTACCTGCAAACCATATATATCAGATAAGGGGTTAATATTCAAAACATATAAGGAACTCATTTAATTCAATAGCATAAAGACAAATAATCCAATTAAAAATGGGCAGAGGACCTGAATAGACATTTTTTCCGAAGAAGACAGACTACTAGTCAACAGGTACATGAAAAGATACTCAACATCAGTAATCATCAGGGAAATACAAATCAAAACCATGATGAGATATCACCTCATACCTGTTAGAATGGCTTTTATCAAAAAGATAGGCAGTAACAAGTGTTGGTGAGGATGTGGAGAAAAGGGAACCCTTGTGCACTGTTGTTGGGACTATAAATCAGTACAGTTAATATAGAAACAGGGTAGAGGTTCCTCATAAAGTTAAAAATAGAACTGTGATATAATTCAATAACCCAACTTCTGAATATGTATCCAAAGGAAATGAAATCACTGTCTCGAAGAGATATCTGCAACCCCATGTTCATTGCAGCATCATTCACAATAGCCAGACATGGAAACACAAGTATCCATCAGTAGATGAGTGAGTACATAAAGAAATTGTGGTATATATGCACAAGAGAATGTTATTCAGTCATGAAAAAGAAGGAAATCCTGCCATTTGTGACAACATGGATGGACCTTAAGGCCACTGGACTAAATGAAATAAGTCAGACAGAGAAAGACACTGTATGATCTAACTTATAGTTTGGATGTATGAAAAGCAGAATTCATAGAGACAGAGTGGAATGGTGGTTGCCAGGGGCGAGGTGTGGGGCAAATGGAGAGATTCTGGTCAAAGTGTACAGGCTTTCAGTTTTAAGATGAATAAATTTTGGGATCTAATATTCAGCATGGTGACTATACTTGACAATACTGTATTATATGCTTGAAAGTTGCTAAGAGAGTTAAATCTTAATGTTCTCACCAGAAAAAAATTATAATTATGTGAGGTGATGCATAGTGTTAACTAACTTTATTGTAGTAACCTTTTCACAATATATATGCATATCAAATTATCATGTTGTGTACCTTAAACTTATACCAAGTTATATATCAATTGTATCTCAATACTACTGGAAAAGGAAAGAAAGAGAGAGAGAAGAAAGAAAGAAAAGGAAGGAAGGGAGGGAGGGAGGGAGGGAAAGAAGGAAGGAAGGAAGGAAGGAAGGAAGGAAGGAAGGAAGGAGAAAGAAAGGAAGGAAGGAAGGAAGGAAGGAAGGAAGGAAGGAAGGAAGGAAG
The DNA here is from genome assembly GCA_030015415.1 of Cynopterus sphinx. Taxonomy (NCBI): domain Eukaryota; kingdom Metazoa; phylum Chordata; class Mammalia; order Chiroptera; family Pteropodidae; genus Cynopterus; species Cynopterus sphinx. The sequence goes on along the minus strand of CM057379.1, from coordinate 165,563,493 downwards.
GAAGGAAGGAAAGAAGAAAGGAAGGAAGGAAGAAGAAAGAAAAAGAAAGAGAGAGAGAGAGAGAAAGAAAGAAAGAAAGAAAGAAAGAAAGAAAGAAAGAAAGAAAGAAAGAAAGAAGAAAGAAAGAAAGAAAAAGAGAGAGAGAGAGAAAGGAAAGAAAGAAAGAAAGAAAGAAAGAAAGAAAGAAAGAAAGAAAGAAAGAAAGAAAGAAAGAAAGAAAGAAAGAAAAGAAAGAAAAGAAAGAAAGGTGAAGGAAGGAAGGAAGGAAGGAAGGAAGGAAGGAAGGAAGGAAGAAAGGAAGGAAGGAAGGAAGGAATCCCATGGTGTGACTAAGGCAGTGAGAAGCAAAAGATTTCTCCTTAAATTAGGTGGGAAATATATAAGGCTTACTGATGCAGAAATGAGTGAAAATGACTTTGGTTTGTACAGCTGGCAGGTAAACAGTTGAATACCATAATCTAAAGTTGTGGGGAGATGTCAGGACTCACGGTTAATTTTTAGAAACCATCAGCATATAGATGATATTTAAAACTAGGGTATCATGTAGATTAACGTGGGGGAGAAGAGAAGGGAAGAAGCCCAAGGATGAGGCCAGGAATAAAAGTTCATTAGAAGAAGGAGGGGGAATGCAGGTGATTCAGGAAGCAGGGAGTGTTCAACTTTGTGAAAGGCTTCCAATGTCTGTTGAATTGCGTATCATCCTATATTTTCTTCTCTTTTTATCCTATTCTGGAGAAAGATTGCATTATTATTTGTCAAACTTTTATCACTTGTTAGTAAGGCAGCCATTTTTAATTAGAGACAATAAAGTTGCTATAATGTGATTTGTCAGTGCAAGACTCAAAGCAGAATGACTTTTTCCTCTGAGACAGATGTCCTTGTATATGGGTCCCAGAGGCCCTATCCATGCAGTCACAACAAATTAAAAAGTTAAATAATTGTTCAGTTAATATGATCCATCTGAAGAAATAATCTGAATGATTAAGGAAATAATGTTTCCTACTTAATAACAGGGAATTTGTTGCTAATTATATTTAGACAATTACCCCATCTTTAATGTTATATTTGAATATGAAATTATTGCACATTGACCTCTTATGGTGATTTGTGCAAATGCCAGTCAGGATACCATTAAATCCCACCCCCCTTGGTTTTCTCTTTGCTTTGGATTCATAGAGCAATCCTTAGGCATATTCACATGCTCTTTTTAGAGAAAACACTACCCAGGATATTCCTTTTTTTGGATGCTTAGTCAACTGGACTCATTTCATAGATCTCTTAACTCATTCAAATGCTTTTCTACCTGAATAGACTCAGAGAACTTTTCACGTTTCAAATAGTTTCAAGTCAAATCAAATTTATTATCAAAGTTGAAAATTTGTCATGTTCCTAGGATGAGGATCAACATCATCTCCCTGAATAAAAGTGAATTTGAAAACCCTTTAAATCCTTTTGTGAGAGGTCTAACCTAAGAATGCACATCTATTAAATTCTGTTGAATAAAACACCCTTTGGCCGAGTCATTGGCTGTGCAATTTTCTGATTGCTCTTTGACAACAGCATAACATCTACTACCTACCTGTACGTGGCCCACTATTCTTAAATCTCTGGAAACATCCATGTAATGAAAAATTCCAAATAAACATCATCTCAATGTAAAAATTGCAAGCTAATTTAGGTGGATAAGGTAACAGTTTATTACAATTTGATATTTAAATGAAGACACAGTTTTTAAACTGTAATTTAAGTTTTTTCTTTTTCTTTTTTTATTCTGCTGTTTTAACAGAAATTTTAATAATGTTTTCTTTCCTGAGATATGTAATAATATTTAAATGTTTCAGACAGATTGAGATGAAGCAGTGGAAAAGGATTAATGGGATTTTATATGTTGTTTTGAAGGTTCAGAAACTTAATGAGCATCTACCACTATAATTCTTTCAGCATTCTGTGAGAGATGTGTATTAGTGAAAACAAGCCTCAAGTGTGACCATGAAGCTATTCCTTCTTATTGATGAGGAAGAGAGAGCTACTTTATAATTTTCTGAAACAAATGTGCTTTGGAGAGAATCAAGTATTCGTTTGTTACTTATAAAATGTTGGATTTATACCTAGTCACATTGCAGGGGGATGCCAATAATTAATGACTGTATAGATTATGTAGTCATTAGTTGTATAGGATATAGACTTATGATTTTATGTGGGATTTTTATGAAAGTATATGGACTGGTGCTATTATCGAGTTGTGTTTTGTAGTTCAAGACTATTATAAAACAAAATGATGGGAATATGTTAAAATAATCATAAATGCATTAAAAATTAGCCACACAAAAATATTTATATTTTATTATAGTAAAGACCAAATGGAATGTTGAGATAAAAACACCCAGTGTTTTTATTCAGTACTATTTCCATCTAAACACATTCACTTTATCTTTCCTAGGCCTTGTTAGAGGTGGTTAATGACCTCTTTGAAGAACAGACTGACCTGGAGAAAATTGTGAAGAAAATAATGCATCGGGCCCAAACTCTGCTGAAATGTGAGCGCTGTTCTGTTTTACTCCTAGAAGACATTGAATCGCCAGTAAGTCATCTGTTATCTGTCATGTAGAGTTGGAGACTGCATTAATGGAAAAAGTTTATTTTATTTGTAATTAAGTTTGTGAAATTGTGACTGGAACGTTCTCTTTATGACTCTTCTAACCGTGAGCTGACTTTTTATACAATTAAACTTTTTATTTCCTTTACACGTCTTGTTTTGCTGTCACCTTAGAAACACAGATTCTTGCACTGATGGGGACCTTAGAGATCTATCCTAGTCCCATATATTAACAAATGGTAGTTCCAATTTTAGATGTGTTGTAACCCTTAATCCACAAAAGAAGAAACATTTATAACCTTATGCTCCCAATCAACACCTGAGCTACACCCCACATCATATGGGGGGAACTTCAAAATGCTGTGAAAATTGGTGGGATGAATTAAAAGGCTGAGTGAGGTTTCCTGCATCCAACCATATTAGGCAAAGTGTGGTGTTCACCAAAACAAGTTGAGCACACTTGTTTGGAACAGTAAGGATGGTTGCCTGGGTGGGCTCAGGGATTTTTTTTGAGTCCTCCTTACTGCCATATAGTGGCAGGAACGGTAGGGTGAAACAAGAAAACTTTTAGGCAAGCCATCTTGGAAACAAGGCTGTCAGTGCATCAAAGTAAATGTCAATGTGAGTGGCATCCTGAAGCTGCTAATCTTGGTCACCTGAAGAGAATTAAAGGTTTTTATTACACAAAAATATCTGTGTCGTATGTGGCTTTATAGTGCAAGCGAGGCTCCTGCTGGGCAGGAGCTGAAATTGCTGCTCTGAGGATAGTTAATGAGAAAATGCTCAAAGACAGTAGACCAAAGTTCAAGTACAGCCATTCTAAATCACTTTCCTGACATCCCTTCCATTATTTATTTAAAGATAAGTGCATAACAAAACCACCAGCATGGGGATTACGAAAAGGAAGATAAGAAAAAAAGAAAGGAATGTGAAAATAAAAGTCAGATTAAAAACATACACCAGCAAAATTGCTAACAGTTTTTCATGCAAATGAAATTAAAAATGACCTCTCAGGAATAATGGAAGCATTCGAGGAAGAGATACAATGGTTTGAGGAATAAATGATAAGCAGTAAAAATCCAAGAAAACAGTTGACAGGGCTTGAAAAGAAGTAGAAAAAAATACATATAGAGAAATCAATACTACATTAAAAACATTAAAGAAGAAAAGATACCTCTAACATATTTTCAGGGGCATGAAGAATAAAATTGAAAACGAGATGGAAAATAATACAATGTAAAAAGATAAGAAGGAATGATTCCAATGGAGTCAGAATGAAGGAATTCCAAAATAAGGATAATTGGTATCTCTGAAGAGAAAGTGACAAATGGAACAGGGAAAATATTTAAAATTATAACACAAAAAACATTTTACTGAAATAAGGACAACGAATTTACAGACTGAAAGAATACATCATTTCAGGAAAAGTTGATACTGATTGTTTTGTACTGAAACACATTCAGTATTAAAAGACTTTAAAGATAATGAAAACATTCTATAGGCATCTAGACAAAAGAATTGGGTAACTGCTTGGAAGGAATTTACCCTGGTGTTAGACTTTTCTTTGACCATTCTCCAGTGCTGAGAGAGAATATAGCAGTAGCAACAAAGTCCTTAGGGAAAGAAAATAAGACCCTGCAGTTTTAAATCCAGTCGAATTTATATTCAATGAATATAAGCCATAGATGGACATTTTTAAGTTAGCAAGATTGAGTGCAGGAAATAGAGTTCCAAGTTGTCCTTCCTGAAAAATATGAGAGGTTGAAATCCAGCCAAGCAAATGATGAAGAGGACTTAATAAATAAGACTAGTAGTGAGCATTAAATGCATTTAAATGTAGAACTAAGGCTAAAAAATGGCGAGGCATATATTTATAGAAACAAATGTAAACCTTGTATTACAGACCATTACAATTGTCCTGGCTCCCCACATCCCCCAAGTGCACAGATGCCTTGCACATGGAATGGGTTGCATTTCAGAAAGCGGCATTGTATTTGGAGAATCCATCCCTTTTACCTTGAGTGGTATCAAGCCTGCTGTTTGGGAGAGATTTTATCTCATCTCTCAAGTTTGTTCATCTCAAATACAATTCTGAGAAAGGGACCAGATAGAGAGAGATCAGGGACTTGCAGTCTTGGCATACATAGGAGGACTGTCCTCAGGGCTCATTGGATTGCTTCTCCCAACAGGTGTCTTGGATGCATGAACTATTTTCATTTTAATGTGTAAAATTTGCCAGTCTTCCTTCTTGATTTGTGCTTTAAGGGTTTTGTTTTTTAAAAAAACTTCATTTACTTCTGTGTTAGAATGACTTTCTCTTATATTTTCTTTAACCCATCTGGTATTTATGGTCTTTTATATCTACCTAGAATTTATTTTTTGTGTATAATGTAAAGCTGTATATATATAACCAATAGTCTTAGAACTGTTGTTCCCCTACTTTGTAATGCCACTTCTATATTATATCAGGTTTTATATATACTTGTTTCTGAGCTCACTGTTTTATCCCACTGGTCTATTTGTCTATTTTTGCACCAGTATCACACTGTCTCAATTTCTATAATATTCTTTGCTATCTGATAAGGCAAGTCCTCAGTGTCATTCTCCTTTAAAATTGGCTTGCCTATTTTTGGCCTGTTACTCTTCCTTGTAGATTTTAAGAGCACCAGGTTCTACGAAAACTTGCAAAGATTTCAATTGAAATTGTTTTAATTTATAGATCAATTTGGGAGATTCCTGCAAGAAATAGAATATATGAGGAAGAAAGGCTTAAACAGAAAGCTTTATATCTTATATAACAAGTCTGCAGGAGGCAGTTCTGGGGATTATGCAGCAGCCAGATATAACCAAGAACCTAGGCTCTGCTTTCCTGGGTCTGCTTTCCTGTGTTAGTCTCAGTGGTCAGCCTTCACCAACTGACTTCTACCATCATGATCCAGGAGGCTGATGTAGCTCCAGGCAGCATGTCATCATAGAACTAAGTACCAGGAGAAAAAGCAAGGGAAACTTCTTTTCACATCTTTCTTTTTCTCAGGGAGGAAAGTGTTTTCTAAAAGGGGCTTTTTCCATCAACTTTCTATGACCCATTAGTTAAGAACAAGATGATGATGTTTAAATTATTTATATTCTTATATTTTTCTGTTCTTCATCTGTCATTTTCTGATAGAGATGTGTTCCAATCTTCAGCCTGAGATTTACTGATACCTTCTTGTCCAATTCTGTAGGTTGTTGATTTAGTTACCTATATTAATATTGTTTATGTGTTTTTGAATTTGGGATTGCAGCTCATTTTAATGAGAAAGTATTTTTGTTCCTTTGTTTGTGCCATTGTTTTCTTTTACTCTGTCTGTACTCTCGCCTCCCTGTCTAATAGTTGGCACTGTTCCTTGGCCCCTAGTCAAGAACCAGGTCCTATATTGATGGCTTGGGTCTCCTGCTGTGCGAGAATATTACACTAAACCAGAGCAGCTTTGTTCAGTTTCTGGAGGTGAAGCTGGGCCATCTGCCTCAAAGGAACACTTTCAGTCCCCAGACCTGAATATAACTAGAATTCCAACCATTGATGCCTGCCTGTTTCTGGATTTGGAACATAGTAGGCCTCTGCCTCCAAATATGTGCCTTAGAAACCATTTTTTGTTTCTCTCCTTTCTCTTCCCCTCTTACCCCCTTCTCTTTCTCTCCCTTTTAAACTCTAGATGTCTTTCTGGTTTTCCCTTTCTGTATTTTATCATTCTCTGCACTGGTTTTGGAGAAGAACAGATGTGTCCATGCATGAACTTACAGCACCATCTCTACTGGCATTCCATACACTAGTTTTTACAATCAGGGAAAAAAAAGTATTTCAGAAAAAAAATATGCTCAAACTTTTTTTCATTCAAAAATAACTTTTACACTACTCTATTTTATAAGAATCATTCCTAGAAACAAACACATCATTTTTTTGTGATTTGAATATTTTTAAAAGCCTAGTTATTACAAATGTATGATATTTTATGGCCTCTACATTTGAGGGATAAAGGGAAAAAAGAATTTAAATCTCATTGGAGAAGTTTGTTTCATCATGCTCTTAACTCAGTGTTTAGGGACTGCATTTATAGCCTTAAACTGAGCAGTCAGGTATGAACTGATTAGTTTCCTCAGTGGATGACAAAAATAGAAATGAGACATACCTTTCTTGTCCTCTCTCCTGCCAAAATTAATATTTTACCCTTTTTGCTTCTTTTCAGTGTTTCAATCAATTTCAAGTGACTTTGTCAATGGTATTTTCCACTAGACTGAAAAATATTGATCCATAGCTAGCTGCTGTCAACACTAGGAAATATTTAGTCCTTTGAACTGAATATTTCCTGCTTAATATTATTTCATTCCATGAACCTGTCTAGGTAATTTCTATCACTTCTCTTAGTTCTTTTCTATTTCATGTATTTACTATTATCTCTCTCTTTTTCTGTGCTTATTCAAGGAAAGCAAATGAAATGCAGCCATTTTGATCTCATCTTATGTCTCAAGGCACCATCTCAGCACCAGTGTTCAAAGTGTTCTCCTTTAATGGATCATCTTGATGCCTGGCAGCTATTTCATTGTCAGAATGCCACGAAGTACTTTATAAATATATGAAACTAGTTCCTGTAGTGCATTTTCAAAATCATGAAGCACAAGCTACACTTGTTTTCTAATATGTTCCTTAATTTCTTGGTTATTATGAAATACACATTAAGCCATTGGACTCAATGATCTTCCTGAATCCAACACTTAAGAGGAAGAAATGCAGGTGATCATTTGATCATTCTGAAACAGCCAATAATTCAGCCCCCTCCATCCTAAGTGGATGGTAAAAATGGCTTTAGATTTTTCTGTCTATTTCTCTTTCTTTCCATTTCCCCTTTCTTTAACTTTCCTTTTCCTTGTAAGGAAGTTAACTTAAACAGTTTGATCTTTGTTCCAAGTGCTTTCTTAGACTGTAAAATGGAAGGTATCTAAAAAAACTCTGAGGATTATCTGATGAGTGTATACATACATATACACTCACATCATTAATTATATGTCGTATTATATATTTATATATTAATCCACTTTATTAATAATTACATGTCAATATATTAACTCCATGATTAATCATTTATGTTAAATATGAGTATTTATCATATATACATGTGATGTATACATATATTTGTTAAACATATAATATATGATATATACATATATTTAACATGTTAATGATTAATGATGTGGGTTGAGTGCATTTATATATGTTAAATATATGTATATATTTTATGTCTATTTATATATTTTTATGCATATATAAATGACTAATGGTATGAGGTGAGTGTAAGAACAATAAATGATATATAATATATAAAGTATATATTTAATTTATATAAAATTTCCAGCTACTGAACTTCAGTCCCTTCTGCCATTCTCCACCACATCCTGCCAGAATCTTCACCATTTCTGAGATTTCCTATTTCAGTTACTAGAATCATCATCATGCAGTAAGTAACTCAAGCTAAAAACTGGTGTAGTTTTTAAGTCTTTCTTACTATGTATACTCAGTTGTCTCTAAGTTCTGTTGCTTCTATGTTGAGACATCATTTCTAAGCCCTTCCTCCCACACCTTCTACTGCTGAGTCTAATCTGCCTTTACTAACTTCTCTCCTAGACATTATCCTCTGCTCATAAACAGGACACTCTTTCTTTCCATCAGTTCTTACTAGTATTTCTAGTTTTCTTTCTAAAATATGCATCTGCCTCTCCCATGCTTCAAAACAGTTAGTAACTGTGTACCAAGTTAATTGCCTACACAATAAAGTTCAAACTGCCCAACATTCAAAGTCCATCACCTCTGCTCCCAACTTAATTCTCAGGTTCTCAGCCTAGCTCTGTCCCTTTCTTCCTCCTCTCCCCTACCTCCCCATAGTTAGCTTATGCATATATTTGCTTCTGCATCTTTGAACATGTAGTTCCTGTGAAAGAAAATGCACTAGACAATTAGGGAGGTAATTTCATCCAGTCTATTACAACAAGGAGAACATTCATTAATAAGGAACACCTCAAAGAAAAGGAAAGGTGTCTGGAGTTTTAGAGAAGCATGTAGACAAGTGAGTTATCTGCATCATTTGTGCATTTGAAGAGAGTCATGAAGAAGGAAGGAGACAGGTCTTATTTTGAATATGGTATTTTGAGATTAGCCAATTTGGAAGACAAAATGGTAAGGGCATTTATCATTACTGTTTTTGGGGATCATAGGACTCAGGTGAAGTGCATGGTTGTCAACTCCGTACTGACTAAGCTCTGCAAACCCTGACTCCCCCATCTATGGTCAGTCTTTTTTTTTTTTAGCTCAGTGCCCTTGAAGGTCGATATCTGCATACTATACCACTTGGGCTTTCTTGTCCTCTGGCTTCTGGCTGAGTTTTATAAATAGGAGGGGTCAGCAGAAGGTTCAAAGACAAGAGGAGAGAGAGGTTGGGGGTAATTATTTTCCTTGTTCTTTCTCTGCCAGGAGCAGATGTGGCTGGATTCTTCCAAGGCCCCTCTCCACAACTCCAGCTCCTCCAGGACACCAATGACATGAATCCCTCCCATTTCCATGATTTCTTTTGTCTCTCACTCTCTCTTACATTCCCTCAGACCTACAGTTGCTTTCCAAAGTTGCTAGTCTCTGGGTGCCTCATCATTTCTTATTGGTTTTATTTTAATCTTGCCTACACTTCTGTAATTAGTCCCTATGTTGAATTAGGTTCAGTTGTCTACCAAAATTCTGCTTTTCTCATTCCTCAGGACATAGTTCACTTGAACCTTCTTCCAATACTCTCCTCTGTGAGCTTGTGGCATTTTGATTACCCACCGTGGTAAAATTATACATTTATGAACTGTTTCCTCCTCTGTACTGTGTTGTGAGTTCCTCAAGAACAGGATATGATTTATACTCCTTGATATTCCCAGAGGCTATAACAATACCTTGTGCACTAAATAGCTGATAAATATTGATTGAGTGAATAAATAATTAGAGTGAATTACTCATCAGCATAAATGAGAAATAAAAATGGTGATTACTTAGTAGATACTTTCTATTTTCTTTTTAATGGCAGGAGCACAGTTTTTGTTTTTTAAGTTGTTTTTAAATTATTAAAAAACAAACAAACAAACCCAGAGCTAAACCAGACCCACTAGTGCTTAATAAATATCCAAATCAAAAAGACTCTGTCCATAGAGCTTTTCCAAAGATTTTTCAAAGAACAGACAGAGACACTTGGGGATACTTTGTTTACTTCACTGTAGCATGTGCACTGCAATAACCAGGGTTGATCAACAGCCAAAGCTGCTCAGAACCATTCATTCAGTTTCATTGGCCTATAAACCACTTCAGATATTTTTTTTATAAGATTCTCTTTTTAATTAGTGTATGTGAGTATATTTATTTAATCTATGTTCATTTAGTACATCTATAATAAAATCAGAATTGGATTTAGAGAATAAATCTTTAAAAATTAATGAAACTAAGAACCAGACAATTGATCCAAGTCAAGAATAAAGCACGAATTGTATTCTTTTTTACTTATGCTTTTGTCTGCTTTTATTAATCATAATCTCCACAGTGACACTATAGGTCCCAGTAAATTATATCAAAATAGTTTAACTGGTTTTGCCATTTTATTTTTTAACTCAGCTGTCTTACTGTACATAATTTTTTATTTGAATGCATTATATTTTTAATAAATTTATTTTAAAAATGTAAATTGTTTGAAGTATGCCTTCCTACAATTTTGCTTTTCAAAGATACTTTTGGGTGTGAAAGGGGGCACTTTTAATAATTGTCCCAGGACAACAGGCTTAATTAAAGTGGGACAGTCCCATGCCAACTGAGACATATGTCGGTCCTAAAGTATATTCTAAACCACTTGTGTTGGTACCTAAAATTTCTATCATTGTGGTGTTGTTTCAGATGAGAAGATTTTTTTTTTTTAGACAAGGCAACTCTTGGTTGACCTCATAGATTGCAAGGACCTTGTCAGCTTACAATCCCTGATTTTTTATTTTGTATTTATTTTTTATGCCTCTAGCACCTGGGCTTCCTAGGTGGTCTCCCATCCAAGTACTAACCACACTCAACCCTGCTTAGCTTCCAAGATCAGACAGGATCAGACTTGTTCAGGATGGCATTGCCGTAGGCACAGATGAGAAGATTTTGACTCCAGGAGTCCCCTTTCTAAATTATAGATAAATTAAATTGGAATATTAATGCATTAATCTAACATCAGCCATAACCGTGTCGCTGAAAATAAGTAGTTGACCTGGTCCAGAATGACTCTAGACCAGGAATCAGCAAACTTTTTCTTTAAAGCACCAGCTAGTAAATATTTTAGGCTTTGTGGCCCATATAAGTCTCTGTTGTAACTACTCAACTCTACTGTTATAGCAGAAAATAACCACAGACAATGTTTAAATTAATGAGTTGGTCTGTTAAAATAAAGCTTTATTTATAAAAGCAGATGGTGGGCCAGGTTTATCCCACAGGCTGTCTTTTGCCTTCCCCTGTTCTAGAGGAATGGGAGGTGGACAGATCAGTCTATGTTGCTATAATTGTATTGCTTTTCTACTGTTCATCTTGCTGTTCTCTACATGGACCAAGGCTCATACATATGTTGCCTGAAGGGCCCAATATTCTGGTGACTTTCAAGGTTAACTTGACTGTAAGCCTAATCTTTGATTGCCCTAAATTCAGAGAATCTGTAAGAGGTTTCCACCAGCAGCCCTGGATTCCTGAAAATATGGTTTAGACTGGGATTTCTGTGACAATTTTAGATCCATTCTAGAATGAATTTGAAGCCCTTCAAAATTAGATGGCCTGGGAGCAGCCTAGATTTATGTACCTCCTGAAGTCCAACACTGACATTTTGCCACCTACTTGATCATATCTGGCTTACAGCCAGCAGTGGATTTGTCCTTACAGTTTCATTGCTCTGCTTGTATTTTACCACTTTCTTGACAGGACTCAAGCCTGCTTCTCCTTTACTCTTTTATTGTTTGCTGTTAGCTGTAGGCCGTTAAATGTTGTATTTCTCTTATTTACCATTTCAAATCCCCTTCCATACCTCCCAAAAAATGCTCTTTTTGCCAACTTAATGATCCATGTGGTTTGTTAAACTGTAATTAGTTTTACATATGCAAATTTATATTATATCATGTATAAAAGTATTTTTATATGCATTTATACATTTTCATATAAACACTTCATTTAACTTTGTTTATATTTTTACTCATTTAAATACCAAAAGCATTTAAGACACACTTTAGCAAAAAATGCAAAAATTTATAGTGAACTTTTTCTTTTAAAATCTATAACAATTTCTCATTCTACAAACATAAATGGAATGCTTCTACTTTTTATCCCATTATTATCTTAACCTTAAGAATTATTTGGGGTATAGTTTGAGGGATTTATTATTTGATTACAATAATAAGGCTTGCTGGCCTTGTGAGACCCAAGAATATTGCAGCTGGATCAAGATTTCTAAGTGATTGGTTTATGTTTGAGTCCTAGAGATAAGTGTTCCAGGTATTTTTGCTGAATAAAAAATAAACTCAAAATTTAGAGGTTTAAACCAACCACGTTACATGTTCTCAAATCCTGTGGATCAAGAATTTGGAGAGAGAATAAAAAGAATGACTTGCCTCTTTCTGAGATATCTGGGGCCACAGGTGGGAAAACATGGAGATCAAGGTGACTTAATGGTTGGGAACTGGAGTCATCTGAAGGTTTATTTACTTATATGTCTGGTGCCTGGGTAAAGATGGCTTAAAAACTGGAGCTGCAACAGAGCATCTACCTATGGCCTCTCTGTATGGTTTGGCTTCCTTTCAACATAATGTTCTCAAGGTAGTTGGATTTCTTACATGGTGGCTCAGGGCTCCAGGCACGAGTATTCTATCAGATGAGGCAGAAACTGCATTGCCTTTTATGACAACCTCAGAAGACTCATAGAACCTCTTTCATACACTCTATTTGTCAAAGTGATCAGAAGTCTACCTAGACTCAAGGGGAGAGAACACAGACCTTACCCCTTGGTAGGAGGGTGGCGGGGTGATATTGTAAAGATAGATGTGGGATAGGAGATGTTATGGCCATCTTTGGAAAATAAAATTTGCCACAATGAGTGATTTTGTAGAGGCTTATCTCACATCAGAATATCAAAAGAAATATATTCTATAGTTGTCCAGAGCATTTTTTTGTGGTTGAGTTTTTGTCATTACCCTGCATTTAGCTAGTCACACACAATTTTCTTTCTGATGAGATTTTTTTTTTTATCTTTCCCCTAATGTTGCATTTTCTTAGTTTGGGTTCATTACTTCACTGATAAAGCTGTTTTAATATTTAATCTATTCCCCATTTCCAAATAATTTTCTCAGGTGCCCATCAATTTCTTTTAAGTGGTTAATTTAAAAGGCCTTTGAAGCATGACTGTGTCTGGCTAGGCGAATCTAAATGTCAACTTTGGAAGCATCCAACGACATTCAGATGACTCTTTTCAGTATAAGGAACCCGTTTTTATATCATGTAGCTTATCTTGTCAAAAGAGGGCCAGAAATGGTGTCTCTCCCACTCAACATTTTTCATGATGCTGAAAGAGCTGGTGCTCTAGAATCATGCAAACATGCCCCATTTATTTGTGTGAAACTGAGCAATTTACTTAAGAATTATGGGTTAGTTTATTCATCTTTATCCTTATGCTAAGGATAAAAATTCCTACTTTATAGAGTTGTAATGAGGAAATTAAATAGTCAAAGGAGCTTATGATGTAGGGCCTCGTTATAGTAAGAACTTGATAGTAGCTAATAAAAAGAAAAACCACTTTTTCTTTGCCCATAAATTTTCCTTCAATATAATAAGCCTTGATCTTGCATTGGGTGTGCCATTTTCACTGGACAGGTGAGAGAGGAAGTGTCCGTGCTGAGGATGATCTTTGAAGAAGATGACTTCTTCTTTATCCTTTGGTCAGTGGCAGCAAAATGTTCTAGTAGAAAACAATTATAAGCCAGGGAAGGTAACTTCAGGAGTCTGGAGTTGATGGAGGGCCTACTTTATGAAGGGTGGTTTCTTTCCATGGGTTGTGATTAGGTTGTTAAAAGGGCAGCAAAAAAAAAAAAAAAAAAAATTCTACTCAAATAAGATGTCTCGTTGCCTGACCACCATAGGATAGTACACATTTCATTATAAACACTAATATATATTTAGTAAGATGTAATAAAACTTTGGCAATGTATGCTATGTAAGAAGAAAATACAAAATGAAGGCAGGATTGTCTTCTTCCGCCCTTTGGGATTTCTTCACTTAAAATTCCTCTTTAATCTCCAATTATTGTAATAGCCATTATAAAGACAAAAACTGTTTATTGCTTTGTTTAAACTGTGAGAAAGCCTTAATTGACGTGATTTATTGTCTTTCTGTGCTGCAGGTGGTGAAGTTTACCAAATCCTTCGAATTGCTGTCCCCAAAGTGCAGTGCCGACACTGAGAACAGGTAGGGCTTGTAAGTTTCAGGTTTGTCTTTTGATCCTCGTCTTCAATTCTTGGTGTTGGCAGTGCTGCATATATTTATATGCATATAAAGGATAGTTGTTCTTCCTTTACACCAGCAAATGCAGACAATATCACCACTCTTCTATATTTCATTCTTTAAACAAAAACTGTATTTTCAAAATACATGTATGTACGTCTAAAACTGCTAGTGAATAAAATCAATTTTTAGATATTTCTTACCTATGCAGACAGCCTAATTTCCTGCTATATTCTGGCCCTTTGATTCTCTTCCTCCCTTTTGTTTGTTTATGTTTGGCCAATAACATCCCCTTGGGAAAAAGAAAGAGTTTCCAGTAATTTGCTTTTTTGTCCCCATTGTTATCTTTGAGGCTATAACAGGGTAAAAGTGAGGCTGGGAACAATCAGTTCCCAATTTCTGTTAGCTTTTCACTGCCCTGAATAATAGCTGGGTTGCTACAAAAATGCATTCACTTTACTTTGGTCACCTCTAGAAGAAGGGCTAAAAATAGTGAAATTGACCAAACTGTAGAAGTATGGAGAGAAGGACAAGTAAAATGCTCAGGACATCCTGATGATGACAACAATGATGATACTGATACCAATGTTAGCAAGTTGAACAGTTTCTATTCATTGAGTGCTAAGTGTGCTAGGTACTTTCTAAATGTTTTATATGCATTTAATCCTCAAAATAATCCTAGGAAGTAGGCATCATACCCCTGCATGACAGAGGAGAAAACCAAGATTCAGTGACTAGTTCAAGGCCCTTCAACCGGTAAGTGGTAGCCATTTCTGAGGACAAAGTCACTTAGATAAGACTCTTCTCCTAGTCTCTGAACTTTGATACCATCCCTAAATATAATTTATAATCTATTGAGATCTCATAGAGTGAATATCTATTGGGTTAATGTCAACCAGAATCAAGTTTGGAGAACTGGGTAAAAACTAAATTCTCAGGACCCACACAGGGATTTCGAATCAGTACATGGAAAGGGAAATCCTGAAGATCTGTATATTAAAAAGGCTCCCTGGGTAACATCTGTTTGAAGATCTAATATCCAAGGATAATTTTATTCTATATATCATTGCCTTTAAGTTCAGAAAATAGTATATGTGCTTCTGAAGCAAGCACTAAGTTCAGAAAATAGAAGTCAGTAAATTAAAATGGACAGTTTATTTAGTGACTTTACTTTTACCAAGTGCATGAAGTTTTAAAAAGGCCTTTGCTACATACTGCATAATTCCATTTATAGGGCATTCTTGAAAAGGCAAAATTATAAAAACAGAGAGCAAATCAGTAGTTACTAAGATCTGGAGATGGAGAGAGGGGCTTACTACAAAGGAGTACAGAGGAATGTTGGGTTGTGATGAAACTATTCTGTATTTTGCTTGTGGTTGTACAGCAGCATTTGTCTAACTTGTAGAACTGTACATTAAAAAGAGTAAATTTTACTGTGTGTAAATTATACCTTAAAATAGAAAAAAAGAGACCTTATATAAGAGGTTTTTATTTTTATGAAAATGTATTTATGTTCACATCTATATCGATTAGTTAATCTACACTTCAAGAATATATTTAGACTTAGAAAGTTACTAGTCGTATACTCAGCAATTTTCCTAAAAATTTCATGTAAAATTGCATGAAATACATTAGGAAAAAACATCTATTCATGCTTACTCCTTTAGCTAGTAATGACCTCATATAAGTTATCTCTCTCATATGAAAGGGAAAAAACTTATGGAATAGTTTAAGTACAACCTTTGAAACCCTAATGCTTCTATACTATTCTATACTGCTGAATGTGTCCGTATGGTCACTGCAGAGTTAAATATTTCTGGTCTTTTGATTATTTTTAACGTCAAAAGGACTTCTATGTCAAAACAAAATGACCCAAGGCTCAGACTGCCCTTGGCAAACTTTCTGACAATAAAGAAAGAAAGGTCAGGTTTTCTGTAAAGAGACGTTTGAAAAGTGCCTTTGAACTTTGACATTATGAGATAGTCCTTTTCATCATTCTATTTATGGCCTTTAATGTAGAGTGTTCACTTATGTCAGAAGACCTTTCCTGCATTGCCTAGTAATATTTCTCTTGTAAATCTGGGATCCTTAGGTCATTTATTGCAAGTTAAAGGAATAAAGACAAGTAGCTCTAGCGTTTAGTTAGCCAGTGGCCATGGAAGAGACTGAAAGAGGCTATGAGTCTACAAATCACAGCCAGCTCTCAACACCTTGTAAATCTTTCCTTTAACCTTCCATCACTCAACATCTTCACTATAGATAATATCCATAGGATACCTTAGTCCTCCAGACATCATTCAGAGTTTGTACTAGGATAGCTTTTGAAGATAATGTCTTTGGCTTCGTGCAGCAGTGTTTCAGGTACTATTTCAATTCTGATTAACTCTGGTTTAAGACTTGCTGATTTTTATGAGCAGTTCTTGAAGATTTTTTAAAGACCAATTTTGTTGCTGACTCATTATTTCTGCTTATTGTGTCATGTGGCTAAATCTTTTGTCATGGCCAGTCTCTTCTTGGTTTCCATGTAATTAATATCAAACAATTGGAGAGCTGGAGTTGATATGGTCTATCTCTCTCCGTGAGGTGTGTACCTCCTCTGTGACATCCTTGACAACTCCTCTAGTGGTAAGATTTTCTCTGTCACGATGAGTTTCTTCCACTGAAAGGGAATTCTAAGTGTTAGAAAGGCACTTCAATACATTCCTATAACTTCTACCTGTTTGTTCTAAATTTTTCTATTGGAGATATTTTTAATTAACTTTTTTCTTCATTGAACAGTTATATATTAATACCCACTCTGTGCTGGATACTCTAATAGGTAATGAGGCTACAGAAATTTTTAAAAATCAGCAGTCTCAGCCCTCAAGGATTTCAAAGCCACTGAACAGGGGTAAGAGTAGATTAAGAATATAATATAACCATAACCAGATTTCATGTGTCCTCCAGACCATATCTATATACATACAGTCCCATTAGAAATGATAATTTATATGTGGCTGCTTGGTCACTTTCTCCTGGCAGTGTAAGACCTACATACCCTTGCAAAAGTCCCTCTTAAAGTAGTTCTGAGACTCCCTAAGATTTAAAAACTAACAGAACAACAAACAACAGCAACAACAACAAAACTAACTAGTTTTTTGCTAACTCATTATTTCTTCCAAGTAATCCTCTCCCTCTAGACATGGCAGAGCAGCATCTGCAGGACATGGGCTTCTTCTCCCACTCCAGAATTCCTGTGGGCAGAACTGGACTCCTCACCAGTGCTGTGCTACTGCTCCCTTGGCCCTGTCTCACATGCAATGGTGACCTTTCCAAACCTAAGCAAGGCTGGGTAATTTGTGCAGAAGCAGAAAGAAAGCTCACTTTTTCTACCATGTGTTATAGTTTGTTGCATGGCCACTATACAGCCCTGCATGTATCTCATTTTTATAAGCTTTTTTACCTCCTAAAGCTTCTGTCTGCAACCTTTCTTTCTCCACAGGACTCAGATTTAGTCCATGAATCCAGGCTTAAAAACCAGACCCCAGATTGAGGGCCAGCCACTAAGTCGTTCTCTTGATTTCCCCACCTTTTTTCCATGTCAGCCACCAGGCTCAGAAGTTCAAAATCTCTTTCTCACAGTCCCTTTCCCTCCGTGCACAACAACTCAGGCAAATAAATGCCCCTCATATATGAATGTGTCTCAGGTTAGGCTCATATATCCTGCTATCAAGTAAATCAATGACTGCAAAGCAATTCAATACTTTGCATAAAAAGGCTTGTGCTAGGTGGTATTTTAATACAGAGGAATTAAACCTAACTCATCTGGGGAGAAATGGAAGGTAATTCTTAGGGAAGGTGTTTGGAAGTGGTAAGGTTTCAGTCAGGCCCTATGGGATGATGGGAAGTGTGTGACACAACCCACCAGGGAGAGGAAATGTCATAAACGGAGGAATTGAGGTGAGAGAGCAAACATGGTGTTTCAGGGTTTTTAATAAGGGCTGTCACAGGGGTCATCCTAATTGATGGTGATGGCCCTTACCTCTTCCTGAGGGCATCCAGCTGCCCAGAATGCCATCTGATTGGGGTGAAGGTCCTATCAGGTCCTTCTGAGATCCTAAAACTCTCTTTATTGGCCTGGAAACTGGCTACATGTCTGCTTGAGCACAGGGGGATAATAATAGGTAGTGAAACATTGAGATTTGTGTCATAAAAATCATCTTGACAGTAGTGTGGAAGAAGGATTAGAGGAATGGCAAACTAAAATCTACTGCCTCACTTGCGTAGTAATGGTTCAGTGCTAGAAGACTGCCACAGGTCCACATTCCTTACCTTTTCCTACTCTTAGACTGTTTTCATATGTCATGGCCCCCAGCCTCTTCATCATTCTTTTTATTCTCCCTTGGATGTGCCCCAGCTTGTCAGAGTCCTTAAAGTGTTGTTTCCTAGAAATGGAACGTGATCTTTCAGTTTTTTCCAGAATCAGAACAGATTAGAAAGAGACATGTACCTCCCTCCTTTTTTCTCAATATAATACTGTTAATGCACTGATTATTTGCAATCATCTTGTTGTCAATACTGGATTTTTTTTTTTTAATGAAAAATATATGTGATCCATTCGAATGTCCACCTCCTTTAGGACCTTTCCTAAGAGTTTAATTTAATACTGTTTGGTGACTCAGCCTGAGTAAACTTTCTTGGATCTGCTATTCAATCTTCAGTAAATCTTTTCTATCCAGAATGGGGCCAGGTAGTTTGAATAATAACATATACTTAGAAATAAAAAAAGACCATTTATGGAAGTCTTAATAGTTAAAAATTTTTTATTTAGTTTAAAACACATTTGACCAGATTCTGCTGATGTAGCTCTAAGGTATAAATATGGATACTTTAGAAATTATACTTTCTCAGCTTTTCTACTTAAGGTGTGTGTGTGTGTGTGTGTGTGTGTGTGTGTGTGTGTGTGTGTTGTTCATCATATATATATATATACACACACACACACATACATATATATATATATATGAATGTATATTATTTCTAGAAGGTAACAACTGATTAAAAGGGAAATTTTTTATATAATCATTAAATGGAATATAGTGGAAATATTGTTATTTAAAACCCAAGCTCCAAGCTTTGTAACTATGTCAGCCTTCTGGGAATGGGGAGTTGAGGGAACAAAATTTATTTTAGTGGAAAACTATCTCTTTTTTAACCTAATATTTAAACTATATTTTTTCATTTGTTTTGATTGGAAAGGAAGTGGGGAAACTAAAACTAGAAACCTTAGAGCAGCCCAAAGGCAAGACTCTTTGTTTAAAGAGTCTTTGAACACTCAGCTCAGCCTGGAGAGTGGAGACCTAAAATGTTCTGTTTGAAAAGATGAGGGTATATGGTAAACAGAAAAATACTCACCCACCCCACAATATCTGTGTCCTAAACCAGGGAACCTATGAATGTTAAACAGAAAAATAGACTTTGCATGTCTGATTAGAATATTGAGATGGGGAGATAACCCTGGATTATCCAGATGGGTTCAATGTAATTATAAGGGTCTTTATAAATTGAGGAGATTTGATGACAGAAGCAAAGGTCAAAGTGATGTAATTTGAGAAAAATTCAACTGCCAGTGCTGGCTTTGAGATGGAGGAATGGGACCATGAGCCAAGGAATGTGGGTAGCCTCTACAAGCTGAAAAAAGGCAAGAAAATGGATTTTCTTCTGTAGACTTATAAGAATTGTAAAATTGTTACCAAACCAAAGCTTGTGAGTCTGATGCTTTGAAAGGCCCAAACTCAAAACATCAGAGTTTGGTGTAAGGAAAGGTTTTATTAATTGAGAAAACACCAGTGGAGACCTGATGGTGCCTCAAATCCATCTTAACTTGCTGGACTAGGTTAATAGTTTTTAAGGGGTTAGGGGGAAACAGGTATGAGGAAGTGCTGGTGGGACAAGTTTTAACTGGAGGAACTTAGAACTCACCATACATGGTAAAGGGCCATCAACACCAGATATTCTTGGACAATGGACCCTTGGCTTCTGAAAGGGTTCTAGTATTATGTCTCAGTCTTTTGGTTCTGTGTGAGGGATAGGACAAAGGAGGCAAGGCTCTTGTTCTGGGTACAGCTGGAGATCAAAATTCTTTCCTCTGTGTGTGCCCCAGCTGTATGACATGTAGTTTTGGTCTCTTGTTTCTGTTTCAGTATTTCATTAAACAGGACCATGGACCATTTTGAGCTGGTTCTGCAGTTATCATAATTTTGTGTCATTTAAAACCTTCTACAGAATTTGTGGTATGTGTTATAACAGCAGTAGGAACCTGTATAGGGATTTGAATTTAAAAATAGTCCAGGAAGAGATTTCAGAGAAAAAATGGAGAAAAAAGAGACGAACAAAGTTTTCAAGGATCAAGGGGGCTAAGAAACACATGTAGAAGCAGAAACGTGTGAGAAAAACATGACCAGCGGGAAACTCCCAAGGACGGTGGCTGAAGGATTTGTATTAACTATATGTTGTGCTCAATTTTAGATTATTATACCTGCTTTGTTCTTTGTGTGATATTTGGCTTGCTGTCATCACTTGCTATGGGAGCTCTGACATCTAATCTGAAGGCTTCTCTGTGTAGCAACTCAAAGTGACTTTTACCTCACAAAACCAAAAATTTATGTTTTTATAGACCACTTCTGAGAATATATAGAGAAAATAAAAGATCTTTTAAGACTCAGATATATATCATGTTACATAAATTTGTTCAATTTTAAATGTTATTTCAGTAAACCTGATCTTCCATATATTGAGTTGAATTATGTCCTCTCAAAATTTGTGTTCATCTGGAACCTCAGAATGGGACTTTATTTGGGGACATAAAGTCTTGCAGATGTAGTGAGATGTAATCATGCTGCGTATAGTCCGAGCAGTAAATCCAATGACTGGTATTCTCATAAAGAGAGGAGAGCACATACAGAGAAAAAGAGGGGAAGACCATGTAAAGACAGAGGTAGAGAACAGAGTGATGTATCTACAAACCTAAGAATACCAGGAGCTACCAGAAGTTGGAAAAGGTAAACAAAGATTCTCTCCCAAAGCTTTTGGAGGGAGTATGACTCTGCTGATACCTTCCTTTTGGTCTTCTGGCCTCCAGAATTGAGAGAATAAATTTCTGTTGTAAATCATCAAGTTCATAGTAATTTGTAATAGCAGCCCTAGGAGATTAGCATACTCAGTTATGAAATGAGGAAAATACGATAATGTCTACTCAATGTCTCTTCCAAAAACAAAGTTCAAGGCAACTCTGATTCTGTGACTTCACTACTGTGCATTATAATGATTTGTTATTTAATTAGGAAAAGAGAATTGTTATTGAAAGCCTGGTATCTGTCAGATATATGTTGCCTTAGTTCATCTCACGAAGGTTATAGTCTGAGAGCGACACTGCTGACAGTACTACCTGCATTTCTGAAAACTTAATGCCTAGAGGAAATGCTCTTGGCTTAATCTAATGCTCACTCTATTAAGTCCAAGGCCTTAATTGGGTTTAGATGCTATTTAATGTCTTCAACAAGATATCACTATGATTGGCATTTAAATGTAGTTATTGTTTTACCAAAAAAAAAGGAAACAAGAGATAGAGTATAAATTTGATATTAGTGATGAAAGTATTTATTGTTGAAAAACTGACCACAAGTCTGTACATTCTTGCAAAGCAATAACCAAGGAAGGAACTCACAATTAGATGAAGTTTTGCTGCTTTTTTACTGAAATACATACAAAAGGATCACCTACTACGTGTGAAGTCATTCAGGTGATGACAGAATTTCCAAAACTCTCATAAGAAATGAAAGAAATTTAAAAACAATAAGAGTCTGGTGTAACCAAATTCATGAATGATGCAGGACTCTTATTAGTGTGGAATATCAATTTGTTAAAAACTCCTAATGTGTTGGGAGCTGCTTAACTTCTAGTAACAAATGATTCATTGAGGAAAAAAAGGAAAACGCTAAGAAAATCCCAGTGTCTTTTGACATGCCTGTCAATGTCAAGGGTGCTGAGATGATCAACATCAAGAACAGAGATTACAAAATGTAGTGTTCTAACATGATGCCATGCATAACGTCAAATGGTTAAAATTTGCACCATATTTAAACAACAAAATCAAACTAAATGAGATTGACAAAATTTTGGCCGCCTTCATCCTCTGTTGTTATTTCTATGACTATATTGTATTACATAGCCAAAGAGACTTTGCAGATGTGATTGAAGTTATTAATTAATTGAAGTTAAAATAGGGAGATGATTCTAGATTATGTAAGTGGGCCCAATGTAATCACAAAAAAAAAAAAACAAAAAAAAACAGAGGTTTCTCTCAGTTGAGGAGAAAGAGGTCATAAGAGATGTGTGGCCGAAGGGGGAAGCCAGAGATGTTCGAAGCACAAACGGATTCAACACATGTTGCCTGCTGGCTTAAATCCAGAGTGGGCCACATGTCACGGAAACTAGGACCCCAGCACTATAGCTACAAGGAATTGAATTTTTCTAACTTGCCTAAGCTTGATTCTTCCCCAGAGCTCCAAGAAGGGAAAGCAGTTCTATCAACACCTTGATTTTGGTTTTATGAGATCCTGCTCAGCAAATCCAACTATCCCATGAAAAACTCCTGATCGCCAGAATTTGAGAATAAAAAAGGTTATTGTTTTAAACTGCTAATTTTGTAGTAGTTTGTTATGCGAAAATAGGAAACTAATGCAATTATTAGTGTATGAGTTTGAACCCAATCTCACGTGAGAATAAGATTGAAATCAGTGATGTGTGTTTGTGTGTACGTGCACACACATGAATAACAGCTGAGCCGGCCAATGAACAAGGTATGTCTACGTGGAAATGATGACCACGAGCCCTACATAACCTTCCAAGTTGTGTTAGGTCTTGACACAGTTTTAGACATGTGTACAGTTAAAGAGTTGCTGTTGGCATGACTGGACAACAGCAACCCCTTAAAATTTCTGTCGATGAACCAAGTGCCACCTGAGGAAGGAATATGAGTCTGGTTGTTAACTAAAAAAAAGAGGAAACAATGACACTGCCTATTAAGTTCAATAAATGCCAGCATCACAATTTGTAGAAAGGTGTTGGCAGCTTGGAAGAGAGTCCTGGAGATGATAGCAGAGTACTCTTCTAAGAAAGGCTGTAGCTTCAATATCCTGATGACTCAGAGGATATCCATGAACTTCAATGACTCTGTCAAAAATGATTAGGAAATGTGACTGAATGTCAAGAAATTTTAGAAATGTTTTAGTCAGTTTATTTTGCTTATAATTTTTTTCTTGTATGTATAATCACTGTATAGTTTAAATTTTCCTTCAGGAATGGTATATGATAAAATTTATGTCTAATCTATAAAACCTTTTAAAATGAGGTTAAAACATTTGAGTGATAAGAACACATTGCCTCATAGCAGCATTTTCTCTCTTTTTTTAGTGGTTCAAAAATAACATTACATTTCACAATAAATGGTCTTGCAGATTCAATGAAACAATATCACCCTTCCACACGTTTTTCCTGTGGCTTTTCTCTCTCTCAGTTTAGCTACATCTACCCCTCTGTGTACATATATCTCAGTTTTGAGAACCACCTAGTAGACCTCAGGGTATCTTTTAGTTTTAAGATTGGGCAGCCCTGTGATTCTTTTCATTATGTATTTTCACTTAGAATGCTGAAATTTACGTTTCAGTGCCTTATTGATTTTTTCCTTTTCCTTTACAATTCTGTATGGAATCTAGTTTTAGAAACAAATTACTCCTTCCAGCAGTGGTTTACAATAATTCCGTACTTCCTCTATAACTCTCCCTTAGGCTTCTGGCCCCCATGGCCCAAATCTGGCCATTTTTAAAAGGGGAATTGACTTCATGAAATGTGACTAAAATGGGACAAAACTGCAGGATGAGCTCTATCGTTGGTTCCAGAGTCTATAAATAAGACTCCCAGAGATGTTCTTTATTCTTGTCGAGAAGCAAGGATATATTTAGGAATACACTTGGAATAGACTGAATTAGACCAGAGAGACGAAGAATGACGAGTGAGGATTTTGTTTATTCACAATTTTCTGTGATTGTACACTGCAGTCATATTGTACATTTTATAACTTTGACTTGTACCTCCAGCACTTACTCAGATTATAAATATGATTCTGAGTTTATGCTTCCAGAAGGTGCGACGTGACTCACCCTCGCTCAGACATTGCCACTTATAAGTATGCAATCCTGATGAGGCTTTTGGGAATCAGAAATTCTGCTCTTAGCTTGGAAAATGTTGCTTAATGTATTTACCATTAGTCCTAACTGTGCCAACTCCATTGTATATCATGAATTTCAACCATTTTTGATTGCAGTTTACAACAAATGCATTTTTAGCTCCAAACCTCGCTGATTTACATAATATACACTCAAGTGCACACAAAGAACCTAAAATAAGTTTCATGGAACTATACTTACTCTTACTATGTATTTATTTATTTCATAAAAATACGTTTATCTTTACTATGTATCCAATTTATTCTACTCTTTAAAAAAAAATCAGTCTGCCTCCTGACCCACAAAATTGATTTCATGATTCACTATTTTGTTGTGACTGAAGCATTCCAGAACTGCCTCAGGAAATACATTTTGTGCTTTCAAATAGGCACCTTGGGGAGTGATTTGTTTGTGTAAGTTTTTTTATACAACCATTTACAAGTGAGTGAAATGTGTTACATAATCTGATTTTTGAATTATGGAGACACATGAAATAATGATGTCCCTACACTCTTTTTGCCATGGAAGCAGACACATTCAATCATACCAGGTCCTTTCAGCCACATTCTTCAAGTCTTGTACTAGAGTCATTCTTAGATACATGTTAGTTATACCTTAGACATACCAGTTCCTATCCTCTAAGACATGTATGCCAAGATTAAATGAGCAAAAGATTTTTCAGGGGAAACAGCTGTGACGGATAAAAAGTATAAGACCATGAGTAGTCAGGGAGAGACTTCCAGTACAGTGCTCTGGGAAAGGAGGAAAGGAAGAAGTGAATAAGAAGAGTCTCAGATTGCAGTGTGGTTTGGAGAAAATTCCTGCCAGGCCAATGGGGAGTCCTGACAGAAGTTACCCATTGGAGGGATCTCACATGTGAAGGAATGGCCTTATTTCCTACCCTTGCCAATGCTCAGTCACTGGCAGGGGAGCAGCCCCAAGGGAAGCTTGGGGAGATGGAGGCATTCAATCAGCTATGCTCCCTGCTGCAGGTTCTCTTTTAAAGAGAGATATGATTGTGACATCTGTATAGCCACTACACTTAGTGAGCCATTCAATAAATATTACTTGATTTAATTAACCAGTCAACATTTTTTTGTAATTCTCACTTGGCACCTTAATTATCATCTTTAGCCTAATTTTTCTTATTTTAATTTTTTTTATTGAGATATAATTCACATACAACAGAATAATCCTTTCAAAGCATATAATTCAGTGGTTTTCAGTATGTTTATAAGATTGTATAACCATACACTGTATATTTCGGGAACATTTTTTTCATTCCAAAAAGAAACTCTATACCCATGAGCAGTCATTTCCTCCTCCAAGGCTCTGGCAATTACTAATCTACTTTCCATTTCTATAAATTTTCCCATTCTGGACATTTCATATAAATAGAATTATGCACTATGTGGCCTTTTTTGTTCAGCTTCTTTCACATTTTACTGTGGCCATTCTAGTGATTGTAAAGTGATACCTCATTGTGGTTTTGATTTGCATTTGCTTAATGACTAATGATTTTGAACATTTTTTATGAGCATATTGGTCATTTTTGTATCTTCTTTGAGAAATATCTATTCAAATCTTTTGCCATTTTTAAATTGTGTTTGTCTTTTTATTGTTGAGTTGTAAGAGTTCTTTATTTTCTGGTACAAGTTTCTTTTTATATGTATGATTATGTATTACATTGATTGATTTTTGAGTGTTAAACAAATCTTATATTATAGAATAAACCCCAGTTGGTTATGGTGTATAATCCTTTTTATATGTTGCTGGATTATGTTGATTAGTATTTTGTTGAGAATCTTTGCATATATAGTCATAAGGGAGATTGGTCTGCAGTTTTCTTTTCTTTATCTGGTTTTGGTATCCTTATAGAATGAATTGAGAAGTATTTTCTCCCATATTTTGAAAATGAAGGTTTGCTGTTTAAAGGAAGATTATTCTTTAAACATTTGGTAGAACTCACCAGGGAAGCCATTTAGTCTTGAGCTTTGTTTCATGGAAAGAATTTTAATTATTAATTCGACCTTTTTACTTGTTATGGGTCTATTTAGATCTAATTCTTCTTGGGTCTTTTTCAATTGTTTGTGTCTTTCTAGAAATTTGTCTATTTCATCTAGGTTATCAATGTATTGTTGTACAACTATTCATAGTATTCTCTTACTGTCTTATTTTTGAAAAGTTGAGTAATGCCACCTCTTTTATATCTGAGTTTAGTAATTTGCATTTTCTCTCTTTTTTTCTTGGTAAGCCTTAATAAAAGTTTATCAATTTTGTTGGTCTTTTCAAAGAACCAACATTCGCTTTTGCTGATTTATTGTATTGTTTTTCTTTAGTTTTCTTATTGCTTCTCTAATCTCTATGATGTCTTTCCTTGAGCTTACTTTACATTTAGTTTGCTCTTCTTTTTCTAGTATATCAAGGTGGAAGATGAGGTTATTGATTTGAGATCTTTTTTCTATTTTAGTGTAGGCATTTATAATTAATATTTTTCCTCCAAAGAACTGTTTTACCTGAATCCAGTGTATTGTGGTATATTGTGTTTTATTTTTATTCATCTCAAAATATTTTCTAATTTCCCTATGATTTCTTATTTGACTCACTGGTTCTTAGGAATGTGCCATTTATTTCTAAATATTTATGAATTTTCCAAACTCCTTTCTGTTACTCATTTCTCATTTTTTATTGCAACTGGAGAATACTTTTATGATACTGAACTTTTAAATTTATTGAAGTTTGTGTTATGCTTAATATGTAGTCATAGAGAATGTTCCATGTGCACTTGAGAATAATGTCTTTCTTCTGCTGTCTTTTATATTTACCTAGAGTTAACTTTATCAGTACTCTTTATTTCTTCATGTGGATTCAGGTTACTTTCTAGTGTTCTTTCACTTTAGGTTTACTGGCAATGAATATTTTCAGTTTTTGTTTTTTCTGAGGATGTCTTAATCTCTTCTTAATTTTGAAGCATAGTTTTGCTGGATTCATAATTCTTGATTGACGGTCTTTTTTTGAGCACTTTGAATATGTCATTTATCTGCCTTCTGGCCTCCATGGTTTCTGATCATAGAACAATTAGTCTTATTGAGGATCAGTTGTACATAATGAATCATATCTTTCATGGCTTTCAACAGTTTGATCAGGATATGTCTAGGGGTGGATCCCATTGAGTTTTTCTTATATGGAGTTTGTTGAGGTTCTTGAATGTATAGGTTTTGTTTATTTTTAATCAAATATGTGAAGTTTTTAGCCATTATTTCCTCAAATAGTCTTTCTGCTCCTTTTCCTCTCATCTCTCCTTCTGAGGCTCCCATTATATGTATGTTCATATGCTTGATGGAATCTCATATGTTTCTGAGACTCTATTCATTTTTCTTTGTTCCTTTTTCTTCTCTTCCTAAAAGCTAAATAAATGTTCTCAAATAACCTATCTTCAAGTTTGATGATTTTTTTTCTGGCTTCTCAAGCCTGCTATTGAACCCTTCTTTATTTCAGTGATGTGCTTTTCAATTTCAGAAC
The DNA here is from genome assembly GCA_030015415.1 of Cynopterus sphinx. Classification (NCBI taxonomy): domain Eukaryota; kingdom Metazoa; phylum Chordata; class Mammalia; order Chiroptera; family Pteropodidae; genus Cynopterus; species Cynopterus sphinx. Next base: position 165,535,553 of record CM057379.1, on the reverse strand, counting down.
TATTATTATTTTTTAAAAATAATTTCCATCTCTTTATTGATAGTCTCTCTTTGGTGAGACATTGTTCTCATCTTTTTCTTTAGTTCTTTAGATATGGTTTGCTTTATATTTTTAACATATTTAAATATTTCTTTTTAAAGTCTGTGTCTACCAAGTTCAATGTCTGGGTTTACTCAGAAGCAGTTTCTATTGACTGCTTATTTTTTTTTCAGTGTATATGGAAAAAATATATTGACTGCTTTTTTTCTGTATACTTTCCCATTTTTTTATATGTCTCATTTTTTGTTGAAAACTGAATATTTTAAATAATATAATGTGGAAACTCTGCAAATCAGATCCACTCCTTACTCACTTCATCTAGGGATGTTTTTATTTGTTGTTGTTATTATTGTCATTGATGCTGTTTGTTGTTTAGTGACATTCCTGACCTATTTTTGTCTGTGGCAATTAAATTCTCTTTTGGTTAGCATAGTTGTTAGCTAATGACCTTGAAAGACTTGAACCAATGAGTCTTTTAGTCTTGCTGAGGCTATCAATGTGCATATGGGGAATGCCTTCAATTCTGACAAAAAAAATTTATTTAGGTTTAGCTTTTTGCTTACACAGAACTTCAAGGTCAACTCAAGCTGAGAGATTGGGCCTTCTCAAGTCTTTCCCAAGCATACATACAACTGTATAAGTGTGCATGTCCTTCTAGATTTTTAGGAATATGTGAGAACTTTTCAAAGCCTCCTAGAAATGCTCCATTCCCATGTTTCTCCTTTTAAACATTCTCCTCAGTTTCTTGTTAGCTGCAATTGTTATCCCTGCCTAAGGCAGTTGCAATGTGTAAACAATTGCTACTGTTTTTTTTTTTTTTCCACAAAGTGCCCTAGGGGTAAAGGCTGTTCTCTGTGAGCAAGCTCCAAGCCAGGTCTAATAAAGACAAGCTCTGTGAGTGGAGATTTCCATGGAGCTGCCAAACAGGTCAAATAATGACAATTCTCTGGGGATAAGCCTTGTGGGGAGCTCCAGATCTGTGCTTTTTCTGCCAGTGGCTGCTAAGCTGCTGTTTTTTACAGCTAACATGATTATGATGCTATTAGTTTTCACAGCTACCCTACAGCTGGGGAGAAGGAGATGGGAATAAATAAGTTAAAATGCCACAAAACTTGCTAGCCGTACAAAGATTCAACTATTTTTCTTGAATAATACTCCTTGGATTTTTGCAGGCCTTTTCTTATTTTCCAGAGCTCTCAAAAGTTGATGTTGACAATTGTTACTAGCTTTCTCACCAATTTTATGGAGGAACAAATTTTCACTGGTCCTTATTCTGCCAATTTAGAAGGTTTCTTCTCTTCTTTTTACCTACTTTTAAATTATTATTCCCTAGAGTAATAGGGAATGTTAATCAAACTCACACACTGATATAAGATAGACTATTTCCACAGTATGTCATGAATATATCCTCTTCCATTTTCTTCTTTATGAATCTTCTTCTCCAGTGCTAGGAAGAATGTACTAGGAAACATGTGATGGGTGTTTTATATAAATAAAATATGATACCTTTTCTGATTTCAAGGAAATGAAGATAACATTTAAAACATTAAAACTTGGAATAACAGCATCACCACTACCACCAGTCACCTCAGAACATAAGCAAGATTTATGCTACTATGTAACTAAAAAAGAACCTTAAGACATTCTTTTTGACTACTGCCTTGCAAATCTGGGGCTACTGAACTTCATTATACCAATATTTAATGTTTCTAGTCGAGAAAGAGGGATCCAGATGGCCCTGGAGGCTCATTTTTACCCCCTTTTAGTTGTTTAGCAAGGAGGTGTCTCAGCAGGTCTGGGTTAGCTCAATGCAAGACAAAACCAGAGACTGAATTTTGAGACTCCCTCTTAGTATCAAGGCCAATTCTTTACCATGAAATCCCACTGTTACAGTCACCTAGATATTCCCTGCCTCCCGTACCCGAAGATTTACAATATTATAAGGTTGCAGTGTTTCCACTAAAACACTTAACACCTAACCTAAGCACACTTCTCAGAGAACTGTCATTTCGATATTTCTGAATTTGCACGTTTCTCCCCTCAAAAACCACATTTTATAAATACCCTCCTTGACTAGTGGTATATATGTCCATGCCCCATTTGTATGATGCTAATTATAAAAATTAAACATCATTGAAGGAGAAGAAATATTTGTAATGAAGTTGTGTACCTTTCAAGCTCTTAAGAAACTCAGAACACCTACTTCCTAAGCACCTAACCTTTACCTCTTAAACATACGTGATTTCTGTCTTTTCTTTTTCCTTCTTTTGAACATGAAAACTCAAATGAAAGATAAACCCTCTCATTATCCTTATTTTTTTCAGACCAGTAAGCTTGTCACTCTAGTAAAACTGTGATACAGGAGAATGAAAGCTATAAAAACATACCATCATCAACAAGACACATGAATAAATACTAAAGTCAAACATAATAAAGTAGCCTATGTAGGTCAGCTGTCCCTTAGATTGATGCTATGCAGTAAATAGAATTATGGCAACTGGGAAGCCTTAACAATTGGCTTTTATATTCGACTCTCTTACTTTTTGCAGGTCTCTCATTTAACATGAGTAGTTAATATTTTAACATGTGGGGCCCACTGCTCCTTTTTAGCCATGTAGACATATGCCCAAGACTTGTTGAAGAGGTATGCCCTCAATCTAGAACAGAGGGATAGAGGTGGCCACAGCACTCCCCAAGAGGTATAGAGGGGCCACTTGGAACATCTAGCAAGACAGAATTTTAACCACGTGCTTCATTATCAACAATTTTGCCAGCTCGTACATTTTCTCTTTAGCACCTCTCCAAATCTAATGATGATGCCACAATAAAAAAACAAAAAACAAAACAAAACAAAAAAAAAACAGTAACCTCTCTCTTGCACCAGGAAATGAGCAGTTAAACAGAGCATGTCTCACCTTAGTGTTTTTAATAAAAGACAAATCTTTATGATATAAGGAACTAATATTTATTGAGAGGTTTCTATGTGCATGCGTTCTTTAACATTATATTATGGCATCCTCAAAATGGCCCTGTAAAGGGGTTGTAGTTCCCTTACTTTCCATTATAAAATTGAAGAACCAGAGTTATAAAACTTTATCTATACTTTCATTCCTAAGAAATGTTGGGCCAAGATACAAAACAAACAAACAAACAAACAAACAAAAACAAATCAACTATACTTGCTCAGCTGTGAAACCAAGGAGTTGTCACTATATGATACAACATTTTAGACACCAACTGCTCACACCAATGCTATCTGACACCCATCAGAGAATCATGACAGTTCCCCAAAGTGACACCAACTCCTTGTGATGATAAATCTCATCGTTCTAATTGTACAACTTGAGGAAATGAAGGATAGGAAACGTCCTACCGTTGTCTTAATTTGGTCTCTAATTTCTGATAACACGAAATGCTTAAAATGAGAGAAATGAGAGTGTGATGAAGTTTCCTCAGGCACCACCTTAAAGGCAAGCCCAATAACAGGTCATGGTAAGCTTCTGGAACTTCTGCAACTTGCAGCATCTTCCTCTCACACCACAGTGCGAGAACTGACAGGCTGGTTCTGCGTGCTGATTACTTTCTCTCATTACTTTTTATGACTAAAAGGCCTATTTGGTATCCTTCAAAGATATACTGAAGCCAGTAGGAGATTATTAATGCCCCAGTTCTGGGTGTTTAAGACTCTCCTGGGGCCCTCGCTTTGAGTCCTACTGGTATTATTGACTTAGTCCCTTAATCTCTTAATTGAAAAACAATTTCAAATAATGTTGCACAGCTCAAGGCTTCAGGAAGGGCCCAGGAAGAGACAGGCCTATGTGAGAAGAAAAAAGGAATAGAGTTTCTTTTTGTGACCAAAGTTCAGACAAACCTCTCTATTTGATGAAGCAAAATGGCAAATAGTACCAGGAGCAACCTGTAGATCAAAAATCAGTTTTTCTTTACAAAGCATGAAAAGAAATATCTGTCCTAAAGAGTTCTTGGAATTCCTGGCTCTTTGCCTCTCTGAATCCTACCCGCACTGGATAATACTTTAGCTGTCAGAGCACAATTACTTAACATTGCAAAAATAGATGGTATTGATGTTGATGGAAACTTCTGTTTCTAAACCAATAAACTTTTTAGTTAACAGTAACAGTTTCTATTAATGCTTATTAGCACATCAAGGAAAGTGTGTTAGTTCAGTCTTGAAAATGTTAAATTTGAGGTGCCTGGGGATAATCAGGAAGAAGTGTCCAGATAGTGCTTAGATATATTTATGTAGGGAACTTAGGACCCAATAGGCTGCTGACATGTATGTAGGAATCATCAGTATATGTGTGGTTGTGGATACAAAATATGCGCGTGAAACCATACAGTCTAGTTGTTGGCCTTTTCTAGTGTAGTTTTATTCATCACTTCTACCATGTATCATAAGTTTTAGCTCGACTATTTACCATATCAATAGAGAAAACCTCACACTTCTAAAGCTTTTTACTCATGCTGTGGTTTTGCCTGAATCATGTTTTGCTTTCTCTGCCAGAAGAACTCTTACTAATCCAACAAAGACTTTCTTTGACCAACTTTCTTTGTGAAGTGATTCTTCAAATACCATTCTCAACCTAAACAGGACTGACCCTTCTTTTCTTTGTTCCCATAATAACTCGTACATCTTTTCATTAGTGTATCAATCACAATTCATTGCTATTGTTTGTGAGCTCCCTGCAGGTGCCTACCCTTTAGCTCCTGCCTACATCTCGTCAGTATTTGTAAGTACAGGATTGAGCTGACCATTTCTGCTTCTCAACTCCTTTCAGCAAAAAGTCAGACCCTATTGGTTACTTCATGCAAGATTCATACCACTGCTGTCTAGCACTTAATAGGGTTTATTCTGAAAAGAGCAGTCTTGGGAGTCTCTAGCGAAGACTGAACTCTAGTGATGAGAACAAAAATGTCAATACAAACACAGTCTAATGATTAACACCATTTTATTCAGATATTTCGGGTTCTACTTTTGGAGACTTGTTTTGAGAATTAATTCTAAAAAACTGTCTTAAGTTTAATTTCATACAATTCCCTGTGATTGAACCTTTTTATCTTAGATAGGTTTTTCAGACAATTGAAGATGGTGAAGTTATTTGCCCTGGGGAATTTTATTGTCTCGTTTGGTTTACTTGGATCTATTTTTCTCCTATACTACTCTGCAACTTGTGGACCCTGAGGTTTTATATCTCCCTCACTGACCCTCACTTCAGGGGCAGCCACATTCCATGGATTTTGTGTTTTCTGTGATAAAGCAATTCTCTTTTATCCCTCCACAGTCAGTATATTTAAGCTCATGAAGCTCTGTTTGAAGTCAGTGTGAGTGTCACACTGGGAAGCAAGATGCCACTGAAGGAGAATCTAACTGCAGCCTTTTATAGGAAACTCGCTTAAAATTCTTCCAATTCACTTGGTTCTAGTAAAATTACAAGCTAAAATATTTCTTCACAATTCACTCGTTATTTTAAATGAAACTTGATTTTAGAGAGGTCTTACTTTTTAAAGAGTTAAAATAAGCTAAGGGATTAATTTTACTTTTCAGGAAGTGTTGCTGAAGTTTAAGTGACAATTATATTGATTTTATTTTTCTTAGACTCATTTCAAAGATTGTTTTTTGCTGCTGTGTTTTTCTCTCTCTCTCTTTTTTTTATTAAGTCAGATTTTTTAAAAACATCCTCACTGCAGGGGTCAAAATAGCATTATGACTTGCATATGCAAAGCTGTTAAACATGGACATATATTAAAAAAACAAACTTTGAAAATACTTTAATGGTTTCTAAACCAACTTTTGGTTTTCATCAACGAATGAATGTTGTCACAAATTCTAAGCCAGTTTTTCCTCTCTTTATAGTACACTAGTGTGCAATAAGTATCTTGGCAACATATCCACCAACACTCACACCAGATATCCACTTGCATGAGATGATTCATAAGCATCTCCTCCTTGCTGAAAGGAGGAGCTGGAACACAAGAATCCATCTGTGTATGAATGGTCAGCTCAGCCCTACCCACTACCTATACAAAGATAGGTATGGCTACAAGCTAAAGAAGCTGTTTAATGAGGAAACTTGTGACAATGTCTAAAAAAGCAATATGACCTTAGGACCTAGGGGCCAAAATAATTGTAGAGCTTAGCGAGAGTACTCTTCCCTTAGTCCATGAGGCTTTGGCACTCTGGGAGCCAGTGCCTGGCCTCCCTCAAGTGAAGGGAGTGGGCTTAGAAAAGGGGCCTCAAGTGACAGAATGTCTCCCTAGAGGCTGGGGTGTAGTGAGAGGACCTAGAGGTGTCTGTGGTCTTGCAGTTATGCACATGGCAGCTGAGATCCACTGACATGATTTCATTTGTACTCACAGTCAGTGGAAGTAATCAAATTATAGATGTGTTTCCAAACTATGGTGACTCTCCTTAGCTTGGTTCTAGCCCATACTGGAAACCTTAGTGCTTGGATTTGTTATTCTTTGTTATCTCTGGTCAGATTTGGGGGGCTCTACAAATTTGGTTTAATTCAAGTCTGAATATTAATTTAAGCTTCCAAAAGCCTATTTAAATAATAAAGACCTATCGGGAACTATCAATCCTGACCCTTTCAACCTGGAAGAAACCACACCGAATAAAAGAGTCCTCCTAAGTCAGAAGGAGTTGAACTATAAGACCTTTATGAAAGAACTGATTCTTTAAGCAAGATGTGTCCCTCAAGAAGCAGAAATAATTTGGGTCTTTTCCTTTGTGATTAAATTAACAGCACTACATTGCTGAAACGTACAAAGGGGTGCTGTCACATGCAGAATTTACTTTAAAAGTTGTTGAAAAGTTGATACTTTTAAAAAATGTTTCTGTGGGCTAGATAACATGCTAAATACTTGCATAAATTATTACCTTAGACTGCACGATATCTAAGTAGTAGTATTGTACCTATTTTGAAGATGAAGTGTAAGTAACTTGTGTGAGATCATTTTTCTAGGAGGTGGCAAAATAGACATTTGAATCAGGGATACCTGACTCTAAAACTCATGGTCTTAGTCATGAAACAAAATTGCTTTTTTTTTTTTTAAAGAAATGAAACAAGATTTTGAAAGTTCTAACTTAATGTCACGATTCTGCATTACAGTGTAAAACATTAGGATTTGGAAAGATGAACTGGTGCAAAAGCCAGAATGTGAATAAATAGTAGGAGTGACAAATCGTGCATTCCTGTCTGTGCATTCAGGCTTTAATTTATGTACCTGTGCAGTATTAAACTGGAGAAATAGAGAGGTTGTTTTCAGAAAATCTGTTTGTACTGTTCCAGCTATAAGTCAGTTCATATCTCACCTCCTTCGTGAAGACTTAAGTAGATTACGGCACCTGAAGTGGTTTCTCCCTCTTTTCATGACTGGTGCAATTGACGTGGCAACTAGTCAACACAGCCACATCGCCCCATCTAGGTAGCAAGCTCCATGAGGACAGAGACCATAGTGTATACTTTCTAGAAACCACCTCAATAGTGCCTGTACGTAGTACCTTACACAGCCAATCTTCCTATATTGTCCAACAAGTTTATAGTGATTTTAATATAGATGCAGACTGAGCTAAACCAGATTCTAGGTATGTTTTACATTTAGAATGAGTCTTCAGGAGTCCCTGCTTGGTGAATATTTTCATCATCATTTTCTTTGTGAATTCTGTAAGTAGGGACCTAAAGCTCTGGATTATTAAATCCAGTGTTTTCCCCTTCCTCTTCCTTCACTGCAGTCTCAGACCAAAGTGTTTATTATCTGCAGCATCACCTCCCACCTGTACAACTTCAGTGGTGTACAAGGACTTCTCCCATCTTCAGTCTCTCTCTCTTAGCCAATTCTTCTTGCTCATTGTCCCCAGATAAGCCTCCTAAAACCACAGCTGGAATCATGTCACTTCCCCACTCAGTATTCTCAAATGTCTCCCCATGGCCTGTAATGAAGATTTCAGCTCCTTGGTCAAAGCCTTCACCTTTCAGCCCTGACCTCCTTTTCAGTCTTATGCCCCTACAGTATGTGTCCCATGCTCTCATCAAAGCGGATGAATCAGTGTTCCAAGGACACACCCTTGTACTTCCTTCCCTGCCTTTGTACCTTTTGTTCTGCTGTTTTCTCCTCTGTTTGTGCTTTCCTCCTCACCCCTCCAGTTCCTCCTTACTGAACTCTTTCCCATCCTAAAAAGGCCCATTTAAGGGTTTTTGATAAACCTTTGATTAAACTGGTTCCTTCTTTGGTCCCCCTTCTCGGCCCTCCGCCTATCCCGACCTCAGCGCTTCCATTCTCGGTTCCTTCCCCGCTAACCTCCAGGGTCCTGCTGCAGCTCCTCTTCCCACCACACACTAGCTCAGCACTTTCCGCACTACGTTATCACAGAACACTTCAAAAATTGTAATATGGAATAAAGTACACAGACAGCACAGAGTGTATTGACAGACCAATCCATTGCTGTAAGAAATGATCAGCATTCAGTCACATGCTTTTGTAAACTTAGAAATGACTTCATTAAGCTGGACCCTCATTCAAGTGCATTCTCGTGTTTCTTCCCATATTGTTCCTTTCATTGAAGCACAGCATAAAATTTCACTTCTCCCAGGTATAATGTAGTAAAGAGAAAATGAAACATGGACATTTTCATTGTTTCCTTGTATTTTTTAGAAAATAAAGCTTCATCTTCTCTTTCAGTCCTCAGTCTTTTTACTTTGTTTTAGGCACCATCTGAGAAATACTAGTCTCAGCTTTTTGTTAAAACTTCCATTTCTCAGGCAGTGATACATAGAGAGTAAGTTTATATGCTAGTAATGTTTAATATACCATAAAGGATAGATAATACCACCTATATGTTGAATTTATCAGATGCGAACCAGCAGTCATTACAGATGAGATATATTAATGATGGCAGATAATGCCTGGCTTCCCACTCATTAATGAATCCAGTGGCCTCTCCATGTCAGTTCCTGGCATTCTCAAGGGCACAAATTCCACACAGGCACATTACTGCCTAACAACAATGACTATGTATAGTGTTCGGTGTTTTTCTTACATATAGTGTTTAGATGAAAAAGTAAACAGAGTTGTTATGATTGTTCTTTTCGTAGTACACTCATTCACATCTCCTGGAACGGGTTCCACAGAATGTAGTTTGGAAAATATTGTCCTAGTATTTTTGCCTTTATTTATGTAATTTCAGTGACCACCTACTAAGCCACAAATCTAATGTCCTCCATGAAGATTTATCTTGACATTGCTAATTTGAGCGGTACTCAAATTTGCATTTTCACAGCTTTAGGCAGTGTTCAGTGTGTCCCTGGAGAAGAAAAGATGGCAGGGAGGAAGGGAGGAGAGAATCTTACTAGTTCTTTTAGCATTTCTATATATTTGATGTTTGTAATGAAAGTGATTCAAGGGCAAGTTCACAAAATTTAGCATAAAATTCCTTGTTCAAATCAAATATGAGTATAATTTGAATTAATTTTAAGGCTCTATAGAGTTAAAATTGGTATTTTAGTGAGATTTTATAAGTAGGAAATGGTTTTTTGTTGTTAAACGTTCTCTGAGAGTACAAAAATAGTTACATAATTCTAAGATTATATATTGTCTAGATGTACTCTTTTGCCACATTTAAAATTTTGTAAATTCTCAATTTATTTTCTGATTTTTCTCCATTCTTGGGTTCAGCTTTTTTTTTGGTGCTAAATATCAGATCTGCTCAGTTAAGGGGTGGGCGTGGGGGAGGGGAAGGTCAGTGGAATTTATTACGCCACTGCACTGGTGTCCTGCTATTGATTTCAAATATCTGCTTTATGTCTGCCTGCCTTGGGCCTAAGTACAATCTAGAGTTGTTCTCTGGATTGTAGAGAATCTACCACTTCTACCCATGGATTTGATTACTTTATATTATAGCCGTTGTCTTTTCGATAATGACTTTGCTATTATTCTGTGATTCAAGTCACTTATCCCTTTTTAATGAGTATAGATAATCCTGCTCTGAGTGTAGTTTTATAGGGTTTGTGTTCAAACAAACTTATATTTCTTTCTTTTCTTACTGCCTGCATTGGTATTCTGATAGTTTCAAAGAGAGCATGGAGAAATCATCGTACTCTGACTGGCTAATAAATAACAGCATTGCCGAGCTCGTGGCTTCTACAGGTCTTCCAGTGAACATCAGTGATGCCTACCAGGACCCTCGCTTTGATGCTGAGGTAAGAGGAGTCTTCTTGTTCAGGAATCTGAAGGTTTAGTTATCACTCTGTTGATGGTTTGCTGGTTGAAGCCGAAAAAGGACATCGTACAGTTTTACAGCAACCCTTGAATTTACTGGCAATTCTTTCCTATTGTTCCCCTGTGATCTGATTTTTTACATTGCTTACTGTTGAATGACAGAAAAACTTCCTCTCTCTACCCTACCTTGTGGCAAAATGGCTGAATATTATAATTAGTCTGATGCCCTTTTACCATTGGGTACATTTTATATTAAATGTAATCATATACAGGTACCTGTGCATTAAATGCACCCACGCAAATTTTATATTAAACACAGTTTATATTAAACTATGAAATAACTAATAATAAACATATATATAACAGTTATTTCCAAATAGATGCTAGAAAAGCAAACATTTTTAAAAATTGCTCCCAAGAAACAGTAAATTGGTTTGTTATTATGATATACAGAATATATTAAAACGATATTGATTCTGACCTGCATAAGTTTAAATTCTCAGGTAGTATAGATTACCATACAGGTAAAATGTACATGAACTTATAAAATGTCTCTATATGTGTATGCACACATACACTTTCGATAAATTACAAGTTTTCTTATTCTAGACTGCCAAGCTAATATCTGAAGAATAACATGAGTTTTTGGTGAGGAAGAGAGAGAAGACGTGTGTTAAGGCAAAGTTGAGAGAGAATGGGGAGTTAGAGAACTGAGACAAGTTAATGTGGCTAACGGGCTGGGTAGATGAGGCTGAAGAGGGAAACGGGCCAGATCACTCAGAGTTTGAAAGCTGTATTAAGAGGTTAAGAATTTTAAGCAGTAGGTGAGTTTTAAACAGAGGAGAAGCAGGAGTTGTATTTTAGAAAGATCACACTGGCTACGGAAGAGAGGATAGATTAGCAATAATAACTGAACATTTAATCTGAAATGAGAGCGAGTTTGTGACATTGAAGACAGACAAGGATCCAGTTCTGGTCTTAGACTCCACAGCTCTTACGCTTAATTTTACCTTGTGCTGTCTCCAGTGCCCAGAGTGGGAAACAATGATGGTGGGGAGGCTGGAATCTAAGTCTAACATATAACTTCAGACCATTTTTGCAGTTCTCTGCAGGGAAATTTTAAATTCCCAAAACTCAACACCCCTCTGTAGTTTCCTGGAAACCTATTCCCTGAGGCTATATTCTCTATGTATTTTCCATGTGGCTTCTTTATATTCCCAGTTATAGGAGTTTTGTTCAGCTAGTTTTCAGGTGGTTCTCAAGGGTGGTTGTTCTATAATCTAGTTAAAATTTTGATGTGGTCGTGAGAAGAGGAAAGCACAGTGTGTACCTACTCTGCCTTCTTGACTGGAAGTCCCTCTCTTCATTCTTGAGCATCGGGCTGAGATGCTTCTCCCTTTGAGATCCTTTCATGTCCCAGTCTGAGTCAGGCGTATCTCCAGTATGCTTCCTTAAATGTCCCAAAGCTGACCACCCTCTAGCTCTCCTCAGTTCTGATACATTATTTCTGAACTTTGGGAAAGTGCACAGTCCAAAGCTTCCTTAGTTCTCCTAAAAGAAGAACACTATCACCTTAGTTCTGTGACTGGCAGAGTGGAAATGATTTATAGATGTCAATATTTGTATACTTTAGCATTTTGATTGGGTTAGGACTAATTTTATGAAGTTTTGCCTTTTGCTATGTTTCTTGCCTCCTTGATTTGAAAGAATACTGAAAAAACAGATTTCTAAACACCGTTTTATGAAGAAATGCTCTCAATCTACTATTAGCATTGTTAATAGCTGAACAAACTGAAAGGCTTGCTATGTAGAAAAATCATTAAATGCCAATTCATTGTTACAAAATCAGCCTGTCAAGGGATAATGGTTGATTCCTACCCCAAATAATAGTGCTAAATTTGGTATGGATTGCTATCATTCTGGCTCTTAGCTTTGGACCGTAAAGTTAAATTCTGGGGAAGCAAAAAGAATCAATAAATACACCATTTTAAAAAGTTGGTTCATAAAACATATGTAAAGGTATAAAAAAATAAGATGCAGTAAACACCCACCATCCAATTCGAGAAAAAGAACATGATAATTACTTCTGAATCCTTGTATTGATCTTCCCTAATCCCATTTTCTGCATTTCCCACACAGAGGTAACCACTATCCAATTTGAATTTAACATTCCTTTGGTTTTCTAGATAGTTTTACCACATATGTAATCCCTGCCAAGTATATTGTTATATTTTTTGCATGTCTCTTAAGTTTACATAAATTGAATTATACTACATATATTCTTCTATGGCTTGCTTTTTCATTCAACATATATTTTCCTGAGTCACAGGAATTAGAATTCATTTATTTATTATATAAGGGATATACAAGTATCCATTATATGAATAAGCCTCATTTTATTTATTCACTAAGTTTCAATAGATATTTGGATTCAGTGTTTTGCTGTTACATACCTGCCAAGGACATTCCGTGCATGTCTCTAAGTACACAGGGGCAAGAGTTTTTCTAGCATCAGTTCTTAGGAGAATGACATTCTGGTCAAAGACTATAAACATCTTCACCTTTATAGGGAATAGAAAATTCTTGTCCAATCACTGCTTTTTTTTTTTCTTATGAGAAACAGCACATGTAGCAAGCACAATTAATATCTCAAAACTACTTCTTGGTAATACAATATAGTGAGCTTGAGTATACCATAACTTTATGTCTACAAGCAGACTCTCACCTCATCTCTTCCTGATTAGTGATAAAGGCATTTTATATTTTTCTCCATACTTATAGTCCATTCCAATAAGGCAGCCTACATCACTGATTGTAAAAAGAATAACATTGACTCGAGATTATGCCCAATCTCACAGTTATTTCTGTGAGATTGGGCATAAAAATTTAATGCCCTGATTCCATAGTAAGAAGCAGTGATGTCTGAACACAGTAAACTGTGGGAGGTTAAGCAGTGACTGTTTCATGAAATCACTCTTCTACCCTATGATAAAATAAAGCATGTATTGAGACCATCATTATTTCTTGTCCTTCCACCTACGTGCTTTCAGTCTGCCACACAGCTAATTCTAGATTTTAAATGCAAATTTGAAGATGCATTATACCATGATTTTTACATGTTTTCTTTGCATGATGCTAGAATTTAAAGTTATTTTTGTTTCTCTTCTTATGCAAAATACAAATTATGTATTTGCTTAGGCTTCTTTTCTTCTCAAGTATATTTTGTCCGAGTAACAAATGTCAACCATTTATGTTAATAATGAATGAAACAGATTTCAGACTGAGCCACAGCACTTCCCCAAGAGGCGAAGAGGCTGGAAGCTTCTTCCCACAAAGCCTCATGTAAGATGATGTGGATCATAAAACACAGACAAACATTTTGGATATTTTTTCATTGACATATTATTTTCCTCAAGATAAAAAACACCCTGACAAAATGGAATTGCTTCATCCTTTCAGTAAAAGTAATTCTGGAACCATCCTATAGACATCTAACTATATTGTCTTCCTACAGAGGTTTAAGCCCTCTCCTAGTGTCTGGTACATGGGTCCATATTTTTCCCCAGTAATCATAACTGAGTCATTGTTTACCAGTGGTAGAATGTAAGGAAACTTTTTTTTTTAATCTAGGATTAATGACTAATGGTTTTCTCCCCTGGGAAAAGTGCTTGCTCTTTTGTTCTGTGTACTCACTGACTTTCCTAAATAGTCTGAGGTGGTTAACAAGAATGATAATTTGCAGAGAGGTAGCATGTGGAATCTTTTTCGAAGCATTTTTTATTTTTTCTACAGATTTTATCGACACAAGTTTACGTAATAGATTTTAAAATGTCAGAAACACAGTTACCCTGAACACTGGTTATCTATGTTAAATTTTTCAGTGGCTGCAATGGCTAAATCTGGCAACCTGAATTTTCTTTACTGAGCAGGAAGAAGGACTCCAATTCATCAGGCGATGTAGTGACCTAGAATAGAACTCGTAAAAGTGGATTGATCTTATTTTGAGATTTCTTACTATAGATACTTCAACTTTCAGTTAATGAAATAGTAGAGTTTTGGGGTTTTCTTTGTTTTTTTGTTTTGTTTTGTTTTGTTTTGTTTTGTTTTATTAACAGGTGAGAAAACAGACTCAGAGAGCTGAAGTAACTTGCCTAAGGCCACACAGCTGCCTTGAGGCAGGACAGAGAACAGACCCTGGACCTTCTGATTCCTAATTCAATTCTCTTTCCCTGAGCTGCTGTGTGGCAGGCAAGGGGGCAGGGAACCCACTACTGAGGAGTTGCCTAGGCAATAGAGTGACAACCCTTTTCTTTCTCTCCCCAAAAGACATATATATAACTTATGGCTGGCAGACCTACCTTTTTGTCTTGTCTGCTCCACTTACCAGCTGAGTAGTCTCGGGCATACTGCTTGTGTACAATATGTATTTAAATTCCATATAAAATTTTGTAAACCATGCAGGCTTGTATAAATACCAGGTGAAGATATTAGTTTGATTGAGGACTGGTTATTTAGTTCCAAGGAGGTGCCAAAAACAAACCCTTTTCTCTACATGAGGGGCCTTTATACAGACCTACAGACCAGCAGACCCTCCTTCAGAGACATGGGTGGGGTGGGGAGGGAGAGTGGGAAGAAAGTCTCTACCCACAGAAGGGAGTTAAGGGTGATTGTTTGTTGGCAGTAAAGGAAGGATGGTGGCAATAATCTGACAACCTGTAGATCTTCAAGAAAGCCGGGTCTTTTCTATTCTGGTCAGAGTAGGAGCAATAGCAGGTATCAATAGATGGTGAAAGCTGGATATATGTCCTGTGGCCTTGGGCTGACCTCAGGAAATGTTCACCAGATCCTCCCTTATAAGGATAAGCAATATGCAGACCTAGTTTTTCACAAGCGTGGTCAGGCATCCAGGGGCTGGTTACCTAGGTATAACAGAGATGATCGAATTTCAGGGGCTAATTGCACTGCCCAGGCCCAAGCAACCCACCACTCCTTAAAACATACAGCTAAAAGCCAGTCACATTGGTATATTTCAAACACAATACTGGTACCTATGTTCAAACTACTATATAAGTAAGTTAAATAGATTAACTCTAAAACCTGTAACTCAATATAATAGAAGTTTAGTTTTTGCTCGTGTTAAGTCCAAATGGATGTTCCTAATCAGTGGTCGTGGTTAGGAGGGTGTTTCCTGCTCCATGAATGAAACTGTTCAGCAGCAACTTTGAATGAGTCTCCCAGTGGACCATTTTGTGGATTCTTCAGATTCCTAAGTGTGGGTGCCAACCCTAGTACATCCTCTCATGTCCATTTGGTAGTTGCATATTCAATTTGGACTAACACAGGAAGCTTGTCAGTTTGGGGATTTATAATGCCAGCGGCTATTTTCTGATAGAGATAATTTACTCTATCAAGCTTTGCTTTAGCTGTACAGCTAAAGTGTAAAGTAGATTTCCAATTTCTGTGTCTTTTCTGCCTTGTACTTACTTTTAGGATGTCTTCTGAAGCTCTGCCCAAAGATATACAGCAAGAGAGTGATTCTTATTTTGAAATCTCAGTTTTGAAACTGTTGGAATCTACAGAGGGATGTTTTTAATATGATATAAAGCATATCCCAGGTATTGTCAGGTGCTTGCTGTGAGGGCTATGGGGCAAGTAATCATAGTTGTCTTCCTGCTGGGTGTTTTCTTCATGATTTTGGTAAATATTTAATGGAATTCCCTTTTTGTGGTGAACAGAGCGACCTAGCAGGGCGAGCCACAGTGATTATTTGCCTTCTGTCTGCCTGTTCAAGTTGACTCTTAGGAGTATTGCCTGCTGGGCCAAATGGCATATATGGTTTTATGGCCAAACTCCTTAGTTTATGGGTAGAAAATTATGACAGAATGGTTTTATAAGATAGTCACAAAACCAGAACGAAATTTCTGAGCTTTAAATTTTGCAAATTTGTGAAGATCAAGTTATGTTTATTCTGTTACAGGACTCTATGATCCTTGAAAAGGATGAAAGACAGAAATGGCTTTCTAAATATAACTGATTATATTTATTTATAGTGGCTCAAGAAACATTCATGTTCATGGATTATCATATTAGTAGTTATTATAATTTTATTAGACATTTGCTCCTTGGGAAGAGGTATCCATGTTTGTCCCCTAGAGACATTTACTACATATATTAATATCATTTATATTAATTTTCTGTTGCTGCATAACAAAAACCTACAAATTCAACAGCTTAAGACAGGCACCCACTTATTATCTCACAATTTCTATAGGTTAGAAATCTGGGCATGACACAGCTGGGTTTTCTACTGAGGGTCTCACAAGGCTGAAATCAAGGTTTTGGCCAGGCTGTGTTCTCATTTGGTTCTTGGCATTATTTTCGAAGCTCATTTAGGTTGTTGGAAGACTTGAATTCCTTGCAATTGTAGACCAAAATTACCATTTTCTTACTGGCTATTGGCCAAAGGTCTCTTTCAGTTCCTAAAGATTGTTGTCAGGTACTAGCCACATAGCCCTCTCACAACATGTCAGCTTCCTTTTCAATGCCAGCAGAAGAATCTACTCCAGTTGGATGTGGCAGAAGCTAACATGATGTCAGAAGTGACTTTTATAATCACAGGAGTGTCTCTCCCAACTCTTTTGCCGTGTAACATAACCTGGACAAAGAAGTAACAATTTTATCACAGGTCCTCCCAGAGGCGACTATACAAATGGTGGGTAGACAAGTTGGAATCTTCAAGCGCATCTTTAGAATTTTACCTATAATAAAGACTAAAATTGAGCCTGCACAAAATGTCTCTATCTCATGAGACAATTTTTATGTCCTAACATGGAAAAATGTCCACAAAAGAAAAAAAAAGCCATAGAGAAGTATGTATAGAATATCTGTGGGTATGTATACGTATATATGCACATGTTTTTCTAATAGACACTTCAAACTTAACATGTCTAAAACAGAGCTCACAAAATATTTTCTCCCAACCCTGTTGCTTTCTCTGTTTCCTTATCTTTATTAAGGCAACTCAGTCTTTCCTGATGTGCATGCCAAAATTTTTATAGGCATGGTTTTTTAATGCCGCCCATATAATTCATCAGGATGTCCAAATGGCTCTATCTGCAAAACGTATTCAGAAACTGACCACTTCTCACTATTTGACTGCTACTACCCAAGTCCAAATCTCCATCAGCTCTGTATTGTTTCTTAGGCCATCACCTCTTATCTCTCTTTGCTTCCACTCTTCTTCTGTACATTCTGTTCTCAATACAGTAGCCAGAGGCTTTTGAATTTTAAATCACATCATATTAGAACTTTGCTCACAAACTCTTCACAGTCTCCTTATTTCACTTAAAAGCCAAATTCACAATTTTTTTGGAGGCTTACAATGCCCTACACAAGCTGGTAATTCATTATCTACCCCCACCCTTCACACATACTTCTCCGGCCACACCGGTCTCCTTGTTGTTATTCATAGAATATGCTGCTCGTACACCTACCTCAGGGCCTTTGTACTGGCTACTTCCTCAGCTGAAATACTCTTCCCCTCATAACTGCATGGCTCACATGCCCACCTCTTTAAAGTCATCATTCACATGTTACCTGTGAGTAAGGCCTGTCACCCTTGGTATTCCTAATCCCTTGTAACTTGCTCTAGCTATTCTTCCTGCCTAATTCCTAACACTTCTAACATATAATTTATTTATGTATTTTTTGGTATTGTTTACCATTTGTCTTCTCTCACTAGAATGTAAGATCAATGAAGATGAGTATTTTGTCAGTTTTGTTCATTGTTGTATCCCCCCAACATAGAACAATGTTCACTACATAATAGACATTATTGTTGAAAATTGTTCAATATTGTTGAATATATTATCTGTTATTTATAAATATATTAAATACTGTTAAATATATTATAAATTTATGTGTAAATATATTATACATTCATAGGAAAAGATTAGGTAGAACTCTTACTAAACTGTTAATAGTTGTCATCTCTAGAGATGTCAACGTTAGAGCTTTTGATTTTATTTTTAGTTAAAAATTTCAGGTGCTCACATTATTTTTGTAGTCAGGAAAAATTATCAAGGTATTAAAGTTTTATAGACCTTTTACATTTTATGTGAAATTATATTTTACCAGGCTGTGAGCCCTCTAAAAACTATAAACTGTTACTCAAAACTGGAATTGAAATAATTCAAGATCTAACTAAGTTAACTTGCCTTCCTGTATCTTTGGGGAATCCAGATGGATTATTTTCTTTGCCCTTGCCAGCATGGAGCGTTGCTGGAATTTTATTCTAACTAAGATCTTTGTCTGAAACTGTCCCAACATGATGTACATAAACTGCATTTGCAGATGACCTGCCATTGTATCAGGTGGCTTCTTAGAGTGCATACTCTATTTACAAATATTTGCACCATGGAACAATTATTCTGACCTTGCTTTAGTTGGCATTGTGCTTATAAATTCAACTCCCAGTAGTTCGTTGCACTATAATGCATCATCCATGTAGCTTTCTGCCCTTCTTTTCATACTAGATTCAAAAGGATGCCTTAAAACAAATATGCTAATGCATAAGCCATTATTTAGTCAACATAAGATGTAATATTCTGTTGCTTAATTTAATATTTCCTTCCATTTGTATAGTTATGGAGTGAATTTCAGAGCCATTACATGCAGGGTTTGTTTTCTGGCCGCAACAAACAATTGGACCCAGTATTTAAATAGGAAAGATTCAGCATGAGGAATGGCAGAAAATAACTAAAAAGTAGGACAGGCCATATGCATGAATGGTTTAGTGGTCTATGTGTTTGTTACAAATTCAGGGGAGGTGGGAAACCCATCAGCACCCAAATTTCCTCTGCCATAGGCAGTCGATGTCCAGAGTTAGGGAGTTAAATTTAAGGTGTCATGATTCTAAGTATGTAATTCTTTAATCCCATGAAGTTCTTTCCCTGATTTTCCTCAATTAAAGCCTGTTATAGACAACTTGCTTAGTTCTTACCTTTGTCATGTAGCACTTAAGGATAATAGGGCTCCAGGCTCTGAGATCCTTTGATGTAGAGCATTAAAGCCCATTTTGCCTGTCAGATCTTAATAGCAAAACACTCCCACAATCTGGGATGCTGAGTGCTAACCTGGGGGGACAGTTCATGTCTTTTCTCTATAATGCCTTCTGGTCTGTTTTGCTTCTGTTACAAAGGGGAATGTGCAAAATTGAAACCATTAAGAGTTAGAGGTCTGTGGATCTGCTGAAACACATTTGCCACTGGTAATCTCGCAGTTATTGATGCTTAGGGTAAGCCAATTTGCGATTCTTTCCAGAGAGTAGGGTTTGGTAGAGAAGATTAGACAGTGCACATAAGATTTACTGTTGACCAGGAAGGTGAGGAAGGTTAGGAATTACTAAGACTTGAATAAGATATAGAATGGTAGCTGTGGGTCCTTAAGACAAAAGTGGTCCCCTGGTTCTAAGAGTCACACGGACTGCTACAGGTGGTGGAGACTTGCCTCAGTTCTAAGCCCAAAGATCAGTTGTTTTGTTAGGAGCACATTTGTCAGGAATTGAAGGAATCATTTGTAGGTAGTGTTCTAGAAGCCATTAGGACTGATCTCATGTGCTGGTAAAATAGTCAAAAAGAAACTTCCGCTCTACTCTTTCAGGGAAACCAAAGGACTGGTTGGGAACATCTCCTCCCTTAGCTTGTCCTAGTACCAGAATTTCTCACCAGGAGATTGCTTTGAGGTGGGGGGGATAAAGTATTGCTTAGGTTATTGTTAAATTCATTTAACATTTCCTTTGACCACTTTTAAGAGACTGGAAAATACGGCAGATATGTTTGATGGCTCCAAGAGAGAAACCATCTTTAATTAGATTCATTAACTGGAAAGACCCAGTGAGGACAGAGATTGGATAAAATTTTTAAGTAAGCATATTTAATTGGAAAGAACAAAGCACTCCCAAATAACGTATCTATTTTAACTAAAGCCTCCTAGACAGACTGCTTAGTCTAATGTTTGAGACCCTAATGATATGAATTTTAAACTTACAATGATTGAGCAGGGACTCTGAAACAATAGGGCAGATATTTTGGAGCAGGTAATGCTTTCAATATTAGTAATATTTACATTTTTAAAACACCTTACAAATTTTGAAACTCTCACACACAAATTTTCATAAAACAACTTGGAAAATAAGAAAAAGCACAAAAAAAGCAAAGAGAATGTACTTACTATCATACCAAAATCTGGAGATAAACAATATTAACATTTTAGTGTGCAGAAGATAAATGTTGATGACAAAATTGAGGCATGGAGAGTTTGGGTGACTTGGTTGAGGTCAATAGACTGCTATTTTTGAGCTCCATTGACTGATATGATCTGGAGACTTGGAGTTATCTGATGAACAGAGATGATTCTTTCCTTCATGCTTTCTTGTTCCTCTTTATCCCTGTTTGGGATTCATTTTTGAGAGGTCTTGTTCAACTATGGTGAATTTCATTTATCTTCTCTTTCAACTCCTGCACAGAATGATGCATGCTCCTGGGCCTTGCCATTTCATAAGGACATATAAATTAATTTGGATTAGTTTAACTTTCCAGAAACAATAGCCATTGCCACAAATGGACAATGAGGGCCTTGCTGGAATGATTTTAAAATCACAAAATTCACTCTCATCATACTCTGCCATCCTTCCCTCTCCCCGTCTGCCATCCTGTTGGGCTGATCAAACATGCTGATCATCACCAGCCTCTTCCCTATTCTCAGCAAGTTAGTGCTGGTGTCACTGCTATCGCTCAACCACAGTGGAAACGATTTAAAGACACTCAGCGTTTTCTGTTGCCTCTCCTCTCTTCTGTGCTTAGCCCGCACAAGACTAGCTCTGGACTGATGTAGCTCTGCTCTCTCAGTGTGGCCTTCCTCCTCCAGAACTAATCACTTAACTTATGTTCCTGATCCCTTATTTTCTTCCCCTGACTACTTTGCCGTAAGTCATTCCTCTGTGTTATTAAATTCAATAATCCATTTTTTAGTGCTTATCCTATTTACTCTGCAACATTTGACAAAATTGTTTTCCTTAAGTTCTATTTAGAAGATAACTTTTTACATTGTGTGCAACTAATTCATTATCTAAAATTTAGAAAATAGAAATAGCAATTTAAAAATTCCCATAGGCCATATTCTTTCACAATGTTGTACATTTTAAATATATTTCAGTTTTGTCAGTTACACCTTTCAAAAGCTTGGGGGTAGAGGGAAGTATCGCTGGTTGAATATCACCGGTATCACCTCTGGCAAGAGGTGAGAAGGAATGGAGGTGGAACACAGGAGAATTTTAGGGCAGTGAAATTACTCTGTATGATACTCTGATATTGAGTATGTGTCATTATAGAGTTGTCAAAACCCAAAGAATGTACATCATCAAGGGTGAACCTTAATGTAACTAGGTAGTCTGGGTAATAATGATATATTAGTGTGGGTTCATCAGTCATAACAGATGTACCACTCTGATGTTGACAGTGAGGGATGTATGTGCCTTGTAGGGGAAAGGAGTATGTGGGAACTCTCTGAACTTGCACTCATTTTGCTGTGAACCTAAAATCGTTCTTAAAAATAAAGTCTATTTAAAAAGTAAATAAACAAATAAAAACTCCCATAGTCAAATATTCAGAGGGAACTATTGTGGTCATAATTTTTCAAGGATTTTCCAAAGTATATAATAGGTATTTATATACCCTCAGACACCCACAGTGTTATCATTTAATATATTCAAATTTTACATGTTAATAAATATTCTTTCATAGCCCGATTTTAATAAGGTGGATAATATTCTGTTGTTTGGACATGCTATTTACTTAACTAACTCCCGTTAGTCTACTATTCAGATTATTTCTAACATATCATTATTATAAATAATGCTGCAGTTCATACTTTTATATGTAAAATTTTTATTCGTGAATAGCTAGGATAATTACCGTAGCATAAATTTCTAGACATGAAAGTGATAAATCAGAGGGTATGTAGACATTTTAGACTCTGGATACACATCAATAAATCTGTCTCCAGAAGGATTATAGGAATGTGTTCACACATGAGGTTAGGAGTTTGAGCTTTAGAGTTCTTTTTCATTTCTGTCACTGACCCCACTTTCTTCTTCTTGTCCTAAACACAGTGTCCCCTCAGGTTTGGTTTACCATCCCTTCTGTCTTTTTCTTGGACAAGTTCTCCTTTGGTGGTTTTATCCACTCGGTTAACACCAGAGGCCGAAGACTCCAAGATTAGTGAGATTAGTGTCTCTAACTCCTCCTTCTCTTCACTTGCCGTTGGAATTGTAATGAGTCTCAACCTGGACTCGGTATCATTTCCCTCAAACTTCTTGAGTTCCCACCACCCTTACTCAAAAATTATTTGGGGAAACTACAATAATTTTATTAAAAAAAAAATCTTTCATTTCACTGGCAAACAGCCTAAGCTTTGTTTTTCTCACTACCAGCTTCTCAAGGTATCTCTCTCCTTGTTTCTCTCAGTAACTACCTGTTCCTTTTCTTCTTGTACTGTCACCTCTTTCCCTAGCTGCTTCAGATTTCCTAGGAGAAGTTAGGTAGGTCCTATGGTTGCCCCATAATTGGCAGGCAGAAGAAATCATGTCTACTGCTCCATGCTGGTTTGAGACCACCAACAATTGAGTATGACCCTCAGAAAAACACAGCAGACCCAACCATTCTAGTGCTGCTCAGGCTAGCCCAAGTCTGTAGAGTACCCTTTTGAAACCTCTCTAAAATCGACTTTCTTTTCTTCAGGCTCACTAGCATTGCTGTAATTCAAACATAATCCTTAGGGCGAAGAAGAAAACTACTTTATTCTTTAGGAAGATAATTTTGATGGATGTGTTTGTCATTGTCTGGTTTCCTTTGAACCAGTCTCTCCACTTTCAAGGTAGTTAATCTCTTATATGTTAAAGGAGGATGTTAACAGTACTTACCTCTTACAGTTGTTTTAATAAATATATGAGATAACAGATGTGAAAGCACAGAACAGGGTACCTGATATGGAATGAACATCCAGAAAATGTTAGCATATCATCATCATTGTCATCTTTGTCTTTGAACACCTACTTTTAAAGGTCGAAAGCTGCTCCTGATTTTTCTGAACAGTCAGTTGCTAGCTTTTCTATAGTGTTTTGGACATTCTTTACTTGGACACTTATTTTATATTAACTGTTTCTATCTTTACTAGACCATGAGTGCCTAAAGGGTCATAACTGTTTGAATCCATTTTTATATCTTTGACACCCAGCAGTGTGTCTGGTGCATAGGAGATGGTAAATAAATATATGTTGAATGAGTTCACTGGATTAATGATTTATGCCCATGTTTTTGTTTTGTTTGTATATGGAATTCCCAAAAATCAATTGTTGTAATTTACTCTGTTAACAAACTAAAAGAGAAAAAAGTCAAATGATTAAAAGGCATAGAATTTAAGAGTAAGATGATATGATGATGTGCCTAGAAAATTCAAAACACCACAGATGAGATATTAAAGTTAATAATTGAATTTAACAAGATTGATGAATGCAAGTTCAATATACAAAAACCAATTATATTTTTATATGCCAATTGAAAGTAATAGAAAATAAATTATTAACACCATTAAAAATAACAAACTTTTAAAAAACCTGGTACAAATATAACAAATTATATACTAAACTTTTGCATATAAAACTATAAAAGTTTACTTAGAGAAATTTTAAGAACCCTAAACCAAGGAATGCTATGGATTTTAAGACTCAGTTTTGTAAGGATGTCAGTTATCTTCCAAAGTGATTGATAGATTAAGTAGAATCCCAGTAAAAATCTCAGCTATGTGCGCATGTGTGTGTGTGTGTGTGTGTGTGTGTGTGTGTGTGTGTGTTTATTAACTTCAAGTTGATTGTAAAATTAATATGGAAATTCCAGGGACCAAAAATGGTCAAAGCAGCCGTAGAGGAGAAAGACAAAGTTGGAGGATATATACTACCAGATGCCAAGACTTATTATAAGACTCTTATTTAAGGCAGTATGGTATTGGCATAAGGATAGACACATGGATCAGTAAAGTAGAATAGAGGATCCAGAAACAAATCCAAACATATTTGAACATTTTATTAATGAAAAATGTGGTACTGCGGAGTGATGGGGAGAGGTATCCGCCCCCCCCCCCCCGCAAAAAAAATGGTGCTGGGTCAATTGGATATCCACTGGGAAAAAAAAATCTTGACTCAACTCAAACTATACCCCCAAACCATCTTCAGTTGGATTATAAATCTAAATGTGAAAGTTAAAAGTTAGAACAATAAAGATTCCAGGAAAAGAATCTTTTAGGAGAATATCTTCATGAGCCAGTAGTAGGGAAAGGTTACTTGAACAAGATCAAAACAGTACTAAAAGAAACTAACATATTAGTATTAAGAATTAGTACTAATTCCTAAAATTAATTTCCCAGAGGAAAACTGAAAAATAAAAATAGAAATATAAAATTTAGTTATGTAAATTATCATCCAGTTTAAAATTGTTAAAATATTCAACTCTTCTACAATGAATATTTAAAAATATAAAAATATCTTTTTATTCCAATTATCATGATCCCAAACCTTGATATATTATTTTTTCTCCTTCAGTATTGGGATGGCAGGTTGACCTTTTTCACTAGAAATTAAGGTCACATTAATATATGACACCTAATCTTTAGGAGCTCTTATTTAACAGTTCAAATATGGACTATTGGTTTTAATATTAAGTGCCATTTGTCACTGAATGATGTTTGTCTAATCTGGTAATTATAACTTCATAATTTAAATATGTCATGTCTTGACAATCTGTTAGGGTACAGAAGGAAGATCCTTGAACTTCTACGTTTATCTATTGCAACTTCAATTTTTTATATGATTCTATAACATACACAATAAATTAGTAATGTTAGAAATATAGGTATTTAAAGTAAATATACACATGGCAGCATTATAGATTCAAGCATTTTTACTAACAGATGTGCCCAAATGAAGAGAGAGATAATTGACCACTGGTTTAATGAAAATGCTTTAAACACTCAGAGAAGAATCTGTTGCCTGAATTCTTTTCTGGTGGTGTGATCATGATAAAGACAGTTTTACATCAAGCTCTCTGTGGCTGTAGGGATTAGGGAGGTAGCGTTGGCTTTGGGTGTCTTGGTTAATTAGGCTTGATTTCCTTGGGATGTTCATAGTGATGTTTTAAATTAAAAGAGACAGATGAATATATGCATTAAAATTAAGTTATGTGTCTTTTTTAACTTTTGAAAAATATATTTGTTATGAAGAGTTGTAATATATAAATCAGAAGTGGGTAAATAGCATTTAATTTTAATTAAAACTTTCTTATATCCTAGGCTGACCAGATATCTGGTTTTCACATAAGATCGGTTCTCTGCGTACCTATTTGGAATAGCAACCACCAAATAATTGGTAAGACATTATCTAAGTGTTCAAACATTTTTTTTAAAGAAATACAAATTTACTCTAAAATATACCCATATCTTTTTTATGCATTTCTCTTTTTATGTCCAGGACTAACCAACTTATGTCTCGTACTCTTGTATAATCTTTTAAGTGCAGACTCCTGATGAATCAATATTAATCAGGACAGTGAAAAAATATTTATTCCCTTAAATAAGAATCAGTAATTTTGTACTTGTATGAGGCCTTAGAAAGCAACTAATAGAACTCTCTTATCTTACCATGTGAAAATTGAGGCAGAGAGAGAGAGACAGAGGGAGGTTGGAAGGGAGGGAGAGGCGGGTGAGGAAGGGAAATAGGCAGGGAGAGGGGTTGGAAGGAGAGAGGGAGAGAGAGAGCGCGCGTGTGCACAAAGACAAATGGAGTCACTGAGTAAGCTGGTAGCCGAGTCAGGACTAAAACGCAGGCCTCTGAACTCATAGTACAGACTTAACCATTGCATCTCTATATTTTTTACATCTATATTTTTACACATAAATTAAATTCAAAGGAAGAAAGAACATGCTTTATTATACTGAACACGTGTCTTTCTGCCTGGATGCTTCTGAAATAGGCTGCACTTTCTGCAGAATAAATTAACTGTGGGCCAAAGCAGCTTCCAATTTTTCTCTCCCTCCCTGTTCATATGTTTTTTCCTCAAAAACTCAGTCAGAAAAATATCAAACCTACAAAGTCTAAGCAAGAAGAGGTCAATGGTTGAAGTAAAGAAGTCATGAAGACTGTAGACATTAATTAAAATTATTGAAACACAATAAAAATAGGATATTCTTCTAGGAGGCATAAGGTAACTAATGTACCTATTTGCCTCTCTTTGCTTCCCCCAAGGTTACCTGTTAAACTCCAAGACACTGCTACTTACCAAACGATTTTAGGATATCATGACTTATCTCCCTAATGGGAAATTAGGTGTTTTAAAAATATAAGTATGCTTTAGAATTACAGCTGGTTTTTGTTTGTAGTAAATGGTGACACAGAGGAATGGCTTTTAAGAATTTTTCTGGTTAAGCCTGTGTGTTTTGATAGTCGTGCCCTCAAACATCTTGTATAACGCTGCACATGAACTTTGTAAAGAGGAAGCACACGTAAATTAATCATGTAAGAACTGTATGTACTCCTCTGGCAGCAGGCAACAGAACTAGCCTTGCTTTGAAGGTTAACTCTATCATAATTTCTAACATTTCTTGAATGTTCACTCCATTCATTATGTCATTTAATCTTTATCACCCTCTGAGATAGTTAACATTTAACCCTCATTTTACAGATGAGGAAATTCAGTGCTAAGAAAGTTAGGTAACTTGTTTAAAGTAACACTGCCGATGGTGGAGTTGAAATTTGAACCAAGACAGTTCAACTCCAGAGCCAGTCTTAGTAATCTCTGTGTCATACTGCCTCATGCAAAGGTGGCACTTCTGGGAATTGAAAAAGTAAAAATTATAGGGATGGATGGATGGATGGATGGATGGATGGACAGATGGATGGATGGATGGACGGACGGATGGACGGACAGCTCGATCAATAGACAGACAGTCAGACAGGTAGCCATACAGGCAGATAGAAACAGATATAGACACAGTTATATGTTTGTCATTATGTATACGTTTATGTGTGTATATATATGCCAGATTTATCAGAGTTATTGCACATAGTCATCCTGAAAACCATTTTGGGGATTAGATTTATGCTTGGTAGAACTCTAGGCTTCATCGAGACCTAGTCTGGATATTGCAGCCAGGAAAATAGACCGCATTTCTTTACAGCTCAGATCTGCTATCATGGAGAAATCAGGTGCTAGAGAAACCAGAATAAACTGAGTGTCTCAAGTTACCTAGAGGCACCGAGTCGCCGGGCTTACCTATTAGAGTGACATAGTGTCCAGGGCTGAAAATAACCACATCTCCCAAACTCTTCCCACAGGAGTGGCTCAAGTGTTAAATAGACTTGACGGAAAACCTTTTGATGATGCGGACCAACGACTTTTTGAGGTAAAAATAAATTTGTGAACCAAGAGTTGTAGCTGAGACATCAGTATTCTCCTGGTTGTAGCTTGCCCAAACTTGTTAAGGATAAATAATTATTAATTATCGTTATACTAAAACAGTATGACAGAACTTAAAGGAAGATTTAAAGAATACGTTAATGCCTAGGTAAGATTTGATTCTCTTTTTTTACTAATTAGGGTATTTCATGACCATTGATTATTTTTATTTTAATTTTATTACAGACCTGAATTGCCCACTCTTTTCTCCAAAGTGTTAATTGTCTTATCTTTGTCTTAGTTAGGTATGTCCAGAGTCATGAGACCAGGTGTACTGTCATTATTACCCTTCTCATGTTTACAAGCTTCCTTTTATTCCCGTCCGCCCTCTAGCTAAGGAAACTTGGCCTTAAACAGGCTTCAACTAACCAACATGAAAATTCCATGATTATTTTTCTCTAGCCAAGAACACCTCACAACTTCTTTACTAACTGGTTCTAAATCAGTTCTTCCTCTTAACATTTAACTTATGGGTATACACATATTTGGTTTCTTTATCAAAATATTTTGTAGCCTAGCTACTGGTTAAACAAATGGAATTACCAAAATCAGTCCACAATCTAAATAAAGGACATGTTTAAGCAGACTGTAAGCATGTTTTTAAATATATGATATTTCTTCGCAATGACATTAAATTAATAATTTTTCCTGATGTGCAATGTGAGCTATAAAGCTGTTATATGACAATAGTAATTAAGAATGGTAATGTGCATATTTCCCCAAGGCCTACCTCTGTGTACAATAAAATTATATTTTCAGGCCCATACCTGATGACTGCCTGGTTTCATATTAGATTATGCCAATGAGATATTGAGATTTTTAATTAGTGGGCTCTCTCTTTCTTAGGCTTTTGTTATCTTTTGTGGCCTTGGCATCAACAACACAATTATGTACGATCAAGTGAAGAAGTCCTGGGCCAAGCAGTCCGTGGCTCTTGATGTAAGTACAGTATTCGTGTCAGGATGGTAGGCTAAAATGCCCTAATTTTCTGAGGGAAAAAATTCTTGTTGTAGGGCTTAGTTTCTCAATTTAAATATTCATTGGGTCTTAATCATTTTAGAGTCGTAGATTTGAATCTGATTAAAGCTAAAGACTGTCTCTAGAAGAATGCACATATGCACACAATTTTAAATATAATTTCAGGGAGTTTACAGATTTCTTGAAGCTCATCCATGTATGTCATATGGTTTGATATAGATTTTTAAATATTAGGCTTATTAAAAGTGATGATAGACAAATAATTTCACAGGATTTTAAGTATATTGTGAACTTATTTTGAATACATATAGGCTGGAAATTCACAACTTTTTTTGCCATAATAAAAAACTCACTATGAAGATATATGCTCCAGATAGGGGAAGCCATTCTGTCATGATCCAACTTCCCTGCACCCCATCCCCCACATCCCACAAAAACTCCGACCCGTTTCTCATACCTACACCACATCTCCTCTCAGACCTACTCAGTTCTGAAAAAACAATTCTCATCTCCACTGAATCTCAGCTTTTTTTCACCGAAGACTTACTTTTTTCTGCTCTGTAGCTATCAAAGGTTTTGTTTGTAACTATGAAGGATTAAATAGGGCAGATACAATATCAATGTCGAAATAACATTTTATAGAGCAGTATGATATAATACATGCCCAACATTCAAAATATTCTATTAAAGAAAAACCTCAAAAAACAAAATATTCTGTGTACCAAGTAAGATGTTGGTAGAAAGAGAAAACCAAGGGAGAGAATGAGCAGGTGAGTCAGTGGTACCTGCACTGCTCTGATTTGAAGTTTACAAGACATGAAATTATAGTTATCTATCAGTATGCTTTTTCTCCTAACTAGACCTAGTACTCTATAAGCACAATGATTTTTATCTTTTCCACACTTATTCTCAGTGCCTAGCAGCATACTTAACATAAAGGAGGTATTTATCGAGCAGTCTTTGGAGAGAGGGAAAGAAGGAGGAAGGAAAGTACAGAAGGGATTTTTATTTTTTTTGCTCTTTCTCTGAATGAGACCTGCTTTGTTTATATGTCACATTTTTGTAGTAGGTATAAAAACAATACATACAGGATGAATTAATACATAGGAGAACTGTAAACAAGCAACCAACCAGTAAAAACCACAGTAGTGTGTTAAGATCTGTGTGCAGAACTATATTCAGATCCTGGCTCTGTCACCTACCTTGTTTGTAAGAAATAAATGAGATGATGCATGTGAAGATTTTAATATGCAGTCAATAAAATTATAGCAATAACAATAATACTATATTATTACTTGTAGTAGTATATTTATTACTGAGAAATCACCATGTATTAGGAGAAAGAACAAAGGACAGGAATTTTGAAGAGCAAACGTTGAGTCATGCCTCCTTCACCATCATCAAAAATTTGCTGCTCTTCCTAGAGTTGCTCATGCATTGTTTCTGAGTTTCTGCAAATATGAAAATGGGGACATACTGTGTACTAGCCTCACCTAAATGTTACTTTATATTGCCATGGAATAATACACACACACACACACACACACACACACACACACACACACACATGGGATTGGGGGAGAGAGAGAGAGAGAGAGGTCCACAGAACATCTCACATATACCCATATTCCCACTCCTCACCTTCCTCATAGTGGATCTTCCTCATGTTGAGAAGGGACTAGAATAAGTGGGTCGAAGCATGAATGGTCATTTATCAGTGAAAGTCAGCATTCTCACTGGTACTGCTTCCTCATCCTCATGTCACACACACCCCCCCCCGAACCCTCTCCCCACATACACACACACCCAAGGAGCCACAGATCCCATTACCTAGAAAGTGCTAATAGTCACAATCTTCTCATCTATGAATTGCTCATTGGGCTTCACGGTGAACACACTCTTGTTTGTGTAACTCAGATAGCGTCTGTCCTTAGACACAAAGATTGTTGCTGACATTCTCAAATTTCCAACACAACTCTGAGCCTTGTGATAATCATGCTTTCAAAGATTGATTTATATTTGTGGACTTCTGTGTTCTGTGTGCTTTATTTTGTGGCAGTGTCAAAAGTGTCATTCCCAGTCAGAATTCTTATGCTGTTGTCTCACCAGACACCAAACTCTAGACTTTAATGGTCAGGTGGCATTCACGCCCCTCTGTGGCCTGGGAATCTATATACAAGAATATCTAGAAGGATTTCTTATTTCAGGACTTTGTGAAGACAAGAAATGATTTGTTGAGAACTACTAAACCCTAACTCTGGAATGAGATCTACATAAAATATAGTATACATTAACTTCTAAATGAATATACATATTTTACATTTATGTACTTATAAATATTATACATGAATATGAATAATATAATATGTATGTAAATATTTCTGTTGAAACTATATATTTATATTTATGTATTTATAACTAGCTTAGTCCAGTAGGAGATTTAAGGTATGCTAAGAAAGATATTTAAACAGTTAAATAAAATAATGCAGTGTTTAGAGAGAGTGTTCGGTTACAGTTAGCACTTAATAAAAGTTAGCTTTTCTATTAAGTAGAGCACTTGCTGTCTGTCCTACATTTGCAGAGTTATTTGCTGTAAAACTTCAGGGGCTGGGGTGGAAGTGTAATTTTTTCCTTCTTTTATCAGGAAGATCATTTTCTGCTTGAAGTTTGAGCTATAAACAGACTCCCCCATTTCCTAGTTTCCTGTTTTACACCACTGAGCATCCCAGCAGCATTACAGCTATAGCTGAGTGCTCCAGCGCATTGCTGCTCATGACTGCTCATTCAATATGAGCTTGCCATCTGTGGCTCGTGTTATCCTATAGGTTTCTGCAGAAAAGTCCAGGGCATGGAAATACGAAACTCCCTGAGTCTGATGCGACCTTGCAGGTCTTCTATAGCGACAGATCTCAAGGGCAGTGCCTCCCAGGAAAGACTTGCCATGCTGGAGAAGTCCCTTCCTCGTTGCCACATCCTGGCAACTTCAACTCATTTTAGGCTAATCCACAAATGGTAAAAAATAGAAATATAAACATACGAAATATTTTCTACTCTTCTGGCCTTTAAAAAGTGAAGCAACTGATGTACTATATGGATTTCGATCAGCACTTGAGTTATAAACAATTATTTTGATAATTGCTTTTCTTAATTTCTCATAATTTGGTTATGTAATTCCATTGTTAAAGTCCTTTTTCTAACAACATAAAATTAATACTCTAAAGCTATTAAGGAGCAGAGATGCTCTTAAAGCTGAACATAAAAAGGAATTTACTATCATTTTTAATAACTTTAATTTTATGATCCTGATTTCCATTCTGCATGAGCAGCCCAGAGCTTCAACAAGAAATATACTGATGTACGTTCACATTATTTGAGAATAAGAATTGATAATAAAGGGGAAGAACTTGACCTGTAAATCCAGGATACAGATAAAATACAGTACTAGTGTTGATGTAGAATATTACTTCTTCATTGTGAACATCAAGAATTGTCCTTTGGGGTGTCTTTCATAGATATTGCAAATGAAGCTTCACCTAATATGGATGAGAAATTTTCCAGGAAATATAAGTCAGTGTATTAAGGGACACCTTATATACTTTTATGATCAGAAGAGGGAAGGAATGAGGGTCAAACAGAGGGTGTGGAAAGGCATATGCAATCAGGAGCCAAGCCCCATTTATTTTACCTCCCCAAAGCCTCTCCAATCCATTTTATTCTTCGAATTGCCACAGCAACCATCCTACTTAAGGGCTTCATTACCTCTCAGCTGCACAATTTTAATAGCCTCCTATTTGTTCTTCCTAAACTGTAATTTAGATTGCATCATTCACCACTCATAGACCTTAAATTACTCCCCCATTACCTATCAAACTACAAACTTCTTGGCTTTCACGATCCTTGGAAATCTCACACCAAACTATTTTTTTACCCTGGCTTTATTTCTCTTCTCAGAGTATTCTACACTACAAACTCAACTACATCTTAGTCTACAAATCAGCCACCTGGTTCTCTGCCATTGACCTTCACTTCGACATTCTCTCCATTTTAGTTATTCTCTCTGTTTCAATTACGGCATCTCCCTCAAAATTATCCCATCATTCAAAGTTCAATTTAAATGTAATCATCTCTCTAAAGCTTTTTCTCCCATGGCTATTTGTTCCTATATTGCAGTTAATTGTGAGTCTATGTTTTCTTCTGCTAGAACATATGTTCATTAAACTATGCGATCATGTCTTATTTGTATTTCATTCCTTTCAGTGTTTTAAATATCAAGATACTTAATTTAAAAAGTGTTTTGAATAAATGAATGCATGCAGCCACAAATTTATTTTGGTCTGCCATGTCAGTATTCCAAAAAGGAAGATTTGGGTTTTGATGGGGGAGCCGGCAGCTACTTTAGTGGCTGGCCACAGACTTGCATGCGTTATTGTTATAGAAAATGTACAAAGTATTTAGAAGAAATCAAAATCAGTGTTAACTTACTGCTTAAAGATGACCACCTTACCATTTGGGTTGACAATTTTTTCTTACTCTCAACCCTTTTAAAATGTCACTGTCTTCTGGCTTCCACTGTTACTAATGGAAAAACCTACCATCATTCTTCTTGTTCCCCTACATTTAATGTGTCTTTATTTTTCACTGCCTTTATCATTTTCTCTTTGTTTTGTAGTCATTTGACTATGATGTGCCTACATGTGTTTCCCTTTGTATTTCTTTTGCTTGGAGTTAACTGAGCTTCTTAAATTAAAGGGTTGATAACTTTTATTAATCTCAGAAAATATTTAGCTAATATCTCTTCAAATATTTAATTTTTCCTATTCTCCCTCTTTCTTTCTGGTCTCAGTTACACATAGGTTGAATCATGCGATACTGGCCCACAGATCTCTGACACTCTAATTTTTTTCATTTTTTTTCTTTCATGCTTCAGTTCGGGAATTTTCTTAGAGTTTGCTGACTTCTATAAAGTCCATTCATTTCTAATATTATATTATATGTTTCAGTTGTACATTTTGACTTGGTTCTTTTATCAGCTTTCATATCTCTGCTGAAACTTCCCAACTGTTGTTATGTCTAACTTTTCCTCAAAAATTTTAGCATACAATTCTTCACAAGTTATTATATATTTCCAGTCTTTAGTTCTAACATCAGGGGCATCTATGAGCCTGCCTGTATTAATTGTTTCTTTTTTGGCTAGGGTTCATATTTTTCTTTCTTTGCATGATTTCATAAATATTTAATTGCATACCAAACATCTTGTATAGAAAAAATAAAGTAGATAGAGTTTTTACTAGATACTGTTTGAGTTAAATAATTTTTTGTGTGTTCTGTTTTTCATAGGGAAGACATGTGATTTTTTATGTCAGTGAGCTAGTATGAAGGGCTGATCATTCTAATTCAACTACCTGTAGTGCCTAGCTGGAGATAGGCTGGAGCTTTCATTCATTTCCATTTATTTCTGGTTTCAAAGAGATTGTGACTATCTCTCTGTGCTCTTCAACCCAACTGTAACTACTCAGGCTATGTTGAGTGACTGGTCACAGTCAAGATTTGAACTGGAAGGAGTTCAAATTGCAGCTTGAGTTCCTTTCAGTTCACTTCTTAATTCAGCTCCAGCTGGGCCTCAAACCAAAGTAATGTGCAAGAAAATAAAATTTTATTGTTCAGCTCTGTACTCACTACCACTATCACAGCAGACTTCCCATAGATGAAAAATGTCGAGCTGAGAGATTTATTTTTGTATTTGTGTCTCTTCCAGTTACCTATATGTCATGTCAGCCTGCACTGTCGTTAAAAATTTATCTTGTTTTCTTAGTTTCAGCAGTCGCTCTGCTGAAGATAGGCTAATCTTTCACCTACCTATAAGCAATTGGTCCCAGATATAAAGCAGTCACTGCTCTTTATTTATTTATAAAAGATTCCTGACTGGAATTTAGTTCATTTGGATTTCTCTGTGTAAATCATTCACCCTTTGACAGCTTTAAAATGAAGTAGGAATTTTATCTTTTTGCTTGTTATGAAGGTAGTGACAATCGTTTAAGATCTTCATTCTATCTGGAAGTGGAAAGCCGATTCTTTTTACTTTTTACTGTTGATTGATATAGATACATTAGTATTAATTTTTTTTTGTAATTTTATGGTATTTTGTCAGTAAGATAGTTGAACATATTTATAATCTGTCATCATCAGTCTCTCTCCTTGAATTGTTAGTATTCCTTGCTCTGTATGCATTTTGATTCCATATTATTTGCAAGAGTAAGTTCCCAACTGGAAACTGTTTCTTTTACAGATTAAAAAATACTCCTTTGTTTTATTTGATTGCTTTTTACCTGGATATGTACTTAGTTTGAAATTAATCTTGTAATGTGTGCTCTTTTATTTTACTTATCTTTTTCACTACAATTATTCAGAACAGTATGTTCTGAGCACTGTGTTGGACACTGGACATCAAGCAGTGAGCAAAACAGATGGGGTTCCTTTCCTTACAGAGTTTAGAGTGTGAAGCAGACAAAAAGAAGTCACGCAAATCAGAATCTAATGATGGTTGCGATAAATTCTATAAGGAGAAAATACAATATGTCATGAGAGGATCTAACACTGGGGTTTCGGGTAAGAACTCTCTAAGGGATATACATTTAAACCAACAATTCCTTACTCATTCTTTCATTTTATTCCTTCTGGGTCATTTTGTTTCAAGTATATTTCTTATAAACTGTGTATATATGAATCTAATTTTTTAATCTAATCTGAGAACCCTTGTTTTTCATGAGGGATTTGGTTTTACATCTGTTATCTTATTTTTTCTGAATTTTTACTTCCTTATGTTTTCCTTTTCTGAATTTTACTATATAGGTCATATTTTGCTTCATCTTTTTTACTCCAGTGAAATGGATTTTATCATGCTTTCTTTTATAAAAATGCTCTTTAATCAATATTTCTCTAATTAATAAACACAAAAATGAACCAGTATCATTTAACTCCTCACTATGTAAGAAAATAAATCGAGTATGTCCTTACCTGCAGTTTGCTAGTTTTTATTCATGTATTATAGTATTTCAATTACACTATCATTAGTAAATTGTTACATTTATATAATACAGTTACTTTTCAAGAAGTACTATTTATATTTTGTCTATTAATAGAACCATATTTCTAATACTTATTTAGACATAGATTTTGTTTTGGTAATCTAAGCTTGCCTATCAAACTACCCCAGAACTTATTACCTTAAAACAACTAAGTTATCATTTCTCAATAAGAAATACATCTTGATATATCATCACCTCAGAAACTTCTCTTATGCCTCTTCCACCATCCCCAGAGAGAACCACGTTTCTGATTTTTCCACCATAGATTAGTTTTACCTGTTTAGAATTTCACATAAATTAAACTATACAATATATATTCTTTTTTATAAGACTTTTTTCAACCAGCACAATGCATTTGAGATTTATCCGTATTGGGTATATAAGTTTTTTTTTTCTTTTTAATTACTTAGTAGTATTCCATTGTGAGGATTATACCACCATTTATTTATTCATTCCTTATTGATCAATACGTTATTTTTCCACTTTGGGGCTATATGAATAAAGTTCCTTGAACATTCTGTACAGATATTTTTGTGAACATATGCTTTTATTTCTCTTGAACTAATGCCTAGTATTAGAATTACTAGGTCAAAAGGTCAGTGTATACAGCATAGGGAATGTACTTAGCATTAATGTATTGGCTAGGTAGAGAGCCAGAGGAGAGAAAGAACAATTAAGGGGATCATTTTATAAACTATATAAATGTCTAACCAATGTCCTATACACCAGAAATTTTTAAAAAGTCAGTGTATATTTAATTTTAGGAGAAACTGCCAGATATTTTTTTCCCAATGTGATTGTACCATTGTACTTTCTACCAAGTAACTATTAAAGTTTTAGTTCCTTCAAAATCTCATCAGTCTTTGGTGCTGTCTTTGTTTTTAATTTTAACCCTTTTGGTAGATGTGTAATGGTATTTTATTCTAGTTTTAATTTTCAATTCTCTGATGACTAATAATGGTATATACTTTTTCATGTACTCATTTACCATTCATTTATCTTCTTTTGTGAACTGTCTAAACTTCAGTTGAAATGTTTGTCTTTTTATTAATGAGTAGTAGGAATTTTTTATATATCCTGGAAGCCTGTTCGGTCAGATATCTATATTGTGAATATTTTCTCTAAGTCTAGATCTTGCTTATTCATTTTTTTAATTGTATCTTTTGATGAGCAGACATATTTAGTTTTGATGAAATCTGATTTGTCATTTAAAAAATTTGGGGGGTTATTACTTTCTGTGAACTAAGAAACTTTTGCCTGCCCACAACTCAAGAATATATTCCTTTAAGTTTTCCTCTAAATGCTTTATGGTTTTAGCTTTTACATTTAGCTCTATAATCCATCTCAATAATTTTTGTGTACAGTAGCAGTTGATGTTTATTTTTTTATTTGTATTATTTATTGAGAAGTTCTTTTTTCTTCATTGGATCACTCTGGCACTTTGCTGAAAAACAAATGAGCATGTAAGTGTCACATCATTTTGGGCCTGTATATTTTTTTCCATTGATTTGTTGATCCTGAGTGCTTACATTAAAAAAATATGTATATTTATTAACTTCAATGTCAATTTAAATTCTGCTATTATAATTTTTAACACAAGAAAAATTTTCATATGTTAACCCATCTCCATTTGCATGTTGTTGTCTGCATATACAACCATTGAATATTTGTTGGGCTTCTACTTTGTGATAGATGATATTCTAAGTTTGAATATTGAGCAGTGAACAAACAAATAATATTCATATTTCATAGATCTTGTATCCTAGTGGGAAAAGACAGGCAGTGATGGGTAAACAAATGTCATTAAAAAAAAAACAAAGTAGGATGCTTTAACAAAGAGTGATTGGAAATGGGTCTATGACAGGAAACATCCAGGAGAGTTTTCCCGAAAAAGTGAGGGTTGAGCTTTGATATGTCATTCATTTATTTGTTTATTTTTAATATTTTATCTCAGCTCATTTTACCTATATGGCTTTCTACTCAAGCTTCAATGAGGCTCTTTCTTTTTGCAGCTTACTGAAGAGACTAAGCATAAGATTTCTGAAAGGTAATGGTCCTCATATGAAATGGTTATTAGAGATTACATTCTCTTTGAGTTTCAGGATGGTGCCCCCTTTCCTTTGGACTTCAGTGTTTACCAACTGGCAAGTCTTTGAGAACTGGTTTTGAACCTCTTTCACTGTCCACTTACGTACTCTAGAATCTTCTGTATTAGACATACAAAAGGGGAGCAAACTGATGTTAGTTCCTAGGCTGATTCTCAGTTTCCAGTACATAGGCTCAGATCTAGTGTGGTTCTCCTGGGCTGAAATGGCATATTCATCCTCCAAGCCAGTGGACTCTGAATCTCTTGTGTATAGGGATATGTCTATGTGTCTGGTTCACCACTGTGTGTCCAGTGCCAGCATAAGACCTGGCCACACAGTACAAATGCAAAAAATATTTATTGAGAAAATCAAAAATGCTAAAGTACAAATAAAGATTACAATTAAAGTACAATAAGAATCTCTATCCTCAGCATGCACTGCTACTGAGGTTTTCTGTGAAGTTCAGTGAAATAGTTACAATTGTGATCTTTAAAATTAGACTGTTAGGATTTTAATTCTAGCTCTGCCACTTTCTATGTGTGTATCTCTTGACAAGTCACTTAATTTCTCTGTACTTCATTTTTCTCACTTCTGAAGCTTATGGAATTGTTATGAGGATGTCATGAAATAATACAAATAAAGTCCTTAGCACAGTGCTCATAAATTGCTAGTAATACTTGTTACTTGTATTTAATATCCACCACCATTCAGTGTTTTATTTGTAATGACTCTGTCCCCAAAAATAAAGGCTAATACTTCAGCTGCCATTCAGTAGAAGGTCAACTAATGTTCTGGTTAGTGCGGATCCTGGGTCTCTGAGTGGAAGCCCTAACACTGTAGGAAGGGACAGTACCCTCCTATCTGTCTTCTTTCAGACCAGGGGGACTGCTTGAGGAATGATCCCCTCTGTCTTCTTTCACACCAAGAAGACTTCTTTATTTCAGGGGGTGAAATAGGGTTAAGCTGCCAGTTATTTTTCTCAGTAAGTACAGATGCTTTATAATTGGTGAAAATTCTTCCCAAAATCTAGTAGTGGATTCTGTTTTAGTGACAGTTTTTGGGTTTTCATTTAGGTATTTTGAGGAAAGTGGGAGAACCTACCTCAAGAATCAGCCAGATAACATTTTTTTAATAAAGTTTTTTAGAGCACTTTTTGATTTACAGAAAAATTGAGGAGATAGTACAGAGACTTCTCAAATACCCTGCACCAGTTTCCTCAATTATTAACATACTATATAAGTATGGTACATTTATTATAATTAATGAACTAAAATTGCTATATTATTATCAACTAAAGTCCATACTTTCTTATATTATTATTAACTAAAATTCATAGGATTTCTTACTATTTTCCTAATATCCTTTCTCTGTTTTAGGTTTTCATCCAGAATTTACTACTACAGTTAGTCATTATGTCCCCTAAGGCCCCCTTTGTCTGTGACAGTATTTCAGAGTTGTTGTTTTTTTTATGACTTTGATAGTTTTGAGAAATACTGTTTAAGTATTTTGTAAAATGTACTTCTATTGAGATTCATCTGATGTTTTTTTCTCATGATTAGGCTAAGATTATGGGTTTTGAGGGTGAGACCACAAAGGTAAAGTCACATTATATCAAGGATACAAATTTTCAACTTGACTTATTACTGTAGACCTTGACCTTAATTACTTGGCTGAGGTAATGTTTGTCAGGCCTTCATTTTTGATCCATATGGTATCACCTTGGGTGTTTGGGCTGCAAGATGCATTTCAAGATGGCCTCTTGATTCAATCATATGTGTGACTTCATGGTGCTCCTCGGCCACTTTCTCCTCATACTTGGCATTTTAGCCTTTAGGTTTCTCCCTGTGACTGGAGCTTCCCCCAAGGTAAATAGACCTTATACAAAATGGTTCAGGTCTACAAGAGAGAATGTTTAAGGGGCCAGGAAATAAAAGCTTCTGGTCTTTTAAGTCCTGGGTCCAGTGCACCTGGCACAGCATCACTATTAGGTATTATGTTATTAGTAAAGCAGTCACGAACCCCACCTAGAGTCAAGGGGAGGGAACATAGCCTCCACCTTTCATGGAAAGAATGTCAAAGAAGATGTGGCCTTCTTAATCTGCCACAGATAATAATTTGGGTATAGCTACAGAGTACCTGTTGAGTTTCAGGATTTCTGTAATAAAAGATAGGTCATCCTTGGGCAAGTACACAGATACCAGTATTTAGCAATTTATGAGCAGAGGGTAAATTAAAGGTAGTTTGGGTAGCTACTAAATAATCATCAGTGTTGTCATTATATCCTAGCTAATGGGTAGCATTTATAATTATGGAAGTATTGTAAGGGCTTTTCAAAATTAGACTGAAATTTGGATGTGAGTATCAATATTAACATTTTAATTTGGTAATGACATAGAATGATTAAGTTAAATCTTTGCCTTGGGGGAATAAATGATGAATGCATTCTTCATCTTAAGTTGAGGGCTCTCTCAAACTACTGGCGAGTTTGACTCTATAGCTTTGAATGAAACAAATGCAAAAATGAAATGTCTGTTCTGTCAAGAAATTAATTAAAAGAGAATCCAGCCAAGATGGGCAGGTCTCACACTGACCTAGAAGTCTAATTTTCCTACATGGGAACATTGTTGTCAAGGTGGATATCAGTACACCAAGCTCTTAGGAGAACTTTTACTCACATCCCCCTGAAAACAATTTGGTAGATGTTTTAATTTTATTTCTATTTCCATTTAAACAGAAAGCTTATTTTTTCAAAACCAAAATGATTATTTTAAGTGCCCAATAAGATGAACTCAGTAAGAACCTGATGCTTTCTTAGAACTGCAGTCTCTTATACTTTCTACTAATTTGTCCTCCTACCTGAGAAGGTCACTGTTTCTTATATCACTGAGGGCTACAGAGCTGATAGGTTTATTGCCAGTACAAATTTCACCTAATACAAAATGCAATTGGAAATCAAAATTTATCTATGTTTTAGGTATATCCCCGATTAAATTTAGATATATATATAATATTCTCAAAATACATCTTTACATCTCTTTCATCAGCAGCATCATAGGCTGAATGAGTTTGACCCATAGGGTCATTTCTTATTTTCTACTGTTTCTGGTGATTGCAAATGTATAGCATAGGTGCCACCACTCTTCCCAATCAATGCCTATGGAAGACATCGCTAATCAATCATAGCATGCCTTCCCGCTGAGCCCCTTCTTGAAACTCAAAAATCATTTTCAGTGCAGTGTTTCATACAACTACTAGCAGCCAAATAAAATTGGGACCCTCAATAAAATTTTTCACCAAGATGTAAAAAGGAAGCTAAAATGTCTATCACAATAGCTTATACACAGTAGGTACTCCATAAATATATGTTGATGTGAACTACAAGTTTGGCCCTTCTTTCCTGAATGTAGTAGTTAAAAAGCAGGTGATCTTAAAGCCAATCTGACAATTGAGTATTTAATTTATTGCCCCAGATTCAGCAGTATCTTTTATTCTACGTTAAATTTGAAAAGTTTGTCTTTTTTAGATTTTTTAAAAATATTTTTTATGACATATATTTCGAAGGTCATAGTAACAGATCTCACAACAGACACAGTTATCTGAAGTATCTCTTCAAACATTTCATTCCATTAAACAGCAGGCAGTGTTCTCTAAATATTTGACACTGTAAACTGATGATTTTTCAGTTTCTATACATTTTCTCAGTCGCCATATCTTTGAAGGCTGTTAAGAAATCCTGGAA
This sequence comes from Cynopterus sphinx, assembly GCA_030015415.1. Taxonomy (NCBI): domain Eukaryota; kingdom Metazoa; phylum Chordata; class Mammalia; order Chiroptera; family Pteropodidae; genus Cynopterus; species Cynopterus sphinx. Next base: position 165,493,828 of record CM057379.1, on the reverse strand, counting down.
TATAGTTCTTTACTCAGTTATATGACACTTGTGTCAGGTCATTTCAAGTAAATTGGCCTGTCATTCCTTGCGGTTTGTCACCATTCTTGGCTGGAGGCCTACTGCTGATAACGAAGCTTCTTTATTTCTTTGGAGTTCATCAATATAAACTATTTGAGATTTTACTCCAGATCAGCTTAGCTTAACTCTGATATCAGTTTAGTTTCCAGGTGCCACCAAGTGCCACTTCGCCACCAGAACCATAAACATATCAGTAAATATTCACGCAGCCTTTTTTTTTGCCCAAGATAGCCCGTTGGAGTCCTCAGCGGGGTCTGAGTTCTTCCTCCCTGTTATATTTTTTATATTCGTGTTCCTGTCAGCCAGGATCTGTAGTGGTCCGTTTCTCATTTCAGGAGCAAATGGCAGCCCAAATTCAAAATAAGTTAACATTCAAAACTGTCGATTTGAGAGATTTTACTCAAGGTTAGTTTCTGGGATTGCAAGGAAAGTATTTGGTTCTGGTCTTGAACCACATGTGGAAGAGGGCAAGGCTTAATACAACAGTCCTATGCCATAGCTCTGCTCATTATTTTTCTTTTGAAATATAGTTAGTTGTCTTTTCTTGCTGTGGAAACTCCACACAAAAACATGACTTCTTTACTCTGTTATTCATGGTCTGATAATTGCTTTATCTTGCTCTTTTTTTTTTTTTTTGCTAGGGGCAAATTTAATCCAAAAGTTAATTGAAGTTAGTGAAGTTTTGCAGATTGTGATTTATTTTTGAAACTGTAAAGATTTAAGTTAGAGCTCATCAACAAAACTGAATCACTAGTTTTTACTTTAAAATATTTTCTAAATTAATACAAATATAAAAGATAAGTCTCTATGGGATAGAAAAAATTTCTTGTGAAAATTTAATGTTTGTCAAGTGTTTTGTGGCTCAGCAATTTACTTTTGTAAGCTTTACACAAATTTTATTTAGCTGTCAAAAAGATGAATAAGTGTGTGTATTATGGCTAAATTCTCATAATCTAACAATGTTCCTCATAAAGGAAGTTTTGCTATAAGATTTGCAAAGCCTTCTTTCTTTAAAACTGTTACAATGCATTCACTTGAAGCTTTTTTACTTGACCAAAGATATTATTACTCAGAAATGGATGGTATACATAGATCCTTGATATGAAATATATAGCTTAGGGAATTCTTATAAAGTTAATACAGTCTGAAATCATGGAGGAAGCTTTAACATATAATAGGGTTTGACAATAGTAATTAAGAATATATTATTCTTTAAGTTTTATTATCAAATATAGAAAGTTGCCTGAGTTTTAGTCATTAGATGTGCCATTCATATTGTTATATGTGTATATAACAATAACAATTCTCTTTTGAATATTAGCTATGCTAAAAGTGATCATGAATTGCTTTTGTTATATTTCCTTCAGTGTCATCTATGGATTTGTCACAGATCTTAGATTTATGAGGTTATTTGGCATTGTTGAAAATAGTCCAGACTCAAGACATTTGGTAGGTTTGCCAAATAAACTACTGTGGAAAAAAAGTCACTGGGAGATCTAAAGTGGAGGTGGGGGAGAGGAATATGAATATTTTGGGATGTGGCTTAGAGTTTTCCACATTTGTTTTCACCCTTCTTAATTTGGAGCAAGTAGAAGTAGAGTTGCCAGGTAAAAACACAAGACACCCAGTTAAATTTGAATTTCAGATCAATAGTAAATAATATTTTTAGTATAAGTATGACCCGAATTTTGCAAATATTGTTGATCTGAAATTCAAATTAACTGGGTGGCTTGTATTTTTATTTGCTAAATCTAGCAACCTTATCTACACCATTAAGTTTATGTTCTAAGACGTATTATGATTCATTAAGAAAAAGGCATCAATTATGGGCACTAATAATACAGGACATGGATTCTTTTTTTTTTGATATATATATTTTTTTATTCCTTGATTCATCAAATATTTACTGAGTACCAACTGAGTATCAGGCACACTCTTAGGGACAAGCTATACCTAGAGACCAAAACCAGGTCTGATCCTTACCTTCATGGTGTTAAAGGTCTAGTGAAGAAGGCAGGTGGTGAACAAACCAACAATAACTCCAACTGTGATAAGTAGTGTGAAGGAAATGGCTTGTTAACTCAGAGAATAACAGAGAGTGAGTGGTTTCTTGAGGTGGTAGGGGACGACTTCATTGAAGAGGTGACATTTAACCTAATTTCAGAAGGATGAAAATTCCAACCATGTGAGGAGCATGGGGAAGACTCTAAAGTAGAAAAGAGCTTGGTGTACAGGAGGACCACAAGGAGGTGAGTGTGACTGGAGTGTGTAGGAGCGTGCACAGCATGAAGAGCAGTGTGAGAGGGCACCAAGGGCCAGATTATGCAGAACCAGTCAGGTCACTGTTTGGGATTTGATATCATTCTAAGTGTAATGGGAAGCCACTGATGAGTTTTCAGCTGAGGGAAGGCAGGATCTGATTTATACTTCTTAAATATCACTCTGGCTGATGTATGTATGGCAAAGAGATCAGAGAGGGCCATGGTAAAATCAAGAGATTATTGCCAGAGCCCAGGTTGGAAAAGATGGTGCACTCGACCTGGGTAGAGATAAATAAAGTGGAAAGAGTCAAAACATAGGAGTGGAAATGACATGTTTTTCTGATGGATTTATATGAAGGACAGAGGAAGGGAAAAATCAAGGATAATCTTTAGGGACCTAGTTTAAACTCTAGACTGCATGGAGTGCCATTTGTGGAGCTGGGGAAAACAGGAGAGAAATGGATTTGTAACATCAGTTTCCTATGGCTTCTGTAATAAATTGCCACAAACTTAGTGGATTAAAACAATACACATTTATTATCTTAAAGTTCTGGAGGTCAGAAGCCTGAAATGGGTCTCCTTGGGTAAACTGTGTTCCTTCTAGGGGAGAAATAGGGAGTTTGAGATGGTGGTGAATTGACAAAATAGGAAGTAAGAGCTGTAGGCAGCTGAGTATCTGAGTTTAGAGCTCAAGGAGAAGCTGGGGTTAAATTTGGAATTTGTCAACACAGAGATGATATATAAAGCCAGGAAAGTGTATGACATCACTGAAGGAGAGACTAAGCCCAGTAAACTTCTACATTTAGGGTTAAGGCAGAGGAGGAGGGGCTGACAAAGAAAACAGTGAAAGAACAGATAGAAAAAGAGGATGAAAATTAAAATTGTCTGGTGTCATGAAAGCCCAAAGAGGAGACTTTTCAAAACAGGCAAGAGTGATACCCTGGGTTCAGTAATGACTGCTACAAAAGACGGTCACAGATTTGTGCATGGATTTCACAGCAAGAAATTGGAAACCTCGAGACATAATGTTTCAGTGGAGTCATGGGGTCAGAACCAAAACTGATGCAGGTTGAAGAGTGAATGAGATATGACCAGTGACCGCAGGTGGTGAGGGAATGTCCTGCATGACCTCAGCAGCATTTATGGATGCTTATGAAAAGTAGTGAGGTGATCACATTGATCAGAGGCTTTAGAACAATAAGTAGCTAGGAGCTAAGCGAGTTAGCTGTTGTGTATTTATACCTAGTTAGAATGCACGACGACTACATTGGTAGTAGACATGAAAGGGGTACATATTGCTAGGTGCTATATGTATAACACAAACCCTGAGAGCAAGCTGGAGCAATGAACCATCACCACCTTTGTGAAAGCATCCCATGAAACCCGTTAGGACCAAATAGAAGACACTGCTTCAAAGGAGAGAATCGTAGTATTCCGTAATAAGACTCAAGATCCCTTTGTTCCTCCGACTTGTTGACCCTTACAGGGATTGTTAGAGGACAATGTTGTGTCTTCCCAGACTGCTGTTTAGCAAAGGTTTCCTGCAGGAATAAAGCACCCCTATTAACTGAGGGTTCTTCCCTGTGTACCCACAAAGTACTGTACACTTTCAAGAGAAAGTGGCTAAAAGATTCTTGTGTGAGGCCACTCCTCTGCTCCTTTTACTGGTTTTCACACTCCTACAAAAGGAAACAAGAACTCACAGGACAAAAAGATTAAAAAGGAAAACCAAAAACCCTATCATTAACTTGGTCAAATAAAATAGAATGAAAATTTCCTACGGACTTGAAGATTAGCCAGTGGAGAGGCTTGAAATCCCGGAACAAACTCCAAAAGGCTTTTGGCTCCAAGTTATGGTCCAGGAAAAATTTTAAATCATAACAATGTAACAAAGGCATTTATTTCATTAAAGTCTTAATCTTATGCCATACATAAATTTAATTTTGGATGTATCATAGGCCAGAATATAAAAGAAAAATCTATATTTTTAGGAGAGCACAAGATATGTATTTGCAACTATAAAATAGGCAAAATTTCTTAGAAAGGACACATTAAAATAAAAATTGACAAATTACACATCCAAAATTGAGAACTTTTGTTTATCAAAAGACACATTAAAAGAAAATTGTGTTGGTGAAAGGGTACAAACTTTTAGCTATAAGATGAATAAGGTCTAAAAATCTAATGTAAAACATGGTGACTATAGTCGATAACACTGTATTATATAATTGAAATTAGCCAGAAGAGTAGAACTTAAATATACTCACACACACACACACACAAAGATAAATATGTTAGGTGATGGATGTGTTAATTAACTACATGGTAGGAATCCTTTCACAATTAACAAACAAAAACAAAACAAAAAGATTAATAGACCAGCCACAGACTGATAATATTTTCAAACATAATCTGACAGAGGACTTGTATCTCAAATAAACAAAGAACAACTCAGTAATAACAAAACAAAAGAAAATTTTAAGGGGACAGAAAGTCTTAATCAGTAATAATTGTCTGCTTCACTGGTTCAGATACTTTAAATTTAGTGGAGTTAATAGCTTTTTTTTTTTTTTAATAATAAAAAACATAGGAAAAATTGATTTAAACAAGGGGAGTAATGTGTCTTAAATACTAAAAGCCAGGCTAAGCACCACCTGGTGGCAGAGATTTTGAATTCCAACTTGAGTTTTTGTGGAAAAAAAATTTTAAGGTAAATTTTGAAAATTGAATCTGTAAAGAGTCATGTAAATAGTAAGAAATTTTAATAAGATGACAGCCATATTTAAGTTTATTACAGTAAAAACCAAAAGGACAAAATCTATTCACCTATTTTTGCGAAAATAGCTATTAAGAATTATGAGACAATGAAGATAATAATGACATAATACTTTGCCAAATATTTACATGGTAGAATTGTAATTGAACATTAATATAGTAAATATAAGTTGACTATTTGTGTGCCAGATATTAAACATGTACTATCTCATTTAAACTTCCTGAGAACTGTGTAAAATACAGGCACACGCCACAAAACTTTCCCAATAGAAAATCTCTTGGCTTCTAATGACCAAACCTCATAGAACATATTGATCCTTCAAAAAAAAATTTTTTTGTACCTTTGCTTATATTGGGAAAAATTATGTTTATGTCTCCAAAATTCAGTGTAGATTTTCTTAACAAAATGGGCATGGGAAAAGTTTTGAATTACATTCTAGAATAAATTGGTCTAAATAAGATCCAGATCTTGTGTAAACATTTTGAGAACCACGTAGAATTAAACAGTGAGGGAGAGCATCTCAGCTATTGCCAGCATTGAGAAAGGCAACTTGTCCTGATTTGTCATCTCCGTGCCTATAATATTTAGCTCTTATTTTTAATTAGAATTTGACAAAATTCCCTCAAAAGAGGAAAGTGTTGAAAAAGCTATGAGAAAAGAAATATGTGATTATATTATTTATAATAGAAGATACTGCTGAATATAAAGCAACTTTTAAGAACTGTATTGATTATGACCAGAGTCAGCCTTTAAATTTAAGCAATGCTTAAAACAATTTATAAGCAAACATCATTTTTAGTTCATACGTACATACAAATTTTCAGGTTTTTTAAATTAAGTTTTAGGAAGTGGTTGCCGGTCTTATAATACATTGTAATTATTTTTCCCATTAAAAATAATGGAAAATAAGCTCCCTGTTGGTGTTTTTAGGTGGAACCTCTGATTTTCAAGAATAGATTACTGATCCTAAGCAGGAAATGCCTGTAGAGTATTACTATTATGCCATTTTACAAATGAGACTCAGATTAAACACTTGCCCGATGTCCAACGGTGGAGAAGTAATAGAGCACTGGCAAGCCGTCTCTAGAGGCTGTGTTCAAACCACCTGAGACACTGCCCCATCATGGCCCTGCTTTAACACATGGATGTCACATGCTTTGGGTCAGTGTTTCTTTGGTCAATATTAGGTTGTTAGTTTGGAATACAATTAATCACTTCAAAGAGGGTTCTGTGGCTAATTAGATTTAGGAAAAGCTGAGTTTAACCAAATAAAACCTTTTACTTTACTTTTCAGAGCCAACTGGGCACTGTAATACTCTAAGGTTGGCAGTTGCAGAGGCATTTAGCATTTTCCAGACTTATTTGTACTTTGAGATTTGTATAGCTTAAGAATAGGATCGGTAGCATAAAAAATATAACATGTATGCATTATGTGTGTGCGCATGTGTATGTATATATGTGCTTTATAGCATAGTACTGACTTAAACACACATTTATTTGTCCTAATAACAAAATGTGTGGAGCAGGGCAGCCCAGGGCCAGGCTTGTTTCTCTTTCCCTTTCAAGTCTACAATTCGTAATAAGCTGCCATTCTACTCATGGTTGTCACCTCACAGACACCAGATTTTGCTGTACCTCCAGGCCTTTCAGTTGTTTTCTAGGGAGGAAGAGAAAGGAGAGGAAAGAGGCAACCCCAGCACTCCCACTTGTGTTTCATTGACCAGAGCACTGTCACTTGGCCACTTCACGTGACCACCCTTAGCTGTAGGAACCCTTCAAACTGGGTTTTTGACTTTTAATTCTCTGCCTCAGTAAGTTATGATGTGGCGATAAACCGTAAAGGTTGATTTTTTACTCATGTGACATGTCAACAGCTGCAGTCAGCTGTGGCTGAGCTCAATTCATCATCTTCATTTGGGGCTCAGGATGAGTGAGCAGCCCTTCTTAGGACCATGTACTTCCCTTGGAGAGAAAATGGAGAAGAGAGTACCACATGAAGGCTCTTAAAGACTGTTCGAAGGTCGTATCTATCACTTTCCCCCACATTCCATTGGTCAAAGCAAGTCACACACTAAGGCCAAGGTCAATAGGGCAGAGAAATATAATCCTCTTACAGAAAACATTGCAGATGGTTGGGCACAACAATGGAATCTTTCTCATATAAAAAAAGCAGGCAAGTGAGAATAGACCAGAGATGAAAGTTTAGTCAGCAATCTCAGTGTCTGCATACACACACACACACACACACACACACACACACACACTGGGCGCATGTGTGTATACACACACACACACACACACACACACACACACACACACACACACACACCACTTTTTATTTATTTAGGTTCCAGAGCATCTCACAGAATAAGTATTCATATCCTTTGGGAACTGTGATCTTGAGCCACATCATGTCACTTTGATAAAATTACTACCTATAAAAACATCCTGATATAAAATACCTAGCTCTGAATGTGGGCTGTAGTTCCATTCAGCATTATAATAGATTTCACTATAATTGAACCAACAACAATCTGTGTCACAGACTGTTGTGGGAAATGTCTTGTCATACATTAAAATCTACTATTTGTCAAGGTGATATACATGAGTAATGCTTATTTTTAAGCCAAGAGACATTCAGAAAATAGAATCATATCTAGTTATTAAAGTTTTTTTTTTCCTTTTCTTCTGAATCAGGTGCTATCATACCATGCAACATGTTCAAAAGCTGAAGTTGACAAGTTTAAGGTAAGGAAGCAAACGGTACCCTTTAGGGCAGAAAGTGAAACTTTTCATGGCTTTCTTTCTCTTTGTCATTTGCCTCTGTAGAATTAGTCCTGCCTGTTGAGTGTTGGGGGAATAGAATTGGGCAAAGGTGTGTTTGGACATTTCAGTTTTTGAAGGAAAAAGAGACATCTATAATGGAGTAGTCCCTTCATAATCATTTAAATGATTCCATATTTATTCCTTTCTATTCATTAAGTAAGCAGGATATTAGAAAAAATCTGCATAATATAGTGAGAGTCAAGATGCCTGGTTTTGGAATTCGTTTTACCTCTAACTTTCTGTTCATTTAAAATCTTAGGGCCTATATTTTCATCTGTAAAAATAAGTGATGAAATTAGGATAATAATAGCTACCATTCACCAACTGTTTATTATGAACCAGGCACACTACAAAGCATTTTACCTGTATTCACTGGAGTCAAAATCCTATGAAGTAGGTACTATTTTGCAGGTGAGTAAACTGAGGCACAGAGATATTGAGTAGACAGGCCAAGGTCAAATGATTGTAAGGAGTATAGTCATGTAGGGGATATAGCCAGTCAATCTGGCCCCAGAAATGGAGTTCTTGACCACCAGGCCTTACTGCTGCTCAGCATGACCCCTGTTCATCTCCAGCTTCCCCTAAGTCTGTGAATGAGTCTCAGATATGTCTTTTCACCTTAGCCACCATCATCCCCTTAAAGGTGGTTCAGAATGTTTGTCCCTCTCTCTGCCCTTGTAACAGGCCATGGTCAAAAAGTGGGAGTATGTAGAACCTGATTGATTTTTCTCCCTTTTGAGATTCAGCGTCTGCCTTTTCAAGTTTTTTTGTGGAGGTTCAGAGAATTATCAAGTAAGCTACCACAACTATAAGAAAGGTAGTATTTTGTATTCTAATATTTGTATGTAATAATATTTGATGATGCCTACTTTTAGATTCTAAGAGTTTCATTTGCACATGGATACATTCCTCTTCCCAGGGAAAAATGGCACACCACCTTGGGCCTGATAATTGAATCAGATTATTGGAATTGAGTCACACTAATAAAGAGAAAAAGGGAAGACCTCAAATTCATAGTAGGGATGAGGGAACTGCTCGGAAGGGTGGGGAGCATGTAATGGGCATAAGGTGAGCGGCTTGGGCACCATCCAGGGAGATGCTTAGGAAAAGACCTACGATGGTGACCCAGATCAGAAGGAGAAAGAAACATGGTACCAGCAAGAGGTGACAACTGACAACAGAGGAAGGAGACAGAACAACCAAAGCCACAGGAATCAGGGCCTATTCTTTGTAGACATGAACATCCTAAATACTAGCCAGAATGTAAGTGCCATAAGGGCAATGCTATTTGCATGTTTCGTTTTCCGTTCTATATCTACTGCCTTTTCTACTGCCTTTCACAGTTCTTGGGACATAGTAGCACTTAATAAATAACTTGTTAAATGGATGAATGAGTGAATGAATGAATGACTAAATAAATTCAAAAAGCATCAGTGTTCTATTACTCAAAACAATTTTTCATTAAGAAAATGTTAAAACCATGACTACATGTATTTATATTTTTTATATTGTATATATATTTTTTATTAACATTTTCATCAAAAACATTTAAAGTTGTGCTTAATGAAGTTCAGCAACCTATTTATGGGTTCCATAACTATTTTACTATTTTATATTTTATATATTTTTACTGTAATCAGAATCATTTCATTGCTAAAAGAAGGAATGAACAAGCAGGGAGAAAGATAGCAAAGCTCACAATGGACTAAATCTGAACGCAAAAACTATTCCATGGGCCATGCCTAGAGCTATAGCACGCCAGAATCAATAGCTGTTTATTCTCTCAGGGTACTTCCCTGTTTTCAGGCTTAATTTTTTGCTTAAAGTAAGGAAAACACTGTTGTTTTAGCATTTGCCGTGCTCTTCTATTGTTAGCTCACAAACATACTAAAAATATGAAGTATTTAAATTTGAGAACAAAGGGTTATTTCATCTTAAACTTATCAAGATTATTAACTTAACTGATTTATTCCAGAGTTTATCCTGAAAGATGTTAATATCTTATTACAATGTAATTAGATATAGTAGGTAATTTTAACCTAATGGATTTTTTCTTGATATATTAAGTAAATAAAATATGATTATAATTGGTAGCTGATGTCTTATAACTGCAGCAATAACATTAAAATGTAAAATGTAGCGAGCTTAAAATAATCCTGCATTGAAAAGTACTTACTGAAATTTTATGCTAGACTATGTGCAATGGCAGATTCCTGACTTTGTAGCTAAATAACAGTAAATAAATATTTTGTTTTGACCAACATATGCAAACAAAGCATGCTTACATTCACATATATTGTGACCTTTGCTAACTGCAATAGAATATGTACGTTATGTATAAATATATTAACACACACACACACACACACACACACACACACACACACACGTGCGGAAGAGACAGAAAGAGATGGAACCTGGAATCAGAATTATCCATGAGATTTCATGAGTTAAAGGATGGCTGAGTCTCAGTGTGTTGGATTATGACCAGCTGAGACCGAGCTAGTGATCAGTGATTCAGAGATTAAGCCAGAGTTTGGGAAGAAAATGATTTTATCATTTACTGCTAAAAAAGGATCTGGAGGTCAAACATGTGCATACACTGGCCAGACTCCATTGCAGCCAAAGCTGTGCCATATCTAGGATCCAGACATGTCTGAAAGGTCAGTGAGATATGGTCTGTTTACATGAGAGGATTTCTGAGCCGAGAACCCTTCCTAGTGGAAGTTGAGGCCACATGCACTGGTGTCAAGATGATTCCAGGTTTAGCATAAGGTTTGTCTCTTGGATTTATCCCTTACCCCAGCCTCCCTTACCCAGATTGGATTCCCAATCTCAATGAAGAACATGAGTGGTCACAAAAGGCATAGACTTTATATAGTTTCAGGGTATTAAATGCCCTCAAGAGCACAAGGGTTCCAGAGTGTCAATAGCACTCAACAGAAAGCAGCCACCCAATGGAAGGAAGCATTGTGATGGAACAGAAACAAAGCACCTTCCTACCAATATGACCAGCAGACGTTGAAGCAATCAATACAGGCAAAATAGCCACATTTTAAGGAAAAGAGAACTCCCAGAAATAAGTGGGAGAAATGGAGATCCCCATATTATTGGAGAGTGTGATATATACCATTAATTACCTTCAATTCACTATCATTTGTCCTAGGTGGTATGGCCTAAAGGAATATAGGTTTTATACATAATAAACCTATAGTGAATCTTTTTTTTTTTTTAACCTTTCATTTTCCCCCCCTCCTCCCTCCTCTCTCCCTACTGGCATCCACTAGTCCATTGTCCATGTCCATGAGTCTCTGTTTGTTTGTCCTCTTTATTTGTTGCTTTTAGGTTTATATAACACACATAAGTGATATCGTGTGATTTTCAACCTTTTCTGTCTGGCTTATTTTGCTTAGTATGGTTATTTCAAGGTCTATCCGTGTCAATGCAAAAAGTAATATTTCATCTCTTCTTATGGCCGAGTAATATTTATTGTATATATGTACCACAGCTTCGTTAGCCTATCGTCTATCATAGGACATTTCAGTTGCTTGTGAGTCTTTAATAATCATTAAAGGTGGCTGATACCACCTTACCTTTCCTCATCTCTTGTCTTCCTATTTCATACTCCTTTGTGTTGGGGGATTTCTTTTCATATTTTAGAATGCCATATGATAGGGGTAGCTTGTTTTTGTTTGTTTGTTTGTGTATCTTTTGTTTGGTTCTGTTAATTATTTTTCTCCTGTTGGAGAAAATCTCTCCAAGGGGCATGTGGTAATGAGTGAGTGAGTGGTGGTTTGAGTATGACAATATTTCTAGAATTGTCCATAGGTTGTCTAGCCAGAACAAGAAGGTGAAACAACGTATAATTGTTCATCCAAGAATGTCTGACATGAGCTTATTTTTTGTGGTTTTGATGTATCATTTGTACCTTGGAAAACAGTTTATGGGGCTACATGTACAAAAGATCACAGAACTTTCTGGAACTAATGCACTAACTTTTTAAAGTCTGATTCAGATTATAATATTAATAATTTGTCCTTTATGGGTTGGTTGTCCTGTGCATTGAATGAGGAAACCAGTATCTAAATAATGATTTTTATCTTCATTAACATTTACTGATCATCCTTGAACTTGAAAGAAGAAAAATGTGCTCAGAAAATATCTGCAGACTTTAGTGCCCTTTAGTGCCTGCTTATATTTCTTCTGCACTGTGCTAACAGGTATAATCTATAAAGGTCATATTGACAATTAGATCTCTTTAAAGATGACTGGTGTAAAGTCTTAATAACCTAAAGATGCCGGCTGAGATAAGAAAATAAGTTTAGTTCACCAATTTATGTGCTCCTGTAATTTTATGCACTTTTCTAAGATTCCAATGCAGTGGACAGGCCAAACGGTTATCACTATATATGCTAGTTTACCAATTAAAATCAACTCATGGACATTCTCATGTTATATTGCCACCTTTTATCATCCCTTCTTTCCATTCCAAACTGCATGGGTTATGGCTGCAATCAGATGAACTCATTTACAGCACCATTTAACTGCTGCAGTAATTAAAGACCAATATCTCATGTTGAGTGTTTGGGTTTAGACTACTTCGTATAGATTTCAAGTTTTCAATGTTAATGCCTAGGCCACAAATTAATATCCTAGTAAAGTAAGTGAAGTATCATGGAATAGGTACTCCTTGAGGCCTTTCCACATCAAAATAAGAATGGCTATATCAAAAATAGGGTCTTGTGACCTCTCCTCTGTGAGAGGGTTGCAGGGGACAAGCTGAGCAATGCAAGGTGATGTGCTAGGCTTTTTTTTGTTTAAGTAATTAAGTTTAAGGAGACATGTTTGATCCATGAACAGTTCAAATGTTATAACTAGAAGCTACTGCTCTCAGAACTGCCCTTGCTGTTACACTGGTAGACGTGTCGATCTACCCTATTCTGTCTCCTCTCTTGTTCCTGCCTCTTGAATTGAGGGGATTGTTTTGACTTTAAATAGTATTTATGCTGAGTTTAATATCCAAGATTTTTTTTTTTTTATCAGGGAAAGTTATTGAACCTTCAGCAGGAAATTGGCTGCAAAAGGAACAGCTGAATCAGCAGCCTAAAGGGTATCCTCTGCTCCTAAGGCAGCAGATGGAGGCAGGCCACCTGCACTGCCTAGGACATGCCCATAAATAAGTGCACTGCTTTGTTTGCAAACGTCCGTGTGTTCCTACAGGGTTCTCTTTATGAACTGTGTCTTAATCAAGTGCCACATTAGAAAAAGGACAGTTGTACTTTGTCACTCTTTAGTACTGAAAATGTTGCAGAGGGTGGGGCGGCCAGTGGTGTGAGGGGACCAGGGCTGCAAGCCCAGGCTGGCGTTTCCGACCGCCGAATTGAGCAGCTATGAGTCAAGGGCTCCTTAGGGACCCACCTGACCAAAACAGATCCTGTGGTGACTCTGACCTCCTCTCAGATCTTTTTAAATAGCCACTATTTGTCACTTTTTTCCATGTGAAAACAAAACATAGACACTGTCTCCAAAAAGACGCTATGGATGTCTGCTTTTCCTGGGAGGAATAATGGACCCAGAAGGCTTTCTCCTGCCTTCTTGTTACACACATTAACACAGCTGAGTTCTCTGTACAACTTAAGTGCTACTCTCGATGGTCCAGGGCATCTGAGGCTGAGGGAAGATAAAAGGAAGTTCATTTTTGGTTTCAGAGGAGTGCTGAGCCCTGTAGGAATGGAAGGCAATAGTATAGCCCAGTTAGAGCTCTGACCCCCAAACAGTGAAAGGAACTGTAAAAGTCAAAGGAGTTAGAACCTTTTAGAACACGAGGGCATCTGAGACTGTATCGCTCACTCTCCCTTCTTTCTCGTTTTCCTCTAGTTAAAGCCATCTACAACAACAGGTATGGATCTGAAATATAAAGAACTGATAGCCCCTCACCTCAATGATACGGACTTGTTTTTAGCAATCATAATGGTCAGTTTTCTCTTTGCTCTTCCTTTAGTACACATAGAAGCTACAAACTCCTGTTATATTTTGCTCACCCTCCTCTCCAGATGCACACTGTATAAAATTGTACCGTCTTCTTGGAGTCCTCACACCTTCTGTTTTCACATGCTGTCCTCTCCATTCTGACTTCAGAACATCGCTCATGTTCCCATCATCCCACAGTCAACACTAGTTCAGGCCCTCGTTCCCTTTCACACAGTGCCTGTCCAGCTGTTCGCCCTGCCTCCTTCTCTTGACCCGCTCCCCAGTTCATTCAGCGCATAGCTGTCAGATTAATAGTATTCTTGTGCTGGTGCCAGTTTCTTCCTCACAAAGCTTAGTGTCTTCTCTAAGCCCCCAGATTTCATCACTTTGGATTCTTTGATTGAACTTAAAAGTGCCTTGAACTCTAACTTCCAGTTCACGTTTTTGTCCTGTATCCCGTGCTCCCACTTACCCACCCTTCTCAAGAGTTCTATTTGATATTTTCTGTCCATTCTCTTCCCTTCCCTGCCTTTATTCTCATCTCTATTTCCATCTCTGCATATTTAAAGTCCTAAGGATTCATCTGGTCCTGCTCAATTGCTCCCCCTCTCCATGAAGTTCTTCTAACTGTCCCTCAGGCAAAAGTGATCTGCTCACTTGCCGTTCTTTTATCCTATGCATCAGTTTCTACCTTGTGATGTAAATCTTTGTGTACCTGTCTAATCACCTGGTTAAACCAGGAGCATTTTTTAGGGGAGAATCCTCATCATATTGATTTTTGTAACCCTTATATCACCTAAAGCCATGCTTTATACCTGGGTGCTGGAGAAATTTCTACCAAGTAACCAAATTCATTGAACTGTTTACAGTTTTAATGGCAGAGGAAGTTATAACATGTGAGTAGAATTTTGAAGCAGGGATCTATGACAATGAGAGTGTCTGCAAATTCTGTTTCATCCCCTTGCTTTAAGTTCTTGGTTGTGAGTTTGCTGGGTTTCCAATGAAGCCTAAACTATTTCAAAATAAAGGGACTCATTTTTTGTGTCGAGGATATTCTCTCTGGAGAGGTCGCTATGACAATATCTTCCCTTCCCTGCTGTGGGCAAAGGCCCCTTGCCATTAATTCCGAGTTGATTCAGCAACTTCTTTAATATTCAATACGATTGTTTACTCATGTATCCTGCTGCCTTCACCCTGCTGATGAAACTTTTTAAGACTCTATTGTTCTCTTGAATCTCAGGATACCTTTCAAATTCTTTTTATTTGTATACTCCTATAGTCTGCTCTTCTACCTATTTTTGAAATTATGCACTGCTTTGGTAGTTCTGCATGTTTTCTCTCAATTGAAAATGGATCCACCCAAAAATCTGAAAAATGTGCATGAGTCATTCTGTTCATCCCAAGGCACTGTATGAAATATGAAGATAGGAGAGAATGTCTGATCTAAGGGTTTTCTGCAGTCCCAGTAGCCAGGGCTGCCCTCTTTAAGCGTCTTTGTAAGACCACAAACACAATCAGACAGGACAGAGCAAACATGTAAATAGACAAAGCAGCCACCAGACCTCTTGGTTCATTTAAAATTTCTAGGCCCCAGGTTTCTTCAAAACAGAGCCATTTCCAGCTATAAAATGCTATAATTTATGAGCCTATAAAATTTGTCACTAGGAACGAAAGGGAAAATAAAACACAAAGCAAGATAAAATTAACAGAACATCATGAGGTCCTTATAATTTAAATACCAAAAGCTTTCAATTTAAGCTCTGTTTAAAAACTTGGGTATTTGGTAGAAGAATTGACTCCAATTGATTTAATTACATATTATAAGTGGTTTACAAAGCCCACCATGACATATTATATTTGAAGCATAATATAATATCATAATATTTGTGAGGAAGATCAGTGATCATTTAGGTAAGACAAGAGTCTTAATCTCAGTATAAAAACTATACACTTATGCTACCTATAAATGTTTAAATAATAATAATATCTTAAATAATATGATAATATACAAAAACCTTTTCCTACCCATTATCACACTTGAGCATCACAACCTTTTGATAAATACAGGGTTGTTATAGCTCTGTTGACATATGAGGCATCCAAGAACCAAAGAACCAGCCAGAAAAGTGCACATATTTGGCTTGATTTTTCCTCTCCAATGTTTCATTTGACCTTAAAGACAGTGCTTCTCTTCAAGTGGCTGAATAGGAAAATGTAACAATATCATGGAATTTTATCCCGAAGTCATTTCTTTTGACCTATTATTCTTGGAAACTTTGTGGCATTTTGACAGTTTGGGTCCAAATAAGTATGAGTGATGATGATGTCTGAGAAAAAGAATTTTTGGCTGAACTTAACACATTTTAAAATAGACTTTTCATGATACTCTTTGGGCGATCGACATATAATGCTATTTTATTAGAAACTCTTTTTGTATTCTGATTGTGCTATCTATGTGACTGCTTAAAAAACTAAGGAAATTTCAGACTGGGATTTCAGACTGCTTAAAAACTAAGGAAATTAGAAATAGCAAATGTTATGAAGATATTGCATCGTTCTTACCTAGAGAGGGTATGATCCATTATTGTGACATCTTGCTTGTCTTCCTTACAGTCTGATTGGCTATCTAGCTGTTTAGAACTCTCTCAACATCTGGAAAGCTCAAAGGAAGAAGAGCAGTCCCACTTTATTATCCTGTGCTCTCCAGGCCTGCCAAATATCTAGTAAGAAAGATAACAAGGATATGAGATTACGAACATCAGTTTAATGATAAGGCACTTGTCAGCAGATCAAGTCTTACATTTAAGACATTAGAACTCATAAACAAGAGACTATTTGAGGGAAGATATAAAGAATGTGAGACTGGGTTTATATCCATATAGTATTTCTAATGGTGATGCCTATATTAGGGACATCATGGACAATAATCTGCATATGTGAAATATGATACCTTCAACATAAGACTCTTAAGGTAAATTTTTAAGGATTTTTGAAATTATCCTGAATTAATTGTATAATGCCTCGATGTGTTTGTGCGCGTGTGCGCGTGTGCGCGCGTGCGTGTACTTTAGCTTAAAGGAATATTCAGGTGATTTGGAGTTTCAACTCTGGCTTTAGGAAAAGGTCTTATGGTAATTCATTGTCTCCAAAGAGGCAAGCAATGGAAAATCTGTGAGAAGACAACATCTGAGATGAAACACTTTGGCCACTGGGTGCCATCCTTGCTCCATGTAAGGATTTACTGAGCCACGTTTCTAGAAAAATGGTTAAAACCTGAAAGGCAGTAATTTAAAAGTAATTTCAAGATATAATAATGTTTGTGTGTGTGCATGACCTGGAATGTGTTAGTGGCACCAGCAGGTTATTCATTTGCCCAGGCACGAGGCAGAAGGGCTGGAGAAATCTCCCCTCTGGATCAGCCTTATCAACAAAGCCCGGATAAAGCCCTCTTGCTTTCTGTATCCCAGTGAGCCAGCCAGTGGGTGGCAGGAGAGGCACCTTGGAGGGAATTGTTGATGAGGTAGCGTGCTAGATATCCAGAGGTTAGCAGGGCAGATGCTCTGTTAATTATTTCTATTACTGTGTATACTGAGGCATGAGTGTAACAAGACTTACACCCAGCCATCTGTGTGGCTGTGCTCTGTCCCTTCAGACTCATTCCTTTCATTATCAGAGCTGGGGTACTATTAAGCCTCTTCCTTTTCCTAGGAAAGCTGGGTCTTGGTGGATTAGTAACTGTTTCAGTAGCTTTTTGTTTCCCTACAAGCAATTCATGGAGCTTACAAAGACTCCATCTTCGCTGGCCACCAGAACATCCATTGTTGATGATACAACATTACAGGATTTTGCTATCTTTGGATCTGACACTCATATACATAAAACTAAGAAATTAAACTCAGTATGATGAACACAAATCACCACAGAGAAAATTCTAAGACCGTCCTGTAATGCAGGCTAATGTTTCCTCCCAGGGCTTCAAACATTTTGTTGGAACTAAAAAGAATTAGTGTATAAACACGTAAGGATTTTAATAAAAGCTGAAAATCTGTTGTAGTCACACTGTAACAGAAAACCCCAGAATCCTTTAACCAAGACCACATTATAGAAGGGATGCAAACTCAGAGTAGATTTTACCTCATGTTCTCAGGTTGGGGGCCATGCCTCTCGCCTCATAGTTGGCCCTGGTCGGTGGCCCAGAGCAGTGCCTACTAATACTTCTTTAGACTCACTTGTAATCAAATCCATACACCCATGAAAAAAAGAAAGTGTAAGAAGGGCTGGCAAGAATTTATGGAAGAGCAGGCTCTTTTCTTTTTTATTATTATTTTTAACATATCCAGGGGTAAAAGGCTTAAATATATTCTACTATTAATCATCTACAGGTGGATGAACTTTAAGATACAGTTTCTGGGCTTAACTGGGGGATAATATGATGCCATCATTGTATGTTTTAAATATTGCTGTTCACTAAAAGTAATAGCTGTTATACCTATAGCATTCTTGCTGATTCAAAGTGCTTTCATAGCTTTTATTTCATTGAATGTTAACAGAAGCCTTTAAAGGAGAATCATTGGCTATATTCCATTAATGGATTAGGCAGCTGAGGAGCTCAGCACACGGCCAATTTTGAGGCCTCACTTGTTGCTGCTGAGATCCTCTCCTTTCACTCTCCAACCCAGCATCTATGCTCAGTCCACTCGGAGTGATGGCCACCTGGAAAAGAAGAACATTAACGAACATTTTACCATGTTCTGTTTTCAGTGCTCTACCTGTATTAATTCAGTGAATCCTCACAAAAACCCTACTGTTATTTTTTTCTTTTTATAGATAATGAAACTGAGGTACAAAAAATTGCCCAATTAATTAGAGTTTATATATTAAGAAAATGTGATATGGGTAGACACGCTGAACTTATAACTTTTCCTTTCAAAATGACGTGGAACTCTTTAAGTTTTTCTGGTCCTCGCTTGGCCCTGTCCTTGTGGTCCAATTATGAGTCTTTCTGTAATCATGGCTTAGTTCCTTAATAGAGTTCAAATTTCAACAGACTCTGCTAAGAGTGTGTTTGTTCGTACGTTAGTTTGATTTTAAGCTTACATAGTTTGTAAAGTAATGCAGCCTTACTGTTTAACAGGTGCTTTCTCAGCCTTCAGCATTTTGGAACATCGACTTCAAGGGGTAGGTTCGTGGGATCTAAAAGCAATTTTTCCTCCCCAAGGTTAAATCCCAAACGATTCTTGTGTTGAATGATCCCATTCTTCCCTTTACTAGGTTCATTTTCCTAATGTGTATTATTCATCATGGATCTTTCCGGAGACAGGGGAGCTCTGTGAAAACCAAGCTTTGTGTTAGTTTCTGCAGAAACAGGTGGCCATCCTCACCATTAGGCTTAAATTTGTCAAACAACCCCATGAGACACTGAAGTTGGATTTTTAAGGAAGGATGCTTTGTACTCTTCTCCTCACCACCAACAGGAAAGCCCCAGTGTTCAGAAAAGAAAGGAGAGAGGCTTTCTATGACTATGTTGCTCCAGTATAAAAAACTATAGGAATTGCTCTCTTTTCAAAACCATGGATAAATTTATGTTCTGCCTGAAATATCTTTCAAACCACCAGTGATCTCCTTGAAAACAGCTTTCCTCTGGTTCCCTGAGGAGTTATGTGTAAGAGCAAAGACTTGTCATTTTGATAAACCCCTTAAAAACCAAAGGTCCAAATATTCTCTTATTAGGAATGTCCCTGCTTGTACCGAGTTGTGATCAAGTGTCTCTCTCCACATGAAATCTTTTATCCACTGCATAATCTACTTGTGAGAAGGATCAATTAGAGTGCAAGGTTCCTGATGTAATATCTTCATCCACCATGTAATAATGTACATGAGCCCTGGTTTCCTCCTAAGAAAGGTTACAAGTGGGAGTACACTGAGTAACAAAAGGAAAACCTGCTGCATGGAATGTGGTCCTGCAAAGCCAGCAGCTGCAGGCAGAAGCACCTGACCACCCCCAGAGTTGGCTGCAGCAAGCACCCAAGTGGTCCCTTAAGCCAGTCATGCAGAACCATATCATTGAGCTCCCAGATGTGCTCAGGGCAGCCTGGCTTTTTTTACAGTGGAGTAAACATAACCTCTATCAGGGCCTAAGTTTCTCATCTTTCAGCAACCTCCTCTAGAAAGAACTATTCTCAAATTCCAGTTCGGAGAATCTCAAGGAAGTTTTCTGATTGGTCCAGTTTGGGTCAAGTGCCCATTTCTGGACCAATCAACAATGACAAAGGTATGATCATAGGAGAATATGTCAGCTCCCATGTAGAAACATGTGGTTGGAGTGGAGAACCAATTCCCCTAGAAAGGAGAGGACTAGTCTGATAATATCATAGCTGTCCTTCCTAGGTGAGGTACACATGCATGTAACTTTCAGATAGTGACTTTCGGTCCCTAACCTACTCACGACCTCTCTTTTGGAAAGTACACATTTCCTGTGACACAGATAAGATGTTCATAAGGGCCCTTTCAAAATTCATCATAATAGACACGAGGTGATACCCACCAGTGATCTATCTGCTGAAGTGGTTTCCCGAGTGACTTGATTAAACTGTATGATGGAAAAGAATGTTCTATTATGTCCTTAAAGCATTTCTATTTCCACACCTAGTCTCACTGATGGTCGCCTTAATTTGGCTCTCAAACTCACCTAAATTTTATAAAGCAAATAAATATAACTTCAAGGGACGTGCCAATTAAATTGGCTCAGGAACTGCTCCTTACCAGCTGTCTCATCTGGTCATATCATAGCAGCATCTTTCCATTGTGTTTGAACCCTGGAGGCTCTGATGTATAACTAGAAAAGCCCCCCTTCAACTGGATCAACCAATAATCCACAGATCCTTCTGCAGTAGTCATTTCTTCATGAACTAATTAGGACCTTCTGGAGAATTATGCAGATCAAATAGGGCAAATGACCCTATATCTGATGTTTGAAACTCACAGTAAAATAGCTCAATTCCTAATCTACTTCCTGGCCTCATTAGAATTCAGTTAGTAGAGGGACATTCTTTCCTCTGGGCTCTTTGGCAGATTTGTGTATGAACAGTTAACCCAGTGTCAGCAAAAGCAGTTACTTGTATACAAACAGCTCTCCCTGGCCACGCAGAGAATCTCAAAGCTCTTTAGCTTATCCTCCCACCAAGATGCAAATATTTTAAGTGGACAGATTGAGATAAAAGTGCAGCTAGTGCTGGCCTCAACATTGAGCAAATCCTGTGGCTGCCAGATTTTTGGACGTGAAGGTCAAGGGGGAAAGGTGAAGGAGGGGACTCTGGAGACAAGGAGACAAAAATTTAGAAGGCCTCTTTGACATAGTTTAACATTTTTTCTCTGAGTAAACAAGTTTGGACTTTTAAAATGTGTCAACACAGAACTGCAAAAGGTAAATAGAAATACATATTTCTAGGACAGGTAAAACCGCTAATCGGACCATGAAAAGCAGGGTGTTTGTGGGTAAGACAACCCTGAGTTGCTTTCTTTTTTTTCCTGCGGTATTCCCATAACTGTTCGTCAGATGCCTCAATGTAGACTCAGGGAGATTTATTTTTCTTCTAACAGGTTATGTTATAGTTGTCACTCAGCCTTGAAATAGTTTTCTTCTCCGTGGAACATCAGGCCAGTAATATATTTGCATAGCTATTCCCACCTATCACTCTTCTGCCAGCCTAATGAGTCAGCATTGCACAGAGCTCTCAGCCAGCCAATGGCAAACTTTTAAGCTGCTGCGTTTATGGGACATGTTTTCAACATATTCACAGTCACCCAGCAACAGGAAAGGTATTTCATTGGCTCTCTCGCTGTCAGCTAGGGAAAAGGACAGACTTCAGCTGTGAAGATCGAGATGAGGCATTGGAAAATGGGGAGGCCAGATGTTTGAACATAGGGCCCTGTCAGTGGCAAATGTCATATTTTATACATATTACATCAAGCACAATGTTTTCATCAGATAGCACTGTAGCGAATAGTACTGTAACAGGGCAGGTAGTTTTTATCTGCAGTGTCATTGGACACATAAATAATCAGTCTTACCTCCTGATCAAAGGAAATGCTGCTAATTGTGGATCCACAGTGAGAAATAAATTAGGGCTTTTGGTGTGGAACACTGGAGTCTCCCTCTGCTAGAGGTGAGATGCTATGTATACTGTGTATTCTAAATGCAAAGTGAATACCATAAGTTGCTTTATCAATAACTGATCTTGTGAATTATCTTGCCCTTAAAAAAGTTCTACCTAATTCTTTAGACTGATTTCTTCTCCACCACCCCAGAAAAAACAAACAAACAAACAAAAAAAATTAAAGAACCAAAGAGCAAGTCAAGGTTACCTGGGCCTTGAATGACAGGCTATCATGTCCCCATTCCCACACGTCTCCTCTGATTTCTCCTTCAGAGGGTCTCCCGTGCAATCTATACAGAAAAACAGGTTTTCCTCTTTCTGTTTGTACTCCTTTTCTGTCACTGTAGGACAGAAAATTAATATTGACTGTGTGCACATGTGAAATCAAAGCAATTAGAGAATGCTCTGAAAAGAATGTGCTGTAAACCAGGCAAGGAGAAAAAAATAAATGTTTTAAACTGATAACACCTGGTCCTTGCTAAGGACTGGGCCTCTTGTCACTTCAGGCTGTGCGATGGAAGAATATACACTCTCGATAATTAAAGTCAGTGAAACTCTAAGGCTTTGATAACAGGGACACATACGTGTCGTCAATGTTTAAGGACTTCAGTCTAACGTGGAGTAGGCAGTTTGTTTCTAAGAGCTCACTGAACTTCGCTGTGACTCACAAAGGCAGCTTCTCTTTGCCGGCTTAGAGCAGCGGAATGGAGGGAAGGGGTTGTCTGCTTTTCCAGAGAGTCAGATTGCAAATGAACCATAATTATTAGTAATCATAATTAACAAAGGGCAACATATGATCTATAGATCCATTACATTAGTAAATTTACATGTGAATATCATTTCTGAGTGTCTCTAATGGGTATAAAAATGATACAGTTAAATTTGCCTTAGCTAGACTCTAACTTACTTGAAACTGGCTGTATCTCTAGTGCCTAACACAATGCCTGGCATATGGCAAGTGCTTAATAAATATTTCTTGCGTGACAAAAGCAATAGATTGATGACCGAATTGATGAACCAATAAATGACACAAAACTTGTGACTGTGTCTGATTTCACAAATGACAAGCCTTAGAAAGTTGTGAAACATTTTTATCTTATTATAAATGTTTGGGCATATGCGTTCAATGAAAACTAAACTCAGGAGACCTGACTTGTAATTTTGTTCAGTCACAGGTCTATGAAGTAGATATTATTATTACCTCATTTTATGGACAAGGAAACTGAGGCTAAGAGGTAAAAAGGGCTGTCACCGAAGTCAGAGTTAATAGGTCACAAGCCTGAGCTGTGAGCTCAGGTCTAACCCAAAGCCTGTTTTGCATTGCTGCCTGCACACCTGTGCGTTTTTGAAATACGAACCCGTGTAGCAGGACTTGCTTTTCTCTCACAGCATTAACATTTCTTCTGATCCAAAGCACAGAGTAGAACATTGGGGAGAAAATGCTAATGAGATTCAGATACCATTTTGAAGATGATGTAAAATAAACTGAGAGTCAAGATGCAGGAAGGATGAAAAACCTGGCTCCTTCTGAGCTCTAAACAGCTCATCACACTCAGACTGGAGTCCCAACTCGTTTCTTGTGGTGGCTCTGCAGAGGCCGAGAAACGGTTTGTCCAGATTCAGTGTTGCTGTCACCATCACTAGACCTGGGTTCAAGTCCCAGCTCTACTTCACACTTCCAGTGGGATCATGGGCAGTGCCTTATCCCCTTTGAACTTCCTTTTGGGGAAGTAGGATAATAGGAACCACCCCAAAGGGTTATGTAAAGATTAAATGAGATGATCATGTGGAAAGAACTGTGTTTATCCTTGCATATTGCAGATGCTCAATAAATATTAAATGCCTTCTCTCTTTCTCCTATACTTTTAAATGAAAAAGATGAAGAATCTCATTTGTTTAGCAGATTATAAAAGGAGTCAATAAAATTATATAGTTTTTCTCTCTGGTCTTGTTTAATCAGTAAACATTGGTTCCCTATTTAAGGAGGAAGAGAAATGCATTTTTTTATCCCAGTAAAACTCTAGAAAAGCTCAGAAATGGGTACAAATTTGAGCTAGAAATTTATGTGGGATAAGTCTTTCAAGGCTCCAGCTACCAGGCTATTGGCCCAGCTTTTATTTCTTAGGTAAACTGCACTAATGATGGTCATTTCAGGGGCTTCTCTCACCTACTAACTCAAGTGGGAGAACAGAGAAAGTTTTGGAAGGTTTACTTAGAGCAGAGGTTCTCACTGCTTTTTGAGGAAGAACAATTCCTACCCTACCTAAGATCATGGTATTAGGAGGTATGGGTTTTCGAGAAAGGTTCTGGGTGAAGCAGGCAGCCTGTCGGTTCCCACTGAAAATAGCAACCACCAAGGAGAAGCAGTGCGATAGGGAGTGGGCCTGTGAAAACAGCATGGCGACATCAGCTAAACTTCAAGATCAAATGGTGATCTAGATCTGACCCCAGAGAAAACTCTCTTTGACATATCAGAACTTTGGAGATTTTTTTTCTCTCCCTCACTATGGTTCTGTGCACTAGAAAAGAGATAACTGGGATGCTTAAGTGGCATTAGTGGTAGGCCTAGGTCAGAGGTTCTCAGCATTGGAAAGGGAGACTTTAAAAACAATACTAACACCTAGACATCACCCCATACCAATTACAAAGAAGTGGGAAAGAAGGCTGGCATTGGCACGTTTTTCAAAGCATCCAGGAGATTGTTATGGAGCTAGCAATGAAAAAGCACAGGTCTAGCTGATGTTTCCCAAGCCAGTCTCATAGAACACCATTCCACAGAAGAGCAATAGATGTGTCATACACCCACAAAAGATGTTTCAGCAAATATTCGATTAAATAAAGTTAAATAGGTGACTGTCCTGCACCATTTCTGAGACTTTATATTCTCATGGGCAGGCATTGTACCTCTTAATGCAGAGTATTGACCCAGCCATTTTATCTACATCCTTTTCAAAGCTGATCTGCCACGTGGCTTCTATGTCAGGGTGCCAGGGAACACCAGTCTGAGCAGACGCTGGCCGGGGCCCACACATCATCCTGAGAAGAGTGAGTACGGCATCCATGGTGGCCATGTTCTGTGCTCTGAAATGCCGTAGGACATCCAGATCCTGGCATTGGCACACTTCTGAGAACGAGCCTTTAATTATTGTGCTCATCCTTAAATAATAGTTGCAATAAAGATTTGTCTCAGGAAATTTCCGAAAAGCAACTCACTTTAATTACAGTAATGTATATTTCAAAGCTGTTCCATTTTTATTGTCAGTATTTCTACCCCAAAAAGCAAATGTGTTGCTGTTTTGAGTTGTAAATTGTCTCAAAAAGGAGCACTCCTAAAGATTCATGTTGCCGTAGAATACCCAGGGACACTCAGAGAGCAGGTTTTTACCTCCGACGTGGGATCTTGGAAGGAAGGTGGAAATAAAACGGAACTGACAATGATATTGGGCTTGAGTATGTGCAGGAATTAACGACATACTAACTATCTAACGGCCTAAAATAAAAATGGGTAGTCAGTGATTTGTATTTTACTGGGCAGAGGTGGCCAGGTTTCTTATGTGCGACTGAGATTATGTACTGTTGTAAATGAAATCTAAACTCCAGTTTTCAGGAACTGCAAAGGGAGCTCTCTGAAACTGCAGCTTCCCTTCTGCCCAGGATAGCCTGTGAATATTTAACTATTCCTTTTCCCCACAAACTCATCATTTTTTCATTCGTAGTTGGTAATGTATAACAAAAAGCAATTTCTGACTCACAGTGAAATAGTGACCACACTCCATGCCAGACAGTAGGGCCTCAGAAGTTATTCAAGTTAGATGTGATGAAAGTAATAGTAATCACATGTATTATTATTGCTGTCATTTGTTAAGCATCTACTATGTGCCAGGCACATGTGTTACCTTAATTTAATCATCAAAACAGCTCTCTGAGATTAATGATTTGGGCCTTCTTGACCTAATAGGGAGCACAGCTCAGAGATGTAAAATAACTTTCTCAAATCAGTATCAAAGCTGGGACTGGAGCTACTGTCTATAAATGTTCTTTGCAGTAATCCCTGCTCTTCGTTCCATTAGTTAAGAAAAATGACAATAAATACAGAAGAGAGAACAATACATGTTTATAACTTTATGTATGGACTATTTCAGCATATTGAGACTTGAACCTCTAAATATAAATATTTTTACAACATTTTTCAATTTTTAAACAATATTGACATCATGTAATTATGGCCCTTATTTGTAAAATGATTTATGGTGCTTAGAACAGCAGATTAGTGGACATGTGTAGATTTATGTAGATACACACACATAGGCCAGCTTCTGTTTTGTCTTGCGAACATCCTTTGATGTCTTTATTATGACGAGTTGACTTTCCAGACCTATCTAAGTGGCACATTAACTGCCAGTTGTTTGGGGAGCTATGACATTGGATTTGCTTTATCTGGCCACATTCCTTTAATGAGCTCCTTCATGACACATTGTTGATAAGAAAGTTGGGTGGAGTGAGGACCACTGTCTGTAGCCATAGAAAATAACAAGGCTAACTAACTTCTTAATCTCACAATCACTATCCAGAAATAGAATAATTTTTGATATACTTAATCTGACTGAAATATGAATCTAATGTTTGGTGACCTCTGGGAAGGAAGTGTTAAAAAAAAAAAGGAAAAAATAACCAAAAAAGGAAAAAAAGAAAAAAAGAAAGAAAGAAAGAAAAAGAAAAAGACTGTTAAAAGATAAACTCCTTTATCTCCAAAAAAAATAATAGTAGATGGTTGCTAAAATATATTGTGTCTGATGGGAAAATAGTCTACTCTGGCAGATACATTCAATAGCAGACTCTATATTTGACTCAAAAAAAAAAAATAGCTGTTGGCATTTATTCATATTATTTTTCACCACCTAATTCCAAAGCAGAAAAGCTCTAGATCTGACAAAAAGCTATTTCGATATTTTATTTTTATTCCCAAGAAAACAGCTTCCAATGCCAAAGAATAATTTTATCAATATAAATAATC
This sequence comes from Cynopterus sphinx, assembly GCA_030015415.1. Taxonomy (NCBI): domain Eukaryota; kingdom Metazoa; phylum Chordata; class Mammalia; order Chiroptera; family Pteropodidae; genus Cynopterus; species Cynopterus sphinx. Next base: position 165,466,765 of record CM057379.1, on the reverse strand, counting down.
TGCCTTCGGGTGTTTTATATCATATTCAATGACAAACAAGGAAATGTAACATTTTTTGCTTTGACAGCCCGTGAAATCCATCATCTATTTTCATAGATCTTTCATTCAGAAAAGATTTGGATTTTAAGGATTTATGGTCTGATCAGAAATATTTGAATAAAAGATTTGCAGCTTTTAGAATCAATATCAGAATTTACTGGTAAAAACCTAGTCAGTTGGGGAAATGTTATTGTAATCATTTATTCTTTGTGACCTTTAAAAGAATAAAAAAAATAACTGCTGTTTCATGCCTATAGTTTATATCCAGCAACACCAGATAAGAGTGAGAAGCTTTTTTCCTTCACCTTGCAGTTCATGACTCTTCAAGAATTACCCATATTCTGTTGTTCGGAGGTGGAGGGCACTGCATGATCTCATTATTTCATAAGACATGAATAAATAAGACAGAAAAAGGGCTTTATTCACCTGGTGTGTTTTTATAAGAAGGCCTAGAATGATAAGAAATATAACCTGACTTATTTTTGGAATATAAATTTACAATCTGTCTCTTCTCTTTCTTAGATGTGTTAGTGTGCAGTTCTTTTATGTGGGTCTATAAAATGAACTCAATCTAAAATTTCCATTTAATTGGATCATCATCATAAGGGAAAACTATTTCCTCTCAATGGTAATTACCATTTTAAGAATATTCTCCCTTGGATAAGTTTTATTATTTTATCATTTATTAGATTTATTTAAAATGTTTCTGTGTGCTGGAATTTTCTTGGTATGGAAGTATAAATATGATCATTATGTGAAATGCATCATCTGAAATGCCTCACAGTCAAGGCACATTTATAGAACGCTACTAATTAGAGTCATATCTCAGAGATAGGTTGAGTGGAGTGCTCTGAATGTTGGTAACTTCTGCCCGAAATGGGAAGGGGAGCTTGGAAGGGGCAGCAGGGTCTGGGGGAGTGAGCCCTGAGTGGAAATCAGGAGATTCTGATCCTGGCTTTGACCCCAACAGGTGCTCTCACCTCGGGCAAGTTGTGCAGCCTCTCTGGCACTAGACTAGAAAGCACCAGACTGCTATCATTTTCAAACTTTCTGAGTGATAGCCAGAGCCACAGCTTATTCTCCCTTGTTCCTAACGATCTGAGCTGAGGATGAAACAAAGGTCTCTCAAATGCTTTCCTGAAGTCCCTGAAAACTATAGGCGATCCAGTGAAAGGCAGGCCTCGAATTGTCCTAGAACCCAAAGACTGAAAATGGAACTCAGAATTAGAAGGACCTTGGTTGGGGTGGGATAGAAAAAGAGAAAGGTGAGTAGAGTTATTTCAGCACCCCTAAGGATTTACCTGGTCCAAGAGAGCTACCTGGAATGCTGTGCTACAACACCTCCAGAATCAGCTTTCTTCCTATCCTTCAACTGTTCAGAGACCCAGAGCCAACTTGGGCTGGGCCCAGACTCTCCTTGGCAAACTCCCAGTACTGCCCCTCAGCCCATCCAACAGTGAAGTGTGGTGTCTTAGGTGAAGGAAGGGCTGGAGCCCAGACCACTGGGAGCTCAGGACCCAAAGCGAGTGAGTACAGAGCAGAGCACTGAACAAAAGTCAGAAAAAGATGGTTCCCGAAGCGGGGGCCGATTTAGAAATGGAAGCCAGTCAAAACAGGGCTCACTTGAGGAAACACTAGGTATTACTTCAAGAGCAGTGAAGTGGGTCTCTGACAAGATCTTTGGTGCTTCTCAAGCTCCTCCTTCTCCTCCACTAGTGAGACTTCTACCCCCAGAGTATTTTACGGTTATATGGAGGCACCAAGTCGATCATTTCCTCACTTCTTCTTCTACCACCACCTTTAGAATATTTCTGTTCCCCGCCTCTAACCAGCAGAGGCCTGGAGATATTTTCCTTCCCTTTTTTTCTCCTTTCCTGTGCCCACCCTCCTCACATCTGCCCCCAACCCTCAGTGTCGTCTGTCATAGTTGCACACTTTCTCTTCCAGAAAGTTATTAAGTTTCCCCTGGCAGTCAGTACCTACCTTATTTCAGTAATCATTAGTTGACACTTATTTAGATCCTCCTAGTCAATCTTTTATTATCTCTCGTTTGATTTAGCTCTCTATATTGCAAGTTTCATCGCTCACCCTTTCTTCTCTTCTCCACCTTTTATTCTCAGAATCTCTGTTCAGACTCACTTGTTTGGTTCCTTACCGAGCCACCACTATCTGTCTCTCATCTTTGCTGAGCATAGGAATCTAAGATTACAGTTCTTTTGTCTCACATGTGCATAGATGTTATCTTTTTGCTTTCAAGGTCGCATTGAGAAATCAAATCCCAGTCTCTTTTTCCTTTTTAAGTGATTCCTTGTTTCTATTTGGCAGCTTGTAGTTTATCTTCCTTCTACCTTAGATTCTAGGAATTTTATCTTATGCCTGGGTGTAGGGTATTTTTCATTGATTCTGCCGACCCTGTTCTTTCTTCAATTTAGAGAAATGGTCTATTTTAGTTGCTTAATTATTTCCCTTCCTCAGTAGATTCCTTTTTCCCTTTCTAGAATCCCTGGTGTTGCTCATTTTTATCCTGGATCTATCCTCCAAATATTTTGTCTTTTTCCTCCAGATTTTCAGATTTCCAAGTGTTTATACATTTTTTTTTTTTGTGCTTCAGTATATTTCTTCCACTTGATCTTCCAACCTATTACTTTGGATCTCAATAGAAACCATCTTCTTCAATTTACTTACTGAATTTTCTTTTTCAGAAATTCATGGGTTTTTTTTGTCTCATGTTTCTGCTGTAATCTTTAGATGTGATGGTGATGAGGGTGACATGCAAATTGTTTTCTGACCTCTCCAGCAGCTCTGTTTCTCTCTGATGCCTGGGTCCCTTCCTATGCATTGTTTTTTTCCTAATGGAAGGAGCACAGAAGCCCCATGGGTAAGCAATGAGATAATAGACAGGTTGTCAACCTCCATAGAGCCTCGACAGAAGACCTGTTGTTTTCCTGGTCCCTTCAATGGGCTGCAAAGGCTGTCACAGTCCTTGCCTCTCAGAGGTAGAGGAGGACTCAGCCCACCTAATAAGATAGCAGGGGAGAGGGTGAGGCAGGGCCTGGGAGAACAGATGTGCTCACTTGTGCCGTTGCTGCTCCCCATCCAAGAATGACTACAGGGGTCTGAGTGTCCTCAAATTCCTAGAGCCAAGGCTCTCATTTTGCTCAGAAAGGCCAGCGCTTAACACTAGCCTTCTGACCAGAACCCTAGAAGAACCTGAGTTTTTCTGGCACCCTCAAGGCCCTGCAAGCCCGTGGGTAGCAGGGGGCTGGTGGTGACTTCCCAGCCTGGCATCTCACCAGAATCACTGGGGAATATTCAGAAAATAAGGATTCCTGGGTTCCCATCCTAGATTTAACTAAATCAGAATCTCCAGATAGGGCCTAGAAATCTAAACTCACAAACTACCCAGGTGATTCTGGAACAAAATTGATTATCAAAACAATTGATTTAAGGTGGAAGCTGGTGCTTCTGCCTAGGGTGCTAGGAGCCCATTCCAGAGGTAGTAGGGGCTGAATATGCCCTGGTGATAGTTCTGGCCATTGTGCTTCTACACCTAAGTGTACTAGATCACCCAAAGACCTGAGATACATACATTCGATCTCTTTTTCTTTCTCAATATGCCAGTTTTTCTCTCTCCTCATGCCATGATTTTTCTGCGATGTACAAAGTCTCCTATAGTTTGGGGTAAGAAGAAAAAGTATTCATGAATGGAACAGTTATCCTTTACTGTGGACACTGGACCTATAAAAGCCAGGATAATGTAAAATGTAGAGAGGAATGGATCATTATAACAACTTGCACTAGGCCCTGGAAAGGTTTGTTCTGGCTCTCAGAATATCTCAGCTATAGGTCACTGTGGCTCTGTGGTCCCTTTCCACACATCTTCTTCATTCTAGGATTCAAGCGAGAATGCTGGCAAAACTGCATGAGGGGTCTTACAGATTTGCTCTGTATGTGTAGGTGGGTGAGGTGGTACGCAGTCACCTCCACTCACATGTCACAGGCCAAAGCAAGACATGGCCAAGCCTGACATCAATGGGCAGGGAAGTGTCACCATCCCACAGGCAGCACAGGGTTATGTGGCAGTACGAGGGCATATAGAATCTTCTCATATGGGGGGGTGAGTGGGGGGAATGTTTCATAATACCATTCATCATAGTCACCACGTGGGAAAGCATTCCTTTCAGAAGTTATCCCCATGGAGAGGCCCAATAGGGAAAATCACCGGATAGACAGTGACTGAATAAGGTACTCTGGACCAATGGCCCACTGCACCGCCTGGCGGGTGGGTCTTCTGTGATTCCAGAAGAAGGAATTTGCAGAAGGTTCTGACACACTTTAGATTCATGCTGATCCACTAATGTTCCACAGCCCAAAGAAAGCATGGAGCACTCGTAGCGGTCCAGCTCGGTGACTCTCTCCCCACCACACAGCACCACCGCCGGACCGCAGGAGAGAGTACATTTCTCCTCCTCCTATCCCACTCAGCACTCTCCTGCATACTCTTTCCTTCCCATCTCTCCACTTCTCAGTCTTTATCTGTTTCTAGCCCTTCGAAGTTCCCTCCTGCCTCTGTTTCCTGAGCTGAAGTCTCCTGTCAGTCTTAGAAGTGTTCCAGTCTCCAACCCAGCTATTATCTGTTCCTCGGTTTCAGTGCTGGGCAGGAGAGGAGGGAAGGAAGACCCCAAGGTGGTCTGGACGCCAGGTGGCAGCCAGCTTATTTTTCTTTCTGAAGTATCTGGATACCTAAAAGGCACAAGCTGTCTTGCCCAGCCAAGGCTGACATACATTTTAGGCTCCTCCGCTCACAGTCTCTCATTTCCAACTTGAATTTCATGTATAGGCCTACTCAGTGGCCCTATCCTGATTTTTGGGCTTATGGTTATAAAACTGTCCAAATCATTACTCCCCCTTCCCCTTTCCCTGTAGATTTCTCATATCTTCTTAACTTATTCAAGCTTCTTACCAGCAAGTTGGTTAGCCTTGCTGGGCCTCACAGGGGTGTGACTGCTCAATGAGAAACTAGCTGCTAATTCCCTTCCTTTTTATTTCTCTTCAAAGGATCTGGGTGAACTATTATTTCTTGGCATCCTAAATCAGGTAAGGTTGACTTTGGAGGCATTTCGCCTCTGTGCCCTCTAATCCAACGCTTGCACAGATGAAAGCATACAGTAGGTGCTCAGGGGGCACTTGATGACCCAGCTTCCTTCCCTCATCCCTGCGCCTCACTTTGTAAGTCCCCTGCCCTCTGCATATGTTCTATTCTTATCTCCTTTCCTTCACAGCCAAAACCTAGAGAGCAGCATTTGCACATTTTTTTATGGGGCTAATGATCAATCATCCCAGTGATGGTAGACTATGAGAGTTTAACAGAAAGTACTGAAATCAACAAAGTACCATTGTTTAAAACTTAAGTTCTGCTTCTGGTGTCTGTAATCAGCATGTCTATTAGCTTTGATCCTTCTATCCTTCTCCTTGTCTCAAAGAGAACTAAAAAAAAAAAAGCCATTATAAATGGCTTGATCAAACGACTCTCCACATCACTAAATCGCTTTGCTGTTTATGTAGAAGCAAGGTGGGAATTCAGAAGCACACTATCCACAAATTTCAGAAGCAGCAGAGGAGTTAAAAAAGCAACAGATGGGCAGCTACCTGGTAATTCTCTTCTGATGAGGTTAGTCCCTAGCGCTCTCCTCACGCTGGTTCTGCCATGTGCCCTCTTCCTTGGGGGCCCCTCTCTCAGGAGAGAGGTTGAGCGTTTAAACCTCAATTGATCCCTGCTGCCCACTGGAAATGGAGCGTGTCTTCAAGCCTCGAGTTACTGCTTCCTCTTACTTTCCTAACCACCTCTTCCTTCTGAGGATGGTGTTCTCAGAGAAGGTATTCTTTTCAACCTGTCAGTTGAATTTAGCTAATGTTCAAGAAAAGCCTGCCAAGTGGCAGGCCCTCTGGGTGGTACAAAAATGAGGCAGACACACTTTCCATTCTGTCCTGTCCTTCAGGGAGTCCCTGTCTGGTAAGATAAATGGATACTTACACAGGACTCTATCAAGTATCTGGCACATAGTAAGCACTCACTAAATATTTGTTGAATGAAAGAGTGGAGGAATGACTACACAGTAAATTCAACAGAGAGCAGACTACGGTAAATGCTGTAGGAGAGAAAAAGACAAAGTATACTGGGAGGATTATGCAAGTGACTGCTCGAGGCTAGAGGCACTGGGGAGGGCTTCATAAGGGGAGACCGATAAGAGCAGAGCCTTGCAGAGGGAGGCGTTCTGTCCAGCCCAGCGGGGTAAGACAAATTGAGGCTGGCACACCAGGGCTCTCTGGGAAGGAGAAACCTTCTCTGGGCCTTTCCTCAACTGCATGGCTGTGCAGTAATTTCTAAGTAAGGGAGGTTCGATGACAGGAACACAGGGATGGTAAGGGCTCTTTCAACAAGATATTAGGGTGAAGAATGACTCCGTTGCCAGCTCTCCACAAGAGGATTACCTTTCCTAGAAGAACGGAGAATCTGATTTCATATTCGACAAGTTTACAGCCCTCCCAATCCTTATCTTTTGAGGTGTTTAACCTGAACTCGATGAATCATGTTTTCCTCCGGTGTATCGTGGATACCCTAGCACTGAATTCCTTTTTTTTCCAAGAGTGAATATGGTACAGTGTGCTGAGGAGAGAAAGCCTTTGTAGATTGCCTTCTCTAAGGAACCAGGGAGAGGAAGGACTAGAATTATAATCAGGACATTTCAAAGGGGACTACCATTCTTGAGTCTGACATGAATCATTTATTTTTGAATTCTTGGAAATTTAGTATTCAATTAGTATGCAATAATGATAATCATCTGTTATAGATGGAATTGTGTCCCCACAAAATTCACATATTGAAACCCAACTTCAGTACCTTAGAATGTGACTATATTAGAGATAAGGTCTTTAAAAACGTAATTATGGCTAAATGAGATCATTAGAGTGGGGCCCTGTGAGGACACGAGCAGGCAGCCACCTGCAAGCCAAGGAAGGAGGCACAGGAGAAACCAGACATGCCAGCATCTTGATCTTGGACTTCCAGCCTTCAGAACTGTGGGAAAATAAATTCCTGTTTTTTAGTTCATCCAACTCTGATATTTTGTTATGGCAGCTCTATACCATGATAGTATATCAGGGGCCTACTGTGAGACTGACATTGTGCTAAGTATTTTATCTTAACATTTATCTGTGAGAGATAGTTATTGTTATATTCTTTCTTCAGAAGAGAAAATAGATTCCCAAGGCCATAGCTCAAGCAAGTGGCAAAACTCGGATTCAGAGTCACATCTGTTTGACTCTAGACATTATATACTTAGCTTACCACCGGCCAACATTTATTAAGTACTAGCCATAAAAGAAGTACTAGACTGTAATAATTGCTGATGTTTGAGAATCCTAATCCTTTCCTTATGAAACTTATAAATAATGAGCCACAGACATAGAAAGATAAGTCGATAAATACATACATACATGCACACGTACATATGTACATGCTACATGGACAAAAATGTATGGAACTAATAATGCCATGGCAATGCCACAGTGAATCTAAAGAAAGAGAACATTCGAATGGTTATGAAGACAACACGGGGTAAAGATTATGAACAAAGGGGACAAGAGGCAGACTCAGCAGTTTTCTAGTTAGGTGACCTTGGGCAAGTTGCTTATGTTCTAAATTGATACTAATAATAGACAATTACCCATTAGGTTGTTGGAGGATTAAATGAGATACTATAGTGCTTCACTTTATGATGCTTGGTACATAGCACAACTCAATACATGCACCATAATGGAAAACAAATTTTTCTAATGCATAGTCTACTAGCCAACCTGTCTTAAAGTGTTGAGTTTTTAATTGTTTAAATGAAAATTATTAATGTTAACTTTATGAATATTTTCACTAACCCTTATACATAGGTTTCAAATTTTATGATTCTATTTTCAAAATATTTTTCCCTATCTAGCACATTCAGTTTAAATCAAACACCAACGTACACTTCCAACAGCACATTTGGGGCTAAATTAAACTGTCAGTGTGGATGGACAGTCTGACAAAAAGGCAAGAATTAAAAATAAATTTGTGTGCTCATGACGTGTGTACGTAGATGTACGTGTGAGCGTATTTTTAGGAAGACTTCCTCTCTGAGAATAAATCCAGGCACGATTCCAGGGAGGGACTCGTAGCCAAGGAATCCCCTCTGCACCCCTCTGCCTTCTTTGACAGATTGCTTCTTCACTGAAGGCGATTGCTTTATTCAGCCCTAAGAGTAGACGCTTTTGTTATAACGCTTTATGTGCTTTTATGGCTCAAGCCGATATAAATATTTACAGGATCGATCAGTAGAAATACATAAATTCTTATTTTTCTTGCTGTGTAGAAGAACCATGAAAAACTTGTGGAAGGTTGAGTCTATTTTTCTCCAAGGAGACAACCAACTACATTGCTCAGGCAGAAGCAGAGAGATGCTTAGTTTCCGAAGTGACAAAGAGGCTCTACTATACTTTTCAATGTACAGGAGTAGAAAGAGTTTCTACTGAATGCATGAATATTGAAATATGTTTTCTCACCAGCTCACTGGGAATTGATGATTTGGTTGCCAACCACATATGTCTATGGTGACAGATTTCACTCCTAACCCTAACTAACAGGACAAAAAGATGGGTTCAGTGTGTGGAACAAGGGAAGAGGGAGTGTGGGATCAGGGAAGTGACATAAATGGAAAATCCAAACAAAGCCATGTCCTCTTCACCCCATGGTGGCCCACTGTGGTCATTACTGGTGATTCTCATCCCAGGGTGCAGGTGTTGCCCTTTCCTGGCTCTGCTGCATGGCAGGGTGTGGAACTTTGAAACTGTGCACTGAGGCACATCATCCCAGCACACACAGGGCAGGGTCAGGTGGACTTTTACTGAAACCATAAAAAGAGAAAGTTGAGCTTCAAGTTTCCTCTGATCACCCAACGTTTTCCTTCTCTACCACCTCACAGGCCTCTAGGCTCAATGCCCCCTGCTGTCCCCTGTATCTTAGACATTGTGGTACAGTATTAGTGTTTGCTTGCTCCTGTGACCTCTTGTTAGTGGCAATTCTTTTGTAAATCTATAATTTGAAACTACAGAAACGAGACAGTATGATGTCCCTTAGTCTTTAGTTGTTTGTTAATAAAGTGTAGAACCAACTCCCCTTGTCCCTGTCACCGGTCCAAGCTCTGACCCATCACCAGGAGCAGACAACCTAGACAGCCTCACCTCTTGCTGATGCAAAAATTCTCTGTCTTTCTCCTTTCATCTTTTTCTGTCCAGTTGCTAAAATAGTTGATTGTTGTCTCATCTCTTAGAGAATTATTCTCACTTTCTACCCTGCTTTATGAGCCTTTCCTTCCACAAAATTGCATCAAAAGTATTTTCATTTAAATAGGTAAGAATTCTCTGATCCACATTGATGAAACTCATAGTGATATTTCAAGAGAGAGAATTCACCTTTTTTTTCTCCAGCCTAGCACATAGGCAATTACCCATTCAATTCATGTTGATATCATATTTGTGCATTAAGTTGCATTTTTTTTCCTTTTCTCCACTCCTACCAAGAGTTGGGAATTTCTGACAATCTTTCGCAAGTTTCTATTTGTGAAATTAACATCTGAGCCTGTGCATTAAATCCAAACCTTTAGAATAATTACAGCAGGCCAAGGCTAATAGCAGAAAAGTTAAGAGTGTTGGGCAACATTGTTTTATTTGTTTCCTGAGATTGTTCTAAATCTAATATAGAGTGGCTGTTGGTTGGGGTAGATGGTGTTTAAAGTACAAGAAGTTGTCATTTAAAGTGACTTCCGGGCTTCCTTTCTTAGGGGGACCAGTATCTCTGGCAAGAGGGCCCCAATTTGGTACCCCGAGCTATGCAGACTCTCACTTCACTATGCAGTACTCCTGAGTCCCTTTTCCTGAGGGCGAAGGCTTTCCCTCTGTGTATGTCACCACTTGGGCCTTCCCATGCGTTCAAACTAAAGTGTCTGCCCTTCCCAGAAAAGGGGAGAGCTGGGGAAAGAGGAGCCAAGAATGGTACCAGGGCTTTGGGATTAAGTTCTTCATCACTAAGGAATTGGGAACACAAAGGGTGTGGTGCAGGGAGTTTAGGAGTACTGTTGGAAGGAAGGTGAAGTTCAGTGATGCTCTTGATTTTAATGCCCACATCACTCATAACTTTGCCCTTAAATAAAGAAGCCTGGGACACACACACACACGTGTGTGTTTCTTGGCAATTCTTGAACATTTATATTCAGTTGTACAGTCTAAACTCTACTATTTCTGTATATAAATTTAACCCATGAGCCGCAGAGTTTAATCATCTCATTGTATGCTTGGCCCCAGGAACATGACTCAGAACTTCACGTCACTGCTACACATGGCACCAGGTGGCTTCGCAGCCCTTAGTTTCTGGTGTTGTTTTGTATGAGCTGGTGTAACCTGCAAATGTGCTGGGTCAGCACCCTCTCTGCCAGCTGACGGAGCACTACTGGAGCTTTATTGCTCTCTCTCTCTCCTTAGGATTCTGTATTTTTACCCATGAGCTTTGCATGTGGTGGATAAACCTGTGAGGCACCTAAATATCCCAGCTTTTCTCGTTCAGAAGTTGGTATAGAGAGGCAACATTGTACCGGGATTCATAAGAAGTTGTGTCCTCCTTTCCTGAGCAAAAAATAGGAATTAGTTAAAATTTCACTCTTCACCATTGGAAATGTGACTGTATGTTATCTAAACTACTAGTTATTTCTAGTACTTCTGGTCCCTCCAAAGCCTGAATGCATGTGTATGTTTTAAATATTGCTCAGCTGTGTCCCAAATGTCCAGAGAAACCTTCCCAGGATCCTATCTAGGCAGAAGGATCCCTTACCTTGCTGCTCTCCACACCACCATATCACCTTTTTCCTGCTTCCCTTATTTTACCAAGTTACCTTGCCTGGCCAAGGTGGTATTGGAGTCCTGCTGGCCAGTCTGAGCTAACGTCATTGTTTGCCTGAAGTCTGCCTCTGCTCCCTCAGGGGACAAATTATGTTTTCAGGATGGTCTTGGTTCACTCTAATCAAAACAATGCTCACAACTAGGGCCGATTCCATAGCCAGTGGTGAGTTTAGAAATTTCCCCAATTGGGTTTATGTAAGGCCAAAATATTGTCACCTCAAATGGATCCAGGCTGCTTATCATAAAAAAATGGATCAATAGGCTAGGCATTTGGATCTAAATCCCAAACGCTGCCCGTACACCCAAGCTAGTTTGCATAATGCAGGATTCAAGAAGCCTTTGGCTTGGCAGCACCCACCTTTAGAAACAATAGAGTGGTTAGGAGCCAGTCTCTAGAACCAGACTCCCCAAGTTCACAGAGATGCACCTCTGTGAATCACAGCTGTACAAATTTGAACAATGAACAAATTGCCTATCATCTGTTTCAGTTGCCTCATCTGTAAGATGGGACTAAATATGTTCCCTACCTCTTAGGGTCCTTGTCGAGATCAAATGAGTCAATGTGCAGAAAGTGCAAGAACAGTGGCTGGCATGTAGTCAGTGCTATAGCAGTGCTGGTGAAACCAAGAACTTTGCAGTCTCTTCCACCTTTCCGCAGCCCAGTCTCCTGTCTTCATTAATTCGAGAATCCTAAGGTCCCTCCTTCCGCTTTTGTCCAGGAGGGTAAGTGAGCGAGCAGGTTGGAGTGGCAACAAGTCACTTCTCCTTTAAGTTGCTAGAGCCAGACCCCTGCCCCCTTTGTTGTTTGTTTTCATTTTCTGAGCGTCACAAAATGTAATATTCATGCGTCAAAGGATTTAGGATTGTATTTTAGTATTTTATAGCCTCTCTGTAAAGCTACCTTTTCAATTTTAGAGGAGGCAGTTTTATGGCTCCCTTTGATAACCATTAAACTATTAAAACCCAAACAAAGAACAGGAATGGTCAAAGGATATCAGGTACCCCCAGCCAGCAAGCGTCCTACTCCTTGAACATTATTCAAATTAGCTCCCGGGCTCATAATCTGTATTTTCATTTATTGCTGCAGTAAAGTAAATGGTTCTTTTATCCAAATGTTATTTCCTGGCTATTAATTCAGTAGTTATTTGGGATTGTAGTACCCCTCTTTGATTTAGGAATATGGTGCCTTATAAATGTTAAAAGTTGAAGACTGACACTTGGAGAAATCACCTTTGATTTGTTTTGTTAATATTTTATGGCTAGAGTAATTATCAGTTTGGAAGACACAGTCCCACTCCCTACTTATCAGAAGAGATGGGGAGCATGTGTGTCCATGACAAGGGAATTGGCGACAGAAGACTCTTCCCAGAGATTTTGCAAACTAGACCTTGGTCCTTGCCTCCTCAGGATACACACTGCTCTGTATTCTTTAGAAACTGCCCTTGAATTGAGGAATGTAGATAACAATCTATACAATCTCAAAATAGCTGAAAATGGTCATTTCTGAAGGACTGAGACTTCCTCTGCATCTATGAGTGCCAGCAAGGGTTTACGACAGGGCTCCGGGTAATCTATAGACTGGTATGATTTAACTGTGGATCAATCAACCTATTAAGGAGAAAGAGACAAGGTCAATAAGGATGGGTCTTGGTGAACCAGAGGTCTTCCTACATTTTTCAACCTAATGTTCTTATTTCCTTTCCATTAACATTTCATAATGAAAAAATGCCTATATTCTTTATTTTTTAAGATAATTAAGTGAATTTAGTGCCTTTGAAGGGTAGAGGATTTATAATGGCTTCAGGGGATACACTATTAATAATCGTTAAGGCAGGGGCCACCTCGAGAGCAGCAAGGCAGTTTCCATTGCTATTTCTGCTCCTTGGTGACAGAGAGTTAGATCTCCTTTGACAATTCAGAAGGAGGCTCTTCTCCTGAGACCAGAAAACTTGTGTCTTTTGGGACAGGGCTACCCTCTTGAGAAGTGGTTTTCCATATTTGAGCTTGAATGTGAACAAATCACAACTAGCACAGATCATTCTTAAGTGCTTGGCATTCTCTGTATGCAAAGCCCTGAAATGTGATGGAAATGGAGTCATTTTGGAACTTCCCTAAGGGAAAGAAACATGGCATCTGCCTCTAATATCATTACAGCCTAATAAGCGAGGTTGGGATTGACACAAGTGAAACTTAGGGGCACATGACAAGAGAAAGAGGTCTACATGCTTGCAGCCAGGCCTATGTACAAAGAAACGGAAGAACTAAAGACCAAAGGCTGGCTTACCTCTGAGTTCTCCAAGCTCATTGAAGTCTTCATTTAATAAAGATAAGTAAACTATGGAGCGAGAAGAAAACATCAAGTAGAATTATCATTAACATCCTCAAAGAAGTAAGAGAGGATATATTGCAACCATGAAACAAAATTAGAATGCTATTTTAAAAATTACAAAGGAATATCCAGACAAGAAAAGAAGAGCTCTTAGAAATAAAAACTGTGATAATAAATATCAAAAATAAGGAGAGAGGATATTTCCCAGAAAATAGAGCAAAAAGAAAAAGAAATTGAATGTAGGAGAAAGAAAAAAGAAAAGAAAATCCAGTCTAAAGATCAAATAAAAGGAATTCCAGAAAAGTAAAAGGGAAAGATTTAATCAAAGAGAATATTTTTAATTTTTTACTAAAATTAGAGGACATGATTTTCCAGATTAAAGGGCTCACAAAGAACCTATGATTATAGGTGAAAATGCACTCACAACTAGGTACATTTTCATGACACTTCAGAGCTCTGGAAGCAAAAAAGATCCTGCAAAAGTCCCGGAGAGGGAGTCATTTTCAAAGAATTAGGAATCTGAATAGCTTCTGACTATTAGATTTTCAGTAGCTACATCTAAAGCTCAAAGAGCAATGCCTTTCGAATCTAATGGAATTATTTCCAACCTAGAAATCTGTTATCTAGACAAATTGCCAATCAAATGTGACAATACTATGAAAACAATTCAGACATGCAAGTTTTCACATATTTTCTTACCATACACTTTTTCTTGGGAAGCTGTTGGAAGATGTGTCTCACCATAATGAGGAGAGAAACCAGAAAAGGAAAAAGGTTTTGGGGAGTGAGAAGGGTTACTGTATGAGGTAGCAGATGTTGACAGAGAGTGCAAGACAGCTTAATCTTCTTCAGTGTTGGGAAGTTAATAGAAAATGCTTAAACCAGAAAATCATTAAAATATAAAATTGCAAGTGTCCTACTTTGCCAAATATAAGCCAAAAAATAAAAAATAAAAAAAAATAAAAAAACAGAAAACAAATGTATCCAGATGCTTTGAAAGTGGTTGCTTCCAGGTAAGGGAAAATTTTGGCCCCAGAAAAGGTCTGCTAGCATGTGTGTGTGTGTCCAGCCTTGTAGACCTAACTTACTCTTAACACTATGTACATATAAAACTTTGATTTTAAAATATTTTTGAGTAAATAAAGTAGTAAAATGTTTAGCATAAGGCCAGGAACTCAGAATAAGGTCATGCACACAAAGACTTTTTACAACCACGTTTGAATTTCACAAGCCTTACCTTCTTAATTCTAAGGAGCTAGACTCTACAAACATTAACATATTATAATGATTCACTGAAGGATAAGCTGATTGATTTTTGTTTAATGAACATAAACAATCTACAGAATGTCTCTTGTCCTGTGTAATTCACGTACTTGCTCATTGCTCTTCCATGGTGTTGGGGTTAAGCAGTGTTCTGATTTTAGCCTAGAGACATAAACGCCTATGGAGGACTGTGGAGGTAGGAAGAAGATTGATTATATGGTTCCTGGGATGCTTAGAGTGACCAGAGTTGAGTTTCATTGCTCAACCAAAGTAGTCCCAGGGTATAAATTACTCCCTAGGTAATTTACACCCAATGAGTAGCATAGAGTATGAATACAGAATGGTCCCTGATGATCTGAAAACAGAAACATTTCTTTACCAAGAGTGGCCCAAAGGATATGGAAAACCCAATAAAATCAGCAAAAAACAAACAAACAAACAAACAAACAAAACTATTCTCAAAGAATTTCTTTTTCCCTTAAAGTTTGTGTAGGACAATTGATTGACATCTGCCTAACATGGGTGTTGTGAAAACACTGAATACAGTCAGCCCTCCATATCCACAGGTTCTACATCTGAGGATTCCAACCAGCAGCAGGTCGAAAATATTCAGAAAAAAATTTACCTTGTTGTTGACATGCACTATATGTTCAGGCCTAAGATGGTTGCATCTGTACTGAACATATGCAGACCTTTTTCTTGTCATTATTCCCTAAACAATACAGTATGACAACTATTTACATAGCATTTACAAAGTATAACATTACATTACATTATATGTAATATAGGGATGTTTTAAACTATACAGGAGGATGTGAGTAGGTTATACCCAAGTACTAAGCCATTTTAACATAAGGAACTTGAGCATCCTTGGATTTCAGTATCCACTGGGGTACTGGAACCAATCTCCCGTGGATACAGAGAGACGACTCTACGTATGACCAGTATTGTAATTAAGTTGTGATCTACATAGAGAATGAAGCTGACCAATATTTCCAATTCATTCCTACAATGAAACATATGCTTATGCTAACCCTACAAATATCTGTTTTATTGAGAAAACATATTTTGTACAAAAGATGCTCTGTCGGATCCTTTCTATCCTTCCCAATATACGACGCATGTGTATAACAGAGCACGTGCACAGCTACAGGATATAAGAATTTAAATATAAGATACAAGAAACAAGGCAAAGTGGTGTATTCCCATGTCCTTCTCCTGAATAGCAGCAATTAAAATTCACAGCTGCTGGCTGCCCAGATGTTTCTTGCATTTAGTGCTCTGTAATATGCACCAGAATATATTGTGTGACTGTGGTTTCAGTAAACTAGACAGCATTGTATCCTAATTCTTCAGACTAGATCTAATGCGTATATTTTTTCTTCAGATTAGTTTCCCTCTCCCCTCCACCCCTACCTTTCATTTGCTTGGTGCATCTGCACCACAGAAAGAAAAGACATTTCCAGCTCAGAGTTTAGCTGTATCAGAGTGTAAGTGTAGGTCAGGTCTGATTTATGTGGCATGTCTGATAAGCAGGAGGAGAGAGCGAGATGAGTGGTTTGAGAAAGCTGGTGAACTTGGCTTGACTTCTACCTTCTGCTTTTATAGGCAGCCAACATCCCTTTGGTGTCAGAACTTGCCATCGATGATATACATTTTGACGACTTTTCTCTTGACGTTGATGCCATGATCACGGCTGCTCTTCGGATGTTCATGGAGCTGGGGATGGTACAGAAATTTAAAATTGACTATGAGGTAAGATGATATGTCTTGGGTAATTCTGGGAATGCACCTGGGACAACATGGTAGCCACTCTGAGCCTCAGGTTTCCCAAATACAAATTAGGGATGATAATATTTGCCCTACACACCTCATGAGATTACTGTAAAAATTGCATGAGATGTTTGTGGAAGGACTTTGATGGTTGAGGGTTCCTCAGACGTAAGGCATCGTTTTGATAATGGTCCACCAGAGACACGTACAACTGCCTGACACGACCTTTCTCTCCCATTTCAGACACTGTGTAGGTGGCTTTTAACTGTGAGGAAAAATTATCGAATGGTTCTGTACCACAACTGGAGACACGCCTTCAACGTGTGCCAACTGATGTTTGCAATGTTAACCGTAAGTGTGTTTGGCGATAGTGGAAGGTCATCTGTCGTTTGTGTGGACCTATAGGCCTCTTCACGTTTCCATGTCGGTGACAAACTGCCATGTGATTTATTTTACCCTGGAATTTACCTACCCTGGTTACAGGAGTATATATTTCACAACAATGTCTGAGCTTTCAAGCGGTACCATCACTGACATCTTGAAGCAGGTGTGGTCCGGAATGATTGCTTGGGCCTCTTTTTCAATGTTTTATCTTGGGAAACTGGTTTCTTTCCAAAAGGAATGCGTGGACTTTCAAAGTAATATTTTTTTCAGAGGCTATAGGGTGAGTAGCAACATAGAGATCACTCAATAAGAACCTCTAGGCTGGGGGAAAGCCAACGTAGGGATGTGTGAACATCATCCACAGGGACGCAGAAGTCACATGGCAATTTGTCACAGACACGGAAACTTGAAGACTGTTAAGGTATTTCACTGTTCTGTTCCCATCGGCGATTCTATTTCCATTCTAGTATTATCATATTCTATTTCCTTGTGTCTATTAATGGGGAAAAAAAAATCACCATATACCACCCAACCCCTGGGCTCAGCGCGAGTCACAAAAGCAAGAAAACATGGTGCGTGTGCGCAGGGTTTCCTCTAGATGGCGCTCCAAGGCAAAATTTCCCAGCCAGTTGCCTGGAAAGGAGGGGGAAAACCTTACTAATCTTCCCCCAAAGTGCTTATTTTCTTCCAAGACAAGAGATACTGAGGCACACTTGCCCATGCTCTTTTCTTAAAAGGGATGCCAACAAAGCCAGTCTGTACAGAAAAGTCCCTCCTGCCAGACGGGAGATGCATTATGACTGCCTCCTTGCCCACCCAGCTGTTAGCATGAATAAGTCACTCTTTAGAGACCTTGCATCTGTGGATATGTATTTTTCTAAGCCCATTGTCTCTGAGAATGGGAAAATGCATAGTTCAGTGTCATTGCTGAGGAAATTATGAAACCATGTATAGAGGGACAAATTATAAATATGTGTACCCGCTTCCTAACGTTTAATCACAAATAAAATAATTTCAAACACAGAACAGAAACTTATTGACTAGGAATTATGTTTTGCAAAAGTATTCAACTTTTTGTCTGGGTAAGAAAATGGTTTTGTGCCTTTAGAAATTAAAAAAGAGAATGAACTTTGTAGGAGAGGCAATTTTATATAAAATGGTGAAAATGTGGTTCACCAGGAACCCTATTAATGACTTGCTCATTTATTCCATGCCTCTGGCCTGAAAAATCCAGATTTTTAAAAATGAAAGCTTCAACATTATTCTTTACTTCTAAAGAGATATTGAAGTAGCTAAAATTTACCAAATATTTTTAATTTCTTGGATAAATAATGCAGTGCCAGTTACTATTTGTTGTTAAAACAAGGGATAAAACCCTGCAGATGAAGAATAATACAAATTCTCTTTGTTTACGGAAGCTTGTAAAATAAATATCCCATCAAGCACATACATAATGAAAAATGATAAACACATTTCTTATACACACTATGTAGACCAGATAAAGGAAATAACTATGCTTTTGTTTGTATTCTGTAAAAGAAAAGGCATGTAGTGGTGCCAAGGTTGCAGAGACATTTTCGGTTTTATAAATGATGTATGAGCACTGACAGATTTTCCAGGGCGGGGGGGAAAGGTTTCCTTAAGAGTCAGTATTCTTTACAATCCCATAAATGTACTCATTAGCACTTTGGGCCATGCCCTACATCCTGTAGAGCTCAATAAAGATTCATTGAATGAGTGAATTTAGTTAAGGGTAATATTATTCAGGGAACCATGTTGTTCAGTGTCCAGGTTTTTTTTAAAAAAACTATAAAATGATGAACAACTATCACTGCTAGAAATCTGGTTCTTTCTTCATATCACACTAAGGTTCAGCTAGGGTTCATATAGAATATTATGATCTTGCAGAATTCACTGGATATGAAAAGAGCACATGATCACATTAAAATTTATGGTGTTGCCGGCAGTGTGATGCCGGTGGGGAATCGCAGTTAAACACTAATAATAACCAGTATCACGGCAAACACATTGACACCCCCTGACATTCACCGGGGGCTTCTTAAATAATAAATGTGGAAGCAGTGTGTGTAAGTCCGTGTTTGTGTTGTCAACAAGGTTATTTTCAAAGATAAGCCAAATTGTTTTAGTGAGAATTCAAACTAGAGAGCAGAAGGGACCTTTGGGGAGAAAAATCCATCCTATTCACCAGCTTAACGATAGTGCACTGTCTGCATTCTGCCATTTTCAGGGAAGTCCTTGATTTTCGAGATAGAGCATTTCTTCGGAAATATCTTAGAAGCACAATGGGAACTCTTTTTCTCCCATCTCAAGGACAGAATCAGTTGAATTTTAAAATAAAATATATTTGCTCAATAGTCAAAATCCTGATTGCAGCAGAAATTAATTTATTTGTAGATTGTAACATTGGAAGGTACAGAGATCTACATGTTTTGTTCTGTAATTGACTATAATAAAGTAACAATAATCAAACATCATTTTAAAATTCCATTTCCTTATCAATGTAAATGGTAACAAGCTACATTTGCTTTTAAACAAATGGCAGCATTATCATAATAGGACAAAATCTGCATATTAGGAAAACCAATTCCTTAATCTTCATGAAGATACACCTTAATTTCTAGTGTAACTTCAAAAATGCCAAATTTTTAATTTAGGAAAAGAGTGATTTTTAATGTTTTTGCAGAATACCAGCCCTGGGCACGATCACTGTGGAGCGAATCCATTTGAACACCGTGCTAAAGTTATATTTAAGACTCTTGCCTTTTAATCTTTTAAGAAGGTTTCTAATTTTATTCTCTCCGGCCACATCTCAGAGCCCCAGTTAGGCAGTCCACGCTTCTGCCTGGCGTCCCTTTCACCCGCATCTATTTCACAAAAGGAAAAAGACAAAGCCGCACATAATGAAGAACCTGGTGCTCTAATCACACACGGGCGGGCGGGCGGATAAGCCGCTCGTCTCCTCGCACAGGAGAGTAACCCTCATAACTCACTTTAAGCACTGCCGGTCGTGAGTTATGGGTCATTCCCTTCTACTGAAAATAAATTCTCCCGCACCAGCAGCCGGAGCGGAGTATTTTCCTTAGGACATGTAAATTGTGAAAGTGGATGATCATAGCTGAGGCCGACATCTGGAGGCAGGCCCCAGCGCCAGCTCCCAGACGCAGGCTCGCGAGGAAATGTGTGTGGCTGGGGGACTGGGGCTGCCCAGTGACAACACAGGATTTTTGAGTCAAGTGAATGTATTCTTGAGATTGTTACGGTGTGGGTAAACTGCTTGATCTGTCGCTCTGTGTTTCATGGGGCCAGCTGAATGTGCCAGGTCAGGGGGCCCCAGCTCGCAGAGCACTGTCGGGTATCACAGCCCCAGACCTGCCCCGGTTTCATGACTTAGCAGTGGCACTTTCCTGGGGCTGAAGTCTGGCTCCGAAGGGTGTCAAGTTGAGAGCTTTAAATAGTTTAGATTTTTCACGAGTCTCATGCTTAACGTTGGCTCAATCATGACTGATAAAAATTGGGAGAGGTTTTGAAGAGGCCTCATAGTTTTGAAATTCAACCTGGCCTCGTGTGGCTCTTGGAAAAGGCTGTCTCCCTGCGTAGTTAGCGATGGCCCAGTCACCTGCTTCGCTTTCTGTATTCACAAACCATACCTTATATATTCAACTCACTAGTAATTTATCATAAAATATAGACTATATTTCTAAATATGAACAAAATATGCTTTGTCCTCAAAAAATTACGAAGCACATAAATTCTTAATGTGGCAAGCTAACTCCTTAAGACTCTAATGTGCATTTTCTTTTGCTTCTTTCTGAAATTCAGTACGTGTGCTGCATACATAGAGCTATGTTTACTGCATTATCTAAATTGAAGTAGAAACTTCACTTTTTTCCAAATCTTATTAAGATATTTACCCTGAATTTTTTCATGTACCATTTATATATCAAAATATGAGAGCAGAGGTCTATTCACTAATTTTTATTTGACCACATCAGGACTTCTTGAGAATGAAATAAAGCATATTAACAGATGTCAGAGGTTTGCTTCGAAATACTCTAACAAACAAACAAAACAATGCTTTGAAGATATAGATGAAACAAGATGGGCAAAACATGGATTCCTGTTGAAGTTAGGTAATGAATACATGGAGGTTTATTATAGTATTCTATTTTGTGTATGCTTTTAACTGTCCAAAAAAATATTTTTTTAAATTATGATAACTAGTAAGTTAAAATTAAATCACAGAAATGGTTTAAAAATAACTTAATAAGGCTGATTAAAGTCAACTCAATTTTTTAATTCATGCATCATTTACTCAACATGTATAATTATACCAGACACACCATTAAGTTTTGCTGCCTTGCTGTTCTGAGACTTACATAGGCAAGCATTTGCAATATTATTTGAGCTCAAGAGACAAGGTATGTCCAGAACATAACTTAAGTTTTATGATTTGATAATAAGTGCCTTCAGAATCTTCTGGTTATAAAAGAAAGTACTGAAGTGTAGACTATGAGGTCTTTCCACCTCAGTTTGGTAAGGAGAGGATCATCATAGACTTAAATCAATACTTAATTAATGCCAAATCAATATTTGACTACATTCATCTTGAGAAGAAAAAGAAGCGAATTCAATATTAAAAAAAAAAAATCTCACTCCCGTGGATAATTAGACAAGCTATACCTGCTTTGTGTTGTATTGCATGCTTTGGTGAAGGAGGCACAGAAACATGGTGTTGGATGGTGGTCACCTTACTGATGGAGAGGTTCTGGTGTCTAGACCACAAAATGGGACTGAAGTGCCTCTTTTTCAGCCTGACAGACCCAGGTATTGGCAGACAAACATGACTCTAAACACCAAGAGGGTGTGACCATCAAATCTAGATGCTATGGTTTGTCCAGAGGGCTTTATTCACATACAGGACTGTGATTGTGAATACCTGTTCTTCACCACCTTGCTCTTTCATCATACACTATCTCTGGTTGGCAAAGATAGGATCCTTCTTTGAAAAGAAGATAGGATATGGCATCAAGTAGTATCAATTTATTTATGAGCACTTATAGTAAGCAGCTGAAATTTGTGCTACATACATAGAGCTGTGTTTATTGTATTATCTAAGCTGAACTTAAACTTGGTCAAGTCCTCTGCCCAAGACTATTGCTTTGGAGCATATTAAATAAGTTGATATCCACCAGCCTGCCCCTAAGATTTACATGTTGAGAGGTGGCCTTTCCATTTTGAAGCAAACAAAATACAGTTTCAAAAAGAAACATGCTGGGCTTGCTACAAATGCCCTTGGAGCCCAAACATGTGCCTTAACAATCACCACTCTGATCCACTCACAACTGGGATATGTACTGAATTGGGAGGGTGATTGAATGCACCCTTCTCATAGAACTTGCAGTCCTTGTTAAGCAATTTAATTTTCACAGACACTTCATAAAAAAGATGGCCTAGCAGAGCTGGGCCAACCATCAATATTGCAATTTGGGGCACTTTTTAGAAAACATGAGCACATTAAATGTGGCATTTATAGTGAAACCCTCAGCAAGCACTCTTTGGCTAAAGTAAATTTTATTTTAATAATATCCCAAACAAAGGCCCCAGACAGTGGCCCTGCAACACTGCATACAAGAAATGAAGAAATTCCAGAAATTAAATGTTTCGTCTGTAAATTCTGCCTCTTAGCCCCAAGCTCATACCACTTCCAAGTTGAAGTCCTCTATAGATCAGTTGAGACATGATGATACAGATTAGGGATATGGTGTGAAGATTCTTTCAGAGGAGGCACTTCATTGAGAAACTTTGTTTTTCAAAATCCCTTGGAACGGTTGGAGCCATTCTCTTCGTTCTTCTTATCAAGAAGAAAGAGAAGATGAAGGGGAAAAGAAAGACTACAAAAACCATCATGCTCTCCCTCAACTTTAGCAGTCCACTGAGGGCTCCATTGCAGTGCCTGGCTGTCAGCATCCATGGAGGAGCATTCAGAGCCAAGAACCTTTTTTGGTTTGGGATTTCTGGAACCACTAGAAATTTCCAGTACATCACCTGAGTCCCCTCCTCTTAGTCAGCCATCTGCCTGATCTCAGAATCAACAGGATGAACTCAGGAAATCCCCATCATTAAGCATCCCTGACACCCAAGTTTCAAAAGAAATGTGAAGGCAGGATTTCTGACATCACTTTCTCAGATTCCCATGCCATAGCTGCATCCATGACAAAAGGACGTGGCCCATGATGCGTCTTTTCCAGGGAAGGAACAACTAGTCACTTTCATCATTGCTTTCTTTCACAAATTGCAATTGATGTTGCAATGACTTCTCACTAGAAAAGGGTGATCTGTGGCACTGTTTGGGTTAGTTTGAAGTGCAACACAGGCTGGGCATGCCTTCCTCAGTGCTCTGTCCTGAGGGCCTGAACAGAGTAAATGCTTAACAAACATTTGCTCAATAAATAAATGAATGAATGGACACTTCAGGGTGAAACTATTTTATTCCAAGCTAGGATAATTTGATTAAATATGTTTTTACACACACACACACACACACACACACACACACACACACACACACACTACATGTGTATATGTATATTTTAATGAATAAATGTTCTTCATGGAAATTTTTGACACAAAGGAAAAAATTTTAAGTCACTTATGGTCCTCCTATTGGTAACATTTTGATGCGGGTCCTGTCCTTTTTATGCATAAATTGAGACATTTGAAAGTTGGGTTGTTACATACAAACAATTGTATCTTTCTACATCTCATTTGTAAAGCATTGTTTATCATCAGTTACATCTTGAACCCAGGGCCATTTTTAGGCTCAAAATGACCAATGTCTCTGTGGTATCAACCTCTGACTAATCAAGAATAATATCCTTCATGGAATAAAGCACACACCAAGTGATTCTTTAAAGCCCTATTACCTAACACTCTACCATCACAAGAGTATGTAAAACTGCACAACTGCACCTATGCCCTTAGCAGCTGAATAGCACAGTGGATAAAAGCAGACTCAGGAGCCGGGTTGTGTGGGGTCAAGCTCACCTCTGCAACATTCTAGCGGTGAGGTCTCCTGCTTCCATAGCTTCATGTATAAAGTGGAGAAGATAAGATCAATATCACCGTCAGAGGGTTATGCTAAGTGCTACAGTGCTGTTAAGTATTATCCATATTATCCCAAGCCCCCTTTTTTTCAGATAAAATGATTGCTTGATACATAATAAGCACCTCATAACATTGAATAACACTGTTGTTAAATGAATGGAGCTTCTATAGCACCATCTGGTATTGACATTATGGCTGTCGTTTTTTACACCTTATTGGGTTCCATATAGCTGCAAAGCAACAGTCATTTTTCTCTGGCCATGCGATTCTTCCATTCGCTAGTATAGTACAGGAACAGCTTTGAAATAGGGGTCCATCCTAGCTGGTTTAAATTTTATGTTGACTAAGTGATAGGAAAATATTGGGTAGTTTAGGGAATGCTGTGAAGCTTACCATTAAGATCCTTTGGCATTCTAGTGATTATATGCTGTAGTAGCCAGGGGTAGGGCTATCCCAGCATGTGTTTTAGTCCAACAAAACACCGTCATTGAGACCTGTTTAGAAGTAGTCACAGGCTTCTCAGGGGAGGGTGACGTGGAAACTAGGTCTATGTGCCTTGACTGTCTCTTTACTTAGATATATCATATTCACTGCTTCACATTTCTGATATGGACCATGAGAGAATACAGGTGAGAAGATAGATTAACATTAAGGTCAATAAAATCCATAATTATTGCATCAGGAGCAGAGAAGATACAATTTATTTGAAAATAAAATAGAGTCAAGCATAGAATAAATGCTTTAAAATATACTTCTGGCTGCCGTTCTGTTTTCTTCTGAAAGTATATTGTCTTCAGCAGGCAGTTAACTTTTTCCTCAATTGTAAGTGTAGATCAGAATAGATAGGACTAGAAAAAAGATGGATGAGGGCGAGGGAGGGACAAATGGACATTTAGTGGCAGGTGGACCCTTTTCAGGCCTGAAGACTCTCAGAAACCATTTACCAGGCAGCTCTAAATCATAGTCAAGAGATAGGCGCTGCTCCAGTAACTCAGGTATCACACACAAGAGAGGTAAATGTGTTTTGTGTGACTGGTGTGTGCTGTACATCTGGGTTTCTTTATTCTGAGGATCCCAAGGTTGGCTCCGTGGTCTTTAAACAACATAAATTTATAGAATAATTTCTGTGAATAAATGGCTTTTATACAATTCTCAAAACTATATCCATGGTACAAATAGTTTAAGAACTAGATGCTGGAAAGGTCAGGGGTGAGAAAGAAGGTGGCTGCATAGAACATTATAGTAAAATAGGTTTCATCATATTATATAGTGGGTGATAACTAGTGGCTTAAAAATGATTTGGGATTTTGTACTTGAGTCTATTATGTGGCATTTAATTTTAACTTTTAATCAAATTTCTAGTTAAATTACCTTAGTTTAACATTATCCCATCTCTATTCTTACTGTTCTGATTCATCAGCTAGTTCTAATCAACAACATTTTCAAAGGCAAAATCTTTCTGTGCTGTTTCATTGTTGTTTACAGCACTGATTTTCATAGTATCATGGGTAATTATTTCATACTTGATGCACTTTCGAGAGTCACTCAATATTAGCAAAATCCAAACCCAACTAAACCGATTTAGAGTTTCAAGATGACAGAGATGACAGATAAAAACGTTTGTAAACTTTCACCTTTCAAAAATTACCCCCCAATAATAGGGAGAGCAAGAAATGGACACAAATTCCACTTTTTGTGAAACCATAATACATGAAGGCAGAAAATAGAGGGAGGATGGTTCATAGCTTAGCAGAAAAAAGGGAAGTCTGACCCAAGTGCCTTAGGAGTAAGCAGGTAGAGGAAGGGGAACACATGAGAAACAGTGTTCCCCCAGTAGCTCTGAAAACTCAGTACTTAAGGCATCATATACACTGCAATGGGTGAAGTGGGATAAGAAGGTGATGAAAACACCGGGTCCCCAAGTCCTATTCCCTCTCCTTGTAGTCAGAAGGCAACTCTTCCCCTCACCTATTCAAGAAACTAGAGTATTTGTTGGAGAAACTGAATCCCAAACTTGGGGACACCAGCAAAAAAAGTTAGAGAGATACACCTTGAAAATAAGAGAATTAAGTGAAAGTCTCTGTCCTCTATTCTCTTTTCTTAGAATGCCAGCACATTATCTTAGAATGTTTATGCCACTTCCAAGCAAGAAATTGAAAAGTCCAGAGGAAATGAGTTTAGATACTGACATGAGGGGTTCTCCAGCAAGGGACCAGCTGTCCATCTGCTTACCCTGTGGTGAAGGCCCAACAATCTAGACACCATCCCCGCAGAGTGGTGTGTGGTGAACATTGTAATGCTTTACTCTTAAGTGAGCAAACTACCAGGTACTTAAGGAAACCACCAAACACAAAGAAAAAGAGTTCAGAGGAAATAGGCAATCAGGGAGCAGAACAGAACTTCAGAAAATTACAGTTAATACCCTCAAAAGATAAGAGATGACAGTGCATCCATGAGAGAAGAATATCATGCTATTAGAAAAGAGGCAGCAGACAAGAAAATGTTTATAAATGAAAAATACTATTACTACAGAAAATCAGAGAGAAAAAGTCAATGTGGGCAATGGAAAAGAAAATACAAGAAAACAAGTAAAGCAATATAAAAATCCAATGTTCAACCAATTGAAGGTCCAGTCAAATAGGACTGAAAAAATAGCGAAGAGGAAACAAGAGGAAAAGATGACAAAAATGCTGTACTGAAGAGAAAGCTAATTAAGCAAAAAAATGTGGGGAAAGTACCAAATGAAAGCATATCTTTGTGAAATTGCCAAACCCCAGAGATAGAGAGAAAATTCTAAAGAGAGAAAATCAAGTAACAGATGAAGTATTAGGAAGAAGAGTGACAAAAGCTTCTCTAAAGTAACTTCAGAAGTTAGAAAACAATAGAACCGTCCTTCAAAATCCTGAGTGAAAACGCTGCAACCTAGAATTGTTAGGCAAGCAAACAATTGAGTAGGAGAATAGATTAAAGACATTTTAGGTCCTACAAAGCCTCAAAAAAAAAAAAATTAACTCCCCTAGGGTTAAAAATTAACACAAAATTTCTCATGAAGCCACTGGCAGAAGTGTTCCTGAAAACTGAGGGAAAAAAATGAGGAAAGGGAGGTGTGGGATTCCGGAGACAGGAGAGCAACCTCAGGAGAGGAAAAAGCTGGAGCAGACAGAGAACCCAGACCAAAGAAAAGGGTATATATGTATACATTAGTAGGGCATCCCCAGGACCAGGCTGGGAAGGGATGTAATAAAAGGTGTGACTGGCTGAAGAGATGTGTAGGAATCCAGGAGACTTGGATGTTCAAACAAATCTTAGCCTCAGGAAATAAAACATTTACATAAAAAAAGAAACAATGATCAGATATCAGTAGACTTTGCAGCGAAAAATATTTATAGAGTGATAATCAGGAAAGCTATATGAGACTTTGGGCAGACAGGTCCATCTGTGCCCATTTCCTCGCCTGTAATAATAGTTCCTCCCTCACAGTTCTGTTATGTACAAGAAGTGAGTTAAACAGTTGTAAAGCTCAAAAGACTGTGTTGGGAACATATGAATAACTAAGTGTGAATAATATATTACTACTATATAGAAATGTGGTAGAAAATGCCTAGCAAATTAGATAAAGCAGAAAATGGAAAATGCTTGCCTTTGAGAATTAGGAAAGGGGAATGGGAGACATCTGTTTCAGGTTCTAAATCTCTTTACAACAATTTAAACTTTTCAAAACTATTGAAGGTAATATTTTATGTAAAATAAAATTAACTTAAGTCAGCTGCCAGCTCCAAGTTTTAAAATGAAAGAGCACACACAGCTTTGATATGGGCTATTTCAGCCCCTCCCAGGCAAATTACTAGCATTCCCATTTACTATGCAAATGAAATTATGTGTACTTTTAAATGTGGCAGTGGGACCAGCTCAACTTTAAAAAATAAAACGGTCAAGACAAAAATTTATTCAATTATTTCTGCAATAAAAACATGATTAGTTAACAAAGTTTTCATTGCTGTAAGAAAAGTAGCTAGCTAGTGATCCTAGATTTGGGAAAAAACATACATGAAAATGGAAGCAATCTGAACTCTACCTTTCCCATCCCCCTGCCCTCGGATAAAGATGTTAGTTAGTAATGAAATGGGAGACTCAGAAAGTAAAAAGGCAGGGGAGACGTGAAGGCCTTGGATCAGGGAAACCCATAGACTTACTTTTTCAGAGGTTCTCTTCCTCTTCTAAACTAACGAAGGGACAGCAGGACCCAAAGAACCATTGTGGCTTTGGGTTACACAGTGACATTACACTGCTCCCAACAAATCACACCTATGCATTTCATAAGCAAGCTACCAGAGGATAATTTTTTTTTTAATGAATCCCATGTAATGGATACTCCACTGACTCTCCGTCAGGGTTGCCTAATCCTCTATCAAATTCTAGTTTTCAAGACATGCGTTGCCTTATTATCTGTGTGAATTTAATCTGTCCTCCAAGCTGAAAAGAATTCAGGTATTTACAAGAAATTAAGCTATTAATTTCTAGAATATTATCATGTAACAGTTGCAGTACTTGTAAGTTGCTTCCTTTAATATTAAAAAAAAAAAAAAAAGGTGTTTCTTTTGCCAGCTTTCATTTGAGTGGCATCTGGTGGATGTGACATTCAGCTCTAAATTCTCCCTTCTTCTCCCCCTACCAATAGATGCTTCTCACTGAAGTGCAGAATCACAAAACACATTTTGCTCTGGGCCTTCGCCAAACAGTCACTGTATCTGGATAGTGTAGGCTTTTTTCTAAAAAGGAAAGTAAATAGTCTCAACTGTGTTCTGGTGTGCCAGCATGAGCCACTGTGACAGCGAGCTAATTCATCACTGCAGGGACCTTAGGCTGTGCAACTGACCACCCAGCTCACTGTCATCGAAGGGGGTGGCAGTTAATCATTTCCTTAAATGATGAGGGTATGAAAACAGAGCTGATTGTTGCTCAGTAGATGAACCTTATCCATCCTCCCTGCCCTGAGTAGTGACTGTTGCCATTTTCTCTTCTTCCCAGACTGCTGGGTTTCAAGAGATTCTGACTGAGGTGGAAATTTTAGCGGTGATTGTGGGATGCTTGTGTCATGACCTCGACCACAGGGGAACCAACAATGCCTTCCAAGCTAAGTAAGTGTTCTAATTGTTGTTATTTTAATGCATTTGCCTTTCTGTTCAAAGCCAAAGGTGACCAGTGCTAAAGAGTAAAGCATTAATTTCTGGCATCCGAGGCCAAGGCCACGCGGGCTTGGGCGTGCATGTCATGGGCCCCATCCATCTTTATAATTCCCTATTCTTCTTTTAATTGCAAATTTGCCCTTCATGTCATGCTTGTTGATTTGGTCTGTCTCAGGCAGATAACAAAGCTCATACTTTAAAGAGCCTATTTTTTTTCCTCCCTGAATATTTGCTTTCATAGCATTTCTAAGCTTCTTGAACTTTCTCCTCTCAAAATCTGGCTCTGAGACTATTTTTTAAAATAAAAGGGTCTTAGGAAATTTTATGAAATGAAATATCTCTTCCTTCCCCACTAGAATCTCTTCTGGATTCTTTTGACTTTGGATGTCATATAGCTGCAGTGAAGTAAAGTAATACACGAGGAATGTGGTCCCTGCTCTTCCCATGCCTCTTCCCATGGAAAGGTGGGAAACAAACAAAGGAATTACATCAGTACTGGGGATGTGTATGCACATAATGTGCATTGACAGAATAATCTGTCCCTAAGCAAGTTGAACTGGTCAAAATAGCTGTTGTTCGGTGACTCACATTGTGGCCAAGTCCATAGAATTTGGGTGCTAGAAGTAAGGCCAAAACAAGATCTCCTGACTCTGGTGGTGATGGTCTAGTTTTAATGTTATTTTTGCTACCTGTCTGCAAGCAAAGTGACATGTAAGTTCAGAGGCTGGAGAAAACAGAGAAAAGTTTGGAGACTGAGAAATTAAGAAGGCTTCCACAAAGTGGTAAAATTAGCTTTCAGACTACCGATTTCAACACCCCCATGTACTGGGGCATAACTACATAATCTGAAACATCAGCTGACCACTATGTCAACAGCTCACCACTCTTGTGTTCCCCAAAACTCCTATCTATTGAGGCCTTGGAGTCCTGATCTAACACATGAATTTTGATCGTGTTCCCTTCTTTACCCTTCCTGTATCTTATAACCCAACATTTCAACTCTCTTCTCAGTATCCTATCATTTCTCGACTCTCTTAACTTTCTGTGACATCCACTCTGCAAAAACTAGGCCCCAGTGCAATCTAACAATTCAATTTCTTGCTACTCTGCCTCGACCTTTATTAGAAAATGTCACATGTGAGAGTTCAGGATACACCAAGTATACGTTCTCCCAACTCAGCTGGATGCTCAGTACTCCCCAGACTTTCTGTGTCCCTAGCCAGCTCCATCCCACATTGCTCTTAGCAGTTATACATACCAAACGTTCTCCCTTCCTAAACCACCTCCTGTCTACCACCTCCTCCGCTCTACTCAGCAGATCACCTTGCCTCCTCCTTCACTGAGAAAATTGAGGCCATCAATCGAGAACTCCCTCAATTTCCTCCCCTGCCAAGTACAAACTTATCTGTCTGGCCCTATCCTTTCCTCCTAACCTCCCATCTCAGTGAAAGGGCCGTCCTTCCTCTTGTCTAAGGCTAATCCCACCACCTCTGCTTCGGGTGCCTTCCTTGCTCCCTCTGAGACCTTGCTCCATCAATCTTCCTTTCTCTGTCCTGTATCTTCCTTCTCATTTGTATTAGCTCTCAGCATCCTATGAACAAGTCTCCCCCATCTTGAAAAAGCCCACTTCAATCACTGCTTCTTTCTCTAGCTGCTGTTCGACTTCTCTTCTTTCCTTTCCAGTCCGTCTTCTTGGAAAGTTGTCTGTTTATTGTTCCCAACCTCTGCCCTCCCACGTGGCTTCCAGTTCGGCCTCACCAAGGGAACTGCCTTCAGTAAAGCCTCCAATGTCACTTTTCCACAGAGCTGCTGGATACTCTTATTGTCCTTTCTTGAGCCTTCCTGACATGAGACCCACTCCCTCCTTCCTAGAACTCTCTCCTTTGTCTCCCAGACGGAGGATTTCACCTATCTTTCTAGCCTTTCTTCTCCATTTGCTTCAAGTCTTCTCTCGTCCTAACCCAGCCTGCACTGGGGATGTTCTCTCACGTTCCTCTTCTTCTCTACAGGGTTCTTCATGCAGGGCTTCCACCCAGCTGCTGAACAGCCCCAAACCCAGATGTTTAAACCATAATTCTCTGCTTCTCTCTTGACACTTAGTCCAGCCACTGGAAAAGCTTCTCCTATTTGAAGTCTCGCAGTCACCTCAATCTCACTTTCTCCCCTTTACGCCTGTCTCTTCCCCCCTTATTCTCTATCTCAACAAATGGCACCACCGGAAACCCACGAGTCCCCCAGGTTAGCATCCCTCAAAGGTGACATCTCTGTGTTCTTAAGTAACTACTGCTTCTCTGCGTCTCTCCTGGATCATTACAACTAACAGCCCAACTCTCCTCCAGTCCACCCCGCTTGACACTCAAGAATAATCTTTGTAATTCAAAAAGCTGATCAGCTCACTCTCCTGTTTAAAAGCCATTCACCAGCCTCCTGTGACTTTCAGGATAATGTTCAAATTTCTTAGTTTAGGCCCTTAAGGCCCTTTACAATCAAGCTACAGCCCATTTTTCTGGCCCAGCACCTACTCCTTCACCCCAACTCTCTCACCCATGCTTCTATGTTGCAGATATAAGGGGCTACTTGAAATCTCAATGGAGTCTGGCTAGCTTACTTCTCTCTGCTCCCCAGTAGTCTGTTTCCCAAACCTGGAATGCTCTGCCTTTCCTTATTTTCCCAAAACTCTCCTGAGAGCACCAGCTCTGGAGTTGTATTCCTGCTGTACCTTTCCCTTGTCAATTTTCTGTGCCCACATAATGTCCAGGCCATGCTTTTCAAAAGTATGCATCACTCCGTTTTAATGGTTAACGGATGTCTCTTCCCTTCTCTTTATAATGAGTACCAGGAGCATAATAAACATACAATGAGTATTTGCTGAATGAATGAATGAATGAATGATGACTGTGTGAATGAATGAAATTTTAACTATTTTAATGCAATTTTTCAATAAAGTTTTCTGATTTCTTAAATAATTGTAACTTTTTTAGATTCATTATATAAAACACAGTTTTATATACATAGGTTTAATGTTGTACTTAAAGAAATAGTGGCCTTAGGGCCTGAAGTGTAAACTGTGATACTTTCATTTTAGGATCTGATAATTCCTTA
Source organism: Cynopterus sphinx (assembly GCA_030015415.1). Taxonomy (NCBI): domain Eukaryota; kingdom Metazoa; phylum Chordata; class Mammalia; order Chiroptera; family Pteropodidae; genus Cynopterus; species Cynopterus sphinx. The sequence goes on along the minus strand of CM057379.1, from coordinate 165,434,581 downwards.
TGTTTGAGTTCCTGCAACTACATTTCATATATTTTTTAGGATGCCTTTCTCTTTAGGGCAGTGGTATCATCATATCTTCCCCTAGCACCCTTTCTCCAGCCTCCAACTATTCTGCCATTTGTACATAAAGAAGAGATAAAAGTGTTAGATTTGTGTCTACAAAACAAGAGTGAGCACCTCGTGGTTTCTTTTAAGAGTCAAATGCACAATACTTGTGCTTGGACACCAATGACCCCTTCCCAGAGAGAGTCTGTGTATCACATTGAGGGAAGCAGCCCTTCTTGCTAATTGACCTCTTGGCATTTTAGCTGGAGAGTACACACCTAAGCAAAACCCGTCTAGTCATATTTTATCTCTCAGGAATTTGGACTTGGATTACCATGGTGTTGACTCAGTTAGCTGTTGAGATCCAAGTTTAGATCCAAGTAGACTTGGTAGCTGAGGCTTTCATTTTGGGGAAGCTATGAACAACCACATCCCAAGTGGGGTAAGAGAAATAAGAAAGCAAATCTGCGGAGAGGAATATTCGGAGAGAAATAGAAAGAAGAGATTGTACAATGGTAAAGAAACAGAAAAAGCAGCCTTGATTCCTGGCTTTACACATCTCTACTCCTATTTCCAGGAAGCCCAGCCACACTTAGAATAACTGAGCTGCCTTGGCACTCCTGCACCTTTAATTGACCTTTTTTAGTGAAGCTGGTCCAAGTTCATTTCTCTTCTTTGTAACTCACAGTCCCCGAGACAATGAAAAGAGCTATAGTTCACTTGTTTACTATCTCAAGCACTCACCCGCAGTCCTGTAGGGGAGGTATCTATGACTCCATTTTATGGGAAGAACTGAGCCTCAGGAAAGTAATTTATCCAAGTTCATACATCTAGAATGTGGCAGAGTGGTGTTTAGACCTGGGCTACCTGAAGACGTTCTTTAACCACTGCATCATACTCCATTTCATGACTTAGCGATATTTATTTGGGGCCTTTGAGCTTCCAGTTTACTAGCTGTCTTGCCATATACGTGAGCTCTGGAAAACTAAAATATATTTTGACATCCAGAAAATCAAGATGTAGAGCTTTAATAATCATTAGAACTAAACTAGAACTTAGTAGCCATATTTTTCAACACCTTAATTTTATAAAAATGGAAACTGAGATACCCAAATCTTAGGTTACTTTTATAAGATTAAACAGTGTTCACACATATTAGATTGGTACTAGAACTCAGTTTTATTTTTGTGTATTTATTTTTTGCATCCTCACACCATATGATCAAATCTCTTTGTTCCAAGATGGTCTGATGTGTTTCCACAAGATATGTAATGGATGGATGTCCATCATCCCTGGCTCTATGTAATGGGGTCACTTTTGAACCTAGAATACCTCGTGTCCCTACCGCTCTATCTCTGTTAAACCTTCCTTTGACAATGAGTGCTGATAGAGAATTTTATATCTTGGAAAAGGAGCTATCTTTTTATTGATTAGAATAAGATTTATTCAGTAAGTGTGGCATTGTTTAGAAAGCTCCTAGGAAAAAAATATATGTCCTTATTTCCTTTATTATTCTTCAGTAATCGAGTGCTTTCTATGTGCAAGGCACTGTGCTAGGCATTGTGGGAGAAAAAAAAGAAGTATAACAAACAGTGCTTTCCCTAAAAGTAGTCACAATTCCAACCATTTAAGTGATTTGGAAATGGAATTTAAATGCACCAATTATTATGTAAAGCAAAGCATATGCTACCTTTTTTATTTTCATATATAGGCTATAAAAACAGGAGACATTTAGCAAGGGACAAATTACTATATAAAATGCAAAATGCCTCTACAATAAAAAGTTGTGACTTTAGTTATAGCATGATGTGATTTATTCTTTTAGCCTTTCTGATAAGTGAACCTTTGCGTTTTCATATTTTATTCTTAATTTTTAAGTATTGGAGTACGTGCAGTGAATGATCAGTAGGTGCAGAGGGCAGTGAGACCACAGCGCTTTGAAATTGTTCCGTTAACACCGCTCCCGTTTTCTCCAGGGACGGCATTTCCCACTCATCCCCCTCTCTATTACAGCTGCCCCTGATGATTAAATATCAGTACCGAGCAGCTTTGTAGTGTGTTCTCCTAGGAGACTTCTTCTATTCATTTCTAGCATAATCTCTTATACTCATTTCTTGGGAATGAAAACCCATCTTGTCGCTTTCGGCCAGGTCCCAGAAGTGAAATACTGGGGCACATTAATCTGCCGTGACAGCCTAATCCCATTCCTCGCCACCTCCCAACAATTCTCAATTTCCTAATTACCTTTCATAGTTTTCCTTTTTAAAGTTTCTTGTAAGTCGTGGCTGCACACTTCCTTCCATTAAGTCTCTTTTTCAAAGCATTTGCATATCTCGGGGAGTTATGAAGGTACACTTCCATTTGCACACTTAATTTTTGTGCCTTTGCAAAGTGCTGAACGCCTGTAGTGACAGAATTCACTTTGACTTTTTTAAAATAAATTTCTCCTCAGTATGATGTCTTTATAAAAAGGAAAATCTTTATCTAGTATGTTGGGGTCACCCAATCAATAATGAGCATCATGAATAATCACATATATAAATATTCTTTATGCTTCTGGAATTTGGAAACTCTTCTTTTTCTCCCTCTTTTTCTCTCCCTCTCTCCACACACCATATGTATTTATAATATTTTATATATGTGAATACTTTCACTATTATATATATGTAAATATTTTCACTATTAAAGTTTGTGTGCCCATAGCTACTTGTATGATGATATACTTACCACAGACAATTAAAATGAGGTATGCTGTTAAAGTCAATTTTTTCATATGTGATTGCTTTTTTAAAATTTTTTACATGAAAAGTGGGAGATACCTTTACATGAAGTATATTACATGAAAGACATGGCCTCTTTTAAAAAATGGTTTTATGATCAAGTAAGATTGGTTAATACTGCAATGTCATTTGTCCCCTCCTGCAGAATTACAGTGGCTGTTTTCAAATACTGATGCCCCTGGGAAATCCCACAGTGAAGAAACTGTTTAGCTTTTTAAACCCAGCGTTTTCCAAATGTATTTTGCCATGGACTCTTTATATTTTTGCTCATAATGCTGCTTAACATTCCAAAGCACTAATATTCTTTAGAATACTTTTGATAAAGCTTAGCCTAACATACATTTTTACCACTTATAACAATTATTTTATTGCCACTGATAACAATTTTAATGGCTGTAGACTCCACTTTTGTCATCCCAGGAGAGTCACAGCCTCTGTGTATGTAATAGCAGGTATAGGGAGCATTCTCAGTGAGCTTTGGTCTTAGAGAGAAAGCGCCAATATGGTTTTGCAGTCTTATAAAATCTGACAGAAACCAAATTAATAGTGTAAATAAATAATCCATATGGAAATGGAAGCATCATTGCTTAATTTTACTCTATAAAACTCAGAGCATCCATCTAATGAATGTTCAGATGGCACCTTGCTTGCAGAAGGGTGACCATTGTTAGTGCAAGTCTAGTCAGAGAAAGTGTCCTACACAAACTGGGAGACTGTGAGCTTCCTGAGGGTAAGAGCCATGTCTTATTTATCTTGGCATCTTTCCACATGGCCAGCAGCCTGGCATCATAACAGTCATCAATAGTTGGTTGAAGGAATGATAGATGAATGAATGAATCACAGTGTCTTTCTGTACTTTCACAGCATTAGTCTGCTTATTTTTATGATTAACTCAGTATTGTGTGAGGGTAGAGAGAATGTGAGATGGAATTGCAAAAGGGAACAAAGATGGAGTCTGATGATGAAGATTCTCAAACCATAGATAGTTAGATGGCTGCACGTGCACAAACACCCTGGGAGTCCTTTTGATGAAATGCAGCAGTTCAGAATCCATATGGGCCTGGCGGTGAGGGAGAGGTGCAGCGCGGGAGGCCCCAATGTATCTGTCATGAGCTGTTCCCTAGTTAAAGGAGGAAACATTCTATTCATCCTGAAAAAAGAAAATATAAAGTGATTTGTGATAATCTAGCTGATTTAACTTTGTAAGGTCTGCTAAACCAACATGATAAAGGAAGAGATAATATTTTGCAACTTGACCCTACTTTACATCAATGACTCTGTTACTGGAATTCACACCAGTAAGAGAGGTACATCTCGGCATGACTAATTAGTAGAGATGAACCACAGGAAATCTGAGCCTGCAGCAGGGTGGGATTCTGAATTAATTTTGAAATCATTCATTGATGAGAACCAGGTTGGCAAAAATTGAGAATAAATATCAGATATGTATAAGTTATAATTAGCTTTCTCATTATATAATGAGAAGAAGCTTAAAAACTTAGATTCCAATCAATAACTTACACTTACTAGCTTTGTGACCTTGGAAAAGTTGCTTAACTTCTCTGATCCTTGGTTTTCTCATCTACAAAATGAGAGAACAGTACTATTTCGTGGTTATTGTCAGGAGTAGATGAAATAATGTATTAAACTGTTCATCTGTTGGCTAGTACCTGATAGGTACTTATTAATGACAGCTATTATTATTAATAACATTATTATAAAATATGTTAACACACTCATTACTGTCAACCTTCCAATTTTAACTATAATCTCTAGACATACCACTGCAATCTTATTAGCCAAGCAGCTAATTTTTTTTAAGCATCTACTCCATGTCAGGTATGCAGAAGTGATATGCATATAAAACATCCTTGAATTTCAAAAGCCAAGACAAATATAAACAAGACACAATATAGGTGCTTTTTAAAAAAAATGAATTTTCATAAAAATGAACTCTGTGTTCAAAAAATAGTAACTAACATTAAACATTAATCACTGATTACCAAGATTAGCCTAACAAATGTTTTCTTATTAAATTATATAAAGGCAAGATTTAAAGAAATAATATATATCTGATTAAAATCTAGTATCCTCATTACTAACCCTATTCATAGTAATCCCTACAGAACCTAACTCTGCTTTTTTTTTTTTTTCCAACACATGGTCAGCTCTTAGTCTTTCCAAGAGCCCTGAACTGGCCATGTTCTGGGAGTGGCTCACACTGGAGATGGAGGGCAGCTTATGACAGAAATCCTTCAAGCCGCACTTAGATGCAGTCTTCGCTCCTCTCACGAGCAAGGCAAACTGCAAGCTGTCAGTCTCCAGTGCTCCCAAGTTAAGGTCAAATCGACCTTTCAATTTCCAAACTCCTTGCAATGAGCAAGAAAGAACATGAGGACCTGGATGAGTCCCCAACCGAGCCCCAAGACTGTGCTTTAAATCCTAGGATTCTCTGTATCTCTCTCAACTCTTTGGATGCTCTACATTGTACTCCAAAAGAATTGGAAATGAGCACACCTGAACATTTTAAATGAACACTTTGCTGAACTGACATTGTTGAGGAGAGGGTTGTCATATATATATATATATGCGAAATTTAAAGATAATTCAACATAACCCTTTCAAGTATTAATTATCATCTTATGTATTTTAAATGGAAGTATCTAAATGTGTTTTAATTATTGATAAATAACATAGACTACAATCTACTATCTGCCAGGCACTGTGATAGGCACTTCCAAATATTTTATTGTATTCTCATAAATAACTGGTGAGGTAGACTATTATTATAATTTTAGAAACAAAGAAACTGCTATTACCAAGAGCTGAGATCTGACTCTAAATCTAGAGAACTTTCTAGAGTTCTACACTGACTTGTCATAGCGTGACTAGGGCTGGCAAACCATAGTAGAAACTTGTAAACCTTACATATAAAGCAGATAAAATGCAAAACATTCACAAAGTCTTTTTCTATTGAGATTCAAATACATTTGATATAAGTTTATTGTTCTAGATACTCAGGAAACTGTGTAAAGTTTAGTTTATGAAGTTTACCCTGAAACCCGAAACCAGAAAAAATATATCTGTTATCCTCAGATCATCCAAAGTACTTTGAACCTGAAACACTTTCCATGGTATTTAGGTGTTTTGTGTATCGGTTTCCCTATGATCACGTCTCATCTTTAGTAGTTTGTCAATTTCTAAGAATCATGGGCTGAGTCTTATTCACTGTTGTATCATCCACAGCATCTAGCCTAACATATAGAAGTTTACTGAAAGGTTTATTTAACAGATTGGTAAACTACACAAACAGTTAGAATGTATCAGCTCATGGTCCTTTGCCAAAGCAGGAAAAACAGTTTGATCCAAAGGGCTGGTGTAGGGCGGGGGGATCACTGACAGGTGAAGGGCCTTGGTCACTGACCCTTCTGTCCTCTTTCAGGAGTGGCTCTGCCCTGGCCCAACTCTATGGGACCTCTGCTACCTTAGAGCACCACCACTTTAACCACGCTGTGATGATCCTTCAAAGTGAGGTACAGACCTTATGTCCTACTTCTTCCCTTGACACAGAACCAGAGAAACAATATTTCTGACCTCCCTTTCTTTGTAGTGCCACACGTAGGCACAGAGAAGTGAAACGGCATTTTTAAGACAGACTATTAGACATTTTCTTCGTGGGTTTTTTTATTTGTTCAGATGCCTGACCAAAGACCTTGTTCACATTCTACCTGAGCTGATTTGTTTGGGTTTCATTATTGGTTTGAAGGCTTTCCAGATTCACTTGGCACAGAAGACTGCCTAGAGCTTGTCACCAGAGCATGGTCATACGTTCCTTAAGGGGTACAGAAACCCACTAACACGAGGAGTGAACCCAAAGCCATTTTAAAATGGTAGAAGCAGAAAGAGGGTGAGAAAGTTACACTTTATTAGCACAATTGAGAAACCTATAACAGATGAGAACTTAAAATTGCTGGTGGGACCACTTCAAAAATGAGAATTGCAACTAAACTTGAGACCCAGGGCTAAGGCCATAGGCCTGATTTTGCTGCATGTGGCATCGCAGGACTTAGAAGCACTTTTATACTTTTAGCTCTCCACAGAGAAAAAGAAAAACCACTTACTGACTCGGGCTGAGGCATGTAAGAGTTTGAAATTGCCAGGAAAGGATCTGTTTAATTTTCTGCAGGCGTACAGACTTTTTTTTTTCTTTTTTGAGGCAAGGAAGGGATCATCTGTTCCCCATTATTTGTCAGTTCTCTAGCTGTGCCATTAATTATTATTATGATCATCATTAAGGCCCTGCTTCGCTGGAATAGCATCATTAAATATGGAGGTTTTTTTCCTCCAGCCTATCTTGAAAAAGCATGCCTTTTGCAGTATCATGAAAGCCTTCTTCGACCCCATAAAGGAGAGTCAGCACTCTGGAACCTGTGCAAGGCTGTGGAAGGGCAGATCCTCTGGAGGAGATATATTTTCAGTTGGGAAGAAAACATCGAGGGTTAGGCTCTCAGTAACTGACAGAAACCAGCATCCTAGCATCTGTGGTTCAGGAATTATCCATGAAACACTGTTTTAGCCAAATGCTGTGAAAGAGGAAAGTAAGGACCGAGGAACTTGGGTTCAGACTATCTTTTCTGTACTAATAATACAGTGGGTTTATACCTCTGACCCCAGGAACTCCCACCTCTATAATAACAAGGGTTATAAACAGGGTGTCAGGGTTTTCCCGAAAGGTCATTTGTTTGGAAACAGACCCCACGAACTCAGATTTTGTTTCCATCCCAGCAAAATACATTGGTTGCCCTGCACTCCAGAATTATCTGTGAATAACAGAATAACAATAATGGAGCCATGCAGTGTGCAACTGGGGCATGCAGGTCCTGCCCTGGTGCTTCAGCCACACGCACACGCGCACACACACACACATACACACACACATGCACACACATCCTGCCCAGCAGAAAGGCAAAAATGTAGAAGTTGTTATCACCCCACTTTCCAAGTAATGCATAGGCACAGAGAAGTTAGATGGCCTGACAATGAACCTTCTCCCTCCACTTGGTTCTCTTTACATCAATTCCACATTCCTCCCTAAACAGCAAGTGGAAGCAGTATTTCAAGGAGATAAATCTATTTCAGGAAGCAAACCCTTGAGGCACTGGAGAAGGCCAGTTTGTATCTAAACAATACACTGCAAATTAATGTTTTTTATTGTTAATAAAGATGAGCTGGCTAGCTTTGTCAGTGTGTTAGCTATAAATCGTGTTAGTTACTGTAAGTCCTTTAAAGGTGGTAAAATGCACGCTCTCACAAAATAATCAAGATCCTCACATTTAGACCAGCTTTCTCCGGGAATTCATATTTTTACTGTAATTTTTTACTGCTCATAACAGCTATACAGGCATACCTTGGAGATTTTACAGATTTGGATCCAGACCGCTGCAATAAAGCTAGTGTCACAATAAAGTGAGTCCTAATCTTTTTGCTGGTGGAGGGTCTTGCCTTCAGTTTGCAAAACCCAACATCTGTGAAGTGCGATAAAGCAAAGTATGACAAAATGAGGTGTGCCAGTATTTCCCTCACTGCAGGATGCTAGACATGTGGCTGGATTCCTGTGCCTAGATTTTCATAGCTTCCAACCACTTTTTCCTAGGCCCCAGTATACCAGCCTGTGATCGATCCATGGAGCAAGGCTCAGGCAAAGAAACCCTGGCAGAATTATGGTGTGGTATTCCTTTAGTTATTTGTCTTCTTCCTAATGGCTGAATTAAGGGTCTGGAAGAGTTCATTTGAAAGTTATTATTAATATTGGATCTGGTCCCAACTGGAACCAATATACTCTAGATTTTAAGGAGTGGTGAGTTCACCCAATGAGATAAATTAATACAGGGGAGCAGATTATCATCTGGTGCCTGGTAGGTGGCAATTTACTAATTGATATTCTGATTCTCTGAAAGAATTAATTTACCTCTCATTGGAGAATATTTTATTCTCAGGCAGTCATTCTGCTCCTCTCCCCCTGCACCACCATCTTCTGGCTCTCAACACGAGGTTTAAAACTGGTCCAATTCCCAGGCCACATGTTTATGAGTTAGCATTCATGCCACCCCACCCCACCCACCCACCCCCAAAAAAACAAGCAAACAAAAAACCTGATAAATGCAAAGTTCTGATTTTTGAAGAAAATTAAGTAGATCATAGGTCATTTTACAGAAGGATTTTTGACTTTACTAAAACCACTGTAGAGCTGCCTAGCATGAAAGAAATATTGATGAACAGAAGCGTGCTTTTCAAAGGCACGGAGATACACATGTATTTGCAAGTGATACTAGAAAAAAGTCATCATTAGTTCCAAGAACTATGCCAAGAACAATATCTCTTACATAATTCTAGCTACTTAGTAATTATGTACTGAATTTAATCTACCACACGCTTCATCAAGATGGATTTTCACAGGGTTTCTCAACTTCAGCAGTTACGATATGTTGTTCCGGCTGTCCTGTGTATTATAAGATGTTTAGATGCCAGTAGCAACACTCACCAGGGTGACAATTAAAAATGTCTCTAAACATTGCCAGAAGTCCTCATTGCCCAGATCACCCCTAGTTGATGGTCTAATGTTTATTCTCCTCCTTGAAGTTACTTGTTGCCATAGCAAATACTTTCAGAATGACAACTTGAGTCTTTACTAGTGAAGCTAAGGATTTATTTTAGGGTCAGATTGATTCTCAAATGTTTTGTCAGCTTCTACACTCAGTGATTTCACAGGACATGGGCAGTCAAATGAAGTTGTTGGCACAAACATATTCCTAGTAAGACAAGTTTGAGCAGTTTTCAAAGTTTTCTTTTCAAGACAGGACATAATAAAGTGTCCCTTGGTCAACTTCCTCAAAAATTATTGCACTGTCTGGCTTTACTGTGTTTGCCAAGGAATCTGTTTGTATTTGCGTACAGTTTCATTAAGCTTTAAAAAAAATAGTTTTATCATGTTCCCACGTGTATATGTTTTAATACAGGAAAAACATATGATCAGCAGCCTCAGATTTAATGATGTCTTTTGTGACTTTATACTTTCTCATTACAGGGTCACAACATCTTTGCTAATTTGTCCTCCAAGGAATACAGTGACCTCATGCAACTTTTGAAGCAGTCAATATTGGCAACAGATCTCACTCTTTACTTTGAGTAGGTATTGGAATTTGATCTATTTGACAAATGGATATGTAAAGTTTCATCCTGTAATCAATTTTCAGGTCCATTTTGGGGGGTGCTTGTTATTCTAGCGCTAATATCAATGTGTAAATGAACTTCATTAAGGTGGTGTCTGCAAGAAAAGCAGGACTACAATCGAGAGATTTATATCTTTCTTCTGTTTTATGAGCCTTGTTTGAGACTTTTGACTCAAACTAAGTGATGGCCACTTTTAGAGAAAGATTGTTATTGCAGACTTTTATTTCTGGTCAGGCCTATAATGGCACAGATGATGCTAATGAAAAAGATTTGCGGCTGAGAGCTCGAAATCCAAGTCTGCATTCTGTGCCTCTCATCTACCTCTCTTTCTCGGAAGAGCTGTCTCCTTTTTATTCACTTTCAGGCCTCCATCTGAGCTGGAAATTCCATCCCTCTCATTTCCTCTTAGACCTGCTTCTTCAGGTACCACCTCTTCTGGCAGCCTGGAAATCTCTTTCTTCACTGATATGTATAGTTTTCTTTTGAAGACCAAACAATTTCCCTTTCTGAAAAACTTCTTTCACTTGACTCCATGGAGATATTTAATTGCTTTTCAATATACCTTTCTTTTACTGCCTCCCTTTTAAAGTAAATGGAGCACAGTAACACCTTTATTTTCTTAATGCCCACTTACACTTTAAAGAGCAGAATCTACCTTCATTTTCTATCAAGATTGTACTTCTCAGAGGTCACCGGAGACTTTTTTGTCCCCAAATTCAATGTCCTTTACTCATTTCTGATATTTCCTAGCTTCTTTGAGGTGTCTAAAGTTTGCTGACTTCCCATTGTCAATTTCTGCTCTTCCCCAACATCCAGCTGCCTTTCTCCTTTTCTGGATCTTTTATAGGTTTCTTTTTTCCTTGATCCTATGTGTGAGTTCTTAAGCCCATGTTCTCCTTTCCCTATGGTATTTCACGCTCCCTAACGTTGCCTTTATATAGATAGGCAAACATAAGACTCTGAAATTCTTCACTCTGCCTCTTCTTCACATTTAAGACATGTATCTCCAACTCAAAAGCCTTCAGTAGTTTCATTGCTTTCAAAGCAACCTCTAAACTCAGTTTGAGTTTCAAGGTCTTCCATAATCTGCCTTCAACCTTTTTTCATTCTCATCGTCCACTTCTCTCCAACATGATTTGTGTACTCCAACCAGGCTGGTCTACATGTTACCCTCTGAAAACAGCTCATGCAGTGCCCTTTGTGCCCCAGTCAAGTTACTGTTCTCACATGGAATCTGATCCCTCCACCTCCACATCTAGCTGAGCTATCCTTTAAGGTTCATCTCTTCCACCACCTTTTCTGGAAATCACGTGTCACTCTCTTTGAAGTCTTTTGGCATTGTATCAGTTAGAATTAACTTTAATTATAAGGGACAGAAAACCCAAAATAACAGTAGCCCATTTCTCTGTCCCATAAAAGAGGTCTGGAGATAAGCAATCTGCACTTGGTGGAGTAACTGCATGAAGTTGTCAGGGACACACACTGCATCTGTTTTTCTGTGCTGTCACCTTCAACACATGGTTTCCACCTTAGTCCAAGATAGCTGCTCAAGTTTCAGGCCTAAGGTCCACATTTCAGCTAGCAGAAAGAAGGAAGAGACAAAGAAGAAGGGGACCAAACGGTGATGCCAGTTATCTTTTAAGAGAGCTTTCTGGAAACTCCACATAACACTTCCACTTACATTTTATTGGTCACAGTTTAGTCATTTGGCCATGCTAGGCTGAAGGAAGGTTGGGAAAGAAAGCTTTTATTCTGGGCATAGTCACGTGCTGCATAACGATGTTTTGGTCAGCAATGGACCGCATATATAATAGTGGTATACAATGTAGCCTAGGAGTGTGGACCACTTAGTTTTATGTAAGTGTACTCTATGATGTTTGCAAAGTGATGAAATCACCTGACGATGCATTTCAAAGAACATGTCCCACTGTTAAGCAACGCATACCTATAATCACATGCCCCACTAAAAACTAGGGGTTCTATTACTAAGAACGAAAGGAGAGGTATTGGAGTAGACAACTGAAAGTCTGTGCCACACATATTTATCATTGGCTTCTGTCGAATGGTTTATTACATGGTAATGGTGGAAGGAGTAAAGGCTTTGAAGTTATTGGTCTGGATTTAAATTTCATTCTCTCACCTGGTATATTCAAGTGTCTATGTCTTCTTTCTCCTGAAACTTTACTGAAATAGCAAATGAACTTAAAAGGAAAAAAAGGCATAAATCTTCAAGGAGAAAGAGAGAGGCCGCATAACTGATAAGAAATGTCAATATGGTTGTGGAAAATGGAAGGCCAACTGACAAACAGTAACTGATCTGGTAGAGTAGAAGTGAAAACAAGGACCCACAGAAGAGGACAACTCTGAAAAAAAAGGCCAGTTTGCCTTGCAGAACCTTGCTTAGTGCTTTGAGACAAAAAGTGGCATGATAAGTGGATGTGACAGTGAAGGCTTAAAACAGAGATTACTAAAAACTCAGTTTATAGAATACCCATTAAGTCCTCCGCCAACATAGTCACTCCTGGAGAAGGCCAAAAGGTTATGTTCTGGAGAAATGGAGGAAAGAGCGCTGGACTTGGAAAGTACAAGGTGGGAATGACAAGCAAAGCTCAGAAGGTGGATGAAGTAAAATGGAAGGAGTCTCTGCATTAAAAATCCATAGCTTATAGCCCAGTCACCCAGAAGCTAGAAGTCCATAAGCCACACACCCAGGGTTCTTAGATTTAGCAAATAGAAATACAAGAAGCCCAGTTAAATTTGCATTCAGATAAACAAGGAATAATGTTTTAGTATAAATATGTCCTATGCAATGTTTGCATAAGTGTATTTCATGCAATGAACACATATACAGCTCCTGCTCAGCCTTTTAATGTTTTGCTGTTACGCACATATACCAGTGGTCACAAAACATTGATGAAAGCCTCCCATATGAACCACAGAGGCCAAAACCAATAGAAAAAAAAAATAGAATCAGAGAAAACAGAGAGAGGAAGCAAACAAAAAACTATTATTAATACCCTTAGGGAGGTAAGTATTATATCCATGAAACAAGAAAAGAATGTTTTAAAAAATAATAGGAATGACCACAGAAGAATAAAGAACTCTAGGAAATTAAAAACAAAATGGCCAAAAAAAAAAAAATAAACCAAATGAAAGCATTGGGAAATACAGTCAAAGAATGAAAAGGCAGCAATATTGAAAACACTGGTCTTTTTTTATTAAACAGTTGACCCTTGAACGCACAGATCTGAAGTGTGCAGGTCTACTTATATAGATTTTTTTTTTTTAATAAATACAGTTGGCCCTCTGTATCTGTGGGTTTCGCATCCATAGATTCAACTAACCATGAATCAAAAACAGTATTTTCAGTCCTCTGTTGGGTATCTGAGGATGTAGAGGGCTGACTATATGCATTGGTATATAGTGTTATATGTAAGTTACTTGAGCATCCACAGATTTTGGTATCTGCCAGGATTTCGGAACCAATCCCCGGTGGATACCGAGGAGTGATAGAAGTTTTTGGAGCGTCAAAAGTTATATGTGGATTTTCAGCTGTGTGGGGTCGGCACATCCATGCTAGTCAAGGGTCAAGTGTATGCTTTTTAGTAATGTTTGATTTATTAACTGTGTATGTGTTACTTTGATAAATATAAATTTTAATTTTAAAAACATATTTTAAAAATTAAAACCTTTAGCCAATAGATATTTGAAAAGATGCTAATCATCGGAGAAATACAAATTAAAACTCAATGAGATATCACCTCACACCGGTCAGAATAGCTATCATGAACAAATCAAAGAACAGCAAGTATTGGTGAGGATGTGGAGAAAAGGGAACCCTCATCCACTGTTGGTGGGATTGCAAATTGATACAGCCACTATAAAAACCAGTCTGGAGGTTCCAAAAAAATTTAAAATAGATATACCTTTTGATACAGCAATTTCACTTCTGGGTATTTATCCAAAGAAAACCAAAACAATAATTCATAAAGAGCTAATGGCAGTGCTATTCACAAGAGCCAACATATGGAAGCAACCTAAATGTCCATCAACAGACAATTGGATAAAGAAGGTATGATTCATATATATAATGGAATATTACTCTGCCATAAAAAATGGAATCCTCATTTGCAATGACATGGATGGACCTAGAGGTTATTATGCTAAGCGAAATAAGTCAGACAGAGAAAGAAAAACACCATATGATTTGACTTTTATGCAGAATCTAGGGAACAAAAAGAACAAACTAATCAAAAACATACAAGTATAGAGGACAATCTGGTGACTGCCAGAGAGGTGGCAGGGATTAAGTGGTTGCAAGAAAGGGGTAAAGTATTAAAGAAGTACAAATTAGTACTTCTTTTGATAGATGGTCATGGGGTTGGGGAGCATGGCATAGGCAATGCAGTTAGCATTAGTGTAATGGCCATGTGTAGAGCCAGAGGGATGATAGAGTAATCAAGGGGATCGTTTCATAAACTATATAAATATTGCACTTGAAAGTAATAATAAAATAAAATGCGAAAAACAATTAAAACCTTAGCTCTGCCACTACTAGCTGTGTGTCATCAGACAAAGTATATACCTCTCTGAGCCTCTTCATGTGTAAATGGAGTCGCAATATCTATGTTATGTCTTATAAACATCTTATGTCTTGTGAATATCTTTTATGTCTTACAATGGTTATATCTACAATCTCAATTGCTTTATAGCCTATTTATTTTGCATGTTTTATGGCTCTCATGTTTGACTTAACTATCATGATCTTCCCTCTTTTTCTGAATTGATGCTCCTTCATTTGGGATTTATGGAAGCCTGCATCCATTAATATTTTTATTACCTGTCTCTGACACTTGCAAGATTTTGCCTTATTTTCCTCAAAGTAGAAGCATTTTCCCAAGCCAAGTTTCCAAATAACTTCTAAGGGAGAAAAAAGTCTCAACAGTTGGAGTTCATTTATCAAGCCATGTTAGGGATGTGATGAATCACTGAGTGACCGCTGGAATGCAGTCAGAGAAGTTGGTTACAATTCGCTTTCTCATTACTCTGTTCTTATCTTAATGCTGCAGCCCCTGCTAATGTTTGCTGACTCCCAAAGAAGCTGGCTGGTCTCTTTTTCTCAGCATTATTGTTTTTTGAGGTTTTGAATAGCTGCCCATTTTCTAATCTAGACCTTCAGGAGGCTGATTCACTTGCCTGTCTAAAGTGTTTAAAGTGTTGCCATATTTTTAGAGAAAACAAGCCCTAGGGTTAATGAGGGGGAAAGCAGCTACTACAGTCACCCAGATGCTTTTATTTCACAAATATACAGTGTGGAACTGGAAGGGATGTTAGAGATGATGTAATCTAAGTCTCTCTTTTTCTCTTTTTTTTTTTTTTTTTTTTTGGTAGATTAGGTACTGAGCTCAAAAAGGTTAAATAGTGTGAAGCTAAGCAGGGTTGGGCCTGGTTAGCACTTGGATGGGAGACCACCTAGGAAGACCAGGTGCCGTAGGGCATAAAAGAATAAAAAAATAAGTGATTGTATGCTGACAAGGTCCTTGCAATCTGTGAGGTCAAACCAAGGGATGCCTCACCTGAAAAAAAAAAAAAAAAGGTTAGTGTAGTTTGAGGCAGATGTCATTAGTGGCTAACTTGGAACCCACGCGTCCTCTTTTGGGGCTTTTTCCACAATCACTATATTCCTTTTCTAATGGAAAAAAATCAAGAAATAGTTGTTATTTGAGTTGGGCATAAATTACATGGCAATACTGACCTTCCCAAGTAACATTAATTGGTTTAATGTGAAAACCAGCATGCATTCCCCATGCCCTCTTCCAAAGCAAAGCTTGGGACAAGGACTTGCAAGCAGGTCAGAAAGAAAGCAAAGCATAGGGTCAACACGGGAAGAGCTGTAGTGCTGGTTGAAGGAGCAATAGCCGGAACAAAGTGGGCCAAGAGGACATACTTTCTCTAAGTATGAATTAGCGTTGGGTTTTCTGCCCTCACTACTCAAATCCAATGTCATGACACAGTTGAGGTCAACTAAAGAGGAAACTCACTGCTTTCCTCCCTGAGTTGGGGAAAGTAGTCTAGAAAGGGTTGCCAGGAAGAAGGTCTAGGCCTTATGGAAAGGGGTTTATGATTCATTCCTAGGGGCAGGGTCTCCTGCCATGCACCAGAGGGGTGGAATGTAAGATTCCTGGAAACATGGAACCCCTTTAAAAATAACCACGGAAACTTGTAACTTTCATTTCTAATGGCTTTAGGCGTCCTCAGGATTCTGTCGTGCAAACGACAGTTAAAAGCAGACTTCACAAATTTGAAAAACAAAAGCAAAACAAAAATAACCTCAGTGTGAATTTTTAGGTTTCAGAACCTAAGTCTGGGGGTTAATTCTTCAATCTGATTTTCCATCTCACTGAAGACACTTTCCAGTTTCCGCTGAGTGATTTTCTAAAATTAATTTCTATGCCGAGTTCTGAGTCCCTGCAGTGAATAAGACTTTGATAATTAAATTGTAATTTCAGAATCTCAAGCAGGAATTAAATATACGTTATCGGTAACCAGCCATGTGACTTTGAGAAAGTCACTTAATCTCTCTTTGCTACATTTCCTTGTCAGCAACATGGGGATAGGCACATCACCCATACCAATCCTTGAGGGTCCTTGTGGTGGTCAAAGGAGATTACCTATTTGAAAGGCAATTTGGTAACTTAAATAATTAAGATTGAAATAATCAAAATAATTTAAATTTAAGTAATTTAAATTTAATAACTTTGATAATGTAAAGTATCTTATAAAGAATCATTCAGCCAGAAAACTGAAAAATAATTACACCATAAAAGACAAAGCTTGTTGAGGTAGGTAGAGAGAGATCCCAAATTATATGTTTTAAAAATTCAAAGGAAAGTCACAAATGCCCTGTACTATTTATCTGCCCGGTATTATAAGTCAACAAAAATAACCTATGCAACTTTCACAATTCATAATAAAAACAACAACTAATATTTCCTGTGTGCTTACTTAGGAGCTTTATATACACATTATTCCATTTAATACTTAGAATAGTCTCATTAGACAGGTACTATGTTTGACCTCAAATACACAGGAGGAAACTGAGTTTGGAGAGATTCAGTAAATTGCTCACAATGTCAAATGGTAAAGCTGAGAGTTGAGCCGAGTAGTTGAACTCCAAAGTGTTTGAACGTGTTTAAACTATTCTGCCATTCTCCCTGCAGTTATACAACTTTTAGTTTAAGAGTACTAAAGGGGAAAGTGAGGCCAATCCTGGGAACACTCAGGCATTCAGGGGAGCAGTAACTTGAGTGTGCCCATGTCTGAGGCCAGTTCCCAGCACCCTAGGTAGCAAGCTGGTAGCAATTCAACTAACTGCAGACTCCCCCAGCAAATGGAGGGCTGGTGTGGAGGCCCCAGTTCAGAGTCGCCCAGGAGCCCGGCTGGTGAAACAGAGACTGCTCCTTGCATAGAGGCTCCTTGCTTGCAACTGAGACAAGCTGGGGCATCAGAGGCTGGCAGTTCTTTAGCTTTAATACAGTTGTGGAGGGCGTTGGTATGTCAGGTAGCGATTATAATTTAGCATCCAGCCCCAACAGGCTGTGATCACATAACACTGTATCTCTCATCTGCCAGGTTCCTGCTCTGTGCCCCATGTTTTTCTAGGCGCTGTGGTGCCTCCTTGTATCACCACTACAGTGGGACATGAATGCAGCCATCTCACTTTTGGAGCCTCAAAATCTGGCACACTGCCTGATGTAACAAGTTCTCAAAACACAAACTTTTTTGATATTGAATTCTCAGATCAACCTATAAGGTAAATTTGTTATCTCCATTCTATAGATAAGGATACCTAAGCTTAGAGAGGTTAAGAATTTGCCCAAAGTTATCAAGTTGTCTCTGCTCACATCTCCATACCACATTGCCTCAGACCATTATTTAAACCAAGAATTATCCAATAGTTTGTATTTTATTAATCCATTTGGGTGCCCAATGCCTTTTTGGTTGACTATCTAAATTAATCAGACTAATCTTCAAATTGAAATATTTCCATTTCCTTTGTTCTCTACAAATATTCATCAGCAATTTTGAAAAAATGCTTAGTCTACTGGTTTATTTTCATCGTTCCAAAGGGACGTAATAAGCAGCATTTCTCAAAAGCATCTGATAATGGCAGCAAAATATACTAAATTATCTAGGATCTGTAGGAGTCATAGTTCAGTCATCCTTTTAAAAATTAATATCTTGAACAATTTATTTTAAAAAAATACAATAGGAACTCAAAAAATGTTTCTACTCAAATGCAGACAGGAATATCCATTCATTCATCATCAACAAATGTTTATTAAGAGCTCACTACGTTCAGTGTTTTCAGTTTCCACAGTTGCTTGCACTCTACTAGCCACCGTATCAGAAAGGCAGAGGATAAATTACTGCACAGTAAAGTGTAATGACTTATAAGGGTTAACCCATTGCTCTTTCCCAAACATTTTAGCATTTCAACAGAGCCTGATGAGTTAACCCACTGAAAAGATTCTAATGTCTGAACAACAGGCCCTGTGGCAGCTTGATGAAAGAGATATTTTGATACTTCTTCCTGAATTTCAAAAACATTTTTACATATAGTCATCCTCATATCCCAATCCACATGATACTGCAACTGAATTAAAATGGAGAAATTCATTAACACTTATTGACACTTTCTTTACGTCAGACCCTGTGCTAGTGGCTGGGGATGCATAGGCAGGTCGGACGTGGTTCTTACATTCAGGGACTCAGAGCCCAGTGGGGAAGAGGGAAACCAGTAATACCACAGCACGACATGGGCTGCAAACAAAGTACATGTCGGGCACCTGAAGTACGCACCGTCTAGCAGCACCCTAGCCCACTTCCTGGCCTGGTGATTATTGACCGAACTGATGTTAGGGCTTTGGGTTGTGTTCTGCCATTTTTAAACTTCAAAGTCATTCTGATCTTCCGATTTTCTGCATTTTCCCAACTTTGTTCATGCTTTTAACATCAGCACAGCATCACACAGGTCATTTCTGTTGGGTACCAGTGCTAATTGACCCTTGTGTTATCAGTGCTAGTTTAAAGCAGGAAGGTAATTCATGTTCCAAAGTAAATATATGACTTTTTCCTTCGGTCGTAATTACTGGAGTTAACATCTGCTTATTAATTTTCTATTCTTCTCTGGTGCTTTTACACCCAAAGTCCAGAATCTCTCCAGAATCTACATTTAACAATCAATTGCAGCTGTCTGATTTGCCTTTTGAATGAGCTTTAAGAACACTGAAAGAATAAATATCCTGCCCCTTCCCCGCACCCACTCCAGTTCATCCACACACACATTTCTGCCACCCCTGCCTAACGATTCTGGAGTTGAAATTGCAGAAGAGTCACAATCATGATTTGCCACCTCAGCATGAAAAACCTTCCTAACATTCATGGACCTTTAATAGAATCAGAACAGTTAGATAAATGGATAAATAGAGAATATATACATATACACACAGGTATACATAGATTTATAAATTTTAAAAATGTTTCTGATTAAAATATACACAGGAATGGTGATTTCTCGCTTTACAAATAATTCCTTACATTGCAGATAAATTACAAACCAGAGAGCTTTTCAATGTCGTGATGGTGACTGGTAACCAATCATTAGAATTATTTTTGAGGGTAATTTTAGCAGTTCTGTTCAAACGATGCTTTTGTAAAGACTGCTATTTCTCTGAGTGGAACATATGTCAGGAGAGCAGGATAAAAGCCTAATAAAAACATATCTGATTATAAATGAGATTTTCCAGTAAGTTGCTTTTCACTAGCAGAGGTATTTGCCATTGTCCTTGAAAACCAAGGTTCCCAACGATCTGCTTGAGAAGTTAATGACATAGTTTCTTATGACAAAGAGGTTTAGATACAGGGAGTGTTACATAATTTTGTGTATTTTTCAAATGTTCATTTTATCAGTCCCATGTTTTTAAAAGTGCCCTATTTTTAACGTTTTTGCATATGCCCATGTTGTTGACTCTGTAGTGTACACACACATACACATATAGATGCTAAAAGGAGCAGCTGTGGGGGCAAATTCATTTCTCAAAAGCACAGTGAATTTTACATTGTTGTTTTGTATTGATTATCACCAAGGAGGAGGTCAGAAATAAACCACGTGAAGCTGTGAACCACCGACCTGGCCAGAGCCACCTACAGCTCTTGGTTGGAACACCCAGTTCTTGGTGATAGAAAGACCTCTATCTGGAGCCTGCTGTGGGGCCCGGCCCTGGGTACAGCCTCGGTACAGCAGCCTGCAGTGCCATGAGCTCATGAAGGGGTTCAGCCTCTGCTGCTCATATTCTCACGACACACAAGGTTCATGCTACACACAATTTACAAAGATGGTCTCAGAGGCCAGAGCTGGGATGCTGGCAACCTGGAACCTACCTAGATATTCCCATAACTGCCCTGAGAGAGACTCTAGCAATCAACTTCATCTTCCTCCCCCTTGAATTTCCTCACCTATAAAATGAATTACAGCAGATTTTTCTGAATGGTCTCAGATACCTTTAACAGTCTGTAATTATAATGAAAACTCATTAAATACAGAAAAACCATTCTATGTCCCAGCAATTTTACATATGCATAGTGAATGTGTATATATCATATATACAGAGAGAGAAACAGAGAGAGAGAAAGAGACAGAGAGGCAGAGATAAAAACTCATATGAATTCACAGAGACAAGTACAAGGATTCTCATGATATATAATAAAAAAATTGGAAGTCGTCTAAATTTTCATCATCAGAAAATGGGTAAATAAACAGGGATAGACCAATACATAGACTACTGCACAGCAGTGAAAGGGAGTGGCCGGGCAATGCGCGTAGCCACACGGATGAATCTCATAGACACTGCGTGAGGAAAGCGAGTTGCCAAAGAATACAGATACGATGGTGACACCATTTAAAAAATTTTTTAAACATGCAGAGCAATAATATGCATAATTTACTTGGTAAAATTATACAGGTATATGTGAAGATAATTTAAGCAAAATTTAGAAAATGGCCATCTCATGGTGGGAGGCGGGGAGGGAGGCAGAAGCAGCAGTGCAGGGATACGCAGGGCCCTCGACAGGATGGGTAAAGCTGTATTTCCAGGCTGGGTGGTAAAGAGATAGACAGATTCTCTGTCCATTGTGTAATTTTTTTTGCCTTTTAAAATATTTTAAATATGCATAATAAATTAGTTATGGGAACTTTGCATCTCATCACTTCAAAAATCCGTTTGCAGCCTTATGAAAGTGATTAACCCCATCTCCTGATCTTTCAAGACGTTAATTTTTAGAAACTTTAAAAAAAAGTTTAAATGTGTTTTGGTTTAAAATTTAAAGCATTTATTTGGCATTTATGTTACCAAATGTATTATTACCAGATATATGATATATGTGGTTCCACCAGTGACTACACTTTTCCCATGTTTATCTTGATAAAACTATGGTATGCAGGAAGTCTCCTATTCCTTTCTGAGGTTATAGCCAAACCTGAGACACCAGAATAAATAGAACCTATCATGAAATTGCGCACTTTTGTCAGTGGAGGAAAAATAAAATTAGTACTTCATGTTCTTCTGTGTCCTATGGAAAAACTCCCTCCCCCTCTCCTCTATTTACCATCCTCTACAGATAGTGGATGTTCTCTTTTGTCCTGATGTAATAAAATATAGCTTTGTTATAATGTGATATGAAGCCTATGACTGATTTGGGGTTCTCTTGATTTAAGGCTTTCGCACCAGCAACCCTAGCTATTAAACTTTCCATCACTGGGAAATTTATTCTTATGGTGCTATTTGATTGGCATGTAATAGATTTGTATTTTAAAAAATTATTTTCTGCATTGAGTTAGCCACCTAGGCAATATGCCTCCACTTTTCATCAAAAACGTTATGTCTCATCTATCAAACATACTCTCAGCAGATCTAACAATAATCAGTGAAGGGAAGGTCAGGCATTGGATGGAATGGCGTTCTTAAATGTCCCACAACTTCTTATGATGTCTGCTTGGTTCAAGTTAGAATCTAGTCTCTAAGAATCTGGCAGGGCTTTTCTTGAATGAATTTTGTGTTGTTTTTTATCACAATCTCTCCAAATGGCAACTGTGAAGATCCCAAAATAACTAGAATCTAGGTGAAACCAGTGGCTGAAGTGTTGTTGTTTTTTCTTTTTAATTAATAGCTTTATGAGATCATCTTTTTCATGCATTCATCAATTCAACAAATATTTACTAAGCTCCTACTACATGTCAGCACTAGTGTAGGCACTGGGGATCCAGGAGTGAACAAAAATGTGCCAGGCCTTTGTCCTCATGGATTTCTTAGAATAACTCATAGGATTGAAATGACACCCAGATGCAAATGATGACAGAGATGATGACTGACAAGCTCTTTCAGAAAGCCTGCTATGATCTTCCATGACTTTCCAAGCTACGCTAAGTGCCTTCCTCTGTGTTCCCAGGACAGCCAGGACACAGCTTAGCTGCTTGGCACAGCTGTCATCCCAATAGGTTATATTTGTTTCACAACTCTGCCACTCACCAGCTGCGAAGCCTTGAGCCAGTATCTCAACCCCCCTGAGCTTAATAACAGTAGATAATCCTCACTGAGCACCCACTGTGTGCTCGGCGCTCTATGAAGTATCTTACATAAATCATTTTATTTATTCTTCCCATCAATCCTGACAAAGTAGAGCATGTTAACATTACTCTTTACTGATAAAAACAAAACAGACAAAAAAAAACCTGAGGCCCAACAAGGTTAAGGAACTTACCAACATCAATAGTGTGGGAAGTAACTGTCAGAACACAGGAAGTCTGCCTGGAACACAGTAAGGACCCAATAAATATTAGCCTCATCGGGGCACGGACTTGGGGGAGGCTAGTGAGGGAGTCAGGCAAGTGCAATGTCAGGTCCTGTCTTTATTTAAAATTTCGATATTTTCTTCATGGTTTTTTTTTGTCTTTATATTGTCTTTTTAAAAAAATATTGCATTCAAATATTATTTGTCTGGATTAATGAGTTTGGTCACCCACTCAAATTCTGTGCCCAAGGTGAGCGCCTTCCTCACTTCACTCTAGTCCCAGTATCATTAGTATTATCATTTGTATCACATTGGAAGGAGACTTACCTATTTTTTGTTGATGGCCGCTACTAAACTCAAAGATGTTTAAAGACCATGTCCATGTCTTGTGTCCATAAAGCCTAGTAAAGAGCTGGCACAGAGTAGGTGTTTAATAAATATTTGTTGAACCAAACTTTCTCCTCCACAGTTATTTGAAAGAAGACTAATGTCTATTCAGAGAGAAGAAAGACTAGATAACATCTTCCATCTCCATGTAGTGCAATTAGTCCATTGTGTATTATTTTGGGCAGTAATACAATTAATAGTATTTGCATATTAACCACAGCTATCAGGTATGGAGTATTGACCAGTGCCACACACTTAATGTATCTCATCTCAACTTCTTACCATAAAGCTGGAAACTGAGGCTATGTGCAATCACTTGTTCAGGACCATGTAGCTAGTAAATAACAGTCAGCGTTGAGCCCAGGTCAGCGTTGAGCCCAGGTCAGTGTTGAGTCCAGATCTGGGCTCTCTTCATTCCACCACTTCCCTTTCTCTTTCAGTTCACAGTCACGGTGGCTATGTCAAAAGACACGACCATGGTCGTAAAGCGGGGAGTGGGCAATTGGAAAAGATGGTAAAGTTATAAGAAGAAAAGATATGTACACACCTGCACGCCCAAACGGGAGAGAAGTTGCTGGGCTCTTCCATGTGATGGTGCGGTGCCATCTTTACCAATCGCTGTGAGGTTGTTGTAGAGATTCCCCCAAACTGTGATAGGGCTTTGACCTGTATCTGTGTGAAGCAATAGGTCCAGGACCTGTCTGTGTCTCAAAATAAGGAAGTGAGCCACATTGTCTCCCTTACCTGTCCCCTTTCAAGTAAGTTGAGTAGTCAGTCTGACCTGATGACAAGAAGTCCATATAGCTGGTCAACAGTGATGGGCAACCCAGACCAGAAACAGGAGAGCCAGTTGCACCCAGCATCCTGTCCTTTTTCCCCCAGACTATGGATCAGCACTGCGTGTCTAAGATCTTACTCTGATTTCCACCATACGTGACATGGTAGCATTTTCCACCACCGTGCGTATTCCTTGAAACATCGGAACTGTGGAATTCTATGGTTAAGCAGGCTAAGTAGGCTTTTTCCAACTCAAGATTTCTGAGAGTCTTCAAAAGGCTAATGTAGGTGCTAAAACTACAAGAGAGGCATATTACAGGTGGCATCTCTCAAACCTACTTGACCAAGAAATGATCACTATGTAGAGTAGCTTCTAAGATTAGCATTTTGAGGGATCCACTCTGGAGACAGTGCATCAGGACCCTTTATCTCTCATTAGAAAGTGCCAAGGAGGTGAGACATTGGGCAATGATTCTTAAAGAATAAAAATGTCGATGTTCTCTTTTTTCCTTTCTTGCTGTCATAATAGAAAGTCGTATAACTAGATTAAAGAGACGTTTTGAAAATAGAAATAAATCACTCTTATTTTCACAACTTTAGAATATTCCCTCCTGTCTTTTCCATATCTATATGTGTTCAAATCTGTATCTGTATGTGTGTGTAACTGGCATTAAAATGTGCAGATACCATGCTAAACGCTTTCATGTCATCTCACTTAATCCTCACGATAACTCTGTGAGTTAGTGAATCTAATCACCATTTCAGAGGTTATGAAATTGAGGCTCAGAGGGCTCACTTGACTTGCCAAAGCTGCACAACGAGTAGGTGCCTGACTCGTTGTTTAAACGGGTATTTTTGACTCCACAGCTTAAGTGTTTAAGCGCTGAAATGCCGAAATAGTTATTTTAGTTATTTTCTTACCTAGAAAAAAGTATCCTGGATTTACTACCAGGGAGTTTATCTTAGCTTGAATCATCATACAGCTCAGTTCTACGTTGAATGATAAAACAGCATTCCAGGATTGTTCCCACGTTTTATTTGTCCTTGCCTTTCTTCTCTGACTTTCAGTAAATGCCACAAGGGCTTCACAGCAAGTAATCCTAAATGCAGGACCAAATTGTTTTCTGTTTTATGGCTCGATAATCTTCTCTGTTGTAAATACATTCAGAAATGATGGTGGCTTTTTCTTGAAGCCTCAACATTTTTTTAAGTGATCTATTTTGATAGTGCTTTAGCCTCATGATTTCAAATATTAAGTTACTTGGTTCAGGTGGTCTTATATTTTCCCATAAATGTGTTTATGTCACCCCACAGACTGAGAAATTTCATTCCAGGTTTTTTCTTTCTTTCTTTCTTCATTTGATTTCATGCAGGAGGAGAACTGAATTCTTTGAACTTGTCAGTAAAGAAGAATATGATTGGAACATCAAAAACCATCGTGATATATTTCGGTAAGAAATAGCTTTGTTTATGTGTTTTTTCATTATTTAAAGATTTAGCTTTTCTGCCAGTGCTAAGCGCACACAAGTGATTTTTAAAGTAGCAAATCTTAGCTTACATTAAAAGTTAGAGATTGGTTGAATAATTAGAGAAAAGACAGAGACTGTCTTTTTGTCTTCTAGTTTATAATTTGCCTCCTCTCCATAAATTTGCATTCAAAATTAGAAAATGATATTCAGATTGGTTCAGTTTCAGCAAGCCATGATTTCCTCTTTTTTTCCAGAGAAGGCGGGGATGCAAGTTGGTGGAAAGAGGGTATATTTGAATCTCAAAAAACAAAGTTACACAGAACAAAGGGAAGTGGAGAATTAAGTTTTGTTTTTCTTTAGAGACAACAGGTATTATAGATAGAAAACCAGTTGGAAGAATTTTGGCAGTGGAAATAGGGAGTCTGTTCCAGACTTTTCACAGACTTCTTCCCAGATGTTTAGAAAAGACGGCAACAAACCATCATTTTTATGTGGCACATTTTATCCACCTGATTGCAGCCACTCCAGCTGGTGAGGCGCGATTCCTCTTTCTGTCACACCCTGGCTTTCCGCTGTCCCCACCTCACCCATTGTCAGACCTTTGCTATCTTATTCTTGTTCCAGAGCTGTTAAGTATTCCTGGGAAAGCTTGGTAGGCCAGGATTATCCACTCGCTGTGTTTGCTCGACAGCCAGGCAGCCACTGGAGTCACCTGAATGGGTTCTCCTCCCCATATGTGCTCTGTGAAACCTCTGCCAGCATCCTCAGAACACAGAGCCCTGCCCGCCCCTTTCCTCTGCAACTGACCTCTCTTCACACTCTCACCAAAGGGTCCCCCACCCACACACACACACTCTATGCATTAATATTTCTCTTTGTTATCTTTGCAGACCTTTTTCTATGTCCTTCCTAAGATGCTAGTCTCTCCACAAGGCTAGCACCTCCACCTGTGTCCTAATTCTGTTTCCTCTACCTCGCCATGTCAGCCTCCGCCTTGCTATGTTCACCTGTATTCTCTTGACTTGCATTTTCAAAATCTGTTTTTTTTCCCATTATGCCTTTTCTGGATCTAAAAATATGCTTCCATCTCCTCAGCCAAAAAAGAAAAAAAATCTCTAAAATCTTTCTTCTTCTCAAGGTCCATTCTTTGTTCTTCCTTCCCTTCAATTTCATACTTCCCTCACACTCCTAATTTCTTACAAGGCAATCTTTTTAAAATAATCTTTAACTACACAAGTAATTATAAGAATGTATTTTTTTCTAGATGTAACAAATTAAATTCTCCCTTGAGCTTCACTCCCAGTTCCCATACTGCTGCACAGCTCTACTCTGTTAGCAGTTGGTTGTATCATTCCAGGCCATTCCCAAAGCCTGTTCACACCATCTCTTCTCAATGACTCCCCCACCTGCTTCCTTTGGCCTGGTTTCTTCTGAGCAAGACTTCTAAAATGCTTCTGCATCTCCACCGGATGTTTTCCTGCTGAGGTTTTCAAACCTTTTGGGCAGGAGACCCCATATGTAAAAAGAAAAAAAAGTCGTATTCGGAAGTACAGTATGTAAAATAGAGGTGCTCCAGGAGCTTTTACCACTACCCACTGCCCCCGCACCCCATACACACAGCCCTGCCCTTCCTCACTCGTTTCGTGTGTACCAGCAGGTAGAGTTTCGGGGGTGGGGAGGGGGGACTTAAAATAGTAGTAAAACTAAAAGTCAGTCTGTTTCTTTGTTTTTTTTTTTTAATCATCACCATGTGCCTGCAATCTAAACACTGATGATGAGATACTCTTCCCTGAGAAAAGTCTTTTGTTGGTATAAGCTGTAAACAATTGCTGGGGTTACTGTTGAGTATCAAAATAATTGATAAGAAAGCTTCAAATTAGCACATGTAATTACTTATCCCTTAAAGGTACATGTATTGTACGTGTAAGCTAATTCTCAGAAGGCAGCCCCTGGCGGAGGTGGACATGGTACACACTTAAGAGTAAGCTCCTAATGGTTCAGAACCTTTTGCGGGGCCTCCGGGTGTAGTCTGTGTCTTTGTCCTTTGGAAGTGTCACAGTCCTGCTTTTAAACAGTATGTTCGGAATAAACAATGATAGAATAGTAACCGGATGAAAAAACTTAACGAGTTACTTCAATTCTGTCATTTTTTGTGACCATTTAGGGTTTTATTTGTTGTGTTTAAACTTTAAAACAGTGAAACAGTACAAACTGAGAGATGTGATGTTTTTGTTTGGTAAATGCAAAATTCAGTTCATACGTGAAAATCTTTTCCTGAATTTGAATATATGTTTAAAATTAAAATCTGTTCCTTTTAAGTTCCTAATTGTTTTCAAACTAGAGAACAAATCAGGAAAATAACCATTATTGTAAGATATAGAGAAGAGGTATGATAAAAATGATCTCCTGTATCAGATTCTCTTGAGACAGCACCATTCTTTACCACACAGGACAGAAAGAATGTGCCCTCCTCATTCCTGACCACTCATTCATTCAATTGCACTGAGTAGATTGATACCAGTTAGCTGGAAATTGGGTTAGAAGTACTCAGAAATTGAAACTAAAACAGTTGCTACAAACTCTCTCTGCCCTCTTCCTCTAGAAAAGGCCTTTCACTTCTTTCAGAGGCTTGGTCTAAAAATAAGACGAAACTGCTCATTTTCGTCCTTTAGTTCTTCCTGTGTAATCTCCCATTCCATCCTTCCCTTCCCATTCTCCCTGCCTTCTTCGTGTTAGGCCCTTATCAATTTATGCTTTCCATCTGGTCTTCCTGCTTCCATTCTCTCCTTCTTCAAACTATTTTCATACCTACTACCAAAAATTCTCTCTTTGAAGGTCTAACTAGGTCCCTTCTGAGCCCCCAACCTTAACTGATGCCCCCATACCAATCAAATAAAAATTTCAGACACTCCGCCATCTGACCTCCCCAAATTTATGTCTTCCTTCTCTATATACACGTTCTATTTCACTGTAAAATAGCCATTGAAAATAGAGATTTTTCTGTCAGACTTTCTGGATTCCATTCCTTGCTTCTATACCTCCTAGCTGTGTAACTTCAGGCAGTCCGCCTAACCTCTCTCATCATGAAACTGCAAAGCACTCTCTTGCGTTGTAAAATGGAGATACTAATAGTACACCTACCTCATATGGAGACGATGTAAGTCACCCTGTGGTGCTAGCTCAATAAATGGTAGCTGTTAGAATTACCGTCATCCAATCACCTAGCAAAGACCAATTAACTTACTGAGTAATTAATGACTATCTGAATTTGAATTTGAGAAGTAAGCTTCAAATGATCAAGCAAGTAGAACCTAGGTAATTTTCCAAGTTACTATGCAAATAGGCAACCTCACAGAAATTATTTCCTGTCTAGGAGATCACAGAGTCCAGTGCATTACCTAGTCTTGTCCCCGTCTGGTAGCAGCAGAACCTAAAATGACAAGCGTCGTGGTGTAGTGAGAGGAGGCCTGGCAGCTTTATACTGAGCGCAGAATCCTCTGAATCCTTTACTCGCTTTGGGAGAGTGTTTCCATTTACCTCTTTGTAAAATAGGAATCAGAGCACCTACCTCAGAAATCTATGATGAGGATTCATTTAGTTAGTTCGGAGTTAGTTGGTAAAGCACCTAGTACAGAGGCAGGCACACTGAGCAGTGCTCGTTAGAAAAGATCAAATATGAAGAGGAGACTGACACGTCTGCACAGCGCTTACTTAGCACAGGGGTGTTTGGGATTAGACGTCGTCTGACCTCAGTGAGAGGGGAGGGCTGCTGATGCTGCTGCGCCGAGTTGTCTTCTGAATGACCTACTGTTATCTGCCACCCTGCCTCGCTCCCTCTCGGAGTTTCCTGGGGAAGTTACACAAAACCCCTCTACCATCTAGGCGTGCTCTGCCATCTGGGAAGCAGACACGTTTCCAAGGCGCTGGAATCCGCCGGGGTATGAAATGTTAACACCTGACATCAAAACAGCCCTCTGACCTTTAACAACACGCCCTTCCTTCCAAAAGGAGTCAGCCAAAGTGTGGTTTCCCTGCACAGATCCGTCATTACTTTTCATCGCCTACTGCTGCTTCCAGTACAAAGAAAAAACAGGTTTTGGACAAAGAGTGTGTCTTATTTCTCCCCTTTCCACCACATCTAATTATAAGCACCAGACCTCTCTGCTGTTTGACTTGTTCCCCATGTTTCTATATCGACGGTTCAGTGTGAATTCTAGTTAAATCCAATAGAAATCTGCCCCTCCAAATCTGCTTCAGATCTTTCCTGTGCTTTCTTACATGCTCAAATTAATGAAAGCTGTAGCTGAATACATTTCTTTGTAATGCTTGTAAAACATGGTCGTAGCCAGGTAGTAAACTGGAGTGAAACAGGGTGGCTCTCACCCATAAATCTTAGCTCTGCAGAGCAGAGGATGAAGCAGTAGCTCCTGATGTGGTGTGTGCCTCGCCTCTTTGGTGTAGGTTTTCTTTTGTTCCCATCAATCAGTGGTAAGCTGGTAAACAGATTCATCGGCAGTATATATAGTATTATATATTGATTCCCTTGCTGATATTTAAAAATAAAAAGCAATGTCCATTACAAATTATTGTAGGCAGAGCTTATTTAGCTCAGGTATGGAGAAAATCATGCTTTGCTTTTCTCGATCTGCTGCAGGCAAAACAAAAGGGCCACGGAGGGTGTGTGCGAGCTTTGTCTTCCTGAGCAGTGCGGCTGTAGGGTGAAGATGCTAAACATGAGGACCATAAACAGTGCTTCCCTTGTTGAGGAAAAGGAGATGTGAGCTGGCCTCAGTCCCATTTTATTTATTTATGTATCTAGGACGAGTTTATGTAGGAATGCAACAAAAGATTATTCAGACTGTTTTGTTTGGTTCTGTTTTTCAGATCAATGTTAATGACAGCCTGTGACCTTGGAGCCGTGACCAAACCGTGGGAGATCTCGAGACAGGCAAGTGGTGATTAATGGCATGGCTCGGCAGAGGAGGGGTTGGGGGAGGGGGTACGATATTCCCAGAGCCCCAACTACCAGGCACTGAAACCCAAGTCAATTTGCATCAGTATTAACATGGTGTAAAAAATAGCAGGAGTCTTAGCTCCACATAGTTTATTGCATGCATAGCCTTTCTTTATCGTACTTCCACTGACTGATAATATTTGTGACTCTCTGTAAGATTTTTTTTTTAATGCACTAAATCCAAATAATACTGTGACCATTTATAAAGCAAGAGTTTCAAAAATAGTGTTTTTTAATAGATAATCATGTTTAAGCGTAAGATTTGGTCACATATTAAAAAAAAAAAAATCAGAACAACAACAAAAAAACCCCAAGGAGGTAAGAAGGAAATTCTGGGGGTATTTTGTTGTTGTTGTTGTTGTTGTTTTTAAGACTATTTAAAGATCAGAGGGCTCTTTGGCCAAAGTGTGCAGTATCCAAATTAATATTTTCCCCAAAATCATGTTTTTACCGTCTATCTGATTTCACTGCCAAAAAAGTGTTAGTTCTAAAGCAGGAATAGTTTTCGAGCAGTAACTACACAATTTAAGGTCCTTAATTACGATAGTATTTGAGGTTAATCTCTCTTTATGTTTTCTGAGGCACCAACTGTGTTGGCCATGGGATTTAAAGTAGTAAGTGGAACCTGCAAACACTACCTTAGAAGGAAAAAAGGTCTTTGCAAATGTGACTAAGTTAAAGACCATCATTGCCGTTAACATCACCATTATCCTGAATTATCCAGCTTGGCCCTAAGTGCAGTCACAGGTGTCATTATAAGAGAGAGGCACAGGGAGGTTACACATTCAGAAGAGGAGAAGGTGATGTGAAGATGAGGCAGGGAGTAGAGTGCGGCCAGCAGCAATTGGAAGAGACAAAGAACAGATTCTCCTCTAGAGCCTTCTGAGGAATGTGGCCCTGCCAACACCCTGCATTTTGTGCAGTGAACTAATGTTGAACTCCTGGCCTCCAGAATTCTAAGAGAATAAATTCCTGTTGTTTTTAAGCCACCAAGGATGTGGTAATTTATGGCAGCCCCCCAAAAAACTAATACAATGATTATCCCTATTTTGCAAATGGGAAAAATGAGGCTTAGAAAGGATATGGGTAGCCTGAAGTCATACAGCAATTAAGAGGTGGAGTTAGGTATTCAAATCCTAGCAGATTAGGACTTGGACATCCAGGGTGGGTGGCACCTCTTTGTCCTTAATCCGGACTGGGTCTGAAGGAACCGCCACTATCTGGATCATTCTAGCAGAAGCCCTGGTGGGTCTGGCACTAGCAATTAAATGCCCCGCCAACAATTCATTGGCAAGAACTTCTCACAAAACCCCACCCAACCAGGAAATACGATCCTTCCATGTGCCCAGAGAGTGGAAAGCCAGAAATAGTTGGTAAAACATGACTACCACAATTTGCCCTTTTAATGACCAAAAATATGATTCATTCTCCTTCCTGCAAGCAACAGAGGCTCATCCTCTCCCCAAGGGAGATGACTGAAATGACCCACAAGTCATGGTCTCGAGCTCGAAGTTCAGGATGTCTCGGTGATACATACTGGTCTCCACATCAGGCCTGAATGTACATTACAGAACTACACACGCCCAAAATGCAGCATCTAACACACACCCAAACCACAAAGTACTCATTATAACACTCCCATTCGGAAAGGGAAGAGATAGCAACATCTGGCAGTTAGGGATCCACAGT
The DNA here is from genome assembly GCA_030015415.1 of Cynopterus sphinx. Taxonomy (NCBI): domain Eukaryota; kingdom Metazoa; phylum Chordata; class Mammalia; order Chiroptera; family Pteropodidae; genus Cynopterus; species Cynopterus sphinx. The sequence goes on along the minus strand of CM057379.1, from coordinate 165,402,341 downwards.
AATTCTAAAATCCCACTGAGCATTTACTGTGAAGGTGCTCCACTCTGTGGTGGGTGGGCCCTGATTCTCATGGCGATGCTCCTGAGTTCATTATTTTCGATGGTCTTTAGACCCAGGCTGAGAATTATCCCTTTTCCATTACTCTCCTGGGTGATATCTGAAGACCAAGCAGCAGCTTTCTCGGCTGACTTCTCTATTTTTACCTAAAGAAAGTTGAAAGCCCAAGGCTTGTTTTAAGTAGTTGCAGACTTGTGGTTAATTCTGACACCAAAACGCTTCAACATCTAGTCGGCTTCCTATGTCTTCGTATTGAGTCATTTCCATTTACCAGTAACAACATCCACAGTTCTAGTCTATACAAACTTTTTAGATCTGCTGTATTTCCTTGCTCCCTTATATTCAGGAAAAAAAATAACAAAAATGTGCTTATATACATCCTTCTTTCTCTCTGACTTAATTCCCGGTACTTTGTACCTAACAAGTGCCAGTGAGAGAATTCGGTATTTAAATCATTTCTCTGGGCTGTTTGTTCCAATTGAAAGGATGTCCCGTGAACCACCTGATCCATTCTGAGTTTTTAACTATGAATGTACTGGCCATACCTTTGATTGGATTCTTGTCGCAAGGCTGCCTTGATCAGCCTTTGTCATTCAAAACATATCTCAATTTTTATTTTTACAGTTTGGGGTTAAGAAGCAGTTTCATCTTCCATCCCTTCAAGATCCTGAATTTATAACTTTCTCTGTTCCCTTTCATTCCTTGTTCTAAACTTGCCAATCCTTTTCTGAGCTCGATTCTTATAATACCTAGAAAAAGTCAATAGCAACCATCACATGCTACAAACATTTTGTGTTCCGATCTCTTCCCTTAAGCCAGAAATTCATTAGATACATGCTTGACTTTATTTCAGTGACAGTTGCACAAAATATCTTGCTACTCTGTAACATGGATCGCCATCCTTATAGCCTCTAACAACCATTTCCTCACTATTTTATACCTGGTCCCCAAGATAATGCCACACATTTTAGACTCTTTTCCTTTCCATTTTTTTTCCTTCCTTCCTTTCCCTTCCCACCCATCCCCTCCCCCCTCTCCCCTCTTCTCCCTCCCTCCCCCCCTCTTTCTTTCCTTCTCTCTCTCCCTCTCTCTCTCTCTCTCTCTCTCTCTCTCTCTCTCTCTCTCTCTTTTTCTTAACAACAGCACCTCACTTCCATTCCGATTTTCGTGTTAATCATGGCTAGGTTCGGTTTTGCTATAATAACAGATATAGTCTTAAATTTCAATTGCTTAACACAAAAGTTTATTTCTTGCCCACATTACCATCCAATATAGACTGGGCAGTTTTCCAATCGAACTCTCCTCCAATGAATACCTCTCTTCCAATTGAGCTTTGGTCTTTATTTTAGTGTGCCATATTTGAAGTTACACAAAGGCAGGGTTAAGTGTGAAGAATTTGTGCGGTCAAGTGGCTTATTTCTACACCTCTACCCACTCTTCACCTCCCCAGTATGGGAAGGCCTCCCTTGCAATGAAGCCTGAGAATATACTGCAGAGAAGAGGCAGGTGGCTCTCCCAGGTACTGGGAAAAAGTGTGGTAGTGGGGGTGGCCACTACATAGGGGTGGAAGGGGAGTGGAGGGGTGTTGAGTAAGAGAAAGTTAGGGAGACCTGAGGAAAAAATAGAGAAGATTGGAAAGGGAGAGGGGTGAGGTATGATATGCCAAGGCTTTCACAAACCCCAGTGAAAAGCATGTCAAGAACTAAAGGGGCAGCAGCCCACTTGGGGTGGGGGACAGAGGAAGTGAGAGGACAAAGTACTTAGAAGGAAAAAAGTTTCTGCACTGATATTTTAGACCGAAGAGGCCAAAGGCCACTTGTAGGTGGTCTTCTTGGTCTCTGATGTAAATATTATTTTATTTTTAGGATGTGAACTTCTGCTGCTAAGTGCAGAAACTCAGTAGTTCAAAGAAATAAAACACAAAGCCCAGATGTTTTCATCAGAAATCTTGTCACAACTCTAAATTGGAGATCTCATTTGTTTGTCTCTAGATAGAATAAGTTAAGATAATTTCAAAAACATAGTCACTTTTATGATTTTAGGAAACATTTGAACAGAAACAAGAGAATCTTTCTTTAAAAATATAAACATATTTCTAATTTCTGGATGTCAATTTTTTAAATTCCCTTGCAAAATGTTTTTCACTGGTGTCTACACGACTTTTCTTTCCTTCCTCACAAACATGATGCAAAGCATGTGGGTTCCCTGGTGATCCCCAAGGCCTGATTAGCATCTCAATTTCCTTCTTTAATAAGAGATTCCATCAAGAGCATCTTAATGTTCCTGACTGGGTTTTTAAGTACAAACAAAACAGTGGTACCAGTTGAGCTGTACCACTGCACAGGGGGGATACCCGGGACCATTTTAGAAAGATCAAGGACGGGATTTTGTTTTAATTTCTTTGTTTTCTAGAACCTACAGACTTATGCAGGACTCCCACCTTTGGGGTGACCTGATTGCACATTTGCATTCTCTAATGCAATAGCCCCAGCTCAATCTGAGGGAGAGTCTGGGAAATGAATAAATAAGGCCACACCCTTAGGGAACCATTCATTCTTTTAAAAAGGGCCTGTGACAAGCAGAGAGAGGCCTGGGGTGCTAAAGTAAAAGGTAGTGGCAGAAACTGGAGAGGAGAAAAGTGAATTGAGTCTTAGAAAGATTTAGTCAGTTCCAACTAGTTTTATGCTGTTGAATTTTTTTAAAGGTTTAAATTATGAACTGACTAAATATTCTGTTTCTTTATAAATGACTTTATACTCACTATTCTCAGATTTGCGTGTGTGTGTGTGTGAGAGAGAAAGAGAGGAGAAAGGTTTTTACATCTTATCAATGGTTAAGATTTGTGGTTGACAAAAGTTCTTGAATGATACACTTAGGTAAATTATCTTGATTCTATGCACTTGGTCAAAATTAAACCCTTCTAGTCTTTGCCAGGGCTAAGAACCTCATCTTTATAAGAGCCTGGAATAGGGAAAAGTTAGTCTGGGGATCCAGATCTTCTTGTCATCAACTTGTCTATGATAATTTTCTGCTCTTCCAATCTTTTATAAATCCAACGAGTTCATCTCAGAGATTTCCTAGATGCACACCACAGTGTTGTTGAAAATACCTGTTCAACACCAAACAGTTATATCAATTTGCCTCCCATAAAGCTATCCTTAGAAGCATAGGACTTAGAAAAGAAAAAAGTCTCTTTAGCTCAACTATGACCAGTAGCTTCTGATCATCCACACTAATGAATGAAAAGTGGAAAAATACCAGTCCTTATTTTGGAAAAATGCCTTTGGTTTCAGGTAAAACAGCCATCCCATTGTGCTTGAACTAACTAGAACCTACCATCAATTAACACTTTTAATACATAGATTCAGGCAGTGGAGCAAATCGAGTTCTTCAAACTATATGGTGTCATACTGCAGAAGTCTGGTATGAACAGTGCATCTAGCATTAGTCCTGCCCCGTGCCTCATTGCTGCAGTAGGAAGCAGAGTGTGCCCTGGGGTGCTCTTCCAGATGCACATAGATGTTGGTAAGGCAACACAGTTAAGGAGTTTTCGTGAGGGCAAAATTAAACCAAGTTAAGATGGAAATAAGCAACGATGTAAAAAATCTACAAAGAAACAATCAAAAGTGGGCTAAATTATTACTACAAATATATCATAGTAATATAATAGCATAAATTATTATTACATTATTATTTGTTTCATTTTCTGGTTAAGGGCGTTTCCTACTTTGAAGGAGGCAACCTAGGCTCTTCATCCTAAATATGCTAGCTATGCTGTTGGAAATGGTCTATTGGTATGCATGTAAAAATAAATTGCACAAGTTCCTCTGATTAAAAGGAAATCAGTTTCATTGATTAAATTTTATAATATCTTCATATACAAAAGGTTAATGTACTTCCTCATAAGCTTTTTAAATGATTGTCTCTGTTGAAGATAATTGCCATGCACATAAGCCAGAAATCACTCCTGAGTCTCATGATAAATCACACATAGCCATAAATTGAAATATTTATATGTTTCAGGTGGCTGAACTTGTAACCAGTGAGTTCTTTGAACAAGGAGATCGAGAGAGAGCAGAACTCAAACTCACTCCTTCAGTAAGTTTATCCTTTTATTGTGACGTATTTACCCTGTTGAATGACATTTTTAAAATGACTCCAAATCACAAGCTGAAAATGGGAAAGATTGAGAACGGACTTAAGGAAGCCTTCCGGAAAGTTTAAAACTTTAATTAAACTTTGATGCTAAGCACTCTTATTCCCAGGTTTCTGATTAAGAGTGGTGAGCTACTTAACAAGAATTTCCTGAGCACCCACAGGGGGATAAGAAGGCACAAGGGAGGATGTACAGAGTGGCATTTAAATAACTCAAAGCCTAGTGCTAGAATTTCATATGTGGTCAATGGCTACTTTGGAATAGAAATACAGAAAAAAATAAAGGCAAGCTGTCCAGACTTGAACTAGAACAGACAGCTGCAGTGAATTATGATATTCTTGATTTCATTTTCCAATCTCGACCATTCCAAAATCTCAAAAGCAAATCATTTCGAGTCTTTTTTTTGTTGTTGTTTGCAAAATGAAAAGTTTCCTGGTGAACTAGTTTCTGCTGGTTGAAATGCTATTTATATTGGATTCATCCATTCAAATATTATTTGAGAATACTTACTGTAAGCTCAAGATAATGCTGTTTTTACTCATCATGATACAAAAGATATAAATGCTTTGGTCACCACTCTCAAGGAGTGGGTAGCCTTTTTATTCTTAATGGTTAGCTAAAACCCAATGACTCTGAGAATGGTGCAAAGTATTTTAATGCTTGGCACAGCACAGTAGATTCAGTGAAGCTCAAGAAATTAGTTGTCAAGAATGTCTGTTTATGAGGATTCAAATCAACTGACATTTGAACATTTGGAGTTATTTATAAGATCTTCAAGTTTTAAGGCAACTTTCTTTGATGACATTTAAAAGCAAGGAAAAGCAGTAGAACTAGCTCCTAGTTTCGTTTCTTTCTTTTCTTTTTTTTTTTTTTTTTGAAGTCAGAACTTACAGTCCTACTAATTTTGACTATTCTTAATTTGCTTCCAGAAGACTGCATAGGTTAAAATGCTCACCAATTGTTTTAATTCCCGAAGCAACATCTATTTATACTGTTTTCAAAACATACCTTTATGCGTTTTTTCATGGTGTCTCCAAATTTGGTTATAGTAAAGATAGAGATACTAGATTGGAATACATAGTTAAGGTGTAAAAGCTAGTACACCCAAATTTTTTCTCAGCTCTATATCTATTTTCAAATAAAAGCTTTTCCTTCCTTTAAAAAACTGTTTCAGAGGCATCCTCTGAAAGGTTTACAATGCAGCAGTACCACAGGTCATTTAATTAAATTAAAAAATATGAGTCGGTTACCAGCATTGGTGAGCTGGCAGCTGCAGTGGCGCAGCACTAAGGAGCCTTTGTCTGCAGGCTCCAAGAAGGCATTTTCTGAAGACATAAATGAAATTGATTTTGTGGTAGACAGATAGCTCTAAATGCTACTCTCTTCTCACAAAAGGCTACTTAGCATGGCTGATGACTTGGTCCTGGCTGCTGTGGCAGAAGTATCTCTCATCAGTCCTTTTCCAGAGATGTCTAGAAATGTCTGCACCCAGAGCTGACACTGCTGTGTTCATTATTCCTTGATATTTAGGGAAAAAATTATTCAGAAGCCAACTGCAGGTGTCTTGGTCCTAAAGGTCATCTGCATAACTTCGTGAGGACAAAAGCTGATCTGAGCTACCGCCAAAGGGTTGGTAGTAGAATCAGTGAGTCAGTTAATAGAACATACTTGAGCACCTCCAGATATCAAGCATGAAACCGGGCACTGCCATCTTCCTTGCCTTCAAAAAACTTGTTGATTGGTGGGAGATACAGACATTAAGTGACTAATCACTAATAATCAATTACAGGATGCAAAATGCTATAAAGGGAAAGCCAGGACATTATGTTACCTTACACTTCCACTCATCAAGCATTTATTAATAAACAACTAGTCCACAAATGAACCTGTACAGTTATGGTCAACCAATTTTCGACAAGGGTGTCAAGAGGATGCAATGGGGGGAAAAATAGTCTTTTCACCAAATGGCACATGGACAGTAGGATATCAAATGCAAATGATGTTGGACCCCTATCCCTCACATACCCCCAGAATAACCTGACAATGGATCATGGACATAAATGTTGAAGCTAAAATTATAAAACTTTTAGAAGAAAACAAGGTATAAATCTTCTGGTTTGGATTTGGCGATGGTGTCTTAGACATGATAGCAAAAGCACAAGAGACAACAGAAAAAATAGATAATTGGACTTCGTCAAAATGAAAACCTTTGTGTGTAAAGGACACCATCAAAAAACTAAAAAGATAACCCATAGGATGGAAGAAATTATTTGCAAATCGTATATCTGATATGGGCCTAGTATCTAGAATATATAAAGAACTATTACAATTTAACAATAGAAAGACAAATAATCCAGTTTTATAAATGGACAAAGGCTTTGAATAGACATTTCTCCAAATAATACATATAAATGCCAAAAAGCACATGAAAACATGTTCAAAATCATTAGTCTTCAGGGAAACACAAATTAAAATCACAGTGAGATACCACTTCACGCCCACTAAGGTGGCTATAATAAAAAAGACAGACAATAGCAATAGTTTGCAAGGATTTGGAGAAATTGGAACTTTATACATTGCCGGTGGGAGTATCAAATGATGCAGCTGCTTTGGGAAACAGTTTGGCAAACCCTCAAAACATTAAACATTAGAGTTATCTTATGGCCCAAGATATACCTGTAGGTACATCCCCAAGAGAAATGAAAACACACATCCAAACAAAAACTTGTACATGAGTGTTCAGAGCAGCATTATTCATAAAAGCCAAAAAGTGGAAACAACCCAATGTCCATTAACTGATGGATAGATAAACAATATGTGGTATATCTGTACAATGGACTGTCACTTGGCAATTAAAGTGAATGAAGTGCTGACGCATGTTACAGGAATGAACCTTGAAAATGTTACGCTAAGTGAAAGAAGCCAGTCACAAAGACCACATAGCACATGATTCCATTTATATGAAATGTGCAGAACAGGCAAATCTATAGGAACAGAAAGTAGATTAGTGGTTGCCTAAGGCTGGTGATTTGGGAGAGACTGAGGAATTGGTATGGGATTTCTTTTTGGGGTGACAAAAATTGACTGTTAATGGCTGTACAACTGATAGTGAGAATACTGAAATCACTGTTTTTTATTTAAAAAGTGAACTGTATATTATGCCCCAGAAACAGAGTAATTAGATAAATGAGATATTTAAAAAATATTTTTAAAATATTTCAGATAACAATGAGAGCTATAGAGAAGATAAAACAGAATAATTTTTTTAAAGGAACACTTTTGACCAAGACTTACTCAGTTCCCAAGAATCATCCCTTTCTCTAGCACATTTCATGATCTCCAAATTCTAGTCCTCTTTCCTAATATTTAACATTTCATATTAGAGACAAGGATGTACAGAGCCTGTGGGAGTCAGATACCTTCTCCCTAATTTGGAGATATTTTCCGCAGCAGTACCTTCCTATCTTGTGCGCCTTGGCAGCTGGTGACTTCTGTCCCACTCACACCCACCCTCGTTCATAAGTCTGAAGGATGTAGGAATCTGTAACATCTCTGGGGATGTCAAAGGGGATGTCTTGGATCTGCCCTCACGACCTGTGTGAATGCCAGAACAATGAGGGTGTCACCTTTTATCTGGAAGAAAGACAATAAGGCTAGGCAAGGTCAGTCACCCCTTAAACCGTGGCCTTAGTCTTAAGAACAAAGGGAGGGACTTTCTCACTGGCAGTGTTTGTTGAAGGGATCTGCTTTAGCTCTCCAATTCCAACTGATTGTTTCCCTTTTAATGTCTTCCCAACAGAAACATGTCACTTTCTTTTCTCAAAAATGTACCTAAATTTTCCAAATTTTACATTGTATCATAAAGTTTAAAGACTGGGAATGAGGAGAGATGGGTACCTTCCACCATCATCCATCCAGTGATAGATAAAAAATTAGAGTTTATCAGTGACAGACAGAACCTTACTGAAAAACACACAGAACTGCCAAACCAACGCCCACCCAGAAAAATTAATACGTACAGTTTCTATTTAAAATGAAATTGTTTTTAAAGATCTTTTCCAAACTATCCCACCCTCTTTCACTGTAAAAATAAAAACCTGAATTATTTTTGTGGCACTAAAACATACCCCCTTCCCCTTGATTTGTACCCAATTCCCAGTGACCTGACGACTTGATTTAGTGGCAGTTACCAGTATCTGACGGCAGATTTTGGCCCCAAGGAGTTGTGTGCTATAAAGTTCAAATAAATTCACTTACCAATCTCATAAAAAGAGGTGAAAATACTTTATTTCTCATCATAGATAAAGGGAAAGAAAGTACGTGTAAAGATTGATTGGGATTTGCGAAGAGTTCCATTGGTAAAAATTGGATCATTGTGGCAAAGTGTTTGACAAAGCACCTGTAAAACAGTCCGGTGTAATAAAGCAAAGTTCTCTCCTCCCATTCTAGGCTATTTTTGATCGAAACCGGAAAGATGAACTGCCTCGGTTGCAGCTGGAGTGGATTGATAGCATCTGCATGCCTTTGTATCAGGTACTCATCATTCGGGAGGGTCTGCGTGTCCTCACTGAGCCAGAGTGTGTAGGTACCATATTTTCAGAAGCTTTAGTTTTAGGAGACTCTTCTGGGTGTGTTTGTTTCTAAGAACTATGGTCACAGTTTATCTTTTCTCAGATTTCTGACCCATCCCCTGAGAAAAGATGGTACTACAATGCCGGAGACCTGAGTTCTCCCTCCAAGACATCATCTCCAAGGGCCTCAACTCTCTCCTATAAATCAGGGATAATAAGGCTTTTCTCAATATTTCCCAATCTGCACCCCATGGAACACGAGGATGCTGCCATAGCCTGATAGATAACTGTGCACAAAGAGCACTCAGGCCCAGTAACTAAGGACCTCCCCGCACACCAAAATACTGAAGGCTCAGAGAAGTCCTTCAGGAAAGACATATGTTTAACCTTGATTAACTCCGAATTTCTCAAACACTTGACCATGGAAATCCTTTTCAATTTTTTACAAATTTTCTTTCACTTTTATCATTATGAGAGACAAGAGCGTTCCATGAATCACAGTTCTCTGCTTCGACCCCATGGTCTGGGCCATGGAGTTGTGTGAAGCCCCTTCCATTTAAAAAAAAATGCCTCTCGCTGAGATGCATGTGACAAATGCCGGCCACTGACTTCTGAGCAAGATTCACTAATGGTTTCCAGCTCTGCTGCCTTGTGTCGGGACCGGCTCCTGGCAAGGAGACAAGTGTCATCAACTTTGAATGCGCACACGCCACTTTTTGAGTGTGGGTTAGGGCTGGCATCCGTTAACTCTGGCAGTTTGCTGTGCCTTGGCTTTTAACTCTGCTTATAAGCCTTTGCTTTCATGTGTAAAACCTGGCGCATTCTTTACCCCCTACCTAGCTCAATCAGACTGAACTTCTTTCCTAACTTCAAATGAGAAAACACATGCAGGGAAGATGAAACCGCTTTACTTTCTCCCTCTGTGTAACTCCATTAAAAATGCAGTATTGTTTTTTAAGGACCTCACAACCGTTAAGTTTCAGGCTTATCTACCACTTCGTTTCAGCACTTTTAGGAATTGCTGAGCCCTGTCACGTTACCCTTAAAAACAAAACAAAAAAACCTTAGAGTACTGCCTTGAAGATAAAAATGTAATTTTTTAAATGATTATAAATGACAAAAATAAATTTGCTTTTTTTATTTTGTGTTTATTAAATACATGATAGGATAAAAGCAAAGTTTAAAATAATCTAAAATAGATTATTTTAGTTATAAATGGAATATAATGTTCTTTTATTTAATTAATGAAAGATCAAGTGAAAAAAATCAAGAGTGATGTACGCTTTATTATAAGATCCTCTACTCTTCTTTCTTACTGTCTGTTCTTCCCATCCTCAGTCCTCTGGTATCTCTGAATAAGTTGGGCCCCCATGTATAAAGCCCACAGCTGTTGGATCAGGTGTATCTTCCTTTGCTAAATCGACCCTAACAATATATACTGAATTATTCTTTTGTTATTCAGTTTCCTGTGCACATTTAGGCAATAAACGGGATGGATAAATTATTCTTGCAATTAACAAATTCTTTTTATATAGATAAAGCTTAGGAGGATGAAGACATGTATTTGAGGAGTTGATAAATTTTTGGTACTGGTTTGCAGAGCTACTTTGTAATGAACTCAAAGTCAACACACCCTTCCAAAGTGATTAGTTACAGTAAACGCTGAAAAGGATGCTCATGTGCTCTTCCATGTTAATTTGTTTCATTACTGATTCACAATCATTTGGGCTTATCTTTTATTTCCTACCGAATACTTGGAATTCCTCAGGTTAAAAAAGAAGTTACTTGAATTTAAACTGAAAATAGCAATTTCCAGAATTTAAGAAGTACCACATCACATTATCTATCATTCCTGACTTTTCTGTTTTGCTTTACTGCTTACCTGTAGAGTTAGTTACACCTGCTATCTGTAGCCACAAGAAATTAACATGTAGAAATGTTAAGTGACACTGCCACCAATTGAGAGTTGTGTCTCACCCATCCAGGACCTTGATTTTGGTGTTTATTAAACTGAGGAGAGTAATGGCAATCTAAAGAGGAATGTGAAAAGAGCTGTGTATTAAAGTTCATATTTCTACCTGCTGCTAGATCTTCTTGGTTAAAGCAAGAAAATCATGTTCTTTTCTGAATTCCTTATCATCACTAATCTTAAAAAATTATCTCATGGATTCCATTTGCAAATTCTTTACAAGACTTTGAAACCAACCCTTCAAAAAGCCTGCAAACTGAAACTTTGTAAAGTGATTTTAAGTGTCCTCTCTGAAGGTCCTATTTTGTTCCATCTCACACAGTGAGTTTTTCTTATTGAGCTAGACAATTAATTGCACATTAATGGTTGATGCTTCAGAACTATAATGGAATCGGTCAGTAGACAGGAATCACCATTAGTGCAAAGACACAAAATCTTGAAGAAATGACTCACTAAGCAAGAAAAGTCACTGATGTGACACTAGTCACTGAGGCAAAATGTATGCAGAAACCCGGGTTATTATTGGGGTTTTGAGCATGCAAGTGCAGTAATAGTCTGAGAAGACAAAAGGCAAATGAGAAAGTACGCAGGTAGCAGGAATCCCAAATGTGATTTGTTTGAAATGACGTGGTCTGAATCACAGAGCATAAAAATCGTGGCCTTGCTAAGTCAATCTGGGCATAGAGCAAAAGAATATAGGATAGTATGTGAGAATGTCTCTTAATGGCCTGACCTGAAGCTGGGGCAGGTTTGCATGGCAAGAAACCTCACATAGTAACCGAGATTGCCTACAAGGAGAGCTAGAATCCCCTTGCAGGTGGAGCAGCACGGAGAAATGCAGTCTGCTGAGGGGCCCTCACGCTGGAGGCTGCTGGGTGGGACAGCAGGACAGAATCCAGGGTTTAGTCAGGGAGGGTGGAGATGCAAGTGGGAAGCAGATGCAACGACAGTTTTACTACAACTTTTAACTTCATTGATTTTCACTAGGTAATTTGGGTTTTAGTTCATGGTTCTGAGAGGATTGTGCTTGTCAAATAGCAAAATAGATCATGTACTCTCTGCTTGCCCCCGTTTGCTGAGCTTTGTCCCCTCTCCAAGCAAAGGGTAAAGATAAGAGGTACTCTCAGGTGCCTGAAGGGCCACTTGTTTGCATGACAAAGAAAGAACTTACAAAAAGTACACTAGTTCATTTTGGGTGCTCATTACGTTTAAAATTAAAACTCTCATCTCTGGGATGACTTCAGTCTCCGGCCGATTTGTGAGTATTTTGAGGTAAAACAATCAGAACCCTTTCACCCCAGAAAAATCTATTCATTAGGAAGAGACTTCAGTAATCTAGTAATTGACTAGAAGTGACTGAGAGAAAATACATAAAAATATAGAGATAAAGCAGTGGGTAAGGAAGGAACCTGAAGACAGCGGTCCCAGACCCACAGATAGCTACAAAATAGGGAAACACGACAGTGTTTGTAGGTGAGTATATAATTTTCCAAAACTTGCTCGTCTTTTTAATCTTATGGTTCCAAACTTTTCTTTAAAAAAAAAAAATGGTCCTAATAGGCAGAAGTCATGATTTATCTGTGACAGCATTTTAATCAGGAAGCATATAGGGAGCCAAGAGTGGGCAGGGAACCAGCAAAGCGTGTTCCCCGAGAGAGGACGAAAGCCTGCTTAGTTAGCTCTGTCCTAGCAGGGTATCTCAGAGGAATACATTGACATCTGATTCTCGTGCTTTCTGCTGTCTTTGCACCCTGCTGGGGACCCATTAGCCTGCTGCTCAAAGTCTTTGGAGAGAGAAAAAATAGAAAGAAAAAAAAAGAAAGAATTAAAAAAAAAAAGAAAGAAAGAAAGAAACCACCATCAAACTTTGAAGTCATTGCTGCACCAGCCTGAGGGATAAACAGAAACCTGATGTCGCAGCCTCACACTAAGCCTCTCTGTGCAGTAGCAAGCTAAGTTTTTGCCCTTTGTTTTCATCCTCAACTTAATCAAACCTCAGCGTACCTAAGATCTCAATGATGCACAGAGGCATTATAAATCTTCTGTTTGTTAAGGATTGAGAGATTTAATTTTTCCGTGAACATTATCAGACTTTCAGCTCATGCCAAACCAACTCTTAATTTTGGAATGGAGTTTTCCACGGATAATGCAGAACGGTTTAACCTAGACAGCATCTAGCCGGAGTAATTTTCTCTCCCTCCCTCCCCGCCCCCCCTCTCCATTAAAAGGGGAAAGTTTGGCAAGAGTATTGCCTGGGGCTTCTGCAACAGGCAAGGCTTCTGATGTTATGATTTGACTTTTTTTCTGCCTTAAGTTGGAATGGTTGTTTTGGAAAATGTGTTCTAACTCATGTAGTTATTAATATGCTCTCTGGAAAGAAGGGAGAAAATCTTTCAAACATAGTTGAAATTGTAAAAACTGGGAATTAGAATTGATAAACTGAAAAAGAGGATGTCAGGTGCTATTCCAAGACAATGTTTCTAGTTACCAGATGCTCCCCAGATGGTTCATACTTTGTATTCATTTTTTTTTTAAGAATCAGTAATGAACTACTGGGTGAGTAGTTAGAATATAATATTGTCTCCTCTTAAAAACCTACAAGGAATGGGAAGAATAATTTTGTCAGGTGCTTAAAAGAAATGGATACCATCCAAATAAGTTGTGTATAAATGTTTTCTCTTGACATTTAGTATTATGGATGAGAGGAAGAAATAGTTGGGGCTAATTTCTTACTTGTTCTTACAAAGGGGGGATATATATGGAATAACATACATAACTCAGAAAACTCAAGAAGAAAGGAGGGAAGGAAGAAAGATAGTTGGGAGGGGTGAAATAACTTTCTGCATTCTCTATAATTTATCTGGCTCCACCTTTTCTTGGTGATGCGGGGTGGGGCATTCAGGGACTGGTACTTTAACTTGACATTAAAGTATCTCAATTTCTCCTGGTTAAAGCAGGCCTTTGGGAGGACCAAAACACGATTCATTCCCAATCAGAGCTATTTCTTCTCCCCAGCCAATACCTAGGTGCCAGGGGAGCTCCCCTATCCTTGTAACCATTCTGTGACGTGCGAGAGAGGGACCCAAGTCCACATTCTGCCTGTGGGTCCTACTGGGTTCACTGAGAGTGGCTGATCAGTGTCTGTATGACTCTCGGTGTGATGACATGCTGGCTCTGTGTGACAATGGGTGTGGGTGTGATGAGCACGCTGTGCGGGCCCTGACCACTAGCTCTGGCTGCTGAACTCCATCACCTTGTAGGAACCCCCCAGGGCAATAGCTTCCTGGGCAATTCCAGTCAACTGGTTCTCTTACCATTTGCTCAGCTCCTATGAGACACCCAGGAACTCCCAGTTACTTTCTCTTCACTTTGCTGTCCACACAACTTCCTCAGCCCTTTCTAATACGCTATGCTGCCTGATTTAAGAAAATTCTGTCATCTTCTGGAATTAGGCTCAGAGATTCAAGATACTAGCCTTCACCCACCCTCGGGCTTTGACCTCAAAGAACATGAAGCCTGGACACTCTCTTCCGATTTAATTCTCTCTACACACATGCACACCCTTTCTATCCCTCCTCCTTTATCTTTCTCTTCTCTCTTCTTCCCTCTTTTTTCTCCCTCCCCACTTCCCTAACTGCTACAGTAGAAAATACATTGGTTTAATATTTTCAGGATGTTGTCCTTGTTATACATACTATGTCCAAATCTGAGTACTGATAGTAAAACCTGTTTACTTCCATTTTCTATGCACTAGTCATTATGAATGGAAGAGAAATATAAACATCCAAAAGTGTCAGTTTATGTAGCTTATAGGTCCCTCCACGGCAGTCTGTCTCCTAAACTTTTGCAAAAATGATCTTCCTTTAAAAAAACAATTGGATCATGGCATCCCTCTGCTTAAAAACTTCAGGTTACTGCCACCATCCATAAGATGCCTTGCAGACTCATTGGTTTAGCGTTCCAGGGCCCCCTGTATGAGGCCCCTGCCTCTTGGCCCCACTTCCAGTCGCTCTGCCCACTTTCTCACTTATGCACGCTTTGCCCCAAAGCACAGGACACACTCACCCTTTCATTCGCCTTCCCATGTCACTGCCTAAGCCCTCTCCCTCTCCTTTCTGCCTGGAAGACGGCAGCCCAAACCATCATCTCCTGTTCAACCTTTACTGTCCCTCGACATTCCCACGGCCCTCTCTCCAGCTCTTCATAATCACACATAGCACTCTGTACTGTGATTATCTCTCTGCCTGTCTGTCTCTTTTCCACATTTGATTAGTTTCTTGCGACCATCATATTCCTGGTACTTAGCACAGTGCCTACCATACGCAAATTGCTCAGTAAATATTTGTTGAACAAATGAATGAAGAAACAAAGAATGAATAATGGGATGCAGTACGGCAGAATTAATTATAAGCAGTGGGACGATGTACGAAGTTGGGTTATAATGTCATTTTAAATTATCATCTATAAATGCATGAAACTCTTCATCAGAGTACACGCCGTTATATTCTTGCCCATAACCTGAAGTATATGGTCTATGATGTCTTTTTAGAAAGTGGTTTAGTTAGTTCTTATCATGGTTGAATTGGCCCTTAATTCTAACGTAAAAGACCAGTTTATAACCATGAGTTTTTCAGGGCTTTGACTTTTTCAACCAGGAAATACATGAAACTGTTTTATTCAACATTGCCAGAAAATGCAGTCTTCTGATTATTTTAACATCCAAGTTAATAGAGAGAGCTAGCACATATACATAGATTTCAAGAAGTTATATTGTATATTGTATACATGATTTCAAGAAATTATAATACGACAGAGCACACTGTTTATCATGATTAAAATGAATCTTTCTTTGGCGTAGGAGACTTTCCAGATGCTACAATGCCTAACAATTATCAATACAGACATCAAATAATAATGTGCTATGTAGTATGAAGTGCTGAATAGCAGAAAGGGCTCACTGATAGAGGAGCGTTGAAGTTCTTCCTGAATCTCCGACATGTCATGATGTTTAATTTTGTAGCGGATTTTCTACTTCCAAAAAATAAGTTTTACTTGATAAAGCAACAAGCTCTATGTACATATTTTATAAATAAAATGGGCTTTGTTTTTATTTTATGCAAGTGAGAAAACAAAAGCTCTTCTTTATACAGTAGCACTTAATGCATACGATTCATATGCATTTTATGAGCTCGAAACTGCCACCATGAATCCATATTAAAATGCTAGAAACTGGTGAAAAAATGATAGTCTACTCCTTAATAAGGCTTTTGAAGGGAAAATTTAAGACAAGTTCTTCTTATCCAGGTGACAGGCATAAATAACTATTTTTAAAAGTATTTCTGCTTTGGAATCATGAAGCCAGATATCACTCAACTCCAAGCCCATACAAGGCTTGGATATTATCTTTACTTAAGTTACTTTCCAGTTCCTCTAGAAAGCATAGTTAAAAGCTTATTTACCTCTTCTTTATGACACTCTCTTCTTTGACGTTTTTCAGAAGAAAAAAGGAGGAAGGGAGCAAGGAAGGAAGGGAGATAGAGAAGGAAAATTGCAATTTTTTAAACCAGAAAATGAATCAAGTCCTCGTTTAAAGATTGTTTTTTGCACTTTGAGTGCCTCTTCAAAATTTCTGTACTCTAATTTCATTGGTGGGGGCGGGAAGGGGGGTGGGGTGTGTGGGTCAGCATTGTTTGAGCTCCTGGGAAGTGAAACATGAGATAAACAAAGCATTCTTATTATGCCATTGCTAAATAATCTTTTATACAATTCTAAATGTTTTCTAAGAGAATTCAAGGAGGTGTTATCTGAATCCTCAGCTATTAACTGAGCTGCAGCTGTACAAATAGTACATGAATCGCTCTGGTCACATTGCCTCCTTTTAGCAAGTAGCTGCCAAACGGCAATGTTACCAGGGAAAGCTAGGCCCCCCTGCCTCATGCAACACCAACATTGGCAGCCCGACCGTTCAGTCTGTTCGCCAGAGTCCCCGACAAAGTTAGAGACTTCTGTCAGATTGAATTTTGGGGGAAAAAACGTTCAGTATCAGAGTCCTACAGATACAAGGGCATCTTTATGCATATTTTTTCAGTGAGCAGCATTTACTGAATACTGACGTGTGTTTGCCCCTGGATAAGGGCTTAAAATTTAAAGTTTATACGGTACTTCTACATACACAATTAAATTTGACCCTAACGCTGTGAAGTAAGAAAATACTTTATTCTGGATCCTGTGATGTCAAATGGTCTAAGTTTTACATAGGAGTAAACTGAAACCTAAAGAAGCTGATGGACTTAATCAGAAGGAAGCCATAGTACATGGGAGAGCCAGAATTTCAAAGCCAAGTCCTCTCGGTCTTACTTTGCTGCTTTTTCCCACCGTATTCCCCTCAGGAAGTGAAAGGCAGTTCCATTTTGTCCAACAGTGCTTTTCCTTTGCAAACTTTCCATTTACAAAATAAAACTAAAGATTCTTGAGGGGAAAAGATACAGGAACCAGAATAGAGATTCCGGGAGAGCAATTCCTAGGGGACCGACTGGGCTAATAGACTCTGTTCAGCTGGTGACTACAGAAAACTTTCTCAGAAGCGTTTTACGTCAAGTTGTCCTTGATCTAACACTTTGACCTATAAAGATGTTGCCAATAAAACATGGTGGATGGAATTCTCTCGTTTATCTCATCATTCTTCCAAGAATTCTATCAGTCTAATAATAGGAGAATTTTTTAAGAAGATATAGACTTTCTTGAGCAACAGGAAGAAGCCAGAAGAATTTTGAAGAGCATGATAGGAAAAGCCTAGATGGCCTTGAACAGACCATCAGCAGAAGTAAAGATGTTAACAACTGTGCTGGTACAGACTCAGGGGAAACGAGGCCACATTAGAGAAAACAGATGTCACATCAGAGAATACCTGAATTGTTGGGAGCTAATCGAAGGAGAAATAAGGACCTCACATTCTCTTAATCCTGTGGTGCCCCTTCATGCTGTTATCCACATGCAAACACGTTTTTACCCAGGTACACCAATATATTCCATTTTGGTCACTTAACACAAAGTTTATAACATGTTTCCCTATTCCTAATATAATTTGCATATTTTCTTCTGAAACAGCAGTCTAGTATTCCTATCAGTTGGCTTGTCATCATTTATTCAGTCATTTCAATTTTTTAATTTTTGCTAATTGAAATAATTCTGAAATAAACACCTTTGGTCAATATTTTATTGACTTATTTAATACTATTAAGTGTGATTAGAAATAATGAAGTTGTATTTCTTTAAAGAAATAGATGTAAAGTCTCAAGGACAACAGAATATAAGATACATTCAAATATTGGAATGTGTAAAGGAAGTAACTTCCCAGAATGTGTGCAGGAGGGGACACCAACAAGAAGCAAGCGGATCTGTCTTTCAGAAGGAACTCCTGAGAGGTTCAGGACTTAGATGGGCCAAGGACAGGCCCGAAGAGGTGTATTCATTTTCTAGCGCTGCCTAACAAAGTATAGAGTGTCTTAAAACAACAGAAATCTTTCTCTCAGAGTTTTGGAGGCTAGACGTCTGAAATGCAGGTGTGGCAGGACTGGCTCCTTCTGAAGGCCCTGAGAGAGAATCTGTCCCATGCTTCTCTCCTAGCTCCTGATGTTTGCCAGAATCCTTGGCATTCCTTGGCTGGCAGATGCATCGCTCCAATTTCTGCCTCTGTCTTCATGCGTCCCTATGTCTTCACACGGACTTCTTATAAGAACACTAGCCATTGGATTTAAAGCACTCATAATCCAGTATGACTGCATCTTAACGTGATCACATCTGCAAAGACCCTATTTCCACATAAGATAACATTCTCAGGCACCGGAGCTTAGGACTTGCAGCATTATCTTTTGGGACACAATTTGGTCTATGACACTGAGGTTGAGGCATGGGCCTAGAGACAAGAAAAAAGATTGGAAGTCAGTAAATAGGGTCTCAGTAATCTCCTACAACCCAAACAGCCAAGTAAACAGCCTCTGTAGACAGTGCCAAGTGTGGAAACCAGAACACTCGTCTCTTGGACACTAATTTTGAGAACTCATGGCTGCAATTAAAAGCCTGTGGACCAGCTCCACCCCCAGATACTCTCCCACTCTATACCTAGGACACCAGTAGCCCATTACTCCCAGAAGCAGAAAAGTGGGCTTTCGAGCTAGAAAAACAGAACAGCCTCAGAGAAAACACTTGCACTTGGGACCTTCTCAATAAAAGAGTGAACTCCCTGCAGGATGCCCTTAAAATGAAGTCCACCAGTCAAAGTCAGAGCTTCGCCCACTTCCCCTCTCCCCTTACACACTGCCTTGAGTAAGTCTTTCAGTGCCTCGCACTTAAATGTGTGCAAACAGATAAGGGCCATGGTAGTTTGAGGAAAGCCTACAATACAAAGGAATGGAAGTGAGTCAAAAAACATAAAGGAAAGGAATTTAGAGCACACAGTAAAAGCAAAAAACACAAAAGACAACCTCAGAAACCCTCTAGCATCAAAAGGATAAGAAATATGTAATAAAATAAGACCGAATGTCTGTTTTTTTTTCTCTATTACTGTCTCCATTTTATGATTTTTCTCACTCCTCTGGGTCCCCTATACTAGAAGGGCTCTTCTGACTCTATCTCTACCGTGAGCTGCCTCCACTCAGACCCTTGTCATGCTCAGCAGCCCCTCCCCAGTTTCACCCCTCAATCCCAGCATCCACCCTAACACTAGAATTATCTTTCAAAAGTGAATCTGATTGTGGATCCTTCAGACCCTCCTTCCTCATTACTGGAGGGAAAAAAATCTAAGTTGGTATAGTCAACTTCCCATGCTCACCTCCCCCCCCCTCCTTTCTTTGTACCATCCACTCAGCATAACTGGCCACTCCTCGTTTCCCAACTTGCTGCTCTTCTAATGTTCCACACCCTCGCTGCCTTTGCTCACAAGTTCTCTCTGCCAGGCCTACCTTTTCCTGTCTCCCCCAGAAAATTCTACTCTTACTTTAGGAATCTGCTCCCATGTCAAGCCCCTGTAAAACCTCTCCTTGCTCCCAGGAGACAGATATTCCAGCCTCTGGAACCCTTTGCATTTTCCCTTATTAAGCACTTAATGCTTATCTACATTCATTGTCTCTGTTACTCAGCCACACTAAGTGCCACAATCTCCACCCTCATCCAAGCCGGAGTATCCACGGATCAGTTGTCACTCAGCTGCTGGGAGAGCCTACAGCGCTGCCTCAGAGCACAGCCAGGGTGTGAGAGTGACAGAAGCCGGAAGGAGTGGGTTATCCCATTGCTACTAGGAAGATTTTGCCTTCCCTCCGCAACTTGTACTTTCAGCGTGCCCTGAAATAACCTACCATTCCTGAGCTGCCCTGTGGCGAGTGTTAGCATTTCTGTCTTTATTTCACAGTTGAGAAACTAGGGAGGTTATACTTGCCGCTCGGAATCACCCCAGTGAAATGAGGAGAGTTTCAGCATGTGACCAATGCCCCTCTACAAGCAAAGGGAGGCCTAAACTACAGAATCATAAAATAGAAAAGCAAGACTTATTCTCCAAGCCCTTGACTTAATATGTCATCTATGATTTTAGTGCTATAGACGGTCTAAAGAACTGAAAAAGCTAAACAAGAGAAGATAAAGAGAGAAACAGAGATACACAGAGAAGAGTCAGAGGAAAAGAGACCTAAGATGAGGCAGTAAGGGCTACAAGTGTCCTCTTTCAAATCTGTCCTCTGAGGATAAAACCTAAAGCTCATTATCCTCAGCTTTCTTTTTATGGTGATCACCACTGGCTTGTAGGTTTGACTGAAAGCACCTCCACTCTGCTACTTTAAGGTCTCTGGCCTTACAAAGTGACTTCTTTCTTGGAGCAAATGGAATTGATGATAATTAACAAAAGCTTTCCCAATAGTCTGAATGAAGGGGGACACGTTAAAGCCCTCCATACGTGTGGGTCATTATTATTATTATTATCATCCTTAATATGCTCTCTAAGTTTCAGCAGCCTCTGTTGTAAATTTGGAAAAAACAGCCAAACCACTGGTCTTGCTACAATGTGGTGAGTCTACACAACAGTTTTTTAAGCACTTACTATGTGGCAGACATCAGGATGACTTTCCAGTACTATCTGATTTAATTCTCTGAGCAATATCAACTTAACTATTATTATCCCCCTTTGCAGATGTGAAAACTGAGGCTGGAGAGTTTGCAAGTACACAAATATTAAGTAACTTAGATTCTTTCTGCTTTCACATCTGGGCTCCTCACCAGTATGACCTAACTGCCACCTGAGATAATGTGTGTGCAAGCATTAGCATCCTATAAATCTCATGTCCTTGTTGAGTCACCTTAAACAGAAGCAACATGCTGTTATAACACTAAAATGTTTAACTGGAAGCAAACTGGCAAATCATCTCTAAGTGAGGAAGCAAAACCCTGAAAGGTCACTTGTAACCCAACTTGATAGTGGCAAAGCTAAGTTTAGAACCAAGACTTTTGTCTTTTATTTTAGGGTTTGTCCCAATACACTCTGGCATCTACGTATAAAATTTGAAGCAAAGTTTTCAAAGCTATTCTGAAGGGACAGATTTTGAAAAGGAAATCAACATTAGTGGCGACACAGATTTCAGACAAACAGAAAGCGGATTGAGCCAGGGAGTTTGTTTTGAAGGACAGCATGGTGAACCAAGATGCCTCTGAGAACAGGGGAAATGGAATGAAAAGTCAGCAAACAAGGTAGAAAAGACAGCCGTGAGAGGGCCTGAGAAACTGAACAGAAAATCTGAAGGAAGATAAATGGATAATTTAACAGCCATTCAGTTTTTAAGAAAGACAAAGAATAAGCTACATTGCATCAGAAAGGGCCTAGAAATGATGATGGATGGGCCCCTTCAAATGAGTGGTGAACACAACAGAATCACAGTTGCCTGCACAATTCCCAGCTGAGGGCAAATTTGAGGAACTAAATAAGGATATGAGACTGATACGGATTGAAGAGTTTTTCAAAATCTATTTACTGGCCAGGCAGGGGACATTGATCGCTTTTCAGAGGAAATGCTTAGGATCAATGAGGTAGTCAGCCCTTATTTGGGATATGGAAGGGTGAATGGGGTGGGGAAGGGGTTCATATACAACATTAGTGCAACAAACATTAAAATAGTAAAATAATTTTTTGATGATGGCAGTGAAGCACTAAATTATTTTGATCTTTAGGAAAAAAGCCACTTCTCTTTTTTATCCTTGTACTTGTAAGCCTTATTTAACTATCAACAATCAGATGATTTGTTATTTAATAATTCTAACACATGATTAAAGATTGCTAGTTCCTTTATCAAAAAGTTCATGTGAAACTTTTAAATAAAATATTTTATTGTTAAATAGCTTATACACACCCAGTGAACAGAATTCAAAAGGCACAAAAGGCACAAATTATGAGAGAAAAGTGTCCCCCAGGCACTCAGTTCCTCTCCCTTGGAATAGCTACTATTAACTGATTTCTTATGTATGTGTCTAAAGATAGTCTATGCAAAAGCATAAATACAGTGTTTTTACAGTTTTTATACATAATGTTTACACACTTCGTTTTATAGTGTATATATGTGCTTATGCACACAGTGTGTTCATATACATACATACATGTGTATGTACATAAGTATGTATATATCCAGATACATGTCAATGTGTGTACATGTGTATCATATGAGTATATCTCACTCCATACCTTGTTTTTTTTACACCTAATATATTGGTGAGATCATTCCTTTTCAGTGTTCATATAGCAGCTGACTCATTCTTTTTGATAGCTGCAGAGTGTTAGATTTTATAGATGAAAAATAAATTATTTAACCAATAATTGATTACTTCTTTACAGATACTGATGATGTGTCTAATACTTTGTTATTGTAAACAATGTGCAATACTTATTCTTATAAATGTATCATCTTTATACCTTGTTTGTAGGATAAACACCCAGAAGTGGAATTACTGGGCATTTGGCTATGAGCATTTGAAATTTTGATAGATCTTGCCAACTTGCCCTCTGTTGAGTTTAAACCAATTGCTGTTCCCACTAGCAATGTCTGAGCTGCCTGTTTCTTCACACCCTTAGTACCCAATGCATTATCAAATTTCTTGAATTTCGCCAATAGAATAGGTGCAAAACTATCTCTTTGTAATTTTAACTTGTATTTTCCATATCATAAATGAGTCTGATCATATTTTTACTATAGATTTATTTACTTAGGAGCCATTTGTATTTTTTTCTGTAAACTCTTCACATTTTTATCCATTTATTTCTGTTGGGTTGGTGGTCTTTCCTTACTGATTTGTAGGAGATCACTAAATATTAAAGAAATAAACTTTTATCTGTAGAACACTTGGCAAATATTTTTCCAAGTTGCCATTTATCTTTTCATTTTGTTTATGCTATACAAAAATACTTTGATTTTTATATAGAAAAACACATGTATTCTTTTACAGCTTCTGGGTTTTATGTCATAGAATTACTTTCCCATTCCAAAATTATAAAATTTTTAAAATTCTCAGAACTATTTTTTGTATTTTATATCATTATTTTTAAAATATTTAAATCTGTTATTCATCTGGCTTTGCTTTATTTTGTTGTATGTAAAGTGAGAGGTCAGATTCCAACTTTAGTTTTTCAGATTGCTACCCAATTTTCCCATCAGTTTTTGACTAATCATTTTCCTTACGATTTAAAAAGTCACCTTCATCATATACTAATTCACTTAAATTTAGTTCTGTTTTTACTCTTTTTATTCTGTTCTGTTGATCTGCCTGCCTAGTCATACTATGTTAATTAATATTGCTTTATAATATATTTTAATGACAAGCCTAATTTTACCCTCCCCATTACTCTTTCAGTATTTTAGGGGAATTTTTGTTTAGTTTTGCATATAAGCTTTAGAATTTAGTTCAAAAACAAATCCAGCATGCCTTTTTATTGATGTTTAATTAATTTTAAATGGTCAGTGTTTGCAAATTAATATTAAGCTTCCCAACATTGAATAGATAGAAAATGTTGTTCCTTAATAAGTTTTCATTTGTAAAATTCCAATGATCCCTTCCTTAAACTGCACTTCAAAAATATGAAAAAAAAAATTCAGGATATTGGTCCTACTGTCTGTCCCCACACATGTAAACTTTTCCCATGCTTTAGCCTTTTAAGAAGTTAGCAATGTAATTAGAGAAAAGCTACAATAAACAAACTCTAAAAACAGGTCCTAAAGTAGACAGATTGGCTCCTTTATGTGGACAAAGAGAAGGCCAGCTAATGCTACAACATCCTCCTCATATACTCAGTGGTATATATAAAATAATTTTCCCTTTTCTTTCTCTCCAAAATTTCCCTTTCTTTATTATATTGTAAAATGGGGGGGGGGTGCAGCGGATTCTCTTACCATGTGGAGAAAAAACCACTAAAATAATTTTAAAATTTTGTCCCCAAGGATCTTTACCTAAAGATAGAGCATTTCTCATGGATGCCTTAGGTCTGGTCCTCTGTAGGTCTGAGACATTGGGATGCCAGGCTTTGATGGCTCCTGCCTGTCTCAGATCTGGGCACTGTTTGGTGCTGGGCATGAAGACCACCTTTAAACTCTCACAAGAAATCCTCATTAATCATTGATTTTTACAGTACTAACTAAGCAGTTCATTAGTACAAATAATTAGTCTTTTGACTCTTTTGGAACTCTCAAATATAGATGACCATCTTTATCCACAGGTTTTACACTTGCAGATTTAACCAACTTTGGATCAAAAACAAAAAAAAATTTACATTGTTGCTGATGTGTACTATGTAGTTAAGCATACAATCTTTTGGTCTGTACTGAGCATGTACAGCCTGTTTTTTCTTGTCATTATTCCCTAAGCAATATAATACAACAACTGTTTACATGTTATACTGTATTAGGTATTATAAGTCACCTTTAAAGTATACAGGAGGCTGCGCATAGGTTATATGCAAATACCATGACATTTTATATACGGGACTTGAACATCCATGGATTTTGGTACCTGTAGGGGTTCTGGAACCAACCCCCCATGGATACTGAGGCATGATTATTTAAGTTAAAAAATAGAAGTGCAAATGCTAACAGAGTATTCTAGAATCCATTCTTAGAGATCCCAGTGTACCTTACTCAGAACACTGTTCACACTAAGGACATTGCAACTGCAATGTCAACCCTCTCCTATCCATTATGTATGAAGAACCCAATAACTCAAGGCCCAGAAGAAGTATACAAAAATCTATAGTAAATGAATTCGTGCAGCTCAATAAACTAAAATTTAAATATGGTCCTTTTTACACATTGAACTTTGCAAAAATAATACATTTTATATATTTCTATAAAATCTCAGGTGCATAGTTTTGCCAGAAAACATTCTGGTGTGTGGAGAAGTGGCTTGTTACCATGTGGCTGTGTTTTAGTTACATGTTCCAACCACCTCTTATATGAAGCCCCATTCATCAAAGGCAGTGGCTTCTGGGTCAGCAGCCATTCCTTCCAAGTCAGATGTTGCCTATACAGTGAGCATGATTGATTAGGTACCAATCTGCTCTGAAAACCCAACCAACAGGATAACCTATGACAGTATCCTGGAGGGGGCTCATTATAACAGAAGAGAGGGTTTTCTTTGCTCCCATCTACATGAGCTGTCTTTAAGTCTGCCTGTTATTTACTACCTAAATCCCTTGTTTTATTTTCCCAGGGCAGGATATGGTAGAAGAGTCACAAATAAAATATTCACTGTCTACACCTAATGTTTGGGAGGTGATGTTCCTTCATTACTCAGAAAGGTCACTTACTTCCTGTGAATTTGTCTTGAAACAGTGTCATGGACACTGGAACAAAAGAGTTGCTCCAATGCCCTGACACTGCAGTTAGGTGTGAGACACCTGTCACTGTCAACTTCCTGGCTGAGACCCCTCGTGTGAGGACACCATGGACTTTGTACTCAGACAGGCCTGCACTGACATTCTAGCTCCACTGTATACTGAACCATGTAAACTTTGGCTCTTTTAACTTAATTTTCCCAGTCTCAGGCTCCTCATCTGTCAAAACAGGGCCCAAAATACCTATCTCACAACATCATGGTAAGATTATTCTGCTCACATATGGAGAGGTCCTAGTATGGCACCTGTGACACAGGACACATTCAATACTCAGTAGTTAGTTCCTTTTGGCAAGGTGTGTTTGCCGCCTATCACAGCGAGCAAACAGTGGCCCACAGAATAGACTCAGCCCGCAGACATGTTTCATTCAGCTGTTTTTAAAACTGTAAAATGTCCAGTTTGCCATAGGCTCCACCACTCCCAACTGTATAATGTAACCTATTTTGTTCATTAACTTTACTGGCCTGGCCCTGTAGACATTTGAGTTTCAGACTCTTGCCCTATATTATGGAAATAACAATGTTATTAATCTAAGGAGACTAAAATCCTGGCCTCATAAATTCAGAATGTTAATGTCATCTGTAAATATCATTTTCCACAAAGGAATCCCTTGAGCATACATAAATAAAATAAGCTCAATAAGCAACCTGAGAGGTGAGGAAGGAAATAGAAAGGGAAAGAAAAGAGGGAGAGGAAATTACTATAAAGTCTTGTTGCGTTTTCACTTTTACGAGCACTACTAATGTGCTTCAAACCTTAGAAATAAAATTGTCTCTTTCTAAGTTATCACTACTACTATAGTTAGATTTCAGGGTATTAGGCATTGATGCTGCGAACACTGATGTCACAACATGGCTAGACTGTGCCCTCGGGGTTCCAATTACAGCTGTGAATCATTCTTGTGGTGGATTCTGATGAGTGTGCTTACCCTCATACTAAGCATTGCCTATATGGTTTTATCATCTTTACTGCTATTTGGGTGCCTGTCTCACATTATTTAAATATTGAGATCTCAAATGTCACTAACAAACAAAGTTCTGACACTATTTTTTGGCCTTTGTAAAAATCTGATACAGCCTACCCGTCACTGCTAAGTAGTAACAGATTCACAGAGTAAACATCGTACATGTACCAAAATAGTTTTCGCAACTGGAAAAATCATCTATGACTCAATATGATGAACATGGACTAATACTGAACTCCCACTAAGGGGAAAATAACATCTAATCACTGTTTTTCCTTTCTGCTGAGTTCACTTTGTCCAGAGCAAAGGGCAAATGGATGCTGCCACCCAATTCCTTTGAATCCTCCTTCCTTAGAAGCCAAAATTCTGTGGGCCTGATGACTTTGCCACCAGAAGGAATTGGCATCTTCTATTAGTATTTTCTGAGTGCCTACAATATGGCAGGCTAAGAACACACAACCTTTTAAAATCTTTTAAAGAGTCTGGCAGATTCTGGGTGTTCAAGGAAGGCAGAGAGCTGCTAGCTGGTCCCTGATCCTCATTGGGTAAAGAGGACTGCCCAGCAAGTGTTAGCAGCAAATTTCTATGCTGGGTAAGTTGAGGGTCCCTCATGCCAGCCATCAGTTCAAAGTCTGGTGGAGGTTTCAATCTCAAGTAATTCCTGGGGGTGATGGAGACAATAAGTGACAATAACAAAAGACTCATTATTTGGAGCTCAGACACTCATTCAAGTTAGTTTGAGCAGAAATGGAAAATTTTAGCTCAAGGAACTGGGGAACTTAGAGGTGTAGTTGGCTTGTGGCATTCAGTTGGATCCAGGGGATTCAAAGGCTATACCTATACCATAAGACACGTGTCCCCTTTTCCCTGCATCCTAGTTATGTTTTGGGCTCACCCAGTCAGGATTTTCTTACATGTCTTGAATGCTCTAAGGTCACATGTTTACTATAGGAATTATTCACAAACCACCCCCCCCAAAAAAAAAGAGAAAAAAAAACTCATTTTCACTAGTTCCAGGTAAAACCTAAAAAGAGTTCTGATTGCTTTAGCTTGGGTTCCATCCATATCGCTACACCAATCACTGCAGCATTCCATTCTGTCAGGCCTGAATTATGTGCCTACTCAGAACACATGGAATAGAGTCTGTTACCAGAGGAAGGGTACAGGGACAGTGCATAGCTTCTGTTGTCTACTACAGTTTACCTATAACCACGGCCAAAAGAAAAAAAGTGCAAGGAATTTGTTCAAGCATCAAAATGCCTAGAAATCCTCTAACACCTGCACAGGTAGACAGAAAGTAAAGAACTCCAATATAACGTCAATTCTTTCTATTAGAAATGGCTTGCAGCTACTAGTAACAGATCTGAAGTCATAACAGCTTAAACCAAAGAAAAATTTATTTTTCTCTCTGCTAAAAATAATCCAGATAAATCAAATCCAGGCCCCTGATATGACGATTCCATAGCTATCAGAGACCCACTCCCTGTTTATACTCGGGGCTGCCTCGTAGTCACAAGATGGTCACTGTTGCTCCAGCTATCATTTCAATATTTCGGCAGCAGGAAGAAAATAGGAGTAAAGGCAAAAGGATGCACCTCCCAGTTAAATAAACTCCCATTTAAGAGTTTTCTCAGTAGCTCTTCCTTATGAATTCTGCTTATACTTCCCTGGCCATACTTAAGCTCAAAAAAAGGACAAAATGCATACTGAGACGGCAAACTAGCAATTGCTGTTAGAGACACCACAGTCCTGGTGGAGTAAATGACTCTGCTCCCAACAGAGACAAGTTATAAAGCTAGATCCCTTTTCACTCCATTGCATTCTAGCCTGGGAAGAATCCAACAGTACACAGTGCTTGACACAGTTATATGGATAACACATGTAAACGATCATTCCTTTTCTGATTTTAGCAATTACACACTAAAGATTTACTTTAAACCTGGTTTCTTTCATGTCAGTGTTTAAAAACATTTGTCCAAGTAAGTCTTGGATTGCATCAGTGTTCACCATTAGTGTTTTGATTATTTGTTTTTTCAAATCAAGTTTTAAAAACTACCGGAAGCATTGTATGGTAGTTAATGCATTATCTTAAGCAATTTAATGCAAATTAATTTTTACACAACCTTGAATTTCAAAGGCCATTGAACTGGAGAGAGAAAGAGTGAGGTTTAAGAGGAATCTGCTGCTTCCCATCTGGACCCTACAGCCAGCTCCGTCTGCTCTCACATGGCGTGACTAACACCTTGGCTACTCCCCTGCCAAACCATGTGGAGTTTAACTTACTTTTTTTTTTCACTCAAGAAAATGTTAAAATGCATAGAAAGATGCATATTTCAGGTTTTCTAGAAAACTTGATGGGATTATTTGGGGCATTTCAAAATTCAGTTTTTGAAACATGACCCACGTTTTCCATTGGGTTTTATGGTTTTTTCCTCTTTTGTTTTATTTCTGGATTTCATTCTCTTTTAATACTACAATTCTCCCTTTCCAGTAGGATCTTACAGCAGATCCATATCAAATGGGCACCACTGAAATGTTCAAGGTAGAGAGTGGTGCACTTGGATGTGTGATTTTGACTGACCACTCCAGAGAGGATAAAATGTGCAGAGTTGATAAGATGGGAGACAGGAGAAGCCAGGTTGCCCTGTGCGGAGGCTGCAGCAAGTTTAAAGCAATTGGGAAGATGATGGTAGCCTAGACTCGGATTGTAGAGTGGCAATAGACTGACACACAGAGACACTCTGCAAGGTTGACAAGACCTGGTAATAGTTTGGATTTGGGGATAAAGGGAGAGGTCATGAGTGACTGACTGACCCAGAGACCTCTGGGTTGGGCGGTGGGGTCAAGATGATATTGCTCAGTTCCCTGACAGAGTAAACCCAAGAGCAGAGGCAGGTTTAGAGAAAGATAACAAGTTCAGTTAGGGGAAATCAGTTCACCGTCTGGCCTTTACAGCATGATGGAATAGTAGAAGGTTGGCAAACCAACTATAATTCTTAGCCAGCTGCATCATTGCAGCCTGGCATGTAAAATTCAGGAATATGTGAGATTAAATCATGAATAATCTTAACCTTTGGGAACCAGGAAGGATTAGCAATTCAAAAATTCACTAATTTAAAGTTTGGATTTGCTCTCAGAATCCGCCACTTCTCTCCGATGTCACATACCTTAAGCAGAAGCATTCTTTGTTTCTCAGAGAAGCCCTTTGCACATGTAGACTTGCCAGTCAAGTGAATTCAAGAGAATTTCGGGGTCTTCCACCATTTGCATGTTCTCTTGCCCCTCCTGTTGAGGATCTGAGCAGAGATGATACCAGCTGGTCATATTACTAATGATTTTCCATTTCAAAATAGCAACCCTCAAATGGGCTCAGAAAGTAAATAATCACAGTAGTAAGATGATCATATCTTCATCATAGGAATATTGCCTTGAAGAAATATTTGAGATGAGCTCCATATTTTATCAAAACTTAATATTAAAAAAATACTTTAAATTCTTTCTTCTCTACCATGCATTGTATCTCTTAGTTTCAGATGGGGATGGAGAATGGGGGATGGAGGAAAGAAAAAGATACTGAATCTTATTGCCAGCACTCAGGAAATACATAATGCAACAATAGCACATGAAAATCATCTTCTTTCTTTGGCATTAAAAAAATGAATAATGAGCTCAGATAATTTCCTCAACATTTTTAAAAAGTATTAATGACATAGTTGGATATTTTGGGGTTCAAAGACAAATCTGGTTTTAATTTAGTGTGCTTCTTCTGTGCCCGCTTCTAACAATAGAGAATGGAAGAAGTTCTAAGACCTGTTAGTAGTTCTCAGTCTTGTTCTAAGAGCATAGCTCTCCCTTTGTTTGCTCTCTCTTCCCGCAACTGCCCCACCTATCCAGCAGTTGAATTCCAAGGATTGATTGTGGTCAACTCATCAGCACACACACTGGGCCAGGTGATAGCAAATGTAGATCACAATGACAGAGGGAAAGCAAGGCCAGAACCTGACTCCTAGCAGCTGGGTGAACTGATAAAAACAGGTCTCAGGAGTAATGGAAATAAGAGAGAATACTATGCTCATTTCCCAAGGGGGTCATCCTGGGTTTGTTTTTACAGCAGGATTTTGTAGCAGGTCAGAACGCCCTGACCCTATGCTCCACCTCTGGCAGCAGTGCTCGCTGTACCCTTTCTTTCTGCCACCACTCTGGATGGAGTGGAGGAGGGGCTGTCATCTCCCAGGGTCCCTGTGAAATGAGCTGGAGATACAAAGAAGAAAGGCCTTATTTCCACTTTCACTGGGAGACAGAGTTGTTTAAAACCAATAAGACCCTTCCGCTGCTGTCCATGATAGAGGAATGTCGGGGGCAGGTTTGGGGTGGAGGGGACAGAAAAATCCATGAAACGGTTTTCAGACAGTGGACAGCAGACAGCACAATACAGTGATTCCTGAGAAACAAAACGAAGGGAGCCCTACAATTGTCCCAGCACACTACCAAGAAAGGGTTTCCAGGCCACAGCACAGGAATGTGGAACCTGGCCGGGGCCCAGTGGTCTCGCTGACTTGAGGAGGCAGAGCCAAGAGTCTGGGGAGGCCAAGGAGGTTAGAGTTCCCAGAAAGGAGTACCAGGAAAAAGAAGAGTGTGTTGCTTAAGAGAGAGCTCCGGAGATCTGCTGAGGGCCCCCTCAGTCATCAGCGCTGTTTACCACATGCATGTGAGGAAACTGTGGAGGCTGAGGAAAGGACCGGCAAAAAAGGAGCAAGTAGAACAATCCTCAGGGCTCACACAAGGGGGGATAGTCCATGCTCCCACCAGCCAGAGTATTGAAGAAAAGACCTTGAAATATGTGAGATACTAGGTATAGTTCTCAGAAAATTATTGTCTCAGGAGTGGGGCCCAAATTAGCCCTAGATGAAAGACCACTCTGGATCCACCTAGCAAAGCTCAAAAGTGAGCCTGAAAAGGATCAAATTATTTCCAAGTAACTTAAGTTAATTCCAGAACAAAACTGAAAATGTTTAAAGAAGTGTGCACACAAACAAAAAATCAGCACCCAAAACATAAAATTTCCAATGTCTGATTTCCAATAAAAAATTACCAGGCGTGAAAAGAAACAAAAAAATTTTACCCATACTGAGAAAAATCACTCAATTCAGATGCAGAAATTGTACAAATTATAGAATTGATAGAGGAAATATCAAGACATTTACTGTATTTTATCTGTTCAGGAAAGTAGAGGAAGAATCAAGCATGAGAATCATGGGAAAAAAAATTTTGCACTATTAAGTTTTCTTTTTTTTCTTTTTTCTTTTTTTTTAAATTAAGTTTATTGGGGTAATGTTGGTTAATACAATTATATAATTTCAGGTGTACAATTTAACATCTGTATATTCTATTGTGATTTTACCACCCCAAGTCCAGTTTCTTTCAGCTACCATATATTTGATCCCCTTTACCCACTTCACCCTCCCCCTAAACCCTGTATTTGACTCCCTTTACCCCATCTACCTCCCCCCTCCTCTGCCACCCCTTATCCTCAGTAACCACTAGTTCATTGTCCATGTCCCGAGGTCTCTGTTTGTCCTGTTCATTTGTTCCTTTTAGGTTTATATTCCACATATAAGTGATATCATGTGATTTTCAATTTTTTCTGTCTGACTTATTTCATTTAGCATGATTATCTCAAGGTCCATCCATGTTGTTGCGAAAGGCAGTATTTTATCTCTTCTTACGGCTGAGTAATATTTCATTGTATATTTGTACCACAGCTTCTTTAGTCACTCATCTAACATAGGACACTTCGGTTGCTTCCATGTCCTGGCCACTGTGAATAACGCTTCTATGAACACTGGTATGCAAATATCTTTATAGATATGATATATACATTATATATATATTTATATATACATTTATATATGTTTACTTACATGTGAATAGACTGTTTCTTGGAGGGTCCCTAAGTTGCCTCTAAGAAAAAAAATCTAGGAGTCTGGGGCAGGGAGTGAAGGGAAATTGTATACTATACCTTTTGTACCCTTTTGTATTCATTGAACTATGTGACTATATTACTTTTTCAAAACATAAAGTATGGAATATGTGTGGACTCAACAATGGCATGTGAATAGAATCAGGAAGGAAGTGGGGGCCCTCGGACACCTGGATGACTAGATGCCCAAGGCTGTGTACCCTATCAGAGCAGTTATCCAAGGTCTTGTCTGTGATGGGCCAGGAGGAAGCTGGAGGGAGCCTGGGAGCCCCAATGATACCCATACAGCTGCCCCAAGGGGTAGTAAGCAGCACATCCTAAGTCAGGTCATTAGGTCAGTATCTACCCTAACCCACACTCGGAGCAGTACATGAGTCATCAGTCCTACACTGCCTAGGTAGATTTTGGTTTAAAGGGAGAGCACCCCAAGGACTATAACTGTTAGGTAGAACTTACGGGGATGTAGATTTCAGCTCAGTATAAGGAGCAGCATTTTAAAATCAGAACTAAAAGTAAACCAGACCCTGGGAGGTAGTGAGTTCACTGGCTCTGGACATGCTTAAATACTGTGAATGGCCCCACCACAGGGATGCCACCGAGGAGATCCAGTAGCCCAGAACCGATGGCCCAACGTACATAACATTTAGTGTCCCTCTTACATGCATATGCAGAGGAGCCAATGGCGAAAAGTGTCCTCTTTTCTTTCACTAGACAGCAAGTCAAACAAGACAGAAACTAGTGGCATTAGCACAGAACTCAAGTGTCACCTGCTGATAAGAAGTTTTTTAGGAATACATACACCTTCCTAAATACTGGAAGCAATTATCTTTCTGATGACACATTGCACATAATCACCATAAACCTTGGAATTTAGGTTTGTGGATGATCTGTTTTCTTTTCTAGTAGTTCCATATTCTCTCAGTTAACTGCATTTGTATAACAAATTTATAGTGCAAGGGTAATCTTCAGAATGGGATTTTTGCTACCTTTTTCTAGAACCAGCACCTGACAGGGGAAACGATATTCTAGCATATCAATTCTTGTGTTAGAGGAGAATATGAAACAAAGAGAAGAATTGCAAGAAATATGTACCCCTCTAAAAAATTTTTTCGACATAAAAGAAGTAAGGAGGAGAATAAAGAGCTAGATAAAGGAAAGGAGCCTCTTTCGTGGGGCTAAGCCAAATAAACTTAAATGGTTTAAAGAATAAATTGGTGGAATAATTCGAATCATGGGCAGGTGCTATGAATGTAATTTAGTAAACACTCAGGAACCTGCCAAGGAAAAGAAAAATGTGTTGCTTTTGAGATCATTTCCCAGCAGCTTCATAAAAGAAAACTGATTACGGGAATTTAATAAGTAAAACAGAGCCAGAAATATAGTAATCAAATGAGTTTTTAATTACATTTCAGGCAGAAAAAAAATTCCAATTTGTGCTCCTGGGATTAAAAAAAGTTCTAGAGAAATGCTTTTGTAGCAGGAAAATAACATAAACACTAATTTCCATAGGAATTATAGTAGTCAGTTTAATTAAAAGGCTTGATCAGAATGAAGAGAAGCCAGCGCCAAACTATACTAAATAAAACCATGGCATTCATTCCTACCTCTCACTATTGTCTAAATAAAAGCACTGTGCATTGAATGAAAACAGGTACCTGCATTTTTCTCATGGAAATAAAGGGGATTTTGATCACTGCCTGAGTTATTATGTTGCTGTTTTATTTTCATATGCCATAACTAATGATACATCTGATTTAAAATTACATGTTGTTGCTTGTTGCCTGGTGTGATAAATACCATTTATAAAGGAGAGAATCTGCTCTGTTTAATGGACACCGATGTGAAGGGACTGCACCTCAGCCAGACTGGAGTACGCACTGCTCTCCAGGAGGATACCCGATCATGTCTGGGCTTTTCAACTCCCCCTTAATTTACATCTAGTTGCATTTTACTTGTATCCCTGTAACGACCTGGAATGAAAGATTGAGGGGATAAAAGGGGGTTTGCAGTCTTGCTTAGGGAAATCCATCCTCAGCTGGAAGAGCTATTCTTCCTGTTGGAGGACTTGGCTCTTGACCACCCCCTAGCTGCAGGTCATGCTTGGAGAAGGCTTTTCGGGAGCTGTGTTGAAATCTCGCAGTGGTTTTTGTTCCCTTTGTGGTGAATGGACACACCTGTGAGGTATCTACACGGGGCTGGGGGTATAATCTGTGGCCACAGAACACTAACCCAAGGCCCGTGCAGGAGCATGAAGTGTTACACCTTTCCATGGACTAACACCCTCACAGCTCCACCATCCTTGTTTTATTCATCTCTTTGTTCCACAATAGGAGTGATCCCAATTTTGGGAGGCCATAAGTTTATACCATTTGGGAATAGGAGACGTTAAACACACACACACACACACACACACACACACACACACACACACACACACACACACACACACACAAATTAAGTACAAAAGAAAATATTTAGAAGGGTCTCCTGTGAGACCTTGAATCCTGAGCTTCATTAGCCTTATGATCAGTCCGTCTCTGGCCACACCCTACATTTCTTCTTCTCTCATCTCTCCCATACCCCTAGTCCCACTTCCCACACTCTTTCATTTTTGTGCCTCTTTCCATACATGTTCTCATGGCGATCTGTACATTTGGCACAGCTCCCCAATCCTCAGTGTTAAAAAAGAGTACCTCCTCTTGTTTCAAGATTTTACCTGACCTTTCTTATTCAGGTAAGTCCACCCAGAGTCACCTATGGTGCAGCAAATGGTAGGTTTATTTTTGTAAAAATTTAAAATCATGGTCTTTGGAGATCTGCAGGCCTCCACAGCAGGCAAAAATACTCATATTAGTAAAAGGTATATGAGCTGGATATTTTGTTTCCCATCTTATCTGATGTGGATTTAAAACAGGATAATAATCTAATTGGCTGGCACCCCCTCGAGTAGTACACAGCTACCTGTCTTATTTTCTCATTTTCTAATAGGCTTTATTAATTTATTAATATAAAACAATGGTATTAAATGCATATTTACTTCTGTTAAAAAGTTCATGATTATCAAAATAATCGTCACTTTCCTTTCTTACAGCTAGTTTCCATTCTCACAAGCTGGGAAATCATGTCGGTGACTCCAGTTCATCTCTCTCTCACCTTTTTATTGTTTTATTTTAGGCACTGGTGAAGGTCAATGTGAAACTGAAGCCAATGGTGGATTCGGTGGCTGCGAACAGAAGTAAATGGGAAGAGCTGCACCGGAAAAGGCTGCTAGTCTCAGCTGCCTCACCCAACTCTGCCAGCCTCATGGTCGCCGGGGCAGACAGTAACTAACCCTCCAGGTCAGCTGCTGCTGCAAAATGACTACATCTTAAAGGCCTAGCTTTGGTCCAGCTACATCATCCTTTGTTCCTTTAAGCTCAGACAGACATAAAGTCTCAAGGATGCACTGGAAGCATGCCTGGGCTTTCACCTGAACAATGGTCAGCGGAGGAGAGTACCAGGTGAGGTGGGTCAGGGACACTCCAGGGCCCTCAGCTTTCCCCGATGAACAGATATGGCTGCGACTGAGACAAGGCACTGGGCAGAGGACCACTGCAGATCCAGGACCTGAGGACGGCCAGCCCTTCTCATTCTAAGCCAAGGCAACACAGAACCATAAAGGTGTCGCTCACGCCACTTCATTTTATATGTGGCTCTTTGATTTGTTACAAGCCAAGCAATGCCTTTCTTTGCATCCTCTCCTGACTGCCCTTGTGTGCCAGACTGTCCCAAGAATCCCAATAAGGTATTTTATTTTTATCCTAAGCTTCTTAATGATGGCTCAGAGCCTTTAGACTTGCCTGCCTAAAAGATAAACTCTATTATCCTTACAAATGCTAACCATTCAGTTTTCCCCTGAAAAGGGCCATTGTAGATGTACAGCAAATGTTTCTGGTTGGTGTTCATTAACACTGTGTTGAGATTGTTTTCCCCTTTTTGAGTTTTTTATTCGACTTTCATTGTAGACCAAGTCTACTCCCAGAAGGAATAGATTAATAGACTTTAATTAAAGTAAGGATGATAGGAACTCTGTAGCTGGATTTACCACAAGTGACGTATGAACACGTATGGACCATTTCCAACAGTGAGACATTTCATAGGACATGACAGAGCCATGGAGAATGATTGCTGACTATCTTGAGTTATCTTAGTAATTTCTTTAAATAAAATTTAATGTTACTATCGGTACCAACCTACAGCCAAATGCAGGAGTCCCCAGTTTTAGATTTTTGCTTAAGTATAAGAAATAATGCTTAAAAGCCTAAGAAATAATGGCCTGAGCAGAGAATGAATATTCTCTTGAAAGCCAGGTTTATAATGGGTAAAAGTAAACTAGAGTAAATGGATGCAATGACTAGAAAGCTACTTTGCTCCCATTTTACCTAAAACTAAAGACAGAGTATGCCATATCCAAAGCATACTAATTAGAAGCTAGACCTATAACCCTAGCTTTGCCACCACTGACTGGATGACCTTGGACAAGTCACCTGACCTCCCGCAGCCTATCTTCTCATTCATCAAATGAGAGAACACTAGGAAATTATTTTTAAACACATTTTAACCTTAGAACTCTTTGTTCAAATACAACTTGCAAGGAATTCCCAATATATAAAACATCTAAAAGCCTGAGTCCTCCATTTGAAGCAGGTTAGGAGATTCAGAACCCCTGAAAATCCTCATTTCTTTCATTACATACATGGAGAGCCATAAAAGGGCTCTGAGGAGTCTGAAAATCCTTGGACCAGATGAAACTTAAAGCCCATTTTCCAGCTCCAAAAAGTCTAAAATCTACAAACCATCTTTTCATTCTTTTTGCCACTGGTCCATGTGTTATTATTACTCGAATACTAAAGAAATAGGGGCCAAATTCCACAAAGAACATTATTTTCCTGGCACATAGCAGACATTCAAGAAATGTCTAAAGAATGGATAAATTAAGGTACCAAAATGGAAGTGAGGGAAGAGCAGGTATTTGTATGGAAGAGTCTACGTGGCAAGAATAAAATAAAATTAAATTAAAACCAGGAAATGGTGGATAAAAGAAGGAGAGGGAAGATGAGAGGGAGGGGGAGGAGAAGCAAAAGATGACCAATAAAGACAAGCTAGGGACCAGGGCAGGCGGTAAGAGAACTGCCAAGGGAAAGGTGAAAGTCAATCCAAACAAAGAAAAATGGCACTTCTAACCAAAAAGATGAGGGTACAGAATCCTGTCATCAATTGCTTAGAAAAGAGAGATACTCAAGCAGGGGAGAGTTTGACAAGAGAGAGAAGGAAGGAGTCAGAGCCCTAAAAAATAATGTTCTTAGCTACCCTTTGCAGTCATTTTGCAGGGAAGACTGGAGAAACTAGAGCAGAAAATGAGTGCAGGAAAAATGGCCTCTGCAGAGCAGGTAAGAAGAGGTTGTTCAGATTTATGGATTTTATTAAGCCAGTTTTCTGAATCACTCTGCTATAAAGGAAAATAGCTTCTGCTGGGCTGTTTCTTTTCCTCAGGTGAAGAACAAAGGGTGGGTGGAGTTAGGGACAGAGCCTGGGCATGTGTCTGAAGCTCTGGAGCCCTGCAGGTACTTCTATCTATTGTGCCACATCATGTTTATATCACAAACGGGAATTGAAAATCAGTCCATGTGAGGCAGAGATGAACCCACATCTGTTATCCTCCCTAACAATAAATAAATAAATAGCTCAGACAGACGAATGCCAGTCTATCCAGAGCAAAATTTTAAAGCATGTGCTCTATGATAAAACTAGACCCAGAGTCCAATGGAGACGGCAGGCAGCTGCCCTGAACACTGATGCTGCATATTGCTAAGGGGAACATAATTTATAGCACAAACCCTACAGCTTCCACTAAGGTTGAGTTTTCCTCTCATTTTCTTGCTTTTTTATGGGCTTCACTGCACGGTTGCTAATAGCAACATCCACTGGTAGCAAGGGGAGTTCAAGACCATTGCAATCTGCCATACAGTGGAGCCCTGACAATGTCAACCATCAATCAAGCAGCTGTTTGTAATTGCCTCCATCTATTTTTCCTGTCTCAAAATATCTTTCCTATTGTGGGTCAAAATTCAGAAACTGCTGACTAATGCCGTGGGTTGGGTCTGTTCCTCTGAGACCGTAGCAGTGGAAAAGGAAGGTGGCAGCCTCCCTGGTGCCAACAATCCAGAAGGTTATAGGTTGAACTCTTGAGGGAACATGAGGAATTTTTAATGCCTTTTAAATAATGTATACTTTTCCAAGATTGTGAGGTATGTATAATTAGCCATGTAGTCTGCTTTTCCAAAACAGAGAAAGAGGAAATTTCCCAGTCCTTATTATAAATGTTGATTTCCAATTAGAGGAAGGCATTTAAAATGCGAGCCTTCTTATACAACCTCCAGCTGACCAGATTGTGTTTACTTCCTCAGGTGTCTTGGCATTCATGGTTGAAATCACTTCATCCTACTTTCTCCATGAGATGCATTTTTTTTCCAGAGATGTTATGTATTCTCTTCTTAGTCAGTGTGTAGATAATATGTGCATACCCTATAATGGAGCGGGCAATCCTGGCCAGTAATGACAGCTTGGCAAACTGTAAAGGGTGCCATCCAGGCAATAGGACTGGGGCTCCATCCTGGCTTGGCTACTGGCTGGACCTGCTATCTTGGGACTCCAGGTCTCAGGTTTTGCGTCTGTAAAATAAAAGCACTGACTTTTATTCAGTTCATTTCGATACCAAAGGACCAAGCAGTATTTAACTTTAAAAATTTTTCCAGGTAACTGTCTTATTTCCTCTTCTCTAAGAAAATAGGAACCTAAAAATAACATCTTATAGGACAAAATAAAAGTTACATATCTGGGTTAGATATAAAAACAAACCTTCCCACAGATATGTCTGAGCCTGCCTCTAGTAATCATGAAAGATATGGTCATCAGTATGGTTTTTAAAAAATATACGCTTTTATTTTGTAAAGGACAATTTTAGATTATCTCATATCACAGATATCTCATAAACGGCAGTCAGTTTAATTTAGAAGTAATTTTATACAGTGAGTCAAAAGGAGTTAAAATGGCATGTGTTTTCTTCTAAAATCTGAGATGTCCATACGTTTCCAGATATTTTATAGTTAACACATGTTGTTAGAAATAATCTTTCAATTTTTGTTAGTGTAATAACAATATTATTGTTATAGGAATTCCATTGTTTTTCTCACGTGTTGAAATTTTTCATGCTTTAGTCACTTAACCTTAGCTCATTAAAGAGTGTGCCCAATTTACTTTGCAGTACAACTATTTTAAAATTTATTTCTACTGCTGACTCTTAATGAATTGCGGAAATTTAAAAAACAGTAATAGTGTGAAACAATTCCTTTTAAGCAGGACTGATATCTGAAGATATCAGGGGAAGGTTTAAATCTAAATAAAAATGTTTTAGCTGGAAAAAGAAAAACTCAAAAAGGATTCATTAAAGCAACAGAACAAAACCTGATTCGGGAACCTAAGAATTATGGTAGCACCACTGTCGTGAAGTTGCATTATCTACTTCAGAATAACAGTCTCTGAAAATGTTGTTCTGCTACGTGCTGTAAAGAACTCCCCAAACTCAAATGTTATTAGGAAATTTAAAGATTGAATCTGGCTACAAGAAAGCCAAAATTTCCTAAGTTTCATAAGTGAGCAATAAAACACATAGCTGGAAGAAAAAAAATGAAGTGTGTTTGGAGAATTTCATGATGAGCACTTGGATTTAGTAATGCCTAATGCCCTCCTAGCATTGGGTTACTACCTTTCCCACAGCTAGTAATTTTGGGTTGTATCTTTTATATTTTAATTAAAAATGTTCTCGTATATTTGACATGTCCCTCAACAATGCTAAAGATTAGCTGCTTATCTGTGTAGTCTATACCAATGTCGCTGAATGTATACACTGGTGCAGAGATGTTTATTAAGTAAATTAAGTATTTGCTGTGAAAAAAAATGCTATTTAAGGCCATATTTATTAACTTTATGTTCATTTTCTGTGTGCATATGTGTGTGTTAGAATCTCATTTTTTGTCTTCAGAGTTAGATTTAATCATATTTAGGTGAATTTGTTTTAAAAAAAGAGCATAATGTGGAAATAGAAGGCTGGGTTTTGTTGAGGTTCATTCCCTTTGAGGAAAATTGCTTTTGCCATTTCATTTTGATGCACAATAATCTAAAAAGGGCCCCCTACTGATGTGCTTCCTAAATATTATTGTTTTACACGCACAAAAAGGGAAATGTGTCTTAAATTGAGTTATCTGAAGTCACTTCCTTTGAGTAGATTTCCCAGGCTGATGTTTCATTGTAAGACTCCTACATTATAGACTGCTTGGCCATTTCACAAGCAACTAATCCATTATTTTGAATAGTCTGCTTTCAGAGACCTAAATATCTTTGTTTTTAATAAAATGCTTAAAGTTTAGCTCTGGAATAATCTGTATTTATCTCGAAAAGGGTGATTTGAGGACTGAAAGAGGCATGCATGCATCCATACACTAACAATTTAAATTCTGCCTGTCATTTTAGCCCATTAACCTTGTCTTGATCTGTGATGTTTGCCTGTGTGAGAGAGATTCTGGGCCAGCTCTGTCTGTGGAGCATTTTAAAGATGACAAAATGTTCTTGAAATTATTCAAGTTTTTCTAGAGGGAGAGGAGTCTGCAGCCAAATGCAGGTTCCTGTGTCCTTACAGATTATTCAAATTTGCATGGGCAATTACACAGGGGAAGCATCAATGCAGGGCCACCAGCCACAATGACGCCATACAATTACACAACGGCTTCGGTGCTTAAACTTTAAAATTCTTACGCCATTGTGCCTGTTCTGTTAGAACAAACTGCAGCAAATGATCCAGAGCCAATTCAAACGACTGGAGAGGAGGTGCCAAGAGAAGAGAGGGAAGAGGTACAGTGTGGCCCCTACTGGCCACCTTAAGTATTCACCAGTACCTGAGTGCTGGCTGCAGCAACCACCAGGTTTTTTGTGCTTTGCAGTCAGGCTTTTCAAATGGGGCCAACAATAAGAATCACCTAATTCACAGAAGTGCTGTAAGGATTAATGAGGGAAGTTAGGCAAAGCAGGACCTTGTTCTGGTACAGAAAGTACCCTTTATAAACACAGGGGCCACAGGAGCTCTTTGTTTAGATGGTTGGTTGATTTTTTTTTAAATGCCGGTACCCACAGTAGTGCCTTCTCTGCTAATTCTTTTTTTAAACTACATGCTCCTGTGCTCTTCCTATAAGTTAGTTTAGATCATAACACCATAAGCCCCAAAATATAAACTACTTGATAAAAGACAAGGTATATCCAAGGATAAAATCTAATTAAAATATTAATAAAACTGAAACTGCCAGGGAAAAGACAGTTCATAATGAGGTTAAATGTCTCACCATCTGAGCATAAATGTTCCCAAGTGCTAATTTGGTACACAATCTTTCCAAAAGTTTTAAAAGATTGAACAGATGCTGCTGAAAGTCAGTCAACTACATTACCAATTTGGCACTAATTTACTCTTTTCTTCCCTGTTTATGATGGGAGATAATGGGGCCAAGAAGCAAGGTAACTAAGCACCATCTCCTCCCAAAACTGGCCATCCTGCAGATAATGGCCTGGAATGAAAGGGGAAAGAAAGCAACTGAAAAATGGTTTTGCAGAAGGTTTTTCTTTATCAAGGAAGATGTTTAACCACAGCTATGGATGTTGAGGTGATCATAAATTACCAATGTTTACCAATAGAAAGTGGTCATATTTACAGGAT
Source organism: Cynopterus sphinx (assembly GCA_030015415.1). Lineage (NCBI taxonomy): Eukaryota > Metazoa > Chordata > Mammalia > Chiroptera > Pteropodidae > Cynopterus > Cynopterus sphinx. The sequence continues at coordinate 165,359,934 of CM057379.1, read as the reverse complement.
AAATAAGAAAACAAAAGTCACATTTACAGGATAAATAAGAAAACATAACTTCCAGCTAATTTTAAAAAAGAATGACAGATTACACATACAAATATGGGATTTGATCATTTCACATTTTTGGCAAGTGGAAATACAAGCATGTTAAGAACCAAATATCATACTTTCATCTTCTACACATTTTGCCTGAATGGAATTCTTCAACATGGTAAACATGCCTCCTCTTATGCAGCAAAATCCACCTGAGTCCAACACCAGTTTCCCAACGCCTAATTCCTTTCAATAAGGCACTGAATCATTGTATGGCAACCACTAAATGATTCCTTATTTCTATGAAAGGTATGATACACTTACTTTTTGATATAAGCTCCAGCTTTTCAAGATTCTGTTGGAGACAAAATGATCCTTATGACATTTTGTAATACTCCGCCCTATTTATTGCTTTCCAGAATTTCTATCATTCAAGGGCCTTCTTTCACCATCTCACCAGTCCCCCCCCCCAAAAAAAATATCTATTCCCCAAATGCCTATCAGAGACTAAATAAAAGTCAGCCTAGCACAGCAGCAGTGATGGTCATGCCAATTTCACAGTGTGATTTGTACACTCATTTCATTTTGAAAATGACCCTGCCCTCCATCTGTCTAAGCCGAATGTCCTGCTTTTTCAGGCCAGGCCTAGGGAGCGGCAGCACATAAAATAAGGAGGAGGCACAGAATGGCCTCCTTTCTGTCCCCTCAGCAGCCACTTTCACAGATAGGTAATGACACAAAGAGGAGAACCTCAAGTGATTTCTGTAAGGATTGAAGAAATTTGAAGTTGAGTACATAGTCTATTTTTCACACACATCTGAGAACCCATTTGAAGGCGAATCCTTCCATGATGCTAAATAGAATCCTGAGAAACAGAGAAACAGACTATCATCTTGCCTTGATTTAATAGCAACTTACTCAAAGTAACAAACAGTTCATACATAAGAATTTTAAAATATTGAGCCTGAGTTTCCAAGGGACTGTATGTACATGTAGTCAGGCAGCCATACAGGTAAAGATCTTCCCCCACTCTGAGCAGCACTAACTACCATCCCTCAACCCATGTACCTTCCTGGGTCGAGGGCCCTTAAAAGGTGCACCAAATGATTGGGCTGTAAGAAGCCTCTGACTAGGGTTATAGTGGTCCTAGTCAACTTCCTTCTTTGTGTAACTTAAGCGTCCCATGGCCCCACTCAATCCCTTTGAAATGGGCAGTTTGTCCCTTTCTTGATAGTCATGCAGTGGAAGGTTCTTTGTCTGGCCCTACCCATAAGAACATAGCTCTGCCAATTTCTCAGCAAGGGATAAGACTGAATGAGTGCATAAAGTCAGTTTTATGATAGGAGCAATTACATGCCCACAAAAGTCCTCTCTCAGTTATTCCAACTGGCTAGGAGCTATACCACTCCCCTAGTTACTTCCTATTATCTGCTCTCACAACTGCAATTCAGGCCTGGAAGTTTAAATTTCTATGGCCTGCACCAACTCGGTTGATTGTTTTAATGGAGAAAAAAGGCACTAATTTTCCTTCATACAACTTGACACCAAATACTATCTATAGGAGGTATATAGGTTATTCATCAGTCACTGTTTCCTACTGAAACTAGCTGTTGGATATCCTGGCAGAACTGCTAACTACTTAACTGTGTGGTCTTGAGCAAATTACTTGAACCTTTCCAGTATATAAATCCTTCATCTGTAATATATATGATATAGAACGAATATTAAGATTAGAATTAATATCTGTAAGTAGTCTAATAGAGTGCCATATAACAGTTGATGCTGGCTCTAAAATTTATGTGTGGGCCCCAAAACTACATGGAAGTCTTGCATGGAAGTCTTTAAGTACATAGCAAAGACAAGCTTTTATTCAGACACCAGTCATCTTAGGTACTGGACAGGCCGATGCTGATCATGGAAAATCAGTGGAGATGGAAGGAGATCAAAGAAGACCGTTTTATTTGTAGTGAAAGTTGGCGGGCCAGGGCAGTGAACATGGCCAAGTTTAAAAGCCAGTATCTGCTCCATGATAATTGTTTATTTAAAAAGGGAGTGAGAGACACTTAGGTCTAATCGAAGGCCTTCCAGTACAAGATTCACAAAACCATTTCCTATCGTCAGACTGTGGAAACGCCAAAAGTAAGGGCTCTTAGTCTTTGCATATTTTTTTTTTCCTTAGATACTGTGCCCTCAAAGCGTTTTAGAAACAGAACCTACTCTAATTCCACAGGAATTCCAAGGAAATAGTCCACCTTTTCCTTCCCATTATTTACAAAAACATGAAACAACGCCATTTGTATGTAGCACACAGTGCATAAGGATCAAAAATGCCGGGAACAGAGGACCGTAACTCTTTCTCCTCAGCGCCTGAGACTCAGGTGCCCCGACAGCCAGCCAGCCTCACCTACTACAGGAACAGAAGGGCAATCAATAAAACCCTGGCCGCCAGGCGGTGGGTTCTCCCCGCAGGGACTACGTCTCCCAGCATGCAGCGCGCCCACGTCGCGAACGGCCGGGGTGCGTGTCTCCGGTGCATGCCGGGAAGCAGAGTCTCCGTTCCTGATCTCCCCAGATGCTTTCCCGGATCCTCCGCGATTCGCGACCTCCGCAGCCCGTTCCCGAGGACTGACTCGGTACTCAAAACCCTCACGTCAGTGCTTCCGTTTTATTACCAAAGGCCTCCTTCCGTTACAAAGTCGTCGCCGGTGAGTCTTCCGTTTCCGGTCCGCTCGTTGCCTGGGTAACGGCGACGCGCAACCGCCGCGGCGGCCATGGCGGGGCTGGGCGGCGCGCCGGTGCCCGACGGGGAGTTCACGGCCGTCGTGTACCGGCTCATCCGGGACGCCCGCTACGCCGAGGCGGCGCAGCTGCTGGGCGGCGAGCTCCAGCGCAGCCCGCGGAGCCGCGCCGGCCTGTCGCTGCTGGGCTACTGCTACTACCGCCTGCAGGAGTTCTCGCTGGCCGCCGAGTGCTACGAGCAGCTGAGCCAGCTGCACCCCGAGCTGGAGCAGTACCGCCTGTACCAGGCGCAGGCGCTGTACAAGGCCTGCCTTTACCCGGAGGCCACCCGGGCCGCCTTCCTGCTCGGGGACAACCCCGCCTACCACAGCCGGGTCCTCCGTCTGCAGGCGGCCATCAAGTACAGCGAGGGCGATCTGCCCGGGGCCAGGGGCCTGGTGGAGCAGCTGCTGAGTGGCGACGGGGGAGAGGACGGCGGCGGCGAGAACGAGCCCGACGGCCAGGTCAACCTGGGCTGTTTGCTCTACAAGGAGGGTCAGTATGAAGCTGCGTGTGCCAAGTTCTTTGCAGCCCTGCAGGCCTCGGGCTACCGGCCTGACCTTTCCTACAACCTGGCCTTGGCCCATTACAGTAGCCGGCAGTATGCGTCAGCCCTGAAGCATATTGCCGACATTATTGAGCATGGCATCCGCCAGCACCCGGAGCTTGGTGTGGGCATGACCACTGAGGGCATTGATGTTCGCAGTGTTGGCAACACGTTAGTCCTTCACCAGACTGCCCTGGTAGAGGCTTTCAACCTCAAGGCAGCCATAGAATATCAACTGAGAAACTATGAGGTGGCCCAGGAAACACTCACTGACATGCCACCCAGGGCAGAGGAAGAGTTAGACCCGGTGACCCTGCACAACCAGGCGCTAATAAACATGGATGCCAGGCCTACAGAAGGGTTTGAAAAACTACAATTTTTGCTCCAACAGAACCCCTTTCCCCCAGAGACCTTTGGCAACCTGTTGCTGCTCTACTGTAAATATGAATATTTTGACCTGGCAGCTGATGTCCTGGCAGAGAATGCTCATTTGACTTATAAATTCCTCACACCCTATCTCTATGACTTCTTGGATGCCATGATCACTTGCCAGACAGCTCCTGAAGAGGCGTTCATTAAACTTGATGGGCTAGCAGGGATGCTGACTGAGCAGCTCCGGAGACTCACCAAACAAGTGCAGGAAGCAAGACACAATAGAGATGATGAAGCCGTGAAAAGGGCAGTAAATGACTATGATGACATCTTGGAGAAGTATATTCCTGTGTTAATGGCCCAGGCAAAAATCTACTGGAACCTTGAAAACTATCCAATGGTGGAAAAGATCTTCCGCAAATCTGTGGAATTCTGCAATGACCACGATGTGTGGAAGCTGAACGTGGCTCATGTCCTGTTCATGCAGGAAAACAAATACAGAGAAGCCATTGGTTTTTATGAGCCCATAGTCAAGAAGCATTATGACAACATCCTGAATGTCAGTGCTATTGTATTGGCTAACCTCTGTGTTTCATACATTATGACAAGTCAGAATGAAGAAGCTGAGGAATTGATGAGGAAGATAGAGAAGGAGGAAGAGCAGCTCTCCTATCATGACCCAGATAAGAAAATCTACCATCTCTGCATTGTGAATTTGGTGATCGGGACGCTTTACTGTGCCAAAGGAAATTATGACTTTGGGATTTCTCGAGTTATCAAAAGCTTGGAACCTTATCATAAAAAACTGGGAACTGATACCTGGTATTATGCCAAAAGATGCTTCCTGTCCTTACTAGAAAACATGTCAAAACACATGATCGTGCTTCGTGATAGTGTTATCCAAGAATGTGTCCAATTTCTAGAACATTGTGAACTTTATGGCAGGAACATACCTGCTGTTATTGAACAACCCCTGGAAGAAGACAGAATGCATACTGGAAAGAATACAGTCACCTACGAATCCAGACAGTTAAAAGCTTTGATTTATGAGATTATAGGATGGAATATGTAGTCATGTTTTACATTGGTTTTTGGCTTTGTTACCTGTATTTCACACTTTTTAATCTATATCCTTGACATCTTTACATTTGTTACACATTGAACTTTGTACGCTTAAAGTATTCTGTTTGAGAAAGTGTTCCATTAAGAGGGGTAAAGAGCATATAGTATAAGCTAAATAAGCTCTGCATCCTCTCTGCCAATAACAGTCACCATGTCTTTCCTCAAGCAACAGTTGCAAGACTGACATCTTAAATAAGCGCGTAACCTTTAATAGCAGTTTATATTCTACTTTAAGCAGTAAAAGTATGGCATGAGCCAAGCCAATGAACTGTTGGAGTGACTGTGTTTGCATTCCTCTGGTGACTAGATTGCTAGCCCATGGCTGGACCATTTCTCAACCAACAAAGGCAGGCTCACTGTGCCCTTTCACGGTAGACTGTGCTGTCCAATAAGACCAATTCTGACCTTAACTGTATGCCTCCACTCCATTTTTTTAGTCCTTTAACCTCTGGGTCTCAACAAAGTTGAGTTTGGACCTTGGCTTATGCTCTTTGAGAAGTATTGGTATTAAATAAATAATAGTTTTTTCCTTGGTTCTTTTCAGGTTATGAGGTTTGCTCCATGACTATTTTTCTTCCATAATTTGGCTGATTGGTTGGTCGTCTTTTATAACTGATATTTCATTGTCCAGTTTTGATTTTCCAGAATCGATTGTGCCATCTTTCGAATACTGACAAATATCAAGTATTCTAATATATTCAGTGTAGGGGAAAATAAGCATTGAATTGACAATGAAAAGAGTGAGGTATGAGTTCCTGACCTGTAGTCAAATTCTGGTCTTAAGAAATTCATTTACCTCTTTAGGTCTCATAGTCATTTGAACTACTAGATGCTCTTAACAGTTACTTCTGGCTGTAACATCTGATTCTGTATAAGTCATGCAGAAGAAAGTTAATTTTCTTTTATGACCTGGATTATAAACAAATCAGTCAGGAAATAAAATACAGTATTTCAAATGGATTTTTCTTGGTATTTTGGCTTACAATAAATGTTAATGCCTAAGGTAAATGTTTGTTTTGTTCTTTTTGATTGATAAAACATTGATTACTACTAAGAAATTTTCTTTTTGCCCTTTTTTACTTGGAGCTTTTGCTTAAACTCAAGCTATGAAATGTATATGAGGCAGTCCTTGTTCTGCTGTAGTTATGCATAAGTTAAGTTTTGTAAATATTTTAAAATTCTTTAATTCTCATAATTTCTATCTACTAATGTATATATTTGAGGGAGAAGGGATGGTTTGCTTTTAATTCTTCAAAAAAAAATACCCCCAAAATGATATATAAATGACATATATCCAGGCTATTATAATATACATTTTTTGTCACTTGTTCTTGAAATAATTAGAGTCTCTTCTGCCCCTAAGGTGAAGACCTCCACCTGCCAGTGTGCCAGAAATCTGGAAACAGGAACAAGTGAGGTGACAATGAAATGGAGATTTAGCTGTGTGATATACTTCACAACCCACCTTGAATCCCCTTCATGTCCAAATCTCAGTAGTTAATCAAATGTCTGTTGCTGTTAACAGAAGTAATGGATAACAGGGTGGACGTAATAGATGCCACGGCCACTTCTGTAACTAACTCGCCAAATCACATCATCAGCCCTTACACCCTTGTTTTATTTAATACAACGAGAGGTTATGCAGACTTTACAAAAGGACAAAGCCACAGTGAACAGGACAGTCCCAGTTTATAAAGCTTTCTCTGGGAGTGTTTCCGTTTTTTGCCTTCAAAGAATCTATTTAGAAGATAGTAGTAGTGTTTATTGCTGGAGAATGTATCACAAGATAAATGAAAAATCTACCTACCTTACCACCTCTTTTCTTTCTGTTATCTTTTATTTTCTCCCTTTTGTCAATCATTGGGACATTTCTCTGATAGCTGGCAGCTGAAACCACAAACGGTTGTAAAAGGTGCATACCAACCTTTCAGTGATAAGTGTTAGGTAAGAGAGCACTCTTAATTATCAAAGTGACCAGAAATCATCTAACCATGCATTTTTGCAATTTGAGATAACATTTATCAAAAGTGACTATCAAATTGGTAAGTACAGAGAAAATTTTTAACAGCACTCACCAAAAACACTGGATCTATATAATTTACGGAATATGAGATTTGTATATTTGCAGTAACCTTTTTTGCTTTTGAACTATTTGACCTCTAGAAAAAGTGACCAAAATTTTAAAGATGAACAATATATTATTTAAGTTCTTCTGTGACATTGGGAATTAAATACACTCTTGACTCTAGAGGGCACTTCGCTGTATCAAGAATCATTTTACATTGAAAAGTTGAGCCACGCTTTAGCCAGAAGGTAATTAAATAGCCATACTATAGTTTTAATAATGTTCTTGCTTTAATATTCTCCTGGCTAATAATCATCTTTACAAGGCGATTACTTTATACCTGAATCCACAATTAATGGAGGTTCTGGTTGCTTAATTAAATCAGCTCCCTTGGATTTTGGCCAAGAATGATCCATCACAATACGGAAATCCTGTCTACAACATCATAATGTGTATATTACAAAAGAAATTATCTTCATATCTTCAAAAGGAAAATTAGAAAATGTACATTTCTAGTATGAAAGATATGCATTTGTTAGCATAAGTAGGACCACCAATAACTTGATTATGAATACTATTAGGTGAACACGTAAACCAAGTCCAAGTGCTTTGTTCAAAAGTGAAATTAAACACATTGTTATCAAGTCTAGATACCTCAGCTCAAAATAACGAATAGTTAAAACTGTACTGTGCAAAAAGAATCTGAGTAAGGTGTGTGACAAAGCTTTTATTGCTGTTATTTTTTTCCCAATTATTTTAGTACAAGAACTAAATGCTTAAGACAAAGGACACATGACTATAGGTGTCACCAGCACTCATGAAAACTGTTCTAAAAAATATGTCCACTTTGTCCACTGACTCTTTCCTGGACTCACCAGGAAATAACTGGCCCATTAGTGTTCTGTCTCTGCTGCATGAGGTCAGAGGCTACTCTGTAAAGATTCAGCCTCTTAGTCCCAATTGTTCCAAATTTGCAAAGCCATCTCCTACAGCTTATTCACTTCATATATAGAAAGGTGAATATCTACTTTGGGGAATATAGATATTTAATCCATTTTAAGTCAGGAAATAACTATGTTTATAGCAACATTGTAAAGTAAAAGCTTCGTGAATCATAACACTTTGCTAAAAAGGATCCTATTATGAGGCCATACCACCTACCCACATATTCTAAGAGTGCCATTATTTTGAATGTTTACTAGAAAAGGCTAAACTTTTTCTGTAGTTATCACAGCATTTTTGTTTCCAGGTCTTTTGTTCTTGTACTGGTTCATTACATTTAAATGGCTTTGACAAAATGCCAAAGAACAGAGGCGTGCTATACATGATTTGACCAAGATGCTGAAAGTATTTCTTAGTCCCTTTCAGAAACTAAAGCCATTATTTTCCTGACAATGTATATATAAGATTTACAATGAAATGATAGGCAAATTGTGAAATCATTCTGGAAATAATCATGTGGAATATAAAATGGGAAGTGACAAATGCATTCCTCTACATTACTTGTAGATATGACTTAAACAGATCTTTTAAATTACAAATTGGGTATCATGACATTGGGAATACATCTGCAACAATGAGCCCAAGGCTTGGACTAGCTCATCTCTTGAACCATAAAACTGAGGCTCACAGAAATTAATATGAGTTGTCCAAGATCACAAAGCCAAATAGTGGCAAATCCAGTATCAGTATCCAGGTCTTCTCAATTTCTGGGCTCTTTCCACTCTACCATAGTCCACCCCTTACATTTTTATCCAAATTACTCTGACTCAATCAATGCTAAGCATTTCTTTCTCCTGAGCTATGACGTTCACTACTTCTGTTATTGATGCTTATTTAATCGGTGGTTTAATAAGCTTTTCCCAAAGTACACTTAGCCCATTCCTGGGATGGCCTAAATTATACCATAGTTTTCAGAAGTGTGCTGGAGGACACTTGAGTGGGCACACATGTTGTTTGTAGCAGGTACAGTTTTACCTGTGGTACAATCTGAGTTGGGCGCAAAGATTACAGACCCACCTATTGTTTTATTATCTCTTTTCAAAATATTGCTTCTTATGATTCTTCAAGTTAGTGATTTTCTTCTCTCCATGGCAGTCTCTAGCCACAACCACAGTAAAAACAGCTGTCAAAAGGCTGCTCTGCACCTCAAGTGCAACGGGCTATGTATGAGGTACTTAGGAATCTCAGTAGTGGGTCAAGCTGCTTCCACAAGTGTTTACAGAATGTTACTGAAGACATTTGAAGCTTCATAAAGCTTTACTTTTACTTGAAAAATCCATTTAAGCAAAGACATTAAATGCTTACACTCTTCCATGAGATTGATTAATTACTCACTTTAGCTTAAATCTTGGGGAGGAAAATTTAAAGCTAAGAACAAGAGAACAGATTGAGTCGCTGTTATCTACCTTCTTTTTTCCCTTTGTACTAATAACTCTCAGTCCTCACTTTACACCAGAATCAGCTGGTAAACTTTTCAAAAATATAGATGCCTTGGGCCCTAACCCGTAAAGATTCTATTTTAATTTATGGAGATAAATGTGGGAGGGAGGGGTCAGATTTTAATAAGTCCCCCCAGACGACTAATGTGTAGGTTGATAACCGCTATTCTATACAAATATAATAGTGACCATGTGAAGAATGCATGCCTGCCTTGGAAGATGGGATGTCTCCTGTTTGAGAATGGAGATAAATTATTTTAAATGAATAAATTTTAAAAATCAGGGCATCTGAGTTTTTTTAGGTAGTCAGTCTGGAGTATCCTGGTTTATTCATATATATTTTTAAAACCAGTGAAACCTCTTAAATATTTATTTTTCTACTCAAGAATTCGTGAGAAATATTTGGCTTTCATAGAAGGAATATGAAAAACATTGAAGTAGCCACTACGATATTTGATACTGGAAACTTTTTAAAGAGGGTTTCCAGAATTTAAGAGTATTCTCATATCTTTTTCCTTCAAAGATTCACAAGTATTATTTACTGTCATCACCTTTTAGTTTATTGTACTTTCCTAGAGTCAAAAGTAATTCTCTCTATATATTATAACCCTCCTCATAAATGGTTTGACTGGCTTTAGATGCATCAATTTGTTGTTCTAATATAGACCACATTCATCTGGTCTCCCTGTAAATACTGATTCCTCCAAATCTGATTTTAATCCTCTGCATGCATTTATACATGCATATACATCTTTTTAAATTCACATTAAAAGTATAACAATATTCAATGGTTAAGGTGGTTTAAAATCCAATATCCATTCCTTCCTCCTTTTTTCCCCCACCCCCAGATGTTTGGTCTAAATTTATGATTCTCAAATGCTTAGCTGCATGTTAAAATCACCTAGTGAGCTTTTAAAACTCTCAGTGCCCCAGGTTGCATCCCAGGATATCTGGAGGTGGTACCCAGACATCAGTATTTTTCTCAACTTTCAGAATGCAACCAAGGTTGAGCACCACTGGTCTAAACCCACGGTTATAATCTCTTCTTTCCATGACTGATTTAAGAACAAGCAGGTGATGCAATCTTTACCAAAGCAAGAGAAGGCTTTTTTGAAGGGCTGATAAGAAAGCTTTCTTCACTTTTTTTTTTTTTTTTTTTTTTTTTACAGCTATAAGTAGGACTCTTTTTTCTTCTTGGCATTATTGATCTGAATCTGCTGCCACTATCTTATGACCAGGAGAGAAATCAGCCTAAAGGTGAAGGTGACTTTGAAGATAGCAAAGAAAAAGAAAGAACTTGAATCTTTGATGACTATTCTACAGCCTGACCTACCTCTGGGTCTTCTTCAGAATAGAAAAAAATTAAATGATTTTATTGTTTAAACTTGTTTGAGACAGATTTTTCAGTTACTTGTGTTTAAAACCACTCAGACCACATTCACCATACTAAGGCCCAACATTTTGAGTGATGTCAAGGTGATGCATTCTTATGCATTTTCCCAACAGTTTAGTCATTTAGTCATCTGTGAAAGTCAGTGCCACTCCTTAGGTTCAAGTTAATAGTACAAAGTTAGCTGATCTTTGTAAGGACATTGCTCGAGACCTTAACCTTATTGGTATTAACAGCTTAACGGTCATTTGAAACTGCAGCAGCTACCCATGAGATTAGACATGCTTTCATACTCTTTAGTGAGTATTCACTTATATAGAAGCAAATGGAGAATTAAATAGCTCTACCCAAGTTTCCCTCAGTCTAAAGCTTGCTCACTGCTTCTTGGCAAAAATGCAAGATAAACACCAATGCATATAGTGACTCATACAGAAAACATATTCAATTTTAGAATTTCCTCCACATTCATATAAGGTTGTTTCAGTAAAAGCTTAATAATAATAGAAAAATAAAAATGAAACTGTAAACAACAGCAGTATTTATTCATATATAATAAAACCTATGTGTTAAAGTGAGGCAACCTAATCTTCTCTCCAGTGAGAAATGCTAACCTGTGTACTGCAGGCACTATTTCAGCTTTGTCCCTTTCCAGCCATAAACCTAGTTATAGAAAAAGCTTTATAAAAAATAAATACTTTAGTTCTGGATAATCCCCCACGGCACTGCATTTCTCCTATCAGGCCCATCTTATTCTGAGTTGCTGGCTTACATCGGCTCTCTAGAAGAAAGACGAAAAAAATTCAAATTCAAACTGGATGGTCCATATCACATCGGGCATTGGGACAGTTGATTTACTCATATAATCTCTTTAAACAATTATCAGGAGAGGTTCTAAGACAGAATTTATTGCCTCCGCCTGCCATCTTTGGGCCTACAAAAAGCAAAGCAAAATCCTTCTGTGAAATCTGAAACTACAATCACCGATTTCCTGACTGATGTCATTTCAAAGGCACTGGTATAGCCCTGTGATAGAAGCAAAAGATATTTGCCTCTCTATGGGGTTTCCATATGTTTGCCATCAGAAAGAACCTCTTCAGGGAGCCACAGCAAAACACAGAGTACCCACTCCTCCCTATGGGTCCTGGAGTCTTGTATGAGTGTTTTTAAGATCAACTGTTGTTAAGATTGAATTTGTTTAAATTTTCCCAGAATAAGAAGGTATATATAATTGCATTGCTATAACTTTAGTTTTCATTTATGTTTGGCTTCTCATAGGCTATTTTATAAAAATTTTCCACATAATTCTGAAACTACTATGCAAATATTACCAAGATGAAAATACACTCACTGAAATTCCTTCCTTTTGGAGAAAAGCTTTCTACCTTTATGTAGTACACTTATTATAAAACAGCTTGCATTTGAAGCAACTCTTTTTCTGAGCGCTTTAGGTCTGAAGTTGCTTAAAATATAAATATTTTGTATCAAAAGGCTACTTATTCACTTCTCTTTAAGGGTCAACAGAAATGATATAAGCAATTAAAGCAAAGAAAATAGATAACAACAGGTCTCAAAACTGGTATTTTACAGATCAGCTTCAATATAAATTATCCACTGTAAATAGCTGGGGTTCCACAGTGGTACCGAGTTATAACAACCTGGGAATCGAAAGTATTCATCTAGCAATAAATGCATAATAGTCGCCTTTATTACTAAGAAAACAAAGCTTGAACTAATTCCACAGGAATGTTTAATAAGGAAAAGGTTTCACGAAGATCAGCTTTTTTCTCATCTCCATTTTTCCCTGCAGGTATTACAATTTTCACAGTGCCCAAACAAACAAACAAACAACAACAACAACAACAAAAACCAGACTTTCCATTATACTCCTTAAGGAATAATTTATTAAATATGTTTTTATAAATTAAACTTTCTTTTTATATACCACTTCCTCAAAGAAGGCTATGAAGATGAAACAGCAGTAACATCACTTTTCAATATTCCTCAAGCCTCAATTCCTAGAAAAAGATAAGAATATAAAGGTCTTTTTGTTCATTCTGTCAAATACCAGTGTGTTTTAATAGGGTTTTCTAGAATCCAATATCAAATGAGGCACGGTCCCTACTGGGAAAAAGAGAGGACAAGTTTTCCTCACCTGCACTGAACCAAAGGACTGTGAAAGGGTGAGGAGGGGATGAAGGGAAACGTCAAGACAGAGGATAAGGCATGAAGAAGAGACGAGGTGAAGAAAAGCAATAAACACACCTCTAATGAAAAGATGAAATTATGACTACTATATTTACATGAGGTATATTTACTTCAGCATATTTATATTCTAAAGCATGGTAAAGCATGGCAAACATGAGATAATAGAGGAAAATTTAATTGGCACACTTTTAAAAGAACATTTTTAATGAGCTATGTATTTGTTTTATTGTGTATGTGTACATACACACATATATACATGGCATGTCAAACCTAAAATTTCATGGATTCTATTGCATGGGATGAGACTAAAGTAAAAAAAAAAAAAAACTTGATTGAAAGAAAAATAGTAAGATACAGAATACTTGGCTTATGGCAAGAAGCCTGTTAGTGATATTTGAATTACAAGAGTTTAGGAAATCTTGGTTTAGGCTACTGGAACATAGAATTTCATATAAGGGTGTGAGAGAACCCTACACTTAATGAGCAAAAGTAGGATTTTTTACCCATTACTGATGCAGTAAGTATTTGTCAAGGGCCTTCTATTTTCAGAAAGCTAACCACATTTTAACAGAGATTTTTGCCACCTAGTGGGACAATTTCCTCAAGACAATATTGTCTAATAAATTTATAAGAAAACAGGTTTAGATTTCTCTTTCCTTGTCTGAAATGTTGAGATTTTAGATAAGATATTTCTTCATGTTTCTTAAAATTTGAACCTGTCATGAGCCTATGTTGTTTTCTTCCACTTCTCGTAAGCCTAGAAAGTTCTGACTTTTAGGTGGATGACAAATTCGACCAGTAGAGGGGGCCTCACTCTGCTTGAAAAGTGTTCTGAAGGCCAACTTCACGGTTACTGCACTGGGAAATAGGATTGTCAGTCCATTTGTTTGCTTAACACCCTATCATTTTCATCTGAGCTAGAAATTTTAAAATGAGACAGCTGGCCTATGGATCAGCCGGCAGTGGACTTCAGTCTGAGATCCAGTCTTAAGCTTTCCTAAGGCTCCGGTGAGCCAATATACAACCTATCTTTCAAAAACAGTGAATGTTCTAATCGTTACCACATTTTTTCATTATGCTTGTATTAGTTCTGAGCTGACAAGGCAGGGGTCCAATAGTGTTCATTAAGAGCTGGGTTCAAGGTTTCAGAATTGAAAAGATTTTTAAGAGCATCTGTTTTAATTCCCTCATATCGTAAATGAAGGATAGACATTCAAAGACTTTATGTCCCAAAGAATAATACTAGTGTGGAAATAAGGCTATTATTGTTTATGTAAAAAAAAAAAAAAAAAAGTCATTTGCAGCCTCTTTAGTGCTGACTGTCCCTAGGAACTGTGTGGCAGGTCATTTAATCTCTGGGCCTCAGTTTCCTTTGCTATAAAGTAAATGCACAGACCCAGGTAACAACTAATATCACTTCAGCTCTATCTTCTTAGATTCTCTGCCTCTAAATGATCATTACCCTGGCTTCTGTCTGCAGGCAGTTCTAAGACTTCTTGTTTGCTTGGTTGTCCATTAATCTTCTTTAAGTTTATAAATGTGTTTTATCTTTGAATATAGAAAGGATTAAAATTCAACAATAGCACAAAAAGTCCATTCTGAATGCAACAATTAAAATTATAATCCAGGAAAATAAGAGAATGTAGAAAAATGAAAACAGAGTATTAAGGTTATAGAGTTATGAATGATTCATTTAAAAAAATGTTACAATCATTGTATAATAAACATAATTCAAGAAGATGAAGAAGTCCATCTAAAAAGGCAAAGTGGAGGTTAACAAGTATCAAACTGTGACCAGCTAGGAATTTGAGGTGGTGGAATGAAAGTAATTAGCAGACTCACAGCACTCAGCCCTGGGTCCCCACTGCTGGTATACTCCGGCCTTGCAATAAAGCTTCCCATTTTTCAGGATATTAAATTTGAGTTCAGGGAAAGCCAGACATCATGTAATCACAGTTTGAATTACAGCATATATCTAATAAAAGCCTACAGAACTTGCCAAAATAAATAAATAAATAAATAAATCTGATTCTTTTAAAGAGCTCTGTGTTTGCTATGAAAGAAGTGGGGGGAAAAATCATGTGTCAAGGAAACCTTTTTACAGAACCAAGGTGACTCCAGACCAGGCATATAGAGTGGCAGACGGATTAAATAAGGACTCCACTCCCCATCTGCTTTGAAGGAAGGAAGGACAGGAATCAGTCTTCACTGCAGAGGAAAGACACCTGTGTTCAGACTGGACCTTAGAGAGGTTCATCACATTTTTCCTGCTGGCACTGCTGCTCTGTAGAGAGGGCAAAGTTCTCTCTCTGAAGGCTATGTAAAATGAATGCTAAACAGAGTTTTGATGATGTACCCTACATATTTGGACTAATTCTATTGGAGACACGGGGCTGACCCCATGGGTGGCTGTGCAGTCACACAGGGCTCTGCACACAGAAGCTCCAGGTTTGGCTTAATCCTCTGCTGTCACTGTTTTCAAATTCTTAATAACTGATGAACAAGGAACCCCACATTTTCATTTTGCACTGGGCTTTGAAAATGATGTAGCTGGTTTTGTGAGGCTGTTCTCATTCCTGCATACATTGCTTACATCACTGCTCCATGGTCATGTCAACATTTTGGATATGCTCAGCGTGGCCCACATGCTCTGTGGATCGAGAGTCTGTGTCTTCCCGTGTGCTTCATACCTCAGCCTGTGGGCCTCTTCCAGGAGGATTAGTCTTTCTTCCCTTCTAAATTCTAGGCCAGAGCCTGAGTCTTATATCTTCCCACTGCCTTTTGTCTCTTCCCCAATTTCCAGAGTCCCATGCTCTGTGGTTGCTCTAAAAATACACTACTCTCTTAGAACAACATTAAAAGCAATTGCATCCTTCTTAAAATTTTGCCTAGGGCAAAGATTCACATAAACTGTTATGTGGCCTTGCCACACTGACCTTAATCAGGCCTGTGTATAGCAAACAATGGAGGGCCCACAGTGCTCTATTGCATCTTGCTCAAACTTCCATTGACCCTAATACTTGGTCTTCTGCAGGTCAGGATCTGCTTTAAGGCTGAAAGTGGATCTTTCAAATGGCTAATACAGTGATTTAATTACAACTGAATTATTTCTGCAGCCCCAAACCCATGGGCTACCCCAAGATACTGGGCATTTTTGTGAAGCTGTTCACATCACTTTGTCCTTGAGTTTTTCCCATCTCAACCTCACATAAAAAAGTCCTGAAGAGGATGAGAATGGCTCTGGGTAATGGAGCTCCTTTCATATTCCAACAATCTTCTTCCTGGTCCCTCTACCCCCATCCTGCCCCAGGGCAGAGCAGAAAAGAAACCAAACGCTGTTCTACACCAAACAAAAGGGGCGGGAGGGAGGCTCGATGGCCCCAAAGAGGAAAGGAGGAAAGAAAAGAAAGTGGGAAAGAAGACGCACGGCATTTTGCAAATTTGGAAAATATTTCTCAATATCAATTTAGACTATATTGACCTCGAAAATTAATGTGGCCACTGGTAAGACTGGCAGACGCAACATAAGAGGTGAAGTAATGGTATGCTTGTAGCCCATGCTGATAGGGGGAAAAAAAACAACTTCAAGACTACTGCCACTCACCATACCATACAATAAGGAGCCCTCCTCCCTGGTTGTTTTGTGAGGCTTAAACATCCAGGGGCTCACTAACCATTTTGCTAAAGTTCCAGATGGTTCTGCAAACAGAATGACTTAGTGTGAGTGGAGTTTTACCAAAGGAAATGGGTGTGCACCTTTGGGCTGATGAGCTAGTTAGAACCCAGGCTGGGAACAAGAATCCACCAGGGGTCTTCTTCCTGTGGAAAGGCCCACATCTTTAAACTACCTTCCCTTTGAGGTTCAGGGCAAAGTCCAAATTAGTTAAAATCCTGACCTTTCTTCTGCTATTGAACAGGCAGAAACATTTTTCTTTCTTCCCTTCTAGGTTCTCTGGCTGCTCTAATAATTAAGTTGACAGAACACATTAACAGGAAAAAACAAATTTAAGTTTGTATGTATGGGAACCCCATAAAAATATGAGACTCAAAGGCAAGTAGGCCAATTGAGGTTTATACACCCTCCTGAGCCCAGGAACAAGATTGGATCCTGGGGGTTCAAAGAGGAGGAGGAGAATTCTCAGAAAGACAAGAACAGATGTTTGGTAATTAGGTGTTTGCCCTGTCATGCAGATAAGTCAGATAAAAAGTTATATCGGTAGCAGCTTCCTTTCTGGTACAGGTCCCCTATCTAAATTATTTTAGGCAGTTAATGGAAAGGTAATAGTTTTTCCTGAGTCTGCTCGGTCTTCATTTCCTTCAGCTCAAAATAGTCCACATGCCAAAGTTGCACATATTAGGGTGGCATATTCTGTTCCCCTTAACTGTGTAGTTTTTTCCAAAATCATGGAGCTTTGGATGGACTCAAGGACAGAATGTCAATCTCTGGTCCAGGAGAGGGACAGCACCTTATAGAGTGAACCAGGACTCAGAGGACTCGAGACAGAGAGGAAAATGAGGCTCTCTCCTTATCAGTGAGAGCTAGCTGCCCCCTGAAAGAGGACTAAGATTGGTCACTTGGGTAACGAAAGGACACTGGGCCACTCTCATCATGGCCTAGCAGGGAAACTGTAATGCTCTGTTCATCTTCCAAAGGAACTCTGTAGCAGGGGCACTCCACATCATGTCAAGATCCAATTTCTAAAATACCAATGACCAAGATGGCCTTAACATTTCCCTCAGCTTGAGTAAACTTTGGATAAACTTTCCCAAACTCTAGGCCCTGACCTCCCTTTTCCTAGAGCATTTTCTCTAGAAAAATTGTAATTGCAATTCTTTCTCTGGCTCCTTGAAACATATGTAAATCTTTTAACAAGTCTCTTGCCCGCTTTACAACCCAAGAATGCCTTTCTCCAGTACCTGAGAGCAATCTCTTTGAAATGTAATCATCAAAGGAGACAGTACGGCTATCTCCCAGTTTCTGAGGGAGAGTATGAGCCTTAACTTCTGCTCCAAATTGTAAGACTATCTCCAGTTGTAAAGATATGAGAAATTTACTTTCCCTTGAGTCAAGCCAATTAGCCAACACAGATGGCCCACCATCATTCTCTCTCTCCAATGCTTAAAAACCCTGCCACCCTTTGTTTCAGCAGAGTTGAGTTCAGACTGAGTTCTGGCCTCTCTCCCCTACTTCAAGAGCCTTGAAAAAAAGTCTGGCTAGTATGTTTAACTTAGTCTGGCACAATTTTTGCTTTAACACCAACTATGTAATACAGTCAAACAAAATGTGTTGTGTTCCTGCAAACAAAACTTGATTGCTTTGCAGCATGAAAAGATTAGTAACTAAATTGCATGAGGCAAAGTGCCTCTAGGTTTGTGCATCTTCCTGGAGGATCCTGGGAAGACATATCAAAGCTAACAAGAGAAGAAGGTATGTCACCAACTACTCTCTATAACTGGGACATCATCAGGGAGCAGGAAGAAAGTGGTTGGAGCTGGGCTACTGCTGCCAATGCAGCCTTACTGGATTTAAGAAATCCTGGAGCACCACCTCACACCAGGCACTGCTCTGAGCACTTTACAAACAATAATCATTTAATTCTTACAATAACTCTATGGAACAGATTTTATTAAAAGCCCCAGTTTTCAGGTAAGGCACACCTCTGGCACCACCGAAAGCTTAAGTAAGCTTGCTCAAGCTTACAAAGCTGGTAAGCATAGAGTCCTGGCATTTCAGTTCCAGTGGCTGTGTTTTATTGCCAGATTCTGCAGCTAGAACCAAAGATCAAGAAATCCCCAGGTGTGGCAGCAGGCCCGGTGAGACCTGACTGGAGAAGCCAGGCCTCTACCAGACAGCAGTTTTCTATTTCAGAACTAAAGCAGCTCATGACAGTTGCTATAGCATCCACCCACAATGTCCTCTATCCCATAGGATAGAACTGTTATGCTCCAGTGTTCTGCCATTTCCTAAGGTTAAAGGGGAGTCCTATATAAAAGGAGTTGCAGATCCTTTCTGTAAATCTGCTTTTACAATGAGTACAAGCCAGGGAGTTCCAGAAGCAAAGCCTGTTTCTCTGCGAAGGGTTGTACAGAGGTGGCAGTGTCTGAGAACAGTTGAACAATATCCAAATTCTTTCTTCCCTGCTCAGAGCGACCTTGCAGCATATGCTAAAAATGAAATGGCTGCTCTGACTGCCATCAAGGGCAAACCAGATTCCACATTCAGTGTGAAGAGTAGCTTTCCTCCTTGCTTCTTGCTCCCCTCAAACCAGCTTGCCTCCCTTGCTGCTTCCAAAAAGTGTGAAAGAAGCTCTTTGGCAGAGGGAGTGGATGCTTGCATAAAGGGGAGAAAAGTGAAGCTTGCACTTCAACTACACAAAAATAGATACCTTCCCTGGGTCACCATCCTGCTCCTGAAGAGCCCAGATTTCTGCATGGCCAGCTCTGGGCTAGGAAGGAGGAGAGGCCAGCTGCGGCGCCCTGCTCACCATCATTCTCTGAACCTTCCCTTTTCCATCTGTGGAAAATGAATCACAATATTTGCGCTTTGTACTCTCCGAGGGCTGTTATGAGGCTCAAACGAGCTAATGTATGTAAAGCGCTTTGTAAACTGTAAACTGCTCTACAAAGGCAAGGGATTATGACAAACCGCAACACAGACACGTTTTATGCTTTTATAAAACCACTGGCTGGAACGGCAGGAAGGGGAATGCCTCTGGAGAGTTTCATTTTGGAAACAGGAGGACTTGGGTTTGCCTCCTGGCCGGGAATTGGATTCCTGGCAGCAGCTGTGGATTCCCGGTCTCGGGGCGCCGCGCTGCCAGTTTGTACTGCTTTGTGGGAGCGCATCGAGGAAAAGCGTCTTCCCACCGCCCTCGCTGCTTCTGACTTGCCAAGTTTAACACCTAGGAACCAGAGACTTTCAGGTCGCACTTCACCCCCGCACCGTGTTGGATGAGAGCTTCATGCTTCCCTAGCACCCAGAAATGTACAGCCTCTCAGCATAAAATAAATAAAATAAAATAAAATAAAATAAAATAAAATAAAATAAAATAAAATAAAATAAAATAAAGTAAAATAATAAAATAAAATAAAATAAAGTAAATAAAATAAAATAATAAAATAAAATATAAAATAAAATAAAATAATAAAATAAAATATAAAATAAAATAAAATAAAATAATAAAATAAAATAAACAAACACACCAACCAGTCTTCCCTCGAGATTTTAAAAACGCAGATGCTGCCTTTACAACGCGTTGCTGTAGTGATGAACGCGGGGTTGCCGTGCGTCCTGGACCGAGTCTGGCCCCGCCGACGGGCGTTAGGCGCCCGGCGGGGTCTGGGGCGCGGACGGGCGGGGCAGGCGCGGGAGCCCGGCCGACGGGGCAGGGAGCCCCACCGCGCAAATGCTTCGCCCGCCCTTGGTCGCAAGCAGCCACTCGCTGCAGCCCGAGGTGTTCTCAGATCCCTCCATATCTAAGAACCATACTACCGGCTTGCAAATGTCAAGGGGAATTAGGGACCTCCGTAGAAAAGTAACTGTTTGGCTAATTTCCGGTTTCCTGGCGCAAACACACCGTCCTACGTCTTCAGAATCTGGTGCTGACAGCCAGGCTGTGGCAAGCTTCAAGGTTATAGGATCATAAATGGGATTAGATCACCCAGACAGAGTGGCTCAGACTCAAGCACTTTTAAAATATTATTAAAACCCCAGAAAGAAAAAGGCAAACACTTTTGAAGGGAAAAATAGAACAGACCCCAACAAAGGGAGAAAGGAATCCTGGAAATAGTACCAGCGACCTGGTAACCCCCTGGAGCATTTCTAGAGCACATATTGGAATAAGTAAATATTGTAGAACATAAAACATAAAGAAACAAGTGGTGATTTATAGCTAAGGAAGTTTTTTTTTTCTAATAGATCTGAGGCACGGCAAAAAGAAAGAAGAAAAGGAAAGGATGAGAACTTATTGAGACCAAATTTGACGTTCACAATTTGCAGTTCCAAATAGAATACAGTGCACTACCTGGAAGCCTTTGCATTTTAAATGATCTATTTCTTTTTAATTGACTAGATTAATTATTTCCACCTTGCCACTTGGCAGGTAGGTCACTGTTCCTTTTCACAGCATTAATGAACCCATTCACTTTTTCTCCATGTAATTAAGACTGTGAATTACAGATCACATTCTCAGATTGGCTTAGTGTACAGCCACCTCAGTCTTTATTAAACAAAATATATGACATTAGGTATTTCTCATTGAAAAAGTGTTGAGTTTCTACTGAGTTTTCCTCTAGTTGTTGTGAGAGTGGTGACTTTGTTCTTTTTTATTTTTTGGAAAAGAAATACAGGCCTATAAATGTTATAGCATTCAGGGTAGTGTTTCATTCCTCAGGTACTTAAAGTCTGGAGACTTAAAGGGCAGCTGATGGATTCATGTTCAAGTATTTCTATTACCACCAAATTTTGACCAAGGCTTCTCATGAGCTATTTAAAAAGAAATAACTTTGAGTATGCTATTAAAGTTAGTTAAGTGAAATATATTGCTCTCTTCTGTTAGCTTTGTTTCTAGGCTACTTAGGAAAACCTAGAAACATTAAGAGTTACTCAGCACACTAAATACAGTAGCGGAACACAGTAGAGAAAGCTTTGTCTATGGCCCTCAAGAGAGCAAGCTTTAATTTAAACCAATCCAAGCTGTCTCCCAAAGCATTCGGTTTCATTCAGGACTTGTGGATCTCAGCTTCCTTCCCAAAGGAACTAAATTTAGAACTAAAGATTAAAGATTAAGGTGCTTTAATCTTTCCAGAATCTGAATGGGACAGATATCTTAATGGTGGCCATCTTTGCTGCAGGCAAAAGGCTACCAACACGAATTCCAATTACCAGTAAAACCATGCATTGTTTTTACATATTGGAAGCTTATGAGAAATTCTGTGAACATTGTCTGAATATAATGGGATTAAGATAAGGAAAGAACAACTGATGTTTTTCCAATTCTGACCCCAATTCTTGTGGGAATGGAATCTTCTAGTCACAGGTAATAACTGAGCTTTACTAATCACTCTGACAAACCTACTCAAGTAGGTAACGTAACTTATTTCCTAATTTTTTTAATGGAACTTACATTTTGCAATATTCTGTCCCACAGTTGTAAAACTTTATGGCATTCTCCTCTTGTCTACTGAGATTTCAGGTGGTTAACTGCTATATTTCCTTCCAAACTAAAATGCAAGTGCAGTAATGATATCCATGTGCTTCGATAAAGGCATGTTGGGCTGTGGTTATGTTTTGAATAAGTGCTTGAACACATATTCTTACACAGAGTCAGAGTCAGCTAGAATGGCATTTCATCTTGGTTTCAACTGCAGACTGCAGTTGTGACAAAAAACATACAAAGCTAATTATAGCATGGCTTAGTGTAGCTCTGTCTTTTACACTAAAAGGGATGGCTTAAATGCATTGATAGGACATGGCTTGAGACTGCAGTCCTCATGTGAACAGGGCATTTCAAATTTATGTCATAAGCATGTGTGGGAATAGAGGTGATGGGAAGAAAAACATACCAATTTCAGTAACTAGAGCGCTTATACGTGCTGTTGGAGTTCTCTTTGGGGCCTGTACCCAAATTGTTTTGTGCTAGATAAAGATGAAGGCTGGGGCCCTGGAAGCACAAGTAAAGGAAAACTTGCTCATACTCAGAGAAATGAGGCTTTCAACTTCCAAGAAGCTAACCAACCTAGGGAACCACCTCTATGCATAACGACTCCTAGCTGGACAATTTCACCACAGGGACAGTCATTCTACATGAGGGCAAGTCCATCTCTCTGCTGTCCTCTCCAGGAATAGGCTGCCAAGAAGCAAAAACATTTCCCTTGGGGAAATCTTTGGGGCATCATAAAAGCTCCTGCTCCCACTTTAATCAGATTTTACTTCCCCCTTAAATCTGATTTTATTTCCGTGCTGGCACAGAAGGCTGTCAGACACAGCATTTGGGAAACCTGCATATTATGATGGCCAGTTCGGCTGCTCTCATTCCTGGCTCAGTTCTCTGGAGCCACATCCTTATCAACACCTCCATTATTCCCTCCCTCTATCCCCTCATAATTAATTGACCTCATTCGAGGCTAGTGTCTGGATCAGTAGCCCAGGGGACTGAAAGGGGAGAAAAATGGAACTTGTGACTGGACTAGGTTTTGAGAGCTTATGCAACTACATAAAATACTGGATATGCTATTTAAAAATAATAATCATGAGGGATCTATGCAGTGATTGCAGTACTGTTTTTCAATTTTCTGATGTTTGGTATTCCATGCTATCTTACGTTCAGAAATACTGGTATTTCTATTGGTATAACTGGTCATCGGCTAACTTGGCTCTCTATCCAATTCCAACTCTACCTGTCTCCTGCTATCTCATACCCTATCACCGATACCCTCACCACAAGCCCTACCATGCCCTCTTTACCATTCAGCTTTTATAAGTCCCTTGTTTCCCTCTTCCTACTCAAAACCCAATGGTTTAGCTGGAGTTAGTAGAAGAAGCCCATAATTTTGAATTATGTATTTTAAAAAGGCAAAGTCGTTTGTTAAGGAAGTATAATTCTACCCCAGAGAGGAGCAGCACATAATTTTGAACAATAATACGATTGTCAGAGGCCAAATATCAAAGAAATGAAGCTAAAAGTCTGGATATTAATGAAAAAGGAAAGTTATAGGGAATGAAAAGTTATTGATCAAACTTGAGTAGCTAAACAGAATTTGATGTCTGATTATAATAAAAGCTGAGGACTCAAGACTTATTTGAGATATTTTATAAATGATCTGGACAAAATCTGGTGGAACTGACCATCTAGAACTCAGAGCTATGGTGATCTGAAGAGGTGTAATTCAAATATGGCATTGTGGTGGCAGAATGAGAAAAGTTAAAAATTTGTTAATACTGGGGGGAAAAGCTTGATATTTATTGACAAACATAATTCATCAATATGGTTCCCTCTGTAACAAAAGACTTCTAGGGTTGCATGATGGTACTCAGTAGTCTGGTGGCAGATACAGTGTGGCCCAGGAAAGAGAGTGCAACCTGGAAAGAAGACACATTACAGTTCTAGTGGGGCCAGTTCCAAGGGGTAGGCAGCTCCGAGAGCTATGACATCTTAAACACCGATCTTCTATTGATTACATAATTTGTACTACTGATCTCACATCTATTCAGCTGGTAGCCTGGCACAGTAATACCTTTTCAATATTAAATGAAAAAGGCTTGGCAAGAGTGACTGAGAGTGTCACAGATGCTTCTCCTGAGCTCTTACAACAAGCAAAGCTCTCAACTATGTTAAGGAACAAGATGGCACATTATAAGAGTCCAGTGCCCTTGTCTGAGAGACATAGAAAAGTAAGTACTGGGATTGGACCCAAAAGGAGTGAGTATGAGTCTGAGTTTGACCTTGAACAAGTCACTTGGCCTCTAATGCCCTAGCTTTCCTTTAAAATAAAGATCATCACTTCCATCCTTCCCACACCTCATTAGGTTGTAGTGAAGACCAATTTAGATGACATTTGTGAAGAGTTTGTAAATGATGAAACACTGTGTAGACATGAGAGGCTGTTACTAGCATCAAGAAGCCATTGACAAACAAGTGGTGAGAAAATCTAAAGGTAATAAGGCCAGTGAGATAGCTGCTGCAGGTCACCAGCTACAAGCAATGCTAACCTGAACCAAGGCAGAAGCAATGGGAATGGAGAGAAGGGACAGGGACCCAAACTTAATTTTGTGGACCATCAGAAGCATTTACATTGCTTAATGAATGCATGAATGAATGAAGTGTAATTAGCAATTCTTTATAAAGAAATTATCTTACTTATAAAAATGTTTCCTGTTTCAGTAATTTTTGAATTCTGAACTTCACTGCTATTTTTGTAGCACCAGTGAACTTAGTACATATTTTATTGCCTTTTCCACCCTGTTAAATTTTTCATCTCCTCTTCTAGACTTGAAGACACAGGCCATGTTTTATTAATAACTGAACCCTTTCTTATTGCCTAGAACACTGCTTAATGCGTAATAAATACATAATGTTTGATGAATAAGTAAACGATTAATCATATCGCTATGATTAATCCTATCGCTAGGATTCGTTACTTTAAATCTTCAAAATAATTTTATAAGGCAGGTATTTTAATTCCCGTTTTATAGATAAAGAAACTAAGACACAGGGAGGTTAAGTAAATAAGTTACCCAAAGTCCCATAGCTGGTACAGTCTGAATCAAATGGCCTGCTTCAGCACCCACGCCACCTCTGCCTGTTTTCTCAGCCAACAGTAGCTCTGGAAGGCTGTGTCCTTGTGATTTGGCATTTGCCTTCAAGTTGCTGAACTCTATCCAACCTTGCATTAGTCTTAGTTTGAATGCATGTTTCACTTTTGGAGAGAAGTGAAAGGGCCTCTGGAAGTAAGACCATGGGAAGGATTCAGTCTCTAGGACCTCTTTTGAAAATAACTGTCTTTGGGTGTACAGACGGATACAAACTGTTAAATAAAACTTAAGGGAACTGCACACAGCACTGAGCTTGAGGAAACCTGGTATGACGCACCCTGACATATGGGGTCTTTAAAATTTCAGGACAAGGACAGCATGGAGAGAGCGGAAAGGGACTCCCATCTGTCCAGCTAGGAAGGTGGCTGGCAAAGATTGTCCAGGGATGAAAGGAGGTCTCTAGCACCACTAGCAGTCTTTTCAGAGG
Source organism: Cynopterus sphinx (assembly GCA_030015415.1). Classification (NCBI taxonomy): domain Eukaryota; kingdom Metazoa; phylum Chordata; class Mammalia; order Chiroptera; family Pteropodidae; genus Cynopterus; species Cynopterus sphinx. The sequence continues at coordinate 165,334,247 of CM057379.1, read as the reverse complement.
CTGCTTGTCATTGATAAGGAAAACCAAACTGCTATTTCCTGCTCATTATGTCCCTGTTCTGTTTTTTTATTTTTTCACATATCATAAACACATCCAACCAGCCTGGTCCAGCTAATGCACTGATGCTCAAAAATGTTCCTCTAACAAAGGACCCAAATTTCATAGTGCTCTTTGTAGAACACCATTAAAAACTGCTCCATCCATTGAATTTCGTCATGCAAACCAGTGACAATTTTACTAAAAGACAGTGGTACCAGCCACTAGAGATTTAAGGATATTTAACTAAACATGGAGAGTATAGAGGATATAAAATGAGTATATGTCTCCTTCCTAAACTGCTACCCATCCCACTCCCTCCCCAGAGAGCAACACCGTTGACAGTTTCTTATGTGTCCTTCCAGACCTGTTTCCATGTCTACATAAGCATATACAGAATATGTATATCCTTTTTCAAAAACACAATAGGGAATTCATATAGATGCTCTTTTGTACTTTGGTATGTCCACAATATATATGCTGTAATATAAACTATCATTAAATGGTTTTGATAAAATAATTAATGAATTATGAATGAATAAATGAATGAGATAGACTATATGCTTTGATATGTCCCCAAAATGATCATCTAGCTGTAAACTATCCATGGATCCTGCTCTTATTTCTTAATCAGTCCCACTTTTTGGTTTTTAAAAGACGCCCTCCCTAGTCAGTCGAGTAAGAGCTTTTGTGAGTACTGACCTCCATCCCATCGTTCAGAAAGCCCAACCTAACAGGCCTTGGAAAGAGAGAAGCAGGTTTGGGGTTTTTGTTTGTTTGTTTGTTTGTTTTGACAACTCTAAAACCTCACTAATTTATTTGAAATGAGCCTGAGTTACAGGATAATTCTATACAAAGATTCTCACTGAGACTAAAAACATTTTTTTCCAATAAAGTTCAGGCCAACCTGCTTAATTAAGGAAAAAGCAAGAGTCATAGGCTGTTTATTCAGACACCCGCACATAAACTACAGATATTGTAAAGCCCTTACATCAGATTCCTATTAATTACCTTAGCAAACACCTTCTGGGCAGCTGGAAAAAAGATTAACTTCATTCCAAATGGATCAGTATGAAGGAATGAAGTGTGACCACATTACTGGCTGAGCAAAGCTCTCAAGAACCCTCATACTGCTGTTCCACTTTAGTCCCTTCATGCCAGTTTCACAGCGTCAGGAAGTAGGGGGTGGATGGGGGAGCTGGAGACAGCACTAACCTAGAACGGGTTTTGACCCGCAGCTGGTCCCTTAGAGGATACAAGGAACCATAAAATTCCCTAGAATCTCACTCTGGGAACTCAGAGTGGGAAGCCCAACCCAGGGCTGACTCCAGAGTCCTCTCATCCTCATTCTTCCCATAGATGAGCTCCTGACTCCTCTCTCTGGCTCCCACCACAGTCTCCAATACAACGTCTCACTGGTCAAGTAGCTAGGTATGCAGATTTGTTCCCAGTGGGGGTGCCTTCTGCACCACCTGTTCCAGAGACCTCCCCAAAATGCTCATCTCCACCACCCCATGCCATACAGACAAGAGAAATTTAACCAATTCAAAGGCCTTGTAAGGAGAGGGGAACTGGGATCTGCAAAGATCTTCCCTACCCAGCTGAGATCTGTGGGAATGCTGATTACAGAGCAGGTCGCTTTTCCTCCGCAAAGGAGTCAGACACACAGTTCATATCCCAACTCCTTCACTCAGAACACTTATAGCTGATGAGGTTACTTCACTTCTGAGCCTCGCTTTCACAATCAACAAATGGGAGGGATAATACCTACTTTATAGGATTGTTGTGAGAATGAGACTAAACATAGCATAATAGTTCCCAATGACAGCTAGTAATACTAACATTAGCTTTTATATTTTTGCTTTTATTCTTGGAATGGGATTCCTAACCTAGCTTATCAAAATCTCTCACCTCTGATAATATTCTTATAATGTACATGTGTCAACTAGTAAGGAGAAGATATACTGTTTATACTCTAATTGTGGGCAGGTTGAGTTTCTCTTTGTATAAAACACAGATATCACGTTGTTGTTTTTTTTTTTTGTCTTGTGCAGACATGCTTAAGTGGTGCTGTCTAACATAGTAGGAGTTGGGTAAGCCCACATGTTAAATGATGTGACAGTTGACTGAGCCATGCCTTGAACTTTGAAACCCATAAAGAGCCCTAAAGTGACCCCTTAAAACCCCTGAGTTTTCCTGAGCCAACAAGTCCATCAATCACCATGCACTTTTTGAGACAAGAGATCAAAGGTGAGTCTCTCCCTGACCTCCGTTGTAAACAAAGAGGTACCCGCAAACCTACAGGGAGAGCTGACCATTCAAGGAGGTAAGTGCCTGAGAGTGGCACAGCAACACCCTGATGGCACAGAACATGTTACCGTAGAGCACAGGGAATTTAGAATCAGCCCTTCCCCACCACAACTTCTGTGTTTTAAGCTGAACCTGAGCTGAGTTTTAGACCTTGAGATCAGTCATTTATGACCTTGTCTTTGACCCCAGCTAGAAAGACACCACGTTCTTTGAAGGCTTTCTCGATGGCACCTAGCACAGTTTGGAACATAGTGGGTGCTTGATAAATGGTAAATTCACACGTAAGGCTGTCAATTATCTGACATTTTAGATCACGCATGTATAAAAGGATAGAGAGTGGGGGCACCTGCTCAGGACAATTATCATGTTATTGTTATTGCTGCCTTTGGCATTTCTTTGTAGAAATAAAAGACAAAAACATCTGTGTAGTCATGCTCTTTGATAGCTGACTTATAGAGGTGGGATGGGATGGGGAAGGAAGGAGGAGGCTTCTTTGTTTAAAGGAAACTCAAAGGATTACAGGGAAATACAGAAGTGAGTCCTGATCCAACGACCAACAGATGTTCTGCAATCACTCCTGGCTTCAGGAGACACTGAGAGCTGAAGTTTCCAGTTGGCTGCAGAACTGCCTGAATGTGATAAGGAGGGCCATTTGTTAGAGCCCCCAAACCATTGCCAGAGGCCAGTTTCAGGGTTCTTGGCTTCTCTGGGCATGCCACCTGGGCCATGAGGCCTGGAAGATTACCTTGATGGCTGCATCAATTTGGCAAAAATGAAAACACACTGAGATCTCAGACAAACTGGTATACATGGCTGTGTTTGTGATCTTCTGGCACTTGCAGTCAAGGCTGGCTGGCTTTCCAGCTTGTCCTGGCACTCAAGCCTGGCATTTCAGAAAGTTCTGGCAGCAGAACATGGAAAATAGTACCTTAAAAAAAAAAAGTTGAGACAGCTAATATCGCACTGGCAAAGCTTACCTGGAGCTACCTCCATCTGTCATTCCCTCTCTTTGTGGTCCTCCATTTTCATTTTCTCTTTAGTGGTCAGAGCCTCTATTGTCCTGTCCATGCCCTTGTTGGAAGAGGGCTGTGGGTGGCCTTCCACTGACTACTGGTTTATGACTTTCTCCTCCTTACGGTCTGACAGCTGGACAAGACAGCTGATACAATTCCCATAAGAGTTGTCAGCTAAGACTGCATTAGTGGGAAAATGGTTTAGATGTGCAGCATGCATACCTAATCCCCTGCCACAGATGGACACAGGGCCTGTGTAGAGCATGAGATGGCCATAATAGGGCAGCAGGAGACTGGTCTTAGGTATCCTTCTATAGCCCACAGCAGGGTGAACAGAGACAGTTGTGGGATATAGGGCTTCTCCTGCTACCCTCTGGGTATCAGTTAGGGTTCCTTAGTTGCAAGCAACAGATATCAAGTATGTTAAGTTTTAAAAACAGAATTTGCCGAAAGGATACAGGGTAGCTCACAAAATCAAAGAAAGGGTAAATAGATTAGCCTTAGAAGGGGCAGGAAAGGAGGGTCTTGGAATTAAAGTAACAGGACATAAGTACCTGTTAATCTCTTCAGAATATTTTTTGTCCCAGTGCCAAGCTGTTCAATATTCCTGATGAATCTGATTCACTGTGCTTGGATCAAGTGACCCAAACAAAGCCAATCAGACTGGCTCAATCTAATTGACAAACCTACCCGGACTTCATAGAGCAGAGGAGAGAGCTTGTTCCCAAAGGGACATCAAGACTCTACCAGAAGAGAGTTGGATAACAATCAAGTGGCCAGTGGCCAAAAGCTACAGGTGTTCACAACCTTGAACTCTATTTTCTCTCGTGTATGCTATAACTTGCCATAACTGATTTTACTGTGAGAAAATGGTGGAAGAGTTAAAGAAGACAAGGACAGGGCGGGGCCCAATTATTGCTGGAAACTCAGAATGGCCTTGAGAGGGGAGTCTTCTAGCTGTTTCTACTTCCTGAAAAACCTGAATAGAGAATAGCTTTCATCTAAGCCAAAAACCTAGGAGGCACTCAGATGACACCATTTTCCCTCCTCTTTCCCCCAAATCCAATCAGCACCAATTTCTTTTACTTTATCACCTGAACATTTCTCATCTTTACACAGCCCTTCAGACCTCAAGTTTGTCACCTGGCCAGGCCCAGAGCCTCCTAACCCGTCTCCTTGCCTCCAGGCTGCTCCCTCCAATACTCTGCCACACTGCAGCCAGAGGGATCTCTTAAAACCCAAATCTGATCATCTCTCTCCCTCTCAGGGGTTTCTGCTGCATTTGGAAATGACTTAGCATGCTAGTGGGGCCCCTTAATACTAGTCTTTGGCTTACTTCTCCAGCCTTCTTGCAAGTTTCTCCTTTCTTCATGACTTTCAAATGAAGTTGCTGGGAGCAGTATTAATGCCTGCTGTTTGCATTGAAGAGGTGGATAAAAGAAATATCTTCCCCTACTGCCTGGATTCAGAGTCTATGAACTGAATTGTGTCCCCCAAAACACATATGTTGACATCCTAATACTCTGTGTGACTGTATTTAAAGAAAGAGCCTGTAAAGAGCTAACAGAGATTAAGTAAAAGCATAAGGGTAGAACCCTAATACAATATGATTAGTGTCCTTATAAATGAGGAAAAGAGACCAGAACTCTTTCTGTGTCATGTTGGGACACAGTAAGAAGGCTGCCATCTGCAAGCCAGAAAGAGAGCCCTCATCAGAAATCAATCCTGCCAGAACTTGTTCGGGGACTTCTAGCCTCCAGAACTGTGAGAAATAAATTTGTTATTTAAGTTACCCAGTCTATACTATTTGGTTATGGCAATCTGAACTGATAAAGACAGGAATACTGTAAAATAACTCGCATAAACACTGAAATCTCTTTGAAGTGTTCTGTTTTCTATTTTTGCATTCTGCCTCACAACGGTCTTATTTGATTTAATATAACTATATTGTTTTAAATCACATACACAGTGAGTCAGTCCACTGTGATCCACTGACTTCTAATATCCCCAACCCATTTTAACCCACCACACCACACCAAGTGGTTGAACCGCTTTTAAAACACAGGTTCAAAGCCCACATCAGCTGTTTCCCTCTCAAGGTGTTTGTATATTTTGCTCTCTGCTGGAAAGTCCTCTCCTTGATTCTCTTTTCCACTTGGTGACCCCTTTAAAGTAAAAACTCAGTTTTCGTATCCTCTCTTAAGATGATCTTGGCCTCACACCTTAGAATGGAGCTGACCTTCTCCTTTGTGCACTCACTATGCCTTTGCAGTTGTAAAGCCCTTCCTTACACAAATGTTTATTTGTTTGACCCCTACTAAATTGTAAGCTCCTTGAGGGCAGGTGTGAGGTTAGATTTATTAGCAAATCTCCAGGGCCTAGCCAGAGGGCCAAGCACAAAGCACATGGTTAGTAACTTTTGAAGAATGAATGAATGAATGAATGGGCAAATGAATGACTAATTTCATAAATCAGTTTAAAGTAAAGCAGGAGTCATTTCTGTGGGGTTCTTGGGGATGGTGATAAAACATAAAATGTTGCACAAAAACTGGCAGTGAAACCTCCATGGCTAGAGTGGCAGCAGCAAGACAAGGAGAGGTCTGCCCAAGGAGGAACTTCCTGTCTCGAGAGGAAAGGGTACATACGAGAGGGTCTCCCAAGGTTTCTGCAACTTGTATTGGTGAGCCTGCCTCCAAAACCCTCACTGCCTCTCACATGGGCTCTGCTTTCTGAGCTCTAACATAGTTGAGCCCTTAGTATCTTATGTTTGGATTATCACATTTATTTCTTAATTAGGACACCAGCTTAAAAGCAGCCCCATTTTTAATCACTCTGCATATAACTTGCCAGGGGTACTCATCCGCCCGGAATCCCACCCTAACCTTCTGCAAACTCATCCAGTTTCTAGCCTCAATTTACCTCAATGGACAAAACTCAGCCCTTGAGGACCACACCATCGATCTTTCCACCCTATCACCTGCACATACCTCCTCATTCCCATTTCTTTGCCTCTGTTTCTGCTGTTCCTTCGCCTGGAACATCTTCTCTGAGCCATACTTACCTTCATCTCAATCAAATTTCTCCTGCCTATGAAAACTTTTCTAAACACTTCAACACACAGCCATGTTTCTTGCCTTCTTCTGAACTCCTGAAGCACTCAGTCACCACCCACTTGCTATTATTTACTTTATGTTGGCCTTGTTTCTGTGGATATACATATGTGGCTTTGGGTGGACATGCATGTGTATATCTAATCCACCACGAGAATATAAACTACCTGAAGCAGAGAGGGGTTTCTGTCTGTCTCTTTCTGGATCTTGCTCAGTGCTCTGTATGTACATGGAACTCAGTGAGAACTGACAGCAGAAGGAAAGTTAGTTGGCAGTGAACAGCTCTGTGGGGCTCTCCCTGACCTTGTTGGCATTCTTTCCTTCTTCCCAGAATGCCTATTCTCTCAGTTACTCTGCCTGGCTTCTGTCAGCTGAGGGACAATGATGTTAGCGCACAGAGAAAAAATAAGGCATCAAGAAGACCCCCAAAGAGCTTTGGTGCCCTCTCAGGAACTCCATTACACGTGTACACGTGTCTTCCATGCATGTACACACATATGTGCATATACATGCACGGTGTCACAGGAGCCCACAACTTGCACTGGCACTAAAATGGAGCCACACCATAGGTTTCAGCTGCATCATGCCCAGATGGCTCCACTGGCATAGTTAGATAGAGCCTGATGAAACATGCAGGTTGTCCACAGTTTCTCCTTCACAAAACAATCCACAGCCACCACTATTTCCTACTGTCTCCAGCCATTCCTACTGCAATCTGCCAAAAGGGAAGAAAGGAAAGTGATTCACAGACATAGTCTCTTGCTCAGCGATGTGAACTCCTCCTCTAAAGTAGCTTCCTTGTCTGCCAAACATGGTAGCCAAGACAGCTCCTGCCCTGGGAGCAAATCAGAGAGGAATTGAAAAAATTAAAATCCTTCCTGACAGCAAGACCCACAACGCTGTGGGGCAACATCTAATTAACTTACAACCTCTGATGTCAACGGCTTCCAAGGCTGGCATGGTGTGTGTATTCACAAACATATTCCAGAAGAGTCAACATGATCTGGTGTTGACATAGGCCCATAACTGTCAGAGGCAGTAGCTTTCAATTTATGGATGTTGTAAAACTTTGGCAATATGATTGCTACAACGTGTGGTGTTTTTGACAATAAGCAGGAGGTGGGGGTCTAAGGAGTATTGGCTCCACATTTGACCATTGACTTGAGCTCATGAGAGCAAACCTGTTGTGATTTCTGCTATTGCAAAGCAACTGTAATAATACCTCCAAATAATAAACCCTGAATGTTCTGTGGTTCTTTACTAGCAAACTCTAGACTTCTACATCATACCAAAGGTACATTATTCATTCAATAAACATTGTTGCCACCTATCATGTGCAGGTACACAGTACAGAATCAGCACAGTGGGAGTATAAGAAATGGAGCAATAAGTTTACCTCCAGGGGACTCAATAAATGTTAGTTTAGGTCTCCTTGCTTCCAAGAACCCTCTTGGGAGAACAATAACAGAAGGAAAAAGAAACCAAAGGAGACAAATGGTGAACACAGCTGTCATCATCCTTCACTCCTATCTTCTTTAGATGTGAATGTCTATAGATGCAGGTGTGGAACTTGTTTATGTGGACTGCTGAAATAGGAACAGTGACTTTTTCATTGTCTAAAACCCAAAGATAATACTGGGCCTGATCACTGACCAAAATATCACCAAAAATATTCCTCATTTAGTATCACCTATAGACCATTGCCAACATTTGAGGTACTCTGAATTTGGGGTTCAAAAGCCTAGGAAACATGGTCCCAAGCTGGTGCAGAAGAGTGCCTGTGGCCTTTTCTGTGTATATGAATGTGCATAGGTGTGCATATGCCTATGTGTTAGTCTGAATCTCTCCAAACAGACCCCTTATGTTACTCAAAAGCAGAGGCAGCCAGGTCATCAAAAGCCACGCAACCAGCAAATGTTTACTAAACACCTGTAGGGTGCCAAGCATACTGCTGAAATAGGGGGGCTAATGGGAAACTGTATGGCTCGCAGAGGTTAGTGTATATCTGATTAAGAATATAGAGAGGAGACAGCTTCTTTAGATTCATATGCACGTACTTATTTTCAGGTAATTCAAAGTAGGAAAGGCTTTTATTTTTAATGGGTGGGGTAGGGTGGGGAGAGATGGAAGGAGGGAGAGAAAGGTTACCACTACTTTTAATTTTTTTCCCACTACTTTTAGAATGTGGAGCAACAGGAACTCTCATACATTGCTGATGGGAATGCAAAATGATAGATGCTTTGGAAGGCAGGTTGACAATTTCTTCCAAAACTAAACATTCCAGCAATCATGCTCCTTGGTATTTACCTCAGAGAGTTGGAAACTTATGACCAGACAAAGACTGCATAAAGATGTTTAAGGGAGCTTTACTCATATTTTGCCAAAACTCTGAAGTGACCATGATGTCCTTCAGGAAATGAATATATAAATAAACAGTGGTACATTCAGACAACAGTGCTCAAAAGAAACACGCTATCGAACCATAAAAAGACATGGAAAAAACTTAAATGCATATTACTAAGTGAAAAAAGCCAACATGAGAAGAATACATACTGTATGATTCTAACTATATGACATTCTAGAAAAGACAAAACTATGGAGATAGCAAAAAGATCAATGGTTGCCAGGGGTTTAGGGGGAGGTGGGAATGAACAGGCAAAATACAGAGGCTCTTTAGGACAGTGAAACTATTCTCTATGATACTATAATGGTGGATGCATGTCATTACACATTTGTCAAAACCCAAAGAAGGGACAACACCAAGTGTGAATTCTAATGTAAACTATTGGCTTTGGTTGATGATAATATGTCAATGTTGGTTCACTGACTACAACAAATATACCATTCTTGTGGTATATATGGTAGGATATGGGAACTCTATACTTTCTTCTCATATTTGCTCAGTTTTGTGAAGCTCAAATTGCTTTAAAAATAAAGTTTAAATAAATAATAGAAAAATGGCATTCTAAGCAGTGGACACTTGAAGAAAAACGTGAGTAGATCTGATGCTTAAGTTTCTCAGCTAGGGTCCTAAGTAGTTTTCTTGGGTTCTTCTGACATGGAAATTTTTCACATTTTTACACTAACATTATTCCTTCTGTTGAGTATGTAGTCATGTTCAGAACTTAGATAGTGGCTCCAATGAGCTCATACTCAGTCCCAGGATTTGAGCCACTGCTTTCAAGCCAAGAGCCAGATGAGGTCTGCACAAAGGAGCTGGTGTACACAGGAGCTCTCAGTGATCTGTGGCTGGGAAGAATTGTGTTGAAGAGTGAGAATGATTGACCAGGCATAGTAACATGGCTGTAGTATATTAAATGAAAAAAAGTACTTTGCAAAAGAGCATAAATAGGATCATCCTAATTCTATTTGATTTTAGGTGAAAGATTTACAAATTGTTAGCAGCAGTTATCTCAGGATGCCAAGTTAATGTGTGACTTTTATGTTCTACTTTGCATATCGCTATGTTGTAATTTTTTTTACAATAGGTATGTGTTATTTTTAAATCAAAGGCAAGAAAGAAAATGTGAGAGAGAATGATAATCCATCCACAGAATTGCCATTTGAGGGTTTTGGTTTATCAAAATAATGACCAGGAGGAAAATCATCCTTCATCTGATCCAGAGCAAGCTTCTGAAGCACTGGGGTACACATGGGTTAATGAAAACTGTGCACATGAGAACATAAACACGGGTTGTTTTTAAATCACAGCAGTAAGGATTCTCCCAGTTTGTGTCCACATCCAGATCAAAAGAGCCAAATATTTGAACATGGTACGTTTTCCCATCAATACCCAACCTCTTCATGCATTGAAAGAAAAGGCTCCCTCCAAAGCTACAAAGGGCACGAATGATTGTTGTCTGCAGCCCTGAAACATATACAAAAAGAGTAACTGAAGTGAGGGGCCTGAGTGAGAGTAGGGAGGTGGGAAGAAAAGAAATTAAATAAACATGAACCACAGCTAGGGATCAAAACTTAACACCTTCTACTTGATGTGCTGGCTCTTCTAGGAGCCTGTTAACACTTCATAACTTAACAGACACCACAGAAGAAACAATTCCACAGGGGAAACACACAAAACTCCATACACCCAAAGAGATCATAGTCTCTAAAGCAGAACAGACAATTCTTTCAAGAGCTTAGCAATAAAGAAGAGAAATTGGGGGCATTTCTTTAATGTCCTTCAACATTCCTGGGTGTGTTCCGTCTGCTCAAATCATTGGTTTCCCAGGAATCCACATTTTTGTATTTCAGCAAAGGGCTCCTGTTTGACATGTGAGGTAGTGCATTTCTAGATTCCATCTCGGGGGCTAGATCAGAACTTGGGGATGGACTGAAAGTTCCTACCAAGTCCTGCTGGATTTACTAACATGGTGAGAAATATCCTGAGTCAAGGTCACTGCTGAGGTAAGGGGATCAGGTGAAGGTTAAATCCTGCAAAGTAGGTGCCATTCCCATCTGAGCCTTTTTCTTTCTTTCTTTTTCTTTCTTTTTTCTTTTTTTTAAATAACTAGAGCTTAAAGATTCTCAGAAGTCATTTGAACTGGCAGAGATCTCATCAGAGGGTATAGTAGTGTTAGGGTGAACTATGTGTTTAATAATGTTTTTATCATGTATGAATAACATGGATATTCACATCTCCTTTATCCTTCACAACAAAGCTATATGAAAAGTAATATTGGTCACTCCCATTTTACATGTAGAAACTGAGCCTCAGGGAAAATGACTTGCCTAGAATGGCAAGCTAGTAAGTGACAGAGCTGGGAAGTGAACCAAGATCTTCTCACATGGCACTCTGTCCACACTGCCTAACCTACTGCAGTTGACATAGTACTAAGATCCTATAGCTACAAAGAAATTTCCAAGCAGGACTTGGAAGGAGAGCCTGGACAGTCTGAGAGTCTTTTCAGGACAGGGATCTGAAGGGTTGGTGTTTGGAAGACCCATCACATATGGTGAATGAAGAAAGAAAAAGGGTCAGGAAGACTTGGGTCACTCGGTGAGACTCAGTGTCAGCTCACAGACTGATGGCTTTGGATGAATCAATGTCCATCCCCACAATGGACTCCTTCAGAAGGTAGAGCAATGAAACTCCTTAGAGCACCTCCAAGAGCAAATGTGGCATAGTGACTGCAGCTGTGGGCATACATAAACCTCCTTCCACACCATTTGGGGCTTTCAAAAACCACCTCAGACCACTTATAAGGTCAGGCACAGGATTTGACTTGGGGAGGTAGAAAGGGAGGAAAGAAACAAGCCATTGAAGATTGAACCATGTGGTATTTAAATTACTTTTATATTTAAATATAGGATACACCTGTTTTTTAACATTAATCTATAGTAGGCAACTTTCTAAATCAGGAAATACATAGATCTGTATCATCATAGTCATTAGCTGAATTGTTCTCTACAATATACGAGAATACAATTATTTAAATGACACCCTACTGATGGTCACATATACTGCTTCCCACTTTTTTTTGCTACTATAACCATGGTTCTATGAACATCCTTGCAAAGACCATTTCTGAACTGAAAAAAGAGGATCAGATGGTCAGAAGAATAAAGGTTAACTTTCAAGTTGGAGAGGAAGATCAGGGAAGGCTTCACGGCACATATAAAATTTGAGTTGGACTTGATGATTAGGTAGAGAATATGAGGTGAGGATGGGGGAAAAAGCAATCTGTATAGAAGACTGACCTAGAGCAAATGTACAGAAATGGGAAAGTGTGGGGTGTGGGGAAAGCGTGGGGAAAGAGAACAATGTGTAATGAGATTGGAACACAGAGAAGATGAAGCAGAGGGGCTCGAAATAAGATTCATAAATAGGTTTGAGCAAGACTGAGGAGGACTTCGACTACCAGGCAAAGGAACCTATTATTGTACATCAACAAGATGGTTTCATGTTTACTCATTTATCTTAGAGATCATCCATCCAGGCTTCAGTACTCACTAGGTAACTCAAAGTCAATTGTCCTGTTACTGGTTGTGAATGGAAAAGACTGCCTGTGATTCCAGATTGGAAGATTTGAAAAGAAAATTCAGACTCAGAAGTTCAGTGAGATATGTAGGAAAGAAATTTGCATAGACTTGTCACACAGTAACCTCAATAAAAGCTAACTGCTATTAGTATGCACAATCAAAACAAGAGGTTATTTTTAAATTCTGGGACTCTGCAGTTAGAAACTTAAGTTTTTTTCATGTTGCTTTTGTTCTATCTGAATTTGTGTTTTTAGTTTCCAATAAAGTTGCATGGAGAGAAAGCAAGCTTGCTTCAAGCAGAAAAAAGGAAAAACCCCACACATCCAGGCAGCTACGGGGTTTCAGACTGCTTTCTCTCTTTACTATTTGAATTCTCACCATCTGACCATGAAATGCACTCCAGTCTAAACTGGCCTATGATTTTTTTTTTTTTCTGTTTGGAGTTTATATTAGAAATTAAGATTTACTGCATTTGCAGACCATTTTTAGCTTTTCTGCAAAAAAGTGGAGGCAATAGAGACCCACTTGTCCAATGTGTCATTTTAAACACTGGGAAAGCAGAGGGTGGCAGCTTTATTTATCACCACACGCTTGCTGGAGTGCTGGTAAATGGAATTGCTTGCTCTGCCAAGCACAGAGGGAATAAGCGCAGCAGTGAGGCTGGGTTTTTACAGCAGCTCTGTGATCTTGAATTATGAAAGGATTAGACAAGGCTTGAGAGAAAGGAGGCTCTGTTGTTTTTCTTCCCTCTTTTGTGAAGATTTGAGGGTGAAGAAAAGCCTAGAATAAAGACAATAAAAAAGTCCACCAGATGATGCTCATTGAAAAATGAGTTGGGAGATTTCTGATTTATTCCCTCTGGTTATTTGCCAAGTCAGAAATCATGATGCAAATAATGACTTTTCTCTCTGGAGTGATGAATCCATTAGCCCTGCTGGGCCCCTGAGGCACTTGCTTTCACCGTCAACCTTAAGGGCTATACGGTATTCCATTTCCATGACTTTGAGAGTTGAAGCCCATGTCTGTTTAATGTTATTGGTAAGTGAACTGTATTTTCTGGAGCTGCTTATCTTTTCCCTTTGCTGCTAAATCATGTCAAATCCAACTGATTTGCAAGCCACATCATTTGGATAGCTTCTTCATTAAAGAAGCTATGGATACCACAAGTACCAATTCTAGTCCAGTCCCTTCTCTCAGCTTGCTTAACCTTTAAACCACGCCTCCCAGCTCCTGCTCTGCTCATTCCATTATCCTAAGGCGTGTGCCTGACAGATGCCATCTTCCCAGAAACGTTATTCACAGGTTTTAGGATAATCTGAGACTCTTGTTGCAGATCCAACGTCCCCCTAACTCTTCATCCTCATTGGCAGCTACCAAGCTCCTTGGATAGGTAGGTCATGTTCTGATTTCTGGTCCTCTGCAAAGGCTGGTATTTTGGAAAGAAATACCCATCTGTCTCAGTCAGCTCTTAACAAAGTAATATAGACTAAGTAGCTCAAACAACAGAAATTTATTTCTCATCATTCTGGAGGCTGGAAGTCTCTGGGTGCCATCATGTCAAGGTCTGATGAGGACTCTCTTCTTGGCTTGCAGATGGCTGCCTTCTCACTGTCCTCACAAAGTGGAGAGAAATTCTTTCTCATTTTATAAGGACACCAATCTCCTCATGAAGGACCCACCTTCATGACCTCCAAAAACTACCTTCCAAAGGCTTCCATCTCCAAATACCATAACATGTGGGTTAAGGTTTCAACCTATGGATTCTGGGGGGATACAAACATTCAGTTCATAATACCATCCTACCATCTAATAGGCTTTGCTTCGGATCTTGACTTAAATGCTACTTCTGCTGGGAGTGTTTTCCGAAATGTCCAAGGGTATGTTCTTTCATAGCATCCCACGTTTATTTGGTATTTATCACACTGTACTGCAACTATTGATATATCTCTTCTCCTACCATCTTGAACTCTTCGAGGACAGGAATTGTGTGTTATTCACCAATGAATTTCTACTACTCAACCTAATACCACACATATAGTAAGTATTTAAATGCCTGTTGCCTGACTGCATTACTCAGGGTAATGTTAACTGTTTCAACAACAAAAACAAATTTTTTTCTTGTCTATGTATCAGTTTATTTCTTGTACATGTAATATTCCAGTACAGTTGTTCTACAAGGTGATTCAGGGACTCAGTTTCCTTCCATCTGATGGTTCTAACAGATCCTAGGGCTTTAGATTCCTAAACCAGTCAGCAGATAGGAAAGAAATGACACACCTACTGCCTAATCACTTCTACCAGAAAGTGACATGCACCTCTTTCAATCACATTCTATTGGTAAGAACTGTACCCAGATAGATAAACGGGGTGAGAGGACCAGGGAAACAGGCTGAGAAATATGATCCCTACAAGGCAGCTGCTTCCAAACAACTACTCCTTACTATGAACTGAGTGAATGAATGAAATCAAAGACACAGTACAGTGTAAAGAACACAGGAATGTTAGGACCAAGATGGAAACCATATTAAATCACTCATCGCCCTGATATTATAGAAGCAAAAGGTCCAGAGTAGAGAAATGGCTGGCCCCACATCACCATGGGGGAAGACCTGGGGTTTGAATTCAAGTGATCTTGGTTATTGTCCTGGTTTTTGAATGAAAAAGTCACACACACACACACTCTCTCTCTCTCTCTCTCTCTCTCTCTCTCTCTCTCTCTCCACACATCTCTCTGAACCTGTTTTATGTCAAATACTCCCTAATATCCAGCCCAGCAAATGGGCCACTACCAAGATCTTGGAGGTCCGTTCTGAGAATGGTACAGTTCAGGTCCTTGGGATCACATCTGTCTCCAAGAAACCAAAATTTGATACATCATTCAGTTTTATCTGCACGTCGTCTGATCAGAAACCATCCTTCAACGAAATGAATCATACTGTGAAGGTGTTCAGAATCAGGCAGATAGAACACTGTCCTTGCCATATTTTCCTTTTTTAAAAAATCTATATCCCTTGGGAAGAAAGTCTACTTCCTGAGAGTGGCAAAAGGGTGGCATAAAAATATTGTTTTGGAAGTCACTGGCAAAGCACTCCCTAGATTCAACTTGGCATGGGAGGCCTCCCTACCCTCCCCTAGCCCCACTACTGCCATTCACACAATCTACCTTTCACTCTAAATTTGGAGCACCCATCTATAAAGAAAAAAGGGAAAAGCAAGCTGTCTGAAGAGTCTTAACTTTTCTTCATGAAATAAAGCAGCAAGTTACTGTGGCTTTTGACCTCCAGGGGTAAGCTTAGATGATTTTCCACATGGTTTATTGTGAAAGGTTTTATTGCACATTCACCTCACAGATCCCCCAAAATTTAATTGCCATAAAAATAACTAACATATGTGGCAGGTTTTAAAACTGTCCATCTACCAAACGAATCTGCTTCTCATATGGCCACCTGGGGCTGACAGCTTTTCCTCCACACACCTCCTTAAGGTTCTATGTGAGAGGGTTAGTCACCCTGACTAGTTATAATGAATGTGGCTCCCAGGAGAGATGACAGACTCTCCTGCTACAAACCTCAGAGGTACAATATCTTGGTTACCATTTTTCCTTTCCTATACTGGTGGAAGTTTTGTTTGTTTTTCTTATTTGGGAGGTCAGTTTTTAAAGCCATTTTTCTGTGGGCCACAAAATGTTTGTAGCCCTAGATTCCACTAAGGTAGAATAAACTAACATGGTCCATGGTCACTGTTTTAGTGGGCTAGTCTGATCCTCACACTCTTCCAAGTGTTTTCATTTGTAAGCCACCAACATTACTAACATGTTAAAAATGGAGGGAAAGAATCTATCATAATCCACTAAATGCAATGTAATTATTTCCTTGGCAGGAAGTCACTGTCATTGCATTCTATTAACTAGTAATAACAATACTGAAAAATCATATATGGATGAACTTCTCTTTATATGACAGATGTTACTTGTCACAGCGAGGCTGCCTACTGAGAAATCTTTTGAGGTCTAGTTAATTAAAGCCTCCTCCATAGACCCAATAACTAGGTGTGATTTCTCCCTTGACCCCTTTTGTCACTTGTCATAGTGTCCCCTAGCTATTCCTTGGGGACCCAAAAGGCAGCTTCATAGGGGTCTGAGGACCAGCCTGTTAACAGCAGTACCCCATCCTTCTTTAGTAGTGGTTCCTCCTCTAGCTGCCTAAACCCAGAAGAGGATACTGCCGAATCAGAAGAATGCTATTACCTGCCCCAAATGCCAGCAAGATTTCTTGGGCTCCAGATACCAGAAGAAAGCTGGAAATATAAGGGAAAGCTTCTTCCAACCCCTCAGAGCTTTGCCTTGTCACCTAGCTAGGGAATTTCCATCTAGGCCCAGTGAAATCTCTCTTAGGCAGCTCCATCAACTGTTGATTTTCACTCCTCTTTCCCCAGTAGCCTAAAATTAATCAAAAGGATAATGGAAGGTCCCTCTATTCTTCATCCTCCTGGTTCAACTGCCACTTTTGACCCCCATTTCTCTCCCCTTTAGTAACAGCAGAAGGGAGGAAAACATTGTTTTTAGGAGCTAGTAGCAGAATTCACCTGGTGGAGATCTGACTCTTGTTTACTAAAACATTTTGATAAGCCACTTCAGCTATAACAAGATGGCTCTTAGGACCATTGGCTGGATGTGACAAAAAGTTTTATGAAGTGAGAAATTTTGAGATTCCAGGAGCAGTGCTGGAGGAAGAGGGGGCCTGAGAAAGGGAATAAGCTAGGGGATATAAGAGATAATGGTAAGGGATGGCCCAGCAAGAGAGCGGAAAATCTATACCTCAAAGAGAAGAGAAAAGGAGTGAGAAATTCCCAGTGCAGGATATGACAGATGGACTTTTCAGAACAGGAACAGCTAGTCTTTTCAGTATAAAAGTTGTTTATTTTACATGGACACCAGCTTTATATTAAATGGAGTTGAATTTAATTCATTTGAAGAAATAAACTATAGTTTTAAAAATAATGAAGATCACTATTAATGAATGAAGGTCATTTTAATTAGTTCAATATATCAAAATAAGTTGTATATATAGGTACCCAAATGAACTGAAGTTCTTTTTCACGCACAGCTACATGTTGCACCTGGGATGAGATATGTTTTTACTGCTTCTCTAATTATTCTCTCCTCTCTCTCTCTCTCTCTCTCTCTCTCTCTCTCTCTCTCTCTCTCTCTCTCACACACACACATACACACACACACACACACCACACACACTTCCCCAATGTTACTTCTACTCAGTACCTGGTGGAAATGGCATTTGAAAGAGAATAAGGAAAATGAGAATATTCCATATTTGTATACCTATGAGATCTACAGAGGGATCATTCAACAGGAAGTAATATGTACAAAAATGAAAAAATTTGAGTATGAAATATTGAGGTCAAATGCCCCATTAAATCTGAATTTCAGATAAACAAAAACTTTTAACTATAAGTCACAAATATACTCTTCTTACTAGATGTCTTGTAGTTTTATTTGCAAAATCTGGCAAACCTAGAGTGGAGAATATTGAAATATGTTAGCAGTAAAATACATTTTAAATGTCATAAAAGAGCATTATTTGGATACAGTGAATGTCTGGGTTAAATAATACTATGCATTTTTCAGAAGTACTGTATTTAGAATTAGGCTCAAGACCCTTCACAAACTTGTATCAGTTAGATCATTTTTCAGACTATGAAAGACATATTCTAAATATACTCTTTCAAAATCAATACTAGCTATGAGATCTTAAGGAGTTCCTAATACTATTGTCTTACTGATTTTCTAAGAAAAAAAAATAGGTATTCTTACCTTTAAATTTATAGGGGAAATAATTACTAAAAAGGCAAGTGAATAGCTTCCTCCTCAACTCTCTACCTACAGGGTTAACAGGATGAAATGCAGCCCGGGGACCCCTACCTAACAAAGACTGAAATTCTCACCAGGCCAGCTTAGTCATCATATAATCAAGTTGGGGCCCTTTCCCCACTCTCCTACTACCTGGCTTTATCAGGCAATAACAATCATATTCTTAAAATGTCCAAATTTTATTTCCTAAAAGATCTGAGCCATCCATAGAAGCCAAGTGAAACAATAGAAAAATTTTTTCAATGAAAAAAAAAAGGTTATTACAAATGTGCTTAATAAAATACAAGGTAAATGTACTTAACAAAATGAAATGTGGGAACCTGTTTCATTTTTATCAAAGCTAGATTTACTGCTTTGGTTTATTGGTTTATGTTCTCAGAACTTAATTTAATCTCTAGATGATATGACAAAGGAAAGTATATGGGTCGGCTGTGTGTTAGAATATACCACCCGGGGGTCGTGATCTCAGTATTAACTAACCTTGGCCTGTGCTAGCACCCCCCAAACATTCAAAAAAATCTTTCCAACCTACTTCCAACTTTGTCAGAATGAACTTTCTATAAACACACCTTGTGCTTTTTTTAACCTTTGTACTGAAATTCTACCTTGCTCTCTCTTAGATCTGCTGGCTTAAATCCTACCCATCTGTTAAGGCTCCTCTCTGGTATAACCTCACTTCTCCTGTCAGTTCTCAGTGGGGGCTGCACTACTCTAAGGGAGAATCCTGAATATTTGTGAGGATGTTTTTCTGGTGTTGTCATGACCTAGCACACACACATAGCAAACTACATACTGTTTTACTATAAAACATTTTCCTTTTATTTCTTCTTTATATTACATTATAGGTATTTTGTTGATTTTTAAAAATTAGGTATGAATGGGAACATAAAGGGCCAAGAATAGCTATGACACTTCACATCTGGAAAAGGAAAGTACAGATGGGGTACTTGCCCTACTACATTTGGATTTATAGTAGAGCTATGGAAATTAAGATAATGCTGCATTGGTCCAAAACTTGATAAACTGCAATGAATTAGAATGGGGAGACCAGAAACAGTCTTGTGTATATATGGAACTCCATATATTACAAAGGAGGCATGTCCAATCGAGGTGGACTGAGAGATTGTTTAACAAATGGAGCTGAGGAAAAATGGTTATTAATTTGGAAAAATAATCAATTGAATCTCTACCTTACATCATATAAAAAATTAACTCTAGATAAATTAAAATTTTAAATGCAGAACAAAATTTAAAAAAATACATGTTAATATATTCTGGCCATAAAATAAGAAAATGTTTTTTAAGACAAAACATAAGCAGCATTGGCTATAAAAGCAGAAGATAAATTTGACTACATTAAACTGAAATACTTTATCTTAACAAACAGGAAAAGATACATGCAATAACTGATAAAGGATTAGTATCATGAGTACATAAAGAGCTCCTAAAAATTCATAAGGAAAACATTAACAGCCTAATAGAAAAGTAATCAAAATATCAGGCTTTTCACAAAAGAGAAACTATATATGGCCAAGAAATATGAATTTCAACAATAAAAAGTATAGAGATAATGTGGATTTACAGAATCTCTTATACATGGTTGAAGGGAATGTAAATTAGAGCAACTATTGTGGAAAACAGTTTGGTTTTATGTACTCAAGTTAAACATTTAACTAATGACACAACAATTCCACTTCTTGGTGGACCTGTACACCAAGAAGTATGTGCAAAAATGTCCACAGCAGCACTTTTAAAAATAATATCTAGAAACAAGCCAAAATGCCCATCAGCAGGAGATTAAATGAGTAAGCCATGGAATGTTCATACATGAAATGTTACGTAATAGAGTAGCTGAAACCAATGAACTGCACTGCTACATGGCAGCAATATAGATGAATCCAAGAATTTTAAGAGTACATGAAAAAAGTATATCCTATGTAAACCCTTTCATAAGGTTAAAATTAATATGTCCAAGAAACTCATACAGATTCAATGAAACTACATAAAAAGGGAAGCAAGACAATGACAAATGTGAGATTCAGGGTGATGGTTACTTAAGATAAGGGAGATAAGAACACAGTTTGGGAGGCATTGGTATGTTTAGAGTCAGAGGCAGATACAGTCAAAAAAGTCCTATCTTTTATGCTGGGTGGTAGTGTCATTAGTGATTATAACATCACTAAAAATAACTAGAAGAACAAACAGAAGACTAGAAGAAGAACATGCATGGACCAATAATGAAGAATGTGTCAATGATCAAGGATTATGAGATTTAAAAAGGAAAGGAAACAGCTAACATCTGCAGGACACCTTACAGTTGCAAAGAATGTTCAAATATTCTCATTTGGGTTTTGCATAGTGAACCTGTTGAGATGATATCAATGATAAAAAGTGTTAGAATCTTTAAATCACTAGAGTCTTTGAATATGTTGTGGTTTTGAATAGTGCCCTGACTGGGATATGCTTTAGATGAGCTTTGTTGAAAGTTGTATGTAATTACCAAAATGGGAAACTTGAGTTCTTTAGCCACTTGATTCATACTTACTTTTGTTAAGCGATGCTTTTAAATCATCATCTGGATGGGTCTTGTATTTATTATATTGTAGCCTGTAATTTGTATAAAAGTATTATCTGTTGTCATCAAAAAAGTGTTTGAAATGCCATAAAAAACAAACAAACAAATAAATAATGTGTGTGGGATGTCATATATAAATTTCATTTCAAAATAGTAAAGAGGGTCTTGGAAAATATTTGTTATGAAAGACAGGAGCAAGATATCTGATAGGGTTGCAAACCACTGCTCTAGCCAGATGAGGGCATTTAAATTCAGAAATTCTATGTCACATTGTATTTCTCAAGGAACTGAACATATTGTCTGGGTTATGATTTTTTAAAAATGTATTTGTAATACCTCTCCTGGACTGTAAGTTTCTTCAAGGTTCTGGACTCTCCACAATGCAGTGTTTTGAGTAGAGTAAGCACCCAATAATTTCTAAATGAACAAAATACAATATTTAAATTGGTGCTTTTGTTTCTTGGAAAAGCACATTTAATGAAGACACTAATTTATGCCAGATAATTGTCCTTGCACATTCTGGAGTTCATCAGGTACTCAGGAATACAATATCTGAAGTGTCAAAGAACATCTACACCTGGATGGCAGATGTTTAACTCAGTAATTTTGTCCCAAGGAATCTCAATAGTTCCATTTATGTAATCATAATACTTAAAATCTATTAAGTTCCTACTGTAAACCAGATACTTTGTAATGTCTTGAACAAAGACTTAGTGTGGTTCCTCTTTTACTAATAAGGCAACTGCAATTCAGGGAGGTTAAGAACCTTTTCCATGGCTATGTTTTGGTGATGACAGAGGAGGGATTTGACTTCCAAGAAAATTTTTACTCATCTAGCTACTCTCAAATACGTTATTCCACAGGACGCTTTCATGTCTTGATCAATTTTTTATTTGTTTGTTTGTTTGTTTGTTTGTTTGTTTGTGTTTCTAGGTCCTTTACAGATAGAATGCAAGGTCTGCAGAGTTACATTTACTAAAGCCAGCAAAGGACAAAACCACCTCTAAAGGTTAAAAGAAACAGAAAAGGCAAAGAAACCCTCCACAGTATAAAGATCTGTCCCGACCCGCGGGACCTAGTTATTCGCGGGCTCGAAGAGGGTCCAGCCTGAAAGAGAAATGGGTGAGAAAAAGGAGCGGAGGCAAGACAGTATTCTGATCAAGCCTCCAATTTTTTATTTTAGAGCGGGTATATTTATACAGAAGAACAAAGGGGGGCAGGACTGACTAGGCAGGGGGATACTTGTTACAATTTCATTGGTCCTTGGTTGATGGGGTGAGGGGGTACAAAGGTTAGAAGTGAAAAGAGGAACAAGGAGGAGAGGGGCTCCTTGGGCAGGTCCACAGCCATTCAGTAGGTCCTTCCCTATCCGGCGGGTATGTTAATACATTCTGTGGTTAACTATTCCCTGGAGCATTATCTGCTCCTGCATTCTTTAGATAGTATACAGGTTTGTTAACGGCCAGGTTCTATGACGGGGGCTGGGTGGTCAGGATGAAGGCCTTTTGGCTCCCAACAAAGATCCAGAAGAAAACCACTGATATGCTTATTTAAACATGTTATTAGGTCGGGCCTGGTTAGTACTTGGATGGGATACCACCTAGGAAGACCAGGTACTGTAGGCGTAAACAATAAATAAAAAACAAATAAAAATAAGGGATTGTAAACTGACAAGGTCCCTGCAATCTGTGAGGTCAACCAACGGTTGCCTCACTTAAAAAGTAAAATAAAAAAATAATAAAAATATTATTAGATTCTCACTAGGAGAAAGTGACTAAATCAAATGAAGCTTCTGTATCACCCTCAAATTCTAATACCATTTATGGTTCAGTCCCAAGACATTCCCTACATTTGGGTAGCAAGAGTCATTAGGGTGAATGACATCCTGCATACCTGAGGTAGAAATTCTGACTTAGAAAGAGAATACACTGGAAGTTCTATTTTGTACAAGGATCTTGTGATCTCCTGGGAGAAATGGTGAAGTGCATTTAAAGGCTTAATAAAGTCCCCAGAGTAAAACAAAGGAGGAGATAAAGTACCTTGAAGTCTCTGGAAGTGTCCCAGGAAGAGATGAGGGGAAGCCATTTAAAAATACTGATGCAGATCCAGGAGAAAGATGGTGATGGCAGAAACCAGAGTGTAGTAGTAGAGACTGGACAAACGTACAGAGATGAAATATTTCTGTGGCAGAATTGTCAGAACTTTTCGCTGGATGTGGAGAGTGTGGGAGCAGGAAGCTTGAAAGACATGCCTGGTTTCTGAGGTGGTCCCTCAGTTCATCAGCTCAGGCCCTGGGAGTGTGTTCCATAACTCTCCACAGTTATGAGAAAGCCTTAAAAAACAGTATAGTACTTTTCAGACAGTGAATAACCTATCATCAAAGACTTCATGAGTCACTCTCTGATGGAAAAACAGTTTGGAGGCTTTGCAAGCCAGAAAATGTGTTCAGATGATATCCTTCTTTCAGGAATATCATTTTCTGACCACAAACTTCAAAGACCTTTCCCATTCAATTTATTCTTTTCATGACTGTATTACAGAAATAAAAGCAAGGATAATCTGACTATGAACGGTACCACTCTAGAAAGAAAGAAGTGATACTTTAAGTCATTTTTTACCTCATAAAAATGAGAGCAGTGAAAAACATTCCAATGAGGAGATTTGGGCAACAACCCTATCAGTGTACTCGACATCACACACTGCGGGGAATAAATTTTTCAATGGCAACACCCACAACTGTGTCTTCTCTGCTAATTATATTACTATATGAAATATTAATAGAGCTGGAACTACCAGAGAAAAAAGACCAAGCTCTCAATGAAGTTAAATTTCTTACTATCTAAGCATAAATATTCTTAAGTGTTGATTAAGTATACAGTCTTTTCGAAAAGTCAAGACAACAAATACTCCTATCAATGAAGCACATTACAAATTTGGCACTAATTTATTCTTTTCTCCTTTTTTTCTGGGGGAAAGGAGGAGGACTGAAGAGGGGAAGGTGAGAAGTAGTGGAAAGAGGGTCAGTTTTATCATCATCAATGGACACACAGGGACAAAAAAAATTAAGCTGAACTAAGAAGCAGCAAGGAAACAGCCTCTCAATTGCGCCATCCTACAGAAAATGGCCTGGAATGAACAAGTCAGAAATAACAGCTTGGAAAGCAATTTTGCAGAAGGTCTTCCTTTATCAAGGAAGATGTTTTACCACAGCTATGGTTGAACTACTCAATGCTTACCAAAAATAAGTCGTTATTTTTACAAGGAAAATAAGAAACAGTAATTTCCAATTAGTTTTGAAAGAGAATGAATGCCAACTAGAATTAAACATGAGATTTGACCATCTCATATTTTGGGCAGGCAGAAGCATAAGCATGTTAAGGACCAAACATCATATTTTTAGCTTTATACATTTTGTTTGAATGGAATTCTTTTACATGGTAAACATGCCTCCTCTTACACAGCAAAATCCACCTGAGTCTAACAACATTTTCCCAAAGCCTAAATCCTTTCAGTAAGGAACTATATCATTTTATGGCAACCACTAAATGATTCCTCATTTCTAGGAATGGTATGATACATTTACTTTTTGATATAAGCTCCAGCTTTTCAAGATTCTGTTGGAGACAAAATGATCCTTATGACATTTTATAATATTCTACCCCATTTATTACTTTCCAGAATTTCTATCATTAATTAAAGGGCCTTCTTTCACCATCTCTCCAGGGCCCCCCTCCCAAAAAATATCTATTCCCCAAATGCCTATCAGAGACTAAATAAAAGTCAGCCTATCACAGTAGTAGTGATGGTTATGCCAATTTCACAGTGTGATTTGTGCACTCATTTCATTTTGAAAATGACCCTGCCCTCTATCTGTCTAAGCTGAACGTCCTGTTTTTTTAAGCCAGGCCTAGGGAGAGGCAGCACATAAAATAAGGAGACACAGAATGGCCTCCTTCCTGCCCCATCAGTAGCCACCTTCACAGATAGATACCAACACAAAGAGAGGAAACCTCAATTTATTCCTTTGAGGGAGAGCAGATAGTCCTATTTTTCACACATTTTCAAGAAGCCATTTGATGGTAAATGCTTTCATAATGCAAATACATCTCTGAGAAACAAAGAGACAGACTAAAGACATAAAAGACAATTTCTCAGTTCCACGTTCTGTCATTTTACCTTGGTTTAACAGCAACTTATCCAATACATATGGATTTAAAATACGTAAGAATTTTAAAATATTGAGTCTTTTGGAAAATTCTATTTCTAAGATGTCAATTAGGCAGGCATAAAAGAGACACCTATTCCCTAATTACTAAGTAGCACTAGCCAGCATCCCTTAAACCATGTACCTCTTTATGAAGCTCAAAAAGGGCTGCAGAGACTGAGTTGGAAGGATCCTCAGAGTAGGGTGATAGTAGTCTTCCTCAGCTGCTTTCTCTGGGGATCTTGATTGGCCTAGTGCTCCACTCAACCCCTTTGAAATAGGTGCAGTTTGTCCAGTGGAAGGAAGGTTCTTTGTTCAGTCCCATCCTGAAGAACCAGCTTTGGCAAACTCCTCAGCAAGGGAGAAGAATGTATAAATACACAAAGTTAGTCACCTGATATTTAGCATTCAGAGGATTTATAAAATTCTCTTTTTATTAGTAACAGGTGACTAGAAACTATATCACCTCCCATTAGTCACTTCCTAACAGCTGCTCACAGCTGTAACTTGGGCCAGGAAGTTCAAATTCTACTGCCCAAATCAAGTTGGTTGGTTTGTTTAATGGGGAAATAACCACCAAAAAAGCAAAACACTAGTATCCTCTCAAAACTGGGCTCTTATGTGTTACACAGATTGAATTAATTCATCAGTTAGTATTTCCTAATGAACTTAACTTTTGGATAGCATGGCTCAGATGCTTCTTTTCTCTAACTGCAAAATATAGGGTGACTATTAACATGAGATAACATATATGAATAGTCTAATTGCCATGTAATGTGGTTGGTGTTGGCTCTAAAATTTATATACAGAAAAGATTTATTGGCAGCACTACTGTCGAAGTGGCAGATCAGGGATTTCTATTAAAGTCTTTAGTTATATAGCAAAGGCATGTGTTTACTTGAACTATGCTTATCTTGGGTTGTTGAGAAGCTAATGAAAAGCTTGGAAGACTATGAAAGACAATCTCGACATGCCAGGCCTCCAGTAGAGGCACTGCATAGAACAAATATTCATAAATGATGGCTTTTACATTCTTGAAAACTACATTTTCACCCCCACTTCACTGGGACAAGCCAATTTTATCTTTTCAGATCTTGGCTATTTCTCTAATGCTTGAGAGAAAAACTGTATCCATTTCCCCAAGATTCTACAGTCTCCCGATCAGTCTAAACTATGAGTATGTTTTTATTGATGATCCAATATAATTTTATAAGATAATTAAGTCTCTAGGTTTTCACTGCCCTATGATGGGCACCATTAAATTTTTTAAAAATTATACAAAAATAGCTCTGAGTAGCAACACAGAATCTAGATCATCTATTCCAAATACATGACAGAGGAACAACAAAAAAAAATCCTCAATGGTTTCTCGTACAGTCCAGCTAATCTTCACGGAGCTCTTCAAACTAAGACTGACGGCTGTGGTGGTGGCGGGGGGGTGGGGTGGGAGGAGATTAAAGTGTAGGCAATTTTTAACGGACAGAAAATCCAATTTTTATCATCTCAGTGACATCCAAAAGGATTATTCAAGCTTGACAAGTCCGGGTTAGGTCTCTCTCTCAGACCTAGAGAGTTGTTATAAGAGAAACAGAGCATAGCACCCTTTGGAAAAGACGAGATCACGGATTTCTCTACTCTTTCTGATTGGCAGTGAACTCTGGAGGGTCCAGGCGGGCTGCAGGGCCAAGTTTAGACTCGAAACATTTGCTCGGTACACTCCGTCGTTAGGGAAAAGTCAGGGCGGGCCACACTTGGAACTGAAACCGAACCTCTCCCAGGACTAGGGAACCTTCACGGCAGCACTCCTGCCAGGTATTCATCTCCGGAAACAACAAAATCCAGGGGCACGGGCGGCGCCCTGTCCTGTTCTTCGAAAGTGAGCCCTCGGGGGGCCCCGCAACAGAACCTACGCTGACTCAGGGAGAAACCACGGGACATTCCGACTCTTCCATTCCCGTGGCTTTCGCTACAACAACGCAGAACCACGCCATCTGTACAAGGCTCAGAACGTGAGCCTTTCTCCACGCGCCAGGGGCCGAGGCGACGTAACCAGCAGCCGCGGACCCTCGCTGCGAGGAGACCAGGCGCGGAAGCCTCCCGTCCCGACCGCAGGGGGTCGGTCCCCGGGAGACTACGCCTCCCAGCATGCAGCGCGAACACGTTCCCAGCGGCCGCGCGCTCGGACCGGTGCCTGCCGGGAGGTGGAGTTTCCGCTTCTGAACTCCTTGAGGGAGTTTCCGGTCGACGGGCGGAGGCACGCCGCTCGCACTCTCGGACTCGTCAGGGGCGAGGCCGGATATGGAGACCCTCAGGTTCGTGACATCTTCCCACTCCTAGTCTGGTTCTTCCACTGCAAGGTAACTTCGGGGACACGCAAAAAAAAAAAAAATATTCCTCTTGGTCTTCCGTTTCCGGTCCGCTCGTTGCCTGGGTAACGGCGACGCGCAACCGCCGCGGCGGCCATGGCGGGGCTGGGCGGCGCGCCGGTGCCCGACGGGGAGTTCACGGCCGTCGTGTACCGGCTCATCCGGGACGCCCGCTACGCCGAGGCGGCGCAGCTGCTGGGCGGCGAGCTCCAGCGCAGCCCGCGGAGCCGCGCCGGCCTGTCGCTGCTGGGCTACTGCTACTACCGCCTGCAGGAGTTCTCGCTGGCCGCCGAGTGCTACGAGCAGCTGAGCCAGCTGCACCCCGAGCTGGAGCAGTACCGCCTGTACCAGGCGCAGGCGCTGTACAAGGCCTGCCTTTACCCGGAGGCCACCCGGGCCGCCTTCCTGCTCGGGGACAACCCCGCCTACCACAGCCGGGTCCTCCGTCTGCAGGCGGCCATCAAGTACAGCGAGGGCGATCTGCCCGGGGCCAGGGGCCTGGTGGAGCAGCTGCTGAGTGGCGACGGGGGAGAGGACGGCGGCGGCGAGAACGAGCCCGACGGCCAGGTCAACCTGGGCTGTTTGCTCTACAAGGAGGGTCAGTATGAAGCTGCGTGTGCCAAGTTCTTTGCAGCCCTGCAGGCCTCGGGCTACCAGCCTGACCTTTCCTACAACCTGGCCTTGGCCCATTACAGCAGTCGGAGGTATGCCCCGGCGCTGAAGCATATCGCCGACATTGTTGAGCGTGGCATCCGCCAGCACCCGGAGCTAGGTGTGGGCATGACCACTGAGGGCATTGATGTTCGCAGTGTTGGCAACACGTTAGTCCTTCACCAGACTGCCCTGGTAGAGGCTTTCAACCTCAAGGCAGCCATAGAATACCAACTGAGAAACTATGAGGCGGCCCAGGAAGCTCTCACTGACATGCCACCCAGAGCAGAGGAAGAGTTAGACCCGGTGACCCTGCACAACCAGGCGCTAATGAACATGGATGCCAGGCCTACAGAAGGGTTTGAAAAACTACAGTTTTTGCTCCAACAGAACCCCTTTCCCCCAGAGACCTTTGGCAACCTGTTGCTGCTCTACTGTAAATATGAGTACTTTGGCCTGGCGGCTGATGTCCTGGCAGAGAATGCTCATTTGACTTATAAATTCCTCACACCCTATCTCTATGACTTCTTGGATGCCATGATCACTTGCCAGACAGCTCCTGAAGAGGCGTTCATTAAACTTGATGGGCTAGCAGGGATGCTGACTGAGCAGCTCCGGAAACTCACCATAGAAGTGCAGGAAGCAAGACACAACAGAGATGATGAAGCCGTGAAAAGGGCAGTGAATGACTATGATGACATCTTGGAGAAGTATATTCCTGTGTTAATGGCCCAGGCAAAAATCTACTGGAACCTTGAAAACTATCCAATGGTGGAAAAGATCTTCCGCAAATCTGTGGAATTCTGCAATGACCACGATGTATGGAAGCTGAACGTGGCTCATGTCCTGTTCATGCAGGAAAACAAATACAAAGAAGCCATTGGTTTTTATGAGCCCATAGTCAAGAAGCATTATGACAACATCCTGAATGTCAGTGCTATTGTATTGGCTAACCTCTGTGTTTCATACATTATGACAAGTCAGAATGAAGAAGCTGAGGAATTGATGAGGAAGATAGAGAAGGAGGAAGAGCAGCTCTCCTATGATGATCCAGATAAGAAAGTCTACCATCTCTGCATTGTGAATTTGGTGATCGGGACGCTTTACTGTGCCAAAGGAAATTATGACTTTGGGATTTCTCGAGTTATCAAAAGCTTGGAACCTTATCATAAAAAACTGGGAACTGATACCTGGTATTATGCCAAAAGATGCTTCCTGTCCTTATTAGAAAACATGTCAAAACACACGATCATGCTTCGTGATACTGTTGTTGAAGAATGTGTCCAGTTTCTAGAACACTGTGAACTTTATGGCAGGAACATACCTGCTGTTATTGAACAACCCCTGGAAGAAGACAGAATGCATACTGGAAAGAATACAGTCACCTACGAATCCAGACAGTTAAAAGCTTTGATTTATGAGATTATAGGATGGAATATGTAGACATGTCTTATATTGGTTTTTATCATTTGTCTTTATATATGTATTTTATATTGTTTTATCTATATTTAACTATTGGCATCTTTGTAACATGTTGAACTTTGTACACTTTAAAATTATAATTACCTTTTTAAAAAATCTTTACTCAGTGACATATAAGAATTTGACACCTAGATTAATGAAAAACTGAATGGGGACAATGTGTCTATTAGAATTTGGAGTGTCTATGTTCCCTCTTCTTCGTAATCACTTGTGCTTTGTTGTATTTTGAGAATCCTTGAACAAGGATTATAGTACCCAGGGACTTTTAGCACTATCAAGCCTAGAACTCAGTGCTTAATGTATAGAATTTCTAGGCTTTAAACAGTTTTCAGAGTTGCGTGTTCTATTCTCACAATTTACCCTCATAATTATATTAATTTGTAATGCATTCATTTTACATAGAGTTATGGATATGTTGGCAGGGTTTTTCAGTATAGGTGTAATGCTTTATGTAACCAAAATTACTTAGGCGATGTTTTCATTTCTTTGTTCAAGATTCAGTGGGACATCTTGTGCTCTTAACAGAATTATGGTGCTATGCTGTAGAGAAAATAAACAATTGTCCAAAAGATTTTTTTTTGTTGTTCCATTTGTTAATAATTTGAATACATGAACAAGATAGATATACTGTTACTTTTCTAATTCTGGTCTCACTTATTTCTATCAGTGACTAATAGTAGAGGTACCCTGAGAACTCAGTTCTTAATTCTACTTTTGTGTTTGCAACTTAGGATATGTTAATGCTGGAGTTGTTTGCATGTTGTAGCCTCTCACATAAGTAAAAATCTACACTATTTCTATTACCCCACCAAACTTCTACCTATGTCACAGATGAAAAAGTAAATTCTCAAACCTTATCTGGTAGGTTCATAAAGCTAGTTTCATGCCCACAACCCTCCTAATGAGAATCCCATTCATTCTGCTTAGGTGTTTTCTGTACCACATAAAATCTTTATAATTTGTTTCCCCACCCCTGTTCTATCCATAAATCTTTCAACCTCAACCTGACCTGGCTTAGAAAAAACAAAAGTATTAGGTTGAATTATATGAAACTGCTGATTTTGAAAGATTTTGACCTATAGAAGTAGCAATTTCTTATAATTCAAAGTTTTCTACTGAAAGTTAGTGAACCCCTGCCATAATGATATTTTTTTCCTTCAAGAAGAAATCAGCCA
The DNA here is from genome assembly GCA_030015415.1 of Cynopterus sphinx. NCBI lineage: Eukaryota > Metazoa > Chordata > Mammalia > Chiroptera > Pteropodidae > Cynopterus > Cynopterus sphinx. The sequence goes on along the minus strand of CM057379.1, from coordinate 165,303,456 downwards.
CATAGGTATCCAGATGAAGTATATTCAGCATAAATTCTCTGTAACGTGACCTCCTGAGTGCTCAAATTCTATTAGACCTATCAGAAATTTTCACCTAGTGAAGTCCAATAGTCTTGAATTTATAGCATTTTAATTTGAAGCTGATACCATTTACTATTGATGTTTGGCTCCATATTCAGAGTACAATCAGTGTTTAATGACCTCTTCAGTACATACCATTGCATAATTACGGAAGTGTTCTTTGTTTAACAACTTTTGTACTAAAAGTGTTGCTGCTTCCTTGCACAGTAGCTCTGAGCCCCTCTCAATATTGACAGCCCCTTAAGAGTTGGAAAGTAAATGAACCGAAATCTTATTTTCAACAGCCATGTTAAACTTCTGATATTTTCTGCACATTTCCTCTAAACTTTTTTCTTTAAAAAAAAAAAAGGCATAAAAGTGTAACATTAACCATCCAAAAGCAAATGTTTTCCAGATTCTCTTTTGCACAGAGCCCAGCCTTCATTCAGCCACACTTTATTTACCCAGGTGCTCTGTGTTTTTGTTTTGCATGGATGTGTGTAATTTAGCTTTTCAGAACATAAAAAGCTTTTCAGAACAGTTTTTAACCCCTTGCCGCTGGGCAGTTGGGATTTCCTGGTGAGCAATGCATCAGGAAGTCCTGACTGCTTCTTCCACTGAGTAAAGGAATAAAGGTTAATCATGGCATTTGTCCCCTTCCTTACTCTGGCTCTCCAGAGAGGCAGCCACCAGGATTGATAGATTGCTGCCTTAGTGACAACAAAGACTCATGAACCACACCGTCAGAGCACTGGAGGAAACTGGGAAGGGTTCAAACATTCCTAACTCCCTAGGCACTTATTGTCCTTTATTCTTAGGATACGCTTCTTTTAAACTCTCCTTCAAAGTACTCAGCTCTGCTTATTGATGCTAACAGGCAAATGACTTTACAATGAGTCCATATTTTGCCATTTGAATGAAAGCTTTCATTCCTAAAACTCTGATCAAAAGCTTTGTTCTATGCTCCTAGGACATTATGTACTCATTGCAAAAGCACTTTTCACAAGAAAGATTTCCCTATACTTCTGGAGCTTTTATTCCTTTAAAATTTCTTCATAATATCTGCATAGCATATTTTAAAGGGATCAAATATTAAATCCAGTATTTCATAAAATTAGTCATTAGTCAACACCTTGTCTCCACGTGTTCAGAATATAAGCAAGTGTTTTTACACAAGTAGTTATTTTCATTTTCTCAGACACGAACAAGAACTTGATCTTTCTGTGCAAAAGAACCTAGCAGACTCTTGATCAATGACATGACACACCTGCCAAAAGATTCATATTCATGACAACCCCTTTTGAATTTAGCCTCAGCTGTGGCACAAATGTTCACACTAATGTCATTTGTGAAGGTCAGGTGTACAGTGGTTAACCCTGACCCATTCATGAGAAGTAGACAATCGGGAATTGGAAAAATGGTATAGGGATAGAGGTGGGTCATCGGGCAATAAGACAGCTGTCATCATAGGAGATGACCCTCCCTCCAAAGGGCTGATGACTTCTCAGAGTTCAGAGGAGCCCCTCAGATGGAACCCATAAAGAATTATCAGTGATAGGTTTGGCCCAAGGTTAGAACAATTTGTTTCTAGGGGGCTAGGGGATATGATAGATGCCCAAATGAATACGCTTACTAAGAAATGTGAGATGGGTAAATGGCTTGGAAGGGAAGCTTTAAGGGAGTAACTTTCTGATCCCTTTGCCTTATACCTTGTTTGGGCCCATTTCCACAGAGGGTTAGCAGTGCTGGAACTCTCTCTAGGTAAGCAGGGTGTGGCTATCTAAACTACCCAATTTTAAAAGGATAACAACACCAAAGAAAGCTTTTCCATTTCAGGTGACCATCAGCATTTTCTAATACTTTTTTTGTTTGTTTGTTTTAGGCTCCTTAATCTGTCTTTTTCTTAATGATTAGGTGACCTGGAAATGTCTGGGAGGATGGGCTATCCTGAGGGTATTTATTCTCTGCCACACTGATTAGCTTCTAGCAATAGACTTGTAGCTCACTAACCACCATTCACTAACTGCTTCTTAGCCTTTGTTGAGCTACCACTGTACTTAAAATAGCATTTTTTTTTTTTTGTATTTACTTATTGGGCTATAATATACCCTTATTTTTAGTCAAACAGCACATTTTGTGATGAGCCAGGAACTCTGGATTCTTGATTGTCCAAACACATAATTACCATGACTGTAACAACCAGATCTTAAATGTATACTTTTATTTTAGCTATAAAATATATGCAGCTCTTTAGAGTACCCTAATATAACTCCAATCCTTCAGCAGCAACCTTAATTCTTAAGTTAGCAGTTTTAAAAAACTGTGACTTTCCAAAGAATCTAGATTGGTTTTACATTAAACCATTTTTTAAATCTTAAACAGTCCTTTCAATTTCCAGCCTCTCTATAGAAAGATGTATAACATAGTAGAGTAGCAGGTTATTCCTACATTTTTAAGTGTAGCTCAAAAGGATACAATATTAAAGTTATAAAAATGCAAATTTATTATGTCCATCAAATACATTTCCTTTTATGAGTTTCATATTAAACCTATAAATGTATCAATGGATGAAACATTTACAGAGAAAGACAGCAACAGAGACAAAAAGTTTCCTGGTATTTCTGTGGCATGTAATGACAAAAGTTGCGGCTTCCACTCCGTAGTTAGGAGATTCAATTTCCTTACTTGTGCCCTTCTCTAGAGTGCAGTGGCTAATAATCTAAAAAGGAGAAATTCTGTATACATCAGACTGACTACAGAGCATAAGCAGCCTAGATCAGTGAAGCAGCCATCACAGAGGCACTGGATTTAGTCAAATCTGGCTCCATAGCTCAACAATGCCACTACCCAGCTCCCAACAGGGAGTTTTACTCAACCTTGCTATAAACCTCAGTTGTTAACAGTAAAAAGGGGATGATACACTCATTTTACAAAGTTGTTGTGAAAACAGTCATTACTTCTTATGTAGGGTTAAGTGTCCAGCATAGTGTCTGGCTAAGAAACGGTGAGTGTAAATCATTAATGCAATGATTAGTTCTAGGGTAATGTTCAGCAAAAATATAAACTCAATCAGAATTACTGAGACCACGTTAGAAGGGACCTCAGAGATTTTCATGTTACAGAAGGTTAGGTCCAAGCACGTTAAAGTGACTTTTAGTTGGTAGAAAAGTGGAACACACACATTTCCAGAATATAGCTCTTTCCAGTATTCTGATTTTAGAACTCCATCTTCTCTGATTTTATAGCTTTACAGTGACAAATTTCAGTCATTTTTTAAAAAAGTATCTCCTCAGCTCTAATGTGGGCACAGATGAGGTACAAAGGATGTGATGAACTATGCAAGAACAGATTTCAGAGACTGTCCATCAGCCAATACTAGGCCCCACCAACAGATCACAAGGGCAAATGTGGCAGAAAGTGGGCTTATAAGTATACTGAAAAGAGAAATGCCGAGGGTGAACACAGGCAAAAGTAAATGTGATGGCAGTGAGACCTCATTTGTTTTTCTGAGGGTAGCAAAGGAAATCTGGCAGCTGACAATGTTAAACTAAGTAAACATAATTGCATGTTTAATGTTTGTCTGGCATAAATGTTGATTCACTAGAAAAGGCCCTTTTTGTGGGCAAAATATAAAAATATGGGGTAGACAACAGCATGTCAAGTGGAAATGTAGCTGGCTGTCTGAACCCTGATTTTTCATGGATGTGTCATCAGGCAAGCTCTTGTGTACTACACACATCTGCCTTTACTTAAGATGAGAATCCAGGCAGACAGTACATGTCTCAGTTCTACTAATGACCATAAGCTGGATGGGACAAAAAATGTTCTGGATAAGAGTCAAGATTCTAAAACTTTCAAAAGCTGGATTTACATCCAGTAACACATAAATTTTAGTGAGGATAAGTAATGAGGCTTTAAAAAACCAGCCTCCAGGGAGATGTGGACAAAATGGTTTATGCAGAAAAGGTAAGATTTGTTAAATTCAAGTTCAATGTGAAGTGACAATACCATTCTACCAAAAGTGCATTTAGCAGTGAGTAGAACAAGGAAATCATTAGTACTGGTCTGGAACATTCAGGCTGACACCTCAACTTTTAAGAATATCATATGGAAAGAGATTAGGTTGGTAGAAGGATCTAGAACTGACAGGAGCAAAAGCTGACAGGTGAAGATCTGCAAGAACATGAGCTGCCTTTAAATACCTGAAGAGCCACCCTTCAGTAGAGCAACCAGACAAGTCTTTATGACAGAACAAAGTTACATTAATGAATAGAAAAGGGAGACAAGCACAAACCTCTTAATACCTGAAAATTTCATAACTTGAAAAAGGTCCTAGAAAGACAATCAATTCCTATCTGGTCACAAAAAAATCTTCAAGACTGGTTATCTGTTTATGGCATGGGGGATGGGGGAGGTTAGTAGAAATCTTGTTTGGGAAAAAACAAGATGATTTCTAAGGTTCATTCAGTCTGAGCTTATACAAGCCAGTTGGAAAATTGCTTTAACTAAATAATGAGTTAAAATCTTACTGTGGCAAGTGATTATTGAAATGTATCAAGTAAAACTGGGTTCAACAGGTCTGACTCTGTCATTACAGAGCCCAGAGACCTACAACCTTCCCTCCAGTGTGGGAGCCACAGGCAGGGACAAAATCAGAACCTATGCATATGTCCTTCACTACTAGAGAGGCTACTCGTGGGTTGAGACTGTATCCTATTCATTCTCTGAGTTAGCATGATGCTGTCAACAAAGGTTTAATGGAATCAACACAAAATAAGCAAAAATTCCTGTAACAATGGTTTTGGTATTGTTTTATTATTTTTTTCCCAGCACATCTTAAAAATCACACATTGGCATTTGCTTATAGAACAGTACAGTCTAGGAAAAACAATAAAAGGAGAATCCAAACATACACTGATAGCACAATATATAGACTACGTGTTGAGCCCTTGTGGAAAACAGTATGGCTCAGTCTGAATTGACAAAGCTATCCTGGAATCTCAGGAATTTTCCTTCCTACTACATATCCACTTTCCTACTAAAAATGTAAAGAGAAGAATTGTTTGTGTGCATTAGTTACAGCAGTATAATGGCTTACATACAAGTGCTTACCCACATGTAGTTCTCAAAAGATTACTACAGTACTGGCAGGAATATGCACTGCCTTGGAGGAAGACTCGGGATATTATTCAAGTCAAGTTGTATCAGAGCCAAAGAATTTCACAGGCTTAGCAAAAAAGGACAAAAATTAAGAAATATAACCTATATATATTTCTCATAAGATTTATCATTGTCCAGGAACAGAAATATTCTTTATTCTGAAGGCACCATCACACAAAAAGGACTAACACGCCACATAAGGAATAGAAACGCCCCCCCCACCAACCACCACAGGCTCTGCTCCTCAGGGAGCTATGTGAGCAAACATCCAAAAGCACATAGTGGGTGTCTCAAGGACTGAGTATTACACACCCACTGAGCCACATCTTAGGGCTACTAAGATGGGACAGTAGGAATGAAAAAGTATGAAAGTACACATAAACCCCACTGGCTGAACAGACAGATGTATATATGGGAGTAGAAGTTAAATATGTCAGAATAGGTGATCCAAACCAACACTGTAGAAAGGATTTTCAGTGTTTCTACATACAGCTACTTAATTCCTGACATGTTGTTGAAGAGGAATAGCCTTGAGCTGTTGTTGAATTAAAGAAACTGTCTGTAAAGACTATATCCTCTCCACTCATTTTAAATAATGGCTATTTCATGAAAAAAAAAAAAATCCCAACAAGGCACTGTGATCTTTTGGGGGATATTCTTTAAGTAGCTCAAAAGATAATTATTCATAGAAACTGTATACCACCAGTACAAGATTTATTTAAGGGTTAAACATGTTTTATAGGATGCTCATGATGTTCATAAAAAACACTGCCAACAGTAAGATGCCTTAAAAACAAACATATGCTTAGAAATCCACACTAAAATATTTTTTTTCCTTCTCTCAGATTTGGAAATTCAGTCTCTAAAAAATGTTCTTAATGATAATGTATTCTTTTTCTTCCTTGTAGAAAAAAAAAAGTATGAAATAATCTCCTATGAGAACCAAAAAAGAAAACTGTCATGGTCACAGAACTAAAGTTACTTAATTCTGTGATGGTTCTTTGGCATGAGTGACTATGATATATATAAGTGGTCCTTACGCACGTTTGTTAAGGATTTCTTGTGATTAGAAGAGCACAAGAGAGCTCTTTCTTTGAGGACCTTCCAAGGTTCAAATGGGACTGCTGTAGGTTCACAGGAATCTAGACACCTCTTATGGATATAACCTTGATTTAAAAAATAATTCGAGTGATAAAACTCAGTTAATAATATACTCAGCTGAAAATCCAAAGGGAGTTAGTTATATTTAGGTTACACTTGATTATGCTTCAATAATAAAGTTATAAAAATTGATTTTGTTTGCAAATCAGTGAAAATATGAAGATGAAAAACTAAAATTGAAAGAGAAACTCATATGCAAATAGAAAAATGAACAGCTTCATATTCTCCTTGAAGAAAAAGAACCTCTTAGACTCAGGTCCATTTTATTAATAATATAAGTTTCTATAATCTGCTGACATTACAAGTAGTTATACAGATACATTTTACACTGAAGACACTGTTTGAGACACTGTTTGGCTTAAGGAGCAGAAAGCTGAGTAACTTACAACCTTCATATCAGACACATTTCTATAGTAAAAAAAATCTTTTATGTTTCTTGGATTTTAGAATCAAAATATGTTGTTTCCCTTTTAGGAAACTGAAATTAATAAGAATTAAATGAATATACTGATATGTGGCTCATCTGGGAACAGAAAGCCTTGAGCAAAGCCAAGTTTCCACAACTTACAAAGCCAAAGGCAGGTCTGGATTTTCAATCCTAAATTGGAACTTGTTATCTTCAGCTTTTCTCTCACTATAGGCTAAACTTTAACTAAAAATCAAAGTTGCTAAACAGTAAGTGGTAAACAAAAAGCTATTAAAGCTGTCTTTAACTCTTTTATTAGTGTTCTTAAAATGTAGATATGCTTTCCACAGCATTTTATTCGGGCTGCCTCAAGCACCAGCACATGCAGTTTGTGAATCAATTAATCCATAATGAATAACCATTTGTAGTCTATATTTATATAGAGTAGATGCTCAACAAACCAAGCCCTATTTGAACAGCAGAGGTGATATGCTTCAGCTTGGGACTATAGGGCTTCTCTGATCACTATGGTTAAGAAGCCGTAATTGTAAGAGAATATAATAAAGGAAAATCTCTGGAGCCAAGATTCAGGAAGACATTTTCAAAACTGCAAGCTAGAAGTTAGTAGTTACTAAGAGAATATTCTGAAAAAGAGGTTTCCTTGTGACCATCCGTATCTGGTACAGTACACACACTGATGAAAGCTCATCCTTTACTGCACTTTTATTTTCCAAAATACAACAGCACAACTATGCATACTAGAAGGCTTCCAAAGTCACACATAACTTTTAAGTAACAGTACTATACTATGTAAGCATTTAGGAAAAAAACTCTCAACTCCTCAGAAGAGGAAAGAATTTAATCTTTGTGGTAAAATAATGGGTACAGTAAACACGTGGCTTTTATAATTTTTACTAAAAGAGCTGAAGTTACTCAGCATAAGATTAAATTCATTTATGCACTGTAAATTGTACCAAACATTAAGGCAACAGTTACTCTAAGGGTCTATAAAGCCTGTTCATACTGAGTCTTTAGTAATCAATGCCATTTCTCACTAGCAGCAAGTTCCCATTCCCACTAAAACCCCAACCCAAATGTGACATCAAATATTAGAAATATGACTACTTTAAGAAAGACAAGTCAGTGTTATGCAGTTCTGAAAACCAAATATGCTACCACATTTTAAAATTTTAAATAAACTTATTTGAAATTGTTAAGAAGTCTCACATAAACAATGTTCTCCATGCTTTTACTTTTATGAGGCTATTTTCAACTATTTCAGAAATAAAAGGCAAGGTTAAGTGCTTCTGTATATATTCAAGAACTCAGCTCTCTAAAGACACAAAGAATATGCTGAGGTGCCTCTCAGAAGCAGGTGTGTGAAAATGGGGGAAAATCTTTCTGATTTACTAAATCAGAGTGAAACAGCCTGATGAGTGTTCATGTGTTTTAAAATGATCCCTGTAGAAATGATTGAAATACAAAATGTATTCATCATTATAAAATCAAGCTTGGGGAGTCCTGCATACGTGGGAGAAGAAAAACAAAGACATAAAACAGTAATTTCCACAAGGTTCATGTAGAAGAGTGAACAATTTCAGGTGTTACATTTATAGTTTCCTAATATCAAATACTGATTTTGGAAGCTGTTAAAATCTGAACTTCCTGGGAAAGAATGTTATAACAATCACATGCAAAAAAAAAAAATAAATCTGCTTATGATTCTGTAAGTTTTATTTTTAAAAAATTACTCGGAAACATGTATATACTCCAGTGAGGTATTTGTACCATATTAAATTTTACATTTTGATCACCAATTAGAGAAATTACCTTCATGGACAGATACATTTTATAAAGCTGAGATTTTTATAATTCTAGAGGCAAGTGTAATTTCTTCATCAGGCATCCAATTATTTCAAATATCAAGGGCTTTAAGCTAAGATCTGCTAGAAGTTTTATAATTAAAAATGAATCACCAATGAAGAGGCAGCTTCTAATAAATCAATATTTAGTTTTTGTTGTTAAACTTAATTTTGATTTGCTTATAGATTTAAGTTTATTAGTTTGAGGCCAATTTTATTAGTTAAAATTATCATTTTGAAGTTTTAAAAATATCATTTTGTCGATTTAAAATTTTTACTTTTCTGGTTAAGGCTATTTCAGATACAAAACATATCAAACTGCCCAAAAATACTTTGGAGCTGTTGCTACATACACATTGTGTCCTTTTACAGGATTATCTGCATTTTGACTTACATTATCTGAATATTAATTTTAAAAAATTATCAAAAGTTAGGCATTGCATTAGGAAAAGAATCCATCTCAAAATGTGAATCATGAACCTTGACAGTGATTCAAAGTAATCATTTCACTTATTTTAATATCCAGGTTTGAATGTAAAAATGTTTGCTAAATGTAATTAATATTCTCTCTATAATTTAAGAAATATGATATTTAAAACTTCTGATTATGCTATGTGTAGTAATACATTAGTTTTTTAAAATTTAGGTTAAACCAGTAATTCAGAAACCATTAAATCATTATTAAAACTAAATTGAAACTTTACTTTTATATAAAAATTTATCATATTATTTGGGTTAATAAAAAAAAATTATCATTGAAACTGTTCTTTTAGCCGAACAATTCTTTGAACTAGAGACATTAAGTGTAAGGTGTCTTCCTCCTTCTTTCCTGTTGTGGCTTCTTTTGCCTCTCACCAATAAGAATGGGAATCAGCAGAAACATTAGAATTGTGAGTGAAATGCATTCATTTCCTGGTAAACCTGTTCTTCCCATACAATGACTGATAGATAAGTCAGCTTTTCTTATAAAACAAAGTATGGCAATAATAGGTTATCTTGGTGATACAAATACAACTCATACTTGAATAGAAACTGAAACATGGAGAACAAAAATATATACTGTAACAGAATAATTTGTATACTGATGATTTGAGGTTTTATAACTGTATACTAATTTCAAAAGAAAAGGTAGGCCACGGACCTTACATGACTGAAAGCATCCTAAATAACAGGCTGCCTATACTGTTTCATGAATAATCCTCTTAACAGCCTACTCACACTAGAATGCATTCTTAAAAAAAAAAATACATGTGTATCACTCTTCAGTGAAATCCTCCTCTAGATATCTGCTTCCCAGAAACATTCTTTAAAAAGAGACTTGATAAGCAATACATGACACCAAAATCTGCCTTTGTTCCCAAGAGGAAGTATCAATACAAAACAGCTGGCAGCCTTGTGCTGCCTGACTAAAATTTGAAATGACAACCAGTTGGCTGTAAGCCGATATACCTACAATGAGAGAAATTTAGGAATACCATCTGTTAACTGATAAATGTATAAACAAAACAGACTACAGAATGAAACAAACATGTTCAATCAACTAACAAATATAGCCAAAATACAGTCCATGATATAAATGATTACTGATATAACCATAGTTGAACTTTTTTTTTAAAAAAAGTAACATTTTTTCATAACGATAGTAATGTATTTATAAAAGGTTTCTGTTTCCAAAGATGTTATTGGGGTCCACATATTCCTTGACAGACTTCAGCATCCCAAAGCCGACATCAGAGATACTTTCCTTTAGCCATTGCTTCCGTAACTTGCCCACTGGAAAAACAAAATCAAAAGCGCTTCAGTATACACTGTGATGCTGGGAACCAATCAATCTTGTGACCATGAATGAACAAACACTGTGTGATAAATGCTTTTATTCAAAAATGAGAAATGTTTTGCTTTATTTGATTTATTGAGCCCACCAGACTATCAAGCTCATTAAGTCCAATGTATTCCCATGGGAAGCCTATGTTCCACAGTGACTCCTTTTTCTGTAAACTATGAAATGGAGATGAAGAAAAGCTTGGACTCAGATTATGGCCCATTTTACAAATAACAAAAAGAGAAAAACATGCATTTCAAAAGACCTCACCTCCTGTCTTAGCTACCAAAACAGTCAGTTTCAGAGAAAATAAAATTAACTCGGGAAAAATATCATATCCACATTAATTTGTTGGGTATAGCAATGACGACAGGATACATATCCATAAAATATTTTGAAGAGAACAAAAGTTTTACAAAATTTAGACAATCTGAACCTTGGATTTAAGAAAACAATCTGGTTATGAAGTTTACCATTTGCATTTTCTTTTCATATTACTTTTAAATAAATTTTCATGTTTTCAAATAATAGTTACTTTATTTCCTATTTCCGCCCCTAGAATTAGAGATTCTTTTAGGCACTAAATAAATCAAATATCTAATCCATCTTAAACTTTAACTTCTACTTTTATATACTGTATTTTCCCCTTCTTTGTTCTAGGTCTTGCTATTTTTTTTTTTCTGAGAATAATGAAGTAATGTAATGGCTAGCAGCCATGTGTACTTAATCCTTAAAAGAATCCTGCAAAGTTGACTTTCTTTAGCATTAAAAAGCAAAGCAGCCTGCTGACTTATCTGTGGTGAAATGGATAAATCTTTTAATTTACAGATAGGATTATTTGTGGTTAGTACTTTTCAAACATATTATTGTAATAATTGAATTCAAATAGTCATTTTCCACAAATGTTCATTAATGATCCAAAGTCATCAACAGTGATTTAATTGGCCAACCAAAATGGGAAACCTTCTTTCATTAAAGTATTCAGCCTGTCATTCTAAAACGCACTCCCATTTATCAGGCTTCAGTGATACACCATAGCAATTGCCTTTTGGAAACCTGAAATACCACTTCAAACTCAATTCAAAACATCTTTTGTATCCCTTCTCCAGGAAACCATCAAATTGTTATTAAAATAATAAATAGTATGATATCCTCAGAAAGTAAAATATTCCTGCTTAACTTTGAGCAATTTACAAAGAAAAGCACTGCTGGTCTTAAGATGGGGAAAAAGGAGGTACAGCAGGAAAAACGTCTTAAATTCAAAAGAATTGTTTAAAAGAGCTCTAAAACTAGAAGCCAAACAGCACAAATTTCTATTCATGTAATCTCTACCACCTAAAAGATGTTCTACTGCGTCCTCCTCCTATCTATTTCCCTAAGGGACAATCCACCACAACACTTTAGCCTCAGTTTTCTCACCTGCATAGGGATTAAAATCTATAAACTCTTTTCACTTCAAATAGCCTGATTTTTAAGAACTTTAAGAAAGTTACCAATCAGATGTTTCCAAATTTGCTTCAAGGGATTAAAAAACAAACAAACAAACCAACAAACAAACACTACTCTGTGAGTGGTAGAAGTAGCATTATTATAAGTTACCCACACTGAGGCAGCTCGAGAGAGATGGGTAAAGAGCAATCAATGCCAGTCTCCACTGTTATCTGTAATATAGTTTCACTGAATGTGTCCTGTGGTTATGGATCTAATTGTCCTGAAAAGACTGCAAACAACTGCTCCAACAAGATGGAGCACATTAGAACCTCAGCAGGATGCCCAACAGCTAGCTTGTCTGCCTAGTTTTACACCTCTAGTAATAATGCAATTCCACGAGGAACTGAACCATCATTTGAGAAGCCACCCAACAGCCATTGCATATTTAATGAAGTCGCTCACTAAGAGCTAGAAAACAGAAGGTGCTCGGAGTGCATCATTAGTTCTGTCAGAAGGGTAATTTACACATCTATCTTGTCAAATTTTCTATGGTTTATACTTTTACAATAATCAATCTAACATACATTTGATTAGTGAACTAGAAAGTTAAAAAAAAAAAGGCAGTACAGGCAGCATAGCTGTAGCCCCTCATAAACATATTTAATGAAAGAATTTAACCCCTTCATAGCAGAGGTCTGTGAGCTTCTGTCAGTGATACCAGAATTTGAACTGAGGTTGGAAATCATGGCTTATGCAATTAAAGGCACCAGGAACCTTTTTGGTTTTGCTTAATAATTTAAGTCAACTACATTGTAAGATAAGTGTACGAACAAAAAGCACAATATAAGTAAAAGTCTGTAATAAGGCAATTATTAGAAATAGTCTTCATAAAATTCTAGGGAATCTTCTCTGGCTATCTCAGATGAATCGATAAATTAAAATACAAAACATACCAAAAACACCAAAGGCCCTTCTCTCAAAGGAGCATCACACTTCAAAGCAAAAGATTTTTATTCTAGAGCTAACCCATGGTAATATTAATGATGCCATTTGTACCATCTTCATTTGCACCATTAGGCATTGAGGAATTAGATCACTATACTGGTCTGGACACATGTAACACACGTATGCACAACTATATCATAGCTGCTTAAACATTTGTAGAGCTCATTTCAGAAACAGAAATGATATTCTGTCCTTTACGAAGCATGCCATATATGAAGAGGGGTCAATGGATGAATAAAAACAGCACAGAGGTGGCCTAAGACTATTTCAAACATCCGTGTATGCATAGTTTAGTTATCCATGTAAAGGCATGTGTATATTTATACCACATGAAGCTTAATGCTCTTTCCAAATCTGGAATATCTGATGTGGGATATTCATGACTACTGATTCAATTATATTCCTTTAATCTCTGATTCTCTAGAAATATAAACCTCAACCTGAAAATATTTCATTATCTATTTATTTGTGATATAAAGCATATTTTTGTGTGTTTGATAATGGTTGTGGTACATGCTAAATGCTAGCCAACAGATCTCCAATTGAGGAATGCTAACACCCAGCTTTTAAAGGTGTATAAAATGGAATTACGACTATCCAAGAGTCTAATTTAAATGCTTCATGGATAAAGTCATGTTTAGTTTCTTTAAGTCATCTGACTTATTTTCTACTAATGAAACTTCTGTTATTAAGATGACATATTCATGGATACCATGGACTTTAGCAAAGCAATTAAAATTTGATATAAAATTTTTCTCTTATTAAATATTTAAAATGTCTATTTTCTTTATGCTATGGTTTCATCTGTGCAGTTTATACAATAGCTCTAAGACCTTATAGATCCTTGAACAGGGCCTTAGAGATTATGAAACAGAAAAAGTTTAAATTAGTAGGGTAATAATAGATTACAGAACTGAATTCAATCTGTCTTTCAGAACACAATCATGGGTTAATTCTTCTATAAGGCCCCCAAAGATGTCTTGACACACATGAAATTTAAACTAAATGGCAATTCATGTTTATATAACAGAGTCAAAAGCAAGTGAATGGGTCAAATAACATGAAATAGATAAAGACAGAAAAGGATAGGAAACATCATGTGTTCTGTAAAGACCAGGGCCATGTTTTATTCGTTTTTGTAGCCCCATTGCATAACAATGCATGCAACACAGTGAGAATTCAATAAATGTTAGTTAAAATAAAAAATCAATATTGAACCAGTTATCTGTAAGCTATTTTAGATAAAGGGTAGGGATTCAAATATCTAGAAAAGCAGTCTGGGTTTCCTTAATTTACTTTGGTTACACCTGATTCACATTCCTACATTCTGTATTCTGACATAATTTCGCGGATATACTCAGGAGCTATTCTATAGTAGCTAAGACAGAAGATATGCCATGGAACCTAAAACTCTTATTTCCTTCACATATCTAGGACTGTTTGAACTGTATCAGTGGTTCCCAATGGAAGACAATTCTATGCCCTTTGGGACAACTGGTTATCTAGATAATAGAGGCGAGGTATGCTGCTAAACACTGCACACTGCACAGGGTAGCCTCCGCAGCAAAAAATAACCTGGCCAAAAACATCAGCAGTGCCAAGACCAAGAAAACTTAGACTACATGTTTCCCAGGGTCCATCTCCAAAGAGCCCAAACAATTCCCATAAAGGTAACATACCTCCACTGCTACAACTGAATAGCAGCAACAGGCTTACTGCCATTGAAGGTGACCGTGTTCTAAATTTGAGGCTCTTTTCCAAATTAAGAGACACTCTGGAAAAAGTGGTACAGTGGATAGAAGTTACACTGAGGAAATCAATAATTAATGACAAACATTACTTTACAAGTTAACTCTTAAAGACCTGAATCTAATGTATACTGAAAAAAACTTTTAAGTCACATTTTTTGGCCATTTTGCCAGTCAATGAGTAAAAAAATATATAAAATAAAGATTCAGAGCATTGTTCAACAGAACATTCTGTGACAGAAATGTTCCAAATCTGCACTGCTTAACATAGTGGCCCCCTAGCCACATCTGGATATTAAACATTTGAAAGATGACTACTATAAATGAGGAAATGGATTTTTAATTTTACTTAATTTTACTTAATTTAAATAGCCACAGTGGCTTCTGTGTTTGATAACACAGAACATTAAAAATAAATTTTACTTAAAGTCACTTTTAACAGATGTTACACTTGGAATATCTATTAAGAGTAACTGCTAATCACAAGAAACTAACTATAAAAAGTTAATTATTCTGTGACAATTTAATAATATAATACAGACATTCTTAGACTAACAAACATTTAGTACTTGGAAGAGTCTTGGACATAAAATTTCTGGGAATAAAGTGTTCTCTTTAGAGATCCAAGGAGAATAATATTATCCAACACACTTATTCTCTCCTGGTGACACTCCTGAGGCAGGAAGCTACTACAGGTAAGAAATGACAAACACAATGCTGTCCCTGTCCTTTTGTCTTAAACTGTACATCTGTAATTGCAAGAGTGGGAAGGCAGAGAGATCAATACATTCATACAGCAGGGTTTCTGTCAACTCTCAAATCTGTTTATCCCATGATATAGCTGAAATAGTTAAATGTTCAGCTAAATTATGAGTTAAATTGGCTTTTATAATATGGTCTTGAGATCTAACTATTTATGACATTGCTTCAATGGAAAACATTATAATCAACTTATAAGTTTTATGGAAAAAAAAAACACTTAAAAGAAACCAACAGAGAAAAATAATTTAAAGGGCAAAAGGGACTTTTGCTACCTTACATTAATCTGATAAAGAATCAAAATTGGAAAGCCTATTCTCATCTAGTAGCTATTAAAAGACCAAAATCATGACCAGGATATTGACACTTACATAGTTAAGATTTGAAACAGTTCAATCAGCATAAGGATCCTTGTGTTGCCTGTTTACAGTCACCTCTGCCTCATACCTGACCCCTAGAAACCACTAATCTGTCTTCTATTTCTATAATTTTGTCACTTAAAAAATGTTATAGAAATAGAATCACACAATATACAATCTTTTAGGATTGGCTTTTTTTCACTCAATATAATTCCCTGGAGATTCATTCAAGTTGTTGCATGCATTAATAGTTCATTTTTCTATTGCTAAATAGTATCCCATGGTATGGAGGTACCACTGTTTAGCCATTTACAGTTGTCCCATTTTACCCACAAGGGACACATTACAAGACCCCCAGTGGAAGTCTGAAACCATGACTAGTACCCACCCTTTATATACTATGCTTTTTCCACTTAAAGGAAGCATTGTGGCTTTCCTTTGTCATACCTGCATGGCCAGCATCACTACTTCTATGCTTTGGATACATTATTAAGTAAAATAAAGGTTATCTGAACACAAGCACTACAATACCAATACTGTGACAGTCGAACTGATAACTTAGATGGCTACTAAGTGACTAACTGTTGGGTAATGTATACAGTGTGGATAAGCTGGTCAAAGGAATGATTCATGTCCTGGGCAGGATGGAGTGGAATGGCATGAGATTTAATCATACTACTCAGAATGGCATAAAATTTAAAACTTGTTTATTTCTGGAATTTTCCATTAATATTTTCAGAACACAGCTGACAGTGGGTAATTGAAACCTCAGAAAGTGAAACCATGGATAAGCAGAGGGGACTAGCTACGGGATATCTAGGCGACTTGGGAGTATTGTGAGTAAAGCTGATATAACTATTCACATACAGATTTTTGTGTGAACATGTTTTCGGTTCTCTAGGATAAATGCCCAAGAGTGTTAGTTACTGTTGGGTAGAATGGCAGTGCATGTTTGATTTTAGAAAAAAACAGCCAAACTGTTTACAAAATGGTTGTACTGCTTTACATTTCATTTCCATTATTTTTTAATTTTAGCTTTCTTATAGGTTTTTCCATTTTACTATTGAGTTCTGAGGATTCTTTATCTATTATAGATACAGATTTTGGTTTTGGATATGTGGTTTGCAAGTATTTTTTCCAACTCTGTAGCCTTATCTTTTTCATCCTCTTAACAGTCCTTTGCAGAGCACATATTTTCAACTTCGATGAGGTCCAATTTCAATTTTTCCTTTAATGAATGTACTTTTGGTGACTAGTTTTAGAGCTCGTTGCTTAGCTCTAGGTCCTAAAGATTTTCTCCTGTTTTTTTTTTTCTTTCTCTAAAAGTTTTATTTGTTTTACATTTAAGTTCATTATCTATTTTGAGTTAAATTTGGTATAAGGTAAGAAGTTTAGGTCAAGGTTCCTTTTCTTATTTTTGCCTACAGATGTCCAGTTGCTCCAGCACCATTCATTGAATAATCTATATAATTCTTCCATTTGATTCCTTTTATACTTTAGTTAAAATCAGGTGGACATAATTGTGTGGATCTATTTCTGGTCCTCTAGTCTTTCCATTAATTGATGTATCTCTCTTCTAATATTACACAGTCTTGGTTACTGTAGCTGTTAAGTCTTAAAATCAGGTAGACTGATTCCCATGACTTATTCTGTTTTTCAAAATTGTTTTAGCTGTCTAGTTCCTTTGCTTTACCATATAAATTTAGAATCTTTTCTATATCTACTAAAAATTTTACTGAAAGTTTGATAGGAATTGTATTAGATCAATCTGAGAGAACTTACATCTTTACAATGTTCAGTTTTCTACCAATTCATGAACCTTGTCTCTCCATTTATTTAGGTCTTCTTAGATTATTTTTATCAGCATTCTGTAATTTTCAAAATATGGTCCTATATATGTTTCATTAAATGTATACCTACGTATGTACATATTTTGTTAGATTTGTGCCTATTTCATTTTCTTTGGAGCAACTGTAAATGAAACTGTAAAGAGTATTTTAAATTTCAGTTTCTATATGTTTGTTAATATATAGAAATGTGACTGATTTTTGTATGTGCTCTTGTATTCTGCAATCTTCTTGATCTTGTTTTCTTAGATTCGTTGGGATTTTCTATGAAGATAATCATATCATCTGTTAATAGTGACAGTTTTATTTCTTCTTTCCCAATTTATATGTTTATTTCACAGTGTAAGTTTTTAACAAATAGCCTCAGAGCTGATCTTTTGCTCATTCTTTTGAGTAGTCTCTTTTTACTTTTAAAGTTTATGATACTATTAAGAGTCTGTTAAGACCACAGAAAAAGCTAAGAGCAGCTGCCCCAGTAATTATTCTCTGAACAATATAAAATAATTTTGGTTAGGTAAAGACACAATATTTAAACTAAGACTGGTTATATTTAATCGAGACTTTTTACTTCCTGAAAAGGATTTTGGTATAATTTTAGCAAATGAACCATTTAAAAACTTAAGTCATAAATTGAAATTAAATACATGGCTGACATAAACTCTGCTGTTTAAACTGACCACCTCGTCAGTTACCAAAAAAAAAAAAAAAGCACTATTAAGATTAAGTTAAGCAGGCTTTATATTTCTTATAGCCTCCGGTTCCAGACTACATCTGTTTTCTTTGATACACAAAACCAGAGTTAAAATAGCTCCATTTATCACAGCATGATTGTAGGCAGACAAACCAGCCTGTCTGTTTCCAGATAGTGAAAGCAACTGTTATTAATCACAATTACAGGCCAAACCCTCTAAGAGAAATTGCATCAATATTCTCCCAACCCCCAGCCCTTCTACTCTTGAACCCAAAAATAGCACTGAGAGTGTCATGACACTGCTTGAAGGTCAGTAAATAAAGATACCATTAAGAAGTAAACTTGATGCAAATTAAGGAAAACCTAAGGTGAAATCTTAAAAGCTCTATTATTGATTAATTTTAGCAGGACAATTAAACCCACTCAAAATTTATATGGAAAACTTTCTGTTTTATGAACCTATACTGAATTGCACAAAATATTTGAAATTTATGAATTAGATGATAAACTTTAAGCAGAAAAGGATTTTATGAAAATAGATTTTTTTATACAAAATTTTATAGACAATAGCGTGAAGGAAATTTCTCTTTCATAGAGAATGTAAAAGGACTTCCTATAGAGTGAGACCAACTGAAGGTTATGGAAGAAAATATATTAAGACAATTGTTAAATCCTATCTCTTGAATATTGATCTTTTTCAAATAAACTATAACCTTTCTTCAATGTTTAGAACAAGGGCTTAAGAATACAAACCATACATTAGATTTATCAAGGTGATCACTTTGTAAGTTATACAAATGTCTAATCACTCTGTTGTACACCCAAAACTAACATATTATATGTCAAGTGTAATTGAAAAAATTTTTTAATTACAAAATAAGATTACAAACCATAGTTTTACTTGACACTACTGCTTTTAGTTTCTTTTTAAAGCTACTTTTTTTAAGCACCTAATATATGCAAGACACTTTAGATGCTTTACATATGTTATCACATTTGAGTCTTACAACAATTAGGTAGGTGCTATTTTTCCTGTTTTGCAGATGGGAACACCTCAGCTCACAGAAGTCATTTCCCTAAGGTCACACTGCTAGTTAAGTGCAGAGTCAGGAGTCCAATATAGATTTGATTCCCAAGCCTATGTTCTTATCCTGTCTATAAACCTCTCAGATCTTTATTTAAGACAAAGTTTGAATGGAATCTCGCATGCTCAATGCACCTATGGAAGAACACTACAATGGCTGGTGTTACACAGTCACAGAGATAGCACATTATTTTACCCTACTTTTCCACTGAATAACTGACTCTAATATACTTTTCTAGAAATATTATGAAATAAACTGAGCCCTTCCATGAAAATATGACTCCATATTCAAACAAAGCCTGATTATTAAATGCTTGAAACTAAATTAGCAATGAGCCTAATGCAATTCTAATATGAAAGATTCAGAGCTGTCTGAGAATTTGCAAAACTGCTCCAATTCCATGAGCACTTATTTACTCACTCAACACATTTATTGAGCATCTACTATGTCAAATAGGCAGTCATTGTTCAAAGAGACCAGAGAACACAGTGATAAACAAGATAAAGTCAGTAACCTCAATGAACTTATTCAAATGAGGAGCACAGAAACTAATAAGAGAACAGGGAAGCCACCTCTAAGAAGGTGACATTTTTATCAGAGATATAAATGAAGGGGAAAGAGCCATGCAAATATCTGAGGAGGAAAAGAGGAAAAAGAACATCAGAAAAAAGAGGGAACAAACAGCGAAGTCCTTGAAGGGGAAAGAGAGTTGATATGTCTGAGGCACAATAGAAAGCCAACACTGCTAGAGAATAATACAAGGTGAGGAGAAAGAGATGGACACACCATATGTATCCTTGAAGGTTCAGTTAAGGGCTTTGGATTTTATTCTGAATATAAAGAGAAAACACTGAATTTTTAAAAGATTGCTCTGGCAGCAAGAGAAATAACAGCAGAAGAGCTGGAGTAGAAGCAGTCAGATCAGTTAGGAGGCTACCGACTTAGTCCAAGTGAGCATGGTGGTGATGCCTTCTAATATTTGGGAGTCATCAGCATACATATGGTGTTTTAAGTCCTGGGACTGAGGAAATCACTGAGGAAGTGAGTGAACACACAGAAACGAATAGGCTCAGGGCTGTGCCCTGGAGCATACCAATATGTCAGTTTAGAAAAGAGAAAGCTTCTTCATTTTCCCAGCACATTTGAAACATATTTTGTGTTCAGATTTACCTGTTTTTTTTTTTCTTTTCTAAGCAACAGAGGTAACCAGGTGCTTTAATTTGTTTCCATGCAGTCATATTTTTGACCACACAGAAAATAAAAATGAGAAATGACAGAAATCAAACATTTCTATTTAAATGAGGCAGAAACTCTCAATGAATATGAATCAAATCTTGTTACATTCGAGTTAAAGCTAATAATTTCTAAAAATAAGTTATTTCATCAAAGTGGGTCTCTAGCAAATAAAGGCCTAAAAGCCTAGAACCTGAAAATGCACATAAATTACACAAGGAGTTTTACTGTAACATGATCTGACCTGCATTTATTTAATTACCCACTACTGCAGATGTTAGAAACTTAAAATTAGGAAGTATAAAACTGTGCAAGAACTGAGAAAACAAATATATAAGATGAAGAAAATGTTGATGTATTTGTTTAAACATCTAAAGCAGGGCAAGTAATTAACATTGTCAAAACTAAAGAAATAGAGGTTTTATATTTTAAAAGAAAAAACAGTAACATTTAGTATTTCTTTTTAGGTACTTTTAAAATTGTGTCTCTTAAGGCTGTCAAATTCAATCATTTTAGCTTTATGCCTATTTTAGCTATTTTAGGCTCTTAAACAAGAGGGCAGAGATACTGATGCAGGAGGACCTGAATTGAAATTCAAATTCTGGCACTCACAATTACAGCTCATACCTTTGGGCAAGTTACAATATACTCAGAGCCTTAACATATCTTCATTTTAAAGAAATTGTATCTACTTCATAGCATTTGGAGTAAAATTAAAGGAGATTAAGTTATTCAGAGAACCTAGCAAATATTTTTATAGCTTAAACAATGTTAATTCCTTTCTCTTTCCTTTCCCTATTCTATTCAAAGTCCTTCCTTCTCTTTCCTGTTTCAACATCCATAGCATTTATATGTTTATTAAAGTTAACGTCTGAGTGCTTTTCAAAGAAAATGGGAGACTTTTATCTTGAAGTGGTAATAATATCATAATCCTATCAGTTTTGCTCAGTGGTCTTTTAAAATGCTATAATATATTATTTTACTGGACTGTAAGGTCCTTCAGGGGAAGGATTACGATTCTTTAAAACCATACTGCCGACTGGACTAATAATATTTATAATATGGACATTATTATTTTTATTAACTTCTATCAGTGTACTAAATGGATTATTACATCATAGCTTTCACAAGTAACACTCCAAGTTTCAAATAAATTTGTATTAGAGTTAACTCTATTATTTTAAATTTGTATGTATATTCTTTTTTCTGTAATGACAGCTTTATAGAATTATTAATATTTATGAAGTTTCTGGAAGGTCCTACTATGAACCTCTCAGTGTCTGGGGTATATTTGAATAAGTAAAACCAGAAGTTTGGCCATATTAGAACCTCAGCATCTACTGAACACTACTGAACACTACTGGATACTACTTAAGGGACATGAATGTCCTCATAGATCCTAAAGGAGTAAAGTGGCAAGAAAAAAAAACTTGATTTGGCTTTCCAATGCAGAGTGGAAGGTCACTTGGTCATTTCCAACTTCTATAGAATTTCTGACACTATAAAGCTTAAGTAAACTGAGAAAATCCTCTCATTTAAGGAAATAGCTCATCTAAAACCCAATTACCTAAATGACAATTAAACCACTATCTCCTTGTATATTCAAGATTCAGCTAATCACCACCTCTTGCAAAATCACACCTCTCTCATATTTACTATCACAAAATGTGGAACCTATAGTTCCTGATCTTAAAGGAAAAAGAGCACTGGTGGCTACTGACATGTACCGAAAGGCAAAATTGTGGCTACAGAATGAAACTTTTTTCCCCTTCAAACAAGCAATTATGGTTAAATTATTTTGCCTTCTCTGTCCATTCAATCAATTTAGAATGAAGAACATATCATTATTTTATATTATATATTTTTATAAATTCCTTATGCATTAATATAGCGGTACACTGAAATAGAATATATAAAAAATATTTTGAATAATGTATATGACTTTCTGAGCATTTTGAGGGTAGGTGCTAAAAATCTAAATATCTTTACAAAACACCTAATTTCCAAAATTAGGTACAGACTTTATAATCAGAAGCTGCACGCACATTTTCCTCCTCATTTGTCATTCTAACATTTATGATAATCTCCATTAAAAGGTAATAAAAGGAAAAGGAGGAAAAGAACAAATTCGTTTGCTTTAATACTTATCAGTAAGCTAAGTTATAAATTTATTTGTGAGGGTTAATAAAAACTTAAGGCAACAGCAAAAGATTAAGATGATATAAGCATGCTGGGAATTCTTTTTACTTCATTCATTTGCATTAGCAATCTTCTCTAGGCCTGGCTACAATAGTGTTACACAGACACAGATCCTCTATAGCCCACTTTTTTTCCTACCAAAATTCTGTCATTCATCCTATATACATGTATGGAGAGCTGATGACGCGTGGGAGTGGGGTAATACTGTCCTAAGTGCTGGTATTTAGCAATAAACAAAATAGAAGTCCCTGCTCTATGGATCCACATTTTCCAGTAAGAGGAAATAGCTATTATTAAGAAGTATAAATATAAAGCACGTAAGATAATGCTAAATGGCTATGATGAAAATGGGGAAAGAGGAATATAGAGAATCCAGGAGGAGCTGAATTCTTTAAGTGGATAGTCTTTTTATCCTCATGCTCCTCCCTAAATCTATTTATTTTTCTAATTACCAAATTATAGTGAAGGATATATTCAGATATGTGTCTATTAAGGGGAACAGGTGGATAATCTCAAAAATTACAGTTTTAATGACAGAAAGCCATTGTTTTACTTCTTAAAACTGTTTCATATGACTTTCATAAGCCCAATAGTAACATAGGTAGATATACCCTAGTTTTTATTGGTGATGTGATCAATTCTCTGATAAAACTTAATACCACAATGATTACCAAGTAAAAACAAAACAGCATTAAAATCTTGAAAAAAGATTATTTTCATATCCTGTCTTAAGTTGCTGAATTTTGGGTGGGCAGAACAAACAGCTCCTTAATGTATGGTACAACAACTGACATCTAGCTATATTCCAATGGCGGCTAAAAAACATTTATGTTGTTTTTCTTTTCTTCCCTTTAAAAACTTTTGTTATAATGGTCAAATACCTCCTAGGCAAGCTGGGTTATTCCTGGGTAACATGAAATTCCCTGATAACTCAGAAGGCTGTCTAGGTTCGTATCTAGGCAGGCTGGTCAAGTCAAGCTTTTGTTGGTTACTACCACAATCTAAACTACCTCAGTGACAGACAATACAACTTCCAAGAACTCTCAAGTGCTCTCATATTATTCATATTGTGACTCTCCCCAACATTTTATCAAAACAAGTATCCTTTACATTAGGAATACTGTAAATTCTATACCCAAACAAGAGTACCTCCATGGTGATGTGATAGGCTCCCTCCATTGGCGAGGATTTCTTCTCTAGCAGCTGCCTGTATTTGGAAACAACACAACAAATAGTTGCTACTTAGATTTCACTTTTTAGTGAGAGTAAGACCCAACTTCAACAGGAGGCACAGACTTCCTGGGCTAAATAATAAACGAGAAGCCTAATTTTTTTTTCTTTTAGATTTATTGCACTTAAAAGCAATCAAAACATATAGCCTAGCTTTGTAGTTTTTTTCAGTGAATAGATACGATATCTACAGTAGTCACTTAGAGATTTTAGAAAAGAGAGGCACAATGATCAATTCAGCAGTACTAAATTGTTAGTAACAATGAAAAGAATTTTTGTGAAGACAGAGCCAGGTCCTACTCTGAAGTAAACATCTCACTATACCAACAAGCTGTTAAAAGGGTGAGACATAGAAGGGAGCCCACCAAAACCTGTCTATGGTTTGGGTTTAAAAGTGTACCAATGAAAATCACCTATGGTACTATTTCTGGCAGGCATACAATAGAGTTAAAACACTAGGACACTGGAGGTTTTAACAAACCTCAATCTCATCCAAGTTCCTCTACAGTCTGGTTTGTTCAATTCCAGACCTGAGAAATTCTGACTATCAAACTTAGAAGACTTTATAAAAATTAGAAGCATAAGGCCTTTTAAGAAATGTAATAAACTGCTAACAAATGAACCTCAATGACCTACGTAGAGCTTTAGTAAATAAAAAAATTTATAAGGGTATTACGGCAACACAAACCAAGAGCATTAAGGCTTCTGACTCAACTGTGGCCACCATCTAGAGGTAGATGGGCTGTCAAAGTGAAATCAAGAATTCCTAGAGTCCTTTGTTATTTAATTTCATCAGGCATTATGTACTATAAGTAACACACAAAAAAATAACAAGCTACAGAATATTAATTTTAGAATATTAATTCTTACATAGAGAATATTAATTCTATACTCACAATTCAGTATACTACCCACTGCAACAAGTATTCTCATTTCTATGGACTATCAACCAGGTAAGCTATAAGTGATTAAAGAGAGTCAAACTAAAATTCATAAACTGACAGTCAAGTTTATTGGAGTTAATAGAAGAATGTAAGAGCTACTTTAACGTATGCAAAATTACCTCAGTTTGTTCAAAAACAGTCAGTGGGTCACTTATTCCCCTGTAGTTAAAGGCAAAGTAGAAATAGATACATGCGCCTGCATCGTAAGTCTGCGTCACCCTAAAAAACAGACAAAATCCCCACAAGGCTTTAAGTGAAATCAGATTTAATGACTAGAAATTTAAAAGATATGAAAGATTTGCTTAAAACATAATCTCATTCTCTACCAAGTCTTTTACTCCATTGAAAAAATGTAGATTGGCTGGATGAAGGATATACAGGAACTATTTGTACTATTTTTACAAATATTTTTTAATAAGTCTGGGCTATTATCCAAAAGAGTTTAAAAATTTAAAAACAATGTCTTGTTTCTCCAATTGGCCTAAAATAAACAAAAACCTCAACTCCTCAGAAGAGATTTTTCTTTTTTTACAAACTATATTGTAGTTAAATTTATAAAGCATATTGTAGTGAAAGACAGTCCCCCCAAACACATTAGATGAAACCTGATCATCCTCTGTAAGTCTAAACTTCCTCAAAATTAACAGAAATAATTATGAGAATTTAAAACTAGGAAACAAGAAAAATATTCAAATACTAAAATGATCATACTAGGCAAAATACAGCAGTCACTAAATTCACATTAACAATTAGTAAGGACTTTGAAAACAAATTGAATGATTATATCAAATGCACTGACATGACCTTAAAATAGTGTCTCCAAAGGTTACTCTGGGCCCCATAGATGTGTGCATGTTTTATGTGTATTTACAAAAGATATCAAGAATATTAGACAATTAAATTGCGTGTGTATGTATGACTAGGCTTTCAAAATGGATTAGGTGAAGCATTTAAAAGGAAGCTAAGGTAATCATAGCCAAATCTCTGAATGCAATTTATGGAAGTTCCCACAAAGAATTTAACAGAAGGAGCAAATACAGAAGAAATACTCTTTTACTACACAATACAAACAGAATCTAATCTAATCTAAAATTTTAATGGCCTTTTAGGCCAAATGTTAGGTGCCTCAGAACAGAAGAAACAAACTGTTTAACAATGCTACTGTCAATTTGCCAGCTGTGTTTTCTTTCTAGTGTTAATTCACACTCATAAAAAAGATTCCTTGACTATTTACATTTTAAGTACCAAATTTACAAAGTTTAAGAAAAACTAAAAAACCATTTTAACTATGACAGTACTATCTTTAGGAATAATGATCTTTAAATAAATTTAAAAGATACAGGAATGAAATGAATTTATAGCAATTAGTAAAATATTTATCACTCATGTAAGAATAATTACTATTAAAAATAGAAAATATAAATAAATATTAATAGAGCATTGCCATCTTCCAAGAAATCCAGGATCAATATTAGTTTAATTTTTAGTAGCTAAGTAACTCAAAAAAAGACAAAACTGAAATAATAAAAACATCTTTTGGGAGACTCAATTTGGTTCAGTTTCAAAAAGTGACTCGGATCTAATACCTTTTAATAGATTAATTGTATCATTTTAGACAGTTAAACACTAACCTCTTCCAAAGTGACTTTGACCAGTGATACTGTGGTTGCCAAAGTCATTCTACTATTCTTTAATTTCTAAAAAGTGTTTTGCTCTACACTTTTTGGACTACCTTACTTGTGTCAGACTCACTGGCTAGGAATTCCTTCCCATAAAATTTCTTCAGAAAACTTAAGGTTGAAATGTCTATTCCAATACACAAAGGACATTTTAATGGACAGAAATGAAATAAACTCAATAAGTGCACACCACAGCTATTTTCCTTGGGATCTTTGATTTCAATGAAATCAATAATTATTTTAAATTAATTTTGAAATAGCTTTTTAAAAAACCAGTTTAATAAATATATCTCACACATCCAACATTTATATTCAACACAGAATAATCTCCTTGGCTACTATTAAGCAGCTCATATCAAACTAAATTAAAATCAAACTCTAGTTAAATGTTAGTTTAATCAAGTATGAGCTATAAGTAAAATTCCTATTTATCAAAACCATTCAAATAACTATACTTTGTACATTCTAAACTTTGGTTTTAGAAGACAATCACAGAAGCTGAGCATTTAAGCTTTTATCAGACAATCATTCCTTAAAAAATAGCTATTTAATTAATGACATATGGCCAATTCAATCTAAGTGTACCAATTCTACCTACCTATAATACACAATGAAGAAAGATTCTTAGACCCTGTGAGTACCTTGTGAAGAAACTAATCTCATTATACAAAGTATCCTAAGGCAGAATATTTTACTTCCCAATCATTTTCAATAAGTAGTGGTTTATCACAATGATATTTTCATAATGGAAGGGGAGAAGTCCCTAAAGACACTGAATAGGGAAGTGGGAGAGAAGAATGAAGGGAGGATAAATTGTGTTAGGTTGCCATTTGATAAAAGGATAAAAACTTCTCAACTGCATACGAATAGATTATACTATTTAAAGTGTTTCAAATTTCACTGGTAACAAACTTCTGGGTTATTAGGTCTGATTTGTTCTGGGTATTATAATAAGAGGTTTGATAGACTAAATTATCAAGAAAAGAAGTAAGTACAGCAGGTCCTCAAATAACACTGTTTCATTTAATGTTTTGTTCTAACATTGACAAATGCCATAGGAACTTAAGTTGTTTATATCGAGTAGCCTCTAGTAAAACTGATTTCATCAGATGTCACTGCCCTTAAAGTCAAAGAACTTATTGATGACATTAAGTGAGGACTTATTGTATCACTTTGGGCTTATAATATAAACACAAAATTTTTTTCCTTAGACTTCAAGGACTTAAAAAGTTTCATTTTTAATGATGCCTCCAAATTAAAAAGATTCTATCAAATATCACTCATTAAGTCAGCAATAGCTTTACCAAATTATAAGCTTTTTATTGTATATAAGGCCTTTAGCGCCCTTCCTTCAGATTTATCAAATACCAGCCAAAAGTCTCTCTAAATCCACGCTTTTAGCTTTTTATATTCTTTGATTCTACCCTGAATACATTTATTCTAAAACATGCTAATACACAGACTTGACTTAGTACTTCCTGCAATGCTCTTCAAACCCTAATTATCTTTCCTACACAGAAGCAGAAAAGGCTATTTCAAGGAGATCCCAATCGACATGAACATTTAACATGAGAAAGATGCTTTCCTCACATTTCATGTTAGATTTGGACCTACTTATCCAGCAGAAGTACGATATGTCAAATTCTAAAAAATATTTGTTTCAGAGAGAGCAATAAGTAGAACTAAGAAACACAACATGGCAGGAGGGAAGTATAAGATGAGAGGATGTAAAAACAAAAAGAAAAAAATCACAGAAGAGATGGCAGTTTAAAGAGTATAGAGAAGTATTTCTAGTCTTGCAAAGCAAATACATGCAAATTATTATGCTACGTCAAAAATAAGAGGGCCTAAAAAACTGATGCCTTCTTGATGATTTGTCTTTGGGAGACAAAAACCAAATATACAGATTTTCCTTACTAACACTGGTATAAATTATCTACCTCAACCTTAATGTAATTACAACACAATGGCATTTACAGAGCTCTTCATTTGCTTTCGTATTTCATTCTCAGAAGAGTCCTTTCAGGTAGATGGGATTACTGCTACACTTTACTAATGATAAATTTAGAGCTCAACGAGATTAAATTACTAATAAACAGCAGAAAAATTCCTTTACTCTTCAGACACATTTAGTATTACAAAACAAAGAAATTAAAAACTAAGCAGGCAGTTGCCATGGAGATGCAGTTGGTAAGTAGGGTCTAGTTTGGGGGCTGGAATAGGCCCACGTCTGCCATCCCAGGCTGAGACTGATGCCAGGCAAATCAGAAACAGCAGCATTGTGAACAGAAATACAAAGAAATGCTGTGGTGCTGAAGCATAACTGTTGTTTCAGAGTGCAGCATCTGGTACACTTAACAATAAAAATTAAAAATATTACATTATTTCCAAATTACTTAACTTATATTCATGCTTATATTATTTTTATGTTTCTAAATACTGGAGTTATAGTCTAGAAAACCAGACACACAGAAAAAAAGGAGAGGCAATTAGATAATACAGAATGTTCAATAAATTTTAAAGTGCTAGATTACTACTGTATCTTTTACTTCAAGGTCCCCCGGCTCATGGTCTGTCCTAATTTCTCTTTATTCTACTTTCCAATTAATTCCAAAACGTTTTAAAGCTGTCAAATGCTCAATTCAATCTTGACACCTTTAATCTTCTGGTGCTTACACAGAAAAAATCAAAAGATTTTGTACAAAGTGTCCCTTGTCAAAAAAATCTCCATTTGGGCTACTTCCCTATTTAACAAAGAGGACAAGATGGATCCAACATGGATCTTAACTGTCCAATACAGAAGATGCCAATGTGGCATTTTAAATTTAAATTATTTGAAATTAAATAAAATTTCAAATTCAGTTCCACAGTCACAGTGGCTCCATTTCGACAGCTCAATGACCACAATGCCTTGTGGCAATAACACTGTTCAGGACAGATATAGAACGTTTCCATTATTGCAGAAATATCTATCAGAAAGCAATGACTTAATCTTCACTTGGATCTTTTGTTCCATTCGTTCCTTTATTCCACATGCAATCATTTAATCGACAACTAATAAATTGGTTAGTGACTTTTCTCTATTGAAGAAATAGCTATGTTGACTGTGTATGTAACTTAAAGTTCCTTGTCAATATATGTAATTTACAGTTCCAGTGAATAAAGAAGGATGTCTTCTCTTATTTTAGGAGCTCAGACATTTGGGTCTTCACTGTCATGCTGTCCAGATGGTATAATGTTAGTGGCATAATCCTAACAAGGTGGCAAGTGAAGTTCAGGAAACTTGCTAAGTGGAATAGACTGATATGCTTTTCCTCAGCTGGCCAATTACACTTCCCCATTAATTAAAAGTTTTTTTTTTTTCCCAGAGTAAGAAATATAAAAGCAATAAAAAACTCACCTGCAAGTAGAAAGAGGAGCAAACTGAACACCCTTCTCTTTGCATTCTCTTGTTATTCTTTCTTTTACATTTCTACAGAGATCTACAACTCTAGAAAAGAAAATTGAATACAATATTGTTTTTGAATTACAAATTCTAATAGTGTTGGTTTATCTGGCATCCTTCAGGTCAGAAATTCTCTTAACTAAAAGCTTCATACTTATTCCTTCAATAATAAACAAGAGCTTTTATCATTCACATTGAGCCTTCCATTCATAACTTCAAGGAAGCAAAGTCCTTTCTTTTTTTGCCATAGAAAAGACAAAAAGTCAGAACAGCACACTCAAGTCTCCTGAAGGCAGCGTCTTACACTTAGGAAAACCCAAATTTCAAAATAAATTTGATTACAAGATTTTAAAAGCTTTAAAGCTATGAAGAACATGTTAATAAAAATACAATTCTTGGTTATAAGAATAACCAATTTTGTATCTATGTCTAAGAAGTTTTCCTTATTTTAAAAATAATTTAACAAAAAATCATTATAACGAATGTTCAATAGCCTATTCTCAAGTACTGAGCTAAACTCCAGATCAAAAAAGACTTACTGTACATGTAAAACTTTGTAAAACTATGCTAGGCTGTTAAATATTAAAAGTCAATGAAAACAGATGAATGAGGGGAGATTAATAATATTTAACAACATTAATCTATTTTTTAATGGGAACTGCAACTACATATTTTTTTCACCTGCATGATAAAATTCTTAAGGTATGTAGAAGCCATTTTATTCTCCAATAAATGTCCCAGCTATGTACTGTTTTAAAGTGTGGTCTGTTTAGAATCATAAGAATGGAAAAGATACCAAAGAAACTTCAAAGACTGGCCTATTTCTAGTCTCAAGACTGATTTGACTGTGTGAGAACCAAGTTGATAAACATAATAATATTAAACAGATTATGCTTTATAAAATACATTCAAGTTATCTAAATTTCCAATAAAAACAAAGAATAGATGATTAAAATATTAATATGAAAATAATTTTAGTGTGTTATTAGCATGTCAAATTTTATTTTTATAAATACAGTATCTGAAACCTTTATAAATACTAATTTTATAAAACACTGCTCTTAAGTTATGCTCTATTCTATGAGAACTGCAGGCAAATATGATTTATCAATGTTATCCATATCTCCTTTATGGAATGGTAAGAATGCATGTTTTTAAAAAATCTCTTGTAAAGCATTTAGATTATTAAAATTTAATGTTTTTATTTTGAAAATCCAACTTATAAAACAAATTCTTTAAATGTATAATAAAACCTACTAAGCTTTAATATCTACAGGAGTTAATGAATTTTACATATTTGTAAAAGTAACAAGTTCTTTTTTTTTTTAAGTAACAAGTTCTTGATCATAACTCCATAAGTCATAACTCATTGTACATGAAGACTGAATGTAGAAAAGTAAAAAGATTTCTGGGGGAAGGAAAAAAAAAAAGAAGATAGAGTAGAATAAAAATGTTAAGATATGTACCATCCCAGAAGTGGATTCATGGAAATTTGTTATTTCCTATAAACTTACTGTGAATTTTAAATGATTTATTAACTTTATAAAGAAAAAGTGAAATATAAGCCATAATAGAATAAAATATATAATCTCCTTAAAAATATTTTACTACTAAATGAATTAACTTGAGTCTGTTTTTAATAAAACTACTACTTACTTCCTAATCAGTTTTATACTATTAATTCCCTAACCAATATGTATATGTAATTTAAAAATTGTACATATCTTTTAGAAATTGTTTAAATGCAAATTAAGATCTTGCTTAAGAGCAAACACATAAATATCAAAGCTAAATGACATATTACAAAAGAAAGTTAACTGGTTTTATAATTTTGGGAGACTTTTTAGAGAACATTTAAACATATTTATCACTTAAAATTTAGATCAAAGCTTAATAAAAACCATATAGTGACATTTAGTGTTCAACAAGATTCTTTAAAATATAAACTTCAATAATACCTTCCTTCTATGGGACATGAACAAATTTGCCTCAAACCAAAAAATATCACTTGCAAATATGACATTCTGATAAAGATATTTAAATTAAAGTGATTACCTTGTTTCAGTGTTTCTTTATAAAACTTTATGCTTACATAATCACACACAAAGACACATTATTTGTATAATTCAGATAGTATATTTTAATATAAGGCATTTTATTTCACTTTACCTGTCCCAAGGAGCAGAAGTCTCAAAAGATTCTCCTAATACATAGAATTCCAAACCCAAGTCCTGTTCAGACACATACAGAAAAATCAAGATATTACAACTGATGCAGAAGAATCAATAATATTGTTTGTATTTCATGTTCATTGTTAGTATTTCACGTAATAGTTAGTGTTTCTTCTACTTCAACCTCCATGGCTCTTTTAATATCCACATTATAAGAGCACTGAAAAGTGGCCCCAAGAGTGAGATATAACTCCCAGAATTATAAGAACTTCGTGTTCTGTTCTTCTCTGTACCCTTGGCACTGGGCAGAGTGCCTGACAAATGGTAGAAAATGTTTCTCCAGTGAATGGTCTGTCTTTCCAGTAACTGTCTAGGTACATGTGAGAATATTAGCAAAACAGATTTTTAGTAGTCTAAACAGCAAATTAACTAGTACCAAAAAGTGACCATTAGGCCACTTGAAGGAGCTGAGAAGTAGAAAATGTGGGTTGATGGGAGACTATAGGAAGGAGACACTGTATCACCCCTTCTTCAAAACAACTTTTCCTTAGAAACAAATTAGAAAATTTAGCAGTGACGAACAGACTAAACATTTGGAAGCATCTCTGCTAGGAAAATATATTTTATAGCATAGAGATGTAATGTTTACATGATAAGTAACTTATAACACTAATTTCTTTACTCAAAGTACAATTTTATAATTTCAAAACTGAAAAGAATAACTCACAAGCCACCAAAGAAATATAACTATATGAAAAAAATTTATGAAGTAGAAAAGTCAATACATGTTAAATTTTTGCTTCTAGTAAAATGAATCACTTCAACTCTGCCACTGGTTGGCAGGAAAAGTCTCCAAATTAATGATCTAAAATGTGTTTTTCTCTTATGCATTCCTTTATTCAGCAAACATATATTTGGTGACAACAGTATTAAGCACTGGGAAAATAAAAAATAAGACAAATAATCTCCCCTTTCTCCCCAAAATCTCTAATTTGCTTTTAAGTTTTAACACTAACTAGAATCTTAATAATTAAGAAATTTCAAACTGTGTCTATGCTGTACTTCTTACAGTTCCATTTCAATTCCTAGAATTCTGAATTTAGTATTATGAGAAAATGGTCAATATCCTCAGAGAAAATGCCTAATAAATAAAATTTTATGTATATCCAAATGCTTACTATAGAAAGCCTGGGATATTGTCAGTCTACGAAAGTAAAAATTATTTATGAGACTTCAAATCATCTTTCGTGATCTGTAAATCTGTTAACCTCAATTTCTAACACAGCATGCAGGCAAGATACTTCTCGTTATCAGCATGGGTGGGGGAGGGAGAAGGAATAACAGAAAGACCTACATACTTCAAATTCACTGTGATATGAAATTTGGAGCATGCAATTCAAACTTTCTTAGAAAAGCAAAAATATTTATATAATTTCATGTATTTCCTTCAAAATAATTTCCAAGTGAAAAATCAGAAAATTCAGTATTTGCAGAAGCCAAATTCTCAACAAGATAGCTGAGAAATGACCTTTTAAAACAAAACAGTTTAAATTACATAACAAGCAATATTTTTACAAAGTAACCCTAGCAATAGCAGAAAACAATGGAGAAACTTGATGTTTGTTATAGCCAAAGCAGGAAAAAATAAATAAATGAACAAATGAATAAATTTTTAAAAGAACATTGTCATATCAATAAGTATAGAGGACTCGAGGTTAACATGACTAATAAATTTTCCCACAAATAGAAAATAATAAATCAGAAAAATTTTAAGCTCAAATATATACAAATTATCTTTAGTTCTATATAGTAATCATCACCAGTAAATCAATAACTACTTAGAATCGAGTTAAATATCAACTTTTATTAGAGACAGTTAAAAAAAGATTTATACATGTTTAAATAGATTATGGATCAAATTAGAAATGTTGCTAACTAAGGCAGCCTGATTTTAATCAAACAATATTAGGTATGGCAAGATCAATTTCCAGACACAGAAAAGCTCCATTCTTCTAAAGAACAGAAAGATCTATTAAAAATCTTGAAATTCCTCAAAACCACATGTGAAAAGTTTAATTAATAATCGCTAAATCTGTTCATCACAATTTCCAACATAGTATACAAGCAATAAATGTACTTTTTCCCCATCAGCACTGGGGAGGGGGGAGCAGTAAGACATACATACTTCAAATTCACTGCAATCTAAAATTTAGATCTTATCTACAATTACATTAAAATGCTCACTATGGGAGAACTTGAGGTAGATTTGTAGCTAATCCTCGGTTCTTATAAAATAATGTGCTAAATTACAGTATGTTAAAATTTAGAAAAATATAAAAAATAATTTTATTAATTCAAAGTAAGAAAAAGTATTGTTTGCAACATAAATTAACAAAGGAAATATGAGATAACTTACTCGAATATATGCAATGACATAGGTCAGCAAATAACCTCTCTGTCCGTTATCTTCTCCAGCTGCCAATCCACTGTAATTAAAGAACTGTTAATAAATTTCAAATGAACTATTAAAAAAATATAAAACTAACCAAACTGATAGAATATGTCAAGATAATAGCTTACCAGATTAACATATATTACATTGCATCTCATTTTTATTTCACTCTCATTTGTCATAAATATATCAAAAAGCTGTTAAGAGAATAAGCTTGGATAATAAAAATCTGAAAGTATTTTTAATATTTCAGTTTGGTCATTAATTTCAATCTTTTATCTACCAAACTAATAAAACTGACTCATGAACTTAACTACTTCTACCCATATTGTTGAAGGAACAGAAAATCAGACATGAGAAACAAATGATCTTCACAAGCATAACAAGATACTTAAAACATTCATATTTTATTTGCATTATATTCTTTTTCATGTATTCATGTATTATTATCTTAATCATATATAAAGATGTGTAATGATTGACTAGGACCTTCCAAATACCGAGAAGTTTCTTGAATACTTGTGAGCACATAGTACTTGGAGTATTAGACACGTTGTTTATTTTATGGAACTTATGACTTAAACAAAAGACAAAATATACTTACACAGAAATACTAAAGTTTATAAAGCAATACACAGACAATTATAAGACCAATATATAAGGTCTTATTACTATGAACATATGAACTACCTATTGCAAATTGAAAGTGGTTTTATCCATAGAAATTGTATTTGGTGATCTATAGTTAGAATTCATTCCATATAACATATAATTCAGTCCAAGTCTCTGCTCTGTGGAAGTCATTCTTATTTTAAAAGACTATGAATGATTATTGATTTCTACTACCTTCAACAGAGTTTTAAATTTTGCTTCTTTCCATCAACAGGAAGAAATTAGATTTCAACTATTCCTGGTCAACTAAAAGCAGCAACCTAAAATTCCTTAATAAAACTAGATAAAAAGAAAAATATCTTTTGACTTTCTTGGGTCATGACTGATGATTAACTTTTACAACTCTCTTCTCAATACCCTAACCGCACCTCCTTGTCCTCAGGATGCTGAGCCCTTAACCACAGTGTTGCACAAGACTGAGGTGTTGAGCCTCTGCAATTTGAACCTCTTCCAAAAGAATCATTTCCCTTGTGGCTTCAATTAATACCTATAGTTTTAATCCTTTTTTTCCCCTGAAGCTTTGCTTGGATTTGGCAGTAAGTAAATAATACCAAGTAGAGGTATCCTGTTCTATACAAATACTGTAAGGAAATTTTAGGCTAGGATATATGGGCTAAATCAGATTTTCTGACTTAGTATTATAGCTGGATCTACATTAATTAGTGTCATCCAGAAGGAGTAGCAAAGACTTGACAGGAGCAGCTATCATCTAGAACTACTTGGGGACAGAGATGAAATGCAAAAGGTATATCAATAGAATGTTAATAAGCGAGGAAGACAGAACTTAGGTCAAACAGCTAAGAGTGAAAAGTAAGAAACAGAAGGCAGTTAGGTGTGTATGGATGTGAGGTTGGGGTTGAGAGTCAAAGTTCCAAAACAAATCGGAAACTAGTCAGATTATTGCTGGGGCAGTGCTTGGAGGAAAACAGTTGAGCCCATACTTCAGAGAGATATGAAATAAAATCAGACCTGAGTCTAAGAGAGAAAAAACACTACTGATCTAGAAAACATAAACAGTTCAGCCTGGGAATAGGGACAGAAAGAAAGGAAAGGAGAGTGAAGACTAGTACAGAAGATCTGCACTGGGAATCTTTGAGAAGGTGCATTCTAAGCATGTATCTGGTAAGAAGTAACAAGTATGAACATTTAGTGGGCCTGTCCCTCTTATGTCAGGATGAGAAAAAGTCCTATTTTGCAGTCTCAGGTCAAGCCATTTTTCTTTAAACCCTCTTCTAATATCTGGTGAAGGTGGGGGTGGTGTGGGGGTGAGGGTAGGGTTTTCTTCCACTTTAGAATCCAGTGTGACAAACCACACAGAAACCTGCATTTTCTTATCTAAAGCAGGAAGAAATCAGATGTGTGCATTCTAAATTCATAAACTCCAAAAAATCAAAATAGCCCTAAGTTATCTGCTTAATGACAGCCTTGATTGTTCAACAGATTTCTGCATCTAAACAAAGAGAGCAAGGATGAATTACACTCAGAAATTAATTATAACTAAATAGCAGCAAACAATAATAGCAAAAAATAAGACTTTAATTAGGATTTTAAGTTTTTAATGCTTTACCCTTGCTTTAAACAGACACCTCATTTACCATAACCTTTCTTGGATGGATAAATCTGATGTAGGTTTTTTTTAGTATAAGCAAATTGCTAAAATTAAATCAATTGTTCTGGGCCTCAGTATCAGTATCTAGAGACCTAGAGTCATTTTAAGGATGATCCATTCCTACTTTTAAGTTGTAAATGGCTGGTGTTACATGAGAAAAACAAAACTGACATTACATGAAAAGACATTTATGATAGTTGGTGGCTCAAATTAAATAAAACTGACAAAATGATTCTGATAAATACCTAAAAATTAAAATACACCAGGAAAAAAAGGGTAAGGGATTAATAAGTACAAATTGGTACTTATAAATCAGTCATAGGCATGTAAAGTATAGCATAAGGAATATAGTTAATAACATTGTAATAACTATATATAGTGTCAGATGAGTATTAGATTTATTGGGGTGATCACTTTGAATGTTACATAAATAAATAACTGCTATGTTGTACACCTGAAACTAATATTTTATGTCAATTGTAATTGAAAAATGAAATAAAAATAAAATAAAATAAAATAAAAAACACCAGGAATAAAAGTAAATATTCACAAAGAACTCAAATTAAACATAATGTATATGATATACTTTAAACTCTAAAATAAAAGAGATGGTCCACAAAACTGTCAGTTTATGTACTTAAAATGGAAAGAAAAAAAATGTAGTCCTGATAAATGGCATTTTCACTACAATTCCCATCTATCAATCATACAATCCATCAAGCAGACAGACAGAAACCACCCAATCATTATTCAGTTGGTTATAGATGTGAAATGTTTTCTGTTTCTTTATACTAGTACAAAATAATACGTGACAGGGGGTGGAGTATAGGTAATTTATCAAAAACTTTTCATTAAACACAATTTCCTTCTAAAAACGTACTGTTAGCATGTTTTATACATATTCTACTACCACTAAACAGTAACATGACAAAGAATATTTTTCTCATTCCACTCTAGCACAAAAGCAAATATTATTAGCATTAATGGAAAATACAATAAAATGTTTAATATATCACATATATGACTAGACAAGTAAGAGCAATATGCCAAACTAACTTCCTACAAATTTTGAGAGTAAACCAACACAACATTTTAAGTTGACTATCATATATCACTACAAATATAATACTAGAAAGAGTACATCAACAACTGCTTGGAGATAAAAGAATTTTAGCTTAAGTTTCTCTTGGCATTATGAACTTAAAGCCATACCCAAATTTTGCAGCAATGTCGTATACTTGTTTTTCATGTTGAAGAACTTTCTCACGGTCCCCCTCAAACAATAATGTAGCAACGCTTAACTGATTTGGATCAAATCCTTTAAACTATAAAGAAAAAAA
The DNA here is from genome assembly GCA_030015415.1 of Cynopterus sphinx. Classification (NCBI taxonomy): domain Eukaryota; kingdom Metazoa; phylum Chordata; class Mammalia; order Chiroptera; family Pteropodidae; genus Cynopterus; species Cynopterus sphinx. The sequence continues at coordinate 165,265,086 of CM057379.1, read as the reverse complement.
TTATTATTACAGATAAGTCTTATTCTACAAATAATAAATCAAAACTCGTTTTGATCTTTTTCTTTCTGATTTGGGCTCAAACACACCAACTCTTTAAAGCCTGACCTTTGGAACTTTAGATGTCAAAGAATGCTTAATGCACCTATTCAGGTCAATATATTATAGTAAAACTATGAAAAAACATTTCATTTCAAAGTATGCCACAGTGTCAATTGCAATTATATATTGGTATGTAAACACAACAAATAACTTGTAAAAATTATAAATGTAATAATCAAAACTACCAAAATGATGGAATATAATAAAGTATCAAGATGAAAGGTGGGAGGGAGTAAAAACCAACCACATTCTTATATACTACAATAACTTCTATTAATATTTTCAAAGGAGACCTTATGCATAAAATTAAAAACAAGATATCTAAGAATAAACTTGAAAGGAAATGTAATTTCATTATGAAAACATGTCTAAAAAAAGAAGAGAAAGACATATATTTCTGAATGTATAAACTAAGTATTATAAACCTTGCCTGAATTGATAAACTAGTTTTATTTCAATTCTAATAAAAATCTAGATGGACTCTGTAAAATAGAGAAGAGTTTCTAAAGTTTTTCTAAAATAATAAACAGGCAGGTGATAGTGATAACAAGATAAAACACAAGAAACAAGGGAGAAGAACTAACCTACAGAAATTAAATCCATTTACATTTTTAAGAACAAAAGACAGAGTCTATTTCTTGGATAAGTATTTAAGATGTCTTAGACATGGCAAATCAAAGAGAAGCAGGGATTAGTTAGTTGATGGCACTGTCACAACTGGTTAGCAGCTGAAGGAAGGGGAGATAAAGATTAATTTAGACCTTTATCTCACATTATAAAACTGAAAAAATTCAAATAGTAATAAAGATAAAAAATTTTTAATTGCCATTTAATAAAAAATAACCAATAGAGAGAAAAATTATCCTAATCATAATTCTGGTGAAAGGAAGGTTTTCTAAACTCAGAAGTAATTAAATAATCACAGGGAAAGACAAAAATTTGCAACTTGGGCACCAAAAAAAAAAACAAAAACTTTTTATTTAGTTACCTGATTGAAAAAATTATTTACATTTACGACAAAGGTATCTAAAAATTCCATTACTCAAAGGGCACATACCAAAGCACCAAGAAAAAAAAAAATGAAGCTGCCACCCTTGAAAAATTAACCATATTCAGCTAATTCATACAAAAATTATATCTAAGAAATACAGGGAAATGTTCAGTCTAATTAGAATTTCAAGAAACATTAACTAAAATAAAGTACTATTTTCCACCTGGATTCAGTAATTTTAAAACATAACAAAACAAAAATCTCACAAGCAACAGCAAGAATGCAACAAATAAAACATGGCACATATGTACTGCTAGCAGTAACATAAGCTAGTATAAACATTGGAAAGGAATTCAGCAATTAATAGTTAAAAAAAGAACACACTTGTATCTCACTTCTACTAAAAAGGAAAAAATTCAAACTGTAGTGTTATATGCATGAAATTGTTTAATACAGTGTTATTTTTATAAACTTCAAACCTGAAAAAAATTAAAATTTCTGAAATTGAAAGCATTAATTTACTTGATAAAATATTTGTTTCAACATGAAAAATAATACCTGTGAAATGTACATGGCAACATGGAAAAACACAATAGGTTTGTGTGAGGGGGAGAAAGAAGAAAACAAAATCAATTAAAATCCTAAGCATTTAAAATTTTAGCATTTTATAAAAATTCTTACCTTTGTAATATAAAACTTTTTTAATCCATCCAAAAATGATGTGAAAATAGAGGAAACCTGAGGTTTAAGAGCATGACCTACGAAGAAAAATATTAGCATTTTAAATATTGAATTGTTTTTTTTAGATCAAGAGCCTAATTTAACTTATAATCCTAAAAGAAGGTGAACCATTTTCACAACTTTAACTTTTTAAATCTCCCTGTTTATATGTATTACATATTAATGTTAATATCTACATCTTTTTTTTCAAAAGTCACATTTTGTTTATAAAACCCCTTCATTTTTTTTAACTCAAATTACTATATGTAATTAATACTATACATATTCTTTCAATGGTATATTTTATAGTCCGTAAAATCACTTCATTAGTTTTTATTTCATTAAGACCACCCAATGGTGACTGGTTTTATTGTTATTTTTTTTTTAATTATGCAGAAACCATTCAGAACTATATCCAAATATGGAGTCAATACCATGTTTAAGGTTGTTTCTTGATTAATTCTTAATTCATCCAGAATTCTTGGTATAAAACTGCTTCCTTCATCACACCCAGAGAGTTAAAATTGCCAAAATAACATAAATGGTGTCTCAGAGTCTGTTAAATTAACATCTTTGCCTGAGGATTGAGCTTAATTGAGTGAAAGTTTTTTACTGTTTTCTCATTGTTTTCAGAGTAGCAACTTCTTAACTCCCATAACTGTTACATTTAAAAATCATGCATCTGGCCTTATTGCTATGAGACCAATTCAGAAATATGTGGCATACTATTTATGTACAGTTTTTAGAAAGAATTTTAAAGCCTCTTGTACATCGAAAATTATCACCAAATAAAAAGCTCTTTATTATTTTTTTAAAGGCTTTAAGGCTTTGGGATTTTGTTTGTTTTCAAAATGTGAATCTCTTCTTTAAAATAGGTATAAACAGCAAACTAGGTTTTGAAAAGCAAACAAAAAAAGATTTCTGTGGAAAAAAACTATTACTTGCAGTCTTTTTCTCACTTTTTTTTTAAAGTGAGGCTGAATTTGCAATATTTATTACATTTTTATTGATTATAATAGGAAGTTGTTACATAAAAGACCAGCAACTAACATGAAGTCTACATGAAGTTAACAAGAGTTAGATATCAATGCTATAACTGGACAAAGCACATAACAAAACAAAAATGAAGGGCAGAATAGATAAGAGGTCAACCTTGCAATCTTTGGGGGTCCCTGGATCAAAGATAAAAGGTTTGTTTGTTTTCTTCTAGCATAACTAGTGCTTTAGATACTATTTCTAGCTCATATGAAGTTAAAAATAACATATTATTGAAATATTCATTTCCTGTCACAAATGAATTCATTCTATTTTAACAACTGGAAATAAATGTGTGAGTATATATGTTGTGCTCTTGCAAGCAACTGAAATTATGTGTTCCTCATACACATCTTCTGATCCACATAATCTTTACACAAGGTGTGAGGACTCTGAATGTTACTACTCTGATGTGGAATAATCCTTAAAGGTATATATTCATCTAACACATTAAAATTTATACACACTAGTTTCTACTAGTAGGAGGAAGTCACATAATTCCTTGATACTAAGTTGATGTGATAGCTCTGAAGTGTAATTATTGTAACAGTGCACTAGCTTTCAAGCATTAGTATTAACTGAGCATATAATTTTTTCACTTATTCTTAAATGTTGCCTATTAAATTAATTACATTCTAAATATATTCCAGCTATTGTGTTTTACCTTTAATGGTGAACAAAGGAACCAGTTTCCAAATGTACTAGCTAGACAGTTTGATTAGTGAATTGTGTTGTTATAGTGTTAATGAAATAATTTTAAAGAATTTAATAAATATCTACATTTCAAAGAAGTGATCTGAGACAGTAGAAAAAGTCTTGGGTATTGGAGTAAGACAGGTTCAGGTTCAAACCCAGCTTTACCACATGTGACTTATGGATTTTGCTAATATAGTTAGCCTTGAGTCTTTTCTAACGGGAAGACCACCTTGAGGAACAGTTTTCAGGAGATATTTGATAAATTGTGCTATTGATAATGTGCTTACTATTAGCACTACGCTATGTGCTATCCAAGATTCGTCCAACCTCTTTTGCTAGTTTGATGACTAAGTCAACCACCATGTAAGTGCATATTATGCGACAACAGCAAGAGATATAAAAATGCTCTAAATTATAAATAAAATCTTGCCAAATCATAGTTAATTTTACAAAGGTGTCTATATCTAACATATTTTACCACAATAGCAGCATATAAATGGATAATGGTCATTAATCAGGTATATAGTTTTCCTAAGACAGATCTCTGCAGGCCAAAACACATAAGAGGCTTGATCTTCATTTGATTTAATTATTTCATTATTTATAGGACACATTTACCTTAGACTTTGATTGGTAGTACAGTAGTTTGAAAGTAATTTACTTAAATAAAAGCCTGTTACTTAGAAGACTCTAATTTAAAACCAATTCTTGATATGTTATGTACCTGACTTCCTTAGTTTTCATTTAACTTATTACTATTCTTACCTAAATTAAAATCTAAGCTACTCTTAGAACAAACAAAAGTCTGCCTATTATAGCCTTTAGTATTTATTTTGAGCAAACATTCCCATAATTTCAGGGACTGTTTTGAGAGTACTTAAATTCTATAAACTTAAATCTCAACTAAATTTCAGCATAAAGAAAATACAGAAAAGCAATAAAACTAGACTTGGAAAGATGATAAATTGTTCCAGAAAAGTAATACAGGGAGAAAAAGAAACATGGCTAAATCCTACTGCATTCTCCACATGAATATTCCAAGGGCACCTTAAATACAACCTGTTGTGATGATGTCTTTTCCACAAAATCATCATCTCTTCTAGACTATTATTCTCCAAATTCAATAAGTCAAAGTAGGAATCCGGGAGTTGCCTTTATTTAACCTCTACACCAGCTGACAAACATCCCTTACTCTCCTATCTCCATTGCGGCTGCCTTGTATCAAAGCCCCCCAAATTTGTCTCTTGAACTGTTTCAACTCCTCCTCCATGTTCTTACCATTCTAATCCATCCTGCATAATTCTAGCAGAATGAGCTTTCTAAAATGTAAAGTTGATTTGATATTCCCTCTACAAAGAAATCCTTGCTGATCAGATAAAATCCAAATCTATCCTACAAAGCCCTAGTCCACCATCCATCTTTGTCTCTCATAATAACTCTCACCCTGCCTTCTATTTGGGCCACACAGAATTAAAATGTGCCACTGAAATTTTACAACTTATTTTTTGCTGATAAGCAAACAAATTTGGTAGGAAAGGAGAAGAGAAGAGAAGAGAAGAGAAGAGACCACCTCAGGCAAATTTCTATTCATCTTTTAAGATTTAGCTCAAGCATCACCTTCCTTTAAGAAGTCTTTCTGACTCTCCACCCCAACCTCTAGCAAAATCAAGCAGGATCAACTAACCCGCAGTTGCACAATGGGGCAGCCAGTGTGGCCTCTTTTCACAGCACCTCCAACACTTGTGCACACATTCATTTGTATAACTGTCCTCAATAGACGAAGAGCTTGCTTAAGGACAGAAACTATAAAATTTATCTTTCTAGCTCTGCCCTTAGTACTCTTCCTGGCACATAACTGGTATTTCATAAATTTTTGTAGCTTAATGAGCAGATTTAAAAATGACCACTTCTTACTTACCAAACTGAAACTGCTGGTTGTCCATGAGGCGAATAGATGCAGGAGCACATCTCTGTTTTAAGAAGAACAAAAATGTGATACAAATTTAATATGGTAAAGAAGCTAGACAGGTAGAATGTGAATGTTATCTTTCTGTATTTGAGATAAAGAGCTTAGTTCCTAAGAATATATACAGAGAGTTAACTTTTTATGTAATTTTACGAAGACAAATAAAATATCAGCGGCTTTCATTAAATATTTGGAGAAGAGGAATCTACATACATAAAATGTACATACATACATATGTAGCCAGATCTTTAATTTATCTGCAACAAAATCTGCTTAATGTCTAGCAATGACCTATGGAAATACCTTAAAAAATACTAGGTCTTAAAGTGAATTATTTTAGAAAAAAGTAGAAATTTTAAAGACTAAAACCAATGCCTACAGCATTATGCTGTTTATAAACTATAATGTGTCATCAGGTTCTTATATTCTTTTAAATAAGGATAATAACATTAGAATTTTTGTGGACCAAAGCACTCTAAAAAGCTATCTGCGATATCTTCATTGACAAATCTAGGAATTGTTCCTTCTTTTTGTCCCTTCTCATAATCTATTAAAAAAAAAAACAACAAAAAGCAACAATAAAAACACTATCAGTGTCCAGAATTCCAAAAACACTATTAGTGTCCAGAATTCCAAGATCTTTTAAGGTTATTTGTATGAAACAGCAATAAAACCGTGAAGCATAAGATTATGTATCTAAAACTGTGCCAGTATTATATTTATTTAGGTACATGATAAAAGTTGCAAGGAAAGAAAAACAAGAAAAGCGGATACTCTAATAATTTTGTAATGTTAAAATACTACAACACAAATACCAGCGAGATTTAAGTTAGCCACCATTTTTCCATAGAGTTAAAATAAGCTGCACCCTAATTAGGACTTTAATTTTCTATACAAATTTTTAACATGGTTAAATTGCTACCAAGAGGCTGCTTTCAGATCACAAAATTTTAACTAGAGTCATAAACTTTTAAAACATTTATCTTCAGAGTATTATCATTTATCAGTAAAACTTGTACCAACACAATGTTGAGATTATGAGAATCCCTCAAAAGCACCAAACAATGTACGTCTTAACTGTGCTTTAACGTTTTTGATATTTGCTTTTAATTGAATATAAACAATTTTTAAAACAACTCAACATACACATTTTCTTTCACCCAACAAAATTACTAGATTTTTATTCTGAATACTATACAACTTATTTACTCATCTCTGATACTAAAGGTGAGATAATTTATATTTTAAAAAGTCACTGACAAATTTAAAGACAGTATTACATAATTTTATATAAACAGTATAACAATAACCTATGGCCTTTATTTTACAGTATCCAATGTTTGTAAGCTGCTTTCATATGTCTTTATTAATATAAGAAACAGCCCTGAGAGGGTAGCAGAATAAGTATTATCCTCATTTTATAGGTGAGGACACAAGAACTAGAGAGGTTAAGACTTATCAGAGGTCAGATGATTGTTAATAGCAAAGGCTGAACTAGAACCAAGATATCCTGACTGTTAGATGAGCAATATTTAAAATATATCACACGGTGTCTAAAAAGACCACTTAAAACACATAGAAATATGTTCAGAGAGACCGAAAGAGACAGAGGCAGAGAATGTGCTAAAATCATATTTGAAACAAAAAAAATACATGAAAACAATCTTACTTGCTATTTCCTAATCTTATTAAAAGCATGTATTTATAAAATATCTCCAACCTGAGCAATGTCAAATCTTGGTATAAAGATACTTGAATTAATGCTTCTAAAAATGTTATCAGTTTCCAAAATACTAAAAGAAAATCAATTTTCCTGAAATGTTTTTATTAAAATTGAGACATCACTTCCAATAAAATATATGAAACCTGATTAGATTGTGTTTCTTTTCTTCATAAAATAAGTAGAACATCATATAACATACATAATTACATGGTTTGGTTTAAGCACATCAGTAAAACATAAGAATTTAGAGCCATTCTATCATTAGGGAGAAAAAACATTTTAAATTCCTACCAACAACTTGTAAATTCTATCTCCTATTGCCACCCAGATTCTACTTCACCTATATCTATAACAGGTTTTTTTTTTTTTAGTGAAAAAAAAAGCAGAATAGGCACGCATACAACAGAAAATGAGAAAAAAGTATATTACATTTGGTAAATTTCTAGCTGAATTCCATCTATGAAACAATTAAAATACAATATCCAGCCCTTGATAAAATCTTGGTTTGAAAACACTACCCACAAAATACACTTGGGGACAACTAGAATAAACATTATAGGATGAGTATTAGATGACATTAAGAAATTACTGAAATAGTTGATATTCTTAGACATGATAATGGTATTGTGGTTATAAAGAACACCACCTTTATTTTTAGAATTACTTAGAGATCAAGTGTGATAATGTTTTCAACTTAATTTCAAATGGTCCAGAAAACACATATACATATTAAACGAAGCAAAAGGTTAATTGTTGAACGTGCAAGATGAACATACAGGTGACCGACCACCATACTATTCTTTATTAGTTTCTATATGCTTAAAATTTACAAATGAAAGAGTTGGAAAAATAAGTAAGAAACATCAGGGCACCTGCTACATATAGCCATCAATATTCAATTATATTGAACATGATTTTAACTTGACAGCTGAGTCGCAAAAACTAGTTAGTCATCCACTTTTCCTATTTATACTAAGGCAGAGTAGATGGTTACAGAACTATACTATCAAAAAAGAATAAGACACTAAAGAAAGTTTTTGCATTTAGATAATATTAAATTAGTTTTAAACACTTTTAAAAATTATCAAAATCAAATGAATAGCTTTACTAAATCTATTTTTAGAGCTACATTTTTTTTAAAATTCAGTAAATAAAGTTTTTCAGTTACTGTCAAAAGTAAATTCTCAAAGGTAAAGCACTCAAAGGATAGCAATCCTCTGGCAATGGATAATTTGTAAATCATTGTGCATCATTCTAAAAACATAAAGCAAAAAAGTTTTTTAGAATTTTAAATTAAAAGTTGTCACAATTGGAGCTAATTAAATAGAAGTTCCTATAATCAAAAGATGAAAATAATGTTATTGTAATTTAAAAAAACATTCTGGGTTACTATACATATATACATATGTATATACATATCAAGAATATTTTTCAATTGCTATAAAACTAATTTGGTAGGTTAAAAAACACCTCAAAGTATTTCTTTTAAAGGTTAAAGATAGCAAAAATTCTGAGAATCTGAACTCTAAATTCAGTCCTATGCTATTCAACTATGCTACATTAAGAGCATCACAGATTAGGAAAGGAGAAAAAGGTCCTTGATTTAAAGTGACCCCTGGTGGTAGGTGATCAGAACTAACCTGAGAGCATTTTTACTAAGTTTAATGGTGGGTTAATGATAGATTCAGGGAATTCAAAGAATTCAAGCAAAAATTGCTTACTTGAACTGAAGTTAATGAAATAATTGATTTCCTTCCTACTATAATAAATGGGCTCTTACTAGAATCTCTAGTATCACCTGAATTGTACCTGAAATGTACTTTATACTCAGTCTGAAAAGATATAAGAAAGTCTTTAGAAACTAATAAAGAAATATCACTATCTGAACCAAGAAGAAATAACCACACTGGCCTCAAAGCATGGGTATAAGACTAAGTCAAACTGTTGGCAATTTCTTCCTTGTAATAAAGCTACAACCAGGAATTTACTTGAATATAAAACCTAAAAAAAAAAAAAAAAAACCCACTCTAATTAGTCTCATTTACCTAGTAAAATTCTCTGAACTAAGTTAAAAAGCAACAGATTTCTCAATTTAACTATTTTCTCCAAAAAACACATAAAAAAATTTCTGCAAAATTTGTTTTCATAGAGCCAAGTTATCTCTTTCTAGTCACAGAGAAGACTGGAACTTACACTTCAGATGAGATACATTATTCAAGAATATATCCCTTGGTTTACTAGTTATTGGCAAACGAAATTCAATATTAACATATTTTAACTGTCTGCAGAATTTCTACTGTTCTAACTTCATAAGAATAAACTATAACATATAAATACTGAATTGTAGTACTACCTCTCTCGTATCTTGGTTAAGAAATGAATCTTTGAATTGAAAAAGTTTGTTTCTCCAAGTAGATTATACTTTCTGGGGAAATTCTAGAACAGCCCAAATTTCCGAGCCATAAACTATTCTATAGATACTAGTCTACTAAACTCATACTGTGCCAGAAGCCAGTGCTTCAAAGTCAAACCATTGTGCACAGCTACGTGAATTAAACACAAAAAATTTGTCTTAATAGGCAACATCCTAATCATCAGAAGACAGGAACCATATCTTTTTAACATATAATATCCAATGCACTGTGTCAGATATAAAGTTAAGACCATAATATCTCATATAAAAGACACAAAATAAAAAAGTTCAAAAAAAGATGTTAAATGAAAATTTCTAGATATAAAAACTTAAAATATAGACAGAATTAGTCCTTCTTCTAATAAAACAAAATTGATATCACAGATCAAATCATATAATATTTAAGGTTATTGATATAACTGGTTAGTCCTACTGGAAATGACATACTGGCTTACAGCCAGGAGTCTATATAGTAAACAAGACTTTTTTTAACAAGAGAAATATCTCTTGGTTGTAAAGCATGAAATAATACGAATTATAGAGTAGATATTTCCCTCCACTTATATTAAGGGAAGGGCCAAAGTTAAAGCCAAACAGTCTCCTAGTCATAAATTTATGTTTTCAGTTTAGTAAAGGTATAATGACTTGCACTGAGTAGCTCCTGGTCAAGAGCATGTCTTATAACTATCCTCAAGTTTAATACATTTTGCCATATCATAGAGTAAAGAATCCAATTAACCAAACATTTGGCTAGGTTATTCTCTCAGTTTCAGAAAGGGAAAAAGATATAATTATAAAAATGATTTAAAATAACAATTCCATTTTCTCTATGTAACAAATTATTTTTAAGAATTACCACTGAATAAAAAGAAGTTTTAAATATTTTATAGTGTAAATGAGAAATCCTCCAGAATAAAACCAGGTGAAAACAGAACAATTCAGAATTGAGATATGACATTCTGAGATGTCAGACATGAACTATGTATTTCTTCCCAAATCGTGGTCTATACTCACTAGAAAAAAAACACCCTATCATTTTTAAATTGTTTGTTTAAAATAAAAGTGATGATATGTAGAAAGGGCCACCCTTTGTTAAAAGGTAGTGAGAGAAAGCTGACTTTTAATCTATAATTCTAAAAACCTAGTTCTGATATTAAAAAATACAGTTTTCAGAGGAATATATACTAATCTGTGCCATATATAGAGTCACTGTTTCTTCTTAATGGAACAAATGCTTCTCTCTCTAATACTACAGGGCATAACTCCTAAGTTTTTATTGGGGGGAGAAAAAAACCGAAACTTCAAAAATTGCTTTTGAGCCTGTTTCAACACTCAGTTTTCCCTTCAAGTCATTTTAAAACAAACAGTAAAAGAAATTATAAAATATTACATCTGACACCGATATTCTGATTAAAAAACATAATTTTCTCCCTCTTGAGAGGCTACAGTAGAAAATCTACTTTCTGAGACAGTCTTAAGAGTCACCCATCTACTGAGTAAAGCTGGAAATTATATGGACTGGCATTTATAAGATAGAATTACATTAATCTTCCACTAAATCTTCCTTTCTAGTTCCTCATAAGTAGTGAAGTACTAAAAGAGGACAATGCCTCACATGGACAAAGATTAGATGAAGAGAGACCTTAGTAGAATTCTTCTGCTGCCAGTATAAGGTTGCTCAATTTATTTCCTTCAGTAAGAATAGTGATGAAAATAAAACAAAGGCCATTTTGCTATTTGTGATCTTGTATGCTCCTTTCCAAAAGATACTCATCCAAAAAAGTTTGTCATTTCAAAAGCAACTTGAGTCAGAAAATATTGCAAAAATGGAAGTGCTATAAAATGACAGTGAGGAATTACAAACAGACAACTCATTATTCAATCAGGAATTTGGCACAATCATAAAACATGTATCGTTGTCTATTTTAATGGATCTTAATTCCTGAGCTATCAACTGAAAATCCAAATCGTAAATTGAACAATGACTAGTGCCAAAACCTAAAATTTTCTCAATTTTTCTGCCTGAGGATACTGTTACAGAGCAGGGAAGCACATACAGTACCATCCTTGACATATGAGATTTGTTGTACACTGTATAAACTAATATGTGAATATCCCTAAACCTTGCTAGCATTTACCCATTTCCAGCGAAGGCAAACATTCATGCCTCTCTACATGTGCATTATAATAGGGGTAAAATACGTAGGTTTCCTAGACAGTGAGATATCTCAATTGTTTCATTCATAAAAGCAATATTTGAGAATAAAATATTATCTAGCTAGGCTTTTAAATCAGTTTCAAAAAAGGCAAACTTTCTAGTCGCCTGGTATTTATCTCTAAAAATTGTCTATTATTAAATACAAAGAACCAAATAATTCAAACTATAGATTAGAAAGGTTTTTTTTTTTTTTTGTTTTCATCTGCTTTTTAACCACAGGGTGGCACTTTCTATCAATCATCACCTTTATTTATTCCAAGGTAATTCAATATAGTTTTGTGTAGTGATTTAAGATTATGGTCATTGTGTGCGAATATCCAGAGAATTTTTAAAAACAAAAAAAGGGCAATTTTACTGACTTATTCAAGGATGAAAAAAAATTTCACTCCTTGCTTTTCATTAGCACAAGTAATTCTCTATTACCTTCTATCAGGGGCATGTTAAATTGTGACAATAAAAACTACATCAGACTGTACCAATTATGTTTAAATACAACATTTTCATTGTCAAAATTATAAATTTAAGATTTTAATACATTTGTGCATTATTTCTCATTAATAAAACCTAAATATATTTACATGTATTTGGAATGTGGAAGAGCAGATGGGGCATTCAGGAAAACAAAAGATATGTTTATCCCTACTCCAAAGATCATAGAACAACACTTTTTGAACCCACTTCCCATTTAGAAAAAAATGTGCAGCTCGCTGCTAGCGTTAATTTAATATCACACTTAGGAATGCTATGTTTTCTAGAATTTGACATTTTCAGTGATCAAGAATTACTATATTTTGTAAATGGAAATACCACTACTAAAAACAAAAATAAATAGAATAATGTCATTTGTTTCCAAAGAATATTGATATACTAGAGCTGCTAAAATAAGAAGAATGAGATATTTTGTGGCAACTTTTGGGAGTACGATTAGGGCTGTAATCCATGAGTTATCTCAGGGTGAACACTGCAGCCGCAAGCACTACAGGCGTGTATTCTCAGGGCAAACAGGAAATGGGTTAGTGAGTTGACTACATCTGTTCTCCACTGAGTGGAGATTCTGTGCAGGAGCATAGTCCATTATCGTAAAGTGTATGTGACCTCATTGAGACCTTCTGTTGAAAATACATACAAATCATACCAGTTTTATAAATTTTATAATTATTCTCTTAAATCTAATTTGGCATTTGTTTATTTTGCTATAAAAAATGGAGGCAATATGGTCGGTTGAAAAATGTCATTCAAACTTAAACGAGTGATGATCTGAATTATATCTTTAATAATAAAGCTTTTTGGGTGGGGAATAGTCAAGCTTAATAAAGACAAAAAGTAAATAAAAATAAAAGTTCTTAACACAAAAAATAAATCACAAAACAAAGTAAAAAAACTGGATAAAAATCACTCGTTAAGGAAGATTTGAAATTAACGAGAAAATGTAATCTCTTCATTGAAAATGTATGGTTTGGTTTTGATTTTTAATCAGTGAATCTATGGTTATTTTCTTAAACAAACAAAGAAAAAAAACTCAGCTTACCATTTTTCTTAGTATTAACTTAATACCATAATCCTCTGCAAGTAGTTGTTTTACTTCTTAATATCTGAGGTATCTTAAATTTGAAGTTACTTTCCTTGGCCTTTAAGTGATGAAAAGTTTTACCAACAAGTATCAAAACTACTTGAATTTCACTCCTCAGTACTTAGATATTCACTCCTAAAACTTATCCCCAATCCCTTTTACTCAATCATCCTGTTTTTAAATACTGTTGCCATCGCATTATTTTAGCAAACACAGCATAATACTATATTTTTAGCTCCCTAACCACAACACAATATCCCCAAAGTTCTAGTGAATTAGAAGCTCTTATGTAAGGATTTCAACTGTTAACATTCACATCTACTTTAACTCCACCAAAGTTACCTGCCACAAGTTCAAGTATGTTCATTCCAGGAATACACTTCTTTTTAAACTCTCACCCTACCCAAGAGTAAGAATCAAATTTAAGAAGCCTATGGCTAAGTTATGATGAGAGAAGCAATCTAACTGATAAGTAGCTAAAACTACTTAAAATTTATAAGAAGTATCTTTGTGAACTATTAGATTAGGTGATTATATAGCTGGACTTCCTAAAGTTAGAAGAATAAGTGTCTCAGAGAGAACTGGAAATGTAAGTATGTGGGTAAATATAACATTTTTTGGCCTATTTAAATTTTTTTAAAACATCAATAGTGGTTCTCTTGAGATGGTGGGAATATACAACTGTTCCATCAATTTCCATTTCAGTACTTGCAAAGTCCACGATGAATGTGGAGCCCCTGCCAGATATAATTCCTTTGTCTTACCAGATCCTCCCTCTACTCTGCTCTGGGTCACATCAGAAAGCTTCATTGTTCTCAGAATTCTAGTCCAGTATAGCTGATGGAAGTACTAAAGAATTCCAGGATTTCAGAGAAAGCAAGAAGAGGATGAAATATATTCCCTTAACTGTCTTCCTGCTGGGAAATGTTGAAATAAGAATTTTTCACAAACTGCTGTAGTTCAAACAATGGATCAAAGGCCTAAAGAAATGAAAAAAATTGCCACACAGAACTAAACACAGAAATAAAATTATTTGGAATTATCCAGTCTTTTGAAAACCCTTGATAATATATATATTTAAGTAGGGAGGGGAAAATGGGAGTTCTCTAGTATATTATGCTATTCTACATTATACTACTTAATTTAAGCTATAGCTTAGGTAATATCATAGAACACAGGCCTACTAGCAGCACATTCTAAAACCTAATAGAGTTTGATTACCTATACATAATTTCTAAATTTGATATTCATCCATTTATTTTAATTTCAGTAAATGTCTTAAGAAAAAATAAATATTACTTCAATTAATCACAAGATATCCTACCCCAAAATAGCTTAAGAAAACAACATTCAATAAATGGCAGTCATTAGAAGTCATCAACCCAAGTACGTATCTTACCTTGGCTTAAAATTGTACAGCACTCTTTAAACCAAGATATAGGTGTATAATTACTGGAAGAAATAGCAACTGCACTTAAAGAATGATTTTATATTACCTTTTCATATAGGACTGGGTAAAACCCACAAATATAGCACAACTAAACATTAAGATTACATGTGATATAGCAAAATCAATTATGCTTAATTTAAAAAATATAAATATATGAGGTTTTTTTTTTTTTTTTTACCTGTTTTGCAATTTCTCTTAAACAGGCTACTCCTTGTTCAAAATTAGGGAAAGCTACTGAGCCATACTTTTGGTATTCAGGGACTGGTCTGATTTTTATTGTAGCTTCTGTTATCACACCAAGAGTTCCTGAAAAAAAAGGGAGATAATCTAATATATCACAGGCCATTTTCTAAGTCACATTTAAATCTACTTTATTTATTCAATTTGCTGTAGTATTCATATTTAAGTCTTTTTAATATGGGAATAATGACTACTCAAGTTTTTCTAGAAAAACTACTAAGAAAATTTTATAACTTCTAAAAAAAAGTTTTTAGAATACATTTTTTCTAGTTATATGTATATATTTATTAAAACATTTTTAAGGTAAACTTTCTCCAAGAAGGTTACTTTTAAATAGTCTTAAACGTATTGTGACTTATTAAAAGAAAAATATCTGAAAACAAGTTTTTACATCCCATATTCATTTAGACAAAAGTGTCTTTTGATATGTGTGCCTATTTTTACTGTAAGAACAATTTATTGGGGCAAAAAGAACCTAACCTCCCATGAGAACTTAAGAGGACAGAAGAATGATTAGAGATGATATTTACACTTTGCCTTTTCTCCCCTAAGAATTTATACAAAAATATGACAAATGCAATGCTGAAATGCCCTTGTAAGAAACAAGTAAACAGGTATTTCAGAGACAAAAGTTATCACAAATATATAGCACAAGACGACTACCAATGAAACAAATGTTTTTTCTTTATTACATGGAGTAGTGGGACAAATCGAAGAGGGATAAAAACAAGTTAAATATAACTATGTGATCTAAATATCTATGCTAAAATTTTAAAGAGACATGGTTAAAAACAATTGTATTTACAAGCCAACCTTTTCAAATCAGTGATTTCTGATGTACAAACGGTAGAAATTATTATTAGTAGTAAAAATTGTCTGAGAATCATTAAAAAAACAGGGCAGTCTTTGAAATTTTAGAACTTAATTACAAAACTAGAAAAAAAAATAAAAAGTATCAGATAAAATCAAAGCTTCCAATAAATTTATAACATACCTAAAATATAATGTCAGCATATAATAACCAGATTAAAAACTATGGAATCCATAAAAAGTAAATTATATTAGATCACAATACATTCATCACATATACAAATGATTTCCTACTAAGAAATCAAATATGACACTATTATGACTTGTAAAATCACAAAAACTCTATAAGTTTGGCCCAATTAATATCTAAATAAAAAACAAATATAACTTATACATTTTTAAAGAGAAGAAAAGCAACTAGACTTTCTCCTTTTTTTTAGCATCTCTGTTGAAATATAATTCACAGATCATAAAATTTATTCATTTAAAGTATTAAATTCAGTGGAGTTTAGTGTGTTCACAGATATATGCAACTATCGCTACAATTTAAGTTTAGAACTTTCATCTTACACAAAAAGAAACCCTGTATCTATGGAACAGTCATTCCCTACCCTGCTCCCGACCTCAGCCCTAAACAACCACCAATCTATTTTTTGTCTCTATAAATCTGCCTATTCTGGACACTGCATATAAGTAGAATCTCAAAATATATGGTCTTTTGTGACTGGCTTCTTCATTTAGAAAATGTTCCCAAGGTTTGTCCATGTTATAGCCTGTATTAATTGCTACAATATTATTCTATTGTATAGTTTAACTCATTTTTGTTTATCCATTCATCAGTTGATGGACATTGGGGTTTTACTTTTTTTTTTCTTCCACTCGATTACCAATTTATTATAAAGAATACAATTCTGGAACAGCCAGATAGAAGAGATGCATAGGAAAAAGTATGGGGGAACGTGTGCAGTTTTCATGCTCTCTCCAGATACAATACCTTCCCATCACCTCCATGTGTTCACCAACTGGGAAGCTCTCTAAAACTCATACTTTAGGGATTTTAATAGAGATTTCATTACATAAGGATGATCGATTATATCACTGGCCACTGGTGATTAATGCAACATCCAGACCTTCTCCCCACCCCAGAGGTCAGAGGGTAGGGCTGAAAGTTCTACAGGTTTCCACTTTTGGGCTGCTATGACTGCTACTATGAATATATGAATACAAGTTTTTGTGTAGACATGTGTTCTCTTTTCTCTTGGATGTATACATGAAGATTTTCTTAATTTCAGAAAAACCTTTGATTTTATCCATGTAACATCTGGCCCTCAGCTACTTTTAATTGAGGCTAATTCCCTCCCCTCCCCAGCCAAGTTGTGCAGGGGCTCACTTCTTGCACCCTGCCTTAACTGGTGGGTCAGAGTCTCTACTTTGAGTGGTACACTAATACCAGGGTCATAACTGCTCTTATCCTGGTTTGTAAAGAGCTGGTATCTTGCCAGGAATAACAAACTGAAAAGACCTACTTTCCTTCTCCTTCCCTCAGCACTCAGCTCCTAAAGCAGGGGTATCCTCAGAGAAACGCATGCCATTGTTCCCACTCCTATCTCCAGAGCCATGGCTCAGAGATTTTGTTTGAGGGGAAAAATAAGCTATAAAACAGCTCCTAATCCCTTGCCAAAAGAAAGTATTTTATTTGCAATAGAGCATGGAGATGTTTAAGCCTAAGAATACTTTCTAAAATAGTGGAGAATGTGGTAAAAAGGAATTGAGAGGATACAGATAAATTTTTTAATGATGTAGGCAAAACTATAGACCAGCTAGATTGCCTGGGTAGAAACAGTGGGGATACTGGAAGTCTTAGCTAGAGCAATCAGGAGAGGAAATAAAAAGGCATCAAAACTGAGAAGTAAGGAGTAAAATTGTCTCTATTTGCAGATGACATAATTATATACAGAAAATCCTAAAGACTCGACAACAAAAAGAAACATCAATGAATTTAGTAAAGTTACAAGATATGAAATTAGCATACAAAAATCAGTAGCACTTTTATACCTTAAAAATAGATTTTCTGAAAAAGAAATCGATCCCATTTATAAAAGCGTCAAAAACAAAATACTTAGGAATAAATTTAACCAAGGAGGTCAAAGTTCTCTGCTCTGAAAATGAAAAACCATTGAGGAAAGAAGTCAAAAACACAAACACAATAAGACACAAAATGTCAAAGACACAAATCCCATGTTCATGGGTTGGAAGAACTAATATTGTTAAAATGTTAATACTAGCAAAAGCTATCTATAGATTCAATGCAGCCCCTATTAAGATTCCAATAGCATTTTTCACTGAAATAGAAAATAATACTCCTAAAATCTGTGATGATAGGAACCACAAAAGACTCTGAATGACCAAAAAAATCCTCAGCCAGAGGTATCACACTTCCTGATTTTAAGCCATACAATAAAGCTACAGTCTGGTACTGGCATTAAAACAGACAAGCAGACCAGTGGAATAGAATCAAGAGCCCAGAAATAATCCCACATCAATACAGTAAACTAATACTTGACAAGGGAGCCCAGAACACCCAATGAAGAACAGTTTCTTTAATAAATGGTGCTAGAAAAACTGGATATTTACATCTTAAAAGAATGAAACTTGACCCTGTCACATACCATTCACAAAAATTAACTCAAAATGAATTAAAGATTTAAATGTAAGACCTAAAACCATGAAACTCTTAGACAAAAATACAGAAAAGTCTCCTTTACACGAATCTTGGTAACGATATTTTGGAAATCAGACCTTAAGTATAAGCAACAAAATCAAAACAAGTGGGGCTACATCAATCTAAAAAGCTTCTGCACAGCAAGTGACATTATCATAAAAGTGAAAAGGCAATCTATGGAATGGAAAAAATATTTGCAAACCAAGTATCTGGTAAGGGATTAATATTCAAAATACATAAAAACCTCAATGTCCATTGATGGATGAATAAATAAGTTGGGGTATATTTACACACTATAGAATATTATTCAGCCATAAAAACTGAGGAAATCCTATTATTTGTGACAACTTGTATGGACTTGGAAGGCATTATGCTAAGTGAAATAAGTCAGATAAAGACAAATACTGTATGATCTCACTGATATGTGGAACTAATAAAACAAAAACAATAAAATACACCAAACACAGAAAAAAGAGATCAGACTATGGTTCCTAGAGTGGGGCGTGGGGAGAGGAGGAATTTGAGTAAGGGGGTAAAAACGTACAAACTTCCAGTTAAGATAAATAAGTACTAGAAATGTAATGTACAATATGATGACTATACCTAACACTGCTGTGTGACATATAGGAAAGTTAAGAGAAGAAATCCTAAGAGTTCTCATCACAAGAAGAAAATATTTCTTTTAATTTTATCTGTATGAGATGATGGATGTTGACTAAACCTGTCTGTTGTAATCATTTCACAATATATGTAAATCAAATCACCATGCTATACACCTTAGACAGTGATGCAAATCAATATTTCTCAATAAAACTGAGAGATAAATAAACAGTGAGGAAGATCCTGCCTAGCCTCAAAAAAATATCTCAAACACTAACCTCAGGAACTACCACTTCTAAGAGATACACTTTCAGTGAATTTTATGGCATGTGAACTACATGTCTCAATAAAATTGTCCCCCCAAAGGAATAACCAATATAAGTTATTTAAATATCAGAATTAATTACAAAGAAAACTTCAGAGTTAACATCTTAAATAAATAAGTAGCTAAAACTACTTAAAATTTATAAGAATTATCCTTGTGAACTATTAGATTAGGTGATCATATAGCTGGACTTCCTAAAAGTCAGAAAGAATAAGTGACTCAGAAAACAAAACCGAGTGTATGAAATAAAGAGAACTGGAAATATAAGTATGTGGGTAAATATAACATTTTGGGGGTTCACATCAGAAAGCTCCCTTGCCCTCAAGATTCTAGTCCAGTATAGGTCAGTATGAGCCTTGATTTTAGACAGGAAAACTATCTTTCAAAAAAACTCCAAGCTCCCAGTTTTTTATGAAATGTTTTCTTGCATCTGAAAATAAAGCCATGAGAAAATATTTCTTTAAATTACATATAATATAATCCAATCTAAATTTAATCTAAAGAAAAATTAGAAACCATTTAAATTACAAACAATGAGGCCCTGGTTAAATATCACATAGTACATTATATTTTAATTTTGTACATGTAATAACTTATATGAAATATTAATTTTAATACACACACACAAGGTACTGGTAAGAAGTTATCATGCCTTAAATTCCTGTATACCCATATTGCCTCATTTGTACAGTAGGCCCTTTAAAGTAGTAAACTCAGCATAATCTATAAGTGAGGTTAAAAAAAATAGTAAAATGATATTTTGCATTATTGCAAGGTTAATGAAATGACCAAGGCAAGGCTGTGCAACTATCCAGCTATGAGTTCTGTAGGGCGGTCCCACTGTGAAAGCAAAATTCATACAGGTCCCAAAAGCAGATTGACAGATGGCAACTTCCATTAGGACTTATATTCAAATTAAGCCAATCACAAATGGATACATCTAAATTCACTTCATCAAAAGGCTTGTTTGTGTTGGGTTTTATTATATTTATTAATTCTTTTTTCCTGAGTATATTATGTTCATGGAGTGATATAAAACTTAGATTACTTATCACTTCATTACATGTACATTATATCAATATTTTATATCCACTTTAGATAATTTTTTACAAGTAAATCCATAGCAATGTGCCATCATAAATGCTAATGTATATCATTCACTTTGTTTTAATAAAAATCTATTATAATAAACTTAAAATTTTTCTGTTTTATAATTTTCAAATATAATGTTTGCTCTCAAGAAAATTAAAAGCTTCAATTGCTATTTAAAGTGCAATTATTTGCCTGAAATATTTCATAATTTAAAAATATACTTTCAGGTGCCTTCAGGACTGAGAAGAATGGCAGTCATTTGATTCTGAATTTTTCTTCTCCTTCTACTATTCTCCCCAAAAAGCCATAAAAACCAATACAGAAAACAAAATCACACAGGACCTACACTTTCAGTATTACTAGGAGACAAAAAGCACTATGATCTTCAAATTACATGCAAGCTTGTAAGGGCAGAAAGTGAATAAGGAGGGGCTTAAAAGATTCCATAAGAAAAAGTAGAGAGTAGCAGAGGACTTGGTATTTGCACAGACAAAAACAAAGAGCACTCTCAAACTAGGAACACTTTCCAATTAATAAACATAAAACAGAAAAAAACAGACCAAATCCATAAAAGCTACTGCAAAAAGTCAGAAAATATAAAAACTTTTCTGTAAGAGAAAAGTAACCCCCAACCATGATTCTAAAGAAAATTGCAACACATTTCACAACGAATTAAATATTGCAAAACAAGCATTTGGAGATATGAAAAAATATCTGAATCAGAAATATAAACACTAAAAACAGAACAAAAAAAAACAAGAAAAAAATGAAATAAGAGATGACTAAACTAAGGTAAGAAACAGAACAGCAGCAGCAGCAACAACAAAAACATGTATATAAAAAAAGAAGGCTAGGTTATATAATATCCAAAGGAGAACAGAGAATGGAGTCAAATGAAAACTTTAAATAAAGGACACTGAAGAAATGCAGGAAAACAACCAAAAGAATAAAAATGAAAAAAAAAATGAGGAAAAAGGGCAGAGAAATAGTGGTTGAAATGGAAAACAAGTAAAGGAAATCATATATATATATAGATACACACACATACATATAGATATATACATGTATATGTATGTATGTATACGTACATACATGTATGTGTACACACACACACACACACTTGATATCCCTGAAGAAGAAAAATCAAAACAATGAGGGAAAAAAACTGCTAATATTTAACACTAAATCCCTCAAAAAAAATCCACAAATAAAAGATCTGAATATATATGGTCCACTGGGTACCAGAGCAAAATGACCCAGGATACAATAAACTCTGAGTTGTAAAAGCAGTAAACTTTAACAAAAAAATTCCTCTAGGCCTCTAGGCAAAAGAGGAAACAAACTACAAAGGCAGGAGAAAGGCATCAGATTTCTTTAAAACAACAAGTAAAATCAAAACAACAGTGGAACAGCATTTTCAAAACACAAGAAAGTAAAGTGTGTGATCCAAGGATAATATATCCACTCAAGCTGTCCTGCCAGTATTGGGTAACAATAAAACCCAGTTAGAACATTTAGAACTCATGGGATATACAAACGTGCCTTTCCTGAGGAATCTAGTAAAGGATGAGATTTATTTAAACAAAGGTGATTAGCAAAACCACACAAAAGAACTGATAGCAAGCATTTTACTTTTCCATTCTAGAGCAAAGGCTAAAGAGTGGATCATGGGTTAAGAAATGTACTTTTAACCAATTTTCCAATAAGAGCAAATCATTATAAGTTACGAGTAAATTCCATTCATAGGAAAAGAATGCAAAGAATTTCAAATGATTTGAATATTTATTATAATTTTATTATGCTGATCATGTTATAGCACTAAAAATGAGAAGCTGCTTGTTGAAAACAATTATAAAAAATTCATAAACCAAAAAGACAAAAACATTAAACTAATGTGGTTAGTCATATGTGGAACCTAGTAGGGAAAATAGGTTTTTTAATGATGATGCATTCAATACTGTCCTCAAATGATTTAATTATAGCAAAAGAAAATATTTTTAAAGCTCAAGGAAAAGTTTATGATTCTCATTTAAGGCAGAAGGCCATTTGGATACTTCAAAATAGAAGATAAAATATTTTATAAAAGAATATGATTTTACAGAAGTTACTTTTGCGAACACGCTGTTCTCTGGCTTACATTAAGATGACTCTATGTCCACATACATAAAGAAATGGGGATTAGAAACCATAAATACACTTACAAAGGTCATTAATGCCAAAATAATAAACAGTCACAATAGTAATAAATTTAACATTTGCTAAGCATTTACTAAATGCTTATAAACTGCTTAGCAGAATCTCAAATAATACTCACAAAAAGCTTATGAAGATAGATACTTTTATTATTCACATTTTATAGCTGAAGACATTGGGCACAGAAAATTACCTAATTTTCACAGACACAGAAATTAAAGTGGTGAAATCAGGACTGAAATCCAGATCTGACAGATTTCATGGTTCATGCTCTTAAATCATTATGGCATTCTGCATGTGTATTTATAATAAGAGCTCATTTAAATACAGTAATCTACCCTAGGGTATATTTTTTATAAATCATATTTGTTTACTTTATCATTATAATGACTTCTCCTTCCTTAAACTTATTCAATAATTTACTATTGAGGAAGGTAGTCTAGTCTTTTAGATAAAATTCAAACTATTTAAAAAGGCATAAGACCATATTATCTCTCCAACCACCTTATAACAATTACCATTCTGCCCTAGACCTGCTGCTCACTTCACCCTACAATTAAATCTTATGTTCCCATTATATTAACAACTGGCTCTTTCTCACTTCTAAGCCTGCCCATGTGCAGTTCTCTCTGCAGAACAACTCCCTCCCCATCTTAGTCCCTCAACTCTGTCAGGAATTACTTTCTTCTTATCAACCTCCAGGGACCACTTCAGGCATGGCCTCTCTGTGAAGACTTCTTAAGTACTCATCAATGTGACTTTTGTCTATATTTTTCTTGTGTTTATTTCTATCAGAGAATTTATCATAATGGTCTATTATTACCTGTGTCCTGAGTGTGCCAGCACAGTACCTAGCAAAGAGAATTTTCCGAATGCTAACTGATGAGATAAAAAAATGTTTGATGTGGTTACTTCTTTAAATTAAATTTACTGGGCTGACATTGGTTAATAAAATCATATAGTTTTCAAGTATTGATGTTACTTGAAAAGATATTTTATATTTATAGAGTTGACTCCAACAACATATAAATCTAAAGTATAATTAATAATTATCAGCTTTAATATCTAATCGTTAATCTGTAATGTGATGGTAAAAAATTTTTAATTTAACTTTTAGATGATGCAACAGTACAGGAAGTTCCAGAATATTTATTAGAGAACTATATTACTTAAAGGAACTTAACATTTTATATTTTTCTCTTTAAAACTTTTCTGTTTTTCCATAGAAGAGTATACTGATCAGAAAAGGAAGAAAGTAAACGGGGTAATTATTTTGACAAAGGTTTCTCACTAAGCTATCCCATGGGTTATCAACTCAATAGTTGACTTCTAAGAGACATAGTTTGTTATTTTTTCCCTCCTTGATGTTAGTGTCAAAGATTAGAATTTATGCCCCAACATCCTAGTTTATTATATGGCTGTTTTTTTTTATTTATGCATAAAGCTAAATGTTTCCAAAATATTTTCTTCAGTTTGTACCACCTTCTGAGGTTAGTAACAAATTCCTCTGCTAATTCAGAAACACTTGTTTTATCTTATTTCTTTGAATTTAAGGAGTAACCCTTTCTATCATTCTATGAATTAAAAAATAAACCCATGATCATCTTAACCATACAATTTACATTGCTTACATAACAGTTAGTTGGCAAAATTGGTTAGTTTTTTTCCAGGTTGGTATAGAAATTAAATTTTTCAGATAAAATAAAGAACTACACTTCAAGTAGCCAAGCAAGAGATACTACTTAAGTAATAAAAAAATAAAAGACCAACATAAGTTTTAAAAGATAAGTGAATCAACAGAATCTTAAACTCTACTCCTTAAAAAAATCAAAAAGCAATAACAAAATACATAATTGTAGAAAGACAAGTCAAAAAAAATAAAACTTTATCAGTCTTTCTCCCTATTATTCAGACAAGATTAAAAGGCTATTATAATATGCTAAAGCAAACCCATTTTAAACCCTAAAAAGTACTTTTCTTAATATTATTGATTAAAAACTCTAAAAAAAAAAATGAAATAAAACCAAAAAGACCATGCTGTCTCTAAAACTATAAAAAAGCAAAATGTAAGAGGAAGTTTAATAAGATGTTCCCATAATAAAAACTTAATAAAGTACTAAATTAAACTTTTTAAAAATCACCATTCTTTAAATATATAAAACATGTCTTTCTTTCAAAGATCTGATATCACAACATCACAGATTTTTACAAAACTGAGTCACTACCCTGTATTTTTCATAATAAATTTGCAGTTATATTTACCTTCAGATCCCATGATGAAGTGATGAATATCAGGGCCTGTTGACATACGAGGTCCTTGACAGCTTTTTTCTATTATACCTCTAGGTGTTACCATTTTTATATGAACCACCTGTTTAATACAATGCATGATATAAATTCTACACATTTGTTAGTGAATGCTGTGTGTGTGTGTGCACACACAAATCCATACATATTTATATTAAACACAACTTTTTAAATACTGGGGTAAATGATAAATGGTGATGCCCTTCAGAATTCTAATATCTTAGCAATTCTTAGACTACAAGTAAATTTTATAAACTTTCAAAAAGGAACAAATCATCTATGATTCTTATTGGTTTAGGTATATTCGTCATCTTAAGAACTGAAAAGCACATTTCTTTAAACCAAATTTAGTCTAGGATTATTCATGCGGCAAAAAACTGAAGGATGGATAAAATAAACAATGATCATATTTTAATAGGTTCATTCTTTTACTTATTTAACAATATTATGAAAAACTATTATTCACGTCAACAACTATTCTAGATGCTTAGAATTCTAAGAAAAAAATTCTTCTTGCCTTATCTCTTCCTTCAACTTATAATCTGCCCATTTAGTAGGAAAGAGTGAAAAAAACCAAAGTATTAATTATATCAGGTCAAAGCTAAAATGAAGAAGGAGATCCAGTGACTGAGTTAAAGAGAGGGAAAGACATGTGTTTGATATAGCTGTGAGATATGTCTCACACAGGTGAGAAAGTAAGTATACTGGGGATGGGGGTTACTCAAAAATAGTTCCTGAGATCTGAATCAAAAGTGGTTAGGTAAAAATCTAATATATTTTTAGAATGGTTTTTGGACAAATAAATAAAAACAGTTTATGCATTGTTAAAGAAAATAAGCAAAGGACATCAATAAGAAATTTACAAAATAAGAAATAAAAATTGCCAATGAGAACATTTAAAAGTTTACATTCACTCGCAATTAAATAAATAAATAAATAAAAGACAAAATATGGAGTCTAACAAAATAAAGATTTTCGTAGTGCTAGTGGGAAAGTCAATTGGCATAAAATTCTTGTAAGAGCAATTTGGCTGTAAGGATTCAAAGAGTTAAAATGTATAAACATCTTAATCCAGGATAATATAAACATTTAAAAAGTATTGATAACATAAACAGTTAAAGTCTTAAATTGCTAGGTGTTAACTATAAAGAACCAAAATTTTCATTAAAGATGTGATATTTCTAGTAACGAAGATACTGATGAAAATGTTGGAATGTTAGATTTGAAAAGCAAAGCTAAATAGCTCTAAAAATAATGTTAGGAACATCACTTTAATGGTCTCATAAAAAGTTATTTTAAATTGTTATTAAAATATTGATATTAAGGGAACTACCATTTCTGAAGAACATACTACACACCATGGACTCTATTAAGAGTTTTCATTTTATGTTCTTCATTTCTTATAATAATTCTATGCAGTGATTATCATTATTTTACATAGAAGGAAGCTGAAATTTAGAAAGGTGAACTAATTAGCACAAAGTCATACAACTAATCACTGAAAAAGCTACAAACGGAACAAGTGATACCTAATTCCTAACCAGAATGCCCATAAGTTACACTAATATCATAAGAACTCCCATAGCACTGGTATGGATCAGCTAAAGCAAAATAGTGTGCACAAAAAACATTAGATATTATGCTACCACTTACTAGAACATTTTCAACTGGGTTCTTTAATTCTATATAGAAATTTTTTTTTTCAGCAAAATAAATATAAAATCTCCTAAGGGAAAAGATGTAGCAATAACAAGATCACTTAAATAAACTGACTAAAATCTTGGTGGAGTTGAAGGCTGAGGTTCCATGAGGCTTATAAATAATATTTATATCTTTTATAAGTCAGATATTATGAAACCTCTACAAAGTTCATCAATCATTTGAAAAAGGAGCACCCTTAGTAATGATCACAGTTGTGTCTTTTACTGCTTCTATTATACATAGTTGATATTACTATAATCAAAAGGGATATATTTCTGGGGGGACTCTGCCTTTCTAATCCATTTTTAAAGGCTTTAATCACTATACAATAATCTATACTAATCAATTATTATACAATAACTAGAAAAAATTTACCAGGTCTTCGATATTGCCATAGATATTCTTCTTCATGCCTGATGCCCGAGTAGATACCCATCCCCCCACAGTGCTGAATTCCAGAGAATCTGGTTCATGACCTGTACAATAACCACTTTCTTTAAGCTGAAAAACAAAAATGTAATGTTTTATTAGTGAAAATGGTCCTTTTTCACACAGCACTCAACACATTAACTTTTCCTATTTTAAAATTCCCATGTCACTGGAATTTGGACTCATTACAACCTACATAGAAAAAGAAACAGTTTTATAATACTGGTCAAACAATTTTAAGCTTCTGTCTAGAGAAAAACTACAAAACTAAAAAATGTGGTCCAAAAGACAGTTGAATTTTCTACAGGTTTACTAATCAATCTTACTCTTTATATACTTCTATTTTTAAAGCCAACTACCCTCATTACTTTTTTTTTATCACGAAGAGACCATTTAAATACTTACGAAGATCAGATTATGTTTAAATAACTGCCAATTTCACCTAAACACTTTCAATAAATAATCTCTTCTTCTCCCTATCCTAATATAATATGCAGCAGGCCTACAGAAAATCCAAGCAAATTGCCTGTACTTAATTCTCTCAAGGAGTCATGTGTTTTAATGTACAGCCATCTGGCTAGGTTTCCTACATGTAATACTGTCATTTATTTGGAATGCAGATCATGCATTCCTGTACATTAAACAGTCACTTGTTTCTCATTTTTCTATATTAGCTTGGCTTTGCCATCTGCACAGCACCTGAGGATGAATGGATGCCCTTTACTGCAACAACACCAAAGCCATTCCACTGAAATCATTTTAAAGACTTGGCCATCTCATGTCAAACAGTACAGACACCACCATCTGCATACCCACTGTCTACTGCCCTCAAGCCCATCAATCTGTGTTGACCATTTGATAATCATCCAGTTAAGCAACTGCTTCAATTTTTCAAGTAAGTCATACATAGATGTAAAATACATCAGCTATGTTTGAATCTATGTATTTAAACACAGTATGAAAGCTGTAATTTAAAAATCAAGAGCCTGTTAGGTTAAATATAATTTGTTAGCTCTTGAACACAGCAATGCAAATTATTTACCTTTTCTAGTTTTGTTGCTAAGATTTAAAAATACATCAATTGTTACATAATAGAATTTTTTTCACTAAATATTCAATACATTTATTTAATTTTAAGAAGTTAATAACCACCCACAAGTAAGTAGCTTAAATAAATGACAGAACAGGTTACAATAAAGATTGTCAGACTTATATTTCTTCCCTAACTTCCAATCTATATTCATATTATTTGCTCCCAAAAGATAACTGTCACTCAAATTTTCTAAAATTAGGAGAAGAAAAAGAAAAGACATTCATGGAGAACTTAGATGTGCTATGTACTGCACAGGAGTTTTCAAATATTCTCATGACAAAATCTCCACATTACCAATACAGAAGAAACCATTAAACAGACATTTAAAACTATTTCTATAAGTGCACCCAGAGTGCTAAAAAGTACATACAAGTGAGAAAATTACCCAGAACCAGAGAAAAAAATAATGCAAAAGGATCGGAGAATAGCCTGGGAGAAAATGTTTGCACAAGATACATCTGATAAAGGACTGTTACTCAAAATATACAAGACCTCTTAAAAGCTAACAATAAGAAAACAATTCAAGAAAAAAATGGGCAAAAGACCTAAACAAATACCTCAACAAAGATAGCAAAAAATCATATGAAACACTGCTCCACATCATATGTCATCAGGGAAACATGAATTAAAACAAGATGCCACAACACACCTATATGACTAGTCAAACATCAGAACACTGACAACATCAAATGCTGGTGGGGATGTGGAGCAATAGAAATTCTCATACATTGCTGGTGGAAATGCAAAATGATACAGCAACTTTGCAAGACAGTCTGGTGGTTTCTTATAAAACTAGACATCTCTTAACAACCTAGTATCTAGGCACCTTGGTATTTACTCAAAGGAGTTGAAAACTTATGTTCACATAAAAACCTGCACACAGATGTTTACAGTAACTTTATTCATATATTGCCCAAACTTAGAATAAAGCAAAATGTCCTTCAGCAGGTGAATGGATAAAATGTGGTACATCCAGACAATGAAAAATTATTCAGTGCTAAAAAGAAATGAGCTATCAGCCATGAAAAGACATGAAAGTCCCTTAAATGCATATTACTAAATGAAAGAAGCCAATCTGAAAAGGCTACTTTTCAGAGTAAATCACAGAGTAAAAATACTCTGTGATTCCAACTTTGTGATGTTCTAGAACGGGTAAAAAACTATGGAGACAATAAAAAATCAGTCGTGCCAGGGGTGGGTGAGAGAGAAAAACATGCAGAAGAATTTTTGGTAGTGAAAATACTCTGTATGATATTATAATTATGGATATGTCATTATACATTTGTCCACGCCCTAAGATAAACTATGGACTTTGGGTAATTACGATGTGTCAATATAGGTTCCTTCTTGGTAAAATATCTACCATTCTGGTAAGTGATATTAACAATGGGGGAAGCTATGCATGTGTGGGGGCAGAGGGCATACGGGAAATCTCTGGACCTCCCTCTCTCTCTTTTTGTTGTGAACCTAAAACTGCTCCTAAAAAAAGTTTTTATTTTTAAGATGAAATAAAGACATTTTCAGACAAAGAAAGAAGAAAGAATTCATCAACAGTAAAGACATGTTAAACAGGAGTTCTTCAAGCAATAGGTAAATAACATCAGATGGAATTAAGAGTACTTAGAAAGGGTAACTAGATGGGTAAATATATAAAAAAAATTTTTATTATTTAAATATCTTTAAAAGATAATTGTTTTGACAAAAATAACATAGGTTTTACAGCATGTAAAAGTAGAATATGACAACAATAGTACAAAGGAGGCAAGGGGAGAGGGAGTATAATATTGTAAAGTTCTTATACTAAACTCTGAAGTGTTATAACTTGAAGGTGTAGACTGTTTTAAAGATGTATACTATAAACCCTAAAACCACCCTTAAAATAATAAAACAAAAAGTTACAGCTAATAAACAAAGAAGATAAAATGGTATAAAGAATATTTAATCCAAAAGAATAAAGTAGAAAATAACAACAACAAAACATACATATGAAATATAGGGGGAAAGGGGGCAAGATTACAGACTTAAACTATATCAATAAACCACATTGAAGGTAAATGGTCTAACACTCCAATTAAAAGGTAGAGATTGTCAGGCTAGATGAAAAGAAAAAGGCTCAATTTTACACTCCCATAAGAAAAGCACTTTATATATAAAAACATAAATTAGCTAAAGTAAAAAGAATGAAAAAAAAAGAAATACCATGTTAACAATAGTCAAAAGAAAGTTGGATGACTATTTTAATATCCAATTAAGTAGATTTCAGGCCAAATAATATCATCAGAAAGAAAAAGGGTCATTTCATAATGGCAAAATGGTTCATTAATTTAGAAGTTATAACAATCTTAATCGTTTATTTACCCTAATAATAGAGCTTTAAAATAAATGAAGTAAAAACTGATAAAACTGCAAAAAGAAAAACCCTACAATAACTGGAATTTTTAATTATCTCTCACAATAACTGACAGAACAGAAAATAAATTAAACATCAAAGGCCTGAACAATATTATAAATCAATTTGACTTAACAGACAGATGATTCTAACCAACAGCAGAAGACACACTCTTTTCAACTGTACATGAAACATTTACAAGATAGACCATATTGTGGGCCATAAAAAAAGTATCAATTAACTGGAAAAGATTCATGTCATATAAAGTATTTTTTCTGAACACAATAGAATTAACATTGAAATCAATAACAGAAAGTGTGAAAATCCCAATCATTGAAAACTAAATAGTAATTTGTATATACTCATGGGTGAAAGAAAAATATCAAAATTAGAAAATACTTTGAAATAAATGAAAATGAATGGACTGATCAAAATTTTAGGATATCACTAAAGCAGTAGTTAGCGGGAATTTACAGCAGCGAAAGCCTAAATTTAGAGTATCAAAAACTTAAAAGAAAAATAATAAATTTCCCCATCTTCTACCTTAAGATACAAAAAGCATTTGACAAAATACAACTTTCATTGCCAACCAAAGGTCCCTGCAAACTAAGAAGGAACTTCCTCAACTTAAAAAAAGACATTTACTAAAAAAACCCCTTATAGTTGACATCATAATTAATGGTAAATGACTGAATGCATCTCTCCTAAATCAGGAACAAGACAATGATGTCCACTTTCATTTTTTTTTCAGCACTGCACTAGAGGTTCTAGTAAGATCAATCAGGGGAGAAAAAGAAATAAAGGCACACAGATTGGAAAAGAAGGAGTAAAATTGTCTTTATTCAGAGGTCATGATCATATATGTAGAAAATCCAATGAGAGCTACAAGAAAACTTTTAAACTAGTTATTGAATTTAGAAAGGCTACTAGATAGATATAAGATCTCTATTTAAAAATTAATTGTATTTCTATATATTAATTAAGAACACTCAGAAATTGAAATCTTTTTACCATTTACTATAGCACCAAAAATATACATAACACTTAGAGACAAATCTGATTTAAAAAATATTAAAGGTCTGTACACTGGAAACCAAAAGATGCTGCAGAGAGAAATTACATACCCCTCAAAACTACTGATATTCCAAGTTTGGGTCAGAAGAATCAACACTGTTATGATGTCAGTTCTCCCCACATTGATGTACAGAGTTAATGTAATCCCAATCAAAACCCCAACAGACTCCTTTTTTTTTTTTAACAGAAATTGACAAGTTGATTATAAACTGTACATGAAAATGGACAGAATCTAAAACTGCCAAAACAACTTTTATAATAAAGATACAATAATTCAAACAGTATGGTACTGGTATAAAGACAGACAACAGATCAATGGAACAAAATAGAACAAGATGCACATATACATAAACAACAGACTTTTTTACAATAGTGTAGAGTCAACTCAATGAAAGAAGAATAGACTTCTCAACAAATGATGCTGGAATAACTGGATATTCATGTGCAAGCAAAAAGTAAAACCTTTAATCCATCCCTCATATCATATACAAACATGAACTCAAAAATCTTCAAAACTTGTCATGTAGATACAATCTAAATGCCCATCAATGAACGAATGGATAAAAAAGATGTGATTACACACATACATATATACATAATGGAGTATTATTCATTCATGAGAAAGGAAATCCTGCCATATGTAGCAACATGAATGAACCTTGAGCACAACATGCTAAATGAGATAAATACATGTACTCTAAGGAGTCACTTATATGTGGAATCTAAAAAAGTCAAACTCAAAAGAAAGGATGGGTGGGTGGGTGAGTGGGTGGATGGATGGATGGGAGGGAGGGAGGAAGGGAAGGAGGAAGGAAGGAAGGAAGGACAAAAAGAAAGAAGGAAAAACTGTTATGCAATGATATGTGTGAATATCAAAATAATTATGCTTAGTGAAAACAGCCATACTCTCACTCTCCCCCTACAAAAAAGTATATGATTTGATTTTAATAAAATTGTAGGACATTTAAACAAATCTACAGTAACAGAAAGCAGACCAGTGATTGCTACAGGCAGGGTAAAGGTAGGTTGCAGAGGATTATAAAAAGGCAACAGGAAACTTCTGGAGTTGGTGCATATGTTCATTATCTTAATTGCAGTAACAGTTTCATGGTTGTATTTATATATCAGAATTTATCAAGTTTACATTTTAAATGAGTGTAATTTGTTGTATGACAATTATACCTCAATTAAACTATTATAAAACAACAAAACAAAAACAAATGACTACAAGGGTTTTTAGCTCAAGCTGCTCAAAGAAATGAATTTCCATAAACTGAGAATGAGAAGTCTATAGAATAAGCAAACTGTGAGGAAATGGAAATTCAATTTTTAAAATCTTGAATTTATTTGGACATTTTGTCTAAAATGTCTATTAGATATGCAAGTGGAGACATCAACTTGGTATCTGGATATAATAAGTCTACAGGTCAGGAAAGAAGCCTGACATGATGATACTAATCTGGGAGTCTTCAGCATATATAAGGAATATTTAAAGTCAGCTGTGCTTAAATGAAGCAGACAGTGCTCAATAAAAATTAGTGGAATGATAAAAGTTCTAAGTACTTTACATTACTGACTTACTCCATCCTATGAAAAAACCTTATGAAACAGGAATTATTATCTGTTCCACAGATTAAGAAACTAAGGCATAGGGAAATGAGCCCTAGGCACATATCCTCAGACTATTAACTAATAAAATAAAGTAGCCAAAGGTTTAAATTTAGTAAACCTAGAAACAAATTCCCCAAATCCATAACTGACATATTAGTGACCTCCTTTACAGATATTAAATTCAATGTCATAAACAAGTTAAAAAGATTAAAACCTCTGCTACCCAACTACTACATTTGTGTCATTTTAAAGCTTCCAGAAGGAAAAAGCAGGATGTTTTAGCTGGTTACTTCAGCTGAAGCAGAAACTGAAGGGCACACAAGTTTAAAAGAGAAAGAACTTGAACTGAGGTCAAAACAGATGTAGAAACTATATTATTTTCTATTAGAGGCAAAAAATAAAGTTCTATATTGGCATTTAGAGAAATGAACTAGTAGGTAAAATATCAGAATTTCTTAGTCTAGAAAAATTTTAATTTTAATTCTAACCATTCAAAAGAAAAAAAAAGAAAGAAAGAAAACCCAGGAAGGTTAAAATACTACATCAAATATTATAATAAACAATATAAAATTAGAGATACGAAAGGTTATCTTGTTATAAAAAAATTATGCTGATAATACCTCATTCAGGCATAATGGAAGGCTAACACAGGACTTTTTACAGATTTTTTTCATTAAATACTATTAGTCTGCCCACTGAAGTGCATTATAAACTATAAAAACTAACAAATCTAATTACCTTAACTTATATAAAATCTTGACTTATTGAAGATCTTTAACAATGCTTCAACACACATATTACATTTTATTCCAGGTCTCACTATCTTATTGCATTAAATAAAAAATAAAAACAATGAACAGTTTTAATACTTTTTTTCAAAGCTTTTCATCTGGCATATCAACTTTATTCAACTATTTATCAAGAAAGAAAGAAAAAAATAAAAATAAAATCAACAAACATGTCATATACCCCTCAATGTCCTATTAAAAAGAGGGAGGAGGTCTCTGTATTCCAAGTTGAATAAGGTGGTAAGTACATCACCAACAAACCAGACTTTCTAATTTTTATTTACAAAAGCTGTTACAGTCATCTCAACCATTTTTGAGGAGGTTGAAGGAACATATACATGTCAATAATTACCTACTTAGAATCAATGAAAGAAATCTAAAATTTTCCAAAAATTCATTAGGACCCCCTAAAAAGTATATAAGGACTCAACAAAAGTATATGAGGATCCCCCCAAAGCTATACTAACTATATGAGATGACCAGTTATCAATGAAAATATACACTGAAAAGTTCAATAAAGAACAAATATCATCATCTACCTAGTTGATGTAATTTATCATCAACTTCTGAGGATTCTACATCCAATTTGTTCCATTGTGCTTTATTCTTACTACTTTATTTCAGGTCACTATCAGAAATTGCCTGAATTATTGCAGCATTCTTCTAACCTACCCTTACATGCCCCATTCATCTTCCACACAACAATCAAACTAGCTAAGCAGAAAGGCAAAGTTCAAACTTCTAAAATGGGCTTTATATGAGGCCCTTTACAATCTGACCTCTTCATTTTTTCCTATTTTTATCCTTTACCACCACTCTATGTACACCCACTAAATATAGAAACACCAAGAATATGTGTTCTCCCATCTACGCAAAGTAGATCTGAGCTTTATTCAGCTATCAGCAGGCCCCAAAGCAAGAGTTGCCTTTAAAACCTCTGCACATACTGCTTTCTAACTGGATTGTTCTCCCCACCCCCATCTCCTTTTTTTACTAATTCTTACTCATCTTGAAGTCTCATTTCAAATGCTGCCTTCTCTGTGAAACTTTCTTTGTCCAACTCCTTTCCTCCTAAACCCATTTGATGAGTCACATGCCCCACATTTAGCCTTTACCTAGGCTTCTCACTGAATCATAAATGTCTATTTACCTAACTCTTTGCCATAATATAACACAAGTTATCCAAGTGTAGCGAATGGTGTCATATACATTACTGTGCCCTCAGCATCTAGCTCAATGCCTGACATGCAACAGAAACTGAACAAATTTATTCAGTGAATGTATTGTGAAAAGTCCTTCATTCACAGGGGACACATAGCAGTTTTGAAAATCTATATAAAAAAAATAACATACCTGTCTTTCCAACTCTTGTCCTGTTATGCCAGCCTCTACATGAGCTGTCAGATTGTTCTCATCAACCCAGAGGATTCGATTCTGTTGCAAAGGAAGAAAAAAGTTTTATCTCTATGATCTATTAACATTTTCTCAGGAAATATAACTTCCTAACTCAAAGCAGCAACTGACAAAATAGTAATTCAGCAAGAATACCTACACCAGAAAGCTACACTTGTCTTTGACTATACCACATTACATAAATAGTAACAAAGGGAGCATATTACACAGGAGTTGTTTTAAAACATAGATCCTGTCTTTATTCAGATATTAATTTGAATTACACTCTACCTCTTACATTAGGCAAATTATTTAACTATGCTTAGTGTTTCTTCATTTGTAAAATGTAGATAGTAATACCTACTTACAGGGTTGCTGTAAAAGTTAAGTGAGATACTACACATAAAAAGCTTAGCATACATAGTTCCTGGCATTTTGTAAATACTACCTGCACTACTGTTAATAGTCAGTAATCATATCTAATTTAACACTATCAGAAGAGGGATGCCATGAGATTAGAAAAAGACACTTGCAAAGACATTTTAATACAGTAAATGGCATCACTGCTTTACTTTTAATGCAAAATAGGACCAAAGAGCCCAGCTAGAAAACAAAGCACAACCTGGCCTCCTGCCAAAAAGAACAAACTGAGTATCATCTGGCTCAACTTACCAAATGCAGCATGACTGTAAAAAAAAAAATTTTAATTTCTTATTTGACCTAATTTTTATATATATGAATCTTGGTGAATTAATTACTTTCTATTGTTAAGGGCAGACTTCTTTCTCTTTCTATTTGGTTGAGCAGTCAGATAATATATAGGATCTTCTTCTGGATCCCAAAGAAGCTTTCTTAGCATTTTGATATGTTCAATTTCATGGCAACAACTAATACAGATAAAACTAGTTAATAATAAAAATGAAAGAAGGCAATAAATACAAAAATAAGTCTGTCCATATTTCACATTTGAACACAAATAACTGCACTGCTTAATTCACAGGGCTATGATAAACATTAAAGATGATGCCTGTAAATGTACTTATTGTTCTATGTTATATAAATCTATCATAACTATACTCTCAAAATAAAATAACAGTAATTTCAATATAACTATGGCAAAATCAGGTTTTTGGTTCCATGGCAGCTAAACAAAAGGAAATTTTAAACTATAAGATAAAAAGAATTTAGTAATCTGATGGTACCTTATATTACAATAACTACAATAAAAACAAGAATCAGCAGATTTATGCTAATTATATGCCTTGTATCTACCAGGGGTTCAAACATATTTTTGGTAGAACAAAGAAACTAAAAAAACAAAAAGAAAAAACACATTTATAAGCACTCACAGAAAAAACTAAGGAAAATGTATTTGTTACCCTATTACATCCACTATATATTACCCCACAAAACTTAACAATAAAACAAAAACTTTTAAGGCTAGTAGGTCTTAGTATTTCATTCATTCATTCATTCATTCATTCATTATGGTGACGTTGGTTAATAAAATCCAATAAGTTTCAGCTATACATTTTAACAGTAAGGCTCATATATGTTTACACTGTGTGTTTAGCTCCCATAGTTAGATTTCTTTCTGTCACCACATAGTTGACTCCTTTCACCTGGTCTACTTCCCCCTTCCTCCCGCCTCCCTCCCTTCTGGTAACCACTAGCCTATTGCCTATGTGTATTTAAGTAGAAAACTGACACAACTAATTCTAGTCACTTGTTGTACATACTGTATCAGAAATACACTGTGCACAGTCATGCAAGATATAACTTACTGACTTCAATGTAAATGACAGTTATAAGAACCACATATCTATTATAATATTTGAAAGAACTGAATGTTAAAAGGAGTGAACATGAACAAGACAAACAAACAGACTCATGGACATGGACAATGGGGGAGGAGAGGAGTAGGGAGGAACAGGAAAAATTAAAAAATAAAACAAAATATTTTTTAAAAAGGGAGTGAACATAGGTTTTTCTACAAAATAAATGGTTAAAAACCTGGCATTTAAAATTCTGCCACAGAATTTTAAGCATCTACTCAATGTAAAGACTTATTTATATTATCCCATTTAATCTTCACAATAACCTTCTGCAGTATTACTGTCTCTATTTTACACATTCAGCAACAGATTCAGAGGTAAATCTGTATATAGTAAGGTAAAGACCCAGAATTTCAAAAACATTACAAATCCTATTCCAAAATAGGCTACTTTTAAGCTACCGTCAAAAAAACCTGCCTTTTCCTAAAATCTGGGATAAGGACAAAAGTTGATGGATAATTTTACAGTAGAATAATCAGGCTGTTACTACTTAAACTTGCTTATCAATTTTAGCAACACTAAAATTAGACAACCAGGCTATTATGTACCTCCTGATGTGATGTGACATAGAAAAACATATCATCTATGAGATATTCCTGCTTAGAATAATACTAAAAGCTAAGACTGAATCTATCTAGATTTTATATCTAACTTCAGGTTTAGACACATACAGAGCCTTGAAGAAGAGTTAAATGGCACCAAGAAGAAGTAACAGAAAAATTCAAAATATGACATGTTCTACACTACAAATAGCCTAGTTTCTCCAAATCAGTAGCATTCAAAAGAGAGAATAGGGCTTCAGATAAAATGAAACTTAGGGAAACCACCAAAAGCTAACATGGGCCTTGTCTGAATCCCTATTTGAACAAATGAACTATAAAATAAAGATAATTTTGAGATGGCTAGATAATCTGAATGTGGACTGGATTTTAAATGATATAAGGATTTACTTTTAACTTTGCCAGGAGTGATAATAATACAGTAAGAAAATGTCCTTTTAAAAAGAGATACACAGAAACATTTAGGTGTAAAGTAGCATAATATCAAGATTTGGTTTAAAAATAATAGAGAAAAAAGAAAGAACTGATATAGCAAAATATTAATAATTATTTAATCTAGAGAATGGGTATATTATTCTCTCTACTTTGGTACCTGAAAGAATTTCAAAGTTACCAAAAAATATTTTTTATTGTAATGGAGAAATATGTAACCAAGAATACTGTTGACTATATGAAGGTTAAGTTCATACCCAAATTAAAACTTTAGCATGCCACAGTGTATAACTCTTAGACTGCAATGAGCCAAAATTTCAAAAAATAATCCTATCATTAAAACTAGCCCCTCTATTCTTCCACAAGTGAAAATGCAACAGCACTGGTAAAAATCGGGGAAACAAGTAAGTTTTGGTGATTCAAATTAACCTTAACTAATATTATTTGTTTTCTTTTTTAACAATACAAATCAGGTCATGTATTATATCAATATTCCAATTCCTTCTTAAATCATCAATTTCACATATCAATTTGGTAGAATCCATTGAGATATGTGCATTATAGTAAGAGTGAGCTTAGCTTTTGGAGACTGAAGACAAGGATAAAATATGATAAAATTAATTAAAAACAAAATGGACGACACACTCTTTTTCCATGACAACTAAGACAGAGCCATAAAGACTTTTTTAAACCAAAAGCTATCTTCAAATCTATCTTAAACGATCATATACCATTTGTGAAGTGTCCAAAGAAATAATTGTTCTTGTCTCATCTGCAGGACACATCAGCCCATATGAGACACTTGTTCCTCCTGCCAAAATAGAAAACAACAACTTTATGTTCAAATATTTTATTTTTAGCTACATATCTAGGGCAAAACCCTAATACAAAGTATACAGACAGGCCTGCTAGGAAAGTAATACCTATTTCTACTTTGCAAAATGTAATTTGTAAATGCTAACACACTAAAAGCAAACTCACCTTTATTTCATGCTGCATGCCAAAATGAAGAACTATTATGGAGCTGAAAGCAATGGGATATGGCTCCATCCCCTTCACTCAAGTGAAGCCCCTAGCAATTTGTGAAACTCCAAAAACATGATTAGAAAAGTTCTAAGCTAATGATTACTGTAGAAAAATAGCTTAAAAGAGAAAAACACTCATCCTATAAAAACCAAACACCATTATCTCCCTTCTACCATAATTATGAGATTCATTGATCACTTAAAATAGTATCTTATATTCTTATACAAAAAAGCTTTAATCAATTAGAACATAAACAAGTTAAAACTGCCCAGATTATGATATTCAAAAATAAATTTATATGTTCTTCAGTGAAAGTGATATTAATGTAAAATAAATAATACATATATGTATTTAAACAATGTTTTCCTGTTTTCCATTAACATTTGTTGTCAAAGGAAAAATGGTTTCTTGAAACCAATACAGAATACAGTGTTCTTAGTTCTTAACCATACCTGTATCATCATCATATGTCAGAATAAATTCCTAGTTGATACTTCCATAAGTTTTGAACAGAAAATATGTGGAAGTCACCTTGATACAAGGTTAAGAATTATAGGGGGTGCTGATCTATGAGGTTCAGCTTAATTTTACAAGGTGAGACCATGAAT
Organism: Cynopterus sphinx; assembly: GCA_030015415.1. Taxonomy (NCBI): domain Eukaryota; kingdom Metazoa; phylum Chordata; class Mammalia; order Chiroptera; family Pteropodidae; genus Cynopterus; species Cynopterus sphinx. The sequence goes on along the minus strand of CM057379.1, from coordinate 165,224,978 downwards.
TGTTAGTTAAGAACATGCCTGTGCTTAGTAATCACAATTTGTTTGTCACAGTCATTTGAAATCAGGAAAATACTTCATTAATAGTTACACTGTAGTGTCTTTTTTGTACAAATTTAACAGAAAGTGTCAGCTGAAGAAGGAATCTGGAGCTTCTGATTTGGGGGTCCCATTTCCATTCCATCACTGCCAATTCAGTCAGTGAAGGCAATTTCCTATGGCTTACATAAGTTGTTAAAACAATGTGGCTCATAAAAGATCAAGAAAGATCAAATTTGTCTTAAAATGCAAGATAATGTTAGTTTCCAGTATTAAAAAATGTTGTTGATTTGGTCATCATATCATTTACACTGTATTGCATTCCTCAAAGGTTCATGTTGGCTATATTTAGCCTTTGAAAAATATTTTCTCTACAAGAATAATGGTTAGAACATATTCTTATTTAGACATTAAAGTCATGGCTTCAGTGAGGATCCATATGGAAAAGAAGCCATGCATTAAGGGTACATCACATCCAAACAGAAAGAAATAGCATAAATCAACTTTTCAGAATAACCTTATCATAATTATAGAATGTTTGTTTTCAGTGGGATGGCATAAATATTTAAAATACAAAAATTTAAATAGAAAACAAATTTATATTATTAAAATTCAAAAGGCACAATACCTACCACCAATTGGTATGATACAAAGGTTATATTTGCATGCTAGATTCACAATCTTAACTACATCATCATGACATGCTGTCAGGGAAAAAAAAAAAGGAAAATAAATTAATCACAGGAACATGAATAAAATCTGGGTAACCTTGAAAAATATGTCTATAAAATTCTTTAGCTTCTAAACTTTCCCTTCAATTATTCACTCGTAAACACATGAAATAGCTATATTAAAACAACTATTTAGTATTTATCTTTTAACTTTGAATTTTGAAATAATGTCATACTTACAATATAGTTGCAAAAATGGTGCAAAAAATTTCCATCACCCAGGAGCCACAAATACCAATATCTTACAAAACTATGGTTCAATTATCACAACCAAACAATTAACACTGATATAATACTATTAACTAACCTACAGACCTTATTCAAATTTTGCCAACTGTTCCACTAATGTACACTTTTCTGGACCAGGATCACACACTGCATTTACTTGTCATGTCTCTTTAGCCTTCTTTAATCTGAGACAGTTCCACAGTCTATCTTTGAATTTCATGACCTTGACACTTTTTAAGAACAGTGGTATTTCACTGAATGTCCCTTGATTTGAGTTTGTATGATGTTTCCTCATGATTAAATTCAGGTTATACATTTTGGCAGCAATTCCACAGAAGTGATGTGCTTTTCTCAGTGTGTTACATCTGGAAGCACACGATGTAGACAAGTCTCATTTCTGGTAATAACTTTCATCATTTGGTTATATAGTACCTGCTAGGTTTCTCCACTCTAAAATAACTATAATTAATGAGTATCTTGTGGAGAGATATCATGTTTTTCATCATACTTTCACTGATTTTTCTATCCATTGATGATTCTTTATTCTGTTTTTTAAACTAATTTTTAAAATATTATGATATACTGTATATGAATTCCTTACTATTGTACATACTGAAGGCTATCTTTTTAGTGTAAAAGTTATATAAGTAACAAAGTTATGTAAGTTATGTAAGTAACAAAAACTTAACTGAGGAAGACTTTAAATACCAAACGAGAGGTGCTAAGACTCAATCTGACTAGTGATAGGGCATTAAGGAAGTGAACAACATAGCAAAGACAGTATTTTAGAAAGATCAATCTTCTTATGCAACATGCAACAGCATGAAGAAGAAAAGACATAAGATAAGAAAACCATGGAAAAACTGAGTCTTACTAAGGGCCTAAAAAGGAAATAAAGATGCAAAGTAAAATATACAAAAGAATATCCATTTATGAATATAAAAATACTGTTCTACAAAAGTTGTAATTATCATTTCTCAGGTTTGCTTAAAGCTAAGAATATGTCATTTGTATTATTCCAATTTTAACAAAAATCAATTTTTAAGCTTTTAGATTAAGCTTATAAAGCTTACTCTTTGTGGTAAAATTTTTATTAAATACCAGTAGGTTCCTTAATAATAAATAAGATACCTGAAGATGTCTGTTAAAAACCTTTAACAAGGCAAAACTATTTCTAGGGCTGTTGCATAATCAGAAGCTATCCCTGACCATGTTATCTGCCACAGCACTCCCTCATCCCACTAACTACCCTATTTTGCTGTCTTCTTACTGTGTCTTATTTTTTTTCATAGCACTTCTCACCACTCAATACATTATATATTTTTGTTAATTACTTTGTGCCCCCTCCCCTCCCAATTAAATTGTATGACAACTGAGAACAGGGATTTTTTGTTTTGTTCACTGCTTATCTGTAATACTAAGAACAGTACCTAGCACATATTTTCACAGACTTAAAGTTCTGGCATTTAAATCACTGCAAATAATACATAAATACTAAATAAATATGTGATGTAATTTTTTAAATGTGATTGTGAAAGTAAACTATTTTTACAAGCATACTTACTGCAGATAACATATATTGTATGAGTCACTACTTATACAAACTAAATGAAAGGTAGAGCTATCTGGTGACGAATCTTCCTTTAAAGATTATTCTAAATCAGAGAAGTAATATAAATTACAAGTTCTTACTCTTAGATAAGCCTTAGACATCCTATTAAAGCAACATAGAGAAATCAGATTACAGCCAGACTTAAAGACATCCACAATGACAGATTTCCAAGAAATGTGTGTGTGTGTGTGTACATGAGCGCATGTGTGTGTGTACATGAGCGCATGTGTGCGTGTGTGTGTGTGTGTGTGTGTGTGTAATATATATGGTATATGTCTATTCAGATTGTAAGATAAGACAACCACCTTTACTCTATGGAATACCATGTTGTCTCAAATTGCCACTTTATGTCAAAACTTGCCCTCATGCAAAAACAAACAAACAAACAAACTTGACTTTTATCAACAATAAAAAATTTACATTAAGGTTAAATAAAGGCCTCAGTGAGTTGATATCCTGTTGGGAGACAAACTATTTCCAAGAAGTTCTTATACCGGAAGACTCAAGAGAATAAAATTATAAACTTGATTTAGGCACCAATACACTATTCATACAGTTTCTTGAGGTATGAATAAGACAGCAAAGGGAATACTTTAGAAAAATTAATGTTAATAGTGTATGGGAGGCTTGGAGGGACAAGAAACTTGGGGTGTGAGAACTTTTAAAGCTACCACAAAATTGCAGATATGAGCCAATAATGGCCTAAATTAGACACTGGAATGGAAAAGGAAAAAATGAGAAGGTCAAAGTTGTGAGAGGATTTTAAACCATAAAGAAAATTGTGCAACAACTAACTCCACATGTTTCCAAAATCTGAATTTTAAAATATATTTGGACTATTTCAAGCAAGATATATACTTCCACTATAATAATTCTCTTAGCATTTTAATATTCAGACACACAAAGAAAATACCCAAGATCAGTAGAAAGTTCTACTCAAGATATATCAAAGGATAGTTTATTAGGTGGCCTATGGGAAATAAAAATTAATTTTTCTTTCATTTTTTCCAGTAAATATGGAATGAATCTTCCTCAAATCCTGGTAAAGAAGTAGCCTAAAACTACTAAAAGATAGGCAGGAAAAACAAAAGCATTTCTTCTATTTGGGTAGATCTTTTCTTTTTTTCAGGAACTGCTAAATTTTTATACTAAACTAAGAGAGACAAAAGACATTTCACACTATTCCAAGTACACAGAAAAAATATACATCACAAGTATAAGGAAAGTAATTTAATCTCAGCTACATATGCTCTTGGATTTTCCTATGTATGTCACCTCTCTCTTATCCCCATATTAAGGTATGATATTAAGGTCAGATACTGCCTACGAAGTTGAAGGATTTTATCTAAGAACTGAGAGTCCATGAATGAGCCAATTTTCTGAAAAACAAAATACTCTATGTACTCCTTTTATAGAGTCAGAAGAGGAAAAACTCAGAAAACCAATGGAACTTTTTAAAAAGGTAATTATGAACAGTAAGGAACAATATACCTGTTCTGCTTTAAATTTTCTGACAGAAGAAATGGGTATAAAGACTATATATATATAGTGCATCAGCAGAGTAAAACAGCAGAAAGATCATCCATCCTCTATCTCAAGCCAAATCCCTGAATGAAATTCTCAAAATTTAATCATTTATATCAAAGGAAATGTGCATATTTTGCCATCGGAACACCATGTTTTTTAAGCCCGTAAGCTAAGATCAACAAATCACTATTATTAGTTTGCAGTAATCAATTATTTTAATCAAGTTTATTTTAATTAATGATCTGAAATATTGTTATTGATAATTTCATTAAGCTTTCAAATTAACCAGATACATTTTTCTACTGACTTCTCAATATATTTATTTCTACTGACCTCCTAATATATTTGTTTGTTTATTTAAAATAAAGACTTAATTAACAACAAAATCAATCTTTAAAACCAACAGTTTAGAACAATCAGATCAAGAATTATACGACCTTTAGCAAACTTTAAAAATACAGATGTCTATATTTTTTACAATTCATATGTTAAAAATTATATATTTCCAATACTAAATTTACTTAATTTAACAATAATTTAAGGATACAAAAGAAAAAAGAACTTACTTGGCCATAAAACTATATCAGGAATTCGCTGAAATATCCCTTCCCTGAGCAAAAATATCTCATGAAGACAGTGACCTGTTTTGCAGTTTAAAAAAAAATGCAAAACATTTTAAATTATAGAAAATTTAAAAATTAAAAATAAATATCACTTAGATAAAATTGCTTACCATGAGCTCTAAATACTCGGTCATCTGCTTCTTGTGAATATGAAATATTAGTTTCTTTAAGCTCATGAAGAAAATCTTCATTTACAATAGAAGGAGGTGTATCACTAGGATTTAAGGATGCCTAGAAAATGAAATTGAGTTCTTTGACTTATTTCTTGAAAATAAATTTTGAATACCTGTTAGAGAGAGTGGCTACAGAATTTTTTTATATCCAAACTAAGACAGAAACATAGGAAAATGCCAAATAATACACATGGAAACCAACTTATTGATAGTAGCAAATCACAAATGGTCTGGTTAATCACATTCTGTAACATAAGTTATAGAAGCCTTTTGTTTCCTCTTTTGCTTCTAAGGCCCAACTTTTTCTTATTTCTAAAGATTGCAGTCAAGATAGCAAAGTCTCAAGTCTTCAATTTCAGATTAAGGAGACTTGGGGTAAACCTACTTGACTTCTGTATTATCTTCATTTCACCTGTAGATAAAATTTATCATTTCCTATACTTCAATTATTTTCATTTTTTTAATTAATTTTTATGGTGACATTGGTTAATGAAGTCCAATAAGTTTCAGCTGTACATTTTAACAGTAAGACATACATATATTTACACTGTGTGTTCACCTCCCATAGTCAGATTTCTTTCTGTCACCACATATTTGACCCCCTTTACTCTGTCTTCCTCCTCCTTCCTCCCCCACCCTCTACCCTCTGGTAACTACTAGTCTATAGTCCATATCCATGAGTCTCTGTTTGTCCTGTTCATTTGTTGCTTTGGGGTTTATATCCCACATATAAGTGATACCATGTGATTTTCAACTTTTTCTGTCTGGTTTATTTTGCTTAATATGATTATCTCGAGGTCCATCTGTGCTGTCACAAATGGCAGGATTTCATTTCTTCTTATGGCTGAGTAATATTCCATTGTAAATATGTACCATAGCTTCTTTAGTCAATCATCTATTATAGGACACTTCGGTTGCTTCCATTATCTGGACGCTGTGAATAATGCTATGAACATCGATGTGCAAATCTTTTCAGATATGGGTTTTCAAGTCTTTGGGGTAAATACTCAGTAGAGGGATTGCTGGATCATATGGTAAATCAATTCTTAGTTTTTTTTGAGAAACCTCCATACTGTTTTCCATAGTGGCTGTACTAATTTGTAGTCCCATCAGCGGTATATGAGGGTTCCTTTTTCTCAACATCCTTTCAACATTTGTTGTTACTTGTCCTGTTGATTATAGCTATACTAACAGGTGTGAGATGCTACCTCATTGTGGTTTTGATTGCATTTCCCTAATAGCTAGTGATGTTGAACAGCTTTTCATATATTTGTTGGCCATTTGTATGTCTTCTATGGTTCAATTATTTTTAAATGAATACCAAAAAGCTTCACAATATGAGTAATAAACCCATTTCATAGGAATGCTTTAAAACTCACAACATAATTATAAACTTCAACTAACAGGTAACTTGAAAAATAAATCTTCAACTTTAAAGCTATATGACATTGGAGAAGTCACTCAACTTCTATGACCTTTGGCTACTGCATCTGATAAATAAAATTATCACCACCAAATTTACATAGCTGCCATAAGAAAAGAAGGTTAAATTTGGAAATTTTTTTGAAAAGCACCTAACATCACCTAACACACAGGCTGCCCAAATCAAATCTGCCATGAAAAAAAAAAGAATAACCATGATATAGTATTTGGAAAAAAGAAAATATGAAATATGTAAAAAAAAAAAAGTTCCATAACCTTTTAGTATCTTATTAAGATCTGTTTTCAATATTCAATTATAGTCAGCCCTCTGTGTCTCTGGGTTTTGCATCTGCAGATTCAACTAATGGCGAATTGAAAAATATATTTTTTACAAGTCCCAGAAAGTTCCAAAATACAAAACTTGAATTTGTCACATGCTAAGCACTACACTGAATCCACACAAATGACATGATAGGTAGGTATATCCTGCTATAGCTTATACGCAAAAATAGGCTATATGCAAAAATTGCACCATTTTATATAAGGGACTTGAGTATCGACAGATTTTGGTGTCCATGTGGTGTCCTGAAACCAATCCCTTGTAAGATTATTATATATTTATATGATAAATATTTACTTAGTATGCAATAAAAGCCAGGCATTTTCTAGGCCCTAGGGAGACAGCGATGAATTTAAACAGGAAAAAAATCTTGACCTCATAGAATCTACCCTATAATGAAAAGATACAATCAAAAGAACCCCAACAAAATACAGATTACTATTTTGTTAAGTTATTGCAAATTGAAAAGGGCTCAAAATCAGAAAAAAGTGCATGTAAAACTAGTGAAATTTCTGAATATGGTATGTAGACTTACATGTCAAAAAAAAAGTAATTATAAATAGTCAAGAAAGAATTAAGGAGACGAAAAAAGAGATCTTTTAAGAAAAATTAAAAGAATTTGGTTTGGGGACGTGAGAATTAGTTACTCAGCATAATTTAATTATCAGAATAAAATGTAAGTGGGGATTTATAAATCAACCAAACAAGTATTCACTGAATACCTACAGTCATTAATAACATATTGGATATAGTGGAAAATATAGTTTTAGCCATAGCCTCTGTGGAACTTATGGAACTTATATACAGTTAGAGGAACATGCAGAATACCATGTCATAAAAATAAATAAAATCATAATAATATAAAAGAAATACTAACAATATCATTAATTTGATATGTGTACAGTTTAAAGTTTTCTAATCCCACTTTCAAAAAAGTGAAACTATACCCTAATAAGACCAATATAAACACTAAAGTTAATGAAAAATAAACATGATAAATCACAAAGATAAATCTAATTTGGGATTAAACACATATATACAGACACAAGTAAGCATGTTATAATCATTCCTTTTACTTACTTTAGAGGTAGTTTTATGCTCCAGACTTACTCCAAGAGTATTTTGGATCCACTCTTTAAAAGATGGTAAAGTCATGCCACTAAGAGGGTACCTAAGGTACAAAGAAGGTAAAACATTAGAGTAAGGTATTTTCATTTAAATTTAAATCTTAAAGATTCTGCTTCTAGCAATTCTGCTCCTATCAAATCAACCCTCTAACATACAACTATAAACTCTGGACAAAAACAAAACAAAACAAACAAATCCCAATTATCTGAGGGCAGTATAGACAGAACAAAAGCAGGCAAAAAGGAAGTGTGTTACACTTGGAAGAAGGAAACAGCACTAAATGAGTTTCTAGTATTGTTTTTAAAAACAAGTTTTAGCCTGAAGGAAGCCCTAGCCGGTACCACAAAAAGAAACAAAAATGTGGAAAACCTACAGTCTTCCTGGCTTGAAGAACCACAGGACAGTGTTTGCAGCAAGCACAGCACCTAGAAAGAGTACAAGGAAATCACAGAAAAGGAGAGAGTCAGAGAGGGACCTATGTATGAATATGTCCAAATGTCTGGCTGACCTTGAATTATACTTCAATGGAGCAGACACTAAGCTAAAAGAACTGAAGAGATAACTCAGGTGCTCACCACCAAAGAGGGAAATTGGAAGTTTGAAATTAGTCAAATTAATTGCTTGACGGAAAAAAAAAACCTTTTCAGAATCGAGTCTCTACAACACATCATTAACAATGTCCAAGATATACTCCAAAATTACTAGACATGAACAAACAAGAAAGTGTGATCTAAAAATCGAGAGAAAGGTAATTAGTAGCAACTTACCCCAAGATACTGCAAATAACTCACAAGGATTTTAAAGCAACAATAACTATGCTAAAGGAGAAAAGGGAAAATATATTCCCAGTGAGTAACTAAAAAGAAATCTCAGCAGAGAAATAAAAACTATAAAAACCAAACAGAAATTCTGTAATTAAAACTCTGAAATAAAAATTAATTGAAAGAACTTAAGAGAAGATTAGAGATGTCAATATTAACAGAGCAATAAAATATCTACAATCTGAAGAATACAGAAAAGATTAAGGAAATTAGAGCTTTGGGGACCTATGGAACAGTAACAAAATACCACACATATAAATGGAGTCCCAAGAAGAGAAGGAAAAAAAAAACAGGAATTTAAAAAGAATTTGAGGAAATAATAGCTGAAAGTTCCAAATTTGATGAAAGACAAAAATTTACAAATTCAAGAAGGTCAGAGAACTCAAAGAAGATAAATGCGTAGAAACCCACACTAGGCACAACATAGTCAAACTGCAATTAGAGAAAGAGGGGAAAAAAATCTTAAAAGAATCTACAGAAAAATGATACATTACATATTATGTGTTAGCAATAAAAATTATGACTGACTTCTCATCAGAAACGATGAAGTCAGGAAACTAATGAACATTTTTAAGGTGCTGAATAGGAAATAAAATGTTGGCCCAGAAATCTACATCCAATGAAAAAAATCCTTCAAAACGTTAAGTGAATAAAGACATTTTCAGATGAAAACTACCCTTAGAACTTAGTGCTAGCAGACCTACACTACAAGAAATGCTAAAGAAATTTCTATAGGCTGAAGGGAGATATAATGCTAAAGGTAAACAAATCTTCAAGATGTAATAAATGATATCAGAAAGAGTAAATATGTAGGTAAATATAAATGACTTCTTAATTTCTTTAAAATACATATGATTTAAAAATTATATTATATTATGAAGTTTACAATGTGACAACTATAATAAGAACAAGGAATAGAAAATAAAACTGTAGACTTGAAAGGTTCTTAGGTTTCACATTAAGTAGTACAATACATTTAAAACATACACATGAGCACTACAGTGGGTATACTATGAAAAAACTATATTTGCTCCTACATCTTTCATCTCAATCTCTACTTACATATAGTTTATATGAAACATCAACATTATTTCATATACAAATTTTATATAGATGAGAAGATTAGTGCAGAAAACTCAAGTGCTTAGAGATCCAACTTTTCAGTTTTGCAAATAATTCTCAGAGGTGGCAAAATATTAAACAGCAGCAAGACATAAAAGAAGTATCCTACTCTAGATTAGTGTAGTGAAGAAGGCTGATATGCAAACAGCATAATCAAATGTTGGTAACAGCAGTAACATCACAGCTCTCTGAAAACATCAAAACAAAATTTAAATGTTTTCAAATGGTACTTTAAATTTTTCATTAAGTAAACACATTGCATTACCATGTGCCAGGCACTGTTCTAAGTGTTTTAGATATATTAACTTATAATGATGTTATGAGGTTGGTACTATTACCCCCTTTTTATAAATGAGGAAGCTAAGGCACAGAGATGTTAAATAACTTAAGAAATTAAGTTAAGAAACTTGCTTAAAGACACAGAGCCAGTGAGTCACAAACTCAGGATCTTAACCAGGTAATAAACAAGGCTTCAGTCTGTCTTCTTAACCACTATATGATGCTGTCTCTAGTCTGATTCTTCCCTTACCACCACTCTAAATGAGATCATTAATCTAAAATCTTTATGAGTGATATTTATAAGATCATAGTAGTTATATCTGAAATCGCTTTTCACTATAATGTTCTTGCACATTCTCTACCCACCACCAAATGATGGGACAGCCAAATAAAGCTATGATACTACATTATAGCTGTTTCATTTTTGATTTTATATTTTACTTACAAAATACTAAAATATAAATACCAAAGATAGATAAGTCTGTAGCTGAATAAATTTTTACAAAGTAAACCTCCCATATAATCCGTTTTTAGACCCAGAAATAAAATACTATCAGCACTCCAGAAATATCCCTTCAACACAACATCAATGCCCCTTTCCAGGCACTAACTCCTTTCCTCACACCAAAGGAACCACTATCCTGTTAACATTACAGGGTAATTTTTGACTGTGAACTTTATATAAATAAAATCCTACAAAATATACTCTTTGTGTCTGCTTTCTTTTGCTCAATGTTTATGAGATTCATCTATATTGTCACATGTACTTGCAGTTCGTTCATTTCCATGGCTTAATTCCATTGTGTGAGTACACAATTTCTTTATCCACTGTTTTGTTGACAGTTGAGTTATTTACAATTTTTGGTGCATGCAGGAGCAGTTTTGAACTTCTTTTGCAAAGAATGTATTGCATGTTTCTGATGAGTATATAAGTATAATTTCCAGGCCATAGTCTACGCATATGTTTAGTTTTAGAAGATGCTGGTAGATAGTATTCCAACATGTTTACCACTAGCAATGTATACAGAGTTCTGCTTGTTCTACATCCTCCCCACATTTCATGTTGTAGTTCTTTTTAATGTGAGACATTCTACTGGCAATCTCTTAACAATCTGAATTTCACCGATTACCTATGGAATTGAGCTTCTACTCACATAGCTATTGTATATTTGGTTATCTTCTGTTTTCAATGTTAGTTAATCCTTTGCTCATTTTCCTATTGGGTTATTACTGTTTTCTCATTGATGTATAAAAATTCTCTATATATTTTAATCAAGAATGTATGTACTAAAATTTTCTCTTACTCTGTGATTTGTCTTTACTCTTTTAAAGGAGTATTGATGAAAAGAAGTTCTATATTTTAATGTTGTCGAATTGATTCACTTTTTCTTTTATACTTAATACTTTTTGTTCTCTGCTTTGTCTACCTCAAATTCAGAAAGACATTCTGTATATTCTTCTAGCAGTTTTCTAATTGTAGCTTATACATTTAGGTCTATAATCTATCTAGAATTGATCTTTGTATTTGGCATGAAGTAAGATTAAATTAATTTTTTCCCAAGACACTAGTTTAAATCCTATAACTATTTTTGTTGTTGTTGGTGTGTGTGTGTTTAAGTGGAGAAGAAATACTCTAGTAGTCATTATTTATTCCAGATCAAAGAACAATTAAACCAATATAGAAATCAGAACAGACTATAAATTGGTCTTAACATCTATGTCATGCAAGCTACTTAAAATGTTAAAAGTATGATACCTGGTCAAGATTATTTCTCACTTATTGTATCAGTGCTTGAATAACTGCAAAAGTTTTTAGCAATTAGCCTCAAAAAAATTACTTTGATTTCCCAAAGATGCCCGCTACCAAAAGAGCCACTGGGTAATATATAAATTCCGCACTAAAATTAAATGTTTATAAAAATGCAGCACTCAACATTACAAGAGCTAGAGTTGGGCCCTATCCAAAGGAATTTTTAATTGGAAATAATTTTAACAGTTACACAACATGGACTGACTAGATGTCATTCTTTGTGCTACTTTAACTTCATATTATGTAGCAAAAATTCTAAATTTCTTAAACCAATCTTTACATAAAAATTAGCAAAACAAAAATGACAGTGGAAAGGAAAAAAAATAAGTGTTTGAATCAAACAAGTTATTTTTTTAATATTAAAATCACCAGGGCTAAGAATCATACTAAAGTATCAGATAACAATACCTTTTTTGTAAATCTAAAGAAACTGAAATGAAAGTAAAGGACTCATAGCTAAAACAACTAAAGACAGTCAGTTATTCAGCTTATAAAATGTTCTTCATTATAGCTAAGGTAAAAGTATAAATCACAGGAAGTTGGTTACAACATATATGCTACTATGTGTTAATCATGTCCTACAAAAAGACCAATTTGGAACTATTATATTTTGATGCTGGGCCTTTATATTTTAACCGTACAATTACTTTGGGTGTCTGTGAAAGCAGTTGACCTTTGATATTCATGACAGAATCATATTCAGATCTTTGTGAATGCCTTAATTCACAAATAACATTACCCATAAAATAAAAACATGATCACCTTCAAGATACTTGAACAGATATCGTGCTAGTATTACTGTCATGTGTAGAATTTAAAACTACATTCTACCACTAAGGTAAACACAATATACCTCTACATCTGAATACACAATATTTCAGATTTTGTAGAAATATCATGCTTGGCAGAAGATTGGATTTAAGACTTTGCTCCATTATTTACAATTTCAGACAAAACATACAATTCAAAAAAAGTTCCATGTCAGAATGGAAGCTTTTCAATTGTACTTTTTCTTGCATTTAATGTCCTGGGATTTGAAAAACAGGAAAGGAAGCCTACTTAACAATCATAAAGCTCAGCATACTGCTAAGGGCTCCAAAAATCTCATAAAGTAAAAGTGAAAATTTTGAAGTCAAAGAAGTAAATGGACAGAAAAGAAAGAATCTAAGAAAAGTTAAAGGAATCAGAAGTATTTAAAAAACAGCTGCATAATGACTTTATTATAGTAAGATACTTTGGATTTACATCTAGAACTACAAACAAGCATTTATACCCTGCATTGAAGGACACAATGAATTGGTATTATATAAGAAGACTCCTGTTCTTAAGAAACTTACAACTTAGTTTAGTCAAAGCTTCAAAGACATTTAATTTCAAGGGTGAATATATAGGCAGAAAACATAAAACTTATCAGACATGTGTTAAGAGGAAAGCCAAGTGCCTATACCAATTGTTGAAACACGGCGATTACTAAATGGATCTTTTAGTGACCGAAGATTAGTTTGAGAACTTTAAGAACTATCTTTTTGTAAATATAAGGTGAGATAAAATTACCACTTTTCCTTACAGCCAAAGTAGACTGTACTGTAAAAGATACAGAAACAGAACAAGCTTTCAAGACCAATGAAATCACCTGTAGACAATAATATCCAAGAAAGAAGTACACATCAGGATTCATGATGACCAAAGACAAAGTGATACTCTGGGGGCAGTGTACAGAGGTAGCAAAATATTAGTATATGCAACCATCTATCTTCAGAGTGAGTCCCACAAATGAGAGGCAATGTGATAGCCTTTTTATAACTGAAGATAAAAACTGAATGAAAAATCACACCACTGAAAACACAAAGTGCAACAAATCCAAACAATTTCCTTCCATTTAAACACTAGCTTGTGCTTTATAAGCATCAATTACTGTATGATACCTTTAAAGCCAAAATAGTTACACTTTCCAAATATTTTAGTTTATAGAAATCTATAGCATTGACTTTGAAATACTGTCATCTGCTGCTTACAACTAGGACTAAATTCATCTATATTTGGGGGAATGAGAATGACAAGATTATAGATCTAGGGATTTATAAACTGACAAATGACAAATGTGTTCAGAAGATAGGCTAAACTTCTGATTTTCCTCTAAGATATATAATAGCTTATAATAATTGCTTTTAATTTAATGGCTAGGTTTGAAATGTCAAAGTTGCCCTCCCCAAAATATATACCAACAGTTAACCACATTTCCTCATAAAAATTTCCTACCTTTTCAATGTTCTTTGGATCAGAAATGAGGGAACCCCCATAAATTTTCATTGAGAATCATTCTTAGTTTCTGGCATTTAAGGATTTCCCTTTCTTTCCAGTTATTATAGTTCTTTCTTCTGGTATTTTATCCATGCTTTCTATGTGTTTATAGAGGGCAAAGGGTCTGTATTCAGTCCACTACAAAGCCAGAGTAAAAGGTCTTTACAAAAATTTTCAAAAATTGTCCTTATAATCTAGTATTAACATTAAAGGGTGAATTAATATTGTTCAGCCAAATTAATATTTTCTTGTACTCATCCTTTCTAGTCATAAACTCCATTTTCTCTTTTAGGAATACCTCAACCTTCTTAGGCTTCTGTCCTTTGTCTTTCACTGGAACAATAAAATTTTTGTCATAGGATAACTTTTTACAATGTGACTAACTCTACTGTGCTGTTGTACAGAGCGCAGAAATGCTCCCAGAATTTGGAAAGAGAATAAGATCGATATAATGGATGAGTATAGTGATCTGCAGAAGTACCTCATGAGCACAGCATAAAAGAAACAGTCCAAGAATGAATCTTAAAAACACTTAGTTTTTAATTCCAATTTCCCACTGAACAGGTGGCCTCAAGTAAACTAACTTCTCTCATCCTCAATCTCCTAATTATTTTGAATAAAATACCACTATCCATCGTGGGGTTATTTTAAAATAACTCAGTAGGCACTCAATAAATAATAGCTGTTACTATCTTAAAGAACATTTATAAATGTTTTCTCATGAGAAAACAGAGACATCTACTAATTCAACCATTATGCCTAAGAAACTAGACTAGATACAGAGAAAACTATGGTCCAATTCAATTCAGTTTATCCTGTGACAAGGTAATGGTGCTTCTGGAAGCACCAAAATGAGAAATGAATATTATTTAGTTATTATTTAGTTTTCAGTTATTAAATTGTTTATGTAGTATATATTTAATCGTAGAGCATCTAAATTCCATTCCTGTGTTTGGAGCATTACCCTCTGGATGACTCTTAGTGGGAACCACAGGCTGCCTTCCACTAAATCAAACATGCCCGACATCCACTTTCCTGGTCTTCCTTGTAGGCTGTGCCCGTCAGATGTACCCTGTTCTTTTCCCACCTTTCCTACTGGACTTGAACTCAAGAGTCAACCATGCAAAGAAATTAGGCCTTTTAAAAATCCATTCTGGTTAGAGTGGCAGCAGTGGCATTCTTCCAATTTTGTTTTCTACATGACTTAATATCAGGAAGGCATAACAAATATTCCATATACTGAAAAAGGAATAGTCTAATCATAAATGAATACAACGAGGTTCTAAATTTTTTACAATAAGTATCTTATGTGTGTGGCACATGTGTCTGATCTCTACGACCTGATCCTCTCTGGGAAAACTGACAAATCAAGTGCCAGAACACCCAAAATCAGAACCAGATTCTGCACTCATGAAATCACTAAAGTACAATATTTGTGCTATTTTCTGTAACTAATCATTCATTTCACACACATACACTTCTAACATAAACCAGTACATAGCCTACAGTACTCTACAGAAGACTGTAGATGCCTCATGCTTTCAGTGGCACTGTGCTGAAATACAAGTTGACTATCTGACCCCTCCCTCCCATTAAATGAAAATTCTATACCTTTGAGGTCCAAAGAGAGAATTGAAGACTATCTGAGAGGAGAGAAAATTGATTTTTCTAAGTTCAGAAGATTCACTTTTTCACCCCAGAAGATTTTGCTAAGCCAATCTCTACATAGATAAGTTCCCACTGTATTAGACATTTAGAAAATTAGTAAATGTAATTTTAATCAGAAATTCCTTCTACCTGAATTATAATTTCTCAATTAAGCCTCCTCCAACGTGCTGCCCAGTCACAAATAAGGATGGGAATGAGAGTGCAGATAATATTTATTTTTTGTATTAAAAAATGTGTTAAATGTACATCTTCACATTTTCTTTAAAATTAGTTCCTAATTACTACTTGAGGTTTTGTTTCAGGTACATCTTCTATTTTTAAAGTTAGAAAATTAGAATGATTATGTTGCAAAGAGGAATTTCTACAAAACAATAAAACTTTTCTTGCTGATATTTCAATATTAACCTAAGCATATATGCCCAACATACACTTAGTTGTATAATACTAGAACATACTCATAATATATTTGATCCAACTTTTTACCCTAGCCTGACTTTATACTTTACTTTTAGAGTCAATGCTCAAATATTACATATTTATACTCATTGTCCTTTCAAAAATCACATCAAAATTTAATAGACAAACCCAAAACACCAGCTTTGACAAGGTTAATTTGGTTAAAATCACTAAGAACATATTTTACAATTGTCTGCATCTGAAACAATAACAATACAAATGTTCTTTGGGGTTCTTATCAACACATTACCAAAGATGTTTCAGAAATGTGAAAGGTATCTCACAAATAACTGATCTTTCTTTATCACTTCTTCCCTAATATATCTCAGAAAACTAATTTTTAAAATACTATATATATTCACCTAAAATTGTTTACACCTACAATACTAACCTACAGCCAAATGTCCCAGTCTTAAAAAATGAGGTTAATTTCAACAAGTCTATGGTGTGGGGGCTGAGTGGTGGGGTGACTATAAACTTCTGGATCCTGATTCAAACTACCTATAAAAACGGCATTTTTGAGACAAGTAGGGAAATGTGAATGTGGAATGAATAATCAGATATAAAATTTCTGTTATTTTAAGGAGAATGATTATGGTGTTATATAATTGGTCATATTAGGTCTTCATTTTTTTAAGGGATACATATGTAAATATTTAGAAACAGCACAAAAATGTCAGAATTTGAAATACTACAGAAAAAAAGAGGCAATTATAGCAAAACATTTTTATGTTGAGAGAAGTCATTATATTGTTCTATTTTTATGTATGTCTTTTATTGAACATGTTATGTTTGTTATTTATGTTTAAAATTTTTCATACAAAAAAGAGAGAAAAAAAGGAACAAAAGAAAGAATAAATAAACCAGAGTTACCTTTTCCCAGTCAATTCAATTTGACCTTTCTTATTGAAGAAGAACTTGGAATCATTATATCCCCATCCATTCCATTTCATAACTTCTTGCCTAATAATAAGAAAAAAAATATATGAGATCTATGCTAAACATCCCAAATCTGAACAGTATATTATTTACTATTAACTTTCACAATCACTTAAAGATTGCATCCCACTAACATTTCTTTAAATAAAATGAATACACACTAAAATGTCTATGTATTAATATTTCCAAGTACAGAATTACTCTAATGGGCAGCACCTGCTTCACAAAGAGCTACAACATTAAATTTAATGCATTCAAGAAAAAAAAAAAAAGAACAAAAAGAACAATATGCTTAGAGTAAAATATGCTTACTTTTTACATGTTATTGAGTTTACATTACAGGACAGTCTAAAAAATTTTGCAATTAAATTCACTTAAACAGGAAACAATTTTTGCATATATTAGAAAAATACAATTATTAATCTTCTCATCCTGGAGGAAAATGGTGGACTAGATAAAAGCAGGGCACGCCTCCTCCCAAGTCCTCATTGAAATTACAACCAAATTATAAAATAATCAATGTGGAGAATTAATCTTCTGCTATGATAAATAAAAACAATTTACAAAGAAGGTTCACTAGTTGTGACACCAGTAGTCTTAGATACTTTTAATAAAGTAGATTCAAAATCTGAGTGTTAGGCATACCAACATTTAAATCCTACAACATCCATTAACGACCAATGTCTACCTTGACCTGTACATCAACATTAACAATGGATAACAATATCAGTTACAGTATTGTAAAACAGTATGATATTTTTATTTCCAAATGCTAGTTTTAAAAATCATTTTCATCAGAATCAATAGTGCACTCATTAACTTTTGCACATTGCATAAGGAGAGGTCTGGGCCTGTGGCAAATGCAACAAGCAACCACATTTAAGTGTTGCATAAGATTGTATTACAAGTTTTGGCATGATGCTGTAATATATATTGGTTACTGAAATAAAGAGATGGTGAATCTTCTTAATGCAAACTCTTCTCTATAAATAGTTATTTATTACATTAAAATTTCAAAATACATCACATGAAAAAAATTTGTAACAATATGTGGTAATGGATGTTAACTAGGCTTATTGTGATGATCATTTTACAATATATACAAATACTGAATCATTATGTTGTACACCTGAAACTAAAATAATGTTACATGTCAATTATGACTCAATTTTTTAAAAAACTTCAAAGTAATCAAAGATGTACATACTCATTAGAAAGCATTCTAATTCTCCATAATTCTCAAGAAAGAAAATGACAATTGACAAGTTTTTTATTGCAATCATAACTCCCCATCAAGATCAAAGACTTTTCAAACAAGTGTAACATTAACACAATACAAATGAACTAAATACAGGTTATTGTGCATTGAAATCTCCACCTACATATAAAATAAAGAAAAAAACTAGGAACACTCGGTAAAATTACAGCTTGCTATCAATAAAAATTATAGTCCCTATATAAAAACAAACTTCAAAAATGTCTTGAGTATCAATCCAGAGATTAGATTTGTAGATAAGCCTGTTAGAAAGTACTGCCCAATATTTCCTTCTAATTTCACATTCCTACCTCACTGTTGAGCAAGGTTTTGGAACAAACCTTTTGAAAAAATCTCTATAGAAAAACCTCATGAGTGATTTCACCACTGACATATTATATTCATTTTCTCAAGATTATGCTTTCTAAAAACAGATTAGGTTATCGTCCACTTTGTTTTTTCATGATTATGTTATCTTCTACTTGTACGATGTGTAGTTTACTTAATATTTTATTTTTATTATACTTCCATAATTTACATTAGAAGGATAATATGTACATGTTAATTAACATTTTTACTTAATGTTTTATAATATGTACATAAGTTTTTGCATGTGAAATGCATTTTATTAGTTAGTGAATATAAACATTTGTCATGAAGTCTGTACTCTAGAAAACAGTTTGGCATTACATAAAATAAATGCAAAAATAACAACATAGTTATTTTGCTTTGGTATTACTACCATGAAGCTCTGGGAAATTATTTCAGTATAGATGTTGAATTTGGCATGTTTATATAGCTTAACAATAAAAATCCTTTTCCTTAAAATTATGCTTAGAATTTTACAAAATTATTCTCAAATAGCCTTAAAGTAAAAAGCTAAACCTGATTACATGTGTTCACTCTTAGCACTTCAGGAGAAAAATGAATTAAAAGCAACAAAAAATATCCGTCACTGTACACTAAAAAATGAAGAAATGTACATACTGAAGAATCTTTGGCCTTAAATTTTCAGTTGGGTAATATCTTAAAGAACTTCCAAGTTTTTAACTGTAGGCTGAGGTACCTTTTTCTCTCTTTTCATCTCAATTTGAAAATTCTACCTATGATATGGGCCTTACCATATTTATACCAACTTTTGGAGCCTTTCCAGAAATTGAAATGTAGTCATTTTCAATTCATTTGTACCCCTCCCCCAAATGTTATGTTGCTTAAACAGTATACAATTAGGTTACTCCAAAACCAATCTTGAAGTCCCTATGTGTTAAAAAGTAGGTAAATTTCCTAGGTTTCTGGTTTAAAACATTTGTACAGATGTATCCCCTCAAATTACTATATATTCTATGACAGTTAAACACAACTATGTGATTACATTAAATTTTAAAATAACTTCTTATATAGAAGAGTATGGATATATTGAAGGGCATTATAGCATTAACATTTTAAAAAATAGAGTAAAAGTTTACACGGTCATAGAATTTTAAAGCTAAAAATGTCTTTAGAAACCACCTAGTTCAACTGCTCATTTTTCAGATGAAGAAACCTGTGCTCAAGATTACACAGCTAAGCTAATTGGGAGCATCAGAAAGCGAACTCCCAGTCTCATGATTCTTCCTCTTTACTGAGGAAATACCTGAAAATCCACTCACTAGTCATGCCTCCAGGTAACCAAAATGATTTAAAGGAACTCTCTTTTCATCACATTAATATTTTTCAAAACACTATTACATGTCATTAGTAGTCATTCCTCTGCACTTGACCTAAAAGGAAAACGTTCAAAAAGCAAGGAATAGGATTGTGTTGGCAAAGCCCAGTGCCTTATACTTCCTTTATCTATGATATAATGAATTCTGTCATTCAGAATGATCCTAAAGTGAAGAATGATAAAAGAATCATCCATCATCCATACGATTCAAATAAAAGAATTCAATTTTCAACTAACATCAGATATCAATTAACCAGATTGATGTCTCAGACTTGCCAATTCTTAAAACTAACTACATCAAATTCAACGTCTTCAAAATTTAAGATCCCTCTTCCTGGTAAGAAAAAAGAGAATTTGGCTTGATTTTACTACATAAAAAACAACAAAACAAAAAACATCTTTAGACATTTATACATCTGAACACAGTACCAAAAAACATAATGTATCAACTGGCGTAACAAAAGAAAATGAAGACATAAAATAGCATCACATATACTCAAGGTGGCAGTATTCTCCCATGATATAAATATTCGGTATTCTGCATTTCCCACAATTTTTTGCACAATTTTTAACTGAAATACTTATATTTAGTATTATTATTATTACGAAAACTGTAAAGTTCCTTTAGTCTTAAAATGGAATTATTTACTTCTAAGTCTCTGTACACACACACACACACACACACACACACACACACACACACACACACAGACTATTCCTAATAATAAACTGCAAGCATCCTGATAAAAATGCATAATTTCTACTATTACTACTTGTAATCATGACATTTTTCATTTAAAACATTTTAAAAAGGAAATAAACCGTAACCTACTTTTATTCTACATTAGCAATAAAAAGTTCAGCTAGCTAATAACTAAAAAAAAGAATGTTTTTCCAATATAATTCTAATAACTGGAATTCTAATAAAAGATATTCAGTTCAGATGAAAACCAAAATTTCACCTTCCTTTTCTAATTTAAACAAAAAAAGATCATAATCTCACAGCTTTTGAAAAATAAAAATTGAAGTATGAAACTTAAGCACCAAAGTTGAATTTCTAACTAGCCATGCTCCGTATGAGTTAAATTCAAATTAATTCCATAAGTAGTACAATACAAAGAGATAAACAGTAAAAAAAAAACCTTTCAAGGATATTTTGGGCTAATTGAAATTCTTATTATCTGGTTGTAGGTCTATTTCAAGATCCAGATAACCTAAAAGAATTCATAAAAGTGAAGTCAAAAAGAAAAGTAATGATGAAGATATCAAGATTCAATCAATAAAACAGCTATTCTACAAAAAATTCCTATAAATGAAATAATATTCCCACTGGCTTTTATTTTTAAAAAATGAAGCTGAGTGCCCATTAGAAATATAAAGAAAGGCCTAGAAGGAAGAAAACTACAGAATATTGTTTAATTCTAAATTTAATTTAAAATGTATATGCTTTAAAATAAAATCCTGTTCTTATCTAGTCTACAGTCCTATAAAATTATTTCTAAAAACCCAATAGCAAAGCCCCATCAAACTAATTACAATGCCTATTGCCTCAATCTAACAATGCAACTAATTCTCTTTCAAATACTTCAGTTAACCTAAATAGCTTAGTTATAAGGGCAATAATTTATGTGTATCACAACAGAAAGCCCCTTTATAAAAAATAGAAAAAATCAAATAAAAGACATGGTAGATTATCACCACTTAATTAACACTGCTATAAATCTCACAGTTCCAAGATTGTTAAAACATCTGACTTAGAAAATAGGCAAATGCCATCAAGCTTTGATAGCCTGACACCATTAAACGTCTGAATCATAGAGTATTTCCTGTTGCTCTGATTAAAACTCACCAAGCCACCTCTTCTAATTATACTTTATTCCCTACAGACAAAAACTGGCCAAATAAAATGGCCAGGAGGCTTGACAATTTTATTTCCTCATCATGAATTAGTCTATTGGCATTCTAATTAATTTTGGTCACTAGTGAGAGTAGTTAACATGAGTCACACTACCTAAATATGATTGACTCTGGACACGCACAAGATCAGGTTTCTGGGCAAGTCAACACGATATGTCCCTGCCCTCGTGAGAGTGCAAAACCTGGACATTATCATGCAATACTTTGAACTTAAACATGCATTTTAAAACTCTAGTTGTTCTAATAATAATTTGGCCCTTCTGTGTAATAAAATATTAATCAACGTCTTAATTTTTCCAGTGTGATAGTATAAAATGGATTAAACATAAGACAAGACAGAGAAGGTTGTTAGCAAGAACATGGAGAAAAGAAACCCACATGCATTCCTGGTAAGCCACTCCACAGAGCAATCACATGTGTTAAGTTTTCATAGGTAATGCCATTTCTATGACTCAGCTATACAGCTCCTAGGTATGTATTTGGGACAAATTCACACACTGTTCTGTAATGGAGCATGTTTGATATGTGGAGCATTGTTTGCAAGTGTAGCTGAAGGCATCACTAGAAAATGGATAAGTGGTAAGTAAATTCCATCAAATACTATAAAGCAATCAGAAGCACTGAGGTGGATATACACACAGAAACATGAAAAGATTTTTTAGACAGTAGTGAACACAAAAAGAGAAATAAGATCTACTGCACAATATCATTTAAGCAAATTAAAAATACACATACTAAATAACACCGAATATTTTACAAAACACATATACATATATTCATAGGTGTTCGTGCGAGGGGGCAAATGAAATGATTAGGAATTGAAGATGGAGGAAACTGAAAAAGAGGCCTCACATTTGTTCATAGACAAATGCCATGAACTAAATAAGTATGATTACTGCAACTCTGAAACTGAAGCAAATATGCTGCTCAGGCCTTGAATCAAAGAGCCTTTTCTCTGTTCAAAGAAAACAATTTTTTCTTTCACATACATACAGAGATTCTATGATGGTTTGCTATAAAATCTACTGTTAGACTTCTTAGCAATCTCGACAAGTTTTTGGGTTTTTTAAATGAAAGAATTCTATAATGAGTCCATTTCAACAAACAGCCAATCAAATACATTTTTAATTCCAAAGCAACTTTTTATAGTTCCTTTTTCAAAAAACTGGCACTTTGAAGAAACTTTTTAAAACCTATTGTGTTCCCAAGGTCTAATTCCTATTACACTTACTATGAATTAGTGAGTGGAAGTTAAAGGAAAATACAGGTTTCAGGGTGAAAAATCTTATAGACAGAGAGGCACAAAGAAGTGAGGAAAAAAGGGAGGCCTAGGGTAAACAAAGGCCAGCCATACCCCACAGCAGAGTGATCTGGCATTCACTGCTCACTGCAGGTTCCTGAAGTGCATTCCTTCCCCCACCCCACCACTCCACCTCGCCTCCGAACTCCTTAACCCCCCCCCAAAATTCTACCTATTATAAATTCATTATTGTTTAAATAATCTCTTTGAAAATAAAAATACAGTAGTCCCCCTTATCCACAGTTTTGCTTTCCATGGTTTTAGTTACCCGAAGTGAACTGCAGTCCAAATATATTAAATGGAAAATTCCAGAAATAAACAATTCATAAGTTTTAAATTGCATGCCATCTTGAGTGGTGTGATAAAATCTTCTGGAAGAACACAACCTATGACAGTGTCAGCCTATATCCAAACTCTCCTCAACAATGGATATTATGTATTTTTATTTTTTTGACAATTTGATGAGGAAAATATCACTATCATGGTTATTTTACTGGCATTTTAAAAATTACTAATGAAGGTTTATGTTTTCTTGCTCACTGTTCATTTCAAATGTGTCTTTTTGGGGTTTCACTGGTCTACCATTTTTCTTTATTGGTGAAAAATTTAGACTTGAAAGATCACAGTATACAGTAGTTCCCCCTTATCTGTGATTTTTGCTTCCTTCCCAGAATCAGTTTCCCACAGTTGACTGTGGTCCAAATATATTAAATGCAAAGTTCCAGATAAAAACTATTTGTAAGTTTTAAATTGTGTGCCATCGGAGTAGCATGCTGAAATCTCCCACTGTCCTGCTCCATCCTGCCTGCGACCTGAATCATCCCTTTGTCCAGCATATCCATGCTGTATATGCGACCTGCCTGTTAGTGACCACCTTGGTTATCCAATCAAAATCTCAGCGCTTGTGTACAAGTAACCCTTATAGTAGCCTGACACTATATAGTGTCTATGTCATTTACCTTACTACATCTCATCACACTGGTACTCTATCATCTCATATCATCACAAGAAGGGTGAGTACAGTACAATAAGAGTTTGAGGGAGAGACCACATTCACATAACTTTTATTACCGTATATTGTTGTAATTGTTCTATTTTATTATTAGTTACTGTTGTTAATCTCTTACTGTGCGCAATTTGTAAGTTAAACTTTATCATAAGAATGCACGTATAGGAGAAAACAGCATATGTAGGGCTCAGTACTATCTGAGGTTTCAGGCATCCACTGGGAGTCTTAAAATGTATGCCCATGGATAAGGAGGGACTACTGTACAGACTACTAGTCACTCATACTTGCAGTAGTATATATTCCAAATATTTTGTGCTAGAGCTGCGTGTATACATGCACATACTCACACACACAAGTTTGGTACCTGTCATTCTGGAGGCCTAGAAGGACACAACCATACGGTTGGTTACCCTCATGTACTATGCTACATAAATGAAGAAAAGAACTCAAATCAGTATCACAGAGTTGTCTTAGCAAAAGACAAATGACAAGAAAGTACACCTCCCTTGACCAATGTGGTTCCAGGACTATACTTAAATTTCATGATTTGTTCCTTCCACTGTCCACTTCTAATCAATGTGGCAATTTAGGCAACCAGTTCCAGGCTTTACCACCAACTGGAAAAATGCCAATTCACTTTCATTGCTCCTCCCTGCTTGCTAGTAAGTGAAAAAGGAATTGGTCACAAGCTTAGTATACTGACCAATCTGTAAGTGACCAGAGGTCGTATCTGCTACAGCTTTACATTTCTGCAAAAACTGTAAAACTGAACAAAACAAAGAAAATATGAATGTCTCAAAATATCTCTTGTCATTTAACAAAGAAACCAAGCCTCTAAGTTTCCTCCAGGAGACAGCTCACCAAAACTCAGCAAGATTCTAAAAAAGCCAAAAAGTGATATTGATATACATAGTATTCTTGCTGTACCAAGTGTCTTTTGTTCTTTGTATTGTTGTGTTTTTTCATTTAAAATGATAAAAAGCAGCAGCCTAGCTTTCTACTTTAAGAGACAGGTAGTTGCTATTGGTACCTTTGTTTCTGGCAAACCCAGAGGAAAAAAACAAACGCCACAAATTTTGGGAGGAAAGAAAAAGAAAAATTAAAATCAGGACCCAATCACAGCAACAGAGGTTCCTAAACTTCTTGAGAATAAAATAATCACTTTGGGTACTTAAAAGTATAGTCTTAGATGTCACTAGATCTAGCCAATAATTAGAATCTCTAGCCAGGTGGGTGTCAGAATCTACATTTTAAATGAGCACCCCAGAAAATTCTGATACAGGTCATCCACAGACCACATGTGGGTAAGTACTGCCTTAAGACATGAGAAAAAGCTGAGAGTAGAAGCCTCATCTGTTGAATAGTCACAAAGGGATATAAAGCCTTAAAAACTATAAACTCACTGCACTATAGGAAAGGATGGACCTGCGCGGAGTTTTACAACATAATAAAACAGCAAGTGGGCAAGGAGCACTCACCATATGGAAGACAGAAGAAATAGGTGAGAAAATGAAGATCTGGTTACGGGACAGGGGAGGTAGATAGGTCTACACACAAATCTTACAGAGCATTATCCTGGAAGGGGGAATAGAAGCAAAACAAAATATTTTCTGATCCAGATTTCAGGAAAGTTAATCTGTTATAAAACTCTGCCTAGTTTATACATGTTCAAAGGGCTACCAAGCATAAAAATTAAGATAATAATTTATCCAATAACTTCTCTTTAGCACAATAATATGTTTATTCCAATTCCAGTATACATGGTCATCAAGGCCATACAAGTTAGAGGCAGGAGTGGGCCATGATTCCTGAGAGCCATAGAGTAAAGTTGCAAATGAGAAATAAAACAACAGTGAACACTACATACATGATATTGACAATCAGCCTGCCATACAGTATGAGGAACTGCTGATGCTCTTCACTCTTTGGTTTCTTCCTTTCCTCCCTAATGTATAAGGAAATGTTTATTAGAAATTTGTTCTATTAAAATGCCATGGTTGCCATTGAATACCTCCTACTTCTTACAGTGCTTTTACCTTCAGAAACTATTTCAGCACTGGATTCATCTTGCTTCTTTCCATACAATTTACTGCACTAGTAATAGTCCTGCATGATAATGTAATGCTAGCAGTTTTACAATCATTATTTCATGTCCTTCTCACATTAATCCAGTATTATTATCCCTGTTTAAAACATAAGAAAACAGGTTCAGAAAGATTCAATAAATTGTCCAGGATCACATAAACAGTACATGATACAACTAGGATCTAAATCTTGGTCTTTGGCTCCAATATTCCTTAACTAACAAACAGACTGCCACACAAGGAGTACAAGTATTATAAAAGCTCAGAGAACACAGTGTTCATCTCTGGCTGAGAGGAGAAGTCTCCACTATGGTGGCATCTAAACTTCCAATTGCTTTGGAAGATGGCAGGAATTCAATGATTGAACAGAAACAGACAAGCACAAGGGTTTTCCCATGCTAGTAAATAGCCTAAATTGGCTGAAGCACAGAGCATATGCAAGAAAGTCATGTAGAACAGCAGAAAGCCTTGAATGCCAAATTAAGGGTACTGAGCTTTATTACTTCAGTAATCAATAGAGAGCAATAGGATCAAAACAGTATTTTCCATGTTCCAGGCTGCCACCAAAAGTAAAAGTCTAATAGTATTTGCATTAAAGTTTTGGTGTTCTCCAATGTAGATGAAATCCAAATTCTTTAACCTAGCATACAACACCCTTTGCAATCTGGCTCCAAACTATATTTTTGCCTTCCTTAACAGCTATTCCAGCCACACTAAAAGGTATCAGAATCCCTTATACATACCATGTCCTTTTAGGTTTGTCTGTCTTTGCACATGCTATAAATCCTCTGTCTGAAATGCTTCTCCCTCTAGAGAACTCCTATTTATCCATCAAGAATCAATCCAAAAGTCACTTTTCCTATAAGCCTTTCCTATGTCCCTCAAGACAAACTTATGGCTCCTGTATACACTGATTATAGCATTAACTACATCATATCTCCTACATATGTCTACATATCTTCACAGAACTGTCAGTTAATTTTGCAATGTTATGTAGCAGAGCACTAGCAGGCAGCAAATACACTTCCTCTGAGCAAAAGACTGGTCTAATAATGGAATGGAGAAGCATTTGAAGGGGAAAAAATAAAGAAAAGTATACTAGACTAGATACGAGACAAGATTTCACCTAGTTTAGTGTCAATGGGAGAAAAAAGTGTCTTAAGAATCCAAACAGAAACTATCTGATTTGTCCATGAACTGGATAAGGGAGAGGAAATGGAGCTCAGCAAGGCTTATGACTGAGAAGTTGGGCTTGAATGTCTAAACAATGGTGGAAGTAAACGAAATAGTGGTGTGCTGGGATTGAAGAGTAAAATAATGGTTTTATACATGTTTGCTATGTTGGAGAAACCAGAAAGACATTCAGACAGAAATGCCTGATAATTTAAAATGTGAAACTAAATGTTGAAAGAGTTAAAAATATTCACTTGAAAGTACCCCCCAAAGCTAATATAATCAGAATAGATGAAATTATTAAGGGAAAAATATAAAAGACTACAAACTAATCTTAAGGATTTGTAAATTTAGGGAGCAGAAGGAAGAAAAGTCAGTAAAGGCATTGCCGGAAAAGTAAGAAGGGTAGGAAGAAAACCAGGATAGTGCAGTAGCATGGGACCTAAGGAAAAATATAAGAATATCTACCAGGTATTAGCAATTGGACAATAGGATGACTAAGGATTTTATAATTATGTTATTGATGACTTTTAAGAAGGCCATTTCAAAAGTAATATAGGAAGAAAATGATTTCAAAAACTTATCTGTCCATGCTTTTAAAAAGCAGGAAAAGTCAATACAGGAAAAAAAGAGTGATGACTCAAGAGAAAAATAAATAGAATAACTCATGGAGCAAGATTCTGGAGAAGGAATCATCAAAAAAGATGCACAGATGATGTGGTAGTGACATTTTCAGTGCATGATAGCCAGAGTTAGTTTACCACATTTAGTATGTGGACAAGTTTTATATTGAGATCACCACTACTTCTTCCAGGTAATAGCTGCTTACAGCAATGCAGTCAAGGAGGTTTAATTCTTTGCTATTAGCTGAATACCCCAGAGGAGTGAGGTGGCTATATTTCACCCTGTGGACAGAAGAGCATAAAGACTGCTCTGCATAGAAAAACACACAACAGATACAGCAAGAAGTAATGCTAGCAAGAAATCTGATGGCTTTCTGGTTTTTAGTTCTAATTCCAACTGAAGGCCAAGCTCCATTCCTGCCCTTGGGGTTTTTGGTGCCCCTGAACTCTTATAATAAATCCCCCTTTTTATGCTTTAACCTAGCTCAAATTAATATTTATAACCATAAGTCCTACAAATACACATACTAAAAAAACAAGAATTCCTTTTTAAAATGGTTACCGCCACTTGTATAAAATCTGAAGGCAGCAGGCACAGTAAACTAAAATGTACTTTCTGAAAATAATGGCAGATGGCAGGTAAGAATTTGGAAATAAAACCAAAATCAAACTAGCTGTCTAATAGTCATGTTGTCAAGCTACAAATATTTTGTGAAGACAAACAGACAAAATACTATATGGAAATCAAGATCAATATACAAAAATCAAAGTAGAACCTTTTACTTCAAAATAGAGATTTTAAAAAAAGATTTTACTTCAAAAAGAGATAACCACTATGTCAAAATAGCAAGATATTCAGATAGAAATGTTCAATAATTAAAAATGTGAAAACTGGAGACTGAAGAGTTAGAGATATAAACTTAAAGGTTTCCCTCAATAATGTAAAAACTAATATAGGAGATTTTACTTCAAAAATGAAGCTACTGATTTTCTTTAAAATTCATCAAAAATGAGATGAACTAATATTGATGGAGAAAAGAGTGGATAAATCAATAGATATGTAATAAACAAGCATGGTAAAATGTTAATGGCAGGATTTAGGTGGTTGATATATAACTGTTCATTATAAAATTCAACTACTTGATACGTTTAATTTTTTTCAAAACAGTATATTAGGGAAAAGAAAACTACTGACACTATAATCCTTAAAGTATACCAACTCCTATAGAGGGATTTGCCTGAACAGGAAATATGGGCCATCAGAACAAGTACGGTGTGTACATTATTTACTAATAACAAGAAGTCTTAAATTGACACATCTAAGCCAGTTGTCTCAGCCCTGTCTCCTCATCTCAGAGGGCCAGGCAGGGTTAAGCACTGTTTCCTAGACTTCCTGTGGTCTTGTTATGGTTTCCCTTTAGCAACTCAGGACAAAATATCTAATTTCCTTTTATCTGAATTTCTGGAAAGCTGCTTTCTTAAATTAAAAGATATAAATCTTCTCAAACACAATGGCAATCCTTCTCCTGGGATTCCGATCATTTCCAATTCTTTATTTCTGGCTGGAATTAAGTCCAAACTAGCAGTTGTCTTTTATTTTTCCCACTGCCCATGAAAATAAACAAATGATGTATTCCAATGCTCCTGACCCATTAAAATCCTTTTAAAAAATGTGCTTTAAAGAAATTTTTAAGGATCTAATTGTAAAACGCTTATCATAACATTCTTTATAGTAGAAAAAATTGGAAACAATTAAATATAGTATAAGTTAAATTTGTAGTACCTACATATAAGACAATACCTGTTAAGTCACTGAAGATGATGTGCACATTAATATTTCTTGACATGGAAAATAATATACAAGATAGTGAGTAAAAAATAGATTCAAGAGCCCCCAACCCAGCCTGCAGGTACAAGTAAGTGCCAAATCTGAGTCTCCATCAAATTTGCCCCACCTTTGTGATTCCTTGAGAACCCTCCCCACGTAACTCACACACAGGTCAGAATCTTTTTCAGTAGCTGTTACAAGGAGCTGGCCTCGGCCTGATCTGTGGGCTTCCCAAAAATCTCTGAAAGGTCTACAAACCCTAAACAAGCAACAACTGGCCTTGGCATGCCCTGTACCTCTTTCTAAGCAGCTCCAGCCCAGTACTAGCAGCAAAAAAGCCTTGCAGCATAGCCTCTCTCAGGAGCCTCCAAGTCCAGCACAGGAAGCTACCAATCACAGATCACTTTGTAGCTCCTACTTGGTGGCCCTCCCTGGTCCAGGCACAGGCAGCTGCTGACCTGGGCCTGCACCAGAGTCCCTCTCAAAAGACCTTAAAACCAACACACCCAGTGGCTAGCTTCAGACTATAGCAGAGCACCATCCAATGACACACCCAAAGGGTAGCCTCAGGCACTGCTAAAGTGAATCCTGCTCCATAGGGTCAGCCCCTACAGTACAACTCCTTCACTGTAGTCATAGCCAATCCTCATAACTAGTCAGCTTGAAGGTCAATCCAACCTAATGACATGCCAACAATCAAAGCTCAGCTACAACTGAGGCATACACAATTCACACAAGGGACATCTCTGAAGCACCCAGCTCAGGTGACCGACCAGAGAGACTGTGTCACCAAGCCCCACAGGACACCTTCTATACAAGGCTACCCTGCCAAGATTTGGAGACATAGCAGATCTATCTAAAATGCAGAAACAAACACAGGAAGCATTCAAAAGTTGGAGACAAAGAAACATGTCCCAAATGAAAGAACAGGACAAAACTTCTCTGGATTACTTTGGATGTTTGTCTTTGTTTTATCTATTATTTTCTATTTTTTCTGCAACAAAAATATATAACATTTCAGAATAAATTATTTAGCCTTCCATTTTTTTATAATTGCAAAATAACTGCCAAATATTCTGCTCTTATCAGAATAAGACTTCTAAAAGCTATCCAGATACCTGAAGGCCATTACTATAGCTAACTTCCATACCAGTTTTATAAACTTTACTATATTGTCCATCCTCCTACTCTAATTCTTCAAATTCTATTCTCATCCAAATACTTTCATCGATGCTCTCAGATTTAAGAATTTTTGCATAACATCTTGATATAGAATGGTACTCTCCCAACCCTTTTATTTTTCCTTAAAATGAAGTTGCCTTCCATTGCTGTACCAATCATCATTCCCTTCCCTATTACAGTACCTAGCAATTTGCAGTAATAGAATACACATCTATCTTTCTTAGTAGACCTATAAGTCCCAGAAAGCAAAAACTAATGTTGCTAATCCTTCCTAGTACTTAGCACATAGAAAATACTGAATAAATTGCCAACAAACTTGCTTAGATGAAGTTTCAAACAGGTGGGGAGATGGTAAGAGCATCTAGCTGACAAATGAATTAAAGGCTCCAGGCCTAGATATTACATCACATGATATTTAACAGTATAATTTTAGAGTTATTAGTTACAACATGAGAAATCATGGGGAAAAGATAACAGACAATAGCTCAATGCTCCCTCCTAATTTAAAAAAATCCCCAGGACAACAGACTCTGAAGACTGGTATCAAACAAGCAAAGCTTCAGGAGATTGGCACAAGGAAAGCTGTGAAAGCTAGAAAATGTGGCATGAATAAAAGACCTTGCCTAAAACTGAAGAGACAGGTGCATTAGAAACTGAGGTTTAAAAGGCACAGACTTTAAAGAGCAGTTGGGGGTGAAGGGTTACAAACTGACTCCAGCTACTTTAGTCTCCTTGCTACTCTCCTAATTTGCCACATGTGTGACTCCCCGTCGGGTATTTGCACACACTATTCCTCTGTCAGGAATACCCATTCAACTAAATATACACACAGCTAAACTCTCTCATGTCCTTCAAGTATCTGCTCAAATATTATGTTCTCCAGTGATTTCCTATTTAAAATTAGAACTCAACTTCCTAACTCTGTTCCACTTTTGTTTCCATAACACTTATCACCTACTAACAAACTTAAACAATTCATTTATTATGTTTAGTTAATTCTTAGTTTCACCTATTAGAATATAAACTCCACGAGAGCAGAGACCTTTGTCCATTTTGTTCACTAATGTAGCTCAAGCATATAGAATACCCGTGACTGATAAATTCTTTCTGAATGCACAAAATTGATGTAAGACTGTGAAGGAAAAAAATAAATAAGACTTGGCAATATCAGTACGGTATCAAGGAAAAAGCTCTAGACTTGAGCTAAAAGATCAGGATTCAAATCTAAGCTCTACCACTATTTTCTGGCAAATGTCTATGAACTTCAGTTACTGACAAATAAAATGGGTGGTCGTGATGATCAGATGAGATTCACATGAGCAGCAGGGTGACTACAGAATTACTAATTTGAATAAATTAATCCAAAAAAGAGTTCAATCTCAACAGAAAAGAATGAAAAGTTCAAGAGTAAGGGCTGAAGGCTGTTGACTATAGGACTGGTACTAAAAGAAATAAGAAAACCCAGAAAAATAACTTCATTTGGGAATGAAAAAGCAGAGGTAATGAGAGGTTTCAACCTATGGTTGTGCTGCCCAACATGGTATCTCTAGCCATATATGACTATTTGAATCTTAATTAGTTAAAATTAAATAAAATTTAAAATTCTGCTACCCTGTCACACTAGACAAATTTCAAGTGCTTAATGGCCACATGTGTTTAGTGGCTACCATACTGGACAGTGCAGATTACCGACCATTTTTATCATCACAGAAAGCTCTAGTGGACAGAGCTGATTTGTAAAATTTGAGTTGACAGTAGAATAGAATTCAAGTGAGTGTCTTTATAATATCCCTGATGCTGGATTCCTGTAAAGTTCAAATATCTTTAGAAGATAAAAAATCCAACCACATAATCAATCTGAGAGTTGCAAACTGAGAATATAACAAATAAGTCATATTATTTGATTAGAAGGACCTGAGATACATGAACACTCCCCACGTGACAGTATGAGTTCGCTGACATGACTAATAAAAATAGAATCTGAAGAGTCCCAGTGAAGTTGCCAACAAGAATTTGGTCATCATCCTGGCCTAAACCTCTGGCTGGTAATTGTAGACGTGCTGGCAAGACCAACTACTACATGCAAAACAATAGTTTTCTTAGTGATAAAATGATAAGTGGAGCTCCAAATCTCACCCGAGAGGCAAAACTCCCTTGACAAAACTGCAGCTACCTAGAATGGTAACAGCCTTTCTTAATGAGTAAGCATATTTCAACTACACGAAGATCCAGAATGAAATATACAAATGCTTAAGAGAAGAAAAGAGAGAATCTCGTCTGTAAGAACGACTGACTTGTAACAAATTTAAAATATGCAATTGAGTAATAGCTTTAGACTTGTGATTTTAAGTTGAAATCTTGTAAGTTCATATATCATGTGAACATTACAAAGACTTTAAGGTCACTGTGTTTATAAATTTAATATGTTTGTAAGAATGATTTAGTATCTAGGAATATTTTATTACCTCAGATAATAGAGGTACTTAAGACACTAAATATTATTTTAATTATTTTAGCCTATTTCTATGCAGTAATATCTGTGAAAACTGGACTGATATGTACTTTAGATTAAAATAAATAAATGATACATAAATGGTGTGTATAAATGGCAGTAAATCAAACAATAACATTCTTAATCAGATATTCTTTTGATTTGAACCAGAAGAATTTATAACCTCTGGAAAAAGTGCCATAGGACAGTTCGGACTAATAAAAACTACAATAAGGTTGGATTCAAAATTTCTGACTGGGAAAGCAGTTATCAGTATGGAGGGACAGAAGTCAACAGGGAATTTTTTTTCTTCTATTTTTTTCCCTAATAGCTTAAAAAAAAATCCAAAACCAAGGCATAAAAATGTCACATATTTAAAAAATTATTTTGATTTTTAAGAATCTAAAAATGCATTTGGAAGCAAGATCAAAAAGAAACTGTTCATTAAACAACATGCACTTAAAGGAAAAAAGAGAATCCAAAAGTATACCATTACCCTCAAAACTCTGCTCAGCAACTTCAAATAATGAGAATATATGTTCCTGGACAGAAATAATTTGAACCATCTCATAGAAGACCATGTGACAAGTGCAACAGGTTTTGGCCTGTCAGCCCTCTTAAGTCCACATTCCTCAGAACTCTGTCATCCCTGTTCTACTTTCGCCACCTCCAAACCCCCATGGCATTTAGCCACATAATTTTAAGTATCACCCAATGCACTAACTTCCAAAACTCAAATCTATCCTTTCCTCTCTATTCTCACTGCTATTATCTTGGTTTAATCCTTCGTTATTTCTCACCTGTTCCGCTACAAAAGGATCTCCCCTAACTGATGTCCCTATGTTGATCCTCAACCTTCTCCACACCAGTTTTATCACTCAGCTGGAGTGATTTCTCTCAAACCCACTCTGATCGTGTGCCTTCCCAATTCAATTCCTTCAAGAATTCTCCACTGCCTATCCCCTCCAGCTACTTTATCTTTCCTCATTACACGAAACACCATCTGGCATACAGTAGTACTACATGTTTATTCACTATCTCTACTCCCACTAGAATGTAAGTCCATAATGGCAGAGTTTTTGTTCACTGCTATGTGTGCATAGTCAAACATGCACACATGAATGAATGAATGAATAAGTGAATAAATGAATGGACTAATGACTTACCGGCCAAAGGCCTCCATAACGGGTCAGGGCCCTCCTCTTTTCATTTAACTGGCACCTCTACCTAGAATGAATTGCTTAGTTACCTAAATACAACATACACTTTCATGCCCTCTTGCTTTGCTTGAATACAAACGCTCATCGCCATCTAATCAACCTACCACACTATCACCCATATTTTAAAACCAATTCCAGAAAGCTTACCCTGACCTCCTAGAGAGAATATGTCCCTTTCTTTGTGCACATCTGTACCTGTATCTAAGTGGCTCTACTCAATCTGTACTGGAATGTGTATCTCCCTTGCTGGACTTTGAACTGAGTCTAAGGCTTACTATTCATCTTCACCTCCAGTGTCTTGGATAATACTTGTGATACAGCAATTACTCTATAAACGTTGAGTCAATTAATATATGCATGTCTATTTTATTAGAGGAATGAAAACATGAAGTTTCAAATTATCATCATAATTTCATGATGATAACCAGGCATGAAATAAAAGAATTAACAACCCATGACATCATCCAAGGTAATAAAAGAGGAGTTATACAAAAAATATACATCACCAAATAATTCCAATGACTGACATAGTCACACACACTTTATTAGCTATACACGCTGGCTCCTCCTTGCTCCATTATTTGCCTTCCCCAAAAGAGAGACCTGGGTTAGCTGTGAACAATATATTAAGTAGACCACTCTCAAGAAATTTCTCATGTTTCATCTAACACAAGTTTTTGTATTCTCTCATATTTTGATTCCAACTTCAAAATAGTTTTATAAGACTAGATTTTACAACTAACCACACCTAACCTAGAACCAAAGACCAGAGTTTTGTAATCTAAGCCATCAATGGTTTGCTTACAGTTGTGCCCTCAGACCATGGTATAACCATACAGGGGCCCAATCACCTTCAGCCTTGGGAAGCCTCATCCATTATCCCAAAGTGCCTTACAAATCTTAGTATTTTTCTCTGAATACTATAGACCAAGGCACCTAAATCCAACCATAAGGAACACACCTGCCCTTGTCTACTTATTTCTGAGAATGTGAATCAGCCTGTAAACGTACAATCACACACAGATGCACACAAATGAACAGACATAAATGTACACGAAGCAAGCCATTTAGAAAATTTAAGTTTTAAACCCAATGACAGCTAATGTAATATCAAGTGAAGCCAAGGCCAATATATAATCCTTGATTCCTTCCTCCCCCAAGATTCAGTAACCATGTTATAGAAAATTTACCTTTTTATTACTTTTCCAATAAGTTGCCTCTCCAAATATTATGCCTTAGTTCAGAATCATTGCATTTCTCATTGGAATAATAGTCTCCTAATTGGTCTTCCTGTCTTTGGACTCAATGAAAAATGCATCTGTCATTTGTTGAGGGGTTATATAACTAGCACTGCAGTAAGCTCTTGATAAATTAACTCTATATTTTTTAATTCTCACAGTAACACTGCCAAGCAGGAATTATTGTCCTCATTTTCACAGATGAGGGGACAGAAGCCCCAAGAGAGGTTAAGTGACTTCTCCAAGGTCATGCTGCTAGAATTATGTGGTGGAAATTCAAACTCAGGTCTATGTTCCCATACACTTAACCTTTTTCAATTCAGTCCCCTATGTAACCTTTCAAAAAGGTATGTGTAACCATGTTTTGCCTCACATAAAATCCTGCAAACCAGACAGGTCTCCCCAGCCTCATCCCCTGTCATTCTCACCCTTTTCTGTCACACTTAACTGGACAATTCCTTATTCTCTCTGCCTTACCTTTGAACACACTTTTTCTGACAACATTTTTCTCCTTTGGGAGGCTGCTTCCAACAGAAATTTCAAGATTTTCTCAAGCAATCTTTATTCTGGAAAGCCTTTGCCTTAACAAATACACACCCAGAACCAAATTAAGTGACATTTGCTACGGTTATCAGCTAGTTTCTTATTACACTGTATTATAACTTTACTAGTGTATTAGGAGTAAACACCGCATTTTTAAATCTCTGTATTCCTAGTGCAATGGGTATACAGCAAAGGAAAGACTCAATAGATACTGAATGAATGAATCAGAAGCAGTACAGCTTAAGACCTTGGCCCTAAAGTTAATTTGATATGCTCTTGAATTCTAACCTGCAGCACAGTATACCTGCCAAGCCTGCAACCGGCTTGTAAACCTTCTTAATTTTTCCATCTGTAACATGGGATACAACTGCATCGGCCTCATAGTTTGGAGAGGAACAAAGAAATAATAGATTTAGCACAATCTCTGACACATTGAAATACACATTAAACATTAGCAGTAGTTTTCTTTTACTCTCAACGTTTATCCGTGCTGACAAATCCACATCTCCGAAAATAGCTTATCTTAGCAGCTTCCATCAGGGCTTAAGATTTCTCCAAAAAAGTCAGAAGTCATGATCAAGAGAACATCCTCATCCACAGACGAAGGTCTTTCAGCTCTGCTTACACAAGAATTCAGAAGCTACCATCACACCCTAAACTTAGGATCGTCTGCAGTTTTTTTTGCTTCCCACCTACCTCTAGGTTTCCTTCCTCAAAGTTGAAGACCAGGCTCCTAAGCAAGCGGAAGCCTGCACCCACAGAATCTAGTCGGTCCCTTCCTCCAGGAACCACGACTCCTCCCTCGCGTGCATTAGGAGAGACTTCTCTAGTACAAACTTAAATCTCCTCGAAAGAGCCTAAGAGAACCCCTTCTATCCGTCCCAAGACCTTAGCACCCTAAGTATTCATTGTAGACAGAGCATGAATTGCCAGCATTGAGAATCCAAGAACAAGGGTTACCCCCGTAAGAATTCTCCAAGTCCGTTCATCTCAAACAGTGACCCCCCCAACCCACCGTTCCATCCCGCCCCGTTCTTGACCGGGTCCGGGGTCTCGTCCACTCTCTCCTGGACGAGAGAGAAGGGTCGGGGCTCTCGGGGGCCGCGACGCCTTCTGCCCGCCCGGGTCCCTTCCCTTCCCACTCCGCCCGCGCCGCCAGGCAGCAGAGGCGCGGCCTGGTTCCTGGCCCGACCGGCTCGCTCCAGCGCCGCTACTCACCGCTTCTTGGGAATGGTGCCCGACTCCTGCGCGGCGGGAGTGGCCGCGGGCGCCGCCGCGGCCGCCGCCGGCGCTCTCCGCGCTTTGCACTCGTGGGTGCCCAGCGCCTGTCGGGGCCGGCCCAGCAGATGGCCCGAGAGAACCCGCAGCCTCCGCCCGGCGCGGTCCCGGTCTGCACCGCGGGCCCGGTCCGCGTCCCCGCCGGAGCCCGCGCCCATGCCGCCGGCTGCAGCCTCCGCCTCCGCCATGGCTTCCGCCTGGTGCCGCCGCCCGCGCCCGCGGGGCGCGGGTGAAAGGTCACTCAGCGCGGGGCCCGGCGCGGCCATTCGCTGCGGCGACTCCCAGCAGCCACCGCGGCGGCGGGGCGGCGGGGGCCGGGCGCCCGGAGCCTCGGATGCTCGGATGCTCGGCTCCCGCCCCGCGCGCCCGCCGCAGTCGCGCCTCGGCCGGCAGGCACCTGCAGGGCAGGTGAGTTCAGCCTGCTGTCCCGGCGGGCCAGCTCGGGCTGCGCTGGCCCAGGAGCCGAACCGCAGGCGACCCCGAGGTGTCCAGGTACCCGGGCCTCTGGAGAAGCAGCGTTCGGAGGCAGGAGCCTGGGAGGAAGACGCGTGGGCGGTGCCGCTAGGTCGATCCGATAGCCAAAGCAGAGCATCCTTTCCCTGAGTGAGCCCCGACTCCCGGCAGAGCCACCAAAGTAACTCAACTCTGGCTCGTTGCCTATGATCCTTAGAGCTAATATCTATTATTTCCTCATCACCTGCTTCGTGCCTGGCACTGTGCTTAATGCTAGATCTCCATCTCCATTTCACAGTTAAGAAAACCGAAGCTGAGCGGCACTACCTGGCCCCAGGGCTTGCAGCCAGTAAATGCTGAAACTGACTTTTGCAGCCTCTTTTCGTTCATCTGAATGCTGGGTCCTTCCGTACCCGAATGGAGGCAAAGTTTTGTCGCTGTAGACAAAATCACCCAACAACTGTGCTTAAGACCTCTCTCCCTCGTCTACGAATTGACTTCATTTCTGGAGCATGGCACTTGGTAAAAGTAGGTGCTCCACAACTTTTCAGCCAGTGGATTAGATTGCACACCTAACCATCAGAGTAAAGTTCCTTTTTTCATGATGTTCAGTTCAAAGATGTCTCGGGAATGGTAAAGAAAAGGTTTACCACGAGGGTTCCAAGCCCAGTGAAGTCCCCTCCCTTCTGAATAACCACCTTCCACCTAACACTGGCTCTCTGAAAAAAAGTTAAGACATTTGAGGAGTTATTTGACTAATAAAAACCCTTTACTAATTCTTAAAAAATTCAGGCAGTCGGGGGACTGATTTTTATGTGGGACCTCCAGATCTTAAGAGAGTTCAGCATTAAATGTCTAGTCTAGCCTTAGAGTCACCGAAACCAACTCCTGTTGAGCTGCTGCTTCTAACCATTGTACTCTTCCTAGAGGAAGCCATTGGCTATTTCAAATAGACTATGTGTGAAGAAGTGACAGGAGTAGGAGTGAATTGCTGAATGCTCTAAGGAAAAAGGCTCAAGTTCAACAAGAGTTCAGCAACTCTAGTCGTCAAGCTTCTCACACCCTTTCTAGGTGTTACTAGAATAGTGTTAAAACACCAACTAGCATGTTCCTTGCAAGCATGTAATATTAGTAAGTTTCTTGCCAAAATACTCTATAAGCAACACAATCTTTTTTGAATGACACCAGTTTATTAATTTTTGCTTGACCTCCAGAGAGTTCAATCTACCACCACCAGCATGCTTTAAATGTAAATGTAGTTAACTGACTTGTTCAGTCTTATGCAGATTGAGGTATGGACATGCTTCTTGCCAACTCTCAGGAGACAAATTTATAAATTTTACAGATGTCAATAGAATAGCAAAAATCTTTTTTTCCTGGGTGATAAAAGGCTTGATGTCAACCAAAATTATGTACCAGTGGAATAACTATTGACTACATATATTTTGAATATGGGTAATTAAATACATATAGGTAGTAAAAGCATTTGTTGAGAGCTTATTATATAGCTAATTCATTACTATGTGCTATGGGATGCAAAAGTATTTAAACCAATGCTTCATCTCTGTAGAATAATCAAGCTAATTATGTATTCAAATATATATGGGGAAAACTGTGATATTATTGTGGAATATGGATGATGTAGCTCAGCGGTCCCCAACATTTTTGGCATCAGCGACCAGAGAATCTAATGCCTGATGAGCTGAGGTAGAGCTGAGGTGATAACGCTAGCATTGGGGAGACGCTGCAAATACAGATGAAGCTTCAGTTGTTCACCTGCTGCTCACCTCCTGCTGTGCAGCTCTGTTCCTAATAGGCCACTGACTGCTACCAGTTCACAGCCCCCGGGAGCTGGGGTCCCTTGATGTAGCTGACCTTGGTGAAGGGTTTCCTACCCCTTCTTACAAGAGCAAAGCCCAAGCAGAGCACCCTGAAATTTATTTCATGCTATTTAAGAAGAACAAATGTTTCTCTTGAACATGGTCTATTGAGATGCTTATGATTCCCACAGAAAGCAAAACTTTGGTGAATATCACATTCAGAAGGGCCTCAATGGACTTATTTCTTTTGAGTCCTAGAATACGTGGCCCTTCCTCAAGCTGGATTCTAATGGAGAGCTGACCACATGCATAGAAACAAGAGGTGAACCAATGACATTTGGAATTTTGAATGGAGTGACCTTTATTTGCATTTATATCTCTTCTAATATGAAGCGCAAAAAGTCTTAACAGGATAGATTAACTCCTGAAACATACTAAATGACTGCACTGATTTTCATTACTAATCTTCACATCTGTTGAGTGATCCCTGAATAAAGAAATTCTTGTGTTTTTACATATTTTTATTATAAAATATAACAGAAAAGTGAATGAAACATAAATTATCACAGGTCAAACACCATGTAACTTAAATCTAGGTTGAGAGAACACTGCCAGCACTCCAGAAATCCCCCTTACTGTGTCAATCACTTCACCCTTTCTACCTGCCAAAAGTAACCACTGTCCTGAGTTTTATGATATACATTTTCTTGTTTTTCTTTTTATTTTTTAATAAATAAGCATGCATTTCTTATTAATGTTTATAGAAATGGAGTCATATAATATTTTTTTATTTCTTTCACTCAATATTTATGAGATTCATCCATATGCATGTAGTTGTACATTCATTTTCTTTGCTGTATAGTAGTCCACTGAAGCATATACTGGAGTTTATCTATTCTACAATTAATGGACATTTGAGTTATTTCCATTTTGGCACTGTTGTGAATGAGGTTGCTATGAACATTCTTGCATATGTCTCCATGTAGACGTATAGATGAATCTTTGTTGAGTAGTCATCTAAGAGAATTGCTAGGTGATAGAGTATGCATATGTTTAATAGATAATGTGATGCCAAACTGTATTCCAAAAGGATAGTAT
The DNA here is from genome assembly GCA_030015415.1 of Cynopterus sphinx. Lineage (NCBI taxonomy): Eukaryota > Metazoa > Chordata > Mammalia > Chiroptera > Pteropodidae > Cynopterus > Cynopterus sphinx. The sequence goes on along the minus strand of CM057379.1, from coordinate 165,183,545 downwards.
AAAAGCTACTATCCCAGTAGCATATGAGAGTTCCCATTACTCTAGTATGTTATTGCCAGTATAGTTAATTTTAGCTTTATGTACCATTATCTTGTTGTGGATGTAATTTGCATTTCTCTGATTACTATTGAGATCAAGCACCATTTTGTATGTTTGTTAGCCATTTGGATATCATCACTTGTGAATGTAATGAAGATAAATCTCCTGTATTACCTTCTAGAAGCCTTATTGTTTTCCCTTTATAATTCATACCTACAGTTTACCTGGAATTGACTGTTTATAGGGTAGATCAGGTTTTTTTCTATGTGAGTATCCAGTTGTCTTAGCCCACCACTTATTGAAAAGATCTTGTTCTGCATTTCTGCCTTTGTCATAAATCAAATGTCCATATAGCTTTGGTCTATTTCTGGGCTCTCTATTCCATTGGCCTGTTTATCTACCTTATGCCGTATTCAAACTGTTTTAACTATTGTGTGTGTATGTCTACACACACACACACATATGTATATGTATATATATACTTTTAGATTTTCTCCATAGTCATATCATTTGTGAATAATAGCAGCTGATTTCTTCCTTTACAATTCTTATACTTCTTTTCCTTCCCTTACAAACCTTAACAGTACTTTTTTTGTTGCTTTATCCAGCTGACTAGGACCTCCAGTATAGTGTTGAATAGAAGTTGTGATAGTGGCACCCATTTCTTGTTCCTAATTTCAAAGAGAAATTTCTTAACATTTCACTATTTGAAGTGGATTACTTTTTAAAATAAACCTTTTACAGATTAAGCAGCTCTCCTTCAATATATCCTAGTTTGCTGAGTTTTTTTTTATCATGAATAGATATTGAGTTTTATCAGATGTTTTTTCTCTATCTGTTGAGATTATCATATGATTTTTCTTCTTTATTTTATTGCTATGGTAACTGATATGGATTGATTGTCCACAATTCAATCAAACTTTTGATGCTGGCATAAACCCAACCTGGTCAATGATGTATTGATTATTTTATATATTACTGAATACAGTGTATGAAAATTTTGTTTTAAGATTTTATGTCTATGTTTATAAGTAAGGTTGATCTATTATTTTTTTTTTTCTAACAGGAACGGGTAAGGTTTTGATGGCCTGATCAAAACAAGCTAGTGAGTACTCCTTTGTTTTCTAGTCTCAGGAAGAGTTTATGTAAGACTGATCATTCTTTCTTTCTTAATAGAAATTACCAAAGAAATGATGTGAAACTCTATATTTTTTATGGGGAGATTTTTATTTACCGATTAAATAATTTAATACTATTCAGCTTTCCTATTTATACTTGTTTCAGTTTTTCTAAATTTTTTAGCAAACTGCTTCATTTACATTTTCAAATTTACGGACAGTTTTTCATAATATCCTCGTTTTAATGTCTATAAGATCTGTGGTAATGTCCTACTTTTCACTCCTGACATTGGTTATTTTGTGCTCCCTATCTCTCTTTTAAAATCAGTTTGCCAGGCATTAATCAATTTTATTACATTTTTAAAGGACCAGCATTTGACTTTTTGATTCTCTTACATGTATGCTTTTAAAAATTTCTGCTAATATTCCTTGTCATTTCCTATTTTCTACCTTTCTTTTCTATTCTTGAAATGAATGCTTAGCTTATCGATTTCTCAGACTTTTGTGTGTATTTGTTTTCTAATATATGTTTAGGGCTATAAATTTTCTCTAAACAGTTAATTTCATTCATTCAAGTTTTAATAACAGTATTTTCATTATTATTCAGTTCCAAGTAGTTTCATTTGTATTTGAAAATAAAGGCTCAGTTCATCAGGAAAAAATAAACAATAATAGTGGGAGATTTAACATACTTTAATAATTGATAATGTAAGTAGACAAAATTCCAGTTAGGATATAAAAAACTTGGAACAACACAACCATTAGGTCAAATTTGTATTTGGGGAACACTACCTCAAAACAATAGAGAATACATATTTTCAAATAATTTATAATTACCAAATGTTCCTCTTTGTCTATAATAATGATGCTTAAAGTTAAGCTTCATCAACTGTGTGTGTGTCTGTGTTTGTATTCTATAACTCTTAATCTTTCTGTAACCATATATTTTATATGAGTTTCTTGTATTCTCTTTTGAAATCAGTTTGCCAGGCATTAATCAATTTTATTACATTTTTAAAGGACCAGCTTTTGATTTTGTTTTCTTTTAAGCAGTCTGAGCATAAAATCCTGGATCATTTAGCCCATTTTAATTTAATTGACTTACTAATGTATTTGCTGTAATGGCTATGAGCACTAGCCTCATTGCCAGACAGACATGGGTTCGAATATTGACTCTACATACCACTGACCAGATGTGTTGTCTTGAGTTTGTCATATTAATATCTCTGGGCTTGGCCCTTTGTCTACAAAATTGGGATAGTAATGACTATTTCCAAGGCATATTAAAGAATTAATGAGCAAAAATATAGTAAATTCTAAGTGCTATTACGGAAGTAGGAGTGAGGCTAGGAATATCTGTGTAAGGCAGACAGTTTTCCTGGAAAAGATAATTCATATTAGGAGGTAGAAAAATAAGGCAATATGAGACCAAATTATGGGAACATTGAAAATTTAGCAGAGAAGTAAACCCTTGATTTGGTGAGAGCTATTATAAATTCTTGAACAGGGGGTTAGCATGAAAAGCCTGTAAATACTACTGCTTTGGAATTCATTCTCAAGTGGAAATCAGCCTGTCCTGTATATATGAGAACCTATTGGCAATTGTAAAAGAAGCTACACCAGTAAATGATGAAGACCAACAAAAGAAGTTAACAATATTTTTGAATAAAAGGAAAACATCAAATTTTATTAGCTATCTGTGCCAGTAAAAGTCACTGAGTTAGCTCAGTAAAGATGTTTAATGTGAAAATGGTTCTGTGTTCTGTTGTAATACTATCCTATTTCAGAATGTCACAATCACACTAACGTACATAGGGTAAGGAAAAACTGACAATTAGTCAAATCATTGGGGTAGAATTGAAAGTACTTGATATTCTTTTGCTGTTCTGGCACTAACTTATTATGCATCCTAAAATTTTTTGTTTCTTGATTACTTCATATTTTAGGTAGGAATAATTTCTGATGCCCTTCCTTTCAGTTTTTTGTAAAATGATAAATGTGCAAGTATTTTAGAAAACAAAATGAAAAGTCACTTTAAAATGATTATTTTCTTTGGAACATATACAATCAAGATTTAATATTTGTCAGTTAATACTCTAAAGCAGTAAATTTTTAGTAAACTTTTTAAGTTTTAAATTTTTAAATAAACAAACCTTTTAGTCTCTAGGATTCCTTTATAATCTTAAAAATTGAGACCCCCTAAAGAGCTTTTATTTATGTTTATATCTATCTACAAACCTATCTATACCATATTAGAAATTAAAATTGAAAGTATTTAAAATATTTCTTTATCAATTTATTTTAAAATAATAAACCAATCAATATATATTTTTCTTAAAATAACTATTTTCCATCAAAAAAAGAGAGAAGAATGGAATTTCTTTACTTTTTCTAATTTCTTAATTTTTTAATTTCTTTAAAATTTTTTAATGCCTGTCTGGCTTAATGGAAGGTTCTCATATCTTGTTTCTGACTTCAGTCTGTTGCGATATCACAAGCCATGTAAGTGCTGGAAAACTTCACTTTGCACTCATGAGAAAGTGAGAGTGAAAAAGACAAATAACTTCTTAGTCTTATAAAGAAAATAGTTTTGACCTTGCTAATCCCTGAAAGGATTTTGAGAACCCACAAGAGTTTCCAGATCACATCCTGAGAACTGCTGTTTTCAAGTATTTCTATAGATGTCTGCTAAAACAATATTGGCTAGAAAAGCTCCAGATAACTTAATGCTAAAAGTACTTAATGCTTTGCCACGAAGAAGTAGTATGCAATGCCACTAATGTCAAGAATATTTAAGGCATAATTTTATACTTTAATACATTCTATCTGAAATATATTTTTAAATTTCATACAATCACATTTTGAAAGTGACTCCTACACTTTAAAATCAGATTCCCAAATCCAATCCATATGTGAATGGAAATATAATTTTTATAAATGGAGTAGATAAATTTAGTGTCACTTTTGTGACAGTATGATTTAAATTACTTTATTAGGCACTCCCATTTTAGGCTTGCAAAGTTATTTTTATCATTACATGTATATCAGTGGGAAATAGTTAAAAAGATGTCATGGGGCCAATTGAAAGCTACTTTGAATCAGATGTTTAAAGTGACTGATTAACCATGCATGGAGTGTTTCCACTGTTCCCCTAAATCTACTTAAAGGAGCACAATCTGTTTTTGAAATCTTTACTTTTCAAAATGTTGACATATTAAATGACTATATTTTCAAGCAAAGCGATATGGTAGCTTCTTCATGTTCTTTTCTTTCTTATTTTTTCTTTCTTTTAGACCCATCTTTTCTCTCGCTCTTTTTTTTTCCCTAACTTTGATCAATCTAATGCAGGACTGGAGAAGTGAGAAGTGAAAGTATTCGTGGTCACTAAAATGAACAATAAAATCAGTCCATGAGCTAATAGACAAAGTCATGGGAAGACAACTAAAGCTAATGCCAGGAGGTCCCCCTAGGAAAGCCAAAGTGGGAAGCATACCTCAAAATAGAGCCCTGTATAGAATCTCTGATAGCCAGACTACAAGGCAGGAATGTGTGGACAGGCATAGGAGGCCAACTAATTCTGCTAATTTCTTGTCCTTTTTGAAATATGCTCTTAAAAAACATTCTCTGACCCTCTATATATAGTCTTCAAAATATATCCTTGATCCAGCTTGTTCTAAGCTTGTGTGCAAAATAATGGTGTGTGTGAAAGTGTTAAATTTATTATTTCTGTTTAGAAGGCATTCAAATATCAGGGAGTGTGAACACATTCATTATTATTTTTTTTTTAAATGCTGAAGTTATTAGGTCAAAAATATTCTGATTTCTTTTATGTGGGGAGAGGGGAAGGGTGGAGTTGAAATTCACATCACTAAAATTTTAATTATAGTCAGTTCTAACTGACTTTATGATGAGCATGTGATCCATAAGCAGCTTTTAAACCCGTCCATTTAATCTCAGTTCAGGAGTGCAGGATAGAAGACGTTGCCTGTGTAGAGTAGGGTCATAAGATGAGCCTCTGGAGAGCAGGCGGGAGGCTGGTAGAGAGATGAACATCAAAAAACCTACAGGGAATCAGTGCACCAGCTGGAAAAACGTGACACCAGATGCAATAATAATCAGGGAGAGATCTAGTCCCCACATCAGCCAGGGGTTCAGCAAAAGGAAAGCAAAGATATTCGAGTGAATGAGCCCCTTTGTATGCTAGTTCTGGGTGAATCCTTATAAAGCACTAGGGGTCAGGAAAATCAGCCTTCAATAGCTATCCACTGACCTGCCCTTTTGCACCTTAGCTACAAGTACATTTGTATTCGTAGGAAGCTTCATCCTAAGTACTTACCATGATTTCCTAAAGACTGCTCCATCATTGAAGGAGTTTGTTTATTATAACCAACCTATGCATCTTCTAGCTCTCCAGCACATCTTAAACTGTCAGGAAAAACATTGCAGAAATCCAGAATTCATCATGATGTGAAGACTTAAAATCACCATTAAAATGTGGAAAATGTAGTTTTACCTTATAAGAAATTATAAATATATGTTGATAACCAGTTTTGTAACTTGCCCAAAATAAAAACATATTTCAGCTAAATCACATTTTCTTTAGAACCTACTGGTGAGAACAATAGGTAAGTTCCTTCTTCCTAGCTTTGAAAAGAGATTGTTAAAATTACCTTGTTTTATGAAAGAATGTGATGTTTTGTATTTGCATACTGATAATCCAGGTGGTGAGCAGGGAGGCAGGAAGAGAGTTGGATAATAGACCAAACAAAATTGGCCACATTAAAGTTGGATGATGGCTATATGTGGGTTCACATACTCTAATTTTGTATATGTATGCATTTTCCATAACAAAAAGTTTATAAAAACAGCTATAAAATACACTCTACTACTTAACCATCCAGCAATTGTGATAATTGCAAGGTCAGGTTGACCACTGAGTAAACAGATGCTGTAATGTTTTTATCCTCCATGATTTGAATGAACTCCATCAGAAAACCAAGATATTATCAGGTCAATTATTGTCTGCAGTAGCTTTGCAAGCACCTTGCAAAAGCACTGGTGAGCAATTAACTGCCACCTGCAGAAACAGCAAAAGAGGTCATTTCTTCAACCTAATGTAAAACCAGTCTTTCATATTTTGATACAGTTGTGGTGTATTGGTTATGTACTGCTGGCTAACAAATCACCCCCAAATTTAGCAGCTTAAAATAGTAAACATTTATTATCTCATGCATTTCTGAGGGTCAAGAACCCAGGAGTGGCTTAGCTAGGTGGTTCTAGGCCAGGATCCCTTGAGGAGTTGCAGTCATCTCAGGCTTATTTGGAGCTGAAGAGCCCACTTCCAAGTTCACACACAAAATTGTTAGCCAGCTTCAGTTCCTTACCACAAAGGTCTCACCAAAGACTGCCTGAGTATCCTCATGACATGGAAGCTGGTTTCCCACAGACAAAGTGTTCAGACAGAAGGAGAGAAAAACAAAGAAGAGAGCAAACAAATGAGAGAGTACACAAGATAGAAGCCATAGTCATTTATGATCTAGTCTTGGAAATAACATGCCATCATTTCTGATGCACAGACCAAACCTACTACATCACGGGAGGGAAAACACAGGGATGTGAATAGCAGGAGGAAGGGATTGTTGGGCAACCACTTTGGAGGCTGGCTACTACAGAAGAAGAGAAATAACATATTAAAGATAAGATACATGAAAATGGATTTGCAAGGATTATCTTTAAGTAAAGTTGGACCCCAATTTGTGGGGGGATAGTTTTGTTACTAAAGAGGAGGCCAAATAGTAACTTCCAATCATTTAAAACTTTCGAAATACCTTAATGCTGTAAATCTCTGCGAATAAAAGCAGAGTACCCCATCAAGCATTCAAACCTTAGGATTACCGAGTTTATTTATATTTAGAGCTGAAAGAATAGCAATAGCAATTTTGCTGCTAAATTGTTTCATTCCCCCCATTCCCAAAAGGGGTCAAGTGTGCCTCTGCCAAAATTCAGTTCCTGGTTTCTAGTTTTCCTGCCATACTTCAAAAATGCAAATCATCATTGCAAATAACTCAACCTAAAAACTTAATATATGGGTAAACCATTGAAATAGTAGATAAATTCTACAGTCCACCATAGAATAGTATTTTTTCAACTATGATACTGGTTGGGGATTGTAATAAGGAATGTGATCTTATTATAATCCATTGGCAAGTAGATCTCTTCTTATCACTCAAAAGTAGCTCTAAAATTGGTAAACTGCAAACTAAAAAATGATTGTTTAGGTATAGTATAAGAGAAAGGGAAAGGTAAGTGACATCTTTTCACTTTCATAATAGCTATCACAAAAGAAAGGCTTTGTAATAATTTTACTTTTGGTAAAAAAGAGATACAATCATTTTTAAATCAGTTGAATAATAAATTAACTCTCCTTAATGGAAAGACTTTGATGCATATGACCATTCATTCTAAGTCTAATAGTCACTATTAATCATTATCTCCTCCCAACCCCACAGTACTCTTAATAATATCCTACACATTCCTTTTAGAGTCCTCTCTTGATGTTATCAGAATGTGTAGAATTATTTTGTTGTCAGATATTTTCTTCCTGTCAAGATGATCCATTGGTATCTCTTCAAAGAGATTTTTTTGGTACCACTCTAAAGAATAAATCACCAGTACTACTTCACACCCAAAATAAAAATTAAATATTTGTTATTCTTTAACAGAAAGTTAAATAGTTTAGGTTGAAGAAATTCTTTCCTGTGGTTCATTCTCCACGGGTTATTGTGTTTATACAGCCAAATCATGTGGGTTTTCTCATTAGGGCCACTTTAGCAGACACATTTCCCAGGGAAAAACTGTCATTGATCATAGCAGTCGATCTAATTCCTTTCTCATATGTTTATTTTTGAAGAACTCCCACGGACTGGCTAGGCCTTAGCCAGTGATAGAAGTTTATTCTGCATGATGTGTGTGTATGAATGAAGTAAGGGGCAAGACGGGTAGTAGGAAATAAATCTTGTTTTATACAAACATGTAAGAGAACCCTCAACTGATCACAAAAGAATAAATGATTAATATCATAGTCTTTCCTAAGAGCAAGTTTTCATAGGTCAGAAATAGAGATATCACAAGAAAAACGCACCTAAAAGGGAGTTAGGAGAGGTCAGGCAGAACTCACCTACATCCAAGATCACTCATCTGTCCTTCTCTCCAAGTTCTGTCTAAGGGCTGACTTCCCCCAATGACTTCGCAACTACTTTCATATTTCAGGAAATTATCCCTGATACTTAGAGAAAAGTTGAGGATAATTTTATAAAGACAAGATGAGAGACAAATAAGAAATGAGATGTAATCTAAAGGTTAACAGAAAAGCATTCTGTAGTTAATACATTTAAAGGAAGAGAGAGGAAAATCTCACACATACTCCCAAACAAGGAAGGAAAAGTGATTACAATTAACCATGTAAAGATAATTGTTTTTCTTTCTTTCAATGTCTTCTGGGTCATGGTGGTTTTATCCCCGAATTTTATAAAATAATTTAGTTGGGTACAACAGTTGGTCTTGATTCAAAATAGAGTAGAAAGCCAAACTCATTAGGTCAGGGATGGAAATGGCTGATGTATATTTTTAATTACTGAGTATATTTGGCACGAGGGCCTGATGGCATATACCTCACAGTATTAGAGAAGGAGAAAACCCTCCTGGTCTCATAGAAATAACTCAAAACTCTGAGTTAGGAGACCTGGGTTGAGTTCTGGTTAAAGTGTATGATCATACCCAAAACTTTTGCTCTCTGTCTTCCTTACCTTTCTTCACCTTTTTACCTTTTGGATGGTGATCTTAATCCCTGTTCACCTTTTGGGATATTGTTAGGGTCAAGTGAAATAATACATGTAAAAGTACTGTTCAAAGTTATGAGTCCTGTAAAAATATCGGTATTTCTAAATACACATTGTCATTTGTCATTCTATTTTACACCTTGGAAGGTAAAACTCCCTAAAAATAGCAGAAGGCTAAATGTAATACCTAACACTAGAAATAAGGAAAAGGAAAACCCAATTTAGTTTAGTTTTGATACACACACAAAAAAATACTAAAACAAATCAATAAAATATCCTTCAGGAAAGTACCAATTCCTGGCTCGGTAGCAATTAATGACTTCTCAAAGAGAAATGACATCAAGCAAGTTCCTTATGACATAAGAAGAGGCTCTCTACATAAGGGAAAAATAATAGGTAAGTCTGCTTTAGCCACAGTTCAAATGCTTACAAATATTTATATGATTAGAGAAAAACTAATGAAGCTTTACATTTTGTTTCACATTCCCTTCCTCTGTCTATGACTAATAATTGCTTTGATTTAGACAAAGCTTTTGGCTTTAGCCTTAAGCTAGAGTGTTGGGGTATCTAGAGTAGTAAATGCGAAGTGAAATATATAATATTTTTTTTAATTGAAGATTCAATACAATTGTAAAGTGCGCACACACACATACACACACACACACACACAAATGAAGTGTAATAAGAACTGCTTACATTAAGAGTCAGGATTCTTACATTCCACTCTTGAACTAGTTAAGTGACAAGACTCTACTTTGGTAGTTGTACATCTGGTTCTGGTGCTCTACTGAGAGTTGGTCAAACCGCAAACAGCAAATGCGGATTTTTCGGGGGCCTGTGGAATATATTGCACTTTCCTCTCAGAGGGAAGAGAAAAGAAGAACGTGGTTTGCTTTGAAAATTTAGCTAGTTTGAGGTTTCCCAATGAAAATTCTGGAAGGTGCTAATTGTTCTGAGGACAGGGCATATTTCTCTGGTTCTGCTGTCATAAATTTGGGAAACACCACTATAATTCTGCCCCACTTGCAAAGTCACATTGCCCATTAGCTTATTAAAGGTTCTGAAAATTCTTTGTAACCTTCTGTAATAGAATGTGTTTACCCACAGAATGGTTTTACCCCAAACATCTATTTATATCCCTCTGAGATACATTAGCTAAAATTATAAGTCCTACCGAGCAAATGCTTGAGATACGAATAACCAAAGCTAGCACCCAAAGAACAGTGATCATTGATGAATTATTCTGTGAATAATGGTCCAAAGTGGTCAGTCCAAAGTTTAAATTTTAATGCCCTGGATGAAGGTCAGGAGAGCATGTTCTTAACATCTGAATATGATACTTAAGCTAAACCTATGTAATAAAATATTTTTCTCTTAGCTATAAGGTAAGTTCCTTTAGTTGGGCAGAGTTGAAGCTTTAAAATAGACCTAGAAAGCTTATTGTACACACATTTACATGTACACGTATAAATTCAGAGTTTCTATACATGGAAGCTATAATCTGGATGGGAGACCAAGGTTTGTGAGCTTGATGATTCTCTGGATGAAAAAACAAGAATTCAAGGTGATATTGAAACATTCAACAAACAATAGAAGAAGCAAGGTATTAGCACTTCTTAGGGTGAGAAACAGGTGCAGATTTAGAAGGAGGTTGTTAAAAGGAAAAGAGGGAATTTGACAGTATCTCAGCACATGGAAAGAATCATGATGCTTCCAAATGTACTCCTATGTTTCTTATTCGAGAGGATGATGCTTGCTGTGATAGGAAAGCTTGATGTATGGTGGAGGGTAAGAAGATTATCAGCTCTGTCTTTGTCTTTAATATTTAACTTGAATTGGCAACAGCTTTATAGACAAGAGTGGGGTTCAGAAGTGGATAAAGTGTTTTGTTTGTATAAAATGGACAGATTATCTCCTACTCTAAATTCTATGAATAATCTTCATTATCCTCTTTCAGTATTTTTATCCAGAAAAAGAAAAGAATCATCTTTGTGCATTTATTCATTTTTTTATAAAGTGACCTTCTAGAACTGCATCTCTGGCATGGTCTGGATGGGTGTAAGCATCCTGGGGGTGTTCAATTAATGATGATAAAGAAGCTTAAATGAAGAACACAAAGTCAGACTGAAAGTTAATAAGGTTCAATTCAGGATTCTCAGTGCCAGAGTTTCCAGCAAAGCCAGATCTCACACCACTTTTAAACTGTGTCTGGGTTCTTAAACATACTGATTTTGTTTAAAGTAATTTACTCAGGTAGTTCTGTTAAGTATTGACTTGCAATGCCTGCAAGTCTCGTGCTGAGTTACCATGGAAATACCAGGTATTTTAAAGACATGGACAATCAAAAACATGTTTTGTTCTTTTCTCTCTCCCTTGGCTGGAGAAAAAGAGGACTTGCTACAAATAGCACAATTAGTGGGTCACAATATGAATTACTACTCATGAAATCATGAACTTCTCATTACTGTGTTCATGGTTTGTCATGCATTACATTTTTAGCAGGGTTGGCCTGAAATTTATGCAAGTTATTAGTCATTATTATCCATAGGCCTTATCAAGTCAATGGTGTCTGCTTACTTGTTGGATATATTCTTTAAATTCACAATCAAAATTTCTGTATAGTCTATAACTTGCAGAGTAGTTCTACATTCTCATATTCTAGAGCTGTGACTTCTAAGAGTTTGGATTGGCTGTACCTACAATTACTAATTTCTCCAAATCCACTGGTGCTGCCACTTTTCTCCCAATCAGAAGTCTGAAAGCTCTCCTTGACTTCTCTCTTGTTCTTCCACTTCTGTTTCAACCATCACCAAGTTATACCAGAAAAGAAATCTTTTCTTCACCATTCATACTACTGTAGCTTATCTCAGGCCATAACTCCTCAGTCCTGGCCAATCTAACTTTCTCCAGTCTTCCTCCTTTGAATTACACTTAAATACATTCCTGCCAGAATAACCTTCCTGAAGTGCTGTTTGTAATACCCTCTAGCAAATCTGACTACCATAAACCTCAATAATCTCTACAAACTCGAAGTATTCATAGTCCTTACAGTCAGGCCCAAGCAGCTTCACACTTAAGTATTCTCAGTTAGTTGGATTACAATTCATTTTGTCTTTCTTGAGTAAAGAGAGTGTGTCTCACATTTTTTTTCAGCTACTATATCCCCCAACACAAGACTTGTTCAAGACCAACCCTCAGGGTAAAGTCCTGCCCCGTTAGTATTGCTTTAAATGTGCCATAGAATATTCTATGCTATACCAGGAAAAGGTAGGTTACCATTGATTTACTCATCAGACATTTTAAAGCAAATTCTATATGTCAGGCACTATGCAATGGATACAAAGAGATCTAAGTCTTGCCTTCAAGGAGGTTGTGGGAGAGTCGGACAAGTCCGGTGTTGTGAGGACTCGAAATATGTGCAGGTGCTTATGGATGCCCAGAGGAGACACAATGAAACCAGAATAGGAATAATAAGGAATGGAACACCATTGTTTAAAGCGTATTTCCTAGAGAACTAGTCCATGAAAACACAGGAAAAACAAGGTTCCAAGGTCAAATAAATGTTGGAAACCCTGGACACTTACTTCTTGTCTCAAAAAGTAACAAAGCCCATTAGCGCAATAACACGTTTGGGGGAGTCCCGTGTTAAAGAAACCTGTAAGAAACCATGGGTGTGAAATAGAGATTTCCCAGTCATTGGGAGAAAAACAGTGGTTGAAACTTTTTGGATAGGTGAGGTCACTGAGTCTAATGGAGAAGAACAGAGGGCTGAAGCCAAGGATGAAAATATCAACATTAAGTAGAGTGGGAAAAAAGTGGTCCACAAGAGACTAAGATGAACTGACCAGGGATGTAGAAAGGAACCCAAAACAAAGTGAAAAGCAGGAGTGGAGGGAGAGGAGAGAATTTCAAGAAGGAGTTAGCCAGAAAACATCATAGCCCGCAGTGAAGACTTTGGAGTGTCCCCTGGATCTGGCAATCAAGAGGTTATTAGGGACATTAGCAAGACAGTTACCAAGGGACTATTGAAAGAGGGTTTCAGTGGGTGGAGGCAATGAGGGAGTGAGGACAGTGTAGACTGCCCTTTTGAGATTTGACTGTGAAAGGTTGGGAGTCACATAGGAAGGGAGAAAAAGAGATGCAGCTTTGAAGGAAGCTTATTTTACAAAGAGGAGATTTGAACCTCTTTATGTGTTGATGGACAAGAGCCAAATAGAGATGAAAGATTAATAGACAGGAGAATTGTGGTTAGAGGTGCTTGATAAAGCCAGATAGCTGAGGGAATGGAGTAGAGGACAAATCACAGATGGAGACGAATTAGCCACAGACAGAAAGAGGACAGCCTTTTCTACTGGGCAGGAAAAAAAGAAAAGACATGCTAAGAGAGAGGTAACATAGGTGCTGAGAGAAAGTTATTAACGATGTTAGTTCGTATTCACTGAGGACCTGCTCTGTGCCAGGCACTGTGCTAAGTGATTTGCGTGGGTTGTCTCATTTAATCTTTATAGAACCCTTTGGAGGAGGCACTTGTATTATCCCAATTTTACAGATAAAGAAATTGCCATCTGAAGAGAGAGTAAGTAGCTTGTTGTATGGTGAAGTCAGGACGCAAAAGATCTCTTGATAAAGAAAGATCTCTTGCCTAATGTGTACTTTCTAGGACAGCAGTTTTCTCTTAGAGTTCTCAGTTTTTCAGAATGAAGTAAAAGGCAAGGTTATTTCCTGAGAGTGAGTCAGGGAAGTGGAAAGGTAAGAGTATCTGAGGACCGGGCACTCACAACTGGAACAGCTGCAGAGAAGAATAGGAAAGAAAGCTAACTAAGGACACAATTGGGAGCCTAGCTAAACGTATGTTTTGGTAGAGACTTCAATTCCCGGAGTTTATGCACCCGCCCACCCATACCACCCCTATGCCAGGGCCAGGATAAGAGGGTAGGTAAAGGCAGGTTGAGATTTGCATCCTCAGAAGTGACCACTAGGAGATAAGGTGGTTTGCTCTCCTATAGATACAAGCAAAAAGCTGCCAGGGTACAGAGGTTAGAGTCAGAGAGGGATCTACTCTGACTGAGGGAATTGGAGAAATCTGAGGATGTGAGGAAAATTTAAAGTAGGTCTTGCCATATAAAATTGAGTATTTCAATCCTAGTCTACTGAGAAGTAGAATTGACAATATAGAAGAGCAAGTTTGGGGGGAACCATATGTTCAGTTTTAAGGTGTTGATTTTGAGACTGCTATAGTTTTACCACATGGAGATGTTCAAACTTGGAAGTTATCGCCTAAACATGATAGGTCAGGATTTTACATAGCCAGTCGCTGGCTCATGGATTAAAAAGACATCAGAGAGCTATTTCAGTTTCCTCACAAATAAGGGCAGAAAGATAATATGGACACAATGGTATACGGGTCAAAGTAAAACAATACCACTAGGCACCAGAGGAAAGCTCCGACAATGAAACCGAGATGGAAAAGGAGACAACGCCTGGGATACTTTTAGGGCATGGGTTGTGTAGGGGGCTACTGATGTGGCCCTTAGAAATGGTGAAGAGATTGCACAAGGGACCTAGGAAGGAATTAAGGTTGTGCAGAGGGAGTTAGCACCAGAAGAACTACAAAAACAAAGTCGGTGTCTTTCACAGGCTCGCCTGGATCCAGCCTTACAGGACATTATAGCAAGATCAGGATGATTGGGCCAGGCCCTGAGACACCAGTCCTTTCTTCTGACTTTTTTCATAACCTCTTCTGCTGAATTCACTGTACTTCACATACGATATTCTTCTAGTCTCACTGACATTGCCTCTCATATTCCTCTTTGCTCTAAAAATGTATTTTAAATGTAAAGAAATCAAAAGTATCAAAATTTTAAAAGAAAATTACTGTTTTGTTCCAAACCCTGTGCTTGTTTGTGTCTCGTTAAATTCTGGGCTTATATTTTAATATTCAATTGTGCAGAGGCAACCAAAGAGTGCTTTAGGATTAGCCCCTGGAAGTAAGACCAGGCAAAAGCCAACTCAAACACATCTGCCAATTGTATAAAGAATTGCTTGTTAGGCACCACTTCTTTTAAATGCATTTGCATTTATCCACGAACATAAACCTTTTATATTGAAAACCACTAACCATAACTTAAAATTAGGTATAGTGATGCAATTTCAACTCCATCTAAGAGAATACAACTACCAGAACACTTGGGTTCCAGTCCCAAACTCATTATTAGCTCTGTGCTATTACAGGCAGGTCAACCTGTTAGAGCCTCATTTCTTCATCTAAAGAATAGAAATAATAGTTGCTCTTTTTTTTCACGTGGTGGCACTGAGAATCAAGCCAGATAGATATTATTTGGTTACATTCTTTTATAAGATGACTATCATGATACAAAAATAAAGTATTATAATAATTTTATTGGTAGTAGTAATTACTATTAATGACAGTAGTAAATATGAAAGGGAGTTTATTTCACACAGTGTCATGGCATAATCCCTGAAGGCTAAATACTGGGGTTTTCGTGAGCATTTAAAGGTCCAACCATCTGGTACAACGCTAAGCTCAGTAACAGGCAGGGAAGACGACAGGGAAAAAGGTGGTAAAAAGAAAAGAAGGGGGAGAGGGAAAGGAAGAGGAGAAAGAAAGGAGACCGAGCAGAAGTTGAGAAAGGGACAAAGAGAAGCAAGAAAAGTAGGGAGGACGAGAAGGGCAAAGCCTCCTTCACTGCCTTTTTTTGACCTCCTGAAACCAGTATATTAGAGTTACTAAGAGGTGGTTTTCAGAAGGGATTTTTCCATAAGAGGCCATTGAAATCATTAATTAAACTGGGTAGTCAGTTGTGTTTTGGATAGATATGGTCTTCACACATGACCCCTGGAGAAGAAGGTAACCAAAGAAGGCAGTTTTGATGGCAAAAATTAAAATTAAAAAAAAATTACCAAGGAAAAATACTCAGAAGAAGTACAACAAAATATAATCAGCACATCTCTCTGAAGAAAGAAAGTAGTTGTGAGAAATCAGAGTGGAATGAAAAGAACACACAGAAGATTCTTCCCTAGTCCTTCCTATCTTGCTGTCACTTTACTCCATGACCTTCAGAAAATCATTTTCCTTCCCTAGCCTTCCTTTTCTACATCTCTAAACCAGGGGACTGCATTTTAGCAATTCCACAAGCATTGTGAGGTATTTTGTTCTGTGCTGGAGACCAGAGATGATAGGTGGAAAACTTCTAGTCTACTCTAATGGGTTTTGCAACTTAGAAGTGAAATTCAGTTAAAATTATGTGACATCCCCGAAATCCCCCCTGAATTTAAAAGAAGATAATTTGCAAATTCTTGGTTTAGCTGAGTAAACAAGATGCGACCCAAAGTTTCCCAGGTTCTGAAAGTCTGTAATATAGTATCACCAAAAGTCAAGTGCATCTTTATGATACCACCCTAAACCAATATTGACTGTTCTCATGCTGAGGGCAAACTGTACATTTGTTGAGGGTCTAGGAGAAGCCCACCTTCGAAGCAAATGGAAATCAAAGCTGAATATTGTCAATTCAATTATATATTCCCTAAATACCAAAGGCCAAGCTCTCACAAAATTAGGCAGTAAAAATCTATCTTTAGTCCAAACCTTTCTCCTGATCCTTCTGTCTTCAACCGGTTCTACCTTAATGTAGGAATTCAGTGACTGAAATTTCTCTTCCATTCCCCATGAAAACCTACTAGAAAGTGGTAGATATGCATCGTGTTTCAGGAGCCTGGAAAGAAGGCCTGAGGCTTGGCCACTGTGGGTAAGGGCCCTGGGAGTGTAATGTTGAAACTTAGATGATCTCAAGTCCTTGGCAAGGCTGCTTGGGTTTCCTGTGTTGCGAGGGAAGTTGTTTGGCAACTGAGGACTTTAGTGAAGGAAGAATCATTGTTTTAGATAAGAGCAGCTATTGATATGAATAAAAATAAGTGATGGGAATCACTTCCTAGTCAGGAGCCCAGCAAGGAATCCACTTTTGGATCCTGTCTCAGTTTAAGATTGAAATGTAGCAGAGAAATCTCCCTAATTGCCTTCAATAATTGTTTTGCTTTGACTTCTCTCCTCACTCAAATCTATAGAAGGCTTTGGGCCTTGCTTTCCATACTACATTAGAACATTTTTACGGAAAGCCTTTAACACTGAGAAAACAAAGCCTTTACCACAGAAAAAACAAAACCTTTAACTCTGAGAAAACAAAGACACCGACTTGTCAAGGGTGAACTAGTTATTACTATAACTCCTGGTCCAGAGCTTTCTTCATATGCCACTTCAAAGTTCCTGTTTCCACAGCAGAAACCAAGCCCCTAACCGTGCCCTATTTCCTTCTCCTTTCTATGATGAAATGATAGGAGTTGGGGACTCTAAATTGTGCTGAGAATATATAGTCCTAAGAATCTTGGGACAGCCCTGTCTTACATATTGTTGTACTTATCCTTCAATTCAACAAATATTTACTAAGTGACTACAAGATCCAAGTTCTAGTACTAGATGTTGTTTCAGTGGATAAGCCCCTCAAACACAGCTGCGGCTAGCATTCACTTTAAAGAGTGCTTTCATCTCTACCCAGAACAGGAAGGCCTGGGGAACTTGTACCAATATACATTTCTAACTCTGTACAGTTAATCCATATTGCTATATATATATATATATATATATATATATATATATATATATATGTGTGTGTGTGTGTGTGTGTGTGTGTGTATATATATATATATATAGTGATTACAGCTTTCCTCTTTCCCCTTATATCTTTCTAGCATCCTTGCCTATTGTCTCTGTTTAAAATTGAACACAAGGTTCTGGGAAAGGAGTGAGAAAGCTTAGGGTGTGATCCCATAAGCCAAATCTTGCACAGTTTCTGTATTTGGGGATTACAAGAAAGACTGATTCTTAAAGTTCTGGTCTGACTCTGGGCCTTTGGGTGTGAGAGTGTAGAGATTGTGTTACGAAGGAAAAGAGAGTGTAACTAAAATGATGCAGAATTGTTAACATAAAATCTGATCCCTGGTTACAGAAATAATCTGATCCTTCTTTCTGCTATGGAACACACACACACACACACACACACACACACACACACACACACACCCATGTATGCATATATGCTGATATTGTCATGCCACACTCTTCAGATCGTGCCCTCCTCCTAACCTTTCTTTGGATTATCTCCACCCTAGGCCAAGTTACTCTCATTTCTTTGCCTGGATTCTAGGCAGGACTCAATAGCATGCTAACTGGCCTTTCCACACCTATATTTTTCTTACTTTTGATCATTTCTCTATTTTGCTTTCAGAATACCTTTCAAAAATGTGTTGCTTCTTAGCGTGCAAGGGGTATAATGACCCAAATCATGAGTAGGGCCTACAACATCATATGCAAAGAGGCTTTTGCCCACCTCCTTAGCTTTCTCTTTGAGGGCCACCCATGCTGGTGATACCATGAGCCTTGTTTCCCCCTTCCCTCAACCCTAACCCCAGCACATACACCCCTACTTTTCCTTCAGAGCTCAGCTCAAATGTCACTTTTTCAAGAATGACTTCCTTAATATGCCGTAATAAGTGAGGGTCCCCATTGGAAATTTCCTAGCATGGCACACTTCTCCTTCACCATGCTTACTTTGGTTGCAGTTATATAATTATTTATTTAAAGACTGTCTCCCGAGTCAGAATGTAAACTTAATAAAGTCAAAGAGTATGGCTATTTTGTTCACTGCTCTATCCCCAGCATCTATCCCAGTGCCCAGCACAAGGGGTCACTCATTAACATGGCTCCTTCCCTGACACACTCGTTCTGGATCAGAGAGAAGCTGTCCAGTTCTTTTTATGTCCCTGTATTGTTATTCCTTTAATTTTGGTTTGGTTTGATTATTTTTATCCTCTATGCTTTTATGTTATATTTCCAAAAGGCAAGAAAGAACTCTTAGATGGAATTGTAGCTGGCAGTTGCAGCCACACCAGCGTTCTCAGAACATGCCCTGTCCTTTCCCATTCCTTTTGTTCTGAAACCACCAACAGTTTGAATAACAAGTCTTGAATTCTGATTCTCAGCCAGCTGAAGTAAGACCCCTCAAGGTCCCAATCACATGTGTCTTTCTCTCTGAAAGCCTGCCTAGTCTTGTCAGAGTGTCTCTCTTCTTGCCAAAGCATTTTGTTTTTATTCTTCTTTATTGGTTACATTCTGGCTTTTTATTATAGCTGTTTTGATACCCATCCTAGAATACTAACTGTATTCTACCAAACTGTATTCTCTCTGAGGGTAGACATGCTGAACTGATGTATTGTCAGAATCATCTTTGTAGCTCAGCATCTAATACAGTATTAAGTGTTTATTAAACTAACTTGATTTTTTTTTTTTACTGGTATAAAACCAAAGTGACTGGGCAAAGTCCTTTAGTCTTATCAGCTCCACTCATTGATTTCATCATATATTCTCCCTCACTTCCATGAAGAAAAGTACAGGGAATAAAAACATCCTGTTCCCTTTGCCCTTCCTATTAATGATTTCCAAAATTACAGGGGAAGAAGAAAGGAGGGGCTTATAAAAATTTATAACAACCTAGGTATTGTCAATAAACACATACATTTAGATATGGTGCATGTTTTACAGTTTCAGAGCTCTTCCGCAAATCCGATGATAAGAAGTTTAAAATACCAAGGGCATTCGATATCTCAAAGAAGGGAAAGAAATAGTCCATGTGCTGAGAAATTGAACAT
The DNA here is from genome assembly GCA_030015415.1 of Cynopterus sphinx. NCBI lineage: Eukaryota > Metazoa > Chordata > Mammalia > Chiroptera > Pteropodidae > Cynopterus > Cynopterus sphinx. Next base: position 165,163,831 of record CM057379.1, on the reverse strand, counting down.
GCCTCATCGTTGATCCTTAGAAGTTCATTATATACATTGTAGTGGAAATCATCCTCCCTAATGTTTACACATCTAAAAATGATATATTCACTGAAACCAAAAATATAGACCTGGAAATTTAGTTTCTAATTCCATTTCTGCTTCAATATAGCAGGGTGACCTTGGGAAATTCAGATTACCATATATAGTCAGTTATGTTGCAATTGGCACCTCATATTACAGATCTAAAAATGGAAAGTCTCCTAAAGGAACTTCATTTTTGTTTAATAGAAGCACGTGTGGACTTGGGGGAGGATGAAGCCAGACCATGACTGTCATGTGAGAAACTAATTATTTTGCTATTACCAAAGACATATGATATGTAGGGCAATAAAATTATTAACTAAAGCCTCTTCTTCCCAATTGCTAGTTAATTTTCATTCAAATGTTCCTTTTTTTCTTCAGTTCAACTAGTATTCCTTGAGTTCTGTTACTCAAAAAAAAAAAAAAAAGACAAAATAGTATAGAACTTCTAAGGAAGCCTGTGCTCAAGATTTGGTTGGGCACTTAAAACTGTGATCTTTGGTGTCATAATGATAGTAACAATTGCCACTCATGAGGATCTACTCTATGCTCACTGTGTAGGTTTCCTTTCTCACAAAATTCTACATGATGTTATTAGCTTTATTATACAGATTATTAAACTGAGGTTCAGAGAAGTTAAGTAACTTGCCCCAGGTCACACAGCTGGTGCCATAGTAAGTGAGAATCCAAAGTCCTTGCCTTTTCCACTGACTCGATTCTTTAGACCTTAGTTATTTTTTCCCTCTGTGAAATTAGAGAATTTAATTATGTTACCTCCAGGAATGATATTAAATTTAATTGTTTACTTTTATTATGAAAAATTTCAAACTTGCACAAGAGTAGAGGCTAGTTTGATGACCCACCCCCGAGCCACAACAATCAGCACATCAAAGTCACTCTCCATTCATGTATTCTCCAGACTTTGCTCCCACCCCTTCCCCAGGGGATTCTTGTGAAGCAGTACAGATGTAGTATTTGATTTGCAAATATTTCAGTATTTATCACTAAAAGGAAAGACTTTATAAGCCCTATACCATTGACACACCTAAAATATTAAAAATAATTCCTCAATATGATAAATATACAGTGTTTAAGTGTCTCTGGTTTTTTGTTTGTTTGTTTGATTGTTTTACAGTTGGTTTATTTAAATTAGAACCCAAAGTCTTCACATTGTATTTAGGGGATATGTCCTTTAAGTCTCTTTTAATCTATGCTTTCCTCATCTCTCTATCTTTGTTTTTCTTGTAACATAATTATTGAAGAAACTGGGTTATTCATCCTAAAGAGTTTTCCACATCTGGATTGGATTGCATACCCATGGCATCAATTAACATGTTTCTCTGTTTCCTTTACCACCTGTAAACTTCTAGTTAGTTCCACAGGTTTGATCTGACTCAGGTTTGATTCAGGGTGGCAGGGTGAGAACACTTCATAAGGAAATGTAAGTACGTCCACCAGGGGATAGTGATGCATTGTTGTTGTTCTTTTTGTTTACAGTCCTTGATGATAATTGCCTACTTCCACTATTTCCATCAGGGTTTACAAAATGGTAATATTCTATCTCTTTTTCTTCATTTATTAGCTAGACTATAATACTTGTTTTTATAATTTTCCTGACTTCAACTATTTAATTACCGTGAGTTACGGCTCATAAAAGAATGACAGGCTAAATGGTTGATTTTTCCCTTTATCAGTTTTCAGAATGAGTTGGTTCACTAGCATCTTTGAAAGGTGACCAATGAAATTATTTTAAAAGTGTCATTATAATCTCATGAATTTTAACATATTGATGTGTTTGATCAATTGCAGTTCTTATTGATGCTCAAATTTAGGAAACTCCATAGGTTGACATGTCCTTTGATGTGTCATTGATATGTCATTTTTGACATATCTTATCAAGCTTCCTCACTTTTTGGTATGATAAAAAGTTCAGATTTATTTTATACATTTCCAGCCCCAGATCTCAAATCAGCCATTTCTCTAAGAAGCTCTAGAGACCACAATCTGGGCAGTAGTAGTATTTATTTCTATGAGATTTTTTACTGTTTCTGAGCCTTTTTAGTGAACGAATGCCCCCCCACTTTTTTTTAAGAGAAAAATTCATTATGCATCACACTGATATATTCAGTTCAAATTTAGGAATACAAAGTTTTACCCTTTGATTTTATAGTTGTATTTCTTTTCTTTTTGCTAAAAATAAATTTTTACTGACAATTTGGCCATTAAAGATAACTTAAGATTTAAGATTTTTTTTTTTGGCTGCTTTTGTTTGTTTGTTTTTCTTTTGTTTCCCTGAGGTTATAGCCCAGTAGGGGTCAAATCACAAATCTCACAGTCAAATTACTATGTTTTAATATTACTGATACACAAGATATTAAACAACCAGTTGGAGCCAATCAGCCCCTACTATGCCATGATCTAATTCTTTAGTTGTTGAACTTTTATTAGAGGTGGAGGAAGGGTATTATTTCAGGGCAGCAGCAGTTCATCAACAGATATAGAACTATTCCAACATTTTAAAAACTGAAAATGCTGTACTCTGCATACTGGCTTATTACAAGTCTTGAATTCTTTGAGTTCTCTTCCACCTCCAACAAGAACCTATATAGTCTCTCAGTTGAGATGCCCTTTCCACTTCCTTACTCTTCCTTCTTTGAGCACAAATTTGTAAACCAGGCAGACCTGAAAATCTATTATTGTGGAACCAGCTATAGTGTTAGTTGTCCTGGGTCAATTAGCAATTATATTTGAAGTTAAATATAATTATTATTCTATTTTCATTTGTTTTTATTTAATGTCACTAAAGTTACTTAAGAATTACTACAGTGGATGTCAGTGATACTGCCTTTCCTAAAATCTTACCCTCCTAAGAACTAGCATCCCCCTACCCTGCTTCCATCCACACAGCTCTAGGAAGAACTTTTCTGTCCTTACATGACCCCATTCCCTTGGTCACACTTGGTGGGTCCAGGGATAAGCACCTGGCAACAGCCAAAATAATCAGGCTTTCATCTGGATTTTTCAAACTGGAATTAAGGAAGAGAGTCAGTACATAGTTGTTAAAGGACACTGACCCAAAATGCTGTTGGTGTCCATGATTCCACTTTGTGGGGAAATCCTGTGTGCAGTGTGAGCACATGAAGCTGACGGACGGGCAGAGAGGAGCCTAGCCAACTGTCAAAAGGAATTTCAATGGCAGTGGAGTTCTTGGGGTTTTTCTGAGGCCCGACTACAGCCCTGCCCATCTCTGAGGTTGATTTTTCAACTGTTCCTTGGAATTCATAAGCCAATGATTTCAGCTTTTTGCCAAAGCTAATTTGGATTAGATTTCTGTCACTTGCTATTAAAAGAATTCCCACTCTATTGATTAAAGGAAATACATAGAATATATTTTTCACAAGTAATAAATAGATTTATGTTTGAGTAATGTCTGCTTTATTATATCATACATAAATCCTCTCAGTTCGCCCACTATTAGCAATAAAAAAGAAATTTAGAAGGTTAATAGATTTTTGAGTATGTGATTTTTTTTTTAATTTAGATTTTCATAGTCTGGTATGTGGTGGGAGAAGCAAGACATAAATCTAGAAAGGTAAATTGAGATTATAGGGCCTTAAATGTCATGTTAAGGAGTTTGGATGTTATCCTGTAGGTAAAGAGGATCCAACTGGAAAGTTTTCAAGCAGAGAACTGATGTTTGGATCTTTAGGACATTTGGATAGTAATTCTGGTGGCAGTGTGGAGCTTCATTTAAAATGAGGAAAACATTGGGAACAGTTTAATAGGTTTTTATTCTGGAAACCTAATCACTTAAAGGCTATTCCAGGTTATCAGAGACTGAATTGATAAGGGACTCACCTAGAAAAGTTACCCTGAAAATGGTTAGGAGACAGAAGAATTGAGGAGACAATTCAAAGGTAGATTTGGTACAACATAATGACCACAGGGGATAAAAGTGAGGAAATATAGAAGGACTGTAAATAGATGGCGATATCATCAAAACAGGAGAAGGAAGAACAGATTTGAAAAGAAGATACTAATCTGAGTATCACCACTGATATTTTTGGTCCAGGTTAGCAGGTATGGGTACTAGGCATCCATGTAGCACTCAGTCTCTATCATTTCAAAGATAGCCATATGTGATTATATCTTGGTAGGTTGTTTGCACTTTATTGGAATTCCCCCACAGTGTAGGAGGTCAGGGAAGTCATTAAATTCTGGAAACAGGATTTCTCCTTGATCTCTGATAAGGAAAGCATTACTGTGGTTTTGTCATGCTGGTATGTATTGGTCTGGTAGACACCTTTGACTAAATGAATATAATTAAAAGAATAATTACAGCCCAACTCAAATTTTGTGTATAATACATCAGAAAGAATATCATCAACTTATTGTCTACTCTGCTTTCTCCTGCTTTCATGGTTAGAGGTAGAGGAATTAAAATTTTACAAATGAAATAAAATTGAAAAGAAAATGATAAAGGGATATGAGGGTCATATCTTTCTAAGTAAGTATTTCTATGTTCAAAGCAATTGACCAGAAGGCCCATTTTCACCATACCTTTTCTGAGAAACTAATGAGTTCTTCTCCACCTGATTTCTAAAACAAAATTATCAAGTACAATCAATGTAGCTTGTTCTGTGTTAAAAACAAAACTAGACACAATCCCAAATTGCTCACTGCCATATCATATTTTTTTGAAAAGTACAAAATTGCTTTATGTGGATGGCTCATATGAGAAGCTCAGCATATCATAGACTTGTAAACTGACATCATCATAATTCTGACAACTCTAATGAGCTACAGAAAACATAGGCCAAATTCTACTTGGTTTGATTTGGTTTCCTTACATCAGCACTGATCAAGAGAAATATAGAGCAAACTACATATCTCATTTAAAAATTTTTAGTAGCCATGTTAAGAAAAAAAAGTAAAAAGAAACATATTATGTTAATTTTGCTAATTTATTTGATGTCTTATAATGAGGAAAATAAGCAAGCTTTCTGCTTGGTCATGGACCAAGGTGATATAATATTAAAGGTGATATAATATTGTTGTGAGAAAGTGAAGCTGTACTGTTGTTTGTACCAGGTGAAAGCAAACTATTTCTGCTTCATTATTCACAATTATCCTAATAAATGGCTACATGTCCCTTTGCATGACAGAAGGAAGATTTTAGTAGACACTTCCTCAAGAGTACCCTGATTTCTTTAAACTGAGAACTGATATGTATCTGGAAATTGGATAATGTCCCTCTTTTCTAACCTGAAGTTTTTTTGTTTGGTTGTTTGTTCGATATATAAATAAATCACTTAGGATGTTAGTGGGCCCATCTATCTTTTTTTTTTTTTTTCATCTGTCTTGATTTTAGGAACTCCATGAACAGCTTGTCACCTCAAAGAACCCATAGGTCAGACTATTCTGATTTTCATACTGACCCTACTGCCTTTCAGTTTAGCCACATGCTGGTGTTAAATGCTGCAGCTTGGACCAGGCCACTCTGGGATCCTACCATCCCCTTGAAACTTTGTAAACGAGGTTAATCTTTAGCCTTTTTCACCATCTTTCCTGGTCTACAGAGAACATTCTCCAAAGCATTTTCACATACACTAACCCCCTTCTCAGAGATTTGTTTCTTAAGGCCTTCGTGAAGGGTGTGTTCTAGACCATTTTATAAGATACAACTGAGGCGAGTGGTTGGGTCAGAAATGATAAATCTCATCCAGCATTACTGTCTCCTGAAATTTTTTGATCTGTTCTCTTATATTTCATTAAAGAGATTTGCATCTCAACTTCATCTTGTATAAGCCACCATTGTGTCCAGATTTCAATCAACCTTTAGCAGAATAAATAGAATTATCACCAGCTTCTCAAGCTGAAACAATTAATCTAGAATCTCTCATAAGTCCTATTTGTAGACTCAGCCCAGTCAAAGTTGTCCTCCTCTTCTTTATTCAACATTCTTAAAATCTATTCTAACACACATTTCCCAATCTAATTAATTACTATGATGCTTGAACCATCTCTTTCTGAATTTCATTTTTTAATTGACATCTTGAAGCATAATAGAATTTGACTCTTATTAAAGATCTAGAGAAAGCGGAAGGTAAGAATAGGACATGAGAGAACTGGCCTCCTTTTATAAAGTAACCCCCTCAAACAAGGGTGTTTCAGTATCTTCAAACAAAAGAGAAACAGCCTCCATAAGCTAAGGAGATACTGCTGCAGCCGACGAGGAAAGCTCAACGGAGTTTGGGGATGTAAATTCTCTAAGTTCGACAAATTCTCTTTTAGCATTTTAGCATTTTCATTTTAAAGATGTAACTCTTTTTAGATCAGTACCTTAATATATGTTCATATAAGACCCCAGGTAAGGAGGTGAATTCAACTAATTTGCATGATGGTCAGCAATCAAGTACAAATACTGGTTTATAGCTATCTAAATTCTAGGGCTATAAGAGGTTTTTCATTAAAAAAAATAATAAATTCACAGTTTGAGTTTCAGTTCATGTTTAAAATGATTAAAATGAGAACCTAGAAATTTACACATGTTAGTATCTTCATTTGAAGCAGCTAAACTCAGCACACAACTCTTGAATTCCTTGTACCGTTCCTACTGTTCTATGGCAACAATAATTAGGTCCTCCATGGTCTTATCTTCAATGGCCATCTTAACCCTAAGGTTCGCGGGCGTTAATTTCTCCACCTGTTTCACTGAAACAGTCTATGGGCTCTCAGCATCCCATCTCTGAATATTAATTGGGCCTTTATTATCTTTAAACATAATGAGTATGGATAACTAGAGTCTCTTCGTTTCCCTCAGAGTCTGTTTGTAACCAATGCCTCATTGCCAGCTTCTGTAAAAGACAAGATTAGTAGTTGCAAGCATTAGAGACCAACACTAGGTAGCTTACATCGAATGGAATTTGTTGACAAAACACCAAGCTCAGGAAACAGGAGCCAAAAGAGGCTGGCAACAGAAAACTCAGCCAAAAAAGGACCTCTATAGAAACAAGCTGGTTAGAATGCTGCCAGAACTTGGGCAGGAACTGTTATAGAATAGCCCAGGCAGAATGCTTCCAGTGGTACTGCCCCCACTGGACAGTCTTTTCTCCTTGATGATGGATATCACCACTATCTCTGTAAATAGTTTGCTGGACCCCTTACCTTTGCATCACTCCTGGATTCAATGTCGGAATCCCCCTGAACACTTCAGTTACATGCGGACTGTCTTGCTGTCTAGTAGAGGGGATATCTGCCCTTCTTTGGTTTCTATACTGGGAAAAGTGCTGGGATGCTAGGCAACCAAGGCACAGGAGCATGTGTGCACACACACGCACATACACATTTCCATACTATCATACTTGTGTTTGCCTCTGTTTTATTGCTGTTTGTTTATTTTGTCGCCACTGTGATACTATTTTAAGTTCAGACATTTCATAATTTCTTTTAAAATTTGATAATTCAAATCTTTTCTCTCAAAAGTTTAAAAAAAATTTTCTCAGCTCCGCTCAGCTTACTTTTCTCAGTGAATTTCAGAACTCCTTCATCAGGCTTCCAAGAATATTCCACTAGTATCTTGATTGGAATTGTCATACATTTATTAATATATTAGGGGAATAATTTAAAATTTTTACAATGTTGAATCTTCTTATCCAAGAACATGGTATATCTCTTATTTATGCCTTCTTTTATGCTCCTGAGTAGTTCTATAATTCTCCCAGTGTAGATTTGGCACACTTCTTAAGTTTATGTTTTTGTTATTAGGGTAGATGGTATTTGTTTCATTATATTTTCCTTTAAGAGAGTTCCGAGGCCTTCCTTTTGACCCAAGCAAAATCTTAACATCTTATAACTTTACTATGCCAATAGCTCTATAATTCTAATTTCTCTGCTAAGCTATGTGAATCATTGAGCTAAATTATTTCTAGGTTTATTACAGCTTTCACTACCAAATTAAATATTATACTTTGTAGTGTACATTTGAGTTTGAGTTAAAAATAGGAATGTTTTTCAGGTGATGAAATTCAGGAAAAAAAATCAACAGAATTAGATAAATTGGAAGATGGTACTACACTAGTATTACAGTACCCCCTGGTGGACACAAAGAAACATGGTCTTTATACCAAGAATGACCCAGGCTCTTCCACAGGCAGAATCTGAAAAGGCCTTAGGGATCAACAAGGTCAACATCTCTGGCTTCCAGATAAGGAAACTGAGGATCAAAAAGAAGAAATGATTGGCTCAAGTTCACACAGGCAACCCAAGATTAAAATCCAAGATTCCTAATTATTTGCCCCCCACCCCTTTTTCTTCCTTCCTTTCCAACATGTACTATGCATCTATTATAAAGCAGGGTGCTAAGAATACATGTATAAACAATACTTAATCTTTACCTTTTTTTCCAGACCTACTTCTTTCATCCATTTTCAGGGAATTAATTTGATAGAGAATGACCGAACAACCATACAGGAGTCGGTTCTCAATCATCCACTAGTTGATTTGTGATCTTATTAATTAGTTATTGAAATTTGATTGGAAAATACATTTGCAGATATGGAAACAGCCCTTGGCAAGGTTCTACTCATTTTATGAAGAGAGAAGACTTCACAAATTCATAACTGTGAATTCTACAGCAAAAAAATAATAGGATATTGTCCACTATCTATTCCCATTATCATTTGTATGTACTTCATTGAGCAAATCTTTATTGAGGACCTATAGGCATGTACTAAGCACTGGGTTTAGTATGGTAAAGAGAATAGTTATGGTCCATTGTTTCTGCTCTGATAAGGCTGACAGTTAGTCTCATGTGTGTGTGTGTGTGTGTGTGTGTGTGTGTGTGTGTGTGTGTGTAATTCTCTAAATCCTAGGTAAATTATTTTCCCCATTTCACTTTGGCATGTCATATGTTTAGGTTATGAAAATAAGAATATATACAAATGTTTTATGAAATTACTCTCCTCCATCATAAGGGAATTAAATAATAAGGATTTGGGGTCAGACAGGAATGGAATTGAATCCCAACCTCACCATTTACAATCTATTAAACAAACAGATTCACTTCTCTGAACCCCAGTTGCTTCCATAAAATGAAAATAATATTTATCTCTTTTGAGGGATGATGTTTTATCATTATTTTTATTAATACCTAAATAGAGACATTACTTCTTGAGTCAAAAATATGGATTATATATTTCATTTCTTAAAGTGCAGAAAAATTGTCAGAAGAGAAGCATTTATATTGTTCACTTAGTTTCACTAAGAATGTCATTTTCTAGAATTAATACAGAAAATATTTATGGCCATTGATATTTTAATTTAAAAAAAATGTAAAATCCTCTAACAATGGATGCTACTACAACATTAAGTCTTTTTTCTTCCTTGGGTAAGTATGGCTTTGTTTCACAGGAACAAAGTCCTGTTATTTCAGTTATGATGAAAAAAATCTAGTATGAACATTTCTATGTAAGGAATTGTTTAAAAAGAGAGAGAGAGAGAGACGTCAGACCCAAATGGAGTCACCTATGCTAAGGCCTACATCAGCAAATTGAGACTTAATCCCTAACTTAATTGCAATTTCAGCCTCTCCCAAGAAGGTAATCCTAATTGATCAGTCTGGAATTTTCTGATCAGCAATAGTGAGTTAATTCTCATTGATAGACCTCTTTCATCCCCTTAAGAAAGGTGAATTGGCCTGAAACAATTTGCTCTTTCCTTGCCTTCCCCATTCTCTGCCTATAATAACCTTCCATTTTGTACAATTCCTTAGAGTATCTCTCTGCTTTTCGGGAATGAATCATTGAACAAAGCCAATTTGATCTTTAAATTTATTTAGTTGAATTTTGTTTTTCAACAGGATCTTCTAGTAAATTGTATCTGAATTTATCCCTCCACCTATTTCATGGTTTGACAAAGGCAAGAATCATGTTTTACTTGGCTCTCCCTGTTCTCCCTATCCGTGGTCCTTTGCATAGAGTTAGTGCACATCAAATGCATACTAAGGAAAAAGACCAGCTTATGTGGTATTTGATACGTAAACTGAAAAAAGTCTAGACTATGTTAGAGGTAAAATTATTTTGTTTTATCTTGAAGTAGGAACTATGGAACAAAAACTATTCAAGTAACATTCCTGCTAGAAAAAAAAAAGTAGTCGAATATTCCAGTCTTTACTCAAATCAAAGCAAAGCTTCAAATATATTTAAAAACGGAGAGAAGGGACAGGGCAGATCAGGGGAGAACTGGTATGTTTGCATACATTGTGCGTACGGCAGCCCAACTTCCTCTCCCTGTTGTAGTATTTCCTACCGTTTGCTCCATACAGCATCAGTTCTAATAAAAGCCCAGGGTTTCAAGGTCAAATAAGTCTGGGAAACTCTGCCTAGCATTTTCCTCTCTTTCAAGGTCACAGCATATTGGTAAATTAAAGGCTATCAGAAGTCTTGCCTATACTATGGAAAACTATTTAAAATTGTTTTACCTAGCATCCCCCCAAGTTATTTGACCAATGTTTCACCTGTAAACATCCTGCTAAACTAGTAGGTTCTGTGGAACACAGTGACTTCAAGAAACTGCCTGCTGTGTTCAAAGGACCCTTCGTTAAATTACAAAAAGCTAAATAAACAAACAAACAAAAAACTGTTATTTTGTCTGCAAATCCCAGAGGACTAAGAATGAGAGCGTTTCCAGCAATGTTTTAACTATGGAAAAATGACACCATTTTGGAGGTCCCAGAACGTTAACACAATTGAATGATTCTTATGTAAGAAGAGGTCAATCCAAATCCAGGAAATGGATCCCCAACAATGCCTGGAATGTTGCACAAAAACCAATATAAATCCTGGTTTGTATCTGGGAAGGATGGAGGGAGTCACAAAATTATCACCACTACATCTCACTGGTGTTCCTGACAGTTTTCTACAAATCAATATGCAATGTCCACTTTCCCTCAACTCTATCTTGGGACTTCCTATTTATTTTTGTGTTTCTAATTCTTCTCTCTAGATGGCAGCACAGATGAAAAAAATCCGGAAAACCCCGGAGCTGGCTGGCTTCAACAGCAGCAAACTTCTATCACAGCCTGTCCCCACTCACTCTTCCTTGTTCTTAAATGAACAGAACCTGAGGTATGATGATTGACACATTTTTAAAAAAGATTTAATCAGTTATTAAGGATGGAAAGAATTAATGATAAACTGGCATCAGTGAATGAGGAAACTGACCATGTAGCAGAGTCTCTCCCGTGCTAGATGTGTTTTTGTATCTTACTGTCATCAATATTCCTATGCCATGTAAGCATGGTCATTTGCATCATTACACTGGGCATCTGATACAGCTCAATACCAAGCCACCTGATTTTCTGTAAGAACTGGATTCATTTAAGATATGTAATGATGCCAGTGACCTTTTTGTCAACCAGTACTTTGAACCTACTGTAAAGTGATCACCGTGTCACTAGATGCTGCGCTGAAGCTTAGGAAGTTCGCATGAAGGTTCTACTTCATTAAAAAGCGTGTAACTTATGCTTTTAAGGTAATTTCATTAAAAGCATGAGTTAATAATGCAAGAGAAAAGGAGTGGAACACACTGAGATCTCTATAGTTTACATCAAAGCCCCACTAAGGGTTTTTAAAACTTTACTTTTCATGGTTCCATTGAATCTCTTCATTAAACAATAAAATGGGGTCTAACAGCAAGATGTTCACAACAAAATCTGCTGACAGGGAGGACAAAAGGAAGCTGGCCCCTTCAAGGTATATCATTTCAAGGACTCCAGAATCCTACAAAGAACACTAAATTGTTCATATGTGATGAACTGGGAAGAAGCTAAGATGTGACCTTTGCCTTTTAAACAAAAATCTCACATGGGGAGTGTAAATAAATACAGTGCCTAAATAAACCAACCTCAAGCCAGGTAGATTGTGGTTCATATTTAAGAAATAATCAGTTTGTAATGTATCAGAATCCTTTTTAAATTCTCTTATTTTATTTTTTAATGAAAGCAAACATTCCAGAAAATTACTCTAAACACCACATCTTTCCTTGAAGGAGTACCTTTCGATACTCCTTGGGTTAAAATTAGTTAATGCCATGGTGAGTCTGGCTGTCTCTGCCTTTTCCAAAACAACTCCTGGTGCTCTAAGGTTACTGACTTCTTATCCCTGGGCTCTAAGTTTAGAGACAAAACCACGCCCTAAAATTAACAGGCAGGGGCCATTGAGATAGAGCAGAATATGAAGGAGTGAAGGAAGTTGGGATGTTGAGTGTTGCCCAGCCACTCGCCTGTGTGAGTCTCAAGGGCCACACCATCTCACACCATCCGGAGCTGCAAGCCAGCAGCCCTCAGCTCTAAGCCTTGCCTTAGAGTCATTCACTCACTCCTTCTTGAGACCCTGGAGTCTTGGAGGTATGACACACCCAGGACAATGCTGAATCCTGAGAGGCCTGACCAGTTAATTCTCCTGCATCTCTGCAGCGGCCACACCTACCACCACCCCTCAGACCCTCAAGATCTTCTTATCTTCATATTTGACTCAGTCTCCCATTCCTCCCTGTCCTCCTCAACTTTTCCTCTGTGACTTCAAGAATCCCATTCCATCATCAACAAAGTTCCTGAGACCCTTGGCCTCTTCACTAAACATTCTTTAGCTTTCCTATCCTGAGAAACATGGCTTTTCCCCACAAACAGCGCTTCCTCTGCAGCTCTCACAAGGGGAGGCTGCTGAGCCAGGTTCCTTCTGTCACACACTGCCATGTCCACGGATCTCAGTTCTCTGCCCTCTGAGACCCAGGCTACGTAGCCATTACGTCACATCTCTGCTCTGGCTGCCTTTTCATCTACTGACTGCCCGTCCATGCCCTTTATTTGTTGAAGACATTGGCAGTGTGCTCACAGTGTTTACTTCCATGTCACATTCTGACAACAACCTGGCACATTTGATATGTCCATGAGGTGCGCCTTGATCTCTCAGTTCCTTGATTCCATCTCTGATTACCTTCTCTATTTTTTTTCAATCACTCAATCCCTTGGCCACCCCCCAGACTGTGTCATCAAGAAACCACAGCACCTCTCAACCCATGACTTTCTGTTCCTCTAGATCTTGTCATTTGGTTATTTTCACTCTGTTGATTTTCCAAGACCTCTATTCTTTCTGTTTTCTTCTTTCTCCTTATCTATCATCCATTTGCTGTCTCTTTTTCCTTCTCTACCCAGGAGGAATTCATGCTTTGTAACATTAGTCTCCAACCTGTGTCCTCAACTCCATTTCTTCATCATTCTTCTGCTTCATCTGTCTGACAAAACTTGGAATATATACCTTGAATCCAATTGTCTGCCTTGACCATTTCTGTAACTGGAGTATCGCACATTGCTGGAAAAAACCACATAGGCATGCAGATTAAACTGCCCTAAAGTCATGCTCAGCAGCCTCAAGCAGGACTTGCAATCCTGCCACATTTTCCTGACTACTTGCTCTTTCTTTCAAATCTCCAGAGCGGCTTTTTCAGGATTTCTCCTCTTTTCCCAAACCTCCATGTTTGCTCTCTCTACCATTTTCATTCTCTGCAGATGGTTTTATTTCCCATTCTATCATTCTGTGTAGATAATTTTACTTCCCACTTAGCAAGGGTGGGGGGAAATAGAAGTTATGGGATGTGAGGAGTCTCAGTTTTCCATGCCAACGAGTAAACTTACTTGTATCTTTACCCACCTTGCCTCTTAACCGAGTCGTGGCTCTTATTATAAAAGACATCCATTTCCCTATCTAAGGCCCATCTCTTGGCCCATGCTCTGGACCCATGACTTTTCATTAACCTCTATCTATTCAAACTCTTCCTCTTTACTGGCTTCTTCCTCTTTGGGTTAAAAAAGCCACATCCCCCTCAATTTACAGTCCTCTCTCCTCCTTGCCAGCTAAACTTCTTGGAAAAGTTATCACCACTTACTGTTTCTACTTCTTCATTTCCCACTCACTCTCCAAAATTGCTTTCTCCAAGGAACCAGTGATCTTCGTGTCGCTAAATTCAAGAGACACTTTTCAGTTCTCTATTTGAATTTATACAGCATTTGACATGTTCTTCTTACTACTTTCTCTTTCTTGGGCATTTATGATACTATCTACATGCTCCCAGATATTTCTTCCTAGCTCAGACCTTTCTCTCGAGCTATGGACCAAGATATCTCCACCTTTTAGTCAATTCTACCGACAGATTTCAAGGATACCTTAAACTTGAACTGAACTCATTTTTTTTTTTTCTTCAAACTTCACTTCTTTCTGGAAATCCCCTAATGAGTGGAAAATGTTACCATTGATTCACTGATGCAGCCAGAAATTTGTGTATCATCTCTGACTGCTTCCTTTTACCACCTCTCACATCCAGTTGCATCACCACGAACTCTTGATTACGTTTTGCCTGTACTTTTGCCTATCTCCTTCCTCTCTGACATCGTCATGTCTTACCTAAATTCCTGGTCTCCATGTTTCCATTCTTCCTCTCAAACCATTTCCCACACAGTAGCCATGTGATTGTAATAAGCAAGAAACCACACAGGCACAGGACTCTGCAAACACTTAGGTATGAAAAATGGGACATTTTTTCCTTGAGTAAATTAATGTCTGTATCTGAACTTCCATCCTCCTTCCTGACAGACAGCTCACTCTAGACTTTCTCAAGTGAATTTAGTGACTTGTCTGAAACTGAGACTATATACGTATATCAGTCCAGAATTCAATTTCAGGCCTTCTCTTTCCCCTTCTTGCTTCTTACTCTTGGGTCTCCTTGGGCTGGCTGCCAAGTGAAGTGGTGAAGCGCATAGATGTCCATGTGTAATTGGCCGTATGTTGCGATGGAGTGGGAGCTCCCCATCTAGTCTCATCTGGGGTGGCCCTAATGCTGGCACAAGCTGCTAATGCTGTTTTTGTCTATCCTCTCAGCACAGGCAGGGCCCAGTATATTCTCTAGATTACTGGCTCTGACTGGTGGGGATGGTTGGCTAGATGCACACATGGATAGGTTCCATGTCGCTTCATCATTCAGAGAGGCTGCCACGTCCTCCACAACCCCAGCGAGCAATTCAGGAAAATCTTTTTCTTTTGTCTAGCACATCTTCTTCCAAGTCAGGTCATTTCTTCTCCCCACTCCGCACAAAGGAGGAAGAAAACAATTCATATTTACACATTCGTTTGAATTGTTTAATCTCATCAATTTAATCTCTGAGTTAAAGTGCGGAGCCCTTTGTATTTTAATTTTATAATGTGGAGTCTGGGTCCCTCTCAGAAGCAGACTATCTCCACAATAATCAATGATACTTTCTACTCTACTGACAATAATCTGGTAGAGTGTGTGTGTTTTCACATGCGTGCACACATGTGTGTGTTGATGGGGTGGCAGGGTGCAGATTGGCAGCCCAGAGCCCAAAGAGAGAGATGAATGGAGAGAGTACATTCCATTAATACGTCACATATCATTCTGTCGCATGTTCTGTCAAAATTATAAATCTAATCAGGTTAATCATTATTAAAAGGCTGCCTGTAGTGTCCCATTACCTTAAGGTAAAGTCTAAACTTTTAAACTTACAAGTTAAGATCTGTCTCCAGTTTACCTCTCCTACATCGTTTTCTGTAATTTCCCCTCTTCTTTCAGTTCCACGGGCTCACAGTGCTCACTCTTGCCTCTGTCTGGATTTTCTCACATTCCTAGAATTTTTCCAATTATGTCCCATACCTGACTAATTCCTGCACATTCCTCTGGTCTCAGGTTAAATGCCACCTGCCCAGGAAAGTCCTCTTTGACCTCCCTCCCACTCCTGATTTTGTTGTGTCCTTTCTGTGCGCTCCCATAAAACTTCTCGTGTCATAGCACTTATTACATTTTAATTTGCTTTATTGGTCTGCTCTCCCACCAGATTATAAATGCTTTTAAAGCAAGATTATGTCTGTTTTGATTACCATTTACCCTCCAGCACCTTGCATGTGCCTGACACATGCTAAGTACTTGATAAATATTTGTTAAATAAAAATAAATGAATGAATGAAGAATAAATTGAACATGCAAGCCAGATGTTAGCTGGCTTCATGTGTACTTCTGTCTTAAGGCAGAACTTGGTACTTTATTTTGTTTCTCCAAAATCAAATCAGCTGTACAAAGCAGAGGTGACTGATGTATATTTGACTGAAGATTTTGTGAAAAGACAGAGGAGGGTGTTTAAATGGCAGGCATTTCTCTTCTCCCCTTAATATCCCTCTTTGGCTTCCAAAAGTTGGGTCTTCTTCCCTTTTTTGCTCTCTCTTCCTCTTTGCTCCAGCACCCCCAGCACCATCTACTTCCCTTCCCTAAGGAAGTATTCCTTTGAAAGTACTATCTAGAATGAATTGGAGAGAGATAAGTATCAGTGAATACCATTTGGGAGACAACTGAATGAGGGCAGGCAGAGATAAAGGCCTGAGTTAAGAAAATGACAAAAAAGAGAGGAAAGGGTGGGTTTAGGAGGTGTTTGGGAGGGAAGATCAATAGGATGTGGTTACTGATTGGATTGGGGTTGAAGGGAAAGGAAAGAAAAATACAAGGTGCATCACAGTTATTGGTAAATGTGAGAGAGAAAGTTAGGAAGGAAGGAAAGAAGGAAGGAAGGAAGGGAGGGAGGGAGGGAGGGAGGGAGGGAGGGAGGAAGGAAGGAAGGAAGGAAGGAAGGAAGGAAGGTAGGAAGGAAGGAAGGTAGGTAGGTAATGAAAGAGAAGGATTAGGATTGTTACTCAGGGAAATAGGAGAGGGTATTAAGCCAAGAAGGACAAGTATGAGAATTATCATCTCTTGAGGTTAAGAGCCAAACTCGGCACTAGTAGACATAATTGTGTGATTTTCTTTAATAGTTTTGGTTATGAATGGTAAATGCTGAGAAAGTGGGTGGCACATTAATCCAAGACTTGGGATTTGTTGGGAAGATGGAACAGAAGGACCAAGGGGCAAGGGGATTGATGATACTGTGAGAACATGTTCAAAGTAATAATGACATCTAGGCTCAACACTGAGAGAAGTGAGCCAGGATAGTGCTAATAGATTGTGGGGGAGAGGGAGTAGAAGATGGATCAGAAAATTGGATGTTTTGATGTAATGAAGACTAAGTTAAAAACTAGCATACTAAGAAACAGAAGATGTAGGACAGAAAGGGGGCTATGCATGATACAATGTTTGTAAGCAGTAGGAGTCCCTGAACTTTAAGACCCAAGAGGAAAACACACCCTTGAAAGAGAGTTCCCTTCTTCCTCTGTAATGAAAGGGAAGGAAAAGAGGAAATATCTTGTTCAAATATTTCTTAGTAGAGAAGAAGCAGACAGTGGGAGCTCACATTGTAGAATTTTTGTTCCTTCGATTAAGCAAGATGAGGAAGTGATAAGCAGGAGGTGGAATTGGGGCTTAAGAAAAGTAAGAAAGATTTGGAAAAGGAGTGGTGGGCAATGTGGTAGGAAGGCATCTACCTTAATTGAAAAATCATAATTGCCTGTTAGGAGTGAAGCCTCAGCTGGAACCAGTCAGCTGACCTTGGCTTGGATCAGATTTCTAATCTTCTCCAGCAATTAATTCTGCTTTGGAGCAGAAACAAAGTACTACATGGTGAATTTTATTCAGGGCTTGGGCTTAGGAAGATAGAAATGAATGAAAGACCAAGGAAATGAGGGCACCTATTAGGATTATTGCTGAAATTGTCAACACAGTAACAGGCTGAGAGGATGGCAGGCAGGGACTGAGGGGTCCTTGGCATTATGGAGAAAATGGTAGATGAAGGAACAAGGTCACAAAGAGGAGGACAGTCACCAAAATCTTCCAGATATTTTCTCTGTAAAGTGGAAAGGTGAATTACCCCTTTAAATCATTAACTAAACTGGCATTTAAGTCTGGGCAGACTCCCAGGTTGGGCTGTTTGACTTTGCTAAGCATTGATAAGCTTCTGTAAAGACTCCGGGGCAAGTGAGACATGATCCATCATCCCTGCCTGGACAAGTTTGGTTTGGCCTACTTTCTGCTAAAGCAGGCCTGAGGTATGCTCCAAGAACATGCATCTTAGACTACTTATCACAGTCCAGGATGTGGGGCTCCTGCTGATACCACCTTTCACCTTCTGGAAAGCCCTGCTCTTAGCCCTCCTGGCTGTGCCCCTTGCCCCAGAATGAAGAGACTCTGGATATCACACTCTGGATACCCTGGACCACCTCAGAATCTCTTGCCCAAATGCCTCAAGCCCAATTCCAAGGCCTGCCTATACTTCTTTCCCCATCCCCATCCTCACAAGGGCAGACAGGTGCCACTAGTGTATGCACTTATCAGCCTGAAAGTGGCCAAGGGGAGCTTGGATACGTGGACTGGGGCATCCATTTTCATGCTCGAGAGGCCCTTCTCAGTCAGAGCCAGGGATGAGAAGAGAAGGGGGCAACTTCTGCCTGGGGTCCAGCAACCCCCATGCCTCCATGTCCTGGTGCAGAACTCCAAGGAGTTCAAGAATTATACATTCATACTTGGCCTTTAGGTTGTTAGAAAGATAGTTATCAAGTTGGGAAAAAAAGATATATTTTATTTATAACTTTTCATAGTTGGACATATGGAATACAGACCTCCATTTGTATTCTTGCTATTGGTCCCACAAATCTTAGGGGCAGTCCTAACTCCTACAATGTATTATTTACCTGTTGCGAAGAAAAGCTCCTCAAAATTGTTATTCTAAGTTTATTTGACATATAGTTAGGTACAAATTGAATCCCAAGATGGTAAACATTAAAAACCCATTAAAAATCTTGTTTAGATTTCTAAAATGTTTGGTAACCATCTCCAATTTTTAATATTGTTTAATATTATTTTACTAATGTCCATATTTAAGCAGCATTTTCTAAAAGAATCTCTAAACATTGTTATCCTCCTGTGACATTCAAGATCCAGAGCTGGGCCCATCAGATAAACAAACAGTAGAACATATCTTTAGTACATCCTCTTGGATCTTGAAGATGCTATCACACCTTTTTCTTATGTTTCAGATATTTACTGATACATCGAGTCTAATGCTAGATTTGAGACCTGTCCTGTAAATCCATGCATTATATCTTCATTCCTTCATTATCAGATATTAATTTAAGGAGTAGAATCAGGTAAAGCTGAAATGTTTAGTCATGAAACTAGAGAAGAGAAGGAAGACAGCCTCAGGATTGCCTGACAAGGTCCACTGTTACTCTGTTTACATTTTGACACACCCTATACTACATCTTGAATCTCAGAACGGGAGGCGACCTCCCGGGAGAGTCTGTGCTACGACCCTGATGGTAGTTTACAATCTGCTAACAAATCTCAAAGCTTTATCTGGTGGATATCAAATTGCCAGGTGGAAGGCTCAGTTTCTAAAGAGGTCAAAAGAGAGTATTGATCTAGGCTAGAGAAGACCCAAGTTCTTGACTCAGTGCTATGAGTAGGTTGATGCTGAAGTGACACAATGCAAGTTATTTCACTTTTCTGTTCGGGTACAAATACTGATGTAAAATGGGGTTGGAGTAAAGGGGAGGAGAATTCATTTAGCTTACTGTTTTCTAAACCTACTAAACTATGAAACCCTTTTCTTTCGCAACAATGGGCAAAATTAACAATCTAAGGAAATGTTAGACTAAATTAGTAGTTCTCAACAGGAAGGGAGAACAGGGATTTTGCCACACCCCCCACCCTTAGGGGACTTTTGGCCATTGTCTAGAGACATTTTTATGTGTCACAGCTGGAGCTGGCCAAGGATGCAGGATGCTGCTAAGGATCCTACAATACTTAGGACAGCTCTCCACATAAAAAAGAATTATCCAACCCAAAATAACAATAATACTAAGGAGTTAAAAAACCCTAGACAAGGTGAACTGTCTCTAAATATTCTTTCAACTCAAAAACCCAAATGAGGTGGGATTTGTTTCTTTTAAACACACAAAATTTTATTATTCTTTTACTCAAAGTCAGCAATAGGTCTGGGTGGCTCTCCAGAACAGTTTTCTTACATGTGTTTGCCCCACACAAACACATGAGCTGCTTTGATCTTATAGCACCTTCTTGTCAATATGTGCTTTTATGAGTCTGTGATTGTCCTGGCAGAGAAAGAGAAAACATAGAAAATCATGCACTGGATCTTCAATGCTTCTATTTGGATGTGACAAATATCTCTTCTACTTTTTTTTAATAAGCAGCTTTACTGAGATATAATTCATACACCATACAATTCACCTACTCAGTGGTTTTTAGTATACTCACAGTACCTGCAATCATCACCACAGTCAATATAGAATATTTCAGTCACACCCAAAAGAAACACTGTTCCCATTAGCTGTCACTCTCAATTTTCCAATGCCCTCTACCCCAGCCTTAAGCTACCACTAATTATTTCCTATCTCTATAGGATTTGCCTATTTTGGACATTGCTTATAAATGGAATCCTATACTGTGTGGTCCTTTGTGACCGGCTTCTTTCATGTAGCATAATGTTTTCAAGGTTCACGCATGTTTCAGCATGTATCAGTACTTTTTAATGTCAAATAATATTTCATTGTATGGATGTGATACATTTTATTTATTCATTCACCAGTTGGTGGAATTTAGGCCATTTCTACTTTTTAGATGTTATGAATAATGCTGCTATGAACATTTGTATACAAGTTTTTGTGTCGATATGTTTTCATTTATCTTGGGTTATATATGTAAAATGGGAATTGCTGGATCATATCGTAATTCTGTGTTTAGCCTTTTGAGAAACTGCCAGGCTGTTTTCTTAAATGGCTGAACCATTTTACATTCCCTCTAGCAATAAATGAAAGTTCCAGTTTCTCCACCTTCCTCACCAACACTTGTGTGAAGTGGTATCTCATTGGGATTTTGATTGCTATTTTTCTGAAGGCTATGATGTTGTGCATCTTTTCATGTGCTTATCTGTCATTTGTATATCTTCTTTAAAGAAGGGTCTATTCCAATCCTTTACCTATTTTTAAATTAGATTATTTGCCTTTTCATTATTGAGCTGTAAGAATTCTTTATGAGCTCTAGATACAGATCTGGATCAGACATTTGATTTGCAAGTATTTTCTCTCATTCTATATATTTCTTGCTGGTGTCCTTTGAAACACAAAAGTTTTTATCAAATTTGTTTGTTATTTTTTGTTGTTGTTTGTGCTTTTGGTGTCATATCCAAGCAACACTGACTAATCCAAGGTCACAAAGATTTATGCCTCTGTTTTCTTCTAAACTTTTATAGTTTTAGCTCTTTGAGGCTTTGTTCCATTTAGTGTTAATTTTTATATTTAGTGTGAGATAAATGTCCAACTTTATCTGTGCATGTGACGTCCACTTGTCCCATCCATTTGTTGAAAAGACTGTTTTCTCCACTTTGGATTATCTTGGACTCCCTTGTCAAAAATCAATTGACCACAAGTGTGAGGGTGTTTTTGAAAATACTTCTTTTCTGATATCTATAATTTTTTTTCTAACAAGGTAAGCATTAGGTCATATCTCAGGTTACTATGACTTTTAAATCAAAAATTTTAGAAAAGCTACTTTTACAATTGTCTTGTTCTCCTAGAGCCATTTAGAAAAATACTCCTTGCGGCTAAAAACATTCTTTCCTATTAGAGGTATTTCACCCACACAGAAAACAAATCTAAGTAAACTAGGAAACTGAGGACACAAAGAATATTCTTAATCTCTGGTTATGTGTTTTAATTTCCTCTTTTTGTCCTCATTTTTTTTTTATCCAAAAGAGTAATGTTAACTTTTTGTAAAATACATGGAGATTGGTCATCTCTCTAGTGTTTGGGCCCAGAATATATTTCTTGGCTAAAAAATCTCTTTACCCATTTCCATGTGCAGAAAGAACTAAAACATGAGATTCTAATTTCCTAAATGAGAAACAAAGGTTGTTTTCTCAAATAAAACAAGGGCTTAGGCTGAGAACATGTTTTGGGTTGAGGTGGTTTTTGTAAACCAATTAGCTCCAATTCTAGGCTTATTTTACTGCTCGCTGTATTTTTTCCCCCTATTTATATTGATTAATAATAGATTTAATTTTGTTCTATCATTTATATCATTAAGATGTTCTCTAGTTTTAAGTGCTGTGTAGTTCTTTAAACTTGTACAGGGACTAAACTCGCAATGATTTAAGCTAATTAATTCATATGTCAGTTGTTAGCAAGATTCAGTAATTAAAGTCTACTTTAGAGTAAGTTATTAACTCTCCAATAAAAAAAAAAAGCACTTTATCAACTTATCAGTTTTAGCTCTTCTAGTTGACAGATGAGATAGGGAAGTTATTGACTGTACATAATCACCTCTGTACTTTCACCACTGAACAATAGGGTCAAATGGAAGTCTCGGCTGTTCAAGGTCATAGTTTAAACCCAGAGTAAACCAGTTCAGGTTGATAAGGGTTGGGAAGGGTGCCCTTGGATCTTGTTAGCTTTGTGATACTGGCTCCTTAAATTTTGCAAAGTTCAATTTTGCTCTGTTCAAAATTCTCAAATATCTAAACTAAAAACAGCCTAGATCAAGGATTTCAGATTGAGATCCAAGATATTAAATTGCTTTACTATTTATGTTTTATTTTTATAATAGTTTTTAAAAGTAACCTTTTAGATCATCTCCTTATGTGCAGGCTAAAGGGAGGAGCTCTAGTTACATGTAATGCCTGGGGCACAACAAATATAGGCCTTTTATTTGCAAGTCTAAACTGGTCACAAGTTTCCATCTCATGATAGCAAGGTTCCTTTTATTCCACTTTGTTTCTTAGCTTGACATCTGGTTACATTGATTCAGTTTGAGGACATGCCACAGTGAGCCCTTGGCTTTCACCTAGTTGGCTTGTGATGAACTGCTACCAAGGTAAGTCCAGATCTGTGACTCTTTCGTGTGATCAGTATGTCTATAGTAGCAGTTCCCAAATCCAGCTAATCATCAGAATTAGCTGGGGTCATTTCTAAAGAGCTTTTCAGGCCTCACCCCAAATATGCTGAATCTGGATCTCTAGGGTAGAGCCAGTGAATCTGTATGTTTCAACCTTCCCAAGGTGATTCTGAATTTCAGCCAAGTTTGAGACACGGTCCAGGACTCACTCCAGGTACTTGGAGGTCCCATGGGTTTTAGCCTTTGGGCATTTGTTGCCTCTGAGAATCTGCTTCTGCTTGCCAGAAGATTCTAAAAAGACCAGTGATGCCTATTTGCAATATGCCCTTAATGACTACTTACTGCCTGGCAAAGAGCCCTATGTTTCTTTTCTGTCCACTCTTATTCCCTCGTGCTGTTTTTGTGACTTACTTATTTTTACAAGTTGCCCAGCACTGGCTCTGGTGAAAAAGGTAAACTTTGGTCCTGAGATACCCAGCATAGACTCTCAGCACAGCCTTCTCTATGGGTGCTATTTGCCTCCTCTGTAAAACAGAGATAATATCGCCCTCCCAAGGACGTTGTAAAGACCAGTAGGAAGTGTCTCTATCACATCTAGAACACAGTGCACCATGCACTAGACATTATTACTCGTTTGGTTGTACTTGTCTACTTCTACTTCTGTGAATGTTTTAGGTTAATGAAGTTTGCTCATCTGAAAGTTTTCCCTGATTTCAGCCTCCTGGGTTGCTCTGGGCAGTGTTTCTCAAAGTCAGGGAAACAGATCACCTACATCTTGATAGAAGGAAGAGGGGACAGAAATCTCTTCTTATGCAACTCTAACTTTCTTCACTTTTTTATTTCGGTATAACATACATATAGTAGGATGTGTTTATTATAAGTGAACAGTTCAGTGAATTTTCACAAACCGAACACACCCACGTAACCAGCACCCAGATCAAGAAACAGAACGTTCCCAACACTCCAGAAGCCCTCCTCTGTACTTGAACTTTTAGAATGACTACTAGGGAGGAGCCCAGCTGTGGAGAATCTTTTGTCCAGTCCCACCCTTCTCTCATGGGCCAAATCTGCACGCCATGTGAGCCCTTCCCAGTCTGAGAGGCTGGACCTGTGCCCTAACGTACACTAAATAGTGATGCAACTTCCTTTGTGATAAGGGTCACAAAGGTTGTTTTCATCATTTATATTCCTAGTGTACACCCTAAACTGCTTAAAGTAAATTAATTCAGGTCCTGGCCAACAAGGAGTGGAGATCAGTCATTGCCTGAAAGCATCAGCAACTCCTGTATTTTCTCACGGAAGAGTGAATGAGGTGGATTCTAAGGTAATTACCTTTGTGTAATTGAAAACTAAATCACTGATGACTGCATAGTTTAAATATCCATTTAAATACTTTCACTTTAAAGCACTTATTTTTGCAGAACATGCTACCCTCAAATAGGCTGTTAATTTTTCTAATTTTCTGAGTACATTAAAAACTAGCACAGCTCAAATAGATGCCCTCTTTTTTTCCAGAGATCATTACTGAGAGTTTTTGTTTTTCTTTAATCCTTCTAGTCTAACAATCTAATAGTCTAAGACCTGTAAGGATACAGGTCTTGCCCAAAGGAGATCAGGTTTTCTATGTAGTATATTTTAAGGCAAGATTTTATATTGTAGAACAAGAATTTATGGTGCTTCTGCTCATATCTTCTCAAATTTTAACATGCATACCAATCACATGGGGGTCTGGTTAAAATGCAGATTCTGATTTGGTGGGTCCTAAAGAGCCCTGAGATTCTGCATTTCTAACAAGCTCCTAGGTGATGCCGATGCTGTTGGTCTGAGGATCGCACCTTGAGTAGCAAGGTTACTCAGAATAAGTACTGACTAGAAAGAAGCCTGTATAAATATCTGAGCTTCAGTTTCCTGGTATATATAGACTATTTCTAAGGTCCCTTCTAACTGCACAATTCCACAGTTCCATGATCCCTGTTTGCTAATTAACTAATTTTTCTTTAGACTACTGATTCTCATTGTTTATAAGCTATTATTATATTAGATATTGTTCTATATTAGAAGGCCATGTAAAAACTCATGCTTGTGGAGGACAAATTTTATTTTTCAAATTTCTATAAGTCTACCTCAATCCATGGGCAGTTTTGACTAATAATAACATGATACTGGGCTTGGACCATTAGCTCAACTTGAGTCAGCAATGTTAGGCTTTGGTTAGATAAGCAGGTGTGAACCTAGGAGTATAACCAAAAGAAAGGCACAGCTAATCCTACCAGAATAGGCAGTCCTTATATGAATACTCTACTAAAATAGACACAGCTGGGAAGAGCTGCAGAACAAAGAAAACTTCAGGAACTGGCATTATTTAGCTTGTAAAGAGAGGACAAAGGATGACTCAAGAATCATTTTTGAATGGCAGCAGAAATTATCATATCTTCTGAAGTAAGTGGCTTTATGGTGCATCAAAATAAATTTAGGCTAGCTCTAAGACAGAACTTTCTCATGATAATGACCCTAGATGATAGGATTGCCACTGGTAATTTCTTTTTAAAGAAATTAAAATCAACCATAATTCTACTCCATCACCTATCAGTTGTGTTATTAGTTAATAAATCAACTGGGGTTCAGTGCAGATACCATTCCAGGAATTGAATACAAAGAATTATATGCTTAAAAAGCCATTAGAAGGACTAGAAGAATAGATGTTAGAGAGGATTGTACTTAATCTTCCAGGTCATACCACATAGTAACAGTCTAGAGGTCAAGAAGCTATGGAAAGCACTACCAATATCACAGCCACTTCTCACCAATCAAGTTGGTAGCAATACAAAGGCACAGAAAGTCTGACCACTGAAAATCACATCTAATATAGCATGCACATCAGTGACTAAAAGAGAAAACTAACAGGCAGTGAAAATAGCCTCCACCTTCCTTGAATCTTTCAAATTTCATATCATTATATATGATTGACAAAATCTGTACAAAATCCTATTAGCAGGGTAGTCTAAGAATTATAGTTATTGGGTTATTTTAAACTATAAGTCAGTTTTTATTGGAGTATAACATAAATACATAATGCACAAATCATAATCAGACAGCTTGATAAATTTTTATAAAGTGAACACACCTATGTAACCAGCACCCAGATCGGGAACCAGAAGTTACTAACATACCAGAAGCCCGCCTCATGCTCTTTTCTAGGCACTATCCTCCCTGAAAGTAACTGCAACCTTGGCTTTTAATGCCATTGAGCAATTTTGCTTATTTTTGAAACTTATATAAAGTGGGATGCTACAGTATGTACTCTTTGGCTTTTCTCACTCGACATTATATTTGTGAGAATCACCCATATTGTGTGTAGCAATAGTGTCCTCATTTTCATTGCTGTTTAGTATCCTGTTGGATGAGTGACACAATTTATATATTCTACTACAGATGGAGATTTGGGTTATTTCCAGTTTAGAGTTATTACAAATAGTGTAGCTACAAACTGGTGAATACATGTATGCATTTCCAGTGAATATGTGAAGGTGGAGTTTCTGAGATATAAGAGATGCATATGTTTAGCTCAAGTAGGTACTGCCAAACAGTTTTCCAAAGTACTGGGTGTGCCACATACTTATCAAAACTTACCTGTTTTTAAATTTTTATTTATTTTAAATTTATTTATTTTAAATTTTTATTTGTTATTTTATTTTATTTTTTTTATTTTTAGGTGAGGCAACCCTTGGTTGACCTCACAGATTGCAAGGACCTTGCCAGTTTACAATCCCTTATTTATTTTATTTTTTATGCCTACAGCACTGTTTTTAAAATTTAAGCCATGAAATGCCTAAGTCTTTCTCCCAATTTTCTCTGGGCTTTTTCTTATTTTTCTTTGTAGTTATTTATTCTGAGTGAGTTATTCATTGGCTATATGTATTAAGACTATTTTTTGGCACTCTGTGGCTTGTTTTTTTACTCCCTTAATAGTGTCTTTTAATGAAGACGTTTATAATTTTGATGTAGTTTGGTTCATTGGAGATTTTCTTTATGGTTTGTTTATATTGTGTATGTTCAGTTCAAGAAATATTTACTGACTACAAGATTATAAAGGTATTCTCCTTTGTGTGTGTGTGTGTGTGTGTGTGTGTGTGTGTGTGTGTGTGTGTGTGTGTGTAAGCTCTATTGTATTACTCTTCACATTTGGCTTTATAATCATCTGGGATTGATTTTTTTTGTATAATGAAGAGTAAGAAATAACAGTTTTAAGTCTTCCAATTTTTGTATTGCTGTGGAGTGGGGATAGAATATCTATAGAAGGTGGTGAAAATGAATGCTGAGTGCCAAGAGAGCATATCTAACAGTTAATTTAAGTGAGTTTTTACACTATAGGACAGTTAACTCCAAATTTTTCTGAACCCCCTTTTAAATGTGATCATCTGGGATACCATTTTCTACATTTTACACTTCCCTCATGGCAACAGTCCACCTGTGGCAGTTACTTTACCTCTTCTTTCTTACTGTGCCTCTTGGAATATCGTCATTGTTTCCAGAACACTGAATTCATTTTTTAGAAATAACAGCAAGGATTTATCTGCTTTCAAATAAATAAAAATAAGCATGGTTAGACTTGGTGGGTAAAGGTGACTGTTAGGTTACTTTTAATGAACTTTAATTTTACTACCTAATCTAAGAAGGTATGGTCGAGTATGGGGCATTGCCCTGAAAGAGGAAAAGTGGGTTCTCCTAAGTGGGTACAACAAGCTGATTTGCCCTAACTCTTCTGTATTGACAAGCACAGTGATTTCCTGCATTTTTTTTATGTGGAACAATTGATGTCTCGATCCTATGTAAGATACTATAAAAAGCAGGAAACAAGTTCCCTGGCTCCCCTACACCAGACTTACCTTCAATAGGGTCTTCCTCTAGAAATTTGGGGTGACCCCTGGAACAATAAATAAATCTAGAAAAAATTCTTCTCAACAACCTTGTACCTGAATCCCTGCTCTTTCCTTTGACATTTGGATTTACACTTTTGTTCCCTAATAATAGCAGCTGTAGTGGGTTTTTTAAATTATTCAACTCAATTTTATGTTCGCATATCTCTGGGCTATTAGGAAAAGTAACACTGCTCATTGCAGGTGATACTGAAATTGTTATTTCCAAGTCATATTATACAGTTTCAGGATCTTACACAGTGCCACAACTTTTGTAATGGGTTGGTTTTCCCAGCTGGTCCTTAACAAATACACAGTGATGCTACCAAGACTGATATATGCTGTAGGTGTCCCCATGCCCCATTTATGTCTAGGAGCCTTCTATTATTGTTTCTCCTAGAGGTCTGACCATCTGCATAGATGTACCTGATAGCCATTGCTCCTAGGTTCTTCCAATTCCTGTTTGTCAAGCACTCTTCTAATTGCTTTATATTCATTGTCTTATTTAATCCTCATAATAACCCTATATTATAGTTACTATTATTATGCACATTTTATAGATTAGGACATCAAGGTTAGGTAACATGCCCAAAGCTCTCATATCTCTTTACTGGGGATGCTTTTGCTGAGAACTAATTTTCCTTACTCTTTTTTGTGAATGCTCAATTACAATCTACTGGCCCATCCTTGTCCTGCCTCTCAGATCTTACACAAACCTCTTATTATCATCACTACTTGCCTTCAGAATTGATCTTTGCAAACACCCATCACACCAAAGCATGTCAGCCATCTGAGTCCATCTCCTTATTCATTTCATGAAGCAATATTTCTAGGCACCAGCTATATGTCCAACGTGAGTTCTGATGACTGAATGGGATAAGAAGCAAAAGAAGTACAAGACTCCCTTTCATAGGAAACACAAATGGAACTTAATTTAATTAGAAAGAAAAGGAAATCCTTCAATCTCTAACCCATTGATCAGACTCTTGAGACTCAGACATATGAACAGCTATTATTGCTTTTGATAGTCTTTTTTTTTTTTTCTGGGTCATCTCCCAGAAATAGCAGAAGTTTCCTCTTATGCTCATTTGAAAGCTACTGACCCCTGAAAGGCCCACCTCCAACCACGATCCCCCTTGGGGTCAGTGAGTCTCAAGTCTCAATTTCCTAAATCTCCAGTACACTCAAGGCTTCCACAGGGGTTAGGATGAGAATGGAATTTAGGGGAATTGAAAGTGCCATTTGAGAGTCAGTACAGTTTTGATAGATTTTAGGGATGAACCTGATACCTAACCACTAAATGTAAGATTTATACAGAAAAATATGTACATGTCCCCCCCAACCCCCACCAAAAAAAAAGCACTTTTGGAACTCAGGTGTGCTTTTTACCATGATTACCATGTGACAATGTTACATTCTTTCCATTTCTTAGGTGCCTTAATTTATAAACCTGGCCACTTTAAAGTGAAACTTCTGGTTTTCTCTATTCTTTATTTTTCCCAATTGAAATAAAAGTTTCTTCCTGACTCCGTACTTGACTTGAGCAAATTAGTGCCTCTAGCCACTTCAGGGAAAACAGAACTCTGTCGTAGGGATCATTTAAGACTTTACAGCCTTGTTTTTCAAAGTTCGAATTACCGTTGTTGATATGGAACCTCCTGAAAATTAATCTCTCATTAACTGAATGTAAGATGGTCTACTGTGGGAGCTAGTGTACTGGAACATTTCATCTGAGAGTTCTGTGACCATGACTTTAGTCCTAGAGAAGGGAAAATCAGAACCATTGTCTCCACCCCATTATGCAAGTCTGGTACAGAAGACTGACGGAAAGCAGAACGTCAGGGCTTCCTAGGAAGAAACAAAATCCCAACCCCAGCATGTGAGCCTCTCTCTCATTGCTTCTTCCTCAGATTGAGAGCCATTTCTGTAGGATGCGACCCTCAGGCATAGCGCCTGCAGGAAAAGGAGAATACTGAAGTGGAAGATAACCCTAAATTTGCCTTGAGGTATTTTTAAACCTCCATCCACCTCAGACTTGTCTTCTGTGAAATGGGCTCATGATACCCATTTAATAGGAATGTTATAAGATCACGTGAGATATGTAAAAATACTTTATAAATTTTAAAGCAGTCTATATATCACTACAGATTTTGAAAATAAATTTTTATATTTCCTTTGCTTTTTCACCTAGAAAGCACCCTGATTGGCCATAGGAGCACATTACATATTTTAAAATTACTGCTAGACGTTGGCAGTGGTGGTAGTAACAGCGAGGAAAACAGACAGAGGAGGGTGGGTGGTGGGGTATGTGTTTGTGTATGCCCATGTGCTGGGTTTTCTTCATGCCCCGCGAAGCGCTGTGAAAGCCGCCTAATGTTCAAACAGAAAGGAATACAAATCAGGCACTCTCTCTCCAGATATCAGAGAATCCACATTAATCTTACTGTCAAAATAACTGTCTATCCCAAATTCATTTCCTTACTTTTTAAAAACACAATAGCCATTTTTTATTGCTCATAGTTTTCAAAGAACCTCCTGGAGACTTTCTTATTTTTTTATTTTTTTGCTTTGCTAAATTGGTTAAGATTTCTTAAATCAGCTCTTATGATAAGAGCTTATTTTAAAATTGGTCTAAGAGACAGGTACATTCCAGTCTGGAGGCAAGAATGAGCTAGAACAGACGCCTTTTTCCAATTTTACTCCAGCGAAGCCTTAGGCTGGATTCTACCTCTTTAAAATAAAGTGCGGGGGTGGGAGGAGGAGAGTGTCAGGGATGTGCATGGACTCAGTAAAGGTGGAGAAAGGAAAGCTGAGAGTGACTCATGCCAGTCTTGGGAAAGAGGAGGATTAGGCTTCTTCCACCACCACAAGCTTGATGCTGGGAGCTCCCACTTTGGGAGATGAGGCAGATCTTGACATGAAAGCAGGTGACCCACCCTAGAAAAGAAGCTAAGTTCATTGTTAGCTTCTAGACTGCAGTTCACATGTAAGAACAGTAGTACATTGTGCCCCGTACACTCAAAGGCCTTAAAAATGCTCATATCTTTTGGTAAACCATTTCAACCTTACAACTCTATGCTTAGGAAGTAATTAAGCATATATGCAAAGATTGGGCTACTAGGCAGATCATCCAACCCATGCACATCATACAGAAACAGTCAAAGCAATCTAAGTATCCACCTATGAGTTTAGTTAAATATATCTGTATATTGTGTACTATTTAAAGTAATGTTATAGGTAAATATTCATTAATATGATATCTAAAATTTATTTAGAACACACAGGTAACCAATCAATACACACTCACAGATTCCATTTCTGAAAAATGAGTGTATGAATGTAAGTGTAGTTTTAAAAACTCAAATCTTCTGTTTTAAGATGATGGACTGAATACATGCATTTAATCTCCTCTTGCTCTCCAAATACCACTAAAATGATTTTAAAACACACTTACAAAGAACACAATTTATAAGAATACAAAAAGGAATTCCCTCTGGCTTCACCGCCAACCCTACTCAGGGTCTTGCTTCCATTTCTCAAAGTGGAAGAATGCTGAGGAGTGTGAGGCAAGAAAATGGGAAATGGAGATTTTTACTTATTTTATACTTTCTGTAGTGTCTGAATTTTTTCAGTGGTATGTACGTTGGTAACTTTGAAAGTTATTGAAGGATGGATACAAATATGTAAATATAGTAGTATCACACCATTTTGCACTTAGTTTCACTAGGATTCACCTATACTCAGTGAGGGCAGGAGGTTAAAGAGAAAGAATAAAGGAAGGAGAGAAAGAAAGAGAAGCAGGATAGCAAGAGAGAACATTCTCAACGATATGGAGATTTCTGACTGATGTTCCTTTCGATTAGCTTGGCCTTAAACCCAAAGTAAATCTGAAAGAGGGGATGTGAATCTGACCCATTCTGATCCCCAGTGCTTTTCGTACTTTGAGTGTCTGTCATGGAGGTGTAATTCCAGAGTTAACAGATTCTTTTATTTTTTGTTTGTTTACAATTAAATAACATAACTTTTAAATACATTACTTTGTTAGATGCTCATCTGAGGAAACAATATTCTGTTCCAATACTGTGACTTAAGGTACTTTCAAGGGTAATTCTCATTCCTCCCTTAATTTAGACAGTAATTCCCAAAACTATAAGAAGCCAGTGCAGAAATTAGTAATCAGTTATAGTATTAAGGTGTTTTTTATTTTCTTCCCCTCTCTCTTTAGTCATATTTTCTATTTGAATAATGAGGAAGTATTCCTTTTGTAGTATAGAAAACTATATTTTAAAAAAATTTTAACCATGTCTGTAGCTCTCATTCCACCTTCACCTGGCCAGGGGTCACCCAGTGACTCACTCTCTTTTCCAAAAGCAACAAGATAACATGACTCGACTCTGTTCTTGAGAGCCATCTCCTTTCCTCTTGCTGCCGCACATGGAGCACTTTTCAGTGATAAAATGCCACAACATCACAATTTTGTATCTTATAAAACGTACCCAATCCCAATCTGTGTTATATGATACTACTAACTAGCCCCTCAATTGTTTTTCCTTGTGTAAAATGCTTTTTGAATTTTTAAGAATGAAGATTTATATTCATTAGTAAGAAATTTTTTGAGAATTGGAAATATACTTGGAAAATGTCATTTGTAGCAGTAACACTAAATAGGCTACTACTTTATAAATTAAAAACTCATTCAAGAAACTGCAGATAATGTAGAAAAGGAACTCACATACTAATGATTAATCCATGCTCTG
The DNA here is from genome assembly GCA_030015415.1 of Cynopterus sphinx. NCBI lineage: Eukaryota > Metazoa > Chordata > Mammalia > Chiroptera > Pteropodidae > Cynopterus > Cynopterus sphinx. The sequence goes on along the minus strand of CM057379.1, from coordinate 165,131,199 downwards.
CCTGCAAAACTGAGCAGTTAGGATTGGACTGTTCCCAAAGAACGACTTTGAAATCCTGAAAGGACTATTAAAATTTATCTCAGAGGCTTGTTGGATAACCAAATCCTTTGGCTGCTTTAGAAGTTAGAGACTAAGACGCAGCTGAGGGCTCCTTTAAGGGGGCTTTAACTTATGCAAACATGTTCGGATTGGTAGCCTGACTAGCTTTCAGACTTAATGTTTGCCATCTGTAGAAAGTGAGACTCCAAGATTGTATGTTCTCTATGGAAGATGGAACTGGGATAGATACCTGGTTACATGTTTGGGATCCAGTTTTAACACCTTAGTATGTGAGGCTTAGGAATTTATTTAATCTCCCAGATCCCTTCATTTTTATAGATTTATAATGGAATCCTACTCTTTGTTTATTCTTCATATTAAGTGAGAGGCTCTCTAGGGGTATACAGTGCTAGAGTTCTAAGCTGTAAGAATAAGCTTTAAAACATTTATTAAGAAAAAGGGATGGAGTACACACTATCTATGGCAGAGTTGTTGGGCCTTTTTAGTGTGGGAAGCAGACAAGCTGTTTCATATGAGCCCAGCAAGAAGCCTGGAGACATCCTCGTGTTCTCCTTTAGCACTTTGTTTACTTGTTAATTAATACCCTGGCAACGAGAATTGCATTTTCTTACATAGGCTCTATCTCTGAGAAAACACACACCTGGAAGCTGTCAACAATAATATGCTTGCCAAGTTAGAGTGAGCCCATTGACAGGGCTGGCATGGATCAGCCCTAATCCTTTTTCAGGGCACTGAAGCAAAGGACACAGGATTGCAGCTGTCAGGGGTGCTCAGGTGAATCCCATTCTGCCTGACCATCCGTCAACAGGAGACATGCACCACAGCCGCTTCCCCTGTCATCTGCTGTTAGGACTGCTGAGAGTGTATTACAGCAAGCTCAGCTGAACCATATTCGGGAGATCTCAAAAACAGCTACAAGTCCAGATATACGTTCTGAAAATTCTTCTTGAGACAAAGGTCTGTCTCAGACCCACTGAGATACCTGACTACATTCCACCCTGAGCCTCTTTGTTCATCACCTCCAAGATCTTGGACTTGCTGCTCAGCCACTTACCTGATACTCACCTGCACCCCCAAACTCAGCACACCTTTTCTAGGATAGTCTGTCCGGAATCCTTAATTATGCTAAAATTTCCTTCCAGTTCTGATTGTGCTCCAGTTATAACTCTAGTGCCATTCTAAGGATTAGTGCCATGCCCCACCCCCCACCAAACCTTCTGGGTTGGCCCATCCTGGATCTCCATGCCACCCTCATCCACCCAACCCTACCCTGCCTTCTTCATTGGGTCAGTGCCCTGTTGCAGAAGACCAAAGTACAAACCCTGCTAGTTTGTACCACTCTTTTGGCCCTTGGTCACATATGACAGATAGATCTTGGACCCATCTCTTACAGTCAACAATATTTGATAATAAAGGAGATGGTGATGAGATATTTTCTGTTCCCACTGCTTTTTAATTCCTAATTTCCCTGCTTCTGAGATGGGGGTTGAAAAGGGAAGTACCAGTTGATCTGGAGAGGATGAATTAGACACACTTAGATTACAAAGCTTGGCATCAGTGGGGAGGAATTGTAACCTAACCACCAGTCCAACCATGATATCCACTTTTACACTTTAAACATCTAAAATAAGAACAGTTATGAAAATACTGACCTGCTTGTGAGAGTAGGATCAAATGAGGTAATGGATGTGAAAGCACTTCGCCAACTGTAAACTATTTAAAACAAACCACCTAGTGATTATTTTCAAAGGAAACAGCCAACACCTTCGGTGGAAAAGTCAGTGCAGCTCCCACCTCCTGCCCTCTTCTCAGCTGCACCCCTAATTGTCCTGGTGCCCACTGCCTTTATCAGACCCAATCTCCCACTCCCTTTTTCTCACCCCATATTTCCTCACACCCTTCAGCACCAGTGGAAACTTCCCAACTAGCTCTTGATCTCATTATCAGATTATAGAAATTCACAATCAGGCATAAATAAAGATTAATTCTTCAGGAATACATTTACATTTTAAAAGAGTTTGTTAATCAAAAGAATTTTGTATTGATGAAATGATCCATAGAGAAAAAAGAGAAACTTTTTAACATGTAGTTTAGGCTTAGTTTTCAAAGTTTAAATTACTACACATGATAGTCATCAGAAATGTGTTCATATTCTCACCAAAAAAATATGTGCAAAAATATTCATAGGCACACTATTTGTAATAGACCCAAACCAGAAACAATCTAAATACTGATCAGCAGAAGAATAGATAAATTGTAATCTATTCACATAATGAAATACTACACAGCAATGAGAATGAAGGAACTAAAACTTTGTACAACATGAGGGTGAATAAAGGAAGCCAGGCACAAATGAATATATACCATATGACTCCATTTACAGAACATTAAAAATCAGACACAATGAATCTCTGATGTTAGCAGTCATGATAACATTTACCTATTTGGCGGGGAGATAATAGTGAACAGGAAGGAGACATAGGGCGACCTCTGGGGTGGTGATAATGTTCCATTCCATGATCTGAGGACTGGTTACAAAGATGCATTGATTTTGTAAAAATTAACTGTGCTATAAACTTATATATGCATGCATACATGCATGCTAAATTAACGTGTGTGTTTTAAAGTTAAAACATTTTAATTTAGTATAATGCATGTTATACTGAAATTTAAATTTAAATATGCATGCATATTATACTTAAATTTTTACTAAAAGTTAGCAACACATGTTTACTTTAGAAAATCTATAATATAGGAAACATGTAGTGTTAAAGGATAGCTTCCAAGAAAAGGTAAAATCATAATTTATTTAAACATCAAATGAACACACATCCAAGATTTTATTTAACTCATTAATTAATGAAAGAACCAATAAGATGTTATAGCTAGTTCTAATAGATTTGATTTACAGAGATTTATATTATCTACCAGACAGAATTAATTTGCATTGAATTCATAGGAATCATTTATATAGCTATGAACAGGAAACATTTACCTAACTATCAATTTTTTACAAGTTAACCTCTTTCTAAGTTGTAAAATAGTCTAGTCAAAGACAGTGAAAGGAGCAATGATCAGAGTGGATGAGCCAAATTTCACCTACTAAATTTCAAAGACTTTATTATACTTCAGTAAAATCAAAACAACCCACATCCTTCTATTCAGGGATAACCTGCCTATGTAAATTTTGTGCCACATTTTTTTACTGGCATATGAGATTTGTCTTATATCTGTAGCAAAAAAATAAATGTTTCCCTTTTTTCACTACAGATGCTCCATATTGAGTACAGATTTTCCTTTTTTAGAAGGCATTTGTTCACATTTCTGATGATTTCCTTAGTATACTCTCTTGGAAGGAAAGTACTGGGTTAAAAGATAAGACTATTTTAAGACTCTTGATACATATTGCCAAATATTCGTAAGAATACTTTGAAGCACATAGTTAGGCTGGAGGAAGGGAGCAAGGAAAAACCTTCTAGGCTACTCGCATACTCCTGACTTAAGGAGTAAAATGTATGTTAACAGCCTTACAGCTACCCACTACCTGACTTCTGCTTTTCCTTTGCTCTTGGACTCTACCAGGATTGAGTAAAAACTCGATCACTGACTGAGGAAAAAGTGTGGGCTGGCACAGCAAAACGTAAAATCCAAATTCAAACACAGTCAAGACTGGAAGAGATCTCTCTACATTGATGATGACTTTGTCTGTATTAGGTTGTAAATCCCCTGAGGGATTTTCCAGAATAGAACTCAAACGCCACTTCCTCTACAGGACTTCCTGTGTTCACACATATTTTCTGATCTGTTTTGCCAGTCTGGATTTTAAATATTCTCTAAGCTACATGTATCTAAGACCTCAATTATTCAATTATTTAATAGCATTTATCAATTGCCTAGTAAGTGCCAGGCACTGTAATATGCTAGCCTGGGGTAAGTGGTAAGCAAAATAGACTCGTTTCTGCTCTGTGAGTCCAAAAAGTATGTTTACTGTATAATATATGAAATATACCATATATGTGGAATGAACATCATGCATTATAGTATCAGACTATTCATTGTTTCATTGCATTTGTTCATTGTTTTCAGGAGGTAGGTCTTCTCTGTCCATCCAGATAAGACACTCCTTGAAGGCAGGGGTATATCTTCACTTCTCTGACATCTTCCAAGGTACTGTGCCCTTAATAGGCACTTTGTAGAGAGCAACTGAATTGAAAACTTTAGTGCTTCATGTCTGCATGGACCAGGGAGCTACTCCTTCCAGCTCCTCAGCTACTCTTAGAATCTCTGTGGAAGTAAGGATTGGGAAACATGAAGTAACTTGTAAGTGATCATTTTACATTTCATATCTTCACCAATAGGTGGCACCATCAATTTTGAAATTATATTTTATATTACTATCACCCAATATTCTAACTATTGGGTTCATTCAATAAATATTTATTGGGTAACTTCTATGTGGAATCTTCTCAGCTGGCCATCACTGACAGACAAGAGTAAAAGTTGAAATTCTACAGATGTGCTTTATCATACTTTATTTTCCAGTAATGTCCTAAAGGACATTTCACTTTCAATATCATCCTTGTTTTATAAAATAACATCTAAATCTTGGGTAATGACTCAAAAACAAATTTTATGTGTGCATGAGAGTGTGTGTGTGTGTGTGTGTGTGTGTGTGTGTGTGTGTGTTTGAACCCAACCTGATCACTTATTTAAAAAAGGGAGAAAGTGCAAAATTAAATAAAAAGCAAACCAGAAAAATCTGGATGGGGTGGGGTGTTCAATCTGCAGAATTTAGTCCAAATTGGCTTTTTAATTAACACAAGTTACCACTTCTCAGTGAAGTAACTTTCTTTCCCTTTGGAAGATAACAGAAGTGTGACCTAGCGTAGCGGAATTATTTCAACATCTTCCAAGGCTGCACAGTCTCATCTGGAGATAATAAAAGGTTCATTCCTCTGTGTTTATTTCAGAAGTTTCATTCTCTGGAATGACCTAAGGTTACAGACTGTAGAGCATTTGCCAGATAAAGAAAGCTGCTGCCTAAATGCTATTCTCCAGGAGAATGCCTCTAAGTTCTCCTTAAAGTAGAAAGAGACCCCTTTTGCCCTTGCTGATAACATTGCCTTCTCCACAGGGTGAGGGCAGAACACGGACAAAAAGAAATAAAGAGGGGTCCTAGTGGAAAAATGAAATTGCAGTATTTGCATCAAACACCATATAATAGTCATTAATTTACTCACCTATCGATGAGGAACAGGGAACCTTTGACCAAGTCTGTGCCTCTTTTTACTGAGCTTCTTTAAAATGTTAGGAAATGTAATGAATGGCATTCTGCACTTTGGGAGATGCAAAGAAGGAGCATACAAGTATCTTCACATTAAGGAACTTCTTATCTAGAGAACCACATGGTGTCTTGTGTAGTAGTGGTTAAAAGTGTGGGCTCTAGGGCTCTGTTTATGAACCCTGACTTCATCACTTACTCATTCTTAGATAAGTTATTTAACCTCTCCATGCTCAGTTCCCTAACCTGCACAATGTGGATAATAGTAGCTACTTCATAGAGTCAATAGATTAAATGAAATAATGCATTAAGATATTAACAAAGGATGTCTGTTGTTGTTAGTACAAATAACTAACACACAAAGGAAATGTTCAGTGTTATAGGAGAGATCTAGATAAAAAGCTATGAAAACTCAGAGGCTGGAGCAATAGTTTCTAGTTGAGGGGGCAGGGCAGAGAAAAGCATTCATTGATGGTTTTGTGAAAGTAACATTGTAACTGAGCTTTGAAGATAAGTAAGATTTGGAAATGCAGAGATGGGGGTACAGAAGGAACTCCAGGAAGATGAACTATAAACAAAGGGGATGGGAAAGGAGGTGAGAAGGTGTGGGGTGTTCATAGCAGAAATAGTTCAGTTTGGCTGGTGTGAAGGGCACATGACTGGTAATGTACTAATCCATTTATATGATGAGGGTAACAAAGGCAGAGTTGTGGAGAGAATTGAGAGAGAAAAGAGATATGAGACACTGGGGTGGTTATAATTTACTGAATTTGACATGTAATGCATGTGGAAGACAAGTAAAAGGGTGAAATCTCTGGCCTGGGTGAGTGGGAAGATAAAAGTAAGGACCTGGCAGGTCTCGGGAGAGAAACTCAATGAGTTCATCTTTTGACACTTTGAATTTAAACTATTGAGACAGTTGGGGAATGATGTACAGGAGGAAGCTTGAAATACGGACCTTGAGAAAAGCTCAGAGCTAGACAGATTTTCAGTTGTCCTGCAAGTTTATGCCAGTAGATAGCAAAACAGGAAACTGGATAAAATTACCTAGAGAAAGCAGAGAAGGGCAAAAGATGGGCAAGGGTGAGACCTTGAGACATGCTCATATTGGGGGAAGTGAGCAGGAAGTGGAGCCAGAGGAGAAATAGTTGGTGTGAGGAAAGGCCCAGAAGAGCAGCAGATGCAGAAGAGACGATTTCAAGAAAAAGGAGGAAGTCATTCATTTTGAATACTAAGAAAGAGTTGAGAATAAAGATGAGGAAAAGAAATCTTTCGATTTGGCAACTCAATGGCCATTGGTGATCTTTCAAAGAGCAATTTTACTAGAGTCAAGAGACAAGAAGCTGGGCTATGGAACAGGATAGAGAGAGCAGTTCCCGGAGTCAGGCACACCTGGACTCGAATTCAGTTTTCCTTCCTAATAACCTCAGGCAAGTGACACAAAGGGAAATATGATGGACCTGTATGCTCCTTTGCAAAACATAAAAAGCAATGAGGCAAATATTGTATTCCAAACCACAGGCTCTTCTCACTCCCAACCCCAGGTGAGAATCTCTATGATGCTGAAGTTCATTGTGATCAAATATTGCTCAGGCCCAGAGAGGGGCAAGCGTGGTCAGCGACAAGGCCTTGTAACATAACCCATTTATCAAATTTGACTATCATCTTGATAGCCTGCAGAGAGGAACAGGAAAATATGATGGTGTGTAGTATCCAGAGTTGGGATCAGCAGGACTGGCAGCACAGGGAAGGTGTGGGTGATGGAACCAGGGATGTTGGGCAAAGCCTTGCTAAAATGTCTCCCTGTGGAGCCTTGTGGAATAGTCCCCGCTTACTCGCAGTTTCACTTTCCGTGGTTTCAGTTACCCACAGTCAATCACAGTCAAAAAATACTAAATGGAAAATTTCAAAATTAAACAATTTATAACTTAAACTGCATGCCATTCTGAGTAGTGCAAGGAAATATTGTGCTGTCCTGCTCTGTTACACTCAGGGAGTGAATCATCCCTTTGTCCAGTGTATTCACACTGTGTATGCTATTCATCCCTGGCCATTTAGTGGTATTCTATGTTATCAGATCAACTGTCCTCCTGTCCTAGAGCTTGTGTTCAAGTAACCCTTACTTTACTTAATAATGGCCCCAAAGCACAGGAGTGGTGATGCTGGCAGTTTGGATATGCCAAAGAGAAGCTGCAAAGTGCTTTCTTTAAATGAAAAGGTGAAAGTTCTTGACATAAAAAGGAAAGAAAAAAGCCTGTACTCTTACGTTGCTGAGATCTATGGTAAGAGCAAATCTTTTATCCATGAAATTGTGAGGAAAGAAAAAGAAATTTACGCTAGTTTTGTTCTCACACCTCAATCTGAAAAAGTTACAGCCACAGTGCATAAAAATGCTTAGTTGAGATGGAAAAGGCATTAAACTTGTGGATGGAAGACATGCACAACATGTTGTGCTGGAAAGCACTGAGCCTATAGGAAGACTTCAGCAAGAGATCCACTGAAACAAGTAACACCAAGCCATTTACTATTAGTAAGGGGTGGATACACATATTCAGGAATAGTTTGGATTGAAAAATACAAAAATTACTGGAGAGAGACCACATTTACATAATTTTTATTATAGTATATTAATTTCTCTGTTTTATTATTAATGATTCCTATTTATCTCTTACTGTGCCTAATTTATAAGTTAAACTTTATCATAGGTATGTGTGTCTATAGAGTTTGGTACTATCCAAGTTTTCAGACATCTGCTGGACGTCTTGGAACATATACCCCATAGATAAGGGAGGACTACCTGCATTAGTTTTGTAGGGCTGTCATAACCAAGTACCACAAACTGAATGGCTTAGGATAGTACAAGTTTATACCCTTCCAGTTCTGGAGGCTGGAGTCCACAGACAGGGTGTTGGAAGAATCTGTTTCATGCTTCTTTCATAGCTTCTGGCATTCCTAGGTAGTCCTTGGTTTATAGATGCATCAGTCCGATTTCTGCATCCATTTTCACATGGAATTCTCCTTGTGTTTCTGTATCTTCACATGAGCCTCTTCTAAGGACTCCAGTCCTGTTGGATTAAGGGCTGCTGTTGTCATAGTCATTACAGTTGGATCATACTCTGGTATGACCTCATCCTAACTGATTTGCTTCTAGAGAAAAGGAAGAGAATGGGAGGAAGCACAAATAAAATGCAATAACAGATGATAGATGATAGATGATGATGATAGATAGATAGATAGATGATAGATAGATAAAATCAAAGGGAGCTCTTGCAGAGACCAATGAAGAGAGGGTACTGTGGGCCAAGAAGTGTGATTAATATGACTTTTCCACCTGAAGTTTAAAAAAACAAACAAACAAATAGCTAGAATATCTGGGTCATAACTGTGAACCTGCTACCCACTAAGTTTCTGTAAGTTAGCCTACCTCTTTATCTCTCAACTTATCATCTGTACAATGGAGATAATATTAGTACCTACCTCATGGGATTGTTGTGAGAAGGAAAGGAATCTGCGTGCGTCCAGTGCTTAGAAGAGCAGCTGGCGCCTGTGAACACTCAACCGCAGGGTTGTTAGAATTAAGTGAAATAATCCACATAAAATGCTTATCGTAGCACCTGGTCCATGGTGTCCAGTAGAAGTTAGTTAGCTGCTGTTGTCATAGTCATCATTACCACTGTCATTTCTTTACTTGGTCGGCGCCATTTCTTTAATAAGAGACAGACAGACAGAGAAAGAGAGAGTTGTTTTGCACAATGAGAAGACGATGCTTTCTCCTATTACTAATTCTTTCTCCATCATTTCCTTTTGTACAATCCTTGGCAAGTCACTTTTATTTCAGCATTGGTTTCCCCCGGTAAGCCTCTTGTACCTGTTGTCAGCATTAAATCTCACTCTTGACACATCACTCCTTTGAGGATGCTAGTATTGGAAACCCACACTTTATCTATGTAAGTTGTTGTGACAAGACCCAAAGCAAAGGCAAAGACCTGAGCCTCAGGGAAGTCACATTGGTCCTAGTGAAAGTGCTGGGCCTTTTAGGCACACCATGCCCTGGTAACAAGGTCCTCATTGGTATAGGCTACATGTATAGTCCAAATATGGGGTTATTGGGAACTTTTGTGCTACATGGAAGCAGCAGGCCAAACCAAGATGGGATTTTCTGGGTCACCCATCATTGTCTCACAGATTCTACTTGTCTTGTTCTGTCTTTTTAAAAGTTTTCTGTTTTGTGTCAGGACTTGATTTGTGTCCCGTGTCAGACTGTGTCACATGTATTCTCTCATTTAATCCTCACAAAAGCCTTGACTAAAGCACCGCTTTTTGCACCATTTACAGATGAGGAAACTGAGGCACAGGGACATTGAATATACTTTGCCCCAGGTTCACGACTAGTAAGTGGCTAAGCCAGTAGCTAAGCCAAGCAGAAACCTTGTAATTATACTGCCTCTTGGGAATTCCTAGGGAGTTTGGCAGTTTGGATCAAAATGGAAATTGGACATAATTTGATCCAACAATTAAACCTTAATGAATTCATCTGATCTATTTATCTTGCTGTTTGAATGCTTTTAAAGGCAAAAGAAAAGTAAACCTTCATTTATGGGAGACTGGTTAATCAACACACGCTACATAGTTTCAATGAGGTGATGCAGACTCATGAAAAAGAATAATGCAAGTTTACATACATTCATATGAAAGCATCCCAAAGATACAGTCATAAGTAAACGAGAACAATTTGCACAGCTATGTATATATTTTTAAAAGACTGCAAAACATTATATATGCTATCATACTATGTACTCCTACTGAGTTGATTAAAATCTAGCACAGGTCTCCCTGCCACTATCGCATCCCTGTTCCATTCAGTCGTTAAGAATGCCAAGGGTCTCCTACACCAGTAATTGTCAAAATGTGCCCACCAGACCAGCAGCATCATCGTTATCTGAGAACGTCTTAGAAATGCAAATTTTCAGGCCTTCCCCGAGACCCTTTAAATCACAAACTCTGGGGGTGGGACCCAGAGATCTGTTTTAACAAGCCCTCCAGGTGATTCTGGTGCATGTTAAAATGCGAGAACCTCATCCTAGGCCAATGGTTTCACCTGGGAAACATTAAAAACTATCAGTTGCCTGAGTCTCACCCACCCCAGAGATTTCAATTTAATTGGTTCAGGATGTGGCTTGAGTATGGGTTCTCAGTATTCCACAGATGATAGGGATGACTGGGACCTAGACCTTTGGAAGCAGCCACTTGCATCTGGGAATGGCTAATGGTACATGTCTGGCATAAAATAAAACTGCAGGGACTAGCAAATACGTAAGAGCACCACAAATTTCCAATGTTAAGTTCTGTGCCCTTCCCCGAACCCAGCACCTAACCCATGAGGCAGAGTGGGAAGTGCTCTTTGGCTAAGCAGGTGTGAACTATCAGTCTGAGCATTTTAATAATGCTAGTTTAAGCCACTAAATTCAGTCTTTAGTGAATGCTGAAAAGAGGCAGGAAAGAAAATATCAAACCGCCCACAAAATAATAGAAGAAATGAGATTAATAAATGGCATAGTAAAAGCCTAATACTATTTCTTAGACTTAAATATTTTGTACTGAAGGTCACATCGCATCACATAGCACATCTCTAGCACAAAAGGGGTTCAATCAGCATTTGTCTAATAAACGAATCAACAAATGAAGGAACAGATATCATTGAAGGAGAACCTGATTCTGTCTTTGGTATCCACTGCCCAGTCTACTACCGATGCTTTTTTTGGAGTGGAGCATGGGGAACAAAAGTTCATTGACAGTAATTGTACTAGTATCCGGTGCTAGAGCTGAATGTCACCCGAGGGACTATAAACCCAGGTAGGGGCAGGAAGGAGAAAGTAGGTATATTTATGGTCATTTAGATCTGGCAACCAAGTATTTCCTGTTCTCCTCCCCTGGATATTGTCAGGATGACACATCCCTGCACCTCGGAGTTCTTGCAGCCATGTGACTTGCTTGAATCACTGAAATGTATAGAAGTATTGTGTTTGGCTTCTATACAGAAGCTTTAAGAGCCAGTGTGTGATTTGTCCTACTTCTCTGTAGGGTGACCAACCTCCTTGTTTGCCCGAGATTGAGTACTTTCCCAAGGTACGGGATTCTCAGTGTTAAAACTAGGACAGTTCCAGGCAACATGTCAGGTTCATTCTACTCAAGTTCATTCAAGTTCATTTGATCATTCCCTCAGCTTGGGGCCAGTAGCAAGTACAATTTGAAGCAGAGCCTTCATCCCCCTGGAGATTCAGAGCATTGAAATAACCTACCTGTGTCCACACCATTAGTAAAATCAGAGATGGGTTCTAGACAACATCTCTCTGACTTCAGAGTCCGTCGTCAGGTACTACTTCACCCAGGGTAGGTAGTCTTTATTGCAGGTATCTTTTGTTTTCATCCTTGGAAACTCTGGTCCACAAAGGTAGGTAAAAATACCAACTTTCTAAAGTTAATTGAATCATATTATTTCACAAAGATTTATTGCACTCTACTGTATTAAAGGCTCTGTGCCTTGGTGTTATGGGCTATACAAAGATGAAGAAATGCTATGATTTTTCCCCTCACGAAACATATAATGTAGTGAGGAGATAGACATGTACATACCTAACTATATCACAAGGCAGAAGCTGATAGATGTTATTAAAACATTTTAAACACCTTCTGTACTTGGCAAATTTACTATAGTAAGCACATATTCATTTCATGGTTTTAAAATCATTTATCTAAGAAAGCAACAGTTTTTTAAAGTATCTTCATTTTTCAGGTTACCAATTCTCAGAATAATATACCCAGAGAAAGTTTATTAATGCTTTCTTTTTCTGAAGGTCAGTACCATTATTCAAAGATGATGGTACAGTTGCACTTACATTTGGTATAGGATGGAAGCTTTAAGATTTTGTTCAGTTGTGCTGACAGATTTCCCACAGTATTCAGGTTTCTTCATTTACTCTGTGACCAGCGGCCCAAGTTTGCATTCCCAGTGGGCAGCATTCTCCACCATGGATCAAAGCCAGCTCACTCATCCAAAGGAGGTAGTTTTTGTTAAGGAATAAGTGACCGGCCATCCCCAGGGATTCTTCCACAGGTCCAAAAGAATTAGTATAAAACCTTATCCAGAGTTGGGGTGGTGACCAGGCAAGCACCAGAGGAAATCTGAAGCCCAGGGCTTCAAAGATAACTGGACTTTCTTGCCAGCCATAGACAAAGAAAGTACGGTTTCTGGGTAGAGCATCGCTCTCCTACTGACTGCAGTTGGACAGCCTCCAGGACTGCACTGAGCTTTAGGTTTCTGAGCACAGTCACTCATACCAACTGCTCTGCTGGTTTGCATAGAAGTTAAACTGCAAATGTGAGCGTGTTGAAACAGTTTGGGGGATGGAAGTAGCAATAAGCAAACATGCAAATCCTACTGCTTTGAGATGTTTTATGATAGCTGCACTACCTACAGAATGAGCTTTCTGATTGCCTGGATCCAAGAGCATCTCCTGGGTCCTTCCTTTTAGAGTACTGAGTGTCCATGGAGAATTTGAGCCAGGAAGGGAGGGACTGTCTCCCAGCTAGGCAGCAATCATTCAAGGTAAAACCTCAGCAGCTGCCATGAGGTAGTGCAGGGAGCCTGGGGTCTGTCAACTCCAGGTGAGAGATTTCCCCCAGGTTTATAGATAAATATGCTTCCACTGACTTCCATAGACTTGAATGTCACTGTAAGTTGTGCTTGTGACATCTTTGCCCAAGAACAGCACCAATTCAACATTTGCGTTCTTTGTAATATGGTAGGAAAGATACAGACGGAATCACTTGAGACACCTCACAATATATGTATACATGCATGATATGTGTCTATATATTGTTCTAATAATATACTATTATTCAGTTATTATAGTACTATGCTAATCAGGATAGGCTAGATAACACATGAACCCCAAAATATTATTGACTTAAAATAAAAGTTTACATCTTACATCACAATCCACTGTAGTAGGTAGGGGGACCTCCTGAGCAACTCCTCTAAGTGGCAACTTTGGAATTCAGGCTCCTTCCATCTTAAAATGCCATCATTGTCAACATTTAGATTTCTCAGTTGTCACAGAGAGGGAAGAGTCTATAGTAATGTAAAACCACACAGTGGGATTTGTGGCTAATTCTGCAAGTCCATTACTTCTTCCACATCCCAGTGGCAGAACCCAATCACAAGGCCCCATCCGAACTGTAGGGGTGGCAGGAAAATGTTGTCTTTTGTGTGCCAGGAAGAGAAAATGAAATTAATGAGTATCTAGCCAGTCTTTCTTCTAAGTTCCTACAAGCTGGAGTTATTATGTAGTGTTTTTCTTCTAATTTTGCTTTGCATTTGCTACTATTTAGGCTGCCTCTTTGCCTTTGCACAGTATTCTATGACATCCACATGCAGCATCCCATTTCTAAAAGCAGTACTGTGAGTTGTCAAGACAGATGTTATCACACACATTTTATAGATCAAGGACCCCAAGATCCAGAGTATTTACATGACTTGTCCAAAATCACACACCACAAGGTGGTAGCTGTCTTATCAGGTTAGTGGCCTTTCCACTGTGGCACATCATCTTCCCCAGAAGCTCAAACTAGATTAGGCACGGAAACAGTATACAAACTCAAGCAAGAAGTATTTTTATTCCACTATAAATCAACCTAATTTATCTTTTAAGTCCCTGCTCTATGTTGGAAGATGTTAGAAATGACGTCCATTATTTTGATATTTCCCCGCTTTGAGGATGTGTCCAAGTTTGGGGTGGGACTTGGTGGGGGTACAGGGGTTAGTGTCAAAGTATTGGGAGATAGCACTTCCCAAGTTAACACTTTGAGGAAGCACTAACCAAGATGTTTACAGGTTCTTCTAGTCTTCCTTTACCATAAAACATCTGTGCCTTCTTGTTTACATGGTCCACCTGTTTGTCCGGTAACCGCTTGATATTTTGGAACCAATCCAGGATCTGGAAAGTTCTGTAGACCTGCATCACACAGCCATTCTTCTCCCCAGGCTTGCTGCCTTCCTGAGGCAGAGGAGTAGAGTAAGAGGGAAGGACACACCCTTACCTTTTCTCTCCAACTTCTCATCTACCCCTCCTCCAACTTTAGTGAAGGTCTTGTTTCTGGTCTTCCAGGGAAGCCCTACTCTCCTTAAACCTTTTTCATCCAAATACTTTGGCTGCGCTCAAAATTCTCTTCAGTACTCTGAAGACTTTTATGACACAAAACACAACTCACAGAAGTTTTTTTTGTTCTCATTTTGCTTTTTATCCTGTCATATTATTCCCCCACCTGAGGCAATTTGATAGGAGCCTGCTGTCTGTGGCTCAAAGGTGGGGATAGGGGAATACCAAGAAAAAAAAAGCATTTTTCTGTCACATGTTTATCACATTTAACTATCAGTTCCTTGTGAGGTGAAGTTTCTGTCGTAATAGTGAGGGGAAGAGGCATTGATGGGAGTTTTTATGTTTGGGAACTAGCATGTTAAGCTCTGTCCTGTCTGATTGGTCTTTAAATGTACCATCCCTCCCCACCACTCCCTCCCCCCTCACACCTACCTCAATTCCTGTGGTTCCAGCACACACACACACACACACACACACACACACACACACACACACACACACACATGCAGCCACACACCCATGGCTTGATCTTACAAGCTCGGTGATCCAGTTTTCACTTAAGAACTGGGAACCTGGTCTTTTCAGAGGAGGACCCACAGCTATGAAAGCTCGTCCAGAGATGATTTAGTAGTCTTCTAAATGTGAGTAAGGTGATTCGTTTCTCTGGGTATTTAAGTGTTTATCATTATCCCTGCCTCAGCTATGAGCACGCACCCTAGGGTAAAACTCTTCCCAGGGGGACATGTCATTGTACAGTGCATCCACAGCAGTGAAGGGAAAAGAAAGCATTAAGACAGCTTAAGTGAAAAGATCACATACTCATGTAAGAGCTGAAGGAACTCAGACCAAGTGGCAGGCAAAGAGATTCTGACTTAAAGCGAAACAGCTTAAACAAGAAAAAACAATCTGATTTGTACCAAATCCCATCTGTGAAGTGGATTTTAAAATTATTTCAAAGCACACTAGTCTTTCAAAAGATGTTTGTTTTGAAGAGTATACTTGGCTTTTGTTAAAAAATAACTGAAGTTTTGGTAATGCACAGTAGCAATTGTAGTATAACTACTAGACACGAAATACCAGGTGCCCAACCAAGCCTTTTCTACCCATTAAGAGAGCCAAGCCAAACAAAAAAGCCCTGCCTAGCCATACCCATTAGTTCAAAAGCTCAGGCTTTGTCACCAGCAAAGAATTAATTCAAAGGGCAAAGCCATTATTAGGCACAACCAGGCATTTCTGTTGTAAACACTTTTTGTTAATACATGTCAAGAACTGAACTTTCTCACATTCGAAAGATGCCTGCTTGAGAGAGAATTTAAACCAAGCAATGTTAAAGGTTCTTTTCTTCTCTCTTCTTTTTTAGATTTCTGACATCACATCTTTGGTATCTGCACAGTAGGGAAGTGCTAGTTTTGGAGTCCCCCCAGTCATCATTAGACCTAAGGATTGGAGTGTTCTCTGTTCTTCTGTGAGTAGATTGCTTCAGCGCCAAGAGAATGCACTCGAAGGGAACAGACAAAACGCAGGAGTGTCGTGGATAAAAAACTTTGAGACCTAAAGATGTACTTCATCATTATATTTAAGGAAGCTATTTCCTAAATTCCTCGAGCTATAAAAAGCCAAGTGAATTTGCCTAAGTTAATAAATTGTATCTAATTGTGATGATAATACCACAGCAAAATGTTTAATGTTTCCTCTCTCTTTATTGCTTCCTGTTAGTTATTGAGAGAAGAAATCCAATGTAACTTTTTTGTACTCTGTAACAATGAGATGTCTAATTGTTTTGTGCGTGCTTCATAATGTATGTGCATGTGTGTGTATAATTACTTGAATAAGACAGCCACATTGTGTGGTTGCTACAAACACAGATGTAAGGCTAACGATGAGGCCCAGTTTTGTCAGAGCAAAACCCCACTGTAAAAGCTCCCTACTGTGCTTTGGAACGGATTGTTCTGTACCAAGGAGAAAAACAAAATCTTCAATTCTCAGAACAACCTGAAAAATCTGTGGTATGTGCCTTATTCTTGTTTCCTAACCCTGGGATTAGCAGGCAGTTCCACATTCAGCTCAGATGACCCATCCACCTTGATTTGTCAGTGTCCCACATCCTGGAAGTAGTGCAGCCTCCCTTAGGTTCAGCAGATGGAGTCTCTGGGCCCTGTGCGCTTCGTTGCCCATAGTGGTGGAGGAGGCAGTGGGGGAATAATAGGCACCACAGAGCAGGGAGTGTGAGTCAGCCTCTGTTCTGAGCACCAGAACAGAGTTTTCTCTCTGTCCTCTCAAGGTTGGTGCCTATCTGTGTTTCAAGGAGCAGAGAGAGTAAATTATCAGGCTTAACCATATGACATTCCTGTTTCTACAGGTCAAAAAAGGTCTAATATCGGCAAGTTCGTGTGATTCCATCTAATATTGCCCAATATTACATAGTTAGTAGGTGGTGATTACAAAGTTTGAACTCTCAACTACTCCAAAAGGATAACCGTACATCTGTATTTCAGATGACAGGCCAAAGCTTCAAGCAAGTACATTTAAAAATAAATAAATAGTGCTATCAGTAGACTACTTCCTTTCTGCTGCAGTCTCTGGTTTCAACTACCGACTTGATTCACCTGTTAGTGTGAAAGTTGGTTCAAGTCAGTCAAGACTGCCCTGCATGTGGCTACTGTTCCAGCTATGCAGCTCAAACCAGCCCCTCAAACCAGCTCTCTCAGGCTGGCTGCCTCAAAACCCACCTGCTGAAGAATATCTTCCTCTCTGCGTGGCGCCGCTCAACCATGGCCACATGCCTTCCTCCCAGAGCCATTGTTCCAGTTCCCCTGCAAACACTATCATTTCTTCCTGTTAACACACCAATGATTAGTTCATCCTCAGATTAAGTAAAATGAGAACCTGGACCAACTGAATTTCCTTCTGGGGGCCGATGGGTAAGGTCAGGAACATGAGGGTAAATCATGGACTGTTAAATGCAGCGTTAGAAGTTGTATTGATCAACCCCAGTGTTTTTACAACTGAGGAAACTGATATTGAGATATTGAAATCTTGGTATCTTGATTTTAAGTTGACCAATCGCCCCAATGTGCCTGGAACTGAGGGGTTTCCTGGGGCGTGGGACTTTCACGGCTGAAACTCAGAAAGTCCTGGACAAAGTAGGATGAGCTGACCACCCTACTTGATTAGAGTATGAAACTCTTCTGCTTCTCTTTACAGATCGGACTTGAGCAGGGTCTTGTAGTGAGGGCCTCATGTTTGAGTGGTATGGACCAAAAACTTCAGGTGGGGAACTGACAGCTAACACAAATTTATACCTCACAGTTTAACCAAACCTGGCTCCCCTGAGGAATCAGTCTCCAGGCATGAACTTCAAGGTCACATGTAAGCTTTGTCTGCCTCATGACCAAATGAACTCTTAGTCTCTTGGGCCACAACATTTGGGAAAGCTGGTTAGGTTGAGTCAGTCTCAGAAAATAAGACTGCGGTCTGGTTTATTTACTTCATTGAGATGGGGCCGCTGTGTCAGCCACAGCAATGTGGTTCAGAGCCTGCAAGGAGAGGGTGGCAGCTGTTTGTCTCTGCTTGTGGCTGCATAGAGGATGGAATGGAGAAGTGTACTCAGGCAGGGAGAAGGTCAGCAGGGTGCCTCGTGCTACCATCACTTCCTTTTTTGAATTTTGTCATTCAGAGGTTTTGAATCCTGCAATAAGCAGTCATTCTTGTCTAACTTTGGACTTTTTTCTTTAAACGTCAAGCACCTAATTTTTAAATATTTCTTGGTTTTATTTCTCCTTCCAGCCTATTTTGACCCTAGCTCTTGGTTGCTTGGCAGTTGTTCCCTCCACCAGGCCTCTTGCTTTCTGTTCTGCTAGGGCCCAGCCTCTAGTTAATGCCCTACACCTGGGGATGAATATGTGTTGAATAAAGAAGGAAAGGAAAGGGGAAAACGAAAAAGGAATAATGCAAGGATCCCAGTCAGGGGGAAATGTCAGGTACTACAGATCTCTTCAGCATTACTTTTGTGTGTGCATTACTTTAAACTATACCTAGACACCCCCACCCCCATTTCTACCCCTACATACACCTGCTGGAATCTAAATTTTTCATGATCTGCCCTGGTTCTCAACCACCACCAAAATGTCCTTCTTAGTGCCCAAATAACACACTTACTGATCAGGTAGATTAATCACTGCTAGTAGGAGTTAGAAGCAGAAGCAAAGGCCTCAAAAGTGAATCTTAACTGTGACCTGTATAGGTAACATCCCTTCTAGGTTGTCTTAACACTTTAGCGAACCTAATTCCAGTGAAGGGATTTGAAACTGAGGGAAGAAGCAGGAAGCATAGTGGAAGATTATTTGGGGAAGAGCTCTGTGATACAGGTTGACAGATTTAGCAAAGAAAAATACGAGATGCCCAATCGAATTTGAATTTCACATAATAAATAATTTTTTTTTTGGTATAAGGATGTCTCTTGTAATATTTGTGACATATTTATACTAAAAATTATTCATTGCTTACCTGAAATTTAAATTTAACTGAATGTCCTGTATTTTATCTGGCAACCCCATGACCCACGATGTCTCCCAAATGTGCAGTCTATGTAGTAGAAAGGAACCAGCCAATCCAAGAGGGCATCATGTGGTACAGTCCAGTGAACTCTCTGCCTTCAAAGTCAGGCCTGCTGATGTGTGGGGGCTTCGGGGGTAGGCCTGAATGGGATGCCCCTGGAGAATGGCTGAGATGCCAGGAACAAGGGCGTGTTCTGCTGGACCCTTCCCTGAAGATACACTGTCTGGTTCCGGTAGTGACAACTGACCCATCAGATATCCATCATATGAGAACATTATTTTTAGGTCTGAGGAAGGAGTGACAAGGTTTTAAAAATAAGGTATTGGATACAGGGGGAAAGTACATTCAGGAAGCTCAGTCCTGACCAGGAAATGCAATCCATGGGCCTGCTAACCTTAAACGCAGAAAAGGTTAGTACCAGTGGCTTTCCATGTAAAAGTGCCTAAGATTGAGACCCCACACTTTACTTTCACTTGTTTTTATAAGCCAAGATGATACTATTAGCTTCAAGAAAATTGCTTTTGCCAACTATAATATTTTTGTTTTCATCTAATGATGAGAGAAGCTATTTTGTTATCTATTATTGGCATTGGATATACTGTGTCTGCTCTTCCAGATCTACCTTCTATCCTGGTCTACCCTTTGTGCTCTGGGGAGCTGCCCCTGAGGGACTCCCTTCTCCTCTGACTTCTGGTTAGTTTCAGCCAATGGGGGACATCGGCAAGAGATTGGAGGTTAGGAGGACTGATAGGCCAGAAGAATTGCTTTACTGTGGTTGGTGTTTATTAAAGTGCTCATGGTTTCAACAACCTTATAAAAAGCACTCAAAATAGGAATGGATGAATACCTCTTTAACATGATAAAATACTTGTTACGTCTTGAAAGTCAGCATTCTGCTTGATGAGGAAACGCTAGGGGCAGCCCCAATAAGTTTAGGAATAAGACAGAAGTGCTCACTGTCACCATTATTATTTAAAATTTTATTGATGGTACCAGCAATCACAATTAGACATGATAAAGACTTCAAGTATAAAAATGGGAAAGTATAAGAATTGAGCAAGATCTTGCAGCTCCTATGTTCTCCGAGCACTCCACCCTCCCAGAATCTCCACAGGTGCACCAACTAGAGGTTGTCTGAACCCTTCCCATTGGGGTTTTTATGGAGGCCTCATTAAATGAGCATAATTGAGTGGCCATAATTGACTATTGTTAATTGAACTCAACTCTCAGTCTCTCCCCTCATAGGAGATCAAGGAGTTAGTCTGAAAGTTTCAGCCTCTAATCACACAGCTGGCTACCCTGAAAACCAGCCGCCATCCTTCAGTGCTTTTCAAAAAGTCTTCTCATTAAAGGTGTCACAATAAAAGAAAACCTTTACAGTTATCCTCACTTAGGACATTCCAAGGTTTTTGTTGTTGTTTTGTTTTGTTTTTGTTTGTTTGTCTGTTTCTTTGTTTTAGGAGCTCTGTGCCAGAAATGGGCCAAGACCAAATATGTATTTCTTATCGTTGACCTAAAAAGACAAGAACCCAGTTGGAGGCAAAGTATTTATTTGGGATCACAGAATTACAATTTGTAGTACACAGATTTAGGTAGAAACACAAATAGTGTCTCAATTACAGGGTGAAAGCAAGGGTTTTTATGAGAAAAAGGAAAGGAATAATTATATGAAAAGAAGGAAAAAAATCCAATTGGTGCTGCTAAGCTGAGCTACTCTTAGCTATTTATGATTGGTTACTGATTCTGTCTTCAGATAGAAGGTCAATAATCATCAGTCTTTGTGATCAGGATGTCTGCTTTCCTGCTGACTTTACAAGACAAGAGACTTAAAAAAAATGTATTAGCCAAGAGACTTTAAATGACAAGAGACTTAAAAAAAATGTATTAGCCAAGGAAAGCACTGTTTTCTGAGTCCCTGATATCATGTTGCTGCTGCAATGCCAAATTTGCTAGACGAAAGATAAGTAGATGAAATAAATATTGATCCCCTTGTACAGGCTCTCTCAGTGAGCTGATGGGCTTACACAGCACTTAATCCTTTGTGAGTTCAGGAATATATAAAAGTGGAACTGGAAAATAATTCTGAATTAGGTCACAATGTAAAAGTGAATGGCAGAGGTCATTAGCTCTAATGAGCTAAGTATCATGTAGCTTTGAAATTAAGACATTAACATTTCAGCAAATGAAAATGTTTATGCAGTCTGCAAATTCTTGGCACAGAATTCAGCCAGCAAGGGTTCCTAAGTTACAGACAAAAAGTTACAAAGAATACTAAGAATTATTTTTTGTTTTCCATTGCCATTATTTAAAATTATTAAAAAATATTGTCTAATTGGAGTCTGACATCACATTACAAAGACCTTAAGATCATGTTCCTTTGACTCAATAATTCCTTGGTGAGTAGCAAATGAATGTTACAAATATCTATTAACTATACATATACATATATCTACATATTTATGTGTGTGTGTATGTATGTATGTATGTATGTATGTATGTATGTATGTATGTATAAAATAACACATACAGCTTCCCCATTTTCACATAAACTTCAAGGTCTCTAGCCAAACTAGCAGTTGATATTTTTAATACATGTGCCCTAGTACAACACAACACTACAGTGTTTATACAATGCACTCTCTTGTCATCTTCTTATAAAAGCAGTGTATTAATTTTGGAAGAAACCTTAGACATCAGCAAGGCTACTGATGCAATTATGCATTCATTTAACAGATATTTGTTGAGTGTCTCCACACATTATGTAAAGTAAAAAGCAATAGGATAAGAGGAATAACAACAGTCTCTAGCCCTTGAGGAGCTTAAGTTTACGCCAACACCTTTATTTTATTTTATTTTTTAAGAATCTCTAGATCTCTCAAGTTCAGATCAGTACTTCTTTTCATTATGCCAAATATCAAGCATTTACAAAAAGAACTAAATAGTTTATATTTATGGATTGGCAGTGGTCTATTCAGTGCTTTTCACATAATAATTTCTTGTTTGGGGATTATTTCAGAAGATCTAACTGCTCTTGATCTTCACAAGTAACTTTATATACATTATGCCAGGTAGCCTCATAACAACCTTCATTTCACAGATGAGGAAACAGATGTCAATGAGATTAATCAATTTTCCCAGGATCACATAGCTATTAAGTGAATCCAGATCTGTCTCTAGTGCTTATATTCTCTCTACCATGTACCCAGAAAGATGTGTCAAAATGTGGGCTAGGAAAATTATAATTTGTATTAATACTTTAAGAGAACATGATTATCATTTAGCTATTAAATCCCATGATGCTTCACAGAGAATTTCTTGGAGAAAAGCACTATAACTGTAGACACAAGATATTTCTGAGTACCTTAAGGCCATGAAAACTATGAGATGATACATAGTTCATGAAAACTATGAGATGATACTGGGTAATTGTTACTTTCAGTCATTATAGTACTCTACAATAAAATAATCAATGTATAAATGAAATTACTGTTTTTCCCCATGATATTCCTTTTATTTTTAAACTTTCCAATAGCCTTATATTTTGTTCATTTGAACTACTTTGCTCTACAGTTCTTGAATAGCCATATCAAGTTTACCATATCTTTAAAGATACCTTAATATTTTTATATTATTATTATGGTTTTAGGAGATACATGATTTTTTTTTTCTTTTAGTCATGTTGTTGCAATTCTCCTAACACACACTCTTCTACTTAAGTCTTCTAAGAAGTAAGACATTCATTTTATAGAGGATGATCAATGCATAGCTCACTTAGAGCAGGGTAAAGATTATTGCAATCATGAAGGTATTTGTCGTAAAAGAGATAACTTGGGTAAAGTCCCATGATCAAATCTGACATTGATTGCTAGAGAGGTAGCTTCAAAGATCTTGGACCATGCATTCATATTATAAAATCTGAATCATGTTTTGTAGAGTGATATTCTTCAAATTTAACTCTGAACTACTAGCAATCAGATCCAGGTCTCTAGGAGCCATTATAATTTCTTTTTAAAGTATTTAAAGATTTAGATCAATAGTAGAGGGTTGGTGAGTAGCAATTAAGAAAGAAAAACAAATACATGGTGATATCTTAAGTTGAATTTCAACATGAAAATTACGGCATAGTTTATAGAGCTCTATTATATCCCAATGGCATAAAATTACGCTTCTTTCTTCAAAGATTGTTATACACTTAAATAAGGTCCATGGCAGAAATTATAACATAGTTCATATCCCTTATTAGTTAATTATTCACAAAATTTGGGTGGTATCTTGGGACTTGGGTTGGCTCAGTGAGTAGAGCAAAGGTTTGGGGATGAATTAAACCTAGGATTTCACATGAATTATGCTATGGAAACTTAGCCACGTTACTGAATCATAGAATTGTATGACCTTGTCCAAGTTATTGAATCAGATTGAACTCAGCTTTATCATCTATAAAGTAGTTGTTGTGAGGATTAGTCATGACATATAAAGTTACTGGAAGCAAAGCCTCGTATATAGTAAGTGCTGAAAAAGCTCATTTTACATGGTGCATTTAATAATTTTTTTATTAAATTGAATTGGTTATTAGGAGATTAGATGTTGGTATTATATGATCTTCCTCCTGGAGTGGACAATTGAAATTGAAAGGATATATTTCTTGCTGTCGATGATATAGTAGTGACTTCCCCAAGAGATGCAAATAGGCAAACCTTAGCAAGAAATGTCTCAATAATGTTCCTTTATGTAGAAGTTTACATTGCACAGTAAAAACTTCCTCTGTCTGTCTTATAAATCAATATGGTCACATCTACTTATTCAGTGTACATGGCCTTTTAAAAATAAATAAAACTGCAATCATCTTGTCAGAGTAGTTAGTAGATGATTTTAACCAATTCAATTAAAACTTTTTATGGTAATAACTAGGATATCAAAGGAAGACAAATCAAAGAGGCAAAAGAATCAATTAATAGTTGTTGCTTCTCAGTGAAGTTCAGGAAACACAAGTTGGTCCATCAGTGCAGGATGTGTAGAAGCAATTCTAAAACAGCAGTTGAAAGTAAAAGCTTAGTACTATGTAGTTTCTTTTTTTTAAGAACTCAAATATGCATTAAGGTGCATATTTTATATTTTCTGGAATTTTAGTGACTTTTAAATCAAAAGTTAATGATATTTTCTTACCATACCTCACATTTGATTATCTAACAGCAAAGTTATAATAATGAAGCATATTGTAGGGATGTAGCTCTTCCTCTCAGTCAATGTATAGAAAACACTACATTATGCATTAAAACCACTGTGCCATGAAAACATAGTTAGTATCTGTAGTCATCAGGGAAATGAAAATTAAAATTAAAGTGGCATATATCTGTATCTATGTAGAGTTTTTTTTGGTGGGATGACTATACCAAGTAGTCTTGGGAAGGATATAGAGGAACTGAGACTCTGATAGATTGCTGCAGGGAACATAAATGGTACAACCACTAGGAAAAGTCTCACAGATTCTTATAAGTTAAACACAGTCCTACCATATGACTCAGTCATTCTGCTCCTAGATATTTACCCAAGAGAAGTGAAATGTATATTTGTACAAAGACTTGTACATCAGCATTCAGCAGCTTTATTTGTAAAAACTAAAAAATGGAAACAACCCATCTATCAATTTGTGGTATGCCCAGACAATGAATATTTAACAATAAAAAGGAACTAACTGTTGATACATGCAACCAAATATATGAATCTCAATTATGCAGAGTAAAAGAAGTCAAATTAAAAAAAAAAGAGTACATACTGTATGAGTCCATTTACAGTATTCTAGAACATGCAAACTAATTCATATTTAGAGAAAGCAGACCAGTGGTTGCCTGGGAAAGGAATGGGAGACAGGGAGAGAGGCACAAGCAAACTTTTGAGACGTCTTGACTGTGCCGATGGCTTCACACATATACATCATTTATTATATGCCAATTATACTTCAATAAGGCTATTTTTCATAAAAATGAAGAGACAACCCTGACCCTCTGCTATTAGATTGGGTATATGAACTGCCCACTTCTTCTATGGCATTCACCACTTCTGGGATAAGGGGAATTGTGAAGTTTTATTACTGGAATGAAAGAACCTTGAGAGTAGAATCCATGTTTAACTCATCTTGGTCTTCCCCAAGCATGGTACCCCTCATCACCTGTTGTTTTTTAAATGAATAAATTGCCTGGATAATTTAGGCAAAACATTTCTACCTGAATTCCCTAACTAACCCTTGCCATTTTTTTTAAACATCCATGGGAGGCAGCAAATCTTCATGCTTAGGAACTTTAGAGACAGAGTGACCTGCTCAGCTGCTTACTATTACTAACTGCTTGACCATAGATAAAATTAGCTAGCCTCTCGAAGTCTCAGTTTTCTCACTTCAAAAGGGGTTATAGTATACTTATGTCATTGCTTTTCTGAGAGGATTAAATAAAATAATCCATATAAAGTGCATGGCCCATAGTCAAAACTCAATTTAAAAAAAAAAGTGATATGGCCATACTACCCTGGACAAGCTCAATCCTGTCTGATCTTGAAAGCTAAGCAGGGTTGGGCCTGATTAGTACTTAGATAGAAGACCACGTAGGAAGACCAGGTACTGTAGACGTAAAAAATGAAAAATAAGGGGTTGTAAGCTGACAAGGTCCTTGCAATCTGTGAGGTCAACCAAGAGTTGCCTTGCCTAAAAAAATTAATTAATTAATTAAAAAGACGAGTGTCTTTTGACAAGCGTCTTCTCTCAAAACTTTTGACAGTTTATGAACCCCAAAGATCAAAATTTCCATTTGAAGAAAGAAAATACGATTTATAGGTACCTGAATTTTATAAGGAGAGATAGCTCTAAACAGTCATTAAAGTTATCTGTATCTTAGGCTTTTTAGAAGTAGGCAACCAGAGGACTTTAATTGTTGGAAAACGTGCAAGGATTATAATAGTTTACAGTCTTGTCAGTACATTTTATACCTTGTTAGAATTCTTCATTAAAATAGAAAGATAAAAACCCTACCACATATTTTTTTTAGGTAGAAAGGCTGAGGTTGCAAACAGTTCATTTAGTTTCTCCCTACTCTTCACTTTGAGGTTCTTGAATGTAGAATCCAGTTCTCATATTTGTTTGCAAGTTTTCTCTCTAGTGAAAAATACTTTATCATTCTGTCCATGGGGAATTAATTAAACAGAGTGTGGAAAAATGTAATCTTCAGGGAGATTTGCTGTGAGTACTCTCAGTAAATACAGCACAGCCAAGGGACTCTACAAAAACCTGACTTATAGTGGACTGAGCCTGGCTTTTAGAACCAGCCAGTTTCAGATAATAATTTTCTTGAGCTTGGAGCAACTCACTTAATCATTTTGTAGCCTTCTGCTTTATAATATTGGGCTTAATCACATCTTCATGATTTGTAGGGAATTCTTATAAAATACATGAAATAATTATTATCATTAATAGATTGGGTTATTAATATTCTCCCAAAATAAGGCACTGACATGTAAATAAAATTTACATGAGACCCTTTAGGTCTGGCCCAGTACTAGATTTGCCTTCAAAAGTCCAAGTCAATTTGTTGCATGGGAAGAACATAATTCCAGGAATCAGGAAATGTTATTTCATTCCTGGCCCTGCCAACAGCCAGTGCTGTAATTATTGGTAACAACTTCACCCCTCAGTTTTCTTAAATCTGAAAGTAGAGAGTGGGACTAGATCAGGGAAGGAAACACCTGGTACTTGCCACCATTCCTATTATTCCGTGTTTGTGGCAGATGTTGTTAATCACTGAAATCTTCCTACCAAATCAGGAAGCTGCTTCTGAATTCTTCTCAGCAGAGCATTGTAGGCAAGCCACTACCAATCAACTGGAGTTGGCAATCAAAGTAAAACTTACTTGTCATCTTTGAACCAAAATAGCTTTAAGAGTTCTTTTAATTCTAATATTACTCAAAAGCCCAAATGAGAGTATACGGTATAGCAAATGCCAAAACACAAATATCTTGGCAAATCTTACTTCTCTTTTTCACATTCCAGCCTCGAGAGCGTTAAAGGCTTTGTCTGCAAAACCTGTCCATGAGGATGTCTGCTCTTCCACCACTGAATCTTGCTTTTTGTTTATCCAAAATGAAAATAATTTAATTGATTTTTTTCTTAATTCAAAAAATGCTTACTGTAAAAAATTGGAATGGTGCAGAAAAGTACAAAGAGGAAAGTGAAAATTATGTGATATTCAATGCCCATTCTTAATATTTAGTAACCAACCTTGCAATCATAGCTCTACGTATGTGTTTTTCTGTACCCTGTTTATTTTCCCCATAGAGTAATATTATGTATGGACAACTTTGCATAGTATTCCAAAGCTGCAGCTGTTAGTATCTATTCAATGTACCTGTAAAATTCCATCTTTGTCTGGTGACTCCTATTCAACTGAGTGACATTTTGCAAATATAGCAGTAGATTGAAAAGGCAAAGGGATTTTTAGACCCTCACCACAACCACACTTAAAGATGTGGTCAAATTCTCCAGGCTCCACTATAGTAGATACAGAATGGAGAGATCTCTGAAGCTTGTGGTTAAAATTCAGTTTGAAAATGAAGTGGACCCAGTAGTTTGGGAGAAAAGCCAGTGTTCCTCCCATACCCTCTCCCCACCCCCCACACACACCATTTTTGCTTTTTAATATAAGAGTAATATATGTTTATTTAGAAAAATGCAGATAGGGTAAATGAGAAAAATAAAATCACTAATCAGAATAATTATGTTTAACATTTTTGACGATATATGGTAAGTCTTTTTTTCTTATGCATATATATTTATATAGGTATCAACACATATAATTCAAAAGCACTCTTTTAAATTTCTGGATTTTTCTCTTTACTCACTGCATTGCAGTTCCTGCAGAGAACTACTTCTATTACAAGCAGGAAACTATGAGTTAAAACTGGCTTTGGAGATTTACAGCTCTTTGTATCAGTAGTTTGCACAGTGAGGTATGACACCAAGGAACCAAGATTATGGGTGTGTTTTGAAATTAATACACCAATTATTTTGAACTCTGTTGAACTGGAGTTCAGTTTATCCGCTGGGCACACTGCTTCTGAAGTTCAAATTCCCTCAGCAGATATTCAGAAAGTATCTTACATAACTGGTATGAAAGAGGTCATGTCAGGTCCAGAATCTCTGTATGCATTTATACTTCCATTTACTTAATTGTTGAAATGTCTGTGTTTCTTAAGTGTATTTCAATAAAGAGAATATCTCACCTTCACCTATCTAATGGTATGATATCGATGCATGCTCTGAGGAGATGATTTACTTTGTTAGGTAGCAACTATCGTATATTATAGGAGAGATACCTTCCTCATTCACAGGGTGGTCAATTGCTTCTGGGAGTTTGAGACTATTAAATTGCAAAGTACTATCCCAATGTGCTTGCAATGATGGTTAACAAAAAAAAGCAACTGGGAAAAACCTTGCCCTTGATATTCAATATGTGTTGTTTTGGTTATCTATTACTCCGAAACAAGCTGCACCAAAACTTATCAGCTAAAAACAATTTATTATAAGCTCTCACAATTCTTTATGCTAGGCTCAACGAGGCAGGCTTCCACTGGTTTTGCTTAGCATCTTTACATATAGTTGCTGACCGATAATAGCTGGGACTGAAGTCCTCAGGGGTTTCACTAGGTGAGCTGGAAGGTCCAAGATGGTTTCTTCACTCATGTAGCCTCTCTCCCCTTATAGTCTCATCCCCCAGGGCTTCTCCCCATAACCTCTCCTCCCTTGAAGTTAATCAGACTTCTTGTATGATGTCTGGCTTCTAAGAGTATAAAATTAAAAGTGGTCAGATCTTTTTAAGGCTTAGTGACTTTGTTATACTTCTAGCCTCCTTCCATAAGTTAAAGCAAGTCACAGGGCCAGCCTTGATTCAGTGTCAGGGGACTACATCAATATGGGTGGTGGTGGCGGGGACGTTCATTGGGTACCATCTTTAAAAACTAGCTACCTCATATGTTCCAACTATAAGCTGAACAAATTTAGAATTTCAACTATAATTCCAAGAGATCCTGGATATTTTCTGCCTCAAACACAGTCCAATTAAGGAGAAGTGAAAAGAAGAGTAAAGAAACCTCAAGTTAATGAAGGATTTTGCAACAGTAGGTACTTTCTTGGATCTTGAAAACTTGGCAGCTTAGATCGCTGAGAAGATGGTGAAATAAATGGGTCATCACTTTACCATTATCCAAAATCTTTGTGCTCAGAAGTCTTATTTGATAATGCTCATTTTTTATGAGAACTCTAGAGCAAAGTATTAAAATTCTGACACATTTCAAGCATATGTAGAGGGATGTCTTTCCAAAGTCAGTAAAGAATACAGACATCAATGGAAGTGTACAAGGATCAGTAGAACGTGAAATCAATTGGGCAAGGTAAGGGAGGGGGCAGAGGAGAGAAATAAAATAGTGGCTAGGAGAGCCTGGCAGTAAAAAGGACTCCCATGACACCAGGACAGGGGAGAAAAAGCGGCATTATCTTTCCTGTTCCTCTGGAGGGTTTCAATGTATGATATCCATGCCCCCACAGTACAATATGTAAGTTCAGAGAGCAAGACCTAATTTCTCACATAAAGACAATTTCATTTTAATGTCTACAAAGACTGGGAACCTGCTTTACATGGGTAGTCTGAGACTGGGTTTCTCTTTTCTTGTGCTGAACCACCATTCAATATCAAACAGCTTTTCCTTAGTGTTTATTTTTCCTAAACATGTTCAGACTCTTATCATACTGTTCTACTCCCTGTGAAAATATGTACTCTGCAGGTGCCTGAAACAACATAGTCCCAGCAATTGCAATTTTGTAAAAGGTTTTTTCATTCAGTCTAAACTTAATGGAAATTTGTTGCTTAATGAGGAAGTACCAAACACTTTTTATAAACCCCTTGAGGGTAGCAGCCATATCACATATAACTTTGGTATCTCTTACCTCCTGGGTTCATTGTCTCCCTTCTCAAATGTAGTAGTTTTAATAAGTAATTTGAATTGTTAACAATACACTTTTGCCCTTCTTTGACGCAGAAATGTCATTTTATTATGTCTCTTTGTATTTCATGTAAGGTTCATTGTAAATAATTTCTCCTAAGCTTGTTTTTGGTGTGCAGATCATCGTACAGGCTTTTCACATAAAAGCTGAAAGGATTTAATTCAAGTTGAAGACGCTTGCTTCAATTACAAGCGATTAACTTAGGCTTCACTTACCTCAAGGAATATTTGAACATATAAATTTACAGATAAATCCTGGGAGTGTCCAATTATGCAATCAAGAGAAAGTTCTTTGAGTGTTGATCTGCTATAGTCAGGTGTGTGGGTGGATGGGCGTGTGGTTTTTGAATGAAATAGTAAAACCACGGCTGGCAGTACTTCACCTGGTTTTGCATAATTCCAAGAAGCTACAAACTGAAAACCAGGCTTGTCAAAGAGTTAGAAATATTGTCAATGCTTGAGAAAAAAAGAATCATGTATTCCTTTTAAGTCTTCTACAATTTCACAATATTTGTTTTCAAGAACTTGAAGTTTTCAGTGGGCAGTGATTGATTTCTAAGTAATCGCTTTTAACATAAAACGTAAAACATACTCACTGCAGACTGAGAACGGTAACAAAGAATCACTCATTATCCGACGACTATTCATGGGCGGACTTTGAACTTTTTTCCTAGACGTTTTTGCAAACACGGATCCACACTATACAAACTACTTTGTAACCTGTTTTGTTTTGTTTTTTAAATTACACCGTGAGTACGTGAAGAGAGACTCGCGAAGATTAGGGGATGTCGCAGCACCGCACGGCGGCGAGGGCCGCCCTCCGTGGCGTGGCGTGGCGCCTCGCCGGGCGAAGCGCGCCCCGAGTGGGCAGCTCCCACTCCTCTCGGACGCAGAGAGGCCCCCTTTGCCCTTGGCGTCCCGGGTGGTGAGACGGCGAGCGCGGGCGACGGCGCGGAGGGCGTGCAGGGCGACGGCGCGCACGAGCTGGGCGCCGGGCCCGCACCTCGTCCCCTGGGAGCGCCCCCCTGGCGCCGGCCCGGGAGGGGACCGAGGGCGACGGCTCGGCCGGCGCTGCGCACGGCCGCGTCCAGGCCTCCGGCCCCCGCCCGCGCCGGCGCCGCGCCCCGGGGGGGCGAGATAAAGCGGGGCGAGGTCCCGGGCGTGTTTGTTCCGACTGTGTCAACTGCCTCGGAGCGCCCCAAGTCGAGCGACCTTCGGCAGATCACTCTTACCTGGCCCCGCGGGCGGGGAGCGCCGGGCCGACCCGCAGGGAGGGGGAGGGGCGCAGAGCCCGGGGGGCGCCCCCGCCGCCCGCGGGGACCCCGCTCGCCGCCCCGGGCGCCCCCCAGCTTCCTGCGTCAGCCGGGCCGGGGGCGGGGGCTTTTCGGAGGCTCCGCGGGCGCGGCGGGCCGGGGAGGGCAGGCGCGGCGCTCGCCCCGCCCTCGGTGGGGGTGGGGGCGGGGGACGGCGGGAGGCGTGGCGGGGCCGGAGCCCGGCCGGCGGCTCGGGGCCTGTCGCGGAGAAGGCCGGTCCGCCCTCCGCCGCCGCCGCCAGCCGGGACAGGGTCGCCGTCGGGGAGTCCAGAGCGCGGGTCCGGCTCAGCATGATGGACTCGGAGCTGCCGCCGCCGCCGGGACTCGCGTCCCAGCAGGTGCTGCCCGGCCCTCGAGGCCGCTCCGCGGCGCCCGGACGGGGACGGGGGCGGGGGCGCAGGACAGCCGCGGCCGGCCTCGCTGTGCGTGGCGAAGCCGGGGCCGCGGCGGGGCTGCCGGGGCCCGGAGCGGGGCGCGGCCGGCGGTCCCGCCGACAGCTCGCCCCGGCCCCCGGGCCGCGGGACGGGGACGCGCGCGGGGGCCCCGCCGGACCCCGAGTCCGAGCGGGGCGGGAGGGGGCGGACGCTGGCGGTCTGAGCCGGCGCGGCCCGGCCCTTCCGCCTCGGAGACAGCAAAAATGTGCCTCGTCACGGGGCCGCTCCCGGGGGAGCCGAGGGCCCCCCCCCATCCCCACGGCCGCCGCCGCTGCCCCCGGCCCCACGGCCGGCGCGGGCTGCCGGGCGCTCGACGGGCGCCCCTTTGCGAAGCCATCGGAGCACCCGTCGGACCGCGCTCAGGGGCGGCTGGGCCAGGAAGCCCGGCCCCCGGGCGGGCGGGGGATGGAGGGGGCCCTAAGTGGCCCGGGCGCTCGGATGCCCGACGTGCAGCCGCGAAGGCCCGGGCTGGAAGGCCCTGCCCGGCTCGGGACTCGGGGGTCGGCGGGGGTCGGCGGCGTCGCGGGCTCCGCGGGCTGCGCCGGGGCGCGCGTGGCCGTGGCCGTGGCCGCGGCCGGTTGGCCGTCACGGCCGCCCTCGGTTGGCCCTTTCCTGCTTTGTAGCGTGCAAACCTTCGCCGCGCCGGGGCCAAGGGACAAGTTGGAGCTGTTGATCTGTTGCGCAATTGTTATTTTTTCCCCCCGGGCGGCTTTGTCTTTGGATTTAGCGTTTCAGAATTGCAATTCCAAAATGTGTAAGGCAAGATATTCTGTTTTGTGCTGTCAAGGGTAAGAGTTGCGAATGTAGAATGGCATTCCTGTGGATTTCAGGCTGTTGCTGAGTATTTGACTTCAGGATGTTCTCTCTCTCTCTCTCCCTTGGGTACTTTATATAGTTTTTCTTTTTCTGTTTGAGCTTTTGCCTCGATTTCTTAGCAGGTCGCTTCTTTGGCAAGCTCAAGGGTGAGACCTGTTTCATAATGCTTTGCTGTAAAGTTCTGTGAATTGTTATAAAAGTGAAAATAAGTTTCTGTTCATACTTCGTATGGACTTTTAAAAGAGTAGATCTTTATGTTTCCATTTTTGGTGTGATTAGATTCTTCTGAAAAAATATTTGTTTTCAGAAAGTGTGTAACTTAATAAGTACAGTAAATATGTTTATGCTCTTAAACCTAATGTTTTAGACTGATCCTGAAGATCTAAAGTAAGGTTTTAAGTTATGGACAATATATTAGTTGTGTTTGTTTAAAGCTGTTTGTCCTGAACTTTCCCCCAGGAATGACTGGGGATTGTATTCCCCTGGTTGCCACTGGTGTGAAGAAGAATGCTTTCGAATTTAGGTGCTTTTTGACAGTAATCTGTATAATCATCTGTATGACAAAAGGAAAGATGATGCTCATGGGCTTTAGTTTTCCCAAATTCAGGAATGATAGCCTGGAACCCTCCATTATTTTTTAGTATTTTTCTTCTCTTTACTCCGTAATGTAATTTAACATTCCTGTACAGAAGTGTGTGAGGCATTTATACTTTCTCTTTTAAATGTGAACTTTCTAGTCATGTTTGATAGTGTAACTCATTTTCCACCTTTGTAATCAGACTTGAAGACTATGAAAAAGAAAAATGGAGTAAAATTTAGAATCAATTTCATGTCTGTATGATTCATATTAAATCATTGTAGTCCAGAAAAATTCAAACAAAAAGTCAGAGTGAATTCTGACCTTTTGTCAAACCAACTTCAGGTGCGATGTGGTACAATGATACTGTTTTTCGCCCTCTCTAGAGGAGGTGTTGATGAACAGGTCAGGAAGGAGAGCCCTATGTGCTTTCTCCAGTCGGTGGAAGAAGAAGCCAAAGGTGTCTTGGAAAAATGAAGTACTTTTGTGTGTGAGGGATGACATTGATCTTAGATTAGACGAATACGATTACTTATAAAGGAAAATTAAGACAGGTCTCTCCATCTCGTGAGTGAATGTTAACCAAAAACCAACTTGACTTTTAAGATGTGAAAAAGCTCTTGGGATTGTGGAAGCAGCATGTAAAAGGATAAATACACAACTCACATTAGTCTTTCGGCATTAAAAATAACTTGAGCCATTTTGAAATCTTTCTTGTTTTCTTGAATTTTTGTAGACAAACCCTGTCTGTCTTTAGGATTACCAGGAAGAGTTGAAAGCTAAATACATTATTTTTTCTTAATATTTATTTTTATTCAGGATGAATTACTTAAAAAGCTTTGTGAGAAAAGGACCCTCTGTGAACTAAAAGCACTTTCCTCCCCCCTGGGAATTTCTTCTCTCCTGGCTGAACACATTTACTTAAAGGGGTTTTTGCATAAATAATATTTCCTCTTTAATTTTTCCTTGATCTGAGGTTAAGGTTTCAGTAGGGTGCAGGAAGAACTTGGTACTAAGGTGATAATAGATGTGTTATTGGGCACTTCCCTTGGGTGGCAGGCAGTGCGATAATTGCTTCACATGCATAATTTCACAGTCACCCCATGGGAGATACTATTATCTCCAGTTTCCAGGTGAGACAAGAGGCATAGAGAGGCCAAGAATCCTGCTTAAAGGGACCCAACTATTGAGTGGCACAGGTGGAATTCAGACCTAGGTATCTGACTGACATGGCACTTAATCACCACTTCCAAACTGACCAGGACTAGTTAAATTTTGAACTGGAGGAAAAGCTCACACCTTAAAAAGTGGATAAATTGACAACTGGGGAAAGACATAAATTAAAAAGACTAGCCTTTTTCTTACCAAGAAATTCAGTAACTGTGAGGGAGGAGGTGGATCTTCTTTAATACAATGAGAGTAAATAAACCTATCAATGGAATTACCACATGGGAGCCTTTTAAGGAAGACACAGGCCGAACAGGGGTTAATTTAGAGAGGCAGGACTGTTTCTTAAAAATAGTTTTTAAAATTTCTGGGATTTCAGCAGTGTCCAAGATTCTGTCTCAAACACTTTACAGGGACTGTTTTCCTTTTTCTTGATCAAGTCTCTTAGCTACTAGAGTCTTTGTTCACCTTTGTTTGCCTTGTTAGTTGGTATATTCTCCTGTTCTGTTGGCTTTTTTCATTTTGAAGTAGTGGTCCAAAGTAACTTGGGTAGTGAAAATTTATCTATGGTGAAGGGGACAGTTGGGATTAAATCAGGTTGAAGGAAAGTGGGTAGAAGAGAGAGAATTTGAGTTGAAAACAGCTAATAGGAACCTTTGGCTTAAATTAAACATGAATCTCCTCTTTTGGTATTTACAAATTGAAGCACATGTAAGGGCTCAAGTCTAATTAAAGCTCACTTGGAATTTTGAGAATAGTATAGTTCAAAATTAAATGCTTTATTTCTTAGTCCTTATCCTTAAATTGTTTTCAGAATTATTGTCCTATTTGTCTGAATTAAGGATCCTGCAGGTTTTTTAGGATCCAGTCGATGAAATTACCTAAAAATTGGTCTGGATAAACCTAGGGTCTTTAAATGCCTGGCACAGTCACTTATAAAATTTGCTGAAGTCTGTTGCACACCAGGGTGTAGAAGGACAAGTTTACTTAAAGCAGTATTTAACTTGCTTTCTTTACCTATAACTGTGTGTTTAGGTTTACCATAAAATCGAGAATAGAGTTTATATTTTGATAATATGATTTCTGTGAGTTCTTAAAATTTTATTACCATCTGCTTTTTAAGTATGCTTAATGAACATTTATTAAAACGGCTCTAAGGTACAGGCCAAGGCTTCTTCAGTTGATAATGGTATGTTCTCCGGAAATGAAAGCAAAAATCTGCTCAAGTATATAATTCTCAAATGGTATTAGAAAAATACACATGGTGTTCTTACACCAACTGTTCCCTTCTCCCCCCAAAATCAAAACAAAACTGCTAAACAAAAGCCCACCCTGCCTAAAGTTGGCCTTTTCAGTGTCAACCCTTGCCACAGTAAATATTTTATTATTAGAATTTTAGGAACTCTGAGGGTGGAAAGTACTTTTCACCAGTCGTTTTTACAGCACATGATAACTGTATGTCACAAAGCCTCATATATGAAAGTCTTATTGTGTATGTGAGCATATAAGTGTATTGGCACGAACACTGGTAGTAGTAAAGACAAATGCTGGGCAAAGGAAGGATTTAGATTACCAAGTCTGTCTTAAATTGACTCTTGAGAGTCATTTTAATCCATCAACAGGCTATATTCTGAAGGATTAAAAAAAAAAAACTTTTTTTTTTTTTTTTTGGCAGTGATAAGTAGTCATTCCTTTCTCACAGGCTTGGAAATTGAGACCTTGGGGCCGGTAGTACCAGCAGCATGCTGAGTAGATCTGAACTCTCTATTGCTTTTTCACAAATCAGAGAAGAATGATTAGGTAAGAAGGAAAATATCAGATAATTTGGGCTTTGAATCCTCCTTCTAAACTTGAAGAGATTTTGTTTTCTTCATGAGGCAGTTCTCTTTAATGGCCTTTTAAAATCTAATGCTCAGGAGCATTTGGTGGCTTGCTCCCTGGCTTATGTTGTCAGTTTGGCTCAAAAAAACTCTTATAAAAATTCAAAAACAAACAAACAAACAAAAACTACTGATGCTTATCTGTGAATCTTTTTTTTTTCTTTCTCTCTGCAGCTAGTTCCTTGAAAACTGGGCATAGAATTTATATTTATATTTTATATTTCTCTCTTTTGTAACAGCTTTATGAGATATGCATCAAATCTCATACAGTCCACCCCTTTAAAGTGGACAGTTTAGTGATTTAGTTATATTCAAAGTTGTATAGCCATCACCACAATCAATTTTAGAATAATTACCCCGAAAAGAGACCCCATACCCATTAGCAATCACTCTACATTTCTATCTAACTTCCTTAGTCCCTGTTTAGCACTCATTTATTTTCTATCTCTGTGAAGTTATCCATTCTGGATATTTCATGTAAATAGAAACATACCATATGGGGTTTTGTGTGACTATGGCTTCTTTCACTTAACAAAATGTATATAAGGTTTAACTATGTTGTAGCATATATCAGGACTCCATTCTTTTTATTGCTGAATACTAGTCTATTGTACAGATACACATTTTATTTAACCACTCATCTCCTCCCATTCAAAATAAACAAAAACCCTTAAATCTACAAGGCATCTTTTAGCAACTCAATTTTTTGATTTTCTGTATCTTCCCAGTAAAGTCAACTTCATATTCTGACCATAGTGGCTACTGTTTGTATTTACCTGTGTGGCTTTCTGGTCTATGTATTTGGAGACAGGGTCTAAGTTTTGAATTGTTTTGGAAGGAGAGAGAGAGTGAGCAAGTGATGAATAGCACAGAAGTCCCACTTAAGAGACTCAAGGGTGTGGTTCAGGGTCTTCTGAAGCTGGCTTAGCCCACTGTGCACACAGGGTGGGAACAGGCCAAGAAGGAAGTGGGCACCACTGTGCCAGCCACAATCTCTCTCCAGTGTTGCCAGGCAGAGCTTGTGCAGCTCAATTCCAGTGTTGACCCCAGCCACCAACCATCCCATTGGGCTAGGGGTACATTTAGTCATCTCCGGGAAAATGCCTGCTTTTCTAACTCTAGTCATCAGTAGTTTGAAATTCTTTAACCCATCCCCTCCTATTGTTTTAAGATTTAAAAAACTATCCTATTCTTTCACCTGTTCTTATGAATTTTGTGCATAATATGTGTTTACCTCAAAGGGGAAGGACTTCAATGTTAACATTTAGGTTACATACAATGCATACTTGTATTTTAATGTATCATTTTTCCCATTAAATGCCCTTTCTCTTTTTTGCCAGAATGTGACATTCAGGGTGAGCTAGTACCATCTCCCACCCACCGTCACCCTCCTATGTCTGTGTGAAAGTCAGAAATAGTAGGTATTAGGCGGCCTGCTGATAAAGGGTGTAGAATTTTGCTTTACTCCAGACTTGATAGCCTTGTCTACTCTGCTTCAGCACAATTATAATACGATACGTGGATGTAGAGCCCAGCCTATTCCCAGCCTAAGGGAGCGGTGTAGAGGAAAAGATGAAGATGCTCTGTCGCCATCTGTGAACAGAAGAGGCGCAGAGGCACGGCACATGATGGAACTGTAGCACTCCTTCGGGTGCTTAAGGGCTGAGAGCCTGTACTTTTTGCTGGTTTGTTTCACAGTGCCAGAGTCTTGCTGCTGTGTCTCAAGAGTATTAAAAAACCATGAAGATTTTCGACCTAGCAAAAAAAAAAATTTTTTTTAATCATTAAATCCTGGTGACTAAAACCACCAGAAATGAAAACAAAACATTTTTTTTTTTGCTTGCAATTGGAAAAATTGCCAATTTTTGAAGAAGTTGTTTTTGTTCTTGGTAATTCTCAATGAAACATAATCAAGATCTACAAAATCTATATTGAAAAACCCTAAAAGACAGGAACAGGGTTCCTTTACTTTGTGCTGGCTAGGTCCTCCTCTCATCCTTGGCTGTATGTTCTTCCACTGGTACCCAAACTGATACCAGGCCAAGAAGGAGAACTGTCCTGTGGGTTCAAGTTCTTCTCCAGAGGCAGAAGCTGACCCCTGCTAGGAACTTCTTTACCACGCTGCACGTTTGGGAGACTCCGTGGGTCACTGGATTGAAAGTGAGGATGGTGACTTCAAGAGAGGAGATTCCAGATTAGGTTTCATTTGGTGGAAGGGTTATGTAATTAAATTGAGAGGGGCTGGAAGGAAAAAGAAAACTAGCCTTTTCACGAACCCAGGAGGACTCTCTTCTTTTTGGGCTCTTCCTGAGGGAAGCCTCAGGTTGCCCCAGAATTTTCACCTGAGGATTTCCCAAATCTGTAATGATTCGTTATGCTCTTCAACATGCAACTTTCACTTAAGTTCTACATGTGAATAAAGAGAAAGTATTTTTGAGTATTTACTTGTGTTATGTTTACACACATTATCTTTAGTTCTTTTAACAACCTTTTAATGTAAATATTGTCATTATTGAGAAAACTCTTTGGAGAGGTTAAAAAACAGTCTAGAGTTTGTTTTAGAAAACCGGAACCCACGAGAGCTATTTCAAAGGAATTTAATATAGGGAATTAATTGCATAGGTGATGGAAGAGCCAAGAAGCCAGACAACCCAGAGATTAGCAGCCTTAGGAAGCCACTGCCATCTATCTGTAGGGCTGGAGGGGCTGAGGGAGGCAGTGGAATACCAGGATCTGGCCTGCCCTCCTGAAGCTAGCCTGGCCTTGGGAGCTGCGACCACTGAGAAGTGCCCTTCCCAACTCCAGCATCTCTCCAGTGTCATTTCCACCCCCAATCCTTGGTGGAACAAAGTCAGAAGCCAGTTGGCAAGGGAGCCTGGGAACAGAGGAGGGGCAGTTGTCATTCCTGCTTGTGGATAAATTGCATGGGAATTCCACAAAGTATGGAATTCACGTTTCCCATTTGCAAGGAGAATGAGACTGCAATACCCACTGTATTCTGACTTCCATGTAACATGTTATACCTTTCCTCTAGTTATGGAGCCACACGTATCTGACTACAGAGTAATTCAATAGTAATGTAATCTTAGGAATTCCTCTAAGGAGTGCAGGTGGAGGCTCCATTGGGAAGTTTCCAGTTTAGATAAATATTCCCATTGTTGGTAGGTTCTGTGCTTCCCCTTTCCTCATGAAGTACCCCTTGGATGCCAGGGCAGGATTGATTATATAGATGTTTTGGGTTTGCTGAAGGACTTGGGCCATTGGGTCTTGAACTTGGGGAGAAGTTCAGAAAGGAGGGAGTGTATCTTAAGAACTGGCGTACTTCACAGCTCTTCTCATTCATCCTAATAAATACAGCCTTTTCTCCCTAGGGAGATGTGAGTAGAAATAACTCCCCTGGATAGAAGTTTATTCATCTCTCTTCCTTCTGTCCTTGAGAGACTCTTGGAAGTCTGGGGCTCCAGAATACACATCTCTTGCCCTGTGCTACAGGTTTCCAAAGTCCACTTGGTAACAGTACAATTGCACTGTAAAGCTTCAGTGATTGTGTGCACTGGCAAAGATAATAACAGAGGCAGAGAGAACAATTAGTCTTTATTTAGGTTCACATTGCCAACTGATTTCCTTCCTACGTTGTGAAGAGAACCAGCCTTCTGTTGTTACATCTGAATACAGATAACTGGCAATTTCATGGGGAAGGAAAAGGGGGAAAGACTAAATTTTACTGAACACCTGCTAGTACTGTTATAGGTGAATGAAGTTAAATAATTTCTCTATGACTAGTGGTTGGGTCATAAATGATATTAAACATGATATGTTTGTTACTTCGGTAGTTAGAACTATTTAACCCCAAATATCTTAGGTGTCCAATGAAGATACTAAATTCTGGGCACAAATGTACACTCACTCATTCCACAAATACTTATTTAGGTATTTATACACCCTGTGGAACTTTCAGGGCATAAAGTTGTTTTACCCTTTCAAGAAAATGCAGCAAATGTGCTGTCCTCCTTGAAGGACATTTGCTTTCCAAATTGCCCCTCCTAATTAATCAATCCCTTTGCACACCTGGATTATAGGGTACGCATCATATCATAATGATTATAAATTG
The DNA here is from genome assembly GCA_030015415.1 of Cynopterus sphinx. NCBI lineage: Eukaryota > Metazoa > Chordata > Mammalia > Chiroptera > Pteropodidae > Cynopterus > Cynopterus sphinx. Next base: position 165,090,808 of record CM057379.1, on the reverse strand, counting down.
CATATTTATCTGTTTAAGGTATGACTTTTTCCAGGGTAGGGACTGTCTTTTATTCATTTTTACAACTCTGATTTCTGGCACCATGCCTGGTACTTAATAAACACGAGAGTGAGTTTGTTACTGCGCTCTAGGAGCTTAGTGTTTATACAGGCTCTTCTGTGTTATATGACAGCTCCATGACAGTGCAGAGGAGAGGAAGCATTTTAACTAGACTTTTTTTCAAGCCAAGGATTTCATTTGGCATGAGCTTTAGTTGGAAGCCTGAGGAAAGGTGTAGGTGTGAGCTGGATGGACTGTGGCAGCGTATTGGGTCACTAGGGCTGAAAAGGTTAATTTGGGGCTAGCTGTAGAGGGACTTCAAGTGCCTTCATGTGACATTTCATGTTTATACAAGGCAGCTGGAAATCATGGAATATTTTGGAAAGGTCAAGGAAGAGCTGGATGTGGACAGGAAGTTATTATGGCTGGTGAATCAGAAGATAGGCAAGTTGAAGGCAGAGATGGTGAGGGGACTCTGGTGTGCGAATGACTGAGTCAATTTTAAATTTTTTTTAGATTGTTTTCTTCTCCAGAGTGGCACAGGGAGGGTTTCTCTCTTTCTGCCCTTTCCTGAGATCAGTTCTCAACGGCCATCTCCAGTCATCTGCGCTTCTCATCCTTGGCTTCCAGTCCTGGTGGTGAGCAGTATTCACTAAAGAAAAGAAAAAACAGTGTCCTCTCTTTTCTCTGCCATGGACTTTGGTTGTAAGTCCCAAGCTAACAGAGGTGGGCATCTGACAATATTGGTAATGACAACTGCCATCTCTCAGGCTCTCACCAAGGCCAGGCAGGGTGCTAAGTGCTTTAACAAATGGGTTTTGTCTTGTGTACTCCTTACTCTACTCTGTGAGGTAAGAAGCATTATCCTTGTTTTATAGGCTTTCAGAACCGAAGTCCCAAGAGGTTAAGTTGATAGATTTTTACAGTGGGGCGTGCCTCCATTTCATCATCTCTACGATGTGGCTGATCTGTCCCACAGTGTTCTTAAGAAAAGAACTGGGTACAAGACCTAGCACATGGTACGCATTGATCAAATGGTGACTATGGTTATTGTTATTATAGTTCTTTTTTGTCATGGATATTTGAATGTGTGGGAGTCTGAGATGTCAATGGCCCACTTGAAAAAAAATCCCTCCTTGAATTCTAGCTGTGTAATGGCATAAGCATTCATGTGACTCTTCTTGCTCTTTGCTATAAACTTATTTTCTTGTGGTTTTCCCTTTGCGTGTCCCAGGCCTCACATGAGGGTCTGATTGTTGTGGCAACTGAAGCCTCTTAAGACAGAAAACCAATCGGTGGCACGGCCTTAATGTGCGTCCTGAGGACAGCAGTGTCACGCACTGCCCAGCTTCCTCTGTGGAACCCTCTGGCCTTTCTTCTGGATTCCCTGTACTTAGGTAGATTAATAAGCCATCCCACTGAACTTCTTCTCAGATATACTTTTTCACTTCTGGCAGAATTTCTTACTCTTAGGTACTGGGCCTAGAAACAGAGCAGTGTCCACAGGTAAGTTGTATGAACAAAAGAGTTTGGAGGGCAGAAGTACGTTAGTGGAAGGCTAAATTCGAACATGAACCAAGCTGACCCCTGTGGCCTTGTCTTCTTCCCAAGCACACCCTCTTCTTTTAATCTTGACCAAAATATTTCTTTAGTAATAACTACCCCGAAGTAACACTCGCCTTAAAAACAACAACAACAACAGGAAAACCAGAGTGGTTAAGGAAAAGAACCTTTTAAGACTCTCAGGAAGATGACACAGCTGAAAACTTTACATTTACCACCATTTGTTGTTGCCATGCAGATACCTGATATTTAAACAAGTTAGGTCCTCACCTGCTATTTTTTATATAGTGGTTAGATCCAGAAGCCCAAAAATTTGATGCTCCTCATGTTCTTTTGACATCTGCAGCAAGAACTGAATTTATTAATGGTATTAATACCTGACCCCTGAGTTGTCCACTGTATTTTTAAGGGGCATTCACATACTTTTTTTTAATGTGAAAAAAATAATTCTGTGATGACATGTCTTATTGTCTTGGTTTTTCCCTCACAGGAACAGCACAGTGAGGTCAGCTGTTTAGGCTGAGCTACCCCATGCAACTTGTTAGCCGAGCCCCGACACCCGCAAGTGTCCCTAAGTCAGCATTGTCAGCCTCCCTGAAGGAGGCCTGGGTTATTCTGAAGTAAGAACCTATGTTATTTGAGTGCTTCTGTAACATGAACCTGAATTGGATCTCATTGTCACCATTTACTAGACTGAGGTCTTCAGGCAAAAATTACTTAACCTCCATGCTTCGGTTTCCTTGCTCCAAAAGGGTAATAATAATGATACTACCCACCTTGCAGATTGATGTGAGTATAAACAGATAATGAATACAAGTACCTGGAAGAGTGTTGAGCACATAAAAGGTGCACAGTAAGTGGTAGCCATTATTATTATCACTTAGATTGTCATACCTATCTTTATGTGGACTTAGAATATTGTCACTGTGATCTTTCTCAAACTTTAATGTGAAGAATCACCAGGTAACTACTATCCTTACATATTTATTTAGCAAGTTAATTGAAAAGATTTACATTAAAAGATTTCTATACTGATTTTAAGAGAATATAATACGATGTATATACCTATTTCCTTTTTAAGGGGTCCAAATTGCCAACTGGCAATTGGCAACCACAGTGGGTACTATGCATTTTCAAATATATACATCTGAAAGCAGGCAAAATATGATTTTCGAACTCGGGATTACTCATATCCTTAGTTGGAACAGATAATATTTTCCCATCATCTAAGACTCCTTATTTCTACCCATTCTTCAGATGACCTTTACAATAATCATAGTAATTGTGTGGCATCTGGACCTCAACATTGCTGAATAATATCATGATCCATTTAGTCATTTGAGCCCTCTTAGTAATTCAGATTCACACTAGCACTTTCAGGTCATTGAAGTAACTTTTTCTAAATAATCGCTACAAGTATGAATACTACCTAGTGTAGTTTGGAAGGACTAATGTTCCCAGTGTATCCTCAGGAAGTAACCTGCATACAGGAGTTTGGTTCAATACAATTCTCCCTAAGGAGTGTGCAAGCCTCACTTGGTAGACTCTTGCAGAGCTGCACTGTCCAACAGCAGTCACTAGCCTCTTGACACTTTTGAGAGCTTAAAATGGGGCTAGTGCCTCTGAAGAACTGAATTTTTAAATTTAAACAATTTTGGTTTAAATGTAAAAAGAGCAATATTATAAGGTATCTCTGTTAAATATAACTGTTGTTCTGGTAAGGCTGCATTTCCTGTGATCATGTCAGGTGGAATTTCTTGTATTTTGAATGTGTTCATCACTTATAATAGCACATTAATACATTTATATCTCGGTTACATGGTGCAATAATTTTTTGATATATTGAGTTAAATGAATATATTGTTAAAATTAAATTCACTTGTTTCTTTTTTTAGTGAGGCTACTAAAAGTTGTGTTAAATACAATATAGCTTGCTTTGTATTTCTGTTGGACAGTGCTGCTTTAGAGCATCTGTTACAGGTAGCTGAAATTAGTCTGTTTTAAAATTCAGAATTAGTTTACATAATTTTGGACTTCATAGATTCAGAGGTATTTAAAGGAAGGGATATTAGGGTTGCCTAAACCATATGTGTCTTATGACAGATGAAGAAACCGAGACTAACAGTTACCGAACAGTGTCTTGACCCAATCCCAGACAGGGACTGAGACCTGATGTGTCCTGGGTTAACGTGGATTCGGAAATGTGGTAGGTATCAGGGCTTCAAAGAAGTTAAATTTTGTCCAGATCCAGGCTAAAGAAAAGGACTTTAAAAAAAATTATTTCAGGTGGTAAGGAAAAGTAATTTTTTGTGCTGTGCCTACCAGCAAACAGTATGATTAATTATGTATGTGATATAGATTTTTGTTGGTCAGTATAATGATACCTTCATGGGGAAGAGTAAGGTAAAAATAATTCTCTTACTTCATATGAGCATTTGCTTTGGAGAACTCCATACAGTAGGCTTTCGGATTTTAACTTAAATCCTCTTCCCGAGATTTTACAGCAGACAGACCCACAGATTTTGTCCTTGAGGAGAAGGCTAAGAGTTTGACCTCATGTGTTTATTATTCAGTTAGGTTTTCTGAGATCATTTAGTAGAGGTTTAGCCCTGTTTTATGGTATCGTTTTCTTATGAGTTTAGCAAACTGACTTAAAGGAAGAAGCCACCAACAACTACAGTGGACATTCTTAGGGCAAACCAGAATCATATTTATGTTTAGAGGAGGCATTACTTTTATGATTTGATTTATGGGCATGTCATCAGATTTAGAGAAGGAAGGTCTGTTCCTGCCGCAAATGCCTCACTAATCTTCACACAGAGCGGTGTGAGGATTAAATGACATCATGATACAGGCCTTTTGAGTCACGCTTCTCTTGCTCAGGCCCACTTCCATGTCTGGAAGTGTACTTTCCCTTCTAATAAAGCTTTTCCTTTCTGCTGAAATAAATGAATGAATGAATGGATGTCATGGTGCAGGTGAGAGAGTTTTGTGCTCTAAAGCACTACAGATGTAAGGGCTGGTGTCTCCAAGGACTTTTTCCAAGGAGATATAAAGCTATTTCTTGGGTTACACTTGGTCTTAGCTAGCCCTTGCATGAGTCAGTCAATTGGAATGTACGTTTAGTGGGTACATGGCCTTGACTCTGATTTGGGAGTTCTGAGGGCTCCACATTAATTTGAGCCACTTTCGCTCTTGATAGCAGAGGTGATCTGCCTTAAGGGTGTTAGAACTAGGAGACTCTTAGTCTGGTTGTAATTTGACTGTATTGAGCACAGGCAGAGTCTTTAGATAACCACACAGAACTTAGAGCCAGGGGTTGGGGAAAGTTCTCTACAGAAAAGTGCAGTTCAAACATTGGTCGTTTTTTCCTAATAAAAGAGTTTCACAGGCCCTTAATTTGGCTGCAGGGTTGAATGTCACACAACAGTCTTGTAAAGTCTGTTTTCAAAGTAATTCCTAAAAGTCTGTGAGTTTTTAAGTAATAGAAATTGTAATAAGGAAGTCTAGTTTGAATCTAATTTGTATTACGTTGACCACCCGTCCTGGGTTCTGCTCAGTCAGATGAGACCAAGGGCTGGTTGCCCATTTAGCATCTCTGGGCTTTAAGATTTTCATAAACCTACGGCTGGGACCACGATTTCCAAGGTTACTGTCAGCTCTCCTTAGTCTAGTATGTATTCTAATTTAATGGCCAACAAACATCTATTCCTGAGAGATGCATCCCTAGAAAGAATGCCTTTTCCTGGTCTTTAAAGAGCTGGTTGATAGGTCAGCCTGGCTGAATTTGCTTTTTCTTTGAAGTTCATTAAAGGCTGAAGTTGCTGATTTTACCTATTACGCTTGAGTATTTTACCTATTGAGACTTTGCCCATCCTCTGCCTTGAAGTCATTCTGGAATTAACAACATAGGAGACTTGTACAACAGTTACTGCCTATTTATTTAGTGGGTACCATGTGCCAGTAAGTGCAAGGTGTGAAGGATGCATGACTTGGGAGAAGAGTGGGGAAACAGGCACACTCACACATTGCTGGTGGGAGTGTAAAATGTGCAATGTATGTGTAGAGTTATTTGGTAGTATCATAAAAATGCATATACTTTTTAACCCAGCAATTCCACTTCTTAATATTTAACCTACTATATCCTCACACATTTATGAAATGATTTATATACAGGGTATTCATTATAGCATTATTCGTAATAGCCAAAGATTAGAAATAACTTAAAAGCCCAACAAGGGACTGATTAATTATATTATTAAATAATATTATAGTGCATTTTTATAATGAAATACTGCTCAGCCATTAAAAATAATGGGACAGCTCTGCCCTGCTGTATAACCATCTCTAAAATATATTAAATAGGAAGAAATAAATGTAGAACACAATGATTATGTGCTTCTGTGTGTGTGTGTGTGTGTGTGTGTGTGTGTGTGTGTGTGTGTGTGTATTTAATAGAACATCTTCATAAGAAAACAAAAAATTCATGTCAGTGGTTGCCCTGGGGAGGGTAACTGAGAACTTGTAGTTTTTATATTTTGTACTATATACATGTTAACTACTTACAAAAGACATGGGAGTTTACAGTTTTGTCAGGCCATCTTGAAAGAAAAGAAAGCCCAGGTGAGATGTAAAGTACAGGGTCAAACACCAGCTTTGTGGAAGGTTTTATTTAAATGTTAATCTCTCCTTATCCCTTTAAGCGGACCTGATTTACCCATGGGCCTTTAGAGCATGCAGGTCTGAGTGTCAGAGGGCTGACTTTCAAGTGCTAGTGTCTTGCCTGGGGAGAGGGCACCAGGGCTAAAAGTTTCCATACCTTATTTTGTTGTGTGTCTACCAAGGAGTGGCACCACGATGTGGGAAGAGCCTGCCAGGCTCAGAAACAGTTCTGGGTTGGAATCCTGGCTCTGCTATTTGCGAAACATGTGATTTGGGGCAGGGTTGCCTGATACCCAAAGCCTAAATGTGCTCATCTATAAATAAAGATAAAGCACCTCCCCCATGCCTTGGCAGTGAGGCTTGAATGAGATGCTGCCTACAAACACTCCTGTAAACCATGCAGACACCAGCTGCAGTATAAGCTGTTAGGTAGCTGCAGGCTTACAGGCTGGAGCACGAGACGCTAATTCAAAAACTAAAGTAAAAAGAAACATATCCTTTTCCCTCTGCCAAACAATTTGGCAAGAGTTATAAAACTAGAAAAGTAGATCAAAGGTAGTTTTGGAAACCTTGACCTCAGACCTTGGGGCAAGTCATTTCACTATCTAGACCTGTTTCCCTATTTGAAAAATGAAAGGGGCTATCTATGTGAGTCTTATGGTCCCTTCCAGTTGTAGCATGCCGTGACAGTGTGGCATTAGCAGTAATTCTGATTACAGCTGAGATGAGTCATACTGACCAAAAAGTCCAAATGTAAGGGAGAAGTCTCTCTGTGTTTGAGAATTTCCTTGAGCTGTAAATATGAGCCTCAGTGGGGAAAAGGGGGAAAACATTGCTACTGCCAGGAGGGGTGACCCAAAAAAGCAGTGATTTGTGTTCTCTTCACCTTTATAACCTTTGCTTTCAGACATTCACTTGGACTAGACGTTTGGAAACTGGGTTCCACATTGGTCTGTTGGGTGGGATGCTCACATGGTTGTGACTGGTGTACTTTGTCAGTTGTCACCCTGTGAGGTCTGTCTGTGCAGTTTAGTGACACTTCTGCTGTGCTGCCTTAGCTCCTACATGCTTTTCTTCATGTCTCAAAACTAAGATCAGAGAGTACCTGTTACCTTTGTGTCCCCAGCACGTAGCACATTCTGACACCTGAGAGGTGATCTATACATATGTATTAGGTGGGTGGATGGATTAATGATCCATTTAGGGTAATGTATATTCTAATCTTGTTGATCTTGACCACCACTTTTATTATAATTCCCACCATTCTGATAAAATTAAGTTTTAGCTATTAGTAGCTTATTATTTGAAGAACTATGTCATACTTTAAAAAGTCCACACTAAAAAAATTAAACCCCTTGGAATATATTTTAACAGTATCTGCAATTAAAAAAAAAAAAAAGGAAAAGTTCATCACCATGGCCAGTGTTCACACTGCTACTGGCACACAGGTCTTTGGCTATCAGCAGCTGACTCCATAAGAGAACTGAACCCGGCCCCCAAGCCTGAATGACTATTCTGATTCTTTTTTTAAGCTAATTGTAGGTAGTTAAACCTGAAAAGGAGCTTTAAGATTGAAATGAATAATTGCTTTTTACAAATGCAGAACCCAAATAGGGTCAAGGGTCTTTGGGGAGTTGAAGTGTTCAAGCATGCTAGATGGAGCACTGCCCTCCCTTGTGGGGGGCACCCTGTGGGAGGAGAGTACACAAGGGTGGGCAAGCAAGGCTATTTGCCCAAGGTGGATGGCTGAGCCACCTGGTTATCCACACCCAGTTAATTTCATTACACACAAGGTATAGAGGAAGTTAGGGAGTTAGATCCAGTGCTCCTAAAGGTTCTGTTGATAATAATGGTGCATGCAGGTGTGTATGTTTCTCTGTAGAATCATTCTAATACTAATGGAAGACCTCACAAAGGGAGAAGTTCCTTTCATGTGTGGAAGACAGCTTCCAGAACTGAATACATACCATGGCTTGTTCAAAATGGGGAAGAGATTAACAGAACATATCTTAAAGTTTGCTTATCAAACCAAATCATTCTCTTGGAAAAGTGAATGATAGCATATATCCTTTGTAGCAACAGCATCTTGCTGATACTAGCCACCAAAAAATAACTCTATTGGGATTTAGGTGTGAAACATCTCATGGAAAAGTCAGATCCATGCATTTTTGGTAGCCTGTGGGATCACCTACTATTTTGAAAATTAACTTTCTGATCCTTTTGGCCAAATACCAATATGCCTCGTGAGAAAATAATCAGAGTCCTGTTCTATTCAGTTTCCAGTCTTGCTTTATCTTTGCATCATGCTTTGCAGTTTGCGCACCGTTGTAATGGATGACTTCCAGTAAACTGGCGGGATCATATTTCTTAGACTGAGTCATTGCTAAGAAACTTGTTTGTGAACAGGAAGCAGCCCATTAAAGTGTCTGTACAGACTAACATGTCAGACTGAGGAAACCGGACCACTTTCTCATTGAAAGACCAACGAAAGAAGAATGATTCTACAACCCAAGGAACAGCAAAATTTGTCATCTAGAGTTTTAACTTGTTGAAAAATTATTCTGAGAATTTTTATGCTGTTAAAAATTTCTAGTTGTTGAAGATTAGGGAAGTAATTCTTAGTGAGATTTCTCTAGAAAGTATGAATTAGTGGTAACCGTTACTACCTGTTAGGAATCTCTGTTGACACGTATAACTGGTTGCTAGGTCAGTTATTTTTAAAAAGGAAGCTATAGTCTATGGCCATGCCTGGTTAGTAGTTGGATGGAAAACCACCTACGAAGACCTGGTGCTATAGGCGATTTCAAAAAAAAGAAAAAAATCTTTCGTTACAAAGAAATGAACCTGGCAACATTGACATTTGGCCTAGATGGCTGGAAGGCCCTTCCATCACTAACATTTTATGATTTTGTGTGTCTGTGTGTATGAGAGATTTGTTTTTAATCACCTACTTCACAATTATTGTAGCAGTATATTCAGAAATTAGCAAGTCCAGTAGAACCAAAAGTTCTTGAATGTGGACAAACTATGAAGAATAACATGTCGTCTGCTTTCACTGAGAAAACAATTGGCATTGTGTTGTGTACCTTGTAGTGAGTGAAGCAGTGGTAGAGAAGCAAAAAAGTAAATAGGTAGGTATTTATGAAATAATAGTCATCAGCAAGATGTATTTTAAAAACACACCCACTTGATGTTATTTTACTTTATTTAGTAAGTATACTGCAAGGTAGAGCCTTGTGAATCAAGAAGAGATTATTTTTGTTCTTTTAACAATTCTTCAAAATTAAAGTATGCCTTCGGGTTTTGTTTTTGTTTTTGTTTTTTTGGTAGCTCCTATAGCTCTTCATTGGGTTTATACTCTTGACAGACAGTAGGATGTGATTCACATTCCATCAGGTCTTGCTCAAAAATATTTGAGCAACTTCTACAGAAAAAATATTAAACCAGATTTAGCTTTTAGATAAACATAACAATCTGGGCATAATATAAAAACTAAATTGTATGAAAGAAAAACATTACCAGGTGTAACTCAGACTATTACTGATAGTAATTAATATTTAGATAAATATAATATCTCAAGGGAATAAACTTTTAAGATTTATTTTCTTAATAGAAATACATGATTTTAAGAAAGAATAACTTGAGATATTGTCTTACTCATACTGTAAAATTGAGAGAATCAGTTTTCATTCTGTTTACAAATTTAGTAATCTGAAATTTAGTTTAACAGTTTATTGGGGAAATTTATTTTTAGAAAGAAACCTCCCACCACCTTGCTGTCATTCTTAGGACAAAATAGATGATGAGAGAGGAGGGATGGTTTGGGGTACAAGCCTCATTTACACATTTGAATGTATAATAGAATCTATTTTATTTTTCATTTCAAACACTTTTTAAAGCCTCAGTTACTGATTTGCTTATCTTTTCTGGTATTTTTGCATGTTGTTGTATCTTATTATTTTGGGAGATCATCTGAACATGTTAAATGCTGGTTTGTTCAAGGCACTAAAACTGGCTTGCAAAAGACTTTTAATATGGAATTCTGTGTTCAAGGCTTTTCTTCTTTGTTTATCCTGGAACAAAGATGTTTGTTTCAAAGTAGTATGAGTTAATTGTCCAACTTCAAATTTCCCATTAAACGTATAATATTACCCAGATGGCAAATGATGATATATACATTTTAAATATAAATATTTCAATTGGGCCAGATGGTGATTTATTGTGAATTGCGGAACATTTATGTTTCTTATTAAATTGTCTTTTGTCTAAGCCAAACTGGCAACATAATTTGAAACATATTCAGGAATTACTAAAAAACAACAAAAAAATTCAGGCACTTAAGTGGCCAGCAGCATTTGCTCCATGTGGCATGTGAAGGCCCACAGCCACCCTGGGAAGCCTTCATGTATTTCCTGTTGGAATACTGCACAAACCATCCCCGGCTTTCCTCTCCCTCCCTAACCCTTCACCTGCCATTTTGTATGGCGGTTTTCCTCCTGGGGGCCTGGATGGGGTAAGGCAGCTTGTATTTCCTCTGTGCCTTGGATTTGTGAATAGGAGAGCAGATTTAGTTCTTCCGTAAGCACTTCCCTTCCCCACTGTCCAGTGTCATGTTGTTTGTTGTGGGCTCCACCGGGACTGGTTCCTCTGTGGTGGTGCCCTAGCTTTGCAGGGCTGGGGCATTTGTGGAAGAAGTCACGGGCAGTCCCAGGGCTCGCTGCAGGAAACACTCACTGCCTGTTAGTTTAGCACAGGACACACTCAGTCCTGAGCCTGTGGGGTCCCCGGCACTGAGTCTTGGGTGGACAAACTTCTGTTCTCATTTTCAACATAAAGCTTTGAGTATTTCGCACAGTACCAAATCCCTGCAGGTTTTTTTTTCTTCTTCTGAAACTTACATGACAATCTGAGTAACAGAGTATTACATATTGAGGCCAAGACAAACCCATTTTTGCTGCATCCTAAATTTGATCAGAACAACTTTCTTAAGGAATTCAGAGTAGTTAAAACTCAGTTTTTTTGTTTTTTTTTTTTAGGCATGTTTTCTTTTAGAGACCTCTCATAGCAAGAATAAACATTACATAAAAATAAACATACAGGGGAAAACATCTGAGAATACTTTGAAATATGTTTGGGGTTCATTATGATGTCATTGAAGGCTTTTTCGCCGGCATTAAGAACAATTAGATGTTGTCACTTGAAAGGTCTGTTGGTGGTGGGCTTGGTGGACACATGAACTAGGGCTGTAGGAGCCCTCCGTACCCCAGAGTCCAGCATTGTTTCAGGTCAGGTAATGAGAACAGGTAGGTACTCAAGAGCTGATCCAAATGATACTTCATGTTATATATTTCCTGTTTGTTGATAAGATTCTATCAAAGTGTCCTTTTCTGATCATGTTATGGAAAAAAAATTTTTTAATTAAATTGTTTTGGAGCTGTGCATTGAAAGGTAGTCGTATCAGGAACTGAGTGGCAATTGAATGGGTGTGTACATAAAAGTAAAGTTATTTTTATTTACAACACATGTTGTACATGCTTGATAGTCAATTTCAGGCCTTTCCTGAGGAGGAACCAAATAGTTTCATTGCTTTATTTCATGCTCCCAATGAAGGTAGGTCCACGACTTCATTATTATCCCATGGCCTGGACTTTGGTCTCCATTGTAGCTAGTAGTAGGGCCCACCACCGTCAGCATGTGTAACAACATTTGTTTATACTTTACATTTATAGAGAATTCTTTTACATATCTCATTTGATCCACCAACATCTGTATGGTAGGAATAAGATGGAATAATTATACTAAAAATTTAGCTAAATCATCTGAACCTACTCAACACATCTCATCTGGTGAAAAGGGAGAAAAAAAGTTTTATCAGCTCGGTACAACTCATGATTTTGGAGTATTCTATGGATACTTTGGAATAGTCAGATATGTGTTTCCAACACAAATTGCTTCAGTGCCCTTTCAGTTCTTTTGTGGAAAAAAAAAATAAAAACTGGATACTGATTTTTGAGGGGATATCTTAAGAGAGAGAAGCCTGCGGCATAGGCTGTCTGGGGAAAGTGAGGGAATGATGTGTCATAGTAGTTCCCAGGTGCAGGGACAAGCATTTGGGTTTCCCTTTTATTGAACCTGCAAATAGCTCAGTGCATGTTCCACATCAGTTTTTGAGATGGGTAGGAACCGGTCGGTACTACCTATGTGGAGACTGGAGTTCAGTTGAGATTGTGAGAGCATGCATTCCTTTAATTTTTAGTCTTAGTAGGTACGATAGCTCTAGTTCAGGAAAAACCCTAGATAGGATACTCTGCTTTATCTAGATTACCAAGAAGATACAGCCCAACCTAACTGCAATTTTTTAAAGTAGGTTTCTCTATACCCTGGGTCTTTCTCTTTCACAAGAACTTTCGGTAAACATGCCCATTAAAATGGAAACAAATCATTTTAAAAATGGAACTTATTCTCATGCTTTATTTCAGTGGGGGATCCCCTTGAGAACATAGCTGCGAATGCTTCTATGGTTGCTATTTTGTTGGTTGCTATTTGTTGCTTGTGGTCAGGAAAATGATCCAGGTGACATGTGCTTAATCCAGCTTTCTACAAACTGGCCACTCCTTTATACCATCGAAATGTTAAGACAAAGTATGTGAGACAATGGATTTTACATCCTGCCCAATTTAGGCCAATAATCAGATTACATATTTTTAGAGTAGGCTAGTGGTTTAAAAAGCAAGAGTCCATGTTTGAGGCTGCTGCATATGTATCCCTGTTCAGCCACTTTATAGAAGTCTCCCTTCTAAACCTTGTAGTTCTTATCTGTAAAATAGTGATATATATTTATGTGGTTGTTTTGAAGATTAGTTTGTATATCTAGAGCATTTAAGAATAATGCCTGGCATATAAAAGCTCTCAATAGTTGTTGGTTTAAACACAGATATACCCTAGGCAGTTTTAGAGTTACAGGTGTTGCTTTAAACTCTACCTCCTCTGTGTGCTTTGCATACTATATGTTATACTGCTCAGGCTAGAATGATGATCAATCTCCATGAGCAAGGTTTCATAGCTTTTAAGATCCCAACACCAATTTTCAGTCAAGGCTAGAGATGGCCTCTGCTATCCAGCTAGCTGCCAAAAGCTGCCTCTAGGCTGGGTGTCCTACTCCTCCTCTTTTGGGTAAAAATAGCTTGACTGCTCATTGAAGCAAACTGAAGCAACAACCATGTTATTTTTGTCCTTGGAAGGCTGAAATTAGGAGAGCTGTAGACATACTGGGCCAGCCTGGTGCTGCCAGCCATCATCAGAACCAAAATACAAAGTTCGATTCTGTGCACACTATCTCCTGGTTGTCAGGCCCTAACTTGTTTTCCCTCTGTGTCTTGATTTCTCCAATCTGATTTTGTTTTCAATATATCATGATTTATTAAGTGGAAACTGACTTATATTTCCTACCCATTTTATAAGTTTCCAAAAACTAAAGTCATAAATCAGAAAAACTGGTTTTGACACCTTTTTGTGTTTATGAAAATCTGGATGGACTTGGTACCTAGGCCTAGCCTTGTTGTATAAATCAAAATAGCCATTTTCTCCTTATAAGATTCACCCCCTATCTTAAAACTTAACATTTTCCTCTCCTGTTTTTTTTTTTCTTTTTAAAGATTAGAGATTTAAAGTATTTATGATTTTCTCAGGAGTATATCTAATGGGCACTACTCCTTTCCTAACTCTTGGTAGACAACAAGCAACCTCTTGCTCCACCCACGTGTAACAAGATTACCGTTAGCTATGACTTTTCTTACCAGTTTGCCAGTTTGTTCATGCTTCAAGAGATAAAATTTAAGTCACTGTGAAATTGTTTTAATAAGTGAGCCACAGAGGCAGTAGCATGAAATGAGGAGGAAAAGATAAACTAATGTAGGAAAAATCAAGACTGGTGCTATTTTACAACTGATAGACTAACTTGGGATTTTCCTCCTCTTCTGTAAACTGGACATTTGCTGAACAAGTTTAGAAAAAATTCTATGTATTCAATCATGTTTTCTAAATCCCATTTCTGATCATAAACCAGTGGCTTTAAGTGCTTGCTCTAATTTCTGTATCCCATGAAACAAGTGTGGAATCTTTCAATTCAAGAACTATAATGTGAAACATTTGTTAACTTTGATGTTTAGTGACCTCTGCCTGGACCTGGTCATAATAATCCAAGTAAGTAAAGATTAGAATGAATGACTGTGTTTGTAGGTTTTTTATTTTTTGTTTTTTAATGAATAGATTGAGTGAAATTAACTGTGCCCTTCCAGAACATTGGATCTCTGTCTCCATTCAGAATCAGGTTGTAATTCCTTGCCCCCATTATCAATGGCATAAAGTAAATTATGTAGTATCTGCCATTTTGAAGCCATCTTAACTATGGTCTCTCTCCTCTTTTTGTTTTGCACATAGGACATGGACTTGATTGACATACTTTGGAGGCAAGATATAGATCTTGGGGTGAGTCGAGAAGTATTTGACTTTAGTCAACGACGGAAGGATCATGAGCTAGAAAAACAGAAAAAACTTGAAAAGGAAAGACAAGAACAACTCCAAAAGGAGCAGGAGAAAGCCTTTTTTGCCCAGTTACAACTAGACGAAGAGACAGGAGAATTCCTCCCCATTCAGCCAGCCCAGCACATCCCATCAGAAACCAGTGGGTCTGACGACTACTCCCAGGTATGGAGTACTTAATTCTTATGCAGGTGTATGGCAGGGTTTAAGGAAAGAACATTAACCCAGGAGTTAAAACATCTGGATGAGTTCCAGTTTTGCCTTTTACTGTATCTTCACAAACTGTATCACATCACTTTCCCAACGTCAGCCTCCTGATGAGTTAAATACCTGACTGACTTACATCACAGAGTTTATTAGGATTAGGACATAAATTAGATGAGCTTTGTAAGATATAGAAACATCATGTAAAGACCAAGCAGCAGCTGTGGTGGCAGTAGTGGAACTAGTAGGTATGGATGATTTATGGCACTAACTGGCAGGCATTGTGGACTGTTCTAAAGCACCTGACATATACGGATTGGTTTATCAGTATAACAACTATACTAATTAGGTATCATTATCCTCATCTTATCTACAAATGAGCATCTGAAGCTTAAAGATGTTAAATAACTTGCCTAGAGTGCTCAAGAAATTGGGGGAGCCAATTTGAACAGATGATCAGGTTCAATTCTGTGCTCTTAACTAAGACACTTAACCTAATTTCTGAAATACGAGAAATATTTACTCAACCAGATAGTGAACATTTTAAGAACATTGATATGAACCTTTAGCTTGGGAATGGAACATTAAATCATTTTTTTTCCTTTATGTCTTTCCCTTTTATCCAGGTTGCCCACATTCCCAAACCAGATGCTTTGTACTTCGATGACTGCATGCAGCTTTTGGCAGAGACATTCCCATTCGTAGATGACGATGAGGTACAACATTTGATTCATAGCAAAACTCCACAGCTACATCTAATACATCCTTTATGGGTCCTTCTAATGTCTCCATTTTTAAAAAAAGAATGAAAAACACGTATCAGGAGGAAATTTTGTCAATGAAGCCTTAACCTATACATAATTTTACAGACCCCCTCCCAATACAAAACCTCAAACATTAACTGCTGCGTAGCCAGAAGCAGCATGGATCAGCATAACCATAGAAACAATTAACTCATTTGTAATAGGCATTAAAAAATAATTTTGATGAGGAAAGAGCAACCTGGGTGATACACCAAAAACTGGCTTAATTAACAATTTTAATAAACATACTGTGTTTGAAGCACTATATGAGGCATTATGTAAGTACAAGTTAAATCCTAAAGATTGTTCTTACCTATTTTGAAGTTTGCCTTCAAATGTATAGGATCAAACAAAACAGTAGATAAGGAGCTAATTTGGAGTCAGTTGAGTAAGAAAAAAAGATATTTCATTATATAGAAATGGGGTATTAAATAGTTTTAGGTAGAGGAATACAGAACTGCAGCCAGTTGCAGCTTAAGGTGTTGGGTAGTGCCTTGGAGTGTACTCATCCACTGCTGGTGGCGGACTCATGTAGATAAATGCCTTGTCAATTTTAGGTTTCTTCAGCTACGTTTCAGACACTTGTTCCTGATATTCCCAGCCACATCGAGAGCCCAGTCTTCACTGCTCCTAATCAGACTCAATCAAATCAGACTCAGTCAAATCAGACTCAGTCACCTGAACCTGTTGTCCTTCAGCTAACCAGTGCCGATTTAGATAATATGCAGCAGGACATTGAGCAAGTTTGGGAGGAGCTATTATCCATTCCAGAATTACAGGTAACTAAGATCTAATATTATAAATACCAAAGACGCTATTTTATATTCAGTACTTTTAGTCATTCCAGTTAATTTATATGCCACCTACTTTAGAAGGATTAGAGGGTGCTGTTAAATTAGTCATGAGAGCTGCCCATGCTCACTTAAGTACAGTCTTGTTAGTTACCATGAGCTGGATGTATTGAGGATAGATCAAGTTATAAACCTGAAGTCTGATCTAGGAACTCTGAAAATAATGCAGATACTTGAGGCATAAAGATCAGTCGGAAATGGGAATTACCTCTGAACTATAGACGAGACCAGCTTGGAGATAATGGGGGTGGGGACAGTTTTTACTATCAGATACAGATCAACTGTTAAAAATATTTTTGATTTACATAGTATAAACGTCTTTTCCATACAGTGTCTTGATATTCAAAATTTCAAGCTGGTTGACACCAGCACGGTTCCAAGTCCAGAAACCGAACTGACAGAAATTGGCAACAGTTACCATTTCTACTCCTCAGTCCCCCCACTGGAAAAAGAAGTAGGTAACTGCAGCCCACATTTTCTTAGTGCTTTTGAGGATTCCTTCAGCAGCATCCTCTCTACAGAAGACCCCAACCAGCTGACAGTGAACTCATCAAATTCAAATGCCACAATAAACATAGATTTTGGTGACGAATTTTATTCTGCTTTCATAGCAGAGCCCAGTGTCAGCAACAGCATGTCCTCCTCTACTTTCAGCCAGTCACTCTCTGAACTTCTAAATGGGCCCATTGATATTTCTGATCTATCACTTTGTAAAGCCTTCAACCAAAACCACCCTGAAAGCACAGCAGAATTCAATGATTCTGACTCCGGCATTTCACTGAACAGAAGTCCCAGCATGGCATCCCCAGAACACTCAGTGGAATCTTCTGTCTATGGAGACACACCACTTGGCTTCAGTGATTCTGAAATGGAAGAGATAGATAGTGCCCCTGGAAGTGTCAAACAGAATGGTCCTAAAACACAGCCAGTACAGTCTTCTGATGAAGCAGCCCGACCCCTGTCACCATCTCGGGGGCACAGTGCTCCAGCGCATGATGCCCAGTGCGAAAGTATACCCAAGAAAGAACTGCCTTTAAGTCCTGGTCATCGCAAAACCCCATTCACAAAAGACAAACATTCAAGCCGCTTGGAGGCTCATCTAACAAGAGATGAACTAAGGGCAAAAGCTCTCCATATCCCATTCCCTGTAGAAAAAATCATTAACCTCCCTGTTGATGACTTCAAT
Source organism: Cynopterus sphinx (assembly GCA_030015415.1). Classification (NCBI taxonomy): domain Eukaryota; kingdom Metazoa; phylum Chordata; class Mammalia; order Chiroptera; family Pteropodidae; genus Cynopterus; species Cynopterus sphinx. Next base: position 165,072,959 of record CM057379.1, on the reverse strand, counting down.
GAAATGATGTCCAAGGAACAATTCAATGAAGCTCAACTTGCATTAATTCGAGATATACGTAGGAGGGGTAAGAATAAAGTGGCTGCTCAGAATTGCAGAAAAAGAAAACTGGAAAACATAGTGGAACTGGAGCAAGATTTGGATCATTTAAAAGATGAAAAAGAGAAACTGCTCAAAGAAAAAGGGGAAAATGACAAAACTCTACATCTACTGAAAAAACAACTCAGCACCTTGTATCTCGAAGTCTTCAGCATGCTACGGGATGAAGACGGGAAACCTTATTCTCCTAGTGAATACTCCCTGCAGCAAACAAGAGATGGCAATGTATTCCTTGTTCCCAAGAGTAAGAAGCCAGATGTTAAGAAAAACTAGATTAGGGAAGCCCTGACATTTTCTGAGCTAGTGGTTTTTTTTTTTTTTGTACTGTTATACTAAAAGTTCCTACTGTGATGTGAAATGCAGAAATATACTTTGTAATTCTATGCAAAATTATAGTCAAACTAGTGTAGAAGATACTATAAAACTTTAAGAAGCATTAAAATAAGTTGTCAGTATGCTGAAATCAGTTTCACTTTTAACTGCAAACTTAATTTCTTAGAACACCATATATTCTATATACATGTAAATATTACCAAAACTTCTTATACTGTTATCTCATTTGTTACATCCATAGATTTATGTTTTGACATCTGACTAAAAGCAAATTATTGCAAAACTAACCACTATGTACTTTTTTATAAATACTGTTGGAAAATGGCATTTTTTATATGAAATTGTTTAGCTCTGGTTAAAAAATTAGTTGGAAAGCTGGTACTAATAAAGGATTATTATGATTGTTAAATCTTCTTTGCAATTCTTGAGTTTATTCACAGTATTTTCCATGACATTAAAATTACATGCAACATATTTAGATGATATACATTTTCAGAATGTTTTGATGTTTATAATTCTGGTGCTAGAGACAGAAGATAAAATATATTCAGAAGATATTTTATCACAACAGGTGGTATTTCTCAACCAAAGATGTTCTACCTTGACGTGAAAACATTTATTCACATCGATAGATGTATTCCTATGTGCAGGGAATTGTTTAAGGTTGGAAACCGTCCTCCTGAAACTAGTGGGTAAAGACAATAAATGTACTACACTGCCAGAAAGAGGATTAGGAAGACCAGTAAAAAGGAAGCACTGTAATTTAATATAGGTTGTAAATAGGAAAAGCCTTATTGCGGTGGCAATGTTTTAAGGTGTGGGAAACCCATGGTGTTAAAAATACTTCACACTGAAAAGTTCAAAGACTCAGGACTGTTTCAGAAGAACGGACTATATGGTTGAAAATGGAGGGGGGAGGAAAAGGGTGGGTGGGTAGAGTGGAACATGTAACTGCTTTAAGCCTTAGACTTTGGCTTTTACATAGCAAAGTTGGGGAGCTATCGAAGATGTTAGGTAGGGGTGACATCTGATAGTCTCCTCTGCCTTGTGTTGAGAATAGCAGAGGTGGAAGCAGGGAGACCCATGGAGAGGCTCTGCAATACTCACATGGGGCAGTGTCCTTTGTCTAGGGTGATAGCAGTAGTAGTAAGGAACTGGATTCTGTATACTTCAAAGGTAGAACTTAAAGGATTTTAACAATGTGGGAGGGTGGGGTGGAGTCAGGGCTTGAATATCTTTAAGAACTGAGGTGCCCACAGATGGAGGACTGGTTAGAGGGAGATCTAGGTGGGAAAATCGGTTCACTTCGTAACATGTTATACATGTCAATAGTAAGTACAATGGCAAGGCCCCACACAAAACTGAAGATCTGCATGCTGTCCAATAACCCATTTACTGCACTGAGTCACTACTACTCTATCTAATCCAATGTTTGTCTTCAAGTTGTTTAAGTGGGTAAATGGTGATTCATCTGAAAGTTAAGCGTTTAGATGAGCACTGCGTACAAATTATTCAGAGCATCCAATTATTGTTAGTAATACAGCAGAGGTCCACTGGCCCTAGAGTCAAATCACCTGGGCTTGCTGCTGCCACTTTCCTAGAATGAATGGCCTCAATCAGGATTGCTTTATCAGTAAAGCAATCATTTTGTTATTCCACAAAAAGTACTGTACCTGGCACTCTTATACTTCCTCATTCTCTTTAGCTTTAGGATGCCTTTTGGTAGCACATATAACTAAAGCCAAATCAGTGAGTTGACTTGTGACTGGAAAGCTCCATGTTGAATTAAAATGACTTAAAGTAGGAGTCCCCAACCCCCAAGCCATGGACAGGTACTGGTTTGTGGCCTGAAGAAGCCGGGCAGGTGAACAGCTAGTGAGTGCAGCAGCAGCTCCCCAGCACTAGCACCACTGCTTCAGCGCCACCTCAGATCATCAGGCATTAGTTTCTTACACCGGTACCTGGTGCCAAAAAGGCTGCAGACCACTAGACTAAATCAATCCAAGCATTCAAATGTGGTGATTCCACTGCTGGCCTTCCTCATGTAATAGAGCATTTCTTCCTGTAGTGGTGGTGAGACCCAACCCTGCAGGAGACAGGACTTTTCTGACCAACCCACCTCAGAACAAAAGCTTGAAGTGTCCCACCCTAAAATTATGGGTGGGGTTAGGGTGGTGGCTGTTACCAGGAGCCCCATCAGGAGTCCCATCGGCCAGCACCTACTACAGAAAGCACTAGCGAGGCTGACCAGACTTCCACTAGCTTGACAGCAGATGCTTTTGTTCAAAGTAGTCAATTTTTTCAAAATACTCTGCCAAGTTCATTCAAGATAACTATCATAAAAACCTTTCAGAAACCCAAAATTTACTTTGAATTACTAGATATATTGTACATGTATTAGAAACAAAGACAATTTACATACAGGCATTTCTCATTTTGTTCTTCACAGATTTTTTATAAAATGAATACCTTTTACCAATGATTACGACTTGCTTTACTGCAGTGCTATGGAACAGAGCCAGTGTCTCAGCAGTTCGCCTGTTTAACAAAGCCCAACTTACCCATGACTTATAAGTTTTCATCTCTTGTTCTGAATTTGAAATATTAGATCCGTGTCCTCATAGTAATTTTGGTTATCCAATTGTTAAACCTCACCTGAACTGTTTCTAATTTTAATATACATCTACGCAGTTTACATTGACTTATAAAGCATTTTATTAAATGTGACATGTTATATAAAACATTTTCTTGCCAAGATTTCTCAAGCCCATACCCACACTTCTGCTTTTAAGCCTCAGAATATATACACTTCTCATTCATTTTAATTATCGGGGCAGTTTCAGCTTTCAGTTGATGCTGTGTAATACTTTTTGAGAACTGGAAAAATGTAAAGACCATAAAAACATTAGTGTTTGTGGAGGAAAAAACTGAGACATTGGCATAATTAACTTTATTGTCACCCATTAAAACGTTAGATATGCTTCAGGACATTAAGAATACAGTACTCATGATTACCAAAAATACTATTTTTAGGGCTAAAGATCCAGACACTAGGTTAAGCTCTTTAATTCCATTGTATTTAACCTTCAGACTCAATGAGGGTATTATCCCCATTTTGCAAAAGTTAGGTAAAAAGTTTTTAATCAGGATAGAATGTCAGTATTTTGACTGGAAGAATGTTATTTTTCACTAACATTTAGTGAAATTTAACATTCCTTCAATATCACAGGCATTAAACTATGGTATGCAAAATTCGTGAGTCATTAAAGTCACATCAGATTACTGTTACCACCAATTATCTCAAAATACATTTCTACAAAGTTAGACCCACTACTAACCTCATTTAATGTTTAAAGCACATACTCGACCAAATTTAATATTTTGTAACTTTTCAGTGTTTAATTCTACATACTTAACGCATATGAATTCATTCTAAGAGGTCAGTTGGCATCACCAAACCACCAAAGGGGAACATGGCATAAAAAACTCCGAGCAACCTGCCCAAGTTCACAATACTTAAGTTCTGTACTTAATAGGCATTTTCTTCTAAAACCTATTAAATAAGGATGCAAAAGACTACTGATAACAGAAAATTTGCTTCTTTTGACATTAACATATAAAGGATGTACAAGTTTTCTCAACACGAGAATGCATGTACTGATTAAGAATTACCTTTAACTTTCAGATAGTTAACACTTGTAAAATTGACTATAAGCCCTTTATTAATTTTAATGGCTATATAAATTTAATTTAGCCACTTTCTTTTAAAAATATTTTAAAGCTGTCAACACCCTTGTACTTAACTACCCATTACTATTAAAACTTTAATAGTTCAGTAAGGGTAAATTCCTATTTCCTAGCTTTTAGAACTCTGCCCACTTAACTCTCCCACATAAATCGTGAACACACCCTTGCCATTACCTGTCTTTGAAAACATGATAGGCAGTAATGGCTAATTTTACTATTACCTCACTCTCTCCTAACCTTTGGTACTTTCTATTCAATTCTAAGTTATATTGACTTAACATACTGACAGGATCCCACTTTTGCAAAAGAAAACACCGATCTTCAAAATACTGGTCTATGAGTACATGTAAGATTCCAATTTATCTTCCTGCCTAAATTATTTTGCAGTTTAACAACGTATCTTTGTTAACATACTTATTTTGGTGGCAATGAAATCCACTGTTACCCCCGAGTTATTCTGATTCAATAAACTGGAATTACAAGCTGCAGACTATGAAACCACTCACTACATATACATATCATATACGCACGTACACACTCTGAAACCAGTGTTGAATATAAAAAGCACAACGTGTTACAATCCTGTTAACAGCTAAAAATACCCAAGGCTTCAACTTGCACTTTACCTTAACATGTTTTTAACTATTAATGCTAAAAACCCTAATAACTTGTTACAAAAAATTTCAATATCACAATTAGCAAAACCCTACCTTACAAATGCATCAGGCTTTAAGATTACTCTTCCCTTGATTCAAATTGCAGCACTAGTTTTGACCCGATTTCACGAAAGCTTTTTCCAACCCATCCTCACAGCACCAATATTCAACCAATGCCTGTAACATCTAGAAAGCTTTCATACTTCTCTCCAATTTTCACTTGAACATACACCCCAAATTACATTCCTCACTTATCACCCAAGATCCCATATATTGTCCTTCAAGACTGAAACCCTTGTATTTTCTGAAGGTTTTCTTCCCATGCCTATTTACCATTGAATAGAATCCATTCTTTAAGAGCTCATTCCAAGTTTCCTGTTATTACTAGCAAGTATGTAATAGTCACCTACATATAGCATTTAAGTTACATGAACATTGTGAAGTGACAAAACAACACACACATTTCTAAAAATATTTTAATGAAAAAGTTATCTTTCTGTAAACATTTCATTATACCACAAATGAAACATTTTAATCCATTACAGGCCACCTTGTCAGAAAACATTTGAAACTTAAAATTTTGAGTACTTATATATATATAGGCTAACAATTCTCACATTACCCCTGCACATTAGCATGCTTATCCCCTTTGTGACATTACTGGAACCCCAAGAGATACTGTCATTAACTAGTGATGTTTCAAATTGTTTGACTTCTATACTGAAACTCATAAAACCAAGCTTATTTCAATTGTTTGCTCACTTACTAATGGATCTTTATTACCAAATTTTCTTCTTTAGGACATGAATGTAGAATTTTTTTTAAAGAAAAAAAAGTGTGGCAAGCAATACCCTCGTGTTGTTTTGACAGTCAGTTGTTTGCCTTGGCTATTTCCCTTATGAATGTCATCCTTTCATTTACTGGTACCATGACTTTTAAGATATTTTTCAGAAATGACAGTGGGACTACAATTTAAATAACATCACTTTATTACCAAAAGAAATGAGTTGGACTGGAAAGAACACCTTTAAAGAAGAAAAATGCTTCCTATTTTAGGAAATCTGCCTCACTAAACCCATGTTAAGAAAATTTACCAAAAGGCCAATTATCTTGTTCAACACTTCATTCTATTGGTGATGTGTAAAACTTCAGTCCTGATTAAAGAGAGTCAACTAGTCATTTTTAGAGAATTAAACTCTGGCCAACTTTATATAAGAATGTCATTTATAATTTAGAAACTAGTTTTAAGCATTTCCCTACCAAATGCCTTAAAAAAAAAGTGAATTAACATCAAATCTCAATTTTTAACAAGCCCTTTTGGGCAACAATAGCCCTTATGAAATCAGCAACTGAACTGAATAGTTTATTCTTTGGGAAGTTTTTTTTTTTTTTTTTAAAGGAGCATTCTAAGGCCATGCCACTCTGAATATACTGGATCTTGTCTTTAAAAAGGAGCAGTGATGTAATTAGGCCCCTTCTGCTTAATGGGTTAAATGACCACCCCCCCCAAATAAAACCTCAAGGTATCCTTAGTCCAAATAATCTCCTGATCTTAATTATATGAGGCCAGTTGAACAATGACCATTTTTATGTACCATCTGGCAATTTAAAAAACTTACTCCAAGGTGTTTTTCCTAGAATGAGGATTGACAGCTTAATACTTTTCCACTGCTGTAATTAGATCATGCTTATTATAAAAAACTTCACAAAATTTGAGGTGACTCCCTTTCTCATCAGAAACTGACTTTACCCTAAAGACACCAATGCTGCATTGTGTACATGAGGCCACATCTCACTCAAGACTGAACACTCATGGTTACTGCAGGTTAATTTTTAAAACTTTAAAATGTGTTGGATGTCGTTCATCTGAACAATTTCACTAATGTATCTAAGTTTTAAAATATATAATATAAATTTGTAGGGAAACAAATGGTGTCATCAGGTTTTACTGTGAGCTACAAACCTTACCCAGCCAGAAACCTTCGTATTTAAGGTGGTAGGAAAGACATTCCTCATTTAGGCAAGTAGGTTCTCATTCAACCTGCAAATCAAAAAGATTACTCTTACCTTGCTTTACAAAAAATTACTCTTTAATTAGTGAAAAAATTCAAATTCAAGCCTTACCTAATGCTTATTGCCCTTCCTTGCAGGTCTAAATGCTAGACATAGTGACTGTGGCAACTATCTCTCATTGATGTTCCAAAAGGCGAAGAGCTCCTTCCTGCTAGACTTTCTTCGATATTTCAGTTGTAATAAGCAGATTTAACTAGCTTTTGGAAAGTTGCTCACTATCACCATAGTATCTTATGCCTTCACTTCTCTGTAGTTGATGCTCTTGCTGCTGCCTTGTCATTTCTTTATTTATGCTGACTTGTCCATACTCAAAAGGCTGCTGAAGTCCTGTCTTAGTGAGTCTCCTTTGATCCACACTGTGCTTAAAAAGCACATCTTAGGTCCATTAAAGCTGGTTAAATCGCTCTCCTCATGGCTTACTTTTCCACACTGTTCACAAGAACTAAGCTAATACAACTTATAAACAGGTCACACACACAGATTTCACCTGCTTATAGGTTGCAAACATCAACTTACTGAAAATATTTCACTATTAAACTAGTTCCAGAACAGAAAGTTTGTTAACAGTACAATTAACTTCATATACCATTAAAGGATACTGTCAAGGTTGTGTCAAACAATTCCACAAACATAAAAACAGGAAATGTTAATCTCCCCCATTCCTTCAACCTTTATTATATGAATAAAAGAACTTGAGACAATTTAGCTCAATTTTAATAAGATGTTTCCCAAGCAGTTGACCAGGTACCCAGCTTTAAGTTATAAACATTGACAGTGTCCATTTGTATAACCACACTTGAAGTTGTTAAAAGACTTAACCATTTTCTAATATTTCCTATTGTCTACACTGCTTATTCACATATGTCCATTAACAAATGGTGTGTTGTCTGTTACATTTATTGGTTTGTGAGTGTTTTCTGGAAAACTGCAGTATCTGTGAAGACCGATTTCCATGCTGGCATTGCATGCATCCAAATATTAATGCACAGAGGCACAGAATTAGAGCAACAAGAGAGCAAATGCAAACACTAGCACGCCCCATTCCCCTTTTTATTGCTTGTTTTGCTTAGTACTTCTTAAAACAAAATGAATCTTGAAGTCAATGTTCAACTGCCAAAGAAATAACAGCAGGGCACATACTTAGGGCTCAAATGAAATTGTAAGCAGTAGGCTGGCGCAAAACAGTTGACATTGGTTTATATATATGACCTTAATATCTAAAATTCTCCACCAGGGTCTTCCAAACAAATTAGCTCATACCAACATGATTTAGATTCAAGCATACACATGGAATAACAGTGTGATCTTTGGGATTTTGAATAACTCAAGACTACGCAAATTTGAATTCAGGTCTTTGGGAAGTGAGAAGCTTGTACTAAGCAACAGTGGTACACATCTACTGCATTAAGTCATTTGGGACAATTGTACCTAGACTGCCCTTGGTTTCATCCAATACAATGTAGAGGGTACAGAGAGTAAAGCATGCCAGCCGGTTAAGGGTTCAACAATGTATGACTTTTATTCTCTTGCTTTGAGAGCTTATATCAAAAAAATATATTAAACCAAGGAAAAAAACTGAAGATCTATGGGCCTCTTGTGCTTTAAAAAGGAGGGAGGAAAAAGGAAGCCACTAATTTGCTCAGATATAGCAGGCTTAGTGGTCCTGTATTTTGAAAAGATTCTATGAATGATTTTTAATGTGGGAGGAAAGGGAAAACATCCATTATCCCCTCCCTTTCTATAACTTAAACAGTGGGCAGTAGACATTCTTTACACCGGAATAAAACTATGGCAGCAGTTCACATGTGACCAATGTGAATGTAGAATGGAGATGTTCCAAACACAGCTAGGACTCTCAGCAAAGCTAACACACTAAAATCATGATTACATTTTGAAAGAAAATGCACAAAAACCAAATAGAAATTGAAATTTTTCATTTGAAGGTAAATCTTAACGCTATTAAAGTCACAAATATGCTAATTTAAATACCCAATTCTATTTATCTAAAACACACATTGCAAACATACAAGTATCTATTCTCTCCACATGTCAGAGCCCATTTATTTCATGGTTTGGAAATGGGGAGAATAGATTCCCCTTAACTGCAAGTCAGCAGGTGTTTCTTTACAGTTAACTTTAGCAAAATTCATACAAAATAGTAATTAACAATGATCTTCTTTACTTGTTAACTCACAAGGAAACACCTTCAAAACTGCATTTTGTTAAAGTTTCTGTACTAAAATGTAGAAAAACTGAACTACACAAATATTGAAAAGTTAAAAATTCCTTAATTTTTTATTCCTGGTACCACTACCACAATTTACAGGGCAATATACCTGATGTAATGAAAGGAAAAAGAAAAAGACAAAGCTACAACAGATAAAAGACCTCAGGAATGTACATCTAATTGACACTACATTGCATTAATCAATAGCTGCACTTTTTGCAAACTGTGGCTATGACAGTCCTGAACAAGAAGGGTTTCCTGTTTAAGCTGCAGTAACTTTTCTGACTATGGATCATCGTTCCTTCTGTGGCAGATTTTTACAGTTCCTCTAATGCATTTGGGACGACTGTCTCAAAGTAACCTGCAGCTTTCCTGACAACTCCTCGCTCTCTCTCCTGCTAAGAACTGTAGCCTGTTGAATAATACAGGATAAAAAAATTATTACACTCAGTGAACAGTTCCACATATGCTTTATCATCATTATAAAAATTTAAAGATACCTACCCTTTTCTCAGTTTTTAGAACCTTCTGCTACCATATCCACCACTTCCACCACCAGATCCATAACCACCTGGAAATATACACAGTTTTAAAAGAAATATACCTGAGTTTTTACATTTAAAGGGCAATAAAAAATTTTTGATGAAAAAAAAAATTATTTACCACCATAGGGACTGCCCGAGCTTCTTCCACCAAAACTGCCCCCCCCTTTCATGGGTCCATAATTTGATTGCTGTTGTCCACTGTAATTTCCAAAATCATTGTAGTTCCCACCACCACCATAGTTACCTGAAATGACAAAGGTTTCATTTATGGTTAACTCACACAATTACTTCCCTCTACTAATAAATGAACTTATTACCTTCTGACAATCATGGGAACATGTTATACAACATTTATATGCAACCCTTTGAAAAAATATCTTACAGAACTACCAAACTCTACCATGAACAGAGGTTCATCAGCAGACCTCAGGCTTGAGTAGGTAAAGAAAAAACAGTGCAAGATGGTCTGAAAAATATGTACCTAGGTAGCTACCATGTTGTTTATACCTGATGCCACATTTTAGCACATCTTCTCTCCATACCGCTAACACTATTAAAATTGTTAGTTTGATTCAAATTCTGATGCAGCACAACTTTGAAATCAATGACAGAGGAAGTATCCTAAATTGACAATTAAGAAAAACCTAGTAATAACACAACTCTATGTAGTATCATGTAGCAATGATGCAGGTTTGCTTACTGTCTGTGCAACGTCTGTGACAAACTCAAAGTACTTTTGTCACTTAGACTCCCGGTGACACCCCATTCATTTTAACATGCCTGTACATTAAAGTTATAGTTCCCATTTTCCAATTTAAAATTGCCTAGGATTAAGTAAAATTCTGAAAGATTACTAATACATGCCCATTTAAACTATAAAATGAAGAGTTAAATACATTCTACCAACTTACTAAATAACCAGCAATGTGAGAAAATTCAATTCAGTTAATTACCTACTGAATATTTCCTAATTTTATACATGAAATCTAACCAAAGTCTACATTTTAATACTTTACATCTGTAATAACACTATAATGACTATTTAAAACAAGTGAAAACTTACCACCAAAATTTCCCCCTTCATTGTAACCATCATATCCTCCACCACCATATCCACCACCTTGGTTTCCATATCCTCCTGGTCCACCACCACCACCACCATAACCTCCTCTACTACTATAACCAGGACCACCGCCATAGTTACCACCTAAAAAAAAAAAAATTGGGCCACACACACAAAAAACATATGAGGGTCAAATTATTGAATTCTAGTTTATGTTACATTTAAAACACTGGAAAATAAGTCAATTAGTTGATTTAACACTAAAGCCTGGCAACACCTGGTTTACAGAACCCCAAGAATCTGGGTAGGTACAATTTAAGATGAATAATTAAGAATATCTTGATACTAAAAAATTTTGATGTTTTAAATTTCACTAAGGAAAATGAAGAGTCTCTTCTAAGACAACATGAACTCAGCTAACTAGTACAACACATCTTAGTTAAAAATAGCTAATGTTAAAGCTTTTGAGAAAAAAATCTAGCCTTCCACATTATTAATATGGAAGCACACTTTATGTATTAAACTCTAAACTGGCTAATATTAGAAAAACTTAAATAGTTAATGCTCAACACAGTAAACAAAAAAAATCAAAACATCAAACACCAATTTTTAAAAACTTACCATCACCTCCAAATCCATTATATCCACCATCACCTCCTCCATAACTACCTCTGCTGCCACCTCCACCACCATACCCTCCTGAAGAAAAAGCAAGGTATCAATTAAAAGTGTACATTTGACTTACCAGTAAATTTTAGGTAGACATATAAAGATAACCATCCTACCTCTTCCACCGAAGTTTCCACCACGGCCAAAGTTACCCCCTCCACCTCCAAAGTTTCCTCCACGACCCATAAAGTTGCCAGATCCACCACCACGACCTTTAACACAGGCAAGATCATCTTTAAGAATCCTATAAATACTACTCACATTTACTGTGTAAGTAATACATGGTCCTACTCACCTCTTTGTGATCCAGCAGACTGCATTTCTTGCTTAGAAAGGGCTTTTTTCACTTCACAATTATGCCCATTAATAGTGTGGTATTTCTGAACTAAATTTTTTTAAATCAAACAAACAAAAGTTACTTGATGTTTGAAAGAGTATGTGTTAAATCCTTTAGCACTATACAACTCATTAAAATATCAAGATAGGGACTTCTGGAGTGGGATTAAGAAATGTTCTCAGATTGTAACATTTCTTGTGCCAGTGCTGGTTACACAAGTTTAGTCACTTTATGAAAACTAAACAAAATACTTTACATATACTATGTACAATGTAAAATTATAAAGAATTTAACAAATTTAGTATAGAAATGCCATTTCTACTTTCTCATTCATGTTCTGATAAACTACTTACCAACAATTTTATCAACTGTATCATGATCATCAAAAGTTACAAAAGCAAATCCTCTTTTTTTCCCACTCTGCCTGTCTTCCATAACTTCTATGGTTTCAATCTTGCCATACTTTTCAAAGTAGTCTCTCAAATTATATTCTTCTGTATCTTCTTTAATACCACCAACAAAAATTTTCTTCACTGTTAGATGGGCTCCAGGCTTTACCGAATCCTACAAGTAAAAGCTACAATAAGTAAAAAGAACAAAATTTCATGACAATTTCATGTTATGTAATATGGTGTCATTAAAATACCTCTCTAGACACAGCTCTCTTTGGTTCCACTACACGCCCATCAACCTTGTGTGGTCGAGCACACATTGCTGCATCCACCTCTTCAACACAAGAGTATGTCACAAAACCAAAGCCCCTGGAACGTTTTGTTTGGGGGTCTCTCATCACCTACAAAATACAAATTTTAAAGCACTGAGACATCCTGCAAATTCTTTACTCCTTAAGAACTTTTTTTTCGGTTTCTTTAGTAACTTACCACACAATCTGTGAGTGTACCCCATTTTTCAAAATGTTCTCTTAAACTATCATCTGTAGTTTCAAAGCTCAGACCACCAATAAACAGTTTTCTCAACTGCTCTGGTTCCTTCGGATCATGGCCCTGAGAAAACAAACCAATATATTTTAATTATTTCTTTTAGGTGAATTGCTAAGTAAGACCCACAAGCCTTTAATCAGCTACAAATAAGCTCAATGTTAAATTCTGTACCATTAACACTTTGTCTAATTAAAAAATGGAGCAGATCACACACATTACACATCAACTTAGTAAAGGAACCAAACTACCAAGAAAACCTACAATAAGCCTTTCAAAGGCCAACATCACAAACTAAATTGAAGTCCAAGGGAATCCCAGAATCAAAAGCCCCTTAATTTTAAACTACAAAAGTACCTGGTAATAGATTATTTCAGTTGTTGCAACTGAGAAACCATTTTCTAAGAAACCAAAATTATAGAAATAGTGCTTTAAACCATGCCAGTTTTTTTTATGTCTTCCCTATTCTGTCTACATGCTAACAAGCATTTAATTTTAAACTACAAAACTGTGAGGTAAAACAGAAGTTTTGAGGGGCAAATTCAGAGAAATTCACCAGTTTCAAGCAAATCAAGATGTTAAAACAGGTATTCCTCAATAAATGACCACACCAACACTCCCCAACCCGTATAATAAAACCCCTCACAAAACTTGATAGCTTTCTGTACCATCTGTTACAGGTTATGTGCTACGAAAATTACCTATCTGCATTTGTTATTGCATAAAATTTTCTAATACGATATTTCATGGGGGTCACCAAAAGGACAAAGTGGACTTAAGTGTGTGTACACGTACATAATTTAATATATTGCTTGAAAAGAACGTAAGCAATAAAACAGAAATTGAGGTTTTCAAAGGGGACTGAAGTGTTTTACAACTTAACCAGTTCTTTAAAAATTTACATTAATTGCCACTAACACATGCATTATATCATTCATCCAGTCCTTAAAGGGGCTCACGTTTACATTTTAAGATCTTCCTGGGATTTCTAAAAGTGGCGACGTTAAGGCATTTAGTACGAAGAGACTGTCACATGCTAGGAAAAAAATGTTAAATGATTAATAGCCTCACGTATTAATCCAGTTACTCTCATCTGTTCAGTCCCTGGCTCAATGCAATTCATCAGCAACATACAACACTGACTTAAAAAAAGAAAAAAAAAAAGCTATAACCCATATAAAATTCTCAAGCACACCAAAAAACTCAACTGCGGCTGCAGTCCTCTAAAACACAAAAAATCCAAGAAACGCTAGCCAGAGCCGACCAATCAGAAAAGGAGAAAATTATTTTCAACAGAATGCTGCGAAAAACAAACAAAAAAGAAGAGCAAGGCAGCATTAAATTCTCCACGCCTTAAAGACGTCTGTCGAGCCTAGAACGCGACGGCAGAACTCCAGAAAGGCGCTGCGCCCCGGGCCGGGAGGCCATTTGCAGCATTTCCTGCCGGGCCGCATCCTCCCTCTCCCTTCCAATCCCGCGCTCTTTTCCTGGCGGCGGCGCGAGGCGGCGGCCATTGCGGGCCAATGCGCCATTTCGTAGCGCGGCAGCGGATCAATGTCAATGTGGCCGCCGCCCGCCCGCCCGCTCGCCCGGATGTGCCTGCTCGTCCCCTCCCCTCCCCCACCGCCTCCGCTCAACCGCTCCCGCCCAGGCCCGCCATGCCGCCGCTCTCGGACGCGCCATCCGGAGCCGCGCGGCCGGCGGGCCGGCGCCCCTCCCGAGGGCTCCTCGGCCACGCCGCACCTCCGAGGAGCCACCTGCGCGGCCCAAGGAGAGAGCGAGGCGGGCGAGGGGCCCGCAGGAGGCCGCCCAGGCCCGCTCCCCTCCCCCTCCCGCCGCCCGTCTCAACGCAGAGCGCGGGTCGGCCGACCCGTCCACCCGGCCTCCCCGCTCCCACCGAGCCAGGCCCCCCCACGCCGGCCACTACCCGTCAACCCCCCACTCTCCCCCTAATACCTCCTCCCCCCGGCGGCGGCGGCGACGGCCGGAGTCGGGCTGGGGGCGACCGGGCGGCGGTTTTACCTCCATTTTGAGACCGGACTCGCCTCTTCCAACTCGAGTGCAATATGGGACCGAGAGGAAGAGGCGGGACCGGCCGTCACGTGACGCGCTTTTCCGCGCGCCGCCGGGCCGCGGGAGGCGGGGCGAGCGCGGGGCGGGGCGGGGCCAGCTGGGCGCGAAGGGGGACTGGAGGAGCGGGTTGGCGGGCGGCGCGCGGGGGCGCGGCGGGCCGCGGGGGCGCGCGCGCCGCTCCGACGTCGCGGGCGGTGCCGCCCTGGCTGCCGTTCGCGCCCCGGCCGCCGAGCCGACGTCAGCGCGGGCCCGGCCAATGGCGAGCGCCCACGTCGGGAGGACGCCTCGTGACCGCGCGCCCCCCGGGGAGAGAGAAAGGCCTTTCCCTTTCTTCTCGCGCTCCCCTCCCCTCCCCCACGCAGGCCTCGCGCCTCCATTTCCGAGTTCGCTCCATGGCGGGGCCCTGAGCTAAGCCACACTCCTCCTCCCTTGCCCGTAAGGGTCTTGGCCCCTCGCCGCCGCCTCACGTGGCCCCGAATGCCGGGGACCCGTTCTGGTGACTGCGCCGCCGGCCGTGCGGGGCCGGCCGTGCTCAAAAGCCCTGCGACACCGACATGTGTGCCTCATGGGCGCCTTGGCGGGGCCTCCCGACGCGGCTGACCCCTCCCGAGCTGAGGCAGCACCGGCCATGCTCAGCTCCTCACGCCTGTCGGCCCTGCTTTCTGACTCTCTGCTCGTTCCCGTGGGAAGAGCTGAAGCAGCCTTCCTCACGGGTGGCATTTAAGGACCTGAATGTTGTACAAAACTCTAAAAAGTAGGTACGCTACCCGTTCGGGAGCGAGTTTTCCCTTTGTTTCTAAGTGTGTTCTGAAGCATAACGAATGATCACGTCAACAAGAGTTTTTGGAAAGGGATGCAGTGTCTTCTGGCCTTGTGTGGTTTTAAATCTCTCGACCTGGCCGAGCTCCAGGTTTAGTTTTTTTAAAAAAAGAAAAATGCGGTGAGGTGAGGTGGTCTCACCTTGACAGCCGTCAGTCTCTGGATTCACGTTAAAACAAAGGTCCTGGTGAAAGTGACCACAACTGACAAGTCTCCCTATCCTGCTAAGAAATGTCCTGTATTTTAGTGTAGCAACCCATGCCGAAGCTCCTCCCTTAGGAATTTAATTATGTTGTAAAGAGTTTTGTTCAAAGTTTGTGTTAACAAATGGGAAAAGGGTCACAAATGGTCTCCCAGAGCTTGGGAAAAGGGAGCACACACACACACAAAATTATTAAAAGTTTAGTATTGCCAGAGCAGAACAGGTATTTTATTTGGCAGACATGAACAAAAGGTACTCTGTTCCAGGGCAGAAACCAGTCACCAGGCTTCCATATAACTTGAATGAAATAACCCTCCAAATTAGCCTCCTCCTGTTACTCTGATTCCAATCACAAGCAAACTGCTGTGTATTCAGCTTATCAAGCAAGTACTCCTGATAGCCAACAACAGTACTTGAGACTGTTGGGAACATTCATACCTTTAGTATCTTGTTAACATATCAAGGCTTTGTGAGTTTGATGACTATGAAATAATCACGGATAACTTCCGTTTCCACATTTCCACTCTGAGTAAGTTGAAAAATGCAAAGTTAAAGACCTTAGGAAGATGGTATGCACACCAAAGTACTCTGTGAGACGCTGCAAAGGTGATCGTGAAGACTGATCACTTGGCTTCACTTTAGGACGTGTTTGTACAGGTGTTTTCTAACCAAGTTACTTCTAATTAGTAACTTCTGTTATTCTTTGAATTGTATTAAATTCTTATATTAAATTGATAAATGATAGGGAATGGGGTACTAAGTACTTCCATCCAGGAACATAGTGTATCAGTCCATTTATTCAGGTCTTTTGTCCTTCAGTAAAATGTGCATTTCTCCCCTTGGAGTTGTGTTGTGCATCCAGACTGTAGTTTTAGACATTAGCTACTTCTTATGCTTTCGTCTAAGTTTACCCTCAGCTCTTGGACCACGTGGTATCTCATATAAATATCCCTGCTTGTGTTTTTGACCCTGTTGGACACAAACTTGAAACTTAGCTGCTATCTATCATCATAGCCCTGGCTATTTGAAACTGAGATAGAAAGTATATGGGTTAGGAAGCAGGACAAGTGTCCTAAAGAGTGATGGAGTGGCAGATAGCTTTATAAATAATTATGTCAGGACTTCTCAACTTCTTTTGTATCAACACATACAGAAAAAGATCTTTTTTTACAATATACTAGGTCACACAAACATTTGGAAGCAGCTAAATGAGTTTAAAAAGTTCATACATTTTCTTTCAATTATATAATTATAAAATGCAGTGTATTAGAGAAGATATTAAATTTTGAATTTGAATAAAACTTTCAGATAAAAATTTTCCTCTTATTTTAATGATAAGCTTGAACTTGTTCCTATGAATATATTTTGATATTAGGTTTTATGGTTGAAATGGCTTCATGCAGTTTCTAATCTCAACTTTTTAATGATAAACTCAGATTCTGAGTAGTAATTATCAGTGAGGGACTGTGATCACTAAAGTAGGTGATAAAATATTTAAAACCATTTTATACTATCATTCAAAATTTACAATTGTAATTATATTTAAAGAATACCAACTTTTTTATTGACAAATGTAATGTTGCAATTTCATATGATAATGCAAATTGATTTCAAACTAATAGTACATTTTTATATCACTGTTTTCACAATGAAATTCTAGCTTTCAGAACATGCATGCATTGTCAAGTTAGTCTGGGGGCCATTAAAAGAGTGCACTGCCATAAAAAGATAGAAATAGCCACTATGTGTTAGGACAGATATTAAGCACATTGCCTAGAGCTAAGCCCACCAGGAACCCCACTGTGTCCAAGCTCATCCTCTCCCACCCTCTGACAGATTTCCCCTGAGTCTGTGTGCTGTCCCCCTTGGATACCTGGATCACAAATTTGTACATAGACACCAGAATGTCTGATCCGTGTTGGGCAGTGGAGTGCCTTGCAGATAGATGCCTATGTGGCAGGCATCATTGGCAACACATGGACAGCTGAATTATGTGTTGGTTGTTTTCCATAGTGCTTGCTGCTTCTTTGGCATACACCCCAGAGAACCCTGAGGAGCCCTAAACAAGGCTGCTCATTGCCAGAGGTACTGAATCAGGCGGCTCTGGCTGCCCCTGACCCTTCTCAACTGCCTCATTGCAGAAGGGGTCAATTTTTCATCCACATTCAGAACACCAGCATGCCATAACCCGCTAGGTGGGAAGCACTGTCTGGATCGTGTTCTTTATTTTATGAATAAGAAAGCTGTAATGCAGATCAAGTAGTTGATTTTTTCCAAGATTAATAACAAATTATGGCAGATTCAGAACTAGAGGAAAGAGAATGGAAATTAAATGAAAATATTTTGGACAGGAGGATAGTAATTCTTAGAAGGGAAAAATTGTGATAGACTATAAGCTTTGTTATCTGACACTGTATTCTAAATATGCCAACAGCTTTATTTTTCTGAAATCTTGTTTGTTTGTTTTTTTAAATAAAGAGTATATAAAGTAAAACAAAAAGCAAGAAGTGTCTCCCCTCAAATCCTATTACATAGATTTGACCATTGTTACCAATTTAGTATATATCCTTTTACATTTTCTTCTGGGGCTACTCAATGCCCTAAGTATGTTTAATGTGTACATATAGCCATATCTGCTTCATGTATACACATATAACAAGCTATCCATATTGGTATGTAATTTCCTTTTTACCTCTACTTAACAAACTAGTCATTTGTCAAACTCTTAACTATGTACTAGGCAATGTCAAGTGCCAGAATTTCTTCACAGTCACATATCTTCTACTGTTCTAAGCACCATATGTTCCTGATCTCATTTAAGTCACCAAACAACCTTAGGAATAGGTCCTATTATTATCATTTTTTAGATGTTAGAAAAGCCATGGGCCCAAAATGGTGTCGTTTGGGCTAAAAAGCCCATGATACCAAACCTGGATATAATACCTAACCTAATTGCAGTTGCAGCCTTTTCCAAGACTGGAGTTTTAAACCAATCAGTCTGGAATTTCCTGATCCACAGCAGTCAGGTAATCTGCTTAATAAGACCCCCCCCACACACACACACACAGACCTTTTTCTAAGGGAAGATATCCTAGCCTGAAATAATCCATACTTAACTTTTTAGTCCCACCCTCTTGCGTACAAAAACCTTCCATTTTGTACAACCCCTTGGAGGGCCTTTCTAGTTGCATGATTTAGAAATCACTTAATACAGCCAATTAGATTAAGTTGAGTTTTGAGTAAACTAGGGTTTAAGGAAGTTTAATAAATTTCCAGGATTATATAGGCCATGGAACTGAGAAAGTCATGTCATAGCTACCTGTATTTATATTTTAATATTCTTGAAAGTAACAACCTTTTCCTATAAGATTTTCTGTCATACATCTGTCATGTTCACTACCTTTTTCATCATGTCTGCAGAGACTACTAGAGTGGCCTGGCTTATAGTAGGCAATTCATTTATTAGTTGTTGAATAAATAAATGAATGAATGAGGAATGAAATATTTTGGGTTCCTTTCAGTGCCCTACATGTTCTACTGCATAATTTGTGGGCCTCGTGCAAAATAAAAATGCAGGGCCCCTTGTTCAGAATTTATTAAGAATTTCAAGATAGTGATATCAGAGCATTAAGCCTCACCAAGAACTTTTTGAGCACAGGGCCCTATGTGACTGTAAAGGTCATACTCCATAAAGCTGGCTCTGGTACCTAGTGTTTAGAGCAGGCTCTTAGTCCTTTTGAGCAATTTATTCATTTTCCATGTTGTGATTTTACCTCCACTTCCTTATTAGCCACTCATTTCTTAAGTGTTCATAATTTACTTTCTACCCCAGGCTATGGGAACTCTCTCCAAGGTCACAAAAAATTATCTGCCAAATTAATTTTCCCATTCTCAATATTAATCCTCCTGTCTCAGTCAGTTCAGGCTGCTTTAACAAAATACCACGGCCTGGGTGAATTAAAAACATTTCTCTCAGTGTCAGAGACTAGGAAATCTATCATGGTGCCAGCATGGTCATGTGCTGAAGAGAACCCTCTTTCTGGTTTACAGATGGCCATTTTGCTGTGTCCTCATATGACAGAGAGAGGGCTCACACTATCTAGCTCTTGCGTTTCTTCAAGAACACTAACAACATTATGGGGGCTCCACTTTAATGAATTTATTACTCCCTAAAAGCCCCATCTCCTAGTACCATCACACTGGGGATTATAGTTTCAACATGTGAATTTGGGGGGACACAGTGTGCAGTCCATAATATCTCCCTAGCCCAGGGATTGATGTTACTGCCCATTCCTCCTTTTTGTTTCTCTCCTGCCTTATCTTTACTAAGGATGTTGATTCTCTCCTTTAGTGCTATCTCTATTTCTTCTGGATCTTCCCTCTTTCACTTCTGCCCTTTCTTTCCATAAGGCATTGTCACAATGAGGTGTGGAACTTCCTGAGGGACTTTGTGAAATGCTCCCATTGCTCTCCCTGGAGTGGTTACTTTCCTAGGAAAGACTGTGAGTGAGGTACATGCCTGAGAAACCTCAGGGAATTTGTACATGCCTGGGAGGCTGAATTAGTGGTCAGGCTTGATTAGTATATTGAGATGATGGAATAGATCACACTCTCCTTTTACCTCTCTCTCTCTCTCTCTCTCTCTCTCTCTCTCTCTCTCTCTCTCTCTCTCTCTCTCTCACACACACACACACACACACACACACACACCCACCATTCATGGGTAATTTAAAAGGTGAAGAGGTAATCTGATACCAGAAGTACTGATGAGTCATACACAATGACCGCTGTTTCTCAGGTAGGTCTCAACTGGACTTTGAAAAGGCTAAAATCTTGATATTTCTGTTTTTGTTTTTTAACAACTTCCCTGTACTTCCATAGTCACATCTTTTGAGATGAATATCTGTGATGTTGCCTGCCTAGTATCTAGTTCCCTTTTAGTAATCGCACTCTGATTTTCTTTTGCGACCAACCACTTCTCATTCTTAGACCATGTAATTCCAGGGGGAGTTCATCCAATCCCTGACCACAGGGGCAGCATTTGACTGAGGCCTGGCCAATTAGAACATTGTATTCTTCTACCTACAGTAATTGGTTTGAGATTGGGCAAGTCACTTATTATTTACTAATTCATTTATTTATTCAACAAATACCTATTGAGCACCAGCTATGTGCCTGGCAAAATTCTGGGTGCTAGGGGTACATCACTAGGAAAAAAAAAAAAAAAGACAAAGTCCTTGCTGCAGAGATTTGGAAAAGTTCACCTCAAAAAGTACCTCTGTGGTATGTGGATTATTTTGAGCTAAAGTCAATTAAGACCCTGCAGGCTCAAGAGAAACATCGCACCTTCCTGGCCTCAGTTAACTACCTAGAAGAATTTAAATTAGAGGCCTTGTCATAATAAGAGATTATCAGAGATAACCTTTTTGACCTATCTATATGACAGGGCAATCTAGTAATTATGAACATCTGCTCTTTTTATTTTCCAGCAATGACCTTTCTCTTCTCTGAAGTCCCAAGTTACTTTACCTCATCCTTATCTCAGAATGCCATGTATACTCTTTCTGTCTCTGAACCTCTCGTGTTTGTGGGGTCTCTGACTCTCTCATGTATGTAGGGTTCCCATACATATATATGTAATTAAATCTGGTTATTTTCTCTTATTAATCCATCTCATGTAGGTTTAGCTATTAAACCAGATGAAAGAAACTCGAAGGGTGGATGGAGGAGGAGCTTACATTCAAAATGAAAGAGGCTGACAATAAACTAACTAATAAATAATATAAGATATTACAAGGAAATAAATACTGTGAAGCAAAACAGAATAGGGTAGAGAGTTCTGGGGGAGGCAGGAGAAATCACATTTGGGTGGTCCAAGATGGCCTAATTGAGAAGATTGATGTTTGAGCAAAGACTTGAAGGACATGAGGGATTGAATACTGTGGATATTGGGAAGAACAAGGAATAAATCAGAAAGAGTCCTGAAGTAATGGTCTCTTACAGGAGATAAACCTTATTGTTTAGCCCTGTCCATGCTCTTTCAAACCTTTTTGATTGTGCAAGTAGCCTTCTTTGTTCCTAGCGGCTGAGGGTGTGCCAAGACAAGTCAGTAAAAGGGAGACTCTCAGTCAGCACTTAGATGCAGGCTGATTGGAAACTGGACCTTCAGGCAGTAGAAAGTAGGCCTCTTTCAGGGAAAGTCTAGGAGATGGGTATTTCTGTCTTCTCTTTCTATACTGAGCTCTGGGAGTAGGAGTGGGAATGGCCAGTTCAGAACTGTTTGTTTCCAACAGAGTAGAAGCATTTGAAAATTCAAGAGAAAGGAAAATTGATGGATGGAGTAAGATCATAGAAGGGCTCTAGATCAGCAGAAGGATTCTTGGAAGTAGAGAGAAGGATTAGCCCTTTACTGAGAAGGCAGTTATCTCACTCAGATATTCAAGGATGAATATGATACCAAATAAGATTGTCACTAGGACATCAATGCTTGATGGTCTCTGTTCTCCCTAGTGAGTAGGAAACAAAATTATCTGCTGAGATGGTTAGGGATGATGGAAGTTGGTGAAATTTTGAAAAGCTGTTGTGAAAGAACTGATTAGGGCCTCCATAAACCCAGTTTGAGGGCGGGAAACCAAAAACTAGGGTGGCTTCAATTTCCTTAGCCAAGTAATTTTTTCCAAATGGTCTCGGTAGATTGAGAGTGTGAACAAAGTTGTCAGCCAGTTGATTTGGTCCAGGATTGTGGAACTGGATAAGAGGCCTTGAGAAGCAATGAAGTTGAGAGTATTAATGAGTGGTTGAGGTCATGGGTCATGAAGACTAGATAAAGAAGTGAAGACCATGATGGATTGGAAGAAAACTGAGCAATCAAGGGCCCAGATATTGAAAGAGGAATGTGGAAATAACTAGACAGGACAGCTAGAAGGATCAAAGATTGTTGTCCGGTGGGGTGTATGAGCATAAGATGTCAGAGGAAGAATCCCCTGTGATGATAAAGTTCATAGAACTGGGTGGCTGAAGTAGAGGGGAGATGATGCCTCCTGGAGGTGAGTGGGTCAGGGAAATGTGAAGTCAGAGTATTAGGCTAGTTGGCCAAGGACATTGGACTTATCCCTGATGATAATAGGGCTTGGAGGAGAGAAGAAAACTGTGTTAGATATCACATCTTCAATTAATATAGGAAGTGAGAAAACAGCTTAATGGCTAGGGATAAAATATGTATAGAAAATAAGGTGACTTTTTAAGGAATTTGATACTGGGTCCTTGAAAGAAGATTGAAGGTGAACTTTTGAGTCAGCAGAGCCAGCTTCTGATACTTAGTGGCTGTGTAAATAATGGTATTTTCTTTAAAGGGTTAAATGAAATAACATTAAATGAGATAATACCCACAAGTGTACTTACAACACAGTACTACATGGGAAAGGCTCAGGACTGGAAAAGCCGAAGGTGAACTGTCAGCTCCAGTCCTGGAAACAAGGGATAGAATTTTGAATGGGTCCCAGAGCAATCTCAGCATGAAATGGGAGCCAAATATTAGGAAGAAGATAAGTAGATAAAGTAAGAGGAAAGAGATGGGAGCCTAGAAAGGGGATGGACTTAATTTTAGTGGACAGACTCCTCAGCTCAGGACTACTTCCATACAACTGGGGTACTCTATATAACAACTTGGATGTGGCAGTTTTTACTGTGGTATCTTAGTAGCTATTACTGGCAAGTCCTGAGTTTTATCTTCATTTCTCAACCTCGATTCTTCATCACCAGCAACCACCACTACCCCAATTACCCTAATTTTGGTATACTTTTTCTTTAATTTTAGTATCATGCAACACCTGGCTTCTGTGCAGCTGAGAAAGGTCAGAGTACACACTGAATGGAAATAGTATAAAATGTAAGACTCTGAAGAAAAAGTAGTTTAGTATTGGGGTTACTTAAAGTACAGTTGGTTTCAGCTACTGTTAGAAATAAAATAATCTGATTGAAAGATCTGAGACTAACATTCATATTGGCTGACAGACATTTAATTTTCTCTGGGCTCCTTTTGCCTCATTAAAAAAATTATAGATGATTTCAATAATGCAGAAAAATTGAGAGATTTTTACACCTTTATACCCATCAACTAAACTCAAAAATTGATAATAATTTGCTGTATATACTTTATGTATCTGTATGGAAATGCATTGCCAAGCTTATGACACTTTCCCCTAATATTTTATAGCTTGCATTCTCTTATATGATCACATTACCATGTTTTTAAAAATGTATTGAATATTTTATTTATTAAATGTTTTATAATTAATTGCAGCTATTATTCCTTTTGGTATTTAAATTGCCCCAATTTGACTGCTATGGCCTTTTTGTCATGCCTTTATGAGTCTTAAAGAAGGTGTCCAAATTCCCTTTCAGGTATATTTGAATTTTATTAATCAAAAGAAACTCTATAAGGTGGAATTTTAGGCAATATGCAGAAGAGATTTAGGGGTGAAGGGAGCAAAGAGTGGCTTTTATATAGGTGGACCAGTAAGATTGTCCTTGGAATCAGCCTTCCTAGGCTCATCTTGACCTGGAGAATCTTCCCTTCCTTCATATTTGAGCCCCAGAGTTACCCAAAGCTCCCCTGTTTTTAATAATTTATTGGTAGCAAGAGGCTAAAATTACTATATGAATATTTTGCTTGTTTGTAAATTAAGAACTGCCTGCTTTTATGTGTGGGAAGAGTGAAGATAATTCTGACCCAAGTATAATTAATTATAATTAAAGATAAATACTCATCAGTAGCAATATGGAATATTAAATGAGGAAAGCATGTTAACATATATAGTGATATGAGACTTCTGACTGAGACACTGAGAAGGAACAGACTCATAGGGCCCTCTACACACAATAATTTAGCTGTCCTGTGTCTTGTTCCTTCACGGCTTTCTATATTCACATTGACGCATGAATCCCACAGCTTTGGGTTATGTGAGAGTTGTCACTTAAAATTTCTTGTGACAGTAATACCTTAACACAAAGCAAACATTTTCAAAGGGTGGGGACTTGGGTCACTAAGTCAGATCAGTGGAGGAATTGATTTTGGACAGAAGCTCTTTCAGTAAGTCATACCGTAGTAGTTACTTCCTTTTCTGCTACCTATCTCTGGCCTTGACTATAATTTTATCACTATATGGTTGTGAACATGTAAGAGGTAGAGAAGAATAAATTATCCTGAGCGGCAGTTATGAAATCTCTCTTGTAGAAGCAAGGACAAATGTTTACATGTTGCTATGAATATACTCATGCCCAAGATATAGTTAGTACAGGAAATTAAATACTACTTTGTGAAGGCATAAAAATGGAAAAGAATTTTAAGATTGCCAGGTGTTTCAGTAATCCCACAACCTCTTTTCATTCTACTTATTTAGATCCCCACTTAGATTTTAGAACACTTTTTGCTTTATTTGCTGATTTTAATTTCCCTGTATTTTTTTCTTCTGGTTCATCTGATCCTTCTACTGTCATTACCTTAGTTAATATCCCAGGATATAGTATCATTTTGCTTCCCAGCAAGGACTTTTTTCTTTTATACTTCAGATTTCCTAACAAGGAGCTTTTGGAGTTTTGATTTAATTAAGTCTTTCCTGAAAATATAAATATGAAGGAGATTCTGCTAATCCCATACACTATGTAAAGTTATACACAATCCTAGGACAGATAATTTGTAAGCTAATCAAGGATATAGGTTTGACAGGCTTAAATGTGATTTGGGTAGGCCCTCCATTGTTCTGTGGAGTAGCAAAAGTAGTGTCTATCCCTTTCACCTCAGAGCTTTGCTGAAATAAAATTTCTCTCAGTAAAAGGAATCTTGGCATGAGCTGCTAAGAAGTTGATTCTCCTGCCCCCACATCATTAAATGTAAATAGAGGAAACCATGTACTAAAAAAAATAGTGCTTTTATTTATAATTATTCAGCCAAGCAAATAAAATATGCTCATTACCATTGTAGCATATCTTAGACACATTCTTTAATTTCCAAAAGCATACATAAAAATTAGAAAACAATAAAAAAAAGTTGGTAAAGGAAGAGGCACATTATTATAAGGTTTTAGGGGTAGGCATCTTTCTTTCTACTCCCTTAATAGACATTTCTTTCTGACATTTTATTTGATTATTTTTATTGTAAGACGTAAATAGATCACAAAATATACCATTTTATCCATTTAAGTGTACAATTCAGTGACATTAATTATATTTACAATGTTGTGTAGCCATCATAGCTATCTCCAAAATTTTTCTGTTACTGAGAACAGAAACTGTATTCACTAAGCATAATTCCCCATTTCCCCTCTCCTCAACCCTGATAACCTCTAATCTACTTTCCATCTCTGAATCTGCCTCATTTTTAAAAGATAAAGTTTGGTGGCTATGTGAATGGGAAGTGGCTTAAGGAATGCAAAAGAATTAGACTTAGATCTTTTCTGTCAGGTAACATCAGGATAATATTTGAAAACCATTATTATGATGTTTTCTTTTGCCTTTCTCAGAGTACAGTGCTCTAGTTGGCAGAGGTGTTGATCTGGCTGGAAAAATTAGGATTTGAAGCAGAAAAGATGCAAAAAGAGAAAGCTACGTGACAGTTTCTGAAAGTAAAATAGTATTACGGTGCATGTCAGTAGCATTACAAGCTGAGTTTTTAAGAGAGGGTTTTTCCAAATTCCTTTAATAATAGTCACTGGCTGGATCAAGAGGGACCAGCTCATAAAGTTCTGTGTTATAGAGAGGATACTCTTCTGTTTATATTAGCAAAGCCACAAGTCCTGCTGCTCAATAACAGAAAGAGGGGGAATAGTTAGGTTAAGTTTTTTCTGCAAGTAACAAATTACTTCAGATAATAATAAACAAGGTAGAAGTTTGTTTCTCTATCATATTCTAGAAGTCTTTTTAGTTTATGAGCTTGTCAGTCCAAGTCTGCCATGGCATTTCATGAGACTTAGAGACTTAGAATCCTGTAATTCCAGAAATTAAATCTACGTTGCGGCCAGCAGGCAGTACAAAGTGGGGAAAAGAAAGATATATTACCTTTCTTTAAGGACATTTGCTATAAATTGCACACAAAATTTATGTTCATATCCTATTGGGCAAAACTTAGTCACATGACCATAACAAATTGCAATGGAGCCAGAAAATGGGAACTCTAGCATTATGGAAGAAGGGACATACAGAAAAAGAGGTAGTTTGAAGAATGAGACTTCAAGATGGAGGGCAATACTCAGTGAACAGCTAGTAACAGGGTAATAGGGAGCTTTGGGCGGCCCAAAGGCAACCCAATGTGAGTGTATTGAGTTTCAAAAGTAGGTTAGTTCTGGGTACATCAAGCTAGGAAATGGGTTTTGCTACCTGAGAAAGTAACAAAGAAATGTTCCCTATCTTGTAATTTTAGCTAAGATTGGTCCCATCCTGTCTTTGCTACAGACTACTTTATGTGGAATGGCTTCTTTCTTCAGAAAATATGTTCTAAGAAGGAAAGGAGTCCAATCGGTATATTTCTTTGTCACACTGCCTGAAGAGTTTGGAGGTAGGTCTGGGACGGGGGGTAGGAAAGGCCTTAATGAGAACCTCTAATGTGGGACCTCAACATTGGCCTGCTGCGGCATCTGGCTCCAGTGAGTAGCAGCAGGCGAGGGTATACACTTTGGGATGTGCCCAGCTCTGATGCCTTCAGTTTCAGAGAGGGCTTTGCTTTGCTTTGCTTTGGCTTTCAATTTATGGGCACAGAGACCACATAGTATAGTGATTTACAGCAAGTATTTTGGACCTGGACTGTCCAGATTTGAACCCCAGTACTATTTCTTCGTATCTCTGTAACTTGGGACAAGTTATTTAATCACTCCTTTAGGATATAAACAAGACCAGACATCAATTATCATTGTAAAATTTAATATGGTTGGTCCTACTAAATGGAGAGTATTTGCTTGTATCTTACAAAAAAACAGACATTTGGGATTCTATCTATTTTGACTCTACAGCGCTGTACAATGTCTCTCCTATTATGTCAGATTTCTTACCTGTAGTCCTGTTTGGGTCTTTAACAAGGTTTTTATAAGATTTTTAAAATGATTAAATTAATTGAAATGTGACATAGAAAAAACTCAAAAAAGTTAGCTATTATGCATTATTATTATCACTCATAGAACAAAATAGAGAAATGACTGAAAGAAAATAGAACTCTAAGAAATCTACTTGGGCTCAAAAAATAGGTGTTTATTGATTCTTTGTAGATGTTTATGTAGCCTGATGTAGGTGGTAATAACCCATACTTTCAAAAGTTAGTGGATGAATAAATATGCTTTCAGTTACGTTATCAATTCATAAAATAGAAATAACCCTAAGTCTATGGGAAATGACAGACACAAATGGGTGAAGGCTGTTGAGAAATATTAAATCCAAACAATGTTATCTTACTCTTTATGTGACAGATCTCTGCTTTTGGTTAGTCCCTTGCAGCAATTATGACAATCAAAAACCTGAAAGTACAAAACAAAGTATAATTCAGATTGTGGTTGGGAGTAAACATAAGAAAACAAAGCAGGACTACTAGTAAAAATCTGATATATTAGTAGAAACATTATAAAGGGTTATAGGGACAGAGTACATAGAACCCTGAATATCCTCCCACCCCCCGCTTTTTTTGCAAGATACAAATCTCCATTTGGTAGGACTAACTATGTTGGATTTACAATGATAATACATCTCTGGTCTCATTTGTATCTTATAGCTTATTCACAGAGTGTGCTAGCGAGCATGTGTTCTGTGTTTACTTCAAACTTATAATATCAACTGTGAATTCTGTTCAGTCCAAATATTATTATGCTCTTCTAAAATTGTAGTTACAATATTTTAAACACTGTTAGATATACTAGTAAAGCCAGGTTAATTTTTTCTGTTTATATCTTAGATTTCTCCAATTTTTATTATTTTAAATTATCTACATGTAATTATATTTCTACTATACTTTTTTCAGCAGGTTAATTATGTCTTGGTGAAATGTCCCTTAAATCAGATAATATCATATGATATTAATAATTATAAATATTCTAATATGTAATGAACTATATGAAAGAATAATTACAAATATTCTAATGTGCGGTAATTTAGTTTTAAAGCAGTTTTATGAGTTCTAGAAATAAAATGTATATATTACTTCATTAATATTATTTTACATTTGGATTTATCTTAAGCACTATCACTATTATGTATAAGACAATTTAAAAAGCAGACAGTATTGTTATTAAATAATAGAGCAATAAAAGTGTTTTGGGGAAGCATAAAGGAGTTTCAAATACACTTAAGCAAGGACTCAAGCAGCCTCATAAAAATCATTGCACATTAAGTAGCTCAAAATGTGCCAACATGTTCAAAACATTGATTCCATGTATCTGAGGGAGAATTGTCACAAATTTCCAGCCCCAATTGGAAATAATTTTGAGTTTTTTCTCCTTTTGCCTAAAAAATGACCTTGATTTCTCAATTTTGAAATCTTTAGTCTAGACCTTATAATAAGTAATAAAGACAAACTGGTCACATACTGGTATAACTGCTACAGTTAGAACTGTATGAGATAGTTAATCTGAGTTGTTTCTAAAATGTAGGAAACTGACTCTTCTTCAATGAGTATTACTATTTACTAAAAGGTAAAACAGTGTTACAGGGTATAGCAGGTGGGGTATAGACTATCATTTTTTTTATACTGTGTACTTGTGTCTATGTATATCTTTTTCTTCTTTATTTTATTTTTATTCAAATGAATGTAAACACCAAATTTCTAATTTTAGCCTTATATCGGCTAGAGAGACATTTGATAAACCAAAACTTTTGAAAATATTTAGACCTTCTAAAAGTGTCAAACCCTCATGGTGGTAATTACAGTATTTTCGAGCTGGAAGGGGTTTTACTGGTCATTTAGTTCAATTCCACACTTTTACAGAAGAACAAATTAAAACAATGCAAAGAAAGTGAGTGATGCAAAGCCACAACTTCCTGTCACTATATTTTTAAATTCACATTTCTCAAGAATGCTATTTAGCAAACAGCTCACATTATCAAAAGAGACTGAATGCTTGTGTCCCCCACCCCCATTAGTATTTTGAAGCTCTAATTTCAAATATGTTGGTACTGGAAGTGGGGCCTTTGGGAGGTAATTAAGTCACAAGGGTAGGACCTCATGAATGGAATTATTAGTGCCCTTGTAAGAAGAGTCACAAGAGATACATCGTTCTCTCGCCATGTGAGGATACAGCAAGAAGGCTGCCATCTGCAGCCCAGGAAGAGGGTCCTTCCCAGACACCAAATCTGTCTGTATCTTAGATTTTCCAGTCTCCAGAACTGTAACAAATAAATCTTTGTTGTTCAAGCTGCCCACTCTATAGTATTTGCTGTAGCAGCCCAAACTGACTAAGATAGACAAATAAAATCTAATAAGGTTATTTAAAAATTTTTTCTTGATATTTGATAATTTTAACAAATTCACACTGGGTTGACATGTGACTGTGAGTGTGTTGCTTACACTCTACGGACCACTTTAATTCCTCTCTGATAATGAAGTTCCATGTATATTCAAACCCATCAAAAAAGAATTGCCAGATAGGTTTACAGAAAGGATTCTATACCTCAGGTGTTTTAATTAGTTCATTGTTTCTATAATGATGTCATGCTCCTTTCTCTTTATATTATTTATGAAATTTTATTGTAATAGAATTTAGAATATTAGACCTGGAGGAAATATTAGAAATGATCTAATTCAACTCCCCCATTATCTTATACCATATTTTATTCTTATAATTATTGATATAATATTCTAGTGAGATAGTAACAAGCAATAAGAAAAATCTGAGACTTCAGTAAAATGAAATACTTTTTGGAGAAGATATGCAACCCAAATGAGGCCTCATCTTTATCAGTGGAGCTTTATTTATTTACACTATAATTATTACTTGAATGTTTACATAAGATAGTTTTTTGTCTTTGTTTTATATTACCTGAATCATAGTATTCACAGATATGAAATAAGAAGAAGGCCATGTTTATGATTTTTATTAGTAAAGAAAACCGACTTTTAGGTAATCTTCCTACATTCATGAAATATATATAGACATTAAATACATCATTGATGTTGAGATTTTCTTTGCAAACAAATCTGAAAATCTTATTTAAAGTTTACAATAAAATTTTAACATTCTTTATACTATTTGATAACAAAAGGCTTATTTCTATAATATATTCATTAATATTTGCAGTGCTCTGATGGACAAGGCACCATCTTGTCTATAAGGAATATGTATTCTGAATTACTCAAGCTACTTCTGTGTCAAACACTTAAGTTTTGTTCATGTTTAGTGACCACACACCTCGGAGAACTGAAAGGAGTCTTTCAGCGTAGCAATGGAAAGGACAGACATCAGGCTATTTTTAGTTGCCAAGAATATCACATTCTAGCTAATATGTTTTTTTTTTAACATGGTAGTATGAGCCAAATCCAAGGGTGTCATTAAAGTATCCCTTAATGTGTGGAGCAAAGATTGTTTATGAAAAGTGTTCATAAAGTAAAATTCCTGAATAGTAACAAAAATTTAAAATAGATATCTAAAAATAAATTCTTGCCTATGCCTTTGAGAAGCTGTTTCACTAATTATCCAGTAAGAATGGTGCAGCCATCTCCCCCATTCCTGGCTGTCTGTTAATTTCAACATCAGATTCTGTGCTGTTTGTTTCCTGTGCTGTGAGCTTAAATTTCTGGGTAATAAAGATAACAAGGTAGAAACAGTATGGCTTCTCCTTTCCACGTATATTTAAAGGTAGAAGGTAACTAGAAACATACATGGATTAAGAGCCCACCAGTTGCCAACAAGTGTTTGCAAACATTGTTTTAATCAGTGCTTCTATCGGTCATACATAGGTTTATTATCTCCATTTTAGAGACTAGGACACTGTATGTCAGAGAAGCTAAGTCATTTGCCTAATATATGGCTAATAAGAGTAAGACTGGAAGAGAATAATGTGTCTAACCCAAAACAGAGATAGTGTGAGATAAACATAGCACTCTGAAAGCAACTCACCCCTATCTTTCTTCCAGGCCCTGCCACACAAACAGTGGCAATAGCAATAGCTTAGGCAGCCCTGGGCCTGTGTGCAGATTGGAGGCAACTACCATTCCATAGGAGCTTTAATTTTCTGAAATAAAGCCCATGATCTGCCAAGTACACTCTGAGTCAAATGCCGTAAAAAAATTTAAGGTATAATATTGAATTATTTCTTTTATTAGCAGTCTCGTAGTGAAAATTCTCCATAGGGAGTCAGTATAGCTCCTGTTGCAGAGTGAGGTGGGGCACCCATTCTGGTGACCTCAAATAAACCTAAGCCTGACAGGCTTATTTTTGTGCTTTTAAATCTTTTCCCACCTGATTCTCTCAATTAATGGGCAATTTGTCTCTTAAGACTGAGACTGGATTTTAGTAAAGATTTTTTTTTTCCTTCCAAAGTTATGTGAAATGTAGATGTTAATTATATTTTGCTCATCTAATTAGATGTGTGAGTTAAGGGGTATAGAATAATTCACTAGCTACTTTATCACAACATACAATAAATCTCTGACTGCAGGGCAATGATATAAATTGTAATCAAAATAATGTCGGATAGCATTTCATGGCAGAGAAATGAATTATTTTTAAGGGCTCTCCCTGAGAAATTAGGTTGGGAGATTGGCTGAATCCTTAAATCCTATCTCCTCAACTACAAGAGAAACGAAACAGTTTGCAATACACAATTTAAACTGAAGCTATAATCATCACCTAGTAATCTCTCACTATATAATTCCTAACATCTTCATACTATTCTGTTTCTGCAGTTCTTTGTCAAAACAAGCTCTGCAGTATAAGCTATTGAAAGTCAATAATCAATTCCTTGGCTAGATAACATAATAGGATCACAAAACAAAAAAATTACTGCACAGGAAACAAAGCCTTTAATCTCTTATAAAAAATATATGCAGCCAGTCACCTTAAACGCCAATATGTCATCTACAAATAGCAAGCAGTACTGATACCATCCCTAGAAACTTGTGGGAAGGCCTCCAAGCCTAAGCAGAGCAAGCCAGTCCACTGCCCTCAACTACCTTCAGCAAGTATGCACTTTTTTGGTGTTCATAGGACAATCCCCCTTTTAGACCATGCTCCAGCTTTCTAGAATTCCCCAGTTCTTTGCCCAAACAGCCCAGTGCAGAGCCTGTAGAGTCCTTTCTCTATATCTCTCCTTCCTAGGGTGCACCATTCCATGGGCTCCTTAGATGAATGTGCTGGAGTGTCCACAAGAAAACTCCAGAGGCCCCTTGTATGGTAGGTCTGAGCAGGTGGTGGAAAGAGAAGGTGGGGGGCAGCCTGCAGGAAGGCATTGGCCTCTATTTGTATTCTTGCCTCAGGCTCTGCAAATTTTACCTGTTTTTATGGATGGAACTAAAGTGAGCTTACTCTATCTGCCAAGGGGGCAAGCCTACAATGGAAAGTGGTTGTAAAGTGTGATGCTCTCTCTTAGGGTTCCTGTAAGGAGCAATTTTGCCAGTAGCCCATTTCCTTGGGAAGCTACACAGTTGAGTCCCCTGATAAATTTATACAATTCTCATAGAATACATTTTGATTTAAACCATAGATTATTTATGTATCAGGTATTACATGGAAAACAGAGAAGCTAGTTCTCACTGCTCACCCCTAGATGATATAGCTGGCAGAAGGAATAACTTTATCTCAGACACATTCTAATGTAATTCCAATGAAGTGAGCAAAGATCCTTGTTTTATGCACACAGAATAGAAGCTGGGCATTCCATTTAATTACCATAATGAACATATCATGCTGCTTTGAGATTTCAGGGAAAGAATTCTCAGAGAAAATGGGAAATGGTCTTCTCCTCTGAATCTTATGCTACATTATACCAGAGACATCTTATACACTTCCTCAGATTCTCTCTTCCCCCAAAAGGATGATTGCTTTGTTTTAGCCCAAAAATGAATAACTGGGGCCTATGAAGCTCTGCTACTGGGGCTGATGAGTTGCTTGTCTAGGATGTTGGTTCTTCGTGGCTGCTGCTGTGTCAGTCATTAGGTTTCTGGCTCCTCCTACCACTTTGAGACTTGGATGAAACATCACACTAAAGATCATGGTATCTGGCTTCCTAGGTGGCTGTCAGAGGATCTAGATGATGCAATGCAAAGGGCTGGAGTATTAACTACACATGGGACAAACTCTGATCACTAGAAATAGGATCAAATAGACTGTGGCAGATCAATTATCACCTTCTTCTCTCCCTTTCATTGATTGACTACCCCATGGCAAATTTTTCGATACAGCCTACTTGTGCATTGCTTCCCATTCCTTCCTGCTTCTCCTCCCTCTCACTGTCCGGGGTTTACACCTACAACATGAAGCAAGAGCACTCAGTCTCCTTCGATTCTGTTTTCCAGTAAACTGCTAAAACATAGGGCAGCTATATGAATCAGAAAAAATAAAATCCTGCAAGTATGTAAAGTACAACTCAGGTGGTCTTAGGAATAACTGTTAAAGAACTATTTTATGTCAATGTCTTCAAATTGCATAGATAATAATTGTTTCAATATGAATTTAAAGACACCATAGTGCTTTGATATAAATTTCATCTCTTTTTCCTCAGTCTCCAAAGACTCCTCCCCTGTATTCTGAGTAATCAAGAATTTATTGAGAACCAAGTATGTGTGCAGCACTATGCAAAGCTGTGGAAACACTAAAAGTTCTTAAGACATCTGTCCTCTGTCCTTCTAATATAGTTAGGACAGGAAGACAATATGCAAGTACTGAATTGTGTGGTCCAGATTAAAGTCTGTGCCTCAGCGAGGTGGGGAAATAATTGTTGGTTCCAAGGATCTAGAAATATTTCATGATGGACATGTAAAGTTTCTGTACCCGAATCCAGTGTGGGAGGGGGGTTTCCCACATCAGTAAGTAATTCTTGGATAGTAAATTGCTAAAACATAGGCCAGCTATGAATCAGAAAAAATCCTGAGGGTATGTAAGGTACAACTCAGGTGGACTGCAACTCAGATCAATCTCACCCTATCTACCCTTAGGTAGCATTGGATTCCACAGGTTAAGAACTCAGTCTTGCAAGATTGCACAAGGGCTGAGGCATCTAAAATATATTCTGCCCAAGGAACAAGTTTCAATAATTTAGTTAAAAACACACACACACACACACACACACACACACACACACACACAAAACGAAAACAAAAACCAATTCTTTCGATAGAAACTACACCTTGATATTTTTAGAAGTATCCTTCTTTATATGGGTTTGTCTGCATAGTCTTCTATGGGCAGCCTCAGGAAGACTCAGAAACCTCTGGCTAGCATGATTGTTTTCAGAATTAAGAAATTAAACATTTAATTTTCATTTTGTATAAAAAAATAAAATAAAATAAAAACTACCAAACCTTGATCACATTGGTATTTAGTAATGGGGTGCTTTCCAACCATTTATTATCATTTCTTCCCAACTCAGTCAAAATCTGTCTCTTCATTGTGGGTTGAGTAATTTGATCAAAGTCTAATTGCTAAACGTGGGCAAAGTCCAAATTAAAACTCCACATTTTTATTCCTTATCTCTTTTGCTTTATCTTTTTAAAATCTCCACAACAGCCATAAAATAATAAAATCATATGCATGAAAGAACCAATAGCATATTCAGCGGGTAGTGTTTCTCAGCTGAGCTCCATGTAGCAGAACAGAACTAGAGCTCCCTCTCCTTCCTACTGTACCTTCTAGTGACAGAATATCCTCTCTGTTCACTGGCCCATATCTCTCAGATTAACCAAAAAAATTTTAGTAAATTATTTTCATATATATATATGGGAGCTTCCTCTTCACTCCATCCCAATGATAAATTTCCAGCACTTATCAGGCATCTCTTCTACCTTCCTTACAGATAAAGAATTTTATGAATATTTGATTTGTTATTAGGTAAAACAAAATATAACTCTTCAGATTATTATTATTATTTTTTTAGTATTTATCCAGTTTCCCATAAACTACTTTACTCCTGACCTAACTGGATTGCTCTCAAAATGAAGATAACTCTTTTTTTTTTTTAACTTTTGCATTTGAGACTGCTAGTTAAGGGTCTAATCAAAGTCAAGGAAGATTAGATTATCTTGAGGTTGTGGACAGTTCTGTTCTCAGACTTGCTTTGAGATATTATCTGATTGACCACATGAAAGAACATAATAAGAAAGAGATGCCTGAGAACCTGAATCAGCTACCAATTAATCTAGTCATCTTGGGAAAAAGAGAAGGTAACATGACCTTTAAACACAGTGAATTTGCTCAACAGTAAACTTGGCCTAATTTAATGTCTCAGGTTCAGATCAATCATCAACGTTACATTTGGGGACTGGTTTGGGAAAAAGCAAGAAAGGAAATTAGGAGAAAGGAGCATAACCCTCAACTTTTCTAAACCTAAGGAAACAATACAATCAGGTTTGAGTGAGAGTGAAAGCTTATAGGTCACAGTATCAGGGATAATGTTGGAATGACAAGCCTGGGTAGGGAAATATAGTGGGACTCCTGCACATCAAGGAGAAGCCTGAAGAGGGATAATACTTCATATGGCCCTTTCCATAGGGACTGAAGAGCATCTTTAAAAAAATTTTTTTTCTTAAAGTTGACATACAATATATTAGTTTCAGGTGTACAGCACATTGATTAGACATTTACCTAACTTACGAAGTGATCACCCTGGTAAGTCTAGTATGCACCTGACACCATATGTAGTTATTACAATATTATTGACTGTATATTCAGTGAAAGGCATCTTTACAGAGAGGGTGTTTCTAATGTAAGCTCCAGATGGAGACCATGATGTTGTAGGTCTTCGTCTCCTAGGAGTGTGCTATGGAAAGATTGTTCTGTGAGCTATGAGTTAGTCTTGTGGACTCTTATAAGTTTTGTACAGTAAATCATAAGGTCTCCTTTCACCAGTGCAGGTTTATACATTCCTTGATCTAACCTCGTGCATCTGCTGGTAATAATTTCAAAAGGAGACAATCTAAAGGGAATAGATCTTAGGTTGGATAATAAATACCAAGGGAAGAAGAGCCTTAGGCCAAGGCAACTTATAAGACAGAATCAGTTTTGCCTATTGAATTTTATTTGTATTTATTTTTTTATTATTTGTGCCTACAGAACTTGGGCTTCCTAGGTGGTCTCCCATCCAAATACTAACCAGGCCCAACCCTGCTTAGCTTCCAAGATCGGATATGTCAAGATCAGACATGGAGCTTGTTCAGGTTGGCATGGCCACAGACAATGGACTGTGGCTCTACTGGGACACGAACCCAGGACCTTCTGCGTGTAAAGCAGATGTGCTTACCACTACAGTAGGGAACCACGTCTACCTATTGAGTTTTGATTACCCTGATAGTTCATCTTGTAGGTCTGGAGGACTGGGGATGAAAAGCATTGTGGGAATCTTGCAAAATCAGCCAAATCTTTCAAATTGCATAATCTGTCCGGTGAAATGAATTCCCTGAGTGGGGAAGATCTTTCCCAGGAGTATTTTATTAACTGCTGAGGCTTTTACTCTGAGGCATGCGAATGCTTCTACCTGATGAGAAAACACACAATTCACCATTAACACATATTTCTATCCTTGAGAAGGGGCAACTGAATAAAGTTCACTTGCCAGACCTCAAAAGCTCCAAAAATCAAAGGAAAATGCCCAAGGAGGTATGAATGGGCTTTCTGGGGTTATGCTTTTGTCAGATTTGGCATTAATGGTATACCAGGGAAATTATCTTTGGAGATGACTTCTGGTAGTGTTGAGTTCCTGTGAAAACATTTTGTCAGTGTTCTAGCGAGTTAAGTTCATGTACATATTGTAACATATAGTGTTGTATACAATCAGGAAGAAGTGGTTGGTTGTTTGAACCTATCTGTAAGTTTCTTTTAGGGTCAAATTTACAGCCTCATTCTAAACTTTTTTTTTTCTATTTTATTGAACAGCTAAATGCTGTGCTTCCATATGTTTTCTTTTAAATCCCCCATTGCTTCAGCTGGTAGCATAGGTGCATCCATTGTGGCTGAGATTATTTTAACACTGTTAAGTTAGCAGCAGTGTCAGCCAAATAATTATCTTTAGTTTCCTCTGCGTTTGTCATTGAATGTCCATGGATTTTTATGATTACTAAGGATTTAGGTAATTGGATAGTCTCTAAGAGTTCTAAAATGTAAGAATTGTTTTTTATCTTTCATCTGGAAGAAGTCAAGAATATTCTCTGTTTCCAGAGCATACCGAAGTCCTGGCAACAACAAAGGCTTACCTGCTATCAGTGCATGTGGTAGCCATTTTACCTTTGGCCAAACTGCAAGCTTGAATTAATGCATAGAGCTCTGCTTGTTGAGCATAAGTTGCCTGAGTCATTAGACTGCCTCTATGGTTCCATTTAGAGAGATAATTGCATAGCTTGCTTGATAGTGGCCTATTTCATCCTTCAAATAAAAATCATCAATAATCCAAACTAACTCAGCAATTCAAGAGGTGTTTCCTGTAAATTGACTTGAAGAATTAATAATTGGCCTGTTAATGTCAGATAGTCATCAGGGCTTTTGTCAGAGGACAATGAGGGAGGAGAGTAGTAGGGTTCAGAGTATTATAGTGATCAAAAGTCACATTAGATGAAGACAGTAAAAGAACTTTGTAAGAGGTTAGTCTGCTAGCAGAGATGTGCTGAGTGAGTATAAGAGTTAAGTAAGGCTTCCACCAGATGAGGCACATAAAGAGTCAGTGGAGAGCCCATTACCATCTCTTCTACATGTGAGTACACTGGCAGTGGCCGCAATCACTCTCCTACAGGGAGTGAGAACTTTGGCCACCAGATCAACAGTATCTGATGGACCTGTGTTGGCTTCCATGTCATTGGGTAGACACCTAAGACATTTTCTTCTCTTTCATGGACAGAAAATAAAAAGAGCAATCCATCGTTAGGAGGTCCTGAAGCAGGTGTATCTTTTCATGAAGTGGGTGAGCCAGCTTTGAGGCTTCATTCACAGCTTCTCATTCTTGACCTGGAAAAGTCTCCCTTAGGGTTGTGCCATCCTACCTTGCTTAGCCATTCTCTGGCATGTCCTTCTCCTCCGAGCATGTAGATAAGCTGATAGGGGTCAGAGAACCTTAGCTTATATGGTTGTATAGGGAGCAGACAAAACCAGTGGACTTTAGCAAAACCAATGGACTCCTCTATGGGATTGAGGAAATCCTTTGTTTTGGCATGGAGCTCAGCTTTAGTCAGTGGGGTACAGAAAACAATGGGTTTTCATTCTAGACTGGGTCCAACTGACAGTTTAACTTTAAATGGGGTGAAAAGAGCAGTAGGGTCTAATGGAACCTCAGGTTTATTGTTACGAAAAGGGAGAGGTTTGGGGATGAGGGTAAGCAGGAAGCAAAGGAGCATAAGGTGCAGATAATGAGACATCAGAAGAATATTTAGAAGTTTCTTCTAAAGTTTAGTAAGCCTCTGTGATTACTCAGAATTTGCTTTGGTTAATTTAGAATTTGTGTTTTAGAGAGAAGCAATTTTTGAATCATGTTTGGAGGCCTCAAAATGTCATTTAAAATATTTACACAGATACCTATAATGCAAGACATGTTCTTTCACATACTGATTTTTTTTTTATAATAGAAAAATGAGTGGTGATAATGAAAACATAAAAGGGTGTTACAACACCAATGTTGGAATATCTTTCCGGTATTTCCTGGTTATGAAAGTTCACCCTCTGATCAGTTTCTCTGAGGTGAGCTTCCCATTAGCATGTGTTCTCTTTCTGTTCTCTCCTACTGTTCTTCCTTGCTGGAATTTTTTACTCTAAATTAGTACATTCAAGATCTCTTACTTTTTTTTTTTTTTCTGACAGTCTTTACCTCTTCACAAGCTCCTCTCCCTATCTTCAATATGCTTAGCTTAATCCTGATGACATATCTGCCTCCCTCCCCTACCTTCCTTTCCCAGGACACCACCCCTCACTACCTTCTAGGCAGAGGGCATGGTCACTTTGGCAGACCTTTGCATAGAGTCTCAGACAAGTCTCTGTGGGGTACATTCAAGGTAATTAAATATTGCCTGCAATGAAAAAAAAAACACTACCAAATTCCCTGCCCCTACAAAAATAAACAACAAAAACAATAAAATTAGAGCAAACTGAGGCTCTTGGATAGCAGAACAGAGTTCTAGAGCCTCTGCACTTAGCAAGTACTTAGCACATAGTAATGGCTCCATAAATGTGTCTGGAATTCATGAACTGGCTCAGCCCTGTCAGCTGACACAGTCTCGGGAGGACGACCTTCTAGGCCTCCGGTCTTTATTTAACTCTTGTGGACTCCACCCAGCTCTTTCTTTTGTTTGGCTAACTTGATTGGCTGAGGAGAGAGCTGCAAGGATTTCACTGTGGAGTCCTAGCATGTGTGAAGAAATTTTTTTTGTCCCTTGATGGTATAATTCAGCAACATTATGGAAAAAAAAAAAGATGGCTAGAGAGAGCAATGTAAAGAAGAACAAAATGATATGATTATTTGCTAACAAGAAAGCAAACATGTAAAAAGAAGGGAGAAAACATGAGTATTGTAAGAAGTGGCAAAAGCTGGGATTCCTCATCAGTTCCTCCTTTTATCTTTTTATCCATAGGTGACTCTGCTCCCGGAAGCATTCTCTCACTGGACATTTGTCTGTTACATGCCTGTAAGACTGTTCTGACCCCCTGGGCTTTCAGAGACAGAAACCCTAGCAGAAAGGTAATTTGCTTCTGACCATGTCCCTACACTGCCCCAAATCTAAAGGCCTGTATCCTTCATTTCTAAGGCTGGATGGATAAAGGATCGAAACATTCTCCACTTCTGTAGAAATTCCTTGCTCAACCAGGCTAGATATCTCCAAATTTATTATAACTTTTGGAGAGAGATAGTTAAAGAGAGGGAGTTGGGGAGGGAGATAAGAGAATTTGAGAGAAAGGGATAAGGGAAAAGAGAGGGAGGGAAAGTGGGAGTTAGATAAAATCTGTGTGCACTGACTTTTATAATTTTAAAAGCAAAATTTTAAGAATTTGTGTGACTTCTTTAGAATTCTGTATCATGTTGCATTTGAGACAAAATGTAGTAAATAATTTATTGGAAATGTCATAGGATGAAGGTCAAAAGGTTTTTTAAAAGAGTGGGGGCTAGTTGTTTTTTGATGGTTACTAAATCCCTACTGTGTATTTTTAAAGTTCTATCACTGACTCATGAGATAAGACTAGGAAAACAGGATTTATAGGTATTGGTAAGCAGCGATTTTGTAATCTTAGAGATAATCACCAAAACATTTTCCTGAACAAAGTTATCTTACTGTGAGTTTTCAAACTGTGCCCTCGAGGCATTAAGGTGGTGGAGGGGGGTTGGGGGAGTGAGGGCTGGGGGTGGTGCAGAGGTTTCAGAGGTGGGGTGCTCCTAAGAGCAGCTTATGTGCATCTCTTCCCAAGTCTGCATTCAGTGGTGGCCATGGGTGGGAGCACTTACAGCATAGAAAGTAGTAAACCTCCAAATTGGTTTTTCTTGGAGAGCTCCTTGTTGAACATTTACTAGCAAACTCCTGGAGCAGGTCTGATTTTACCTGTCTTTACAGAGAATGTCTATGTAAAATACAGCTTTTGAAAAAGATTTTTTTGGCCTAAAGTTTGAAAACCATGCCTCAGTTGGATATTTTCTTCCTTTCTGAGTAAAATACATGGTGAATATTACTATTTGAAGAACTGTGAATCATTTTATTGTTTATGTCACTATTTGCTTTGAGATGGTATAATTTTATTATTTACTAAAACAGTAGCAGTTACATTACATACCATTCTCTTTCCAATAAATCTATATAAAATGATGGTTTAAAGTACTTAAAATGTTTTAAGATATAGCAAAAGAAAGAAAAACTTTTGGTTGTGAACTTGGAGTTTAGCAAATTTGGCCTCCCTTAGTTTAGTTAATTACAGAAATGGATGTGTTCCAAAAAAATGCCACTCTTCTACGTTTTATGTGCCAAGGAGCAGTGTTAATATTCCTTTAAGTTCTTGTTAACATTCTTGTTCCTTTTGGGTTATGGTATTGGAATACTGTATTGATTTATTCTACATAACTTTTGGAGTCCTAATTTTTTTTCCTCACTAGCTTGCTGTAGTGGCTCCCTAAAATTGCACCTTGAGACTAAAGTCCACCACTGGTATCATAGAGTGTTAGTGATTTAAGCATTAGATCACTCTCCTTAGGTCTCTGCTCAAACTCTTGCTGTTCCTTCTCAAGCTTTGTTAGGTCAGATTTCAGGTCACTATTTGGGCTATTTTTTACTTTGGTCTCTTATCCCATGAGGCTAGCTGGCTTGAGGGACCGAAGATGCCAAGATGTGGGAAGATGCCAAGATGTGGGTTGGGCTTAAGGTGAGGGAGAGAACTCATTTCAAGTTAAGCCTAAAACATGTGCTTGGCCTATTTAACGTTGAGCTATGCACTAGGATTTTAGAAGTATAGTTTTTTACGTCCCATTTCTCAGTATCTATGAGGAGGAGAGGTTGCTGGGCTGATGCAGGATTTGGGTACTTTTGAACACCTTGATTTAATAGCATGAACCTTATTCCAGTCAGGGCCTCTATGTGTGGCTGTCTGGTTTTGAACCTGGTTACCTGCCTCGGCCTCTCCCCTGGCCAGGATCTGTTGCAGGGCATTTTTCTCTAGTGTACACAGAGGTACCCTTCAGGCTTGTTTTTTGATCTGATAGCAAATCTTGCTCAAACCTAACAGTGATGATCCCATTAAGTACACAGATTATGACCCAGGTCTCAATTTCCTAGGCTGAAAAACAAAAACAATCATAAGAATTATGTTGAATGCTTGCTTTGGCAGCACTTACACTGAAATTACACCAATACATAGAGGTTAGCATTATTGGTGGTTGCCTGTGGCTGGGGGTAAGGAGGTGGGCAGAATGGGTGAAGGGAGACAAAAGGTACAAACTTTCAGCTATAAAATAAATAAGTTATGGGAATGTAATGTATAGAATAGTGACTATAATGAACAATACTGTGTTGTATATTTGAAAGTTGCTGAGAGTAAATCTTTTTTTCAATTAAAAAAAATCAATTATAGTTGACATAAAATATTATTAGCTTTAAGTGTATAACATAGTGATTAGACACTTATATAACTTACAAATTGATTGCCCTGATAAATCTAGTATCCATGCGACACCACATAAAAGTAAATCTTAAAAGTTTTTATCACAAGAAAAAAAGTTCTTAACTATGTATGGTGATGGATGTTAACTAGACTTATTATAGTGACCATTTCATAATATAAACAGATATCAAATCTTTTTGTTGTACACGTAAAACTAATATTGTATGTCGATTATACCTCAATAAAAAAAGAAAAAGAATTGAGAGGAGAAAATAAATCAGTCCTGTGTCATGCAACTAAGGCTCTCTTTCTTCCCTGAGAATGAGTTCTTTTGTTGGGAGACTTTTCTGCATCTCACACATACACCCTTGTTCTACCTCCTACTAATTTGCCAGACTTGTCTGGATGTGTTTGAATTTAAGTAACAGACCCAATTGAAGTTCATTGCCAGAGGCCCCTCTGGCTTCTGCTATGCTTGCTCAACCAGTTTGACAAACAAATCCAGGCACGCTTGAACCCCATGATGGACAATAGATTTCCCACTGTGTAAATAAAGTAAGGAAGCAGGAAAAGAAGCAGAGTCAATGAAAGGAGAAAGAACAGTGTGACACCATCCTGCTGCCTTCTTTGGGTCCTTTGCTGATTTGCATTTTGATGGTTAATTTGGTACAAAAGTTGTT
The DNA here is from genome assembly GCA_030015415.1 of Cynopterus sphinx. Taxonomy (NCBI): domain Eukaryota; kingdom Metazoa; phylum Chordata; class Mammalia; order Chiroptera; family Pteropodidae; genus Cynopterus; species Cynopterus sphinx. The sequence continues at coordinate 165,029,262 of CM057379.1, read as the reverse complement.
ATAAGCCCTCTAGTTGGCCTTCTCCCCACATCTTGGACCATCAGAGTTTTGTGGGTAATGTTCCTTCCTGACCTACATGTTGTATTCATAAAAAATGCTTCAAAAACATATATGACAATAAAAATATGAAAATATATTTTTACACAAGGAGTGGTGACTGAAAATGCACTTAAAGGTGAAACGAAAACAGACAAAACAGCTTTTCACTTTGCTTTGAATTGAGTATATAGTTAAAAGAACAAAGTTCTTTTTGTAATGACAATTCTACTGTGACCAGTTTCACCAAGTCTGTTCAATGACTATCTTGGCAAGTGGATCAATTGTGGTGAGTACATTTAAAGATGACAGCACTAATTCTTGCTACCACCTTCAGCTCAGACACAATGGGAAAACAAGCCCCCAAATTAGAATGGATCACAGTGATCAATTTTTCTTTAGTTCTGGTCTTTGTAAGAAACAATGAATATGTTGCCAAACTCACAGCCCTGTATGTTGTATTTCTGGGGCTTTTAATGAGATATCATATCAGATAACATAAATCTAATTTTTGTAGTGTTTCTTTAAAAGTAGTTAGATGAGCAAGTGCATGGAATTAATACAAATAGTGTCCTCTCAAATCTTGTTGACAGTTATAGTGAGGACTATCGTCTCAGAATTTCTCGCCAAAAAAGATGCTGGGGAAGAAAAAGGTCCCTCTCCGACAACAAATAAAATCAGGTGGCCTCCATCTCTCATCATCCACATTGATTGATAATCTAATTCTTCATTTTCATAAAACGTGGTGGGGCAGGGGCGGGGTGGCAGTGAAGCCCTATCACCAGCTTTCATTTACAAAAGGAGTGTTTGAGAGTTAAGAGCAGAGTGGCAGTAACCTATCTCCCCTTACGTAGTGGAACAGTCCAGAGATTTTGGCAGAGCCTCATGTAGTCTTCATCCATTCCCCTTTCCTTATAGCTCCAGGTGTAGCCATGTAACCAAGTTCTGCAAGGGCAATCTAAGTGGAAGGGAGACCACTTCTGGGAGCTTCATGTGGCTGTGGATCCTAAAACATGAACACATGGTAATACACACCAGAACAGCAAGACAGAGGAGTATGGGTCCCCAAAACCATGGGTCACTGTCCCAGTTCTGGCCCTCCTACATAGACTTTTATGTGAGAAAGAAATTTACTGTGGCATACCACCACAACAGTTTACTTCTTGATCATACCACTTGTCCAATGTTGGCCAGCAGGCAGACCCTGTTCAATCCTGGTACCCAGAGACGCAGGCTGAAGTGTTCCATCTCAACCAGAGCTTCCACTATTTCAGAAACAGGCGAAGGGGATGTAGTGAATAGTATACTCTTAAAACTTCCACTGAAAATGACACATGTGTCACTTTGTTGGCTAACGCAAGTCACATCACCATGCCTAATCTTAAAGGCCATAGGGAAGTATGGTTTTCCCATGTGCCCAAAAGGAAAGAGAACCGGTGTATGTGAACTGCCCTAATGACTACTGCAGTTTTGATCTGGTTTAAGCTGCTGTTATTTTGGGTTTTCAGCGACTTGCAGCTTCACTGAATCCCAACCAATATAGGAATGATCATATCAGTACTGTGATCAGTAGGTTTAAACCAAGTCCCATATGAGGGGTTGCTGCTGAGTGTCTCCCCCATACTCTGCAGGATTTGCAGGGGTCATGTTCTGCCAGGGGTTTTTCAGGGAAGGAAGAAGCCACATCTTTCTTAAGATTCCCAGCCTCCACTCCTCACCCCATCCCCCATCTCATTTGCAGTCATCCCTGAATCATTAAGATCTAGTACATTGGAAACTATTGTCTAAATCTCCAGAATTCTCTGGAAACATGCTTTCATATATTTCTTAGTGGGATAACAGTAGTACATAGAAGCAATTGTAAGTTTAGTAAAACACAATAGAACCTCATTAGCATTTGGGTAGTTTCAGGAAAGTATTCTGACCTGCTGTAGGTAAAATCATGTCTGTCTGCCCTTGTCCCCAAACACAGAAACCATCTGTGACAGAGGCTGACATAGATATTTATTTCTTTAAACCAACCCCATTCTGCAACACATGCACTAGATCTGTAATCTAGTGTTTATTTACTGTGTGTAGGTGTCACCTAGAAGCAGGCACAGTTTATTTTTTAAAAATTGTTTTTGATCATGTTAGTTACATAGATAAAATTCTGTAGAAGTCTTTTTTGTTACTGGAGAGCTAGCCCACACACAGAATGGACCACGCTTGCTCTTTGGCAGTCTCATTCTTAAGTAGGAAAGCACAGCTGTATCAGATGTGAATATGAAGGACAAAAGCAGCTCCGGAGACACCAAGCAATAGTCTATATTATAGGTTTAATACACTCATTTAATTTCATTGGAAAAAATAATGAAACTGGTGAAAAGTATTTATGGAACCAGAGGAGAGCATATTTTGCTGGTTTTACTTTATGTTTGAAATTTTGGGCATAGCTCTGCCCATAAATACTGAAATGCCTAGAATAAAGAACGCAGCCTGAGGCATACCCCATAAAACTTACAGTGCAATTAAATGAGCAATTTCCACTGGAAATAAAACAGGCATGTTGAGTGGAATATGAATTAAACCGTATAGGACTCGGGCCTGCACTAGGCTTTAGAGATGGACCTGCTGGTTTCATTTGCAACTGATGCAGTCCATCTACGGGTCTAGGCCACTAAGTAACAAAAGATAACGGTAGTAAGCATGAAGAGCCAGGCATTCCAAATTGTGGTAATGTAGTTTCTCTGTCATTATGTCTCCTGGAGAAGCCTGGCAAAATTACGACCAATAGCAAAGAATTAAATCTGACCCTCTCTTCCACGGCAGACACACTGAACTCTGATGTGCTCACTGTGCACAAATTTTGACATGTGTCTCAAATTTCATTTTCATCTTCGGAATGTTCCCTTCTCCTACATCCAAGTCACCGGGTTACATTAGATAAGGGTTCATAAGGATTTCAGTTGGAAAACTGAAGCATCAAAACAAACATCAACTGATATTACAGACCACACTCTCCTGATTTATTTCTGGGGCTGTATTTGGACACTAAAGGACAAGAATTCCTTAATCCTAAGGGAAAACTTGGCTCAATAAAGGATTTAGAACCCCAGCCCTGAGAGGCACCACATGTACACGTTTGGCTCATAGAGAGACTGGCTTGTAAGTACAGAAAACATTTATCTCAATTGTAAAGTAGGGTAAGGCAAGTTCACCCAAGATAAAGCTTATCTTTCTTTTCTTTGAGGAATTAGGGTAAGGGTGAGGGAAGGAAAGCTTGACATTTTTCTGCCCATGAAAGCCAGAGGAAAGCTCAGAGAAACCAGTGCATCCCCTTGTACTCTTCTCCCAAGCAGCCCAACACCACTGTCCCTGAGGAGATGGGGGAGTGTAATAGGCCACATGATTTGAATGATTATTGCCAGCCATTAAAAACATTCACAAGTCAAACTATGAAGTATTTCTTTATAACATGATGGTATTCCCCTGTAGTTTTGTCTGAATTCACCTTCTCTTGCCAAAATTATTTCTAATTGTAAAAAATCTACTACATATATGAAATTTTCCCAAATGAAAAAGATTATTTTCCACGGCAGCATACCTTTGAATTTATCACATACGATTTGGTTCTGTCCAGTTCAAAAATTTCAGCATATCTTACTTGAATAGTGATAATTTATGTCGTGAACCAAATACACTGTTTTCTGCTCTTTTGTCTAGAGGCCATCTTTCCCTAAATCAGCAATTATGTGCATTTAGATGTCCCGCCAGCTCCATCTCACAGCTCTGCAGCTGTGGAAGTATCTGGAAGGTCCGTGTTCTGCTTGTACAAGAAGAGGAAGGATAGCAGGCGTTTCTGGGAGCATGTATGCCAAGAGTGGAAAGCTGAAGCAAGTTACAGTGAAAGAAGGTATGAGAGTGACTTAGGAGCTAGGCACTGAAGTCTGACCCTGATGTGTCAGACATTTCCGAAGCAGACTAACGGCATTATAAAAAAGACACTTTATTTAGGTTAACAGAGCCTTATATAATCGGAAAATTTTACCGTTTTATATGTATAGTCAATAGTCTGGGGGGGAAAAGAAGACTTCCTGTCAATGTTTTATCTGGATTAAAAAAAAAACACCAGCTTCACGAATTCTTCAATGTTGCATTTCTTTATTTTTTTTGAAGACCAAAGCTTGCAGGCATAAAACGGAGGGATTGTAATCGGAATGGCAAACTCTGGCCTGCTGCTTTACTCCATGTTCATAGTTACAGTTATTTCAGGTCTTCCTCCCATAACCGCAGTTTGCAAACAGCTTTGTTAACAAGGGGGAAGACGTGATGTGTCGCTGCATCTTCCGAGCTCTGGCGCCGGCTCGTGGTAGGAGACGAGAGCCGCGCTGTCGCGCTCTCCCTGGAGAAGGCGTCTGTCATCTTGTTGCCTCGCCTTAGCCCTCGTCCTTCCCCATTTCCCCCATTAATATAATGGGGGATCACTGCAGTGTGACCAGAGAGGGGGCAGATGGGATTCTAGATGACAGCAGAGAAAGATGATGGGCAGGGGCGGGGAGAGGAAAGGCCAGACACACGCAATTGTCCTTCCAAAGGATTTGAGAAGAGATCATTCATTTGAGAGATTTCTGCCATGTTGATGGAGCAGCTCAGTCTTTTGCCAGGGAAGGTTGAGCTTTTCGTTTTTTCATTTGTAGATGTATTTGACTACATACTTAGGACATGTCATAACTATGGAATCTCACCACAAACACAGCACTGAGGACAGACACGTTGTAAGTCTCAATTTGTGTTCATTTTTAAGTAGCAAATATTTCTACTGTGAACAGGCTCTGCTACCTTCTCACTGGTACAATTCTGAGATGAATAACTCTCAAATGGTTAATAAAGCAGAAACCTCTTAAGATGATATTTGTAGCGGGTGCACTGTGAAAACAAAATATATATAAATTCCAGGCAGCAAACACTTTATTTGGGTTGCGTGAAATAAATTTAGGCTTGAAGTCTAATTTATCCTCAGATTCAAATAGGTTATAATGATTTACAGGAAAACTGAAAACATACAGTATTTATTTTAAGAACAAAGAATTTTTGGCAGGTCATTTTTCTCATGTAATTATGCCATAATTGATCTTACTAGACTTATGGAGAGACTTCAGATGCTAATAAATAAGATCAGAAGTTGAGCTATTTCTTTCATTAAATAGTGGGAGCTGTTTATAACTCTCTCACTTATTCCTTAAATTGATTATTAGTACTGATATCCAAGGTGGAATTTATTATGAAAACAAGCTGAAGCTTAGAAAGAAGAACTTTTCTTTTTAAATGTCATTCATGTATATCTATACCTATGTTAGTTATTGAGAAAAAGGGTAATCTGAATGGAAATTTCTTATAACAATATTTTTGGAAGGTAAATCTAATTTAAGTGGAGATTTCAGGCAGGAAGAATTGTCAATTTTACCTGGCAGTCTAATTTATGTTACTCTGCTATAACAGAGTTATATTTTAAATACATTTAAAATCTCTGTGTGAAACATTAGATGATAGAATAGCTGGTCATGGCACTGCTGTGTGAGATTTACATAAACTACTATTTTAAGGGTGTTTTACACTTTTGCTAAAAGCTGAGTATTTCACATTGAAAATTTACCAACCCATGTTATAAACCAAGTTAAAGTTTGGATGTTCTTCTCTTTGGTTTTAAGCATCTAATAACTTATGGTATGTAATAAGGCCCTGGTTAAATATCTTAAAATCTTCAGTCTAATCTGTTTTCTTCTATTTCTCTTTTGAGAAAGAAGCTGAACCTATATAACTGAATAAGAATTTCAAATTAGGACCTGAAAAGAATCATTATTAGTATTTTGGAGGGCGAGGAAAATTAATTTTAACAAGGCTCTTTCAATGACAGTAGATTAATTGAAACTGAATTGAATGAGAGTTGAGTTGACGTAAAATTTTGAGAATTATAGCAATATAAAATTATTTATGCTCTTTTAAACCAGCTTTGTAGTATGTAAGTACTTATTTTAAATGCCGAGTTTGTGATTAGGTCTATCTTTAAAACTGTTTAATGGTTGCTTTAAAATATTTTGATGCCTACCATAATCCTTATACAATTTCCCATATGCTGCCAAGTAAATGCTTTGAAATGTCATTTTATCATAATTTGAAATTTACACATAAAGATTTAAAATTTTTTCATTTAATTTTTTATTACTTTTTTATATTATAAAATTAGAAATTGAATTCTATATTGCAAAATGAACACATTTGAAGGAAGGAAGGAAAACATACCTGAGTGTGTGTCTATATTTTTGGAGATTTTTCTAATGACTTTGAAAAAGTGATATCAGCAAATAACCAGTTCACTCAATTTGGATCCTTCTTTCATTTGAAATAGTCTATAAAATTTTTACCAAAGAAATAAATGTAGGCTATCATTTTTATTCATGGATGTCTCTGAATGTTACAACATAAAAACAGACTTTCAAATAAATACACATCTTTCTGATAGTTGAAAAAACAAGACATACTAAAATGCATATATACAAATACTTAAATATTTGTTTGGCCTCTAGATTATACAGTTGCTATATAGCACAATCTTCCCTCACAGAGTGAGTGATATGGAGCCCTCTGCAGACTTCCCCATTAGGAGACGTTGGCACAGTGTGAGGGGGACACATCTGCCAGCAAAGTACTACAGATGGTTCCCCTCATTAGCCCACAGAACTCCAAGCAGCCATCATGGAGGAGGCCTGGGATCTCACTTGGACAAGATGTTAAGCTAGCCTCCTGTTCAATGTCATTTTGGTTTCTCCAAAATAATCTCTAGTGTGCCCTGTTGGGCTTGGGCTGGTGTACATGTCGCACTTGAAGAGATTTGAGATGACGGCACTGTGTCCAAGTTGCCAATGGGCATTATATGATTTTTTGGATTTGACAGAAGTTCCGCAGCAAGTGTAACTTGGAAAACTTCTTAATCTAAATGCAGTGGCAGGACAGTCTTAATGCTCCCCAGAAGCTCATTAATGTAGCTTTTGGAATTCCAGGCGATGCTCACTTTCACATATGTGCTTACTTATTACACTAAATGCATTGACAACCTCATTTCTCCTCTTTGCCTTGACCCACTGATTTATTGACATAATGGCATTTTAATTTTGTTTTGTTTACCCTTCATTTATGAATCAGCCTTCAAATCGGGGCACCAAGCCCTGGCAACCGGAAATGTTAGTTAAGTTTAGCAGTAGAAACAGCAGGGGGAGCCCATACTGTTTTATGCTCTGCAATTTCTCTGGCTGGATTATAATAATAATAATTACTACAGTTGTTTTACATTTATGACAAAGATGTTTACACCCTATGTACATTTAAAACATAGATATTTGAAATTCAGATAATCACTGTGTGCTAGACCATTATAATTTTAAGTCAAAGAGAGGGAGTTTTTATTCTTTAATTATATAACATTATCAGGATACCACTAAGAATAATTGATAGGCAAGAACTTGGCAGGAAGAGCTTTTCTCGCTGTCTTTAAATCTGGGGAAAAACTTGTTCTGAATTTTGTTATTTCACACACACAAAAATGGAATCAGCTAAAATTTTTTCTGTAATCTCTAGCTGTTCTCTGGCACTTACAACTTTTTTTTTTTCTAAAATAAAATGTAGGTGTTAAAATATACTATCTGACATATTTTTGAGAATGTGATAGTGAGGGGGAAGTCTCACCATAATCACTTGGTATTTTAATATGACTCAAACTTAATTTTCAGTTTTGAAGTTTATAAAATGTGAAAGCGCAGTGGCCTTTAATATTGTTTATTTTTATGCTTGATGAGGTCCTTGGGTTAGTAGGATTTCACCATCATAAAATAATTTAGAATATCTGCATGACTTTTTGCCCTCTAAATAAGCCATTGTAGTGTCTCTGGCATACCTTTTACATGGTGTAGCCCATCCTAGATTATCCTGCTCTATTCTGCGTTGGAGATTTTGCCCATAATATCAGAAAAGTCACCTTACAATGTGAGGTTTCATAATTGTATTAAGAAGGGTTTTGTAAATTTAAACAATTTCTATTGAGTAATATTTTGATTTCATAAGAAATAGCTTAACACTAAGAATCAGCTTCACATTGCCAAGGAGATTGAATATTGGTAACAGTACATACAGCTTTTAAAAAATTAATAAAAAATTTATCTATTTATTTATTTTTGCCAAAACAGTATAAGACATAAAATTCTATGATGGATCAATAATTATGCGGATCTCCATTTCTGGTTCCCCTGAAGTTGAAATAAAAAATGCAAATTCAGAGTGATCAGAAAACTTTATGGAGGAGTGGCATTTGAGCAGTGCCTTGAAGGTAGGAAAGAACTTTATAGGGATGGTGGGGGGGCCTGGAGTATATAGTAGTGGTAAGATTCTTCAGGCAGAAAGCTCATAAATTAAGAAGTGGGGCTGGAAAGGGGCCCAGTTAGACCCGGACATGGTAACCTTGGGTGCCTACAGGAAAGTATGGGGCTGCCTAAAATTTTGATGTGATGCTAAGCTCTAGGGCTTTATTCTGGGGGCAGAGGGAGCCAGGGAGAATTTTAGAGGGAGACACAACAGGAATACTATTCCTGGGAGCTCGATTTGGTAACAGGAAACAGGATCTGTGAAGATTTAATTCAGTTGGTTTAGCATCATTATTAGAATGCAAAATAAAAAAGTTATACTTTAAAGTCACTGTTCACATAATTTTAGAATATGATTTAAAGTGTTTTTTTTTTAATATCACTTTCCTTGATTAATACAGTCAATGCTAAAATCTGAGAGAAAAAACCTGAGTAGAGCTGTGTGTATTTTCTTCCCATGAATATTAATAATAGCATCTTGCATTTGGGGAGCACATTTTATTATTCAAAATGCTATCGTATTATTTTTGTTTTGTTCTTCTATCAACCTGGTGAGGCTAATGGATGTTTCTAAAAATAAGAGATATTACAAACCCCTCCTTCTGCTCCCATGATCTCCTTTTGATTACATGTGTAAGTGTAGATTTATGGCTGTTTCAGTTTTTATGTGAAGAGCTGAGAATATCATTCTGCTGCTACTTGTTTTCACTAAGCTTTGACTTTCATTTTGTAGATTGTCTTACATTGTAGTACCATAGTTGATTCAATTATACTCATAGGAAACAACTTTTGGAGGGAAATAAATTAGAGTGTCATCCAGTTATGTGTAAGTGTGTTCAGTAATGTCTTTTCCTAAAAAATATTTATGATTTATAGACATACCATATTATTAGTGATACTAATGCTGTATTTTACTTAGAAAGAAAAAGGTATAATAACATGGAAAAAAAGAGTCCTAATTACAGACAGAAAAGAGATTTTAAAAATTTTAATAAAATATAATATTTTAAAAAAATTAAAGAAACTACAGCATACATCAATAAATTTAAAAGCCATATATTGTACTTTTTAAAGTACCAGAATATATAGGGGAGGGGAGAGGACCCAATAATGCAATCATTTTCTTCTGAACCACTTGACAAAAAGTAGGAATGTAGAATAGTTTGCTGCTCATTGTTTAAACTCTTTTAATGCAGTACTTTTGTTTATCTGTTGAACCAATAGTATCATCATTTGAGCAACACATCCTTTCTGGCTTATGTGGCCATTGACTTCCATGTCAGTGCTTGCTTCCATCAAACTTTCTGCAAATAAATAGCACTCTTTAGAGCCTGTGTTTGGCATTATCACAATTTTTGCTTGGCTCAGACAGGGCAGGTTGATTATCATTAAAGTGTTATTTATTTCTATTTTATTAAGCCCCTTTTACATTCATGTTACAGGTTAATTTATACTTTTATTTCATGCACTACTTGGCTTTACTGATTAATATGCCCCATGGCATTCAATAAAGTCAGGCGGTGGAGGAAATAAGAGAGATATTAATTTCTAACATCGCTATAAATTTGCCTTAATAAAACTAGCTCAATAACATTATAGAAATAATACAATAGATGCTTCCAAATTGTTAACAAAGATGCAACTTTAACTGTTTTCCTTCCTGAATTTAACATAGCCTACTGCCTTTTCTTTCAAGTGTTGAAATGAAACCTGACATATGTCTTCCCCCTTTAAAAAGTAATCTAATAGTTGGCACAATTCTACAGTATACAGCTCTCCATTTGACTTATTCCAATGTCTTCTTCAGATTTTAGGTTACAAACTGTGCAAATTAACACAGACTCATAGGTTCCTAGGGGGGAAATAAACTTTATTCATGTAAGGTTTTTTTCCATAAAGATTAAAATGTTTCCAGCATCAATTATTTGCCCTTCTTAAGTGTGTTAATGCTCCATTCCAATAATAAACGTTATTACTGAGAAATCTGATAATAGGGAGGGGCTAGCGAAAATCTACATGCTGGAATTATTTTTTGTTGGTTAATCCATCAGTCCCACCCCAACAGCTCAATTAAATAAGATTGGAATTAGGATTTATAGAAACTCATAAAGACAAGGGCACACTACCGCCCATTGATTTTTGGGTTACAAATTTTGATCATAAAGAATGTACTCCATTATTAAGTAACCAAATTCATGTCTTAGAAAAAAAAAAAACATGTATTCTCTTCTCCTCATGTATTAGATTGTAGCTAGGCTGGACAAAAAATGGCTACAAGTCAGGAATTTCCCCTCATCTCCATTATTCCAAAAGAATAAATGCACTTTGTTCCCTCAAAATTTCCCCTTTCTTAGCTTTTCAGCACTTTGAGTTCTAGTATTTATGGACTAGGAAGAAATTTGATAAGAAAAAAAGCAACAAATAGCATTTAAAAATCCTCCTTTGCATAAAATATCAGGAAATGTGTTAATTCAACAATTTATTGATCAGGCTCTGTGCCAGGCACTGTTCTTATCCTGGGGATAGAGCTGTGAGACAGTTATGGCCTCTGTCCCTTTGGAATATATAGACTTTCTCTTTTATTTACTTTCATAGAATGGTGAAATTTCACACATTGATGAGGAAGATATTTTGGGACAGCAAAATGTGTGTGTTTATTTTTATTTTTTTGAATAGATGAAGACTTCTGTATTCCTTAAATTTTTCTCAAATCATACCAAAGTAACAGGCATATTTGCCTGTGAAACAGTTCATGAAACAGTGGAAGAGTGAGTCATCCTTATACTCATGCTGTGCTTAGGTGCATATTTCTAGGTTTTTACTAAATCAACTTAATGGAATGATTCTCCCGCTTCCCCATTTAACTTGAATCAATCTAAGTATATTAGATAGGTAGGTTTGGTGTAACCATATTTTCTCTTCCTTGGCTTTTGGTTAAAACATTTTTAGGTAATTCACATAAAAATGATGTGCCTTTTCATGTTGCTGTATCTACGCAACTTTTATGCAAGCTTTATGGAAAAATAAAATTCCATCTTTGCTGTTTCTGTTACCAAGCCAGAACTGATGGTCTTTGGTCAGAAAAATGACCAAGTAATAAACATTTCTAAATCATTCCTCAAACCAGTTTTTAGTAAAAAATTATTTTCAAGTGAGTAATCTATATCCTAGATCATAAGGATGCTGATTCACAAGTAAAGCAACAGTTTTAGAGACTTAGAAGTGTTCTATATAGAAGGTTAGTTTTTGCAAAGAACTGCTTGTTGCCAGAGATCCACTCATATCCTGAATCTGGAAGATAAGGGGCTTCCATTGGGTTTACAATCTTTATATAACCACTTTCTCAAGAACATGACAATTTGATGAACTGACTCTATCCGCCAGGAGAGTCTCTATACTAGCTAGCATCCATTGGCTCTAGGAAATGTTGGCTACTTTGGAAAAAGAGTTTGGAATATTTAACCCAAACTCTTGGAATATTTGACCCAAACTCATTAATTCTGATGTGTTTTGATGGATTTTATAAAGTGAAGAGACACAATCTAGTTTATTGTATTTAAGGATAGATTTGACAATGCCCTTGAATGACCAATAGCTGGTCAACACATGAGAGCTTAACCCCTCTCTCCCTCTGCACATCCCTCTCAGCCATTAATAAATCTAAAAACTTTAAGAGTCTTTAAAAATGTACTTTAATAAGTCATTCTTTGCAGAGCTTTCTGGGGTATGACCCTTAACAGAATGGATCAATTGCAAAAAATATGATAGTTTTGCAAATGTTGGTATAAAAATATATAAAGCAAATAGAACTTATTTGACTGGTGAGAACTAGAAAATATTGTTGCAACTTTAAATTTCAGACATTTTCAATTTAAATCTTTAGTTAAATAACATGATAAGAGCTCAAAAAATATATGCAAATATGAAGGTGCCAAGATTTCTCTCACTTCTATATTTTCTAAAATAACTATGTTAAAGAATTACTACCCTTTGAGAATAAGGATATTATTTTCTCTTTGAAAGGAAACATTGTACTCTATAGATTGACTTCTACTGTCTTTTGTGCCATTATTTATACATTTCCTGTTTAAGGAAATGACTTTTTTTTTTTAACATGATAGTTTAAACTTCAAACTAAGTGCTATTGACTTTTAAAATGTCTTATCACTGTTATTAGGGCACAAAGGATAAAGTGTGGAAAATGCTTACCATAATAATCTTATTATCATGAGATTCTATTTTTTGAGTTAAGTGCTCACATTTGGTGCTTCTTTTTCAGGGGGCACTTGGTCATAGACAAAAGAAACAGACCCTTTGCTTTCAGATTAGTGACTTTTTAAAGATGCAAATATATAATAAGGTACCTATAATACAAATTAAAGGTCAGAAATATCTTCCAAAGATCTCGTCCTCATTTAAAAAGGCCAAACAAGATATTAAAATGTTTTTCATTTCTATTTTTCTGTACTTATTGCAGTCTTCAAAATCATTGTTTTAAATATAACATTATTTGAACTGCAATATTAAGCACAGAAAATAGGAAGAGCAAAGGTTAAGTTTTGTGGCATTGGATTTTCATGTTATTTACTTAAAGCATGTTTTACCAGTGAATAACAAATATGATTAATGAGAATTTAATAAAAATTGTAGATTCCACTGTGAATATTGAGTGGAATCTATTTATATTTTAGTTTAATTTATTCTAGTTTAGATATTTTTCAGTTATAAAATAAACAAGGTAGTAATACTGTTAAATATATATAATACAAATTTCTCTATGTATAATAATACGAACATATATTTGAGATTTTTCCCCTTTGATTTATCTATGTGTCTGTCTGTCTATCATCTATCTATCTATCTATCTATCTATCTATCTATCTATCTATATCTCTCTAGATAGATAAAGGGCATTTTTGAGGCCTTAATCTTAAAACCAAGGTCATCCTTAGTTTTAAAAAGTACAGAGCACTAACAAGAATAGAATACCTTGAAATAAAATCAGTGAAAAGGTAAAAAAGAAAAGAAAGAAAAATACAGAGCACTATAATAAATGCTTAACAAATTATAGTCTGCAAAGTAACTTTCTTAATTGTACATTAATAATAATAGATAATATTTATATCATACTTATTTGTGTTAGGCAATGTGCTAAGTGCTTTATGTACATTAATTTATTTAATCTCATAAGAAGGCATGAGTTAAGCATTTTACCCTCATTTTACAGGTAAGAAAACAAACTTGGCATTGAATAACTCATTCAAGGTTCCATGCTAGTTAGTGGTAGAGCTAGGATTTAAACCCATGGTGGTGCAATTACACACATACAGTGAATTGAACAAGATCAGATAGGTTTAATTTACTTGTAAAGCTTTTGATTAGTTAAGTATGATATGGAAAAAATAAAATAATTATGACAAGACCAATAAATGTTAGAAGACAGGGTTTGAAGGATGAGTATATGATACAAATTCTTTTTTGCTTTAGAAGAAGGAGTGCGTAAGAGAGTTTGCAGTAGAAGAGATGGCAATGGTAGTCCTGTAAAACTGTGAAGTAAGCACCAATTTTTGCCTGATTCATTCATTCACTTAACTAGGTGTTTGCTGGTTACTGTGTTGAGTGGTGGTGTGCGAAGGTGAGTAAGGAATGTACCTGCCTTTAAGGAATTTTCAGTCTTGTGAGGACATAAGCCATCATACAAATAGTGCAATGGTTCAAGAATGATCAGGGATTGTATTGATTACCAAGGAAGGTATATGATCTAAAAAGTGGTGGGTGGTGGGTGGGAAAGAGATTTGTCCTGAAGTTTGAAGATTTATAAGTGAGGCAGGCCATATAGTGAAGGGGAGAGCCTTCCAGGCAGAGAGAGCATGTGATATAAAGGCAAGAAGGTCCAAATGAGTTTGGGTAGATTAATATGGCAATAGATGAGTTTGAAGACAGACTGACAGATCAGCTCCTCCAGGACTAAGAATCACAGAGGTTCATAAGAAGGCTCCGAAGAAGAGGCATGATGAGCTTTGCATGTTAGGACACTTTAGCTGAAGTGTTCAGAGGAGCCACACTAGAGAGGACAAGTTAGGAGGCTGTGGGAGGACAAGGGGGAAAATGCAAGGGGGCCTGACCAGGGGCAGTGGTAGGGGTTTGGTGAGAAAGGAACAGCTCAGAGTATTGTAGAAACCAAGGCAAGAAAAGTTTCAAGGAAGGACAGTCAACAGTGTCATATAATGTAGAGAAAAGATATTTATTGGGTTTAGTAATAAGGTCTCTGGTGGCTTTTGCTAGAGTGGTCTCAGGTGAGTGGTTCACAAAAAGGGTTGTGGAGTAACAGGAATGAGTGGAAGGAAATACATTGAGTGGGGTCTCTGAGCTTTCTCCTTTTCTACTACTGCCTGTCATGACTTCTCCCTTATTTCTAATCTTGGGGAAAGAAAAAGACATTTATTGGGCAATTAATGAAAACCAGTACCTTTTGTAAGCATCTTAATGGCCCTATGGTGTAGGGCCTACTCTAATCTTCATTTTATAGGCAGAGAGTGGAGGGTTTGAGAGGTTTATACACTAGCCCACGGCCCACAGTTGGCAAGTAGCAGTCCTCTAGTTCAAATCCAGGTCTATCTAATTTCAAAGCTCACAATCCAACCATTACCCTCTTCTGAAATTTAGTCTTCATGCTTGTTCTCTTCTCTTCCCAAGTCTGACTGCAATCATAGGGCTACTAAACTTATTCTCACTCAAACATAAGTGATAAATAAAGTTTAATGTGTTCTTTTCCCTGATGCATTTAAATGAACATTGGATGTGCTTATTTTACATTTTTATTGTGAAACAGAACATACAAATGGAAAAGTGAACGCAACATGAGTGTACAGTGTGATGAAGCATTGCCAAACCTCCAGAAATTGTCTGTCTCCTTCCCTATCCCATTCCCCTCCTCTTAGAGGCAACCACTAGACCAACCTTTGTAGCATTATTTTCCTGCATTTGTCTGTAGTTTCCCCACCTGAATTATGTATCCCTAAACAACAGAGTCTAGTTTTGCCTGTTTTGGCATTTTGAGTAAGTGGCATTATGTGTATTCTTCTGTGTCTTGCTTCTTTAGTTCAAAATTATATTTTGTATTGTGTGTGGCATTAGTGCATTCATTTTTGATGCTGGATAATATGTTGCTGTATGAATTTACCATGTTATTTATCCATTTCATTGTTTAGGGATATGTAGTTTATTCCAGTTTTGAATACTTATGATCAGTGTTGTCCCTTTTTGATCAAGTTAAAGGCAAGAAGCTCTAAGTATGCAATTTTAAACATCTTTAATATTTTAGGGGGTGGGAGCCCTTTTTAATTCCCTTGAAATGAACCCCCACAGGTGGTTCCTGTGGGGTTCCTGATTTGCTTACTTATGAGGCAAAGCATGAGGACTGTGAGGAGAATTTCTAAATTAAAATGTTTAAAGAGGTCAGGTGAACTGAAAAAACAAAGAAACAGTTATTACCAGATCTCCCATTTCCCCTAGTTCTTCCACTTCATTGTTGCAATCTTAGCTAAATGCAGTCAGCTTGCATATTTTCCTACATCAGCCCTTTGATCAGCAAAGTAATTTCTTTTCCTTCCTCTGTACAAATCTTTTGATTATAGTAAGCTCATTCTTTGAAGAACAAGCATGGTAAAAAATATGAGCAACTTGAATAATTTTAGCAACTATCTAAAATAACTGGTTTTGCATGGGATAAAATAACTATTTAATTTCTGTAAAGTGAATCATCGAGATATAACACAACCAGTAATAAGATCATAATGTGTCATATATTTAATAACAACGTAGAAGACAGAGAGTGTAGTAAAGTTCTTCAGAGTATAGGCTCTGGAGATAGACTGAGATTGGATTCTAGCTCTGCCTCTTACTACCAGTGTCAACTGGGTGAATTTCTTAACCTTCCAGATTCAGCTTTCTTGAACCATAAGATAAAAAGAGTAGAAGTTCTTATTTCAAAGGGCTGTTGAAGCATGTAATAAGAAAATATGTAAGTACTTAACATAGGGCCTGCTTTAGTACAAGCTCAATAAATGTTAGTTATTGATATATTTAGCCCATCAAAAGGGCAGAATAACCTAGGTATTTATTAATGGAGTTTGACAGAGACAGTCATCTACTTACATCATAGCTATTTATTCAATATTTAATAGTCTCCTTCACTGCGGTAGAGACTCTGGATCATAAGAAATAGTATTTGTGGAGATAAGCAATTAGGAGATCAATTACAAGTGGCAGTGTTAAATACGATATATTTGGCAGCAGAGGAGGGAGTGGTTTTGGATCAGTCAGAGGTGCAACTTTCCAGGAGCTGTATTTTGAATTTGATCTTAATCTGAGTAATAGACACAACTTTGCCAAGAAGGTTCAAGTCCTTTCACCCAGAATACGTGTGCACAAAGAATAGACAGAGGGTGGAATTGAGGTCTCTTTTGGGAAGATTTTGGGAATGGATGGTGAGGAGTAAAGAAGAAGGACATAGTTGGTGGAGTATTTTATAGGTGGCATCTTTAAGGTTCACGTATTTATTAGATGAGAGGAAAAAACAAGTTCAATTCCATTTAAATTGGCTCACAGAATTATAAACCCTTCAGGTAAAACGTAACTGTACAGTGTCCAATCTAGCAGAGTATAGGAAAGTAGTAATATTTTGGCAAAGGAAGCTTTTCGTGTTTTCAGTCTCGTAGTAAATATATAAATAATGATCACTTTGACGTTTCGAAGACTTTTAAAATTCTTGTTGAAAGACCAGTCTGTGAAGTTCCTGCGAGAGTTCCTTGGGTGAATATACATAGCCCTCTATAGATAAACCTCCTTGCCTACTGCTTCCACTATAGTTGGGGAAAAAGATTATTTTATAGGTTGGCTGTAGGGATAGCTCCCAGGATCTTTATATACCCTCCGCCCCATCTCTTGACGACTCCCCCAGGTCAGCAGCACCCACTAGATGGCGCCCAGGTCCTCTGCTGCGTGTGGCCTCCGCGGGGCTCAGACCTGGGGGCCGTTGTGCGTTTTCTAAGCCTGGCCGGAGGCGTCAGGGTGACCCCGCGGAGCAGCTTCCCTGGGGTTTGCTCCCCAGTGCTGTCATCGGGGCGCTCCTGCACTGTTACTGTGATGGCATCACCGATACGGGCAGGGGTGGTGTGGTTCCCAGGGTGAGGGAGCCCGCATTTTTGCTCTGCGAGATGGAGCCACAAGCAGGCAGAGACACAGGCCTTTAGCTGGAGTCCACGGGCTGCTCGTGGAAACAGCATGCAGCGACTCAGAAGCTGCAGAGAAGCGGCTCCACGAGGCCCACGTATTGATTTAGACAACGATACTGTGTTTATGGGAAAGGGAGAAAAGACAAGACAGGAGGTGTAGAAGAAGGAGCGATCGTTTTAGTGCTAGCTTTCGTGCAGGTACAATTCTCCCTCCTTTCTGTCAGACCATTGAACACTGCTTGATATGCAAAGTCGAGGGTGTATTCTGATGTAGGTTTCAGATAGTAGGAAAGGAAGCGTCTTGTTTTTCTTTTGAATAGCCCTGGGCAGTTTTCTTTATTTCGTGTGTGAAATGCTGAAAGCTTTGTAAAATTATTTTACACTCTGTATTCTTCTAAAAAGGGACAGGTCTCTTTTCCCAATTCTAGGTAGTAGATAATGACTTTGGCAGATAATGCCTTTGGTAGAATTTTCTCCTGCCTTTTTCATTTTTATGGAAGTCCATTTCTCATCATTAGGCGAAGATGCAGATAAGAAAGGATGAACCTTATTCCGGAGCCTGCCACATCAGTGTTGCTTCTTAGGTGATTAAAAAAAAAGCACGATCTTGGAGAAAACGTCTGACAAAAGGTAATGGAAACTCAGTAACAGATGTAAATCCATGATGGATTAGGCATAACCCTCCTGGAAAGCCCTCTCTACTAAAGTACACGTGTGCATTTCAGCTCAGGAGCAAAAATAGGACTTTGTTCTTCTGAGGCTCTTAAAAAACCTGACCTATGCTGGCCCCACAAACTAAGGTTTATTTGAGGCTCCCTGAAGGTGATTAGACCCGGGAAAAGGTGTTTTTCTGCAGTTTAGTTTAGGAACTCATCACCAGCCCAATGCTTATTGCAGCTGCTGGTTGGCAGGTTCAAAGGTATGGAGCTTCTTTAATTAAAAATCAGCAGGCTCATTTTAATTTTGGTCAAAATAGATTTTATTTAAACTCTCAGTGAAATAAAACGGTATTTTTATTTCCTTTTTTTCCTTGCGCAGTATTCTTATTCTCATCCCCATCCTTTACCATAACAATGGGAAGTTTCAACAAGCAATTCTGAAAATCTCCCCAGGGTTATAGTTTTGTTTCAGGGATAAACAATTGTTTGACATAAACATTTTTAGAAAAAAAAAAAACAAAACCAAAAACATAGTTTGGGGTGTATGGAAATTGTGTAGTAGTCACAGAGCCATTTCTTAAAAATGTTGTTGCTGATAATTTTGATAGGTGAGAAGTAGACGAGTTAGCATTATATTAGATTCTGGAAAATATTTTGCCTGGCATTCCGCTGGTTTGTTGTTTTGAAGGAGGAAAATTGAAATGCAATTTAATCCAGAAGTAGAATACTTTTTCTAAAGTAAAACATTTATTTTATTCATTAAAATATGGCATTTAATATGCAACTAAGAAAAAATGATTTCCAGTATGCTACTAGTGGAAAACCTGGAAGTGACAAAAAGGATGGCTGAAAAACATTGTTTAACCATATAAATCTCTGGGAGTAATATACTTTTCACCTCTGGGTGCCACTGTTCAACTGCTTCTTGTTTTTTTACGACTGTTTGAAAGCCTGATGCTTCCTGTAGTTGTATTCTTAAAAGAATTTGTTAAAGAGACATTTCCTCTATCTGTAGTTATCTGCTAAATAACTTTTTGGCACATGGATGTAAATTCAGTATGTTTGCGATTTGCCGTTTTAATTATCAAACGATGACTAAATAACATTGAAGATTGTTTATATGGGCCATTGGCCAGGTTAAAAGCCTGATTTCATCTCCTGTGGAAATGAATCTTGTACTTACCTTTTTTGGTAGGCATTTAACCAGAAAAAAAACATTAAAGCACAAGGGAGTTTTAGTTTAAATTTGTTGTCATTTGTAGACGTGATTTTAATTCTGCACAAATATTTCAATAGAAGTCAATTTTATAAAAGGGAAACAATCAGTAGACATTGGGAGAATTAGTTAAAAAGAATGTAAGAATCTAACATTAACTGAGATAATATTTTCTATTTAATTTTAAGCTTTATTCTTCCATATTTTCATGAAAAACCCTACAGAAATCTTTCTATATATCTTCAGCATTCTTAATTCTCAGATGCTGTTTTAATAATTAAAAATAATAGCCATATTTGTAATTTTACAAAATGTATGAGTAATCTTTTCTTTTTACAAGCTAGGAAGAGAGTTAATATTCTGTACCAAGAAGCAAATGCACATGTTTGCTTGAGTTTTAAATCTTCAATTCTTTATTTAAACTTGGGGTTCATCTGAAATGCCAGAAAAGGGGTTATAATGCCAAAGTTAATTTTGTTTTGTCATATACAA
This sequence comes from Cynopterus sphinx, assembly GCA_030015415.1. Lineage (NCBI taxonomy): Eukaryota > Metazoa > Chordata > Mammalia > Chiroptera > Pteropodidae > Cynopterus > Cynopterus sphinx. Next base: position 165,009,230 of record CM057379.1, on the reverse strand, counting down.
AGTGGTTAATCTAAAAAATATTGATTGATATTCTCCCTCTTTTAACTCTTTTAGGACTCAATATTTAAAGCAAAACTAATTTATCTAGGTGTTCTACGGCACAAAATTAATTCTACTGGGACTGGTCCAGGCCAAGCCTCATTATAGAACAGTTCCTTTTGCTGAACTAGCCTGAACCTGATTCTTAGTGGGAGACTTTTTCAAAATTATTCACAGCATAGAACTTAACCCTTAGGATGCTATAGAATTGACTTTCAATATTACACTTATTAGGCAGGCCATTTATGGTATGAGGAATACATTAAAATGAGAATATGTCTTACCCATGTTGGTGCTGCCTGGGACTTTTAAATTAGGAAATTGTAATTGTGTATATTGGAGGAGTTTTGTGATTTATATACTGAAGTTGAAGTATGCATTAAAAAAAATTTTCTCCTGCTTGAGTCTGTCAACATAAGCATATTGCTGACCCTGTTTTTTTCCATTTATGTAATAATAGTGGTAAATTAGCTTCTTTCCCTGGGTGGCCAAATAGTTATTTTGGTCACCCAGCACATTTGACTGACCTTCTCTGCTCAGATGTCTGACTGAATCGATTGATTATTTTGGTGTTTTGGTACATACAAAGAGCCCAACAGTGTAACCGTTAAACAGCAGTTATTTGTTGCAGTTGCAAAGTAGTTTAGCATCGTGTGTGTGTGTGTGTGTGTGTGTGTGTGTGTGTGTGTGTGGTTTTTCTCATGATTCTTATAATATCTGTGCATGATATTATTGGGGAATAGATTTTTAAAACGTTGGTTTTTATGTTGACTTTTTACGTGTTGGGTAATGGTTTGTAAGAATTTTCCACTGGAGGATCTCTTGCATTTTAAGGTTCTTTGCTCATTGTGGGCCTCTCACCAAATTTTTTTCATTAAAGTAGTTTTTCTTATTCAAAGTACCTCATTTTCCATTAGAATGTTACTAACTTGGCACTATATATATATATATATATATATATATATATATATATATATATTTCTTTGGCTGGTAAAAAATATTTATTTGGTGGTAGTGAGGAGGCACTGTGCCCAATCTACCAGTGAGGTCTTCCCTAGAGAATCATATGGTAGTAAACTTGAGTATAGTTAGATGTCTATGATGGAAAATCAATAGTTTAGTCTTAAGTTGGTTGCTTGATCTACATTCTAATAAACCAAAAGTTTTCTTCCCTTACCTAGAACGGACAGATTTCCATTAAATTAGTAAATTAATTTGTTGTCTCATTTTCACATAGATGTACCAAGAGAAGGTGTTGTAATGTTGTAAAAGCCCAATTCATTGATTTAAACTCATTTTATCCTAAATGCAAAAACAATTGAAGTTTTTAAATGTAAAAATAGCCTGAATCATTCTGGCCTATCAATAAACCACAGTAAATAGTGGAATTAAAAAGTAAATGTTTAGGTAATTCTTGGTGCTTAATAAGGAAATCCCATTGATTTATGTAAAATTTAATTGTAAAAATCACCTATATAGTTCCTATTGTTTAAAATAAAGTAGGTATTAAAAAAAAACCTTTGTAAAAACATAAATTAGCCAGTGAATTTAAATTCTCTGTAAAATAATAGATTTAATAGAAGCTGTTGCCTTGTAAAACTGAATTCTCAATCTATAATGTGCTTCCGTTATAAATTCATTATAAAAGGTATTTAAAAGGCATTGATTACCCCCCCACCCCAACACCCCACCCATATTCTTGTTAGCCTAGATGCATTAACAACAAAGCTCTAGACTTTGTGGGTATTTAACAAACATCAATTTTTTATTAACAGTTTAAATATACTCTCCAAATAGATGTATATCTATTTTAGTTCAAATCCATTCACAATAAATAACAGAGTCTAGGAAACTTTGGAAAGGTGCATGGTTTCCCACAAGAAAATGTGCTTACAGCTCAGAAGGGAACATTTTACATTTTTTTTTCCTGCACCTTTCCTCTGCAGATATCAGTAACAATTAACAGTGACTACCAATTAACAGTGAAGGAAAAACCCTGAAAAAAAGAATGCTCCCCTCTCTAGTTTTCAATTAATTTAAAAAAAATTTTCAGTTGGAAAATCCCCACTGGATGAGGGTTTTTTTTTTTTTAATTAAATGTATCCTGGGAACATGCTGTTCAGGATTTTGGAATGGGAACTTCAAACGAAGTTGGTAAGGGAGTCAAATGCGTAAGTGGAAACTTTGAGGAAACTGGCAATGAGAGACTGGAAATCGGGCGGTCATTTACCTTTTACTCCACCCACCTCGGCATGTGCGAGTACAAAGCCATACAAAGCCGAGAGCTGGCAGGGCTGTGAGTCAGAATTCTCCTCTCAGGAACTGAGCAGAGAGAGATTCCCAGCATCTGTTTCCTCAACTATCACCCAGAGGATACCGGTGGTAAATCACAGGGAATAAAAATAGCCTTAGAAGTTTAGTTCCAAACAAATGAGACATGGTGGATATTTAATAGTGGTGTGGAATCTCTTCTCTCCAAATTCATTAGATAATTAATAAATATATTATTATTTTTATATTAATGAGTTATATTGCTTAAGATGTTCATCAAAATGTTGAGGAAAATCTTGACATTTTTATTGATCTGAATTGAATTATTACCTGTTACATGGTTTGATATTAAAATTTTATATTAAGTTTGATATTAAATTTAAACCATGTAGTTTAGTCTGTAATCAATAATCACAAATATTAAATATTAAAATTTCAAAACCCATGTAATTTTGAAATTAAGAAACAACTCTTCAAGCTTCTTACCATAATGTCCATTGTCAGTAGACTGATAGGATCTCTATGTTTAGCTGCAGAAAATTTTATGGCTAGAATCTTACAATTATATAACTTAAGGTCCTTTAAGGGTGTATTTTACATATGAAGAAATATTTCTAAGGTCTGGCTAGAATCATAATTTGATATTAAGTTATAGTTTCAGAATTTCAACAAAAACAGCCACTTTAATAGATGAGATTAGCAAGTGGTGAAAAGTTCAAAGTATTTAATGGAATTGATTTGCTAAATTAGCATTGACGATTTTTAGTGGCTATCTTAAATATACATTATTATCATGAAAGAATTAGTCCAATTAAGCCTTTACATTTGGACGATGCCCAGTCTGACCTTGTTCTGCTCAGCGTAAAAAGTGAGGGTTTCTGGACTTATTTAAATTTGGTGCTAAATCAACAGGTTTGGGGGATTCTTTCACTGCTATTTGGAAAGAAAAAAACCCCCAAATGCTCTCGATGGTGACAAATAGGTTATTAGAATAATTGTATATTATAAATAAAAACAATGGCCAAATAATAAGAAAACATAATATTCAATAACTATATCAGAAGGATCAACAAGAGTTGGGTTGTTTTCTTACTATTTTTTTTACTGCAATCATATATTCCTGTGTATATTGAACACATTAGGTACCAAGGTCATAACTGAAATAATTATATTGCATTTAATATCAGGTTTTATTTATAACATTCTGAATTAATACACACCAGCTATTTTTTTTAAATCTATGCAAATTACTTGAAGAAAAAAGTATGGAATTTTACAGAAATCTACTTTCTATATATCCACAGCATATTTTATGTCCTTTTGAGATATAACTCTATGATACCTTGACTATAAATACCATGAAAATAAAATTGAGTTTCAAATTTTTGGCTTAATTGTGCAAAACTCCTAATGATGGCTAATTACTCATATGTATCATAAAATTGTGGGGTCTTGCCTTTGGAAGGGATGCCTTGAGCGGCTAGCTCCTTAATTCATAGGGGCTCATATGTAACTTTCATTTCTGGAACTGAGGAGCTCTTTTGTGGACACATTCAGTAAAATGTATTTTACTTTTATTATTGTTGTTGCTGTGCTGTTATTCATTACAATATTTAATGGTTCATTTCCCTAAACTAGGCTTCTGACCCAGCCATTTTGGGATATTTCTAGTAGAAAAAGATACTTTGTATAAGATATCTTCAGAATTTGAGCATTGTAAGTAATATGCCACCAACTATCTTGTCCATAAATTGAATAACCCAATTCTATAAACTGAATGATCCAATTCTCATTTATTAATCCCCAGCTTTTCTCAATTCTTTCCTGAATGGTCAGCAAATTATTTATATCCATCTTTAAGTATACAGCTCTGAGAGGGAGTTTAGTGCTTTAGTGCGGTACCCTGGGAAAGATGGAAGGATGATCTCATTTATTCTTAAGGATTTATTGAAAGACCCTCTTGCAAGACTGCTAGGTTCTAGGAATATATAAAATAAAAAAAAAGCTTCAGGAGAGAAAATCTTGCCAACAAATAATGGCAATAGAGTGTGGTAATACTAATATGGGTATGTACAACATGCATTTGTATGTCATACTTCTTATTCCGTATCCATTGTCAGAATTGAATTTTAAACTACTATTGCAATGCCCATTGGTAGTCAAATCTATATCTGAATAATTTCTAATTCTTTACCTCCACAATCTAGGAATACTTGGAGTACATTTTTCATACTAAGTTTCATTCTGAAGTTTGTTTCTGGTTATTTGTACAATTTCATCTTAAATTGTTATTTTACTTTTGAAACACCCTTTTTTGGCATCTCTGTCTGTTGTTCATTTTGATGTTACAAAGCACCATTTGTGACCTCCTAAATTTGAATGCTTTAGTTATTGCTCCCCAGCCAGGCTATAGTCAGCTAATGAACAGTTGTCTGCTCCTAGTCATATTTTACTAGTATGTCTTATGGGATAGGATCAAAAGCCTTCTAAAAGTCAAGCTAGGTTTCATCAATTTATTTTCTGTGACTTACCAGGCCTGCCACTTCGCTATGTAAGAAGATGACTATATTTTACCAAGACAGGACAAGTTCTTTGTGAAGTCGTATTGGTTATTCATAATCATATAATTGCAAACATGCTTATGAGTTCTGGTTGTTTTGGTCCCTTTTTCAGTCTTTAGGCATCTACTCAGTTTTCTGAGCATTCCACCAAAGTTAAGACAATAATTTTGTAACACTAGTTAGTATTGTCAGATGGAAAAAATCAGAGCCAGGCCTATCAAAAAAGTGGATAAGTCCTGCATCCTGGTCACAGTCTATCACATGGTGGCATTTGCTTTTTCATAGTCCAGCACTTATGGCATGATACAAGCTTTTATTTGGTCATGATGGGCAAGTTTCTCTTCATTTATTGATTCATAATACACCATTCATGTTCATTGTAGTAAAACAGGGCAGGATAGATAGCAAAATTATAAAAAACAAAAATAAAAACCTCTAGTAATTCTCCTATTTAGAGATTAGCATTGTTAATATTTTAATATACGGATTTTTAAGGTATATGTAAAATATGTATATTGAAAATATGTTATATTTAGCTACTTGCTTTTTTTCACTTAGTACTTTATAGAGTTCATTTTTTGAAGGTAATGCACATCATATAATCATACAAATTCAACTTTTTAATGTCAGCTCTCAATTGTATTCCTTTTCTTGATTAATAACATAGATAAAATTCCCTGAGTAAAAAGAAACCACTCGTTCATACTTATGTTAAGTAGATTCCTTATTCTTTTAGTAACTATGGTTTCTGAGAGTAGGATCTGTTCACAATTTATCTTTATGTTCCTTAACTTTCAGCTGTATAACAAATATTTATTGAATAAACAATCTCTTAATAATAATCTTTTTGGATAAAGTTTTTTTTGATGCATTATAAACTTTATTACTTTCTTTGTAGGTGAAACAAGTTAGGGTAACATTTAGAAAATACCAAAAAAAAAAAACCAGAAGACAAAAAAAACAAACTGCCTAATAGTCCTCCTACCCAGAAATAAACCATATTCTTATTTTGATATATGTGCTTCCAAACTTCTTTTCTATATATTCCTATGCATGTCACTTAGCTTTTTCTTTATTTTTTTTTTTTATCAAAATAGGATCATACAAACTTACTATTTGTAACAGTTTTATCACATTAATATAATGAGTATTTAAGTTGCTCTCTATTTTATGCATTATACATTAGAAACAACATTGTAACAAATATCCTTGTTCATATGAAATGTTTGAACACTTGTCAAGGAAAGGTTTTAAATATCTCTTTTAAACGATAAAAGGTTAGGTAATCTTTTCTTTCCATCCCAAAGTTAAAACAAAACATGTCTTATTTGAATATTTTCAGTGTATGAGATTGTTTAAGATTAAAAAAAAAATTGTTAAACCAGGGCATGCTACCGTAATTGATGAAAATGGAATTGCTTTCTGTTTCAAATTGATTCTAGAAGACTTGTTTGGCCCCATTTGGTCTTTTATGGCATGAAAAATGGACTTCTTTCCTAGCTTTAGTCATATAAATGGAAGAAATAAGAATCTAAATGTTCACATTTCCTGAAAGAAGTTGATACCTAGCTGTATCTTTGTGTAATTTCATAAAGCTATAGGTTTGCAGGAAGACTGGTTTCTGTGATCAACTCTATTCCCCAGTTTCTACTTTTTAAAGTAGGGGCAGTATTGATCACTCTTCTCATAGGGCAATGAGAGTAACTACCAATGAAAACAGCAGCAAAGTCATCATAAATGGCTATGAAAATGTGGGCAGTATTACAGCAGTGCCTTCAATTAGAAAACACGATGCAAGTTGCATCTGTATCTGTGGGAGTCTTTTGTTATTTTTGACAAAAGCAATTGCATTTACCTCAGTTGTCGCATTAATGCTAAGCAATGTTTATAGCTAAGTTACTAGATAAAAATATTTACTAGATCAAAACACTTGTAAGCAGGATGGCAAAGTTGAGTGAACACCAGATGTAGAGTAGGAAGACTAGAAATTCCAGCACTTCTTGTGTGGTCGTCCTGGCCAAGTCACATAAACTCTCTGGCCTTAATTTAGTAATCTATATTTTTAAAACATCTAATATTTATCAAGTGTTTACTAAGTGACAGACTTTAAAAAATATACATATCAATATAATATTTACATTTATATTATATTACTTATATTAATATTATATTTATATTTAAATATATATTTATATTATTTTTAAAAGCCACATACAACTAAAGAAGTAAATGTCATTATCATCCTGTTTTATAGTTGAGAACACCAAACTGTAGAAGATAATCTTGATTAATTTCTCACAATAGAAGGTGGTGGAGTCAGGATTTGAAACCCAACCATCTAATTCCAGAGTGTGAGCTCTTAATCACATTATGTTGCCTGCTTCTTTTTTAAACTGAAGGGAAGGACTCAATGATTTTCATGGTCTCTTTTCTCTGTAACTCTAACTTCAAGTATTTTTGTGAAAAGTGAAAAATTAACTAGCTTATATATACTGCCAAACATCCAGATATTTGCCTTTTTAAACATTCTTATTCAAATGCTTCACCATCTATGTTCCCTAGCCTCTCTTTTTTGACACTGGTCTAGTCTAGGTGAAGAAATCAGAAACTGCAGGAGATGTCCACCTGGACATATCATAGTTAGACCTCTTGAAAGAAAAATATACTTATTACTGGGTAAGATCTTTGAAAATCAGTATCACAGTATTTATCCATTTTCGTGGCTACATTTTAAAAAAAGCTTCTGCCATCTGATTTTGTGTAAAGGATGCACCGCATTAACATTATGCATTTTGGAAATGGATGAGAAAAGAAAAGTTGCTACTATTTTTTGCTTCAAATAAATCACTGTTAATTGGAGATTGTGGGATTTTACAATTGGGAGCTAAAGAATAAAGAGAGATCATTATTTTTATTTTAAATAAATCAAAGCTGTTAATTGAGATCTGGCCCTATTCAAACCACAAGGGAAATAGGAGATTACTATTTAGTTTTGTCAAGTAACACTGAATGGTATTAATTATGTTTGGTTGATTAGAGAATTTTCTCTCAAATAACCTGCCAAGATGAAGTGGTCCAGATTGTGTTGTCTTAGAATTTTAAAAAATTAAGAAATTGAAAAATTTCATCATGGTTTTAGTTACTAAGTAAAATTGTGCTAGCAGAAATAAATCTACACACACATCCTGGATTTTAAATCAGCAATTTGGAATATTAAGGTTAATGTGGTGGGTCTGGTTGCCAGGGTCATATGTTCTCCAGCAGTAGAACTGTTGTGTGGTTGTTGTCATTATCTGTCCCAGCACCCCACAAAAGAATAATCTGCAAAGCAAATGACAAAGAGGAAAGAGGGAGGAGGCAAGAAGGGAAGAAAAGAATCATGGTTAAGCAATTCACTCTGAAGAGAAAGGTGAAGGACATCTGAGCCTTAGGCCAGAGAGTTGAGGTGAAGTCAGCTCTTACAAAAAGGCAATGTGGGGTCTTCCGGCCCCACAGAGCCGACACAGCCTCTGCTTTATAAGTTTCATTGGGAAGATGTTTATGCAGTAAGTAGTATTGGACTGGAATTTGTCCACCTTAGAAGGAGGATGTGTGAATCTTGCCTGAGTCAGCAAACTGATGGCTCCAGGGAGCCAAGGCATGGGAGAATGGGTTGTAGTATAGAGGGAGAAACACTGATCAGGACATGGGTGGCTGGAATCTAATGTCAACGCTGCTGATCACTGGCTGTGCGGTTGGACAAATCTCTTACCCAAGCTGTGCTCAGCTTCCTCTTATATAAAACAAGGAGTTGGATACTGGATACTAGAACAACCATCTCTGAGGTTTTACTCAAATTTGGGCATCCTGGTCTAGGTAGCCTGGGTCCCCAGGACTGGGACTTATACTTATTCTGGATGACCATAGTTGCTAAAAAAAACTTTGTTGTGAGGCTTATGCTTTATATCACTGTGATTTACATTAATGCTGAGATTTTTTTAAAGGCTTATTTGATATGTTGGTACATTTTTTCCCTTTAATTCTTTAACTGGTTTTGTGTATTACAAACAGAATATATTCTCTGTGAACCTATTTATATGTTGGAACTGCTGTAGAAATAAATGTAATTAGTTAATATTTGAGGTTGATAAGACATGCTAATAAAAAAGAATTACTTTTGTTTGTGATCTGATTCTAGTGTTATCAAGAAACAAAGAAAGTTGTGCTAACACAATCTTCAGGGAACCACCTATAAATGAATGTCTTGATATTTGGTTTCATGAAATATGATTCTTAGCCACTTATCTTTATTCTTTACCTTTTTGCCATTGGAATTAAGATATTTACAATTCTCAGAAAATGGTATCTTTCTCCAACAAAATGATAAATCATTTAAAACATTTAAATTTTATTTACGTGTATTTAAATTATTTTAAAACAAACCATGCTGGTGTAATATTTAACAATTCTATTGAAGAAATGTTTTTTTATTTGAGAAATTTGGGAAACAAATTTAAGAATTTGTTTTTGAAAAGCAAGTGTGTCTTTGCTATGTAACAATGGCTAATTAATCATTTGTTTTTGAGCTGGTGTGGATCCAGAAACACTTCTTATGAAAAATTCTGGCTTTGCCTGCAGGTTTTCCTTGACCCAAAGAGGAATAAAGGAGTGGCCATGACATTGTTAAAACTCCTCAGTGTTCCCCAAAGATACTGATTTCATCATCAGTTCATTTGCTCACTAATTCCTACAGAGTCACTTCAACCACTAATCAGGAATATTTGTGTTTCAGGTCACTGCCCAGAAGTACCTGCTGCTCAACTCTTATCAACTCATCAGTTTAAAGTAGGAGCTGGCAAACCTGTTCTATAATGGGCCAGACAGAAAATATTTTTGGCTTTTTCAGTCTTATGGTCTCTGTTGCACCCATCAACTGTGCTGTTGTATAATACAAAAGCAGCCATATATTTATATAAACAAATGAGTGTGGCTGTGTTTCAATAAAACTTTTTTTGTTGGAGGTTGAAATTTAAATTTTATATAACTTTCACAGGTTGCAAAACATTGTTCCTTTTTTGACTTTTTTTTCAATCACTAGAAAATGGAAAAATCATTCTTACTTCGTGGGGCATGTGAAAACAGGCGGTGAAGTAGATTTGGCCTGTAGGCTATAATTTGCTGAACCCTGGTTTGGAAAATTGAAGTTATGAAAAGTGTTTAAAAGAAACAACTGAAATTTGTGGCTGAGAGTGTTCTAAGATCTAGCCAGTGGAATGTAAGTGGAAGTGATGTATTTTTGCTTCCAGGCCTGGCCCCAACCCCCACCCCCCACACACATAGTTCTACATTCTTTTCTCATATGTTGAATATAGTAGACCTCAAGATGGAAGGAGGCCTAGTTCTCATTTTGGCTTTACATGAGTAAGAAATAAACGGCTATTCCCAAATATCCCAAATTTGGTGTTAAGCTGCTGAGATTTTCAGGGGTTTCTATTTTGGCAACTAGTGTTATTTTAACTAATATGTCATTAATTCTTTCAGATGTTTTTGGTTTGATTTTTATACTAAATTGGACTCTCAAAGATTGCATGCTTGGATGGACTTTATTTTGGTCTCCTCCTCTGCTCTTCATTTCTTCCTTCTTACATTTAACTGGCAGATGATAGACTGGGTTACTTTCCACGTTTTAATTGATTATATTTGGTGGCCATTGGCTTTCACTGAGAGAAATAAGACACACTACTTTTACATCAGAGATGTCAGTGAGGAAACTGACATCCAATATGAAGCCCACCTAAGAAATTCTTTCAGAACTCAGGGTCAGGAAAAGCTTATCTTCCCCTGAGGAACTTGTATGTTTTCTTATCAACAAAGAGAATATCGTTGAATGTGGCTGATTGTATTCCCTTTTCCCTTTTCCCTCTGGTTGCCAAGAAGCTCAGAGCCAAATTTTTGGCTCAACATTAATAACTTTGTAGGACCCTGTGGCCTACACATCTGCATTCTTAGTTTCCTCCTGGTCTTGACCTTCTATCCTGCTGTGTGTTTTCCTTGTTCCTGAATTTTTTGTTATTTATATTTTTCAATTTTATTGCTTGTTTTCTTGTAAGCTTCCTCAGATCCTTTGTGGAACAAAGTGGGGTAAATAAAATATGGCTTCAACTTATTAATAGACTACACCAAAAGCATTCCTTAATTGACCTTAATCTGGGAATTAGAACTTCAAATTTATTTTTCATCTTCCTTTTTAAGTCATTGTGTCTCATGGTTTGGTGAAGGAATGGTTTTGCAATTATGAAATCTGAAGGCCTTCACATTTCTCCATTTTACCTGAAAGGGAAGAGAATGTCATTTTACCAAAAATCTTTGTTTGTCATGGAAAATATAGAAAGTTCACAGATAAATTTGACTGACAGATAATAGACTGGGAAAAATATTAGCAATGTTTAAAAGCAACAAAGAATTAATATAAAGAATATAGAATGGCAAGTTTTAAAATAAACATAAAAAATAAGAAACTCAACAGAAAAATGGTCAAAAGATATGAAGAGGTTATTTTTGCAGGGATATACTGGAAAATCTAACAAATGCATATATGAATAGATGCTGAAACTTATCAGTAATCAGAGAACAGCAAATTTAAACAAGTTATTACTTCATACTCATCCAATTGGCAAAATTAAAAGGTGGATAATAACAAGTATTGGTGAAGATGTGGCCAGTGAGAACTCCCATGTACTGTTGATGGGAATCTGGACTGTGTAGCCATTCTGGAAAGCACTCTCAGTATTTAGTTAAAGGTTGTAAACGTCTCATGACCCCTGCTAGGTATATATTCCACATAAATTCTTCAATAAGTTCATTAGGGCATCACAGAAAAAGTTCATCACAGTCTTGTTTGTAGTAGAAAGGCATCTAAAGCATCATGTGTATCCATCAGAAAGGGACTGAATGAATAAAATGTGGTGGATGCATATTTTGCAGTAGTTAGAAGCAATATAGAATTATTAACATCTTGTGATTTAAAAAAATAGTGTTCAGTGAAAAATGTATGAAAAAATATTTATAGCATAATACCATTTACATAAACTTAAAATAGCCATAAATAAAATAACATAATTTAAAAGGATTCAGACAAATTAAATTAATGTAACAAACCCATTGGAGTATGTATGTATGGAGCAGGGAGGAGAAGGAGGGACAGATGATCATTTACCATGAACTTGACTACCTGTACTGAAGTTAAAAAAAAAGTGTTTGTCATCCTGGTAGGAAGTGTGTGCTGTAGTGTTGCCTTTATATGTTCTAAGACATCCACTGGTGGTGGCTGCACTGAATATCAGGTACATTCAGACTCACCTAACTTTGACCTCAGCAACAGCTTTGAATGTAATAATGTTTTGCAATAGCTTAAATATTAAAGCTTTGTAAAAATTTCTATCAGTAAAGGAAGCACTTCTGACTTGACTTATTCATTCATAGGGTGACATGGTAGTCGAGAGTATGAACTCTGGGGTCAACTGCTGGCTCTGCCATTATTGTGTGACCCTGGGCGAGTTACTTAATTTAGCATTTCTTGACTTTCTTATATGAAAGATGGGAGTAACAGTGGTTTTTACTTCATAGGGTTATTGTGAGGATTAAACAAATTAATATTTTAAAGCATTTAGAATGGTGCTTGGTATAGAGTGAGTAGTAAATAAGTATTCATTAAAGATAAAGCCATTTAACAAATAGTGTAGTACCTAACACGGGCAAGGACTATGCTAGGTTCTGGGAATACATCTTGGAAAAGAGGACTTTTAATTCTGCTTCCACCCTGCCCTGGACCTGGGTTCTAGGATCTGAGTCCTTGCTACATGGCCTTGTCTCAAGCACTCCATCTATTGCTCTACATACCTGGGTCCTTGTTTTCTTCCCCCATGCTTGAATCTGTCTTTATTCTCTGACAAATATCATAATTATTGAAAATTTGGGAACCTGGGGGAGACTCAGTGGTTTTTGGGGCTCCATTCCAAGTTGCTAGACTATCTGCTCTGAAGCAAAGCTCCTCTTCCTCATCTGCCAGGTATCTGGCTCCTCTGATATTTCACTTGGTGGTCCCACTTATGTCTTCTTCTTATTGCTAGGTACTTGCCGCAATACCTCCATAGGTCTGTCCAAAATTTTTGTCCTTGCTAGTCTTTCTCATTACAGTAAATGGTCCATTCTAGGGATTCAAGCCGGAAACCTAGGAATCATCTTCTATTTCTCCCTCTTCCCCTACCTAATCTAATTAATCAGCAAGTCTTATTATTTCTACCTCCAAAATATCTCTTGAATCAGCCCAGTTCTATTAACCTCTGCTGTCATCACCCAGTCTAGTTTGCCACCATCTTGTGCCTGGGCTCCTGAAGTAGCTGCCTAACTGGTTTCCCTGTTTTGTTCTTGCTCCTGGCATTTTGTTTGCTATGTGGCAACCAGAAAGGTCTTTTAAAAATGCAAATTGATTATGCCTGGTCTCTGTTCAAACTCTTTAAGAACCTCCCATTGCACTAAGAATAGTTCTACTAAACCATTATTTAATTGATAGGAGCAAGTTTTAAAATAAGTGTTTTCTAACATTTGGGATAACTCCAGAGGTTTTTGCTATGAAATTTTAAAAATTAAAAAGTGCAACTGCAGCATTTAATTTTCTTCTTGGTTGCTAGATGTTTTGCTGCTAAAATAGTTGGAGTGGTCAGAAGAAGATTGAGGTGTAATTGCTTGCAGCTTCAGCTCTGAGCAGATTTTGTATAGTCTTCAAGCAGGTAAGCATCTCTCTCCCCGCCTGCCCCACTCCCTGCCCTGCCGACTCTTCTTTTTTGGGTGGGTGGTGGGGGGCTTGTGTTTTTTATTCCTCATAACCATGGCACTGAGAAAATCTCTTTTAGTTCTGAGCAAGATCAGGATCAAGGACCAGCCCTGGGTCAAAAACAGGATGCAGGTGAACAAGCAGAAGAACTCTAAGAAGTCAAGGCTGGGCCATCAGACAGGGCCTCTTCCAAGGAAAGCTGCAGGTGGGGATAAAGCAGACAGAAAGGGCAAGGGCAGGGGGTTGCAGGCTAGAGTCAAAGCAGCTTGATCAAGATTTGAGGAGAGGGATATGAAGGACTGGAGTAGGCCATCATAGCCTGGGGAGAACAGTGGAGGCCTTTAAAACCTGACAGGGCTTCCTGGAACCCTTCTCAAGCTTCAGATTAGCTTCTTCCTGCTGTCTTAGTTTCTTTTCCTGGTGAGCTTAGTCACCATGAAGACCCTATCAGAATTAAATGCTCTCTTTAAGTCAGTGGATCTTAATCTTATTAGAGTCACCTGGGAAGTTTTTTAAAAATAGAATACCTAGGTCACATCCACCCATGACCAATAAATAGAATGAGAATGTAGTGGGGTTGGGCACAGGCATATGTGATTTCTTTAAAAATTTACCCTGTGATTCTGAGGCACAGAGAGGGTTAAGGACCACTGCTTTAAGCACTTCTACTTTGAGCAAACAAGGTCATTCACACTTTTCTGAAATTATTTTAAGTTAGAGAATGTTGCAACTAGATAATACTCTGGCGCAGTGCTTCTCAATGTTCATGTGCATGTGAATCACCTGGGAGGAAGGTCTTTGTACAAGCAGATTTTGGTTTAATGTGGCATTTCTCATAAGCATTCACGTGATGTGGGAGCTGCTGCCTTGAGGACCACCTTGGGTGCAGCAAAGCTTTAGGTCTAATGCTTATAGAAGGTTGACTCTGTGTTGGACCCTGTGCTTCATGCTTCATAGTCATCGAGCTCTCACAAGCCTGTGAGAGAGGTATTGTTTATATTTCTCTTTTACAGATGAGAAAATTGAGGCCTAGATAACTTCATCAACTTGCACAGGATCACAGTGCTGGTAAATAGTAGAGTCAGAATTTGAATTGAGTTTGTCTGATTCTAGAGGTTGTGAGCTTGACCACAATGTAATATGACTCAAGTGGCAGGACAAAGAGTTTAGAAACTTGCCTTGAATCTGGAATGTGTGTGTGTGTGTGTGTGTGTGTGTGTGTGTATACACACATACATACACACATGCATATATACATATATATGCATATATGTATGCATATATATACATATATATATACACACACACAAGTACATCACTTTTACAAGGTTGTGAATTTATTTTAGATGGTTGCTAGAAGAGGGGGATAAAAAGGGGCTAAAGAAGGTATGAACAAATCTGTAAATACATCTGTCCCTTCATTTTCTACTCAAATGGTCACTAGGTATCTACTCTCAGATAATTTGCTACACACTGGAGAATTAAGATGAGTCATATAAGATTCCTTCCTCTGAAGAGTTCATTTTTTATATCTGAGTAGCAACAGTGCCATGTGTTGTTCTGTAATAGAGGTCTGCTCCAGTGGGGGCAGGAGGGAAGGAGTGTCAGAGGTAGATTCACATGGAAGTACTGAAAGAACAGCTCCAGGCACATGGGGGTATGATGCATTTGTGTATGCTTAAACCCATGAAACAGCCTCATGGACTTTTATTGGAGACACACTCTCAAGAAAAGCCCTAAAAGAAGTAATTAATAGTTCACAGTATTTCAGAAGATGTTTAATTGACAAACACACAGAAAAATCTGGCTTCATATCTCAAAGTAACAGTTTGCTATGGCAGCAGAGAAAGACTGTGTTGGTTACAGTTTGGCGTACTAGTCAGATTAGGTTAGTTGTGCTTGTAATAAAAATAAACTCAAGAATCAGTGGCTAAAATAGGAAAGGGTTTTTTCTTGCTCATACCATGTGGATGGTGTGTAAGCGGGTGGGGAAATTCTTCTCTAGGCAGTCATCTCCCAGAGAGATGGGGACTTCACCATCTTAAGATATGGCCTGTCAGTGCAATACTTCAGGGCTCATCAAAGCAGGGGAGAAGCATGGAGTCAAGAACTACCAATTAATGCTTTTGCCTACAAGTGACTTACTTCACTTCTGCCCTCTTTCCATTGGTTAGAGATAATTATATGGCCAGATATAAATTCAAGGGGATGGGGGAATTATAATCTTTGTGTTTCCTGAAGTGGAGAACAGTTGAATATTAGGGAATGTTACTAATATCTGCTACAGCCAATCTCTTCAGCTCCATCCATGTGTGTTGGAAATAAATGGGTTATACATTTCACATATGAAGAAAAAAAATGACTTTATCTCCATTAGTTATTCTTATTCTTATCTTTTAATATATCTGGGATTGTTGCCAATCAGATTTTTACTTAAAGGTAGTAGCAAGATAAGTCTTCATTAATATTAAAACTATTAATTTAAAGCTTTGAAGTAAAACTACCAAGGCTACTACTTAAGGCAGTGTGAATTTAAATTCCAAATCCCAACCAGTATGATGATTGCATGACAAAAACAGTTGTAACTGAATAAATATGCCTCTGCTGAGCATGTGGGGATTCCATAGGGAAGCTGCCCCAGTGAGCCATTTGCTCTGAGGAGCAATAGTGCCAATGCAGACATAGTACCACATTTTGAATGCAGGATATGTTCACTTTTTTGTTTCTTTGTTTTTATTGCCTTTAAACTCTCTCACACACTACCACTCCCTTTCTCCTCTGTGCTCAGGAAATGTGGGAAAGAGTTGAGGAGCAGAAAGGGTGGAAGTTATGGGGGATCAAAATGGGGGTGGATTTGGTGGGACTGAAAAAGTTCTCTGATAAATAAGGGACTGCTCTATTTCTTTTTTCTTTCTTGGTTGACACTTCATGGGGTAAAGGGACCATTTTGCCCCTTCTTAGCTACGCCCTCTGGAGACTAGTGCTGTCCAATAGATCTTTCTATGTCTGTGTTGTTGAATGTGCTGGCCACAGGCACAGATGGCTGTTGAGCACTTGAGTAGCTACATGAATCTAGGTGATAGGAGGGAGGGATGTTGTTTTTATTCCTGATTTTTTGGTGTACATTTTTCTGCACATCATAACTATTTTACCTCTCACATAAGGAGTTGTTAAAGACGAGTTAGGAAGAAGAAAACAAAAAAGATGAGTTAGGCCAGTTTGAGGGAGGAGTAAGGGGGTGGTGGGGGAAAACCTAGTAGAGACATGAGTCTGCTTCAATGCCTCCCTTCCGTAGCTGGTGCAGCCTAGGTTTCTCTCATAAACAGTGGGGTCCAGGAACCAAATGATGCCCAAAGACTTTGCAGACATAAAAATGGGGACTATTAACATGAATTTCAAACCTGGTTGGTCCTTTTTTAAGGGAAGGCTATGGTTTTAGGTATGAGAAAAGAAAGAGGAAAATGAACCTAGTGTGGTAACTTTTTAATGTAACATGACATATATTTCTTTGTAATATATTTGGATATAAAATCTTCATTGTGCTTGAAATTCTTATTAAAAATTCAATGAAATTTAGTTTGTACATTTGCAGCTTTTCATTCCTCAAATCATTCTTTTGTAAGAAACAATATATATTTTTTTGATGGTAGTTGTTTAATCAAAGACGTGGGCGGTTACTAAAAGAAAACTATCAATGAACATTCTTCTGGTAACTCCTGTGCGCTGGTGCTGTGCTGATAATGAATGGCACTTTACACTATTCATTTTTTTAGCAAAATGACTCTTAGCTGTATAGTCCCCATGATTGTGTGCCCTGGAAGCCTATACACTTTTCTACTTTTGTCTACTGTTCATTTTTGAAAACATTGCTTTTTTCACACAGTAAAAAAATTAGTGTTCATATTAAACAATTTAACAAACTAAAGCACCTCAAACCTCACATGGCCTGGTTAGCTGTTCCTAGGTCCTTGAGCAGAGGCCGATATGGAGTACGTTGGCAAGATGCTTGGATTTTAGTCTTGGGACTTATTGTGAAGACAAGAGAGTGAAGAGAGGTAGGAAAGCAACTATGATTTTAAGATAATTTGATTTTAAAAAAGGTAGAAATTCTTACTTTCAGAATTAAAACTATAATTCACCTTAAATAAACAGCACAAAGGAAGTTCTTTTCAAAACATAATATCCAATGACATCAATTTTTTTTTTCCCACTAGAGCATGCATATAAACAGGAAAAAATTTTTTCAGTGGAACAATTAACCAATTGTTGACACCACCATATTTAAACTCAACTGCAAGACCATTCCTTGTCCCACCTCCAACATTCCAGAGCCTACCTTTATTTTACCTTGACATTGACCCAGAATAAGATTTTGATATGCTAATTACTTCTCCAGATTATACCCATGGTTCTGACGCTATAAAAAAAAAGTGTTAAAGGTTTAGTTTTTGAGTTCAGAATAATTAGGTAATTGGCATCATCCTGTGACAAGTTTCCCCTTTTCCTGAGTTTTTTTGACTAATGGTCCTATTGTTATTGTTGGAGTGGCTCAAACCCCATAGAGCCATGACGCAAAACTTGATCTTTGGTAGAAATGCCTTACACATTTATTCCCTCCAGGAAACCAAAGGGCAACAAAGCTACATTCCAGGTTGAGAACCCAGCCTTTTGCACCATGACCTAACCTGCTCCAGGTGAAAAATATTAGGTTAAAATAGTTTCATAAAGAAAATTTTCCTTGGGTTCTTGCAGTGGTTCTAAGTCCTAGCTACACATTACAATCACCCGGAGGAAATAAAAAGCCCACCATCTGAGCCTCACCTGAAACTTGTTAAAAAGACTGTTGAGGGGCATCACATACCTGTTTAGACTCAGCATGGAAGGCCTTGAGCATCTGCATTTTAAACAAGACTCCCGGATGATCAGAGAAATTTGGTCAACCGGATTTAGGGTGTGAATTTGGGAAAGAGCATTTAATACCACATTTTTGAAACAAATTTAGTGGTCCTAAAGACATTTCTAATGCTGTTGTCTAATTTATTTTACTTATTCACATATGAATCCTATCAAAGAAGAGATATTTAACAGAAAACAGGTTTTACCATTTTTATCTCCAATAAAACCACCGTCTCTGTTAGGGTATTAAAAATAAAATTTGAATTTTCATACGGCAGCTTTCAGCAGCACCGGATAGTGAGTGTGCTGTAGCTCAGAGCCCAGCAGAGTGGCCCTCATCGTCTGCTTGTTTTAAGAGGAGTTTAACACTAATGACAAGTGTCTTGGGTTCCTGTACTGTGGGACCAACTTGTCATTTCATCTCCAAATGAAATGGCCCGGGGTTTGTTAGTTTACCCGTTTCTTCTATTTATAGGTATTGTTGGAATGTCTACCACATGTTGGATTTTGTGTTAGGTGCTAGGGATACCAACTAAAGGAACTGGATTTTTTCTCCTCAAGGACCTAATAGGGTAGAGCAGAGGTTTTCAAAGTGTGGCCTTAATTCCTGAGAAATGCAAATTATCACGCTCATTTCAAATCTACTAAATCAGAAACTCCTGAGGGTGGGGCCCAGCACTCTCTAGTTTAAGAAGCCCTCCAGGTGATCCAGATAAAATGTGATAATCACTGGTCTCTAGGAAGAGCATCAGCTTAGCGGGCAATTACAATACAGCAGATCCTCTAATAACATTGTTTTGTTATGTAGACAAGAAAAAAATTGATTCCCACCTGGGGCCACTGTATGGAGTTTGTATTCTCCCTATGCCTGTAAGGGTTTTTCTCCAGATTCTTTGATTTCTTCCCACTTTTCAAAGATGTGCATGTGGAGTGAATGGGTGTGTGTCTACATTGTCCCAGTCTGAGAGAGTAGGGGTGTGTGTGCGCAGGCTCTGTGATGGAAGGCTGTCCTGGCCATGGGTGTGTTCATGCCTGGTTCCTGAGATGCTGAGAGGTTCCAGCCACCTGAGACTCAGCAGGTTGGAAAAAATTCTCTTATTTGTTTTATTAATCTTTCTTAAGTGTATATATAACTTACATTTATTTGGGTATTTAATATTAGACGTGTTTTAGGTCTTTATTTAGAAGTTTGGTGATTTTTTGTGAGTAGAAGTGTGTTGTAGGAACTTAACTCTTGTCCATATCAATTAACCTATGGTAAAATTGGTTGCCTTATTCGTTGTTTTAAAGTCACAGTTTCCAAGGACCTATTAACGACATTAGTGGGGACTTATTGTATACTATGATAGGTACAGTGGAGATGAGGAGGGTACTGTGCATATTAGGGATGCTTGGGAACAGGCAGTGTTTGCACTGTCTCAAAATATTAGTGTGGAGTGGGGGCAGGGGGTTCTGAATAGGTCAGCAGGAACCACACAAAGCAGTTGGTGTTTCACCATGAATGCAACGTGGAATCTTTCTGATCCTATGGTCAGGTCATTTGCTCTCACTAAATCTTTTGGCCAAACAAGTCAATAAAAGAATGAACAAAGCGAAGACTTGGGAAGGTAAAGAAAATATATAATGGGAAGCACTGGTTTATGAATGAATTGAAAATCCCATGGTCTTAAAAAGATTGCACAAGCCTTTAGTGGTTTAATCAAATATGTCTATCTCCTCATTCAAAGGCTCAGAACCACCATGTAGGAGGGGAAGGGAAAGAATAGCATTGAGTCTCTCTGCAGCTCTGCCTGTGGCATCACCATCCTCTTGGGGTGGCCTCCATGTTTGTACAATACGGTCACTGAACACTGACATGGACACATTATTAACATGTTCAACAACTCTGAAAAGTACACGTCATCCCGTTTTCAAAAGGAACTTAAAATCACAGGGTGCTAGTGTCTAAGAAAGAAAATTTATCGAGAAATCATTGGGAAAAACATTGCTATTCACTCAGCGTCAACCAGAGTTGAAGAAACTGGAGTGTAAGGAGGGTAAATGACTCGTTCAAAGTCAACATGCTGGTAACTGGAACAGGTGAGATCCAAACCAGGTCTGTGTTAAGGGAATTTGTCACAATGCTCTGTGTGACCAGAGAAAGAGTGAGTGTCCTGTCCCAGGAGATGGCCTGTTCTCAAGTATAATGAACACTTAAAGTTAATCCTTTACTGCATTGTAGCTAACCCAATGATTTATAGAACGTGTTTTTACTTTCTCCATCCAAATAATAAATGGTTGTTTGATATTTATAGCAGCATAAAGAATAACAATCCTCACAGATCCCAATAGTCAAATTTTTCGTTTTATTGCCACAGCATTTAACTCTGTCCCTTCAAATAGCATGTGGACTAGGCACAAGGTGGACCTACTTCTCATGACTATGAATCTTATAAATTGATTTTAATGGTTGGTTTTAAGAAAAACAAAAGTATATTTATATGCATGTATGTATGTGCGTATATGCCAAAAATCTATTTTATAGCACATTCTTGTACCTAGCATGGATTATGTAACATGTATTATAGGTTTTAGTCAAAACTAAAAGAGAGGGATAATAAATCACTTTTAAAAAAACTCATTTAATTCTGTTTTTTTTTTTTCTATACTCACAATAAACAATGAAAGAGATAGATTTTGGTTAAACAACAAAATTCAGATGATTGGCACAATTTTATAGAAGACTTTTTTTAACTTTTCATTTTTATGTTGTTTTTTTTTTTTTTAAAAAACATGGCATGATACCAGCTAAACAATTAATAGTCACTTTTTTCCCACTTGGATTGTAAGCTTTTTTCTCCAGATAATTGTAAATACATTTTTTCTACATTACTATAGCAAATTGTGGGGAATATATAATGAGAACTTCAAAGGAGGAGGAAATCAAGAAAAAATAACACCTCTTTCAAATGTGAGGGCATCTGTTTCTTGGAAGTATGCTAGAATCTCCTGGGAATATAAGAGACTTTGAGGTCTGCCTCTGTCTCTAGCGGCTCTTGAAATGACGGATAAACTACAAATTGACTCAGCACAGCTCAAGAGAAGAGCTTTCTCTCCTTTTCTAATCCTCTTTGTCTTCTCTTAGTTAAAATCAGAAGATAGTAACTGAGATTAAAACTCACTATCTGGATATAAACAACAGTGCTGATTAAATGGATCACTTTGCCAAGGGAGATGCAGCCAGAGTGCCCATTTTTCATTCAGATGTTCCAGCCTTGTGAAAGTAGCTTCCAGCTCTAAATATATTGAATCACCATTAACCTACTGGAAAAGTAGGAACACAAACACACACTTTCTTATTAGATGAACATGGCAGGTTGTCTGATAATGCAAACGATTAAATAGGAACATTTATTTATGGCTCTCAGAGGCTTTTGACAAAATCCCTTCTGTTAGAGGAACACAGTTCTTTTCCCTTAGAGCAGCCAACTGGAATCTTGAGACGCAAATCCTTTGGAGTTTGGAGATGTGTGTGTTGATGTGTTTCTAATGGATACTGGTTAGAGTGCTCTGGAAGGTGTAAATGTTTCAGGGTCCTTGCAGCTCAGTGTATGGCCCAGACCAGCAAAATCTAACATCACATGAGATTGTGAGAGTGTTAGAATTACCGAATCTTGAGTTTTACCACTCACCTACTGAACTATAATCTGAATTTTAAAAAATCTCCAGGTGATTTCTGTACATATTAAACTTTGATAAACACTATTCCAGCAATGTTACTCGAACTTTAACCTGGATCAGAATCTTTTGTAGGTTTATTAAAATACAGATTGCTGAGTTCTATCCCTAGAGATTCTGGTTCAGTAAGTCTGGGGTGAGGGCCCAAGAATTTGTTTCTCACACTTTTATTTAACTCGGTATGTGCAAAATGTTATGCTTTCAACATCTCATCAATATAGAAGTTATTAATGAAATATTTTACATTCTGTTTTGGGTAGTAAATCTTTAAAATCCAGTGTATATCTTATACTTAACAGCATATCTCAATTTGGACAGCCAAATTTCAAATGTTCAGTACCTCCACGTGGCTGGCTGGGTAGGGCTGCCTTATCAGACAGTGTACTAGGGCATTGGTTTCCAAATGTTACTTCAAGGACTGCTACTATTTGTGAAACTTTCTCTAACCTCCTGAGAAATGAGAAAAAAGCCAAATTTACTCAATTTAAATGATTCTCCTTTATTCTGCGATTAGTTTTTGTTATCTCCCTGCCCTCCTCCCAAATCACCCCACCCCCACCCCCTGCCCCACACTGCAACTCTGCTGAAATGGCCTCTTTTTAATGCAGCGATTTTCAAAGTGTGGTTCCCCAGACCAGCAGCATCAACACCATGTGGGAACTTGTCAGAAATGCAAAATTTTGGTCTAACTTAGACCTACTGAATTAGGAACTCTGCAGGTGGGGGCTCAGCAATCTGTGTCTTAGGCCCACCAGGTGGTTCTGATGCATGCTTAAGATTGTGAATCGCTGCTTTAGTGAAATGATAGTGATAAAAGAAGTGGAAGATTGAAAAAAATTTTTTATAACCGTAATTGGCCAAATAAGAACTTTATGCTAGTCCCTCAATTAAAATATGCATTTTTTTTCTTGGTTTATGAAATCTGAAAGTCAGAAAACCAGTGTATGAGGTTAAATATTTTGTGCTGCTGTGGATAAAATACTGTTTAAAAAATAGGGAAAGACCAGGAAAATGAGTGTGTATATAAGCATACAAATGATTCCCAGAAAGTCAATGCTTGGTTCTCATTAGTAACACCTTTATGCAATTATTGCTGAAAAAGAATACACTCACTGAAAGTACTTACTAAGAAAATTCACATTTTCTATGCAAAATACTGAAAATGAGTCAGAAGAAAAATTCCATAAATATGATGATCTCATTCTTCAGCTCTCTGGTAATTAGTATTTATTTGGCTTTTATTGCTACAAAAGTTGTTCTACAAAAATTATAGTATCTGGCCCTGCAAAATAAAAAAACCAAAACCTTTTACCAATTGTATATTTCCTTTTAGAAACATTACTAAATAAGGCATGAGGTTAGCAGTTTAAATTTGGTTCCTTCAGCCAACTGAGGGGTGGGAAAATATTAAAATAGAAAAGCTGAAATATGAAATAATATAAGGATTTAAGCGTGAATGATTGGACTTAAGCATGAAGGATTGGACAAGTGGAACCAAAGGAGAATCTAATCTAAAGAAACATGTATGTGTGCTCAGGGGCCTCATGGGACCTGGAATGCTAGATCAGGGTCAGTTTCGATTGCACTATGTGATGTTAGTCATTTTATTCTAAGGTTCAATTTTTCTAAATATACATGAATTACAATGGCAGAATATGTCAAAAATGTTGATTAAAGAACCAATGTTTTTAAAGTTTTTTAGATTCCTGAGGAAAATAGACTTCAGAAGTCCAAAGCGTTATTATTTCCCTTTTATAAGAAGTTCCTGTTAGGTTTAATCCAGAGGAAATACAGGGATATGAAGAGGGAAGATGTGATATAAACGACCAGTTCTATTGTTCTCTGTGAATAAGGTACCTCCATCTACTTAATGCTAAACTTAGAAATTTTTGTAGTTTGGAGATCTAATGGGCCTCTGGGTTTGGTGGGTGGGTATCCTAATTTCTAGAAATGAGGCCAGGTGCATCATTATTCATCTGGAGACTATAAAGCTGTGCTGTCCAGTGTGGTTGGTAGTCACAAACCAGATTTGCTGTTGTGTACTTGAAATGAGGCTATTCTGGATCAAGATGTGCTGTAAGTGTAAAATACACCACATTTAAAAAATTTAGCATTAGAAGAATGCGAAACATCTCATTAGAAACTTAAAAAAAATTGATCGGATATAGAATTGAGGCTACTAGAAAGTTTAAAATCACATGTTTGGCTTATGCTATATTTCTATTGGACAGCACTGCTATAGAGTGATATTTCTTGAATATTCTGAATGCTGTTAAGAATAAAAGAGATGTGATATAATTTTCTACCATGCCTTGAGTGACTATGAAAACCTACTTTGCTTAATTGAAACCTGTTACTAAATACAGACATTTATGTAAAATTACTACTTTAAATTTTATCATAGAAACCCTCAGTTCTGTGACTTACTTTCACAAATGGAAAAGAAGAAAGAAATAATTATTCTTGTAATTTAGGCAAAATATTTTTAACTAAAAAATTCAGATCAAGGAAAGTCAAATGTTTTTAGTCTTATTTTTATTATAAAATAGAGCAGCCATATGAAAATGTATGAAATATATTTATAGTTTAAAGAAAAATAAATAGATTCCTCTGTATCTCGCACTGAAGCTGAGAAATAGATCATTACCCTATCCCAGAAGTGTGCTATGTGTCCTTCTTCTCTGGAAGTATCCACCTTTCTGAACTTTGTTAATCCTTGCCTCACTTTTCTTTATGATCATTACTGCCTATTTATATGCCCCTAAACATTGTGTTGTTTAGTTTGGACCATTTTTAAACCATATAAATAAAAACATACTGTACATATGTTTCTGTGACTTGTTTCTTTTAATATAATATTTTATTTTTGAGGTCCATTCATATTTGTAGCTATAGTAAATTAATTTTTATTGGTGTATGATTATTTGATTATGAAATAATACCACATGTTATTGATCTAATTTGTTGAATACAATGAGGTCATTTTCCAGTTTTCACTGTAATAAACAAGGCTTATACATATCCTCTATATGTCTCCTGCTGCACGTACACAGGATTTCTCTAGGATACATACTTAAGAGTCAAAACATTGAATCAGAGTATGCATGAATGCTTAGGTTTACTAGGTAATGCCAAGCTGTTTTCCAAAAGTGTTTTGCCAATTTACGTTCTCACCAGCTGAGTATGAGCATGATCATTGCTCCTCGATCTCATTCACAGTTGTTTGTGTCACACTTCTTGAGTCTGGCAGTTTTGGAATGGTCTTTCATGGTTTTAATTTCCTTGATTTGCCAATAGGTTGAACATCTTATCTTGTGTTTACAGGCTATTTGTGCTTCATTTTTCTATTCAATTGTCATTCTTGCTGATTTGCAGAAGTTTAAAAATATATTTTGCATTCTGATACTTAATGTGTTGCAATTATTTTCTCAGTTTGGGCTTGTCTGTTCACTTTTTATAATTCTTTTTGATCAACGGAAGACACTAATTTTAACATAGTCAATATTTTTCTTTATAACTTGAACATTTTATGTTTGGTTTAAGAACTCATTCCCTACTTTGAGACCATAAAGATGCTCTATTATATTGTCTTCTAAAAGTTTTATACTCATTCCTTTCACATTTAGGTCTTTAATTTACCTGAAACTGATTTGTGTATTTTGTGAGAAACAAGTCTAATTTAATTTTTCATATCGGAAATAAATTGTTTCATCATGATTTATTGAAAAAAAAAATCCATCACTTCTCCCCTAATCTGCAATAGCACTTCTATTATATGTTAAATGGCAATTTATGTGCAGGTTTGTTTCACAACTCTCTATGGTGTTCTATTGGTCTAAGGTTCTATAACCCCAACCTTTAAGAAAAAATATGTCACATTGTACAGTTCTTCATTAATCAAGGTCCTCTTGAATATTTGTCAATAAAGTTTTATATTTTTCTTATGCATCTTTTGCTATATTTATGCCTAAGCAAATCATATTTTTGATACTATAAGAAATGACTTCTTTGACATTTTTTCTGCTTTTTACTGGTATGTGGAAATATAATAGTTTTTGCATAATGATATTATGCTTAGCATGTGTATCAAAATTTTTATTTTAATAACATATTTGTATATGATCACATCTTTTTTGTATAATGACAGGTTTGTTCTTTCTTTACCTTTTATTATGGTCTGGACCTCCAGTTTAATTTTGCAAAAAAATGGGGTTAGCAGGTAAACTTATTCTTGATCTTTAAGTGGTATGCTTTGGAAATTTCTAAATTAAATATATTTTTTGCTGTAATTTTTTGGGTAGACATATCAGATTTAAAAAGTTCATATTAATTCATGGTTTACTAAGAGTTTTCACTATTAAGGAATGTTGAGTTACATTAAACACATTTTGTGGATTTGTTGAGATAATCATATGATTTTCTCCTTTAATATGTTAATGTAGCCAATCACATTATTTATTTTTCCTTTTAAAAACTCACTTGTATTCCTGAATAAGCCTGCTTGCTTATTGTGTATATGTATGCTTTTAATATTTTGAGAGATTTAGTTTGCTAGTGTTTGGGATTTTAGCATTTATGTTCATGAGTAAGATTGGTTTGTAAATTCTTTTTTATGAATGTCATTGAATTTTGGTATCAAGGTTATAGTAGCCTCAGAAAATGAATGGAGTAGTTTTTTTTTCTCTATAGCCTGAAATAGTTTGTGTAGAATTGAAACTGTTTCTTGAATGATTAGTATAACTCACCAGTAAACTCTCCTGGGCCATTTTCTTGGGGAAACATTTTTAAACTAATGATTAAACCTCTTAAATAGTTATAAGACCATTCAGGTTTTTGCTTTCTTCTTCAGTCAGTTTAGATAAGTTATATTTTACAGAAATAACTTTAGCTAAATTTTTATTATTGAAATAATGCTCACACATCTCCTAATTATCTAATATTTTTGCATCTTAATTTATGTCCTTTTAAAATTTCATATATTTATATAATATTTTAATTTTATACATGTACATTTTAATTAAAATTTTATTTTTAGGTTTTCTTGTTTCTTAATATCGTTAGAAGTTTGTAAATTTTACTAGCTTTTTCAGAGAACCAACTTTCGACCATTAAATCTTTTAATTTTTACATCATTAATTTTTGCTTCCAACTTTTTTATTCCCTTTTTTTTTTCATTTTTTCCTGTCCTTTTTCTAACTTCTTAAGATGGACATAGTTTTCATTATTTTTTAGCTTTTCTTATTTTCAATTTTAAGCATTTAAGGATACACATTTTTCATTCTTTTCTTTAGCTGAATAATGTAATATTTTATTACATGTTTTATATGTAATATTTTGTTATTCAGTCTGAATGTTTTCTGATGTCCATTATGATTTCATCTTTGATTCTTGAGTAATTTAGAGGTGTTTCTTAATTTTCAAACATATACATTTTTTTTTTCTAATTTTGTGGTTTTGTGCACAGAACTTGATCTGTATGATATTGTTTTCTGGGAAAAGAGGATTTATTGAAATTGCTATTGAAGACAGCATTTGATTAAAATGTTTCATAAATGCTTGGAAAAAATATCTACTTTGAGCCATCGAGTAAAATGTTTCATATATGTCCATTGGTTTAAATTCAGTCATTGTTATCTTCTACAAAAATACTGATTTTTATGTTTGTTTCAATAATCAGTTATTGAGAAAGTATGCTGAAAGTTCTGAATGTGGTGGAGGATTTTTCCACATCTCCTGTCATTCTGTCAATTTTGCTTTATATATTTCAGGATTTATTTAGGTATAAGCAAGTTAGAATTGATGCCTTCAAAATTAATAGATTTTTCTAATAATTATGTAATGATTGTGTCTAATAATGTTTATTTTTCTATCAATCTGTTTGTTTATTGCACTGACTATGCCAGGTTTCTTTTGTTTAGTATTTTTCTGATATAGCCTTCTCTTTTTACTTTTGTACCCACAATCTTTCTGTATTCTTAAACTTTAGCTATATCTCTTACAAACAGCACAAAGCAGAATTAAAAAACAACTCAGTTTGGCATCTTTGTGTTTTAATTGCAGCCTCTAGTCTGTTTATATTTATTATAATTGCAGACTTATTTAGTTTTCTTTTTACTGTCTTCTATCTTTTCTATTTGTCTTACTTTTTCTGTATCACTTATTTGTCCTTTCTTGCCCTCTTCTGGATGAATTACATTTTTTCTCATTTATTTTTTTTCTCTATTAGTTTGAAAACTATCTGTTTCTGTATTTCATTGGTTACCTTAGAAAATTTTAACTTTCATACTTAGTAGCTTTACAGTCTCTAGAATAATATGAGGTGTAGGGCACTTTAATTTCAACTATGTGTTTTTGCTGTCATATATTTTAATTTTTTTAAACTACACATGATATACTTTTTTTTTTACACACTCAACATTTGTTTTCCATTTACTAGTTTGATGTTTTTTTATTGTTTTGCGAATCAGAGCTCCCATTAAGAATTATCTTTTTTCTCCCTGAAGTACATATTTTAGGAATACCTTTATTGAGAGTGTGCTAAATGTCAGACTTTCTAAGGTTTTGTGAGAAAAATGCCTTAATTTTGTACATGTTATTAAAATATAATTTGCACTATATCTAGGTTAATAATTTTTCTCAGCATATTTTATTCTACTCTCTCGATTCTGTTGTTATTGTTGAAGTCAGATGTTAGTGTAATTATCTCAGAATTTTACTATGATATATTCAAGTGTGAATTTCTTTTTATGTTATGTTTGGGATTTGTAGGAAACTTGAATCTGAGTTGTTGTCTTTGATAAATTCTGGAAAATTCTTAGCATTACTCTTTAAATGTTGCCTTTGTCCCATTCTCACTCCTTTTCTTTTTTTTTGCAATTTTAATTTGACCTATGTTAGACTGCCTCACTCTAATATTGTCTTTAATTTCTGCTAAAAGCTTGCACTTCCTAGACTTCTTTACAGCTTAGTGTGGCCATGTGTGAGACCATTAACAAGGAGAGCTTTTAAAAAGTAGATGTGTTCATTTTATGGTATTTCTCCTTATATCAGCAGAACACAGACAATAAGGAGGCTCCAGGCTCAGGGGATGACAGAGTCATGAGATGAAGAAGTTAGCTGCAGTCCCTGAATCACTGCAGGTGGAGAAGTACTCACAGACCAAGACCACTCAACTTGGGCTGTTGTGTGAGAGGGAAATTAACTTCTGTTTTTGAGCTATTTTGTATTTTTGGTCTCTTTGTTCCTGAAACCTAGCTTGCCTTAATGCGAACTTTCGATTTTTTGAAAGCATTTATTGAGAGAGACTTTATATGCCACACAGTTCATTTAAAGTTTAAAGTTTAAAGTTTAAAGTCATTTAAAGTTTAAAGTTTAATTTAAAGTTTAAAGTCAATGTTGTTTCAGTTTTTAAACTCTTTTGTCTCTTTGACCTTCACCTTAGTAGTTTCTTTTGGCTATCTTCTAGTTCACTAATTCTACTATGCTGTGTATTATCTGTTGTTAAATCTGTTTATTGAGTGTTTAATTTCAAGTGCTACTTTTTAAAATTTCTAGGATTAAAGATGCTTTGTAATATGCTGTATCTGATATCAAATATTTGAAGTGTTTTGAGTCTGATTATCTTTTGTTGCTGCTGCATTTTACTCATGGCCTTGATACCTTGTGTGTTTTGTAATGCTGACCATTTTATTGTTCAGTATTCCTTGGATATTTACCCATTGAGATTCTCTCTGTCCTGGAATGAAAGAGACAATTTCCTATAAAAGATTTGCATTTATTTTGTTAGGCACCTAGGGCATTATCAGTCCAGAACCACTTTAAGTAATATTGACTTCAGGTTTTATTTAGGCTGCTTCAAAAGTGCGAATTTGTGATGCAAACTTGTGTGAGGGTCAGCTTGTGGTTATAAATTCTCAGGGTATAATTTTTCCCACTCTACTCACAAACTAGTTTTAAAACTGTTAGCTTTCCATGCACTTTTCTGGGGGGTGCAAACGGGTAGTTTATTTTAGTCCCCTCTTTTACTGAGTGTATGCTGTTGGGTCCCAGTTTTATGAGGGTTCTAGTATAAGATACTCCAACATGGGTGGTCCCTGGGCTATGTCTTCTGTCTCCAGAGCACAAAAATCTATGCTCGGCTTTACTGGGTTCAGCAAATGTCTTGAGGTTAAAGCTGATTCAGTGCTGCCTTCCTAGGTATTCCTTACTCTTTTGCTCTCATATGGATGCATTCAAAATGTTCTTAAATTTTATCTAGGATTTTTAGTTGTTAGTTGTTTTGAACTAGAATTATTCACATAAATCCTCACTTTTGGAAAAGACTTGCTTATCAGTTAGAATTTGTGGAGGGTCTTGGTGGTAGAGAGAGTTCACATAATCGTCGGCTCACTCTATTCTTTGAGTTTCCAGGCATAGCTAGCAAGGGACGGAAAGGCAAAGGCAATTTAGAAAGAGATGATATGTAATTAAGAGGTGATATGTAAATAAGAGTTCAAAAGGGAAGTTGGGAGAGAAAGGAAAGTGTAGTAACCCTTTGCATAATAAAGTTTAAATCATTATGCTAGTACTTTATATTATCTCATTGCATTACTCCTATAAAGCAGGCATGATTACAGATGATATGACAGCTAATGTTAATATTCACTGCATGTCAGGTTATTGTCAAGTAATTTACATGTATTTTTTCAGTTAGTACCATTTTACAGATGAGGTGATAAAGGTTTAGAGAGTCACTTGCTGAATGTCACTCAATAGCCACTGACAAAATACGCAGAGAGTGCTTTTTGACTTAGGCTAACAGTATTTGGTATCCGATTTAAAATTACACTTGCTTTGCCTCCTCATGTCCTCTAAATTATTAATAACAACAACTAATGTTTCTTATACATTAGACACTCCTCTAACTGCTTTACATGAATCATGAATCTAACTGCTTTACATTTAATCCTAAAACAACCCTATACAGTAGGTCTTATTATCATCATCATCCCCATTCTAAAAATAAGAAAACCAAAGTTTAGAGAGTTTAAGTACTTTACCCATTGAAATGAATTATGGAATGGAAAGGCTATCTGCCCCTTCCAAGTTTGATAACCAGGGAGAAAACTGTTCTGTAGGGGGAAAAAGTATACAGAAAAGAAGAGATCGGCAAAGAAAAACAGCTCTCCTGAGACTCACTGTTAGTTTAGCCAGGTGAAAACTATCAGGTGAAACAGGAGAGGTATTAAAAGTCTTGTGTATATCACTAACTTTAGGAAAAGCATTTCTAATCTACTTTCTTATTCTTTGTAAGGGCCCAGATAATTACCAATGGGTTAAAATATTTTGCAAATCACTTATGACACCATTAAATATAAGCAGTTCTGTTTGCCTGTTTTAAATACTCCTTTACTCTGTGAGAGTGAGCACATGGGAATTTCTGGTGTCATAATTTAAATTATTTTGGTGAAATTTTATACCTAAGGAAGAAACATAATGACTTGCTTTAACTAAAAAAAAAAATATTTCTCTCATGATAATAAACCCCAAACTTTAATCAAAGAACCCTTCTCTGGAAGAAACTAAGAAGGTATTTTTTCTTCCAGTTAGCACTTTCCTTTAGCCTTTCAGTAGGTGTGATTAATATGTATGAGGGTCTCAGCTTGAGCCTGGGCTATGGTTTGAATATGTCTAGATACATCTGGTAAACGCATGTGATAGCACCTAAAGAATATTTGTAAGAGAGGCTGGTGAGCTTCCAAGGAGAGAACTCATTTTAAAGAAAGGAGGAGCCAGGCATACCTGACTCAGTAATAGTTACTGTGGGGAGCAAGTTGCCTATAAAAGTCAAACCACCAACAAAACCTAAAATTCCATATGACAAGTCATACAAACATTATTACTTTGGAAATTTTGAATAGGTCAGAAAGTCAACACTAGTCTCCATTAGTCTGATGTCGGGCATCACCCCCATCCCATCATACATCTCTGGTACCTCTGGTGGCAGAAATGCAGCACTGTGTCTGGCAGAGAGTGTAAACTTGGTGACATGGTAGCAGTGCCTGGTGACATAGAAGTTCCCAACAGATACTGGAGAGATGTGTGATTATTCATGAGCACACCTGAATTTCAGAAGCACCTGACTTCAGAGAGCACTTGGGCTTCCAGAGCACTTTAGAAATTTTTAGAGGGTGTTTAGGTCCTGCCAGGTAGAGGCAAAAGCCCATAGAATTTGAGTTCTTATTATTAGTTTGATTCTGTTTGTATTTACAGGCTGGAGAGGCCAGGGGAAACTCAGGTTGCAGTCATATTTGTACAAGAAGACTTACAGTACAACTAGAGGCGACCAAATATATATAATTATGCTGCTGAACATATTGACACTATATTTGGTATCCTTGAAGAACTTTCTAAAATGGGCAAAGGTGGTCAAAAGGTACAAACTTGCAGTTATAAGATAAATTCTGGGATTGTAATGTATAGCACTAGAGTCAACCATACTGTATTGTATGTTTGAAAATTACTAAGGGTAGATCTACACTCATCACAAGAGAAAAAATTGTAACTGTGTGTTGGTAGATGTTAACTAAATTTATTGTGGTGGTAATTTTGCAATATATACACATATCAAATCATGTTTTCCATCTAAAACTAATGTAATATTATATGTTAATTATGTCTCAATAACAGTGGTAAAAAGCTTTTTAAGATTATTAATTGACACATCACCGTTTTGAAGTTTAGCATTGTTATATATGTTCTTAGGCTTTGTACTCAGAAAATATGAGTAAATTAAAAATTTAATGATCTTTTAATGGTTGGATTTTATTACTTTCATCTCTTATTTGATAGAGAATGTTTTTTGAGGAAGAATGGCTAATGGACAATAGTTAGAAAATGAATCAGTGGTTTTTAAATTTTCATTGGTGAAACAAATGAATATTTTCTAACACCTTTTTATTTAATAGTGCATTTCAGAGAGTAATTGGTTAGTAAATATTTGTTAAATAAATTTTTCTGATAAGGCCAATGGGCCTCAGGAAGCTTAGTTTACCAGTTTCACGTCATCTAACAATGCAGAGGTTTACAAACAAATTAGGAAGGCTGAGCTTTCTAGTATGAGATCAGAAAAACCAGGAACATGTCAAAGACTACCAAAGCATACAATGTGATATTTTTAAGTTAATCTTTCTCCATATGTTATACATCCTTTGCTATTATAGAAACTAATGCTCTATAGATTGTGGTATTAACTTTTATTAATTACCTGTAATGAATGAAATTAGAGCATGTTGTATTTATTTGATTTGATTTGATTTGAGTTTTATATAATTGTTCAGAGAAATTCTTGTTAATGTTGACAAGGAGTTCTGAGTGGGCCAAAGTTATCCATTTCTCTTGAAGGAAGTTGAGGGCAGTGAGGAAGTTTTAATTACTGAAATAATAGAAATAGAAATTTTATGGCAAAACGGAATTTATCTGTTGACTATTTTGACAAAAAATGGAGAATGGACTGATAATTTAGTAGACTCCATCTTCATTGTCATAAATCATCATAGTAACTTTATAGTCTTATTACCATTTATGAAGTAGCTACCGTTCTAAGATGTATAGAATTATGATTTGAGAATTTGTGTAAGAAAAGGATGAGTCTGAACTCAGTGCCTTTCAGAAATGTCACAGCAAGACTGTAATTTTTCTTTTTAAAAAATTGTCATGGACATGGACAATGGACCAGTGGTTACCAAAGGGTAGGGGGGAGGGGAAAGGGGAATGGTAGATGGGTCGAAAATTTAAATCATTTCTTCAATTAAAAACTAAATAAATAAAAATTTTAATGAAAAAAAAATAAAAGTTGTTTTTTGTTTTGAAATAGTAATTGTAATTCTGAAATGTTCTTGAATTGTATTACCATACAGGTTCTGGTTCAACACATCTTTGAAGTTTTGGGGAATATTTGTTCAAGAGAATGTACCATTTCAATTTTCTATTTTATTCTATAATCTTTGGGAAAAGCCCAAGACAATTTCCTACTTAGATTTCTTTCATGTCTCTTTATTTGGGAAATCTATGAAATATGTATATATTGCAAACTATATTTTTCAAGCCTTTATATCCTGAATCTTTTTTGGTTTCTCTGTTCTTGCACGTCATATTCTTAAGCACATGCTCGTTTATGTTAACAAATTAAAAAACCCAATTAAACAACAACAAAAAATTCCCCTAATTACCAAAATAACACTTATTAACATTACAATGAAACGAATCACCCATAGTGCCATTTTCCAGAGCTAATCACTGCTACAACTTTGATTTCTCTCTTTCCAGATGGGTGTGAATGTATAATCTTTTGTTTTGTTTTTAAACATTGGCATTGTGTGGGGTCTATGAGTGGGTTCTAGCTCCCTACTGGTTTAATAGTATTATATCAGAAGTGGGTCTAACTTTTCATCGGCTTATTTACTCCAAAGACCTACTCAGAGAAGTGGAGTTCAATTGTTGACTTACCTTTCTTGGTCTTAGGGAGATAAACCTGAACTAATTACAAGAATTGAAACATTCCGTTAGCCAAGTCATGCTGATATATGAACGTTTTCTCTATTAAAGCAGAGCATTATAAACTAAAACATGTTTGTTATGGCTAATGGTTTTTCCTAAGGCAAGATAATAACAACAGTATTCTTAAGGAAATTCTCTGTGTAAGTCGGATTAGACTCTTACACAATTGTGTGTCTGTGTTTTCACTCAACATTGTATTACCAACATTTTTCATGTCACTAAGTATTTTTCAAAAACATTAATGACTCCATGACATTTCATTGAGTTAGGAATACCATCATTTACCTAACTACTTGCCTATTTGGGGATATTTTGTTTGTTTCTATGTTTTAGACTCTTTTTTGCATTTATTACACTGTGGTGAAAATACTTGTGTATAAACCTTTGACCTTATTTAAGACTATTTCCATGAGAATATATGCTTTAAGGATCCAGTAACCTCTTAATTGGTCTCTATAACTTTAGTCTATCTCCTGCCTATTGTTGCTAGATGAATTTTCCTAAAACATTAACTGCATTACCCATCCCATGCTTAACAGCCTTAATAGGTTCCTACAGCCTAGAGAAAGAGAGAAATAAAACCTTCTAGATGTTTTAGCTTGGGGATTAAAGTACTTGACAGCCTTATTCCCTCCAACTTCTATAATCCATGTAACCTAACTATCCAAGCTTTTTGGGATCACTCAGCTCTCACCCAACATCTACCTTGATTTTCACTAACTATTTTTAACCTCTCTTCCCATCCCTGTCCTAAACCAAACATAAAATACAACTCTAACAACTGCATGCTCATACATCTTAGTTCTTTCCCCAAGGTTTTTCTCTTTCAAATCAACCTCTTCTTTTCCCTCATCCTCAGCCTTTCTGGATATGCAGGGGCAGGGGGCAGGGGAGAGAACACACGTGCGTGCGAATGCATTGTGAAAGTTCTGACAGGATAAATACCAAACTTTATGGGAAAAGGCCCTGGGATAGATAGAATTCATTGAAAGGGTTAAGTAAAACTTTCACTCTTTGCTCTATCTACTTCTATATTGTCTGAACTTTTTACAAGTATTTATTTTTAATCTAAAAACAATAGAATTATGTGTATGTTTGTTTAAAAGAACTCTTACAGGGTTGTAAGATATAATGGAGGTGGTGTTTATGAAATTTCTAAAGTTTTAAAGCTCACAGTAAATGCTAATTGTGGTTTATCCATGCTTCGCTCTGATCATCTAGAAAGTACTCTTACTCATACAGCCCAGGTCATTTTCTATAACTAATAGAGCCTGCTTTGATTATTGAAACCCACAGTTGCTTCTACCAACTCAAAGTCCTATGAAAGTGACTTGCTTTGTCTTCAGTTTGGGGGCACGTGATATGTTTAGCAGCAATCTGAACCATAAAAAATGTAACTCTCCTATCAGTTTTTTTGTACTTTATTTATGAGTTATTTATTTTTAGCTTTTTGTGTTTAGTGAGGGTCAATGATTATAGGTGCACCGCTATGTGATCTTGGGAATTTCATGACTCTTTTTGGGATTTTTTCATCCAGAATATAAAGAATTGAATTAGGCATATTGTCTATGTAAGTTCTGGTCCAAAACCTTTGTGATTCTGTTAGATGATATGATTTTACCTGATAACTGGCTTAATTTGAAAAAAGTCACTCCAAATCTTTTTATCTAAAGATACTAAATGGGACAAAATATAAGTGATCTATTTGATGCAGGAAAAAGGGCACTGACTTTGACATCAAGAGAACCTGGATTTGAATCCTAGCTGGACCGTTTAAAAACTCTGTTACCTTTAACAAGTTACTTGACCTAATTAGTCTGTTTCCTTATGTATAAAAATGAAGATGATGATCTTTTGTTCTCTGGATTATACATGTGACTGCATCCAGGATACGTAGTGTGCCCTCAGTAAATGCTAGTTTCCTTTCTTTCTTCATCAGTAACTTTGATTTGTAAAATGCAAACTTTAAAAAGTAGTTATTTTATGTTTCTACATCTATAAAGGGACTTCAGAGAGAATAGAGTGGGTGCTTTAAAATTGAGGTGTGATAAGTGTGAATATGTACAAAGAGTTTATGTAATCCCTGCTCTAACTGTAGGCTGAATGAAGAGCAATGGTAGGCCTGTTTATTTTCTTGTAAGACTTTAGGTTATGGCTAGTAACAGAAGGGTTATAAAAATCAAATGCATCTTTGCTGTCATATAATGACTTGGTTAAGGTAGTCAGCAACTAGGAGCCTTCTGTCAATACTGCAGTGCCTCAGATGCTTTTGGGGCCGACATCTATTAGGCACAGTTGACACAGTGCTGTGGGCCCATGGTACTTTCATGGGCCCAGGAAAATATTTTAATTTTTTTGAAGTCAGAAGAATAAAATGAGCTTTTAGGTAGAAGAAAAATATCTTAATATATAAATTAATATATACATTTTTATACCAATGAATTTGAAAATATAGTTAAATTTTTTTTTAAATGAAGGGAATCATGAAAGTCATAACATAGCTCTGATTGCCTTAGTGAAGCTTTAGACTTCCTCCTAGGGAAACATCTCCTGAGCACTTCAGGCCAAGCAGTGTTTGTATATGCTAATTTCACCCTTTCCTGAGATGTGTCAGGAAAGGAGACTTGTTGGTATAGTCAGAGACCCATCCCACTTCATGGGTCTCTCTGTTTTTATTCCCAGCTCCATAAGAAAGTAGGAGAGAGGCTAAACATGTCAATAAAACAATGAAAATGTATTTACAGCATGCCTAGGAGCTTTCACATAAGAGTAGAATTTTGGTAGCAGAGACTTCCCTCCTATCACAGAATAGTAATGAATTTATAAAAGAAGGTTTTGAGAAAAATTCAATGACCAAAAATGTTGGTAATCCAATTTTGGCTGAAGGTAAAATATGAAGTGCTTAAAAATAAGGTATGTAGAGATGACTTTCTGAGATATAGAGAAGCAGATACTGTGAGAAGGAAGCTGTGTGGTATAATGTCTCAGTAATGAAAATTCTGGTCTTAAGTAGAATATATGGCAAGCAAATTAACTCTTAAGAAATCTTGGGGCATGTAAGGGTGGAGTAAGGTGGAGATCAGCCACTGTAACTCTAAGCCAGCTGTTTCCAAGGTGCTAGTTCTGGGAGTCTGCCTTAATCTAAGAGGCAGACTTACTCAGAGTGGGCTTTAGTTGGTTGGAGAGAAAAGGTAGAAATTGTTTTCTCCCACCACTGGGTTTGTGAATTGTACCTTTCAATTTTAACTGATCCTTTTAGGTTAATAATAATTTATGCTAAAAATACATAACGTATCTGGAGGGCTTACTAAATGTGCTAGACATGGGGCTGGATGCTAATCCAATATGACTGTTGTCCTTATCAAAAGAAAAAATTTGGACAGAGACACACAGAGAGAAAAGATAATTTGATGGGGCGTAAGAAGACTGCAGGCCAAGACACAGGCCTGGAATAGATCCTGCCCTCCCAGCCCTCAGAAACAGCGCTGCTAACACCTTGATTTTGGACTACTAGCATCCAGGAAATGAGACAAAAAATTTCCTGTTATTTAAGCCTGTGTGTGGTACTTTATTATGGCAACCTTAGCAAACTAATACAGGCGTTCATATATCTTTCGTGTGGACTAGACCTATAACAAGATAAGGTCCCCCAGTACTATACTGGAGGGTCTGAGCAGACTCCTTTTTCTCCTTGTAAGTAGAGGATGATCAAATGTAAATAATAGGTTTTTTTTTTTTTTTCAAAACTTTTCAACAAACTGACAATAAAGGTGATCCAGGCAATTGGGGTTAACAGTATAAGCACCTTAAACTTCTGATTCATTGCAGGAAAGACTTGGTACATAGTAGAATTAAGTTGTTTTTCATCCTTTCGAATAATGACTCCCAGAATCAGACATTATTAGCTAAAATGAATTTCCAACTCAGTCCAAATACTTAATGATGGTAGTGATGATGGTAGTCTTCTGTCCTTAAGGACATTTGAATACCCTTGGGGCAAAAAGAAATTAGACTGAGCTGAAATGTTTTAATCAGAATTAAAAATATGTCCAATGATACTGGTTCTGATTGAATCAGATTCAGAGTTCTTTTGGCCTAAATAATTTAGTGGAAAATTTGGTAGGGTAATAAAAAAAAAGGCACTTTTTCAGGCAGATGAAGTTAAATAGCTATAGTTGTAGTACAGCTCATATTATTTGCATGAAGATGTTTATTTGCATACTAATGAAGGGAGTAATTTATTCTTCCTAAATTTCTTCCTCCTTCTCCCACAGCACTGAATATGATACAACTATTCTGTTGAGGAAGTCAGAGTCATCTCTAATCACTTTCCTGACGCGTGGCCACTTAGAGAGCTCACTTGATTTCTTTGTGTTTCCTTAGAAACTCTTATTTAATATTTATTTAATTCTGCTAGTTTAGAGAGGCTTCAGCAATTGAAAGTTCTCCAGAAGGCCAACTTTTTTCTTGGATTAATGTTTTTTGTTTGGCAATACGATAAATGAAATTTATCAGTATAAATAATTTCTAAAAAAATCATGCTCTATTACATGTCTTCTTTAAAGGAAACCAGTGATCAGAAGGTATTTTTTCTGTTATTTGAAAATACAGATAAGATATTTAATTATAATTTTCTCAGTCATATTTGACTAGGAAATAGTATATAAAACATTTTATTGCACGTGATAAGTGCATCAGACACCTCTTTTGTGCCACCTCAGATTCTCTGGCCTTTACTTTTTTCTCTAGATCTCTGTACTCCTTCCACTCCAGTTGCTGAATGGCAACTCACTTTGTGTGACCTCAGGATACAACAGATGGGAGGGAGTTGATAGGTAATTTACCTCTCTTTTCCACCCCTTGATGAAAGCTTTCTGTGTAGTTTATCTTGAGAGACTGTGTCTCACTGCCCTGGGATTGTATCTTCCAATAAAGATCAGAATTTAAACCTTGTCCCAGGCTCAATTTTTAAGAGGATTTATTTCAGGACAAAAATTCCATAAATGTTTAGTAAATTGAAATGAATAAAAATAAAATATAGACTAAATGAGGGCTTTCTTTTAATCATAATCTATCTGTGCTCCACAAAAACTTGATCTACTTCTCCTGACCCATTGCCTTTGGATTGGTAGGTGTGGTACCTAGAAGGAAAGAAACAAATCAAAGTTTATTTTATTAATGATAAGTGGTGTACCAGATGACCGAAAAGATGTTACATTTGCAGAAGGCTGATTTATTAAGGGAAGAGTGTGAGTGAATGGTTCTGGGAGAGAA
This sequence comes from Cynopterus sphinx, assembly GCA_030015415.1. Lineage (NCBI taxonomy): Eukaryota > Metazoa > Chordata > Mammalia > Chiroptera > Pteropodidae > Cynopterus > Cynopterus sphinx. The sequence continues at coordinate 164,969,123 of CM057379.1, read as the reverse complement.
GAGGATAGTGCATACTGTGGGCATGAAGCCCATTTATTTCCTCAGAGACATACCTTAATTCTAGATATTCATGGCCATCTTCTCTAGGTACCTTCCTGTTAGAAAAAACTACATAAATTCTGGCCTTCATTCTTCCTTGAGAAGAAAATTGAAGTATTTCTCTAATGTCTATCCAATTTTGATGAATTTGTGATATGTATATGAGATTTGAAAGGCAGAAAATGTGAGGCTGCCCTGTTAAAAGGACAAAAGAAAAGGAAATTTTAATGAAAAAATTTAAACCATTCTCTTGGCTTTAGTAAATGGAAATTGTTAGGAACTTCCACAGTAACCAAAGGAAAATTGTTTAAGACATTCAAGATGTTAAAAAAAAAATGATGCACAGCACCTGTTGTATATTTTAGTGCATGTTGGGGTCCAGGGCCAAGACCTTTGTGCTCTTGAGAAGAAATGCAGGCAGTATTATTACTTTTATTGCCATCATTGTTATTAATAATAAAGAAGATTGTTGTAGAAATGAAAGTAAAGAGGCACCAGCAATGCTGACCTGTATAAAACCTTTTGTAATTTAATGAAATAAGACAGACGACATTTAGAGTATTACCTATTTTTTGTGTGTATATGGAATTGGGGTCAAGTAACTATTTACAGATAACTTTTTAAAGGACCATATAGTCAATCATATCCATAGTATAAGAGAAAAATCATAATTTTGTAAAATTAGGCAACAGAAAGTATGAAAAGGAAAGCCTTGGTAAGGAACTTAAAAAATATCCTGGAACCAGAGCACTTTAGAAGCCTTGTCTGGAGCAATGAGGACAGCTTCAGTGAGCTCATGCCAGGGTGCTTCTAGACACTCCGTGTGTGTGTGTGTGTGTGTGTGTGTGTGTGTGTGTGTGTGTGTGTGTGTGTAGGGGAATCCTATAAAGTCTGTTCTTATCAAGATACATGTGGGGAAGATTTATTATAAATCAACTGATCAAGCTATGACTCACCTTTAAGGTTGTTACTGGAACTGGCTATTTGGATCTTACCATCAGTGAAGGTAATGTTTGATCTTTTCACTGACCATAAAGATGTTTCAACAACAGTGACATAAGCTTCACTCGGCAGAGTCCACAGAGGCCAACTGCAGCAGCAAATGTACTTAATTGTATAGTTCAGCAAAGATGGGATGTTCATTTTGCTTTTACTTCTGCTACAGGGGAAAATATGAAGAAACATTGATTCTGGTTAGCATAAAGTCATTACAAATGAGGCAAAGGAGCAGTGGAGCATGAAGAGCAATCAATCAGTTCATATCAGTGGGAAAATTAAGAAAAGTCTTGGTGCTTCATGTTGGCAGGGTGCGATGAGCAGTATTCCATGTGCATCCCTGGCTCTCATTTCTATTTTGGCAGGAACCCTGGACTTATATAGCTCACCTGAGAAAGGATTGTGCTCCCAAGTTGCACCAGCGTGTTGAGCTCTAATTGCCACGAATGGAACAGAGAAGGGGTAAAAACAACAGCCAACATTAACAGGTTTCAGGTTCAGATTCAGGCAGAGGAGAAATAAGAGGAAATAAAATATATAGGCAGACTATTGAACCCAGACTTCTCATCAGTGAAAATATCACTTTCATTGTGTCCTGGAAAAAAAAGTACAGTCAGTGATATAGCACTGTGGGACTCTAATATCAGTCAGTCTGTGGATTGGCTGCATCAGAGTCTCCTAGGGGGCTTTAGAAATACACCTCCCAACGGTTCAGATTCAGTAGGTCTGAAATAAGCCCTGGGATTCTATATTTTGAAACATCTCTCCAAGTGTTTCTAAGGAACCTCTGATTTCAACTCTACTTAAGTACCAGCAGTAATCCTGAGCTAATCACTGTTCTGTTCCTGGTTAGCTGATGGAATTATAAGTTGCTATCTTGTTTCAAACCAAACTCTGCATCTTTAAGACATCCACCCAGATTCTGGTCCCATCTTGGCCTTTTAGAGTAAATTAAAGGTCTTAGATCAAGTTGGAGAATTTGAATCTGTGGTGGACCTAGTCATCATAGGTTTGTAATCTTATCTAGCAACAAGGTAGTCTGAGAGCAGAGAATGTGAACATGAAGTGACCCAGATTTGGGAATTGGAATAATGGGCAATCAATGAACCAAAGGATTTTAGGATGCTAGAGAAGGTGACATTGCAATGACTATCCATTGCTGGAGAGGCAGTTGAGGCTTTCAGAGCAGGTGTGGACTGGTATATGGGGGGCTACTAACCAGGAGGTTGAAGAGTGGGGTCGACTGAGTGGGGAACTCAATCTGGGCTTGTGTTTAGGGCATCTTTCACTGATTTCCCTTTTAATTGGTATTTTTCTTGACTGACATGGCAAAAGGTAGATTGAGCAGATGTGTGAGGATGGGAGAAGAAAGTTAGGAGATTGTGTCAAAATGAGAGCTGAATAGAAGTGAGCAGTTCTCAGTGATGAGAAAATCCAAGTTGTAGTTAAATAAGTGTGTTGGAGTTTAAAGTGAGAACTGTTGAGAAATCTTGTGGTCATCAACATGGATAATTCTGTTATTGAGAATGACGGCCAAGGATTCTGGAGAGAAACTGACTCAGGTACTGAAGTGTTTGAGCAAAGTGTTTGGAGGTGATGTGGGCATGACATAGAAATGAAAAAGAGGATGTAGAGAACATGGAGTGCGAGGTCCTGCCTCTGTCTTTTTCAGTTAACATCCTTTCCATCTCATTTATAGAGCTGTTGGAAGCTCATATGAGATACAGTGAACATGTGTGTAAAAGCCACTTGGAAAAGATAGATAATCTCTAAGGGCTGTCCCAGTTTTGAGATCATGCAACGCAACTATTCTAGTTATTACAACATATCAATATTATGAGTTCTCATAAAATGTGTTATGGTAAAGTGGCAACTTTACTTGAAAGAAAAATGTTTAAAACCAGTACTCTGGCTCAAGCAGCCAAAGCTAAGTGACATTTATCTCTGGAATTAATAGGTCAAATTTTGGGAAAACGATCCTAATATTTCTTTTTTTTTCACCTAGCACATGTTGGTACTTTTTGAAAGATCCAGAAATCTAAATGTTGAGCATGAATCTGGGGCTGAAAATGTACCTTTCATAACATAACTTGATTTTCTATACTAGCAGTTACTTAGGTAAAAATATGATGTCACTAAGTGATCCTTTGACTTTGGGATTTCATTTTCAAGTTTGTCAGACTTATAATTCTATAACTCTAATAAGTCCTATGATCTGGAGATTTTTCTCTAATGTTTCTTTACGTATCTCTTGAACTGTGGTTCCTCTTCTGACTTTGGAATATTTAAAACTCAGCACTTAACTTAGAGGTGAGATACAGTTACGAAGGTTAGTTTAAGCATTTCTTACATTGGCTTTACTTTCTATGTTATTGCTTCTGCTGTGGAGTGCAATCTCAAATCTCATGTGTATCTAAAGTTAGATTCAGATACGGTTTCTATTAATTGGTCTCTTGAACCTCATTTCTCATATAGTATTTGACAGCTAATCCTTTAGGTTTAGCTGTTCAAAAGCTTAAAACATGTACTTTTGCTCCAGGAAGGAGATATTCCCAGATTCAAAGTGTTCTTCCTTGAAGTGTACTGAGAAAAACTGAAAGTCCATTTCTAGGAGCCCAGAGGCAAGATTTATGGCCAGAGAACATCATGAATACCATTGGTTGTTTATTTAAATCCTTCCTGGATAGTATTGGTTCTAAGAAGCTGGAGACCAAAGGTGAAGAGAGGAAAAAAACATTCCTCTAAGAGAGATGAGGTCAAAATCTAGTGACTGGGAGAATTTTATCAATTTACAACTAACTCATGTCTAATGATACTTACCTTGCTCACCTATTACTCTTAACAAAGTAAGATCTAGAGCAATTTGCTGCAAATTATTCTAAACCCTCTTGCTAAAGAAATAAAAAATGTAGAAAATTCAGGGGCATCTTATGCCTAACAGAAGAACCTATTTGGGAGCTGGATATCCCAGAGCAGATCTGGGAGAAAAGGCTATCAAGTTGTTTTCTGTGCTTTGACAGAGTTTGAAAATGAAATGATGTTAATGGCAGCTTGCAGAAAAGGAGACTAAACAATGAAAAGATAGTTTTGTAAGACTAGAATGGGCATCTTTTGTGCTACTTTGGCATTTTTTTTTTCTGAGCATACATTACTGTAATATGACTGCCATTTCCATGCTCTGTTTTGCTCAAAGTTTTTCATGTTATATATTATGGGTTGAATTGTGTCTCCCAAAAATGATCTGTTGAAGTCCTATCCTTCTCAGAAAATGACTTTGTATGGAAACAGTGCAGTACAGAGGTAATTGAGTTAAAATGAGGTAATTAGGGTGTGCTCTAATTTAATATGACAAAAGTCCTTATGTAAAAGAAATTTGGACACAGAGTTGTAGACACATATGGAGAGAAGATGACGTAAACAGGGAGGAGATAGCCATGTGAAGGTGGAGGTAGAGATTGGAGTGATGCTGCCACAAACTAAGGGATGCCTGGGGCCAACAGAAGTTAGAAAGCCATGGGACAGACCCTCCCTCATAGCTCTCAGAAGGAACAGATTCTGCCAACACTTTGCTGATTTTGGACAAATAGCCTCCAGAACTATGAGACAATAAATATTATTAAAGCCACCCAGGTACTGTTTTTTTTTTTTTGTTGTTGTTTGTTAGGGAAGCCCTAGGAAATTAATAAACTATACTTACACTACACTACCAAGCCTTGGAACTCTCAATGTTTCTTCCAATCCTTTCCCGCCAATTAGAAGTACACTTTTAGATCCTTTGAAATGCTCTTAACTCCATCCTCTACCCAGTTTTCTCTGCACAGCTGTAGATGAATGGCAGGTAAATACAGGCCCCATTGGGAGGATTTTCACTTGTTCTGAAAGGCTGAACTGTATAAGTGACATGAATTGTATATGAATTGTGATGCAGATTACTTCATGTCAGGACCAGTCAAACCTTAGACCTTAAGCATCTCCCAGATGAAAGAATATTGACAGATCTTAACTACGGGAAGGGTGTTGTGATAATAACTGATTCAAAGTAGAATATTTCTTTTCTCCAAAGAAGATTCAAACAGGGAGTCAATAACACGAAACTTCACATCGACTAGTCCAAGATGAAATATTAGCTCGGGCATCGACTAATCAAGATTGTCTTGTCCCTTGTGTTTTTGTGTTGAGAAATAACTTAGTTCAGGATCTTTAAGATTTATTCACCTTGTATTTGCACTGATCACATTTATTGAACTGTGGACTGGAGCCAAGAACTATATTTTGAAGCTGTGCTGGTGATAGGCAGACTGTGTCTCAGTCCTTGGAGTGATTCAGCCGTCTTAAATATTGAAATGTTTCTTTGTAATGCTCTAGAGACATTTTCATCATGCTGTATGTATGTATGTATGTATGTATGTATGTATGTATGTATTTTGGGTGTTCTGAGCTTCACTGTTGGATTTGAATGCTTTTCCAAGACAGGTAGATTCTTTTCATCAAAATTACTTTAAAATGTGGTATAAATGAATGGCAGAAAATACCCATATGAACATATAAATAAAATATATTGGGTGAAAAGGGAAAATATAAATATTTGCCTTTACATATGTGTATGTATGTCCATACCTATATCCATACCCATATTTTTCATTTAAGTCCAGTTTATATTCTCTAGAGAAAAGATTGGAGCTTTAAAAATTCCTTTGCACGTTTATGAGTACTTTGTCATCTTAGTCCTTAATTCATTAGATAATGTTAATCACCATTGCTTCTACTAGTAGTATAGCTGCTACTACTATGTCACCTTTTAGTGGGTATTTACTAAGAATCAGGCCATGTGGTCATTGCTTTGTCTACATAGTCCCTTTGAAACCTTTCAACAACCATGTGAAGTATATATCTTTATCTCAATTTTCCAGATTAGGGAACTAAGATATCAAGTAGCACAGTAAGTGGTGGGAACAAGGATTAGAGATCCAGATCTTTCTGACCCCAAAGCTTGTGTTCTTATCCACTTTGCAATTCAGTCTCCAGCATATTGTTGGGAGCACAAAACAATCTGTTAGGACAGGTAAAGGCCCTGCTCTGAGAGCTTGGTTTTTGGCAGAGATCAGTACAGAGCTGATCTCCATACAGCCATAGATGAAGACTGAGAACCTTACATAATGAGGGCCCTGATGCAGGGCAGAAGACAGGAACATGTGGAATGGACAGAACAGACAGAAGAAGGCTAGTAAACCTGGGTGATTTGAGAAGAAAAAAAATGGGTGGGATGGAAACAGATGCAACTCTCTCAGCCAACGTTAGTTAAGAAGACAAATTAAAAGTTGTTAAAAGTACCCTCTATGCAGTTGTTTTCAAAACAACTTTGAATCCTTTGATACTCATCTGATGGAGAGTTAGGGGTCTGTGTCTCCTCTTCTTGATTCTGGGCAGGCTGGTGACTACTTCAGCCAAAAGAGTGATGGAAGTGATGCTATAACATTTCCTAAAAAAATGTTTTTTCAATTACAGTTGACATTTAATATTATATTAAATTCAGGTGTCTAGCAGATGTCATGCCACCTCTGAGGCTAGGTTATAAAAAAACACCCAGCTCCTACCTCATCACTCTTGAGTCCTGAGACTCCAGATAAAACAGTCTGATTACCCTGAGGCTGCCATACTGGAAGTCCCATACAGATACTCTGGCTCATAGTCCCAGCTAAGTCCAATGTTGCAGTCCTTTGTCTTCTACAAGGTGTCACAAATATAATTGAAGCCATCTGCCTGCTGAATACAGCACAGTGATCAATATCATATGAAATGGATGAATCAGCCAGCTGAGCCCAACTCAAATTCCTGATTAAAAAACAATGAAATATAATGAAATATAATAAAATTTTAAACCATTTGTTTTCAGAATAACTTGTTATATAACAATAGGTTAGTGGAACATCTGAGTATGGAATTCATAGTTTGTTAACCATTTCAACTATTGACCTGGTGGAATAACTCTGTGTAGAACTTTGGGGTGAGATCTAGAACAACAGGGGTCTCCAACAAGAGTGGGACTGTGAGAACTCAGAATTTATTAATATGTAGTTTTATTGAGTGACTTTGGTTAAATGAGAAGGCAGTCTGCCTGGAGAAAAAATGAATTGTGAGAGTAGAGACTACTCTCTACTCTCATGAGGCTAGATCTTTGTGGTTTGGACTAGCTTTGGTTCTACTCATACATTGTCAGAGCTTGGAGAAGTTTTGCAAACTTGTTAATATTTGGTAGTAATTCCTGCTGTACCTACCACTTTGAGAAGGAAATGTGGCCTTGAGAAAAACATGGGCTAGTATGTGTGAAAGTAGTTTAAAAAATAGGAGGCATTACTTCTCAGTTCATCCATAGAGCTGAATTTATTCATTTATACTGGCACTTAGCACTTAGCACATGGTATTTCCTACTCCTTGTACCTAGAACAATACAAAGCTCATAGTAGGTGCTTAATAAATTTTTTGCTGAAATAGCTTTGTAAAATTACAACTGGATAAGGAAGACTGGAGGAAATTTAGTTAAAGACTAATGAATATTTGAAAATAATGATTATAGTATAGAAACTCAATAGAACACCACATATTTGAACTTGACAAACACTAGTAAAAAACAAGGTAAGGTCTGTCATCTAGTGATTGTGGTGGGTATAATACTTACCAGTTCTGCCTTAAAATAGCAAGAAACATGGTAGGAGAGAAGAATAAAGGGAAGCAATAAAGATGTGCATCATTGTATGGTTAATGAATATAACATTGTCCAGAAAGTTTATGGAAAATCAACCTGCTAGTGTCCATCCTCTACTGACAGGAAAATGCTTTGGAGCTCTGAACAGTTACAGAGGAAGTTCATAGGCCAGTGCTGCTTCAGTTCAGTTAAAAAATCACCGTGATCCTCTTCTGTGCATGATTTCACTCCACTTGCCCAGAAATGTAGACATGCCAAAGACATGGTTCCTTCCCTCTGGGAGTTTACGGTCTAGTGGGAGGACACTGCCTTCAAGTTGCTTGCAAATTTAGGCTGTAAAGCAGTGTTTCTAATTTTTTTTCTTCCTCTGCCCAATACTTTCTTCCTTCTAAGATTTGGGAAATCTACTTATAACAACGGAAAGCTATTGTAAGACTGTACAGATGAGGAGTTCCTGTCACACTCCATTTTCTTTCTTCTTTTTTGGCACTCAGTTCCTCTATAAGGTAGGGGTAATGGTTTCTTTACTGTGTCAGGAGTAATTTTTTAAAAATCCAGAATGCATCTAAAACATGGTGTGTAATGGCAGCCACAATACTATCCACAGTTTGCCTTTTTCCTTCAAAAGTATAGAAGGGCTCTCTTTATCTACATGTCTGTATCACAAGGATTACAGATATATTTCTGTGGTTTGGTCCAGTTCCTTACAACTCTGCAGAAGTGAGGGGGAAGTGAGAATAGTCACTTGTATAGCAAGATTTAAGGGGTGTCTGAAGACTCTTTATCTCCAAATAGCTCTACCTCCGATGACCCCTGAAATTCCATTAGGATTCTATTTCTCGGAGGTGTTTGGTTTTTAACTCTCCTGTTAAAATGAAGAATTTCTCCATGCCAGAAGGAGGCAGTGTAGTGTAGTAGAAATAGGAATAAGCTTTAAGCTATAAAGACCTGAATTTAAATACCAAATCTTTTTTATTGCCTTGGGCAAGTTATTTAATCTCTCTGAGCTAAATTTGTTTCATTCATAAAATGTCTTAGATGGTTGTTGAAAGGCAAACAAATAATGTATGCAAATTGGTAGACAGTCACTGCATGGTGGTTCTTAGTCATGAGCCATCACATTAGCTAACTGAAGCTACCATATGATTTGTACTTTGTGTGAAGGAAGAGCCAACCAGAAAAGGGGACAAAAAGGGGAGGCAGAAAGGCCTTCAAAATATCGCCCAAGCCAGAGTTTGTCTAGAGCAGAGGATCCAACTGAAATATAACATTTCCTTTTATGATGTATATAAGTAACAAACCCAGTTATATCAACAGTATCTGTGAATGTCACCAAATCATAGATATTTTTATAACATATTACAGTAGTTGTAGATATTTCAAAATATCGTTTATACTCATCACTACTTTAAATTATGATAGCTCTTCTGCTGATGCTTGCTATTTAATATGTTAATAAAACACATATAATACTATGCTACAAAATTGCTTTTGAAAATGTTTCATAACAGTATTTCAAGATTATTATATCCTTTTCCATCCTACTCTTTTGTTTTATGTATTCTGAGAAGGGGTTCAAACAAATCCCACTCCCAAAAGAATTAAAACCAGGGTCTTAGAGCAATACCTACACTCCCATATTCAGGGCAGCACTATACACAATAGCCAAGATTGGAAGCAACTAAATGTCCACTGATGGATGAATGGATAAAGAATATGTAACATTTTACACACACATTATCACACATACAGGAATATTATTCTGCCTTAAAAAAAGAAAGAAATCCTGCCATTTGCGACAACATGGGTGGACGTGGAGGACCTTATACTAATTGAAATAAGCCATACACAGAAAGACAAATACTACATGGCCTCATTTATATGATGAATCTAAAATATTCACCACAGAAGCAGAATGGTGGTTTCCAGGGGCTGAGGGAAGGGGAAAGTGGGGAGGTGATAGTCAAATGGTTCAAAGTTTCATTTATATAAGATGACAAAGGCCTTGAGATCTGTACAGCACAGTGCCCATGTTAATAATTATATATAGTTAAAAGTTTGCTAAGAGGGTGGATCTTATGTTAAATGCTCTTGTCACTCATACATACACAAATAGGGCAAGGAGGAAACTTTTGTTGGTAATGGATATGTTTATGGCATTAATTATGGTGATGGTGGTTTCACAGGTGTATCCTTATCACCAAACTCATCGAGTTGCGTACATTAAATATGCAGTCTTTTGTATATCAAGCATAACTCCATAAAGAGGTTTAAAAAAACAACAATAACATGTAACAACACGGATGAAACTAGAGGACAAAACACTAAGTGAAATGAGCTAGTCACAGGACAATTACTGCATGATTCCACTAATATGAGATATCTAAAATAGTCAAACTCATAGAGGAGAGAAAATGATGATTCCAATCATAAGTTCTTCAATGGGTATAACGTTCCAGTTATGCAAGATGAATAAGTTCTAGAGATCTGCTGAACAACATAGTGTCTATAGCTAATCCTGCAATGTACACTTAAAAATTTGTTAAGAGGGCAGATCTCATGATAACTGTTCCTACCTAAATAAAAAAAAAAAGCGATGCAGCCACTCTGGGGAAAAAAGGGAATCCATAGGCTTCACAGAGGGGCGAAGGAGGCCATGGCACAAAATAATTTTAAAAAGTTTTGTTCAAAACAAGAACCACCTGGGTAGTATAGCTAATCAACGTCACTGAGTTTTCCTCCTTTTCTGAGGTTTGTTGGTAATGACAAAGATTTGCTACTGTGGCCTTCTTGAAATCAAGCAAAGAGAATGGGAGATATCTATATTCCTATATCAATATCTATATCTACATTTATGTATTTTTCCCCCTTGTTTTTACATCCAGGAGTGGTCATTGTGGACAAAAAAGAGAACTGTGTCAATGGAATTCATTACAAAAAGAAATAAAAAAAAAACTCTGCTACTCTGTTTGACCTTGAACATCATATCTATTTCTTATGAGTAGGAAGGAAATATTAAATTAGTCCCGTGGGGAACTACAGCAGAACCAGTTTATTATTTTTTTCTGAAACAGTTGAGATAGTCAGTCTGTTTTTTCCGGTCGCTTCATCTGTAAGATGGTCAAGATATTTGGGAAGTTCTTTGAGATCTTTATGCCCAGTTCCCACAGTGTCTTCCTCTACTTTTCTGCTCTTTCAGGTGTGTTTTATTTGGGGGCAGCTGAAAGGGACACTGAACACAAGGAACAAAGCCTTTTCTGAAGTCTAATGACTGAGAAGCCTTGGGCAAAGCTAGAAGACTGGGGCCTAGGGCTGGGTGCAGAGGGGGAAAGAGACAAGACCAAGAAATTTCACATGCGGTTTGACCTGGGAAAAATTAGTTGGACTAGTGGCTTCAGTCTTTTTTGTTCATGTATTCCATAGGGAATTTTGGATGGTTCTTTCTCAGTGGACATCTAAAATTTTTATCATAAATTTAAATAGTTGCAAAGTATATATTAGATGATATGCTAAATATCAGATACATGATTAAAATGTTTTCATCAAAACTTTGGAGTTGCAGATTTAGCTCATTACATTTATGGAGGATGTCCACATATGAATTAATTGGCAAAGCTAGTCCTTATCGTCAAACCATTTTGCCAAATTAGAATTTACTTTCAGTCAGAAAGTAATCTTATTTCATTTTTTAATCCTAATGAATGTGCTTTCATGCAACACTTTGGACCCTTATTGCTTTTGAATTCTGAGCTTAAGAAATGAAGGAAGGAAAGAAGGGAGTAAGGAGAGAAAGAAGGAAAATAAAGGCTTGCTATGAATTTTTCGCCTCCTTTCAACATTTCTTTTGGAAGCGCTCTTCCTTTTCTCTTAAAGGACTCTCCTTTAGGAAGAAGCCATGGAGGTTTCACACTGCAGGACAATACATTTGAGTAGGACTGTAGGTATGAAGGGTATAGTTTTCTTTTATAAAATAGGGAAAGGACTTTGGGGTGAGGGGAAAGAGTTCCCTTATTAGGATTTTAGGCAGATGAAATTTAGGAAAGAGGACATGCAGAAGTTTATTACTCAAAGTGATCTATACCCATGAATACCCTGCAAAGCCTTCATGCACCAGGGCAAATGTACCTGTACTCCAGTATAAAAACCCCGGAGCTAGTTCAATTCTACCACATCTTTGTAATTTGACCCTTCATCTTGATAGTGGCAGAGAACAGCACTGTCTACTGGTCCTGATCTCTTTTTACCACTACCTCCTCCACTACCCTAGGGTGGCCACAGCCCATTAGAATCCGGTGGGTGGGTTGAAGCACTGTCATCCTTTGAAATTAACCAAGTTTAGTGAATTATTATTATCATTATTATCTGTAAACTCCTTATGGTTAACCGGCTTTTTTCATTTTACAAAACATGAATGTCCTGGCTTCTTGCTACCCTTTCTTTCCGAAAAAAGTGCTGTCTTTGTTCTCGCAGTCCTACTGAGAAGGAGAAGACAACTTCTCATTTCTATGCAGTCCCTGACGTTGAGCAGCAGTGTGGAGCGAACACCTCTTTTGAAACATAGGAGTCGTTTATGTTTAGCACGCTCAGAGGGAGAAAAGCTGAACAAACAGATAGATCTCTTCCTTCAAGTTGTGCTTCCACACCCCACAGGAGCAGAATGGGGTGCCCCATCAGTACGGTTGTCAGGCCAATTGCATTTTCCCCCACAGGCATGAATTTGCATGGAAATTGCTGCTCTGTATTGGCAGAACTCTTCTAAACATTACACCCAAAGAATTATACCCAACATGGGAGTTTGCCCTCTGGGCCGTATCTCTGTTGGACCAGGAAAGTGAAATTCCTCGATGAGAAAGGACTTGCCTGGAGTCTTCAGATTCAGGAATTACCAGCAGATTTTTATCTGTCTCCTGAGCTGTCTGCGTAAATGTGAATGCTGGGGTGCTGTGGGAGTTGTGGGTGGTGGCAGGTGGGTTAGGGTTTTATCTCGTCTTAATGGCTGGAGGAAGTCTTCAAGTATTTCCCCAAATTCTCTGATACTGGCAGGCAAAGATACTGACTGTGCTCTAGGGTTGGAAGAGGAGCAAAGTAGGAGCAGAGTAGGAAAGAAATGCAGGCAAAGTAATGCAGTGACCTCCCTGCCTCCCATCTCAGGTACCCAGGCCCCTGTTCGATGGGGCCTCCTACCTACTTCTCAGCACCATGTCTTCCTTTTCTCCCACCATCAAACCTGGCTTCCAGGAGACTGCCTGATGTCACATAGTTACCCCTTAAGATGGGTTGAAGTTTGCTGAAGCTTTTCCAGGGGCACAGACTATTGCACCTTGGTGGTGGAATGAAAACTTTGGCCTGAAGTTTAAGCCATTGTAAACAGGTAGGTTTTTATTTTTTATTGTATGTTTTGGTAAATCTTGGCATGTAGGTCATTGCCTACTCTTTCTCTAGTTTCAGCATTGACACTGTTTTTAACATCTTAGTCCTGTCAAATGACCAGAATTTGGAAAAAAAAAATTCAGTAAACGAGGGATGGACATGCCTTCTTGTTGGAGAGTCAGGTTGCTGAGCTGCTAGATAAGCATCTACAAAATTCTCTCAGAGAGCTTCTGCTCTAGGCCAAACTTCCTCAGACAGGGCTAGATAACCCCCAGGAGATGCAAGGGGCCACCACTGTTAGCTAACTTGGAAAAGAGAGGTCTGAAATGTTAGCAGTTTTACATTCGTGGTGAGGAGCTGGGTGTATTTGGAAAGTGGAGTTGTTGAGCATGGGGGAGCTGACAGGGCTCTTTAAGACTTAAAGAGAAAAGACAGCATGTGTATGAGGTGATATCAAAAAGGAATAAAAAATAAATTCAGTTAAAGGATGGGCCTTTGAAATATTTATACATCTAAAGCACCCACTGGGGACAGAGAAGTCTCCTAGGTGGCTTTTATGCAAGGCTTAAAAGTTTTCCTCATTTTGATTTTTCATAAATTTCTTTATTTGATTTTGGGGGTTGGGTCTTTTTATATAATCATTATAGTGAAATTTTGATAAGAGGACGGCATCATAGAAGGGAGCAAGGGTTTGAACTGAAGAAATTAGGATTATTGGAGTCAAAACAAAAGAGAGGAAAGAAGAGGAAAAGACAAAGGTCGGGGTGGAGGCTGCAGTGAGAATACAATGAAAAGGAATAATTGAATGAAATAAGAAGCTTAGCCTAATTTTTGGGCATAAGGCATGCATTGCAAACTGGTAGTCCATAGGTGACACCTGTGTGTCTATAGTCAAGGGCACACATAGTTTAAAAATGTATTAAAATTATTAACAACATTTAAAAACTGAGATTTTACATAAAAATCTGGGTTTCTGAATTCTCTGGGAAAATCAATGGAGCTGGCAACACGGACCACAATCCTACCTGGTAAAATGACAGGTGGTTGGCTCCTTCTATTAGTGCAAGAGCTCTACAGTTCACATGTGTACTCCTAATTGCTGCATTCCTGGTTACCTTACTCATTTACATCACTTATGCTGCCCGTGTGACGGTTTGTAAGCAATGGATTCAACCTGTCTTGGCCTGGGGAAGGGAGGTTGGCTCTTTGCTTGGCTTCCCAGAGGAGGGGCTGGTCCCTGCTGATGTTCCTGTTGACTCCTCTGGTCACAGTCCTCAGTGTAAATGACATGGGCCCTGGCTCCTCTCCCTTGCTCTCATTACCACTTGCTGGGCCAGGTTGCCTTTACCAAGCACAGCTCCGAAACGCAGCACCTCAGACTGAACTTGCTGGAAGGTTAGGCCTTAAAGGAGGCAGGGCACGGGCATGGGTTCTATTGCTAAATTGTATATAAACCAACTTTAGTTGCTTGAATTGACAGCTATATTTTTTTTAACTCCCCAAGTATCTTCCTTTGCTCAACACCCCATCCCATCTTTTTTATATTTTTATATTTCTGTATTGTTGCTTTCCTTTCCATTTTTGCCAATTAAATTATCGCTATTGAGGGAAAGCTAATAAAAATTCTAAAAGGTACAAAGGAATAAGGAAATGGCATGTACCAGCAATGGAATACAATGTGGATAGTGCTTTCTGGACTGGTTGGAGAAGAGAGGCTCCTATGAGGCAGGAAGGGTGTTCTACTGGGCAGTGCCGGGATCGTGTTGTAAAGGTTTAGAAGAGTTTCTCGGGGGAGAGGTCCTCCTACGACTGGGTTTGTCAAGAACTGCTGCTGATGTCTGTGGATCTGATAAGGTAAAGAGTATATGTTCCAGTGAGGCATCAGGAAAGTGAGGGAAATGTGCCATGACATCAGGGAGAAAGATGGCAGACACAAGCTCTGATGAATGTGAGGACCAGAAATTGAAAGTGACAGTTTAGGGAAGGATGTTTGCCAGCCTCAAACACAATAGTGAGTTAGTGATTTTTATAATTATTAAATATATTAATAAGGCTGAAGAGAATGATTGTCCTGTACTTTAAATAGTTCCAATGGTGCTTTGAAAAGTAAGTATGTAAACTATGTAGTAGTCCAGGAAAATAATGCATCTAAGAAGAATACACAGATATGAGTGAGGTGGAAACTCAGCCCACATATCTTATTTACTGAGATACTTTCTTCTCATATTCATGGTGCTATGAATTAATTCCATGCTTTGGCATTGCTATATTGTTTTAAGTGAACATATTCTTGTCCCTCTTTATAGTAAGGTGATTTAGCTCCTCTTACATCAGGGATTCAGAATGGGTAGTAGGCATTGCAGGCACCAAGATTAGCCTGCCTAATAGACCTGAATTCAAATCCTTTCTTTACAAACATTTAGCTATTGATCTTGGATATTACCTAAACACTCTAAGCTAATTTCTAAAATGGCGATAACAATTCATAATACATCGGCTGCTGTATTAAAGGATAAATATATCCTTTATGGGGACTAAAGGGTAAATATATAAACTATACAGTTTAATGTATAGGCCTAGTTAGTCTCAATAAATGGTGGATTTTATTATAAGGTAATGATTTGTGCTGTTCTTCCCGAAATTACTTTTGGAAGATTTCAGATTCTCTGGATCAAATTAATTATGAGCCTATCAAGCTGTGTAGCATCTTGATAAGATGAGACTGGGGGCAAAATACAGAGATGTGATTGCCATCACTGTTTAATTCACAATATCTTTGTAAACCATCCATAAAACTTCTCTTAACTCAAGAACCACTGTGGGTAAGAATAGTGAAGGGAAAAGCTGAAATGGATGGTTAGTACATATCAACCAAAAAAGAAGAAAAAGGCTCTTTACAGTCTCTCAGCACATGCCTGGTGGAGAAGGAAGGCAGGGGAGAGTTGAACTGCTTGAACTTTATGCTGGGATCCTGCTGATTGTGCTGGGGGAGAGGTTGGCTTGAATACCTTACTATGGTTTGACTTTTCGCCACAGCCTAAAAATTACATGAGTCTAATGAAGCAAGCAAACAAACATTGCAAATGGGTGAGCTGTAAGGGAACCCACTGAGTTGGGAGCTTTAAAACAAACTTTAAAGCTGGGGAAAGGGGGTGTGGGGGAGCCACCCACTGACCAGGGAAGTAGCAGTGGCCTTGGTCTTGGCCAGCAGAGGCTGTTTACAAGTTCTCTCCAGCATTAGCGGTGACTAGGCAGCAAGGTGGAAATACAGTCCAGACACTTGCTGGAGTCAGCGGCCCTACCCCTGTGAGAGCCGCTCCTGCCCGGATGGAGGGAGGGGGTGTCTATGGTGGTAAAGAAGCCTTCCTGGGCTCCTTGAAACTTCAAACATAGATTTTTTCTAATGGTAGTTGATTTTCTTCTCATCAAACTTCTCTGTGATTCATGTGGCCAGTATGCTGGCAGGTGAGGGAGTTGGGCCCAGCTTTTTGGGTTGTCCAGATTTCCTCAGGTTTCTGAATGGGGCTTACAAAATGAAAATGCTGACTCAACCAGCTAAACGGTATCCTGAGAAATACACTTTTAGAGAAATCATGCTTTTTAGATTTGTGGGGTACACAGAGCTGTGTCAGTAGGGCATCCTCATCTTCTTTCCCCTGCCTCTGCCTTTCCTGCTCCACTAGCTAAATGCAGAGTTGACACCTACCTGTGATGTCAGACCAGCCTCCATACCTCAGTCCTACTGGAAAAAAAATATTAACTAAATTATTAAGAACCTCCTTCTCACTTGCTCATTCCTGTGTGGGCTTAAAAGCAAGTTGAACTCTGCAGAGCCAGACTTGGGGGGTCCAAAGTATGACTTCCCACTGGCTTCTTCCCTTTGAGCCTTCAGGGGTTGTAACTCCTCCTGCTCCCTGTTCTCACTCTAGAGTACATTAGATCCCTTGCTGGTTTACTTTAATCTTGCCTCCCTTTTCAAAACAATTCCTTCATGAAATGTTCCCTTTCTTTTTTGTGGATACGTCTGTTTCCTTCCAGAACCCTGGCTAATCTGTTGCTCAAGCTCTAGATACCCAGGTGGCTACCCTAGTCACAGGGTACTCTCCCTCTCTCATTTCAGTCAGTCTAACCAAGGACTAGGCATCTATTCTCAGCATCATGGGCTTCCTACTTGCTCTTCCCTAAACCAAAGCCTACCTGACTGACATATGTCCAGTCCCCTTCCTGAGTCCTGTTTACTGTACAGACAGATCTAGAGTCGTGACCACAGCCTAGAGCCCCTAAATACCAGATTGCCTTCTGCTTCTGTAGATGCTCCCTGTCCCCCAGGTCTGACCAGAAACCTTTATACTGACATCAGTGCCCTCATCATGAAGGCTGAGATCACACTGCATTGCCTCCCTTGCTGTACAGTCCTCCAGCCTGCTCTAGCACCTAGTCTAGCTCTTCCATCCAGCCGTTCCCCTGTGCCTGTCCTACTCTGTCTTAGTGAGCCTGTGTTCTGGATGGCACATCCCACCACTACCCTGTGTCAGCCAGCGCTGTGGTAGAGAACTGTCGTCTTCCAAAAGCTTCTAATCAGATAACTCAGGGGGTATTTACATCACCCTGATTTGGCATAATACTATTTGTTGATAAAATACTTTCCTAAAATTTGTAGAATTAAATAAAAATGTATAGTAAATACAAATGTGTAAGTATGTATACATAGCAATCTATTATAGTATACCGTGAATATATATTTTCTCCTTACCCAAGTGTGAAGGTGTACTCTTAGCCAATGAAAGCTATCAGGGCAGACTGTACCATACCCTCTCAGCTAAGAAGCGTTAGCTCACCACACTGTAAATGCCGCCAGCAATCAACCCCTACCTCCCTACCTTAAGTGTAGTATATTCTGCATTGCTCATGTTTACTTTCTGCCATTTAATCTAAACAATATTTGTAACCCCTAATGGTTGACATAAAGCCACTAAGGGATAGTTCTGAATTTGCTGCAAAGAAACACAAGAAAAATAACACTGGTGTTTGTGATTGGAGGAAATTTCAAGGAGATAGTAAAGAAAAAACAGTCCATTGGGATGGGTGGGAGGCCTATGTTATCTTGAGGAACCTCAAAGACTTCCATGCAGCCTGGGAGGATTGTCCAAAAATGGTAGGCATGGTAGCTAGAAGAAACAAGGCAGGAGGTCTGTCATGACTCGAAAGGAGTGGAAGAGAACCAAGGAGGGTCTATCTGTGGATGATGACTTTGGGAGTAACGTGAAGATGTATTAATCATTCTGCAAAAAGATTATGCTCTCAGCAGCCCATTCAGCCAGCATGCCCATTTCCAGCTCAGTACTGACCCTCTGGGCTAAAAGGGCTCCAGGAGCCATTTCTCTTTTGCTCTCTGTAACAGTTACCCTGAATATGTTCTGATAAATGAAACAAAGGGAAGAAATAGAATTTCCATCTAGAGCTAGCTACGGTTTTGCAAAAGAGGCCAAAATAAGCAGCTGCCATGCATTCATCAAATTCAGGACTCTCCCATGTATTAAATCTATCCCATCAAAGGAGTTTTATTGCTGATGAATGAATAGGTTGAAGTAGATGTATAGCTTTAAAAGGGCTTGCCATTTGGAATAGAAAACATGCCATGAGTTCCAGTGGCTTGGTGCCATTCTTTCAGAGCCCAACAGTTTTACTGACTAGGTTCCAATTCTGTTGCTCCTGGGCCTGCTTTGTCGAATGGTGTTTTTTCCAAAAACATAAGATCAAATTCAGAACATTTCCATGGTGAGTTGTAAAGAGCCATGGTCATTCACTAAAATCAATGCTTGACCCTTTAGTTTTTTGGTAACTATAGCAGAAGAAATAGTATGTGGACCTAACTTTGTCATAAAAATTATTTTATTGTTTTTTCAATTAGCAATTTGAGTCTTTAAACACAGGTGGCACACTGGAGTCTATCATCTTAATTATTGTTGCAATTTAAGTGTGAGTGGAAAAAAAAAGGCTCTGTTTCACATATAAAGGCTAGCCTGGCATAGGTTGTGTTTATTTCCTGGAAGCAGTGATGGGTTAACATTGATCTACCTACCTTCTTTCACCCACTTATTATGCTTGTGTAATAAGTGGCTTGGGTTTGTGAATTCATCCTGGGTACATGAGAAATGGCCTCTTTAGCACAATGAGTTGAACACAGTGGCTCAACTAAGTCTAGCAGCTATAAAGAGCCATGCTCTGTTTCCTTAATTTCTTGTGTCTCTAGGAATATTTGTATTTTCTAGGGATTAGTAAACTGAGTAGAGGTGAGGAACAAGAAACCAACTATCAATCACCTCTTTATGGAACAACTTTCTCTTTAGCCATTGCAAACTTATTTAAAATGACATTCAGTATATTTTTCCAAGGAATTTTAATATGGAACTATTTGGGTAAATGAGCAGAATTCTCCAGTATGAGAAGAATTTCCCATAGCATATTTGTCCATTATGGGAGTGTTTTGTTTATTAGCTCTAAAGCTGTTTCAAGAAGCTAAAAGATTTAAGCTTCTTATACATGTCAACCACAGAAGCATAAGTTGTTCAGAGTTGAGAATACTAGAAGGTACTTCCAGTTTTCTGAGGATAGCTAGAAGTAAAGTTTAAATGGAAATAGAGAAGGGAGAGGGTTTTCTCTTTGGAGATATTGGTAGACATTGAAATGAACTACATTGGAAACCTATGGAGATTTTGTTCTAAAGACCTTTAAAAATAAGCATAGATCCCTATTCTGTAGTGTATCTGATTCATAGACAAAAAGGAATGGACTAGAGCAGGACATCAGTTTGTACTCAGTGAAGGGCTTCGCAGGGCGAGGTGGGAGAGAGCTAAGTGGAAGGTAGGGTGAGCTGGTGGAACACAGTTGCCTCTTCTCTGAGGGTGTGTTGCTAAATCTGGAAAAGAGGTATAACCCTCACCTATTTGCTTAGTTCCAAATTTTAAATTCAGATAAGAGATGAGCAAGAAGCAAATATTAATGGATGAAAAGCATTGAAAATTCACTTTGAAATAAGAGTATTTCTCCTTTAAATATTGTGGTTAAGAGAACTCTCATTCAATTATAGTGTATGTACATTAGAGATCTCATATAAAGAGGCTATTATATGTGTCTCATAGAAGGCCCTCAATAAATGTTTGTTGAATGAATAGGTGCAGAGGAGAGCAGATACAGCAAAACACATTTGGCTTACTTATTACTTGGAAGGTATTGGTGGAAGGAACATTGAACATATTTATTGTGTAGAAAAGGAGTCAGTGTATTTTTTCTGGAAAGAACCAGGTAGTAAATATTTTGGTTTTGTGGATCATACTACCAATGTTGTAAATATTCAACTCTGCCATTTTAGCATGAAAGCAGCCATATGTAATAACTAAGTAAATGGACATGCCTGTGTTCCAATAAAACTTTATTTTCAAAAATAGGCAGCCTGCCAAATTTGGCCTCTGAGCTAGAGTTTGTTGACCACTAGTCCACAGGTGTGATCAAACCTTCTCAACAATAGGATATTTTGAGGTTAATCATTAAGAGTAAGAATCATTAAGGTGTGAGAATGATCACTAATAGTGGCTTATTATTGGATCAACATTTTGTGTAGAGAGGGTTCTAGACATTTGTTTCAGAATACTTGGATAGAAAGCAACTGTACGTATGTGTTGGCATATATTCATTTAATTTTGCTATCATTTCAGCAAACTTTTAAAAATTGTATTAAATTTATTGGAGTGACGTTGCCTAGTGAACTTTTTCTTCCTGTTCTTTAAACTCCTATAAGCTACTTCTACATAAATAATTTTTTTCTAATGTTTTATCATCTTTCAGAATGAGAAGCCTGCTTTATGAAAAGCTTATGAAAGCTGTGGATGTGGAATTTTTAAGCCATGAAATTCTCTTTCCTTAGCATAGATATAGCCTATTTTCTGAGGAAGGAGCCAGCAGTGATGGAATCGGATAAAGTCAGCGTGTTAACACTAGGCAATCCAACATGACCAAAGGCAGGGTGTGAACACATGTCTGGCAGAAGCCAGAATGGCTGACTCGTAAATCAGCGAGGTTTTGTAACTGCCTTAGGTACTACAAAGTTACTCTCTTTATAGAAACCCTGATATATTTATTCTCATATTCTCTCTGTCTCTCTCTGTCTCTGTCTCTGTCTCTGTCTCTCTGTCTCTGTCTCTCTCTCATACACATGCAGTTTTGAATAATTATTGGTATGTGTTTGTATTTCATTTTATTATGACATCCCAATGCTTTTTTTTTTTTTGACTGTGATAACTATTAGTTCAAACCGTTTCAAATTTGAGCTACTTTATTATAGGTAGATTATATCATTAATTGTTTTGAATTAGAATAGTAAAGAGACACAATCTTTATGCTGGGTAGATTTATGATCTAAAACTAATTATCTCATTAACCTTACCTATAGAACCATTAGCATGGTCAAAAGAAATCCAGAACTGTATAGCATTTTAGTACACACATTTTTAAAGCAATTTATAGCTAACTAGGAATTAATTCCATTTATGCAAATTCCTTTTTTTAACAAATGTCTGATAAGTAGGAGGTAACAAATTATTACAAACTTTCATGATTGTATCCAGAAAGTATCTGGAAATTTAGCAAATTTGGTCCTGGGATTTTCTGTGGCCCTAAGCAAGTCTTTTAGCTATTACTTGCAATGTGCGGTATAATTCTTAGAATCACAAATTTAAGATAATGAGAAGTGTTAAGAGATTAATTTATCTGACCATATACCTTTATTTTTATTTTGTTATTTTGTTTTTTTCTAATAACATACCTAAAACTCAGATGAAATGACTTGTTCTTGGTCTCATAGCTCATTGGGGTTCAGAAGGTCTTTTTCTATATCATCATGGTCTTAGGTTTCACAAGGATGGGCATTTCTTGGTGAAGGCAGTTGGTTCAGTCAGGGGCCATGAAATTATTTACTCAATAGGTTTTATCAGCCTTTCTATGTTTCCACAACTCCTGCAGTCCTCTCTAAATTCAGCTGTAGTGACAGTAGGGAGGTCCTGTTACCATCTGATCATATGCGGCTGGTAGTCCTTCTCAACACCTCAATCATCTCAGAGAAACAGAAGCCATTTCTAGCTTCTGTTCTATAAAACAGCATGATCATAAATAGAACATTTTGGTGATAATGAAAGAGGAATCACAGCTTCACTGCTTGCTAGTGGTGTGTACCTAGGGGGAGGTACTCAACCTCTCCCTGACTCAATTTAATCATCTATAAAATGGGGATAATAAAATACCATCTACCTCAAAGGATTTTTGTGAAGAATGAGTTACTATCTGTCAAAAACTTAGAGGAATACTTGGCACATAGTAAGCATTCAACACATGTTAGCCATTATTATTATTATTATTATTTTATTATTATTATCATTATTATTATTATTATATAAAACTGCTTTGAAAGAAAAGACTATATTAAGGCAAAGAATTATTTATTAGTGCTTAAGTTTCACACATAATAATTGGGTTTAAACACATTTCTCATGGTATGGCAATCCATCGATACTTGCTAGAAAGGACTTATTTCAAATATTACTTCCTCTCTATTTTCCTTTTTGCTCTTTTTTTTTAATTGAAGCCTTTTCCTTCTCTTTACCTTCTATTTCTCTTCTACTCTCTAGAAAATGAAAAGTTATCTGAAAGGTGGAAGATTAAATCTTTCAACTCCTCAGAAAAAAGAAGTATAAAACTGCAATATAATAATGTTAGCAATAAAAATAATATGTAGTCAAATCTGCAAGCAGTGAAAACAGACTTAGCTCAGCTCTGTTTTTGGTGTGGCTGATGAAAGCCTACAAGTTTGTCAGTGATTTGCAGGATGCTGAGTGTAGTTCAGGTTGTAAGGCGTCCCTGCAGTACAGTAAAATTGTTGGGAGTGAGTGGGGAAGGGCTTTTTTCAAATGTTTCTCACCCATGTTTTTGTAAATTTGAAATGACACAAGGTTTATTGGGTAGTAGACTAAAAGTGTGTTCAACTGTGAATGATATATTGTCTGGGACTAATACTATGCATACAGATTATTGGGACAACTATTTTAAAAGTGGGTGTTGTAGAGGCTGACAATGGTAAAGATGTGGGTTATGTGTTACTGAGATTGTTGGGAAGTGACTAGGAGGCATTTGGATAGATGGCCTACCAGTTACAGGTGTGTGGCTTCTGTCTAATTTATACAGCTGGCTCTATGGAGGAGGACTCTGCAGGATACTTTGCCAGCTGTCTATGAATAATGAATGTTCTACATAGAGAAACTCAGACCACCAGACAGTGATTGGTAGCCACTGCCACCTCCATCCCATCTGTCTATCCGTCTGTCTATCTGTCAATCAATCATCTATCTACCCATCCATTCATCATCTATCTACCTGTCTGTCCATCCGTCTGTCTGTCCATCCATCCGTCCGTCCGTCCGTCCGTCCATCCATCCATCCATCATCTCAGAGTAAATTGAATTCAAAGAGACCATTGCAAGAATTGTCAAACATCCAGACAAGATGAGGAGACACTAAGTGTCTTAAACCTCATTAAGGACAAACTGTGAAATGGGTATGGACATAGTTAATCTGAGTGGGCTGTTATATCCACAGTTTAGTGGAGAAATCACTCATTTGCAAATTGAGAAATTCTGCATTAAAGCGATGCAATTTATTGATAATCCATAAATTATACTGAGTTTGAGCAATAGTATACATATTTAAATCCCCCAAGAATGTGGTTATGCAGGGAAGAGCAGCAATGGTCTATTGCACCCATAATCTGTGCATTAAAGAGCCCCCAGTGCACATTTACACAGCAGACCATGGCTTGACTCCAGTAGCAATGAGCTGTGGACTGAACGCTCATTGAGAGCTACCAGGCACTTCCCCTTACTTGGTAGTAATAGCTCCAGTGGAACCCTTACACACTTAGGACCGTAGTGTAACAAGCAGGATGAAATGAATGCGTTTCCGCTTTTACTTCTACGAAGTTTTCTTTTCTTTTTTTTTTTTCCTTGTAAAGGCTCATTTCTATTGGCATTAACTAAATATGGGATTTCCTAGGAATCTAAATTGAAAACAAGAGTCTAAATCTCTACCAGCAGTGCTATTCAGAATTGAGTCATGTTATAATATACTATATATCATATATTGTCAAATATTGCTTTGGTCTGCAGATATAATTAACATAAGCTAGCCATTAATGGTATGTAATATGATCTAGGAACCTTTAATATAACGAAAGCCAAATAATATTTATCTCTAACGTGTTATAATCTTTACTAACATCACAAAGTGTTAATAAAAGGTATGTTCTTTAATGCTATACTCCCAAGGGTTTATTTGAACTTTTTTCCTGGTTTAATTAGCTTATTCATTTTAATTAAAGTACAGTACAACATTTACATTGTGTTTAATCTGAAAGTTAATCTTGTTTACTTAAAAGATTAAGTGCAGTAATAAATGTAAAATAATAGTGACTGTATCTTACAGGACTGGTATTTTGGCTACATAAACAACTTCTGGCAGAAATAGCAGAAACATAGATTTTCCCTAGTATTCTTTTGTTAACACATTAATGCCACAAGCATTTCTAACTAACTTAAAGCTCCCGTAAAAGCCAGATTTCCATCCTGGCCCTGATTCATGGATAGTCACATCTTTTGAATTTGAGGTGGAACCCTAAAACCTGCTGCAGCAATCCCATAGCCTGTATGCGGGTGTTTATGGGCCACTCCCTTCCTAGAATTCTCTCCTCCCATGCCCAGTTCATCTTGGCCAGGGAGTCTGACCTTTCCTAGAGACAAGCACACTTGTCAAAAGCATTCTTGTCTAGCTCAATTCTTGCCTTTGCCCTTGGCAAATCAATTGTCTATGTGGGCAAACTGTACAGCAAGCACAGTGTCCCTCGGTTCCTTGATCTCCACATTGATGATGACTTTCTCTTCCACTTTGACTTAGCCACTCTCTTCTGTGGTAACACTCTGGACTTGTCATTGACACAGACTGCATCACGTGGAAATCACATGCCATTTTTCAGCTGCTGCTTCCTTTCCTTCCTGCTTCTCCTATAGCAGTACTTCAGTAAGATTTCTAGTCTGTCAACCTCTTCCTTTCTTCCTGTCTTTATTTTCTTCCCAATTCACTTACATTTCATGGTCATTTCAACCTATTTTTTGCAAATACCCTCAGTTCCCTTGCCCTGCTCATTTCGTGATAATACTCCTTTATTGGATGAACCTTCATTCACTCACCTTCCCTGTGTCCATTCTCAAAATAATCTTTCCCATCATCATTCAAACATACTTTTGTATCCTCCACTTAAGAGAGTTCTCCCTTAACTCCAACTTCTCATCAATTTCCTCTTTCATAGTCAAGATTCTATGAAAACTTGTATATATGTATTTACTTCATTTCTTCATTTCTTATTTGCTCTTTGACCAGTTGCAATTTGTTTTTCACCCCTACCTCCCCACCAGAATTCATCTTGCTAAGGTTTTCAATCACTTTTATGTCACCAAATTTAATTGACACTTTTTAGTCTGTATCTTATTTTGCTTTACAGCAACATTTGTCAGAGGTGTCAATTCCTGCCATTTTGAAGCACTTTTTTTCTCTTGGCTTCAGTGACACCACATTTAACTAGTTTTCTTATTCTACTCTGCCTTTCTTTCCAACTGTGTTTTGGAAAGATGGTATTCTATTCAAAATCTATGTGGAATTTCTCAGAGTTTGGACCTGGCTGTTCTTATTTCCTCAAATTCTTGAGAATTTTGAATCCTAAAAATTCAAAATGCATCTGGAAAACACAAGTCCACACAAAGACTTGTACATAAATTTTCATAGAGGCTTCATTGATAATAGCCAAAAATTGGAAACAATCCCAAAGTCATCAATAGGTAAAAGTGTTCTTTATATATTGGAATACTACTCAGCAACAAAAAAGAATGCACAACCAATACATCTCACGGATTAATCTTTATGCATTACGCCAAGAGAAAGAAGACTGACATAAAAGAGTATATATCACATGATTCCACTTATCTGTAGTGACAAAAAGCCAATCAACATTGTTTGAGGCTGGGGTAGAGGGTGGAATGGACTGCAAAAGAGCATGAGGAAAACTTCTGGAGTGATAGAAATGTTCTGAATCTTTATCATGATGGTGGTTTCATAGGTGTGTACATCAGTCAAAGCTTACCACATTGAATACATTAAACAGGTGCAATTTATTGTAAGTCTCACCTCAATAAGCCTGATTAAAATCTGCCAACAATTCTTACATTTAGGTCTTTACTTTGATCTCTTTTATGAGCTGAAGGCTGTGGATACGACTGTTCATGTGACCTTGCCATTTTGATATTTCATAGGAATTTCAAACACAACCAGTCTAAAACTGAATCCTAGATTTATTCTCCAAAGGCTTTATCTTTTTTCTTACTTCAGTAAATTGCTGTCTCAAGGAGACCTCAAAATACAGTTGCTTAAATAAAATAGGAATTTTTTTTCTGTCTCACAGGACAGTCTACAGATAGAGGAGCCAGTGCTGGTAGGCTGACTCTACCACCCTTACCTGTGGATTCCATTTCTGGGTTTCAAGAATGCTTTAGTTCTCATCCTGATTCACTCAGCAGGGGCAAGGAAAGGGTAAAAGTACCTGCATGTTTCTTTTAGGGGCATCAGCCAGAAGTGTCAAGTGGCTATACTTCATTTTAAAGGGGGCTGAGAAACATTGTCTTTATGTAGTCATGTGTTCAGCACCTGAAGCTTTATTTCTATGGTGGAAGAGGAGAATTGATATAGAGAGACAGGGCTTCTAGCTTTCTTGAGGGTGTGTGGGGCTTTCGGCAAATACGTTTTTGTGGGACCCCTTTTTTCCCATGCAATTGGATTAAAAATGTATTATGAAATCCATGGGCCTATATGACATAGTGCTTTGTCAATGAAGATTTAGAAAAATGAGTATAGAAGAGGTACTTACATATTTGTATATTGTCTAATCAGTGCACACATCCAGGCATCGCTTCATTCTTTATGGTCGATTGCATTGTTCTTGGCTAACTTCCATGCAATAAAAAGGGTAACAGTTGCTCAGAAAAACATGGTTCTTCAGAACTTTTTGTATTGAAATAATATAGATCTTGCAGCTGCAGTACACTAATATGATTTATTCTAATGCTGGTTATTTCATTACTTATGCTACAGCATCATCTGCTTTGCTATCTTTACATACTGGCTTCCAAAAACTCTCTAATTGTTACTGTGCTTTCTGAATGATGACCAGAAACACAGTTTTACCCAGAGTATTAAAAAAATACAAACCATTTTCTTATAGTTTTAAATTTTTCATTCTTAAATTGACGGCACAAATGTAGAACAACACATCTTTCAACCATGTCTTTTCTTGAATTCTTCAGACTGGAATCACTGTATTCATAGAGGTGTGATTTCTTACGATGTTGACTGTATGTACCTCTATAGGGTACAGGGGTGAGGTATCTGCGGGCAGACAGGAGCAGTTTGTTTGTTATCCTTCATTTAGCACAGCTTAAGACCGACCTAAGAGCATGGCATCACTGCATTCATCAGGAGCAAGAGAAGGCATGGATTAGAAGGGCCCAATGCTATTTGGGAGTGATGGTCTTGGAAGTTCTTAGAGGAGATGTCACTCTACTAGTCCATATGGGCTTGAAATGCCTCTCCTTTCCTCGGTGCAGGCCCAGGGATGTAGGCTGCTTTCCTCTGCTTGTAAAAGCTGCCGCCCACCACCTTTTTGTCTGCTCTTCTTTTCTCCAGGACAGTCCACAGAGTGGGACAGGGTGTTCTCAACATCCTAACTCCCAGCTGACTTTGAAGATAAGCATCCAGTCCCTTTAATAGTGAAGGAATGAGACAACAAAGGGAAACTAATAAGCTTCTAGAAAAAAATGACTAAGTTCTCATGGTCATGGTTTCTGGGCTAGATACCGTGGAGTATGATTATTGAAGTCCATTGGGAATCTTGCTCTTAATTTCTAAAGGTGGAATTTCTCCATTTTAAAGATGATCAAAATGAAATGCAAAGCTATTAAGTAATTTCTCAAAGTCAATTTGACTCCCAAAAACTCAGTGTTTCAATCTTAGCCATTTTCAAAGGGAAGGAATAAAACATAGTTTATGTATCTTACCCTGATGCCACCAGAAAAATTGATTTGCAGATATTTTGACTAGCCAGTGCCAAATTTCTGTCTCATAGACTGCTTGTTCCTGGAGATTGTGAGCTACAAAAAGAAATATACCTCCTTAGGAGATTAAGCTGGACACAGCCTGGCCATCTGCTCTCCTGGCAGGGGCTGACATAGATGGTCTTTATGGATGTGCGGGATAGAGCAGAGCGTGTCATTGGCCAACAGTGTTGCTGGCAGTGAGGCATGGAGGCAGACAGACTCCTAAGCTGCTGACTGCTGTCAACATCATAGAGTCCATGGAGCAGACATGAAAGAAAAGGATGAGGTAGAATCCTGAAAGCAGTACATCTCCTGGGGTGGGAGGAGACCCTGTTTTGGCCAACAGCCTTGCTGGTTATCACACTAGGTGCTGCAGTTAGAGTAATGAGTTGAGAGTATACCAGGATAGGAAGACATTAAGCATTGGTGCACATAATTATTTAATTATGATTGTGGTAAACTCCTTGATGAAAAAATAGAGTGTTCTTCGATAGCATATAATGGGGGATCTGAGTCTGGGTGCAGAATGGGTTTCGTGGAAGGCTTTCCTGCAAAAATGACATGACAAACCATATAGGTTGTTTGTAACGGACCCTAAGATCACTCACCAAACACCCATTTCCATTCTCTCTCTTTTTTTTAGAGGACCAACTTCCTTTCTTAATATTTTCATGTATTCATTTCCTATCTCTAGCCATGCCTTTTAGGGGAGGTGGCCCCAGGAAATAGGTCTTGACTGATCTGAGTCAATAATGGCAGTCTCAGTGCCTTGTCCTTGATTGGTTTAGGCATGTGTTAGGTTAGAGCATGTAATTGGTTAGGGCATATGTTAAAATTTTGGCTATTGAGACAAAAGAGATGTCTGCTGGAGGCTTTTGGAAATGGTTTCCTCATTCTTTACAAGGAAGAGGTTACCCTTTCTGTCTCTAAATCCAGTCATGTCTGACCTTGATGGAACCCACTTGAGGACAAATCCCATTCACCAATAGCAGAGGAGGAAGATGGAAAGAATCAGGTTCTTGTTGGCTTCTTTAGCTGTATAAGTCAACATGGGGCACTAGCTTGGAGATTTTCAATATGTTCCTCATTATATGAGCCAATTGAGTTTGAGTTTGTTTCTTTGTACCTGAAAAGATAACAGGAGTTATCCATGTAATGAGTGTGAATGGAAAAGGCCACTCCAGACAGAACAACACATGCACAGCCCTGAAGTGGAAATAGCAAGTAGTCCCATGTGCCTGGAGAGCAGAGATCAAGGAGGAATGGAGCAGGATGAAGCTGGAGAGTTGGTGGAGTCAGATCAGGCCTCTGTTATCCTTGGACATTAGGTAGTAACTTATATTTGGACTCCTTACAGGCATATCTAGATTTATTATTCTTTGTTTTGATGACTCCAACAGAATAGTTAATGATTCTTTTACTTCTGTACAGTAGAGAATGGGAATAATTGCATCATACCTTGATGGTCTGCAATAGGAATGAAATCCACTAGTAAATCACTCAGTCCTCTAATTTACTTGGCTTATGTAACAAAGTGATTTCCATACTTTTGCTCCTCAGTTCGCTATCTAGTGAGATTGCCTGAGGGTTACAGAGTCTCAATGGCATTGAACTGGGTCCTCAGCACTTGAGCATTTTGGGCAATGCTTTAGAGTAGTTATGCTGGTTGAGTTTGTTATTAAGAGCTGGAGATCTTCAAATTCTTTGGTCTAGGGTTCTGCGGAAAAATCTGGGATTCTATAAAATAACAGGACGAAAATCCAACAGCTGTTATTGAAGAGTTCCCGTGTGGTCCCAGCAGCTGGGAGAAGCCCAGGGGAGTAATAGGTCCAAAATATAGTTGCTGAGGGTGTGGTTTCTAACAAGCTACATTAGCTTAGATAAGAGACCTGCCTGTTCAGCTCAGCCTTGCCCATTGCCCTTGGCTCTTCTGCATGTGTAGGGTCTTCACTCATTCCTTACCAGACCTCTCTGGCTGTCTGTGTCTTCTGGCAGGGGAGCCTTCTCTGGATGGTAGCCTGCGAGATTTTGACTCTGATTTATAAAAGTTCAGGCTGTGAAAGCAGTGTCACTTAGCAGCTGTGTGAACTTGAGCACATTATGTAACTTCTCCAAGCTATAGTTTAGTCATCTGTAAGATTGGTAATAATAGTAGTACCTAACTCAGAAATGTTGTGAAGGTCAAATGAAGTAATCTATGACATGTGCTCCACACAGATGTCCAGTCTATGACAGCTATTATTTAAAATCGTTATTGTTCATTTATCATCACCACAACTGGAATTCATGGGTTGGGTCCTGATCCTCCAATGAATGCAGTCCCACAACACAACTGTTTAGTGAGCTATGTACCAGGCACTGCGCTAGGGCTGGGGGACTTAAGAAAGCAATAATGAACAAATAAAACAAACCTACACTTTACAAAGTTCCAGAAAGAGTAGCTTGACTTTACCATGAGCATTTATTTCTCACAATAAGATCTAAATCAAGAATATGATTGTAATGCTTAGTATGAATTTTAAAAACTATGACTGAAAAGATTTTTTAAAAATTTTCCTTACAAAAATATTTAATATTTTGATTTGTGTTCCTTGATACGTATGTTGAATCTCCTAAATCTACAGATTTATTATGAATGCCTCATATCCAGAGAGAGGGTTTTTTCCTTGTTTATTTGTTTGTTTGTTTTGGTGTGTGTGTGGACCCTCCTGGGATGTCTGCAGCATAAGCACAGCTCTGAGCAACCCATGCTTTGCAAAGTCAGTTATTTGTTTTACTTCTGCCAGAATATTGAAAGTTTGCCTAGTGAACATTCCCTGAAATCAAAATGACTTATTATCAGGCTTCCTTTGCTTTTGATCCTGCTGCAGGATGGTGTGTTTTTCTAATGATGCAGAATCTCTCGTTAAGTTCAGGAAACAGGATATAAGGATAAGTCAATTGACTCAATTTATGGACATAATAAAACAGTCCCTATTACCTTCAGCAGTCAAGGCAAGACAAGGTGAAACACAGTGTTGTAAAGTTATTATGACAAAATAGTTTAGTATTTACCTGACCAAATAAAGTGAAAATACTGCATTTATTTTTGAAGCAGCATTTCAGACATTATGACCTAAAATTAATAGTGGTAGACGATCATTTATCCTGTCGCACAGGGATATTGCAGAGTTCACTCAAAGCCAGGAATATCTGCTATTAAATCATGGCAAACTAAAAAGATTTTTTGAAGTATTTCCTCGTGTCTGCTCTATGTCTACTGTTGGCCCCACCGAGCCAGTGTTAACAGCTAAGGCATTTCTTTTTCCATCTTGTAATATAATTAAAAACAAATTTAGAAGCAGAATAGATGTTTTGTATGTTGGAGCCCTGTTCATTTCGGAGGAAAGCATTGGCAATGCACACAGCTGTTCCTGACAATTATAAACTCAGAAAATTAAAAAAAAAAAAAAAAGTAGGAAAGAAACCAAGCTAACCAAATATGGTTGTTTTTGTCTTCCAGTGGGAAGCAAGTCTTTGTGGTGGCCATAGGAAAAATAGATGTAAATCAAATATATTTAGCCTGCTGCATTTCAAAAGTAATAGACATGAAGCCAGGGAGGAATAGGAGGTTTTAAGTTGTTGAAGACAGAAGACATCTAAGGGCATATATGATATTAGTAGCTTATGGAGATACTTAAGGTGTAGGCTAAATTTCAGCTAATTCTGGTTTTGGCTGTTTTCTTGACTCTAGAGTCAAAAGCCTAAAATGATTTTATGTTTCTTAATTAAAGTGGGACTATGATTCCAAGTAATGTAAGTACAGAGCAGATGAGAAAAGTCCTACATTTTCCTTTGAATATCATCTGTTTGCATAGGTTGATTGTGAGTTGCAGAGTGACCAACAATTAGATCCTTCAAATCTTTGCTTGCTGTCACCTGCATAAGGCCAGCCACCCTTGACAACTCTTTAAAATTGCATCTGGCCATGTTCCCTTCACTTCCCTAACTCCCAGTTTATCTTACCCTGCATGGCTTTTTCTTTTTTATAGTTCTATCACCTTTTAACATTCTACATAATTTACTTTTTATGTTTGATGTTATCTTCCCTCTCCACCCCCATGTAAGGGGGGGACATTTGATTTGTTCACCAATGTATCCCAAGCATCCAGAGCAGTGCCTAGCACATAGTAAGTGCTCAATAAGTATTTGTTGAATGACTGAATCATATCATTCTTTTGCCAAAACATGATAATGGTTTTCACCGGCTTCGTGGTAAAGTGCAACTTATTTACGTGGCATATGTGGTTCAGTTTATGTATCCAAACACATTTCTTTTCCTTTTTCTCCTGAATTGTTCCAGCTCTATCAAATCATGGCCTATCTTGCTTTCAGATTTTGCCCATGCTGATCCTTATGCCTAGATTTCTTTATGTCCTCTTTCTTCCTGGCTATCTCTGATCAAATTTTTAAAGAATTAGTTTAGATTATTTTCCAGGAAGCCTTGCCTGGCCTTCCAAGTCTTGGTTAGGAGTCTCTCCTGTGTATTCTAAAGCACGCTATACCTCTCTTATAGCACGTTTATATTATATTGGTATGGATTGCTCATCTGTCTCTCTTTTAGACTATAAGCTCTATGGGGGCAGGAGCCAGGCCTGCTTTGTTCTAGTTTTCTTTGTGCCAAATGCAGTGCTTGGTGTCTTGTAGAAGAGGTTCATTAACTATGCTGAACCAGTGAATCATGAAAGGAAGGGTGTGTAGCTTATATATCAGCTAGGATCATCCTACCCAGTAAGATCTGGGGTAGACTGGCCCAGTGCCTTTTCCTAGGGTATTTTGACTATTTCTAAGAGTGTATCACTTCTGGCCCTAATTTTCCTTTTGAATGTTTATTGTTCCTTAATTTAGCATATTGCATGCAGGACAATTAATTGTTGCCTTAGAGCTCTACCATCTAAGTTCAGATCTTCCCCCTCCTCCATTTTTTATTAGCTTGTTTTCTCTGCTCCAGTTCCCTTATTTGTAAACCGGGGATGATATGATCATAACAAAAGCTACCTCATGGTACCTTGTAGAGATTCAATTTGTACATATAAAGTTCAAAGAGTTTAAGACATAGTAGGTCTTAGTAAATTTTAGCTCTCACAATCAACTATGTAAACAAAGCTGTTGCATTTAGTAGAATTTGCACTAAAGGTCTACAGGCCCAAAGGTTATATCGTTGCAAATAAATGAAGACATCCCTTTTGGGAAAAGTCTTCATGCTTGTCCCACCAACAGGATTTCTCTGCAGTTGGCACACTCAGAGGGCTCAGGCCTTTGGCTGTCTTGCCAGCCCATCTCGTCCTCTCTCTCCCCTGCCTTTGATTTTCCAAAATCTATACCTCTGTACCTCTGTCCACAGTGGCAGCTGGAAATGCTCAGTTCTTCCTCTGTCTCTTTTGCAGTGCATCTGAGCTTACTGCTCTAGGCCGACTTCCAAACTGAAGCTCAATCTAATGACTGGGCCATCTCCACTTTTAGTGGATGCTCATTTCCCCTTTAACAAGACCATTTTCCTTAGGAGGCAGCTGAAGTTAATGGCAAATTTCTTTTCTTCATTAGAAATAGAAAGAAAAAAATAAAAAGAACCTTCACAGGTTGGTGTGTGTGTGTGTGTGTGTGTGTGTGTGTGTGTGTGTGTGTGACAAATAATTACATAATATGTGAAGCAGAAAATACTAGGGGACTAGCCAATCTTCAGCTGCCAATCTTTTGCTTCTGAGATAATGCAGGTCCCTTTCGTATGAGATAGAGGCCCCATAGCCCAGAGAAGTGTCCTTTGCTCTCCTCTCAAAGAGGTCCTTTCCTAACCAAAGTGCTGTGTTGGAAGCAGCCACATTAGAAGGGCTGAGCTGCTGCAACATTGTAAATGCCAGCAAATAAAAGTGTCAGCAGCCTGGGCTGTGGGAGGCTGGCAAGACTTGGAGTTTAGTACTGTTCTGTCCAGATCGGGCCTCCTAGGGGGCTGGTTCATATCCAGCCCACACGAGTAGTGATTCAAAGTTATTTCCTATTGATGGCTCTTCCTGACTCCAGGAAAAGGTATTTGGAGGTCTCCAGACACAGCCCACCAGGAAGGAGGAATACCTGCTCAACTTGAACTGCCCTCTCTCTCCAACAAATGGCCCCATCCTGGTTAATGGATGGCATTTTGAATGGTTGGTGGGAGCTTCTCCACCACTGCCTATACTGATAATAGAATTTTTGTATTACTTCTCATGGGCCCATAATCACACACAAAAAAATAAGAAAACTTGTTTTCTTTTTCACCACTGGATACATTTATTTACAAAGAGGGACTTTAAATGGCCAGAGGCACATACGCTCACTGGTAGTAAAACTCCATCCTGTGATTCACTGATTTCTTGGGCTGTGCTTCCTACAGTGTTGAGGGGTTTGTAACATCACAGCGTTCAGAGGGGAGCTTCAGTCATTTCTGTCTTGTGCCACTGGACAGATGGTTCCTGCATTTGGTGAGTCTGGCAAAAGCAAATAGTGTTTCAGGCCTTAGGGTACCTTTTGTATTTGAATTTGAGAGAAAACTGCAGCTTTGGAGAAAATGCTTGTTCCTGGGTAGTGAATATTCAATAGTCTGGCTCCCAAAGCTTGTCCACTGACAGCAGGATCCTTGCTGTGCAGCCAGGCAGGTTTCGCCAGAGTGAAGTCTCAGCAGAGGCAGAAAACAGAGCCCCATGTTGTTGAAATTCTCTCCATAATGGGTATGTTAATGGCTTGGAAATCATAGACAGCCATTTCAAATGATGTTTTCAAAGAGTTTCAAGACATGGGAAAATGCCTCTGATCATTAGTAAGTGAAGGACACAAGTAGGATACAAAATATATAGTCTGATCTAAACTCTGTGAAACAATAGTTATTAAGAGGGACATATACCAGAATGCCCATAGAGGGTGGCAAGCTCAGGAATCTCTTTTAGTCTCATGTTTATTAATAATGTCCAGTGGTTTCAAGGCTTCCTATAGTGAGCATATATTACTTTTAAAATCTTCATAAAATAAATGTTTATTTAAAAGAATAAAGTGGAACAATTTACTTCCATCAGTGACAATTTTAAAGGGTATGGTTTTTTACAATAAAGCAAAACCTATTATTGTTCCCTTTTATCATTTTTGTTAGGTGGTAAAATGGCCCCAGCCTACTTTAGTCAACTCTTGTGATTTTCTGTGTATAGTCTCACCTTAAATGTGATGATGTTTTCTATATGACCCGAGTTAATATAGTTACAATAGATGACAGCTGTTGCGGGGCAAGTCAGGACCACTTGACTTTTAGTTTTGCTGCTAAAGCTTTTATGTTCTCATCTTGGAGCAGTGTGGTAAAATTCCACAAACAAAAATTGGAAGGTATGTGCATACAGTGTATATGTTTATATATAAAAATGTGCCACTGTTGTTAGTGTTATAATAAAATCTTGTTTAAAAAAGTAATCAAGTAATTAAGTATCCTAAGTTGTTGAGCTTTCATTTTTTGACATTGACTATTTTAGGGGAAAAAGGCAAGTTCCATTATTGAATAACTTCAATATCCTCTCTTTGTTACAGTAAAACTGGGATATAAATTTTTAATGGACAGTATATAAGATATATCTTTAGGTCATATCTGCTCAGCCTAATCTCATACACCTTTCACATCTACATTTATGTTCTAAAACAGGAATTCTGAAAGCATATTTTGTGGAATGAATAGTTCCATGACATGTTTGTGAAAAAAGAGTTTCATGCTGAAAAATTTTGGAAACACTATGTACTGTACAACCTCTCAACTCTATTTTCAATGCATATACTCATTAAAATGCTCTGAAATCTTCTTCAGTGAAGAGATCTTTTAAACTCTGTTTCAACCAATATTTCCCAAACTTATCTAGCCAGGATATTCAGAAGTACTAGTTTCAAAGCCCTGCAAGAACTGTATCATCAAAGAAATATTAAGTAACTTTCATTTGCTGTGATGAAGAAGAAGCAGGAGAGTAGACAAATAAAATGAGAAGGATTTTCTAGAAAAATAACTCAAAAAGGTTTTATGCTTATATCGTAATCCTCTACCCTAAGCCCTGTGATTAATGGTAGAACCCTCCAGATTCTTAAGGGACTACAAGCAACCGTGGATTTAATCCAGGTCAAGGAAATCAAAGGAGCCAGAGTGCAGTTCTCTTTGGCCATCTCTGATAATGTCGATTGCTTCTCTAACTTAAGGGTAACACTTGTAATAGCTGCAGAGTTGATCTCTTTGTTGTAGAGTGTTAGCACCTCCCTTCCTCCCTGCCCCCAAGTACCCTCCTTCCGTTTCAGCTTCTGGTCTTTCTTGTTTTGTCTCAGACCACAAAGTGACTATGCGAGTACAAAACAATCTCCTCTTAACACCATTTACCCTCCCAACTCTATAGTTCATGAGGGTAGGCCAATAGATCTCCATTCTAGCAGGTACAGGATGTTTTTTAGGCTGCTTTGAAATATTATGTCTTTGAGAATGTCCATGAAATCTTCTGGACCTATTTTGTGACGTTTCTTTTAAGGACTGTGGCTACTATTTGTACAGTGTAGAATGTATTGGAATTTTCTATTTTTATCTCAGTGATTTTGAAATCAGTTTCTTCATGTACTGAAATGTGGGTGAATCCATAAACAAAGAGACATTGTTGCGATGTCACAGTTGTTTTATAAGAAGTATCCATGACAAGGCTAATTGATTCAGGGGACTTTGTTTTCAATAAATGAACAGAGATTAGTTTACTGTCGATCTTAATTATTCCATCCATCAACCATGCGTTGCCCTGGGCAACTGGCATCATCTTTGCTGTTGCTAATTTTAGCTCATTTTACTTAGGCTTATTTCTTTTGTTTCATTTTTGTGTATTTGGATGAGGAAACAAGGACCTGGCATTTCTAGGGGTGAAATCGTAAACTGGGCTGTGCTGAATTTATCACAGAAGACATTTCTGCCTTTTTTTTCACTTGATTGGAATTCATAAACTATATGTGTTTGTATGTATACAGAGGAACCAGTAAATACATTTAAATAACATGAACCTGTGAGTGAACATAATCTGGCCTATTTGCAAACAAGCCAAAATAAGTGAGGAAAAAATATAATTACCGTGGCCAGAGGATATTTGGTCAGGGTCTCAAAAGAGTATTGAAGTTCTGGCTCTTGGAATATAAACATGCCCAGTGTCCTTTTAGTTGTATTACTTTTAAATTAGTTTTTGGTTTTGTTTTGCTAAATGCCAAGTACCACTCCACCCTTCTGCACATCTCCCTAGTGCATTCGCATGCCTTTACATATCTTTGCCCTGTCTGCCTCTGCATAGCACTCTCTTCCTGATCCACTTTGAATATACACAATTTGGACAGAGAGGCCTTCTAATTGGAGACATAAGTGGCAAGTGCAAAAGCAAAGACAGGAATTTACAGATAAAACACAATGGGATACTTTCAGAAAAAGAACCACTACATGGCTAAAAACACTGAGAACATATTTTGGTTAAGAGTATAATGTAATAATACTTGTTTAAATACTGTGTGTAGATTTTCATTTGTCTGGGAGGTGACCTTGACTCATTTAGAGGCAGCCTTTGTCTAGCTTGGGGCACAGAAATATCGCAGTTGCTTGGTTTCAGCTATTTCTTCTCATTGTTTTACATTCTCAGCATATGACTGACTACACTGTGTAAGTTTGATCACACATATATGTAGAGTTTTCCAGCATAATCAGATGAAATCCATAACAAGCTAATTCAACACGTTTAATTTGTCTCTTTTCTTTTTTTGCAGCATAATACTTCCCCAGTCACATAAATGACTCCTGTCTTTGTCAGATACACTACTTGTTGCAAGGATCAGAAATTCACTTAAGAAAGTTCAAGCCAGAATAGTGCTGATTTAAAGGTAAAGGGTCAATCTCATGGAACCTAGTTATGGGAAATGTAGCTGGGCTTCCTGGAAGCTAGAATACCATCAGGAAGATACTCTTGATCTCTCTGGTTCTCTCTTTGGGCCTGAATATTCTCTCATTTATGCGTTTTGGCTATAAATATATTCCATTCTACTCTGTGGCAGACCAGCTTTCTGTACAAGGTTCTTAGGTCTTCCTCCTTCAAAATTTATGCCCACATGAGGTCTTATCACCACTTACGCAATCTCACAGTTTCCTGCCTATCACCATCGAATGCATTGCCACTGACTCTTCATTCCTCCTAATTAGAATGAAGGATTATTGTTCTCTCCCACCAGACTTTGGGCTCCATGAAGGCAGGAGTCATAACTGTTTTGCTCATCAGTATAATCTTATCGCCCAGCACAGTTCATCAATTTAATCTCATTGCCTAGCACAGTTCATGTAGTAGGCATGCAAATCATTGGTGAGTAAATGGTAACTCCTGAGGCTTGTTTCTGTTGTCTGATATATTTTCATCTCTGGGTTTTGGTTAAATTGTCTCCTATTGAGAGCTGAATGTTGTATATGAAAAATTGAAGAGATCATTTGAGGTTCTAGATGATGTTATTATCCGCAAAAGTATACAGAGAGGGTATACTTTTGCTTCTGAGGCTCGGACAGAGATATTAGGATAGGGGCTAATTACCCTAATCTAATCTGAGATTATGCTAATTCATATTTGTGTTGTAGTCTTTACAAAGATTGTTTATTTCTAGTAAGCCCTTATGCTTAGGGTGTAGTTCTTCAGAGATTCCAGTGGAAAGTTTGGGGTGTTTCCAGAACCCCTAATCTTTGTGAGCCCTGAAATGATATTTTTTGTCTAAACAGTAGAAAACTGAATGTAGAAAGCTTTTCTCAGCTGGTCAGCCTTTTGGCTGCTAAAAATGCCTCCACAAGAAAATTGTTGCTGAACGTCAGGCTCATCTCTCTGTACTTTGCCCCTCTTCTCTCCAGAATCTTGGCCCTTAGGTCTTACCACTTGGTAGCTATTTCATTATATTTTATTTATTTATTTTTTGTTTGGTATTTACCTCATCTGGTTGTTCTTGGTGAGAGGGTTTGTTTGATACTAGTCTAGTCTACCATAGCCCAAGGTGGAAAACGAATGTTGAGGAGATGAACAAATATCTTCAAGAGAAAGAATCTCCTGGACCTGTCTTGGGTTAGATGTTTTAACTGGTCTAATCAGTTCTGGCCAGAGTGATTGGGATCATGTAGGAGGGCTTAGAAGGGTGGCTCTGCTCTGAGCAGGGCATGCTCAACTAGGGAAAAGCTGAACACAGCAGGCATGGTCAAAAGTGTCTGCTTCAACCATCCTTGTCATCATCACCGTCGTTGCTCTTATTAATGCCTCATTTTTGAAACTTTGTGATTTATAAAACTCTGTAATTTGGGTTTTCTCCTCTGGTTTCAGTACTCTAGGATCCATAATTGTTATGTCCTAATCACATAATGAACAACTTTCCATTCCCAGTGCTATGTCTTTCCTCCAGTCCGCCCTCACACTTCCCCAAGCCCAAGGACTGAAATGGCCAGTGTTTGGTCGACACACCACCTCTCTCTCTACCTTCTTCAACTCTTTCTACACTCAAATGTGGAGTTCCTGAACAGCTAATATTTGTTCTGGTGCCTCAAATCAAGTGTCCAGGGTGTTGAGAGTTTGAGAACAAAGTACAGTGACTGAGCAGCAGGGCAGAAAGAAGGACCCATGCCAAAGTGAGGTTTTATATGCATTTAGTATGAGGCACCACTGAATACCTTCCTTACCTAAAATATATTGCTTGAGATTCCCTGTATAAAGTCTCAAAATGGAAATATCTGAACTTAAGACTTGAAGACAACACATTTATTCTTGCTTGGCTTGCATATTAGAAACTGAGAATAATAAAGAAGAGGTGCTTCACTGAGGAAAAAGGGAGCAAGGCAATGAGTTAAAAAAATGAGGCTTTTCAATTTTGCACGATCAATTTTGCTTCAGCTTATCTTTATCAGTCACGGCAATTGAAGCTGTACCCTATAATACTTTTATCTTATATGATTACCTAAATTTCCCATTTAAACATAGCAATAACATTATCATTATCATAAGAGCTAACATCTACCAAGAACTTATCAGGTTCTCAATATACATAATTGTTTAATTCTCACCACATACTATTTCATAGGCATCATTCCAATCACTTTTATCGATGATGAAACTCAGGTTGGAATGGATAAGTAATTTTTCCAAGGTCACATAAAGTTTAGTAAGTAGCAATGGCAATTTTTGAATTACCACGACTGGCCTCAGACCCTCTCTTTTAAATCCTATGCTGTGTTGCCTCCCTATATACATATAATAAATATTAAAATGTTTGTTTTATGACTGTCTACACGGTAAGAAAAATATATGGGAAAGTATGATTTTCTACAGGAAAGAGGGCTGTATAATAAAAGGTTAAATTAAAATATCCATATTTGTGTATTTACTAAACTGCTGTAACAATATGCAGTGGCTCAGTCAGGATATTTCTCTTTCATGTGACATCTAGAATAAGATAGGGGTCTAACGTCACTTAGGAATTGAGGTTCTTTCTTGTTCCACTGTCAGTCCCAAAGGTGTTGCCTAGGTTTGCCTGGTTGGAGTTGTCATTATGTCTACATTCTATCCCATGGGAAGGGGGAAAGATAGAAAGTATGTACTCAGGTTTCTCAGAATGCCAAGAGCTGGAAATTGCACAAATCACTTCTGCTCACACCCTACTATAAGAACTTCATGGCCACACCTAGCTGCAAGGGAGGCATCGTCCATCTGGTGGTCTGTCCCTTAACTAAAACTTAGAGAGAGATTTTATTTCTAAAAGGAAGAAGTAGCAGAGAGGGACAGTTAACAGCCTCTGCCTGATTTCCAAATTGGTAACACACACACAATGAGTGTGGAATTTTTCAAGTTAGCTGGCAAATAAGTGATTTTTTTCTTTATTTAAAATAAAATATCCTGTCTTGGATATAATTAAGATAATCAGAATAATACTGTAATTCAAAGCAAGTTCTATAGTCTAAATTATATTAAAACCAAAAGAGATTACTGGCTATTGGTTTACTGCAAAGGAGATTATAAGCACCATTAAGATAAACTTCATTATGTAACTAAAGGATATTTATGGGCACTTGACTGGATATTTGGAAATAGCTTACAGGGATTAATTATAAACATGCTATCTCTTCCCTATTTGATTTGTAAGATAAGATTGATGGGTGTACACACAGGACAAAAGGGGATTTAATAACAGGGTTCAGCCTCACACCAAGTCTGATTTAAAATAAACACAGCATGTCAGCACAGGAGCTCAGGACTCTACGCCTCTAGGCTTGATTAGCATCCTTCGGCAAATTAAGAAAAAATTTTAAGCCCCCTGGGGGCCCATACAGAATGTAGTCACCTGAGTCACTCTCAGCCCAGTGAAAATTATGACATCTAGGACTGTAGTTTTAATTCCCAAAGGATGTTTGCTTTGGAAATTTCTGTGTATGAATGTTGATAAAAATTCACAATGATCCCAAGAATAATGTAAAACAAAATGCCCTTTTGGGTGCAGTGAGCCTCCGAGTTACTGCCACTGGCCATTATTTGGTATGGTTGGTCTCTGAAGTCAGGCTTGATTGTTCTCTTGATTGCAAATTCTCTTTTTTCTCGCACAGTTTCATAGTCCTGCTTGTGATCATTAGTTCTAGTTCAGGGACTGTGAAGGAACTTCTTCAGGGTTGGGCGCTCAACTCACAGAACATGAAGCTATGAGCGTCTCATACAGCACAGTCCAGCAACTGATGGGCAGATGAGGGAATCAAGGCTCTGGGAAGTTGAGGGGCTTCAATATGATTTCTTGGCAAGGGTGAAGCAGGTGGGTCTAGACCTATGTGTCCAGACTCCTAGTCCAGTACTCTTTCCCAGCCCCACTTGCATTTATTAATTGCCAATATTAGACAATTCGGGAATTTATTCAAAGTTCTCTGAAGTCCTATCTTTTTATTTAAAATCCACTTTAGAGTCTAAAAATGTTTAGATTCTCTAGTGAATTAGGCATTTCCTGGCACAGGCATGGTCTGTCCCAAGGGCCAGGAAGGTGTCACCTTGACCAAGGGCTCTTGTTTAGACTTGAACATTATTTCCAAGTTAGTTATCTATATCCAGTCATGGTAATTGTGTGTATGTGTATTCAGCACACTAATTTTTTTAACTCTAAACATTTAAATAGCCTGAACTTTTATAATGATTTTGGCATAATAGATTTTGTTTTACTAAAATAGGAGCACGGACAATTGAAAACCACAAGAGCCTCATGATCTTTGAGAGATGTTTGGGGTGATGCCACGCACAGGTACAGAGTTGAGGCTGAATAAATATTTGTTGAACTGAGTTTGAGTTCTGATCAGAAAGTGAAGACTCCTTGATTGCTTTGCTGTTGATTTCTGTCCTGGTGCAAATCAGCAAAGTATAACAGAAAGATCACAAAACCTGTATGAAGACATGGACTTAGAATGCCAACTCCACTTATGGCTTGTGTAGTCTTCAACCAGTCATTTATACTTCCAGGGCCTCAGTTTCCTCATCTGTGATATGGGGATAAGATCACTTGCTTCACAGTAGGGTTGTAAAGCAGGGTTATATCTTTAAAGTAAGATTATGTCTACGAAAGATTTTTTTTCAAAATGGGAGTCATCATTCACATGTGAGGCATATTGGGTTTTTGTTATTGTTGTAGTAGCTTTATTAGTTCAGTTGTAGTTGATTTTCAGTTCAGTGGCCCATGTTCTAGTTAAGTTAGGTTGTTGCAAGCTATATGAAAAAAGGTACCAAGCTGAATATAGGAAATTGTTTGGCTCATACATTTATACAGTGATCTGAGAACCCAACACCCAGGAGTGTGCCATGAGATCCAGAATATCTTTGTCCACTGATGGGATACCTTCTTTGGGTACCCCACCCCTGGGACCAATCTGCTAGGGGAAGCCTCTCAGCAGCTATAGATGCTTCCAGGAAATAAGCAAGGATGACATGTATGTGAGCACCTGCACAGTCCTCTAGTCTGTAGTCTATCTGTTCTCTATTAACCACTTTCATCTCTCTAGGTCCACATGGCCACCTGGCCAAGAGGGCAAACACTTTCTGATCAGTCACATGAGTTTGCGTGACATTGACAGTCTAAAACTCTCATCCTGTCTTGATTTTGTCTTGTATTTTTTGGGGGGTGGGGGCTGGGGTAGGTAATGAAATCCCACAAACAAACAATTTGAGGGCATGTTTCAGACAAAATTCTCCCTCTGATCATTACCTGCCTTCTTCTTAGAGTTCTGCCTTCATCAGGGTTCTCATATTACTCTTGCTGATTAAAATGGGGAGAAATTCTTAGTGGAGGCCTGGCAAGGAAACCAAACCTGCAAAAATTCAGAGGTTATTGAGACCCTGGAAGTCCAACTTCTACAGGGGATTCATTGCGTGAAGTACTGAGGCCGAAGAGGGCAAAGGGCCCAAGAGTCTGGCCCTGTAAGCCAATGAAAGAAGTTTGCTGTTGTCTCTTCAGACAACAGGGAACCACAGAAGTGTTTTAAGCTGGGAGATGACAAGATCAGGTTTGAATCTGATCTCTCTACTCTGCACCCCTGTTTGGAGGCCTACAGGGCTACTGGGTCTCTGCATGCGGGAACCAGAGAAATGAAGGCTGAAGGCATATATTCCAGAATAGCTTAGTGGGGTAGAAGGGCAAGTAATTTCCTCGAAAGAGAAATAATAAAGAGGCAGATTATTTTTGTCTTTATGGCAGCAGAGAAAACTTGGTACTTTGAAGTCAGACAAAGATCCTTGTCAGGGCCCAGTGCGAGGAGGGGTCATTCCCAGCAGTCTTCCTGGGACCCCGTCATGGTCACATGCTGTTCCCACCGACCGTGACCTGCACACTGTGAGAACAAGTTTAATTCTGATCGGCCTTGACCAGATCCATCTCCAGGCAGCCTGTGCTTTTTTAATCTTGAAGGAGCTGAGCATAGCAAGCTAAGTCCTGACTTGTAGTAAAGCTGGCGCTGAAATCAAAGGAACCTATACCGAGACCATATGGTTGCCTCAGAGTCACTGTGTGATCTGAACTTGTTCTACATTGTAGGTAAACAGTGTTGGCCTCCCAAGACTAACACAGCT
This sequence comes from Cynopterus sphinx, assembly GCA_030015415.1. Lineage (NCBI taxonomy): Eukaryota > Metazoa > Chordata > Mammalia > Chiroptera > Pteropodidae > Cynopterus > Cynopterus sphinx. The sequence goes on along the minus strand of CM057379.1, from coordinate 164,924,631 downwards.
TTTGGCACTGAAAACAGTTTTGTTTTACATGAGGGCATGTTGGGAGTTCTATAACAAACCTGAGGAGATACATCCTGCAAGTTATCATGTGAACCGGCTCTGTGTACAGACATGCACAAACTCCACACACACACAAAATGGGGTTCTTTGAACTGATCTTTGGCAAACCTATTTAATAAAATTAGAATATTTTACCAAACAACATTGTGATGGGATTAACACCTTAATCTACAAATTGGAGAGGATGTGAGGAGGCGAGGGGTGGGGTAGAGAGAGAGAAAAAGAGAGAATATGGGGGAGAGAGAGGAGGGAAGAAGGGAGCAGCAGGAGGAGAGAAGGGAGCAGAGAGAAACAATTGCTGCTTCTCCTAACTAAATATGCCAGCTGAAGTTTAGAGAGACTATCATTTCAACTATTGTGTGAAGCCTAATTTAATTTCCTTTTGATTTTTTCCTTTTTCCCCTCTTTTTTGTTCTTTTCTTCTCTCAGTTTGCTGCTGCTACTGCTCTTCCTTTTACTTCTCATTCTTGTTTTGAAAGAAACTGGTAAACAGAAAAATTTCCTAGTCTAGTACAGCATTATTGGAAAAAAATATCAAGAGTTTATTTTATCTGGGGACTTTAGGAACACGAACTCAAATAAAAATCATGAAATGTGCAGTAAAACAATTGTAAAACACGCAGTCAGTTACACAGGTATTTAAAAACTGATGGTTCTGAGGGGTGATTTGATTAGGTAATTACCCTTGTAAAGGAGTAACTCAATCTGCGAGACACTCCCCCAGAAGAAAATTTATACTGCCTTGGTTTAAAATAATTTCTTCACAAATTACACTTAAAAATAATTGGAAATTTTTAAAAAGCAAATCTAATTTCTCAATAAAAAATCTACTTTTAAAATTCCTCCCTGGTGGTCTAGTATTATTAAATATTCTTCTGGATTTTTTTTTTTATCTTGCTTTATTGGAAGGAGAAAAACAATTATCTGTAAACGTAATTTTTAATGTATGGTAATAAAAATAAATGGCATAGTTCTGCTGCAGTTCACCTAAATCTTCTTCCCTGGTGGTCTAGTGGTATTAAATAATCAGTACCACATGTATTCATCATTTGCTGACAGCAAAAGAAAAACTTTGGCATTTTATTGTCTAAAGAAACAGGCATGATGTTTTTTAGGCTTCTGGGGTAACTTTGCTGATGGTCTGTGAAGAAACCTTCATTTTCCTTGCTGGTGGGATTGTGATTTTTGTTAATTTACATGGCAATTAGTATAAAGCCAGAGACAGGCACTCTTTACAAGGTTGATTTGAGTTCCTCTTGCAGGTTGCCCTAAGAATTTCTTAGCTTCTTTCTGCATTAATTGGGGCAATGAAAATGTTTTATATATTAACTCTGTGTTGGGTGGTACTATTGTAATTGGTTAGCACCAGAAAAATGGATACTGAATAAATGCTATTTTCTTTGCAATTGTATTGAAGGTGAATTGTTAGCAATCCCAGGAGAACATCTTTATTGGTTGTTTTTGCCTACTCCTTTCACTTGGATGAAGCTGAATTTGTTACAATTTATGTACATAGCAAATTTTGAACTTGAATATTGATTCATATTTATGCTTATGTATATTAGAAGCAATACCTTGTTTCCTTTTATGAAAAAAAAAAGACATAAAAGCTTAAGTAAGAAAGTGCCCTTACTGATGTATATAATAGACACATATATTTGGAGCACGAGAAAACACATTACTCCTAATCTGTGTATCAGGGTTTAGGAAGTACAAGTGAGGGGCAAAGTGATCTCATTTGCTTATGTGTTTATATACATTTATTGCAAAAGCAATGAAGTTCTTTATTCCTTAGAAATACATGCCACATATTTTTTAAGTGATTGGTGAAAAAGCATGATAGTTATGAACAAATTTTATGTTTATTGAGATGATTTTGTTCCCTGATGCATCAATAGAGGGGAAATGGATGCCTCACGCCAGTGTGTCTCCTATTGTTATTTCTGATGGGGTGGCACCGTGTCATAGCAATAAACTCCCAGACAGTGTTGAGTGCAGATCTTGCCGCCGGTTCTCATCAGCTGTGTCTCATTGAGCAACTTAATTAAACTGCCTGAGCCTTCATTTCTTTGCTTATACAATAGGTGGTAAGAACACATACCTCACTGGGTGCTGTGAGGGTTGACTGGTTTCTTAGTACAATGATTGGCACATATTAAGGGTTCAGTATTTGCGAGCTATAGAGTGGATTCTCACTTTTCATATTTGGGGAGGAATTTGTTGCTTTGAAGTTTTGAAATCCTCCAAAATTAATGTAGTCCTGGATCATTTCATAAAAATGAGATTTTTTTTTTAAAAAAAGGGAGATAATAATATAAATTCATAATCTCCAAATCACAAAAGAGCAACATTTTCTGATCCCATTTTCCTTAGCAGTTTCCCAAGCTGCCTTCAAAGCTACCTTATTTTGGCCACCTTAAGTCCTGGAAAAAGCAGAAAGTGGACATTTGATGTCTCAAATGTCCAGAGCGTGCCATGTTCCAAAGAGTCTATGAGTATTACTTATACTACTATCCTCTACATGCTAACTATAGATACTCTATACTTAGTACAATAAGCACCACTAAGAAGTGCTTGTTAGCTTGTTATGAGATGCAATGTTGATTTCACTGTTTTAAGAATGTGAGATAACTCCAGGAGTTCAAACCAAAGTTGTAAAACAGATTTCACTTTATCAGGGTCTCAACATTTCCCCCCTCCGCAGATTGGCCGTGCGTAGGAGGTGGTGCGTCTTTCTTCCTGAGAAGTCGGACTACGTGAGCTGTAGACGTTTTACCCCTTAAAGAATTTCTCCCATGCTAGCAGCATTAATTTTAACTCTGATAGAAATCTACAGTTCGTAACTGAAAACATGTGTGCTGGAGTTGAGTTGAGTTGTTGCGGCCAAGCTGTGTGTGGCAGGAGTGAATCTCTACTGAGCTCCAAAGCATTCCTGATTTTATGGCAAGTCTCTCCATTGGGGTCCTTATTCATAGGTTTTATGTAGGTGGCTTTTTGATTATCGACTAGAGAGTGAAAAGCTTTTTGTACAAGGTTTGAAAAGCAGCATTAAAACCCTGGAGGGGACAGGTTTTAATTCTGTGGTGTTTTGATTTTAAATGATGCTGGATGCTGTGGCTGTGCCTTTAAACTTCTTCCCCAGTCGATGCCAGCAGCCTCCCTGGACTTGTGGGGGAAACTCCCTCACAATGTAGCAATTACTGATTTATGTTCCAGTGATAAGAATGTGTTTTATTGTGGTCATAATATTTGTTCGATTTATCTACTATGTACTATAAAGTATCGTAAAAACTTCTCCTCTCATCAAATGTTATGAGACAAAGGCTCATAAGTTGCTCTTGATCCATGCAGTCTACTTCCATGGTGTCCGTGGGCATGCCACCACAAAGGGGACAGACTATGGTCCTGAGGGTAATTTTCTGTGTTCTCCAACCTATATTTTAAACTTAGTCCCCAATATAGGTCGCTTAAGCATTTCTGATGCTTTCTTGTCATCAGTTGAACTCCCTTTCAAGGATATTATCTAATCCTTTGTAAAAAACTTCAGATAGACACTTCATTTCTCATGGTTAGATCTCAATTTCTCTTCAGTCTTCCTCCAGATAGCCTCTTTTGGAAGTTATGAATTTCACTGCATTTTGCTGTCAACATTTGAAACTGGCTTAGGTTTGTGTATATTCTATGATCATAGATAAAGAAAAGAAATAAATGAAACAACCCTTCCCTCCTTTTTACTTTTCATTTTGATCTCTTAGGGGCAGTGGAAAACCTCACCTAAGTAGGCAGGGCTCTTGCCCCAATGCTCAGTCACCACACAAGTTCTGGGGAAAGGACTGCTCATCTATCTTCTACAGTGCCACTCACCGCCAGAGTAATCTTCTCTGTCACATTCTCTAGCAGTTCTCCATGTCCTTCGGAGTCACCTGTACACCTTAGCAATCGGAGTCCTGCCTACATCTTTCGGCTCATCTCTCCAACTGTCTCACCTCACCCACACTATCTGTTCTGACTCTATCCTCCTGACTCATAGGGAACTTCTTGGATTCTCCAACAGTCACCATCTCATATTCCGAGAAGCCTTTCCTGCTATCCACTGTGCGCTTCCATAGCATTCAGTGTGGATGAACTGGAGCTGGACCGGTGAGGGAATATGCTTGATTCTGCAGTAGAGCCACTCACTGTAAGAGGATTCTACACACTGATTCTGATCCATTTCAATGTGAAATCAAACAAGAAATGATTTTTGTGCCTCTTTACATCTCCTAATAGAGTAAAAAGAATCATATTTTCTATATATGCTCTGTTCCCTCTTCTACCTTGGACTGAGCTAAAGCCAGTGAGTTTCTTAGCAGACACTGCTGAGGAAATCTAGGATTGAGGGAGAAGAGTAGAAACTGTTTTAGTGTTAGTTGTTGGATGACCCTTTGCCCCTTTTCCCTTGCAAAATGTGACTTGTGGGGGTCAGCCCTAGGTAAAGGGAAAAGCACAGATACCAACATGGATGGGACATGGTCAAAGGCCGGAGTTCTTTCTGGGGAATAATTTATATTCATCTTTTGAGACCAGGTAGGCATTTCTATTCACAAATAAAAGAATTTACAAAATTGATCCCTCTATTGATTTTAAATGCCATTTTATTAAAATGTTAATTTATTATATTAAATAAAATGATGGTTGAACCTCCGATGACAATATTTGTAATCATTAGGCCTAAAGGTCATGGAGAGTTCACGGAGAGGAGTAGGGAAACAGGTTGAGGCAGGATAGCACTTGGTAAAGCAGTGGGCTCTGGAGACCTGCTGTGTGGCCTTGGTAACTTGCTTGACCTCTCTGTGGCTCAGTTTATTCATTTGTGAACATGGAGAATAATAACAATACTTTAGAGTTGTTATGAGGAATAAATGTGTTAACTTGTGTAACAGGCTTACACTAGCGGCTGACACTTAGCTAATATATACTAAGCACTTCTATGATATTTTGGTCACATATTATTATTTTTTAAATAGCAGCTGCTTCTCTTCAAATATCTAAAAGAAAAATCAACCATGTCTGTTTACTCACCTTTCTCTCTGCTTGCCTTTCTTTCTACTAGACTGAATTCCTTAGCCATGTTTGCATCCGTAGCACTCACCGTGCAGGAAACTCCCGTAATTATTTCTTGAATGAATTAATGAGCAAATGGTAGTGAACTACTGCTCTTTCTGCTTTCTATTTCATCATGGAAGAATGAAAAAGGAGCATGAATTCTGCTACGGTGTATGATTACTCTCTGGGGGTCATCTGACCACGGCAATTAAGAATTCACAAAGATGATTAATTGTACATGGCTGTGCTAGTAAAATAACTTTGATAGGCTCATTGAACGGGAATTTCCCTAAAGGGTCATAGAAACCATCTCCCTGCTTTTGGGCAGGTGGCTCTAATATAATGTAGAAATGTTATCTGTGTACTATTTCTAATAAATCTCCCAAAGAGAAACTTCTATCTTCCTTGGTGCTAATATATAATAATTTAGTAGCCTATATCTGTTTAAATAGGAACATCATTGGGTAGTTTTAAAGGCATTAAAAATTTAGGTGATACACAATGAAAATTAATGTCAGGCATTAGGATAAATTCTCATTCAAGTAGCTGCCTTTCCTGTTTTAGAAATTCTTTGAAAATAAAGCTGGGCAAGGATCAATACTGCATGGCTTAATCCTATCTAAGAAGAAGTCCAGTGAAACACCAGTGGATGTTCCTTCATCAGGTCTTTATTGAGTGCCTTCTCTGTACCATGCTGTGCTCGAGGCTGGGAGGTAGTAGAGCACACTGTACACAAAGTCCCTGCCTTCTTGGAGCTTGTAGTCTAATAGTAAAGCTAGACTTTGAACAAAAAATTTAAATGGCACAGGGCATTTTAAAGAGCTTGGTCAAGGGAATCTTTCTGGAGGAGTGGCTCTACAGAACAGAAAAGGAGAGAAATTCACTCAGACAAGGGTGGAGAATCATGACAGGTCTTATAGGCCATGTGTGCTGGCTCTGGACTATGCTAACTTAGCTAAGCTATACTATGTTTCCCAGAAATCCTTTCTTTGTGTGGTTCTGGGTTCATGTAGGTCAATACTGTGGGACCTTTGGAGGACAGAAGTGAAGCATCATCTATACTTTTTGTGCTTGGAAGGTTGTTGCAGGGCTCCATGTGGCAGCTCATGCGTGTTATCTTAGATCTGGCAGCAAACAGCACCTAGGTCTATCACTCCCACCAGATTTCTTCCATCAGCTTCTTCAAGTCTCCAGCTAAATGCATTTGCTACTCTATGGCTAAAGTTGAGGTTGGCAGTGATAAGAGAAAGACACAGGTTTCAGTTTGTCCTCACATTTTCTATTTGCCCTTGTGGATCCTAGTTTATCCTCATGGGTTCCAATTTGTTTTTGCTCTTGTCCATATCCAGCTGCTTTCTGATCACCAGTCTGGTTGACGTATGATTATTTCGGGATCAGAACTAGATGCAGAGATACTGGCCAATACAGACTGCTCCATCAGCTCAATTGTGTAAGATCTTCTCTCTCTAATAAATACTTTATCATGGTGGTTCTTGTTTGATCAAACCCTGACTCATGAAATCTGTAAAAAGAATTTTGGTATTTATCTTAAGAGTAATGGCAGCCATTGAAAGGTTCTAAGGTGGCAAGTAATGTGATCAGAATTTTTAATTTTCTGTGTGGTGGAGAATGGTTAGGACAAGAGCAGGTATAAGAAGATATGTGGGCAGAGAATGCTAATACTAATAGCCATTAAAAAAAAATTTTTTTTTTCTTCCTGGCTCAGAGTTAGATGACTTCTTCAGCCCTTTCACAATTTGTTAAGGCCATGTGGCTGGGTCCTGGACAAGGAATGAAAGTGGAAGTAATGTTTGCCACTCCCATGCTTGGCAATTCTCTGTGTTCTCTCTCTTCCCTAATTTGCTAGCCAGAAGCAGTGAACCTAGAGGACTCAAAAGCATTAAAAGATGATGGAGTTACAGGATATAAAGAACCTGGGTTCTTGAACAGCTCTTTGCAATAGGAGCCCCGGCACCAGTTCTCATTGAATTCTGCTGGGTGGAGAAATACATTTTTGCTGTGTGCAATTACCTAGATTTTAAGCTTATTCGTTAAAATAGCAAGCATTACTTAACCTGAAAAATATAGGATGTGGGCAGTAGATAATGATGCAATGAGGTACTGGCAATGAAAATAAAGAGATATATTTAGAAGGCAGAATCAGTAGTTCTTGGTGGTTGATTAGATGGGGTGGTAGTAGGAAAGGACACGTTAATAATGAGGCAAGACTGAGTCCCAAGTTTCTAGTATGGGTAACAGGGTGAGTGCTAGTGCTGTTGGCTAAGATAATGAACACTGGAGGAAAAGCAGATTTTAAAGGAAGGAGTAAGAGTTTGGCTTTTACAGGGGGAGTTTGAGATGCCCTCGAAGCCTCCAAGTGGTGATGTTTCTGTTTCTTTCTCTCTTCCTTCTGGGAATGTGATATTGGCTATGGCCAGTAGCTTATGATGTATCATGGTCCATATGACATTCTACTTCTTGAAAACTCTCTAAGATTATGTTGCACAGCCTTGTCTCTGTTAATTTCTAATTTTTAGGTATAAGTCTGCTCTGCAAAAGGGGAAGGTAGTTATCATTAACTGCTAGGTCATCTTCCTTATATTTGTCTTTACTTGGGCCTCTTAATGGAAGATAAAAGGCAAGGCAAGATGAAAATCATCAGGGACATCTTTTTGTTTGGGTTTCTGTGGATTGTAATTGTCAAGAGGTACTCATGCTACTTATAGAGGAAAGATGGTCGCTAGCCTCCACTCTCCAACCAATCTTTTATGTCTTGTAGGATATTGATAATTAAAATGGAAAATAGTAACTTTTCCATTTCCTCTGGCCTTGGATATTGGCCTCTGGAAGTAATATCAGTACCCACAATCAAATAGGCATGTACTGATATCAGTTTTCACAAGTCACCTATCAAGTTTGGATGCCAACCAATAACCAAGATGTGGGACACAGAGTATCCTATCACTAATCTCTAGATCCATAACCTTCACTTCTTTTGCTTGCCTCCCCTTCCTTCCTCTGTATAACAATTCTTATTTGTCTAAGTGTGCTCATTTGTTCACTCATTCATATAGTTTGTTCTTATATTTTAGCCAATGAATAGAGCATTGGGGATGCAAAACTCAACAAGTTAGAGTTCTTATGTTATAGTTTATACTTTAGTGAAACCATAGACTAGTTATGAGGTAGTTTGAATTCAGAGTGCTGAGCTCTATGGGAACATGCACGAAGGAAACCGAACCTAATCTTAAGGAATAAGGAAAGTTTTCAGAGGAGGGGACTGACAGAGTAAGAGTGAGCAGGTGAAAAAGTTAGGGTCGGGTGTTAGGGGGAGGAGATGAAGCAGTTTTGCTGAGGAAAAGCATGTGCAAAGGAGCAAATTTCTGCTCTTACACAGGTGATCTTTGTGTGGCACTGTACCACCAACGTCCAGCACTCTTTCAAGGGATCTGGGAAATAGGGGATGTCTTCTGCTTGTTCTTTTTCTTTTTTTTAGGTTTGGGATGGAGAGAGAGAGAGAGAGAGAGAGAGAGAGAGAGAATTCATTTTTCTACTTCTTACTTATTTCCTCTCCTGATGACCGCAGACCACAGAAAAAGGCCTACCTGAATTAGATAGGGTGAGATTTGGGGCTGGGTTCCAACATACATAGTTTTCATTCCTCTACAAGTGTCTGATTGTGGTGTAAGGGAGACAATGAGTTTTGCTTAGAATCATAATGCAGGAATGGGTCTACATTTTTAGGCACCAATAGCCAGTGACAAATGTGCTCAAAAATTATAGTAGAAAAACATGACTTCTGAGGTGTGTACGCAGCTTTGAGAGACAAGAACATGACAGCCATTTGTGTGTGTGTGTCAATGTAGGTAAAAGCTAAAGTGACCTGAGATAGACAATATATGAAACTTCTCTGGGATTTCCAAGGAATGTTCAGGTGATTCAGGTGCAGAGGTCTATGGAACACAATTTTTAAGAAACAGTGCTCTAAAAAAAAAAAAAGAAAAAAGAAAAAGAAAAAAAATCAGCTTAAACAGGAGATTTGATTCTCTTTTTTTCTGTGACTCCGTGGAATTGTTTTACATTTGTTTTTGGCTCTTCCCGAAGATATTTCCACATGATGATGTAGGGAGAGCACATTTTGCAGATCACATTCAGGATGGTGAGAGAGAATGAAATTGCAGTATCAGCTGTTTGCAAAAGGAAGGCTTTTTTCCCCCCTCCCAAGCCATGTTATTACCTTATTCAATTTGCACTTTATTTTGAAGCACATGTATAGAAATAAGCAAATTATTAATTCAAGCTTGTCTTCAATTTTGTGCTTGGCCTGCAAACCTCTAACATCTTTCCTGGTCCCCCAGGAGGACTGCTGAAGTCTTGGTGATAGGCTGAGCTGGGCATATTCATTATTTAATACAAGCTGCAAGCACTTTGGTATTTCATGTGAGCATGTGGCAGAGCTTAGTGGGCGGGGTGCCATTCAGGGCTATATGGTCTAAGCTACTACCATTTTTATGTTTAGCTGAAGGTTTAACATTAGCTGTGCTCACTTGTTTCAAGGATAAGGATAATTCCATCGAGAATCCTTGTTATAACAAGGTGTTTTTGTCTCTGTGACATGTCCTATTTCTCTGTGCAGGAGAGCACTTCTTGAGCCAGGCCATATGCTCAGCGTCACAGGGGCTTTGTGTGTGCCGTCTGGAGTACTGGGAATAATGAGATCCTGAACAGCAAAGGGCAGAGTCCCTGGAAAACAGCCATACTGTGGAGGTGGGGATTGCTCATGCCCCGGGCTCCTGAGGCTCTGGGAGCATTTCTAGATGGTGTCTACATAGTCTGTCAATGCCTCCATTTCACTAGTGGGCACCCACACCATTTGAAAGAGCCCTGAACCTTACCCCATTATAAGAGAAATGTGCTCCACACTCTCTCTTTCTCATACATCTAAAATGTCTTTTCCTCTGCTTATGTACTTGTAAACTGCCACCGGGCTTTAGGATCACAGAATTTTGGAACAGAAAAGTCATTAGAATTCATTTGTTTTAATATACCTATTTTTGCCTATGTGGAAACTTGGGATTAAGTGATTTGTCTGGGGACACACAGATAGTTAAATGCAACCCCTGGGGACCAGATCCCAGATAGCTGGATTCTTCAGTTGAGTGCTCTTTTCACTAAGATAGCAAATACAACAATGGAGAACACAGGAAAAGTTCAATTGCGTGTGTCAAGATGAAAGTTTTTTGTACACTATACTAGTTCCCCAAATGTCTGGCCTAAGACATACTCATTTTCAAAGCCTTTTCTATCATGTCAGTGGAGGGGCTGAGAAGTGCTTTCTTGGTTATCTGAGAGAGCATGTCTGCAGCTTTTGGAGTTCCAGAAGCTGAATGCATACCCTCCACCCCTTCCTGGTGTCTTATGGAGAGAGATGTCAGGTCTTCTAAGGCTGGTTTGTTAACTGAGGATTATTAGTTGTCAATTTGGGATGCAAACAGTCTATGTATTTGGAATAAGTGAATAAACTGGTATTGAGTTATCAGGAGAAATAAGAATGAAAAAGTCTTGAATGCCCTCACCCCAGCCATTCAAAATGTTTTTTTTTTTTTTTTAATAGCAACAGACCTGTAGCTGATGGGCTGGGTTGCTTATCCGGCTCATTTTGCTTGCAACAGAATAAAGTGCCTCGTTAATTGGCAGACAAGGACACTGAGGGCACAAACAGACTGTAACTAAGGAGTACAGGAGATAATGATATTTTAGCTCAGCTGTTGGGCAAATTATTGCAATACTCTGTTAGGGTAAAACATGAAGTTTGAGACATGGAGACTTAGAAATGGCTTTTCCTTTGAAGCACTGTTAAGGAGCTTCCCATTTTGTATTTACTTTAGCTTTAGTTTTCACACACACACACACACACACACACACACACACACACACACACACACCCTCACTCACACTCACACACATGGTTGTGTATATTGTTATATTCCCAGTGAGACTCTAAAGCAGTGGTTTTTCCCAATGTGGTCTGAAGAACCCTGAGGTTCCTAAAACCCTTCCAGGGAGGCTGTAAGATCAGACTGTTTTTATCACTACATGAAGATATTATCTGTCTTTGTCACTCTCATTCTCTCACAGTGTACCGTGTGGTTTTCCAGAGTACAAGATGTATGAGTCACAACAGGTTGAATGTGGGAGCAGGTATGAGAATCTGACCATCTTCTGTGACATTAAAGGAATTCGCGAAGATATAAAACAACGTCATTATTCTTGCTAAATTTTGTTTTGTTCTGTAAAATGTATTCATTCTACATAAAAATACTCTAGTTACATAAAATTGTAGTGGGTTTATGATTTTAAAGTGAATCAACAAACTCTTGGAACATTTCTCAGTTTTAATTTCTAACATTGTAAGTACCAATAGCTATAATTCACATAAACTAAAGTTCTTTGGGGCCCTCTGTATTTGAAAAGCGTGGAGGAGTCCTGAGGCCAAGCATTTAAGAACTGCTGCTCAAAAGCAATAAGTGTCTCTTACACACACACACACACACACACACACACACACACACACGCTGTACCATACATCAAGTGTGGGTTTTCTCTTTCAAAATAGTCACTTTGAAATCCTATATTCCTATTCTAGTGACGCCATTGCTCAGCCCCCTTTTAAATCTCCCCTTTTGGTGCTGTCTTTTTGGCTAGTTATTGAGCCTCCCAGAAAACCCAGTTTTATGATTTTATCTTCAGGCTTGTTTTTGATCCATAGTGCATGCTCTTCATTGAGAAGCTACATTTCTAATCAAACCAGGCTTCATGTGACTTTGGACTCTTTGCAACAATGAAATCCACCGCTCAAGGGAGTAACATCTGCAACCAATAAGGTTGTATCATACGGATATCCCCGAATTCAGAATGCAGCTCCTCAAAAGGAGTTAAAAAATGTTTTGATAATAGTAGAATCATGGGAGTTATGTAGCTTTCAAGGATTCCGCTTTGAAAGAGATAACTTTAGTTGAGAATGTTTAAGTACTAGCATGTTTGTTAAGACTTGTTCTCATTATTTTATAATTTTATTTCATAAAACTTAAAAATAAAGGACATACATAGAGTTTGTATTTTCAAGCAGAGTGCTTATTTGTATACTGAAATCAGTTTTTATTAGTTGTCAAATACCTTTTTGTTTGTAATGGACTCTTATTTTCAGTCTCTGTGAGAATCCTCGGGAACATGCATAAGTGCATAACATGCTCCACTGGTGTCTCATCAACCCCCAGTGGGACAGCAAGCCTGTTTGTACTACTTCTAAAAGATGCATTATGTTTTCTGTGTTTGTGGGAACCTGCCTGGTATTTCTATTTTAGAATAATTTGTACATTTTATTTATTTATTTAGGAAAGAAAAATAATGATGTGGTGCTTTGCAAATCTCTTAAGAACAACCTCAGCATTTCTTCTTAGAATCACCTTTTCCTAGGCTGTGTAGCACCTTTTGCAGGTGAATTATCAGGACAGTTTTGGTGGTATCCATGGTGGGACTGAAGGGTTAAATGCAATCAGTACTCTGAACAACAGAGGACGTCCTTTTTTGTCTTCTGGAGGGAGAGATGGGGTATTGATTCAGTTCTGTCTGAGGCTCTCTTCCTTTGTTTACCAGTGAATTTTAAACAGAAAACATCTTGAAGATGCAGATGCTGATGAAGTACGAGGGGCAGAGACATTTTCAGAAATGCCAGGGGTGGGCAGTTTGCAATGTAGGGGCCCAGGCCTACATCACTGTAATATCTAATGTTAGTACTTATTTTTTTAATGGGAAACTACATGGGTTTATAGATTATAAACTCTGTCTCCTATTTGCCCACTTCTCTTCATTTTCCACTTCTGTTGCAATCTCTGGCACATGTGATTTACTTAGAGGTACCAGTATATCATGTGACCAATGAATATAAATGAAAACAAAAGAGGAACAACTTAACACTTCTTTCAATGCTTATTTCCTTAAACACATTACACATGCTATGATAATTTTGTGTGTATATATCATTATATATTTTGTATTCCTGCATATTATTATTATTTTATCTTTTCCCAGTAGGACACAAAAGCTAAGGTTAAGTACCTTGTCTATAACTAAAGGCTAATGATGAAATTGATATTCAGACAGAGCATGTTTGGTTCCAAAGCAAAAACTCATTGTAGTTCATCAGACTGTTTCCTCCCAGTACAACAGTCAATTGGGATGAAAGTTTTTTGTTTTTATTTTTAAGTGAAATAGTTTAAGTACTACTCTGAAAAACATATCTTGATGAACTGTTCTGATGTGTTATATCTTCCCAAAATATACTACTAAAGTTCATGACTGGATGAGTGATCACTAATTAGGACATAGGGGAGCCTAGACACTTCCTTGGAAAAGGGTCCACATTGGGTTAGAGAGGTGAATTGTTTCTACTACTCTGTAACAAATTACCACAAATTTAGTGTCTTAAAACAACACAAATTTATTATTTTATGGTAATGTTGGGTAGAAGCCTGACACAAGTCTCGGTGGGCTAAAATGTGCTCCTTTCTGGATGCTCCAGGGAATAACGTTTCCTTGCCTTTTAGAGCTCCCAGAAGCTGCCCACATTTCTTGGCTCATGGTCCCCTCCTTCATTCTCAAAGCTAACAACATTGCATTTTTCAGTCTATCCTCTGTAAGTCACACTTTCCCCTCACGGGCTAGGGAAAGGGCCTCTGCTTTTCAGGATTTGTGATTAGATTGGACCCACTTAAATAATACAGGATAGTCTCTCCCTCTGAAGGCCATTCACCTTAATCACATTTGTGAAGTCCATTTTACCATGTAGGATAACATGTTCACAAGACTGGGGGATGAAGGTGTGGACATCTTTGAGAGGCCATTATTCTGCCCATCACATGCATGAAACCTGGCTAAGAATGTTGGCTTACCCATTAGTGGACTGTACCACTCTGTTCTAATAGAGATGACCAGTGTCAAAATGAACCAGGTTTACTGAAGAATCAAACTTTATTCAGCAAATGTTTATTAAGTTTACTGGCCACTCAGTATTTAAGATTTTTAAAATTAGTAGGATTTATGTTTCTGAGAATGGTTCCAAGTTTACAGAAAATTGAGTCAAAAGTATAGAGAGTTCCCATATACTCCTTCCCCTCTCCCTCATTTCCCCCTTTATTGCATTGGTATGGTACATTTCCTATAATTGATGAACCAGTATTGATCTATTATCTTTAACTAAAGTCCATAATTTATATTAGGGTTCATTCTTTATGTTGTAAAGTTATATGGATTTTGCCAAATGCATAATGTTATCTATCCACTGTTATAGTATCCTGCAGAATAGATTCCCTGCCCTAAAAATCCTCTGTGTTCTACCTGTTCATTCTGTTCCCCTGCCCTCCAGCTCTTTTTACTGTCTCTATAGTTTGGCCTTTTCCAGAATTTCGTACAGTGGAATCATATAATATGCAGCCTTTTCAGACTGGCTTCTTTCACTTAATATGTATTTAAGATTTCTACATGTATTTCCATGTCTTAATCACTCATTTCCTTTTATTGCTGAATAATATTTTCTTGTAAGGATGTACTATAGCTTATTTATCCATTTACTTACTAAAGGACATCTTGTTTGCTTCTAGTTGTTGGCAATTAACAAAGCTCCTGTTAACATTTGTGTGCAGTTTTTTTTTGTAGACATGTTTTCAACTCATTTAGATAATTATTTAGGAGTGTGATTGCTGAATCTTGAAGTAAGATTATCCTGAGCTTTAAGAAACTGCTAAAAGACCAGTGTTTTTACACTTAGAACTTCAGAGTAATTGGGTAAAGTTGAGCTGGCAATGTTCTGGGTCTGCTCCCAAAAGTTAGACCAGAGAAGTTGTGACTTTATGAACTTTATATATTGAGGTTCTGAGGAAGATTGCATTTACAAAAGGATTCTGCTGCTAAAAAGCAATTTGAAAGATTTTGAAAACCTAATGTGCCATTACAAAAGTCCTATCCTCCCAGCTCCTCCTCCATTCTTGAACTTGACTGGGAGCTCAAAAGGTAAATTGCATTGTGTGGGGGGCTGTAATTTGAAGGACTTTCAGTGTCACACTGCAGTGGACCAGGTGCTGATCACACTGGTGAGAAGGCAGGCAAACCTTTTCTCCTTGAGAAATATAAAATTTCAGACTGAAAACAATGAAATTATTGTCCTAACTATAACATATGAGAGTGCTCTGCAGCAGAACATAACTCCCTAAGGGCTTGCAACTCTGTAGTTATTTGTCTAGATAAAAACACATACCACATATCACCCATCCACCCACATGTATTCACTCCATTGATAACTGATATGCACAAACTTAATTGACCTTTATGTTGCTATAGAGACTGTATTCCAGTAATTGGGAGAGTGACCTTAGCATGGGTTTGAATCCCACTAACTTCCTGTATGAACTTAGGAAAATGATTTCTCTAAGCCTCAGTTTTCTCATCCACAAAATGAAGGTAAAAGTATTTTTACCTTCTCATTATGTGGATATAATGAGAAGATGCATGTAATGCCCAATTGCTAGCACATAGTAAGTTCTCGTGTTAACCCATTCAAGAATCTCTTTTATCCTGATGATTGGGTTTATTTAACCCCCATCCTTTACCCTCCTCATCTGTCCAGCTCATTCCTTTCTAGATTTCAGTTCCATTCCAGACTCCAGGAAGATGGTTTCAAGGAGTCCAAAGATATGTGCTGATTGGTCTGGTGTAGTTAGTTTTTGAATCTGGTGTCATTCTGGGCCTGATGGTTTAGTGCTTCTGTGGCTGAGCCCCTGCCATGTGTGCCTCTTCTTCAGTGATATTCGAAGAGTTTTTATTTTTTCCAGTGTTTTATTTTCTGCATGGATCCCTGCCTCTGAACTCAAGTTCTTCCCATAGCTGAGTCATCAGAAATGTGCCCTGCCAACCATCTGCACTCCTGGACCCCCAATGAATGCCTCTCACTCTGCTCTAAGCTGATTACCTGTTCTGCCCCAGATTGGAACACCACTTGACACCTGTTCTTTGTGCCTCTTGTCTTAGGTTGGCCTGCCTTTAGCTACACCTTGCAAGGTAGTTATTCCTCTTAGCCCAACTCTGTTTTTTGACTCCCAGACTCTGCTCTATCTTGCAGTATATCTCAGCACATTGGCCCTGCCCCTTTCCCAGTCTGACCTATTCCAGTGTGGTCAGAGGCCTGGAACTTTACTAGAACTTGAGCTACTGTCCATAGAACCCACTATCAGAAAAATAGCATATAAAGTAGTTCAAAGACATAAATTTTGACATAAAGAGTGAATGATTCAGGACTTTGACAGGAAACAGATGGCATATTCAAATGAGTAGTTGAGAGATTAATAAATGGACTATTTACAAATGTGTAAGTATTGTTTGGGTAAAGCAACAAAGCAGAATGCAGAGCTGCCAGGCTGATCCTAGCAGAGAGAAAACGTGGTTATTGGAACCCAGAGAGAAATAGAGTGTGCATTAAGAGAGGGCCACTTGACAAGTACTGGGACCTTGAACTGAGGCAGGTAGCCAGGCTAAAGCTACCACACCAGGAGGCTGTTAAATAAATAAATATATATATTTATCTCATTCTTCTCCTTCCCTCTAATCTGCTGGTAATCCCTTTGGCTGAACCCACCTGAAAGACTAAGACAAGGGAACCCATTGACTCAGTTCACATGGGTTACCCAGAAGAGTGCGGAGAAATGTGGATAATAGAACCTGAAGAGGCAAATAGAAGCCACGGGTCACCAAGCTATGCATCATACCTGGCCACGTATGGCTCTGTTCTTTGTGAACACTGCACATAATTACGCCGCTGTTAGTATTAAGGGTATTCTACACCTTCTCAGTGACAGTATACTTTATATTGACTTCTGATGGCTGACTACTATCAGGCAGACTCGAATAAAATTTCAGATACAATACTTTAGCAAAATCCTTTTTGTCATTGGTCAAAGGCAATGACACCTTGGAAATGATATGTCGAGGATGGAAAGAGAATCTGTTTTATTTGTGATTATTAAATTGGGTTGAATCACAGTACTCAAAAAAAGCCTGTTTCTTCATCCTTAATAATTTATAATTTTATGGTTTTGTAGAAGTATAAAATCAAATCAAAAAGGATCATATGGGTACAGGAAAATCTAGATTTTCAAGATAGGTAAATGAGGGAATTCTTCATACCAATATATGTTTCTTGCTTTTAAAAGTAATTGACTATCAGAATCACAGTAATTGAACATGATATAGGACTTGATTTACCAGAATATAATTTTCAAGGATGCATTTTTGAATAAAGAAAAATAGATTTATATTCATAATACCTTTAATAATGAACAATATTTAGGATTAGTAATAACTTTGTAGGCTCTATGGTTGGCAGGATCCTTGAGAGTATGTGGTACACATACTTAGCTAATGCCTGAAGCCCCCTCTTCTTCTGTATTTCTATAAGGTCATCCAAGCTATACTTGACATTATTTTCTCAACAAATAACAGTTGTCATGGTTCAAATAAACATAGTCTTAATTTATCTTAGCTAATTGCCTTGTAATGATATATTATTGAGATAGAAATTTGCTAGTAGTATGGAAATAATCAATTAGATTTGAACTGTAAAAGTCCTCATTTGCATCAGGTATTTTTAATCGGGGAATGACAGGCTAGAGGACTTTGAGTTAAAATGAAACTGCTGAGAGCCTGAGAGAGTGAGTGGCCTAACATCTCATTTTAGATAGGCAGGAACCTTGATCCTCATTTTACAATGAGGATCAAATGGTATGTATGATACCCAGAGTTTGTGAGTATGAACTTGAACCCAGAGCACCCCTTCTAGGTCAGGGTTCATTTGATGAACTTCTAAAGGGAAGAAAGTGTGAAGAATCTTCTCCCTGGCTAAGGTAGGGGTGTGCTTCACAGAGTGTCCTTTTGCTGTGTGTCATTATTATGAGGCCTCTACTTAATAAGAGAAAATGAAGGTGATCATTGTTCGACATTGGTCTGGCGTTAGAAACATGTTAGATTGGATTTAAGAGATGGCCAGTTTTCATTCTCATTTCTAGAAGAGGAAAGGAAAGGCCTTTATGTGTACCTGTATTTTACAGATAACCTAACGGAATGAAATTAAAAGAGCCAATTCCGTTCTCTTACTGGATACAATTAGCTGATCAAATGTGTCCATTTGGTAAATTCATTCCCTTGAGAAAAGATATAACCATGGTTAATATAGCTGATTCTTTCCCTCCATTTTGTATGTATTATCACGGCTTCCACTTTTGCTGGTAATTAATCCCCTCGAATTTTCATTCTAACTTTTCTAGGCAAGTTCAGTTTTGGAGAGGTAGCTTAGGTAGCAAATCATGTGATAGTCCCCGGTGGCCAGGCCATAAATGATCCCTGATTTGTCTGC
Organism: Cynopterus sphinx; assembly: GCA_030015415.1. Classification (NCBI taxonomy): domain Eukaryota; kingdom Metazoa; phylum Chordata; class Mammalia; order Chiroptera; family Pteropodidae; genus Cynopterus; species Cynopterus sphinx. The sequence continues at coordinate 164,906,027 of CM057379.1, read as the reverse complement.
CTTAAAATGCCTGGGGCAGATTGCCCGGCTGCCCTCAGGAGATTCTGGCCCAGTGAAACAGCCCCCAGAATATGTATTTTTAACAAGCTCTCAAGATAATTCTGAAACTCTTCTAGGTTTTGGGGGATAATGATTGAAGGTTGTTTTCCAGGGACTTGAATTCCAAATATAACATTCTACCTAGCTCTTAAGAGTACTCTGAAAAAATGTAAATGTTCTGGCTAGGTTAATACTTATATCCTTTCATCCTGTAGAGGAGAGCTATGGGGCTGGTAGATGGGACAGCAGAGAGATAGGGGGTGGGGTGGAATATGAGGTAAAGTCTAGGGAATGAAGACTCAGGAATCAAAAGTTCTGGGTGGAGAACCAAAGAGAAACGTGTTGCATTTGACAAATGTGTTGAGGGCCAGCTCTGGATGAGTGAAGACATAACCTTTGTTATCTTACTTCCTTTGAGATGAAGGTGATAATAGTAAGTGGGAAGAATTTATTTGTTTTTATCCTCTTCTAACTTAAGAAACAAATCAAAATTGAACAGTTATATAAACTAACCAGCAAGCCTGCATACTGAACACAGGAAAATTTTGTTAGGATTTATTAGATGTGAAAATATCTGATTTCACTGTGAGAAGGCCACATTTGCAGTTTGACAGTAGAAAGTTGAATGTTTTAGTTTGTGAATATTGTGTTATTCTTAATGTTGAAGAAAGTAGATACACAATAACTGAGCATATTCAACAGTCCTGAAAGGCAAAGGGCCCTCATACGTGTGGTGGGGAAACATGGAACATCGGTATAATCATGGAGTTCCTCTGTGCTGGGACCTGGGTGCTGGGTCCCAGGCTGAGGCTATAGAGATGGACCAGACCCCAGCACTACCTCTCCCAGGTGTGTGGCAGGGCAGGCAACAAGCCCAACAATGAGCAGATTGATTAACTGAAAAATATTTTCATTTAAAAAGAACTACTGATACTTCTTGCTCACAAATTAGAATGAAAAAAAAAAAAGACCTCATTTTCTCACGTATTCCAACACATTTTAGTTATAAGAGATTTCTCTTCAAGCTTAAGGCATTAGCTTCTCCTAGAATTGTGCCTTGTCCCTTTTTCTTAAGAGTATGACACTTTAAACTGATTTACTCATCTCTGTAATTAGATGTAGTGATTAGAATTCCCTTTTTCTTACTCTGCAGTTTCTCTTTATGGGGAATTATGAAAGAATAATAGGTAAAAAGTTCAGAATGGGGGAAAGAATAAACAGAATGCTGAATGGTAAAAGGAGACAGAATGCTGAATGGATAATAAAATATTTAGTGCTTTTCAATTAACTCTTCTCACGATTAGTACACTAGTATATTATATCATAAAAATCGTGTCTATTAATTTTTTTGCAGCCATTATCTTGACTGTGATTTACTCCCCACAAATCATTAACAATGCCATTAAAACGGTGGATGGAGATGAACGTCCTGGAGAGAGATCAGGGATGTAATAGGATTATTGTTCAGGGTCACAGAGAGATTGAAGACCAGAGGATGGAGGGGTGGGGGTTTGGGAATACAGTGCTCCCTGAGGGGAGAAAATAGAAGAGAAAGGCTCAGAGCCCTAGGGTTTGAGAGACAAGTCAGTCACTTGGTGCTGGGTGCCTCAGACGAGGCCATGATGCCTTAATCTGCAGAAGATGCAGGCACGGAAAGCCCGGTGACTTGGAGAGCATGGATTTTCATCCCGGTGGAACTTCTTATGCACAGGGAAGAGAAGATAAATATGTGTGTGTATAAGAGTCGCCAGGGTCCTGCTAGAGGCAATGAAGCCTTCTTGTTTCAGATCAAGCTGGCGGCTTGAGGGCAATGTTTCATCCAGTCAAAGAAAGGACTGTGACTTTTCATAAATAGTTATCTTCTTGGGAAAACGAGATAGGCTGTATAACCAGCAAAGTGTTAACCAAGTGGCCTCATGAAAACCGAGCTCTGTAGACTTGTACTGCTGCCGTGCTTTTTAGAAGTTTATTCATGGAGACTTCTTTCTTTTTATCTATCCGATCAGGTGTCTATCTTCAGTAATCAGTTAATGAACATCTAGTTCATCAATCTATTATTGGTTCTGCATCATGAGAGTCTTGAAATATCTTTCGGCTATACTTAAAAACAATGCTTGGGGCTATACTTAAACAGAAATTTTATTATTATAAAAATAATGCTTGGAAGACTTATTCTCCTCGTTAGTTCTTTGGACAACCACAAGCCTTAGTGAGGATAGAATCTATTTTAATTCAGGTTATGCAATTCTAACTTTCTATCTGAGTTTCTCAGAGTGCATGCTGGAAACAGGTCAGTGAGTTCCCTTTATATTTATATCGTGCAAGTCAGTGGTGGAGGCCAGAGTCTGAAGCCTCTCTGGTTTTTAAAATTTTAAACAAACCTTTTCCAAGTGAAGTTTGACCACAAGACATGTCCTCATAAAGCAAGTTAATCTGTCAAAATTTTACAAGCAGAAAATTAGAACTGACTAATCAATCAGACAGCATTTTTAGCAGCTTAGTATACTCATGAGAGTGTCAAACATTCTCCTTCCAGCAGACCTACTCATTTACAAATAAGGTGGATAAACCTTCTGCCTAACTCTGGTGTCCTTTTTACCTCCTAACAGTGGAAGCTGATGTCTCTTCCCTAAGAAACCATCCCCTTCTATTCTAGAGGTATTCTGAGCATCTTTTGCTTGCTGGTTGAACTCTCACCAGATGGTGAGTGTTTTTTTTTCCAGAAGGAATCCAGATGACTGAATTTAGGTTGCTACTCTCATCCCAGATGAACAGGATGCTCAGCAGCTCTTAGGTATGTTAATCCTGCCTTCCCCATGGCTAGGTGAGGGCAAGCTCAGGGTTCATACTTTTATAAAAATATAAATATAAATATAAATAAAATATAGAAATATAAAATCATCATATTTCTGTGGGCCTTGTACAGTTATCCTGACTATAACAAGAAATAACTCACTTGAATAATATACCAAAGGTCATTTTCTATCTCTAGGGAAGTGTTTCTCAACAGCGACACTAATGACATTTTGGACTGGGTAATTCTTTGTTGTGAGAGACTGTTCTCTACATTGTAGGATGTTTAGCAGCATTGTTGGCCTCTCCCCACTAGACACAAGTAACAACCCACCCACCCAAGTCATGACAATCAGAAATGTCTTCAGACATTACCAAATGTCCCCTAGGGGACAAAATCATCTTTAGTTGAGAATCACTGCCGTAAGGGGGAATTTCGCAAATTAATCATTATAAATCATAGCAGGGGTCACCGTTAGCTTGTTTTATGTTGCATTCCTTCCCCTTGTTATTGTGTTTAGAATGGTACACATTTCTAGGTCTGCTTACCTGAAGAACAGACTCTGAGATGAAGATTTGCCTGAAGGAGATTTATAGGGGGATATTCCTGGGGGCACCTATAGGGAATGAGGGGAAAGGTTTGGGTAGGAGCAAACGTTGAACTGCTGGACAGTTGACATAGGGCCTCTGCTGATCCTGTGTGGAGCTTTAGAGATGGGGTGATGTTTCAGAGATGTCCCAACTTTAGGTGGGGAGTCCAGACCTTTGAACCCTCTTTAGTAGCCAGTCATTGAATTTGAGCTTCCCTTTCCCTTCCTGCCTCCAGGTTCCAGAGGTGTGTTTGCCTAACCTCAGTCAAGGGCAATTCCTAATGAGGGGTTTGGCTGTGATCGGGTCAGGGGCTAAAACTCCAGATAGCAAGGTGACTGTCTGTCTTTGCCTGAAGGGTACAGGTGGAAAGAGAACAGGGTTAAGTGATTTTACTGATGTTTTCAAGCTAAAGATAAGAGAACAGAAGAGGAATTGTAGACCATGTATAAATGGGACTGCACAGGAGACCTATGTTGGGTGACACTCACCTAAGGCATATAAATCAGGGCTTTAATAATGCAAAATATGCTTTAGTTTCCTATGGTGAGTGATCTAGTCTTTGCCTTTCCTGATCTATCATCTCAGAGCCAGAAATTACATTAGCTAAAGCACATTTTGAATGTTATTGAAAGAATATGATACCTACAGAATGGCAGATAGTGCTAAAGGGTGACTGATGATGGATGATCTCTGACACTGTTTAGGCAAAATGTCACCTGTCACCATTATGGGCCAAGAGTCTATAATAAGACTGCTTATCACAGCAGACTACTTGTAGCATCACTGGGTAGATTCCCACAGCTACAGAGGCTATGGATGTGGCATATTTAACTTATAGAAAGAAGCAGCATGCTAACAGCAAACATTGTTTGAAACATGTAGGTGCATATTTAGAAAGTTGTGTAGGTCAGAATGATGGGTTAAGCTTTTGTGCTGACCAAGAATCATTCAGTAACGCCAGGGAAGCTCAAAGGTCCACAATTAGCTTTTGAGATTTGTTTTAGAGAAAAAGAGAATCAAGAAGAGGAGGAGAAAAGGGGAAAGAAAAGAGGATGAAAAAAAAAGAGGGAAAGAAGAATAAAGGAGGAGGTGATAAATATGATCCTAGGGTGTCTAGTTCTAGTAAAATGGTGCTAAGGTTTTACTGGTATATAAGGCTTATATAGCTATAAAAATTTTATATTGTTTCTTTTGACACACACAAGTTTTTATTACGGGTCTGTTCATGGTATTTACTCTTTCCTTTCTTACTACCAGACGAACACATCCCCTTGCTACTTTTTTCATGATAATAACAACAAACCCCAAAACCTTTTTTTTTATTTTTATTTTTGCTATTCCATGATACTGTTCCCAGTAACATTTTTATTTCCCTGGATGGTTTCTAATTTGCTCTTTGGATCAACTTCTTGCTTAGCAGTGGCTTTGTAGTTGCTATATAGAAAGGATTTCAGAGTGTCTATCTGGTTGAACAGGGAAAATCAAAGAAATTGTCTTGAATTGGCATTTGTATAGCAAGCACACTATTATATTTACTTATTGGGGTCACATGGGAGGAAGCTTATAGAAATTATAGAGGACCCCTGAGCTCTAAGCCACCCTTGGAATGGCTATGTCTGTGATATGGAATGAGAAGGTGATATCATTTTTACAGAAATTGGGAACTGAACCAAGTTTCTTATAACCAAGTCATCTGCAGGTTGTTTTTTTATCAGAAGACACCAGTCTCTTGCCAACCACCTGAAAACACTTATCTGGAGCCTGAAAACACTTATCTAGTCCTGATTGATTACTGTTACCTCCTCCACCGTCATTTCTATCCTGTTCTGTCACCGGTAGGGACAGAGCCCCAGACTAACTGCTATTGCCCTTTCCCCCAGAAGTGGGTTGTTCTTCTGGTAGCTTGCCTGGCATGTGACATGAGAGCTTTCAGCATGATGAGGAAGGAGAGAGGAGAAACTGGAGGTGGCAGGTACAGGTGGGTAGTCCATGGGGAGCAAAGTTCAGCAATTTAGAACTCAGACAACGTAGCTGTGCTGTGAGAGCCTTGGTGAGTGCTTCTCATTTTATCAAACAGCACTCTGCCTCCATTTTCACAACCTCCCACAGCCATCCTTTGGAGCAGTGTGGGAAGACATAAACAGCTGTGCATGTTAGCAGCTTCAGCTGTTCCCACAGCAGTTCTACACTGCAGTATCCCAGGAGTCATCAAATATTTAGGAGGATGTTGTAGACCTTTGTATCATGACCAGAAATGCCATGTGCTCAGGGTTGGATTCAACTGGGCTCGTGTTCATGATAGCAGAAAATTTTGAGAAAAAGGAAGTGGCTCTTTTATCAAATTGTGTAGTGCTATCAGATCAACTGCATCTTTGTGCTCACTGTACAGTTAAGACTTTTCTGTTTCTTATTAGAGAAAATAAACAAGAACAATATTGCAGTAAAAGTCTATCTTTCCTGGATGAAAAGCACTTTAGAATATTTATTTCTTATTATAATCTATTCATTAAATATTGTAGCCTGGTCCTTTGGGAAGTCACACACTACAATCCATGCTGGAGATGAGATTGTGTATTTAGAGTCAGCCTTGGCTGATAAATTGGAAAACTATAAGCTGCCTGAAAATTCCCTGGTGACTCTGGATGCTGGAGAATGCAGCTGGGGATGCTGAGAAGCATGTGTTATTACAGCAAAGTGTGGTCTAAATTTCTACTAAATATTTTTTTTTTTCAGATGTGTAACTTCTTTGGCAAAGAGATACATAGCTCTTGTAATCAGAAACTAGAATACCCTCTTTTGGTAAAATTTGTTCTCAGTTTAAAGTTTTTTTCCCTAAACAAAGTTTAAATATCTTAACACACAGCTAAAGTGACTTTAGAGTTTTGTCTTTTCTGGATGACAGGAAAACCAGTTTTTAGAGATCGGCATGGTAGCTTAATATTATGTCACCAGTTCAATGTCAGCCAGGGGGAAGATTAAGTGGATTTCCATAATGGCCATCCTTGGTCCAGTCCTCATCAACATTTCCTCAATGACTAGGATGATGGAATAGGAATCTGCTCATTAATTTTGCAAATAAAAACAAGTGTGTCTTAGAGAGACAGTCTTGAAATGTGTGTGTGTGTGTGTGTGTGTGTGTGTGTGTGTGTGTGTGTGTGTGTACATATGAAGAGATGGGTAATTGAAAACTATGGAAATTTAAAGGCTAAAGGCTAGTTATCAAGTAATATTAGGGAGAACCATCAAACTGCATAGTATAAAAAGTTACCTAATTATGGGCAGAGATACTGTAGAAAATGACCTGAGGTCATAACAGACCCCAAACTATAGCAAATGGAAAATCGGGATGTATGTCAGCACCTGCATTTCCAACACTAAGTCTTTTGACTGTTGCCTGGTTATGAAACATTTACTCTGCACTGGAGTTAGTGAAAACAAATCCCTTTACAATTTTGATGAGGACTGGTATTGACTTTAAGAAATCTAGATTGCAAAGAGGACTGGTGTAGTGGTTTCAGAGGAAGAAAGGACTTAAATGGATATATGGATTTAGTGTAGGAAAGCTGTCAGCCCCCTCAACTGAGTCAAAAGTTCTTGCCTCAGACTTTGACTAGCTGAGTTACCGTTCCCCATTATCTTGGGTCTTCCATCTCTTATGCTGGAAATGAAGGGTTGGATTAGTATGGTGATTCTCAGTTTGTGATCCTCAGGGAGTAATTGGAGACTGAACTTTTTTCAGTGCTTGAAAAAGCCTTCAGAAATCATGTATTTCCTAGTAAAGAGGCCACTTAGACTGTTATTTAAGTGAATTGCAGGTGATAGATAAAAAATTTTAAAACATGTGTACACATAAGAAAAATAATAAAACTCTTCTTCTTGGTAGTCAAAAGACAGGAAGCATTTCAATCTCTAACCTAAGGTTTATGATGACCCTGGTTGCCAACGGAGCTGAGAAACCTTTAACACACTGTGTTCGTACTGCATAAAGAGGGAGCTCGGGAAACATTATAAATGGGCATGTGTGTTTTGTTTGCAAGAGTAGAGAGAAAGCAGGAGGTACCGCTTATAACAGCCAAAAGCCAGCCACTTTTTTAAATGCTTCAATTCACTTAATCCTCAAAAGAGCCTTTTAAGGTAGGTACTGTTAATATCCCACCTTGAAGATGAGAAATCTGATGCACAAAAATAACACTTATTAAATTCATTAAGTGATATCAAACTATTACTAATGATTTAGATTGTTCCCTTCCCACAGAAATAAGAGGATAGATAAAGATATAAACAAACAAGCAAACAAACAAATGAAATAGCTTCTCATCTTCAGCCTCCTCCAATGATAAAATTAAGGGCTCTGGACTAGATGACCCGTGTTCTAGGTAAGCTTCTGGTACTAAGTACCTGTATAAGCCAGGGTGAGTCATTCTACCTTTCTGAACCATAATTTCCTCATTCATAAAATGGGATTACATCTCAGGATTATTGGGAAAACATAGAATAATGTATCTGCAAGTGCGTTGGAACCTATAAGACGATACAAACATGGTAGAATGAAGAATGACTTCCTGCCTCAGTGGAGCTGCTCCCTAGGGACATCAGTTGCTCGTTTATCAAACATTCATAGTATACTGATAGTGTGCGAGCAAAAGGAAATGAAGACCTTAGGGTATCCCTCTTCTCTGGTGTTGAGATGAAAAAGTGGCTGGTGGTACTCTTGCTCTAGTCTTTGCTCTGATGTTCTCACTATAATCTCTTTAGATGACAAAGTGTCCCAGGTTTGCTGTAACCTGGTTTTCTGACATTGGTTCATGGTAATAATCGGCGAGTATCTCCATTTTCTGGTTTCTATCCCATCCATCACCTCCCAGTGGTGTGTGTTGTCATCATTGCTCAGCTCCAGGATCAATTTGAGATCTGTGACTGATTATACTTCATCCTTATCTCTCATCCTTCCCCTCTAGAAAATTAGATTGAATACTTCAGGTGGCCAATATCAAGACCAGTGGAGAGGTCTTGATGTCCCCTTTGGGAGGCAGAGTAGGCAGAATCACTTGTATATTTGGTTTCTTGTTCGTGTATAACCACTGGACAGGTGCAGAGAGGTATGTATTCATCTTAATACTTGAATACTTATTTCTGGTTGTGTGATAAAAATGGGATAGGAAGGGAAGGCACAAGGTTTCTCATTCTTACACATTGAGAACATGGTCTCATTTCAAATGAAATGCCCTTAGCTTTCTGCTGTGATAAATTATATCATATAATTCCACAATCTCTCAGGTCATAGCTAATATACTAATTAATGCCATCTCAATGTTAAGAACTCTGTATAGAGCTTGAAATCAAGAAGTTTCCTGCATGAAATATAAAACCTCATTTAGGGCTTTTGTTTTGTTTTGTTTTTTACTTTTCCAAGCCTCTGTCTCTTCTGTTATAAAAAGGATATAATATGTATCTCCAACACATGGGAGAAATAAATAATCTGTAAAGTTACCTGGGTCTTGGGTCTATAGATACTGTTTTCCTTTACATCTATTTTTCTTACTTTCTTTAGTTCTGAAACCCAGTATTATATTTTCCTTAATTCATCATAGAATATTTATTTATTTGGTGCTCAAAAATACTACTGAATGAGAGAATCTATTTTATATTAATATTAAAGGTGTAAAAATGTCACTTTTTTTTGTCTTTTTGATGTACCTTTATTCTGGAGGAGCTGATTATTCACTCTTGATAATTCTATTTTACAGCTTTTCTCCTCTTCTATTGCACAAAAGTAACATCTTGTAGGTATTGCTATAACTGAGAATTCGTTGTCAGTTCAATTATAAACCTAATTTAAGTTTACACTAACGTGTTACTTTGGCTCAAGCCAACTCCAAAGCTATAGAGAATGAGTAATATTATACATGTATCCTTCAGCAAAATTGTTTTTTTAAATAATTATATTCTTTATGGAAAAACTGAGGCAAAAATATCTTTCTAGTGAATGCCTAAGATTCCACAGTGAGAGCCCTAATCCATTTTCTCAGGCTTCCTTCTTCTCAGTAACCATTGTCTCTGGCCATTAATGATTTCTTTAGATGATGTTTGGGGCCTGGGAGAAAAAAAAGAATAGGATGTGAAAATATTCTGAAGAGTTTCTCAGAAGGAATGAAGCAGGGCTAACAGGGAGAGCACTTGGCATGAGTTAGGCTCTTTAAAGTTCTGAGAAGGAGATGCACACCAGGGATCACCGTGGACGGATGACTATAATGAGGCTACGTGGGAATGTTAGGCAGCTCCAGGACCCCTCTTGGTGGTTATAAGGTTGCTTTGGGTGTCAGTGCTAATGCAGTCAGAACTTGGAAGGATATCCTCCAGTCCTGGGCACCTTCACCTTCTTGACCACCTAGCATTTATCCCACCCAAGAAATAGTCTCTGATTGGATAAGTTTGCTATTATGTAATACACAGCTTTCCTGCTGGGCATAACTCACCCTGAGTCTGCCATACCCTTTGGCCTGAGGATCAACACTCCAGAAATGGGGATAGAGATCTGGGAGTCTTACAGGTTGTTGGAGCCAGGAAGAGGGAATAATATGTACAGAGGCACAAATTACTACATGGAGCATGTTTGGGGGAATATCAAACAATTTATTTTGGTTAGAGAATTGTTTCTCAGTTAGAGGTCTGTGAACTTCTAAGGGGCCATGAAGGGGTTATTAGGGCAGCTTTGAGTTTTCTTTATGCATTATTATAATTTTAGTTTAATTTCAATAATGACCCTAAGATAATGAATTTAAGCAACATTTTATCAATTATGTGGCTACTTTATATATAATCTGCAATGAGAAGTTTATATTATATTTATAATGCTGTTATTTTAATTAGATTATCATGATTGGACATACTAAATTGATGTTATTTTAATTTTGTTGGTTTTGTAAGCTTATTTGTACTCATAAGTAATTTTTGATTTGTGGCTGTTTAAGAGCTATGAGCATAAGGGGCTTTTTCAAAACTAAATTTTTTGTTTGTTCATATTTAATAATGTAATGAAATGATTTAATTCAACACTGAGCATCTGAAAGATTTTATTTAAAGGGGTCCCTATTTTATGCAAATTTAAGGAACAATTGGCTAGACTGGAATTTTTTTTCATTAAGAGCCAGATAATAAATATTTTAAGATTTTCATATTAAGAGGCAAAATTTAGGATATTACCTTGATGCTTATATAAAAGAGAAAAATTTCCACAAATTTTTTACTGATGAAATACAAATTGTAGTAATATTTTATAATACAAGCCTACTAATGAGAAGAATCGGATTTCTTTTTGGGGGTGGATAAGATTTCATTTAATTGAGGTTCAAAGTCAGTGTTCCCTACCATTAAATGGATTGCAGTCAATCATTGCAGAAGCCATTATAAGATCTTCTATAAACTGGGGACATTAAAAAGAGAAACTTTTTTGGGCTGCTGTAAAGATTAAGTAGGATAATTCATGAGAAGTACCTTGATCACTGTCTGATTACCATCATCATTAAATTTCAGAGGCTATTTTGTACTTATTTTGGAAAGTAATAAAGGTCATTGGAGGGCTTGAACAGAGAATAGCAGCACGGGAGCTACACTTTAGAAGGGTCAGAGTAGAGAGGGCCAGGAGGACAGGAGTCCAACTAGAAGGCTGTTAGAATAGCTATCAATCCTATCATGGCTTCTTGGCACTTTCATTCATGTTGGTTATATTCATTCCAAGTGAGTGGGAAAAGACACCTGTGGCCTCAAAGATGTCCACACCCTACTATACAGAACCTGTGAAAATGTTACATTATATGGAAAAAGAGACTTTGCAGATGTGATTAAAATTAAGCTTGAAATCGAGAGAGTATCCTGAATCATTGGGCCAAGTCTAATCACATGAGTCCTCAAAAGTGGATAACCATTCCTGAGAGAGGGCAAAGCCATTGCTGGCTTTGAAGGTGGAAGAAGGGGTCCATGAGGAATGTTAACGGCTTCTAGATCCTGGAGAAAGCAAGGGAATAGGCTCTCCCTTAAAGCTTTCAGAAAGGAATACTATTCTGCCAGGACAGAATGAGGACATTTTGTTCTCAGCCCTGTGAGATTTGTGTTGGGTTTCTGAACTATAGAACTGTAAGATAATACATTTATGCTGTTTAAGCCACCAAGTTTGTGGTTATTTGTTGTGGTGGCAGTAGAAAATTAATATACCAATACTATCTAGTATACATGATAATAAGAGAGTAAAATGATAGTTCCAAATAAGTGTAAATATTATGCAATATTCTAAGCATTTCACTTATTTTGATCATAAATAAGATTATTGTTTTTATTAATAGACAGTTTTTCTTAACCCACCGAATAAACGATAAGCCAATATTTAAAGAATATTTGTTTCAAAGGCACCAAATTATTGGCATACATAGTGTCTTAGCTTGGAAATATGAAAAGGTTTACCCTGGCTTGGTTCAAAAAATTCTACCAATATTTCATGAGTATGTTATTCCAGGGGGCTTTTAAAAATGATTATTTTATAGTAACTGGCAACAAACTTGTAAGTCATACAAGGATATGAATAGGGATTTGAGTTTAGTATTACAAGCTCTGAATTCTTAAGTGTTCTCAGGAAGTGGGGATGGTCACAGCAGTTGATGTTCTTGGAGATGACCCCAGTGCTTGTTCTTGAGGGATGAGTAGGAGTAATGAGAGGAGAAAAGAGCCTAAGGTGTCAGGCAGCAGTCCCCAAGGCACAGAGAGATGAATTTGAGGAATCTGAGGCAGTCCCACAGAGCTCTGACATTGACCTGGCCAGGCTGGGAGTCTCCCCTATGCCCCATAGCTGCCACGGTTCTGTATTGTTGGGCAGAGGAAAGACATCCTGGTAGAAGGTCTTATTCTCTGAGTACTGAATCTCTCCTCAACAGGTTGCTTGGCCTGGACCTTTTTCCTCCTACACTGGTCTACTCAAAATTTGGAAAAATTGAAACAAACAAACAAAAAAACAAAACACCCCACAACTATTATATTTAAAATACCAACAAGTGTTTTCTTCTGCTCTATAGGGGGAAGGAATATTTAATTAGTTTACCTGTGGTCCTAATTCATAAGAAGTTACTTCAGTACTGGGGAAAATCAGAGTAAATGGAATGATATTTATAAATATCTCATAAATGGATAATTTCTAACACACTTGGGCCTAAGAGGTTGGGAAGGTATGGCAGCACCCGGGATAAATTAGGAAATAGATGAAAATAGAGACATAAAGCTGGTCACCCTAGAAGGGGGATGGCAAGGGCTTCATTAACATTTTCTTCAGTGGAAGTCATGTCCTGGACGTTCCTTTCCCAAGGCTGTGGGTCCTAGATTTGAGCTGTGGAGAAATTGCTGAACATGATAACTCACCCATGATCACATCTCTTAGCTGAATCTGTATAGGATTCATTAATCTTATGATAAATCCATAGAACTGATCAAAGTCGGTTTTGCAAACTCATCAAGCTGCCTCATAGAAGTTTACACAAAAGGTAGACACATACTCACAAGCGGCTTCATGTACTTCTGGGTCTCTGTAGAGTCTGAACAGAGTCCATTTGGTTCTTGGACAAATTCTACTTTAGTAGCAACAACTAATCACCATCGTTATCACCATCAATAACAAATACCTAACATTTCTAAAACGAAGTACAGTTTACAAATACCTTCATATGTGTTAAACTGTTTACTCTTTCTTGTATGCCTTCTGTGGCTGCGTGGAGTATGGGAGAATATAAGGATACCGGGCCACTACCTGATGTGAGTTAACTAAAGCTGTGGTGTTGAGTTAACAACACCCTTACATGAGACCTATTACTGAGGCTTATTTTCTTGAACTGGCCTCACACATTATGGATATGAGAGGAAATCTGCGGCCTAAGGCATGCAAACAGCAAGGATTGAAAAATTGAAGTAAAGAGAAGAATTCTGTATGTTAGTGTTATGCTCGGAGGTTCTCCAGGGACCAGGGTGATTCAGTGTGTAAACAGGAGATCACATGGACTAATCAGGATCTAAAATAAACCCTGGGACAACTCTGAGGGGAGGATGCTTTGTGATGTTAGCATTCAAATGTAAGGAGAGAATGTCTTTGTTTCCTTCTGTACAATAGCAACAAAGGGGCAGCCAGCGCAAACATGTCTTATTTGTTCTTTATGAATTCAGTATGGTGACATGAGGGAAATGTGGCTGCTAAGTATGGCCTCCAGTATGCATAAAGGCAGTTATTCATGAAAACTATCAGAAGATTTAAAAATGAAAGATAAAAGGTGATAAAGATGAGCTGAATGGAAGTAATTAGCTAAATATCTGAATAGCAGATGCCTCAGGATGGTCGTCCTGAGTTTTTGCTGCAAAGTACTTGTCTGCAATATTTTAAGTACTTAATAGAATTTTATTTAAAGCCATGACATTAGCACAGTTAAGCCAATCAATGCTTTTTAATAGCCTTTTAAAGGTGCCTTTTTAATTGTGCTCTGTGGGAGGGAAAGGCACATGAAGACTGGAAAACACCTAGAAATGGCTTAGTCAGATCTTTCAAAAATATTTGCAAGTGTAAATTTCTGGCTTGGTTTGATTGCTGTAGAAGTGGGGTTAAAATGTGAGATCTAAAGGCTTATTCCCCAGTGGAAAAAACAAAGATTTCTGTGTAGATTCATTCAGTTCAGCACCATAGCAAAATATTTGGAATTTGCATCGTTTTCCTTTAGAGCAGCAAGAATAAGAGTTGTGGTTTCTCTTTGAGGAGAAATAGCTATATGCAGAAGTTTTCCTGATCTCCTTGGGGCCCAGAGACATAGGACACTCATGTTGCTCCTTCTAGCAGTCCTCTGACATTCTGAATGTTTGCCAGTGATAGCTTCAGTTTTTGTAGTTAGAATGTGCCTGACATCTGGATGAATAGCAAAACATGCTATTAACTTTCCAACTTGCTTGTTGGCATATTGCCTGCATTATCACTGAACCAACATAGTCTATCTCATTTTCTTCAAACTCAGTTTTGTGTGGTGCTTTATTGTTTTAAAAATGCTTTCATATATATTATCCTTTTGGGAGCTCCACATATGATATGAGGAAGTTATTATTAGTTTCTGTTTTATAAATGTAGAAACCGAAGCTTGGAAATATGGAGAGGTTTACCCAAGGTCAGTTCTACAAATTCAACCAATATTTCATGAGTACTGTAGGATGCTTTATGTATCCCAGAGGACTTTCAGAAATGATTATTTTATAATCCCTGCTAACAAACTAGTGAGTCACATTTAGACTAAATCTTCTTTCCTTTTTTCTAGTGCTATTTTCATGAAATTATGTTGTCTCTTTTTCATGAGATATGGAAATATCTGAAGAAGTTACTTCTATAAAATTTTTCTTATTTATTTATTTTTAATTTAATTTGAAAAATTTCAATTCATATATTTAGTGGTTTGGAGTTGCAATGTAAAGACAGTATGGTGCATATAATTTGGAGGAATGAATCAACCAGTTGAAAAGAATATGTATTTTTTTGTTTTGATTAGTTTCTGAAAGAGGAGTAATTTTGAGTATTTGTTTTTTTTCAAGCATTTCTCTACATTGTTTCATCCTAGTAATGTGTGCTGCTGTATTAACCTGCCCAGTTCAACAAAGAGCTCATCAGTGTCCACATGCAATAGAACAAACTGAGCAAGGCAGAGAGACGGATGGGAGAAGAGGGCAAGTGCCTGGAAACTGGGCCACCCACCATGGTCATCGGTGGCCGGGCAGGAACTATGCTAGTGGATTTTAATGCCTTTTTGTTTAGCCTTATACTTTTATATTTGGCTACTCCTGTTAGAAAATGACATGCTTGATAGTTTGTTGTTTTCTTAACTTTCCTAGGAAAAATGTCCTTTTGAAAACTTGAAACTGTTCTAAGTTAAATTAAGAGAAATAAATCCCTCTCCCCACATCTCAGTTAGTTTTGATTGAGTGTCCATAATGAGAAGTGTATAGGAACCAGAAATTAGGAGTGGCTATCAGGGATGGTATAGTATTGAAACCAAGGAGAGGATCTATTCTAGGGCTGAAGAGTGTGGTGTAGTCTCACAGAGATGAATAAGCACACTAGCTCTGCCGCATGATCATGAGGCATTCAACCTTTCTGGAACTCAGTTTCCTTATAGTAAAATTGATTTAATAATGCCTATTTTAATTGGTTGTTTTAAAGGTTACAGGAAATAACATCTGTGAAGCGTTCGACAGAATGTATGGTATACAGCAGGTACTCAGTAATGGTACCAGGAACTTCTATTAGTGATTGTCATTCTCACTATTGCTAGTGCAATCAGGATAGAGATGGCAGGAGACCAGGTTAGTCACCATTTCTGTCCTCCTGGATTCTGCTATAATGGTCAGAAGGGGCAAGACTTCTATTAAATAAACCATAGTTAGAAACCCATGCCTCAAATATTTTAGCCAAAGAGGTAGGTAGTGCAAAGATTTCACCAATAGTGTTTTAAAATTGATTCAGTCTGGAGGCTACAACAGGGACCAGAATTTTAGATTCCAGATATGTTTTCAGTTCCAGAACAGCTGTCCAGCCACTATACTGACATGCTTTAGTTTTCTGGACTTTAGTTTGCCTTATACTAAATGAGAGTGGAACTGTATCTCGGTCAAATCAAAGTGGTAGAAATGTTTGAATGACACAGGCCAGATAATCCATGAGTACTTTCTTGTGTGTCTCCCCTGTTCCTTTGTCCCCCACCTCCATCACAAACATACATTTCCTCTTTCTTGTTCTTTTTGTAATAAATGCTTTGGTACAGTAAAGACACAGCCGGGGATTTCATGCTTTCATTTGTTCATTTATTCAAGGACCTTTTCTGACCAACTATTACATCTCAGGCGTTGACCTATTTGGGGAAGTGCTTGGGTTCCCCCAGGCATTGTAACGGAGAGCGCATGAATTATGGGTTTATATATGATCTGGCAGCATAAGAACTTTGTAAGTGGAAACAGTGGGTCAGGAAGCAAAGAGGCAAAGTCCATCTTTGCACAATGAGGGAGACCGAGCTTGGAATGATGCACTGTGGTCTGGGAACTTCATTATTCGCAAGTCAGAGACATACTGGAGAGTGTTCAGAGGAAAGCAACAAGAATGATAAGTGGGCGGAAAGACTGATTTATGAAGACTTACACAACAAAATATGTATTCTTGGATAAACAAAGACTTCAGAAGAAATGTGATCACTATCAACAACTCTCTGAAGGTTGTGAATACCCCAGAGGAACCCCAGAGGTGTTTAGCCTGATATTTGAAGTGGTAACAGGAAATCAGAGGATGGAAAATTTATCTGTGGATCAGAGAAATAGGAATCTAGTAAATCTATATATGCCCATTGACAGAAAGTAGCTTCCAAGGGCAACATCCTTAACCTATTTTATTTCCTATACATATATCTCTACAATTGTAATTATGTGTAATCATTCATTATCTTTTTATGTTCAGGGATTTTATGTGTGTTTACTATTTATACACACCTTCCCTGAAGATGTCAAGAATGAAATATTCAGTTATTTTTTATTTTTACCTTCCACTTCAAAGGCTTGAAGATAAAAGCAGTTGAGTTATGGATAAATTATTTTCTTAAACCAAATTTTGCATGCTTAACCTTTGTTAAAGTTCTTGTTGTAATGTAGGATTTTATTTCTATGAGAAGCCATATGGGTGACGCTTTATAAAACTATACCCCAGTGACTCAATCAACAGTTTATACACACAGAGATGCACGCGCGCGCGCACACACACACACGCTAGAACACAAAGCTTTCAAAGGCTATAAAATCAATTTAGGGGCAGAATCTAATCTCATGCAATTTTATTTATTCTGGATTTCTGCAAGAGGGGCTATTTTAGCTATGAGGTAGAAGCTTAATACTTCAAGAAAATAACCTAAATGAGATTAGGCCACAGACACCCTTGGAAGAGCCGAGGACCAACAGGGCTGTTTACTTTCAGTATTGCTCACTGTAAGTGCTGGGAGAGGTAAGTGGGTCCAATGGAAGACTGCCATTGAATTTACTAAAATACTTGTTGGTTCCACAACCCTGATGTCCATTGATGATCTAACTGGTTCCTGGGCAGTGACTTTATGTCTGGATTGGGGTTGGGATTGGGGTTGGGGCAAAGATTGAGCACAAGATGCTGGCTGGGACTATGAGTTCTGTCTCCCCTAGCCACAGTGATTGGTCCAGGACGAACATGTGACCTGAGCTGGGACTCAAAACACATTTTCTAAGAATGCTGCAATACAGATCTTTTCTCTATCTATGCTCAGGGTAGCATCTAGATATGAAGGCCAGAACTGCTGTGGTAAATTTTGCTGTCATGATGGGAACCAGCCTGAGAATGAGGCCTATACATTAACAAATGAAAAGCCAGAGGAAAATCTTGGGGAATTGGAGCCGGAGCCCTGATGACAAAATATCTAGATCGAGCACTACCCATCTCTGCTCTTTTCAGTAATTATAGCTAATAAATGCCCTTTATTAATTAAGCCATTTTAAACCTGGACTTTGGTCCTTTATGACATAAAGAATCCCAATTGCTACTCAAATAAGTATCATGTTGTGTGATTGAGATCAGTTAAGGGATCTTATGTCTTTCAAAATCATTACAGTGTCACATCTACAAGACAAACTTTTTGCATTCCCTTGCTGATCTTCTCTCAGAGTCTGACTTTGCTGCGCTGACATACTCTCAAAGCCTCAGCTCTTTCCTGGGTCCTTTCCAAGACAGCTCTCTTTCCAGGAGAGGGTGAGGAAGACCAAAAAAGAGAAAAAAGAAAATTTTATCCTGTCATACACACATTCCCAGTTCCTAAGAGAAAAGATAAAAACTGAACTCTTGATTTGTTTTAATTGGGCTGAGACAGCATTTTGGACAACAGAACTAATATTGGAATCATTGATTTTATTTTTCTCACCCCTACCTAGTTTTTGATTTAATGATGTCTCATGATAAGTAATGGATGGAAACATACTGGAATATTTTTATCGATGTCATGGCATATCACACTAAAGAAATAGGAAATACTTCTCTGTATCTACCTCTGCTAACATTTTCTACAGTAAGTAAAACTTTGTTAATTTCACCTACTTAATTTCACTAAGTGACCCAGGTGTTCAAATTAAGTCAATTTTAAATCAAAATATCTATTGTGGGAAAATGTAACTATAAAAGCAAGAATGTACCTAGTCAAAAATAAATTGGTGAAGCAGCAAACTCTGGAATTTTACATATTTACTTATTCTAATCCCTAAAAATTTCAATTGGAAATTTCAAAAAACCACAAAATAAGAGATGGACAAATGCTAGTAAGTCACAATATCTTTTTTTTTTTCATTTTTTTTTTTTTTTTGCCAAGACTATCCCATTGCAGCCAACACCTTGATGTTTTTTCTGTTCTGAGTATAGTTAGCAGGTAACTCCAGTGTGGCATTTGGGTTAGAGCCTTCTGTGGGTGGTTGAAAAACACCCACCTCTATGGCATCCCTTTATGGTACTTTGACTTGGCTGGTCTTGGAGGCCAGGGTTGCTCATGCGGACTCTAGGTTCTCTTTGGTCAAAGAGAGCCCAGTTGTTAGGCTTTGGTCATCAATAAAACACCATGTGATAAACAAAGATGATGTGATGATTCTCTTCACTCTTTGGTGCTGCCAAACTTGGGGCAGATCTCACCAGTGCAGACATCCTGGAAGGCTTTTAATGTTTCCTGCTTCTGGCTGGAACTCCAGAGGATGCCAGCAGTGAAAAATAACAGTGAGAAAAGTAGTGCTCTATTTATGTGTGCTGGTGATGTTTAGGGGAAGAGATTTCATGTGGGGGCTGATTTAGTTTCAAATTGACCATTAGTCTTACTGTATGACTTTTAGAAAAAAAATTTTTTTAAAATCATTTTTGTTCATGTGTGCCTCATGCCATCAATTGATTTCCAGGTAGAAACTTTATTTTCAAAGACATCCTTTCTTTCCTACTTGCTAAACTGTGCTGGTTTTAGTTCTTAAATTTCAGGAAAGGATGCATGTCAAAGCAGAAGACTAGATTCAGATGGAAAGCAGAATATTTGAAGATCATCTAGACCTCAGAGTTTAAAATGCTTATTGAATTATTATTTGTATGTCAGAAGAATCAAATGCCAAGCAGTGAAGGCCAAGAAGGCCAAAGTGAAACATTCAAATTCAAAAAGAGGGAGGCCACAGGGGTGGTGGGGTCATGGTGTTTTTATGCTGAGAAATACCAGTTAGCTAGCTTTTCATGACTAACGTCTGAAAACGTCATCCACCGTCCACCTGCATCTCTGAGCATCTTTGACTTTGCATCTGATCTGTTAAGTGACTTTTTTTTTTGTATGAAACCTGAAATACTTGATGGTTCATTTAAATTTTTCTGTTCTTACTAATTTTTCTCTCTAGTTTTACAATATGCTTTGACCATCTTGTTGAATTTATGGGGCTACATTTATGAAATCCTTATTCTTTTTTTTTCCAGTTTGCTGACATAATAATTGATATATAACATTGTGTAAGTGTAAGGTGTACAATGTGTTGATTTGATACACATATATTTTGAAACAATTACCAAGATAGTGTTGGTTAACACTTCCATCATGTCACACAATTATCACTTCTTTTTCTGTAGTGAGAACATTTGTGATCTACTCTCTTAGCAACTTTAAAGCCTATCGGACTATCACCATGCTGTATATTAAATTCCTAGAATTCGTTCATCTTATAACTGAGTTTGTACCCTTTGACCAACATCTGTACATTTCTCCCACCCCAGCTCCTGGTAACCACTGCTCTCTTCTCTGTTTTTATAATTTGGTTTTTTAGATCCATCCGTAAGTAAGATCATACAATATATGCCTTTGTCTGTAAGACTTTTTCACTTAATGTAATGCCCTCAAGTTTCATCCATGTTGTCACAAACGTCAGGATGAAATCTTTATTCTCAAGTATTCTCTGAAAGTATCCACTTTTTTTTCATAAATAGAATGAAAAATTTGACATGAGAATTCTTGCTTGTGCATTCAGATCTTAGCAATATTACATCTATTGGCAGTAGAAAGACTGTTGTATTATAGAAGTGAATGATCCCATTGAATATTAAGGTGTTTTCCAATTAGATACTAATTCATAAGGGAAGGAAGTCCAACTCTAGACAGAGATATATGGGAAAGAATGATAGGTCTATTTTGTGTAGTTCTAAAGGGCATAATTAAATAAAAATTATCAGGAGAATATCCACACAACGTATAAAAAGTTTTAATAGTTGAAAATGTTAAAAGGCATAGGTCACCTGTATATAGTCAGTGGGGTCTGGAAGGCTGCTCATCAGTAAGGGCCATTATGTGAAAGTGGAGGGGATAATCATTAAAGAAATGAGAGGAATGAGTTTCAGAATGTGTGGGGAGGGTCGAGTAGGGACCAAGGTTAAAAATGTCTTATCAGTGGAGCTGGTGAAGAAAACCTGGAAAAATGAGGCCAGTGCTAGGAGGGAAGGGGATAAAGGTCATTGTGAATTAGGTTGTGAGGCCTGAGAAGATGATGGATTTGTATGATATTCCCCAAATCTTGCCTTATTGCCTAATGAATACATTGACTTTTCTAGCTCTAAAAATCTTGGAAAGCACATATAGTCCTCAAATTTCTCACCAGGTCCTATTCTTATTTTCCAAGAACACCTTTCAGATGTCACCCTCTTAATACAGTTATTTGGAGCTCTACTGACCTTGTCTTATTATTGGAACTTTTCCAGTATATTTAATGGGGGGTGGGGAAGGGATGACAACAACAAAACCAAAGCCACAGCAGCATGATTTATTATAGGACGGGTTCCTCAGAAGACACAAAAACAGCATCAGTGGAGAGCAATCATAGGAGGCTGACAGATGTCTTAGAGCCAATTCAACAATTCGTAGAGGGTTAGCTTCATGGAAGCAGCTGTAGGAAAAAGCAGTTAAATGATTTTCTTCGTGCTCTTGGGGGGTGACTTTGTTGACTCTGATGCAGTTGCTCCAAAGGAGCAGTGTTAATGACATCTACACCAAATATCAGTTCAATAAATTGCTTCCCTTCATTAATCTGACTGTCAGTGTCTGCATTAATATGTTTACACAGCAGAAGGTCTCAGGGAAGTATAATAAGGCCCCGTTTTTAGTGACGTGAGGATGGCACCATAAAAACAAGCAAATTTATAGCTGGTCCCTTGACTCTGGTGAATCAAAATCACTTCATTTATTCATTCTTTTACTGAATAATTATTCTTTCAGTGACTACGATGTGCCTGGCGCTGTGTTAGGTCCTTACATCTCAATAAGCAAGTCTTCAGGAGCTTGTAATCACTGTGGAGACAGAGAAATCAGCTGCAAATACAATGGACTGTAATCAGAGCTATGACAGAAAAGGACAGATTTCTTTGAAAGAGTCTGACAAGAGAAACAAATTAGGATGGAGATTGACCATTTCTCCAGAAAAATCAAGGCTTCAGGCTGGAAAAACTTATACTATTGTATGGTGATAATGACTCTCTCTGGGAGCCTAGATAGAAATGAATGCTGTGCACCTAGAACATCAAATCTGAATGTGAAAGAAAGTGGAAGTTTCCTCATCTCAACTATTAAATAACAGTTCTGGCCAGGTGCTTATGGATGACGATGACCACTTGTGTGAATAACAATAGGTCACTGTAAATGATATTGAGACACAGTGTGTCTCTGGGCAGTTGGATAATGTTTAGGCCCTCCCCTCGCACCTCTGATCATTAGGTGGGTTAGAAACCACTGATCTGAGCAGTGCAAACTGACTGTGTATTACTTCAGAGATAGACCGGAGCTGCCTCTGGACAGAGTAATTTTTTTCTGGTGTCTGTGAGGTGGCGCACCTGATTCAGGTGTTCTAGAGCTTCCTGGATTCACCCTAACAATGACATCGAAGGTCTTGAATTTGACTGGTTGTCAGGGGATGCAGAGGAGAGGGGCACTCTGGGTTAGCACTAGTCAAGGAAGCAAATGCAGTGCAACACCTGAAAAGCTCCTAAAATAGCATAAGAATATCTTTGTACCATTTCTGCCTCTATCTTATCGAGTGAGGTAGTAGATATTATGATGTATCATCATGTGCCCACATGTATCATTATTAGCATCTTCCTCCCCACTGACACTGATTACATTTTTTGAAATCTTGTATGCCAGGCACTGTTTTAAATTCTATCTACTGAAGATCTCATTTAATTCTCACAACTGATCCCCAGAAAGTAATGCCCAAACACAGGAATTTTCAGTTTATCTTTATTATCAATGAGAAGATATTTTCAAGTTTCCAAAAAGAAAGAGTTAATAATTTCAATTACAAGGTGTCCCCCTCCTCTTCACACTCACCTGTCTTTTTGGAATTTGACAGTCATATTTGGCTTCAAGGGCAGGAGGAGGCCAAAGTAGTTTGGGTAGTTCACAGGTGCTTGGTCATATAATATACATCTGTATATATGTGTCTCTCAGCAATGTTCTAGGCTTGGCAGTGACTGCAAGCCTCATGAGGATAGAGACATCATTCACTTTTTTCAGTACTTTTTCCTTCACTCACTAGAAAACACCTAGCTCAATAAATATTTGTTGAGAAAAGAGATTTTGTTGAATAAAAGAAGGGAAATCTAGACTTTCTAATTGAAATCTCTTTTAAATCTGTGTAATTTTGGGCAACACATCTGATATTTCTGTTTCTAATTTATCCCTTGGTTTGCTTAGAAATAAAATAGTGTGTGGAAGCCTCAGAGCTGAGAAGGAGAACTATTGCTTAAGTTCACCAGTTCATATCAACAGTTTGCTATTTTTCATTGATTCATTGAAGGTAAGTGAAACAAATAAGTGTCATCAAGTGACCTTAAGAGTTTGGTATTTGTTCATCCATGTTTTACTATAATGTGTGTCACCTGAAAAGCTATATGCACTAAATCTTCCTCTGCTTTGCATTCCTGTTGGTGGTGGTGAAGACGAAGGATGTTGTCAAGGCACTTAAGTTCTACTTGATGTCTTTTAGCTCAGCAGTAGAATGCTCAGTGCCAACAAGATGTCATCAGCCCTCAGTATTTTATGAGTCTTTTAAAAGGGTGAGTATCCAGGTGTGATACTCGAGCAGTTTGTCAGGATACTGTGCAATAACTACATCGAGGAGCTGCTTCTTGGACTGAAATCAAATTGCAGTGGCTCCACACAGCTGACAGAGGTTTTAATATCAGTCCAGTCCATCACCCACAGAGAACACTATTAATAACCGGGTAAAAGCCTTTGTGTATAAGCCGATTCCATTTACAGTTATATCATGTCAGATGAATGTCAGCGTCCTATCTCGTCTCAGTCATAATGATGGCTAATATGATCCATACAGGATAATAGATGGGGTGGGAAGGATTACAGAGTTAAAAATCAATCAGGGCTTTCTCATACATTTCTGTGCTTTTGTGGCTGGTTAAATCATCAAAGTCACAAGATTGATGTTTTTGCTTTAGTAATCAATCCTTCACAATCTGTTACCTTTTTGCTCCTCCTTCTCCCATCCTACTTTTTTTTTTTTTAAACGTGTAGACAAGAGTTAAATTCTCTCTCTGGATAAATACAGAGATGTATTCTTTGCTCCAGAGGGAAGATTTATCACATTTTGAAGGCAGAGCTGAAAAGTTGAGCCTGCTACTATACTGGACAGGCAAGATATGAGGGTTGATAAGTATGAAGTAGTTTGTTCTTTTTAGAAATAAGTGATTTATACTTGGATATTTGGTATTTTGTTTTCATCAACTAAAGCAGAGGCTCAGCTTCTATCTCCAAAGGAAATCTAGTTGTAACATTTATACAATGAGACATGTTAGCATGAAATATTGGCATCCTCAAGCACTGAATGCAGCAATAGACTATGTCTTTTTGACTTTGAGATATATATATATATATATATATATATATATATATATATATATATATATATAATAGTGATATCATATATATATATATATATATAATGTATACATATGATATATATGTGTGTGCATATTTGCTCAGGTCCTAAGATGAGAGTGCTAATTTGATACAGAAGAGTTCAGAGACAAAGCCATGTAACTGCTATTCCTGAGAAGTTAGAATTCTGAACAAAAAACTGAAAATCCAGGTAATTATCTCAGAACAGGTTGACAACCTTAAGCAGATATATATGAAAAATAGATATATGAGAAAGTGGGACTTCAAGATTGATAAGAGATGGGATAGGAACCCTATGATAAGCCCATCTGAGGAACTGGGGAGAGTCACACACCTTGTGATATGGAAGGACTATTACCAGTACATCAGTTGGTGTCAGGGAACTCTAACATCCTGGAGTAACAGCATTCCCTAGGTGAGGGAACATAAGAACCTGGAAGGGGCCATTGACTCATTCAGTTACCACAATCTTTCATTAATCAGACATTCTTCTGGGAGAAGCAGATGCAAATGGACATCATCAAGAACTCATTGTCTTGAGGGGAAAAGGGATGTAAACAAATAATTTGGATGCAGGGCGATAACCTCCACAAAAATTGGTATAAAAGACCTGGTACTCTGAGTAGGTAGGCAGGCAGGAAGCCTTAGGGGTTCATTGGCAGTACTCTGGGGATAGTCTAGCAAGAACAATCTACTATCTGTCTCCACAGTATCTCCAGGTATAGCCCGTGTCCAGTATCTTCTGTTCTTTCCTCCAGAACCACTCATACTCTGGTCAACAGTGAATCCTGACAGAAGGTTGGATGCAGGGAGAAGGGTGACTCAGCACATTTATCCTCTCAGTGACCTTCCACAGAGGTACCATAGTGTAGGGGCTGGCTGTGACCCCTACCTGAAGGTCAGAGCTTCTATTGAGCAGGCCATCTTCGTACCCTTTCTCCTTTTGGGTTTCAGTAGCCTCTCTTCCTGTTCCCTTGGGGTAACAGCCTTATGCTACTGAACTATCCCTTCTAGTTTCTTTATTCCAAAATTATACATTTGTAAATTGTCACTTTTTAAACTTCCCTCAAATTATTTTGGTTTTGCCACTGCTTTCTCTTGTGACCCAACCTGGTACAGATTCCAATTTTATCACTTCCTGTCCATCTCCTCTACTAAAACCTAGTCCTACAGGATTACCACACTAACCTAATTTACTCCCTGATTTCACTCATGTGTTCCTACAGCCCATTCACCACTGCACATCAGCCCAAACTATTTTTTTAAAATTGTAAATCAGACCATGACAGTCTCCTGATTAAAACTCTTGAATAGCTACCCAGAACTTCAGTAAAATCTGAAGTGCTTACCTTGACTTAGGATGCCCCTCATGAAATAAATCCTTCTCTCCACTCTGATTTTATTTATGACCATTCTCTGCCTCAGAGCTGTGTTCTAACTACCTAGGCCCTCCCTGATTTTTCAAGTGCTCCAATGCTTTTCCTCCCTGAGCCTCAGATGGCTGCTGTTTGTACCATCCAAATCTCAGAGAAGTCGTTCATGACCATCAAGCTAAAGTGGCCAGCCAGTCATTTTCCATGACATCAATTTATTCTAATTTTCTACATAGCATTTCTCTATCCATCTATCTTCCCATTATAATGTTAGTTCTAGAGGAACAGGGAACTTGTTTCTCCTGTTCTGAGCTATATCTTCATATCACACAGTACCTAACACATAGTAGGCACTCAATAGTTATTGAATAAATGGATGAATGAATGAATGAATGAGCAAATCAGAGGACCCAGTTCTCAAAAGAAAAAAGAATGAACCAAGTTTCTGAGGCAGAGATTCAAGCAAGAAAAATAGAAGATTTGGGCGACTAGAACTGTATTTCTTGTTAGAACCAGGTAGAAGCCATTCTTTGGAACTAGATTATGTGGTAATGGTCAGATAAGAATTCCAGTCATGCTATGGTGGGAGTTCTTCATATTTTTTATGTGTGTGCCATGGACTCCTTTGGAAGTTTGATGAAGCCAATAGATCCTTTCTCAGAAATATGCTTTTAAGGCATATAAGAAAATATCTAGAATGATAAGAAAACTAATTATATTGAAACATAGTTACCAAAATATTCTGAAATTGTGATTAGTAATATATATGCTTTATTAATAGACTAATAATAAAATCTAGCAATGTGTCTGATAACCACCAGAATTTTCAAGTAGCAATTAATATAAATGGTATTTTGAGATAGTTGCATGAACAATCATAGTGATATGAAAGTATATAAGATTTCTGTAAGTCCGAGATGTTCTAATTCTGCTCTGCTCACAATTTAAGAAAATACCAAGTTTAGTGAAAATCATTTTTTTCTCACCAAACTTTGCAGACACCCTAAATTCTATGTATTGACCCTTGGGAGTCTGTTTAGAAACCTGATGATATTAGGGCTGGAGATGGAAGTCCAACAGCTCTTCCAAGGACAGTGGGGGCTGGCGGAGACATGTACTGCTGCCAAAACACAGCTTTATGAGAAAACTTGAATGACCCCAGTATGACCAGAGATTGGCAAGTCTCAAAAGAGTTGAGGATCTGTGGATACTCCCTTGAACCAGATTCAAACTACTATCCTTTTAAAGATTGAATTGCTCTGGTGAGAATTATGAAATAGAATAGTTTCTGGTGTGATGTTTGGGGCTTCCTGTTTCCCAATAGTCAAACAATTTAAGAAGGAGACTTCACACAGTATCTATATGTTTCTTTTGGTTCATTTTTATTCTCATACATATCAACTTTGGGAAAATGAAATCCTGCAGTTCTGCAGGACATTCCACACATATTTGCCATAAAAAAAAAGATTCCTTGAAGAGTGTTTCAGGGTAAGGCATTGAATTCCTACCATTACATCTAGAATGTATAAGCACTTACAGATGGGGTTCCTAAGGCTCATTCATCACGTTTACAATCTATAGACTCTCCCCCAAATAATTTCTTCTTTAACCACATTGGTTTGGGATGTGTGAAATACATCTGTAATTGATCAGAGTTGGAGATTCTCCCACTGGCCCCACTTAGGCAGAGGGTTTACTTGAATATGTGTGCCTCCTGCTTCTGGCTATAAGGAAACAGATCCAGAGCAAGACAAACTTTTCAAAAGGCAGACTGGCATATTACTTGCTTGCATGTCTTGTTCCTCATCAGCAGGTTTTAATAGAATATAAATTTCTATTATATGGAAACTCAGATATTAATGGAGGCCCTTGTCTGTGTATTTTGTGGAACCTGACACAGGTTTATAGGTTGGGAAAGCTGAAGCTACTATAAAGCCTGTCACAGTTTGACACTTAGATTGTTTTGGTCTGGTCAAAAGAACAGAGGAGCTTAAACCTAGACACAGTAATTCAAGGGGCCTAGAATGCCAGTGTGTATTGAACCAAAGAGTTCTTTGCTGTACAGAACTTGGAAACCTTTGAGGTTTTCTCCTTGTGTGCCACCTATCAGCTTGTCTTATAGTAGGAGGGTTTTCCAGAAGTGACTAATCCTAATGCTTTGTGATAGATCTTGGCTTTGCAGCGTTTTCAAGTGGATTTGAATGGCTTTGGGTTGTTGAAATAATTCACTACAATGTGGTTTGACATGTGACATCTTATTTTATTAAGCAGAGAAATGGAAATGGAAATCAAGAGCATGAAACATTCTTTGCTAAAATAAATTAGTAATAATTCCCTATAGGTTTGAAGTAGAAGTGAGGTTTAGTCTTATAAGCCCGCCCTTATGACATCTGACAATCAAATTAAAACCAGGTGTAACCTGCTGTATCACTACAGCCTGTCCCTCCAACCACTTCCTGTTTTTTTTTTTCTCCTACTATATGTGATTCTGATAAGTAGCATATGCTTTCTTGTTAGGGACATGTAAAAATAGTCAATAGAAATCATGAAAACATGTAAAAGGGCAAAAACCTACTTTTCGGATTGAATTTACAGCTTGGAGTGCTGAGAGCTTGTTGCTCATGGGAAAGATTATTTTTCATCCTGTCTACTCTAGCCCAGCCAATTGCTGTGTGTGCCCGACGGCCTCCCAGGCCGTGGTTCTCAGAGAAGGTCATATTGAAACACATTATGCTTAACTAGGGTTCAGTCCTCATTGACAGGAAGTCATGGCTGAACCTGACTTAGGGTTGTGGCCCAGAGACTTTGTAGCCAGCACCTCTTTTTCTTTTTCCACTCCTAGGTCAAAGTGCTATTAACCCATAAGCCTACACTTTTTCAAGTAACTAGTAGGTGAATCTTCTCTGGACTCAATTCTCTTATCCATTTTCTAACCAGATTCCCATTGAAATCAACAAGTAGGCTTATTGATTTAATTTAGACTAATTTAATTTTAATCGATATCTAGCAGTTGCTTTCACTGGAAGTTGAAATTAAGAAAGTCCCAGTGAAATAAACTAATAGATTTTGGTATTTCATAAATATTTACATTAAAAATGCTAAGTCTAGTGTCTTTAGAGGAAATAGACTTTTTTAACCTAGAAAGCATAAGAATCAAGCAAATGATTTGTCAGAGACAATAAAATACTCACTTTCAACTCTACAAGTGCTATCTACTGTCTAAATTCTTATTTTCTGTATTAAGAAGTGATGGTTTGAGAATAATTTCCCACAAGCCACTGTATTGAACATTTGTTTATCTTGGGAGCCACATCAGAGTGAGGGCAGCTTTGTCAAGAGAGTGGAATCCTGATGGCACAAATTTAATTCTTTTCTGATTGCTCAAAGGAACAATCACCTGCCCAGCGTGTACAGAGTAGTCGAATCATTGATGCTATCTCATTTTGTTCATATATATATATATTTAAATTTAGTCTTTTTCTTGCTCTGAAAGAAAAGTTCATTCAGTTCCCATTGACTTTCAGGACTTAGGAATAATTTAAAGACTGGACATGCACGTTGAAGCCTTTGGGAAATGTTATGGGCAAAACTGACCAACATTTACTGGTGTTTGGTTTCCCCCGCCTCCATTCTGAGTTCTAATGTCTTTTCATCCTGGCCAGAAGCTGCAGCTATTTTTCTCCATGTTTGACCTAACCATTTATCCCACTTTCTTTTGGCAGAAGAATAGAAAACAACATTTGCAGCATCCCTAAATTAATTATACTTTTCTCAAGCTAAAGAACTGTGACAAAGCCACAAAACAGCAACTGAAAACTAATTCCTTAAAAGAATATGAAAAAAGGAAGTTGTATAAGATAGGGTAATTAATCTTACAATAAAAATAATTGTTTACAGTTAAAATTAATGTAACATGCATTCCTCAGCAGATAATAAATTATGGACTTTCTCATTAGCATTTGAATTGATTTCCTCTAATTTCTGAGGAGCACATGAGCATGTGACTAGATTAAGTTTAATTGGACTACAGCTGGTGCCGACTGTATGTATGCACATGGGCGGGGGCTTTACTGACTGATTGGCTGTCTTTGCATTTTGTTTCCATTGTCTTTCTTTCTCTGCTATTTTTTCCCCATAGGTGGAAAGAAAGAAAATACTAGGGTCTTAGAATAGAATTAACTAGAGGAAGTACTGTGGTTTTAGAAGTTAGGCAATGAGCTCCTACCAAGAATGATTATGATGTAATATGTGACTACCATCTAATAGTTATTATCATCTTCTCATCATTATATAATTATTTTGTCTACAACTAATTTACTGAGCTTTTAGTATATTTGAATATTATACTAAGTACTTCAAATGTTATTTAATCTTTACAGCTTTATTTAGGTGTTATTTTCATCTTGTTTTATGGACGAGTAAATTAAGGTTTAGAGGGATGAAAAACTTGTCAGAAAGTCACAACTGAACTTGACTAGGGTTGTGGCCCAGGTTGTGGCCCATGGTAATGCAGATGGATATAAGAGAGTTGATATTAGAAACCAGTTTTTTTTTTAATTATAGGGTTCATGCTCTTAACCACTTTATTATTCTGATTACTTGAAGAATTAAGCAGTCTAATTTCTCTGTTAATGGGGAATGAAAAACGGGCAGTCTGTGCTCTTAGCTAGGCATCTGGGGAAGTAGCATAGCATCTATAAGAGGTGGAAAATGACTAAGGAAAGGTTAACTTACAGCTGATGAAGGGCTTTATCATCACCATGGAGACAGGCAGGGTTTTTAATAGGCCTATAATTGGGGGAAAAGCATGAGTCCAATTAATATTGGGATTGTTAAGAAAGAAGAAGAAACCAAAATTTAAGAAAAGGCAAGTGAAAGAATAATTGGTAAAAATTCTACTCGGGTTTGTGTGAATAGAGCAAGAAAATTGAAAACAAAAGAGTAATTGTAGATTTTTAGTTCTACAATTGAATAAATTTCTTCCTTAAATGAAGTAGAAGAAGTGTTTAGAGCAATTTGAAAAATAAATTCCTCTGGAAAATTCTATGGGACCTTGGTGGTGTGAAGCCTTGTGTTTTTCTAACTTGAGTGGTATCTTAGGTCCCATCCTAATGGTAACAACCCAAGCCTTTGCCTTATTGATATACAGAAAAAGGTGGGAGGAGGGGTTCTTCAGCAGAAGAGAAAATAATTTTAGGTGAATTTAATGGCTTTTTCTTCTAGTTTGCCATTAGCACCTCTACTTAGCTCAGAGTCCTGATTTTAGTCTGCCTTGTCATGCAGTCAGTTGTTTACATGCTAGTTTCCCATAGGCTCCGCACTCCTTGAGGATAGGGCCCACAGCTGTGTAATAAATATATACCAGACTGTAGGCATTAGCTACAATTCTAAAAAACATTTTCCGAATTCTAAATAAAGTTAGGTCTTGAAAGTTTTTCTGCCCTCTCTTATTTGCCAAATATTTCTTACTATATAATGTTATATTTGGTGGGTTATTTATAAGTTCAAATGGTAATGTAGGTAATTATACGGAGAAATAGAAGCTGATCATGGTACAATATTGGTGTGGACAAAAAAGACTAGGAAATGTGACATGTGTGGTTAAATTCATGCTACTTTTGAATATAAAAATTTTAAGCAAGGTAGAGACCTGTCAGAATAGTAAACATGGGACCCATGTTTTAAACACACACACACACACACACACACACACACACACACACACACACACACGTTCTGGTTTCTCCTCCCTGATTAAATATTAACCATGGGTAAGAAACAAAAATGTGACACTTGGCTGACGTGTTAATCATTTAGTTGAGCAAATGTACCCAGTACAAATGCCAAAGGGCCAGCCTGCTTGAAGCCAACTTTGATCCTTCGACGTTTTGCATTTTTACTAAGTTTCTATTGGCTCCCCTCTTTTTCAGTCTCCTTTTGTTTGGAGCTGTTAAAAATCTGTAATCCATATCCCTTGTTTCAGTTTTATCATAGGCTAGAAATACAGCCTCACTTAGATTTTCCCAATAAACAAAGTGCCACGTTGTTGCAGCCTTGCCTTTCACCTCATTACGGCAGGAGCAGAGTGTGATGTCACACTTGACCCAATACCAGTCTGCCCATAAATGATACAGTCTGTTCCCCCTTTGCTTCCTGGCTCGAGTGCCGGGAAGGAGCTTAGTATGAAATTCATGCTGTGATGACAGATTTAAAAGTTGCTACAAACTCTAACAGACAGCAACTGCAGTTTGTAGACATACACAACATGTACCGCTCTCTTGTATTCTTAAGTGATGACATTCTTCGTTTAAAGAGTTACGTTTATGTAGCTCATTACTGTTGCCTGTCTATGAAATGAGGGTGGTAAAGAGAAAGGGAAAGAAAGCTAAATAGGATATGAAGACATTTACCAGAAGAACTTTCCAAATGTTAATGAGCAGCTTAAAGGGCTGCACACATGTGTTGCGATGTAATTGGGTTTGATGCCTTCTGGGGACTTTGAAGCTTTTCCGCTTTTGCCCATTGTATTTTGAGAGGTGGAATGAGCCCCTCAGATTTCTAACACTTTGGCTCTGAAGATCCACATGGTGCTATATTGTAAATCTGCAGACAGCCAACAAACGGAGAACCAAACTCCAGCGACTCTTATTTGGTTTGGGCTTTTCAAGCAATTAAATGAATGGCAGTCTCTAAATATCTCTGGGGAGGTACAACGTGCTGTGATGAGAATTTACTAAAAAGGGGCAAGGAGGGGTTTCCCTACTCTGTTACTAGGGCTTTTCTGGGGGCGGCGGGAAAGAAAGCAATTATGTCTAAATGTGTCCTGAGAATTTGCCGACCGGTTCCTATCCCTTAGATCCTGTCACCTTCATAGTCTATCCGAATTCTCTTGGGAAAGCCTTGGATTTTGCCTCATGTGATGCAATTACAACTCAAAATGAGCATATGTCATAGTTAAATTAACATGTATTTTAGAAGATTCACTTTGGTTATTTTTCAGTCTCTCTTGGAAAGCAGTTATGTCCATTCACCAGGGAAGGAACAAGATACTCCTAGAGCTTGATTCAAGTAGGCAAGTTATTCTCATGTGGATTATCTCCATATTTCTAGCACTGGGGAACACTGAGGAGCAGTGAGGCTTTGGGTGCAGAACTCAGATGCTAAAGCTCCTGCCTCTCTGAAATAAAGCATTGAGGCCACTGAGAGCGTTGGGGCGCATGTTGCCCAGTCTGGGTGAAATTAGTTATGACTATTGTTATGATTCAGGAGAGAGTTTTACTGAAGATGGAAGGTCCTTGAGTTAGGGGGCCATAAATTATTCCTACATTAGCAGGGGCCATTGGCCAGTGAAGTGATTATGTTAAGTGGTCTGAAGCTTCTTGAAAAAGATTCATAGAAGGTTCCCTAGAGAACAAAAGCAAGTTCGGCCATGGGAATGGCCTAGGAAAATGAGTGCTTCAACCTTAGTTATTTATTTGAAGGCACATTACCTAGTTATTTTTCAAAGAATCTTGTGATTGTTATTTGTGAGGTGCTAGTCACTGTCATATAATGCTAGCCGAAGACGAAGATAGAATAGGTTAACTCTTTATTAACTGTTCTAACTTTCTGCTTAGGTTCCTATTATGACAACTTGTTATATTGAAAAAATATTCTTTGGGTTGATCTTTACAACTGTTTCATGGCCATTGAACACAGAGAGTGATGTGAATTTCAGTGGATAGTATTTGAATAGAAATATTTTCAGTCTATGCATTCAGATTTAAACTGGATATCAATAGAAATAAAAAAAGCAACTCATCATGAGGAGACTCAACATTTGCATTCTTATCTAAAGCTCAGAGGGACAATCTGAATGTTGAATGATTCACCAAATTCAGCAGAATCCTTAAACCGAACTACTAATGCCAACTATGAGGCACCAAGGCCATTAACCACCCCTCTCCCCTTCCTCCTCAATATGTACAATTATGTATCAGACTCTAGTTCAGGTGTGAGGAAGACAAAAAAGTTTGTCACATTCTTCTGTCCTAAGTAGGGAGTGAAGATAGACACAAAAAGATATCTAATAACTAGAGGTGGCTCAAAAGTGCAGGGATAGAAATGTGCTCTGGGAATTTGGGAAGAAAGCTCACTTCTAGCTGGGATGGTCAGAGAAAATCATCACAAAACCTCTACTGGATAATTTCTCACATTATTTAATTCTTTCAACATTCTGGAAATGTAGGTTTTATGATTTTCATTTGTCTAATGAGGATATCTGGAGGCGATTAAGTAGCCTGTTCAGGACACCAGAGATAGAAAACTGTAGTTAGAATTTGAACCTGGGTAGGACTATGTTAAACTGGAGAGCATCGTTCTAAAGGGATGGTGAAAGACCAAGGGTCAGGGGACAAAAACAAACCCAGAAATTCAAAGTTTAATATGCAGCTCTGTTGGTCTTATTTGAAGGTTCAGGTGGCATGGGGGAGTAATCTGGAGATAAGCTTTGGGAGGATAAGGTTCTACTTGGAGCGGCTGGCACTAGACAAGGGGACCATCTCAACCATCAGACTGTCTGCTAGGTTCACTCTGGAATCCCCAGCACCAAGGACCATGCCTAAAGAAGGACAGGCAATCAATAAATAAGAAAGGGAGGAAAGGAAGGAGAAGGGAGGAGGGAAGAAGGAGTCAATAAACTTGGCTCCCCTGAGGAATGAGTGATTTGCTGAATGGTGTTTTGGGACATCTAATTTTGATATAGATGTTTAGAAAGACACATGATTGGGAGAACTTGGAGGAAGAGTTAAAGGGTAGAAGAGTATCAAATTTAAGTTATATGTTCAAATTTTTAGATTCATGATGTGTATATGATTGCTGTGCAAATTTTCTGCTATCTTAAAAGTCCTAGTTGAATTCATGCTTCCTAAAACAATGTCATATTTGGTTGGGACTCTGTCTCACCTGGATAAATAATGTGGAATCACTGGAGATGCAATGTTCAATTGCTTGTTTAATGTTTCCAGTATATACACACTTGGGACTGTCTTGATGTTGTTCAGCCTTAAAATTTACTTTCAAACATTTCTCCTAATAAATACAGGTTATTTTGGTAATCAAGGATGGTTATTGTGATAATGGCCAATTAAATACAAATTGTTAGGCTGTCAAGGTTCAGAGTTTTATGTGATCACTCAGAAATTTGAAGAAAATAAATTTAAATTTTACTTTGGCCCTGGGGCCCAAAGAGTGTCTGGTTCTCAATAGATATTTTCCATGTGAATGAATGAGCATAATAGTTGATCAAGGCCACTTAAAGCTGACCTGGATGTGAGATGAGAAAAGCAATGAGTTAAAATTACTTAATCATTCACCATAATTTTCTTGAATTAATGTCTGTGTTTTTATTTCTATTTCTGCTTCCTAAATCTAGGTCCCTATCGTTTTATAATCGATTTTCTGCAGTAGTTTAGTGGCTAGTTTTCCTATTTCTTTTCCTTTTTTTCTTTCCTTTCCCTGAAACTCCCAATAGTTCATATCCAAATATAATAAGCTCCTAAAGATTTTCATCATGTTTGGTTTTTCATTGCTGTATTCATTTATTCTAAAATTATTTTTGAGTGCCTCTCCTGCGTACAGTAATCATTCAGCTGTAATGGAGGGTAGGCCCACAGTAAGGGAGAAATATACAATATTGTAGCACACAGTCTTCTCCTCACCCTCAGACCCTACGATCAACTTTTATATTATAAAACCGAGCTTTCCATTTTTGAAAATGGGAGTTGGGGTGGGAGTAGCCTACCCATTCCTCCTGAAACTTTTTGTGCTGGTCCTCAAGCCTCTCTCTGCATCAACTTGTCTTATATCTATTCCCTCTCCTTGTGGTATAACATTTGTCTTTCCTTTCTACAATAGAGCAGTCAATGCCTCCCCAAAGCAAATCATGTTTTGCTCACAGTTCCCCATGTATACCATACTCCTTTCTACTTTTCTGTTCTTGTTGGAGCTGTTGCCTTCTTCCCTCCTTGGATGGTATTCCACCCCCTTTCTGCCAACTCATTCTTTAACATCCAGCTCAATTTCTGTTTCTGCCGCTGAGCTGTCTTGTGCCCCAGACTATACTAACCTATTTTTCCTGAACCATAGGATTTTGCCTTTTAGTTGTATTTTTTATTATGCAGTTATTTCTCATTTAATTCTCTTCATTCCCCCTTATGGATGATGAGTTCTTTGTATCAGTGACTCTGTTTTTTTTGTTTTGTTTTGTTTTTTGTTTTTTTGTGGATGTCCTGTATTCCTAGCACTTCATTTCATTTAACAGTTACTGATCAAACACTTATTTCTTCCTTAGGTTGAGGGTACAGTTGTGAAAGTGGTGGCTATGACACTGTTATTAACATTTGTTTTTTGTTTTTTTATAACTTTTAATAGAATACAGAGGTGAAAAGACAGCTACATTTAATATTCACAAGAGATCAAACTGAAGATTTATCTTACATAGCAGTTTTTATTAAAGGGCAAGATTTCTTTGATTTTATTCTGCCCAAATTATTTCATTATTGTTGTTATTGTTAACTTTATTGTTTTAAGACAGAATATTTTAAGTTGCCAGTGACTTTTGTAAGTCCATTATTTTATGACCCATTGAAAAGACTATTTTGTTGCAGAATTTATAGT
Source organism: Cynopterus sphinx (assembly GCA_030015415.1). Taxonomy (NCBI): domain Eukaryota; kingdom Metazoa; phylum Chordata; class Mammalia; order Chiroptera; family Pteropodidae; genus Cynopterus; species Cynopterus sphinx. The sequence continues at coordinate 164,869,552 of CM057379.1, read as the reverse complement.
GCTGAACAGGCATTATGAAATCAGAAGGAATTTGGATATTTTAAAGCTGGTTGTACTCCCCTGACCAAGGGTCTAGATTAACAACATGCCAAAAAAAAGAAAAAGCCTGGAGGTACCAAATATTGGCTTGCTGAGCAGGTTCTCATCAATGAAGGTGTGTGCGTGTGTGGAGGTCATCCAGTAGGCTATGACTTTATTGCTACTCTATCCTTTGTGAACTTTGGGATTCATATGTAGCATCTCTCCAGGAAAGGAAAGGAAAATTTTTGCAGACTGCTTCACCTGCCAGTGAGAGTGAATGTTTTATCCCATGTGTGGTCATTATTGAAACATTTCTAGCCAAGCTCTGGCTGGATCTCTCCTCACAGTTTGAAGCTGTGATACTTGCATCCATATTCTACAACAGCTTGTAAAATTGTTTTCTGACCAAATTAGAGTTTTCTATTGGGATTATGTTATTTCGGGTCATAAATATGAATACACAAAGTATCACCTGCTAATTGGCACAGACGGGATTTTGAGAAGATTGATTTTTTCCCTTCAAAAATATTGATAAATATCTTAAGCCATTAAATTTTTTTCTAGTAGTGAAAGACTGTGGTTGTGTGATAAATATTCTAAAATACATTGTCAAAAGTGCTAATTTGATTTCCAGGTGACATTTTATTGTTGACACAAATGAGCAATTAATCTGAACTCTTATAAACCACCTAAAAATACTAAAATTGCATCTCAGAACATAAAGGAAAAGACTGATAATTTGACTTTGCTAAAAATAAAGCTATAGTGCAACAAAAATAGACTCTATAAGCAAAGGTAAAGAACAACTGGAAAAAGATATTTACAACAAAGGGATACAAATTATTTGATATGACAAGGGGATTACATTCCTAATATATAAAGAGCTCCTACAAATTAATAAGGATGTGAACATGGCAGTAGAAAAATACAAATGGCAAAAACATACATAAAAAGATATTAAAACCCATGAATAATCAAAAAACTCCAAATTTAAAAAGCAATAGATATTTTTCTCCTATAAAATGAATAAATATTGAAAATACTCAATGCTGATAGGAAAATAGGGAAACAAATTTCTTTAAACTTTTGATAGTGATAAAAATTAATCTAACATATTCTATTGGCAATTTAACAAAATCTCAGTCTTCAAGTATATCTACCCCTTGGTTTAAGAATTGCACTTCTGGAAATTTATTTGAAGGGAACACTTGAATAAACACATAAAAATGTGTGCATGAAGGTGTTTATTAGAGCATTGTTTATAACAGAAACAGAAATCAATCTAAGTGACTGTCAGTAGTGATTGGTTCAATAACTAATGGTATAAATACCACAGATTACCTACAGGCCTTAAAAATACAGGTGTAAATTTGTATTTATTAACATGGAAAAATATATTGTTAAATGGAAAAAAAGTCAGGCCAAGAAACAAAGTATTTATACTCCCACTTTATCAAAAAAAACCCCAAAAAACAAAAAAACAAAAAACCCAAAATTCTATATTTGTACATATAGAAAAGGTACAAATTGAGAAAAGTTTTAAAGGATATAAAAAATGATAATGATCATTAATGTTTGATTGTTAGTGAGTTATTAATTAAAAAGAAATGAATTTGTTTTTATTTCAGGGAAAATATAGCAAAAGGTGCTTTTGTTCATAATCATAGATATAAATACAAAATTGTTTTTAAAGATGGCATTGCCACATCTACTTTTTAAAGTCACTCCAAGAACATGGTCACAGTCAAGCTGCTGGAAGATGCAGACATCTTTGCACAGCAAAAGGATAATGTAAATCAGTGAGATAAGCATGGATTTAGGTATCGGACTTCTTGAAAAATGCTAATTCAGATTTTAAAATAATATCTATATTTAAGAATGAGAATGCAAGTCACCAAAAACAAGGCAAGGGATGAGGAGTGTGTGTATGAACCAGTCAGGAGAGATCTTTCTGCTGAAAGCATGCTCTGGGTACTTTTGGAGGCATTTAACACATCCAGCAGTGTTTTACAGGCATTTCCCATCAACTGGCAAGCTGCTTCAAACTGGAAAGAAGCTTCATTCATCACTCATTCCGTCTCATAGTGCACTGAGCATATACTGTGTGCCAGGCACGGAGCTAGGCACTGGGAATGTAAAGTTCAATGCAGACAAACTGCCCTCCAAGAGCCCACAGGGAGGAGGAGCAAACAGACTAAACAGGCAATTTCAGTATGATTTAATAGGGGCTTAGTGAGGGTTCAGGGTCGAGCTTATTTTGTCCTAACCTGTTTATGTTATTTTGTTATTTTGTCCTGCCTTTGTTGTGGGGCTTAGGGAAAACTTCCTAAAAAGCATATGAAAAGGGAGACCTGAAAGATGAACAGTTAGCTGGGGATGCAGGAGGACAGTGTTCCAGGCAGAGGGACTGTTTTGTACAGAGCTTTGAGGTGAGAGCACACTGGCTGACTGCATCTCAAATTGTAAAAAGGAAACGCAGTGACCCAGGCTGATAGTGAGCAGGGACAGTTTTTCAATCCTGGTTGCATGTGTGCCTCAGTGAGAGATTAAATGAGTAAACAACAAGCCAGTAAACATAAAACAGAGCTATACCCAGGCCCCACCCAGTCTGATTTAATTAGCTTCTGTGTGGTAGCGCATGGTCTTTCAATCTGGTCCCCCACCTTCCACTGCAGAATATCCTCCGGGCCACCTGCCTGTCAGAGTCTCCCAGATTGCAGCTCTCTTCCTATCTAACAGGCTACTGGGTGACTGTAGCATGCAGCAAAAATCAGGAATGAGGGGAGAGTGTGAAAGGCCTGGTCAACCAGGCTAAGAAGTTTGAATTTGCCTTAAGGGAAAGGGAATGCCTGGTTGAATAAAAGTATATGCCACAAGCCACTACTAATAATATCATTTAAAGAGACTTCAACATGTTTTCCAAAGCTCTGGGCTTTTTATGGCAACCACCTGGGCATGTAAATGTTTCGTGCAAAGGAGTGGGGTATAAGGAAACACAAAATAGGCGTGCGATAGAACGGGTTATAAATCTATACTTCAGTACACTCAGAAGATACATTTCTGAATAGGTGCATGTAAATTGAAAACTTGTAAAGCAAATCATAAAGCCACCTGGGGAGGTTGCTATTTAAAAAGTCAGTGAAGTAAAACCTACTGAAATGTTAACAACAACTCTTAACTTATTCTGCATTATTTGGATTTTCATATACAGTAATGAGTTTTTAAAAGATGGTACACACATGGAACATTTGCGTATTTATGTAAACCACAGAATTTGTTTTACTTCATCAGAGGAGAACAAGTTTGGGCATTTGGGAATAAACATGGCCTCATTGTCAGACTTAAATTGGATGTTTAAGAATGTGATTTGGAGAAAAGAATCTTTCAGAGACTTTGTTAACTCATTGATAAAATGGGAATAGTAAATCCACTTTGCAGGTTTGTAGTAAAGCAAGTAAAGCATTTAGCATGCCTGGCACATAGTAGGGGCTCAATAAATGGTAACTATTATTAATCTGCTTTCAGAAAGAGTTTTAGGGACCTTAAAAATTTAGGAGCTTCTTGGAATTTAGAACTCTCCGGCCTTTCCTAGATTCTGTTTCCAAAGCAGATTTATGGGTGAAAATGGTTGGTTGTTGCTAGGTGTTTCTCATTTACTTAATAATGTTCTGGTATCTAACCAGAGCCAGAAAGAATAATTCAGTTTTACCCATAGAAGATGAAAATGATTGTTTTTTTGGTTGGCAAGCTCCAAAACTCAGTGAACCCGTTACATAATTCCAAGCGGTTAATTGGGAATGTGTTTTATGGCTCACGCCTGTGAGCCCCCTGGGAAGCAACGGAATTCCCATGCTCTGGGTCAGATGAAGCTTGGGAGTGTTTTCTGAAGCTTTTCTGTGGTTAGGGTGGATGACTAGCAACACCTGCTTTGAAAATTTTCCAAGCCAAATTATTTCTGTTGTACTATACGTCATGAAACCCTGGGGCCTGAGCAAAACATTTTTTCATATATTGGAACTGACCCTAAGCTGTTGAATGAGGATGACTGTGGGATTCTGGCTTGTCTTGCTTCAGGGACTCCTGCAACCCATCCCCTTGTGATAGTGGTAAGGGGTCATGAGCATCTCCAGTTTTCATAATCGATGCCTGTGGGTGCCATTTCCACCCTTAATCTCCCTAGTGGAGAATAAGCTTGGAAACCCCTTGGAGGGGATAATTTCGAATTTTCTGCAATCTAGCTTAATACCCACCAATAGTTTTTCACTGTATTTTAGAGTAAAACCTTGGTCTTTATGTAGGGTGAACAGATATCCTGGTTTGCCTGAGATAGTCCCCAGTTTGTACCTATTGTCTCTATGTCCCATGTAATTAATAAAGCATCCTCTTTCACTCTAAAGCATATTTCTGGTTTAGACACATAATGTCATCACTGAAACTCTCAGCCCCATGTGACCTGGCCCCTGCCAACCTCTTCAACTCATTTCCCACTTCCACTTGGCTCATATGGTGCTAGCCATCTGGCCTTTTCATTCTTTGAAGACATTAGACTTGTTACTGCCTCAAGGCATTTGTCCATGGGAGCTCAGTCCCCAGGTCTTTGCATGGTTTGCTGCTTGTGCCATTCAGGCCTCAACTGAAGTGTTACCTCCTCAAAGATATCATTACAGATCATCCCAATCTAAAGTGGCCTGTACTCTAAGTCCATACATGTCGCTTCACCTAGTTCTATTTTCTTCACTTTATATCACATTCTGAAAATATTCTATTTGTTTATTGTTTATCTTTCTCTCGAATGTAAGCTCCATGAGGACATGTCTCTTGTCTGCCATGTTTGCTGTCATATCCCAAGCTCCTAGAACAGAGCTTGCTATATATAACGTGGTTAGTAAGTATTTGCTGATTCAGTGAATGAGTGCACAAATTCAGCTTTTGTCAAAAATTGGAGAGAAATGGTTAAAATGGGGGTTTATTTAGACATGTAATTCATTCACTTTTAAAAAACAGCTTCACTGAGATTTAATTCATAAGCCGTTACCCCCTTAAAGAACATGATGGCTGCACAGACTTGTGAACATTTTCATTATCCCCAAAGTAACCTCAAACCCCTTAGCCATCATCACTCCAAGTCACCTGTACTCCCAGCCCAGGGAACCACTAATCTACTTTCTGTTTTTATAGATGTGATTATTCTGGACATTTCATATAAATGGAATCATGCAATATATGGTCTTTTGTAAATTACTTCTTTTATTTAAAGTAATGTTTTCAAGGTTCATTCATGTTGTATTATGTCATTTGCTTTTTCAGATTTTCAAATTCTACCCCTGGATCAAGTTAGGCCACCGGAAGGCTATACACTGGGATGGTGGTAGTTTATCTCTAAGGTTTTTAATCATGGCTACACTTCGGAAACAACTCGCCTCCCCATGCCCCCATCCTGCTCACTCCCCTGACTCCTACCCCCATCCCAATACTTGTGGAACTTCTAGAAAACCCAAAGTATCTGGCTCTACTCTAGATTCTGTGAGATGCAGCCTGAGTTGGGAAACATTGTTTTAGCTAATTACCTCCACTGCGTTGTTATTTAATATTATACATTTGACTTTTATTTAATATTGTAAGTAAAGGCCATATGAAACTTGCTGCTGCAAGACATTGTCCCCTAATAAGGCTGTTTGGGAATCAGATCTTGGATATTTGCCATTTTAGAAGTGTAGGTGCTGCCTATGAATAATGAAAAACACAGAGCTAGGAGTTCTGACATGTTTTGATTCTCCTCAGTCTTTTTCCTTTGTAGTGTTAGGTAAGCTATTTAATCTTTAGCAGCTCAGTTTCCTTATCCATAAAATGATCTCTTTCCTGGTTTGTTGGGAGTATTGAAAGAAAGAAAAAAAAAACGTATGAAAAGTACAGCAAAAACTACAAAATGTATAAAAGTATAATTTGTCCTAATTTTTGTTAAAAGGTAGAATCGTGGAATCTTAGATTTAAAATAGGATCAAGTAAAAGGAGTAGACTGAAAGTTGAGAGAATAATTCTATTTCTGGTGATCCGTAAACTGAGCAACATTTTCACTTATTTCAATTTCTCTTCCCTCTTCTGTAAAACGTTATAGCTGGAACAGGTGATAACTAAAGACCCTTCAAAATAAAAAATAACCAGTGACACTCTGACCCATTATAAAGCCTCCTTCTCTAATTCCTCAAATGACTTCCTGTGGCTTGAGCTCACTCTACCTTGACTTTACTTTTACCATAGTTACAACTACTTCAGCTTAGTTATTATGCAGATCCAACCGTCTTTTGTGAACTCCTCCTCCCAATACCCTCACCACCAAAGGTACTCTATTATTACAAAAAATTTCTGTACATACATATAATAAACAACCAAAACCTACCCCATGTAAAAAATTGCCATAGTTTTTAATCTTAATTTGGGAACTATTTTAAAGAAAGTTATTGATAACATTTCAGTGTAAATATTCCAGAATGCTTACATAAAACAATCATGATATTTTCCTACCTAACCACAATAGCATTATCATACTTAATAAAATTAAAAATTTTCTAATGTCATTTAACATCCAGCTCATAGTCACATTTCCACTATTTTCTCAAAATGTCTTTTAGAGATGCTTTGTTCAAACCAGAATATGTCACAAGGTGTGCATTTACAATGTGTCTTGATCAAGAGTGTCCCTCTCAGCTTGCTTAGTCTCCATGAAATTGATGTTAAAGACTTGACTAGTTTTTCTGTAGGGCATTCTACTTTCCAAATTTGTTTCCTTGTGGTTTCATTTAACTTTTTCCTCTATTCTCTATACTTCCTGCATGCTGGGCATTAGATCTCAAGCTTGGTTAGATTTAGGTTAAACAATTTTGGCAAGATGCTCTGTGACAGGAGTGTTTTATTTCCATCCGATCAGGAGACAGTGTATTACCGGAGATGTAGAGGACCCTCTTTGCTCAGTACAATTTTTACTCCCTGGTGTTGGTCACCACAGTTAGTACCAGAGAAGCAACAAATTAGGAAAAAACTAAGCATTTTATTTGACTGGTTACTAGTAACACAAATTTCATTAATTTATGTGAACTGTTCACTATTCTTTCCTAAATAGAGAACCACATTATTATGATTATGTATTTCATCATATCCTGTGCCAGAATCATTTTGAAGTAAGTTCTATTTACTTAGCCTGGATGACCCTACACATGCACGCTTGATCTTCATAGACTGTTGTTGGGTGACGTGATAGTCTCTTCAATTGATATCTGTCCCCCTCCCCCAAGCCTATGGAAACATTGTAAAAATATTTTCACTCCTGGAAACACACACACACACACACACACACACACACACACACACACTCTCTCTCACACTGTTATACTATGTCCTTGCATTTTAAATGATGACAATACCAATGGTAATAATAAAGACCAATAGAATATTAGAGATGATATATTAAAAACAAATTTTAATTATTTACAACAAAAAAATTTCTTATGCTCTCTTTTCTTTGCCACAGATAATAATCTATTTATTTAGGATTTTCCTAAGAAATTAGTCTACCTGAAGGGGAAAATAAATGCAGGTGGGAAATCTTTGCATCTTTTTTATCCCACTTTTATTCAATATAATTACAGGAATCCCCTTATCTATGTTCTAATTGTTTCTTGCACAGGAGAGTGTTCCCCATCTTCACATCTACTGCCCCTTATAGTTCATATAAGAAAAATCCAGACATTTCCCCTGAGCCACCATCTTGAATTTCTCCGGTAGTCATATTAGTATTAGGCATTTCACTGCTGTTCGATTCTTATGTTACTTTTTTATTGTCCTGAGTTGTTTTCCTTGATCATCAGAAAGTTGTAGTGCTATATATTTTCACATTAAACAATTTTGGTGTTTGTGTGATTTATACATATTTTTGCAGATTCCTCTCCTCCCTTCTTCCCCTCTTTCTTCTTTTTTCCCCTGCTGCTTCATATTCTCTGTCACTTTTCACTTTTTGTACCTTTAATTTGCTTGCTATTGCAAAGGCAGACTATATTCTATTATTTGCTCTGTATTTTAAATTCTAATTTCTTTAAAGTAGATATGAATGTTTGGAAGACAGCTTTTCTTTCTGTTTTTAGATGTGCCAAGAAATTTGTACATTATCAAGAAAACCAATACTCAAAAGTCAGTTTTGTGCTCTGTGAAAAATAGTTTGAGGAATTTAAGTAGCATGCTGCTTTTATCTCATCTGTCCTTTAGGTCCTCTAAATAGATTTATGGCTTTTCAAAATCTAGTATTTCAGTTGACTTTTCTAGTTTTTGTTATATCATCTTTGAAAAATGCTTACAAGATGAATAAATTTGTAGTCAACCCTGCATGCATAACTTTTCATTTGTGAAACTATTATTAAATGATCCTGGGTAATTAGTACGGAAGGCAGTTACTTCAAGAAATATAAGAAATAATCTAGTTCAAGCTACTAAATCATTAAGTTTGGGATTTTATCATGTCACTAAGTTTCTGATTTCCTGTGAAAATGAGCCAACTTCAAAAAATACACGCCTCTAGAATTTTCTAATACAGTTTTTAGAACGGTAGAATTAATTTTTCACTGTTCCGTATTCCCCCTCCCTTCACCTCACCTGGGATGGCTGGATGGTTAACTTGACTTGGTAAATTTACTGTTAACAAAAACTAACAAGAATTTCTGCATTGAAATAGTTGTCGTGTGATGTCACTTTTTAAATATAACAAATGAAACATATGATGCACAGCTTATGCATACTCTGCATAGAGTTGAACAAGAGATTTACCATTTGGTATAAGATATTTACATCCGTTCATCAAAATGTGACTCCCTTTGTAGTCTTCCAAAGCCATGCCTATAATATACATTATTATGGTAATTTAAAAATGGAACGTAGAGTAGAAAAAGAACATGATAAATGCATATCATCTTACTCTTTATAGCTCTAGTAAATTTTGTACCTTAGGCTAGACGGCATACATTTTTAGTTTCTCATGCAACAATCATTTTGGAAATGCGTCAGTCAACAGGCTTCCTTTACTCATTATTATTTAGCCTAAAGAGCTGAGAAATCTGTTTTTATTCTGTTATCAATTTATTTCCAAGAAATGTCCCTGTCTTAACCGACTCAAATGCATTTTCTTTTTTTCCATTTATAACGATTGTAAAGCTAGACCCCTTTCCACCCTCATTTCATCAACTATTTCCAAGGGCTGCATATTTCTTTTTTCCACAGGATGCATTCATCTATGAATTAGTATAACAGATATTTCAGAAACAGCAGCTGGGCCTCTGAAAAAGTATTTTTCCCCTCTCTCAAAGCGAAGGCTAGAGAATCTCTTTCAGGTTTCTTCTATTTTATAAATATTAAATCCTTTCATTCAAATCCTGGAAAAAATAACTGGGAAGGCATTTGTTGAATTACACAAAGGGCAGGTGCTTTCGACCTTAGCACGAACACAGGCTGCAGCCTAGCTGTCCAGGCACTATCCTTTCCTGCAAAGGTGAAATGATTTAGAGGCCTAGAGAAACTTAATTTTTCTTGATCACCATGTGCAACCCGGAATTTTAATGGCAGGCATAATTAATTCTTCTGATGTTAATCATCAGGGCTGGGCTCCACAATTATCAGTCTGGTGCAGCTGGGGCATGGTGCCGACATGAAAAATTAGGAAAATGAATCAGTAATAGGGTGGCAGATTTAATCTGCATCATGAAAACAAAGTTAAAAAAAGGAAGATCGAGAGAATTTCAGCTGAAGCTTTTGTGCCAATGCGCAGTGACAGAACTGAAAAATGTTGCCGATGTCCAAAGTGATTGGTAATTACCAAGCCATTGAATTTTTTATTGTCAATTTATCATTGCGCCAGAGGTTAAATTTAACATCTTCTTCTAAAGCCATCACTCTAAGAAGGCTCACTGCACACCACGTGGCTCAGAGTCAGTGAAAGGTTAATCAGGTATTTCTTTAGTTTGCACGTGTCTCCAAACTCGTCTTCCTTCTGGGCTGTGCCAGGCTGTTGCTGAATGCCTGCCATGGGAGATTTTCCACTATTCCTTACCTATGACTTTCAGATAAATATCAGGTAGTATTATCCACAGACCTCCCCCTCTCTCTCTATTGGCATTTGCTGAGAACCCTGGTGCAAGAAAAGAATGATTTCTCAAGTAAGAAAAATCCCATCATTTCAAGCCCTGAGGATACTTCATTAAAGTGCAGCTGAGATAAGGGGCTCATCTCTTTCTAGCTCTCTCGTTTTAAATGCTATTTTGTCAGAGACGTTGGGAGAAATGATATAGCCTCTTCTTAAAACAAAATAAAATTTCACAATAATTTCATCTAATTCAGATTTAACTTTCTTCTCTCTCCTTTTTTTTTTTTTTTTGCACAGGATGCGCCTTTATTAATAGTTGGGAAAAGCTTAGTTCAAAGGAAAGGAAATATTTATCCATATGAATATTGAATACTTCAGAAAACTTCTTTAAAGAGCTTTCTGAAATATTTGAACAGATTCAGAGCACATATTGAAATTCCACAGGAAAAGCCTCTTACGAATTTTTAAAAAGTGGCTTGGCTTCAGTCACTGCCCCAATCTTTAATATCACCTGTTTCACATTTTTGATGTTGGCTTGATCAGGCCTCTTCTTCAGTATGTATTTTGAAATATAGAGCAGTCTCTTAGTAAGGGAATTGTATGTATTTTCTATGAATTAAAAATGAAAATAGCCTTTAGGGAGACTTAAAAAAAATCAATGTGTGCATTAATTACTGCAATTCATTACTCAAATAAAAATGAGCTCAATCTTGCATTGGATTTCAAATTTAGGGACTGAAGATGTTTGCAAAAGACAAAGCCTGTGTTCCTTCCGGATCATGTTAATCTGCAGATCAAAGCCTCTGTGAATCCAGGCCTGGTGGAAGCTCCTCAGGGGATAGGCTAGCAGGGCTCCATCCCTGCAGCGGGCAGTGAGTTATTACTGCTGAATACAAAAGCTGGTCATGTGACCATCACCTACCAGCCGTGGCGGGAGTCCTTCTCCTGTTTGGGCTTCCTGAGACCTTGCTTTTCTGAGCCCTTGCTTTTCTATAATTAAATCTGAACCATAAAAGCCATACCTGTCAAATGACCTCCAGCTGACCTCATAAACAACACTGGGAATTTTGCTGGTAGCAACTCTTTGCTTTTGGAAAGAACATAGGAAAATATCCTATTTAGCTAGAGACTTCACACTATCTTTTTTTCCCCAATTCTCTCCACACTGAGCTTCCTCTCGTCTTTTGGAATTTAAGTAGGGGACTAGAAAATACACAGCAAATAAAAAACACAGTATAATTTATTAAAAGATTCTGCAGTCTTCTCCTGAATTAGTAACTTGTCCTTTTAGGAAGAAGAGAAAGTGAAACGAAGGAATGTAATTTTTCTAACAGCATTTGGCTGCCTTTCTTTGATCATGTTTTATGGCTAGAGGATAAATTACCGTGTAAAGGTTTCTGTTTAAAACCTGAACATGTTTAGTATGATTTGAATCCTGCCATATTTTGTATAGCTGCCTTTTGCCTGAGCAAGTTTAATGCAAAGATCAGCAGCTCAGAGCATAACACATATTAGCTGGTTCTTTTCTGCTCTTGGAATCCCCCACTATTTTAATTGGATTCTTTCCAAAACTGCAACTAATTAAGAATCAATTCAGAACCATTAGCAAGTGGGACAAGCTAGCCAGTGTTGCATATTTCAAAAGAGTTAGTTTTAATGAGAGGCGGTACTGGATGGCGGAAAAAGAAACAGATTAAAGATAGTGTAGGGACCTCCTTCAGCTAAACTGAACGACTAATGGTACATGGAAAGATGCTGAACTTGTAGTCCTCTGTAATTGATCTATTTACTGTTCTTAAAGAAACTTTAAAAACATGAATGCAGGTATTTAGAGGTACATTAGAGGTTCAATAACAATTTATAAACATTACAAATTGTTGGCTTCTGTGGTGGAGTGCTCCCTTTATTGGAGAAACATATGCTGTCTGCTTTCAGACCCGTTAACCTCCGTACTGCCAAGCCATTTTCTCTTCCCTGGGCTTTGTACTGGTGCACATCTGCTGATCCAGACTTCAGTGCCTGCAGATGGTGCTTTTTAATTTGTTAAAGGGTTAGCAGTGCCATATTTTTGACAGCTGTTCTTGAGTTCCTTTACCACAAAGAAAAACTTTGCTAGAACCTGGTGCTTAGGGAGAGTAATTTGATGCTCAGGTCCTCATTAGTTGCTTCTACACTTTCTTGGATCATAGTATCCAGTCCTTTGTCATTATGAGTTGTGTGCAGGCTGATGTTTTTCTCCAGGGGATAAAGGTGGAAAGTTAGTATACAGTGAAACTGCTTTGAACATTATAGTATTACTGTATGTGTGGTTTCAGTGGGGCAGCTGAATATTTAATCATTTGAAAGGCAAGGCTATAAATCAAATGTCTCAACTTGGATGCCTTGTCTGATATGCTTGATTTCAGACTTAACCTTCCTCGTGGACTTCTGTCGTGAGAAATTACCTGGACTAAGTTTCTTCATTTGAAGCAATCATAACCCAACCACAGAGCTCTTATGATTGTAAAATAATAGCAATAAAGAAGAGATTGTTGGCTTCTAGCAGTGGACAAAGACAATAAAAATATAGTACCCTATAGAAAAATAGTTTTACTAAATTTAGATTTGATTACATGCTTGAGATGGTGTGGAGCACACGTTGAAAAGGCGATTACAAAAATATGAAGACTTGCTAGTTTAAAGAATTCTTTAGAATGTGTAGGGCGAAGGAAAGTCCTGCATGTGAACTGGCTAGGTATTTCTCCAGCTATAATTGTTCTCAGAACAATAGAGTAGCTACTATGAATCTATGTACTGTTATTTAGAATTGGGCTTGCAATAGGGGAGAACATCATACCTTCTTTGTGCTACCATCTATCCAGTCGCCTGATAGTCTTCCTTGGTTCCTCCCTTGTGTTCTCTTTCCACGTGTAATCAGTCACCAAGACCTGTTAATTTTCCCTCCATTTCTCAATTCTGACACCTTCGCTTCACCCTTTGCCTCTATCTTTGTTTGGACCTCCATTGTTTCTTGACTAGGATGAAAGCTAGATCATTTACCTCTGTATCTCCAGCCCTAGCATGGTGCACATAGTAGGAGCTCAAGAAAAATAAATTGCTAAATGAATTACCTCCTACTATATATTAGGCCATGTTCTAGGCTCTGGGGATACAGCTGGGAATGGGCCTCCCAAAGTCTGTGTGTTTATGGATTTAAGCTCATGTGAATGGACATGCAAATAAACAGTTGATCTCAGAAGCTCCCTTGCCTGGCTGCTGCATGAGATGTTTAGGTCTTGTTTTAGCACACAGTTGACCGTCGGAGGTACACAAAGAAGATATCTTCCAACTTCCAAATTAAACCTCAATAAATATTTAAAAGAGGTTGAAGAGTGAAGTCACCTTGGGTCAAGGGTGTATGGTAGATTGATGTAGTAATGACATCCAATTTGTTTATGGCTTCCTTGTACCCATGTCCCTGGGCAGTCCCCTCTTACGCTGACTCTGAGTTTGATCATGTGACTTGGTTTAGCTAGTGGTATAATAGCAAATGTGAGACAGTCAGAAACATGAGAAATGCTTGCACATTGATGCTTGCCCTCTTTTGTTGCACAAGGGGCCACTTCTACCGCCTGCTGCATGATGGGATACATACGACTTGGTTGCTCTCATCACTTCAGACAAGTGCAGATTATTTCTGGACACATGAGTGAGGCCATCCTGGACCATCTGGCTCTCAGATGACCAGCCAACTGACCACAGATGCACGAGCAAGCCCAGCCAGGAGCAGCCATTCCTGACCCAGATCAGCAGCAGCACCCAGCCAACCACAGACTTGTGAGTAATAATAAAGCACTGTTATTTGAAGCCACCGAGTTTTGGGTTATGTGCTATGCAACAGGGGCTACTCAGTGCAAGGTGGAAACCACCTCCTCCATTCCAGGTAGTTAGAAGTATTAGGAGGCTTGGTATTTTATTGGAAGTCCCAGCTAGAAAAATCCTAGGCATAGGATGGGACAAGGAAAATTGTTAATACTAATTGGTTTTCATCCTAGGGATGTGTGACATTTTGGTCCTTAGGTATAGCTCGTTCCCTTGCAGAGGAATGTAGGAAGTCAGATGGTAAGCAGAGGGTTTGTGTGATGGTGGTGGGGGGTAGAATATGCTGGGACTCGGACTTGGGAACCTGAACTTGGGAAAGAGCTAAGGAGCATGGTGCCAGGGTGGGGAGTACCTCAGTTAGAGCCACCTTTCAATCTAAATCTCTAAAGCTTTGATGTTTGAAAGACTCTTTTCTGAAGGTTATGGGTGCATCATGGTTTGCAGGTTATCTCTTGAAAAAAAAAAATAGTTCAGACTTTATTCTGACTAATGTTCTGAGGTTGTTAAGAAGTAATACAGAACAGCTATTATTTTTAGTTTCTGCCTTTTGGAGTCATGACACTGAAGTTTTATTGCATATGTTTGTTTTAACAAATATTTACTAATTTTCTGTAGGTGCCAAGTACTGTAATTTGTGCTAGAGATACAAACTCTCTTTTTCGGTCCAGAAGGGTTGACTGACAATTGAGCAGAACAGATACTTACAATAGGGGGTGAGCAATACAGTAAAGGCAAAATCAGCGTGCTTTGGGGGAAGGAGGCACAGAGGAGGAGGGCCTAACTCAGTTTATCGATGAGGGTGGTGGGGAACACTGCTTGGCAAGGATAGAGCTCTGAAGCTTCTCATGTTACAGTAATGTGGCTTAGCTGACTACAGTATTCGATGTAGGATGTTAAATTGGAGAAACTCTGAGGTACAAGTTCCCTCTTTACCTTTGCCCTTATCTCTCACACTTGCTTTCTGATGGTTCAAGTGTGCTCTTGATGGAGGAAGCCCAGGTATTCCATATCAAGGTGACCCGCACCAGTGTGGGGACCAGCCTGATGAGGTTACATCTTCACCTGCCTGATGGCCAGGAGGAGAAGGGTTTCACAGCCTGGCTATATGCCCACACGCTGAGCCCTGTGGGTATTCAGGGCTACGTTTTCTATTGTACATTTAGTTTCATGTCTGAATTTCTAGAAGACTTACCATGTGCTTTACTGTTGGTGTGTGAGGGCTTTAGAGTAGGAACAGATATTACCTTGTGAAAAGAGAAGCACACTTAAGGAGGAAATTTACAGAAAGTCCTTTGTTAAAGATATTTGTCATTTTGGAGGAGCTGCCTTGCTTTGGAGCCCTTTTTCTAAGAGTGGGGATTTGCCAGCTTATGACACTTGGCATAGCATCTCCCATTTAGAGAAGCCGGAAAATACTGGATAACTTTTTCACTTTTGTCAGCAACTGAAGGCAGGCACCTAGGGTCGGTCAATTAAATGTGTCCACTGGGGGTGCTGCCTGTGGAATTACTAATGGAAAGAACCAGGGGCGTGAATTTCCTGCCCAGCTGTGGACCTTTGCTGTGCCTTGGGTCAGTGATGTGAGAGACCCTGTTTCACGGCTGACCTTGGACTGTGTTTCGCTGCCTGGCCTCTCTCTGCTCCTGTTTTCAAAACCTGGGTCTCTAGCCCTTCAAGGCAATTCGGCCCAATATCTTTCAACAATTTCCCCCCCTCTTAAACAAGGCAGTTAGTTACTGAGGATGCTGACTGATAAATACTTTATTACAGTTTTAGTGGTATGATGTCAAAGCAGGCTGGCTAATCATATTGCTTGATGTTTAGTTGCTTAGAACAGAATGTACTCTAGCCAGTTTTAAAGAATTTAGGATAGGGAATTAATTGACTCATAGAATCATTGGGAGGATTGAAAAAATAGATATAGGTTGAACTTTTATAAAAAATTCTCAGTTCTTTACTTATTTATTGGTTATTGTTTACTGTTTATCTCCTCTATTAGAATGTAAGCCCCATGAAGGCAGCAATTTTCTTTTATTCTCTTATGCACTCCAAGCACTAAAATAGTATCTGATATATTGTAGGTACTCAATAATACTTCTCAATAATACTTTAATAATAATAATAATAATAATAATAATGAAATATGTATATGAAGAACTTTTGAAAGAGAGGGACAAGAAAAAAAGTGTTTTAGCCCAATCCCAAAGACCGTAAATTATGGGTGACTCTTCTGAGAGAGTCAACATTTGGTCATCTGTTAGAGAACTTGTAAGGATTCAGCCAGATTGGACCTTCCTGTCCACTAAAGGAAGCTATTTTTTTTCCTGAGAGGGTAAATCCATATAAATATAAATAATTATATAAATATACACCTATATTTAATGTGTATAATTTAGCCTATCTCCTGCACAGAGGGTGACATGAATAATGTATACTTGGGTTTGTATCACTTGAAAATTTTGATTAGGGGCTTTATAAATAAACTCCAGAATTATAGAGCTTGGGATAGGGCTGGGTTGACTTAAAATTTTGGAATAATTTGGACCAGGTAAGCCTCAGTAATAATACCAAAGTTTATCAATGATGATGAATTTCTTACAGATTCTGGGGAAGAATGTGACATATTTTAACAGGTTAAAAAACCAGAGGAGAGAGGGCATGACAACCTGGGCTTCACATGCAATCTCAATTTAAGGCAGTTTAGAAGGCCTGACCTCTATATTACTACTTTAATTTGGATTCATTGGGTATAGAGCATTCATTTATTCTGGTATGTTCTATTCCCTGTTGTAATTTTCATTATGCAACACTGCATTACAGGGTTTTTTTTTGGTTGTTGTTAGTGGCATAGTAAACTGTTTAGTTCTACAGGAGCAGGAGAACCCTGGGCTTTAGCATGTTGAATGTGCTCTATCAGTGTCATTTATATCAGTGTCATTTAGAAAGACTGATAACGAGAGCAGGAATTTGGGGGACACAATAAATATCAGCAGGCGGTTTGCTTTCCTTCTCTCTCCTTCTTTCTTTTATTCTTAGTTTAATCTTTCCCCTGTATTTAAAAAAGTCATCATGTATGAGATCAGACCAAAAAAATCTCAAAGTCCTGTTAAATTCATTCATGAAAAATTCCATTTAAAAAGAACATTAAAAAATCAACTCCAATTCAGGAGAAAGGAGACTTGAAACAAATCTGACACTTCTGTTTTTAATCACTAAATTTTTATTGATAGACTTTACAACATTAATCTTTTATTTAGGTAACCACATTTATAC
Organism: Cynopterus sphinx; assembly: GCA_030015415.1. Taxonomy (NCBI): domain Eukaryota; kingdom Metazoa; phylum Chordata; class Mammalia; order Chiroptera; family Pteropodidae; genus Cynopterus; species Cynopterus sphinx. The sequence goes on along the minus strand of CM057379.1, from coordinate 164,852,277 downwards.
CCCAATAAATCTCACCCCACTGTTAGTTCTTCCCCGTGTCCAAATAAAAAAGAAAAAAATGCCTCAAAGAGCATTGCTGAAACAAATGTTAGAGCCTGACTAGTTATAAAAATTAACTGTATAATTGATTGTGCCCAAGTTAACAAGTCGCCTATTTACAATGCATTTTAGTTTAACAGACTTTTTTTTTTTTACCTGCCAGTAATGCAGGCTCGAATGATGAATTGTCTTGTGTAGGCAAAACGTTTCACTATGGCTAGCTAGCTGGCTGGGATCTGCTGGTCAGCTGAGCCATATCAGTTAGTTGCCTTGGTGTCCAATCAAGCAGTCAGGCCTCCCTACTCCTCACTGACACAAAACAAAACAAAAAGTGTATAAAAACTTGCAAAAATCTCGATAATTAGAATTACAGTAGATTTTAGAGTATAGCAAGATATTAGAGAAACCTGGGTTTCAGTTCAGATCCATCATGTCTACCAACATTGTTTTCACGTTTGTAGATGGTTCATTTTACTCTCTCGACCATATCACTACTTGTTTGTACTCTCTTCAGATAGAAAGGCTGAAATCACTGTACTTTTTACAAACTGTTGAGAATCTTGTAAAACCTTTTTCTCCCATGGAGAATTCTAAAATTTATTGGTCAAAGTGATATTTGGGTATTACCAACAATCTATCAAATCCCAGCCTCAGGATCATTTTCTTCAAAAGCTTCCCATCCTTATTTGGGAGAGAAATTTCAATTCGACAGTGTATCTTCCTTAATTTCCTTTTCACTTATATCTTATTAATTATTCTGAGACATTCCCTCCTTTTTTGCATATTGGTATATTTTAAATACATGACAGCATTTAGCTTAGATATCATGTGCATAAACACTTATTTGAATTAAATAAAACTTTAAGTGCAACTGGGAGATTATTCTTAGAGGAACATTCAGCTGTGCTCACGAGCATCTGCTGTGTACCAGGCATCCTATGGGATTCAGCAAAGAAAGCTTTTTTTAAGGTTTCTTTCTAAATAATAGAAAGAACCAAAATCTGATTTGTCTGCTTTGGAAGTTGGCTCCTTTCACAAACTAGAGTGTATAAGAATACAACTTTATTTCTATGCCATAAACTTAATTTCCATCTCAAGACTTCACTTTGGGGGAGAAAATGTGTTCTTTGTTTATTTAGGGTGAACTGTGTCAAATCAGGATGGTTCTCAGTTAACTGAAGGCTTCTTCTTTCTTGCCTCTTTATCTGAAGTTTTAGTACTGACATAGAATTAAGGCAACAGGAGGCCAGGGCACTGGCTTCTGGGAGTCATCTCTCCCCACAGATAGCTCCTGCGCTGTCCTTGGTGCTGTGTGGTCACCCGCTCCACTCACTTTTGTGTTCTTCTTGTCCCCTTAGGCAGCCCTAGCAGGTCGAAAGTCTCTTTTCTGAATTTTATTGCTTGGCGAGGCTGCCTCAAGACTTTCCTCCTAGATAACCTAGGCAGGTACTTCTACTCAATGACACCACTTAACACTGGTTTACGGCACAACTTTAGACCTAGCTGCTCTCCTGGGCCCACACGGTATGATGCACTGGTCTTCCCTGCCTTTGTTATCCCAGATTAATCTCAGACACTGTAGCTTGATCTCCCACCCCTAGAATCAGCCTAGGAGTGACAGGGGCAGAGATCAGGCCTCTTCTCAGGGACACACACTGGGGTCTAACTATCTTGCTTGCTCACCTACTCTCTTCTCTCCCTTGCCTGGCTCTCTTTTTTCTTCTGTGTTTGAAAAACTGGTCTTCTTATTGGACAGTACACTCTTCAGTACTGTCCGCCATTTCAGATATCTATTGTAAGTTTTGGAACATATGCCCTGTGGACAAAGGGAACTACCGTATCTTCAATTTATTTTATTTTATTAAAAATTTTTTTTATTATGGTGACATTGGTTAACAAAATCCAGTAAATTTCAGGTGTACACTTTAGCCGTACAATATATATATACACACACTGCATTGTGTGTTCACCACTCATAGTTAGATTTCTTTCTGTCATCACATATTTAATCCCTTTTACCTGGCTACCTCCCCTTCCACCCTCTGGTAACCACTAGTCTACAGTCCATGTCCGTGAGTCTCTGTTTGTCCTATTCATTTGTTGCTTTTAGGTTTACATCTCACGTATAAATGATATCATGTGGTTTTCAGCTCTTTCTGTTTGGTTTATTTCACTCAGCATGATTATCTCGAGGTCCATCCACGTTGTCACAAATGGCAGTATTTCATCTCTTCTAATGGCTGAGTAATATTCCATTTATATATGTACCACAGCTTCTTTAGCCAATTATCTATCATAGGACATGTTGGTTGGTTCCATGTCCTGGCCACTGTGAATAATGCTGCTATGAATGTCGGTATGCAAATATCTTTTCGGATATGGGTTTTCAAGTCTTTGGGGTAAATACCCAGTAGAGGGATTGCTGGATTATTTGATAGATCAATTCTTAGTTTTCTGAGGAAGCTCTATACTGTGTATCTTCAATTTAGTTTTCAATGTTTTCTTTGTGTGTCTCTCTGCCCAACAAGGTTCAATTAGTACAAGGTGAGGCTTTCTTTGTGCTAATTTTTAGAATGCTCAGTAAATTTTGTGTAGGATTTTTACTTGGTTCTGGAATTTTCTTTGATTGTCATTATGGACATTAGCATTTGCCTCACTAGGGTGCAATGGCATGTTACACTGTGGAAGACAATACTCTCTACCAGGACCCTGTCCATTCACCCGACAATTTATTATTTCATACCAAGGTGGCTTTTCAAGTATAAGCCATGCAGATAACAAAACAAAAACACTAAACTAAGGCACAAGTAGAGGATTAAGTGACCCATAATGTTCAGGTTTTCTTCAGACAGACTCTGAATCAACTGAGAGATTATGCTAGGGTCAGAATTAGGTGGTTTGAACTTTATCAAGAAAGCTCTACAGAATGATTCAGGTTTCGGCTACTCCAGAGAGAGGACCTAACACAGTGGCTAACAGAGAGTCACACAATTGCAACTGGACAAGGATTTGTGTCTTAAGAAGCACCCGTGTTGGGGTTCTCCTTCCTACTGAAGTTTCGTAGCCCACATCTGGATTTCATCACTTTTAGTTTTTGTGTTTGGGCTGGTATCCCCTTCCCATTCAAACTTGATACCACTGAAAGGTGGCATTGTGTGCTTCTCCTTTTGGGTCATCAGCCTGAAGAGAAAAATCAGGTCACTCGGGTAGTCACAAAATATATTTCTCTGCCAAGCACTTCTTCAATTTTGAGACTCCCAATGAGTGTCTTACACGTTCTGCAAACCTGGCTGTGAGGAGACCACCTGTTTTCCCCAAGCTGGACTTGTTCTTAGAATACCTGGCTGCAGGCGATGCCCAGACCCAATAGCTGTGCTGCAGCAGCTGCTCTCAGGGCCCACGGCTCCCAGTGATGCTGTTCCTTTGCTATACACCTGTTCCCTGGCCCTGGAGCTCCTGCTTGAACCCTGGATACCTCAGATGGCCACTTCCTTCTCCTCTCTAATAATGAGTGTTATGGTTGCACTAGGATGTTTCACTGTCAAGATGCATCTTTTCTCAGGACTTCCTATACCTTCCACATCTTTGACTGTTACCCAGTGTAACCAGATCCTTAAACTCAAGCTAGCTCTTTGGATACCTAAACACTTGCAGTCATGAAATCCTGTTGCTACATACTTTTTTTTTGAACTAAGTTCCCAGGAGCACTTTTCTGGTCTGAGGTCTCCTTTGGCATGCCCCTTGAAGGCGTCTCTCCTGCCTTTAAGTCTAACTCCAAGCTTCTCTTCAGCCTAGAGGGGCTTGCTGGACCCAAGAGTTGCCTTGTTATTCCAAGTTCACCAACTGCTGCCTGAGCCCTGATGATGAAGGTTTAGTTCTTATCTGTCTGCTCTAGTGTTCCTATGTGTTAATGAGGTTTATTTCACTGGTTAGGGTGTGGTGTGGTTGAAGAGATAAATCTTTGAATTAGCTTGCCTAGGTTTGAATCCCGTCTTTACCAGTTTTTAACTTTTTGGCCCACTCAACTCAAGCCTCAATTTTATCACCTGTAAAACAGGTTAATGGGAAAATGCTAACTTCATGGGTGATTGTAAACATTCACTGAAGTAGAATATGCAAAGCACACTGCACACACAGCGCTAGGTACTTTGTTGATATTATAAAAGATAATTAATTATAAATAAGTGATTATGATACTGAATATAATTCAGGGCTTCTGTTCAGAAAATTCTGATCTTTGTGTTCTGCTGACTGCTAATGTTTTATTATTATTGCATTTTTAAATTATGAGGTGATTTATGAGAAAAAAACATGGTCTCTCTCCAGAGGAGTGAAAGCTTACAAATCTAGAGTTAAAAAAAAAAACCAGTTTAATTTTTTTGAACCTCTTCAATAACTGTCTCTCGTGTAGGTAATATAATTACCAGTGGAAAAATGAATAAAAACTCAAACTCAATAAATTACATTTTCATTGAATTCCTTTGCTTACTTTCTAAGGGGATAGGATTTTGAATTTTGGAACACTTTTTTGCCACTTTATTTTTTATGTGCTAAGACATGATATAGTATGCATTTTAATGTATTCATTCATGTCCAGTTTCAACAAAACTGGGTGGGAATTAGTACCCCATAATTCATGTATTAGGGTGTCTTATTACAATTATAAAATTTTATTATAAAATGTTTTTTAAATATTTATATTGTTAATTAAATGACAATGAAACCTCATAAAGTCTGAACGGAGAATTATGGTCCATTAGTCCGGGCTTAGACTTAGCCAATCAGAATATTTGATTTCTTCTTCTAACGCATTCAGATGTTTGATGGTGAAGCATGCTGATGATGCTAGTTCCTTTCTATATCTCTGGCGTCTCTGAAAGAAGAAAGCTCTCAAAGCGGTTTACAACTATACTGAGGTTATTACAAGGTGGTCATTTGATTGGGGGTGTTTTTATAGCACTTTGTGATAATTTTTTAAAAACCCTCCTTTTGACCTTTAGTTTCTAAGGAGGTTTCTAAATGAGGGAAGGAGATATATGGTAACTATAAAAAGAACAGTCATATCGTGATATACACACTTGTCGTCACTGAGCTATTGTGATTGGACATTAAATGATGATGCAATCACCATCCAAGCAGTAATCAAAAGGTAGGAAGGCAAAAAATCCCAAGAGATGATCTTGACCTGTACTGTCCAATAATATAGTCACTTGCCACATGTGGCTTTTAAGCATGGAAATGTGGATATTGTGATGAGAAAATGAATTTAAAAATTTAAAACTCTTAATTAAGATTTAAATTTAAATAGCCAGTGAATTAAAACATATTCAGTTTCCCAGTCACACCAGTAACATTTCAGTTGCTCAATGGTCGCATATAGCTGGTGGCTCTCAGACTGAGCTGTGAAGATATAAAACATTTCCATCATCACAGCAAGTTCTACTGGGCAGCACTAATCTTTGGAGTCAAGAGGGATGTTAAAAAAAACATGAGTCTTTCCTCTTTTTGTTTCACCTTATCCTGTGTTCAGGCACTCTCAACACTAGAGAAATGGAGGATTCAGAAGGAGAGAGGAGACTGATCATTTTAAACTTAGAAATGCGTTTTATGGCAGACAGGGATGCAGCCAAAGCACTGAGAAGGTTCTACTGCGAGAGGACTGATTGTCAAGGGTGTGAATTTAGTGAAAAGACTGAAACGGTGGCTGTGTTAAAGAAGAAGAATGTTATCGAAAATAACGGCCAGAGGTACACACCTTTTCATCTTTCTCTCCCATACTGCTTTTTGCTTGGGAAGAACAGTCCTGGAACCCAGCATCATCCTATTTACATTTCTTCTCAAACTTTAATGTTTATATCCATCACCAGGGAGTCTTGTTAAAATGCAGATTCTTATATTCTTATATCAACGTATTGGCAGTGTGTCTATACTTAACTAATTCAAATGGTCAAGGACCACATTTTAGGTTGAAAGGATCCAGAATGTCTAGAAAACATTTGCACTTGAAACTTTCTATATAAACACTGTCCTAGTTACTGGTTTAAACACAGAAGGTTACACCTCCCCAGAAATCAATATGCCTTTAGTTTCAAATCCAGACTAAAAAAGTTTTTCTGGGAAGAAGGGGAGGGGGGGAGCCTGTTGTTTTTGGAGAAATTAGGCTCATTACCTGAAATCCCAAGACTAGTGTAAATATGTTTCCATGTTTTCATACAGAGGTAAGGGGTATTTAAGTTAAGGAGTGCTGCCCTACAGAAAACAAAAATCCATCAAATTTCTTGTATAAATAAAAAGCAAGTTACATGTTTTATTTTAGTATTGTTGTGACTATTTTTGTAACACTAAGCCTTTGGACAAAAAGCAGCTACTATCTGAGACTATGATTTAAAGCTAGTTGAGGAAGGAATCAATTGTAGGTAGAGGCCAGCTATTGATCAGAAAGGGGAATGGGAAACTGGAACATTTCTCAAATAAAGAAAAATTCAGCATTAGAAGTCAGAAGGCAGGAAAACTACTGTTTGGAAAAATACAATCAGGAATTTTTATAACATTTAGATGTATCGTGGGACATTTTAATAAAGATGGAGAAGCTGGAAACAACTAAGGAGAAGAGGATCCACAAGAAATGAGATATCTGTTCCTTGGTTAAGTGCTGCAGGACAAGCAGGGTTGGTAGAGTAAATGTAGTTGCTTAAAAGGACTATTGAGCTGCCCTGAGTCTAATGCACCATTGTGAGAATACGCTGGAAAGATAGAGACCTGGAACAAAAAGACCTTTCTCCATTATGTCTGCTTCTATCTAGAGGAGAACCAGGACCAGGTAGAGTAGAAACTTAATGCTCCAGGCATCCACGTAAGGCTTATGCTTTGCTTAGTTGCTTTTCAAATAAAGTTCAATATATATGGAAAAATCAAAATGGAGAGGAAAAGCATGCCCTCTAGATTTCCCATTTATTCATGCTCAAGAGAAGCTGAGATGGTCATTTGTTTTATTTGTTGTTTAACAGTAAGTCCAGAAGCCTTTGTCCACCTGGTGGCAATGACCTGAAATTGCAGGATACCTCACGTAAGAAATACAGGGTCTGATGAGTGGGAGTCTTAAAAACAAAAACAAACTCAAAAGAAAAAATCTTTATATCAGAAAAGTAATGGCAAACAGTTCAAACATACAAACATTGTGTAAGGTAAGGTACCATTAAGAGAATAGTTTGGCTTAACAGAGAGATGACTTCACTTTCTTTTATTGCCAAGCATAAAAGAAAGTCAACTCACGATTGAAGAAACTGGATTTAACAGATAATGGATGAAACATATGGTCACATGTCTTCATTGGCTAACTCTCTCTACCCCTTCCATATGCAGGACCAACTTGCTGAGATGCTACCATCTGGGTTCAGGTGGTGCCAAGATAGCAATACCCTCTCAAGGGGAGATAAGGAAGTTTCTGCAGCCACTGCTGGTTTTATCTTTGCCTGAAGTCCTCCTCTTCTCCTTCCTCTTTTTTCTTTAGGGAATTCCCAAATTCTCTGTCCCTCATATTAGTGTGATTTTCTCCCCTCTTCTTTTCATTGCATTTATAATTTTTCCTATACTGTAAAGTTTACTTGTTATATTTCTTCTTTGTTGTCTGTTTCTCTACTGCTAGAATATAAACTCCCTGAGGGCAAGGGTTCTTTGTCTGCTTTGTTCACTGATGGATCCTGAACTTGGAGAGTGGGGCCAGGCATAGAGGAGGTGCTTAGTAAACATCTAAGGACTGAATGATGGTGGGACTTTGAGATGAGGCCTGGATATTTCTGTTATCTCTTATGAATTCCTCTTTTATGCTTCTTCATTATACTGATTTTTTTTTCCAGTTTTTTTATAGGTGACAAATTATCTCTAACCTTTGCAGATCTGTTTCTTCTTCCCTTTTCTTTCTCCTTCCTCCTTTTTCAGTATCTTGTTTTGCACTTTCTGATCTCAACTGAAGTGTTACTTCTTCCAAAAGCTTCCTCTGACCTCACAGATTAAAACAGGGTCTCCTAGCCCCATACTGTACCATAAGGTTGTCCTAAGTCACAAGTTTGTCACACATTTTTGGTAGGTAGCTATCTGACTTTCTCACAACACTAATCTTTGAGCAGGAATCAAGACTACCTTTATTATCGTTGTGTGCTCTACTGTACAGTAAATATTATGCCTAAGACATAGCAGGCATTGATATGTGTTGAATTGAATAAAGCAATAATTATTCATTCTGGGACTCTGTTTCATCAGAAATATTATAGGCTCTTTGAAAGCGAAGAGAATATTTTCATCTCTGTGTCTGTATCATCAGGCACAGTGGCTACACTACACTTAATAGGTGCTTGATACATATCTGTTGAATGGAAATAACATTTTAGTTTTAATATGTCAAATAGTCTACAACTTTATAGGTAAAATAGTAGTTGATTGTAATTATTGAGCAACTAGATTCTTATGAAAAGTCTTTGCAAAATAAAAAGATTCTCAAAATAGGGTCAAACTACTTCTATAAAACAGATTGGAAATTTTTCTGCTACTCCAGGCTATGAGCAGAAAAGTGCCAGACATTCTCCAGCCCCCTGGGCAAGTGTTCACACACCTCAAGGGCAACCCTACCCTTCTTCAAAGCGCAGCCATTGAGTTAGAATAATGTAGCAGTTAGCAGATGAAAACCATGCTTTATTTTTTGTTTTTTTTTAAAGAGGATATGAAAGGTAAAGCAAGCTGGCCAGTTCTTTATAATTACTTACTATTTCCCTATTGCATTTTAAAAACTTTGAGTTTCAAGGGGCAGCTTTTTAATTTGGTTTAATTTTCTGAGGCAGCACTGCAAATAAACATCACTCAGAGGACCCAGATTTCTGCCAACTCTTGATGATGCTAAGGAGCCATGTGAAAGTGTCCGAGTTCAAATTTAACTTAAGACCATTGTAAAAAAGGAATCAGAATTGAGCTGCACCATGAGCAAAAGCTGTTCTGTTTTCCCAGTGGGAGATCACTGCATACGCAGCAAGTGGGACAAAATGAGAATACCTGCCATGGAGATTTGAGAGGGAAATTGATTGCACACATTTAAATAGATGGGGCTAAGAATTTTCCCTGACAGTAAAACCCCAGAATTCTAAGATGAGGAATTTAAGAACAGATGCTTTGAGGTGGACATTGAGAAGAAGCGTGAACTCTCTTTTATCCTCTCAAATCTGCACATCTTGGATGCAAGCCAGGAAGCTTCCCAAACCTCTGGAATAACTGTAAATTTGGGGCAGAGAGTGTGCTGTGTCCCTGATGTGTGGCTTGGGAACCCTGTTTGCTGTTTGCTGCATAGGCCACCTCTTCCAGAAGGAGCTCATCTGGAAAGCTATGGAATCTTGGCTCTGGCCCCATTTATTTATTGGTTAGAGGGAGAAGGTGATGGAAAACGTGTCTTGGAAAAACACAGATGGGTTTGTGAACCGCAATCTTGTGCTTAACCATTGAAGGCCTAAGGGAGTGGATCTCATGGTGTGGTCCCAGAACTAGCAGCATCAGCACCACCTCAGAACTTGTGAGAAATGCATGTTTTCCTGTGGGAGTTGACCACAGGCTAACTGAATCAGAAACTCTGGAGGTGGGGCCGAGCAATCTGTTTTAAGAAGCCCTCTTGGTGGTTTTGAGCACATGAAACATTTGGGAACTCCTTGTCTAAGATGCTCCAGAACATGAGAATGATTGTTTATCAAAAAGAATAAAATTATGATGATTCCGAATCTATTAACTCATGCTCATAAAGGAAGGGAGAGGACAGATATTCATAAATATCTTGAGAAGTTGTGACAATGTCAACCTCATCAGTATTAGTTAATATTATGGAAGGTCAATGTAATAGTTAGCTATTGCCATGAAATTGTTGCATAACAAACAAGTACAGCATCTCATGGACATATAACAATAGACATTTTTTTTCTCTTGCATCTGCAGGATTTGGTTGTATTTGAGGTCTGGCCAATCTAGGTTGGGCTTATTTAGGCTGACTTGGCTTTGCTCCACACGTCTCTCACCCCTCTTTTGAGACCCACAGATAACAGAGGCATGTACTTGTCATGGCGATGGCAGAAGTAGAAAATAAGCAGAAACATGCAAGACTTCTTCAGGTCTAAGCTTAGTCCTGGCATACCCGTCAGTTCCATTTCATTCTCTGGGCCAAAGCAAGTCATGTGTCCAAGACCAGTTTCAAGGTATGAGGAAATAGATTTGCCCCTTTAATGAGAAGAGCTGCAAAGTCAGAGACAAATGGCGTGGATACAAGTAGGGGTGAAAATTGAGGCCATTCATGCAATCAGCTGCAAAAAATAGTGAATAAGCTTCTCTTTGAGTTTATAGGCAGCATTTGCACAGTAAATTCCAAATGCAAATTTGACTTAGAAAAAAATGTATCTTTCTTTTAGAGATCCCCTTTGCCAAATACTGATTTTTCTGATTTCAATTGGATTAACTGCATGACTGAAAGTTCTGTGGGTAGAATGCTATCACATAGGATTGCATGCTACAGAGAAATTGTTTGTGAGGGGAAGAGTCACTGGATGCAGCAAACTTCATTATTGTCTTATTCTAAGGCACTGCCACAGCGACCTCGATCTTTAGCAACCACCACCCTGATGAATCAACACTGAGGCAAGACCCTCTACCGGCAACAAGATTACGACTCACTGAAGGCTCAGATGATGGTTAACATTTTTTTAGCAATAAATATTTTTAAATGAAGTGCATTTTTTAGACATAATGCTATTGTATACTTAACAGACTACAGTGTCGTGTAAACATAACTTTTACATGCACTGGGAAATCAAAAATTTGTGTGACTCACTTTATTGTGATACTTCATTGCAGTGGTCTGACACTGTACCTGGAGTATCTCTGAGGAATGTGTGTAGTTAGCCCATGTTATTTCTCAATAATACGTCACATCTAGTCCCAAAGACAGAGGAATAAGACCTTCTTCTCTATCTTGGACTTTATTTATAAATAAACTTCTGGCATTCTATATCTGTAAGGGGTTACGTGATATACTCTTCTGTTTCAAATAGAAATTTTTAAGCTAGATCTTGCCACAGCTTTTTGGGTTCATTTGATGATTGTGTTAATACTGCTTTTCTGATTAGCGACTGACATGGAAGCGTAGGGGCAAAGGCTGCTTGCCCACAGTTGCCAGGTGTGATCATGAATTGAGCAGAAATTCGAATCAAGAAGAAATCAGTATCTAGAAACATGCAGCAAGCACCCAGAGTCAGGAAGGTCCCTGCCTTTTACCCAAAGGGTGTCTTTGAAATGTGGACTAATGGAACAAATAGCAGGTAGCTATTGTTTAACTGTATTTAGCTTCTGAAGATGAGTATTTTCCCATAGTGGTAACCAAAGATACCATTTTCTTTTTTGTTTTTCACATGTAATGGGAATAATGTAAAATTTTCCGCTCATTTCCTGAGTCCTAGAGTTGTCTGTGATCTGAAAGAGACCTTACATAATTTTTTGGAACCCTCTTATTTTCCTGGGGAAGAAGCAAGGCCTAAAGCAGTGATATAACTTGTTCAGTGTCACCCAATTAGTTAAGGAAAGCTAACCACAGATGCTAGGTTTTCTTATTACACTACATTTTTCTTTTAGGAAGGGAGTATTCATGATTTGATGGATTATGTCCAAAATAGAGTGCAGAGTATTATGGTCTGTGGACATTAATGAAATTTAATTTTTCTATTTGTGAATGGGAGCTAAATATGCTTGTTATGTGTTTAGAATGTTTGAGTCAGAAACAAGTCCTTTTCTTCTACAAATTAACAATTGTCATTAAATGATTTGGAAAAAAGCACTACTGGCCAATCATTTGAAATAAATTCATGTGGTCAACAGTGAATTCTAGTTCTGGGATGGAATATGCTAGGATTAGAATGAGAAATGGCATTCAGTGTCTTTTTTAACATCTGGTGTTATTTGTTTGATTAGAAGTTTATTTTTAAAAAGTCCTTTGGGATACAATATGAACAAAGAGTAAGGGAGTCAGGATTGTTCCAACATCTACCATTGAATACTCTCAGGGCACCCCTGCTACCCTTTTGAAATAGGTGCTGCCAGAAGCCTATGCCTAAAATTTGCCTGGAATTCATCTCTTTCCCTTTCTTTTTTATGATGCTGAAGCCAAGGATAAAAAAGATAAAGGATTGCATAGTCTGGCACATGAATGCCTTCCCACTGCGTGCTGCTTTTGTGGGAAGGACGTAGCAGCCACCAACCACTGTTTTATTAATAATGAGGCATTCACATAAATTCCATGCAAAATTGATTTTTGACTGTTATATAAGAATCAAATACCAGGCTTTAAAAAGTAATTGAGAAATCTATTTGTAATTTATTTTGCCTATAAGAACCTGCTGTCCTGCCATAAACAATTTTACAGTATTTTCCTCCCTGTTAAATAACTATTTTTACACATCTGTTTGGCCTCTCATGGATGACATGCAGTCAGGAGGTGTAATGAATACAGGTTTAAAACAACATGTGGCCACAATTTTTTTTAGTTTCATCTTCAAGGGTATTGCTTGCAAGTTGTGATATCATTTTCATCACAGTACAGGTGAAATGTGTAAATGGATAATTATCTGACACGGCGTTGACAGATGAATCATAACTGTTTTGTGGCAATAGGAAAGCATAATGAAATAGCAAAGTACTGTCAAAACAAACAAACAAAATCCCCCAAATCCAAAAAACTGACAAGCCAAAGCAATCTGTTTCTCACTTATTTTTAAATGCCTTAATCAGCTTTGGTCCAATGAAAAAGTCTCCTGTAACAAAGATTTTTCTCTGGGAAACTATTTACTGTTTAGTAGTTTTGTATGTATTAAAGTCAGCCACAAGTATTTAAGCTGTAATTAATTAATTTCTAATTTTTCTTGAAATGGAGATTACATGAACAACAACAAAAAAAACATCTGGAAGTCAACCTTTTATGTATTTTGTTTAACTTCTATGTGTCTCCTTGGTATTATTTTGGAGAAGGGAAGCCACTTCTGTTCTTATGCTAGGACATTTTTTTTAAGGGATTCTGAAACCCTAGTAGTTAAAAAAATATCTCACCCCAGTTTTGTTGAGGTATACTTCGTATGGGTTACAAATCTAACTTCATATGGGTTACAAATCTAATTGCAAAGATTAATAAATTTGAGTCATTGTATGTAACTGTCCCGACCCGCGGGACCTAGTTATTCGTGGGCTCGAAGAGGGTCCAGGCCTGAAAGAGAAACGGGCGAGAAAAAGGAGCGGAGGCAAGACAGTATTCTGATCAAGCCTCAAAAATTTTATTTTAGAGCAGGTATATTTATACAGAAGAACAAAGGGGGGCAGGACTATCTAGGCAGGGGGATACTTGCTACAATTTCATTGGTTCCCGGTTGCTAGGGTGAGGGGGTGTAAAAGTTAGAGGAAGTGGAGTGTGAAACGGGGGGTTGTTGGGTAGGACGACAGCTAATCAGCAAGGCCACAGCCTCTGGCAGGGACGTTGGTACATCTTGTGATTAGCCATTTCTTTGAAAGTGCAGAGTATGTGTTAAATGCCAGGTTCTCATGCCGGGGGGGGGCTGGGCGGTCAGGATGAGGGTCTTGGCTCCCAACGTGTAACTGTATAATCATTTCTGTGATCAGGATAGGACATTTCCACCACCCTTAAAAGTTCCCTTGTGCCCCTTTGCTATCAGTCCACTCCCCCAATTCTGGCCCTACGGCAACCGCTGATTTACTTTCTGTCACTATAGTTTTGCTTTTTTTAGAGTTTCATATAAATAGAATCCTAGCATTAGTCTTTTGTGTTTATCTTTTTTTTTTATACTTAGCATAATGTTTTTTGAGATTAACCCATATTATTGAATGTATTAATATTTTGTTTCTTTTAGTGCTGAATGGTATTCCATGGTATGGATATACTTCTATTTATTCATTCAATAATACTTGGGCTGTTTCCAGTTTTTGACTATTATGGATAATGGTGCTATAAATATTCATGTGAAAGTTTTTGGTGGACAAATGTGTTTATTTGCCTTGCGTAAATATCTAGGAGTGAGATTTCTGGATCATACATCATGTATATGTTTAACCTTGTGGAAAACTGTACCATTTTATACTTTTACACGGGCAGTGTATGAGAGTTCTCATTGCCTCACCTCTTTTCCAATACTTGGTATCGTCAAGTGTGTGATAAATAGCTTATGTAGTTTTAATGACATTTTCTGCATGATTTGTGATGTTGAGCATCTTTTCACATGCTTATTGGCATTTTATACCTTCCTTTACAAAGTGTCTGTTTAAATCTTTTACCTATTTTTATTGTTATTTCTGACTTTTAAAAATTTCTTATATATTCTGGATATAAGACTTTTATCAGATGTATGTTTTGCATGTATATTATCACAGTATTTTGATTGCTTTTTTCTTTTTACTTCCAGTTTTATTGAGATATAATTGACATACAGCACTGTATAAATTTACAGTATCCAGCATAATGACTTGATTTATCTATATTGTAAAATGATATCTCTTAGTCTTTTTAACTTTTTAAAGAGCAATTTAATAAATATTTCCTTTTATGATTTATGCTTTTGTACTTTTTTCTAACTGGATGTCACAAACATTTTCTTCTATATTTTCTTCCAGAAGTTCAATCCTGTTAGTTCTTGCGTTTATAATCTATTTTCAGTTATTTTTATATGTAAGGTAAAGGTAAAGGTTTAGTTTTCCCCCTACACAGATCCAGTTATTCCAACAATATTTTGCTGATTTTCCCATTTTCTCAGATAATTCCCATTTTTGCATCTTTTTAAAAAATGACTTGACCATTTAAGCTTGGTCCTATTACTGGATTCTCTTCTGTTCCATTAATCTATAAGTCTGTACTTACTCTAATACAATACTGTCTTGATTTTGGGAGCTTTTTTGTAAGTCTTTGAATTGGACAGGGAAAATTCTCTAACCTTATTATTTCTTTTTTGAAATTGTTTTGGCTGGTCTAAATCTTTTGCATTTCCATGCAAATTTTAGTTTCTGCTTGTCAATTTCTTACAAGAAGATTTCTGATACTTTAATTAAGATTGCATTGAATTTATAGATCAATTTTGGAAGAATTTATTCTAAAATATTAAATACATTTTAAACTATTATTACAACTGTAAAAAAAAATAACATGCACACTAAAATGTGATGTGACCAGTTTTAACATACTGGAGAAAATGAACATGTAAATTTGTACAACCAGGTTAACAAATTTTTTGCAGACAAAATAAAGTTTTTTTCTGTCATATCTGTGTAATCAAAGTGTGGGTCGAGATCACAACACTATTAAAAGACATTTCTACTTACTGGGCCATGATTTTCTTGATTCTATTTTAATCTAAATAAAATACAGCATGAAGTAAGAGGCAGAAGCTAGAGTGCCTGTTGCAACTGTGTTTATCAAAGCAGCTTTATTATTTTACCCCTTGACTTTTTCATAAGTATCTTATTAGTGTATTTAGAAATTTGAATGTTCATAAATTTATACTATAATAACTTCTTCAAAATGTTTTATATATTTCAACTTCAGGCAAGATTTCGATTGAAATTCTTATAGAGAGTTAGAATAGAGGTACTGCAGTTTAATAGAAAGAAAATAGATTTGGAAGTTCTGTCCCTAAGTAGCTTGGGTAAGTTGTCCATGTTTCTGAGCCCAGTTTGTCCATCTGTAAAATGGAGATAATAATACTTACCTCACAGGTGTGATGCAATAAAACATGCAAAACACCTGGTAGTTACATATCTGATGTATATGAAGGAATGGTGTTAGTAAAAGTGGGGGTAAAATGTAGGTCTTGAAATCTGGCAAAAAAATTTGATGAGGTCTAATGGGCAATGAAATGGATTAAAACAATGAATAAAACAGTTAGCTTATTCTGTGTATGATTTACTCATGGTGATATGCTTGCTTTGCCTAAAGGTTCCTAATAGCAGCTTAACATATACTTGTGGAAGGTCAGATTGAAGACCATCACATTACCGAACAATGTTCCAGTGGGAAGGTATGGGACTGGACAAGTAGTATAAAGTTTAGGGAGCCTCCATAGATGGTTTAGAAACCCTAATTTCTCAGAAGCTTTCAGTGAGTGAGGAGTTTGTGGTGCTAATGTTCTTTATGTAGTGCAGGAATATTGGCCTTGAGTGCACTTGGATATTCTTTTGGTTGTTCTTCTGATTGGCCCTTTACTCCTGTCTTCACCCTTTCCTTCATTCCCATTTAGCATAGCTATGTCAGTGAACATGCCTTGTGACCACTGTAAGTGCCTACTAGTCATCAGTACTTGCCCTCAGCTGCTCATTTAGAGTCCAGTGACATTGGGGGTGGGGTGGTTCAGTGAGACAATACAATGAACACAGATTGAGAGACAGGAACCTCAGGACCCATCACTTGACCATATGAACTTGGACAAATTCCCAAGTTTCAGTTTCTGCCTCAATAAAATTGCTGGCCTACTTAAGGGGCTGTCATGGGGAACTGTATGACGAATTGCATGGATAATTGCTTTGTAAATAATAAAATTCTATATGAACCTCTGAAATTGTTATATGTCATTGTCCCCTTGTTCCATTTTCTTCTGTCACCAGAGCCACAGAAAGGTCAGTCCTATCTAAATTCCATGACTTGGATGGAATTAGGTCATGGCAGGTGGGGGTAGAGTGGGATGGGGTAGTGATGTTGGTGGTGGCGGTGTCTACACACAAACAAAAAACTAGAATCACAGACTCTTAGAACTGGATAAGACCACAGAGGTCATCCATTTAAATATCTGTCTGTGGAGAAAATAAGCATAGGTCTCAGAGCCTCAGGGACTTGGGTATCGGAGAGTCAGTATTTTATAGTTCATAGTTGAGGAAATCTAGACTGAAAGACTTGCAGATAAGTCAAAGGAAAATAGATCCTGGAAAGAATTGGAATATTCTTGGTTTCTAGTAACCAAACAGAAAACAAATAGAAAATGATTACAAGGAAAGGTGAAAAAATATATTTCTTAATTTTAAAGGGGTCTGTCTGATGCTTTTTTTTTAATTTAAGGAAATCACAGAATAGGGTTTTTGTGCAAATAAAAAGTCATGGATGGACTAGATGAGCTGAATTTTACTAATTCATTTACTAATTCAGTTGTTTCAGTTGGTTAAACTGTCAAATTGCTATGCCTAGAAATCTAGTATATAACTGATGAATACATTAACAAAATGTGATATATCCATACAATGGAATATTTTTTAGCCATAAGAAATAATGAAATACTGACACATACTACAACATGAATGAAACTTGAAAACATGATGCTAAAAGTCCAGACACAGAAGGTCACATAGTCTATGGTTCTATTTATAGGGAATGTTCATAATAGGCAAATCCATAGAAACAGAGAAGAGATTAGTGATTTCCAGGGGCTTTGAGGTGGGGGAAAGGGAATGGTTATTGACTGCTAATGGATATTGTTTTTTGGGGGGTTGGGTTATGAAAATGTTCTGGAATTAGATAGTGGTGATGGTTGTACCTTTGTAATATACTAAATATTACTGAATTGTATACTTTAAAAGGGTGAAGTTAATGTTATGTGAATTATATCTCAACAAAAAAAATCTAGTATAATAAGTTTTTAGACATTAAAAATAGAATTTTCTTTTCTATCATCTATACCATAGATGATGAACAGTGAAGGTATGATTGAAAGAAACACTGATCTTGTCAAGTCACTGCACTCCCTTAGCCTCAGATTCCTAATCTATAAAATTAAGATTGTAATTTCTGTCCTACCTATGACAAATAATAATATGTGAAATAATAATGTGAAATAATAATAGCATGCATTTAATGAGCTCTCGTTATCTACCAGACACTATTGCTGACATTTTATGCATATTATTACATTTTTCTTATGAAGTTATTATTCTTATCCTGATTTTACAGGTAAGAAAATGAAATAATATGTGTAAAACTGCTATACAAATGAAAGGCATGAATCTATAATTTTATTTCACAAAATTGTTAAAAATAATGTTTATCATTTTAGTTTAAAATGAGATGTCCATTAAAAAAATCAAAATATAAAAAGCTATAAGGAAGAAAATTAAAACCAACTCATAAACGCAAAGAAAATAGTTATATTTTTGTATCTTCTAGTTTTTTAAAAAGTATATACATATATGTATATTCATATATAAAATTTGGTTTTACTCTATAAACACAGCATTGTATTCTGCTTTTAAAAATGACTTTAATAACAGGGTATGGATGTACTCTTTTAAGCTGTATACTCAGGCCAGTAGTTGATTGCTTAATTGAAAATTTTGGTTTAAAGTAGCTGAGGCGGACACTGTTGTCATCTACTGTTGTCTAGCTAGAATGACCATGGTTTTGTTCAGGTATGTGAAAACCACTTGTTCAGAGGTGACTGTTCTCTAGCCTGGGAGGATGAAATTGGACTGATCTAAGCCCAAGCTTGAGATATCTATGATTGTTCTGAGCCAGTCGTGACAATCCCATTCTTCTTTACCAGCCAGTAGTTTGAGGTTTAGCATGTGACCCAGTTCTGCCAGTGAGACTTAAAGCAAAGTCTGTTAGAGGCTTTGGGAAAAGATTTTTCTCTTGCAAAGGAGAAAGAAGCTTGAGGCAAAAACCTTTCATCTCACCCCAGCCCTACCTTCCAGACACTGCTCTTTGGAACTGTGGTGGCCATCTTTCGAATGTGGGGAAAAACCAAGACCATCTCAGAGATGCCGAACCAGAGGCCTAATGTGTTTTAGAGACTGAGTTAACCAACTCCGGGTCAACATAGCTGCAGATTCCTAATGAGTGCTTAAGTAACTACAGCTTAAGGTGAAATAACCATTGAGGAAGAGTAAAATAAAAGATGTGGAATTATTTTTAAACATACATTTCTTGAACATTTTAAAGAATACTTAAAGCATATATGTATATATACACACACACACCTACACGCACATACATATATATGTATGTGTACATGTATATATGTATACACACACACGCACACATACACACATACACACATACATTCATTCACATTAAAAAAAATGTAGGCCAGAATCTTTTACTTAACTATGATGGGCAATCTGGGCTCTTTCTTGTATAAACAATATCCAGAATGCGCTTTTTAATTTCTAGGATTTTTTGTTGGTTTGTTTTGTTTTGAAGTGGATTAAGAACGTGGAGACATTTACAAGTGGCCAGAGCACATACCCCTGTTAAACTGGAAGTTCTCACTGTGTGGTCCATGGGCTCCTAGAGATTTCCAAGACCCTATAAGAATATCTGTGAAGCCAAAATTATATTTATAATAACATTAAGGCATTATTGTTTCTCTCACTCTCACTTGCTCATGAGTATACACTGTTTTCTAGGGGCTACATGGCATATGATACCACAATAGATTGAACATTGAAGCAATATTGAGAATCCATCTGACTTTAAGTTGGGCATTAGAGATTTATAATAATGTCAAACAATGTCACTAGTTAAACTTTTTTTCAATTTTGGAAAATGTATTTGCTTGTTATAAAAATGTGATTTGTACTATCAAGTAATGGGTTTATTATTATTTTAAAAATAAATTCGAAGTTTATAAATCTCTCAGTTTTAATTTCTAATCAGTAGTTATTTTCTACATAAACAGAAACTCGTTGAGGTCCTCAGTTATTTTGTAAGGAACCAAAATTCTTGAGAATCATTGCTCTAGACTTCATTGATTTCTCCCAATGCTTGCCAATGCCTAGTAACAGTAACTTCCCTCCGTCCCTCCTTCCCCTCTCCTGCCTGCCCTCTCTCTCTCTCTCTCTCTCTCTCTCTCTCTCTCTCTTTCTTTCTTTCTTTCGCAATTTACTTTTAGCTAGATTTTGTAAAGCATTTGACTTAATTTTTATAGGAACAACTCTCATGTTTCTTTTTGCATTCATAATGACAACAGCAGGTACTGAGTTCATAAATAGGCCCTGGGCACAAACACATCCACTCTCGGAAAGTGCCCTGATTGTAGGGAGGGAAGTGCATGGGGATAAAGACTACTGAGCAATCAGACAAATTGGTTAAATGGAAATGCTTTAAGAAAGATTCTACTATATACACTTAACCATTTTCACAACATTGAACAAGTTTTTTCTTATACTTTTTAACTTTAAAAACAAAGCTAATATGAATACCTTATATATAATTCTTTACAGCAATGATTATTAGGATAAATTTTTAGCGAAGAAATTAATATATCAAAAAGTTACGAGCATCTGGAAGGTTTTGGGCATATATACTCAACTTGCTTTCTAAAAAGATTGTATAAATTTGTGCTCTGATCATTTCTCCACATCTTATTAAAAGTATTTTAATAAAGAGATGTGCTAATTTTAATCCCAAGTTATTGCTTTGGTTTTCTAGAAGTAATTGATATGGAGATATTGGACACTTTAAAATACTTTAACAATTTGTATTTC
Organism: Cynopterus sphinx; assembly: GCA_030015415.1. Classification (NCBI taxonomy): domain Eukaryota; kingdom Metazoa; phylum Chordata; class Mammalia; order Chiroptera; family Pteropodidae; genus Cynopterus; species Cynopterus sphinx. The sequence goes on along the minus strand of CM057379.1, from coordinate 164,831,706 downwards.
TTTTTCTGTGACTTTCCATTTATCCAGAGAGGTGTACTAGTCAGGATTCTTGGTCGCAAATGATGGAAACAGACTCCAGTTAAGCAGAAAAAAATCGGTTGCTAAGGGTGTTGGGTAGCTTACAGAACTTAGGGGAAGGCTGAGTAGCGGACTTGAGCAGGAGCCAAGGAGACTAACCATAGTTGACATTCCACCAAAAGAAAAGTGAAAACACCATAGCTACCACTATAACTTCTGGACAGTGAAAAGTACCATGGCCACTGGCACCATTGATGACTCAACAGTGACTCCTTTTACTTCTGAATTACACCATGGCATCTGCAAATAATCTTTAAAGGATTCTATGATTATTGCCTTCAAAGAAGGAAAAGCTCAGGTGAGAGCATAGCATTGCCTGTTTTAGGTCACATGGCCTCACACCGTGAGCCAGTGAGCAAGGATGGCAACCCATGTATCTCATCAGGAGATTTCCTCCAAAGGGGAGGGGTGTTGGATGTGTTCATACATATTTTTATTTTACTATTTTGATCTATATATACCTGAAAAATTTTTCCCAATCCTTTCATTATATATTCATCTACTTTCAAAAGTTTTTATGATTTAATTTCTTGAATTTTACATTTATATCTTTAAAGTGTGTGCACGTGTATACATGTGATTGCGTGTGATGGGAGCTACTTCCCACCCACCTCCCTGTCACACAGTTTTCCTGCTGCATATATAATTCTCTTTTTACTGATTGTGTTGGCACCTTTATCATGTATTTATTTCTTTATATACCACATGTGTTTTTAAGCTATTTATTCCATTTCATTGATCTCCCTGCTTATTTTTTGCAAGTTTTTTTATAGTTTAATTGATAAAACTTTACAGTATGTTTTAATCTCCCAGATATCCCTTCATTACTATGTTGTTTTTCCTTTTTGAAAAATGTGATGGTCAGTCATCTTTTTTTGTTTAACTTTAGAAACATTTTGCAAAATTCTGAAAATTATCTCCATGAAGATTGACTTAAATCCTCAAATTCGTTTTAGAAGAATTTTGTTCTTTATAAAATTGGGTCTTCCTATTAAGGAATATTTAATTAAGTCTTTCTTTGTGTCTTGATAAAATTGTATATTTTATTCATTTTGGTTCTATACTTGAGTTTTAAAGATTGTTGTTCGAAAACCTTTAAAAAACTCACTGGTAAATCATCCTGACCCTATGCCTTTGATAACTTTTTTTTTCTATTCAGATAACCTATATTTCTTGACACAATTGATGATTTATAGTTTATTTTGAAATAATCCAATTCATCAGTATTTATAAATTTAACATAAAGAGTAATAATTTTTTTAAATTGTAATGTATCTGTTATAGTCTCTTTCTTGTTTTCATTCATTCATTCATTCATTCATTCTAATCTCAGTTTTTTACATTAGGTTTGCCAGATCTCTCTGTCTGGTTTTCCAAAAGAGCCAGCTTTTGTTTATATTTGTCATTTAGCCTCATTGTTGTTTTCTGATCCTGTAATGGCAATGATAAGGGCAAAGAGTAGACTAACTTGGATTAAATCCTGATTTGATCATTTACTAGCCATGTGTCTTGGGGAAATTACTTAATGTTTCAAAATCTAATTTCTTTATTTGCAAAAAACACTCATCTCTCAGGAATAATGTGAGGGTTCAACAAGATAATCAATCATGTAAGGCCTGTGGCTCATGACAAATGCTCAGAAATCATCAGCATTGTCATTGTCATTTTATTATCAATTTATTTAATCAATATCAGATTTATCCTTTTATCAAATTATCCATTTGTTTTTATACTTGATTTAATAATTCACTAAAGGATATAAATTCATTCTTGATTGGAATTTTGACCACCTCCCATAATTTTTATTAATATTCTTAGATATGTTGTTTCTTAGTTACATTATTTAAAACCTAGTCTATAATTGCAGATTTAATTTCCTTTATAACTTAGAAGAATTTTTTTTAAGTTTAAAGTTATTGGTTTTGCTTATTTATTAATTTGTTTAAATATGTGATAATAGTTTTTGGTTTGGTTACATTATGGTTGGAAATATATGGCCTTTAGAATTTACTCTTTAATTATTGTTTTTATTGTCTAATACATAGGCTTTAACTTATTAAATCCTGCTATGTTATTTGGTATACAAAAAATGGTTATAACTATTTTTTCTTTAGTTGTGAATTATACCTTTTATCAATATAAAATTATATCTTTGGCCTATTTCTTGCTTTTTGATTTGACTGCTAGTTTGTAAGTTTTTCTTTTACTTGTGTTTGTGAGATACATATTTACCAATTCTTGTACTTCTTTCCTGTCTGGATCATTTAATTTTTGGTGGGTTTCTTGTAAACAGCATGGAGTTGAATTTTATTTCTGAAACTAATTTGAAATTATTGGTCCTTAAATGGGCGTATTTAACCTGTTTACAATTTTCATCTTTATATATTTTGTACTTTTTCTGACAGTTTGCTATTTTTATCATTTATTTTCTTTAGACAATATGCTTTGTTTACTTTAAAAATGTTCTCTTGAAAGGTGATCTTATTATTTTAACTTTTACTATGGTTGTCTTTAAATTGTTTAAAAACCTATTCTTTATATTTCTGAAATTTTCAAAATCAAGAATTTAAACCATAGCTTCACACTTCCCTTATATATGAGAAAGTTAGCATTGTTTTATTCTTTCCCTATCAATTCCCCATTTTTAAATATAAACTTAGATTTAAAACTCATCTTGCTATTTTTATATAACTTTTTCCCTTTATGGATACATGCTGCCAATAAAGTAGTTCTGTTCTTACATTATTTCAAATCATCTCTCAATTGGAAGTGTGTCTTTAAGTAATTTTTTTTTTCAAGATATGTTCTGGTGGAATATATTTTCTAAGGACTTTGGTATCTGAAATTAGCTTTCTGTTATTTTTTCACAGGAAAGACAACTTATGTGGGCATTACATTCTGTGTAAATATTGCCTTAAAAAATCCGTGGATGACTTTTTGTCTTTATGGAATTTACTATGAAGAAAAACCCAAGGCTCATTTGACTTTTATGAAAGTAAACTTCCTCCTCCCTCCCACTGCCTGTTGTTCACAATTTTATAAACTACTTTTATTTATCTCTGGCCTTCAGAAGTTCTTATGGCTGCTTCTAGATATATCAATATATTTGTTTTGCCTAAAATGTAGTGATTCTTGTTCTAGATACACTAACATTTTTTGAAGGTTGAAAAACACTAATATTTTTTCTTTGATTATAACTTCTGTTCCATCTCTTCTGTTTATTCCTAATATATGCATATAATATACATATAAAATATATATTTTATATATATAGTTATTGGGTTTTCTATTTCTGTTATTTTTCTTTTTTATCATTTTCATCTTTGTTCTTCTGTTTTCTCAAGTTCATTTCCTACTTTACAGACTTGATTATCAGCAGTATCTTTCCTGTTCCACATGGCTTCAAATGCAGATTTTAGGTCTATCACTGCATTTTGGTTTTACTTCAGTACTTTTTTATCTCACACATTTTCCTTTTCATTTACCTTGCTGTCTCATTCTTATCACCTATTCTCTTGTTATGGATATTTGCTCCTTTTCCATAGAGACCATTACTTCTTGAACTCAATTGAAGACCGAAAATACTTTCTCTGAAAATTTCTTTCAATTCTTATTTGAATTATAAGTCATTTTAAGGTGTCTGTGCTCGCACTGAGTACTTACGTTGATATTATCTCTCTCTATTTCTATGTCATTTACAAAACTACATTTGTTAGTTGTTCTTCTTGTCATATTTCTTAACACAGATTTCTCCAGACATGATGTTTCCAGCAAGTCTTACCTTCTGTCCACTCAAATATGGGTTCAATTTTCTTTATAGAGCTACATCTGGAGGGTAAGTTGATGTCCAGAGCTACTAGATTGATTTCTGATATATGGTTTGCTTTCATTTCCTAAGTGTTGACCCAGAATTAGCTCTTATTCTACCTTCATTGCCTTTCTTCTTAACATGAAATAGGTACTATTCGGTACATATGGTAGTCAGATTTATTTTATTCTCTCATATCATGCTTTCTTCATGGGAACACCTTCCTGGTTGGAATGCGGCACCCCCAAAGCTTACTTCCCCATTTCCTCTTGCTGACCAGTTCTTATTTGGGTAGCTGCCCTGACTGTTTTTATGAAAAAAAGATGCTGCTGAGGGGTTAGATGTAAAAGGAAAATAACACTCCAGCTTAAAAAATAGCACTCATACAGTAAAAGAATGGTTGTCTGATTTAATGAGCCAGATGGCAGACAGTGGGGAATATATAATGGGCCTTTCTAACTCAGACAGGTGAGCTTCCTCTATGTCTGGTGGCACGCACAGGTGGGCCACTAATTGCCTTAAAAAATCCAGGTTAATTGACCTTGTAGTTGGTGGTAGGGAGTTGACTGTCAATATTTGGTGGCAATGTAAATGTTTGCCTGTGTGTGTACGTGTGTGTGCATCTGTATTTTAGTGCAAGAGGCTGTATCAAGGATATTAGCCAGATGCTTTTTAAAGTCGAACTCCTTGAGGCCTTTTTATTTTAAAAGTTAATTACCAGGTTACTTTTATCTACCAACTCAGGTGGCATATGTGAGACATAAGTAAGTGAAGAGCTAGAAGATGCCCAGTAGAATGAAAACAGAAGACAGATTTGGGAGTTATGCTTTGTCTTGTACCTCTGCATCTCCCACTCTCCCACTGTCCCCTGTTGCCCCATGACTTCTCTTTGTTCTCACTCCTTGTATCCTCTTTCTCCCAAGCCTGGACTTAAACCTTACTTAGCCATTGTCTCATGTCTACTCAGCACAGACATCATGTTAATTTCTTTGCTGACTCCCCAACAACTCTGGTTTTACTTATCAAGATCGCAGTGGGCCATGATGTTCTGGTACACAGTCCTGGCGGAAACGATATTTGCTGGGATGGTCTGACCTTTTCTTTCCACCCTCTGTAGAGGACCAGTGTGCCAGCTTGCACCTCAGTTAGGAGGCAGTTACAGCTAACAGATGGAGGAATGTCTGCGTTGCTCCCTGACAGCTTGCAGATTCGATGCACAGATATAGCGAGTTTCATGGGCAGAGGATTTAGAACTGGGCATTCTGCCTATCCCACAGGTGTGCTCACTGCTGCTGCTGTAATTTCCAGCCTGGCAGCCTGGCCAAAGTGCCTGCTTTGTGAGAAAATGAAAGAGGAAGCCAAGGACCAGTTTCTACTTGTTGCACCTCAGATCAGGTTGGGTAGCCTAACAACAGATTTCAAATGTTTTCATCTTATCGGTTAAACTGACAGATTTCTATAATTGTGCAAGTTGAACAAATATGTTAAAAGACCATTGAAACAACAAAAATTCAAATCTTGGTGTGCAGGTACCAGTCACCATTGGAATTCACTTTATACCCTAATGTTGAGGGTCTAGGTTATTGTTATATTTCAAATATGTTAAGGGTTTAATGTACAGAAGCCTATAGATAAATTCCATATTTAATCTTTCTTCTGTTACATTTCCATAATTTTTATTGTTGTTGCTAGCATGAATCTGTCCTCTATGAAAGTGGAGTAATCTCAAGAAATATTATAAAGGTTGTATACTTTGACCATACTTTACCTTTTTATTGGGTTGTTTCATTATACTAGGTAAAAATTCACTTGTACATTTCCTGTTTTTGCTGGAGCAATGAGTGTGAGCATGGCAGAATATCAAATAATTTTTCTAAATAATCTTTTTTTTTCATTGCCTTTAAAAAAGGGATAAAACAGTAAATTCTAAGTATTTTAACCATGGATTATTTGAAGAATGCTTATAAAAAAGCACCATTAATAGAAACATCATAAACTATACCTAGATAGCAGCAAAAAAATTAATCTTTACAAATATTAAGGTAAGTTGTCTAAATAATGCATAACAGATTGTGGCATTCATTTTTGTATGCCCCAGTGGTTTGCACATACATATGTTTAATTATTTGACGAATGAAAGAATCTTTGGTATACTGCTGATATAACTTAGCCTCTATCTAATACTTGATAACATGAGGTTGAAAAAGTAAGAATGATAATATTTATGGTTTGCAGGTAGAGGAGTACGATTAGACCATAAGAAGTCAGGAAATCAAACTGTGCAATTTAATCTGTGATGCATTTAGCTTTTTCATGAAGGCAATGGCCTTGCCGAGGCGTGGGCGGGGAACCATTCTCTTGTGTGCTGACACTTCTCTGTGCCCAGGTCGGAGAAGGTTTTTGTCCCTACAGGAGGCAACTTGGGACATCCCTGGGGCACATGGTGCTTTCTGGTTCTCTTATGATCCTTCCTGCTCAGGAGCAGAACCAATCATGTTTGCATAGTTGATCAATTAACTATTCACAACTACGTTTTACTTGTTTTGCATAAAACAAGTTGGCCTGATGGCACTTCACATTTTTAATTTGGTTGCTATGGTGTTATAGAACTATACCTTTAAAGTAAACACCAAGAAGCCTAGAATATGACAGTTAGAGACCGGGTTGCTGTGAATCACCTGAACATACACTAGTTGGAAATTCAGAAAACTAAGTACCCCATTTTCCTCCACCAAGCCCATAAGATTCCTAATATAACATTAATAATTATAAAATATGCTGTCTAACATTTATCGAATCAGGCATAATTTATATCTTACAATCTCATTTTCTCACAACAGGTCTGTTTAGCAGGTACTATCATTATCCGTATTCTGTAGATGAAGAGACTGAGGCACAGAGTCTACTATTGCAACTCACCAGGGTATCATGGGGACACTCCAGGGAAAATGACCCCAAACTTGCTCTCAAGGAGTTTATAATCGAATCAATTATGTATTTTGTAAAAAGACAATAATAATAATATATTCAAATAACACTTTGATAGCGGAAAAGCAGTATTGCAGAGCAGGACTTGATTATCAGATGGATTGCACTGGGAGATAAATGCTCCATGAGTGTAGAGAAGGGCAGGGTAACTGCTTTGGGCTGAGGCAGTTATGAGGACCAGATAGCCCAGGTGGAGTTTGAGCTGCTTCTGGAAGGGCTGGCAAAGGGATTTGGGAGGCAAAACAGTGAGGGCAAGTCACAAAGTGGCAAAGTGCCTCCTGGGGTGTTCTGAGTCTCCCTCCCACTGCTTATATGTCCTCCTTTTCTATGGAAGGTCTTCATTTTCACCATTTCATAACAAAATGATAAAAATAACCTACAGTCCAGGGCTTAGAATACGCAGCAGATCAGCATGAATATACTTCTAATTAAGCAAGTCATCTCCTAGACTTGTCCTCAGTGGATGGTTCTGGCAGTAAATACAGTCCTTTAGTAAGTCCTGTTTTTCTGTGAAGGGATTGCAGGGCAACATGCAGCCCAATCTCCCCACGTAACTCCAGCGACTCCTTGGCAAGCATCGCTGCTCTCTGAATCAGGGAAAGAAAGTGTTCCAGAGCTCCCACATTTCTGAGTTTCTGGTTTTCTTTTCCTGACCAAATTTGCCCTTGTTTTGCAAACTTGACTTCCAGTGAGAAGGGGGAGAATATCGATAGAGAGGATATGAAGTTAGATACACTTCCCCTACTCAGCCCAGATGAAGCCCTTTCCTTAGATAGTGCAGACCCCAAAATGAGCAACATGTTCAAGTTTTGGACGAAAGTTCTATTGGCAAACGTTAATACCCAACCTCTCACGTTCCTCAGTAGAACCAGCCTAAAACTTTTAGATTTGGAAGGGGCTGGAAATCTAGCCTCTACCCCACTCTTCTTATGCCTGGGGGTGGGCAAGCCTGAAACCACAGAGAAATCCAATAACAGGTATAAGGTTACCTAGTCAGGGAAATATGTCTTCTGAGGTAAATCCCAGCGTTTGACTCTTAGTACGTAGTTCCTAAGAAATAGTGCCTCTTCAGTTGTTGCTGAAATATTCAAACTTCCAAAGCTGGAAACTCCCTTACCTGGCCAGTGATGATGGTGGGACCACAGGGGTACGTGTGTGATCGCTGGCCATACCCACATACTGCTCTACCCTTAGCAAACCTTTGGTCCACGTTTGCTGAGATCTTCATATAAATAACTTTGTGGATATGGACATCTTCTGACATTGTGTGCACCCACTGCCCTATCCTTTGGTCTGAATTCACTGACCACTTTGAGCCTTGGTTTCGCTAACTCTCCCTCCCATGGAAGGAACACAAAGGCACTGATTTCAGCTGTTTACCTTATAACAGGTTCTGGCCAGCGACAACGACTTGGTTGTCTTAAGGCGTCGCGTAGAGGAACAAAACAGGAGTGCCATTTTGTTAATATCAGATATAAATATTTTTATGAACCTTATATGTCCGGATTCATTAGCCATTTAATGAATTTGATGCACAGATGTTCAGGAAATTAGGAACAACTGACTTCATTGGGAAATTATGGCGAGCTTGGTGCCATCCAAGATAGCAAAAACATGCTGTTTCTACAATCTGCCAAGAAACCAGGTATCGTAAATGGTCTCTACGTTATATATAAGCTCACTATTAACACTCAATAAATGTTAATTGTATAATAATAAAAAATACTGAGCAGGATTCTCCCCAGTGGAGATCAAGTTGTGGACATAAAAGGATTCCTTCTGTCTTCAGAATATATCTTTCCTTTGGGTTTACATCACATTCACCTGATGGAAAGTAAAAACGTTGAGAAAGAGCTAATTGGTGCCTTAGGCTGAGGTTATTAGTTTTGAGTCACAAGAACTATATTTGGCGGACAGAAGTTTTCATCAAAACCATTGTATCCAATGTGTGGATTTGCTCTGCCAATCACTTTGTGGTTCACGGGCAGCATAAGTGGAGTATAAATTGGTTGAAGAGAAAAGGCAATATCAGGCCAGACTGAGCACTGAGGCCGAGACTGTACAGTGAAGTTCATATGTAGCCTAGAGACTGGCACCATTTTCCAGGGTATTTGTTCTGCTTTATTACTAACTTTGTCACATAATACATTTGGTGGAAATAATTCTGTGATGCATACTTGAAAAATGTTCTTCTTCAGCAGTGGTATTTTGGTAAATGTTTGCTAACTGGTTCTCTTTCTTGCAAGTGTTTCTCTCTCCTTCTCTCTCTCTCTCTCTCTCTCTCTCTCTCCTTTTCTCCTTCTCTCTCTGCCCCCCACCGCCTTTCTCAAAAAGCCCTGATTTTTAGTGTTTGCCTATTTCCACGTGTAAACACTCCCACCATGGCCAGTTTAAAGTCACCAACTTGATAACTACCTAATCCTAAAATTTCTGAAAATATAACTATCAGCTCTTGCAAGTTTATATAAGCAGCTCCAGTAAAGCCCTGGTCCTCAGTATGTGATAATCATGGCAGTAGATGTGGGTAGTGATCAGAGAAGCTCCGGAGTAAGTAGTATCCAAGATTAAATTCTAGTTCTGCTTCCTAGTATCTGTCATCTCTAGCCAGCTACTTAACCCCTCTGGTTCTCAGTGTCCTCAGTGGCAAAATCGAAACATCTACTATAAGGTTGATAGTTGTATAAGGGTGATAATCAATGTAAAGTGTCCAGCAAGGTTCTGGGCATGTAAGTACTCAAAAATGCTAATTGTTATTCATATTATATATCTTGAGATTAAATATGTCAGTCTTCAAATCTATGTGGAAATAATACCATTATCAGAAAATGTGGACTGTTATAGACATGGCTATGACATGTGAGTTGTAAGAAATGCAAATCTCAGTATTCACCAGATATTTATTATAGTAGGCCTGTGCACATGTGGAAAAGTGCCTCATAAATAGCGTTAAAAAAAAAGATATGTATTTAATTTCTGAGGAACACAAAAAGGAATCCATATCATATTGTTTTAAAGATACTGCCTTCAGTGTGGATAATGCTTGGGGGTGGCCTCTTGGAGAGGTGTTAGTAGTTTTTATCTTTAGAAACTAATCTTTTGAAATTGATGGGCATACATAATAGTGGCAGGTGCAAAACTGTCCTAATATTGTGCTTCTCACAGGCTTGACAGGCCCAAGTTTCCTTGCGCATCTCAGAGATACGCTGAGCATCTGGTAGGGGCCACCATGACATCTCCCCCTCCAGGGTACATCTCCTCCCTGTCCAGCACAGATCAACTCGACAAATGGAAGTTCAGAGAGGGCAGGCCTTCTTTCCCAAGGGAACCATAAAAAGCTTGTATCTCTCTTTCTCAGCCACCTTAAATGATAATCTAGCTTTCACACTCTCTGAATCAGTTCATTGTGTTGAAATTATTTGAATAACAATTGATGAGGAACACAAATGTGTAAGACTTTGTACAATAGGAATTCTAGGTGGGGAAAAGAAATCTGAGCATCCCCATTAAGCATACCTTAATCCTGCCATACATTTATTAAGCATCCCAAATGATTCTTTGGCTTTCCTCTTTCACCATTATCTGGAAAAGCTTGTCTGCTGTCACCAAATGCTAACATAAACTGCTCAAGGCTCTATATTTCCCCATTGCTGTTTACTAATATATCACTAATTTTAATTTGATTCAGATTCAGAGGGCCCTTTCTCATCATAGCACAAAATCATTTTGGCAGCCGTTAGCTCCATGTGTAGGGATCATGAACAATCGCACACAAAGAAACTGCAAATTAGAGCTTATATTCTTTATATTTTCAGATAGCTGACTGAAGTAAGACAACTTCACAAACATTGCATTTTAAAGCACATTTGCAGGGTGAATATATTACAAATATGGCTAGGAAGTAGGCTGCAGTAAATTTTAAAAAGTGACTGATTTAAACCCAAACTTAATGTATTTTGGAGGCCAGCAATAATTTGACTTGCTGAGTGGATGGAATTTATGGGTATAATGCAGTGCGAATAAAAACATCCTCTTTCAGTCATAAAAGTATATGCTGTGTCCATGCTGGGAAATACAGCTTCCCTTCCCCCTGACTTCTGGTGAGAACTCAGGGGAATAGCTAAGTCAGACCAAATGGCTTTTCTTTGTGGGCTTATGGAAATACCAAGTTTTATTTTCGTGTTTAAGAAGGTTTATAATGCCATCCTTGGATCTGAGCTTTTGTGTTTGAGAATCAAATAAATAAGACAAACCCAGAAATGCACTGCTGAACTGTAAGTTGCTTTCTTCGCGAGGTGGTTGAGACCAGAAGGAAGGAAAAGCAGAGGATAGGATGAGGGTTTGGGACATAGAATGTTCATATCCATTCCTTAAAAAGGGTGACCTAAGGTGAAGACAGGTTGGTAAGAAACCCACTGTCAAAGGACTTCCTACTCTTGGGATTTCCTGTTTCTGCCTTGTATACTTCTGACGTGTAACCTTGAGTAAGGAACTTATTATGGTTAGTGTGTGGTCACACATTCATAACATGCTGAATGAGGCTGGAATATAGGAAGTGGTGAATTTCTGTGGATGAATTGTCATGAAGTGAAAGAAAGGCTGCAGGCTCCATCTTCTGCATCCTTAGGATTTGAGAGAAGCCCTTGCTCTGCCCAACAACCTGGTCTCCACCCCCATTTCCACCCCTACCCCTCCACCCCCAGCACTTCAGCCTTTGTCCACCCAGCCAAGTGATTCCAGTTCTCTGTGGAACACCCTCAGGAGAATGGGCAAGATCAAGCCTGAGAAGGTTGATCACAGGCGCAAGAGTAGGTCATCTTTCCTGCTTCAGCCTCTCTCCATTCATGAAGGATCTGTAAGTTTCAGGAGGAGGCTCCACTCTCATATCCAGTAGACTGATGATGTGATGAAATGCAGTATTAGCCTAGGGAGATTCAAACAACATCAGAAAATCATGGTGTACATGCCTGCAATAAAGGTGGAAAAAATTACAATGGTATCTTCTTAAGAACCTTATATTTCCTGAGAAATTTTCAGCATAAGTTGCAGCTTTTGGAGAAGGCATATTTCAGGCCTCAATCCAATAATTTCATCAGTTTTCTGAGAAAGATCATAAAGATCTTTAAAGTCAATGTTTGTTTCAGAAGTCTGGAAAAAATAAATATCCGGGTATATATGACCACCCTCCTTTTACTCGCTTTGAAGTTTAAGATTAGTCATTCTGTCTTTCCTAAGGGAGAAAGTTAAAGGATGGCAAGAGATGTTGGGACAAGATGTAGGACAATTCTGAATATATATATAGAATATTCTGTGATATATAGAATAGCCATAAAATATTACCTGTCCTATGGAAAAACTCAAGGAGTTAGTCCAAATTTTCACTGAAATGCCTTTGCTTAAAGGACTTTTTGTTTAGTAAATCAGCCAGGATTTATAGCCCCTCATTGTGGATTTCAAGGGTGCAGCTAGCAATGGTTTTCCTAAAGGAGAGTGGCAGCTTTTAAAGTGTATGGGAGGTACGGGAGAGATGGGGAAATGGAACTCGTTTTAGGTGGTTCTGCCTTTGCCAGGGGTTATGGTTGTGACTTTTTCTCAACTGTCAGGATAGGGGAGTGCATGACTTCAGATGTGTACTGCCAGTCCTTTGAGTCTGTGATCTGGATGCTTGACTCCCATGCTGGTTCTAGGGTCCAGAAGACCAAACATGGGAATGGAGATCCATATTGCAACAAGTTCAAAGAGTTTTGATGCTATGACACGTGGTTGAAATCTCTTTCCCCAGGGCTCTATTAATCCTTTTCCTATCCTCTCCCATGTGCCTATCCTCTATTTCTCTAAGGCTTGGCTAATAAAACAAGCAGGGTTCTTGGCCTTAAGAGATCCTTTAAGCATTGTCTAGGATGAGCTTAGATCCAGGGCACCCAGATTTTGGTAACATGACTGGGGTTCTGAAAGACCTGAGAGAGGAGAGAGTAACTACCCATCTCGTGATGGGGCCTTTCTGCTTTCTGGATTGACCGTAAAAACTGGCATTTTTAGAATGACTTCTCTCAACACCTGGGGAGGGATGTGCCTAATTTCAGATTTTGGTGGATGATTTTTGCCAGCTAAAACTTACTTCCCAAAGTTGATAGGTAGCATCCCTTTGTACTTATCTCTAGTGCTGGCATTTTACTAGGAAGCCATGATTTGGGAGTGCTTGTCCGAGCTGTCTTACAGGGTACTTGGCAGGGAGCATGGGACAGACAAGAACTGTGGTGATCAGAAGACCTCAGTTCCCCTCATGCTCTGATGTTATAGTAACTAATGTAACCACTTGACTTTCTCACCTATAAAACGGGTATGAAGATAATACTTCCTCTGCTAACCACACCTCATTGAGAATATATTCTGGAGATAACTTTGGCACTCTAATAACTAAGCTTGTCTGGATGGGTTCCAAGATTAAACCATTTTATTCCAAATCTCCCTGTAAGAAAACAATATTATGGACCCAATTTATATAGTTCTATCTAGTTTATTGCTTCCTTTCTCTGTAAAAATTAAGAGTTCTCATTTATCCAGTACCTGCTGTGTGCCCTCATCTGATTCATTACTAATCAGGATTCTTCAGTTTGGGAGTCATTAACCTGTGTTTACAAGCTCAGAGGGCCAAGTACCCAGTGCTTTCACACGAGGGTGTCAATTAGGCCGGAGCCCACCAGAAATGTCAAACTCTGAGACACCCGCTCTTCCCATGATGATACGTGGATCCACTTATTTAGCTCAGCTGTTTCCCTCTGTATCCGTCTGTTTAAAGAAGTTCTGCTTCTAAGAGGTCAGAAGTTCCAAAATACCACCAACTCGTTCTGAGATTTAGGCAGACTGAAAAACAAATATGAATTCAAGAAAATGTCCTTTCAAATTTAAATAATGTTCTGCAGGTCGTAAAACACTCTCATATAGAGTATCTTATTGAATCTTTAAAGCCCATTGGAAGGAAGTATATGTATTTATAATGTGTTTAATAGATGAGACTTTGAAAGGCCACTTGCTACAACATTCCAGGGATCAAGTAACCCACAGGAAGCAGAGGTAGGACTTGACCCTGGCTATTCCATGGTTCTTTTGTGGTGTCACACAGCTCCTATTCATGAAGAACAGGGGGCCAGGAACAAACAGAGATCAGCAGAGTGGTGCGAGCACCACTTTCTCCCAGAGAACACCAATTTTGATCATTACCCAGGGACAAGAGAGTGCCTTTGTGGAAGTCCGAGAGTCCAGTGCAGAGTCCATGGAGGACAAAAAAAATCTAAGATTGGATATGTTGATGAGGATGGGAGGAAAAGTTTCATCTTGCTCACAAATTTAAATATAATTATAAACTTTTCTCTTTCTTTCTTTCTTTCTTTCTTTCTTTCTTTCTTTCTCTTTTCTTTCTCTTTTTTCTTTTCTTTTTTCTTTTCTCTTTTCTTTTCTTTTCTTTTCTTTTCTTTTCTTTTCTTTTCTTTTCTTTTCTTTTCTTTTCTTTTCTTTTCTTTTCTTTTCTTTTCTTTTCTTTCATTTGCCTAAGAATTGCAGGTATAAATCCATTGGTTGGAAATGGTGTAAGAGTATAACTAAATTTGTCTGTTTGGTCCAGTGATGAGAGCTGATTCTGGGACAAAATTACCTGAGATGTATATGGTTTGGGGCATGAGGTTAGTGAAGGCCAGTTTCTGGTAGCACCTAAAAAACTCACTGTTCTCTATTTAACCACCTTGAATTTGATAACTCTCAAGCTGCTTTCACTTGGGATTTTTCCAGATTGTGGACTTGTAAATTTATAAGTAAAATGTAAGTCAGTTTCCCTTTTGAAAAATCAAGGGAGCATAGGAGGCAAGTGAGCTTTCACGTTATTCCACTGTGATCTCTGGTATGACTTTTGCCACTTTATGAAGCCATCTATTGGAATACCATAGATTTGTGGTGGGATTTAGTTGAGCCCTTCTCTTACTTTGACTCTTGATATGGGTCAAGCAACATGAATTCGGTGTACTGCCTTTTGGTGGCCCCAATATATATAAAACAGGGGTGTGTTCTAGCCCTTTTTAATTTAATATGCCTTTCAATAACTTAAAGCCACCTTTTGATTAGCTAGATCCAGAATTACCTTATCATATTCTTTCTCCTCATGCTCTTCCTCCTTTTTTTCTTTTCTTTTTTTTCTTTTTTTTTTTCTTTTTTTTTTTTTAATACAGATGGCCTAGTTTGGATAAGCTAGGAATGGCCCAAGCCAAAAAAGTTTCAGATACATAAACTAAAACCAGAATTAAATTAAATATAGGTAAAAGCTCTTCCATGCTATTCCGTTAATAGAGCTAAAAATTATACACACACACACTCAGATATAGTTATAGGTAAAAAGATTTGCAGGTGTAAATCTTGGCATCTGAGTGATCTTTCAAGTTAGGTTTGTATGGGTGGTTTACTAATAGTTTTATTTTTTAATGGCTCCTCTATATCTATATGTTGATAGAAAGCAATATTTCAGGAAAGGCATTATTTGGTTTTCCTGCAGAGTTGCATTTATCAAATTGCACTTTGGTGTGTGGTCATGGATTTTATTTGAAAGCCTATAGTTCTAGGGGTACAAAACACAGTGGTGTATTGACAGGCCTTGTGTTGAGGAAGATGTTGCTTACCATATCATCAAGGTCTGGTTTCTAAGGACCTTGGGAGGATTCTTTCTGGTCTTAATCCAAGGAGTCATTGTGCTTCTTTTGCACACCTGCTTTTTGTTTTGCTTGTTTATGTTTTAACCTCCCAGACACAAAACTGTTGCTAATTAGCTTTCCTTCTCCTCCTCCTCCTCCTCCTCCCCTCCCTCCCCTCCCCTCCCTCCTCCTCCTCCTCCTCCTCCTCCTCCTCTCCTCTTCCTCCTCCTCCTCCTCCTCCTCCTCTTCTTCTTCTTCTTCTTCTTCTTTCTCCTCCTCCTCCTTCCTCCTCCTCCTCCTCCTCCTCCTCCTCCTCCTCCTCCTCCTCCTCCTCCTCCTCCTCCTCCTCCTTCTTCTTGAATTGGCTGCTAGGAAGCTCAGAATCAAATTTATGGTCTACTTACTCATAGAATGTATACAGGATCTTCTGGAATACACTTTACTTACTAAATTCATTCTTGGCTTTAGTTTATTCTCCTATATTTAGTTTCCATCTGCCATAAATTTGTCTCTTCTGTATTTTTAAAGGTACTTTAAATCCTTTCTGTAGTGTGGGAGAAGAAAAATAATATTATTTCTACCCCTTCAAGTTCTTCTGGCTGGTCTAACAATCAAATTAACACGAGACAGGAGAAAATAACCAAGTTTGTTGCATATGTATATAAAGGGGTTCTGTAAGAGTATGTGGCCTGAGGATAAATCACAGCTGTTATGACTTATTTCTCATTCTGTACTAAGGAAATGGTGGGGTTCCATGGTTTGGGGCTTCAAAGAGTAGGAAGGCAATTCACATGGAAATGGAAAAGAAAATATTTGGTTTTAAAAAAAGTGTTTTAACAGAAACTCATGGACATGGACAATGGACTAGTGGTTACCAGAGAGTAGGGGGTAGGGGAGAGGTAGATGGAAGAGAAAAACTTTAAATCATTTCTTCAATTAAAATAAATAAATAAAAATAATTAAATTAAAAAAAAAAAAGAATTTGATAGGTCATCTTTAACAAAACGACACAGAGAAGACTTTGGTCAAATGGGCCTTGCTAAGTTCCTCCCTGTCTATCATATACTAGTTCAGATAACTATAACTATAGTTATCTCTGATGACAACTCCCTTCCTACAGCAGATCCTATATCTAATTTTTTAAGGGGAAGGTCAAAGATTTTTCTTGAGTCTTTTGTTTCTTAAAAATAGCCAGCTTAACATAACCAATAGCCAATAGCCAATAAAGGCATATTTGGGGGTGGTAAATATATATTTTGAGAGTATATATTTATACCCTTAATCAAAGCAGGGTATAAATATATAAATGAGTACAGATGATGGTAAAAATAGGATAAATGAGACAAGGGAAGAACATCAAGTATGGGATCAGATGCTGCGAGCTAGCTTTATTCACCTCTCTGTCCCTATGTTCAGAACAATATCTGGCGTTCAGTGAGTGCTCAATATATACTTGCTGTATGAACAAGAAAACATAAATACTATTTTAGACTTTACCAGACTGATTCTTTAAAACCTGATTTTTAAAGCTATTTAGATAGGATTTTAAAAATCAATAGCTAAGCTAGGAGAATATTTTTTTTCTTACATTAGGAGGAGCTTATTTCAAGCAGGTGGATTAATTTGTTATTACCTGACAAGAATTATTCCCCAATCCATAATTTTTCAATTATGGCAATAAAAAGTTAGTGCTTCTATCTATGTATTGAAACAAATTTCATTCATAGACACCTATCCCCACCCCTTTTTTTTGGTATGTAGCCATGTTAAATGCTTTCTGAAGTTTTATAAGTTCAGCTATGAAAATTGATTTTCACTATCTGTGCAGTGGTCAATATCACTGCAGAAACTAGTTTACTACTTCAAATTCTGTTTTGGAATGAGGAGGGGTAGAAATAAATAATTTTGTAGAATTGGTTGACTGAGGTTCTTGATGAATCAATCTAAGAGTAGAAATAATTGGCATGATTTTCATTCAGATGACTGACAAATGTGTAAATCATGATTTTTTTCCAGCATAACACCTCCCCCCCCCCACACACACACACTTGTAACGGGAACATTTATTTTATAAAAGATGCCCGAAGAGGCCACATCACCTTGTTTTTTCATCTGTAAGGAAAAGCTTGAATGCGAAAATCATGAAGGTCATTTCCAAAGAAGATTGAATAAAATATCCTTGGATAATAGAAATATGACAAGGAAAGGCTTACAGAAAGATTGTGCATGGCATTGCTTTTATTTTCACTATTTCTTCATCTGAGGTTGGAGAACTCATTCTTCAGCAGAGATGGGGGATTGAACCCTAACTATTTTATATGGAAGTTAAACCTATGTGATTCTTGGCTTTGTATCTTCAGTTGTTTAGAGACAACCATCTTATCAGCGGGGCCAATAAGATCACTAATGGAAAACAGTGTTGAGCACCAGTAGATCTTTACTCTTTGATCAATAGTTATTTACTTCTGAGGGGTCACAGCTTGGTTAATATAGCCGAATAATTTTATTGATAGATAACATAACAATGAAAAATAAAGTTTAAAATAGAAGACGAATGAATACAGCACTGTCTTCAGGCATGAATATTATTATTTGAACTCTGTAATAGCTGCTGGGAAGTAGGAAGGGCAGAAAACAAAAGCATTGAATAATTGTCCTAGAACTATAATAAGACTTCCATTATTGACCTCTGTTAATATTCTACTGTAACTGTCTGCTAAATTGGTTCCTTGGGGCTTGAAATATACAGTGATGTTATGAGTTCCTATCGTAAATTGCCACACAGTAAAGTAGCGGGTCTCTGAAATAGTGTTGGCCCTAGTTTGATCAATACTCAATTCAAAGCAGTGCAATAGGCAACTGTTTCCATAGAAACATTGATGTCACAGAGGTTGAACAGCGGCTGTTACAACAAATCATTTCCTTTGAGCAGTTGTAATTGACTATATGTACAGTGCACTGTCACTTGAGACCATTTACATCAAGCAAGTAACAGAACTGCATTAGTTATTCCAGAAGTAAGAAGGTTAGCTCTTCCTTTTGTGACCTTACAAATACCTACGAGGATATTGCCATAGCAACCGGCAATATAACAGGATGAACATTAAAGTAGCTGGCTGTCTTAATGCAGTAGCATTCTGTTGGAAGCTGAAAGGTAGTTTTAATAAAGTTTACCTAGTGGTTACATTTACACAAATTCTTTGCACCCACAGTAACAACTTGGTCAGTCTCTCACAGTTCTCTCATAGACGCCACCAATAATACAGACATTAAAATTCTACTTGCGCTTCATTTCCTGTTCCTTATCTTTGATTTCCCCCTTGGCATCTGGCTGCTAAAGCAACACACATGACCATTTGGCAAAATCTTGTTTACTGAATACGGAGTTTGGCCCTGGAGAAGTACTGAAGTCTAAAATGCTTCAGAGTTGAAAAGTGAGATTGTGAGAGAAAGGAATCTTTTAACAAAAAGTTACATTTTTACTTTGGTTAAATAATCCCTAGATTTTAAGGACATGAAAGAAAACCAAAACATGCAAGATGAGCTTACTTTTATTGTGTTAGACTGAAAATACCACTAGAATAGAGTTTCAGATTCTAAAATTATTCACACAATCCCACTACCTTACCAAAGTTTTCCTGGGATGGCTGTGCCTAAGGGCACATTTGAAATATTCCATACGCTTTTAGGGAAATTAAGAGTTTGTGTGTCCTTAGGTAGGTAAGCAGGCAGAAAATGGTATCGTGTTATCGAACTCTGTGCCAAATCAGAGAGCATAAGCTAATGTATTTCTAGAATTATAAAAATTAAATATGCCCTGACAGAATATCTACTTTTAAAAAAATCTTGCTGGCATCTCATCAGTGCTTTATATAGCAGATAAAAGTATCAAGAATGAGAACCTGTAATGACATTAACATCGTGTTCATTGCCATTCCTAATGGCGTCAGGAGTAGAGGAGGTTTACGGCGTGTGTCACGGTCTAAACAAGCATTTGCAGCCACAGCCTAGAGATCAAGCTTTATGTGTGAGCAGGCAGGCATTGCCCGTCTGAGCCATAACTGCAGGTATGACCAGCAACACTGTCATTTGGCATCTCTGGAAAAGAAAAAAATATATATGTTCATCAATGAAAAGAGGAGGCAAAAACCCTTATAGAAGATGTTTACTTGGAAAGGATTTTCCAACACAGACGCACAATGATAACCTATAGATTTTTGACCAGTCTACCCTATTTCTCAGGGAGAATCCTCAAAGGTAATAAAATTGAATTGCAATCAGTATTCTTTGATACTAGCCTGCCACCCACTGTTATTCACCTTGAACTAGAGAGCAACTATTTATAAGATTGTTTAGAGACACAAATCCAGTAAATTACTCTGGCCTTAAAAGAATGTTCGACTTGAAACATAGATATGGCTATAAATCTTATAGGAATAATTTATAAGACAACATAGTGAGCGATAATCTGGTTACAATGGGTAAAGAAAGATGGTTTGAAAGGAAAAAGTGTTCCTCTGCCCAAGGTCAATGAACTTTAACAGGGCCCTGCATACAGGAAATTTAGTAATGGCACCTGGGCATCCTGAGCGAGAGAAGGGAAACAGCTGCCCTTTGCACATATGCCCTTTACTGGAGAATTTTTTTCTTTTCCTCATAGCTGGCCATCTTTCTTTTGACAATATGGCTTGGCCAGTGGAAAAGGAGAATGAGTCAGCCATTACTGGGTACCCAGAGGGATCTGTCAGTCAATGGTCAGTCAACAGCTCAACAATCTTTTACAACTGGCTCTGTGTGTGTGTGTGTGTGTGTGTGTGTGTGTGTGTGTGTGTGTGTGAGAGAGAGAGAGAGAGAGAGAGAGAGAGAGATTGTGACAAGCAATATGCATTTTAGATTAATATGGTAATTCCTAATTATGTATAAAAACATTTGGGTTGGTCTTGATATATGAAAGTTTGATTGATTAACATGATATTGTATTAGGCGAATACATTTTAATTTTATTAGTAAAAGACTATTATTAGTCCAGAGAATCTATAGATAGAAAAATAATTTAGTAAAATAAAAAAGAAAGGAAAACAGAAGAAATGAGTTATAATTTTGGCTTTTCTACTTACTTACTGGTTTAATACCTGTGTTTCATTTGCTTCGTTTGGAAATGAGAGACAGCTTCCCCACCTTCTGCAGATAAAGCCCCAATAATAAATTTATGCAGTGAAATAGCCAGCGGGGTACAGATATTTCAGTAGGACCCCTTCACCCAACTTGGAGACTCAAAAACCTACTTAATTTGTCATTTTTGAGCCTAGGGGAATAAGAGAAAGCATCTCAAAACCATTCTTCTTTTTTCATTTTATATCTCAATAATTTAAGAATAGTTAGGGGATGGGGAGCATGGCATAGAGAATGCAGTTAGCATTAATGCCATGGCTAGCTGGAGAGCCAGAGGAGAGAAAGAGCAATTAGGGAGATCATTTTATGAACTATATAAATGCCTAACCAATGTACTGTATCTTTGAAATGAATAATAAAATTTTTAAAAAAGAATCATTTTATAAAGGAATTAAATATTTTAAAAAGTGCCTTCTCAAATTACATGAGACTGGTTTCTTCATAAGTGATTTAATTTTTGATTTCTGAAACTTATAGGAGTACCAAGTCTATTTACAATATTGCCAGAATAAATTGACTGTGAGACTATCTATAACCAAATTACTTCATTTGAATTTGATTGAATAACCTTAATGAGGTAACACTTACCTCATTGGGGTTGTTGACAAGATTAAGTGGAGTAAGTTTTTAAAGTATAAAATTTTTGTTAAATAAAGCATGCAAGCATAAGTATTTCTTTGGTTTTAGGGGTCTTTTATTTCAGGGTTGTCCTATTAGTTGTTTTGTATAGTTGGAAAAGGTACAAGGATTGAGTTGAATCTGTTCAGATCCTATATTTGTTTGTTGACTAAATCTCTAAAATATTTTTTTGGACAATTTCTCTCCCTATTTTAGAAGTAAAGGACAGGTGAATAAAATTTGGTTAGCTAGGTTTCTGCTGGTCATTATGTTGATGTTTTTTATTATCACCAGGCATAGTAGCCCTCCTCTGAGAGTGTGAAGTGCCTAAACTATGCCTTTTTTGGCAGTGATGAGAGGGAAGTGACATTGATAAATAGTCTTTTAAGTATTTTTTGTATAGTATTGACTTAATTTTTCTCATTTTGGCAACTTCATTATCTGTGACTCCTTGGGACTAGTCTTAGCCAATTAGTCTCTGGCCTCCTATTGCTGTTAGGTTCTGCCTCCTCCCTGGCATATCCTCAGTGCTCGTGCCAGCCAGTGCTTGTGCCATTGTCCTGTACCTGCCTGGAAATGAGTAAGGCCAGGGCTCCAAAGTCTCTTGGTTGCTGGCTTCCCTACCCGTTACCATTTTCTGCCTGCTGCATCTGTCTCTCACCTCTGGCACTACAGCCCATCCCCTACTCTTAAAAGCTTTCTATGCACCTTGACTTCACTGGTACTTCTCTTGGTTCTTCCTCTTTCTCTCTGATTCCTTTTCTCCTTCCACATCCCTCGTACTTTGTGTTCCCCAGGAATCCATCTTTGGCCTCATATCCACTTTACACTATTTCTCGATCTGTTCCCATAGCTTCTATTCCTAAGCAATTACTCCCAATGCCACATTTCATTCTGTCAATCTCCCTGTGTGTTAGATTCTGAGACATCTGAATTAAGTCAACAAAGGAGTTAATTCAAGGTGGAAGGCCATCGTGAGGGATTTTTATCAGGACTTTTGGAGCCTCTACTTGGGATAGGGTGGGCGTCTGTGTAGGAGAGAGCATTTAATGGGAGTAGTAGAGCCTAAAGGGTGTGGCTGGGCTCTGCAGCAACTTAGAAGTCTTTCAATTGTTAGCAATTATTATTACCATTGCTAGTGTAGTATCAGTACTAGTATTACTATTACTTTGGGGGTAGCAGTAATGCATAGAGAAATGTAAATAAACTTTAAGTGAGTAGCATTTTAAATAATTTGTGGGTAAGTCCTTAAAAAAGATGAATTCAACTGCTTTCAATGACTACATAAATGTCTGAAGATTGTGAGGGGCTGAAACCCAGGCAGTGCAGAAAGTGGCACCAGGGATGGAGTCAGGAGGTGAAGGAGCCACCTTCTCAACATCCTGACTACTGGACACAATGTCATCACCATCCCCCATGAATGGCTGTGTCCTCCTCCTGTCCCACAGCCTGACCTTGGTTTTCAGATGCCACGCAAAGACAACTGACGTCAGAGCCACCTTCCCATGACATCACCCGGTTTCCAGTCACAAACCACTGTTTCCTGCAGGAAGACTGGAGATTCTTTTAACAAGGCAATATTCCTGGGTTCTGCTGATAGCATGTAGTCCCCCTGACTGGGTTTTCCGGTCCCCTTCTGCTATTTGCAAACCTGTCAAGGAGAGACCAGAAAGGGGACTTTATATCTCCTCTAGTCATATCTTCTGAAGCCCAGACTGACAAGTTAAATCAATCCCAAATTCTCAGGAGAGAAAATATGATTGGCCCAACTTGGGCTGGTGTCCTCCCTTTTTCTGAAAGGAGATAATATAGTATAAACACAGCTACTGAAGGTTTACTGGGAAAGGTGAGGCAGGCAACTCCCTGACGGGGATGGTCAGTGAGGTCAGAAAAGATATTTCAAAGACCTTTTCTATATTTAAGCAGCTTACAAATATAAATAATATTCTGTGTTCTTCATTTAATGGCACTTATGCCCAGTATGTTATCAACCAGGTACGTTTTATCAAGGAGCCATTTTATCGAGGAGCGGTAATGGATAATGTTTAAAATATTTCGAAGGGACAGAAACACACGTCTAATGCTATCTGTGTGACTTTGGGCAAGTCACCTGAATTTATAATTAGTCTCATGCCAGTGTTCCCTGAGCAAGCACCTGGGTTCAACACCAATTGAGATCAGTCAGGCTAGGACCAGTAGTGCCCATCCGTAACCATGTAAAAGGTCAAGGGAAATGATTCAAATAAGAATTGAATTCTGAATTTTGTTTAAGGCTCATGAGCATCATCTCCAGTTAGCAGAGGTTAGTCTAGGGCTTTCCTAGGGGGTGGGGGTGGGAGGGTGGTATACTTTGGGGATTTTTAAATACACGTGCTTCTATTATGTCACATTAAATTTATACAGATTTTTATATGATCACTACTTGTTTGGGATGGGAAGCAAGATTTTTAATAGCCAGTTTTGTTTTGTGTGTGGATGTTTTTGAAGCATAGCTTGTAATCATGACCATATAGAAATATATCCTATATGAAACTAACTGAGATTGAAGAATGACCTGACAATTTGATTTAGGTATAAACATTTTTATAGCTTGGTCATAAGAATGAGATGTTATTTCCTTCCTCAAGACCTGTATGCAGCGTTTCTTTGGAAATAGCCAGGTAATCTTCCTGGGGCAAAATGAACCTTCTCAGACCCTATATCACTTTTGCGATCTTGCCATAAAAAAAAAAAATAGAAGAAACTTGGCAATGGAAATGTGTCATTTCCATTGGAAGAAATTTTGGTTTTGGATATTCAAAATAATAAAAAGAAAGGCAATGCAGGAAGGGGCAATGGGGAAAAGGTAGACCCTGATTTTGTCTGAGGTTTGTTGAGCTAATTTGGACCTAGTTTTATTATTTTTAATTCAGTGAGATGGCTTCAAGGAGACTTCAGTCTTTAAGGTTTCAATTACTGGGTTTGCAATTGAATCTAGTATATGTGCTGCCAAAGTGAGCATAGTTGGTTATGATCTAAATCTAATACTTATGCAGAAGCCTGGGAGCTAATCTGCACTGTCGGTCAATACTTATAGATATTTAATGATTGATGTATGATTAGCAGTATTCTAATATTTTACTTGTATTAACTCATTAAATCCTCAAAACAATCTAACACAGTAGGTATTGTTTTTTCTCCATCTCACCAATGATGAAACCACAGAGAGGGTAGTAAGTCAACTGCTTGGGGCTGCATTGGCGATAAGGGTTGGGGCCACAATTCAAATCCGAACAGTCTGGCTTCAGAGGGGAAGTGCTTTACCACCATGCTCAACTCCCAGATATTTAATCTTTGTGTCTAATTCCTTTATCTTTTTTTTTTAAATTAAATTTGTTGGGTAACATTGGTTAATACAATTATGAAATTTTCAGTTGTACATTATAATTTGACATCTGTATATTCTCTTGTGTGTTTAACCACCCAAAGTCCAGTTTCTTTCAGCTACCATATATTTGATCCTCTTTACCCACTTCATCCTCCCCTTACTCCCCTATATTTGACCCCCTTTAACCATCTACCTCCTCTCTCCTCCTCCACCCCTTATGCTCTGGTAACCACTAGTCTATATTCCATGTCAATGAGTCTCTGTTTGTTTGTCCTGTTCATTTGTAGCTTTTAGGTTTATATCCCACATATAATGATAGCATGTGATTTTCAACTTTTTCTGTCTGGCTTATTTTGCTTAGCATGATTACCTCAAGGTCTATCCATGTTGACAGTATTTCATTTCTTCTTATGGTTGAGTACTATTCCATTGTATGTATGAACCACTACTTCTTTATCCAGTCATCTATCATAGGACACTCAGTTGCTTCCAAGTCCTGGCCACTGTGAATAATGCTGCTATGAACATCAGTGTGCAAATATCCTTTTGGATATGAATTTTCAAGTCTTCGGGAGAAATACCCAGTAGAGGGATTGCTGGATCATATGGTAGATCAATTCTTAGTTTTTTGAGGAAACTCCATACTGTTTTCCATAGTGGCTGTACCCATTTTCAGTCCCAACAGCAGTGTATGAGAGCTTCTATTTCACCACATCCTCTCCAGCATTTGTTATTACTTGTCCTGTTGATAACAGCTATTCTAACAGGTGTGAGATGGTATCTCATTGTGGTTTTGATTTGCATTTCCCTAATAGCTAGCGATGTTGAGCATCTTTTCAAATATTTGTTGGTCATTTGTATGTCCTCTAGGGAGAAGTGTCCAGGTCCTCTGCACATTTTTTTGATTAGATCATTTGTGTTTTTGTTGTTGTTGTTGTTATTGCCTGTATGAATTCTTTGTATATTTTGAATATTAAGTCCTTATCGAAGGCATTGCTTACACACATACTTTTTCCTGTTCAGATGGTTGTCTCTTTACCTTGTTGACAGTTTTTTGTTTTTGTTTTTGTTTTTTTTTGCTGTTCAGAAGCTTTTTAGTTTGATGTATAATTCCTTTATCTTTAAAAGATTATAACAATACTTTGTACGTCTCCAGCTCAGAGAAGTATTCTGAGATTAATAGCAGTGAGTGTCTATTTCAACCTCTGCGGGTCTCTCCCTTGTGCACCAAGCTCCCTTTAAAGTTAATAAAAGCTCTATGTGTGTGTGTGAAGGGAAGCAGAGCCCTTGGTGAGTGAGGGGATGTATGAATACTGAGGAAACATATGTAAATCACCTTTTTTTCTTGGAAAATAATCTATATGGATGTCGAATAGCATGAAATGCTTTGTATTGTTTGTGTGCAGGTAATATTCTCCCATATGTGGCATTTTCATTTTGAAGTCATAATCCATGGAAGGGATCCTTAAAGAGGAATTTTATGTTGTAATGTTTACTCCTTGGGTAACCCACAAGCTTCTCAGGGGCAGGACCCAACTCTGATTCAAATGTATTGTAAAGGTTTCTTTCCTTTTCCTGTTCTCTTCTAGTATCTGATTTAGTACTTGGTACATAGCAGGTTCTCAGTAAAGCCTTGCTGAGGGATAGAAGCTGAGAGAATTGGATTTTGTGTAGTGATTTCTCAGTTAGCTTACTTAATTCATAGTGAGGAAAACCACTTTGAAAAGCAAACTATTTTGAGAGAATTTTGATAAGAGCAAATTTAAGACTAGATACAAGAGAGACTATGAGAAATTGTCACTAGATGTCAGAAAGAGTTTCTTGACCATGGTAACAGTGAAAAGCTGAAAATTGTCTTATGGGGCAAGGATGCGATCTTTCTTTACAGATTTTGAATATTTGGTTATTTGGAGTAGACTCATTTTTACCTGGAAGTAGGCGGATTGAGGGAGAAAGAGGTGATTCCCCTTCTTGGCTCAGATTCCATGGCTGGAGCATGGATGCAGCAAGGACACCATTTACCACAGATGGAGTACAAAAAGCACATTGGCAGACACTGTGCCACAGGAAATTGTCACTACTAAAGTTGTTATTCCTGTTAAACTTTCTCAGACAGAGTGATATCTCCTAAGGGTTCACAGAGAAGGTCTGTTTTTTAAGATGTTAACCTATCCAATTCACTTTAACATTTATTCAGTCAAGGGACAAAAATCTACTTAGAAGCTTGTAACTACCTTATGGGAATAGAGACTTAATACTCAGAAGAATTTCATCCTCGGCATTCATTCCTCCTAGAGCTCATTAATTTGGGCCCTTGTTTTCCTCATCACCCTAAGGAGGACAAAATAATTGTGGCAATTTCAATTCCTAATGACAGAGATCAGTGACTTTCATTTTCATTTTCCAATCAATTAATCAGTAAATTAATCAATATTTTTTATAACTGTTCTGTGAAAGTCATCACACTACAATTAAATTCAGTATCAAAAGAACAGTTTAAGGGTAAGAAGTGCTTTCGGAATACAAAAATAGGTCAACATTAGAAAACAACAAAATTAAGAGAAAATCATGTAAATCTCATTTGACAGAAATCAATATTCAATCTTCATAAAATCTTTTAATTATATGAGACTATAATGATACTACTTTAAAATAAAAAGTATCTCTTTGAAGACAAAAGCTAGAGGAATTTACATATAAAGAAGGAACAAGACATGATGTCCACTTTTGCCATTATTCAATATTGCTTGGCAGTTCTAGCCAATGCAGTCAGATAAGGCAAGAAAATAAGAGGTATAACTATTGGAGATCAAATAAAAACATTGGTATTTACAGATAAGAATCAAATATAAGACTATTAGAATTAGTAAGAAAGCCAGAAAAGCGGACATTTGTAATTATACAAATGAAACAAAATAGCATTTCAAAATGACCCTTTTGAATTTTTAATTAAAAATTTCTGATTAAATAGAATGAGAAATTCCATTAACAATAGCAACAGAATAGAAAATTTATAGAAATAAGAAAAGTATAAGACCTAAATTAAAAAAATATATATATATATATAACTGAACTACAAGAAATAAAAAAGGATTTAAATAAATGAAGATATAATTAAAGTCATACAGATATAAAATACCATGTTCTTGGAAGGGTTTAATGTTGTGAGGAGATAAAAAATTTAACGGAAATACAATCAAAATTCTAATGAGATTTTAAACACCTGACAAAAATGATTATACTATTTATTTTGAATAATAATACACAAAAATAGACCAGAAAAATTTTAAAGTGCAATGGGAGAGCTGCTCTAAAGGGGATCAATGTGTATTTTAAAGATTTACTAATTAAGACAGTATGATACTGTTCATAAAAAATAGAGATAAATCAATGAGTCAGAATAGAAATCTGTAAAATACATCCAAGTATTTATCAGAATTTAGTGTATTATAAAAATAAAGTAGAAGGATAGTCTATTTGAATTAAAAGTATTATGACAACAGGCTAACCTTTGGGGGGAAAGTTTAGGTCCTTAGATACTTTACATGTAAATAAATGTCAGATAAACTAAACTTTTTGTTTTTTTATTTTAATGCGAAAAAATGAAAGTGCAGGAATGAAATATGAAGGAGTAGACCTTCCTAATATAATACCAATGGCTTCAACTATAAATTTTTCAAAGATCTTACTATATAAAATTTTAAAACTTTAATATGTTAAAAAAAAAAGAAAAACTAAAATACCTCATCTAAGTAAGGTTATCATTGCTCCAGGATGTGCCTGTATCATTCATCTCATATCAAACCTGATGGTTAAATTATCAGGAATTTTGCAAGGTGATTGTTAAACAGAGCCATCATTAAAAATTAAATTATAGACACTTCAGTTAAATAAATTATATTAAGAACAAAGGTAATAAATATGCAAAACAGCTTATCTCTTCCTAATTATTTTACTGCATTTTTCTATGGAGTCTATGCCTATTGTATCTGTATGGCAGAAACAAAATCAGATTACAGGGAGGAAGACAATAGGAACTGGGAACTGGGAGATACCAGCACCTTCCATCCCTGCTCTTCTTTCTCATGTCAGTTATCATCCTCTCTAACTGAAGACCAGTTTCTTCATGTGGTTGGGATATATTAGCCAACAACTATTAGACTTCCATCTTTAATTTCACCACCAGAGAGGCAAAGAGCCACTAAAACTTGTTCTCTCAATTCAAGGTAAACATTGCCCAGAAAGGACTCTAATTGACCTATTTAGGTTAAGTGCCATTCCCTAGACCAGTCAATGGCCAGAGGAATTTGCTTGTTGATTGGCCCAGATTCGATCAGGTGGCTTGTCCTAGACCAATGCTAAATAGGAGGTAAGATCTATTAGAATATGGCCCTGCTTTTTTCTGTTGTTGTTGTTCACAGATGACATTATGTATAAAATCCAAAATAATGAACAACAACCAAAAATAAACAAACATACAAATTCCTGGAATTAATAAACGATTATGGTATTTTTACAAGGTAAATATACAAAAGTCAATTGTTGTTCCTATATACTAGCAATGAACAAGTGGCATTTGATAGTAAAAACAGTAACATTTACATTAACACTCCCCAAAATGAAATACTTAGGTATAAACCTAACAAAATGTATACAATATCTGCGCGAGGAAAACCACAAAATGCTGGTGAGTGAAATCAACTAAATGAATGGAGAGATATTCCACATTCATTGATAGGAAAATCCAATATTGTCAAGATATCAGTTCTTCCCAAACTGACCTCTAGATTTAATGCAATCCCAATCAGAATATCAGCAAGTCATTTTGTGGATATGAAGAAAGTTATACTAGTTTATGTGAAGAGGCAAATAGCCCAGAATACCCAACATAATAGTAAAGAACAAAGTGGGAAAACTGACACTACCTAACTTGAGGACTTATTATAATACTATAATGTTCAAGACAGCGTGGTATCAGCTAAAGAAGAGAACAAATAGGTCAATGGAAGCACTAAAGAGCCCAGAAATAGTCCCATATAAATACAGTCAACTGATCTTTGACAAAGGAACAAAGGTATTACAGTGGAGCATAGAGTTTTTTCAAAAATAGTGTTAGAAAACTGGATATCCACAAGCAAAAATAATACTAAATCTAGATACAGACCTTACATCCTTCACAAAATCCAACTCAAAATGTACCATAGACCTAACTGTAAAATAGAAAACTATAGAGATCCTAAATGATAATATAGGAGAAAATTTAAATGACCTTGGGTATGATAATAACTTTTTAGATACAACACTTAAGGCACAATTTAGGTAAGAAATACTTGAAAAACTGGACTTCATTAAAATAAAAAATTATTCCTCTATAAAAGACAATGTCAGGAGAATGAAAAGATAAGCCATCGACTGGGAGAAAAATATTTTCAAAAGAAACATTTGATAAAGGACTGTTACCAAAATAAACTAAGAATTGTTTAAACTCAATGGTAAGGAAATAATTCAATTAAAAATGGGGCAAAGACCCTTACAAACACCTCATGAAAGATGGTATCCAGATGGTAAACAAACACTTGAAAAGATGTTCAACATCATATGTCACAAGGGAAACTCAAATTCAAATGAGGAGTTACCACTACACACCTGTTAAAATGATCAAAACCCAAAACACTGACATCAGATGCTGGTGAGGATGTGGAACAACAGGAACCCTCATTCACTGCTGGTGGGAATGCAAAATGGTACCCACCACTTTGGAAAATAGTTTGTCAGTTTCTTACAAAACTAAATATACTGTTATTATAGTGTGCAGCAATCACGTTCCACAGTATTTACCCAAAGAAGCTGAAAATTTATGTGCATACAACATCCTGCACGTAAATGTTTATAGCAGTTTTATTCACAATTACCAAAACTCAGAAGCAACCAAAAAGTCCTTCGGTAGGTGAATAAACTGTGGCATATCCAATACATGAAGTATTATTCAGTTCTAAAAATAAATGAGTTATCAGAAAAAAACAAGTGTAAAAAAATTTAAATGCATATTGCTAAGTGAAAGAAGCCAGGCTGAGAAGGCCACAGACTGAGATTCCAACTATATGACATTCTGAAAAAGACAAAACTATAGATTTAGTAAAAAGATCAGTGTTTGCCTCCATATATCATGTGAGCCAATTCCTTACAATAAATTTGTTGATACACATGCACACAACAAGGTTTTTCAGGAGAACCTTGACTGAAACACAAGCCAAAGTCTTTATTACCCAGTCCATAAGAAGATATTGATAAGGGTGTTCATTTCATTTGTGGAGGCAGAGAGCAGCTAGGTAAAACATGATGCAGTGCACATCATGGAAGGATATACAGCCCCTGCTCTTTGAAACCTGTATTCAAAGGAGCATTTCCTAGAGAAGCATTTTGTTCTGGGAAGATAAAAGAAAGAATGTCTGTGACTCTGAGCTGCTACCTAAGTTTCATCCAACTGTAGAGAGATCCTTCTGTGAACTATAAAAGACTTGTAAACAACAAGAAATTGAGTCATGCTTACGCCCACAGCCTGCATTGTTATAAAAGTGATTCTGAAGATTTTGAGGTACAGAGACGCTTTTGTCTTCTCTTAACTGATATTCTTTTACCAACCCTCACTGTCATTGTTGATTAAAGTCATAGTCACTGAAATCCTTAAAAAAAAAACAACTGAAATAGCAATTCCTAACACACTAATATTAACTAACATTAATTTCTAACTAATATTTTGAAAACCATAAAGTAAATAAAAACTATTCACATTTTTTTTTAGTATTCTGAACACTTATCATAGTCTTGAATTTATTAAATGTTTATTGAGCGCTTACTATGTGCCTTGGAGTGATACCAAGGGTAAAAATATAACCTCTTCTCTTAGAGAATGCATCTACTGGGAGACTTGATGTATATTATGCTAGGTCTGTCATGGGCTGAGATCCACTGTCGGAGAGGCGGTTGGGAGGTGAGAGGGAGAGAGAGAGAGAGAGAGAGAGAGAGAGAGAGAGAGAGAGAGAGAGAGAGAATGAATATGAGTTGTAGCCTGAGTTCTTGACTCTTCACCCGAGGGCAGGGAAGCAGTTTCAAGAGTCATTTGAAGAGTCTGGATGAATTCTTGAAACTGCTTCCCTGCCCTCGGGTGAAGAGTCAAGAACTCAGGTATAAAATTAATCCCTGCCCACAGACCATGGACCTAAATGAGGTTTACAGCACCTATAGAAAACTAAGCAGTGGACCTAGAAGGAAATTAACCTATCTGTGTTGTCTTTCTAGCTTTGTGCTGTGATGAATTTATAACCTATGCTGTTCAACAGAATGAGGATTATTGCTTTCTTCTTTTTACAAATAAAAATCTATATACAAGGAAACATTCTGAAGTTGTCTCAACACTGACAAAATGACTATTCAGTTCTGGTTATGGCCAGGTATTTGTAGGACTATGTTAAGGCCAATGGTTGGGAATTTGAGAAATTCAAGGGCATCTTGAATGTTGGTATTTATTATGCTTCATCTGGATGCCTAGGTTTTGAGAAGAAATGGTTGAATACTGATTGTAGTATTTTATCCAGCTATGGAAAGAGTTGGCACCCAAGGTAGAAAATTCCAATTTCATGGATACAGTGGAAATCACAGGGGCCTGGCAATTTTGGCAGGCCATTTTAGGCTGATACATTCAAGCCAGGTTTCATTAGCCACTGTGTACCAGTGCTGGATTTGGGCCTCTGACTTTGAAAATGGAGACTGCTCCAGGCCAGAAATGTCAGTGTATATAGTTAACTGTTATGGATCTTACAATAAAAATTTGTTGAGGGTCACTAAACACTCATCTCTCTCTGTTTATTACTTTAGTCTTCTATTTGTTGGTAGGCATGGATCGTTGGATGTCAGTTACCACCATGCTTGGCATTTTATGCAGTAAAGGTACTTATGGTTCTTGATGGGTAAATAAAGAAGCTAGTGAAAAGCTACAGTGACAGTGGTTCTTGCATTTTTCCTCACTTAGCCTGAAAGGAGAGTGGGAGAAGGTCTCTCTGTAGTTGTATCTCCTGTGAGTGATTCTTCAGGTCTGAATTCATAGCCCTGTCCTGCTCCTTTCTGCACTCCACATGCTTTCCTCTCCAAAGGCTGCAATGACCTTGGCAATTCTAGATGAATTGGGGCTGGGAATTCTCATTCTTCTTCTCATCACAAAACACTGGAATGCCACTTTCTTTAGTATGAAGAGAGACATCTATCCTCTTGCTCAGAGTATCTACTGTGTTTTACTTATTTTAGGGTTAAGGCCAATGCATTTCTCTCTCTTTTTCCTTCCTTCCTTCCTTCCTTCCTTCCTTTCTTCCTTCCTTCCTTCCTTCCTTCCTTCCTTCCTTCCTTCCTTCCTTCCTTCCTTCCTTTTTTTCCTCTTTCTCTTTCTTTGATGGGGTGTTTAATTCCGAGTCACCCTCCTTGTGCCAAGACCACTTGAGAATATTTTTGCTCTGCTTCTTCATAACTACACACATGATTAGATGTTTTCTCATTTTCCCATTTATAGTCTATAAGCCTAAAAGAATAGTTACTTTCTTGGAGCGTGTATCTTGTGTCATTCTTTGTGCTAATTGTTCTTCCTACATGATCTGATACCCTTATGACACACTATGGATAGGTACTAATGTAATCCCAGTTTACAGATGAGGAAACTGAAGCAGTCACCTTTTCAAGATCACACTGGAATTCCAAGCCACAGCTATTAGATTTGCCAGATATGCTCTTGACGACTTGTCTGAATGGCTCAAGCTTTGTTACTTGCATGCCCGATATATCAATTGTTCTGAAAAATAACATTAATATTATTAATTAATATCAAATTATAGTAAAATGTGCTTAGCTCTGAAATGACACCTATCATAATTTATTCTTGATTTAACGTTTTACAAAATTCTGTGGAATCTTTTATTGTTATGAAACACCGATTATTCTCTTCTTGTGGGTATGACAAGATGCTAGGTAATAGAAATTTTTATTTAAAAAAATCCATATAAATTCTAACAAATGTTGTATATGACAAAGAAACATTTTTAAAAAATTCAATTCTGCAAAAAGATGGGTTGTCCCTTGAATACTAGTTGAATAACTTTAAAAGAAAGTGAAATGAGCTTAATGTTGAGGAGTAGATAGCTTGCTCACATTAAAACAATTACTCACTTTCCTTATTTTTTGGAACTCCATTTCATAGTGAGATTCGTTCATTGTATATTTGGTCATGTAATGGTTATAATTTGGTGAAGACAATCATTAGCATTTGTTTTAAAAAGAAAAATAGTCCAGGAACCAATTTTATTGATTTATTTGTTAGATTTATTAAATATAAGCTAAAACTAATAATAATCTATGCTTTCAAACATATAGATCATTTTGAAATTATACCTAATAGTCAAAACATAAACTTCCTCTTAAAAGAAAAAATGTTTCTTACTAAAGAAATCCTTTATCCTAATGTGTGACAAAGCCTGGGAATTTTAGGTCTCTCCCCAGAAACACTGGAATATGTGTTTTGTGACTTCCTCTTGAAAATTAATGGTAACTTCAAAAACGCATAACAGGTAAGACACTTGCCTTTGTTTTCAGTCCTGGAGCATCTCCCCCTTGAGTTAGCTGTAGTTTTTTCTCTGTTACCATGTTCTTATTACTCTTCTTTTTAGCACTCACCTTACTTAGAGTAGATTGAACTCAGACAGGCACTAACATTAGGCACTAACATTATCGTCTTTTATTTACGGGCACATTTGTCATGTTTATTAGAACTGGCCATTTCATGAAAATATTTGTATTAACATTAAGTATAAAATGTTATTTGTCATCAGGTGATGAATTAACCATCATATTTAAATCTCTTTTGTGTATTTAGGCATATTAACGTGTCTAATGCATTTCTATTTGAAATGTGTAAATCTTTAAGTGCAGTATTCCATTACTCGACATAATTCTCTTAACCTTTTTATGTACGCAAAAAGCTCACATTCATATTAAATAATTCTTTTCTTTCCCAGAAATAGGAAACGAAGGCCTGTTATAGAATTTGCTAAATGTTTCTCTCCAAAACAGTCCATGATTGACTGAAGCCAAAGATTTTTAAAAGTGCTGTATACTCAGTATCATAAAAGAGAAACAGCCCTCTTGAATCATTCTAATACTCAGCCAAGGATTAATTCTTTAAAATATCAATGACCATATAATAAGCTATGTACCTGTGCCCTAATCTGGTGTGTCACTTATTTTTATCATTCCATGAACATTACCTTTGTATCAAGATTTCTTGAATTATAAAATAATCATAATATTGTAATTATATAATGATAACAAGGGATGTTATTTAATATCTTAGCTAGTAAAACATCAAATACAAGTAAAATTTATATTTTATAGCACAAAATATCTCCACTGGTGACACTTTCTACTTAAATTAATGTTCCCAGAAATGCCACTCCACTTGTTTTCCTTATCTAAAGATGGACCTATATTCAGAAGATTCAGGTTCCAGTTCTGA
Source organism: Cynopterus sphinx (assembly GCA_030015415.1). Classification (NCBI taxonomy): domain Eukaryota; kingdom Metazoa; phylum Chordata; class Mammalia; order Chiroptera; family Pteropodidae; genus Cynopterus; species Cynopterus sphinx. The sequence goes on along the minus strand of CM057379.1, from coordinate 164,796,451 downwards.
GTAAAGAGTTATGTGATCTTCGCATGTCACTTAATTTAAGTTAAAGGCTTTTTTTGAAGAGATTATGTAATATGGACCAAACCCTACTCCTCTCCAGTTCTGTAAATGTTTTATATATTATGAAGGGATGTTTTAAGTGGAAAGTGTTAATTCAATTTATTTAAATATGTTATCATTCAGAAAAACTTTGGATGAACTGTCTTTAAGTAGCAGGGGTCAAGTTCTTTGCCTTTCTTTTACTTTGTATTGTGAAGATTTCATTGAGACAAATGCTGTTAGAAACATTTTTAGAAAAGAAAAATCAGGTTCAAGGTGAATGTCCCTATGTTTAACTCAATGAAATTCTAGTGCAACAAGAGGATTTAGAAATATCCTTGGGGCTGAAATGGATTTTGACCAGTATTGTATCTTAAAGAACTAACTTTGGTCCTTAATTATTGATAAAAACAGGAGGATCTTATATAACCTATGCCTCACAGGTCCAGAATGTTCAATTTTGATTAGAGAGACAACCATCAATGGATAAGAATATGAGAAATCTCTAAGCGGTGTGGTGGTGAAGAGTATATTTTTAAGTTAGTAGGAGCTGGATTTGAATCATTCCTTTTCAGTGTATTAATTGTATGTTCATGAATAAGTTATTGAAAGACTCTAAGCACCAGGTTTCTCACCTGCAAAATGCCCTTGCATAGAGAAGTGTCAGGAAGATTATTTGAGATAATATTAGCTAAGTGCTGAGCAGAGTCCTGACAATGTGATAAGTGCTCACCCTGTGTACAGTAGCCATTTTTATAGTCTTCATTCTTTTTTCTTTTTTAAAATAATTTTTTAATTTCTTAAATTATAATTGACATACAATATTATATTACTTTCAGGTGTACAACATAGTGATAAGACATTTATATAACTTACAAAGTGATCACCCCAATAAAGCTAATGCCCATCTGACACCATACATAGTCATTACAATATTATTGACTAAATCTCCTATGCTGTACTTTACATCCCTGTGACTATTTTGTAACTACCAATTTGTACTTCTTAATCTCTTCCCCTTTTTCACTCTTCACCCACAATCTCCCTCCCACCTGGCAAAATGTTCTCTGTATCTATGAGTTTGTTTCTGTTTTGTTTGTTTATTTTAACACTCCGTATATAAGTGAAATCGTATGGCATTTGTCTTTCTCTGTCTGATTTATTTCACTTAGCATAATACCCCCTAGGTTCATCTATACTTTTTATGGCTAATATTTCATTGTATTAATGTACTACTTCTTCTTTATTTATTCATCTACTGATGGACACTTATGCTACTCCCATATCTTGGCTATCATAAATAATGCTGCAGTGAACATAGGGATGTATATATCTTTTCAAATTAGTGTTTTGGGTTTCTTCAGAAAATACCCAGAAGTGAAAGTACTGGGTCTTTCTTGTTTCTTGTTATAACCTTTATGTTGAAGTCTATTTTGTATGATATAAATATTGCCACCTCAGCTTTTTTTTTCATTTTTATTTTCATGAAATATTTTTTTCCATCCCTTTACTTTCAGTCTGTGTGTATCATTTAATTTGAAGTAAGTCTCTTATAGGCAGGATATATAAAGGTCTTGACTTCTTATTCATTCAATTGCCCTATGTCTTTTAATTAGAGCATTTAATCCATTTACATTTAAAGTAATTATTAATAGATATGTAGTTATTGCCATTTTATTATTTACATTTTTTATCTTTTTAAAAAATTTTTCTTCTTAAAGAAGTAAGTCCCTTAACATTTCTCATAATACTGGTTTGGTGTTGATGAACTTCTTTAGCTTTTTCTTGTATGGGAAGCTCTTTATCTTCCCTTCAATTCTAAATGATAGCTTTGCTGGTAGAGTAATCTTGGTTGTAGGTCCTGGGTTTTCATCACTGAATATTTCATACCAATCCTTTCTGGCCTGCAAAGTTTCTTTTGAGATATCAGCTAACAGTCTTAATGAAGCTCCCTAATAGGTAACTAATTCTTTTCTCTTGCTGCTTTTAAGACTCTCCTATTGTCTTTAACTTTTTATGCTTTAATTGTGATGCATCCTAGTGTGAGTCTCTTCAAGTTCATCTTGTTTGGGACTCTGTGCTTTCTAAGATTGTATGTCTATTTCCTTCACCAGCGTCGGGAGGTTTTCAGTCATTATTTCTCCAAATAAGTTTTTGATTCCTTGCTTTTTTCTCCTTCTGGCACCCATATGATGCAATTGTTGGTATGCTTGATGTTATCCCAGAGGCCCCTAACCTATCTTTATTTTTTTGGCTTATTTTTTCTTTTTGCTATTTTGATTTGGTGTTTTCTGCTATCTTATCTTCCAAATCACTGATTTAGTTCTCTGCTTTTTCTAATACATATATTATTGATTTCCTCTAATGTATTCTTCATTTTAGTTATTTTATTCTTTATTTTGACTGGTTCTGTTTATGTTTTCTATCTCCATTTTTATGTTTCTTATCTCTTTGTTGAAATTCTCACTGAGGTTGTTGAGGATCCTTATAACCAGTGTTTTGAATTCTGCATCTGATAGACTGCTTTTCTCAATTTTGTTTAGTTCTTTTTCTGGAACTTTGTTCTGTTCTTTCATTTGAGACATGTTTCTTTGTCTCCTCATTTGGGCTGCTTCCTTGTGTTTGTTCCTGTGTATTCGGTAGAGCCACTAGGTATCCTGGTCTCAGAAGAATGGCCTTATGTAGTACATGTCCTGTGGGACCCAGTAGCACAGTTTCCCTGGTCACCTGAGCCAGGGGCTCTAGGTGCATCCCTTATGTGGATTGTGTGTGTCTTCCTGTTGTAGTTGCTGTTGGCATGTCAACCCTTGGGGTCAACCCTTGGGCTGATTTGTTGTGAGGACTGGCTGTGGCTACAGTGGAGATGCTGGTTTGTAGGGATTGATCATACAGAGCAGGATTTGCTTTAGTGTGGCTCTAGTGCCTACCAAGCCTGCCCTTTGGGTGTGTTGCTTGTAGAGGTGTTTGGGTGGTGCTCTCTTATGGTCTAAATCTGGTCACCAGGTGTGTTGGTTCTGGTGCCTCTTGGAAGGGTCCCTGTTGCTGGCCAAGTTCAGTTGCTGCCTATACCCTGCCTGGGGCCACTTGGTATGAGTTATAAAGTGATCTGTAGATGATTGCCACTTGTGCTAGGCTCGGAGGTGCTTAGGAGAGGCTAGGTTGTAAACTGAAGTCAGCTTAGTACTAGTGCCAGTCTTGGGCTGCTTAGCAAGGGGTACAGGGCATGCTGAGGCCAGGTGCTGCTTATTTAGGGTTTACAAGCCTTTGAGATATTTTAGGAAAATCCATAGCATGAGCCAAAATAAGCTGTTTGTATGGACGAACCACTGGAAGAACAAGGTGGGAGGGGCAGGGGTCTCAGGGAATTACCAGAGCAAGGCCAACAGTATTAACTATATTGATATAGATTCAGATATGGCAGCCACATGCTTCTGCACACTGAGAGCAGTGAGGGCTCAACAGTAGAATAATGCTTCTGACAGTACTTCTGTCTGGGAGAAAGTTGCCCCTCCAGCCCTCACTGAAGCCAGACAATTCAATTCCTCCCCATGTGTCCCTGGAGCCTTTGACACTGTTGCCTCAGTGTGAATAAGTCCATGCATAGTCCCTTTAAGAGGTGTGCCTGGGACTCCAGCTGCCCACCATCTCGATCAGTCACAATCTCTGCTGATTTTCACAGCCAGAAGATTATAGAGATTTCTCTTCCCCACACTGGAACCCTGGGCTAGGGAGCCTGGTGTGGGGCTAGAACCCTTCATTCCTCAGAGGGGATCTCCAGAGCCTAGATATCCCTCCTGGTTTTTAACCACCACCCATGAGTGTGGGACCAGCCTATTCCATGTCTCTGTCCCTTCTACCAGCCTCTATATGGCTTCTTCTGTATATCCTTAGTTATAATACTTCTGTTCAGCTAGACTTAGGTGATTCTCAATTTTAGTTGTTCCGCAGTTTAGTTTTAGTTTTGTTATGGTTGTGGGAGGAGGTGAACACAGTGTTTACTTACTCCACTATCTTTACCAGAAGTCTTATAGTCTTCATTATTAAAGCTCCACAGACATAAAGGTCTGTACCTGAGATTTTACAAACTGAAGTCAAGATATGGCACAATGGAAGCTCTACCAGTGAGCAGTCAAAGGCCCCCTTGCAGCTTTCCTTGGGGACAGATACATTGACAGATACTACTATTATTTAAGTCCAATCCACATGATGGGCATTTATGGAAGGCAGAAGGCCCCCTGTTTGTAATAAATTTCACTTATGATTATTTTCTGAACACTGAGCTGCCCTGTTAATGAAGCATTGGAGTTCTTTATCAGTATAAAAGCCCTAGCTTTTCACTGAGATTTTCTTTCAGACAGTGAATTCTAAAGTGTATTGTCATAAACACAAAAATCAAGCAATTATAAATATTTGCCAAAATAATCTGAACCCTAAAAGTTGGCATGAATGGTGTACCTGCATTTTACATAAAATGCCCTGTGTCTTATTTGTGTACACGCAGGATACACACATTACATGTGTTGCTTTGAATCATCAGAGAAGCCCTTTGTGCTAAGTATTATTAACTTTCTTTTACAGATGGGGAAACTGAGGGTGAGTGTCTTCCAAGTTTAAACATATAAAAAGTAGACCCAGAATGTAAATCCGACTATCTTCAAATAAAAAATTCGCATTTGTTCTACCATGTATTACTCACAGTTAAAGAATTCACCAGAGCTCAGATGGGCACATGTTGAAGATGTGACTCTCCTTTGCCTTCATGCTCTTGGGTAGAATGTAAAGGCTGTCAATATGGCAAAGAGACTTAGTGAAGAGAACTATATTGTATGTCAAAGTTATATTCCAGGCAAATCCAACTTACATCCAGAAAACATAAAGAGGTCAATTCTTTACTGAAGAATGAATGTAGAAGATCTAGATTTATTTCCAAAACACTACCATCTATTTATAATCTATTAGCACTGCTCTGTAACATATTGAATAACACTGGAAAGACATTAAATAAATAGTAAAGAAATATTTATTCTTACCTTTAAAATGTTGACTTTGGACTTGATGGATGAGTCTTGCACCAAAGGTAATGACCATGTAAATTTACCTTAATGATGGAGCGAATTAGGCAGAAAGAGCAGGTATAAAGATTTTTCACCTCTATGCCAACTCTATCAACTCCACTTTTGCATCCAGGAGGTGACACACTGTGTGTGTGGTGTGGGGGGGGGTGTGTGTGTGCTTTATCCTCTTTATTTTTCTTCAAGAATAATATGTTCACCTATGCACTTAGCATGGAGAATTACACAATAGAGGCATATCAATTTATAATTTGGAAATGGATACCTCCATGTTTACATTTTAAAAATTATAAGCTACCATTTAAGCATCCCAGTGGTTTATTTTATTACCTGCTTCTCTCTGGCTCCCTTGGTTTCCCCGTCAAATTTCACTACTGTTATATCAGAGCAAATACCCTTAGAGCTCTTTAATTACTTAGGAAATCCACAGTGTGTACTTACATTTCATTCTATCAAATGTGTTTGAAGCATTAGTTCCAGCTAATACCAGGCAACCTGTCCATCCACTGATTTTTTTGACTGATTTTTTTTTTTTTAGCTTCTTGAATCTCCTTTCTCTTTATTTTTGAACATGGACATAGGTCCTGTTGGTTTTAGCAGCCTTTCAAAGTCTATGACATACAGACAGAAGAGACCTTAAGAACATAGCAAGACTACCCAGTTGTGGAGGCCATAGTAACCGCTCAATTACAACAACTGATGAGACAAACATAATTTGCAAGGTTGTTATGATAACAACATAGCTAACTTCAACCCACTTAGTAATCCCAATCTGTGATTGGCTCACAAAAGATCTGTTTCTACTCAGACCATCCAGATATTCAAGTGGCTCTGGCCAGCAATGGAAGAAAGTACTCATCTGCTCCTTTTTCCTCCTTTATGGCTATTAATACAGCTCGATTCAGTACTACACTATCAAAGGAGCATTGGACGAGAAAGACTAAAGTGAAACCTTATCAGGTATTTGCTGAGGGATCTCCAATTTTCTAAATGTGTGCCAACCACAGAGGAAGTGATATTAAACTATACAACTAAAACAAGATTTTGAGCTCTGGGCTTTTTTGGATATGAGCCATTTGGAGCAGGCTTTATTTGGGAATAGGATTATTAAATAGTCCTTTGCTGTGAAAAACGAACTGGAAAAGGCCTGAGCGACCACTTATTCTGGTAGTTTTCATCTTTATCTGGATTATGATCTTCTTTGAGAACCTCGTAAAAACTATAAAACTGAATCCAGGAAAATATGTATCTGTACAAACACACAGCATCTGGTCCATGATTTCAGAGGATTCATGGATATCAAGCCCATCAGTGATCCCCTAGAGGACCTAGCAGACTCAGTTAAGAACCACTGGTGAGGTCCGAACCCAAAGGAGGCAACTGAAACCCAGAAGTGTAAGTGACCTACCTGCCTCCGGTTGTCCAGCCTCATCATTTTTTTTTTCTGTCCTTCTCTCCCTTTCTTTTTGTTACTTGTATACATGCTTTTTTCTTTGATAGTAAGTTGATATGTACACAGAAAATTCAATCTTTTGATACAAATCTCTTCCTGAATGATGGGCAATATGAAGTCTGCTCACTGTCTTTCTCTTTGCCTCTTTTAATAGATGTGGCACCTCTATCTCCATCAAAGGGTCAGTACTATAGAGCTGCTTGATTACAATAGAAGTCTTCCATGGTGTTAAGGATTACCATGTCTGCAGACGCTGTAGTCAAGAAAAACCACACGGGGTCCTGAGAGTTGTGTGGGGAGAAGGTCAAGCCCAGCTCTACTCTGTTCCCTTAATGGGTAGCTAGTAAGTAAGAATACCTAGCCAAGTTCACTCTGTGGTTTGGCCCTTGCTTTGGAAACTTCTGGCACACCTAACACCTTATTACTGTAACACCCTTTCATAACATTTAATGTTGGGAAATTGCACATTTGATTAAAAAGCTTTCTTGTCTCTCTCTCTTTCTCAGTAATGAATAGCAATATAAACAGCACTTTAGCAATCCCTTGACATTAAGCCGGACAACCCAGGACATAAAATGTATATGTGAACATTCTAGATACTGCTCAAAGAACTTCTATAGCCCCAGAAGGAAACGTGGAGAATTCTGTGCTTTACTTCTTTTGCTCTTTAGAAGTTTAGAATAATAGTATGTCCTTATAATCTTAATCTATAAAAACCATGCATTTTATAAACATTCATCTTATAATTCATACCAGATTCTTTAGAGCCACCTGAGACATAGCCATGAAGCTATATTATCCAATAGGCTTTGTTTTGTTCATGGCTTTCTTTTCTTTTTCATTCACCCAGGCCCTCTGAAAAATCTTTCTACAAATATATACAGCATGTTCTTTGTGTTGTGGTAAAATGCTTCTAAGTAAATAATGATTGTTCTGACTCAGATCCTTTTTTAGCCCCAAAATGATATTTGACAAAAAGAGGGGAGAGTTAGATTAAAGTCTCATGAGGTATGTATATATGATAACCTAAAAAAGGAATTCTAACTTAAGGGTGGCATAATGGTTGCGCCTTGACAAGAAAACACCTATCTTCAAAGGTTTCTGTTTTAAAACATGATAAAAATCAAAAGCAATCACTCAAGGAGGCTGGGTAAATAATCTGCCATTTGTGAGCAATATCTGCAAAATGATAGGACTGTGAAGACTGCCTTTCTGGAAAAGTTTCTAACCATTTAAATCACCATCCTAGTGTCATTACTTGAATAACTGCTGGGAATCAGATACACACCTGTAATCTGCTGGTAATTCAGCAAAAGAAGCAGCCCTCCCATGACCTACTTGTTATTTTTAAGTAGTTCCGATGTGGTAAACCCTGTGTACAATTTTGGATGTGCAAAGGAGATGTGGGAGTAAGCTAAGGTTACTGCTCCGTGCTTAACATCTAGCAGACAAAGTGAATAGCAGGAAGAGCATGGTGCTTTAGCACCTCAATATGGTTTATTTAAAGATGCAAGGCTAGGCGTGCAGACAATAGATACCAGTAGTACTTGGAAGGCAATTCAGCAATTCGTTTTAAAAATGAGAGTAAATGATGCATGTTTGGAAAAGCAAAAAATGGTAGCTGTCTTGTTTAAACTAAATGTTTAAGCCACGACATGGCCATTGGAATAATAATCTCCTGGAAAGCAATATTTAAATGTATCCATCATCATTTAGGTTTTAGACACACAGTTAAATATTATTGATCATTTGCAATTGTGTGCATCCATGTGTACATATATTAAACTGAAAAGTAGCAGTAGCATGGAAAGTATAGAAGATGAAGTGTAAAAATACTACTTGAGTTTCTAATTACCAGTTTTTAATTAAGAAAACCACAAGCAAATTATACACATCCAGTTTATAGCATTGCAATCTTAGAGGCTTACACTCATGAATATGGTAATTTTTTATTTTATGCCCTCTTGAGATGTCTTGTTAAAAACATTTTATTGGTGATCCTAAAATTCAGTAAATTTGAAGCCCTTGGCACCTTGTAGATAGTTAAAGTTCTTCAAAAAAATGTCAGCAATAAATATTTGGCAAATATAAAGAATATGCACATTTTCCCAAGTGGGTGATCTTTTTTTTTTTTCCCTCGCAGTGCTTATATTCAAGTGATGACACTGCAGTTCAGAATGTGAATGCATATTGATATTTTCTTCTAGAAACTGCATGGGTTGCTGGGAGAATACTGCTCCCACAGAGTTATTTTTATGTGGGCACCTGGAAGTGGTAGAAAACTTGCTCCAGCTTGCAGAGTTGTTTTGGACAATCAGGTGTACATATGAGCAAGTGGTCTTTATTTAGAGCAATTAAAATTCTCACATTCTCCTCTCTTGACATGCAATTACTAGGTCTCTGCTGTTCCCACTAATTGCTCTTGCTGGGGACATTGGTGAGAAGCCAATGATTTTGATGGGTAGCGGATTATCATTTTTACTTTGCTACCTGAGAAAAAAATCATTTGCAAAATCCCATGTGTAATTAGCAAGACTCATGATTAATTGTCCTGCAAAATTAGCTTCACTGTTGCTTTTATTTTACTGCTTCAAATATTAATTAATGTTAACTCCTTTCCTTCAGTTTCAGCTTTTGAATATTCAACATGGCTTTGAAAAATTATCAAGGTTTCTACTTGCATTAGCATGCTAGAGCTTTGATTTCAGGAATAAGTATTCTGATTTAAAAGATCACACTTGGGTCATAAATAATTTTTATAGGAGGACAAACAAAGCATCAGAGCATCATGGGAAGGCATTCATGCACTAACTGAAAGTAAATTGTTTCAATAAAGATTCATTTCTGAATGCTTTTGGGGGGAAACATTAGCAAATATGCAAACGACTGCACTGTGTGGGGGTAAAAACCATTCCCCCGTGAAAAGCAGCCTACACTGGCATTTTCCTACCTATAAATATGTGGCGGGTGAGGCTTAGTGCCTTGGCAAGAAATCATGACCCACCTGGTTTAAAGACATCACAAATATCTTGTTCAGAGATTCTCAATCTTGGGAGGGCATTAGAATAACTGCAACTTTTATGAAAAGTACGGATTCCCTAAACCCTGCTCCTGACCTAATGAGTCTGACCATATGGCAGTGAGCCTGGCAATACGTATTTGTTCAAAATTCCCCAGGAGACCATGGTGAACATCTAGGTTTGGAAACCAATGATCTAACTGAACCAATCTAGATGTCTGAATTCCCTCTATAACATCTGAGCAAAGGGATGTTTGAATACTTGCAGTGTTGGGGAACTCACTCTGTTACCTTCGAAAATAGTTTAACCTGTGTTTTGTCTCTAGTGTTGATTCCTTCTGTTTTGTTAACTGCAGGTGGTTAACTTCATGGTGCAAGACTGCACCTGCCTACTGCCTATGTTGCAAGGGCAGTTTTCTATCAAATGCTTGGAATTAGACTGATGATATCTATCAAGCTGACATGGTCAAGGTTATACATTATATCTGACCCTTTCTAGTCAGAAACTCACCACTCTGTGCCATCTGGTGCAGGGAAGGCGCTGTGGTCCAAAGGACCCTGGAATTTGACTGCCAAGGTAACCCCCTGACCCCCTTCTGCTTCCTGCCTGCTCCCTCCTGCTCCTGCCTGCTTTATCTGTCCAGTCACTCAGTCCTGGAGCAATGGCTCTTGCAGATCTTATAGGGAAGGTTCTGTCTGGCATACCTTACAGCTTTTATTATTAGATCTTGTTTTCCCCTGACATCTCCTTTAGCACAAGGTTCTCCTCCTGCAAGTCTAAGGTGAAGGAGCTGAAGGGGTGGACTCTGCTTTGTCTCTTCTTTTCTGGCTTCAGGAGCCTGCAGGTGTCAGCATTGAAGAGCTCCTGCTTTTTCTGGCATTGAGTGGATTTTGCCCTGGGCACAGGGTCTAGGCAGGGGCACTTTCAGTGGACAGAATTGAAGGGAGACCCTTGGGACGACAATGGGCTGTTAGGACGGTCATTCTCAAAGCCCTTCCCTGACAAACAAATGTCTGGATAGCTTAGAAAGGATTGTGTGGATGTTGCTACTCCCATCTGCTGTGTGACCCTGTGGAAATGACTTAACTCCTCAATGCTTAGTTTAGTCATCTATAATTGGGGATAATAACAGCACACAGGGTTCCAATGAGGCTTTAATGGTTAAAATGACTAATGCTTAGAATAGTACCTGGTTCACAATGAGGCTTAAATAAGTGATCGCCGAACAAATAAAACTAAATGCTACTACATCTGTTTCATGGATAAATACATTTTAAATCCCGAAATATTAGATCCTAATGAATTTTAGAAATATAGCTTATACAGAATTGGTAACTGGATACAGGGCCTAAAAAAAATTCAGTCTTTGCTTATACTCTAAGGTGGCAGAAGTTCACATGTAGATTTCTTTTTTTAACCTGGAGAACTTCCAAGGATATAGGTAGAAATCGTATCTGGGCCTGGAAGACTACACATTTTTTTTTGCCCAAAGTAGTTCAAAAGTCCTCTTGGCCCCCTTTAAAATTGCTCTTATAAAGGGAGGGTGGATGGCCTGAGAATTGCCATTGTCACCGTGAATACAGTTTTTGTTCTTGTTTCCTGCATGCTCACTTCACTTCACAGTAATTATTTGTTCCTTGACTTAGAAACTGAGTAGGAGCAAGACCCAGTCAGAATTGCTCATGGCTTGTTCCCAGCACCTGGCACATAGGAGTCAGGACAGGTTTGTTGAATGGCCAAGAGAGAGTCAAGGTGAGTCAGGGTAAGGCCCTAACCAAATAATGCCTACTGATAGACTGCTAGTGTGGTTTCATATCATAACAGCAGGAGACACCGAGATATTTTCTGCTGTAGAAACTTCCTCCTTAGGAATTATTTGCTTCTATAGGAAACTGGCTAATTTTTATTTTCCCTGAAATGTCAAAAGCCAGTGTTTCAAAGAGGAAAAGAATAAGTACATAGCATCACTCAACAGTAACTCAGAATTCCGGAGAAGTGGCATTTGCATATAGTGTCTCAAAGAAATGGATCTGGCCCGGGTTGGGAGGTGGTGAGTACCTGTTCTGATGAGATCTGAAGGGGCATCATGACCATGGTTAGTGTGCATGTGACCCTGCAGCCACTTGGACTTACCCAGCCTGTTCTCCCAGTTATTGTGATAAGACGTAAAACAGAATCTGACTATCTGGGCCCTGAAAGGAGCCGTTGCCTGCCTTCCCTCACAGCAGAGGGAGTGTTTGGGTGCTCTGGTTAAGTTGCAACTATGCGAGCTGCACCCTGCCTTTTCTACTCAGCTTTCAGCCCAGTTCCTTGTATTTCTTCAGGAGCCCCTTTCTCCGTGTGGGGCCACTTCCTGCTATCACCCCCTGTCCCAGAAGGAGGGGTTGAGGCTGGCATTGGATCAACTAAGTCCTTTTTAGTTTGAAAGCAGAGCAAGAAAATGCCTTCTGTAGTCCTCTGGGGTTGATCTTGCTTTAAAAAAAAAAACTTAGCTGAACTTTATTTCTACGTTACTGATAAAGCCAGTGGAACCACTGACTGTTGGCAACTGTTCGATATGCCAGCATATAGAGGACAAGTTTCAAGAAAAATGTAGTAATTTGGTAGACGAATGGAATGCACCATCATATGTATGATTAGACTTGTGTTGCTGGTGACAAGGTGGGGAAGAGAAAAAAAGAGGGAGTATCTTCTGATTGATTTTATTCCATTGGTTTCAACTCTAAGAAACCTGAGACTAACAACTTAAAAGAATTTAAAAAAAGAAATTAGATAATGAGTCCAAAGCTTATTTTGGCCATTCTATAGGTTTTTATATCTTTTTGAAGCCAAATTGAACAATAGAAATATTTATTATTGGTATTTCTAATGAAGGATAATCCCATGTGCCCGCCAACTGCCAACAGTAACTTTGTGACATAACGGCAGCATCGACTTCGCCATGAGCTACCATGGGGCCAAGGTTACCTCTGGTTGGAAATATCTGGCATATGACATATTTGCAGGTAGGCTGTTTAGTTTTAAAATGGCTTTGACATCGTATTTACTGCTAGGTTAAAGTGCTATAGACCAGTTGTTAATATGAGAAATAAAGCTGGGAGATTGCTCTAACACACACTAACGGGAAGTTAAGGCCTGCAGGAACACTACATAAATAGTGTTCCTCCTGTATTATGTTAATTCTTAGAATAACCTCACAGCGACATTTCATCATGACATTCACATCTATATACGCTCGTGAAGTCAGGTTGTTTCTTCAGCAGTAGAAATATGTTCTTCTTGCCTGTGGCTGCCAAAGTAAATAGAAATCAATGGAAGGCCGCAGAAGTGCTGAAGTCATTCCAATAAAGGAAGTGCTTGTTAATTTAAATTTTACACTTGACATTGGTAAGGACTAATAGCAGAAAATAATGTCCTATGCTGACTTCTAAAGTCATTTTGGCAATCACTTATCTCAGATTTCTTTGTTGTTGCAAAAATAGTGTTATAAATAAGAAACACATCTAATTGTGATGGATCATTAAAATAAGGGTGAAAAAATAGAAGTTTTGTGTATCTGAGTGATAATCAAATTCTTGGAAAACTTTTGCACAAAAGAGATCTTATCCTGTTGTCTATGGATCAAGTGACCCGTGTGTGTGTGCATGCACACATATGCATGTACGCATGTGTAAGCATTTTAGAAACTTCAAAAAGCACCTCCTGCTGCTTTCAAAACCAGACAAATATGTTTGAGGCCTGGTGGTGATTTAAAATGGGAAGATATACACAGAGCTGAAGGTGGCTACACAGGAAATTAGAAAAGTCTTGACTCTCTGAGCAAAATGAATGTGCCATTGTATCACTAAATAATTGGAGGGGTGGGTCTGTGTTGTTGATGCTAAGCAGGTGTCCATAAATCAGAATAAATGTTTGTAATTAATTGTTATTAGTGTTAATAACAAAAGGTTTTAAATAAGCTAACTTGCTTTTCCCTCAGTTCAATCTTTTAGAGTTTATGGCTTGTCATTTCAATCCTAAATGGAATGAGACGCTGAAGTGTTCTTAAGAATTTCATGCTAGATCAGTGGACTTTTGTAACCTGGAATCTCTTATCTTCTCTTTCCCTCAATGGAGCTTCTAATTTTAGACAAAAGTTAGATTCCTGGTCTGAGTTGTAGAGTCCCACATGCTGCTGGAACACCCACTTCAAAGCAAACATTTTTTTTTTTTAAAGGAAACACCCAGTTTGTCAATTTTGGCAGTAGAAGTTTTAGATCGTGTTGTTATATCATGTCCTCCTACTCTGCTGTGGGTCTGTCTGGCTCCACACCTGACTCAAAGAGCTGAACTTTGTTAGGTGGCACCAGAACAAATGCTCTCTCTCCATCTTTTCCCCTTCAAAGACAGTCGGTAAAGAATAACAGAATTCTCTAGATTCACTTCTCAGATTTGTGGGGAAGCCTGAGTCAGGCACTTTGTGTCCTATCACACTTCTCCAAGCCTGCTGCTAAGGCGTGTTATTATTTAATCCATATACATTCCTATACAGGAAAAATCCTAGAGGGAAAGACAAGCTATGAATTCACCATATGGCTAGCAAAAGAGACCATGGAAAAGAAATAACCTTGTGCTTCAAATCTATTCTAGGACTCTAGCCTGGGGCAAAGAGGAAAAGAGAAGGATAAGTTCTGAATCATGTAAGGGTGGAATCAAGGTACGGAGTATATAATGAAATTATTTCATAAGTGGACGTGAAAGAGAGTACTAATTGCCAGACGTGGAATTCAAAGGCCTAGCAAATGCAAGGAGGCATTTATTTTAAATTCAGCAAAGTAACAGCAAAATATTTTTGAGAATCAGGTAGCAGTCCAAAAATATTTCATTGCTAGTCTAGACCTGGGACTGTGGGCTGGGCCTGATGGGTTTTAAGGAAACAGATTATACGTTCTATTTTTATCGTACTCTGGTTTTTGATTCTCTCCCATGCCATAGTCAGAGATCTGGAGAAAGATTCTGCATAGACCACACCACCATTACATCGCTGTTCCGCTAACAGGATACTGCCAGAGTGCTTATCCCAAGACTAGGTCAGCATGACCCAGAAGGCAGGGGAGGGCGAGGTTTATGAGTATTGGATTGAGCCCACTCTGGCTTAAATGTTTCAAGAATTATCTTAATGATCAAAAAGAGAGATAGGAGAGGAAAACTCATTAAACTTGCCAAAGATGAGCTGTAGCTGGGCTGGCTCTATGCAAGCATGGCCAAAAAAAACCCCAAAAAACAAAAAACAAAAAAAACAAAAAAGAAACTTTTATGTGAAAGATACTTTTAGGTGCAGGCTGGTAGTTCTATCAGCAATGCTAATTGCTTTTAAACATTATGCCCATGGACCTTGTGGGTTAACGGACATCAAGGGAATGGGAGAGGACTCTGTTTCTCCACTCCTGACCTAAATTCCCTGAGAATTTGTCCGAATGTTCAGATCTCCTTTGCAGGGCCCTCTGATGAGCCAGTGAGGCACTGGCTACCTCAGCGTGGGCCAGGGTGATGACCCACTGATGACTTAGTTCTGCTTTGCACTAAGGATTTTCTTGCAGTAAAAGTTACCTTTCTGGGAACATTTGGAAATGTGAAATGCTACCTTTCCAATTTCGAGCAATATACTTGTCTGCCATCATTTGGCCTGGCAGCTTAAGCAGGAAGACCACTTGGAGCCAGACTTGTGAGTGATCTGTCTCTGAGGAATAACTATCATACTGTATTGTTCAGTTTTGCAATTCTTCTTAAGCTACCGTAAATTCTCAGCATAAATCTGCAGAAAGACTTCACCTCCACATCAAACCCTTAGAAGGCTCCGTTTCTGCTCTCCTTTCAGAATCTCCCTTCTAACAGCCAAAGGCAGACAGAGGCAAACCAGGAAATCCAGGCACTGCATCAATGGGTTAAATCATATGTCAAAGGTACAACCATAACGTATTACAAGCTTTTCATCACATCATATATCACTCGGGGAAAAAAAATATTTGGGGCGGCTCTTCTAATTCATCTTCCCGGTGTTAAACGCACGCATCTCCGGTGTCCGTGTCCTTCTGCTTCAATTAAAGCCATCTTTTAGGGAACTATTAAGGGTTTATTACATCTTTGTTTCACTGCTAATATTCAGTTTCTCCTCTTGGTCTTTCCTTCCCAATACATCTTTTTTATTTTTCTAATTCTCTATCTGGATTTGCTTCTCAGCACAAAATACAGTTTGGGCTATTGTTTGGTAGTATGACTGCTGATAAGGCATGACCTGTTTAATGAACATAAACAAGTATTTATTGTGTCCTGTGCACTGGATACACTTGATACACTCAGACAGGAGGAATATATCATATTTAAATCTTAAAGTCGCATGAGTCGATTTGATCCAAATTAACAGAACAAATTCAAATCCCCATCTCTAACTCAATTTGATTCAATGGTTATCAGTGGTGCTCCTACTCTGTGTAAGATGGTTACAGGTTTATCACATGAATATGCCCCAGGTGCTGTGTGAGGTGCTATTGATAAAATTTGGGGCAAGGCAGACACCATCCTTCCTTCCTTCCCTTAGAGGTCTTGGGGTTGAGTGAGAGAGATGGCTGTTTATCAAATAATCACACAGTGAATGCATGACTATACATCATAAGAAAGGCTGAGAGATAAAAGCACAAGATGCTTCTAGGCTTAGAAATAGATGAATCTAATCTAACTTGAATGGTCAGAAATGTTCCCCTGAGAAGGCGACATTTGAGCTATCTGAAGGATGATGGTGAGAGAACACCAAGTTCAAAAGTCTTGTGGCAAGTAAAAGAGGGCAAAGTGATTAGGTTTTTAAAAATGTCCACCTACAGATTTGAGGAACGATTTGGAGAGAATCTTTATGTTTCTAGTTTCTAAGAGAATTCATGGATTGGCTACAGCCACATGGCACATGAGTTACATGGGCTGCTTCTGGGAGGGGGCTGAAACAAGAACAAGGAGTGTGCTTCTGTTCGAAGGCAAAGAGAGGAAGGTGTGTGCTGGCAGGCAGCCACACAATATGTCATGGTTGCCTTTCATGTCAGCACAATGTCTACGTGGCATTCAACTGTATTGATATGTCATAGTTTAACATTTACCACCACCCTATGATTGGGCATTTAAGTTGTTCTGATTTTTTATTATTACCAACAATCCTGCAAATCAGAATGTTCTGAACATTTGTCTTAGTTCTCGTGAGACACATAGAAGTAAAAAGGTCAGAGAGCATGAACATTTTAAATTTTAATAGATTATGATCAATTCTTTTCTGAAAAATGTGATGCCAGTTCTGAGCAGTATTTTCAAGGAATAATCTTGAACTAGTGTAATACCAGAGCTAGGAAGTATGGAAGTATGGCAGCCAACAAGGAGCTGGGGCAGTGATCCAGAGATGAAGTACTGAGTCCCAGATCTCCCATAATAGTTTCCATCAGAGTCTGCCTCAAAGCTGATAACCCCCAGATTGGGGGTAGGTGGTGGCAGCTGACAAATCCTTTTGAATAGAAAATCCCTGAGCTTCTAGTGCACAGGCCACATGGAGGAGCAGGAGCCTTCGGAGAAACTGGCGGCTAGGAGCTAGAATCCCAGACGCGTTTCCTTGCTTAATCCCTTCAGTCCTACTCTCCAAGGATCCTGGCAGCATTCGACAGAGCCAACCCCTCCATCCTTCTTAAACTGCTCTCTTTTTTTGATTTCCATAACAACACTCTGCTGTTTTTGCTCTTCTTTATTGGCCATTATGTGAGCTCATCTTTTGTCCTCACCTCAAACATTGATGCTTCGCAGATTTTGATTCTGGTCCCTCTTCTTATTCATCTCCAAACTCTCTCCTTAAATGATCTCACTCTTTTTCAGTATCTTTTATATGCTGACAACTCTCAAATTTTTTTATTTCTAGCCTAAACCTTTCCTCTGAATTTCAGAATCACATACCTGTAAATTAAACTTGTCCAAATGGAACACTTAATTTCTACTTCCAATTTATGCCTTCCTTAACCCAGTCTTTCTTGTATTGGTAAAAGGCATTTTCATCTACCTAGCGGTTCATGCAAAGAACCTAAAAGTCATCATGAATTTCACCCTTTTCCTCACCCTCTCAATATAGTTTGCCAACAAGACTAGTCAAGTCAACTTCCAAGTTGAATCCATCTATTTTTCTGCCTTTTCATGTTCTCACCCTAGTTTAGGTCACCATCTCTTCTCACTTAAACATCTGCCCTCTCATCCCTTCTCTATACAAAATAGACCATATTTTTGTAAAATGTAAATCAGATCGTGGCACTGCCTAAGGTTTCCTGTTGCTCTTAGGAAAAAATGTGAATGAACTTCATTGGCCTACATGGTCTTGCATAACCTAGCCAGGGCCTATCTCCAACCACTACCTCCTTCTCCGGCACTCTTAATCAGTTGCACCAAACCCCATCTGGCTGTTTTCCTTTCAGCTCTGCCACCTGTCAAGCTTCTTCCCATTTCAGGGCCTATTCTCCTTCTAAGAACTTTCTTTCCCTTGTCTTTGTTCATCTAGTTCCTTTGCCTTCCTCATGGCTCAACTTAAGTGTTGTACCTCAGAGAAGCCTTTCCTGACCACCTTACATACCACAGGTTCCCTATATTTGGACCCTACCTTGGCCCTTTGTCTGATTCCTTCATAGCAGTCATGCAGCTTGACATTTACTTTTTATTTACTGTTTGCCTTGTCAGCCCCTGAATGGCCATTTTGTGAAAGATGGCATATGCATGTCTTTTCCAGTATGGATTCCTCAGTATTAGTAGGGAGCAGTAAATACTCATTGCCTGAATGAATGAGTTCTATTCATTGGTTATATTCTGCCAGACAAGAGTCTCATTTCTCTATGGTAGTAAATTACTGGCAGCATCACTCTTTGTTATATACCACTTAGAAAATATAACATTAGTTGATTTTCTACTTTTACTCTCCTTTTTATGTCTCCAAAGCGACAACATCCCCTTTACCCATTTTGGCTGTGAAATTGCCTATTATTTTGGGGGCTTCACCAAATCAGAGACTTGAAACTCAACCAGGTCTTCTTCTCTGCAAAGATGGTAAAAGCCACATCTCAAATGCTTTGCCATCCCCTGAGTTAATTTTTATCAAGTGTATTTTCTTTGATTCTGGAAGATGTACAGAGGTCTTTTAAACCTTGGTGTAAAGGAAGCAGAGTTCACCTTTGTGCAGTGGTGCTCACACCCAGGCAGGGTGGAAGTCGTTCCTTCCACCAGCCTCGAGGAAATGAGACAGGGCTGTGTTTCTGGGGCTCTACATGTTCTTTCCGTGTAGCAAGAACACTCCCTTCTCATCTGAGAACTGATCGGTACATTCACTGCTTCCATCCCTCCCACGCTTTCAGGACTGGTCAAGCACTAGGTGTCTGATGAATTAATCATGACCAGTCAGCTGTTGACTCTTTGAAGCGTGGAAATCTGCTAAATTTAGTAGTTGGCAGGAGAGCAAATGATAAGAGTCCTGTGACTTGAGGCTTGATTTTCTCCCACTCCTCGGTCCTCCTATTCTCATCTATAAACCAAAGATTTATATGTTTACCCTCACCTACCTACTGAATTCATGAGCTTTCTCTCTGCCCCCACACATGGATAGGGAAGGAGAAGAAGGGAAGGAAAGATAAAATCCTTGTCATCTGAGAAGATGTTGTGAAAGTATGTACTTTTAGAAACAAAACCTTTCCAAGCAAAGTAAATCTAGCTTTTAAATGTTATCTAGTAGGACAACATGGACTACCACCTCTATTCCAACAGCCTGTAAATGTCATTTTCTTCCTAAACCAAGTCCATCATTGTTTGGACATATGAAGGCTCTGATTAGCCT
This sequence comes from Cynopterus sphinx, assembly GCA_030015415.1. Taxonomy (NCBI): domain Eukaryota; kingdom Metazoa; phylum Chordata; class Mammalia; order Chiroptera; family Pteropodidae; genus Cynopterus; species Cynopterus sphinx. The sequence goes on along the minus strand of CM057379.1, from coordinate 164,776,999 downwards.
GATTTTATTACATATTAAAATATTTGAAAACCAATTTTCCCTGACATATTAGAAAGCTAGAATCATTAAAAAAGTGTGGTATTGGAGTAGGATAGGATAAATAGGCCAATCAGATAGGAGAGAGAGTCTGTAAATGGAGCCATGAATATGATAAAATTTAGTTTGTGTAAGAGATAATATTGCAAATCGAGGAAGAAAGGGTAGAGAATGGACCCACTCCATTAAAAAAAAATAAAATTAAACGAGATTCCTATGTTATACCATACATGAGTATAAACTCCAGATGGATTAAAGGCCTAAAATGTAAATCACATAACTCTAAATCTATGTAGAAAAAATATGTGCCTTTGGAGTGGGAAAGGCTTTCTTTAACAAGATGTGAAAAACATACACTACAGAGAAAAAGTACTTAAATTTGACTATAGCAAAGTTTAACTTTCTTATATAATAACAATATATTATAAACAAAGTTAAAATTCAATGAAAAAGAACAAAGGACACTTTTCGGTTCATTGAGATATAATTGACATATTATATTAGTTTCAGGTATATGACATAATGATTCAATATGTGTATATACTGTGAAATGATCCCCACAATAAGTATAGTTAACATTCATCAACAAATGTACTTACAATTTTTTTCTTGGAATGGGAACTTTTAAGATCTATTCTGTTAGCAGCTTTCCAGTGTGCAATACAGTATCATTAACTGTTGTCACCATGCTGCACATTACATCCCTATGGCTTATTTTATAACTAGAAATATGTACCTTTTGTTCACCTTGACATTTAATATATATGTATGTATGTATGTATGTATGTATGTATGTATGTATGTATATATATATATAGCGACAAAACTAAAGAAAGTTGAGTTGTTAGGGACTAAAAGAGATTTAAGAGACAGAGCAGCCAAATGAAATATGTGGACCTTGTTTGGATTGATTCAAAGAAACCAACTATAAAAAAGATGTTGTGGGTCAGTTGGGAATTTGTATACATTTTTTATGATTATTAAGTGATCATAAAAAATTATTGTCAATGTTTATGATAGGATAATGACACAGTAGTTACTTTCAAAATTTTCTATTGCTTAGAGATACTACTGAGATATTTAGGAGTAAAATCATACAGAACCTGGAATTTGCTTTAAAATAATCTAGTAGGTGTGTAAAGAAGAGAATGGGAGTGGGTGTACAGATGAAAGGAGATTTGCCATATGTTCTTAGTTATTGAAGCTGGGTGAAGGGCACATGGGAGTTCATTATATTCTTTTCTTTTATTCACTTTTGACATTTTTCTATAATAATTTCTTAAAAATATAAGTAGTGGATTTAAAACTAAACCTAGCCTGTAATAAACACTCAATAAATGTTTTCTGTTATTATTATATTACTCTTTAAAAAAGACAAGTGACATATACATTGCTAGTGGGCGTGTAAATTGGTGTGCCTCTACAGAGGATAATTTTGTAATACCCTTTAAAATTAAAAAGGCACTTAGCTCAAACTAGTACTAATACTTCTGATGATATATCCTATAGGTATTTGTACATGTGTGAAATGATGTATGTACAAGAGTAGTCACCGAAACACAATTTTTAATAATAAAAATTGGAAGCAAAGTAAATGTCAACTAGTAGGAAACTTGTCAAATAAATTCTGGTCCACTGATACAAAGGAAGACTGCAGCCAAAAGATAAATAAATGAAGTAAACTAGAGAGAAAAGAATAGAAACTGAGATAGGATGATCTTTAAGATATCTCTAAGTGAAAAAAGCAAGAAGCAAAACGAATGTATAGTGTGTTATCTTGTGAATTTATAAAAAGTAAGTGTAGAGGAGTATGTAAGCTATTTTTTTTTCATATGCATAACAGTCTTTGTAAGGATACAATAGATCATTGCCAAGAAGGCAAACTGAATGGGTGGATAGGGAAATAGGTATGAGAGAGATGCTTTTCTTTATGTATTCTTGTAACTAGTTTCCTACCATTTGAATATATTACCAAATCAAAATAAGAGATTTATTTCCAATGTATATAATATGCAAAAGGTCACTAACCAGGGTACATGTTGAACCCTTATAAACTGGTAAAAATACAAATAATCTAATAGAAAAAGAAGCAAAGGATATGATAAATGAAAACTTATTGCCAGTAAAACTGTGAAAGATAATTAAACCTACTACAGTCTTGAAAATTAAAAACAAAACCCATACTTAGCCATTACTTTTTAACTACTCAATTGGAAAAAATTAAATGTCCAACAGTATCTTGTATGGGGGGAAATGGTCCCAACACCCTCTGCTGCTGGGAATGTAAATCAGTATAGTCACTTGCAGAGTATTTTGGCAGCACCTAAGTGAAATAGAAAGTATGCATACCCTAGACCTATACATTCCACTGCTGTCTACAAAACTCTTGGATGTGTGTACAAAGAGACATGCACAAAAGTGTTTGCTGTAGCATTGTAGAAAATAGTGAAAAACTAGTAATAACCTAAATATCCATTAATAGTAGATTGGAAATGTGATATGTACATAATGAAAAAGGATTAACTAGTTGTAAATACTTCAACATGGATAGATTGCCAAAAACCTAATGTTAAATAGGAAAAAAATCAAGTTGCAGAAATTATAAAAAATGATGTCAATGATTTAAATAACAAAATACATGTAGAAAGTAATACTTTAATTACTTGTGATATGCATAAGTGTATAAAATGCATAAGTGTATAAAACATATATATTTTCAATAGGCTGGAAGGGTCCACACCCAGCTCGTAGAGTTGGTTTCCCTCGGGGGTGGGGGAGTAGACTGGTTGAAAGGGGGTAAAGTTTGAAATCTGAAACATATTATTTAAAAAAAAAATGAGGAAAAAAATATGACCAGATGTTAGCAGTTGTTAACTCTGGGAGCTATGAATATGAGAGTTTGACTTTTCTTTATCTTTTAAATTTCTCAAGAAAAGGGAGTGGGGTGGGAGAAAAGTTGGCCAGAGAAAAAGAATCATTGATTTCCCTTTGAGCTTTGGAGGATCCAAGCAATGTGTACTTCCCTTTGTGAAAAAAAGAGGCCCTGAGTGAATGAATACTTGGCTTCCTCTGGAAGAAAATTGTGCTGATGACAGCTTGTTTCCCTCCTCCTGACTTCTCACCCTGCCCTACACCACAAACAACTCCAACAGCACTCCTAGGAAAGTCAGTAGGACTTTTAATACTGGGAGTTTAAGGCTCAATCTTCTCATGTGGGATTGTGTTTGAGAAGAATAAATAATTTCCATAAACATGATTTGTGAGTTTTAAATTCTACACTGTGTGTATTATTACCATTATATATTACTGGAAAACTTGTCGTATTGTGAGGAATAAATAATAGAAAGTGACTTAAAACATGGGGCCAAAATTCCAAAAGTTATATGCATTTTAAATGACATTATGAGGAAGTGAGCAATCCTCCAAAATTTTTCCAAAAGAAAAAAATGCCAAAAATTATTCAGAAACTCTTTAGAAAACATGTCAGACAATGTAACAATTCTATCAGGAGACATATTTGGTAGTAAGGCCTTCTATTTACATAAGCTCCTTCTATTCTACCTATGAATAAGGAGACCTCAAACAGTGGGAATATGACACCCTAAACTCAGGTGACACAATGTAGGTGGGGGTTGGGAACAACTTGAATGTTAGGGTGGAAAGGCAGTTGTCAAAAACAGCTCAGGGTCTTCTTGGAAAAGGAGAGTTTGGGGTCAATGGGCATCAAATAGTACCTTTTTTTTTCGTTTTAATAAAATAATAGCTTATTGCACCAATTGGCTGCCACCAAACTCTGCTGTCATCCTCTCAATGACAATGACAGAACTATACATCCGTTCAGCTTCAGAGGTGAGACTTGCTTGTGTTGACACCATTGTTTCTGTGAAAGAGAAAGGAACCAGGTAAGAAGCAGATTAGAGAGGACAGTCATCAATTGGCAGTTTCAGTTAAGAATAGCAACAGCCTTAGTGTGAATCATTTGAGAGAGAAAAGCCTTGACTAGGCGCTGGAATTCAGTGGGAAATGTTAGCCCGGCTCTTCCTCTCTTAGCTTAGACAACATCTGGTCTCACTTCCATGCCTCTGTATGTCCAGTTAAAGGGAAGCTCACCCCCACTCTCCAGTCACTTAACCTCTTATGATGCCTGATGCTAAAAATATAGTGCGTTATCAACCACAGGGATTTCTACTTTGTAGAGATAAGTCTTTGCTTCTTAAGCCTTGATTTATTGTCTTTGGTTGTTTGGGGTAGGGGATGGCTGATTTTTAACAAGAAGATAAACTTACAGATGGAAATTCTTTTAAGTCATAAATACCACTAACTTGCCTGGCCCAGGGAAGTTCAAATAAAGGCACTGGGATTTAGGACTGCCGAAATGTTTTCATTCTTTTCCCATTGGCCAAGAGAAAGATGTGCCCCACCATCAGCAGGGTAGGCGCCAGGGCCTGATACAGGCCTAGATATGGAAACTCAGAGCTTCTCTTGTGGAGAAGGGAGGCAGAAGATGACAAATTGGTCCACACTAGTTGACCCCCGAAGAGGAAACGTAACTTTACACAGCAATCTCTGATGTTTCCTTATCTGCTTATTTAATACAAACACTGTCCTTCTTGAGTCCTCCCTGATTCTCCCAACAGGCTCCAAGGATTAATGCTGGGTCATTTGCTGAATTCACCAGCTCCGCTCTGCTCCCCGGTGTTGTTGCTATCCTCTTAGTCTAATGCAGATCCTGGAAGATATCAACTCTGAGGGCCGGTGCAGAATCTTATTCACACTTGGTATCTACCACTGCATGGAGCACAGCACCTGCACCTAGCAGGTAAGCAACAAATGCCTGTCAGTTGGTTAACTCAGTAGTCTCAAGTGCTGCCGGCACATGAAACACTTGGGGAACTTTAAAGAACAAACAACAAATGCTGCACTGTCCTCACCCAGACCAGCTGAATCCTGATATCTGGGCATGGAGCCCCAGCACTGGAGCATTTGTAAAGCTCCCCAGGTGCTTCTGGATTAATTAACCTGTTACTTTACTTGGCTACATTCTGTTTGTTTCCAAGTTTGAAAGAAATCTGAATTCTTTTGAGGAACAGATACCCTAATCACAGATGCCGGTGCTATTTCACAGTAAGAGTAGAATAAGTTTTCTCATCTGTAAAGTGAGAGAAAGAAAGAAACTATCTCTTAAAATTTTTGTAAAAATTAAATGAACTGATCTGTGTAAAACTCTTAGGATAATATCTACTTCATAAGTATTTGATAAACAAAGTCCAATGTAATGAAGAAGGTGATGTGTTTGTTGTCATTACAGTTGTACTCTCCTTTGATCAGTGACTCCAGTTTCCTCTCGGATAAGCTCACAGGACAGTCTTTGTCTCAGTCTCTCTTTTGCCCCTTCCATTTCATCACTTGTCAAGGTTTGCTCCTTGGAACCTGTACTATCTGCCTCTTCCTTTTCATTCCCATTGCCCCTATTCTAATCCCCACTGTTTCTTTCCTCTTTTTCCTGGATTATGGCCATCAAACCCGTCTCTTTGACAACTATCTGTTTGTGTGTCAGCCATCCCCGTATGTCTCCCCAAATGCCCTAATGTCAAGCTGTGATTTGGTGCTGCCAAGCTCAAAACTCAACCTCTGTCCTCATTGCTGTGAAGATTCAAACACAAGTTGGCTGATAAGCAGTTTAGTTATTTTCTCCAAGACTCCATTTTCTCCTGTTTAAATGGAGATCATCCCCTTAACACTTTTACTCAATAGGGTTGTTATGAGACTAGAATGAGAGAATTCTTGTAAATAGAGCATCTAGAAATCTACATGGCATATAATAAGGCCTCAAAAAATTTAACTATTATTATAATATTATTATTTGGAAACTGACTGCCACCAACTCTCCAGTTGTCCTAGTGCTAGCCACGTGAAAATCCTTGCTATTCCCAGACCACACCCTGGATCAGGCCTCTGTTCCCGTTCTTATTGGGATGCCTGCCACCCCTCTACAGGTATCTGGATCCTATCAGCCTGTTTTTTTTTTCTTTTTCTCTTTCTTTCTTTCTTTCTTTCTTTCTTTCTTTCTTTCTTTCTTTCTCTCTCTCTCTCTCTCTCTCTCTCTCTCTCTCTCTCTCTCTCTCTCCCTCCCTCCCTCCCTCCCTCCCTCCCTTTCTTTTTTTCTTTTCTTTTTTTTTTTTTTTTGCAACAGGAATTTATTCTCTCACAGTTTGGGAGGCCAGAAGTCCAAATTTAAGGTGTCAGCAGGGCCACACACCTTCTGGAGATTCTAGAGGAGAATCTTGTCAATGCCTCTTCCAGCTTCCAGAATGTGTGAGCCTTCCTTGACTTGCAGCTGCCTTAGTCAGTCTCTGCTTTCATCTTTGTGTCACCTTCTCCCCTGTGCATCTATTTCAAACCTCCCTCTGCCTCTCTCATATAAGGATACATATGATTGCATTTAGGATCTATCCAGAAAATCCAGGATAATTATACCTGCAAAGACCCTTTTTCCAAACAAGGTAACATTCACAGGGTAATTAATTAATTAATTGTGGGAATTAGTGTGTGGACATATCTTTGGGAGCTCTTACCAGCCTAGCACAAACACTTTACAGAGTATGATAAATGCAGTGAGAATTCAGAATAGATAAATTAGGACAAGCAAACTGTCGGATGCAGGAGGACAAAAATCTAGAGTGACAGAATTCTGTCAGTCTTAAAGGGTCACTTTATGGAAGTAAATTACTCTCTCTTCTGACACTGCACAAGAATCTTCTCTTCTTTTAAAGGCAGGGATTCTCAAACTTTAGCAGACAGCAGATTCACCTGGAGGGCTTGTTGAAACATTGATTTTGGGACCCATCACTGGAGATTCTAATCCAGTACATCTAGGATGGGGCCCAAGAATTCATGTTTCTCACAAGTTTCCAGGTACTACTGACCCTACTAGTCCAAGCTCCACACTTTAAGTAGCACTGTTTTAGGGCCCTAAACACCTTACAACTTCTATTATAGTGATTTGAGTAGAAATTCTTTCACCAAGGAATTGTAAGTTCTCAGTGGAAGGGCCAAAGTCTACCTTCCCTTCCTTCTGGAAGAGGTAGGCATCGAGCTGAAACTGGCTGGATAGGCAGGGTCTATCCAGCAATGAGGAGCCCAGGACCAGAAACAGAAAGTGGCTTGGTTGTGGGAGGGCGAGCAGATAGATTGTGAAAGAACAATGGGCAACAAGCCTGGAGAGATGTGTATGACTAGATTCTGAGAGGTGGGTGTGAGGGTAACCCTGTAAGGCAGGCAGAAGAATGTACATTTGAGGTCCTAACCTGCAAAACCCAAGGGCTGAGCTATATGGTGCCATGCTACCAATCCCTTCCCACCAACCATAAGCTCCTGCAGAGCTCGGACTCTTGGCATTTCCAGCAACATGCATTTCCCAGATGCTCAATGGATGTCTGCTCTTCTAGCTCCCAAAGTCTGTCATTCTGAAAATGACTCTAATCCATAAAAACACGGACTGAAGCTCAGGGTACACCAACTGACTCTGCATACTTGGGCCAGACTATAGAGCCTTGAGACTATTATGACTGGTGCTCCCCTCCCCCAGATTTTGGCCCAACTCTCCTCTGAAAACCTCTTGTTCTGGTTAGGAAGTTGCTTGACTAGGGAGCCAGAAACATCATTGCCTCTAGAAATTGGGTCCTTTTCTCACTTTCAGTATAAACTTGGTTTAAGGAGATGGGCCTGAGAGAGAAAGAAGGAAGTGGCCACCTGAGGAAATAGATCTGGGCTCGGTGAGAAGCCATGGTGTTGTTCTGCAGGTTTTCTGCTGTGCCAGCCTCACAAGGTGCTGATGAGGTTAAATAATTAATGTATATGAAGGTACTTTGTTAGCTCTAAAGCACTGCAGGAATATAATTAATTATGTTTATAATTACCGGTAATGTAATTATAATTATAATTACTTTGTGGGTGGATGCAGAATATACATGTATCTCATGCTTGTTCTCTAGTAAGATATCCTTGGTGAGATCACCAGTTTGCATATCTGTGCCTCATACATTCTCTCTGACTTTATTTTCAACATTGAGATATATGTGAGACTTTGGCTCAAGTTTTGTTTTAGAAAATGGGGGTGGGGGGGCGGAAATGCATAGAGTGAACCTGCAAGACCCAGCACTTTCGTAGTAATATTTTTTGGCACTTGCCTATCAGGAAGATACAGTTAAGGCAATTTATTTATTACTTTACCTTTATTTAGCAATAATACTTGCAGAGATCCTATAGTTAAACAAACATAAAAGACACATGCACATACACATGTAATTTATATAATTGATATATAGTTATATATTACTCAAAATGAGTTATTTCCAGAAATCCACTAGAATCCAATATAATCTAAAACGATCATGCTATTGCTAAATTATGTCTCCTCTATATATCAGGCAATGCTTATCAATACTAAGCTGAAAATGTAATATGTTATGTTATTTTGCTTGTTCGGCAAAACCAATAACTGGATAAAAGTGCCAAGTAGTTTACTTCCTTCCGTTAACATGCTTAATCTTAAAAGATGATGGTGTTTGGGCCCACGTTTTGGAGCAGCAGTTCTATTTGTGCCTGAGAGATGCATTCCAGGGCTAGGAATTCTCATAGTCCGTCAGAGAAATCTGTATTGTTAAGATGTAATACTATTAGAACCATCGTTGGTATTTTTTCCCCTTTTGAAAAATTAGTGCAATGGCAAGATATTTAAGGGGGGAAATGCTCTTGGTGTCTCCTTCCTTGAAATGGCAAGATTCCATCTGAGAAGCGAAACATCACATTTTTTCGTAGTCTCTGACCTTCTGCCCTTGTTCCTGTGCACTGTTAATTGTTGTTAATTTCTAACACCTCATTAATTATTTCCATTAAAGATGTGGGAGAGGGAAATGCCCTTCACTCATGGGCGGTCACATGAATAAAGCCATTAATAATTACAAAAAACGTGTTACTTTGAAAGTAAAAGGTGAGTTTGAGCCATTTGTGTGAGAGTCGCTGTGTTTCTGATGGTTGGACTGTGACACTTTGAAATCCTGCCACTGCCATCGTGGGCAGCAACACCTGGAATGACACAGGCATGGCTGAGAAAGAAGCTGAGGCTCCCTTTGCTTCCTAATGACTGTCACATTTGGCCTCTAGAATATGATGTACTTTTCAGAGAACTTTTTCTCTTTACAACTTTTTCTTCCCTTGCAAAAGAAGCCTGGAGGTGGAACAGTTTCCTCCAATGTCACAGCCCAAGTCGACCACTCAAGTAGTGCTAGTCCTTAACATGGAGTTCCCGACTCCCACCCCCGGTTAACCCACCAAACCACTCCGGGAGGTCCGTGCCAGCTTCAGTGGCTTTCACGCCCACTTCAGGCTTTCGCAGAGATGGAGCCAGGGCCATTTCACAGTTGTCGAACTCCCAATCTTTAAAACATGTCTGCATTGCCATTTAGCGTTGAGATTTTTATTTAGTGCTTACCTCGAGAGCTCAGGCAAAAGATTCTTCCCACAAGTTTATAAGAGTGTTGAAAATTAAAAATTATATTGGGAAAGAATCATCAGATATGGTCTTTAGGGTTGACCAACCAGCAGAAATTTTAGTGTATAGACAAAAGATTTGGGAAAAGTAGATACAAAATTACTTTAAGGGTACAGATTTAAACAGTGAAATTTAGACAGCTTACCTCTACAGCTTACAGGTGGATTCATTGCAAGGATAATATTTTGAACTTAAAGGATCAATATAATTCTTTCAGTCTAACCTTTTGTTTTGCTAATAGGAAAATCATGACCTGGAAGAATTCAGGAGACCCCTGAACTGCGAATGTGGGAAATTTGAGAACTGTGTTACTTAGGGGCTTTTACGGTTTCCCATTTGATTCTGCGTTTCAGCTGGACTATGATCTCAAGAGCAATTTCTGCTCTCCTTCTTCCCTCTTTTCTTTTTCTTCCTGTTCTTCTCTGGTAACATACTGAGGAGGTCAGTATGTAAAAAAATAATTTTTTGTTTCCTGGAATAGACTGAAAACTATACCAGTTTCCTTGGGGTATCAGATGACATTATGGACAAAAAAAAGGCCAGGTTGGAAGTCTAATCAACAGCGTGATTTTAAGAAGTTACTTAACTTCAGGCCCCATTCTTTTTCATCCAAGCCATCTGAATTCCACTTATTTTAACTCATAAGGCTTTTTAGACAGTTGAATTCTACAGTCTAAATCCCACCTCGCTCCCCAATTTCTTCCTATTATTTTAACGATTTCTTTTAATTGCTATACAATAGTCCATGAATGACACGGTTTCACATTTTATTTGTTAACCTCTTCTATGCATGGACATTTAGTTTGTTGGAAGTTTTTTTCCCATTAGAAGTCATGTTGCATTAACATTTTTGTTCAAATCTCTTTAAATATATGTATAAGATTTCTCCAGACTTTCAATTATACCAAATATTGCTAAATTAACTTCCCAAATGGCTATGCTAATTTACCAGTGTTTACTCCACCTCTACTCCCAGGAACGATTACAGGGATTTGGCCATCTTACTGTCTAATGCCAGCTGATAGGACCCAAGTCTTGTTCTTATGGATGTAGTCCCCCTAGACATCTCTGTTCCCATTGCTTCCCTTCAGTTCCCCCCCCAGTCCCCCTTTAATCATGGGGGTATTTTCTATGTTAAGAAGTAAAGAGGTGAAGCCTAGCTTGTATTCATGTTTGCTTCTGACTCCTTTTGCCTCTGCCCTAATAATAATGTCTTTATCCCTCCAGGGGGCTATGCTTTCAAAATATGCAAGTCAGAAAGAGACTTTTATTCAATGTTGTCTCATTTTTTTCCTTGAGTTATAGAGGAGAGGCATGTCCAGCTGCTTGAATAAGGGAGAAAGAAAGTCAAAAGGGGACAAGAAATGCTAAAGAAAAAAATCAGGTAATATTTTAAAAATTTATCTTTCAACATATGCATTTAACAAAATTATTTATTGAAAATAATAAAATTATGTGAAATCTAAAGTGTCTGGGAAATCTAGCACTTCTGGCTATTGTTACTTTAACATTCATGATTTCTGCTCTGGATTATGCGATAATATTTTGTTATTTGTACATTGGTCTTATATTTCCTATAGGAAGGTTTGATTTCCAATTAGGTAAACCAACTAGATATATACCCAGGCAGGAAGAAGAAGAGAGTGAACCGAAGAAATACTTGAAGGGGAAGAGATTAAATAAAGGGAAAAGTAAGGAGGAAAGGCTCATGATTTTGAGCCAAGAAACTAGAATGCTTGTCCCTTTGATAAGAAATGGGAGAGAATGTAGCTTGAGATGACAGGTGGAAGTTGATGGGTTTAAATTTGGTTGTAGAGAGTGTGTTCATCCCCGAGAGAAGTTCATCTCAAGGGATCTGCCTTTTCTTTAAAATTGCAGCCATAATGAAACAATGCTTTTGCTGTGTTTCCATGTGATCCACAAGGATATCCCCCTACTGCGTGGTACTTTTTCCTGCCCACTCTGGTTGATGGTCATCTCCTTCAGCCTGCCATACAGCAGCTTTCTGCTCATTTAGTGCTTACCGTTTTCATCTCAAGTTCTACACATCTGAATTTTGCATGAATATGTGTGAGCATGTACACACACGCACATACACACACACCCCACAGAGTAGAGATTTGGGATGCACACTTTCCCCAGAGGAAATACTATTTTCTATATCCTTAGATTTGATTTCTATTGACTTTATGAAGGCACATTCTTAAATGAGGGGCAGTCTTACCACAGTTCCTTTGTACATCTCAGGAGAGTAAATTACCCTACAACTTGGTGAATATTCATTCTACTGGCGGTTCCTGCCTGGCATCAGCAGTAGGACTGACAGCTCCCACTTTTAATTAATCCTTTGGTATATTGTTATTCCTTGCCCTTTTGAAGTTTAAAAAAAAATCAACCAGGAAATTTTATTCTGTTCCCCTACTTTCACCTTCCACAACATTGAGACCATAGAAACCTCAGGGCTGACTGCACCCACGCCGTTCATCCCAGCCAGAAGCAAACAAAACACAAACATTTCTACTTAGTTTCTTTGAAACACTGTTTTAAACAGACTGTTCTGAGCCATCAGTGATGTCCCGTTTCTAGGACAAAGAATAATTGCTCTGACCTCAAAGTTGCTCTACTCAAGGACTCAGGTTTTAAGGTTACAAAGAGCTATTCAAACTCAATTATTTCTAGTTCCCCTCTCATGTTTTTTCAATGTATGATGGAATCATAGATTATTTTAAGATTATAAGATGAAGATTCATTCATTACTTTACCCTTTTAACCAACATTTCTTGAACATCCTGGTATGCTAGGTACGTGTACTAGGTGCTAATGGTCAGAAATACCTTGAGAAACTCCTGCTGGAGTGGAACTCAACTGTGAGCAAGTGGCTGTAATGAACTTGAAAGAAATTGCCCAAATTTATGTTGTTTTCTTTTCTCTACTTTTCTTCCTTTGTCTTTTCTATATTAATTTATTTTTTATCACTTTTTTCTTCTTCTCTCTATATTTCCCCTTTTTCATTATTACACTATGTCATGTTATTTTCAAGACCAATCTTCTTTTCTTCTGTTTCCCCCACTTATTTCATAGTACTAATATTTACCAATGGATGAAGGGCAAACCACCACTCTGCCCAATTCAGGGTCATTTGGCAACTTTAAATATCTGAGAATATACCAAAATAATGAAAAATAAAAAAGTGTAAACCACTGAATAAGTGAATAAAGCTATTGGTAAAAGAATAGGGGTTTTACAGCTTAGAATGGAGGACCATACTTTCTGAACCAAAAACCAGCTCCTGGGTTAACCAGTATGGCTAGGTTTCACCATGGTAATAAACAACTTCCAAATGCCAGTGGCTTGTTCCAACAAAAGTTTATTTCTTACTGATGTTACATGTTTAATATAGGCCTCTGGAGGACTTAGATCCACAAAGTTATTCAGGATATAGGGCTTTCTGTCATTTCAACATGTGCTTCAAAGCTTACTTCTGCTTGTGAAGGAAGGAGAGAGCTGGAGAGTCTTCCACCGACAATCAAATAATTTGGCCTGGAAGTGACACACAGTCCCTCTACTTACAGCAACAGACAAATTACGTGCCCTATGCAACTGCCAAGGAGCTGAGCAATACAGCTTCTGTATGCCTGAGAGGAGAGGGTGACTGAAATCTCTTTGTGACATTAGTAGTGTCCACCACAGCACTCAGGGTCAGAAAGTTTAAAATGAAGACTATGGGAGATCCCAAATGTCTGGCTCTGTGCTTGAAGGATGAGTGTATAACAGAGAGCCAACCTGCATTCTGCAGCAACAAACCTCACTCCTAACCTCTCTGCTGGCTATTTTACAAGTAGGTCTCTCTGGCTACACAAACCCCTCACCACCTCAGGCAACATTTCCCACAGATTCTTATACATGAAGGCAGCATTTTTTATAAACCCATGTATGACCTTTTATCCAATAAAACGTCAATTTTAAATTACTAAGATAATTCATCCCTAAGGTTGAAATAGTCTTCTTAATTTACTTCTTTAATTAAGGGAGGTATGGGATTTGTGAGGCTTGGGCCATTAGGAAGCATAACTGTTCTGAGCCAAGATTGGGAGGCCATCGCTTGCCTGTGACAGTGTGATAAAGCGAGGCCACCAGTAAGCCAGGGTGTCAAGGATGACAGGACAGCTCCATCTATTGTGGCCACCAACCTAAATACATAACCGAGTGTATCACCTCCCTCAGACACATTCTCTCAAAGTGAAATTAACTTTATGGGGTGCGCAATTGTAAAGTCTTTTTTGGATGGTTTTATGTAACGACCTGGGAGTTTTCAGACAAGTGACTTTTGGAAAGCTGTAAACTAGAGTTAGCATACACTTCTGGACTTCCTGGAATGCCAAAGATCAAGGTCCTAAGGGTCATTTGTCTGAGAGCGGGTACCTGCTTATTACTGATCCCTTGATGGAGCCTGGTCTAAAAGAGGAGAAAGCTGACAAAACCAGCTCAATGCAGTGGGCAATTAAGAGATGAGACTCCACATTTAGGCTGATTCTGGGCTTGTACCTTGGATGCTCATTTATGAGCTTGTGTGATCTTGAGGAAGTTATCTAATGCCTTTAAACTTTAGTTTCCCATAAAATGAAGATGAAAATCATACTTGTCTCACAGGCTTGTCGTAAGAATTAAATGAGGTGATGATGCTTAGCATCGTGCCTGGCTCATACTAAGTGGTCAAAAAATGTTAACAGTTACTGTTCCGGTAGCTAGCATGAACGCACTGTATACCTTAAGCAAAGCCCTGTGCTTAGACACTGAAAGGTATTGAGTAAATAGGTCAGGGCCTCTTCCTTCAGAGATTTGCGTGTGTGTGCGCATGCATGTGCATGCGTGTGCATGCATGCACGCACGCACACAGCCATGTGTGTTGGAGGGACAGATTGAGAGATGTAAGGGTAGAATGAAGAGAAGAATCAGGCGAGGAAAAATACAAGACAGCTAAAATAAAAATAGATGACATTTAATTGTGGGCTTACTCTGTAACAGGTACTTTACATAGATAGATTTATGAATAACCAGTTTCATTTAATGTTCACACAACACTATGGTTAGGCGTTATTAGTATCTTTATATTACATGTGAAGAAAGGAATCCTTAGAACCATGAAGTCAGTTGTATAAATGGGGACAAAGACGTGGAGGGGGACCAGGCTGTGAGGTCTGGCTTGCCTAGAGCACAGGAGAGGACTGGCTGAGTGGAACATGATGTACCAGGTGCTCCAAGGAAGCCCTGCTCACCAGCACAGGTGGTCGTGGCCCATGCAGAGTCCAAGGCCATGTCTAAGTTTGTCCACACGATCACTAGTGGTGTGCTATTTGACCAAGAAGCAGAAGACTGCCTGAAGGCAGTCACCATGTATTTCAGAGTTTGGGAAACTAAGACATATTCAGAATGTGCTTAAGTGCAGCTTCAAATCTTTTGGCAAATTCAGGACCTGCCAGAAATAGCAGCCAGTGGCAAACCAGCCCCACATGGAGGTCACTGGAGGAGAAAACTTCATGGTGATCTAAGTTTGGCCATTAGTTGGACCCCTGCCAGGCATGGCGACATAACTGAGGACAGTGTTTAGAACCTAAGCTGAATTCCCCACCGCCCCACCTCCCATTATCTCTTTAACACTACAAGTCTAAGACCACCATCAACACCAGAATTTTTGAAACACGCCCCCCCGCACTAATATGTTTTATTATGAACTCAGAGATAAAATATAAAAGTATAAGGAAACTTGGTAACTTCCAGATTCTTCTGGAATTTTTCTCCCATTACACACTTTGGGAAGCAAGGTAATCTCCACGTAAAATCGCCATTAAAATAACCTTGTGGGCTTATCTGAAATTAGCACCTCCAGAATTCTTGTTCTGACTCTTGGTTTAGTTGACCTATTTGTATCTTGATCTCATACTTGATAAGCCCCTCTAATCAGATAAGAAAAGAGTTGACGCATTTTTAGGCTAAAGACCAAATTTAATGTTATTTGAAAATAGGAGTCAAGCTTGTAGTTTAGGTTTTTCCCTTTTTATTTGTGTATGATTTAGTGCTCTTCCTGCACTAGACACTAAAATACATTGTTTAATTATCTGAGCTCAACACACCATTTTATAATTCATTAGTCAGTTGCTCTTTGCAAAAGCTTATTTCTTATGAAACAAAAGTGGGAATCATGCAACTGTACTATTTATCTCTCTTTAGGGGTTGGGGGTTAATATCTGATAGCTCATAACATCTTTATTATAATGCATTTATAATGATTTACTGGAATCATTCTATGGCTAAGTATCTAATGTCAAAGCTGGGATCTAGCATGAAATAAAATGCTGTATCCTTGGATAGCTCTAGGGAAAAAAAGGCCTCAGCCAATATTTTCTGTGTAATTCTACAAACTGTAATAAGGGTAGGGGTAATTGCCTTAATGTCAATTAAGCTATTAATAATGCCCATCTTGTCATTCCTAAATATAGCAGTGTCTCAATCATACATTACTGTCCCCTGCGAAGACGACACAGAAATGAGATCATAGTAATATGTGGATAGGGATGTCTGTGTAGCAGCCGGTCTTACCTCCTTTACATAAAGGAAGGTTTGGGGGGCAATGAACTTGTTTTGATAACAAAAATTCTACTTAGACATGTATGTGTATTCACAAAGGTAAGAGTTGGTAATACCCGTGAGCAAGGACAATACAACATAAAAACTGTTCTCTGTTCCTATTCTGCTTCCAGAGGACCAGGGCAAGGTATTCCTTCTCAGGACTAGTGCTCCAGGGCCCAGGCTCCCGTGTGATGGTCCAGACAGTCTTGGAACAACCATCCAGGCATTTAAGAGTTGAGAGCACGCACTGTGACTACACGTGATACTGTGCTGTGCGCATGTTGCTCCCAGGCACCTCAGATGCACACAAATTTCTTAAAGAAAGACAGAAAACAGGGTAAAGCAGATGATATTCACATACTATTACAGGGTAAAAGGACAGTGATCAACCAGCGAATTTCAGCATCCAACGCTAAAGGTAAAGGCATATTTGGCATAGGGAATAGGAAGTAAATTGTGAGATTTTGGTGAGTAGGGGGAATGTCGCCAACTCTCCCAGATCAGCTCTAAATCAGAACCACTCATCTCCCAGTGAAGAAACAAGACAAGAACTCCTTTCTCAGTTGGCACTTCCATTTCTCCTGGGCTAAGATTTCTGGGCAGCCACTGCCTTCTTGTTGGCCCCCTTGTTGGCCATCTTGGTGAAGTGAACTTCTACTCGATGATATTTAGAGCTCATTAATTTGTCCCAAGGAAGCTTATTGTATGGCAGCTTAATGACAGAATCATGTTTTAATGCAAATGGACACATAATCCCACTAAACCACTGTGAGGGTGTAAATTTAAAACAATTGCTAGAAACTGACACCAGGGTTTAATAAGATGGAGGGCTAGTTCCTAGATTCCTGTATGCTCAGGGGACTCTGCTTGGATACTCAGCCCTGGTAGTAGTTTTAGTGCAGCCCGGTTACCATGGCAATTTAAAAGCGGGGAGGAGCTTCAGTGAGCCTCTCTATGGTGGTGGGGATCTGCACTCTGGAAGAGTGGGTAGAAATGCAGGGAGTGAGGAGGGCTCTGAGTGAGAGGGGAGGAGATGAAGGGTGAGTAGGTGCCTTCTGCTCATTATCCGGCAGGGAACAGGTTAGCAAAGATGTGACAGAGATGCAAGAAGGCAGCTTTCTGTCCTGGGTTTTTATAAATGCCTGATCCAGGCAAATCCCACAAAAAAGAGCCCAAAACCTTGCCTGGGACCATCCCCCTTCCCAGCAGGTAAAGGGGAAAGCCTGCTTGGGAGTGGGGATAGGGAAAGAGACTGAGGTGGGAATTATTTGTGAATATTTGCTAGATTATAATGCTGTTGGGTACTACATCATTCTCCAGAGAGCCCTGGATAAGGTTATTATGGGTGAAGTCATTTTTGTAATAAAGTTGGCTGTAACTCTGGGTCATAAATCAAGGGATCTGGTACTAAAAGAATTACTAAACATGCCTCCGTTACCACATACTATCGTCCTTTTAAATACTTTGATTTTACTACAAATCCTCCATTGACCGAGATGGGGGAAATACACACAATGAGCAAATGATTCTTTCCATCCCAGGCAGCAGCCCTGCCGGCATCTGGGCCTCCCGGAATGATTTCCTGAGGTGTGATGTTATTTATGGCGTGCTTTCTCTATCGAAAAGGCAAACAGCATCCCGAGTGACCCTGGAGCATTTGCATCATTGCTTCTCTTGCTAATTGATTCATCCCTTGGCAGGGCCTGAGACACGGGCTGTTAGCTGGACACTCTCTCCCAGCTGCAGATCCTGTGGATTAAGGTACATCATAAGCAAAGATGTTAATAAAATTGTTAAATGTCAAAATTGCAAAAGCCACACACATTCAGAGTCTATCAGCTCTTCTGGAATAATTCCATAAAATGCCATCTCCTCCCCTTTGTCCTTTTCTCAGTCTTAACTTCATAACCTTCATTAAATAAGGAGATTAAAAACTATTATTAACTACACTGATTGTTTAATTTCTTTGATAACTTCTTTTTTTCAAATAAGAGTCTGGCACAAAATGACAAGGAATGTCATCATACGAAGTGCATCTCATATGTAATAAAGCAGAAAGGAGAGGGTAGCCTTAGTGGCAGTTGCAAGAGCGACAAAGTGTGGATCTCTATAGCTCAGTGGTTGCAAAGCAGAAAATGAAGATTGTAAAAACGTCACATAAAGAAAAAATGCACAGTGGATTCGTTTTGCAATGCCCATAATTCAGTAATGCCTTTAAGTAGCTAGAAGAAATATAATAAATGTTTTTCCACAACATTGATCATACTGTATCAGAGGAAATATTAGTGTGCAGGGAGCCATGATTATACCGGTAGTAATTCTCGGTGTGGAAAACTTGTAGGAGATGGGACCCTTTATAGGCCGAACTTTTATTGGCTGCAGTTATTTACCTTTAAGAATATGCCTAATACATTGTCCTGTAGCTAAATATTTTAGGGAAAATTCAAACCAGCACTATCAGTAAATCAGAAATCTTGCCACCATTTTATAGAATTTATTTATTTTTCCTGCAGGTGCCTGATGTGTTCCAGAATGCAAAAGCAGCCAATTGACCATGTGTCTGTAAAACAGATTCTTCTGTATTCTGAACCCAGATAGGAGCAGACAGGTTTATGGCATATGATTCCATACAAATGCCGCCCATATATATATAACATCACTCTAAAGAAATTAAGTGAATTATTAGATTATATACTACAGTAAAACTATACCCAAAGCTATAAGTCTGGAGAAGATATGTATGTCATGCAACTGCTTTTTTTTTTTTTTGTCCTGAAACGCTGAAGAAAGCTTTGCAAGGCGGGCTTTTCTTTAGGAAGAAAAGAAAGGAACTGATTCCTCATGCCAGCTTCTTGCTCCTCAGACTGGCAGGAGCTGGTAATGCGGTGACCACGGCAATCTTGGTGCAGGAGGCCCCAGCATGTCAAGGGAAAGCTTCATTTTTTACTCCTGAGAGACTCCAGGGTTTGACTCCAGAAATCATCAAATCAGGGTTTCAGGGTACACGAGAAAACAGCTAGCCCAGCTAAACTCCTGCAGCACTAAAAAGAGAGGCGAGACCTATGCATGCTAATTTTTCAAAGCCCTGCTCTGAAAATTCCTAAGTGAAGCAAGAAGCCAGAGGAATCTCCAAGTGAAGACACTATGAGAGCAGGGGTAGGAGCATGGCATTTTCTTACTTCAGAATCTGGATAATCCAGCTTGCAGTTCAAAGGCCCTGTAAAAGCAAACAAATCTGGCGAGAGGTTGCAGATTTACCTGCTCTGTTTCAACACACATCTCCCCCTAATTCTCCCTGACACTCATGGGAAAAATTTCCCAGAGTTTTTGTGGAGACCATCCTCACACCTTTGTCCTAGTGCTCTTGGCTTAATGCATATCACAGGTCTTGTGCACACATGCCCCTTCAGTCCAATGGCTTCTGTGACATTCTTTCTTCTCCACCATTTGGATACAACGAGGGTATGTTAGCTAAAGGGCATTTGGAGCTTTTATTGAGCTATGTCTTGATTTTAGTACTTTCTTATTGGAGTTGAGTAGATGTTTTGCTTGTTGTTTTGTTTGATCCCCCCCCCCCCCATCTTCTAACAAGGAGGAAGTGAAAGAGGGTACCTTTATGTTCTTCCCATCTTGAGAACTTCAAAGAGGCAGGTGGTTGAAAGGAAAATCGACCCCCACAACATGAGGGAGCCTATGATGGAGAAATAACTTGCCACAAGATGACGGTTTTTCTGAAGAATTGTCACCTAGGAAGCTGGGAAGCAGTCACCTGATACGCTCAGCATTGACATGGACATAAATAGTTTATAGGTCCAGGTGACCTAACAGGCTTCTGTTGAGAATTCTTCCCCAACATGGGGCAGGGGGACACTTTCTAAGCATCTTCTTACAAGTGACACTATTCTAGGTACTTCGAAGAAGCAGCAGTTATTCTCGGAATTTTTTCTTTAATGAAAATTATTTGTTTTATCAGTTAATCGCCTGGCAATTGAAGAAATGCAATTTAAAAGAGCAACAACAAAATTAGAGGCTTAATATGTCTTTGAATTCCTTCTTTAGATATATTATCACGTTGATGAGTAGTTATTAAAGATCAATGAGTAGACAGACCTGTCTTTCTTTTCTCCTTCCAGCTTCCCTCCATTTTTCCTTCCTTTTTACTTTCCATCCTCTCCTTTATTTTCCTTTTCCATTCTTCTCTTTCCTCCCTTCTTTCTCTTCTTCTTCAATGACTTGGAAAAAGTCCTAATGAATTCCTTAGAGCAATTCCACAACAATGAAAATGCTCAGGGTCACAGGGGCCTTCCCTGGAGTATTTAACAGTAGAGTCCAATGTGGCTTCCATTTTGATGTGTAAGCAATATGCTTGCAGTCTCATTTATGCTTGCAAAATATCTAAGTGTGCTTAGGAGGGTCAGAGAGTCCTTTGGAGAGTAGACCCATTCTAATTTTAGTAAAGTAAAAATAAAAACCAGCAAAATAATAAGAGAACAAAAGACTGTGGAAGCTACCTAGTAAATAAACAGCCCATTTTGTTTTACTTAGCATCCAGCCGAACATATTGGCTTATATTGTGGCAAGATGAAGAATGTAGACAACGTCTGATAATCCAAGATATTTGATTACAACATAAAACTTATTTTATATTGTAAAATGAGATACACTTGTAATTGTCTCCAGGAGCGCTGGATGTCGCTGTTGCACATGTCTGGCAGTAAAAACTTCCCACTTAGGCGATCCGACGCTGGGATTTTTAGGGCTGTCATGTTCCCTCCTTGGCTCTCTGCCTTTTGATTGAACACATGCTGTCATGCTAAGATGACTCTCTTCTCCATTCAGTGCAGTGAGCCCAATTCTCAATTATGGCACTCTATTGGGAATTCTTTTCATTTACACAGGATGCGATTCCCAAAACACAATTATCTTTTTCACTATATTTAAAAGGCGTAGGTACCTTTATAATAGTTTCCAACATTGTATATTAATTATGACTAGCACATTCTAGATACCAAATGGAGTGAAGCAAAAACATAACCATAAAATACCCTGGATTTATAAAGTGCCTTTTCCCCCTCAAAGAGCTTACAACAGTTTTCATATCTATTTGCTCATCTGTCTTTTCAGTATCCCTAGGGGTTACCTGCTTTAATGCTTTTATGAGTCAAAATTGACCTGTGAAATAAATTGAATGAAGTAATTATTTGCACTGGCATCCCCAGAGTAAAGCAAAAGCAAATATTGAAAATGTGTTCCAGACAGCTAATTCTAGTTTATAAAAGTAACTTATTGAAATTTTGGTAGTTCTGTTTGTTTTGTTTTTTTCCCTCCAATTACCTTTATAATTCCTTAATTCATGGACCCTTTAACTCTGCTTTTAAAAAATTCATCTTAAAAAATCTGGGCCATCTTGTGCGGCTGACATTATGCAGAAATGAGGTCTGGAGACTTTTCCAACATGAAAAAAGCCTGGCTTAGTAGAAGTAGTAGAGACTGGAGCAACACTAGTGAAAAGAAATGGGAGCACCAATTGGAATAGTAGTTAGCTTTCTCTGTAAGGTAGAAATGACCATGAGCTTCAATTTAGACTCTTTCTTTTTCTTAAAATCTTGGAGTTGTTTTAATTTCCTCCCATCCCTTTGCGTTGAGGAAACCAGAGCTGTTCTTGGAGGACTACTGGCCTAGATTGAAGGGGCGAGATGGGGGAGGGGAGGACTCTGTTCCAGTGAATTATCAGAGAGCTGCCTTGCCTGTCATCTACAGATGCTTTGATCCAAAATTTCAATCATTGTTTCCACATTTAGGGGCTGGAATGAACATCAAAGAAGTGGGTGTACGGAATTTACTGAATGCCAAAGAAGTACAATAACATACAGAGGATATAAGCAAATCCCAGTGGCAAAATTTGCTGCCAATTCTTGCACATAATAGAGGTCCTAAAGTGACGGTCTATCTTTGACAAATGCATGATGATATCAATGCCAAGGGAAGGAACTAGCATGCTGAAAGGTGAATAAAAGAGTTGGGAACAATTCAGTGGACTTAACACATTTCCTTAGTGTGTTTTTATACAGCAAAGAAAGCAGATGACACACTTGCATTAGGTAATCGTTGGACAGGGCTTGCAAACTCACCAGCGGTTTTAGTCCAACCTGGCTCTTTTGAGAACCAGTTCTGAAAAGGAGAATAAAATGTGATTAGAAATCATTCATCTTCTGGAGAGATTAAAAAAAAAAAAAGAAACAAGTAAAGCGAAAATAGCTTTCTTGTTCTGTCTTGGATAGTTCCAGATTTTAAAGCCCATATGTTGTTTGCTATAACTTCTTCGCCTCCCAAGGCCAGTGCTTTCCCAATGTTTCAGCTTGTGCACTGCACCCAGTAGTCTAGGAAGTTAGGGCTCATTTGTATCCACAGTCCTTGTTCAAATATAAATTAATTTTGGCTAATTTCAGTGGGTGCTCATAAAGTAAGATGCACTGAACTGAAACCATGGAACTCAGGCCATTGTGTGATCATTTAAAAACCTACTTTTCAAGCTCCTTTAAGTTTTATTTTTGAAATAAAAACAATAAAATGACTGTAAAAAGTTTCCAAAAGCGTCGACATTATGAGCAATTGCTAACTGAGGCTATTCCCAGAATGATCATGAAAATTTGGATCTAATTTTACAAAAGCTAACTGCCCTGCAGTTCCAGATATAAATATTTCATTCAGAAGGTGACTTGAGAAGGGTCCTATGGCACATGGCTCTTGCTTCCAGGACCAGGTATCTGTGTAGATGCAGATTGTGCTGCTGTCACCAGGCCAGCAGTAGAGGGCAAAGGCTGATTTTTGCCTTTAAACTACAATCCTTTTTTTGTGGAGATGAGTGTGTAAGTCTTCTGCAGGGAGCTTTAAAAAACCAGACTGACTGTAGATGTTTTGAGGAAGAAATCTCCAAAATGCCACAGTATGTGGAAATAGCCTACAGGGTTCATGAGTACAGTCTGGTAATGAATGGAATACAAGCAAGACCAAGCAAGATATGTGAGTTTATTTGAAACTGTTCTCTGCTAAGCAAGAAATTGTGCCAGTGGTAGATAGAGCCATCATTTCTGCTTTTCTCATTAGGCAGTCAGAGCAGATTTGCCTATGTACACCAAGACCATTTCCAATGCCGCCCCACAGTCCTTCAGTGCTTCTTACAAAATTTCTTTTAGGGCCTTGCACTTCAAAAATAATAGAGCTCCTGGAAGAATCATGCTCTGTTTATTGTGCATGTTTAAGTAAATGCAATGATTTTCATTATTCCAACTCTGTAATGAAATGACTGAGTGCCCACCAACATTAGAAAAAGGACAAGCAAGTATTCAACTGGCTGGATGAACCATGGCTTTTTGACATTAAAAGTGTAATATTTATGAGTTAATTTAATCATAGAAGAAAATATTGAGTAGGTGACTGAGTAAAATGATGACTGTGTATTATGTCTTTGCCATGCAGCTGGATAAACATATTCAATGACAGACCTTGGCAAGAACTGCAAAGATGCTCTTGACAATACTATGAATAAATATTAGGTGCTGCCTAGAATTCACTGCATTTGAGGTCTTGAGCAAAGCCAGATGAGTTTTAGCAGGAAAATGTAGCAGAAACCACGTATGCACATTGGGATTATGTATACATTGGAGTCTTTCTCCGCTGCCCAGGAATTGCTCTGACATTCATTTTCATCTACATCACTGACAGATTTTTTAAAACTCATTATCTTTGCACTTCTAGTAGTATACTTTAGCATTAAGACCCAGTATGGGAGAAGTTTATGGTAAAGTTTTCAACAATATGGACTTGGAGAGAAGAGAAATACACTTCACCTAGGCTACAGAAAGCTGATAATAAAGATTGTATTTTGTAGTGACCCAATTCAATCTATATAAAATGGTAAATTAAAAATTCCTATAGATTGCTTCTTGAATTTCTTTAGAATATTTGGTTTCTTACTTCAAGAAGGACCATGTGAGAGAAAACAATAGTTAAGGAGATATTTTAAAGAGAGATTGGCCATATTAAGTCATTTCCTGAAGCACTTGCGTCCAGTGTATAAAGGACCATTGTGCAAGAGAGTATTACAAAAATATGCCATTGTGGGTTTTTCCCCCTGCAAGACTGTCATTTGACCAATTACGAAAATACTTTCTATTCCCCAGCTTTACTGAGATATAATTGACATATGACCTTGTACGTTTAAGGTGTACACGTTGATTTGATACACTTAATTGGGAAATGCTCACCACAACAGTGTTAGTTAATACCTCACTCACTTCACACATTGCAGTTTCTTTTTTGTGGTGAGAACATGTAGGATCTGCTCTCTAGAGCAACTTTCAAGTATATAACCGTTTTAACTATAATCACCATGCTGAACGTTAGATCCTCACACCTGTTCATCTTATAACTGAAAGTTTATATTCTTTGACCATCAGCTCCCCATTTACTCCACCCTCCAGCCCCTGGTAACCACCATTTTACTCTGTTTCTATGAGTTTAACTTTTTTTGTTTGTTCGGTTTTTAGATTCCACATATAAGTGATGCTATGCAGCATCTGACTTTCTCTGCCAAACTTATCTCACCTAGCATAATGACCTCCAAGTCCATCCACATTGTTGTAAATGGCAGAATTTCCTTCCTTCTCTTGGCTGAACAATATTTTATTGGGTATATATACCGCATCTTCTTTATTCATTCATCCTTTGATGGAAACTTAGACGGTTTCCATGTCTTGGCTATTGTGAATAACGCTACAATAAACATGGGAGTGCAGATATTTCTTTGAGATCCAATTTCATTTCCTTTGGAAATATACCTAGAATTGGGAATACTGGATCATGTGGTGGTTCTATATACATCGCATGCCCACAACAATGCAAAAGTTCATTTTTTTCACATTCATACAAACACTTGTCTTCTGTCTTTTGATAATAACCATTCTAACAGTTGTGAGATGATATCTCATTGTGGTTTTGATTTGCATTTCACTCAACTAGCGATGTTAGACATCTCTTCATGTACCTGTTATCCATGTCTATCTTCTTCAGAAAAAATGATGTCTATTCAGTTCCTCTGCTTTTTTGCTATTGAGTTGTATGAGTTCTACAGGTATTTTGGATATTAACCCCTTATCAAATACATAATTTGTGAATATTCTCTCCCATTCCAGGTTGCCTTTCATGTTGTTAATTGTTTTCTTTTGCTGTGCAGAAGCCTTTTATTTTGATATAGTCCCACTTATTAATTTTTGCATTTGTTGCTTGTGCTTTTTGGAGTCATATCCAAAAAATTATTGCCAAGACCGATATCGAAAAGATTGTCCTTTTGCTTTCTTCTAGGAGTTTTATGGTTTCAGATCTTATATTTAAGTATTTAATTCAATCTGAATTAATATTTGTGTATTGTATAAGGTTCAATTTCATTCTTCCACATGTAGTTATCCAGTTTTCTTAATACTATTTATTAAAGAGGCTATCCTTTCCTCATTGACTGTTCTTGACTCTCTCGTCAAATATTAGTTGACTATATATGCCAATTTTTATTTCTGGGCTTCTTTTCTATTCCATTGGTCTATGTATCTGTTTTTATGTCAGGACCATACTGTTTTGATTATTATAGCTTTGCAATATAGTTTGAAATCAGGAAGTGTGATGCCTCTCCAGCTTTGATCTTTTTCAACGCTGCTTTGGCTATTCATGATCTTTTGTGGTTCCACAAGAATATTAGGATTTAAAATAAAATTCTTGAACAATGTCAATTGAATTTTGATAGAGATTGCACTGAATCTATAGTTGGCTGGGTAGTCTGAACATTGACTCATATAGGCAGCATATAGTTGGGTCTTTTTTTGTCTATTCATTTACTCTATGCCTTTTCAATGGAAAATTTAATTCATTTGCATTAATTATTGAGAGGTAAGAATTTGCTGATACCATCTTGCTGTTTTCTGGCCCCCTTAGAGTCCTGCTGTTCCTTTCTTCCCCTCTTTGTGAACTAATGATTTTTTGTAGTGATATGCTTCAATTCTTTTTCTTATTTTTTGTGAATCTACTGTAAGTTTTCACTTTGTGTTTACCACAAGGCTTATATAAAACATTGTATAGAAATAACAGTCTATTTATGCTGATAACTTCTATTACATATGAAAACTTGACTCTGTTTATGTTTTTGATGTCACAAGTTACTTCTTTTTACATCATGTATTGTTTCACAAGTTATTTTAGCTTTAGTTATTTTTAATACTCTTGTCCTTTAAGAATATTCTTACTTACACTTTTGATTTTCTGGTGCACATACATGCATGGTCACTAGAACAACAACAGAAGAACTATGGTCTCTGAGACATAGTGTATGTGCCATGGGCTTCTGCTAAATCAGTGAATTTCTTAGATTGCTTTTTATTGTGTTGTTTTAGCATTAAAATATGAGAACAGAATGCAACAGAGAACTGAGCAGAGCCTACTGGGAAAAACATCTATGTGGATGTGGGTATTCTGGATTCTAGTCTCAGTTGTGTGACTCTGGGCAAGTCACTTTGCCTCTCTATACCTGTTTTTGACCTGTAAAATTATAATTTGTTTGCCTATCTTTCTAGAGTCTGATTGTGAGAGGAAAACTATATAACTTGTCTAATACATTATTTTGTTATTAAACCACAATGGATTTATTTTTTATTGTTACTATTATTTTTAGGCGAGGCAATATTTGGTTGACCTCAAAGATTGCAAGGACCTTGTCAGCTTACAATCCTTTATTTTATTATTATTATTATTATTAATATATTATTATTAATTTTTTTTACACTTACAACACGTGGTCTTCCTAGGTGGTCTCCCATCCAAGTACTAACCAGGCCCAATCCTGCTTAGCTTCTGAGATCAGACAGGATCGGGCTTGTCTGTAGACTAAATCACAATGGATTTAAATTCTGCTTTTTTCCAGAAAGAATTTCAGTTACCATTAGAGAAGTTAAAATGCAAATTTAAGCTATTACTATGACTACAACTAATACTGTCTAATATATCCAAGCCAATAAGGTCACACACGAGCTTAATTTTTGCTTGTTTTTCTTTGAAGAAACCTTTCAAAATTTTATTTTTAAGAGGAAATCTAGCTTACTTCCCAACTACTCTTTCCTCTTTGTATCATTCTTAAGTAGATGTTTTCTACTTCAATATGCTTTTAACAAATAAATGTCTGGAGTGCTTGGAGCCAGGCAGTGGAGCTAAAAGGATTTGGGAATGTGAAAGAGAACAAAGTGTCAAAGATTATGCTCACATTTCTTGTACAGAGGATAGAAGAAAAAAATATTTGGAGAAATAATCATAAATTCACTCTGGATAGATTTAATTTGAAACATAAAAAAGAAAAAATCCAATAAAAGACCATAAAGACAGCTACAGTGGTAAAAGAGCACTGGCTCAAAGGCAAAGGACTTTAATTAAGGTCCTGCCTCTGTCCAACATGTATGAACACGTGAGCAAGTACTTATTCTTCCTGAGTCCTGGTTTCCTCACCTGTACAGTGGAGATATTAACATCTATCTCATAATTTTGTTGGGAAAGTAAAATGATAATTTTTTTGAAGTTATTTTATAAGGAACTACTCTGCTTCTCATTATTATGGAGACACAAGAAATATCACGAACAAACGAGTTGGGATGTTCCTTTCTGGGAACATCCCCACTAATAGACATCCTCCTCTCGTCTTTTCACAACTCACCTGTGTAACTGGCTGAGTTACTCTGGCCTCCTGTTTCTCCACCTTCAGGAGGAGGACCTCAACTGTGACCTCATCCAGAAGGGCATGCAGAGCTAATGTGGAGAAGATTCTCTTGAGACCCATGGTTAATTAGGGGTAAAAATCATGGTTCTGGAGTGTTATCAGCTTCCAATGAATATTAATTGATTGGGCTATAGCTTTAACATTTTATTACTAGAATTTAAATTGGTGAAAAGGAGAAAATATTTCAGTTAATTGGGAAAAAATATCTCCCTACATGTTCATGTGGATTTGGAGTCAACTATGACTGCCACAGACTTGAGCCCAGGCTTGTCCCCAGAACATGAGGAGGGACAAAAGCCATGGAAAGATGAAGGAGGAGCTAATTCACACCCCCCCCCCAATTATGTTCCCCCTGGGCTGAACTCCTTAATCCCCTCCAACAATGATATATTAAATACCTGTGTACAATTAACTTTTTTGACCACTGCAAAACCAGGTAGGCAACCTGGCTGCCGACAGCAGTAGGGTAGCTTTGGTTGTGCAAATCATGAGAGGAGGAAGAGTCTAAGAAGGATTCTTAGAGGAATAGGATAAATAGACTCTGTTTTTTAAATACAGAATTCATAAAATTCAAGCATTTATTAAACCCCAGTGTTGGGGAAAGGAGCACCAAACCATCTGAAAATGCACCTCAGTCTTACAATCTGTTTAGGGGAGAAAACTAGTAGATAAAAGACTTGGTCTTTGATAATGTCTCTGTGCTGCGGTACAAGTTTTTTGTATTGCTTGTTATCTTTGCTTCCTATTTATATTTTACATCTGTTTTATGTCTGAGAATTTCCAAATGCAACAGCAGAAAATGAAAACAGAATTCAAATTATCTCCATGTCTTCCCAAATTGGATGCTGATCCTGTATCAAAATTTTTTCCAGCTAGGCTCTATGATCAACATCTGAACACAAAATGCTTATGACCTAGGTATTACATTTCTATTCTTGAATTATTGTCTCTGGTACATTTGGCACAATGTCTTGAAATACCCAAATAAAGAGTCAGTTGCTAGCAAATTTCATGGCTATACAAGGAATCACAGTAAGCAGACTTGATGCTACACTTCTTTGTGTACATATATATGTATAGATATACATCACTTGAAATAGAGAAGAACCATTTGTTAACATTATATACGTAAAGCAGTTAGGACAGCATTATAGTAAATTCTATGTAAGTCTTAGCTGCTGCTTCTCCTACTATTGTTGAAAGGCCTAAGGGTTATGCTGTGACCAGGAGTCAGTTAGGCTATTTCTTTAGATCTACCAACCCCTGGCATAGACCTAACATATTGCTTCTCACCTATGAGTGACCCTTTGACCCTTTGGGAAGATCAGCTTTGTAGGTCTACATTTTTGCCATTGGGTGCCCCCTGGGAACTGTCAGAGCGTCAAAGCAAAGTCCTGAGATGTAGCATGCATGGGAGTCATCACTCTAAAGCAGTACTTCTTAAACTCTGTGTGGCAAAGGATTAGTTCTTATTTCCAATCTGCCACAGCCTTATACTTTGTAAAGTGCAATAAAAATAACTTAAAATGTAATAAAAAGCAATACACACAAAATTCAAGTCCCATTTTTTTTTTATTAGATTCAAGAGACATAGACTTATGCGGCCAAGTGGCTCTCAACAGTTCAAAATAATCCCTCTCAATTCTGTACTTGTCTCACTGCTGAGCAGTCACCATCAGATTGCTGATGTGGGCCTCACTGTGAGTAGCAATGTCACAGAGGACAGTAAGGAACCCCAACAGTCACTTCCATACTGTTTTCCTTCCAAAGAGCTCAAAGGACTCTTGTCAAAGTAGGGGACTCTACGGACTGGCAGGCCTCAGGCCTCAGTTTATGGTGGTAGAACCACTGGTGCGAAGCGGGTGCAGGGTGGGTAACTAAGAGGCCACCAGGAAAAGCTACTCTGTACAGGCTGCTGGTCATTCCCTCAGCTGGGAATTTACACAGGCCTGAGCAGTAAGCTGTTTTGTGTAGATGCACAGGTGTGAAAACAGTTTGTGATAGGTAGGTTTATGGCAAATAAACACATTGTATGATATACTGTAATCAACTATATAAACAACTTGAAAATTGTCTGTACTTCATATTTCTAGCATTTGGTTTTGTTAATCACATGTCTCCCTGAGAGCAATTAAATAACCTTGAGAGAAAATGTACACCTGCTGCCTCCCCTGGGGAAACGACATCTCTTTTGTGAATGACATAAGTTTTCCATAAAACATAACTGAAGATAGAAGAATTGAATCTGGAGATATATCTCCTTCCTCTCATTTTATCTCTAGTTGAATTGGAGTGCAGGGTTTAATACAGCTGATCTTTTTCTGGGTTCCTCCTCTGAGATTCTATTTAAACCAAAATATTTCTGTGAGGTGCACATTCAAGGCAGTAGATAAATAAGGCTCTGATGAGTGTCACAAAGGTGAGGAAGGTCCCACACCCATCTCACATGGCCTGCACTTTTCCCCCTCCCCAACTTCTCACCCCAAACCTCTCAGTTCTTTCTGATTTCTATAGTAGATCTTATCTACTTTTGAAACACCACAACGGTCCTTTTCTTAAAACAAAACAAAACACGATAAACGTTTGCTTTGCCTGAGTCAGGTTCCAAACAAGGTCCATTTGTCAGGACTGGTGAATTGGAAGTCTCTTTAAATTAACAGCTGTCACAGGAGACCTGCTGCTGCCGGGAGCAGCTGAGTGCACTGCTACACCTCAGACTTGCTGAGCCTCCTGCAAGGCGAAGTTCAGGGTGTCAGTACACTGTGGTATGTGTCAGGGCCAGCCTGTGGCAGCAGGTGGTTCTGATAGCCCTGGAAGGGCAAGCTGCTGCCCCAGTCACCTGTGCTTCGTACCTGACAACTGCCCACCTAGTTTTAACCATGATAACCTCTCCCAGTCCCAAAAATGGGCCAACCATGGGGCCAGTATGTACCTGCCAACAACTGTCTTGGAACTGGAACACCGAGGAACTGTGACCTCATTGTGATTTGGTTAGTGCGTTGGAAACAACTGTCTGGAAGGGGAACATACACTTTGGCTTCAAAACACAAAATTTGTCAATGAGAGAACAATGCCAGAGCTATATGACCTTGTTAACAGGTATGAACGTGACCTGATTTGGTCTCATGGTGAGTGGGGATGTCCTGATTTTATGAAACTCTACAAATTTTCTTTCTTGGCTCTACAATGATAGCTATGTCAAGGATGAGGTGGTAGTAAATGACGAATGAGGACAGAAATGCTCCTGTTTTCATGGAGGCTACTACAACCATCAGGGTAAATTCAAGCCAGGGAAGTTGCTGTTCCACAAGTGGGAGATGTGCATCACCATCAACAAGACTTCTCGGAGCTATCGTGGGGACATAGTCATGTCTGACATTGAAGTGAATCTGAAATCATTTTGGTATTGATTCAGATGTTAAGTTTAAGAGGCAGCTATTTTCTCAACATTGGACCAACTAAATATAGACGGATCATTTCAATCTTTCAAAAGTGCCTTCTTGATGTTGGAAAGTGGCTGAGTAATGGTGGTGAGGCTATCTATGTATTTAAACCAGAGGGCATGGTTGGAAAAGAACACAGTATTTGTATGGTATCACTCAAAAGAATCAGGACTCTTAAAACGTTAAGCCCTTAACTACACTTTTACCTTAACTACAAAGATAAAAATGCTGGATTACAAGATCAGAAGAGGTCTAAAGATCCAGATAAAGGCCTTCTCATTTCTCTGCCCCAGTTACCACCCTCTGCTCTCCCAGTTGAGTTTGCTTGGACTGTAAGGCTGAGAGGAGGGAGTGATCATTGGGGTTCAAGAGGAAAGGGACACTGCCTACCATGTACTGCTTTGGTTTTCCTTGTGTAGTACCATCGCTCTAATAAACTAACTTTTTTCCTCCTTCCAGAGAAAGCTTTTCCAACACATTTAAATCAAGAGAACTGAGTGCATTATATCAATGTCTCAATGAACCAAGTATCTCTCTGGTTAGCAAAAGAAGAGCCTGAATAATTAAGCTCTGAGTTCATGCATTCATACCTTTGGAAATTATCTACTATGAAAGCTTCCCTCCATTCTCTGTGTTTGATAAGCCTACATGCTTACTCAGTGACAGTAGCTAAAGAATAAGCCACATCACCTTGTTGCCTTTGGGCAGAAGTGGAGAGAGTTTGGCAAGCTCAGCTACACACTATTTATTTAGCCTCAGTTGTCAATAGCCCTCTCCCCCATCTCTGCCTCCACCTCCCCAAGTGCAAGAGAACCTGGAGGGGAAGAAAAAAGCATGGTAGGCTGCTAATGGTCAACTCTTCAGAAGTTTCCAAAGCAAACGAAGAGGTCTGAAATTTAGTCTGTTTACAGTGACACTATTAAGGAAATTGATGTGATTCTACAGTGCCTTTTAAAATATGCATGTTACATGTTTGCATGTTACAAAAAAAATTTATAGGTCTCCCTATCATCTCATTTTTTTTTCTTGCACTTGTTTTTGTTGTTGTCATTATTGTTGAAGAAACTGTCCATCCTGGGGTTTCTGACACTTTGGATTTTGCTGATTGTGTCCCTGTGATGTTGTTTAATGTGTTCCTCCTGCCACTGTAAGCTGCAAATTGGTAGTTAGATCTAGAGGCTTGATAAGATTCAGGTTCAATTATTTTGTCAAGAATATTTCATACGTGGTGTTTTGCACTTCTGTTAAGAGGTATATAATGTTTGATTACTTCCTTGTGGTGATGTGAGTGGTCACTGGTGGTCATCACTCGGTCCATTAATTCATCAGAAGGTTGCAAAATGATGAGATCTTAATTCTATCATTTCTTGTTTATTATTAGCTGGAAAAACTTTCCCTCAACTCTTTGGTTAGAGACTTTTTTTTTTTAACTCAATGAATTGGTTCCCTGACATTCTCTAAGGCGGATTAATGAGTGGTTTTTTGTTTCACACTGAATTATAGATTTAAGTATACTTGATATGTTTTGATCTATTGATTTATCATCTTCCTGATGCTCAAATTATTCCATTTTGGCCAGTTGTTTACTCTTTAAGCTGTTACCCAAATTTGGGGGGCAAAACCTAAATAGTTTTTCATAGTTTCCTTGCTATCTGGTATGACAAGATATTCCAGACTAGTTTATTAAAATTTCGTGTCAGACTTGGAATAAGCCGTCTTTCTTAGAGGAGTGTTTTTTTGGTGGAAATAATATTCAGAGATACAATCAGGGGTTCAGGGGTGCTTATTGCTATTGGGTTAGCCATTGTTTCCAGGCCTTTTCAGTGGAGAGAAATAGAATATATACTTTTAAAGCATAAAACACTTTATGAATTAGTATTGCTACTTCGGATTTATTTTCAGAATTACAGAATTTTTACTTAATCTTATTGATTTTACAATTGTGTCCACTCTCACTCATGTGGAAAAATCCCAGTTCTCAATAATAAATATATATATATGTATGCATACACATTTTTGCTTTATTCCACACTGCATACACAATAGTCTTCGAACACCAATACCAATACTACCAAAATACGATTACAGAATCAATAGATACAAACAAAAATCAGTTAGAAGATTTAATGGAAGAAAAGACCACATGTCTGACAGCTAAAAACTAAATGAAATATCTCGGTGTAAATTTAACAAGAAATGTTCAAAATCTATGTGAGAAAAATTATAAACACTCATGAATATATAAAATTAGACTAAAATAGTTGGAAAGATGAACTATGTTCATAGAAAAACTCAACATCATAAAAATCTTAGTTCTTCCTATGTTTTTTTTTCAGAGCTAGACATAAAATGACTAATTAATGTGGAAGAATAAACATGCAAGAGCCAAAAACCCTTCAAAAAGAACAGAGATGGTATAATATTAAAGCATATTATAAACCTCTATAATTAAAATAGTTTGTCATTAATGCATGAACAGCAAATGGAAAAAGTAGAAAATTCAGAAATAGACCGAACTGCATATAAAAATGTAGAGTATGGTAAAAGTAGCATCCCTAATTAGTGAGGAAAAGATGGACTTTTTAACAGGTGGTGTTAGGATAACTGGATAGCCACATGCAAAGAGATAAAACTGAAGCTATTCCTTGTACCATATACCAGGATAAATTTTAAATGGATGGAAAATTTACATGTAAAGATGACATACAAAAAATTAGCAGAAAAAATTGCGTGGATTACTCTATACCTGGGCATGGGAATAATTCTGTAACTTTCAACTCAAGATCCAAAAGCAATAAGAAAGAGGACTGACATGTACTATTACATGAAAACAAGTGCTTTACATTTAATCTACATGAGTTATATCAGGCCCATTTTGCAGGTGAGAAAACTGAGACTCAGAGAAATTAAGTATCATGCAGAAGTTACACAGTTAGTAAATGGCAGAGATGGGATTTGTACATAAGGAATTTGTATCTCATTGCAAACTGAGCCACCTAGACTTCTGTTCACTCCAAGCACCCTGAGAAAATCAGAAAATAAACATTCTCCAGATTCCAATCACAATTGTGGAATAAATCTTATTACTACTGCAAGGCCAATCCCTTTGGTTTGATACAGACTTCATGTTGAGTTACAAAAGAGCTTTAAAAGGCATAGGAAGAAGGAGAGGCTTTGGTGTATTTTGAGGATAAAATTTAAATATAGTATTGCACTTAACATGGAAATTTATACCTCTTAGTTTGTATTCTCGATCAGAAACATATTACTGCAGCACTCTCATCTTATTCTTCCTCATATCTCTATACAGTGAAACACCATATCAATCCTGAGAATCTTGTTTTAAATATATGAGAGCTGAAAGAATCTTTGGATTTTTTAGTTTATTATCAACAAAGACAGTGGCTTGGCTACGTTATTTTATTGGGAACAGTTCAAGCTGATTGTTGCGTTTATAAAGACAAAAGTTGCCAACTGATTGAAGGTTTCACTTCTCAGCTGGTATTTGATGTTTGTGCAATTAGTTAGCAATCTTCATTCCTGCCCTGCCTTGGCATTTAATTTGTGCACATTTTAATTATTCATCTCTTTTCAATGCACCTCATGCCTAGCCAACAAATACTGAAATTCTTTTTCTGTGTCTTCAAGAAAAACTTTAAAACCAATTATGCTATCTCTCTGCCAGGAGTATGGTTATTTATAGGAGATTGTGAGGGCAACGGAATTCATTCATTCATTTCATAAAGATTTATTAAGCACCAATTAATGAGCCTGGCATTATTCTAGGTGTTGGAAATACAAAGAGGATGAAGCAGACAAGTTTTTGCTCTCAAGAATCTTACTTTCTATAGGAGCAAAAACAATGAACAAACACAAAGCCAGGTAATATCAGAGAATAATTTGCTCTGTGAATAAAACATTAACCACAGTGATGTGATAGGGACTGGGGCAAGGAACTTCCTTAGCTGGATGGTCAGAGAAGTCCCTGTCTAAGATTTGAGCCACAATAAAGAACCAGGTAGAAAAATGTCTAGGCAAAAGGAACGAGTACAAAGGCCCTAAGGAAGGAATGCACTTGTGTGTACAAAGAAGAGTACATGTAGCTGGAAGAGAGTGAACTACATTAAACTATAACTGACCTCCAAGTATTTAAGGATTTGCTTGTCTGTTTATTCATTTACACTGTACCTTGTTCCAAAAAGGATTTAAAATAGCTCTTTGAATGTTGCAGTTCTCTAGAGTGCCTATAGATTTGAGGAACATAAAATTGATTCTTTTAGCAGGTAAAGTCCAACAGATAAGATCTGAAATGGGGCATAAAAAACGACATTGTTGCAGAATGTTTACTATTTTTTTAAGGCTCACACACCTTGAAATGTCATTTAAGAAATTATTTTTAAAGAAAATGGTTGCACTGAATTTAATTTCAAATCAACAGACCCATTATATTCTCTAATTAATCATGGCACATGCTATTTACCAAACTCCTGTAAAAAAAACAAATTTCTTTTGTACACATTACAAAGAAATGGTACATAAAATTAGGCACCAAGTAATGACTGTAATTTGTGGTTAGTTAATAATACACAGATGATCACAAGGCAGTAAAGGAAGCCGCTTGAGACATTAACAGAGATGCTGGCACAGAGGAACTGGAACCAGGCAGACTGTGAGCTCTGGGTGGGGAATAGAGAGGACTCAAGAATAAATGAACATTAGATGTTTTGACTTCCAGTAACGGGCTGAAACCTGCTCAAGGTCTTTGCCCAGAGGAGCCTGTCTGACGACTTTTAGGTTTCCTCACTGGTTTTGAAATTATTATTTTTTTTACTCTGCAAAGCAAAATAGTTTTAAAACACTTAATGGAATTTTCATTTAAATGAATTTTGCTGAACAGTCTTGACTCAAAAGTTCTTTGCAGCTTTGCAAGAAGCTGTAATTTTCCTAGGTTCTATGAGCCACTTTATATGTCTAATTTCTTGGTGCTTTAATGGTCTTAAGCCGAGATTCTCAGACTACATTTTTGGAAAGGAAAATAAAAATAAAGCCCTAATATATTTTTTAATATTTCAATCTTTTTAATTTAATTTAGTTTTTAAAAATTAAGTTTATTGGGGGTAACATTGATTAATACACTTATATAATTTTCAGGTGTACATTATAATTTAACAACTGTATATTCTATTGTGTGTTTACCATCCAAAGTCCAATTTCCTTCAGCTACCATATATTTGACCCCCTTTACCCACTTCACCCTCCACCTACCCCCCTATATTTGACCCCCTTTACCCTGTCTACCTCCCCGCTCCTCCCCACCCCCTAGTGTAACCACTATAGACTAGTGTAGCCACTAGTCTATAGTCCATCTCCATGAGGCTCTGTTTGTCCTGCTCATTTCTTGCTTTAGGTTTATATTCCACATATAAGTGATATCATGTGATTTTCAACTTTTTCTGCCTGGCTTACTTCGCTTAGCATGATTATCTCGAGGTCCATCCATGTTGTCACAAATGGCAGTATTTTATCTCTTCTTTTGGCTGAGTAATATCCCATTGTATATTTGTACCACAACTTCTTTAGCCAGTCATCTATCGTAGGACACTTGCTTCCGTGTCCTGGCCACTGTGCATACTGCTGCTATGAACATCAGGGTATAAATATCTTTTTGGATATGGGTTTTCAAGCATTTGGGGGTAAATATCGAGTAGAAGGATTACTGTATCATTTGGCAGATATTTCTTAGGTTTTTGAGGAAACTCCATGATGTTTTCCATAGTGGCTGTACCAATTTGCAGTCCCACTAGCAGTATATGAGGGTTCCTTTTTCCCTACATCCTCTCCAGCATTTGTTATTACTTGTCCTGTTGATTATAGCTATTTTAACAGGTGTGAGATGATATCTCATTGTGGTTTTGATTTGCATTTCCCTAATGACTAGCAATATTGAGCATCTTTTCAAATATTTCTTGGTCATTTGTATGTCCTCTAGGTAGAAGTGTTTGTTCAGGTCCATTTTTTGATTGGATCATTTGGGGTTTTTTTGTTGTTGTTATTGTGTTGTGTGAATTCTTTGTATATTTTGGATATCAGGCCCTTTTCGAAGGTGTTGCTTGCAAATATATTTGAAGGAAACAAATGTCATATTTCTCCCAAGTCTGTAGGCTACATAAGCAATCAAATATAGAAAATTTATGTTTTTAGATATAAAACATGACTTTTAAACAAAAATAAAAATTCTCTATCCTATGTGTAGTGGATAGGTTGGAAAATCAATGGCCCAGGGGATTTGTGATAAAATTTGTTTAAACTTCCAGAAAGGAAGAATGGAAAATTGTTAGGAGATTAAAAATAACTCACCTTTTTCTTATTGAACAACTTTTCTGATATCTTCTCAATTCTACTTCTTGCTCCCATCTAAAAGCCATTTAAAAGGGGGTTTACACAATGAAAGATTCATGGTGCCAAGTCTCAAGAGATTTCAGTGCTCTCAAAAGCAAGGACTCCTAAAGTCCATTCAGAGCTTTCATCATTTCACAGTCATTCATCTGTCCACCTGCCTCCTTTGCTTTGTATGTGAAATGGGTATCAAGAAATACTTCGTGATGATGAGTTAGCTTTCTAAACAAATTACAGATTTGTTGGAGATTATACCATTGCTTGTCTCAGGCATCTCTGGCTCCTGTTTCCCAACGATGCTAAGTTAAGTCATTCTTATCATTCTTACCAATTACGGAACAGAATGGGAAGGAGGGCTGTATGATTTAATCTGGAAAAAGTACTCCACCATCGTCCTTACCAGGCTTTGGGGCAATAAGATAATGCACTCATACAAACAGGCCTACACCCCATTACGGAACTAATGATGAGCTGAAAATAAAAAGGAAACTTAAAAAAGAGAAGCATCCAAAAGGGATTAATCAACAAATCCAAGGCAATATCATGCTGTGCTTATGTTTTCTGCAAATATTGACTTTGAAGAACTGAACATGTGACTAAACACAATGTCATTGTCCCTGAGAAAGTTTCTGTGTGACTATTTAAGACCAAAGGCAATGTAGAACAATAGAGGCAAGAGGGGGCCCAAGCACTGTGCCATAGCCTTCTTCCCCTGCAGGGAGGGGCTGGTGCCATGCATGTGATTGCTGTTTTTGTGTATTTAGCCTCTGCTGCATCACTAGTGGTAAGAATGTGATGTGTCACAAACACACTATATGTACACACACACACACACATTCATGTAATCTGAACTGGAAGAAGGAGAAGGCGTTAGGAGAGGACCTCTGCTTCTTTTTTCTTTGACTTTGCAAAGCCATCACAGACTTCTTCAGAAGTAGTCTGGGACAGGGAAAGAAATCTGAACACAGGAGAGTAGGAAATGGTATGGGGTAGGGACAGAGGAAGTAAACAGAAGGTTCTGGAGCCCAGACAACCCAACAGCATGAATTACAAGTCAGAGAAAAGAGTGATTCCTTTAAAGACAAGGCTGCACTAGTGCTGGAAACCAGAGTCCCTCACAGGGCAAGTCATGACCATTTCAAACAAGATAAGCTGGGAGCTGACCAAGAAGCAGTGGTAATGCTTTGAAGTGAAATATTTGTACAATATGAGATATGGATGTATTCTTTCACATAAATTCCTTACAGCAAACTGTCTCAGGAGAAATCTTGACTACATCCTGATGACATGTTTACTGACCCTGTACATTTGAGTTTGGGTGTGTAGTAGATTAGATGATTGTTTAGCAGATATTCACTCCCACCCCCAACTCCTGCCTCTCCATGGCTTCATGAAGGAGTCTGCTTTCCTGCTAAGTGATGTTGGGCTTGGCCATGTGACTCACTTTGCCCAATGGGATATTAGCAGACGCACAGAAGCAGAGATTAGAAATATGCTTGTGCAGTTGAACTGGCCCTCCCTGTGCTTCTACCATGAGAAAAAAAATGCCAAGGTTGGCCTGGCGGTCTAAAGAAGTGGAAAAAAAAACACAGAGCAAATCTTGACTCAGTCTCTTGCTGGAAATCAAGGCTAGCTGAGCCGAGCCTGGACCAACCAAACCCAAATGCATGAGTGAGAATAAATGATTGTTCTTTTAAGCCACTGAGATTGGGAGTAGTTTGTTGTACAACATTTTGTGGCTGTAGCTAACTGATACAAGCAGAACTCCTGAATGAGCAAGTAAAGGAGGCAAAGGATGCGTGTTGTGCAGGGAGCACAATGGTGGCATTTACAGCAGGGTCATGCGGAGATGTGAGTGATGGTGGCTACTGCAGAGAGGACACCCTTGGTGCACAGTAGCATGATGCTCTTACTCGTGAAACAGGGGAGTCTATTCTGTCTCTTAGTATATGCATGTACCTGCAAATGCTAGCGACTCTTCCGGGTACAACTTTGTACGAGTCAGTATCCATGAGAGCTCTTGTTTTTGGAGCAGGGAAAGGGAGTGTATTGGTGTTGGTGGTGCCTTGCTTGCTTGTTTGTTTGTTTTGTTTTATTTTGAATGGCTTTGAGAGGGGCACATTGACTTGGAGAATTAAAGATATGGCCTAGACTCTGCTATAACTGATTCCGTGGGCTGAGTTACCACCTGATGCAGAGAAGATGAGGAGCTATTTGCATGAGAGATTTTGTCATTTTGATCCCATAGTGACTCCTCTTATGCACACCAGAGTATGGAATAAAACTGGGGTGAGAGCCATTCACCCTTCCTGCTTTTAGGACCCCAGAGAGCTCTGGCTCCATACGAATTGGTAGGCTAGGGAGATGTCGCCTGTGTTACCCACACCATCTTGGCACCACAGGCATCATCTATTGTTGCAATGGCGAGGTTTCCTCTAGCAGTGTCGTGAGTGGAAGGTCCAGAGCAGGAATGGAAGGTGTTGGGATGATTGGGGGCTTGAATGACAGATGTGTGAGCTAAAGGAGACATTCTTTGGGAACTCTCAGGCATATATTGTGAAGACTTGGTTGGAGCAGGGTGGGGGCAAAAGAAATAAAACTGAGATGACAATGATAACAAGACCTCATTTGAATGTGCATGCTGATGAGACCACTGAGGCATTTCAGTTACTTTATACATGTGGTTGAAAGGCCTATTTGTCCCAACCCCCACTGTCAATACTATCTTGATGATGCTGGGGAGTCTCTTTTCAACTGAACATTTGTCTGGACAGAAGACCCAGCTTTCCTAGAAGGAGAGTATCACTAAAATATTGCCTCTGGGGAATTTCCACTGCATCACTTTAGGATGATAATCACACAGTGAAAAATGTAGGAGAGAAGTCAAAAGATGAGTTAAGAAAGAGTGGTATGGTCAGTGGATCAGTATATCTGGCAGGAATCTCAACATCCATTAAGGTGAGAATCCACTGAGCTCTAACATAGGAAGTAGTTCAAGACTACACCTGAGAAAAGAGCTTTCTTTCTCTCAGGTGTAGCCCCCCTGAATTCTCTGTATTTTGTGTCTAGATCTCAAATTCCCAATAGAGTTATCATTATATTTAGGAGAGTACAGATGTGCTTCAGCATGTGGACATTGAATGCCAGCTCTGTCACTCACTAGCTCTATGACCTTGGGTAAGCACTTAAATTTTTCTTCTCAGTTTCATTCATTCATTCATTCATCCTTCCATCAAACACTTACTGAAATCATACTCCATGTCCAGCCACTCTGTCAGGCAGTGAAACAAAAGATACACAACCTGTAGCCTCATGGAGCATAACACATTAGTGAAGGAGGTGGCCAAAAAATTCCAATAAAGGAATGAAAAAATAAAGTATGAGAAGTATTATGAAGAAAACAAGGAGCTGAGATGGAGAAAAAGACACTTGTATCAGATAAGGTAATTATGGAGAACCTTTGTACAGAGGTGCCATGATCTTGGGAATAATAATATGCTTATGCATAAAATTGGGTTAATAAAGTTTTCATTGGATCATGGAGAGGCCTAATTAGATAGTGCATGTTTAACACATTTGATTTAGTGCCTGGCATATAGAAAATATTTAACAATTATTTACTATTATTTTTCCATCCTGGAGTTAGCACATATACTTAGTACATAGTACTTTATACATAAACTTAGCATATAGAACTTAACACAGAGCTTTGTGCATAGTAGGGACTCAATAAATGTGTGCTGCTGACGAGTTATGACAAAAATGTTATGGCATGGTGCCACCCCTCCACCTCATTACTGTCCACTGTTTCTGGCAGCATCAGAATTGCTCTCTTAGGCACATACATATGACCACAAGGGATTATCAGCCTCTGGACCCCCAGAATGGGTCCCAGACGGACATCAAGAGAAACATGGTGCTGATTAGTGCTACAGTTGTTCACAATAAAAACAGGAGCTGCCAGGGCTCTCCACTCTGACCAGGCATAAAAAAAATATTTTCCTTTTTAAAAGAAAGATGAAAGAAAGACATATTTAGTGCAGGTTGCAGCTCTTTATGATAGAAATGGCTCAGCCCAGGGGAATTTAAATGGATGAAGAATGTGAAAATTTAAATAATGAATGGAGTTTAGGTGAAAAAATGATTTAAAATAGATTGATTTTATTTTCCTATCTGTGATGACATTTGTTTTAAAAGTGGTCAGTGATTCAGGTCTCCTTGACATTGTGCATTTAGAGAACAGAGCAGCAGTACCTCTGTGATCCCAGAGTGGGTATAATAGAATTATTATCATTAATTTATTTGTAAGAAAAAATTTCAATTGGATACTTATTACATGAATTTTTAACTTCCATTTATTAGACACCAGAAGTAAAACTACCACATTTGCTGATCTACCTGTAGAACTGAGGAGATATTACCTTCATCCTTGAGTATGGTGTGTTAGTCAGATTGTTAATGGAGATGCACCTTGAAAAGGGATGAAAACACAGACCGAGTGGTGGCTTCTCACTTTCTGACCTGGGCCAGTCCTTTGTATCTCGCTGGGCTTCCTAATGGCTGTGCTTAAAGAAATTACAAGGGTGTTGTGAACTAGATAACCTTCAGCGCCCAAGGCTGAGGGTAAGCAAGGTCTTCAGCTGGTTGTGAGTACAGATCTCATTAAGAGCAGCCTGAGGGGCTCTGAGAGTGGGCCCTGCTGTCTCACAGAGGGCCAATACCACAAGCCTCTCTGCACTGCACTGAACACTGCCAAGAAGGTACTCTTCACTCTCTTACTACAGTCTGCTGTGGAGCACACTGCTGCCCACTGTGGGCAAAAGGGCTGCAGTGATGCTAGAGGCTCCTTATTCCAGAGGTCCAGAGAGCGTGATGATGTGAGGTCCCAGCCTGGGCTGAGAGTGAGAGATTGTGGAGGCAGGTAGGCCAGATGAGACTCCTGTAAGGCATAGCTCAGAAGGCAGCCCTGCACCTCTTCACATGGACTGCATATTTATGACCTTTTGCAGAGGTGTACCCTTTTACTGGAGTCCAAACAAGAGGCAGAGCAAAGGCTCTAATACTATGTCCATATCCAGCGTGTTCCAGCATCTTTCTTTTCAAATACTTGGAAGGAAAGATTTTGACTGGACTAGAAACCCATTTCTATTATTGAGAGAAATTTGAACATTTACATGGGTCAAAGAAAATGAAAAAGAAGAGTTCATAGATTCTTTAAAGATAATTTCGACGCTGTAAATTTTTGAATGGTCGTAAAAAATGGCTTTAAATTTTTTATCACCTACTTGTGAGAACAAAGTTTCTCATCCATGGTGACTATCAAGAATTTGAAGAGATCATTAAAAACACTTGATCAGGACTTGCTTGTAGCCATTTCAAACATAAAACCTGGTATAAAATAGTTATGTGCCTAGAAGCAAGCTCTATTTTCTCATTAAAATTTTTTTTAAAGATTTTATTTTGAGCTTTTATACAAATTCAATATTTAATATCCATCTTTAATGCTCTGTATTTTTTTATTATCAGTAATAAAGTCTAAAAAAATGTGATAAATGTTTTCACCTAGCCTGTGTAGATGCCCCCAAGTGCCCTCCAATTTATGCCAGTGTGGTGTGCAAATATTGTCATATCATGACTTCAAGTAGACATCAGAATACCCAGGTTTGTTACTAGCTTTGACCAAATCACACAAACAACTTGGGCTTTAGTTCTCCTATCTGTAAAATGAATGGATTAGATTAAATTATTTCTAAGGTTTACTCCAATTGTCAAGTTATTTTTAAAAGTCTGTTTACTTCTATGGTCATGACAAAGATTCATTTTTATGAGGCTACATTTTAGTAATTAATTGGTGACTTTTGAATAATTTTAATACAAAATGGTCTTGCTACACACCAAAGAATCTTGTATACATTACACAGATGAGGGAATTGAATATAACTTTGTGACCAAAGCATTTATTGGCAAGGAAAATTTAGCCAGTTCCTTGACTCCAGAGAACTTAAGGTGCTAATGCCACAAGTCTATTTGTTCAAGTTAAAATATCTCAAACATTTCTCTCACCCTTTTAAGTTTGGGAACACAGATCAATTTGAAGGAAGCCATGGTATGATACCTTTTCCTTTTGCATTCAGAAGGCATTGCTGGTGTAAACTGTGCCCATGCCAGAATCATTTTTACATCCTAAGAGTCTCGCCCATTGATTCTAGCTTTCTCTCATCACCTTTGAAAATAGCCATCTCAACTCAACTGAGGCCAAGGATCTGAAAGGCAGTCACTGCTTTTTAATCATCTTGTTTTTAGCCAGAATCCTCTCTTAGCTTCTTTCTCCTCACTAGATCTCAGACCCTCTACGAGAAGAAACAGAATTTAAAAAATAATAAATGAGCCAGATACATTCAACAACTCAAAGCAGAATAAAAGCTCTACTGCAGACTCTAAAATTGACATACTTTAGGAAGAGGTCTGGAAAAGTACACCTCTGAATGTCGAAAAACTTTGAAGCATGAAAGCACTCATTTCAAAGGAAAGGATTCAGAATGACTGACATGGGCAGCTTTGGCACAGGCCATTGATTAGGTAAGTGCCTGACTTCTAACTGCTTATAGGCACTACTGAAATTAGAAATCTGTGCAGCCTGGAGAAGTCTGAGTAGGAGAAAAAGTTGTAGGTATGTCTCATGATGCCTTATACTCCCATCTGGGAGATGTAGCCAGTCTTTCTAGGAAGATTAAACATCAAAAGCTATATGAAGAAATGGTCTAACATTCTCAGCTCATTTGTTCTAAAGATTAGTGTCAACATCACACAAAACAGGCAGTATGCAGTGGAAGCAGAGTGCAGGGTTTGGTCTATGGGTGAAGAAGGTGAAGCAAAAGTCAGAAATTAATAAGGACTTAAAAACAATGGGGTCTCTTGGGTTCCA
Organism: Cynopterus sphinx; assembly: GCA_030015415.1. Classification (NCBI taxonomy): domain Eukaryota; kingdom Metazoa; phylum Chordata; class Mammalia; order Chiroptera; family Pteropodidae; genus Cynopterus; species Cynopterus sphinx. Next base: position 164,732,210 of record CM057379.1, on the reverse strand, counting down.
GCAGCAACTCAAGTTGCATAAATGGGGCATTTAATAAAGATGAAAGACACCATAGAAAATTGTAACATTGAAGAGCCTATATTGTAAAACCATAGGAAGGAAATGACATTTATTAAGCACCATATGTAGGGCACTGTGCTTTCATATCCTTCTAGCTAAATATAACCATAGCATCATTCCTATTTCTAATTGGTGAGGAAACTAGGACTAATAAAAAAGTTATGAAATTTGTCACGGGTCAGACAGCTGGTAGGTGATCAAAACCTGCTAAGCTCAGACTTGTTGTGGACTTTAGCATGTGATGGTGTATCTATTTATTGGCTTAACTGAGGAGAAATTCTCCAAATCTCAATATCTTCTGTACAGGTTCCATGGTTCCTACAGTTGCAGCTGTGCTCCTTAAAATTTTGAGTATTTTTGTTTTAAAGATTTTTGATGTGAATTCAGTCACCCAAGGTATGGGACAGTTTAAGTGGTTCCTGGGCATTTATTTGAAGGGGAAGCATTTCTTAATGAGCTCTACCAGGAAGCCAAGAGCAAGTCTCCATACATTTGGGGGTATCTCAGGGCTGGGAGTATCTCCTCTGGGTTCTAGGGCCACTGAGGGGGCCATACCACTACACTGCTTTTCTTCCCTACACCTTTTTTGGCTGCATACATTTTGATTGATTCTTTATACGACAATCTTGTACTGTTTACTATAGAGAGCATAGAAAGATAATTCAGTCTGTCCTCTAACAGGATTGATCAAAATTTGATAGTTTATTATTGATAGGTTAGAAAATTTCCTTTGAGCTTCAAAACTTGTTGTAAATGCTCTATTGGTGAATTTCCACTGCAGTTACATTCCAAGAACAGGAAATGCTTCAAGAAGAAAGTGAGGTCCCCAAAATGAGCTTTCTATTTCATAATGGTGCCAGGGCCAATAAGAGGCAGAGTCACAGTGTAGCTGGAGAGCCTGAAAATTCAAGGTCTTTAACCTGGGCTTCATGGCCACCTGGCATCCTGACTCCTTTCCCTAGGTCAGGCCTGGTGAGAAAGGAAGAAGTAAGGACCTGGGGTTAGGTGGCAGGGAAAGGAAGGGACTCCCCAGCTCAGCCAGAGCCTATGGTCCTCAAAAGCTTTAGCCTCTGGTAGGAAATGCCTCTCAAGTGAGAAACCGCTGAAGAAATTACAGATAAGGCATTGCCAATACAAAAGCTGAAGTGGAAAGTCACTTTTTGAAATCATCAGCAATAAACACGTTTTCATCAACCATGCTGGAAGACTGAATTGCTTGTCTATCCTTATTCTAGGAAAGATTACAAAATCATTATCATAGAATGAGGCAATCAAAGAGCACAAGCCAAAAAATGTAGGGAAACCAACATTATAGAACTATATCAGACAATTAATAAAAATATAGTGTTATTATTTCTAGAGTTTTTTGAAATTTGTGATATTTGTTAGTTTTATAGCATTGCTGATTTGATGCAATTTCTTTACTCATTTAAATTAATTTTCCCCCTCATACCTGATTGTGCAGGCATTTTTTTGAATTCTTTTTCTTAAAGAGTACCTCATAAGCTGAAGCTTCAGGTTCCACAAACTGGGATCTGTTCCTGGAATTTCTTCTGGGACATAAAACTCATGCTCAGCATCCACGTCTTCTTAGGGCTGGTGTCTCTGCCAATAGGGATGTTAGGAATTGGTGCCTGATTCACTTTCATGGAAAGAACAATGTACTGGAATGGGACTTCAATTCTATTTCTGAATTAACCTTGTCCTAATTACGTGCCCCTGGGCAGGACACTGTAATACTCTGATGGTATTTTTGTATCAGTAAAATATGATTCTAAATAGTCTCCCACCCCCATCTCACAAGGATGTCCTACATGTAGTATTATATATAGATGTTAGAACCTTCGTAGAAGAAGGCAGTTGGCAAAAAAGTTATATCACTGTAACTTCTTGAATATTTCTCTGGCTAGCAGCAAACTGAGGTTACTGGTAGTATCTTGGTAAAGCTATACCACCTTAAAATGCTATTCTCACACCACCTTTGAGACCAGTTGAAAATTGTCAGATGTTCCTTTCTAAATTGCCCCAAAGTGTTGGTGGTGAGCTTCTGTTCGTTCTTTCTCTCTTTCTCTCTCTCTCTTTCTTTCTTTCTTTCTTTCTTTCTTTCTTTCTTTCTTTCTTTCTTTCTTTCTTTCTTTCTTTCTTTCTTTCTTTCTTTCTTTCTTTCTTTCTTTCTTTCTTTCTTTCTTTCTTCTTTCTTTCTTTCTTTCTTTCTTTCTTTCTTTCTTTCTTTCTTTCTTTCTTTCTTTCTTTCTTTCTTTCTCTTTTTATATGGAAAGTGAAAAAACTTATTTCTCCCATTTCCATTTCTCTGTCTCTTTACCTGACTCAGTCTTTCCTCCTTCATGTCATCATTAGCCTCCTACCCCATCAATAGCCCAATGCTACTGCCCTCTACTTCCTGTCAGATTCTGACCTGGCCATTACCCTCTTTCAGCTCTTCCAGAGGCTTGTGAAATGTCCTAGAATTGGGCTGATATTCCATCCCCCCAGTCTGAGCAAGAGATGATGGAAGCCTGACAGAGGGTCAGCCTCATTCGGATTTGGACAGGGTCCTCTGGAGATGGAGCCAACAGTGCTTTTTACTCCTCACTTGTCACCTGGCGGGATCCCTTGTGCTCCTCTGGTAGCTGAAGAAGGAACCCATGACCTGTATCCTCTTCCTTGCCACATCTTCACCCTGCCCCAAGCTTCTTGTGACTTCTGAAATGTGCAGAAAATGAACAAATGAAAATGGGGGAAATAATTCATAAAGTCAATAGCTAATCAGCCATACTTAATTATCAAGGAAAGGAGAATAGCACCCTCAGAGGTGTCATTAACCGAGGAGGAGAGCAATGAGTTGGTCCCATTTGGAAATTTTGTGTCTCTATAAATTTGTTTCTCAAGGTAAATCACCAGTCTGTCTAGCCACATTTGTTAACAATGCGTGTAACTCTTAACGGCATCTCAAAAGCATACTTACTCTCAATTTCGCTTCTCATTCGTTTTTATGACGCTAGAGAAATTCAGATTATATAGGCTCTCTTTGTACTAAGATAGTAATTTTATATCACTGTAGATTAATAGCATTTTTAGTGATATTTGGTATCACTCATTTGTCTCCTGTGGTCGTAAAGATATATATTTTTTCTAATTTGGCTTTGCCAACAAATAAAAAATAAGAGTCTTTTTCTGTGGAATAAGTGAAAAAGTCATTGTGATCGTGGAGAATTATTCTGTTTTAACATACTCACAATCTACCATCTAATTGTTTTTGTTATTGCAGCAATACAATTTCTACAAGAATGTGTGTGTGTGTGCGTGCCTGCGTGCATGCACACAGTTTGGCCTGCGAAAGAATCTCTCCTCATTGATACTTAATCTTCACTTCGAGTTCTGATTACTAAGCCTCCAGCTTATCTGTTTAGAGTCTGTTCACCCAGGCACTTCTGCTTAGGCAGGCTGAAACCTTCCATTTCTCTCCCCTACTCTCCCTTGGTCCTAGAGTCTTGCAGATATCTTTACTTGGTGAGCATATTGATATGTCTGGAATTCTATTCTAAGAATGGGTCCTGCAGTGCTCACTTGGAGCAAGTACCCATTCCAGAAATGGTTATTATGGAACAGAAAGGCAGTCAAACTCGGTTTAGCTATCAGCTTTTAAGAGCTTCCTCCATCTGCTGAAATGTGCACTGCAAAGTTGCACATAAAATGTTGATGAGTACCTCAGTGTGGATTCATATAATGATCTACTCTCTCTTGGTTTACACCACACTTTCCTAACTACCTATTCACCTGTTCTATTGGAAAATTTTAATCATCTCTCTGACATTAGCTTGGCAATTGCAGCGGCCACTTCACAATCTTTCAAAGTCTTTCTGCTCCATTTCATTTCTATTTCTTTTCTGCTGTGTTAATTATTTTTGCAGCCAGCATACATGTTTGTCAATAATGCATTACATTTTCCATGTGTCAGTTCCTCAGCCCATCAAAGAACCCTGCTTTTTACATTCTGAATCTATTTTCCCCTTTCCCGACTCAGCTCATTTTGCTCTGGGCCTGCCGCTATTCCTCATTCCAAATCCGTTGGAAGTTGCATGAAACTTGGCACTTGCAAAGCAGTCCCCAATTTAATTGGGTCTAGTTCTCCACGGAGCATTAAGTTGGGCTTGCAATGGGCTGCAAGCTGTCTGAAAGCCCCAGGACTTCTCTGATACCCGAGATGCCTTAAAATTTAAGGCTTAAATGTCCTCGCCTTCTGGGATGCCCACTTCTGAAATGTGCACAAGACAGTTCTCCCGTCTTGATTCAAATATCAAGACATAAATCCCCCATTAAGCTTGAGGATCATGAAAATCACACCTGACTCCATTACCACCATTCCCAACGTGATGCTTTTGCTAAATGAAAAAAGTCTTCTCTTAATGGCCACATGTAGCATAGTGCTAGGCACACACCAAAGCTCTGTGAATGCTTATACAATCAAATGTGTTCTAAAAGGCTTAAGGCCCATAGGCTGCATTTTGGGGAGTGCAGAGGGGGAATTGTATTACTTTAAAAAAAAATCACTACCATTCTCCCTTCTGTCCTGGTATAACCTCTTCTTGGGAATTTTCTAATGGTTACCATTTCCTCTTTCATGATTAATATCAAGGGTACTAACAAATTATCATAATCCCAAGACTCTTTTATCGTTATTTCTGAGAATTCAGTGACTAGTTCCCTCTCACAGGCTAAAAAACGCCATTTTAAGAGAACTCTCTCTAAGCTTCTCAGAATGAATGCCCTTTGGTGAAGGGCACATGAGGGGAAGTTTCTTTTCTTGTTTTGCTTTTGTTTCAGATTCCCTGGGAGTTACACATATCCTCTCTCAATTCCCTGGGTCCTTGGGGAAGCACTCAGCCTGTGATGGAAAGAGAAGGGATGTAGACCCTGAGCCCCACAGACAGGGAGGAGATGAACTGAGGCTCCTCTGTGTCTGGGCTGCCCGCTTTGTTTTTTCTTCTGCTGCACACATCACTCGCAGGCACTGGAATCACCCGAGGGCCACACATTGACCCTTGGTAAGGTTCCATTTCTTACTTCCCTTCACCATGACCTTCCTTTGCCAGTCCTTCTGATATTTTTAACTGCCTTCTTTCACCTGGGAGCCCTCCATTTCTATGCTGCAAGAGAATGCTGGGAGGCTGAGAAAACAGAAGTGTGGGAAATGGGAGTGCTAGGAAGGGTGGGAATAAAACCCAGACTGAGAAACAATAGGCTCCTACGTGATTCAGGATTTTAGGGGATTAGAAATTTCTTTCATCATCAGTTCTTTTCTGATAATTATAACAAACAATTGTTTTCTGCTAATTGTCCCACAAAAAACATTGCTTTTTAAATGTTCTTCTGTGTATACCTGGCCATCATTCTAATGAGCAGAGATGTCGATATAAGTCGACTAAGGGAGAAGGAGACAGGGACAATTAATTAAGTCATTTTTCCTTCATCTTTTCAGTACCCATCTGAGCATTTGACTACTTGTATAGAAACAGAGGCCTTCTACTCTACAGAGATGTTATCTTTTTATTCTTAGATATTCTTGAAAAGCCTTTCTTGAACTTCAAGACCTCCTCCTCATCCTTCTAGGATGAAAAACTTCTAGAGTCTTTAATTCACGATTAACAAGAAAATGAGACATTATTGAGTCACCCCTCAACTCAGTGACCTTGTATTTGAAGTTAGCACAGGGTTAGCACTGGGTGGCTTACCTTTTCTACTCCATGTGAAGTTCTAATATCTCAGTCAGGCTAAGAAACCACCTCCCCAGTCACTCCCTACCTCACCCAGATAAATAAAAATGATTTTTTTGTGTTCTTTAGTTTACTAATTCTGTGGATCAGGGTAAGCTAAAGAAAAATACAAGTACAAGAGGAAATGTGGACAAATTCTCTGTACTTGTTTATAGTCAATAACTAAGATTAACCATGCTTTAAGAAAATATTTCCTTGGAATAGTCATAGTAAAAGATTTTGTTAAAAAAATGAGAGTGGGGGTCTTCTATATCATCTGTTGAGAAAGAAAGAAAGAAAGAAAGAAAGAAAGAAAGAAAGAAAGAAAGAAAGAAAGAAAGAAAGAAAGAAAGAAAAAGAAAGAAAAGAAGGAAGGAAGGAAGGAAGGAAGGAAGGAAGGAAGGAAGGAAGGAAGGAAGGAGGGAGGGAGGGAGGGAGGGAGCGAGTGAGGGAGAGAGGGAGAGAGAGAGAGAGAGAGAGAGAGAGAGAGAGAGAAAAGAAAGAAAGAAAGAAAGAAAGAGAAAGAAAGAAAGAAAGAAAGAAAGAAAGAAAGAAAGAAAGAAAGAAAGAAAGAAAGAAAGAAAGAAAGAAAGAAAGGAAGAAAGATTGCTTCCATAAGATTCAGTAACTTTGGCAAGTGATAATTTCATCCAGTTTCCACATGTGTAAAATGGGGATTCTAAAAATACCTGTCGCATAGGCTTCTTGGGACTACATATAATTTTTAGAAGAGTTCTTGGTACATTGTAAGTATTCTATAAATGTTAGCAATTATTACCATTATCAACTACTAAAATTCCCAGTTGCTCTTATACATATGATCCATTAGGGAGAGGTTGAAAACTAATAGCCCATGAATTGGATGCAGTCTGCCTGAACAATTTTAGAAATTTTTGCTTTAGTTGCTGCATTTAAAATTGAGAGATTTCACACACACACACACACACACACACACACACACACACACACACACACAGAAAATCTATTTCCAATTTTGCTTTGAAATGGGAAGACCTGTGAGGTAGGGCCCACATTCCTTCAAGGCAACACTGGGCCAGAATTTAAAGGCTCTTTCAGAGGGTATCCCTTGCCAGTTTACAAAATCCCAGGGGTGCCCTCCTGCTGTCCATGCATGCCCCTCGACTCATTGAGCCATTTGCATTTCCCTCTCTTGTCTTATACCCTCCAAAGCACTTTCAAATAGGCTCTGATTTTGTTTTAAACAAACTATAAAAAAATTAGGTAACACTATTTACATTTTAGAGATAAAATAATAAAAGTGTTGATTAAGAGACGTGGAAAATGTTGCATCATGAGTCTCTTGGGACTGGGACTAAAATCCAGACCACGCTTTTCTTCTCCAATGCTGTGAACAAACTCCCTCCTCTGATTTCATCAGAAGCTTTGTCCTCTGCCAATTGTAAAAGTTTTTTTTTTTTTTTTTTGCTGTGATTTTAAGGAGCAAGGCAACTTGATGTGCCCGTTTCAGAATGTAACTTAAAGTGTGACCTAAGGTATCTGAGGGATGTCTTCTCCACTCGGCTAGTGTACAGGGCGGTCTCCAATTATCTGCATAGAGTTTGGCTCCCAAGATAATTCGGTGTCCATTGTGGCTCCGTTTCATCTCCACTTATTTCCATTACCTTGCATATTAGCTATGTCAAGCTGATGGCCTGCTGTTCCCCAGGGTTGCTATTATAAATACTGATGCTGCGGTGAAATGATTCCAGTCTTCTGGAACCTCGTTTGAACTAAGCAAGTTCTCCATAATGATCATTAATGATGTATTGCTTGCATATAAATGTTGGATATTAATCTTTTGTTTACTTTCTCTATGCCATCAGACTTTTTCTAGGTTCTTTGTAATGAACTTAACTGATGATCATGAGTAGCTTCCGTGTTTGAGATGGAGTGATTTTTTTAGCTGACAATTCACTGTGGCCTGTGAGGGCTTGATTTTGGAGCCCTAGCTGATAGACCATTTTCCTCGGCAGATATAGTTGTATAGAGCTCTTGGAGATTATTTATACATAATTAGTGCTTAGGTATAAAACCTCACCTGAGCCTTTTTGTCTACTGGCTCATAAGTTTTATGAACTGGGGACAGGAACATGTACATGTCAAGAAGCCCCTGCAGGATGACTGGGATGGGTCTAGTTACCAACCCTGAAAGGAGGGACATCATGGGTGCTGGATATCTTTTGTTCCTTTCTCACAGGACCTGGATTGGGCCCATACTGTAGTGGGTCTGAGGATTCATTCGGTCTGAATCCTTTAATTAATCGCCTTCTGCCAAGACCAGATCTCAAGTCCTGGATTGAACCTGAGACCCTCGTGACTTGGGACAGACTTTCTTCCTATATTGAATTAGACTGGAAGAAATACCTGTGGTTTGGTTTAGTCTGACCTTATATTATGGGTTGTATCAGAAATAGATTGGCATCTGTGAAGGCAATGAAAGGTGCCAATGTTCTTCATGGCATGATGCCACCAAGCTTGAGCTCGGGAATGAGACAGATCTGGATTTGACCCCCTGCTTTGCCACCTTCTATCTATGAAACTTTAAGAAGGTCTCTCTCTCTCTCTCTCTCTCTCTCTCTCTCTCTCTCTCTCTGTGTGTGTGTGTGTGTGTGTGTGTGTGTGTGTGTGTGTGTGTGTGGTAGACTGTGTGCTTTTTTCCTAGTATTATTGTGATATAATTAACGTATAACACTATAAGTTCAAGGTGTATTTAAGAAGGTTTTAAAACTCTAACCCTTGGTTTTCTCTTTGTTTAATAGGAATACTAATAGTATCCACTTCATAGGATTGGAGCGAGAATTAAATGACAAAAAATATATATAAAATGCAGCTCAGACTATAGTACAAAGCAGTGCTCAGTACAAAGTACAAAGCTGTAATAATTATTTGTGTTTTTTATTGTTTTGTGAGTCCACACTTGTCTCAGCTATAGAGTCCCCTCCTGATCTTACTCATCCTGAAAGAGGGAGACTGTTTGCTGGGTTGTCACCATGTTCCTATCCCCACACAGCTTGTCTTTGTGATCAGAAGTTAAATGTGATAATGGGGTTTAGTTATGAGCAGGATGAGGAAATGGCTCTGTGCCCAAACTATAAATTTACCACAAGTCTCTTATCATAAGGAATGCACATTAAAAACTATTAGAGACAGACATGCTTATGGCTTGTAGACTCATGTCTGAGGACAGTGTGAAGGATCCTGTGGGAGAAAGTGGGCACAGACACCGAGGCCACTGAGGTGGGCATGGTCTGGGGCCGCATGGTGGGTTGTTAGGCCCACAGTCACTCTTGATGACAACAACTGTGGCCATGGGCGGGCCAATGTACTTGTCACTGTCTTCCTTCAAATTCTCATCATCTCTCCCTTGAAACATATGAGAAGCTAGGGCTATATTCCTTGCTCTTATCCTCTTCCTGCTCTGATTCATTTTCTCACAGTGTGGCCAGAATGATCTTTCTAGAACACAGCTCTCTAGTCATACTCCTCTGCTCAATGGCCTTGACTGGTGCTCATTGCTTACCCACCCAAGTCCAGTGGCCGGAAACAAAAGAATGACCCCTGTGACCTATGCACACCATTGTCAATTCCTTGAGCCCTGAATCCAGGGGAAGTTGGTGGTCCGGCTAACGATAGGGTGGAAAACTCAAGGGAGGTTTTGTATCACTCCCTCTAAGCATCCACCCAGTGGTCTGGGTTGGAGAAAGTTTAAGGGGAGACACATATGAATTTCCTCTCTTGCCTAAAGATTAAAATGTCTTTACAATAAAAAAAAATGTTTATAGCTTCATATACCTAAAAAGCTGTTCAATCCCTAAAGTCAATTATGGAGTCTCCCTGGGGAGCCACTATAGAGGACTTGAGACTTCATTTTTTTTTCAATTGATTCTCTTTTTCCTTTAGAACTGAGTCTTCATTTCTGCTGCTCCAGGGACTTTAACATACCAGCCTTCTAGTCTTCTTTAAATGCATGTGCAGTATCTGGCTAGAATTCTATGTGATTCTTCAGGGACTTTCATTACATATGGCTTTTTAGTGTGTTCTAAATAGTCACTTAAATTATGTGTAAATAATAATTTGTTATGTAAATAATGTGTAAATAATCTGAGGCTGCTCACCTTAAGCATTTTTTTTTTTTTTTAGAAAAACAGTGAGTTTTTCCTTGACAAGTAAAGCAATCATTCCTTCTTCAAACCTAAGAAGGCTTGACTTGAAGGCAAGACAGGTCACTTTGGCAGAGGTAGAAGATACAATCCGTCCTGTACTTCCCTGCCTTTTCTCAATTTTCTAGTGCTCACAGCAGCAAGCTGGAGAAATAACTCTGCTTCTATGGGGATTTAGGAGATTGCCTGGAAGGGTACGGCAGTGGCTGCAGCAGCCCTCCTTAGGTCCTCTGAATTTGCTCCACACTGGCCACCATTATGTGACATATTCCCATTTCAGTACTCAAAACCAAAAGGGAAACATTACATTCAGCTCTTTCTCAATATTTATCTCACAAAAAGTATAGATTGAGAAAGCATTTATTTTTGTGTGTGAAATAATTCTTGTGGGCCCAGATTTACCTGCCTGACACAAATCAGATAACCTTCAGTCTCTGGTTTTGAGTTGAGTCAGGGAAGTCCAAACATCCTCGGACAGAGTTGACTGTTCTAGTACCAGCTACTCGTCAAAAAGCTTTATTTACCACAACTTATTTAAGAAATATTTTGTTGCAAACATTGAATGGAAAGGGGTACTTTAAATCCATATCATGACCAACACTTCATAAAGATACAGAGAACAGGCATTAATTTTCTCATCAAAAAAGAGAGCTTATGAGATGGCAAAAGTTCTTCAACTATTTATGGGAAATGAGAAAACTCAATGATCCTACAGGCAAGATTTACATTTATCTAGTCATTGTCTTGTAAGTATTATCAATTAAGAGTCTAGTAGCAAAATGACTGGTTCTTAAGATTATTGACCTATGTCCCAAATCGTTTTTTTTAAATGCAAGACTATTTTGCTTCCGTTACCCCTGTTTGTCACTAGAGGTATGACCTGAGATATACCTGTCATAAAACCATTTAATGAACAGCATATTTCTTAAGTTAGCAGTGTACAAAACAAAAACAGAAGTCAGTGATCTCCTACAGCTCCCAAACTGCTTTGTTCTTCCAATAGAAGTGTTAAAATACATTACTCCAAAATATAGACTAGGACCCTTGGGTATTGAGTATTATTTTACGAGTGAACAATGGCTGAGTCATTTAATTTAAGAAACACAGCTAACCAAGCACTCATTTACTTGTGCAAAAAATTCAGAGGGCTTTTATCATGCTTGTACAAGATCCAGATATCTGAAGACTCTGCAAGTCCATAAATACCCTCTGACATGATGGGCTATTACAGCTCTTAAAGACTCATTGCTGTCTGTTAGATCAAATTTGTGCTTCATGTTGAAGCCTGGAAAGAAGATTTATATGCCGACCATTCCAAATCATATCTCTATTATTTAAAACTCTCTCTCTTGGGAAACTCACTCTTAAAACTATTTTTGCCTGCTGGTATAAAGCACCAAGTTCCCCAGCCAAGAGAATTTTAGGAACATTTCAGTTCTCTGGGCTCACATCTGTACACACCTGCAACCAAATCTCTTCCCTGTTTTTTTTCTCCCTGGGGCATGGAACTCAGGTTGGTAGACATGTCTTATGGTCTCAGACCTACCACTTGACTTAAACTTGACCCTAGTCACAACAACCACTTCATCTTTTAGAAAGATGAATGTTAGAATGAAAAGCTGAATTTCTTACAAAAGGTCATTTTGTTAAGTATTTGGTCATGACCAGAAGGAAAAGCAGAGTAATGTTGCCTGCACAAAAAAACAGAAAAAAGCTTCAAGAAGCCTCAAGTAGTAAGCCATATCATGTGGGAGAGAAAGGTTAAAGAGAATGAGAACTGCAAAAACATCTTGGGTTCTGTAAAGGTTCTGGCACCAAAGTGAGTGAGGGTGGTTTCCACACAAAGCCACACAATTTTCAGGACACCAAGTGCGTGTCCAGGAATTCAACTCAATTATAACACTATCTACCCGGAGACAGTGTCAGATTCTACTCATGCTGCTCAGTCCCATAGATTGCCCCCGCCCCTGCCCCGGCTCCCTTTTGATTTTTGTTGCCACCACAAGCCCAGTTTATCATCAGTGCTTCTGACAGACTGGCTGTAGATCAGAGGTTGCAACAATCCTCTCCTTAGGTTTGATTAATTTGCTATGGGGGCTCACAGAACTCAGGAAAACTCTTACTTACATTTCCCAGCTTATTTAAGGATATAGATGAACAGCCTGAAGAGATACACAGGGCAAGGTCTGGGAGGATCCTAAGTGCAGGAGTTTCTGTCCCATGGGGTTACCAGTGTGCTCCTCACTATTGAAATTTTATGGTGGCTTCCTCATAGAGGCAAAGTCAATTATTACCCTCATTTTCAGTCCCTCTCCCCTCTTTGAAAGATGGGGGGTAGGGCTGAAAATCCTAAGCTTCTATTCATGGCTTGGTCTTTCTAGTGACTCTTCATCCATTAGCCCACCCAGAGTTACCTCATTAGAACAAGAGGTGCTCCTGTGTTCTTATCACATAGGAAATTACAAGGATTTTAGAAGTTCTGTGTAAGGAACCTGGGGGCAGAGACCAACATATATATGTTTTATTATTTCATGGGTTCCAACTTCTCCCTCATTCCCATCCAATACGTCATTCGGTCTTGTTGATTCTAGCTCCACAGTTTCTCTCAAACTCAGCTCCTCCTTTCCACACCTCCTGCTACAGCTTTACTTCTAGCCATCGTCGTTTCTCCCCAGGACTATCTGCCTCTCTGCTTTCTCCATACTGCTAAGAGCAATATCTTTGTAATACGTAGAACCAATATATGGCAAACTGGACCTTCCACAGCTGGAAAGTGTTTCTTCCACTCTCCTGACCTTCCCACTACTTGTCATTTTCTAAAATCATCTTGGCTCACTCCTGTCCCTCTGCTTAGAACATCCTCTCATATCCCTGTTCTCATTGTTGAAATCATAAACTTGTATGGAGCCCCTTCAGTCCACCCAATGAGAATTCATACTCCTGCCTCAAATGCCTATCTTCAAAGCACTCTTCATAGAACTCATGTTGATCTTCTGTCTTCTAAATTATTAATATGTACAGCTGCATTTTGCCCAAATTATAAAGTCTATAAGGACAAAAATAATACCACCCAATATCTAGCACAAGATCCTACATGTAGCTGAGGCTTAGTAAATATGCCTGAATAAATGAATATTGTGTACACAGGTATGTGGATTTGGCAGTTGATCTTTAAAGATAAGAGTTAATAAGGTCAAAGAGATGGAGCTCATAATTTAAAACAGTGAATTGAGAAAGGATGATGAGAAAATAGAGGTGTTCTGTAAATGAACTTATAAAAATACGATATGCATACAGAAATTTTCATCTATGGAGGTTGTTCTCATGTACTACTAGATGCTCTCTTTCTGTTTCTCTTCTGTCTATAGCCTAGAGAAATTCCGTTTCTTATCATTCTCCTATCCAGCACTGAAAAGTTAGCTATATATAGCAAGGTCTTTGATGATCCTTACAAATCTCAGATTTATTTAGTTAATGGGATTGGCATCAAAATATTTCTACAATCTGGTTTTATTTCTGCTTCATGCAATGCTACTGCTTGTGTATTCTGACACATTGTCTATTTTTAAATTCTTTTTATCTTCAGAACATTTTGGAATTATCTCTAAGTCAATTCAAGTCTCATATTTTCACATTTTTTTATTTTCATTGCAAATTAAAATGTATTTTACTCTGTCACCCTAAAAAAAATGAATGCCAGCCTCTGATGCCATTTATATTCATTCAGGCTCTTCTGAATAGATCCCTTCTGTTCCTTAAAGTCATCCTTTTTTTTTTTTTTTTTACAAACACAAAACCTTTCCATTTGCACCTTCACCCACATGTTGAGACTCCGCAGATCCTCTGGTCTCTAAGGACCTTCAAATGGCATTGAAAACATCTCTATGATGACCATCTGGAGTCATGCTCACTTTTTTTTTTTTAAGTTAACATTTACCCTAAGGATCCACCTCTCCCATTTCTCCTGGCTTTATACCCACGTGTACTATGATAGCTATGACCGAACCCTCACCACACCCAACAGTTATTGGGTAAGTTGCCATGCAATTCTCATTATTTACTGTCACCAAGCCAGCCTCCAGAACGGTTTCTGATTTACTTTTTCATACCTGTCACTTCTGTTTATCTCAAAAGATTCTCATTTCCTCTATGACACCCATTAATGATAGAGAACTTTGCACCATCAGGGGTAGAGTGGGTCCAATCCAATTCTATTCCTCCCCATTTGCATGTCCTTCACTCCGCTGTGCCGTCCTCCAAGTCTTCTTTCTCTTGTATGTCTTCTGTTGCTTTTCTATAATGCCCCCCTAAAGAAAGCTTCATTTCCCTCTCCTTTCTAAACCTCTAATTTACCCTATCTACAGTTCCTGTTTGTAAGAAGAGCTAAAAATTGTTGACTTCTTAATGAGCCGGGCAAGGTACTCTACATTTTATTTGGGTTGTCTTCTTTATTCCTTATTATAGTTTTATGAGGAAAATATTACATTTCCATGCCCACTTTATAGAGTAGAGAACTGAGGTTTAAAGAGATAAAATGACTTATCTAAGTTTACTTAACTAGAGAACAACAGAAACAGGTGTAAGACCCCCCTTCACTCTCAGTTTCTCCATCACACTGGAATGACTTGCTCTGGGAAGCTGGTGTGATTCACTGATTGCTGGCGGAACAGTGCAGGATGAGGATGCTGACGTCTTACATCAGTTCCACTAAGACCCATGCAGCTTCCCTGGCAGAATGCCTAGTGATGGCTGCCCCGAAACAATTAGTCTCCACATCTGCTCAGGCTACTTCGATGGGTGAGGGGTGGGAGAGGGTGGGGCACCCTGCAACCTTGGCTAATTCTGATCAGACACCTTCTTCAGCTCCTCTTCAGCTAATCATGATCCCTAGGCAGGGGACACATCAATGGGCATTGGGCAGCAAGCAGCTACCTGTGGCCCAATCTGGCCTTGGAGAAACAGCGCTGAAACAAACTTACATACTTCATTAAAGAACCCCTGCCTCCATGTGCATTTCCCTCATAGCTTCCTAGAAATGTGCAGCCATCCATATCACACCCCTCCCCCATCCTTGCCTGAAGCTTAACTGTACTGTTTATTAGGAACTGATACAAAATCTGAACACAGTAAAAATTGAATCCAGACACAAAAGAGATTCTCTACAAATTCTTTCCCATCATCTTTTCCTACCCTTCACTTAAATAAACTATTCTCTTAAACGCATCACTTTTCTTTGCCCTAATGGAATCTTTAAAATCAATTGAAATATTTGAGAGTAAATAATACTTTTGTTGTTGTTGTTTGTTGTTGTTGTTATTATTACCATTATGAGATAATGGTAATATATCATAGCAATAATAGCAGGTTGGTTTGAGCCCCACTTAGTTGCTGAACTTCAAAATTTAGGATGTTTCCTCTTTTTAAACCTCAGCTGCCACCACCAATCCACCCACCTCTGAGAATGCTATTTGAAGGGCAAAGGTTACTCAATTCTGATTTTTTTTCAGGTATCATAATCCTGAATTTTTAAAACAACTTAATCATTGATGTCCTCAGCAATTCTTGAAATTTACGTAGAGCTTTAGCAGCTAAATTTTTTCTGAATATTTTATAATTTTTTCACTAACATCACATTATCATCGGCACAGCCTTCCTTAATAGAACTCAGCTCCTAAACCCATGTTACCTGGAGATTTAGTGCCACTGCTTTTGTGTTTCCAAGTCATTTTTCTCTCATCACCTTTCATCTGATGTACAAGTACCCGAGCATCGAATATGTGCTCGGGTGGGAATGGGACAGAGATGGCTAAGTTTTGATGGTAGAGGCAGAGGGATGAGCAGGGAAGAGCATGTCTGGGTATTAGGGGGTGGCATGGTGGAACAGCTGGCCTCGGAGGAAGGGACAGAATAGATGAAAGGGAGCAGCAGTTCTGAAGAAAGTGATGGTGGTGGGAAGATGAGGTGGATGCCTTCAGGATTCCCCTCTCCCCAGTGTTCAGGGTCCAGCCTCTCCTCACCCACAGCTAGGCCGACCACAGTTCTGCTTTTAGTTCTTTCTTCCCCTGGTAATCAATTCCCTGCCTCTCACTATTGCCAAGGCTGAATGAAATTCTCCCCTTTTTTCTTCTCCCAGACCTCAGCTTCGGTCATGCCAATGGTACTGTTTTGTCCAGGGCCTTAGGCATTACCAAAGCTATCGGTTTTGGGGGTTGTGATCAAATTCCTATTTTGTTAAGGAAGGAACAGGAGGTTAGTGTGTCTCTAGTGGGCTAGAGCTTGAAATGTGAACTCTTGTGCATTTATTACACATGTGAACAATGTGGTTAGTGCCCTGGGTCCCTTAGTTGCCCTTCAGAATTGAGGGTCTTTGGATACCAAAGGCTTGACTTGTAGTAGAGCTCTGGAAGGACGACCTATGCACGCTGGCTTGTGGAGCAAATGAGGAGTGGAAGACAAGCTCTGTGCTACTGCCACCTTGTCGATGCCTTGTGCTCCTTCATCCCCAGCATCAGCACCAAGCACAGGCCTAATGAGAAGTTACTGAATACATGAATGAAGCAAAGAAAGAAGGAAGGAGGGAAGGAAGGAGGGAGGGAAGAAAGAAAGAAAGAAGAAAGGTAAGGAAGGAAGGAAGGAAGGAAGGAAGGAAGGAAGGAAAGGAAGGAAGGAAAGGAAGGAGGGAGGGAGGAAGGGAAGGAAGGAAGGAAAGGAAGGAGGGAGGGAGGAAGGGAGGAAGGAGCAAATAATTAAGTAAATGGTTGAATAATGCCATCTTGAAACAAAGAAAGACTGGAATATGAAAGTAAAGGATTGCTTGTCTGAAACCATACAGGCAGTGAGGGTACCAGTTTCCCCGGCTTCTGAAGTTCATGCCAGGCACTCGGGGACACCACACTAATAGTGTTGGCTCTTAGGAGCTAGGACACTGCACGAAGGTACAGAAGCATATAAACAGGCTACACTGCTCCGTGGCTTAAGATAAATATTCATATTTAATGCTGGTTCTAGGGTATGAATTTTTAGACTATAATTCTTTAAAATTTATTATAGTTTTAAACTTAATTGGGTAAAAATATTTATTGTTGGGGGAGGGGATGCAATTACCCTATTATCAAAGCTAAAATGAGTCCTGGGAGGGAGACTATAACTACCTTTAAGTACAGAGAGGATTTTATTACAGCAACTCTTAAAACAATAATGAATGTTACGTGTTCCTCGGTCTTTTTTCACAATAGAGAAGGAACACACAGTTTTCAAACAGAAAGCAGATTTGCATTTGTGGAGGAAGAAATAAGAAAGGGCTCCATGACAACAAATTCTCCTGACAAACCCCACCACCTAAAAGTGCCTTTTCCTTGAACATTAAGAAAAAGGGATGGGGTTGGTGGGGCGGGGGGGGGGGGACTCTGGTGAGGTTGCAGACAATGAAATGGAGATGTGGGAAGTAGTATTAAAAATAAGTTGGCATTTTTTCAAATAGGGAGTGCTGACAAGTGTAATCCTATTACTAAAATCACATCAGCAATGAAATAAATGTAATAACATGATCTTGTGCAACCAGAGTGGTTATTTGCCACAAAATCTCATTGCATTGTGTCAATCTCCCCTGTCCTCCCCACCATTCCCACCGTCCCCGCCAAAAAAAAAATGATACATAGTAGAAAACAATGTTAAGGAGGCTTTGAAAACACATCATTGAGATTACAGCACCTTTTAAAATAAATAGCACTGAATACCAACACAGGTAAGATGTCATTGTGAGACAGAGATCCAATATTCACCGGTATGCTTTATGGCTTTCCGGTGTGTGATAAAATCTGTTCACCAGATGTACTATTTGTCTCCTGTGTAGCATACTTGAGCATCCTGTAGGCCTGAGGCCCATTTATTTCATGTAATTGCCTTTCCTGTGCACACCTTAGGGCACCCTAATTCTCCATTTTATTTCAGGCACTGTACAGGGTACCATCTGGTACTTTAAAACTCATCCCGTTTTATTGCACTACTGCAGGGGCTGTATTCAGCTATATTGCTGCCTTTCAGTGGAGACAGACTTCTTACTACCAGCTATTTCTTTCTGCCTGAAATAAAGTCGACTTGAACTATCAACGTACAGGATTCACATGTAGATCATCATTGGTCCATACAAGTTTGACAGAGGTTTCTGGGCAACCTGCAGCCTAGAAGCAGTTTTGAATTGCTTCATGCACAGCTGTTAACTTACAGAATTGGGATTCTAAATTCTTTGCCTACTTCTGCACGTAATGATATCTTTTTAGTATCTCATTTGTATTATTTCAGTTCAGATGAGCACAAAAATAAATGTATTCCATCACATCTGGAAAAGTACCGCAGTGAAATCGCTTAATATACAAAGCTGCACACCTCATTACGAGGTTCGTCACTCATTTCAAACCCAACCTTGCCTCTGTCCCTCATCAGCGCAGCTTTTGTTTCACTGTTGTTTTCATTAAGCTGTTAAATCATTTTTCAAGGGAATTTGCAAGATCTTGAAAAGGCAAGTTTGGAAATAATATACTTGGCAGAAGGAAAATAAATCTCAGAACCACTCGGCTTTTCTGCAGCCGGTCCCCAAAGAGAGCGCCCTCCTTCAACGTGTGCACAAATTAGATGGGAAATAACTCTACTTTCTGTGAGAATTCATCTTCCATCTCAGACCAGCCCCCCACTGATGCGCCCACACAGCTGGGCAAGCCACTTTAACAAAGGGATCCTGATATGCAGATAACACACACCCAGCTGCAGGTTTCCAAATGAGTCATTGTTCACCTGCTGGTTCCTGCCTTGCCAAATCCCTCTTGCTGCATGTGTTATGCATTTTCCCCTGCTCCTCTCCCTTCACTCCCAGTCTAACCCTGAAGGATGCTGGTTTCTGGAACAAAAAGGCAATAACAGGAGGGGACCAGGCGGGGCAGTGGGACAAGGTGAGTGATGAGTTGGCTTACCAGCCTCTGCTGCCTCTTGACATGTGTTATCTCCATATTGCCCAGGGAGATTACCAGTCTTTGGCCTGAGGTACAGAGAGACTTCTAGTGTACAATCTGCTACCTGGCACCAATAACCTGTGTAAATAAACAAACCAGTCAGGAGATGCTGCTATTGTTAGAGGCAGCTTGGTCTTTCCTTAAGATGCTGGGTGATGGGCTCAATCACGATCGGGGATGGAAGAATATCTGAGGTGGGGAAAGGCTAGAGAAAGATCCATGGGCAGCAGATTCTTTACATGGTTTGCATTTGTGGCAATGACAAATGTAGTTAAATGCACCTGGTTGTAGCTGTCTGCTGTGATCTAAAGCCTGTTTGTATGAAAAGAATAACAACCTCTGTTATTTATTGTTGGAAGCAGGGTTTACTTTGCTGTCTTTAACCTCAGCAGAAATCAGAAATGCAAGTTTGAGAGCAAACTGATGAGTTCTAGGTAACAGAGCGAAGAGTCGTTGGTTGGCATCTTATAAATCAGTAAAAGGAAACCAGTGACCAAATAGATTCGTATTTATTTTCCTGGAATTTCCCTCTTCTTTGACTCTCGGGCAATCTCATTCTATAAAAATGTTAATGCCGGTCTGAATATGAAAGGCAATTTTTCCCCCCACAGCTCTGTCAAACATATCTTCCCAGGCATGCATCCTCGGGCTCTAAGAGCATTCTTGTTGAACAAAGCAACCGCAAATCCAACTAACCTTTGAAGAATGAGGGTGTCAAAGTATAAGCAGATGTTCTAATTTGCACAATGCTGGAATTTTTTGGATACCAAATGTTCCTAAAATAGTTCCTGTTCTAGACAGAAAAAGAAAGATACATTCCGAAATAACCTCTGAGCCTCTCAGTTACAGTGACATTGTCTCCTTCAGCAGAAGTGATATGGGAAGTGTTAAGAAAGCTATATGTTAACCAGTATCTAACAGAGAGTACCATAATTCTATGTTTATAAAGTGTGAGAAGAATAAAACAAGTGAGCATGGCAAAATTTAAAAATATGCACGCAGTCTCTACAAAGTTCACAGCTAAGGAAATGCAAGGTAAAATAAAAACACTTGTGCTATCTCTTGTGTATGCATTAAAGGTTTCTAAAATAATTTAGGAGATGCAGGCTATTAAAAAATGAAGATACACACCATCGCCTCAAAATTCTGGCATCATGTTGTCTGGCGAGTTGATCTGATATTGCTTTGAGGAAATATTAGCATACGTTTTTCACAAGTGGATGTATGTAGAAAATATACATATTAGACATAAGAAAAATGTCCTGACTTTCAGAAGAGTTGTGAGAAGTCCAGATAGTTTACTGAAGAAAGCTGTGAAATTTACCTCCTGGAGATTTTTAGCAGCAGACAGGAGACCTAGTTCCAGCTGCCATCCACCAAACCAGGCCTCTGTCTACCCCTTCTCTGAATCCATCTTCTCTCAACTCCCAGTCATTGCTTACTGGAACCTAAAAAGTTAAGGAACTCTAGTGAATTACTGGTGGTGGGTTGAAGGAGGACTGCAATCTCTAGGATGGACACTTTTTCAAAATCTACCAAAATTAAAAGCACACACACCCTCTGTCACTGCAATTTCCAGGACTTTATCTTACAGATCTATTCACACGTTTCAGTATAACCTATGGATTAGTGATGTGTTGCAGCAATGTTAGTAATAGCAAACCATTCAATCAAATTCATTAAAAGAAGACTGATCAAATAAGCTAGGCACATATATGTTAAAAGAAAGAGGTAGCAATGTATGTCCCTGTAAAAAAGATGTCTAAAATACTAACAAATGAAAAAAATGAGGTGTGGAATATCATGAATAATATACTACTCTTTTTTCTAAGAGAAAAGAGACTGACTTTTCACAATATAAAGAATAACTTTTGAACTATTATTCCTTTCAGATTTGCACATAATACATAATAAAATATAAAATAAAATAATAAAATGAAATAATAAAATAAAATTAATAACTAAGAAAATAGGAAACATTTTTCCAGACCCAAATTCCCCAAATAAAGTAGAAGATTTATTCTGTATTTTTTCTGGTTCTCCCTCAGTCACCTTCAAGGAAGCCACGAGTATACAGTGGTCATCCGGTGGGTACAGGCCTGTTTGACTTCAATTTTCTCTACTCCATTTCTCTTTCAAAAGAGAAACAAAGGGAGAAGGAGGTAGAGCCTGGTGAGCGGGTACCAGAGAACATGTCCTTGCTTCATAACTGGGTCACAGTGTTAGTGTGAATTGAGTAGAAGAACTCCCTGAGGTTGCATGGGGGGTAAACTTCTGCCTAAGACCATGGGAAAAGACTCTGGGAACCAATGGCCAAGAGATGATCAGTTCCATAGAAGAAATTCAGGGCCGCTGTCTGACTGAGCCCCACTGGGCACAAGGTGGACATTCATCCTAGTCATTGGGGCTCCCCTTATTAAGATCTATATCAAAAAGGCCTAGTAAAAATGTAACTCAGTGATATTAACTTTGAAAATTCTCAGCTTGAACTCTCTGAAAATTATTTGAAAACACAGTTGTGGAATCATTTAAAAAATCAAATATCTGCATTTAACAATATTGGATGCAGCAGTTGGAATATTGGAGTTAACAGAAATGGGTTCACCTCTGAGAGATGAGAGATTTCTGCAAGAGTTTAACCTCTCTAGACTGTTTAATCATAAGGGATATATATCTACCTCATTGAATTATTATGAGGGTTCTCTCTTTGACTTTTTAAAAAACATTTTAGTTGACGTACAATATTATTTTGGTTTTAGGTGTACAACACAGTGACTAGACATTTATATAACTTATGAAGTGATCACCCCAATAAATCCAGTACCCATCTGTAACATACGTAGTTATTACAATTCTGACTATATTCCTCATGCTATATGGTCTACATCCCCATGACTGTATTGTAACTACAGATTTGTACCTCTTAATCCCCTCCCCCTTCACCCATCCTGCATCCTCAGTTTAACAACCATTAAAACGCTCTCTGTGTCTATGAACTTGTTTCTGTTGTTTATCTATAAATCCCACATATGACATTTGTCATTCTGTATGACTTACTGCACTCAGCACTATATCCACTAGGTTCAGATGGCAAAATTTCATTCTTTTTTATTGCTGAGTAATATTCCATTGTCTATATATACGACCTCTTCTTTATCCATTCATCCATTCGTGGACACCAAAGATGCTTCCATGTCTTGGCTACTGTGAATAATGCACAAAGACTACTTCGTCTGGTATAAGTATCACTACCACAGCTCTTTTGTTTGTTTCCATTTCCATGAAGCATCTTTTTCTCCCTTTACTTTCAGTCTGTGTGTGTCTTTCGATCTGAAATGAGTCTCTTGTAAGGGTCTTGGTTTCTTATCCATTCAGCCACTCTATCTTTTTATTGAAGTATTTAATCTATTTACATTTAAAGTAATTATTGCTAGATACGTAGTTACTGCATTTTATTATTCAAAATTTTTATCTTCTTTTCTTTTTTCTTATTTTTCTTTTTCAAAGTCCTTCTAACATTTCCTATAATACTGGCTTGGTGATCATGAACTCCTTTAGCTTTGTCTTGTCTGTGAAACTCTTTAGCTGTCCTTTAATTCTAAATGATAGCTTTGTTGGGTAGGGTAATCTTGGTTGTAAGTCCTGGCTTTTCATCACTTTGAATATTTCCTGCCAATTCCTTTTGGCCTGCAAAGTTCCTGTTGAGAAATCAGCTGAGAGGCTAATGGAGCTCTCTTATAGGTAACTAGCTTTTCTCTTGCTGCTTTTAAGATTTTCTCTTTGTCTTTAATCTTTGGCATTTTAGTTGTAATGTGTCTTGGTATGGGCCTCTTTGGGTTCATCTTGCTTGGGACTCTGCACTTCCTGTGTTTGTATGTCTATTTCTTTCACCAGTTCAGGAAAGTTTTCAGTCATTATTTCTCAAAATAGTGTTTCTTTTCCTTGCTCTCTTTCTTCTCTGGTCCCCTATGATGCAAATGTTAGTACACTTGATGCTGTCCCAGAGGTCCCTTAACCTATAATCATTTTTAGCTTTTTTTTCTTTGTTCTTATAACCAGTGTTTTGAATTCTGCAACTGGTAGATGGCTTGTTTTCATTTTGCTTTGTTCTTTTTCTGGAGCTTTGTCTGTTTTTTTTTTTTTTCATTGGGGCATATTTGTCTTCCTGTTTTGGCTCCCGACCTGTGTTTGTTTCTGTGTATTAAGTAAGGCTGCTATGACTCCCATTCTTCGTAGAGTGGTTTTATGTAGTAGGTGTGCTGTGGGGCCCAGTGGCATAGTCTTCTCTGGTCACCTGAGCTGAGTGCTCCAGCTATTCCCCTTGTGTGGATTGTGTGTGCCCTCCTACTGTAGGAGGTGTGAGCCTTGGTTGCTGCTTGCTCATCAGTGAGAGGGCTTGGCCCTCAGGCTGATTGGTTGTGATGACAAGCTGTGATCTGGGGAGGAGCTGCTGTGCAGGTCAGGATTTTCTTTGGCAGAGCTCAGGCGCCTTCCCAGTCTGCCCTTTAGGTGTGTCATTCTCAGGTGCGACCCTGGGGGATAGTCCAGCTTAGATGGAAGCTATCCACCTGGTGTGCAGTCCGGGGCCTCCTGGGAGAGGCTCTGCCATAGGCCAAGTTCAGCTGCAGCCTATGCCTTGCCCAGGGCCACCTGGTATGAGCAACCAAGCTATCCACAGATGGCTTTTGCCCATTCTGGGCTCGGAAGTGCCTCAAGAGGCCAAGCTGAAAACCAAGGTTGGCTGCCACAATGCTGGGCTTGTGGCTGCTCAGGGAGAGGTACAGACCTTGCTGAGGCCAAATGCTGCTTTTTTTAGGTTTTGTGAACCTTTGAGAGATTTTAGGAAAGTCAGCAGCATTAGCCAAGACAGGCTGTTTGCATGGAAGTGGCTTGGGTGGGCCTGCACGTTAGGAGTGGGGTGGTCAGAGGGAATCATCTGGTGGAGTGACCTACATTGTTATGTTACTAGAGACTCAGATATGGCAGCTGCCTGGGTCTGCAAGCTGGGTGGGAAAGGGCTCAACAAAGGAACAATGCCTTCTGCCAGCACTTCTGTCTGAGAGAAATATGTTCTCCTAGCCCTCGCCCCGAAGCCAGATGACTCAGTTCTTCCCCATGTGTACCTTCCGAGCTACTGCCCAGTGCTGGAATTTAGAGTGAGCAAATGTGTCAGCAAGTAAGTCCATGCACAGGCCCCTTAAGAGGAAAGTCTGTAACTTCATCAGCCCTCTGTGCCACTCAGCCACAATCTCCGCTGGTTTTAACAGCCGGAGGTTGTGAAGACTTCTCTTCCTGGCACTGGAACCCTAGACAGGGGAGCCTAGTGTGGGGCTGGACCCCTCGCTCTTGGAGGAAAACCTCTGTAGCCAAAATATTTCTCCTGATTCTCAACCACCACACTCAGGCGTGGGACCCACCTATTTCTCATCTTCACCCCTCCTACCAGATTTGAGGTGGTCTCTCCTCTGTGTCTCCAGTTGTAGGACCTCTGTTCAGCTGGACCAAAGGCGACTCCCAAAGAAGACTATCCTGTAGTTTAGTTTTAATTTTGATGTGGCTGTAAAAGGAAGTGAGCACAGCATTTACCTACTCTGTCATCTTCGAGGGTTCTTTGTTTAATCGAGTCTACCACAGTACTGAGCACAGAGATAACACTCAAGAGACAGTGGCCAATGGTATTCTCTGCTCAAGTACTTGCTACCTCAGCCACTTTGATTCTTTTCCAGAAAGCTTTACTGACTAGGAAGAGACCCTCTGGTGGGGCCATCAGAGAGACCCTCATCCTATTGCTGATACAAGGCAGATAAGTCAGAAATACTTCTCAACCTAATCTAAAAAGTCAAGACGACCGTCCACAAAAGGCCAAAATCACTTTGAAGACAGCAATTTAATGCATTAGATATTTTCCTCACCAAAAAATACTCTACTTAAAAGAGGGAGAGTTAACTTCCAGGCTCATACTCCTGAGGTTTTTATTTAAAGAATACCCCTTCTTAACTCGCAGCTGAGAGGCTGAAGATTAAAAATTAGCCACTGTATAGTAGCTGAGCAGTAACAATTTTTCATAAAGGTTTTTACTACACATTTGGGATTATAATTTCAATGTTATGCAAATGCATTTTATGGATCTGTAATACAGAATGTGTGCTGGTAGTAATGTGCATTAGCGGGTGAGCACAAAAAGGCTCCAAATGAGCCATTTTGGTGTCTGCTTTCAACATGCATTATGAATAATAAGTAAAATGTTTTGGTTTAAAACAAATAATATAAAATCTGAATTCCTCTTGATGTACATCAGTAATATAGCCCTATGCAACTCCCAAGGAATTCTTCCATTGGACACAATTAAAAACTGGCTCTTAACCAATATAGTCTTGTTAATGGCTTCTCTTCTTGAATGAGATGTGAAAGTACAATCAATATGTTTAATATAAATAGTTTCCCCCTCTTGATCAAAATCAGGCATTAACCACATGAGTGAATTAGAAAGGGTGTGGCCCCTTTGTGTCAAGACAGTGGCCCAGGCAGGTTACTTCTATTTTTAAATGCTCTGAGTGTTAAAAAAAGTGAATAAACATCTAAAGAGATTTACAAAATGTTTGGCATATTTTCAATTAATAAAATTGACATAAAATTTTTTGAACAAAATAATTGTGTTGTTATATGTAAATAATATCTCTTAACAGTGTGCTGCAAGCCTTGTGATCCAATATGGTGAACCAGGTTGAAATTTTATTTATGTTTTTCCTTCAAATCTGTCTTAAGGATTACAGATTAGAAAAAAAATGCTGAAAAACTTACTTGAGGCTCTTCTTGAATGCAGAGGCCTGAACCAAACTTCTCTTTAGGTTTCTCTGAGATAGAGCCTAAAAAAATGTTTCTTTTCTTTTTAATTTTAAAAATATTTCCAGATTCTAGTTTTACTTGATAGGAAAACAAGACTAAGCAATATCACATGTACTGTAGATGGTAGCTGATTATTTATATGTAATGCAAAATTTCTGTTTGCATTGATTTAATTAGGACCGTGGGCCTAGTGATCTTGTTTCTTGCCTGTGTGCTTAACACCTACCTCTTCCTTTGTCAGACTGGAGGAAGGCAAGATCGCGCCTTGAATGATTATGGGCTGGGCATTCAGTACAGTATGAATAATTTTAAATTCTCCTCTCTCAAATAGGCATCCGTAACTTAACACATTTTTAAATGCCACAGAATCTGTAGCTTATCTTCAAAATGATAATAAAAATATCCATGCATTGAGCTCTTACTGAGTTAATAGGCATTATCTCAATTGATCCAAAAAGCAATCTCCCAGAGTAGTTTTTACATTCTTCGTAAAATGGCTGAAGAATCTGGAGTTAAAAAGATTAAGTAATTTGTACACAATCACAGGGCTGTAGAGGTCTAACTTCTGCAACCCAGATTCTTAACTATATACCCCTGGGCCCACTATTAATAAGGTAGTCTTGGCTTTGGTTTTCATGTAAGTTTAGCAATGGTGTCTGGTCCTTCAATCTGACACAGATAATACAATTAATACTAACATTTGATCCCATTTCAATCAATCACTACATCACTGTTGTCTACATTCTGCAGCTGGTTACTGTTTTCCAGTGCCCCTGACATCTCTCCATTCTAGATAGAGGTCTGTGGAAGAAAAAATGGACACAGTAAGACTGTCTATACAAGAAGTCAATAAATACGTGTTGAACAAATAAATTAGATTTTTTAATGTTCTTTAATTCAAATTTGTTAAATTTGAATGTAAGCAATGGTTTCTGCCCTCGAGTCCTTAAAATTTAGGGCAGTTCTTCCAAGTGTTAATTTACAATCAATTTTGAATGGAACTGATATATTGTGTCTAATTTGAAACACGCCATTAGGCATATATAGATAAGGCTTCTACTCTAAGATGTCTTCCCAACAGGGGAAATATGAAATGTTGAATCACAAAACCTGAAGTTCCATGGAGCTGGCCTCAGAGAACAAGTAGCACATCCTCTGGAAATAATATTCCTAACACCACTTGCTGAGCCTTTTCACAATCTCAATTTTCTGAAATCCTGTGGCAAGTCTTTCCTTTTTTTATGGACCTTATTATATTCTGCTTTGTTATTCCTTGCTTTACTATTTAATTAATATACTTAATTACAAGCTATTCTATTTGAGAGAAAGGAGCATGCAAAAACCATTTTTGTGGTCTTCACAGGGCTTTGTTCAGTGCCTGGCACAAAGTAGATATTCAATAGGTATTTGATTTATTCCTTGTACACGTAAAGAGCATTTACTCTGTGGCCCAGTCCAATAAAGAAGACAAGTCATGCCCTTTAGGAGCTTCCAGCCAGTGACTCTCACTGGGTATAGCAGTGCTATGATAGGGGAAACAGGGACAGCTGACAGCTCAGGGGCTCAGCTAAGGCTTCCCAGAGATGTCATCTGAACCCCTCCGCCCTAGCATTAGCAACAACTAAGCAA
Organism: Cynopterus sphinx; assembly: GCA_030015415.1. NCBI lineage: Eukaryota > Metazoa > Chordata > Mammalia > Chiroptera > Pteropodidae > Cynopterus > Cynopterus sphinx. The sequence goes on along the minus strand of CM057379.1, from coordinate 164,704,736 downwards.
AGTGAGTGGAGAGAGCATCACGAGCAGAGGGAATAGGGATGTGCAAAGGACCTCCAACTAGAGATAAGTACATGGCCTGCTCCAGGGCCTACAAGTTGTCTGAAGCTTATGGCTCATGTGTAGGGTGAAGTGCTGTTGTGTGAGAAGAGGGCAGGGGGAGAGCGGACCAGCAGGAAGGGTAGTGGAGAGGTACTGGGTGTGAAGTTCAGAAGGACCAAGTGCACCACGCAAAGTGTTTGTGCTTTATCCTGACTCTTCCAGGGTTGGTTTTCAGTAGAAGGAAAGAAAGACAAGTACAGTTTAGAAAGATGCTCAGTTATATTGTGTAGGACAGACTGGTGGCAAGGAGCATGAAAGAAAACCAAGGAAATGATTGCTATAGCCAGTGAGAGGGAGGGTCATGCCTTCTGCAGAAGGGAAGGCCATTTTTCTATATAATTTGGAAGGACATAACAATATATTATTATTTTGGGGGCACCCCCAAATCTTTGTCCTTTCATTATTAATTTGTGGGAGCCATCCGGACTAAACTATGGAAGAAATCTTTGCTTTGAATGTCCTTGTGTTTAGATATCTCAGTGTAGTTCTCGGAGATTTAATTAGAGCTGTGTTGAGGCACTTTTTATCTTAACAATCTCTGTGGGCAGAGGTAACAGAATAACAGAATAACAGGAATCGATATAAACAACCTAAGAGACATACCTCAGAAAGAAAAAAATATTATTTTTGCTGATGTACATTCTTTATTTTGAAAAATCATGAAGATGTCCATTAGGAAATCATTCTTCCCTGGCATTGTGTTCCCTGCTCAACAGATAGAAGGTAAATATGCTAAAATTGGTGTCTTTTTTTGTGAAATCACATAGCTATAAAGCTCTTTGTTTTCACCCGACTGCCGAAAACATTTGTGTAGGCAATTTCAGTAAACATTTGGAGAATTGGAAGTGCTCTCTCCTATACATATGGTTCTTTATGAAGAGGTAATTTTTTATCTATGTTCTACTCAACTGAATATTTATAAGTCTGTTTGGCCTCAAAGGTACCTGATCTCCCCCCAAAATAAAATTTCCCTGGAGAGCTAAAGTGAGATTTATTCAGTTACCTTTTAAGAACTTTGTGAGTTATTTTCATTTGCTACCTATGAATTCATTCCCTGTACAATCCTAAATTTGTCTAATTTGCTGTGTTATTGCAATTAGTCAATTCCCCCTTAGTTACACAAATGATAGCCTTATAAGTTTGAGGCTGTAAATCATTCATCCATTAAAAATGCCACTTCCTTGTACTGCAAATTCGATTCATTTAGAAGAGAAAAACCATGGCAAGGAACACAATTATGCAATGTCATGGACACATTAACATTTGGATCAAAATTTTACATTGTGTCAGCCAGTAAGCAGTATAAATGATTCAGATTTGCAATAAATAATTGTCTATTAATACTCAGGCATGCTGTAGCAAATTACAGTCTCACTTCAGTAAGCACAGCTGTAGGTAGGTGCCAGGGAAGCAAGTACCACAATTGGTTTGAGAGGAAAGAGCCCTTCGCGCAGGGATACAGGGCAGCTCTTCAGTGATGGAGCGCCCGGCTGTAGATTAAATGCCTGAGTTTGTAAATGCAGGAGGGGATCCAGTGGGTCGTGATTGTAGCAAGAACAGAGATGCCGGGATGCGGCCCTTTGGTATAAAGCCCATGGAAACATGGACGCTGAACCCAATGCAGGTATCTTTCATGTTTGCTGGATGTGAAAGGGATGACATCAGATTTTATTAACCAGAAAGGTGTAGAGGACCGACATTAGCCTGGATATTGGCCTATCACTGGAGCAGCCACAACATTGGGGTTTGATTATGGAGCCATTAAGGAACCACCAGGAAGTCAGGCTCTCCCCAGAGACTGCCGTGTGTGTGTGTGTGTGTGTGTGTGTGTGTGTGTGTGTGTGTGTGTGTGAGAGAGAGAGAGAGAGAGAGAGAGAGAGAGATAGGCCCTCCTTCCATCTCTCCCCTTCAGAATCTTCCCCACTAGCCAATTGAAGAATCTAAAATTAATATTATTTTCACTGTTTGCCTTAAGGCCTTTAAGCCCTGTTAAAATGCAAACAACAGGTCTGGAAAAGGTGGTAAATAGATACTTTAACATTCATTAACATCTTGACAAGCATCAAGTTATCAACCTGGCCAAAATTAGGGCACTGAATGGGATGAGTTGGGATTCAGCACAAGTAACCTTTAATATGGGTGAGGGGAGAATGAAGTGTTGCCCAGAAGACATCATGAAGGCAACAGCACTAGGGTGCAGGATGAATGGAGAGAACTCAGAATCAACGACAGGAGTGACTAACATTTGTAGTTTATCTGTGAACACAGGCACTGCTATTATCATCCCCATTTCCCAGGTGAGAAAACTGAGGCCCAGAGATGTTAAGAACCTGCTCATCAAGTTTACTCTGTCAGTGTGACAATTATACTGAAGAATCAGATATCTCTAAAAGCTCATTTATGTTAGTACATAATTTAGCCTAAGGCGCTCTAGAAATAATAGATTTTACTTAAGGTCATGTGGTTCAACTTATTCAAATTGTGACCCTTAGCAAATACCAACATTTTTATGGCCTTCTATATGACAATGATTCTAGATTCAGTTCAAAACAACAAATTTATTTCATTATTCCTACTACTATCCTATTCAATGTCACTCAGCTCATGAAGGAAAAAAAAAACCTCTATTGGCCTCCAAATTTAGAATTTATTTACTCTAGATCTATGCATTTGAAATATAGAACGTTAAACCAGCCTCATAAATCATAGTTTAACAAATGTATTAACATCTGAAAAAGCTGGATAGATATATAGAGGAATATGATTTTTTTTATTGAATTGGATAATATTTTCATCACAGTTTCAAGACAAATTTATTGAGCACCTATTAAGTATAGGGCATTGTCCCAGATTTTAGATGATTGCCTAATTTTGCTTTTCATGTCTGCTGAAAGCCGAGTTTAATTTGGAGCTATTGCTCAAGAAGGGGGACCAGCTGTGACTGATTTATTTAAATACTTTAGAACATCTGAAAATTGTTTTTCTAATTCACCAGGGAATTATTAAATCCTTGTGGCTGTATACTGTTCTCTTCAGCAGTATTAGTTTCTCCCTCATGCTCGGACAATTGCTGTGGTCTCATAACTGTGTCTTTGCCAGTAATAGCTACTTTTTCTTGAACACCACTAGATTAAACTTCATAAAAAGTCTTCTTTAGTCATATAGATGTTCTCCTACTCAAAACTTTCATTTGTTTTTCCAAATAAATTCTTGAGCTTGCACCCAAGAACTCCATCATCTGGGTACTGTCTGCCATTCGGTAGATATTTCCCATTGTTTCTTTATGCAAACCTTCTGTGCCTGAAACACTCTGACCCCAGGATGCTGCACCCTCCATTCACCACACTTTCTTCCCCCTCCACCAGTCCATCCTTGAATGTCTCTGCCATTCTCTCCAGAACCTCTCCCACACATACCCCACATCTTTTCTGAACTCTTTTTTGATCATTCTAGCTCCCTTTCTCTCTAAAACTCATGATTTGGCACTTATCACAGAATTGTGAAAAGTTAGAACTGGCAGAGACATGATATAGGGCCATTTTTTATTCTTTTATATAGCTTCTTTCAATTGTTACTTAGCAGGATTGTAGTGGAGTAGGATTGAGAAGCCCTGACTCTACCATTTTCTCAGCAGATGATCATGGCTCAGCCACATGAGCTCTTTGAGACTCAGTTACCATATCTGTAAAATGGAAATACCTGGCCTACCTACACTTAGTATTTTAGAATTTATGAATCACTTTTTTATACATTATCATTCATTTTGAACATCAAATGCGATAATGTATAAAAAAGTGATTCATAAATTCTAAAATACTAAGTGTTTTTATTATCTATCAGATGTCCCCAAACACAGCACAGCCCTCCTGTCTCCCCCATAGTCCACCCACCGAGTGCTAACGAGCACTATATTAGGGTGGAGCAGACAGAATTTAACAAAAAATGATGTTCCAGAATTCAATGGTATATGTCTCTGTATTTAGGAGAATTGGGCAGATAGTTCATTTTATTGACTTCAGATGGCTTTTTTGGGTTATAGAAATTTCTGCCACCTCTTTCTGCCATAGTGAAACTGTCATTTCTGGGATCATTGGGTGGTTTTTTTTTTTTTTTAAGTTTATTGGAAAAGATCAAACATATATCTAACCACTACAACCACTTCTCTTACTACAAAATACCAAAACAGCAGGCATAGTTATTCCTTATTTTTAATAAGGATTTCTTCAATTTGATTCTGTTGCCATGGTTTCTAATTTGTTAAGAAATGTAAAAAACTGCTTGATATGACTCATAACTTTTAAAAATTTATAAATTCATTTTTGTCACCAAGATAATTCATTTGAGAGAGGTTTCTAAAAATAATCAGACTGGGCTGAGATCCTGGGTAGCTATTTTCCACAAGCATTCCTTGGCGTTGGTCAGGCCATAGCTCCGGCTCTATTTCCCATGGTGGACTGTGGTCCCCTCACCCTTACCTGCCTGCAGAACATGTAGTGATGGGTCTAGGATGGGGGTGAGGGGCAGCAAAGATGACCTGACAGGTCCCTGAAGCCAAGCTCTGTGGGCCCTCAGCTTATAAATTTAGGTCCCACTTTGTGGGCAGGTGGATGGCAGAGATCTTATGTGGCTTGGAGAAAATCTTTATGTCTCAAGGGAAGTAAAAATAAAATTGCAATGAGGGTTGTTAACGTGGTGTGTTTGAGTCACTTTAGAGGCATAATCTAAATTGTTAGCCACTAATTCCCATAGAAAGTGGTCAAGAAATCTTTTTTGGCAAAATAAATGAATATTCATTTCTTATCTTTCAGTGAGAATGTGATAACTTTCGGTTCTTGATGTTTATACTTCCAAGCAAATTTGCTCATGTAATTTCAACCATATTTCTCAAACAACTTTCTAATTGTTCCAAACATCTAAATATCTGCACAGGTCTGGAAGGTACTAACCATTAATACCTTTTACATTTACCTGCTGAATGGATGCTTTAGACATACTTGAAAAGACAATCCTCTGATAGAGGCCCATTGGTCCTCAAAATGTCTTCATCTTTTACTGCAGAAATAACAATAATGATTTGCTTCATTCGTGCACTACACACCAATGACATGAGCTAATTACATATCTGCTCTGAAATAATGTCTGTTATTACATGGATAACTACACATTAACTCCTTTGGAAATGCTGGTAATTACACAGTGTGTTACGTTAATGCACCTGTGTAATCTTCTGATTGCCATATCATTAATTCAAGTGACCGCTATAAATCTGTTTTCCACCATCATTTCTTTATTCCAGGCCTCCAAAACACTTTGTAGACTGTTAGGAAAACAATTAGTTAATCCATTAAATTAAAACTATTGTTAAAAAGAGTATCTGAAAGGTGATCCTATTGCATGCTTGTTTATTTTTCATCACTTCTCCTTTGCTGGACATGTATAAACAGCTTTAGAGCTACATTCTATTTTCTTTTTTGTGTGTGAAATCAGAACTATTTTCACTTCAGAGAGAGTTGCAGCAAGGGTTTGATTTAATTTTTTTTTAACCTGTCTGGTTCACAAACAGAATCACAGCTTAAAAGGGTCTACCTTTGTCCTAAAAAATGTCAGTCAAGTTTTCACAGCACCAACACACAGGAAAGTTCACATTTGTGGCTAATGCCTGAGTTGACCCTTAGTTGCACTTCATCGGGTTATACCAAACTTGACTTTTCCGATCAGTCTAGCCTTGACTATCCCCTCCTTATAGGCCCCCATTCAACCACAAAGCAACTCCAGCCCCAAAGATGAAAACCCTGTCAGCATTTTCATAGTTTATGACAGGGCTACAAAACAGATAATAACAGCAGGAATCTGAAGCCAGTGCTTTTATTGGACTAACTAACGATATAAATAAAATGGTCCCTGACTGAGCTTCAGAGAATCACTGTCTCTTTATCAGGCCATAGAAAACAGATCCAGGAGGGCAATAAATACAGCACATAACAGAGTGGAATTAAATGATTAGGCCTGAATTAACACCCTGTTTCTGAGCCTCACTTAGTGTTCCATGGCCCCAATGAAACACTGCAATTCACAAATGCTCAAAGCCCATTTAATTTTTATTTCAAGCTAGTTCAGAAGAAGGGATTACCTATAACCATTTCATTGTATGACTCTTGAAGTAACAACTCTGATCCTGTGTAAATAACTGTTAGGAAAATAGACTGTGTGTAAGAATTGCAGAATCTACCCAGAATCCTGCCTCTAAGAAGTCACAGTAATTAAAAGGGACCAAATTCTTATCCCCAGAAAGTGACAAGTCTGCCCTTGATGGGAAAATAATGAATTAGTTAAACCAATTTGATTATTTTCCACGGTATTAACACTAGAACTCAGCAACCATTAGTCAAATTTTTTTTACTTTTGAACTATGACTTTAGATTAACAAAGATTTTCAGTTATAAATGCAAAATAGAATTTAATATTACGTTGGAGGGTAGTATGGCATAGTCCCATTCCCCATTATGCTATATGCTAGATTATAAGGTGAGTGAGTTCAACTTAAACCCTATTTGAGGGAAGTTACAATGGCTCTAGAATAAGAAATCTAAGGATGATGTTAGAAGACTTCATTATACCAGTGAAGTACTTAGAAATTTCAGAGGAAATATGCAGCCAGATTAAACTGAGACACTATTCCACTTTGTATATCTGTGACTTGAAATGATGTATGAGAACGAGGTACATTTATAAGGAAAAGTTCCTAAGAGTTGAGAGGTAAGAGAGATTGCAGTTTTGAGCACTTACTAGATGCTTAGTGCTGGGCTGTTTTTTTATTTAATCCTCACAACATCCTATATATTGGGCATGATCATTCTCATTTTACAAATAAGGAAATAGAAGCTCAAAGAGTAGTGTGTTAACTGCCTAATTTCACACAGAAAATGGTAAGGCTGATGTTCAAATCCCATTCTAGCTGATACCAAAGCTAAACCTTTCCACCAGCACTATGGGATTGTCCCAGAAGATCCGGACATTCAACTAACTGAGAAACTCTCCTCTGGAGCATAGATGAACCTGCCTTTCCAAGATGGTTTCAGATCACGAGTCACGGTATAAGCAGAGTTCTGAATCTATCACCTCCTGAAGGAGCACCAGGAATCCTGACTGGAATAGAGCGGGAGGATTCTTTCACATTCTCAAGAGTACGGGGTCTGCTCATACCCAAGTTTCTCATAACAGCTTAATATAGTATACAGTTGTGCACATGATAGCTAAGAAAATACACCTATTAGACTGAATCTTCTCCTGCCCAATATTTTTGGATAACAAAATTACTATAATCCTAACTCAGATTTATGCTTGAACACCTTCAACGAAATGCACAGTAATACACACACAACTCTCTCCTGAAGCAATCACACTTAACTGACCTAGGCATTAAAGACTACATTGTGGAGAAATTAAAATAATGAATTTTTTTAAGATGATTATTAGTAAGTTTACTAGTGATAGCTACGCTTCAGCTTAAGAGAGTTGATATGTTTTATTGAATTATGACTGGCACTCTATAGGCAGGAATATGCTTAATTTTATTTTTTATTGAGTAGCCTTGTATATTATTAGTACCCAATAAATTAAAGTGGCTTTGACACTCAATTAATGTTATCTGGTAATAACTGCATCCATTTCTTGATAAGTGATAAATCCCTTGAAATTTTTTTTTTATTTTGAGAAAAGATCTCTGTTTAACAAAAGGGGATATTAATATGATTTTAGTGAGCTTAACTCGAATTATTATTTTTTTATTTCCATGGCCAGTAGTTCTTAAGCAAAAATCTAGATTGTAATTGTTCACACATGAGTCTCAGCTTTAGTGATTGTTCTTGGCTCTAGTTTTCAAGAGTAACAAGGCCCCAATGTCTTCTGGTCTATACTTAGACATAATCTCAAGTGTCCCCTTGACCTTCACTTTCAGTATTAATTTAAGTGAAATAAAACCTTTCTCCATTGTGTCAACAATAAAAGCCAGACTATGTCTTTGAACTTGAGTTTTTGTCTACTTGACTCCATGGCTTCAAATAGCTTGTTTAGTAGATAAGACCAATCTGAGCATTTCCCCACCCATCTGGTTATTTAGGTGGTTATTTTTTGCAGTTTGAAGATATAACTTCTGTTTTAATAATCCACACAAAAATGGATAAAAATAGGAACAAAATAATGGGCTACCAATAGTTTTCATTTTCATCTGGCTCTAGGGGCTGTGCATAATATAATTACAAAGAATGCTTTCTTTAATATTGTGATGTATCTGTTTTTATAAGTGAATGCTTAGTCATGGTAGAGGAACATCATTTTTAAGCTATATGACTTTTCTGTGACTCAGTTTCTTCATCTCACATGAAGACTGTAATATCTTATGGGAGTGTCATGGAAATCGAAGGAAATAAAAATTGAATTATACTCTTAAAAAACATAAAATGGCATACAAGTATGAGGTAATATTATTAACAATTCTCAATAAAGACAGACTAGGATTTTAAGTTATTATCCTTGCTGTGTCACTTTTTATTACCCATTGAGAAAAGCCTTGCCCCTCTGGGCCTTATTTCAGACCTTGTAAACTTGAGCATGCTTAATAACAGTTAATCACTAATCAAGTTGAGTTCAAACCCACAATGCCAAACTATAAAGCCACTTCTAGAACCATACAGCCCGACCGCTTGCGCTCTTCAATTCCCATCACTTGGTCTAAACCCTTTCACTTGAGTTTGACAACATATTTTTCCTTTGACCTGGATTTTGTGGAAGTAAAATTACCCAGAAAATTGTTTTGCCAGATCCTCTACTTTTCTGATTTGACATTAGAAAAGGTTATCTTCCCAGGCAAACATGTAAACTCAGCACCTCAAGCAAGTCCCAGCTCAAACTCCCCCTTTATTACAAGAGACTTGTGCCCACCTACAGTGTTTATTTACCTGTATATCATCCGTCTCCCTCCTCTGATATGTCTGTCCTCAATGAGGAGCCGGGATTGTCTTTTTCACCACTGTCCCCTGGTCCTGGAAGGCTTCTTGGAACATAGTAGAAGCCAAATAAATTTTTAAATGACCAGATGACTGGCTACTGATAGAGAAGGCCACATTTGAAATCACTGAAGCATTTAGGTCTGAGTGCCATGTTTTTTCCTTTCCCAAATGAAGACTTAACATTTTTCTAATCTCTCACAATAAAAATTTCACCAGCTAGGTCCTTAGCAATATTAATTCCTTACTGCTTTCACTGTTTTTCTCAGGGCCTGAGGCTGAGCCAAACACGACTGAGGTTTTCAAAAAGTATATTTTTAATATAATTTAAAAATATACTCACTAGGGGAAGGCTCATAAAATTCAGCTTCAGCCACAAGCTGGACTATGGGCTGCCAAGTGCTGCATAAATAAATCATCTAGTCATTTTAGCATCCTGTGGGCCAGAGGAATATCTTCCTCAGTAGATTTAAAGAGACATGTTTCTGAAAGAAACAAGAACAAAGTGAGTGATTAAATATATATTCTCTCAGTCTTCTGGAGTTTAGACAGGTTTCTTGAAATGGCAATTGTCTATTTTACCAAAGGCAAATTTTTTTCTCTTTATTTAAAAACCACCGTGTAGTTGAAAGAATTCTTTCTAATAGCCATAACAAATGCTCTGTACTCACTTTGCAATTGTTGGTACACGTGAAAAATACAACATGGTAGTCAGAAGAGCTTACGACCCTGTATGTAAAGCATGGATGCACATAAGTCAGAGGCCAAGCTTAGTGGGGCACAAGAAGCCACCAGTGGAGGGTGCTGTGTGTGATATAGGAGTCTGGAGGGGCTGCTTGATAGATAGATTCTGCATCAATGGTAGATGTCTAGAGTAGAGCTCACCTGTGCATCTCTCTCTCTCTCTCTCTCTCTCTCTCTCTCTCTCTCTCTCGCTCTCGCTCTCGCTCTCGCTCTCTCGCTCGCACGCTCGCGCGCGCGCGCACACACACACACACACACACACACACACACACAGACATTGTGACTGCTTTCTGGTCTCCCTGGCTAATCCAATCCAACTGCTTGCTCTATGGCCTTCAGAAACTTTCCAGAATGAACAACACTGAATTAAAAAAAGATGTGATGTATCCACTTCCTGTGGATTCAGAAGCCCAGAGTTTGAATCCTTCCCTGACCCCAATAAAACAAAAGCAAAAGCAGCTGCAAAGTTCGCAGAAAGCTCTTTTTTAAACTTTTCATAACAAGAGGCTGTGTAATAGTCAATCAGGTCCAGTGGAGGCAAACACTGTAGTTTTTCTTCTCAGAATAATTGATTAAGATCTGGTGCCATAGATGTAAGAACATATAAAACCCAACTCATTCAGAGCAACGACTCAAGATTTGATGTATGAGGTACCTGTGGGAACACACATTCAGACAGAATTATTGGGCAGGCCCACTGGTACCCCCGAACATACACTTGCACACATGTACACGCACACACAGCAATCCCTTTCTTGACAAAAATCCCCTTTTTTGCTGCCTTGTCTTAAATGTAACCAGGACTAAAAATTAAAAATTGTATACAGTTCCTTTTGGGCTTTGTTTTTACTAAAACCCAGGCCAGTTTGACTTTTACTCTCAGGAAGAAATTTCTTATCTGACTGCTGTTTGTATCTGTCTTAGTCAGTACTTGATAGACCTTCCTTGGGTTATTAACCAGTTATTTTCTCCAAGAAAAGAGGTCATTAGCTTCGAACATTACTCAGGGTGTCAGGACATACAGGTACCAGATCCTCTTATCCTGGTTTATCTTTAATTTAATCTCCAGATTTTTCAGCTCCAGCTGTCAGCTGGCTTACACTTAATAACACATTTTTATCTGTTGTTGGTGGTGGTTTTTTCTTTTTTTTTTTTTTGAACAACTCAATAACCAATATAATGATGACAAAACTGACAAATTCCACATTAATGGATTTCCTTCCTGCATCTAGGCTCCAAGCTGCCAAAAGCTAGAAATGACAAAATAGATTCCAGGCAGTTACAGGTTAAGGATCATTTGCATAAATTAGCAAATTTTGCAAATGAATTCATCTAGTGAGAGTAAGACACGGGACACTGCATTTTAATAATTGACATTCCACATGAAATGCAATGTTCTCGTGGAGGAAATTGAGCTCCAGGTTGCTATTAGAACCAGCAGAGCAGCACGAGTGGAAAGAAATGCCATCCCCCATTATGTGAGTTACTTCTCCTGCATAACAACTACCCGCATTCTGAGGGACTTCTTTTAATAAAAGTACTGATGCTTGCTCACTGAGAGGGAGAATCGACAGGAGTCTACTCATCAGCAGTATTGAACAGGAAATGAAAATAAAGAGTTCTTCAGGCCGTGGATTTAATGTGCAGCCAATAAGTCTTTACATTTTCTTTGTAAAGGAATCTCTCCTTTTCCATTTGATTTGGCAGTGTGTTCCCCACAACTACTTCCCTTTCAATTTTATGAAACACTTAGGAGATTATTTAAAATATACAAAGTGTGAGTAAAAAAAAAAAAAGTTAATTATCCAATTTGGAGGTTGCCTCTGATAATATTGCTTAAATTACAAATAAAGATAAGTGGGCCATTTTGCTACCTCTTCCCAGCACAATTTGTTTAAGAACATGCCACATTGCAAATATCGGTGCAGATGCCAAATTAATGCCTTTCCTAAGGTGTCAGCCAGTCAGTCAAAGTTGGGGTTTCCAGAGTGCTGGAAATACGAACTGCTCGCACATGCAGTCCAAGAGCTGGAAACAAGTCCACCCATAATAGCATTTCCTAGCATAATTTATAATTAACATCAAATGAATTAAATCACTCCATAGACTTTTTTCTGAGTTCATGTGGAGTAAGTGTGTCATATCAATTAATTCTCAATGAACTGCAGCAGCCAATAAAATTTCTTCCAGACACTGGTAATAATCCAAGATATTGATGGAAGTGGTATCGTCATTAATATGAGTATAAGCCTCAGATCGGAAGCACAGATGCAGTTTCTTCCTTGGAAGGGGAACATGATTATGGCTAGTTGCCTGTTGTTCTTTTCAATCTGTTAAGCTTTTCTGTCTGCTCTCACTTTTCAGACTAATAACCTTTTAATTTTGCCTACAAAAATATGAACAAGTTAAACAGATTCAAATAGAAAGGATGGATTATATTGCCCATGAAATTGATACATTTTCAATGACTTTTCTACATGGTCATAACCTCAAATAATTGATATTTGGAAATTAATGCAACTAAATCTTTGATCTGTAGAACTCAAACTGGTATCTTAACTGATATTTTGGGAGATAATCTTTTTAACTGAATTAACCAGTTGATTTGGTATTATGTAGACAAAGCCCCAAAGCCCTACATTTCTTTGCTAATATATGTTTATTCAACCAAGGCACCAATAGACCATTTGATTTGTCACTTCCGAGCTTGTGTTAAATGATACTTCACTGATTCACCTGGCATTTCCTAAACAATAACATCTGTTAACTAGGAATGTTATCATTTTATACACATTTTTCTTTCACTTAGAGAATAGTCTGAGAGGACAACCTTTTGTCTAAGTCTTCATCTGCATGCTCACGACAACATCAGATGAAGGAATCCTGCCCAGTTGTTGGTATGCATAATGAGTTGCAGTGGCTCTTCTCCTAATAAAGGGTGCGTTCAGACTTTGCTTATTTATAGACCAATAAAGAGAGATTTTTCCACTGTTCTCTTCAGCAGGCTGAGGATAAATAGCTCTTCCGCGTCTAACATTTAATGTTCACAGACACAAACAAAAACAACTGCTCTGAATATTAAACCAACATTCATATTTTTTTTCCTACGAGGGGGAGAAATCCTTGAATATGAAACAATGGGTTCAGATACAATCTTTCCCGTTTTAGAACTGTTTTATTGCAACCTGTTTTCCTTAACAAAGAGACACTCTAGGCTTTATTTGGTTACTGGATGAAGCATGACTCTCCGGCTTTGACACTTTTCTTAGTGACCTGAGAGCATAGGGCTCCATGGAATGAAATCTCGTTCCTGAAAGGAATGCAGCCACAGCACCAAATGCGCTCTGCTGAGGTGGTTAATGCTGGGTTAAGCTGCTCTTCTTGAGTTTGTGTGCAGCAAACGCTTTCTATTTTCACATTCTAGAGCAAAGAAGAGCATAAATTATCCCTAATTCTTGATTCTGTGATGAAGTAGCCATCTGGTCTGATAGTACGGTGACAATGATATAGGAGTGAACACTCTATCCTTGGTCTACTGCACAGAAAAGGACAATAGGACATATTTTAAAATGTCAGGTTCCATCACAACCATATTCAGGATAGTCTGCATTTATGAAAATAGATAGTATTGAAGATACATCATGATGCAAATCTAATCATGGCTGCTGGGCAGCTGAATTAAATTACGAGTAAATATGAATGTTTCCAATTAAAAACATGTTGTTTCTTTTTCCTGCTGTGTTTTCCATTTCTGTAAAAAGATGCTTTATTATGCTTCTTTTGGGAAGTTGTACCACAAGGGCTATTGACCTGCCTGCTCCTCTCCCTTGACACATGTATGTGGAACTCCTAGGCTGTATACACACACATATATACATACACATACATACATACATACATACATACATACATACATATGTGTGTGTGTATATATATACACATATACATACATACATACATACATACATACATATATATATACACATACATATATATATATATGATGAGTTGGCTATTTCCTGCCAGTTATTAGTGAAAATTGTGTTTACCATTAAATTTGTGTTCAGAAGAGAAGGCATATGTATGATTGGTGTTGGGGTTATTGAGAAATCGCAGGTATGTGAGCATAAGGTGTATTGACAGAGTGGCAAAAGTTTTATTTTTCTAATGACCTCTCATTTAATTTATTCATTATCCATTTATTCACTCAACAAACATTGATTGCGTACTTTTCATGTATCAAGCACTGAATTATGTGTCTCACTGAAGTTTGGGGGAGGAGAAAGATAACCCATTTTTGAGAGTCCTAGCATAGCCGATGGTCATTACTTTGGTAGGAGTAAATGCAACCACACAGTGATTGCCTATGAATGCTCAGAGGCAGGGATTGTATCATAACTATAGGAAGTCAACCAAATGACTATCAAGTCTGCAAGACCTTGGCTGGAGACAGATGAGAAGCTGGCTGAGATTAGGTAGAAGACCTTCTCATTAGGTGGGTGTTATCAGTGCTAAAGCCATCTTGTAGATGCTGGTGTAGGCATAGAGTCCAGAGGATTTAGTAAACTTGGCTATGATTCCTGAAGTCAGAACCAGGAGATCTAACCCAAAGAGCAGAATACTGCATCGAGATCTGAGTAATAATGAGTGCCTCCAACTCTTAGTGGAAGACGACTTTGAATAAAAATTAAGCTTTTATTATCTTAATTTCTAATAGATACACGATACTACCAGAAGACCTTTCTGTGTGAGACCCAGATGTTAGGAAATAGTCATTATATTTTTTTCTAAAGGAGTAAGGAATTCACGTATTTAAAGAATGATTATTGAGTATCTATTCCATGCCACAATTAGGTTAAATACAACATACACAGAGCTGTCTCATTATCTTCTCCACACTCAATCGGCTTCTGCTGTCTCCCAGTGAATGTGGCCCCATCATCTCCGTTTCCTAAGCCTAAAACTTGGAAGCCACCATGATTCACTTATGGCCCTTCACCCTCCCTGTCATCAATAGCCTACCAAGTCCTGTAGAGCCTGTCACAAAATATTTTACCTCTATCCTCACCACTGCCATAATTCCCCAAATAGACCTACCATACCATCACAGCTGATGTTTCAAAGATGACAGTCTATTCACTTATTTTCCTGATATGAATCCCACAATGACTGCTTTGACTCTGGAAACATAACTATGATCCGACCTCTGTCCGTTTTTTCAAACTCATCTCCCACACCCCTAGTTTCTACTAGTGTATCAGCCATACTCAACAGCTGGCACTCTGACTTTGTCTCCCAGAGTATAAACTTCCACTGGGGTTTTAGCACTTCCTTTATTTCAATCTCCAGTTAAATTAAAAAATTTTTCTGCTTGCTTTCTAAAAGTCGGTCCAAAGATAAACCATGCCTTTAGTCTTCCCCAAGAGTTCTGAGACTCACTTCACCAAGTACTGAGGTAGCGAGCAAGGTCCCAGGTCCTATGCAGCCAACCCTTTTATGTTCTTATTCTGAAAGGTCAGTATACCCTAATAGTCTCTTGTCTAGGAACCTTGCTCCCCAGGCATTAGTTTGCTTATTGTTGTCGTTCCTCCCAACACACAGTAAATGGTCTCTTGATAGTCTCACCCACTTTGAGAAGAGCCTTCTCACTCTACCGCTTTCCTGAGCAATGCCTCTCAACCTTGGATTCCCTTTGGAGGGGAGATGTTTGCTTCTTCCTCAGAAGATTGCTAGAATTCTGATGCCTAGCACCATGAATAGCCTGTTATTCTAGTTAAACCCCACTTCCTTCCTATTTGGTATGTCTTTGACCCTTATCACCCAAACAAATAATCTTTACCCAAAAAAATAATCTTAAATTCACATAAAAATCACTTGTAAAAAGCAAGGGGAAAAAGTTATTTTATGAAACAAAGTCATATTCTGCTTTTGTATGTATATTTACAAGTATGGATGATATATTACTCATTTAAACATCTACTATTGACATGACCTTATTTAACAAAAGTAACATTGATAGAACCTGCATTTTAACAAAATCAGATGCAACAAATTTGCGCAATCTCTCAGAATTCTGAAAACTCCTTGAACCAGAGGTGTGTGCTGTTCACTGAGCTCCTAGGTGATTAGATCTGGGCAATGAGCCATGAACAAGAGTCACTCGTAGGTTGAAGATTCAAGAGTAAGTATGCAGCTCTATAACTCTCTTTTCTCCTGCCATGAGACGAGGAAAAATATGTATTGAGATGGTGAAACTATAAGATTCAAACAGTCTGGATCTCTGTGTCACAGCATGGAGGACAGCTACCTTGAAGAATTACCTGACTCACATTGGGACTTAGCATGAATAAGAAATAAACCTTTATTGTGTTAAGTAACTAGGGCTCCAGGGTTATATTTTTACACATCAGAGCCCATGCTATCTTGACATATACATTTCATTATCTCGGCTTCCAACATACACAGCCTATGAAAGGACATTTTAAAATTGATTGAGATATTGATATTGGGAATGATAACAATGTTAGTGTTTATAAAGAGTCCATTCATCTTACCTAAATATGCTGAAGACATGGAGAATAATGATAACTAGCCTGAGAGCTTTCAGTGCTGGCATATTACTTAAGTTAACTCGAACTTTTATCACTGAAACTCTAGACAAGGAAAGAATTTGGACTCACACCAAAAGCACATGCACTGCAGCAAATCATTTTGAAGACTCAATAGAGTTATAAATATGGGTTATGTAAAATGAAACCTTTAATATCTAAATTTGATTTAAGCCCAGGAGTTCAAAGAAGACTTAGGGCACAATTTTTCTGATGGAAATGCTTGAGGCATGGATATCTTCGGTTTTGGAAAATGTATTTCATATTGAAGAGACTGTTTTCCTTTCTATGGTGAATTATAATCCATACTTAGGCACTTATCATCAAATTTTTGGTCTTGGAAATGTGTTGAATTTGGACTTCTCATCATTGAACATTTATTAAGTACTTATAATTAACGGGTATCTCTTATATCAGCTTTAAAATATTGAACCAACAGGACTGAAATAACTACAGTTTTCAGGCAGTTTCTTGGTCTTCTGTTTTTTACCAAGGTAAATCCTTAAAAATATATTTTTTAAATTATGTAGTTGTGTGCTGAGGAGACAGAATGAATATGGGGTAAGAAAGAAAGGGCAACTTTATCATAATCTAAAATAAGAATTATTATAATTAAACATTAAATTTAGCTCTGAGTTTCCTAATAGTCAAAGCAAGAGGGCAATCTGGGAAGTTTTATAATTTTGTTTCAATTTTGACAAAAATAATGTTAACAGTAAGGGTTACTGGTTGACTCTTCAGCCCCGCATCCTTCCTAGCTGGAGGAGTTTACTATAAAGCTTATCTTCATGAAACTAAATTAGTTTACTGGTTGAGTGAAATTATTTCATACTGTAAACTCTTTTTGAATGCTGAAGTAATGAAATTATATCTGAGAGGTAGAGACACCAATTTAGCAGGATAGAGACCCACCATTCATGATGATATTTAAAGATTTTCCTCCTACAGTCTTTCCCATTCAAGTCCATCAGTCATTTCCATTAGTGTAGATGGTGGTTAGCAGGGCCCATCTAGTGGGAGTTATCTGGTGTCTGCAAAATGTGGAGCAATCGTTGTAGTACTAGGGGAAATAATTCCCTCTAATGTTAAAAAAAAATTTCCCCTATGTGAGCGACTTAATCTGGAAATCTCTACTGAGCAGGTCATCCTGCTGCAATCTGCTCCAGTATACAGTGAAGTTTTTATAAAGATGGTGCATTTTTTGTGGTGTCCTCAAGGCCATCTTATCCTTTTAAATTTATCAGCTTTTATGGGCTTCATGGTGTTTGCAAAAGAGATGCAAAGTTACCCAGTCATCATACCCGGAGCAAGAGGGGTCTACAGTCATGTGCCATGACATTTCGATCAAATATGGACCACATATACAACGGTGATACACCATATAGCCTAGGTATGTAGTAGACCATACCGTCTAGGTTTGTGTAAGTGCACTCTATGATATTCCCATGAGGAAGTTGCCTAACAATGCATTTTTCGAAATGCATCCTTGTGGTTACAATCCATGACTATATTTCAATTCCATGATTGCTTCTATGCAATTAATGGGGAACCCCAGCCTAAAAGACAGGCACTGGATCCCAGAGGGTTCCCTATAGAGTCTTTGCTCCATTCTAAACTAGAGAACCCTGCTTACCACTGCTTCATAGTTTGCCACCACTACAGGAAACTCTAAGCTCTGACCTACCTGTGTACCCACAACTTCCGAAGTCCAGAACTCAGTCAGCCCTGAAGCTTGCTTGGGTTGACATCAGTGCTCACTTTATCCACATCCCATAGCACCATTGTCAGTGAGATGCTAACAAGCAGCACAGTTATTCTCTGTGATATTCAGCTTGGGATGCTTTTCATTTTGTAGTTCACCTAGGGTAGAATGGTAGAGTGGAGGCCATAGGAAATGTAGGCCACATACAAGTCTAGTTCTGAGGAAGAGATCCTGAGACAAACGTTTATATGGAGGGCGCTCAGTGGCCAATTATCTAAAGAGCAACACTTGTAAGGAAGTGAGGGCAAGAAAGCTGGGCAGAGGGGGAGTTGCACTGTCATGAGTTTGTAATGGAAGACTCAGATGATTCTACAGAGAGGTCTAGAGCTGGGATGGCTTTTCAGAGATGCCTCTGAATTGGAGTAAAGGTGCTGGGCTTTGTACTCATTTATAGTCCATGCATTAGATGTGGGCTGCCCCTGAGGGAGGCAGGCAACCTTGGGCAAAGCAGCTTTCTTTGGTCAAGAGCAATTCCTGAGAAATTGAGCTTCCAGCACATAATACTTCCAACCACTGGAAATTTTGGTGGTACACCACAGCATCTACTATGCCCTCCTAGCTGATATTTCTATCTTAATATCTTCATGTGTACAATTAGCTTTAGAAATATTAAAGAATTATACATTTAAAGGGAGAAATGATCACATGACTCTTGATCCAAACTGTTCCGAGGATATATGTAAAATGTTCATTATTAAATAAGCAATAAAACAACACTTTAATAGAGAAGTAAATAAAATATTTTAGCATAATTCCCATAAGCTATTGGAGCAATTTTTTAAAAGTGGTGGTGGTAAGGAGACAGGAGTATTTTCGCTTACATGACCTAGTAATAATCAAGCCATCTGAGGTCCATTCACTAGAATCTTTCTAGCTTGGAGTGGATCCCTGAATCGGTTACCTATCAGATCAAACTTGACTTTTGAGGTCTTTGTGGGAGACACACTATCACCTCATGATCATCAGACTCCCAGGAATAGCCTCATAGCTCCAGCTTTCAGAAGACTACCTGGCTTAAACTTCCCTTGTCAAGAGACATTAAACAAATATAGCCTATGGGAGTCCTTGCCATTAATAGTTTCAACCTGAATGGCTTTTCATTGTCATTTCAAGTTCTATACGACATTTAAATATATATACTTATACATTTTCAAAAATTCAGAAAATACAGAATGATTAAATGAAGAAACAAAAATTACCTTAATCCCACCACTGCTAACAGAGTGGTATATGAACATCCTTTCAGTCTTTTTGTTTCCTACCCATATGCAAGTCCTATTTAAAAAAAAAAAAAAAACATTTTACCGTGGAGACATACAGCTCTGGATTCAAATCCTAGTTCCATCAATTACTCATGGTGTGACCTCAAGTAATTTACCCTTGATTTGTTTGTTCATATATACAGTGGGAATGATTACCCTCACCTCATGGAATTTCATTAGGCTTTAAAACAAGCTGATCTGTGTAAACCATCTATGCCATTGCCTGGTACAAAACAATCATTCAATAAATGCCATGCCCTTTACTTCCCTACCCAAGGGGCTAAATTGGAAAAACCACGAAGAACTCAACTTTA
Source organism: Cynopterus sphinx (assembly GCA_030015415.1). Lineage (NCBI taxonomy): Eukaryota > Metazoa > Chordata > Mammalia > Chiroptera > Pteropodidae > Cynopterus > Cynopterus sphinx. The sequence continues at coordinate 164,684,942 of CM057379.1, read as the reverse complement.
AGAACTCAGTTATGCTCTGCGGAAAACCTCCTTTAAAAGACCTCAAGCTTCATTACTGAAATTAATTTCAAACTTTTTCACACTATTAAGAGGCAATGCACAATTTGATTCACATATGTAACATGAGGCTATGTAATTAAACATATATATATGCTAAAATTAATTTTATATTCACTTGTATATTACAGTAAACTTATATAGAATAACACATGGCTCTTGATTAAACAGCAGACTGCCGTTCAATCTAACAGCTCAAGATAGATCATAAAACATGAAAATGCAGCATCAGCACCAAAATATTGTTATGGGATTTTAATATTCACTTTCACACTCTTACCTAGGCAGCATAAAAATGGATGTTTCAGAAAGAAAATGTTAAGAAAATGTTAAGCATTAGATATATCACCTTTCTACTTAAATGCTATTTGGTCATCTAGATTTATTGTAAATAAGAAAAGAGAAACTTAGAGATTTGACTTTCAAAGTAAATTGGAACCAAACTAATTTTGGTTTGAAACTTTCAATTATGGGAATAAAAAACTTTTAAAGGCATTTGAGTTTATTATTTTCTGTATTTCTTATTTTATTTTCAAAATAAAATCTACTGACTGTGCACATATTATGATGAAAATATTTCCTAAAAATCAACTCTCAATAATCCAAACTCTTGCAGAGTTGGAGGAGTAGGGAAAAGGATAAAAGAGATTCATAAAGGATTCCTTAAATTATGTTTCAGTCTTTAATGCAATTTTCTTCCATTCTACAAATTTTTATCTGAGCAGTAAAAAAGATGGTAAAATCGGCCACCTGAGTTTCATTTTACTCACCTCCCCATGTTGGACGACCTTTTACATAAGCAAAATCCTATGTTATATTCAAACTCAGCTGTTCACTGTTCCTTACAAAAAGTCACTTTCCCTTCATCTGATCATGCCCAAGTAAGACCTGGCTAAAATACTACATAATTTTAAATTTAAACTTCTATTGAAATATGCCATATTGTGAGATAATCCTCCAAGAGTGTCTCACATTTCTGCGTATCTTGTGAACAGAAAGGTACTCATAACTTTTGTTTCTGACCATTTTTTTTTCAGTGATTGTATAGAGAAGAGTCTTGGAACATAGTGTTTTGTTTTGTTTTTTTTTCTCAAGCAGAGGACAGGTTTGTCTACTGTGTAGTATAACAAAGATATTATCTCCTTCTGTGGCAAAGGTAGGCCAAGTTTGCTGTGTCTCATTATGAAAGACCTAGGTTCTCTAAGCTTGAGATTCCTCAGTTTTCACAAACCCATTGCATATATAGCATCCATTTGAGCCTCCTCAGCAACTCTGAGGAAGGGGAGCAAGGGGAACCAGAGCAAATACAAAGTTAATGCTGCTCTCCTTGCTATGAGCAATCAACTTCTTTATCTCTTACCCAGGAGTATCCCATCTTCTGCCAGCATCCATAAAACTGTGGCAGGCCTGCAAGTTGGGTAAATCTCAGACCTTTCACAGTTCTTGAAACAACACGTTAAAAAGGTACACAAATTCAAGGTCTGCAGATAAGTGAACACACTGACATAAGCAAAACCCAAGACACAGAATGTAATCAGAACCTTGAATTTTTTATGGCTTATTTTACTTATTATTATGTTTGTAGAATTTGTTCATAATGTTGCATATTATTTTAGTTTCTTCATTTTCGTTACTGAATGGTACTCCATCATGTGGATATACCACATTTCCTGAATTCCTATCTCCTTTTGAACTCCCACAATTCTTTATTAGTAACTTTCTTATTCAACTCATCGGTTTTGACTTTGTATTTTAGTTATTAAAGTACATGTGTTCTTTTCTCTAGTAGATTAGTCATTCTTTAGACCTAAGCCTCAAGAGAACCTGAGTAATATATTTATCTATTCATTCACTCAATTATTCTACAAACATTCATAGAGAAGCACTTATGTCTACAGTACATTAGATAGCAGCATTGTGTTCAACCATATAATGCATACTAGAAAATATTTGGTGAATTATCGAGTAGTTAAATAGGTAGGAAGTAAAGAGAAAGAAGGCCATAAGAAAATGGCTCAAGAAATTTACCAAAGAGAGAATGTGTCTTGACTAATGTAGAGTTGATTGTATTTCGTAAGGAATAAGACTAGCTTTTAACAAAGATTCAAGGACTTGTTGGGCCAACTGCTTAGTAAAATCTTCGCATGATTATCTTATAGGCATCTTTCAAACTTTAACCAAAGAAAACTTGTAACTTACATATCCTTAAATTCACTCCTCCACATATCTTTTTCATCCCATTAAAATGCACCACCACCCATTCAGTCGCTTAAACCAAACACACTAGCATCATTTTCTCTTTTTCTTCTCCCTACGTCCAGTGCATTAAGTCCTGTAGAGACTCTATCCCTAAAGCGCATTCCCGATCTGTACCTGTGTCCATCTCCACTACTATCAATCTAATCCTGATAGTTTCTCTTCTTCGAGTCTGCTCCTGCCACATAGCAACCACGGTTATCTTTTGAAACATAAGTCAGGTCATGTTACATCCTTGCTTTAAAACCTCTGATAGTATCCCTTGCTTTTAGAACAAATCAGAACTTTTTACTCCAGTTTTTAAAGCACATTCCTAACTCTGACTTTATCTCATCCTCACCACTAAGTCTTAGCCAGTTGGCCTTTTATTTGCTAAGCTTGCCTTGTCTAATTGCCTTTGCACTTTTTCATGCCCTGTTCTGGATGTTTTTCTTCCTTATCTTCACATGGCCAACTCCTTCTTTTTAATCAGATCTCGGCCTAAATGTCACCATGGGAAAGAAGCTTTCCCTGACTTTCAACCAAAAGTCGCCATCTAGTTACTTTCTATCACATCGCAAGTGTAATGCTTGGCATTAGCACTGCCTTTATCTGATACTTTGTTTCTCATTTTTGTGTTTATTGTCTATCTTCCTCAATTAAAAAATAAGTCCCATGAGGGCAGGGACCTAGTCTGTCTTGCTCACTGAGAAGGAATTAGGATAAGATTAAGTAAAGATATGTGGGGACTTTAACTGACAATGTCCTGCTTATTAAACTGACAGGTGCAGCGATTTTCATTTTATTATTCTTTCTGCCTTACGAATACATTACATGTATTCTTTCATGAGTTAACTATTTTGTAATAAAGTTAAATACTTAATTATAACTAAAACTCCCATATTCCATATTATAGTTTGGGTACATATTTTGTCTTATATGTAACCTAATAGCTGTAGTTCCAAGAGCTCTGATGTTTTCTATTTGGATGTTGTTATTTGTTGAAATGTGTTCCTCCAAAAAGGGACGTTGAAGTTCTAACTCACTGCATCTCAGAATGTGAATTTATTTGGAAATAGGGTCATCGCGGATGTAATTCTTTAAGTTAAGATGAGGTCATACTTGAGTAGCGTGGACTCCTAATGTAATATGACTGGTGTCCTTATAAGAAAATGGCCACATGGAGAAAGAGACATAGGAGGATTGGAGTAATACCTCTGCAGGCCAAGGAAAGCCAGGGTTACCGCATGCTAGGAGAGAGGCATAGAACTGATTTTGTCCTACAGCTCTCAGAAGGAATCAATCCTACCAACCCCTTGATTTTGGACCAGAACTATAAGACAATGAATTACTGTTGCTTGAAGCCACCCAGTTTGTGGAACTTTGTTATAGCAGCCCTAGGAAGGTAATACAGATATGTTTAAAGCAAAGAGATAAAACATGCACATAGATGATTTAGAGTCGTTCTGTGACAGAAGAGTTTACAGTTGTTTTTTTTTCTGCAGGCTCCAATAGTGCATGTAGCAATAACACAATGAGACTGAGAGCCAATCCCAATGTAAATTTGCTTTAGAACCTACTAGGGTATATGAGAAAATGAAATAGCTTGTTTTCCCCAGGACCCTCATTGTCATCGGTTGAATCAATCATTGAGCTGCATTTATAGCTATTATTTATAGCATGTCTGGTACTATTATGACCTCTCAGATCTTATTAGTTTAGTTTCAGTTGGTAGAATTTACATTGATTTCTAAAGAGCACCATGTTTGAGATCATGCTTGGGTGGTGTTTCCCTAACAGGGTTGATGGGGGTACACATAGATGAAGAGTTCAGAATGCTCCGTAGCTGGCCAGATGATAAAGTCAAATCTTATTTAAGAATAATTGGATTTATGTTACTCATTAATATGATGTAGCGGAGAAATGCTCCTTTATAGCTAACCAGTGTATGGGTAGAGTCAGAGTAGGAGTAATATCTAATCTCTCAAGATCACCGCTTAACCATGGGGAATAATTCCTGTTTTGTTTCCAATAGAGAAACCCTGGAAAATGCCAGGGTGCATCTGTGACTCACTATTATAAGGTTTTATCTCCACATGAGAAATCTTGACTCGTTCCAAAGATTTTACTTGGTTGGAGGTTTGGACTGGTGATGACACACATGATACACTCTTAGATCTGAGTGGCTTCTGAATACACATGGCCAGGTCACCTCTTTACAAAAAGCTGATGGACTTGTGGCTAAGGGCCCAAGAGTAGTAGGCAACTATACCTGAGTTTAAATCTCAACTCCATCTTTTACTGCCCATGAGGTAAATCAATTTCACTGCATTTCAGATTCCTCACCTGTAAAATGGGAATTAATGATAATATCTATTTTTAGAGATCTTGTGAGGATTAAGTGGGATGAGGAATGTAGAGCTGAAATGCACTGCTGTTATGGGTGCTGCCTCTCCCCACCCCACTAGACTGACTGCAGGCTAAACTGACTGACACAAGAGTTTCCTGTAACCAAGCTTTGCCAGCCTCTAGGTCTCCATGGTTAGTATCAGCAGGTAGTCACTTGGCCTGGCATCTGTTCTGGACCACTGGACATTTTTGAGGTCAGGTCCAGGCCAGTCTCACCTCAGTTGTATCTCTATGAGCAACTTCTCCTTCCCTTCCTTTCTCTTTTGTGCCCTCTTTCCTCCCCTCTCTCTTGCTCCTGCAGCAGTGGTGGGTTACTAAGAAAATGACAAGAAGGCCAGAGGAATTTTTAGGTGAAGCAATGCCTCAACGGTACAGTAACAGCTGCAGTGAACCTCTCTTTCTGGCTCTGTTTTCTCTTCTACTGCTCTGATCTCTCGTATGTTCGTTTATTTTTACCTCCCTCCAGCAGCCTTTGATTTGACCTCTTTCCATGGCATGTTCTACCATCACTTGCAGAAGCTCTATACCTTAACTCAAATGCACAAGGCAGAACAGAAAGAATATTATTCTCAACTGTTTCTGGCCAATGATAAGGGACTATAACAGAGGTAGCCCTGGGGCAGACTCCAGAGACTCCCTGAAGTATCAAGAGTCAACCTGGGCTCTAGAAAGAAATCTTGGAGGGGCCCCTTGGGAAGGGACAGAGCAACCAGATGGCAGAGGCAGCCATCCTGGCAATGTTGCACTGAGGGGGCTAAGGGCAATGTCTATCGGCATGTAAATACTTTAGTAATTAGGTTGTATTTGTGCATACCAGTTATATGGTAGCCCTGGTCCCAGCCTTCTCCATTTTCATCACAAGTTACCATTTTAAAATATTTTAAATTAAAAAATCATTTTTATTAAGGTATAATTGACATTATAACATTCTATTATTAGCTTCAGGTGTACGACGGAATGATTCAACATTTGTATATACTACAGAATGATCACCACAATAAGTCTATTTAGTATCTGTCACCATACATAGTTACAACATTTATTTTTCCTGTGACAAAAACTTTTAAGATGATGTACTTTCTTAGCAATTTTCAAATATACAATACAGTATTACAGATACCCTTTAATTTTTCTTCTTCCTTTTGTGTCCCTTCTCTTCTTGTCTCTTGTCCACTCTTTTATCTGGCAAATACCAAATAACATACACAGTGGGCAAAATATCTATTCCTTCTTGCAGAGAAGTCAGTGGAGCCTGAGCTCAGGATATCTGAGGTGGGCCTGTATTAGTTTGCTGTGGCTGCCATAACAAAGTACCACAACTGGGTGGCTCAGCACAACACAAATTTATTGTCTCATAGTTCTGGAAGCTGGAAGTTTGAGTTCAAAGTGCCCTCTAAAACCTGTAGGAGGAGGATTTTTGCCTGTCTCTTCTAGCTTCTGGTAGCCCCAGATGTTCTTTGTTTTGCAGAAGCATAATCTCTGCTTTCATCTTCATGTAGTATTCTTCATTTGTCTCTTCAAATATCTTCTATCCATATCTGTTCCTGTCCAAATTTCCCTGTTGTATAAGGACACCAGGAATATTGGGTTAGGGCACATCCTCATGACCTCATCTTAACTTGCTTAAATCTGTAGAGATCTGATTTCCAAACAACTCCTCAGAACAGGAGTGAGAACTTCAACACATCTTCTATTTTATTTTTTTGTGGGGACATAACTCAACCTATAACAAGAATCCATTCCTACTAGGTAGTCCCAGGGTGAAAAATTCATGGGGTTCTCTGACCTCATGCCAACACCAAAGCCATGATTTAAAAACTAAGAGCCTTTGAGTCTACGGCCATGCTACCCTGAACAAGCCCGATCCCATCTGATCTCGGAAGCTAAGTAGGGTTGGGCCTGGTTAGTACTTGGATGAGAGACCACCTAGGAAGACCAGGTGCTGTAGGCATAAAATATAAAAAAATAAGGGATTGTAAGATGACAAGGTCCTTGCAATCTGTGAGGTCAACCAAGGGTTACCTCACCCCCCCAAAAGTAAAATAAATAAATTAAAAAGAGCCTTTGCTCTCTATTCAAGCACAAAGCATGCTGGGCCGAGGATATTTAGTCAATTTCAGAGGGCCCCAATGCTCACCAAGCTTCAGTGCTAGAAGGCACTTCAGAGATGTCTGTGTGAAACCTACCCACTTTAGAGATGAAGAAACTGAGGGCCAGAGACAAGATTTACCTAACATCTCAGAGCCTGTAGGAGTCACAGTCAAAAGTAGAACCCATGTCTCTTTATTCCCCTTTCACTATTCCACTCACAGGTAAGACACTGGTAGAATAAACACGGCATTTGCCTTATCTGGGTGTGGTGAGGAGGAGGCGGTTTTAATCCATTTCTTCAATTTACCTCTTCTTTATCTGCAAGATAATCCCTAAAGAAATACTTCTCGGAGATCCCGAGTCCCTAAGAGTAATAATGAGAATCAGTGGGTAAGACATTCTAACAATACCCAAATGTGTTTTTAACACTGTTATTGTTGTTTTAACATTGAATACACTTAACCAGGAAATCCAAACTTCTTTCTGAAGCATTCCAACTGTTGTGTTTATACCCAGTTGCCACACAACATTTGCTCCTACTGTGTTTTAGTTGGCAGGGGCTGGAGGAAGGGTTTTTGGAGCCAAGTAGCCTCAGATAGGGAATCTTTCCAATCCCCAGGGACCTGGCATAGCCCCAGAATCAATAGTCACAGGGACAGATGCCAACACTCATCTCATCCAGCACTCTAGCTAACCTTGGACCAATCCGTTACTTAGGCCCCGAACCTGGATAGGAAAAACCAGCTGAAAAAATAGAACCCTGCAAAGGTTGTAGATAAATAAGTACAAGCAGCATTTTTTTCCATCAGGAAAAAAAAGGGGGAATCCTGCAGAGGATATATTACGTTTTCACTCCCCACTGCTAAAAAACAAAAACAAAAACAAAACCCCTCAAATACAGCCATGTTGCCATGCCAGTCTCCTGAATTAATAATGGATAAACATAGTTAATGTTTTACCATCATTTCACATTTTCCAGAATACAGAATACAGAATTCTGTCACCATCACCGTCTTTCCTATTTTCATTACACAATTTGGAGACTGTGAAAGGAAAATATATATGATTTAAATGGCAGTGTATAAATATGACATCTTTCTCCTTAAGACATATTATTTATTTATTCAGAAAACTTTGACCGATCACCTACTATATTACATACCAGCGTTGTGCTATGCCCTGCAGTTCTTAGATGAATGAATGTGGACTCCACACTTGCTTACAGATTGTCAAGGAAGAGGTCATTAGTCAAATAAAGCCAATATAGTATAATATAACACTGAGACCATACAATAAAGGCATATGGATAGTGTTATAGGGATGTATATGAAAAATTCTGCCTTAGAGGAAGAAGTGGAGTTGAGGGACATGTGCCAAGAAAGGTTTGGTCTATTTAGTGCTTTAGAGCAAGGGTCCCCAACCCCCAGGCAATGAACTGGTATAGGTCCATGGCCTGTTAGGAACTGGGCCACACAACAGGAGGTGAGCAGCGGGTGACTAGCGAAGGTTCATCTGTATTTGCAGGCATTCCCCATCACTAACATCACTGCCTCAGCTCCACCTCAGATCATCAGGCATTAGATTCTCATAGGAGCACTGGTCCCTGGTGCCAAAAAGGTTGGGACCCACTGGTCTAGAGAGATGACCACCACAACATTGCAGAGTTGGACAAGCAGCACATACATTCTGTGTACCAACCCTGGCCCAGTCATTTCACATGAATATTAAAAATTTCCTCAGTGTCTTTCTCAGAATGCAGATGGGTATGAAGAAGTTCTTTGCTTCCATTCCAACACATTCTGTCAGTCTAGCTGGACCTGGTGCAGGGTGTGAGGGAGGATTTCTGGTGATTCCTGGTCTAATCTCCGGTTCAGGGAAAACCTGTGTTTGTTGACTTTTCTAACCCTGCCCCAGAGTATACCCTCCCTCTGAGGATGTACCTGGAACTGCTGTTATCCTAGAGGTGGGGAGGGGGTGTGTGGGTGGTAAACGGGTGAGGAGAAACAGAAGGGGCCAGTGGGGAGAGCAGGACCAGAGAAGGGGAGGCTGCGAGTATGGAACTCACCTGTCTTTATCTGAATATTGTTCTCCTGGACTTCAAATGGGAAATAGAACTGAACATCCATGATTAAAAAATGCAGTACATACCAAGAAACTCTAAAGTAATTTATGCCAGGCATTAAAGTGTTTTGCATGAGAATATAGTATGATGTAGACACACAAGAGTTATGTCTTTCATTAAAAGGTTTGCAACTCAGTGCGCCGTGATGTAACTATAGCAGTTTTTCTGTCTTGGTGATGATTTTTTATTTTAAACACTGTCTTAAAAACCAAGGAATGCAAATGCATGGAGAATACTAGGCTTCTGGGTTTAACTTATTGTCACCTCTTTCTAATCACTTCCCTTTAGTATTTTACCTGCTGTGCCAAGATGAAAGGTGAATAGTTATCCCGCCATTGCCCCTCAAACCCACGTATCCTGAACCCAGCTATAAAGTAAACTGTCATTTATTTCTTCATTATTCAAAGTTAGTGTTTGCTAGTTCAAAGCCCATTTGAGATTATGCATCAAGAATGATATACATTAAGGTTGGGATTAAAGGAAAATCAGTTACATGAAAGAAAGGTGTTTTTGCCACAAATCTTGTGTGTGTGTGTCAAGAAGTATTTTCACTGCCCAATTTAAAAAGAAACCAGGACAACTCTCAGAGATATATACCTGCATCTGGCCAGTTTTTCAATAAGGACACTTTCTGTTTGAAGTTTGACTGTAAAGTTAGAGGCAAAACATCTCTCCCTGGATAGCACATGCAGCTTATTTTTAAAATTAAATAAATAATATTAGGTATAATTCTGAATTTATGGACTCATGAAGAGTAAAATAAAAAATTTATTAATCTCAAACATGCTTGGACAGGGCAAGAAAACTGGGCTTACAAATAAGGCTGAGAGATTTAGGTTAGTTAGAAGGAGAGACTGGGTGAACTTTCAAAACCCCTTCTAACTCAGGAATTCTATAATATTATTATTTCCTAAACTTATTCATGATGTCACTGGCCTGTTTGGAGCAACAATTTGCTGATATGATTCCAATCTTAATGATGCCCAATATGAATCGAGGGACCCACAATAGGCCAGGCTCCGAATTAGGTGCTTTTCATGAATCATTTCATTTATTCCTCCAATCAGTCTTTGGATTCAGATATTATGAATTTCTGCTATGGTTTCCCAGCATGATTTATTTCATACCTTAGGTTATTTTTAAATTGGGCAACTGAGGTCTCAGATCTGAGGCAATATTGAATTTAAAACTACCGTGATTATATTCTATATAGTCTTAACACTGTGAGCCCATGCACGTAAAACAACAAATAATAATAATGCCTATATTGTTGTTGGACCAGCTGTGCAACATATAAAGAGACCATAATGTGCAAATCAAATGAGTTAATGTGATTATCAAGATGCTGGTACACTGAAGCAATTCTGGCTCAAGAGGCTAAGTGCCTTCTGGTCTCTGTGATGTTCCTAATTCCACCCCAGCTCCCTGCATGTCTGGCATTAGGGACAGGTTTGATAAATGTGTGTGGAACTGAACTTAGGCACACTAAGTCTTTTCCAGGCCCCTCCTAAAGTGCCCTGAGTCCTCTTGTTTCCAAATATTATGGGGAGAAGGTCAGGAGAGTGAGACCTTTCCATGTGTTTCTGGCATCCTCTCTGATCAAGGCTTGATAAGCAGAAGTGTTATCTGAGGCCTCCAAAGCAGATGCTCAGAAGCCCTTTTTCCTTTTAACTCAAAGTCAGATTTTGCTAAAGGACTTTTGGGGTCTGGATAGGGGCTCTGTGATCTGAGACTTTGAGTAAAAGCACTCTTCTGTAACTCAGAGAAGGTGAAGAATATTTCTGTGAGTAAAATCTATTGGAAAACATACCTCTGTCTCACCCAGCTTAGCCATTTCATCACTTCCATCTGGCTTTGCTCTTTTATAACAAAAACATCAAAGTCGGTTTTGCAAGGATCATCCCCCAAATATGCTTTCATTGTCTATGTTAGTGAATCTCTGTCCAGTCAATAAAGGAGAATTTTTTATTATGGTTAATGTCACTTGCTTCATGGAAAAAACCAACTTAGCAATTGTACATAACTCTGAATGCAACTAATGTTTTTATAATTAATGAGAAGACATTTATTGAGTTCCTTAATTTGGGCCAGGCATTTTATCTAATACAACTCTGTTTTCAACTATCTATCTTACTGATGAGGAAACTTAGGCTCAGAAAGATGAAGTAATTTGCTCATGATCATGTAATGCATTCGTGGAATTAGAGACTTGAGTTAGGATTTGCACTCAAGTCCATTTAAGAAGTGAGCCCAGCTTTTCCTACTAGACTCTAAGATCATTAGTAGATCAACAGAGTAGATCAACAGAAGTACTAAACTCTAACTGCCTCTGTATCCTGATGTAGTATGAGTTACTCAGGGCTGTCTCTCTATTCTAAGGACACATAAAGTGCTGTGTAGGTTTGATACCCACCTCTGTGAACGATGGCTGCTGGGTGTGCAGGACGATTTGACTAAGACTGAGGTGGGCACCATGGACCAACTCAGCAATGCTGAAGAGCCTGGATGGTTGTTGCTACTAGTGTTTCCATCTAACACAATGTCAGCAAAGATTTTGAGGCTCAAGATAAACTTGACTTTGTCAATCGGACTGAGGGAAACTGGGGGCTGATGAGCATTTTGCAGCAGCAGCACTGGTGTGCAATCATGTTTCACAAATGGATAACTCCCATTTTTGCCAGCAAATTCTTCCTTAAACACTAAAAAGTTATACAATTTTTTTTTTAGGCGAGGCAACCTTTGGTTGACCTCACAGATCACAAGGACCTTGTCAGTTTACAATCTTTTATTTTTTATTTATTTTTTACGGCTATGGCCCCTGGTCTTCCTAGGCGGTCTCCCATCCGAGTACTAACCAGGCCTAACCCTGCTTAGTTTCTAAGATCAGGCAGAATCGAGCTTGTTCAGGGTAGCGTAGCCATAGACTATACAAAATTTTAATTCTAAAGCACAAGGCTGACCATGATTTTAAGGTTATCCACTTCACACAGTACTATTTTTAAATGAAGATAAGGGTCTACACCAATTAACTCACACATTTTTGTAAACAGTCCACTCTCTTGCTTGTGGAACCAAGTTAAAAGGGAAATGAACATAATCGGCATGTTTTTCTTTTCTGTTGGTGTACATTTTACTCAGCTTTGATGAGGAGATGTCTATTTCTCAGGCTGATTAAAAATACTACACCGTTAACATGTATATATAACTGAATTACTTAGCACCTGATTGTCAGAAGAGTGCTTAGTTATCATTTTTATTAATTATTTCCCAGGAAGAAAACATAAGCAAGCTTGAGTTTGTTTTCTGACATGATGAAGAAGCTACAGCACAGAGAGGTCAACCATCTGCTCCAGAGTACACAGCAGGTGATGAATTCTAACATTTGCTCTGGATTTCCAACCAGAGTTACCTTGCTAAAATAACTGGTACGATGCTTGTAGGCAGAGACATAAAAATAATAATGTAGCAATTTGAAAGGTTTTTTTTGAGTAATCATGCCTATTATTAAATGTATTCTTGAAATTACAGTTTGGAGCAAAACACAAATCTAACAACTCTGTGTTATACAAACTTCTTAATTTACTCTCATTTAACAGCATCTTGATAAAGGTTTTCTACCTGTGGAAATATTTCAGTTTGGTACCTTTAGATATTTTTCCTTTCTATCAATGTCGATATTTACTAAACATTTTTCTTTGTGGCACTTTACTTAATTTCTGCTCACAGCCACTCTATAAGAAATGGAAGTGAAATTCAAGAAGGTAAGTAGTTTGGCTAAAGCCCCAGGGTCAGTGAGTGGTAGAGCCAGCACTGGGACTTGGGGCTCTGACCTAAAGCACATGCTCCTCCCAAGACCCTGCCCAGAACCTATTTAATTAGGTTCTCCAGAGGGTCCCCTAACTTATGCAGCTTAGAAAGGACATGGAGACTAGGAAGAAGATTCGATCTAGACTCTCGCAGAATTTACAAGCCCAAAGTTGACCCATAATAAAATTGCGAAGTATGCAGTGGGAGTTTCTGCTGATGGTGCAGCCTTCGCCACCGCTAGGGTCATTTGGACTCCATCATTATCACCAGCAGCCCTGAATCTCATTTCTGTCCTGTCAACGTTTTTGATCTAGATCCTCAAAATTTTCCCCCTTCAAAAATATCTATAGCTACCAATAGGTGAATTAGTATTATATCTGATAATCCAAGACCGTTTTTGACCATGACCCTGTGGAAAAATTCTTATCCATAGGCATGACTACTATTGGGTAAAATTCAGATACGTCAGCAGATTAATGATGAGTTCTTATACGATGATTGAGGATCTTACAGAACCCCAACAAACTCCCTGCTATCCTAGGTAGGACATGGCTGGCCCTAGACCCCAAATGGGTATTATGCCCTTGTCTCAGACTCTCTAAATGTTAGATTACAGAGTAGTTTGGAGGATACGTCTTGGTTATAAACAATGGAAACTGACTTAAATGAGCCTAAGGGGAAAAAAATTACATATATGAAAGTGAGAATTCAAAGATAACCAAGGAAAAGTTGAATAATCAGGTGTCAGAAAGACACAGAACACGAGATGCTCTGGGGATGCAGACAAAGGATTTTTTAAAACTTTCTCTTGCTATTAATGTGACTTGGTTACCAATACCTAGACTGACTCTTGCCCCCAAGTTTTGAGAACAAAAGAGACAGAATGATCCAGTCTGAGCCAGTGACCACTTTGATCCAATTAGCTCTAACCTGTGAGGCATGGTTGCAAGGTCAAAACATGGTGTGGGAACAGAAGAGAGTTTTAAAAGAGAGGTGTCCACTAAGAGGTTATAGTATTATAGAAAATACACTTTCATCAATTCTCTTCGTTTTATGGGAATGAAAACAGGGACCAAGAAAGGTAAAGTGACCATTCCAAGGCCAAGTGGCTGGGAGTGAAAGAGCTGGACTAAAATACAGCCATTTTGCTGGTTCCTGGGACAGAGATCTTTGATCTGTCCTCCTGCTTTTGTTACTTGCATGTTTATTGCTTCAGCCTATCTTTCCTCTCACCCACCCTCCCTGCTGCCCCATAGCAGTCTTTCAAAGTCCCAAATCTGGTCATGATACTGCTATGCTAAGTAGCCATCTATCACTTCTAGTCTAAACTCTATAGCACTGCTGACAAAGGCCCTTTTAATCCTGCTTCATGGAGTGTATTGGTCTTCTCAGGCTGTCACAACAAAACAGAAATTAATTTTCTTACGGTCTGGTTGTTGGGAAGTTCAAGATCAAAATGATGGCAATTCTGAAGCCTCTTCTCTTGGTTAGTAGGCAGCGTGCATCTCCCTGTGTGCTCATATGACCTCTTCTTTGTGCGCTTGAGGAGAGAGAGAACTCTGCTGCTTCTTCTCCTTATAAGGACAGCAACCCTATTGGATAAGGACCCCATTTTTATGACCTCATTTAATTTTAATTACCTACATAAAGGCTGTATCTCTAAATACAGTCACATTGAGAGTTGGGGCTTCAACATATGAATTTGGGAGGAACACAGTTCAATCCATAGCATGAATCTTTTCTCATTCTTCAACACTCTCTTCCTCATTCCCTTTATACTGAGCCACTGGGCCTACCTCACCCCAAACCCACAAGCCATTTCTTTTGGGTTCTCTCCCCTTGGAATGTTCTTTGTTCTTTGTTCTCTGCTCATGCTTTAAGTCCCAACTCAATGGCTGTTACACCACAAAGCCTTATGGACAGACATCCTCTGAGTTAGATGCTCCATGCACTTCTTTAGCATTGTCATGTGTGTGTGTTGAGTGTGTGTCATGTGTGTGCCCTGTGTATGAGATATGTGTAAATGTCATTGCCGCATTCTATTTTAATTAGTTTGTTTATGCATTGGTCTCACCAAATAGAATGTGAATTCCTAGAGGGCAGGAACTATCATTGATTTTGATCTTTTCCTGTTGCCTACCCAGCATTTGGCACATGGTAGGTACTCAGTAAGTGTTTGTTGAATAAATAGGCAGAATGATTATAGAAAGGAAAGACTGGTTATCATATTCTTTGGCTCCATTTCATCACCATCAATTTCAGAAAAATATTTCATGAACCATAGAAATATATGTATATCAGAAATTAGAGGGGAAAGTAAAGAGTAGAAATTAGAACATTTTTCTAAAATGATAGGAAAACAGAACTTTGCTTATTCACTAATGACAATGGGGAGACTCACTTCAGATTACAAGACTTTGCACAGTGGATCGCTGGTGCATAAACAAGAGATGAATTTATCATACTCTTTCATACTGTTCTCTAATATTGCTACCAGGCTATGCAGAAACTGCAATGGGAGACCCCAAGATACACTCTGATTGGCAGATGAGAAACAAACATGATAAAATACAAGTACTACACTGTACAACTCACTTTTTCATTTATTTTGACAAAGGTAATGTAGTTTTAATTACTCATGATAATATATATTGCCTACTAGTGAATGGCTGGTGGTATATTTTTTAAACCTTTCATCTTAAAATACCACAGTACTCTTGAATTTGTAGCAACTATATACTTTGAAAATTGGAGATGCAGTGGTCTTTTAAAATATTTTTATTTAATTAGAATATTATAATTTCAAAATTAAATAATTAAATAAAAGCCACTCTTAAATCTGTTTCAAAATGACTGAATAAGTGATTAAAACTTATTTTAATTTTCAAGCTCAAAGAAGTAGTGTCTAAAATGTGTTTGCCAGATCAGCTACCAGAGATAGATTGTTTTCTTTTGTTTATCTTTATAATTTGTAGTACTCAATGCTCCTATTGATGTGTGTTGTCCTCATAACAAATCGTGCACCATTATCAATAAGAATTCAAAGAATGCAGCTAAGGTGTGAAATTATACAAATCATTACACTGAAAAGAAAAGGCCCTGGAGGTGAACAGTATTATTGAATTTTTCAAAAGAAAATTATGTGTTTCTGAGTGTGTATCATTTGATGAAGTGATTGTCATGAAAAATTAAATCTCACCTTGAAAGAAATGAGTAAGAATGAAAAAAATCACCATAAATCCTTTCTGTATAAAGAAATCGTACTTTTTTTACAAAGGAATTTTTTTCTAAGCCTCTAATCACAGTATATGATACCTGTCAACTACACATATGAGCACATGTGGGTTGATATAAATACACTTTTACTCATTCTATATTCTTTGGGTCTAATTGAGACATGTAAGGGGAAAGAAAGAACTTCAATATCATCTAATCCTGTGTTTCTCAATGTGCAGCCCATGAACTGCCTATTTTAGAACACCCTGAGATACTTGTTTAAAATACAGCTTCCTAGGTTCTAACCAAAACTTGATGACTCAGAATCTAAGAAGCAAATTTGATAATGAGGCAAGTTAAGGAAACACTCCTCTAGCTAATTTATGCAAAACTTATTTCCAAACCATCCAATTGGCTTTAATATATTAGAAAGATGACATTGGAGGCACTTTGACAAAGGCTTGAAAAGGCTTTTGTGACTTGGAAAAACTTTCAATTATAGAATGCTTTCAAACTAATGGTGTTTAAATGTTTTTAAGTGCTGTACATACTATAAATGAAGACTTAAATCAGTCTTAATTCTCCTGGCATTGCCCTCAGTTAAAGAGAGTCACCTCGTCCAAAGTCACACCTCGCTGGAGCACCCTGAATGAATGACTAGTCTATGAAGCTAAGGAGGGGGCAGAGCGAAGAGCTTGACTTCCTTTCATCAACCTGGGACAACTCTGAAGGGTCATGCCAGTCGAGAGCTCTCAGTGGGAACTATTGATGCCTTTTAGTGACTGCATTGCTATTCAGCTTCTCCCTCTACCCAATGCTGCTGCTCTTGTTCCTTCGCAGGTGTTGATCTAATGGCACACCCCAATTAACTTCTTTCATGCAAATCAACATCTCTGATCCTGTTTCCAGGACAACCAACCAGAGACATCTGGACCCTGCTTATAGAGCTAGGATCAGATATAGCCAGTCCCATAAGAGAGAGGGTGCAATGTCCACCACTCTGCAGTGACCCGAGGCAACAGGACACCATCAATTTGTTGCCGTTTCAATCCCACTGATGTGAGTTTTGTAATTTTTCAACTCAGCTTCCAGGGGACCCTACTGGAGACATTTCTGAGCACACCCCTTCTCTGCCAACATTAAGTGCCAATCCCTGTGCTGTTGGTTAGAGATGGTAAATTGTGGCCATTAACTCCACTCTTAGATTAGAACTTCTTTTTTTCCACCACCAGGTCTTCAGAGGATCCAAAGCATCCAAAGGCTTTTTCCTTGTATTTTTTTTTCCACTCACCATATTTACATGCTTGTGTATAGGCCGACACACTTAGAGGAAAATGATCCATTTTTAATGTTATGTCTGGATTAAAAATTATTCCTTAGTCCCACTAAGTGGATGCCAACCTGAAAACCTGGCCACATAGTCTGCTTGGGTGTAAGATCTCCCCTGGGCAGTGTAGCAGGACTTTCCTCGCCCCTCCTCTGAGATCCCTGGAATGGGAAGCAGTCCAAACACTTCAAATGCCAGGCTGTGGCATTCACAGCCCTCTGCCATCCATCCCTGACCCACATCTCCACCTTCTTTCTCATCCACAAACACTTCCATCCCACAACACTCAGCTGCTCAGCACTCCCTAATCTCAACCATGGCTTTTGGTCTACAATCCTTGGTTCATATCTCTCACCACATAAACATCTCTCACCCCATTCTGCACAAACTGAAAAGGCCAATTCAAGTGCCATTTCCTCCATGCAGGCTTCTTGGATTCCCACATAAGTGAAACCTGCCAGCTCTGAGCACCTACCAGCTCTCACACAGCATCATCACACTCTGCCTTGAGGCTAATCTTACACAACTTCTCTCTTCAGCTAAATTACAAGTTTCCCAAGGCCTGAGGTCATGTCTTGGACAACGTTGTGGCCCCTATAAGGCCTAGTACAAGTGCTTTCACACAATGCAAAGAAGATCCCAAACATTCGGCGTGTTGTTGTCACAGATACAGAGAAAAACTAGTGTATTGTTACCCCTGAGACATTTTTGTAGACACTGTTCTGTCCTTCTCCAAAAGAAACATAAGCATTAAAAATCAATGAAAACTATATTTCTTAGTATCTACGCCCAGGGTGAACACGTGTACAGTTTTGTCTCCTAGGACAGTCCCAATTTACCCCTGCGGCTCTGGTATAATTATTAATACTGGTCCACTTTCACTCTCAAAAGTGTCCCAGATGGCTGATAAATTTTATAGTCACCATACTTATGCAGCTCAAACTATCAGCTAACAGTGTGCTCTTCTTACCTGCTTGTAGGAAAACCACAGGGTAAGAACTTCTTGCACGTATTTCTACCTGGTCTAGCTCATGCCTTTTATTGTGTTCATAATCTGGATTTTTTTTTACTAAGGGCCAGGGCACAGAGTTATTTCATAACAGGGTTTTGAGACACAGTCTCCAACAGATGAACACTGGTGCGTGCCAGGTCAGGTCCTCTACTTAGGGTCAAGGGACTGGTCTCCCCCTGTGTGCCAATGACAGAATGTGGAAGCCATTTGAGGGTCCCTGTTTCCTCTCATTCAGTTTAACAAAACTGAAATGATTTCTGCTTGAGAGCACATATATCCCATCCAAGGCTTTCTGGCCACATTATGCAGGTTGGCACGAGAAGATCAGGGATTGTGGCTATGGTAAAGATGCAAACAGCTGCTGCTAACAGAAAATGTCCCAACCTCACTGAAATGGTGAGGGGGACCTTAACATATCTTTCTTTATATTTCTTCAGTTGATCATTGAGTAAGTAGATAATAATAACTCATAAACACATGCTTCATTTTATCCTCCCAATAGCCCTACTGGTTGCTATTGAAATTGCTAGTCTATACATTCTTATATTTATAGTTAATATTAATCATAGCTCCCATCTCTTAGTGTTTACCATGTGTCAGGCATTGCATAAGTAATTTATAGATATTGTTTGTTTCATCCTCACCACACTAGCTGAATGCAGGTCTGTTTATTGCTTATTACCCACCATATCCCCTTAAATACAAGCTTCATAAGGGCGGGGCCTTGTCTTTTTCACAACTGCATCTCCTATAAAAACACTGAGAATTGTGTTTGGCTCAGCATAGGTTCTCAGTAAATACTTTTTGAATGAATGAATAAATCAATGAGTGAATGAATGAATGAGTCAACAAGCCCGTGAGAAAGGTGTGCTCATCTATGTCTCACAGATAGGAAACCAAGTCTTGAAAAGGGTAAAGAATTTGTCAAGATCTTGTAGATCACAGACTAGGCATTGTGAAGTTCCAAAGTCTTAAACATAACAATACTATCTTGCCCTTCATTTTCCTGATGAGAAAATTATGGTTCAGGAAGTGATATGCTCAGGATCAGCTAAGCATTAAGTTATTAGGACTCAGGCCCAGGAACTCTGACTCTGACCAGCACTATTTTCTCCTTGTCATGCTGATAGGAAGCAAGGTAAATCCCATGGACTCAGCATGTACAGCCACACGCACAGTGTCCTCTTCAGTAGAAAAGGATGGGCAGTTTCCCCAAGTAAAATAAATCCTTCTGTCAGGAGAAAGGTTAGTTATAATCTCCTGACTTACCCCTGGGCATTAGTGTTCAGCCAACTGAGAATGAAATAGGGGCCCGAGTTTATTACCCAGGCTGGCATAATGCTCACACAAACCTGTAGACTACTGTTTGTAAAAGGTATAATGTGGACTAGGAGTCTAGTCCAAATATTCATTTGCCCTTAATTAAAACTTCAGTGGTTTAACACAACAGCTACTTATTTCTTAATCATAAAACATACAAAACATACAAGATGAGCACCTTGTTAAGTGGACAGTTTTGCTCCATATGGAACTTCAGACACCCAGACTCCTTCCACATTGTGGCTCTAGCATCCTAAGTTTTGAGTCCTCTGCTTTCAGTGGCAGAAGTGGAAAGAGGGAACATGAAGTTTTCTTAAACTCTTTGGCCAAGAATGGGCACAGCTCATTGTTCACACACCATTGATTAGAACGACTCCATGGCTCTGCCCAGATATAGGTGGGGCGGGAAACATAGACCCTGAACAGACATTTTCCAGGGCACTGTGGAATGGCAGGCACAATTTTTTTGTGGGCAGCTGACCATCACAGCCATTGTGACAAAAGAAGGAACCATGGAAGAGATTGGAGGTAGGAATATGGGCTGCCATTCACAGAAAGACAGAAATTAGAAAAAAGCAATGGGGAGAGGGCAGCAAATGGCAACTTTGCCAGTCTTAGAGGGTTTTGCAGCCTTTTCCTCTTCTTTAGTGATGGAGGTGGAACAAGCATGTCTTTGCTGCCAGTCTGTTTCACACTTGAAGAAGAGTTTGGACCTTCTCATCTCAATTATTATCAAGCCTGTACTCGCAAAACTACTACCCAAGAGGTTTGTAATTTCCACTCATGATCATCCCTGCCTTCTCTGTTTGAGTTGTAAGTTATGAATCATGCAAAATTGGACAAGATCATAAAAGCCACAAGATGTATCGAGTACCACAGTCTTCAGTTATCTTAGTTCATTAAACAGAAAAATAGGTGTATTTTTTTCCTTGTAGCAAAACAGTATCAAGTAGTGTCACATAATATTTTAAAATAGAATTTGTCTTTGTCACCCAAGAAGTGAATAATAAGGAAACACTGAATGTTCTTTTCAAGAAATGATTTGAAATTAATTTTAATCCATTCTGACGGTTAGGTAAAAAGAGAAATATAGACTTTGGTAGTTCTCTTAATGCAGATTGCTATAGTAATTTAAAAACAGCAAATACTAATAAAGTAATGATTCTATCATGCTGCCTGTGTACTTGACAGCAAAAAGTATATTTTAAAAAAATAAATTTGCCACTGCTATATATGCCAATGACTAGACTCTAGGCATTGCCTTCAGAGTAAAAGATTCATAGGATCATATTTATGCATTTTAGAAAGTTATTTACTTTGAAAGAGATAAAAATATTAAAGGTATGATTATTCACAGTCTTTCTCCCCCTCCCGTCTCCCAAGGGGGATGCTTTTGTACTAGGAGTAGTGAATAGGGTGGGATGATGGGTAGAAACAGACCTGGAGATGATGAGAGAGGCTTCCTGGTTCTATAGATGCAGGAACATTAAGCTGCCCGGAAAAAAAAAAAAAGAATGGAGACTGGAGAGGAGGTGAGAGGACCCTGGCCAGAAAGGGAAGAACTGAGAACTTTTTGGAAGCTGAAGTGAGCAACTGCTATGAGGAGGGGACTGTGGGAAGAGAGTTCAGGTAGAGATGAGTATTCAGAAGCCTCACTTCATGCTCGTAACCATCATTGCTGAAGAAGACCCCTCCTCAACTCCCTCCATAGCTGTCTTCTGCTTCAGAGATCAGTGCCTAGCAGATTGAGATAGTAATAACGACAGCTAATGCCTACATAAAACACATCCTATGTGACAACTACCAAGCTAAGCTTATGATCTACATTAACTCTTTTAATCCTTACAACTTTGTGAGATTACGCTATTATTAACACTCTTTTACAAATGATAAGACTGAGGCACAGAAAGGCTACCTAACTTTCCAATGAAGCACCAGCTAATAAGGAGTAGAACTGGAATTCAGGCCCAGGCAGTCTGGCTCTAGAATCTATGGTCTGAAACGCAATACTCTATCATCTCTCAGGCTGTTGAAGCGTCAATCTAGTAACACATACGTGAGAAACACAATTGAATATCTGGACTAAACTCCCAGTCAACATTGTGCCCTTTCACAGACAATGGTCTACAGGTGAATACCCCTTTAGAAGAAGAGCATGTAATCATAGGTGCTGAAATGGCAAGTTATTTGTGTACTCATAATATCAAAAGTTCATCATTCGCTAAACTTCAGGAAATAAGACTGAGAAAATAAAGATATAAGAAATTACTCTTTTTCCAAATAGTGTCTGACCTATTTTCTATGATTGTAAACATTTGGTAATAACCAAGTAATACTGCAAAAGATCTTTGCATCATTCAAACAGTCTCTTTACTTATAGGGCTCCATTTTGATCAGTATTATAACTAATTCATAGGAAACCAGGCACTCTTATTTGTCCAGTTCTTCAGGTCTTTTTGTTGTTGTTGTTTTGTCTTGTTTTTATTTTTTAGTTTTATTTTTTGTTTTTGTTGTTTTTTAAGGGGTAGCTTTCCCCACCATCCCTGCTGGGTCTATCTGAAGACAAATATCAGAAAAAAGGAACATTTCATAAATAGCCTGGGGGTATTTATTGAAGTTAAGACCACAGACTCTTGCACCCAATTAAGAATTGATCATTCTTACGTTGATTCTAGAGCCAAGACTTTCTCCCCTGGTTCATAATGGAATAAATAAAGGACACAGAACCAAGATGAATAAGATGGGAATCTGGAGAGCTAAATGAAAGGATGGTTATTCCAACCCAAAATGATTGGGTGCTCTGAGAAATACTAATCTAACTGATGATGAGCCCTGGGAGGATAAATTGACTTGAGAATAAAAGTAATCCTTTGCTCTATTCCAAGTGGAATCCGTGGCTAGAAAATGGCCCATATGTCCTAGATCTACTTTTTTTTCACATCATGTATCATCGCCAAGAAGCAAACTACAGTTTATTCACTAACTAAAGTCCTAAGTGGTCATGACCTGCAGGATGTGCCTTTCATGGATTTAGAAAGGGATAAAGATTCTACCCTTGCTCTTTACCAAAAGTGTGGAGAGGACAGAATTCTACCTTCCTGAGCTTGAAAGACAGTGGAGCTTTGTTCTGTAAACTAGATTAGAAAAGTAAGTTTCATTCATTAGGTTATCTTCCCTGGGTTGACGGTAAATGTTGTAAACCAAACCATACTGCGAGTGAATTGACCAGTGAGATACTGACTTAAGAACTGATCGTTAGTCCTGAGAGCAAAGACGCCTGGATGACCAACAGCAGTGAACTAAGATAGCTGCAGCTTGGTCACTCTGCTCTGGAGTCAGGGCTGCTGCTTCCAGCTTATGATAAATTGCATTGATCATGTAGGTTACAGAACCCCTATCAGTATCAAACGAAAGACATTACATTTTGACATTGTCAATTTCTAGAAGCGTCACAGCACTACAGGGAATGGCTCATTTAATTTCAGTTTATAAATTAAACAAAGCAGAAAACCAAGATGATAAATTCAAAATGTTCCAAATATTTAAACTTGAAATATATCAACTTAATAGAATTGAGGCCAAAATTTATGCTACCGAAACTGCGCCAAGACCACCTTTGAGGTGGGGTGGGGAGTTAAAAAGCCCAGAGTCAGAAAGTTTGTCATACTTGTCAATGAAGTTGCTAGAATCTGGCCTCTTTTTTTTTTTTTGAGCGGGAGTGGAGGGGAGTTGGTAGGAGTACAATAACAACAGATAATTTTTCATTATTTTAGCTTATTTTGTCCTACTGAGGTTTAATTTCAGTTTCAGCTCTTCATTTTGCAATTCATATCTTCTTTTCAAAAATTCAAAATCAAATTTAACATTTTGAGACTAACATGTTCTTTAGGCCTTTTGGATGGAAGGCAGGAGGAGCCTCAGAAACATGGTTCTGGGTGTCTTCGGCTGTTTTCATGAGGCATGTCACACATCTGCGAGCCCACACGCAGCCTCAGGCCTCACCTCTGCGCTCTCCTCACAGCAGCCTGGTGGAGCTTCATTTATCTTAGGAGGGGACATGGTGGCGTGAAGCCTGCGGATTCTGGACCTGTGATTCCAAGGTGGAGAGAGTCCAGGATTGTCGTTCAGTCCATTAAGCAATCCCTTGTAGCTGATGGGGTTCATCCATCAATCTCGCTTTTCAGCCAGTAACCTGCTTATTTAGAGGTTTAATTACATTTTCAGGTCACCCAAGTGCTTCTCCTAAATATTTAATAAAATGAGTCCTTATTTTATTTATCACGGGGTTTATTTTACGTGAGCTATCTAAGACTGGGATGGAGTGAAGTGGGGCAATTACTATAAAAAGGTAAACAAGTGAGATCTCCACTTTCGAAAGTATCCAGAGTTAACAGAGGAATTATTTGGGTCTCAGGGCACAATGACTATAGCAGATTGATCTAAAACTGCATGTAGCAGCCACCATTCCCAAAACAGAAAGTCAAATATTGATTTCCCAGAGATTTTATGACCCATTTAACAACAGGCGTTTTGGATTGGTTATTTCTTAGGACAGAAGAGAATTTTCTAGCCAGCCTCCTTTTGAGCTTCCTCTTAATTATCTTTTCTGGGAGAGAGGTAAAAATTGTTCAGCCCTGGCCCTGAACACACACGCAAATGCACACACATACACGCATCCCCCCCATAAAGGAGGCTGACACAACTTGTGGCACCTAACACTATCTAAGTGAGCTTGAATGAAAGGTAGTTAGATATTTTCTACAAAAAACACCAAATTGGGTGAGGAGAAGGTCCCATTGGGTATGTCTGCTAACAAATTCTCACTAATTGACATCAAGCCAGTTAATTTCTATGTAATAAGTGTTGAGTGATTCAATGGCCAGCCAGACCAGCAGAGGCTGGGTCTATACAAAGACTTCTACCTGTTTGGCTCTGAGAATGGAACATTTAATGTTTTGCCAAATTTTCAAAACTCCTCCTAGTAGAAAGAGCGTTTTTAATCTTTTGCTCTTTGGGCTACTAATTATGTAGCAAAGGGTATAAAGAAGGCTTTACAAATCATTATTTCCATTAGGAAGGTGTTAGAATCAATCCCATGGAGGGCTCCCCTCCTATTTGGGCAGCTGCTATTCCCAGGGGTGGCGGCCACTGTGGTGCTGGTTGAAGCGGGGCTTCTGTTCTGTTTCCCCAGCACTTGGAAGAAAAACAAAACAGGACTAATGAAAAACACACATGGGAAATGCTTTATTCTTTCATCATCCTCACCTACTGCGCTCTGGCACTGCTCTGTGCTAAGGAAGGACCTCTCCCTCAGGCCGACTTGCTCCCTCTCCGAGTGTTGGCCAGTGGGGTGGTATGGGGCCGATACTGTGTCATTTCCTGTCAGATCGCTTCAGAGGAATTTGCTCTTATTTCCTCTTGGCCACTTTCCCCTCCCCCACAACCCACCTTCACCCTTCCCTCCCAGGCTCAGCATTGGCCACATGCCCCATGGTAAAATTGTATTAACTTCCAAATGCAATGTTTTAGGGTCATGGGAGTTCTCAAAACTCTGGGCACCAAATGCAGTCAACCTGTAACCTCTGAAAGCTAAGCAATGGGTCAGAACCACTAAGTAGACCCAAACCTCTGGAGAAGGCCAAGAAATGCCACTTCACTGGGAAACTGGCGGGGTGAGGGGTGGGTGCTGAAGTGAGTCTGAATATTAATTCACACTGTAATCTTCCCACGTGCATTCTCTCGACTTTTCATTAGAAAGGAGAGTCAGAAAGCAGACATTCCCCAAATCTCCTTGGACCATTAGCGAGTGAATAACTCCTTTCATAAAAAAATGTCTCCATTTCTTTATTCCACACAGAGTTAAACCTGGATATAATAGACAATGCATTTATTCACATGGTACTCAGCAACCCAGGCACGGTCAAGCAGGTATGGCTGCCCAGGAAATTGGAATGCTTTAGGCTGGATCTCAGTGAGGCCACCAATGCCTGTCTATGGTAATGCTTCAGTATTACTCTTTTCTGTTGAGTTCAGTAACCTGGAAGTGGTACTATGCCTTCTACATAAAAAATGCTTAATAACTACTTGATAGGTTTTCAATAAATATCTGATAAATTGAATTGGGACTATACATCAGAGGGTAGAGGGTCAAGCTACCACCCCAATTTGCGGCAATGAAAAGTAGGTGCCTTCATGCAGTGCCTCCACACATTGCCACACCCTTGAAGGTCAATACTACATACTGCCATCACTAAATAATAAGAATCCTTTGTGCAACTCTTCCTTGATGAAATTTCTACCAGACTGGCTAATAATGAGTGGTCGTTTTTTGAAATCTGTTTAACTAGTCAATGGCATGAGTAAGACAGTACTATTACTTTATATTTAATTCAATGTGTGGTATCTCCTTAGTGAGTATTTGTTAAAATACATCAATTAGGAAGAGTGATGTTGGCATAAATACCAAATGAGTTTGTGTGGGGGCTTTAGGGTAAGAAATGGTCTATGTGAGTAGGCCTGCCTAAGTGTATGATAGTCCTACCTAAATTTAATTCCCAATAGAAATGTAGAAATAAATTACGTAAAGTAGCTTGTCTACTGAAAAAATTTGGAGGTGAGAACGAAATGATCCCCCAAAGCAGAAGCAGGTCAACATCTCTGCCATATAGGTGGCAGGAAAAGTTATGTCTGGTGTCTCTTTACTTCATTTTGAGGCATTTGACAGATATTATTAATCCTGTCACAATTTATAACCCCCAAAACACTGAGAATTCTAAAGATGTTAAGTGTATGATTATGTGGAAACAATAAACTTCTTTAAAAGTAAAAAGGCTAAAAAATAGTGAAAGTGCTGAGGAAAAACAAACCTTGCTCATAAATATGGAATGAAACATTGACAGGAAGAATAATTCAGAAGGACGAAGAGTACTAATCCTCCAGTGTGTAGGAGGTATGTGCCTGGGCAATAGACAATAGATGCCCAGGGACTGATGAATTAGGAGTCATTTTTGTATGGGCTATGGCTGAGCTTTTCCATTCTCACTGCGCATTTGAATCACTTGGGAGCTTTTAGAAAACAGATTCTGGGGCCATCCTGCAGACCAATTAAATCAGAACTTCTAGTGGTAGAGCATAGGCATCAGGAATTTTTAAAGCTCTCCAAGCCATTCCAGTGTGTCGTCCGTGTGGGCCACGACAGTGGTGCTCAGATTTTAGCACAAGAATCACCTTGAGGCCTTATGAAACTACATTTGCTGGGCCCAACCTGCAGAGTTTCTGGTTCACCAGGTTCGGTGCAAGACTAAGGATTTTCATTTCTAACAAATTTCCAGCTGCTGCTGCTGCTGTCTGGGTGTTACACTTTGATAACCGCTTGACTATATAGGCTGAGCCTCAACACTTGGATCCTATTAACCTGATATTAATTCAGGAGAAACATAATGGTGTATTCCTGACTTTAAGGTGCTAATGCGCCTGAGAGAAAAAACATTTTCTTTTATCTCCTTTGGTCTTTAGTTTCGAGGGCCATGAGAATCTACACATGATATAAGTAAGTGTTGAGGCAGAGTGTGAGATTCTGCAGCTGCTAAGTTGATTCCTAGGCACTTGGATAAATAAATCATCAAGGAATGTGACCAGCCTCAATGTGGAAAGAACTGGTCTGTTTCAGAAGAAGGCACCAAATAAAACATATATTAGCAAGGTGAAAAGAAAGGCTCGGTGTAAAGCATGGCAAACGTTCATTTGGAATTGCAAATTCATACTCTTCCTTCACCAGGTTTTTTCAATAAATGAATTTATAAGCACTCATTTATATTAGCAAATGCAAATTTTCTCCTTGTAATACTAACATTATGAGAAGCACTATAAATAAAAACAATAAAAACATTATGAATTACTTGAGAAAAATCAGACTTCAAGAATTCATCTTTATGGTCAGTGAACACCACAATGTAAATATATATGTGCCTTACTGTTAAAATGTACAGCTGAAACATCGGATTTCATTAACCAAGGTCCCCATAAAAAAAAAGTAATTAATTAAGAAAAAAGAATTTGGCTTTGAAGAGTTAGAAAGTCAGACAAAGGCTATGAATTAATTACCATATCAATTCATTAATTCCTAGCTAAAACCTGTTTTAAGGAAGAGCTCAGTTTCCACTGCCATCTCTGTCTGTCCCTGGCCACGTGCCCCATCATCTCACTGATACCTGGTGCAAATAGAGCATGTGGAACTATCACACAGGTATGGTGGGAGTAACCATCTCTGGTACTCCAGTGGCTGTGGCCACTGTCACTTTTCCCCTCATACTTTCCATTTACTCATAGTCATCTCTAGGTTTCCACAATTCCATAGCAGTTCTAACCTCATTTTTTAAAAAATACAAACTTTCCAACAAAGTTACACAGATGACCATTTCTAAAGCTCTGCATTAAGAAATGCAACCGTGTCTCATGTCTTGTCTTTTAGAAATATTTTTTAATGAATAGTGAAAACAGAGTAGTAGCCAGGCAGGCTGAAGGGAGAGTAAAAGCCCGTTCGTGATTTACTTCGGTGTCCATGGGCTGATGTCTCAGCTTTATATCCAAAGCATCTTTATCTAGTCTTCCTATCTTCCCATTAAAATCTGATAATGGGATACTTGTTTTCCATTTTCAGTGGTAAGTGGTGGGCATACTGAGTCTTTTAACTTGTTTAAAGAACTTGTGATACCAATCTATATGCTTTGGATTCATCTTGTATTTTGGAAGTTTACTGGCTTTGTGTGGAAAAACCTTTCAATGCTTTAAGCCATAGAGCATTAAAACTCCAATTAAAGGTAAAATGAAGGGGTTGTGACTGCTTCATAGAAGGAAGATTGGCCCACATGTGTGAGTGAAAGTCACAAAGGAAAAAATATGCATTTTGATGGGTAGATATTGTAGCATATGTTTAGAACATGTACTCAAATATATTTGATGTGATTAAGAAAATTAGAATGTTTGAAAATAAGATTCTGATTAATATTTCTATTAACTGAGTATTGATCAGAATTTGGGGTGGGATGGGGGGAAGAAGTCTTTATTTAAAAAGTTTTCTAAGAGAAAAATTTATAACCATTCAATATTTTAGTAAATAGCGTTCATAAAATAAAATGTTTTTTTTTTTTACAATTGTAAACCTCGTCTTCTGGTTAAGATCTACTAAATGCGGAGTTCAATTTAGTTGTTACTTATGTAGTTTGCTTTTCGGTGTCAGGTTAACCTAATTACCAAGTAATGACTTCATTTTTGCAGGCATAACAAAGGTGAAAAGAAAATGTCCCAACAACTTTAGTTATATAGAAAAGATTCATGGATCCTTTTTATTGTTTAAAATGTTAGACATTGATAACATAAAAATATCCTGTTGGTGTCAGTTTTGCTTAAACACATTTTTCTTTTAAAAGTCTTTTTCAGTAAAGCTATGGGAAATTTTTCTTTTCTGGTATTTAAAGTAAGATAAAGTTTAGCTGATTTCTTTCCCCTGACTATCCCCTTCCCCCTCTAAAGTCTTAATAACCACAACCCTAAGATTTATGGTGAGTGAAAAAGAAAAATAAGTAAATTATCTGACTAAGGAGACATTCTTCCTCCCTCTGTCCATACAGACTATTTTAAAAGCTGCTAGCAGCAGTCTAATTAAAATAATTTCTGTCAGAAGTCTGTGAAATATGCAGCCCCAGCCCAGCTCAATGTTCTTGAGCAGGAATGACAAATCTCTGCTTAATTGGTACTTAATATGGTAGTGCAGGATTAGTAATTCTCCAGGATAAAAGGAGATAACAAATAGAAATCTCTTGCTTGGGGCAGGAAGACTTGGAAGATGAACAGACCAAATGGTGCTTACCCCCAAACTGTTCCTATCAAGGGCTGTTATTTTGGCCATCATTTATGAAATAACAGACAATTAATGCTCACTTTATGGCCAGCTCTAAGTCCTAATTAAATACAACTATGTACAAAGAATGTGAACGGCCTGATTTACAGAGACCAAAATAAATACTGGCAGAGTGATGGTGACCACTGCAGCCTTAGCTCATCTTATTATCCTATCTTGGGGATAAGCACCTTGGCAGAGGCTTTAGCTATCTCCGAGGCACAATCATTAAGCTGAGATTCATAGTGAATATCAGAAAATTTGGGAAATGTAGAAAAGTAGATGAGGGAAAATCATCCATAGTCCCAGTGCTGATAAGTCCGGGCCACTACAAATAAGCTAAAGTATTTCCTTTCTGTATTTTCTTTTCCAGTGCATAGTTTTTGTTTTACTTAATTGTTGCAGGCTATTTTCTGCTTTGCTTTTTTTCACTTAATATTAAATAGTAACATACATGTATATAACAAATACTTAGTACAGATATCACTTTCAATGTTTATATAGTATTCTGTCAAGTAGATACTATCGATCTTGTACTGACTGTGTGCCAGGTGCTATTCTAAGGGCTTTACATGTATTAAGTAATTACATCAACAATAGCCCTATGAGTTAGGTACTTTCATCTTCTGCATTTTACGCATATGGATACTGATGCACAGAAAGATTATGTTAATTTGTCTCAGGCTATAGAAAGTGGTTAATAGAGGCAGGGTTTGAACAAGGGCAATCTGATGACAAAGAATAATCATTTTACTATGTCATCTATTTTATCATCTCTTGACACACTACCTTGATTTAACCAGACAATGCTCTAGATTAGAGTCAGTAAACTTGCTCTGTAAAGGATTAAACTCTAAATATTCTAGGCTTTGTGAGCCACATACAGTACTGTGGCATATTCTCCTTCCTCTTTTTTTTAAACAAACAAACAAACAAACAAACAAAAAAACATTTTAAAAAAAACATAAAAACCATTCTTAGCTTACTGGCCATGCAAAAAGAGGACACAGGAGCAGATTTGGGCCATAAGCCAACTCATGCTTTAGATTAAAAGTGAGTTAAACCTAATTGTGTAAATAGCAATTAAAATAATTAATTTTTTAAAGTTTTTGATACTGGATAAACCAAATAATTGATTTGGTTAAATAAATTATTATAAATTTCAACTTGTAATGTTAGTATTATGAATATATTGTATATGCATTTGTGTGTATACATAGTTATAATCACAACTGAACTGACTGAAAATATTTAAGCTTTCATCAAAACTTAAAATTTAAATTGTGAATAAGAAGTCAACTCAAGGCCAAAATAAATTTGTGCTTGGCAAATCTCACGAAGTCAGTAGAAAGTCACAAATTTTAATTTAGTCATCGATTTATGCCTTTTCATGGGCCACATAAAATTCTGGTGTGCTCTTTTCAATCTTTCATCATAGCAGTTTTCAAAGAGCAGTTCTGACATCAGTGACATTGGGACCATCATATTAGAAATGCAAATTTTGGGGCCCCATCCCAGAAATACCAAATCAAAAATTCTAGAGGTAGAACATATCAAAGTTTGAAAACCACTGTTTTGGAGGAATCTGGTTCCAAACAAATTATTTTTCATAACAAAGCTCTGTGTGCATATGTGTGTGCACACACATACACAGACTTGTACACATTATGAGACTATATTATGATACATTATGGAACCACCATGTAGACAAACCAGAAGAATCAAAATGAACAAATTTTAAGGTTACATCTGTATTCTTATGCATGTATATGAATAAATCTCTACTGCCATGCTTACCTTAATATCAACACTGTATTGATTTTGTCACATGTATTTCCTAGTTCATTACCTAAGCATGCCATTCTTTATAATGTTAGGGTTTTAAAACTTTAATATCTTTAAACTTCTTCTTAAATTGAATATCCTCAATTATTTATGGCACTATAACTGAAAATTTAATTGACAAGTTTATTATAACAAAATGTGTTATTTTAAAACGTCACTCTAAAGATTCAGTTCTGGGTAAGATGGTGAAAATACATTCCTTCTTGTTCTTCATCTGCATGCAGCTATAAAACCTGGACAGAATGTGTAGGTCAATTATTCGAAGACTTTGAAAAGAAAATAGTAAATAGTAAATTGAGGAAGAGGACCAAAATTCAAAGTACCATTAAACTAGTGTGAGTTTACTATTGCTTTCTCCTTGTCACCTGGCCCAGGAGGTAGGCACAGCTGCAGAAATGCATGGCAGAGTCCTAACTTTCTGATTTGAGGCACCCAAAGGAGAGTCCCAAGAAACAAGATAGCACTGGGGAGATGGACAAGAGGTTCATGAAAACAAGCCCATTAAGTTATTTATTAACTCTGAGACTCCCAGATTTGCACATGAATGGATCTCATCCTAATCATCATATACAAGACTTTGAAAAGTGAATAGGTGAACTCTCACCCAGGTCTCAGATTTACCATTGAGTGGTATACCCATGGCACATTCTGAATAGCACTGGGCATTAAAACTTGTAGCCTGAACATAATCTCGTCAATTGCCTGCTGGAACAAGAATATCAATATTCTTCACAGGATTTAAACAAGACCCAGAGTCTCATAATATAATATTCAAAATTTCCAGGCTAAAACTTTAAATTACTCGGCATATGACAAACCAGGAAAATTTAACTCATGTGGGAAAAGACAATCAACAAACATCAATGCCATGATGACATGGATGTTTAAAATATCTAATAGAATTTGAAGCAGCTATTATAAAAATGCTCCAGCAAGCAATGACAAACTCCCTTAAAGCAAAAAGAAAAATAGAAAATCTTAGAAAAACAGAAAATATAAAGAAGCACCTAATGGAAAATTTAGCACTAAAAATGCTATAACTGAAATAAAAAATTTTGGATGGGCTCAATAGTTGAATGGAAATGATGGTAGAAAGAGTCTGTTAATGTAAAGAATGACTGATAGAAATTAGGCAAACTAAATTACAAAGAGAAAATAAGGTTTACAAAATCAACAGAGGCTCAGATATCAGTGGGATAACAGTAAAAGTCCTAATATTCTTGTCAGTTGAGTCCCAGAAGAGTAGGATATTGTGGTGTTAACAAAAAAAAAAAAAAATGGAAAACTTCCAAAATTTGGTGAAGGACATAAACCTAAAGATTCAAGAAGCTCAGGGAAGCTGCAATAGAGAAAACTCAAAGAAATCCATGCCTACACACATGATAATCAAAGTGCTAAAAAACTAAAGGCAAAGAAAAAATCTTGAAAGCAGCCAGAGAAAAACAGCATATTATCTATAGGAGAAGAAGTATTCTATAACTCCATATTTCTCATCAGAAACCACAGAGATCAGTTGGAAGTGGCTCAATAGTTTTCAAGTGCTGAAAGGGAAGAACTAGTAACAAAGAATTTTAAATCTAGAGAAAATATCCTTTAGGAATGAGGGTGAAATAAACATTTTTAGATAAAGGAAAACTAAGATAATTTATGACTAAAGGAAGTTTTTTAGAAGAAGGAAAATTATATTATAATGAAACATGAACATCAGGAGTGAAAGAAATGCATCAGAAATGGTAAATATCTGGATAAATATACTATTCTCTTAAATTCTTTAAAAAATGTTTGATAGTTGAAAATTCAAAATCATAGCATGGTCTGATAGGTTTTTTTATGTGTTTCTAATATGCTTAATTTTTTTTAATTAAATTGATTAGGATGACATTGGTTAATAAAATTATATAGGTTTCAAGTGTGTACAATTTAATAATCGGCTGCATATTGCATTGTATGTTCGCTACCCAAAGTCTAATTTACTCCCATCTCCTTATGTTTGAGGTTAAATATATGATAAGGTTATCAGTGTTTTTAGATATAATATATGACAATTATGACATCTAGGGAGGGACATATAAAAGTATAAATATGATGGTAAGGTTTTCACATTCCACTTAAAATAATAAAGTACTGAGTCTGAGTAGATTATGAAAAGTTACATGTGTACTGCAATCCTTAGAGCAACAACTAAAAATGTATGCAGAGAGATATAGTCATAAACACAATAAAGATCATGTACTAAAAAAACTGGTTCAAATAATCCAAAAGAAGGCAGGAAATGGAAAACAGATGAATGAACAGAAAATAAAAAATAAAACAATAGACCTAAATCTAAACATATCAACAATTACATTAAATGTAAATGGTTTATACACATCAATCAAAAAAGAGACATTATCAAATTGGATTTTAAAAATGCATGCTTTCACTGTTTGCTTTCCATGAGAAACTCACTTCACATACAATGATATAGGTAGGTTAAAGGTAAAAGGATATGCCACATATAAACAATAAATAGAAAAAGATGTGCCACAAAAACACAAATTAAAATGTTATTTCTATCTGCTTTCCCTGGAAAAATATTTGCCATTCAAGAACCCTGACACTACAGTATGGAATAAACTCATTTGATTACTTAAGTGAAAAAGTTTTGAGTGATCATCAGTTCTGCTTAAGTTGTTTCTTATTTTCAAGTGGGCTAAATACAAGCTTAATTAGTAACAAATTAATCTATCTTCTGTCATTTCAAAGGGAGCCTCATACTTCCATGAATGTTTTTGTGTAGTGACAAAAGATTACAAAGATTGATTTTAATTCTAAGGCAAAATCAACTTGAATATTTACATGTAACCTTTTAAATGAGAGAAACACATAGTCCCCAAGCTTACATGTTCCTCTAAGTGTTTATTAAACACCATAAATATATCAGACCTGTACATGAGCTCACAAATAGACATGCACATGGAGGTAGGTCACAGCTCCTTGGAAAACCACCCATGTTCTCTTCCTTAGCTATAGTACACAACACATATGGTTCCTGTCAGTAGCACTCATTTAGAGAGATAAAAATCCTGCAACAGCTAAGTTTGGCCTCCCTCCGGTGGCCCTTTCCTTTGATTTCCAAGATATCAAGTGACTATTCACTAAACACTATAATTGCCAACCTTACCCAGTTCCACCTCTAAAAGAAGAGGAAAGAAATGATCCATTTAAACCATCTTTTTCCCAGTACATTGCTTAATTAATCTATCTTAATTCTTTCTGGTAGTAGCTTTATTTGTTAATTTTTGAAAGAAAGAAGACTATTGAAAGATGTATGTGTTGATTAACTGTAAGTAAAAATTTGAAAAATAGTTTTGGGACATACAGAATAATTTTCATTGCTAATATACATTATTAAATATAGTTGGTAGCACAATAACTAATGATAGTCATGAGCATGGGGAAGTTTCCTTCTCGAAAATTTTTACAGATATGAAGCTAGCCTTGTTTTCTTCAAACCTGGCTTTTTTTTTTTAAATTCAACTTGATACATTGTTTTTCTTCTTTTTTGCTTTTCCTGTCCTTAACTTCTCTTCTGCAATGTGAAAATACAAGGCAGATGTCTTCATCTCACTGGAATGCTTTTAACCTTAATGAAGGGTTGTAATAAATCAGTACTTTTCAACCTGCTTTCTATCATCAACACATCCATACTTTTGAGATGTTAGCCTCCACAAAGATTATTAGAAATAATTAGGACAAGTTAGAACTTACAGTTATTAGTTTTTTAATGGACTTATAGTTGCCATTTGTTAACTATCTTTAATGTGTAGAAAATTATCTTGCTCATATGTCTAAAAACTGGAGTTATTGGACAAGGTCTTTTATTTTAAATCCACAGATAATTCATTTTATGCTAGAATATGTGTGGAACATGTGTGTATATTTATATGCACAGAGATACACACAGATATAAAGGATTATTAAAGTATAATTGGGTGATTTTTTTAAAGTTACATGTATAGATTATATCAATTTACAAATAAACTAGGAAATGAAGAATATTTTTCACTTTACGATTTTTTTGATTCATATTCTAAAATTACAATTTACCTTTTCTTAGCCAGTCAAGGTATTTCATTATTTCACGTTTTATTTCTTTAATTTACTCAGGATTCACAGATGCCACTTTCTTCAATAAACAAAATTGAGTACTCTGAACTCCTCTCATTAATACACAGAAGAAAAATAACCTGCAAAACTGCAGCTCCAAAAGAGGGAGGTGGTATAAATAACCTCATAAAATGTGACATCTTGGTGACCTATTTTAAATGGATGAAACTTGGTGATAGCAAAAGAAATCGCTACTTTCCAAGATCACATGAATTAAGATGGAGGTAGGCTTAATGCTAAAACCCTCAACTAACAAGGACTGAATCTGAAGATGTAATGGATATGAATAGGCTTGTAGTGCACTAAGAGAAGATAAATTTTTCTGGTGATTATAAGAAAATTTTATAAGGCAGACTACCTATCTTGATTCTCAACTGTTTGAAAAAGCTGTTCTGACTTCCAAAGAATCAAACCTACTCATTCGCCTTTCAAGAGGCCATAAAGTTTCATGCATGAAACTCAGGATCGGAAATTACAAGATGTAGGTTATGGGCCTCCTTCTCAAGAGAGGAGAAGTAGGCCACCTCATTTCTTTGGGATCTTTCTGCCACTTTATGCTTCCTTTCCACTTGGGAGACCAGGTTATAAAAACTTTATCTATTTGAGTCCTCAAGGTGATGGAGTCCAAAGGCTCAGTTTCCAATGTCAGCTCTGCTATTTGAGTATCATTAAGAAAATTACTGGTCTTGCCAAATCTCGGTTTTGTCATTTATAAAATGGGTGGAAAGTATTCTGAGAAGATGTGTGAAATGCCTTATGAATAGAGATATTCAGCTTTTCAGGCTGGCTGTGCTAGATAGTGTACATACTGTTGATGGCTTGATCTTGATTGATCTGTCTTACCTTCGGCATTTGTAACTTGCTCTTTCCCTTTTCAACTTCTTTCCAACACTTCTTTCCAACTTCTTTCCAGCATACATTTTTCTGACCATAATTTCAGGTAGAGCTGGATAGGATCTCAAAACTGATCAGTTTTAGAAAGAGAGGCCCAGAGAGGAATCCAAGATCCCTCAAAAATTTAAGATTTGAATCTAGGTCTTTAAACCACTGGTACAACACTCTTCTCTCCTTCTCTGTTTTATTTGCTAATTCATTCATTCCATAAACATTTATTGGACATCTATTTTATAGTCTGTGAAAGTTTTAGAACATCTTTCAATGCTGGTGTCTATGGCTGAGTTAACATTCTGGTCATAATTTAATCATTACTAGACAATAATTTTACAGTTATACTGGTCTTTTCCATTATTGTTATTGCTATCACTGTTATTATTTTAAGAAAGCCTTCCCTTAAGTGGGCACAAAAGATGTCCAAGGTAGAACTCTGGGTGAAGCAGGAGCACCCCTCTCCAGACCTCTGAGGCACCTCAGCCAAACTCTTAAAGCTTTAATGGTATCAGAATCTGAGAATCATGGCTTTTCATGATTTTTTTCCTTGGGCTCAACTTCATTAGAGGTTGCATCTCTAGATAGTATATAGAAGTATCTACTATTATTTCAAGGAACTGGAGAAGCTTACTTAGTTCAGCCAATAAAAGGTCAAATTCTTTCCTTCCTTCCTTCCTTCCTTTCTTCCTTCCTTCCTTCCTTCCTTCCTTCCTTCCTTCCTTCCTTCCTTCCTTTCTTTCTATCATTGTTCCTACTTCCTTGTGATATGATGGATGAGAACTTTGCATTTCTTTGTTTGGGAAGATGTTTCCTATGTTACTTTGGCTCTGACTGGCTATCATTCTCAAAACCACAGTCTTGTTATGACTATTCTAACTCCAGATGTATGAGGTTGTTTATGGGCTTGGTTATACTCTGTAATAATGTTCCAATGACATTAACAAACTCCTTGTCAGAGCATATTTTTGCAGTTCCAAAGACTTTTCTCCCAGGAGTGTGGGTTATGGGTTAGATGTCTTGATAAATCCTTTCCATCACTAAAAATACATCATCAGTGAAGACAACTGAATTGGGAACACAAATAGGCTAATAATAGTGAGCAAGTCAAATACTAAAAAATATGTAAATCAATCTTGTGGAATCTAAAACAATTGTATTTGTCCATGTTAAGAAGAGGTATATGACATGTGATTAATTGACTATTTTGAGTTAAGGGTTTTGGGCAAAAGTTTACTTTTAGGACACAGTATAATTTAGTGGCACCAATTTCTTTTATAGAGATTAGATTAATAGAAGAAAACCTTCCTTTGAGTAACTGAGTTTGAAATACCCATCAAGCCAGTCTACTTTATGCACACTTACATTCAATCCATAAGCTAAATGGCTTCTAGTTGTGTCTCTAGGATTAGTGCAAGATAACTCCAGCTTACACATGCCTTGGACTAAGCCAATTCCTGTCAGCTATTTTGGAGCCATATAGCCAGCATTTAGGTTCATATTTGGGTTATGAACATATTTTTGCTATAACTCTACCCGTTTGCTAGATGTTTTATTATCAGAGCGCCACTTTCTTCTTTGTTGTCAATGAACCATATCAACTTCAACTAGTCTAATCCCCAGGATTTTCACACTAAATCACTATTTTGCTTATTCACAAGAAGAAAAGAAAACAACATTTCTGCTCCATATGACTCTACAAGTAAATTACATAGAATTAAAGCAGTTTGCTTTGAGGTTTATTGCATAGATATAATAGAATAAAAAAGAGCTGATGCTATAAAACAATGCTTTTTATCCAATATAGACTCATCATATTTGAATAAATGATTATTCTTTTGTATTCTCTAAAAATAAAAAGATGAATTTCATTTTTTCACATCTCTGTTTGAAGATAGAGTAGTCCCTTAAGAATTGAAGGCAAATATAATCCTTCCAGGAGTCCAGCCCGACTTCTAAAAACTTTCTCTGTGTTTTTAAGGACCAGAATCATTCTAGATCCCTAGAGTAAGCCACTATTAACCACAGATAAGAAGTAGAATCTTGCAGAGGTGGAAACCCAAGCTCCAGTGCAAAGGAACCATTGAGCAAGGCAGAATTATGACACAACCCAACAGGATTTTTTAATTTGTTAGTTTCCCTTGCCATACTGTAATATAGAGTTTTGAATGTTAGTTACTTTAGAAAATGAATAAAAATAAGAAGCATCATCCCACCACCTCAATCATAAGTTTGTCATGAGGAAAGTACTGTACCTGAAAAAGTTCAGTTTAGGATAGTATGTTTACTTCTTTTCTCATCTGCTCCCTACCATTTCTCTATCCTTCACAACAACTGTACCAAAGTGCAGTAGAGCAAAATATAAAGCCTACAGTAGAGATGGAAGTGAACAGAAAGGTGACCAACCAACTACCTCAGCTCATCCACCATCTGCTAAACATAGAGATAAAGAGTGGAGATACTTTGCTGCTATAGAAATAAGAACTCACCAAAACCACTCAAAAGAAAGATCAGAAATGCATAATGTGTGAATGCAAACTGAAGCCTTTCTGGAGGAGCAGTTGGGCAGCATGTTTTCTAAACACTTGGTGTCAACTTATCCAGGTACAGGAATTTATCCTAAGAAAAATTATCATGAATGTATACCAAGAGTTAGCTACAAATGTATTCACTGCAGCATTGTTTAGAACAGTATGATACTGGAAACAATTTCAATTTTTAGCATATGATTTGGTTAAGATATGATATAATCACCATTAAAAACGATGCCGTAAAAGAATATTTAATAAGATGGAAAGATTCTGTGATATATTGATAAGTGATGAGGACAGGTTACATTTAAACCTGTGTGTGTGTGTGGTATATGTGTGTGATAAATATTGAAAGGGTCTATACTAAAATGTTAACTGTATGTATTTCTGTGTTGTGATATTTTGGGTTATTCATGTATTTCTAGATGTTCTAAATTACTTTAACAACAAGAAAATATGTTTTAA
Source organism: Cynopterus sphinx (assembly GCA_030015415.1). Lineage (NCBI taxonomy): Eukaryota > Metazoa > Chordata > Mammalia > Chiroptera > Pteropodidae > Cynopterus > Cynopterus sphinx. The sequence goes on along the minus strand of CM057379.1, from coordinate 164,645,573 downwards.
ATATTGGAAAAAGAGAAGTGCCCTAAAAGAAATAAATGAAATAGCTTTGTAGAAATTGACTGAATAAGTAATTTTTTAGAAGTCTGCATTGTACCTTGGCATTTTAAGTACAATCCAAAATAAAACATGAAAAGCTTAATTGTTTTTCAAGGAAAACTGTCTTCGACTTGGCAATTTAGCAGCCTATCCATTCACATACTTACTTTTATTCTTTTTCTTCCCCCAAACAAAGTTCGGATTTATAGCACCTGCTGTCGCTTTTAACGTCGCAGTCGCACCTAATTTTTATAGCACAGTGAAATTCCACCACTTCTCATTCTACTTTTTGCCTTCAGCAACAAGCAGTCTGGGAGACATAAAGCCAGGATATTTTCTAAGGGCAGGTAGCAGACACTTTTACTAAATACGAAATACCAGAGCCACCCTAGGCCAGAGGGCATTTACTAAAGAGGTTGCCAGTAAGCACCAGATAATTTTAAGCTCCTCAGACCAGGCAACTTTTAAAGTTGGATGTAAGCCCCTTAAGTCAAAGAAGTCTTTGAAAAGAATCATGAACCATCCTCCGATGGAACCACAAAATGCCCACCTGGAAGAGTTGTGAATTTGACCTTTGAATAAACAGCGTGAGATGAAAAAAAAAAAATGCAGAATTTCATTTTCTCAGGCTAAAACCTGACAGCCATTATGAAAAGATGGTCAAGGACATGGGTTATGGAGCTCCTGTCCGAATACAAGCTTTGTGAGCCAGGGCAAGTGCCTGATCTCTCCATACCTCAGTTACTTCAACTGTTAAGGGGATATTAAAATGAGCCAATCTTGTAGGGTCAAAATAAAAGTTAAATAAAATAATTTCTGTGCTTTCATATGTTTGACAAATGGAAAACAGTCTATAAATATTACTGTTTTTATTTTTTAAATTATTTTATTTTCTTATTTTCATTTAGTTCAGTCCTATAACCAACCAATAAAGGGACACATTTCAAAATTCTTTGGAAATGTTTAGAAAACAGAGGCATATTCCAAAATCTACTTCAGATTCATAGATATGAACCAAACTGGTTTTTGGCTGCAATTCACAGCTTCCATTCATAATTGTAATTCATAACTTTTCAACTGCTCTTTGCTTCAAATTACATTCTGACATAGCTCTCTATCTTGGAATGCATATATATGTTAGAAACAACTGACTGTCTCTTTAGAGTGGAATAATGTGGGACAGTCATAAGTCATGTTTAAAAAAACTGCCCTTTAAACAGAAAAGAGCCTGTGTGTTCCCCCATTTTTTACAATGATTTCTCCATTTCCTGTTACTCTCACTGTGGCCACAGGGATGAACATATTATTAACAATTCTGAAAATAGCCTCTATGTGCCAGAGAAATTGTACTTAATCTTAATCACTATACCCATCTTCCTCAATAGTTCATCCAATCACCATCACCTAAAGGAACAATTAACACCTTAGGGTGTTCTGTATTCTGCTCCACTGAGCACTGTATAAGCTGTTACCAGTTTTGGTGTGCAAACTGAACCACACACTGTTAACTATCCTTGTTGAAAGTTAAAAACAAAGGTACAATCTTTACATTTGTCCATCACTCACATTTAAACATGTAAGTCTGTGCCATAACCATAAGACTTCAAATACTATCATTAGCATACATTATAATAGCAAAAAGAAGCATCAGTGGGGCAAACGACACAATAAATGGATTCTATTTTTGAACATAAAAAAGGTAAAAGACAATTTAGCACAAACAAAACTAGCCTCTGAAAAACATTAATGGGCCCATCAATCCATCAACTGATTGTTCAAGTATTAAGACACTCAGGCATGTAAGTTGCATTGAGATAATTCCAATTTTTTCATTCAAAAAATAAAAAAAAAGTTCCCATTACACACTTTATTAAGAAAGCACCTCCATTGCAAGGGCTCTAAAGAAAGAAATTGTATCAGATTCTTAAAAGTAGTTAACTTATGTTTGGCCTGTATTTTAATGATGAGATGTGTCTAGTCAATATAGCATAAAACAATGCTAACAGTAACTCTTACTGGTCACAAGAATGGAGAGAGTTATTTGCCACTGTTGTCAAACCTAGTAGTGAAACTGAGGGAAAGGAGGAAAGGACCAAGTTCCAAGAGTTTCAAGAAAAAGAAGTTCTTAGAATTAGGCTCCATGAGGGCACGAGTGTACGTGTCTTTTTTTCCGCCGTGTCCCACAGTGGTACAGGTATTCAATATTTGTTGAGTGGATGGATGAATGAAGGGAAATGAGAGGATAGCACCATAAACAACCTGTGTATTACGTACAGCAGTGTGGTTGTGTGAGTATGATGCATTGGTCCAACAATCACAAGTGGAGAATGACACCTTGAGCAGGCAGTCTGGGAGCAAAACTCTTTGTGGGGTGGAAACCCAACTGGTCTTATTCCTGCTGATGCAATCATTAGCGCAGAAAGTAAGGAACTGCGTATTCCCTGGCTTTGTTTCTTCTGGCACTTAGGCCATCTTGGCCACAAAAAAGTAAATAGGAATTACACAAAAAAGTAAATTTCTGAATCCTAATCTAAGTTAGCGATGAATTTATGTATTATTTAAATACATCACAAAATTGAACCAAGGCTATGAAAAGGTTAACGTTTCCATGTAAATGGCGACTAGCCAAATAATTCTACATTCTGAACTCGAAAATATCTTTCATGAAACGGACACTAGAGAACTGTAGCATCAAAAAGGGAATGAAAGAATTTTGGTAAAGTATCACTATTAGGCCCAAGTGTGTGGGGTGCTTTCTTGTAAGCTGTTGACAAGGCAATCACTACTTCTCTGATATATAAAAATATATGTGTATAAATATGCAGATGTTAACCCTCAGTCTTACCATTGCTGTTGTATATCCTTGATGACTCTGTTACTTCCTGGGACATAATAAAGAGTATGACTGCAATCATGACTTGGAGCTATGGTTTCATACATCCTTTTCGGCCTTGTGTCTTTACCTGACACATAAATCAAAAACAGAATTTTGTTCTTGATTCTAGAGTGCATTCACTGTAACAGAACTGAAAGAAAACACCAGATTTTCAAAATTTGGATTATAGCAAAAGTCCTAATTTCACTCCTGGCAAGGTTTTGGGGGGGATTTTTTTGTTTGTTTCTTGTTTTTCTTTGTTTGTTTTTGACTATAGTGCTTCTGCTATGTAAAATTTTTTTAAATGTGATTTTGGAATGCCTCCATTGAAAAAGCTCACTGGCCATCACTGGAATCAAAGCTTAATATTTTAAAGTTTCTCTATTTGAATTCTTTGGTAAAATTTTCAAGCATTTGTTACATGTCCCTCACTATGTTAGCTCCTATTAAAGACATAAAAGAAATACGTTATATAGCCCTTGCCTTCTGAAAGCTTACATCAGATGAAAAAAATAGCATTTTGTGACCAAGAATCAAGTGCTAAACTGCCTAGTACGAGCTGTGCATGCCATGGAGGGGTACAAGGGGTGTGAGGAAGATGAAGCAGGTAATGATAGAGGGGGCTGGGGTTAAGAGGAGGCCTGAAAGAGGAGGAGAGAGGAGGGTATCAGGGCACTGAACTATATACACAAAAACGTGAAAGGGGAAAATCAAGCAAAATAAAATGGAATATAATTTTCTTCTTGAAAAGTCAAAAAGGATCTATTAGCTAATATTTATTGAATATTTATTAATTGAAGACCAGACTGACTTGACTTATATCATTTAACTTAAACCAAAAAAAATAGTATGAGGTAAGCTATTATTATTGTCCTTATTTTCCAGATTAGGAACCTGAGATTTAGAGTACAAGTAACTGTTACACAGCTCGTCAGTAGTGAAATCAGAAGTGAACCCAGACAATGCAGCTCCCAAGCCACATTTATATATTACAATGATTCATGAAGTTCTAAATGCAGTATCACTGGTAAGGGAGACAGACAGGCTTTATATTAGTGATACATACTTCACTGCGGGGAAACTATCTAGAGATTGGAAACAGAATTTCCAGGACTGCGAATTGCTTAGGTCCTGAAGACCATCTTTAAATGAATTCCCCATTCTATAAAATGTGCACATGCTCATAAATGATGCAGTGGTGATATCTCTTTGATCATAGAATCTGCTGTTATCACGGAGTTCAAGAAAGGCATCCAAATTCTACACAAGAAGTCAGCCAAAGAAGTTGAACTCTGGGCAAGTCACTTAACCTTTCTTGATCTCGGTTTCCTCATCTTAAATGAGGGGGAAGGGCTTGGTGATCTCTCGGGTCCATTTTAAAATTCTGCAAGCATTTTATAAATGTCACTAACAATTTCAGACAAACTTTAGAATTCCAGAAGTGGAAATGTCAGCTGAATAATGAGTAGCAGACGCCATATGGAAGTTCTGTCATGATCATTCTTGAAAAATAAGCCTTCTTTGTTTCATTAGTGACACAGGAAGGCAAGTACCCCAAAGACTTCCTTTAACAACTTAAAAGTCTTTATCATAGACAAATGCAAAAGAACTGAGGTGTATTGCACGAAAAATGGGAAATGTGTATTTAATATCAATTTTTTTCATAAAAACACTGTGGTCTCATACCTAAATTAATCTAAATATTCAGGAGATTGAAATACATTTTACTGAAGTTGCTTGAGGCCGACAGTATCATTAACTAATTGATCTCTTGCTAAGACAAGTGATGAATCAACTTAAAATATCTATCTCCTGACTGTTTATGTTTGAACAACACCATTTCCTAAGGAGAGACTTGCAAATGAAGGGCTTCCTCATTTAACAGGAACTTTCTGAAAATAAGCCCTTAAAGAATTCTCAGAGAATTCCTTAGCATATCATATGATGATTTTAATTTCATAAGCCCCAGCATTTTCACAGTTTCTATGATAAAAGTAAGAAGAGGAGAAAGGTTCATATTTTTTCATTTACCCTTTTTCTCATTTACTCTTTAGACTATCTTCACGATTTTATCTTTGCTCATGATCTTGCAAAGTGAGCTTTCCTACATGTATTTCTTTCAGATAGCTTTAAAATTTTTCTTATTTATTAAGCTATAATTTACAAACAATAAAATGCACAAATCTTAAGTAGATAGCCCAATGAAATTTTTACATATTATATACCAGGTTAACCACTGCCCAGATTAGGATATAAAACATTTTCATCACCCAGAGAGTTCCCTGTTCACCTTTCTAGTCAGTAACACGCCCTACTGAAGTAGTTGATATTCCAATTTCTATTTCCATAGAATAATTTTGCCTGTTCTTGAAATTCATATGAATGGAATCACATGTTATGGACTCTTTGGGTCTGGCTTCTTTCACATAATGTAACTTTTTTTTATATTCGTCTATGTTGTGTGGGTATCAGTAATTCATTTTCTTTTATTGACAAATGCAGAGATATAGGACAGTTTGCTTATCCATTCACCTGTTGATGGATATTTGTGTCATCTCCAGGACTGGGCTCTTATGAATAAAGCTGTGATGAATACTCTTATACATACAAGTCTTTTTTGGACATAATACACTTGCTATGTTAAGTATATTCCAAAGAGTGAATTTGATTTGTCATAGGGTAGGTACTTTCTATGTATTTTTATGAACATTGTCTGAGAGTTGCCATATTACACATCTATTGTGTAAATATACATAGTTGAGATCGGCAGGTAGGAAAAAAGTGGAATTTCTGGGCATGCTCATAGTAATCTCCCAGATCAAGCACTTGGTTACTAAGTAGAAGATCCAGCAATTCTTCAGGAGTTACCTATTCACACAGGGAAGTTTGATGCACCTTTCACATCCTTCATGGGTGCTGGGGAAATCCTGCCTCTTTACCATCAGGGAGAGTGTTCTCTGAAGACCAGGTGATGTTTCAAATCTCAGATTTCTTGGCAGGAAGTGCATCACAAACAAAATAGCATGTGAGAATCATGAGAAAGGCTAACCTGACATCTCATTTACTACTCAGGCTTCTACGGAATTTGATAACCTATCAGGGCTAAGACTTCTTTGTGTCCCTGAATCAAGCAGTAGACTAGCCTCAGGAAATCTCAGTCATTTTAAAACTCATCTCCCTCTGTTCAGATAATCATCTGTCCTCTGATTTATAGAGGCTGGCCTGCAGGTGTTGAAAAGGTGGTCTTCATTTAGCCAGAGAGCAATAATCCCAGAAAGTATATTTCCACAGCTACATCACCCTTCCCCCCCATTACCCACCATCAAAGCCAGCCAGCTCCTTACTCCAGCTGTGAATCTGTAATGTGCCTTGGGTCATATTTGTGTCATTGGTAACAAACTCTTATAATTCTACCCCCAAATCGGAAAGAGAAAAATGCCCACAGGGATCAAGGACAGTGTCTCCTCACACAAATCTTTTTTCTGATAAGAGGTGACCCATAGCCAGAACCGGAGATTTATACATACATTTTGACATAAATCTGCATGTGTAATTATGAGTCATAACGATCTTTATAGGCTGCACTAAATTGGTGAAGAAGAGTTACTGTTATTGACAAAGCATTGACCTGAACATTAGTGGAGGAAGAGCTAATTATTTTTTTTTCCTGAGGAGTGAGACTTTTTTCTAGTTGTGAATCACTTTGAACGTGGGCCTTTGTTAAATATCTTTTCACAGCTGAAAATAAACATAACTGAGCCTCCCATACACCTCCTATATCTCTAAATAGTTATAAGTGTATAAAAGTTTCAAACACATTCTAGAGGCTTTTTGATCATTTCCAAGACAGCGATCAGGGCTTGTGAAGTGTCTGAGGAAGCCGATCTATATTTTGTGAGACCAAGTTGTCTGTGAGATACACTGCCATGTCTGAGAGACCAAAACCTATTTTTAGTGGGGACTGCCATGCAGGCGGCCCAGAAAATGTACCCTTTAGAGCAATGGAAGGTGAAAGTGAGCTTTAAATCACAGCCTCATCATACTTGCATGTTATTGGCAAGTCTGCCTAAAAATAGAATCTCATTACTTTAATTCTACAGTATTCTTAGGTGAGCCAACCTTTATTATTAATAACAGCATTTCACATTTATATAGCACTGTCTGCTTAAGAGAACTTCACAAATTATACACATAAAACTTTCTTACCTTAGTGTAACAAGCTATGGGTTAGGAGGGCAGCAGCTAGGTGATTAAGTAGTGCTTCCCATGCTTCATCTGGAGAGGAAGACTAAGGAAATGTTGTCAGGTGGCTCTAAATGGAGCCACTCTCTGAAAGTATGTTGTGTTTTTCATTGATGATTTCCATGGACCTGGGGACAATCACAGTAACCTCAAGAACAGTAGGTTGCTCCTATAATACATTTTGTGTGTATCTATTCAGGTTTTAGCTGAATGTTGGGAACAAGATGTGTAACAAAAATGCACACCTTTCCCTAGTGCCCAATCAAATAGGTGGTTCTGAAGAGCTTTCCTGTGGGCTCCCAAACCCAGCTTGGGAACCTAAACCTAGCTGTTTTAGAATGGAAGGGGGATGCAACGTGGTCATTCACATTTAAGCTTATACCAATTTCTAACTAAGGTTGTGTAGAATAGCTAGGAGAGTAAGTTAGAAGATTAAGTACTTAAGTTTTCTAGATAAAGGCAGTGTGGATGTGTAAAGAATGCCTTCTGGGCATAGAGCAGTGCCGTAGGCAAAATTCAGGTTTAACAACATAGCTTAGCAGCCATGAGAGAGTGTGTCTATTTGTGTGTAAGAGAGCTTGAGAGCTGTGTGGTGGCAAGAGATAATTCAGACAGCCTACTTTTTAGTGAGACAAACATAAGATGGGGATGCTAATCTCTATGCAGGCAGTACATTTTAGTGTAAGCACATGTCATCTAAAGAAGTCCTGACTTCCACAAGAACAAATATTTGTAAAATGCTTTCTCTGAGTCAAACACTGAATGTGCATGAAAACACTGAATGAGACAGTCTCTACCTTCCAGCAGCTTGCAGCCCAGTGGAGAGACAGATAAGTAAAAGGAAATTTCAAACAGCAGGAAAGACACTCGGATAAGGACAGAGTACATGGGCATTTATAGGAGCCCAGAGGAGAGGAGCATAACCAGGTCTTGGGAAGTCGGGGAGTGCTTCTTGGAAGAGGTAGCATTTAAGGTAGCCAAGCCAGGGAAGAAGAGGAAGAAAGTCCCCAAAGGTAGAGAAATCGGCAGGTACAGAGAGAAACCTTGAGGCAAGACAGCTATACAATTTTAGAACTGAAAATAGATCAGTAAGGCCGGAGTGCATCTCCTAAGGGGCAAAGAGTGGCTCCTGGAGGAATGAGGAGGATCCCAAAGGGCTGAGGGTGCCACATTAAGGAGCTTGGGACTTTACAAAGTAGAATTTTAATGGGATAGGACTGTTTTTTGTTTGTTTGTTTGTTTGTTTGTTTGTTTGAAATGAAGCAGCTAGAATATCTCAGCTCACTTTACCTCATATTTGTACTTGTGAAGCTCCCTTTATTTCCCCCCTTAATTTACTTTTTTTAATCTCCATACAGACTGTCTCAGAAAAACTATATCTCAGCATTGACTCAAAGCGAGCAGGCTGGGTCTTCCTGTGAACTTAGAAGTAAAATCAATGGAAAGACCTCCCCGCCTCCAGGACACTGATTTGTACTGGGGCATATTCAATACTCCCAGCCGCTTTTGTGACACCAGTCCCAGAGGTAAATCCTACAAAATGTCACGAGTCTTGTGCTCTTTAGATGGACTAAGGCATGGGAAGAAGGACAAAAGGGAATTGCACAAAAAAGGGCATTTTTCATACACTGACCATGATAAATATGCTTGTTCAGGAAAGAAAAGGTGAATTAGAAAGCTCAGTTGTCTGATCTGGACAGGAATGCCCATGTGTTTGTGGTTCAGAGATGGAGAAATGCTTCCTGAAAGGGCAGCCTATTGGTCCTGTTAAGTCCTATCACAGTACCTGATAATAATGTGCAGACCGTTGGCTGTTTTTACCCTGCAAAGCTTCAAGGTGACTTGTTTGCCTAAAGGATCACAGATCATGGTGGCATCAACGCCTCTGTAGGTTTCTAGGGAAGGAACAGCTCAATGGCCTGTCTTCTTTATCTCTTTCTTGCTTAACCCTATAGGAGATTTTTCTCTCATGCCCATACTTCACATGGCTCTTAGAAAAAGAAGTGTGTTTTCTAGTCAGGATGCAGAACAGAAAAATTGGGCTTATTATCATGCACTGTCTTTTCTCCTTCAAGAATTTTGCTTTCAGATGCTAGTAAAGTCTACTCAACTGTAAAATGGAGATTTGGGGAGGATTTGATGAAACAATCTATGTAAAGAGCCGAGCACAGACCTGTTTTACAGTAAGACTTAAATGTTAGCTGCCTCTTGTCTTCTTAGAGTTCCTGAGAGCCAATCTGATTTTGCTATTTTTCCTTACTTCTGTCTATAAGTCCTGTGTTCAACATGGCAATTCTGCCTTGTCTGCCAACTTCCAAGGACACTTAGGAGTTTGAGTACATATTTTATTATTGTATCCTCCAACGGGCACTTAACTCATTCAATATAGTATTATATTTTTAGTAAATATTTTTGAATTGGAGATTTTCTGTAAGAAAAAAGAACTCAAGCTTATGCTAGAGACTGGTAAAACTTTACTCACACAATGCATTGTCAGTTAGAAAGCAAGTTGACAATATATATCCAGATGCATAAAAATGCTCACGTTCTTAACCCAGTCATCTGTCTTATTTCTGGGAATCTTTTCTGAGGGGATCATCTAGAATGTAGGGCGAAAAGTGATTATAAATGTATTAACCACAGTACTGTTTAACGTATTTTCAACTTGACCATAACCTAAATATCTTTCCATTGAGTTATGATAAAATCCAGACTGGTATATCCAATAAATGGAATATTAGCAACTCATTTCTGAGAACCCACTGGGAACTTTCAGGAGGATTCTGCAGCTGTATTCACCTGGGAGGAAGGTTGGAAAGAATGAACTTAATGGACTCTAATACAGCTTCCTTTTAAAGGAGTTATTTTCAAAATGGTCAGCCAACTTTGCTCTTCAAACTTGAGCATAATGGGTGGATGACTTTTCGAGTATAGCTTCCAAACCCCAGTGACACAGGGACAATGACCTCGTGCTTCCTGATAAACGGCTACAATAGCACCATTTATTGAAGGCTGCAAGCTATGCTTTTACTCAATTTACAGGAATGGTTTCATGTTATTCTCACAAAAATCCCATCAGGTATTATTACCCCATTTTACAGATAAGGAAACTAAGTTCCAACGTGACTTATCTGTCTGACTTCAAAGCCAGTGATGACTTTGTTCAGAGGAATAGATCGCATAGTGTGTATGAAGCCAGAGTAGCCTCTCAATCCGTAGCAGCTTTTAGTTTTATAAACCACTGTGTGACATTGCCTCTAGCAATGTTAAATACTCCAATTTTAAAAGAGTAAAAAGTAGCTTTTAGTCTGAAACAGGAACCACTGACACTATGCACACAAGTTCCAGGAGGATAATTTGGCCAATGGCTTTAGCCAGCTTAGCTTTTTGGTAATTAAAGCTCCCCATTCCATCTGTCACTTCAGTGCCATTTTCTTGCCCAGCTAGAGATAAGGGCAAACAACGGTTTTGGTAAATGAGGTTCTTCTCCACTGGTCATGGGAGAGTCCCCTGCAACAATGGACAACTAGAACAAGGTATCCTTGTGCTGTGACATGTTAGAAATGAAAAAAAAAAAAAAAAGGAGGGAAGTTGAGAATATAGAAGAGCAGGAGTAAATTTGCTATGAGAAAGTATTCTCAACAAATGAATTCATCAGCACAGATGCATGAATTATCATTTGATGGAATTAAATGAGGCAAATACTTAATGGTGTTAGGTTGTAGCAATCCAATTAAATAATTGATTTCCTTATAATAAAAGAGCTGTTCTTAAAAACGAAGTCTTTTCATACAACATATGGAACTATCCCTCGATGAACATAATATTCACCTTTTATTATATTCAAAGCTTATTTTTAAAAAGCATGTTGAGCCAAGTCCCTTTTTTCTATCTCATCTGAAATTATTGTTGCATTGTACCTTCAGGCAGGATTACCTGATCCGCCTGGCTTCCCATTTAGATGTCCAAACAGCCTACTAGTTAGTTGTGTCAGAGCCAAGAGAAAGGAGGGAGAGGCTGGCTGCCCCACAGTTCTGGAAGCAGCTCCCCCTGAGCCAGTCTGCAGCAGCAAGCAAGCCAATACTCACTTCAAGAGAAAAACCCCATATGAGAAAACCCTTGCTTTGTTTCTGACAATCATAAAGGCTTTTACTCCATTAAAGGGAGTATGTGCTTATGCCTTTCTGCACCATTTTTCTACTTCAATTTCCAGGACAGACTCCTCTTGCCTGAATTTGAAGTCAGCATTATTTTGCCTCTCCTTTTTATTTATCTTAGGTTGTTTTTCTGAAATGAGAATAATGGCAGAGGGAGAGAGAAAGACAGAGAGAGGCCATTCAAGTGCTCTCAATCTCTCTCTCTCTCTCTCTCTCTCTCTCTCTCTCTCTCTCTCTCTCATGCTAAGGCTTACTTAGAAGAGGTGTTTATAAAACAGGTAAAGTTCAGCTTATTGGCCTCTCTGGTTAAGAATGTGAAAACTATGGAAAAAAGCCAACATTATAACTGATGCCTGAGAAAATTTGCATCTCTAAGTGCTTGGAAGAAAAGCCATGGGATGAAAGGCGCAAAATAATTGCATAACATCTCAGAAATCTTGCTCTGAGAGGCTTGATGAGCTATTTGTGTCTCTTCGCGAATTTTTTTTTAAGAAAAATAAGATGAGACACTTTATTTTTCACCCCTTTTGCAATCTTAGAGGTTGTTTAATCTCAAGTGAACTTAATTCACATTTTCCTGGCAGTGTTAGCTATCAGCTCAAACCATTTTACTCATTGCATCATACTGCCAGTCAGCAAGCAGAGACCTAATTAGTTCTTTGCTTTAATGGCAATAGTTAAATTTACATTATTAATTTAAATATTACAGACTCTGTGGACTTGAGCACATAGCTAACATAAAGATGTAAAATGAATAATAAGGTGCTGAAAAACACCAGAGCCATTATTCCCATTATGTTCAAACTTTTAGTTACAATGATATCAATTAAAATTCCCATTCTAGCAAAAAGATTCACTGGCCCTCCTTTGTTATGAAAGCTGAAGTTATATATTCTGGGCTAAAGTATTCAAGTTACACTTTGCAAGATACAGTGGCCACATACATCAAGAGACATAATTACAGTGCTAATTATATTTTTGCTTTTAAAAAACACCCAAAGGTACAAATATAGCAAGTTCAAGTTCAAGTTCCTCAGTGTCCTGTAGGGTATTCCTGGCTCTTTCCACATCCTGAAGTGCTGCAATCACTCTGCGGTGTCAAAACCTGTTTGGGTGGCAAGATAGATGGGACTTTCAAAATGAAATGTACCTATGACTGTTTGCTACTATATATATAAAATGTCTCATTTAGTCTCATCTGTGATTTTCCAAGAGGAAAATGTTTCCAGGAGCAATTTATCTCAGTCCTACAGTTTTGTATCACTGAATGACCATCTGAAAAACAGGACCAGACTCTTTCCTTAAAGGGAAACTGCCTGCATGTGTTGGAGATGTTTCAAAGCAGGAGCTGGACAGCATTAAAATGAATAAAATGCAAAATAGGAAATCACTGAAAATAAGAACTTCGAATTTTTCATTTGGTCTGTGAACTCTCTCATTTGCATTCATAAAATGTCATTGTATGTGAGAACAAAACAACTGGTAGAAAAGATAAAATTAATAGACAAAAACATTTTTCACTGTAGTGCCAAACTGAGCTTTTTTAGTCTCCCAGTTATCTAACCAGCTTCTTCCTGAGAAAGCCAGCCTGGCACTTCTTTGACATGAGCTGCCTCCTCTGCCAAGGCGGCTCTCTCCTCCGACAGGGCTGCAAGCCCAGCTCAAAGACCCCCTCCCCTCATCCTCTGACTGCAACCCCTCTTTTATGGCTGTTGTTGTTATTATTATTATTATTATATCTTTGATTGAAGATTCTAATTTCTCCTTTTGAAAAGGTTTCTTAAAGTCTGGCTCTGTGTTTGATTATGCCTAGCATTTAGGAGAAGCTCCGTGATATGAGCTGGAAATGATCAAGTTTAAAGTCACTGTTCCTTCATAAAATTCATTATTGCAGTTTAAAAAGACTAAGAATGATTTCATTATTTATCTGGATCAAAAGATTAAGCTATACCTGATTTGCTCATCAGTGGGATGGCCCTGGCCTAGTCACATGTTCTATTATCAGCTTTCTTAGCAGCAAAATGGAGATAATAGTGGCCTCCCAACTAGTATTATATAAATAAGAACCTGTAATCTTTTTAGTAAGACAAGGGGGTCTAAATAACAAAGCACATAACACTCTTCTACCAATGAAAATTACAAATAAAGTGTAAAAGATATGACTGCTAATAAATGCAATTGCAACTGTGTTTGATTTGACACAGCATGTTGGCAAGGTGTAAGGACTTAGTCTTCAAAGAGGACAGGCTGCACTACGGGAGTATCTAGTGTTTTTAAATAGGTCAGAAATCACTATTATCTTAGCATGGTCGTTTAGGTTCGTAATTAAGGGTACAGACTCCAGAGCTAGAATCCTTGAGTTCAAAGTTTAAGATATTAATGTCTGCTCTTAGGGTCCTTGCAAGGATAGTTTACAGAAAGTCCTTACCACAATGCTTGGCCCTTGGTGAGCCTTCAATAATTGTTAGCAATTCTTGAAGAATCAGATTGTATAAAATTCAAAACTAGCTCATCAGTATGTACAGATATGCTTTACATTGTTTTAAAAGTAATTCCATATATTTTCACTTTTTTTAAAAGACAAGTACTCTTTTACCAGAGGGCAAGGGGTTAGGGGGAGGTAGATGGGGTAAAAGTGGTCAAATGTGTGGTGAACACACAATGTAAATATATATATATGCCTTACTGTTAAAGTGTACAGCTGAAACTTACTGGATTTTATTAAGCAATGTCAGCATAAAATTTTTTTTAAAATAAATTTAAAAAAAAAGATTTTAACTAGGTAAAAAAAAAATACACAAATATTCTTCGAGGGACTGGTTGGTATAAGCTTCTTGCAGAGAATTGGTGAATGAATCCAGGTTAGTATCCAGAAGGGGAGCTTCAAAATTCATGAAAAGAATGTGTCAACAGGAGCCAGAAAAAAATATCTGCAGTCCATGTTTACACGTTAAGTAGTCAAACCTGCATCTAGTGGACTCTCCCAGACCACTGAAAGCACCATCTCAAGCTGAGAAAAAACTTTAGGTAATGATGATAAGCGCAAACATTTCATGGTGGTTTACAATGTACCAACCACCAAGTGAGGAGCCTTACATGCATTATCATAATTCATCTTATCATGGCCCTCTAATTTGCTACTATTTTTATTCTCAGGTTCTAGGGGGTGTCACTGAGGCTCACAGAGTTGAAATTAATTTGACCAAAGTCAAACAGTGAACAATGGTGGTACCAGGGCTTGAACTCAGACCCTTGGGCTCCCAAGGATATGTATGCCTGACCTTATATAACACTGCCTCTGTGGAACTGCTCAGGGAGAGGAAACCTCAGATTTGTAACGCTTGAGATCAGGCTGAATCTACTAAAATTTTAAGATGCTCAAATTTTGAGACGTACTTAGAGGTAAGTCTCAACTAAAGTGATTCTCCTAGCTGTGTAATTCAGGGCCTCTGTTTTGAGCCAAAATCAACACCAAGTCCTGTGAAACAGGCTTCCACAGAATTAAAAAGGTGCCACAATCCAATGAGGCAAAAGGCCCAACTCTTTTCCCTTGTCCTTGTCCTCTGCCACCTGCGGTATTTTCAATGTGTTAAACCTCATGGGACAGAGAATACTTAGCAAATTAATAGAAGAAAAATCCTGACTTGCCTAGCACATAAAGGCTGATACCTTCTAGCCATGCTACTGAAAAGAATGAGATTTATGCTGCAACTTTCTTCCCAGATGCGAAAGTGCTTTACAAATAATGGAACTAATGCAATTCATTCGTAGTGAGTAAATTTGTCACCATGGATGTTGTAATAACTCTCTGAGGCCAATTCAATTGGGGATTCAATAAATAAGCTCTTTCAGGATACCACATGATACCCACTCTTAGAAAGACTCCTAGATAAATAGCAATTTGATCCTTTGCCACCTTGAGTTCTTTAACCCTTGAAACATGCTTTCAAGAAATGTGGAAAGGATTCATGCCTCCATTTTCCCACTGGAGAAACTGAGGAGCATTTGCAGTGAGGAATGACATCAGGAAACCTCAGATCCTCTTCAATTCTATGACCATTTCAACTCCTCATTTAGTGACTGTCTTTTAGGCTTATTCCTGGGTCATGTTTTAAAAGCGATCAGCAAAACTATACCTAAAAAAACTTCCCTGACATAGCCACAGTTATTGCTGTCACCTCAGGTGAATTTGAAATGACCTCCTTTGGGAATCTGCTCTCAGGAGCTTCTGTTTTATTCTCACCCTTGGCCATTCTGAAGGGTTTCTTTCATTCTTTGAAGGGGCACTGCTCCGTGCATTATGTACTGAATGCTTCCTTCATACCAAGTTGAAGGTCATTGTTTATTGAGGCAAAGTTGGCACTGAGAATGGAAAGGAATGGGAAAAGGATGTGTATTTGAAATCATCGTGTTATTTATGCCCATGGAGCCATGACATGGAGCACGTATAAGTGTTTTCTATTTATTTATTTATTTATTTTTTATTTATTTCAAGAAACTTGAGTAGTCCTTCAAGAAATGAACAAATATAGCACGGAACTGGTTTTTTGGAAAAGAAAGAACCTTGTATTAAGGGCAACGTGTGTCACTGTGCTGCAATATAATTCTCTAGACAGAATTCCTTTGGAAAGGTAAAACTGACACATCTGGCCTTACCAAACTGTTAAGAAGGGTTAAACGTTGACTGTGTGTGTGGGGGGGCAAACTAGAGGGGAAGCCATTCCTTATAACTCAATGGATAGTAATTCTGTAGTCATGCTATTCAAAAGTTTTTGTAATACTCTTTTATTCTGGTGTATCTCATGTAGAATTTAAAATGTCTTGAGGGATTTGCTAGAAGCATTGGTTTATTTTGTCTTAAATAATGAAGCCTGGTGAGAATTGATAGGATATTTTTTTCACCTTAAATAGGAAGGCCCATTTCTAAAATGACCACTAATTTAGCTACTGTGTTTCTTTTATTAGTAGTATTGGTATTATTCACTGAGAATTTTATTCTCATGATGTCAGCATACATAGCTCAGTATTTCTGAGCTTTTTTAGATTCTTCCCTGTGTGTAATTTACTTTCTTTGTATGTTTGACAGATGGCACTGTATGAAAAAAATATTAAAATATTCCAAAAAACAGTGTATATGTCTACTATGAATTCTACATTAAAGCAATCTAGAAGCTTGTTGCTAATACAGAGGTTTGGTTCATTTGCTTTTCTCAACTTGCGTTTTTCCATATTGAAAAACATGCTAAATGTACAGTTGGTACAGTTGGTTTTGATGTAGACTGTGTTATTTACCAACAGTCCTCATGGAGGAAGAAAACATAGGCAGCATTGTTCAAAGAATCATTCAGGAGATACTATTTCAGATAATAATGTAATTAGACTCCTTTGCAGGGAAATGTAAGTATTCATTATTCAGTTTTTATATAAAAATATAGCTATGGCTAATTAAGGGGAAAGTCAATTAATTTATAATGTTTAAATTGAATATTAAACCTGATAATATATCTGAAACGACAAAACCCAAAATGACTCTAGTTCTGGCTCAAAAACAGTTCTTTAGTTTGGGGTCAGATAAACACTGTTTATAGTAATCAAAATTCAAATTTTGTAGAGCTTTCTAAATCTTAAAAGGAGTCAAAGGCAAAAGAAAATTCCCTACAAATCTGCCATGTTCAAAGTATTCACTTCAAAAAAGAACTTTTTTTTTTTATCTCCAATTTATCCTGACAAAATTCTCTTGGGCTTTTATTTCAAAAGATGAAAAATGAGCCATGGCAGTCAATGGTGTATGGTGACTATTTATCTGTTTATACCTATCCATGTGATTGCTAGAAAAACCAGATTAGATTTTGAATGTGGTATAAAGAATGTATGCTGTTCACAAGCCCATATTCCTCAGATGATAAATAGGTTAACCACTCAAAATTAAGTTTTAGAGACCATGCATTTTAATTTGGGGAACAATAAATTTAAGACCTGACTTTTTTTAGGTAAAATACATATGTCCAATTTTTAAATAAACATATCATGCAGCAAATCAATGAATGGTCTCCAATTTTTCCCCCAAAAAACTTAGAAAGCCAATTATTTAATAAAGTCAATGTTTTAACTTGTGACAAATGTCTATCTGAAAAATACATATAGATCTACTTTTATATTGAAGAATATCATAAATGCACTCGAGAAGGCTTTTGTTTATAAACTTTTATGGCAAATACCATTACAAAGCAAAGGGCACTTAATAAAATTAATATTAATATTAGCCCCGAATCATTATCATTTTTAGTTCTTGATTTTCATAGATTGGGCTTTTCTTAAGAGGGTGTGCACCTGTAGGAAATTTTATGTGAAAGGCAGCTTCACTACCATAATCGCAAACCAAATTCACTTTCTGAGGAAAGTAGGAAACACAATGGCATACCTGCCTCTTTTATGGCCACATCTGCGCAGCTCAGTGAAAAGTTTGCAGATATGTCTGCTGATCACAATATAAGGCTGTTAGGAAAGAATAAAATTGAACCTTTGATGGGCCATTGCAGCTGAGTTAGAAGTCCCAGTCATTAGAAGTTTTACGTGTCACAGAGAGGAGCAGATAGGAGATCCAGAATTCTGGTCATTTCCTTCAAATACCAGTGGACTCGATAAACAAAGATGAACTATCCCTCCTCACACACACACACACACACACACACACACACACACACACACGCCAGCTATAAAGACGACTTTAGGTTATTTCTGACTTTTACCTCAGAGATAGAAAGTCCATTGTGTTCATACAGTGCTTACAGGACACCAGCTGCTTTCAGAAGCAGTGAGTGACTTCATTCTATTAATTTCCAGGTGATGTGTGAAGCCCATTATCACATCACTCATGTGGCAGCAGACATTTCCTGGCCAACCTAAGGCAGCTCAGAGACATTTGTGAAATATGTGACTGGAAAAGGTAGTCCTTAGAAACCTTTTCTATTTTCTATTTAGCATCATTGAATGCCAAACACAATCCCAAACCTGGTATTTTCAGTTTCAAAAGAAGATTAAATGAAAGATCACAGGAAACATTTAATGAAGCTTTCTGCAGGATTGAATCAAAGGTTTTTTGTGAAGTGTTTGTGTTTCAGATGTAATGTGTGGCATGTTATCAGAGAAAGCCTGGAATATGAGGGTGGAAAGCTATATATGTTAAAAAAAAATGAGTAATTCCAGTCCACTGTCACAACACATAGAGTGAACAGGAATCATTCCTAACTGTCCACAGTTCTCCTGAGGACATCTCATAACACATTGGGGCCTGCCTTGGGCCTCTCTGGCCAGGCAATGTGCCCTGTAAAGTTAATGTAAGTTGTTAGGAGAATCAGCTCCTGGACACATCAATTGTACTGAAATACAGATATAAGTAGCCAGGCTAAAACCAGAATTCACAATATGATTAAAAAATAACCATTGCTACCTAATTTTGAGAAGACATTAGAAGATGATGCACACACATTCTTGTTACACATTTTGTCAACAATTCCAAATGCAGATTGCCCAAAACTATTTCTTTTCTGAATAAATAACTTGCCTCAAATAAATGGAAATTTATCATTCTTCAGATGACAATGAAAGTCTATCCAATAGGTCTGATTTTTTTTTAATGAAATGTGGTACTTTAAAAACAGTTAAGATTTGAGTTTTAGGTAAAAACATTTAAATCTAAAATGAATACAGTAAAATTAATATTGATTATTAGGAGTGAAAGTGCTAATTGAGGCTGTAAAACCTTTTAAGAACTAAAAGGAGAAAATTTCCAGTAAAACTACAATAAATAACTATTAAATAATCAGAATATTTATGTGAATTTGACATCAGTACCTCAGCTTCCCTTTAATTTTTTTTTAAGTAGTTTATTACTGATTCAGTCAGAAAGACCATTCCTGTAATATTATAAGAGCAGTGTCCCTTTGGCAAGTTACCTTTTCAGCTTATATTTCATTATATTCTAAAGAAGCCTACTTTTTAGATTTCTCACACTTTTAAGAATTCATTTTTAATTATTGCTTGGTTTTTTGCACTCAGTTCTTTCAGAGCTTCACATATACTGTTCTCACACTAAAGTGAAAGCAAAACCATTTTATTGAGAGACACATTTTAATATTTAACACAACATTCTGATAGCAGATATTCCTGATGACAAGTTTAAAAGGATGAAAAGAACTCTACCCTTTACTGTGATCTTCTTATAAAATATGACCAAAATTTTCAGCAAATTGCCTTGAATGGGCAAATGCTGGCAAGGTCCAAACCCACAGTAAAAGCTGCTTCAATCAGGGTAGAGTCTGGTGCTGATTTCAGGTCAAAGAACCCAACATTAAATCTGTATGCTAGCATCTAAACACTCTATTTAAAAACTTTTCATTCCAGCAATCACTGAAGGCCCCATCGAGGCTGAAATCCACTGTCTAGAGCAACATGTAAATGCCCTGTAACACATTATTGTTCCCTTTAGAGGCAAAAGGAATTCTGTTCCTTCTCAACAGCTGCTTCTCTTTCCCCACTCTCATTTAGTTCCATGTTTTCCATTTAATCTATTTCTTGTTCTCCTGAAAAAAAATCTGTAACTCTTTCACATTTCTGGCTTTCTAGCCATATTTAAAGTTTTAGCCATGTACCCGAGGAAAACGAGAGGGAAATGGAGACATTTTAAACTTGCCAACAGTCACAATCTTGATTGATTGGGTCTCCTTCCTTTATCTTATGGGTGACACGGAGTGACAGCACTGTTCAAGATTCCTGAAGTCACTAGGAAATATTGTGAAAGTGCCTTCAGCTGACATCAAGTGGATTTCACCTTCCTGATTGGTCCCTATTAGCGCTTGAAGAGCCCACCAAAACAATAGATTGAGCAAAGATTCATAAAAACCACATCTAGAATATCTCAAAGAATATCTCTTTAAATAGGTCACTTTATAGATGAAGAAACTGAGGGCTAGGAAAGTAAAGAGCTAATAGAGGGTTGGGACTGGAGTTCTGTCTCCTGATTTCCATCACTAAGGTATCTTTCCAGAACTAAGGCCACCGGCCACCTGATAGTTTTTGTGGGCATGGGCAGTTTTGCTGATTGGTTACTTCTGAGGAATCTTTCGGTGGAAACTCATTAAGGAGTCCTTAGAATTTAGGTATCATGGGTAGTCTGTAGGCCCAGATCTCCAAAGAAGCGTTTCTTAACAGTCAGGGAGGTAAACTTTAATTATATAAGGCAGATGCTTCAAAGTTATTGGGATCTACAGAAGCCATCAGTTATGTTGTCTGTACCTTACAACTCATAAATTGTCCATTTTTTTGCAATGAATATATATTATTTTTAAGATAAAAAAGCTACATGTTGTAAAAGTATTACCAATGATGATAACATCTGGTTTGACATCACTTTGTAGTTTATAAAGACTTTTCAGGTTGTTGTTCATCATATTCTCACAAAAACTGTGACATAATATTAGTATCCCGGTTTTCCAGATGAGGAAACTAAGACTCAGAGGGATTAAACAATTCGCCTAAAGATACTCAGCTACTACTAGGTGGCAGAACATAAACCTGAAACCCAAGTTCTCTGATTCTAAACCACAACCCGCCTTGATGTGAGCCTTAGAATGGCTTTCTTTATAAGTTTTCAAGAGTATCTTGACAAACTCAGGTGTCTGAGAAGCCCAAATGTTTTTTCCAACTACCTCTTGGCTTCTGTTTCTCTTTTTAGTCTCCCCTCTTTTAAATCTCTTGCATTTAATTTTGAGAGTATAAGATCATGAAGAACCTGACTGTGGCCTGGGGACACCTCAGGGTTGTCATCTAAGAAGCCCACACTCAGGGTACCTGCAGCAGGACTTACAAGGTTCTTGTGCACACAGTTAGGAACCCATCTTTTCAGGGACTTAGGTACTTTCTATGCACCCATTTTTTTTACCTTCCTGTGAATTAATTAAAAACCTATTCTGTTGTATGTTTTACAAATAAAATCATCCAAGAAAACAATAAGAACAGCAAACACAACAACATCAACAAAACTAAACAAAGAATTCAGTGATGTACTCACTACTGTCTTAACAGTCGTTATTCCTCATGGAACATCTATTGGTTCATATAGCTGGAACGCTCTTCTCCATAAAATGTCAGAACACACAATTTATCACCAGGGCTGATGTCTGAGCTCTTGGGACAAAACTGAATGCTAGACTGCCTGGAAACCTGAAGTGAGCAGCCGTTTGTTTGGTTGTTTGGTAGTTTGGTTGTTTTGCCTCTCATTTCTCAAGGAAGACTTTCTGTCAACCATAGCTTTCGCAAAGAAGGAAGTTTGCATGAGAGGATCAGTTTTGTGGTCCGTAGATCACCTGGGAACTGCTTTTACTGACATTCAGCTTAATCAAGGCTATGGCTTCATGGAGGAAAAAATAAAAGATTCTATTCTCCAGCTGCATGAATGGGTGGCATCTTGGCTACTGATACTGAAGCTCTGGTGAAAATATTTGTGACTCCCTAGCTTTTCTCCTTATTTCTAGAAAGAACAGAAAAGCTACTAAATACATGCCTGTGCACATATGTGCCTACACATACTTACACATGTGCCTGTAAACATTACTTGAAGATGAAATTCTGGTTAGGGGATCAACTCTACCCCAGAGTGCATAAAAATAATAGTAGCATAATCTTTTAAACGACCATTTTCCTTCCTAGTTTATGTTTATTTTGGTTTTTTTTTTTATGCTTTTTGTGTATGTTTTATTATTTGTTTCATTTTGTTTTTCTAATTATTCAAACTTCCTAGCACATTTCTACTATAGCTTTCACTTTAGGCTAACACATACTCAGTGTCTTCAAAGCTTTAAAGTAGAAAACAACATGCTGAATTAATTTCTTCAAGTGTTATTGTGAGGATAAAGGTGAAAGCACTTTACAAATTGTAAAGCAATATACAAATGCAAGGTGATATGATCACCTATTTAATTCACGAATTGAATTAGTGTATTTATTCATTAAATGAATATTTATTTAGTGTCCATATGATGCAGTACACTGCTAAGTGTTTAATAATATCAGAGTTGCCAAAACACCCCTGTGATTTTTGGTTTCAAATTGTGGATAGTAACTTATCAATAAGTAATATGCCTTTAAAATTTTTCTGAATAAAAAGGATAACACGCAAAGTCTTCCATTTTAAATTTGCAAACAACTGAATTTAACTGAGTAAGACTTTGACATACACAATTCTATCCAAAGCAACAGTATTTTCTTGGCCTCATCAGCTGCAAGAAATTTTACCTAGCAATCAAAGGCTGGGTCTGCAAAGTTTGAAGATCGTTATTTGTTTTTACTTAATTTTGTCATTGCTTTCTTCAATGAAATAAAATAATTTATGCTTATAACTTCTTTCTCCTTTCCTTGTTATTTAGTGTTGTTAGTGGGTAGGGTACTTTAAGAGGAGCTAGGTGCTGAATAATTATTTTGATAAAGTCCACTGATCAAGTGAATAGATTCCATGGGCTGGGCTTGGTCTTTGGTTTTTAATGGCTTGAATCACATTAGATTAGATTCTGTTATTTGACTGTCATTGTCAGGATTTTACTTAATTGAATAACTTCTACCTAACTTTATTAAAAAACTGGGTTTCTTGAATAGTATAGAGGACAAAAGAGAGGCGAGTGATGGTGAATAGAGAGAATTGTTCTCCAATAATCCTATATATAGGATCTATAGACAAATACTCATTTCATAAATTCTTCTTGTATTCTGTATAATGTGCCTTTGTGGTTCATGACAAAAAATAGATATGTATTTTTAATAACAGACTCTTGAAAAGGAGTTTCAAGCTCCTGGAGGGTAGTGAGCTTATTTTATTTTATCTCTCTAGCACATGGCCTAGGTCTGTCCATGTTTGTTAAATAAAGAAATGGGTGAATGAATGAATGAATGAATGAACAAAGGAACTACAAATGAGAGAATAATGACTTTCTGAACACAATCTAAAGAAAAATAATAATGTAGTATTTTTCTTGTGTCTTGAGACATCACAGTGCTTGATCCATATCATAGTTTCAATAAATATTTGGTGTATGGTGGATTCCCCTGGCAAATGCCAGCAACCTTTGTAAGCAAAAAAAATCCAAAAAAACAAAAAACAAAAACAAAAAACAAAAAAACCCTTCATTATTAGTCACACACATTCACTCAATTTACAGATTGAGAACATTGGGGCTCCTAGAGTACCCAATAAATTAGTTTTCAGAATGTGGCTGGTGGTGTTGTCTCCATTTTACACGCCAGAAAATTGAGACGTAGAGAGTTTAAATGAGTTTCTCAGAATCAACTAGCTAGTTAGTGCCATAATGTCAAATACAGCCCAGGTACCTAGTTCCTCGTAGAGAGCTTTCTGTGGCACCTCAATATGCCAGCCTAGCTCTCAGCCTTTAGAAACTAAGGCCATGTTCACCTTGAATGGAAGATGACTTCCGGAAACAGTGAGGCCATCTAGGATTCCGATTCTGAGATATGAAACTGGGTGTTGAATCAGAAGCTGGGTCTTGCCAAGCATTTCTCTGAAGAGTTATAGATATTTGTGAATGAATGAATTATGGTAATACCTGCAGCGTTCACCAAAACTAGTGAACATGGCTCTAGCCAGTACTAAGTGACATTTAACTAAAATTTTATAAAGAGCATCAAGCAAAGAGAAAGTTAGGAACAAAGCTATGCTATGGTCATAAATAGTTTTGTGATGTTGCTCAGAGTATAACAGTGATTTCTCAAAGGTAGCTAGATCTGTGAAAATCCACAGCAAAATGAGAGAATTTTTTTTTTAAGAAAGACAATGTAGGGACTTTTTTCTAACATTAGGTTTATTTAATTTGTTAGATTATGGTCTCTCATACTATGGTATTGAAATTTCCCTTTTTATATGAAACAAAGATACAAGGAGACTGAGTACATTCAATGTCTTCACTGCACTAAGGGTGGGAGGGAGTTGGCAATTCTATGTTAATCCTCAAATTATTTTTGGAAACTTTACTAGTTCATTCAGTGCCAAGGAAAGGTAACTAGTAGACTACAGAACTTTGCCTCTCTATCGACTCTTATGGAAGTACGTGGGACCTGTGACCACAAGTCACAGTGACCTGCCATTACTCTCACAACTGCCTGCAACAAAAGTGGTAAAATCCAGACCATCCTCTCCTTCTGGTACCTGCCACTTTCTGTGTGTGTTTTGAAGTGATTTCAGAATCACTTGGTGCCCAAATTCAAATGGCAGTCTAATGTCCTGGGGTCAGGAGAAGTGGAAACCATGCTTCTTTCAAATGACAGCAAAGGCCTCAGCCAACATCCCATACATGGTCCTACTTTACACGATGGGATGCTGATTTCAAACCAGTCTATTTAGTCAAAAAATGGAAACGTCCCATGCGACACCAGGGTTGTTTAAAATCACACAGTCTACTGTGATCGCACACATATGGGGCTCTGAAGTCATTAAAGAAAAGCCATACTGATTCTGGGCACCCCAGCTGTCTCAGAGTTCAAAAGCTTTGATTGTCATGTGCTTTTTGCTATTATTCATGCTGAGAAGATTGTTTCATCTTTTTAAGTTGGTTAAAGAAAAATGAGTGGTGCTTTTCCTTAAAATAACTTGAAGAAAAATTAGAAACAAGATAGCATCTGTCACAAATGAAAACACTATATTGTTACTTGTGCTCTGAAAACTCTCCCAGCAGTATCAGAAACCCAGTCAGGCCTAGAAGGCAGTTTTTGTATCTAGGGAAATACCGTCAGGCTGGACAAATGATGAAGCCAGGCTTTAAGTCAGTATACCCCTAACCCAACATAACATGTTGTTATACAGAAAATTCAATGAGAACTTTGGTTTAACAGAGAAATCAGGTGATATAAGAGAGCTCCAGACTTGCTAAGCTGCATGTCTGAGAATGCTTAAAATGGTCCTTCCAAACCAGCTGATACAGATGTGCAATTCACTGACCTGATTTTCTCAGCCTAGAATAGTGGTAAATGGTGAAGATTTTCCCCCCAAACTTTCCACTTTAATATTCTATAACAGGGGTCCCCAACTCCCAGGCTATGGACCAATACTGGTCTATGGAAATGGGCCACACAGCAGGAAGTCAGTGGCAGGTGAGCAAAGCTTCATCTGTATTTGCAGCTGCTCCCCAGTGCTGGCATCACCACCTCAGCACCACCTCAGATCATCAAGCATTAGATTCTCATAGGATCATAGGAGCACTGGTCCCTGGTATCAAAAAGGCTGGACACCGCTGTTCAATAAGGAAATTAAAATCACATGTTCAAGAAAATGTAGAATACCCAGATGTTATAAATTAAGTTTCAGAGCCACTGCCTGATATCAGAACACATCTGTGTCATCATAAGCTGCCACCAGTCTATGAATATAAGGGAAAGAACACAGGGCTGGTATCTCAAATGAACAAACCTAAGGAGGGGCATAAACCCTGATGTTAACAGTTCCAGACCTGGAGTTAATGAAATGTGAATTCTGATCCAAATTCTGTATTAACTAGCAATGTGTCTCAGCAAGTGATTTCGCTTCTTTGGGCCTTACTCTGTTTCATCAAATGTAAAGCAGAGATTAGACAAGAACATCTCCAAGATCCCAAGCACCTCTAATGTTTTCTAACTCAAGTTGCTGATCAAATATCGAGAGGATTGTTAAGGACATTATGATTTTCAAGATAAATTTACATCATTGCCCTCAGTGCAAAACAATTATCTTTATTTAGTGGTAGACCACAACCCTAGGATCTGGGGGAAGTGGACCAAAAGGTTTAAATCCAGTTTTCACCTTGGAAGGGTCTGATACTCTGGTTCAGGAGATAAGACACATGCATAAATTTCAATACAGAGCACTGCATGCTCCGTGCCAAATGCCCAGCTCAGATACTACACGAAATTCAAATGAAGGAAAGCTTCCCCAAGGTTGGGGGCAGAATGAATCATGTTCAAGGAAGAGGTAGAGTTTTCACTGAATCAGGAACTAGATTGGATAACTTCTCAGGATCCTTAGAATTCTAAAATGAGAATTTATTAACAACAATTAAT
This sequence comes from Cynopterus sphinx, assembly GCA_030015415.1. NCBI lineage: Eukaryota > Metazoa > Chordata > Mammalia > Chiroptera > Pteropodidae > Cynopterus > Cynopterus sphinx. Next base: position 164,619,170 of record CM057379.1, on the reverse strand, counting down.
ATTAATAGGAAATTAAGGCTCCAACTTTAATGGGTATAATTATTAGCAGGATCATGAAAATTAGTAACATTTATAAAGAACTTGTTTTTCCAGTGCAGCTATTTCACAATAGTTAATTACGAATTCCTTTGACTAATCATATCATACAAGCTATCTACCTAATAATATGTGACTTAATAACTAATTCAAGTTTAAATAATTGTTTCAAAATAAATTGGAGATGCCTGCTGAAAAGTATTGATGCCAAACCACTGGGATTTATTTCTGAAACTTCCAGTAACTACCTCCTCACTGCTGGTAATTTTAGGGTGGTGCATAGGTAATTAAAAATAATTAAAATAGGTATTGGCAACTATAAAAAAATTCCTCTCTTACAAAACCTTTTCATTTTCAAACTGATGGACAAAGAAAAGAGAGGAGGTTTAATAGTTCTGCCATCACCACGCAGCTTTATTATGCTGGGCAACTTCACTCACAGCAGAAAGAAATTCAATAACGACAGAAGCTTCCCCATGGCAAGTGGCAAAGAGATGAGTGTAGTAAATTCTTCCTTTTGGTGTCCCTCAAACGCTGCAGTGCCCAGGAGAGAAGAGGACTCCCACTGGCAATATTCAGGGTAGAATTTAAAGTATATCAAATTTAGAATTAGACACAGAGACAAAAGGTAATTCACAGAATTGGGCCATCCTGGGTTTGCAGCTCTGATAATGACTGAAAAGGGAAATATTTTAAAAAATAAAAGAAAAAGAAAGCATAAGTAAAATGGGAAAATACTTATTTAAAATTAATGTCACGCCTCATTTTCAATTAGTCTCTCCTGAACTTTGCCTCACTCCCACACCCCTGTTGTGTATGCTTAAACCTGTAGACAGCCATAAAATTAGTTTACATAAAAACAGTAATTAGCATATGCCCTTGGGGCTAACAAACCAATCTTTTCATCTATTTTTAAATTCTTATTGTCAATCCTTAAAATATGCCTCATTTTAAAGCATCACTGACTCAATTTTAGAACATTGCCAGAACCTGCTTTGCTAATCTGCAAACTCGATAATTCTACCCCAAACCTCAGCACACTCAGCAACAATTTAATAGCAAATATCTCTAGTGGGACCTCACATTACTAAGATTCTATTACTTTTTATATTACAAAAAAAAAAGTGCTAGTACACTCTTAAGTATTATAAATAGTTCAGACCAACCAATGCTTGTCAAAATATGTAAAAGTTTTTTTTTTTTCACTCAGTAACCTGGGATTTTTATCTTGTGTATTTATAATCTATAATGTGCCTCCCTCCTATAATTAGTATAAAATGTAGATTACTAATCAACTTCCTAAAGTTTCTGGACATTTCTTTTCTGTTAACATGATTACTAAGGGTGATAAAGTATATGGTTAATAACCCAATCCTGCCACTAAATGCAAATTCTAAACATATCTTAAAATAATCGCATAGATGCCTAGAATGGGCTTCTTTTATTATATTCTTCTTAGACTGCTAAATAGCCCTTTTTTGATGGAAGGCATTTGTGTTTATGATCTTTGAAGATTTTTAGGTTGAGGTTTAAGAGACAGGTATAAATCTAGATACTTATTTAAAAGCTGTTGTGATGCATTTCAAATGACATATAGGAAGTATACATCCCTTGTAAACTAGCAAGGTCTCTCTAAAATTATTGAACTTTTAAAATGTTCAAGGTTTTTTTGTCATTAATATTAGTCCAACAAGAAGTATATGGAATTATATCAATATGTAAATGCAGAGATAGTTCTCAATGGAAAAGACTTTATAAGGCTCAATCAAGATATCTTTTCGGCAATATCACGCTAGCACAATTTTAAAATTGATCCTTACTCATTTATTTTGGCACCACTATGCTATTTATTTGCAATGTATACTATTCACAATAGAAATCAATCTTTAATAAACAATTCACATTATTGGAGATAATTGCAAAATGCCACTTTAATTATAAAGCAAATCTACTGCTGACATTTGCTCTGTGTAGACTGACATGCCGGCAGCACAGTCATAGAGATAACCTCCTACCTATATTCTCATGCTCTACAAATGTCTCTAAGGGCCACACAATGGCCCAACTCCCTGCTCCCCCCTTCACTGTTTCTCTAGTATGTTCTTTCCATTTAAATTCTCTCTGCCCATTAATACTGTCTACTCTTTTTAAAACTTTTACCATGAACTTAACTGTCACAGGAACCAAAATACTCCAGCTTATTCTTTCCCTGTAGACGGATCTGACCAGCCAACAAGTCATAAAGAAAGGGCCACTTGATGAACCCTGAGTCAAACAAAGGCGGGCTAACCGGAAATCTCACGCTTAACCCACAAAGTGCATCCTGAGCCACGGGGTTGCTTTGCTCACTGGAGTGGAATTTTCCACCTCCACACTATGGGAAGCATGAAACCGCTCTGGGTTCCCTTTGGCAAACATACGGCCCTACTCCCTTACCATTTCCGTGGTATAACCTGGACTGTGTTCCAGGACGGGTCAAATTTCACGGCAAGGCCAGGATGACATGCTCATAGCCACTCATCAGCTGCCTGGAAGTGACCAAGGTCAACAGACCTTTTGTGGATTGATGAATAGAAGTCACCGTATCTATCGATTTCTTATTCAAACAATTTCTGACCAACCGAGAACCCACTACTGTTCCAAAAATGCATTTTTGCTACAGGTGTGTTAGTCAATAAGCTTACTGCCCAGCTGTTTAGAATTATATAAATGTCAAGCTTCATCTTATACAGATGCAGAAAACAAGTCCCAGAGAGGTTAAATGATTTTCCAAAATTAGTCAGCTGGCCGGAATGCTCCCACTTTTCTTTATAGGCTCTTTCTTTTTTTTTTTTTTTTGATGAGCTTTAGTATTGAGCACCAGCTTTACTGGTTTTACTTCAATTAAGTAAACTAGATCCCAAGTGATGATTGTGATGAGACAGGCGGGGGCAGAGTGAGGTACAGTGTGTTCAGCTTGGATTTCAGATGTCGTCAGTGGGGTATCTTTATATTCTTGTTAGTGAAAATATCTGCAGCCAAAATAAAAACTATTCAACATAAAGCTAGTGAGGGTTTCTGAATTCTGACTCAAAAAACAAGGACAACTCATCTAGTTATAGACCATTATTTGTGAAGAAGAGTAAAGAGGTGGTACATGGAATAATATATAACCTAACTCCCTCCTCTCACTAGTTTGTTGCCTCAAAGACTCACAACCTAATGACAGTTTCTCCAAATTTATTCCTTCCCCTCTAAAATGCCTCTGGAACATTTCTCCTCCTTGACCCTCCCTAAACATGTTTATTATATAAAATAAGCAGTTCTCTGGGTTTCTTGAATGTGCATCTCTACTTTTGTGTGTGTGTGTGTGTGTGTGTGTGTGTGTGTGTGTGTGTATTCCTGCTATCTCTCTAATCTTTACTCTAAAGAATATTTTTAATATTTTCAAGATTTTATAACTGGAGCTGACGTCAATTGTGACAATAACTGGAACAAATGGGTTGGCTATGCCATAGACAGATTTTCAACATGACTAGAGGGCAATCTTTTGCTACCCTGGTCCTCAGTATCCTCCTCCCTTCCTCCCCTCCCCCCAGCTAAACAAGGGGCATATTAAAGTTATTTCCTCACACAGGTAACATCAGGAAGAAGTTCATGCAGAGATTAAATACTGTTCATGTCAGAGGATATTTATGAACTTAAAGTCCTACTAATTATTCCATGTACACATTCTACATAAATGAACCAAGCTGTCAAAACCCAGGATGACGATATGACTGGACAAAAAGCTGTTCACCTTTAAGTGCCTCTTCTTAACACTGGTAGTGACACTCAATTCTCTTTATTGCCCTCATCCCAAAAGCTTCCCATGTGTCTGCCTTTTCCTATTCTTTATGGTTAAACCGGTCAAACGTTAGACCAAGACCAGCCTGTGAGGAAGCTGCTCAGGAGTTCAATGTCCATGCCAGAAACAGAAAAATTGACGAAGACATTTTGGTTTTAAAAAAGCATTTGGCTTTCTGCCACTGACCAATTTCCCCATTCATTAGTGGCCTTTGAGCCTTCTTCATTTCTCTTCCTATTGTTTTTTCACGTCTTCAGAAATTATATCACTTCTGAGAAAAGAACTCAAAAGGCCAGTGGTCTGAAGGGTTTTTAGGCCCTGAGGACATCGCTGTTGGTATATAACTCGCTGCAGGGGTGTGCTTATACATCTAATCCTGGCTCACCTAGGGGAGTGCTCTGTCTACACTGTTACCACAGCAGGTGAGTGATAATACATTTTAGAAAAGCTTCATTATAAAGTATTCAAAACCAAAGTAAAGTTCCCAAATCTTAACTCTTCAGGAAATCTAAATCTAGAAATCTAAGTTTTATAAGTTCTGACAAAATTGTAGAGACCATCTCAAAGGGCTTTATTTTACAGATTAGCAAAATGATAACTGAAAGGGCAAGTTTTCTGAGATCTTTAGGCTAAAATGAGAAAGAGAAAAAATAATTGGTATTTATAAAAAGTAAACTTGGCTATGCATAGATATTATATAAATCTCTGGTTACTATATAAATATTAATGCTATAGATCTATTTAGGAAAATAACCATGCTAAGTTTCAGAGAATATCTAATAATAGTGAATTTTCTTAAATACTAAACTGTCAACTTTTAAGGACCTCTGCTATTGGAGAAAGCTTTCACAACCCTGACAGAACAGAGAGGGCTGATGAAGACATAGAGCTGCTGTTGTCTTCTCTGTGGTCCTTTCTAGAGGAAGCATCAGAATTCTAGGAAATAAACAACATGGAATCTAGTCTTAGATCTGCCATTAAGGAGCTGTGTGATATTGGGCAAGACATCAAGTCTCTCTATGTCTTGATTTTTCATCTGCAAATTAACTCCAGCTCTGAAGTTCTTTGAGTTCATTATGAAGACCCGAAAAGTGATCACATGATCTTTTTTAAAATTTTAACAGAGTTAAAATTTTAAGCCTGTTGGAGTAACAGCTGAACAAAGGAAGTCCCCAGCTCCTACATAGCCCATTAGGCCATTTTATTGATAGGACAAATTATAGAGAAAGGAGTGCTTTTTTTCCCAAAGAAAATCAGGACATACCAGAGTGTCTTTCTGACTCAACAGTTCATGAGGATTGGAGAGAGGTGATGAGCAAGGTGAAGACTGCCCTGATATGAGACCAGACAAATACATAACTCAAAGGGTGTGCAGGAATAAAAAGGTCAGGCCAATAAGGTCATGCCTCTGTCACCTGTGACTAGCGTGGTCTGCAATTTTCAAACTTCTTTTCGCCCTGGAATCCTGTTGTGGCAGCCGTATTGGTTAAAGAAGCAATAGTCCTCCCCTTCATGTCACGCTTCCTGCCTCTATACTACGTCTCAAGCAAGCATGAGCTCCAGGTGGACAGGATTCCTGTCCAGCCCCAAAGTCCAAAGTTGAAGAATCTCATTTAGGTGTTAAATACAGATGCCTGAACCAGTACCCAGCTGTTAATTTCAGTTTCCTGCCAGGGTTACAGCTAACGGGACACAGATTACACAACCAGCCTTCCAAAGGGAGTAGCCCTGATTTAGGTGCCTGGTAAACCAATACTCCATTATTATATTTCTACTTGTTGTTTCAACACAGAAGTGTCAGATAATGGGAAAGTGAGATCCAACTGCAGTGGAGGAGGAATGATGAAAATGTAGCTAATCTTGTACTCCTACCTCATTCTCGAAAAGATGAGCCTAGGGTAGCAGATTCAGCCAGAGAGGAACTCAGCTGGACCACCTAGGTAGCAGTCAGGAGACAGCAGGGCCGATTTGTTGATGTCTTTTGTTGGCTGGCTCACTTTTTAATGAAAAAAAGTTACATTTTTTGCTCTGTGTTTTCAAAGTTTTTCAACATTAAAAAATGTATTACGTCTATTGTTAGGAAAATAAACCACAAATATTCATGCAAAGTATGAGTTTGATAACTACTATTCCTATGAATACATGGAATCCTTTTAAAACATGATATATAAAGTAATAAGTGTAGGTATGTGCATATATTTTCTAAAGGAATCAGTAATTAGTATAGTGATTCAGGTTTAAAAAATTGTGAATATTGATTTTTTTCCTTAGTGAAGTATTAACTTGTGAATCACAGCCAAGGTAGGACTATTTAGACTATGTTATCATCAGTATCTTTCTCCTTATGTAAATTTATAGACATCAGAGGATAAAATGTGCTTACTACATCACCTAAAGGACCTTAAGTCTAGCACAAGCCCTTATTTTGAAAATGAATGCTTCTATCTCAATTCTAAAGTACTCCAAAAGTTCCTGGGACAGCCTATCCCCCAGTTCAGTCGTATCAGGAGATTATAAAGTCTTCCTGTGCCTAAAAACACACTCTTTCCTGATGCCATCTAAGAAACTAACTTTCTTCAGCTCTGTCCGGTGAGTTTGAGAAGGCTGATTGCTGTCCTCCACAGTTCCACCTCTCTGCCCACAGGTTGTTAATTTTGTCTCCCCTTAGCCTTCTCTTCTCAGGATAAATAACCCACCTCTTTTCCTCGTGTACACAGCTCCCAATCCTTATCATTGTTTTCCTCCTTCTGGACATGAATTCTATGTAATTTTCATACATATATTTTTAAGTTACAGACCCAAAGTGTAAAATTCAAATAAAAGTTGTACCTACAATGAATTTACACAAGGATATTTCCTTGCTGCAAATCAAATGATACTCATCTTAACACAGCTCAGGATAATATTGCTTTCTGAGTGCCATCACTAGGTTAATGACTCGTATATTTTTAGAAGGCCAGATCTTCTCCAGCCAAATTTACGTCAAATTATACTCTCTATCTAGCCCCTTCTCCCACCACCAACTACTCCCTAAAGGAAGTCACTGTCAATAAATTTAGTTTTTAGTTCTTCCAGTGGTTTCTACTTTAACTCTAAATAAATAATATGTCTACATCTTTCTTTCTTGATTTCTCAACCTTAAGCAGTCAATAGTTATTGACTTCTCTACATGCAAGATAAAAATTTCACTCATTTATATGCTTTCTTTCTCTATCTTCTCCTCAATTTACGTTAATTCATGATATTTTAGTTCTTTAGTTGGGTAGCTGTGTTACTATTTTTTTCCCCCTTTTAATTCCTCGCCCCCTACTTCCGCCCGTGACCTATGGATGTTGCCATTTTCCCTTAAAAACTGGATCTCTGAAGGTGGGGCATCTCCTTCCACATGCTCCCAGCATGCACCTGGCGTGCACCCAGGGTCTGGTGCACTAGGGATATGGTCCATGGCTCCACCTGGGGCGTGAACCCAGCACCTATTACATGTAAAACAGATGTGCTAACCACTACACTATGGAGCTACCCCTGTGCAACTTTAAATGATACAATTATCCCTCTATTTCTGGGTCTAGCAGCTTTAGAAAATATTTATTGACTTTAGCACCCTCGGATAAGAAAGATAGCACCTTTTTCCACCTCCAGAATTCTGTCAGCATATAACTTTTACACCTTTGAAGCTTATAACATATATATTCTATTTTATAAATATTATTATAACTTATGGTATTGTTATTATTCAGATATTATTTATTGCAGACACAACATAAAGGAAATAGAGCCTTTGTCATCAAGATCATGCTATTCAAAATACAGTGTCCCACAATCTATCACAATAAAATGGATTCTCCATTTTTAAACTGCACGAAACCTCAATTTTTTCTATATCTTAGTTACTTCTTATTTGGATCCTGGCTTTTAAGGCTTCTTATAATTATTACAGCTGGTTACAAGCAGTTAAAACTGATTAACTTAATAAATTTGCTGGAAAGATGTAGGGTAATTCTCAAAATCAGAGGAAAGGGCTAGGGATGAAATAACAACAAAATCTCAACAAGAGAGAGCACTCCATCATTTTTAGAACAGAGCACCTCATTGGCCTACCTGAGATCACGTGTCAGGGGCAGAACACCTTGATTGACAGTTTCATCAAGGTTGCATGCAATGGTGGAGCAAAGTTTTAAAAAACAAAATCAAGTTATTGTCACAAGAACAAGAAAAAGTAGAAGCAAAGTAAACAATGTAATAGCCTCTATCATGTGCAATAGCATTTGTCACATTTTAGTTAATAAATAATTTGGATAGTTATCTGATATTGTTCTTTCCCATCAGATTTTATGTCCCACAAGAAGTTACATCTATTATTTGTCTTCTTAATGCATAGGTGTAACACAGTATTAAGTACATATAATCACTTACTAAATATCTGTTATACGTTGTTGAAAAAAGAAAAAGCAAGGATTTCTGGGTTATACAGCATAGTATATTAGTTTATTAACATAATATTAATATACATTAATATATATTTATATTAATATAAAGGGAGAAGATTTTATCTTCATAGAAACTGATAAGATTAAAAAAAGTTATGAAAAGAAACAGGGAGAAAGGGAAACAAAGAATGTGAGAGAGAAAGAAAGGAGAGTTTTAGTTCTCCAAGCTGTAGAGAAATTTTAAGTTATTTTTCAGTTGAACCTATTCATAGATTGACTAGAAAGATATATCTCTAAATCCAACAGTGATAAAAGAAATAAGAAATGCAGAATTTGTCCTCTCTAAAGTTTTCATTCTTTTATATCAATCAAGGAGAATGTTCATGAAGAAGTTTCGACAGGAGTCACTAATTCCTCACCAATGTCAGAAATCTAGTTTCACTTTTCAGAGGCTGTTTATGGCCACGCTTGCGAAATCAAAACTGTAATTCATCTCTAGACAATAACTAATTATTACTGATTACTAAGAAATAAGTCAACAAAGATATTTTCCTGTTTACATTCTTATCAGACTGTATCAGGACCATCTGTTTTCAAGTTTATAGTTGCTGGGTTTTTTGGTTTTTTTTTTTTAATCCCAGGGGATAAATACTCCACATTGTTCTTGGAACATATGTATGTAAAACTACCTCTTGCTACACAGCTGCAATGTTCACTGAAACATTTGGGTAGGGAAGAAACACATACTCTTCTGGGAAAGAAAATGAACAGAATTAGATACCTCACTGAAATTACTCTGTCTTCAAATGAAGGACATACTGGGGTCTGTTCTATACTCTAACTACCATCACCATATTTGCATGGGTGACTCTTGATTTTGCTAAAAGTATATATCTGGAGCTTTATGACACTAAAGTAGCTCCAACCTAGAAAACATAGTAGGAGACTACTAATATGAGAAAGATTCTATGAGTTTAAAACAAATAATATGTGACCTCTTTGTTCCATTATCCAGTCTCCTGTGATACAAACAGTATATTTTCCTTCTTTGAAGAGAGGCATAATTGTTCCACTGCCAAGGAAGCAAGAGTGGGAGAGTAAAATTCTGGTACTAACGGAGTTGCTACATGGCTTTGGGCAAGCAATTAACCTTTAGTGTCTCAGTTACTTCATCTGTAAAATAGGGATAAGGGTTTTGCACAGGTGTGATGCCTGGACTAATTAGTATAATTATCATTATTGATGAGAAAATAATGTTGGTCACTGATTTCACATCTCATGTTAACACCCGGGAATCATTTTTATCTTTTCCACCTTGAATCATTTTTAAGGAGTTTGTAAAAAGAAAAAAACAAACAAACAAAAAAAACCCCTCCACATATGGAAGTTGGGACAATTGAATTAAAATGGTTCATATCCTCCACATAAGAACATATTCTTAATAAGTTATCTTTTAAATATTTGTATTTATTATTTAAATGTCTTCTAAACTTAAACTGAATCTGTAAACTACGAAAATAAAAGGAAACTTGCCAAGGCTCATAGTCAACCGATAAGCAGCACTGTACGCAGCAAAATGGTTTCCAGTCCATTGGTAGGTGACATTATACTACATAGTAGTTTAGTCTTTCTGCCCTGAAAGGATCTCAGCTCAGACAGCCAGGGACCAGGACCCAGGTGTCAATGAGAGAGCTGGAAGCTGAGGAAGACAAAAATGGAGATTCTCTCGATTCTAATCTAGGACTCCTAAGTGTTCTTACTATGTTTCCTAAGTCAAGGTGAAATACCTATTTTAAAAAATTGCCTTTATATGCTGGCAAAAATTGCAACCAACCATAGAGGGAAACGTGAAAGAGAGAAAATGCTCCAAAGATCAGTACTTAACACCATCATAACCCCTGCATCCGTCAGTGTAGACACAGGTTGCTGGCAGGTCCAGAACTTCTCTCCACAGCTTCTGATAGATACCAAGAGATTTCCTCATCACAAAGAATTCTCTTTTTTTAAACCAAGTAGACATCAAGCCTCACATCTCCGGTGTCTCGGAAGAAATTAGCCTCTTGACAAGTCATCCACACCAAGAACTCTATCCCTTTCCTCCACACTTGCCTCAAAATCACAGGCGCCAACTTGCAAATTGAAACACAGAAGCTGATGCCATTTTCATATTATCCTCACCTATCACACCAAACATAACGATTAGCTTTTTTTCAGCAGAATTGAAACTGCTAACACAACTTCTCTTTGTCTTACACCATTAAACTTGATTAGAAATCTCTTCACGATTAACATTTATCTCACTGTATCGCGCTTGAAGGTTAATAATATTCACCATCTCCTAAGAGAGGGGGAGGGGAGCATGTTTATTAGATGAATTTCAGTGAGAGGGAACTTCCCTTTCGGTCCACCAGAGGGTGGCTCGGCAGGACAGGCGGCAGGACGGCTGATAGAGAGGCGCTGCCCTGTCTTGCTCGCCTGCACTTAGGTTGGGAAGACGAAGCAAATTTAGTATTCATCGTTCGCTATTCTTCACCCTTTGGGTGTTTTAATTTCTAATAAAGCCCCTTCACAAATGCCAGAAGTCAGTGTTGGCTGGGCAATAACGTGGTGGGAAAAAAATATCCACCTACAACATTAGACTGCTTAAAATAATGTCCAATCCAATTCTTCTAAATCAGCACTGGGTGAGATAAATACATAACATGTATCAACAGATCCGAAGTTTAAAGCCTTCACACGTCATGGAGCAGTATGTGCGACCTGCAGTTGTGGCTACAGAGTGAATCATGCATGTACGTTATAAATGTACCTAGCCCTTTGCACACCTGCTATTTCTACTTATGTCTATGAAATGCAGGAAAACAGTTTATAATAAATATCCTACTTGATAAACCGTTTTAGATCTAGCCTCCCATGCAGATGTATATATTTAAGGAGGAAATGTAAATTTTAGAGATAAAAGACAAACCTTAAAATTTTTCATCACAATACATTATGTTCTAAGAAAGAAAGGGTAAGGAGTGAGTCTGTCGTGGTGGACCCAACATAGATGGTAAAGCAAAATATGATGCCTTTTTCTATCTGTAATATTGTTCAGTGTAGCAAACCCTTTTGCTTGTTACAGTACAGTAAATGGGGTGTTTAATTTGGGATTCAATGTAGTCTGGAGTCAAGGTGCAGCAATTTTATTACAGAAATACAATTTTATTGGAGGCTGAAGATTTAATTTCCACCTTACGTCGAGAGCCATAAACGGCATGCCTATTTTACATTTTGCATAGCATTTGATATATGTAATTCCTGGTCTAATTTTAGAGTTTGAAAAGGTGGAAGAGTCACAATATTCTTCAACATTTCAGCCACAAATGCCATTTAACAGTGAGGAATTTTCTGTTTCTTCGCCCCGGGTTTGAAACTCTCTCTCCCCTTTCCCGATTAAATTTTACACGTTCTTTCCAGTTCTTCCTAATTAGGTGAGTCACAGAGACCCCCAAAGAACACCCTTGTCTTGAAGCAAATGCTTTCTTTGTTTAAATTCATCTACTTGATGGCATTGCACGTAAAAAGTAAGATGACCGAACGATATGGATGATTGGCCTTCTACTGCGCTTAATATTTGTCAGCGTCACGTGTCAATGCAGGACCCAGTGGATGTATTTAAAAGGAAATAATTTGTCAATGTATTGGAAGGATTGAATTAGAGAGGAATGATCAAATGCTGCCGGCTGGAAAGCTATGTCAACGTTGATGTCCAAATGTGAGCGACTGTGTCATTCTCTTTCCTCCAAATGTATGCATTACTAGAAACACACACACACACACACTCACACACACTCACACACACACACACGCACACTCACACACACACACGCACACACGCACACTCACACACACGCACACTGCGGCCCTTCCATCTGGTGCCCTGTGCCGCTAGTTCTCTTCGCCGACTTTGCATACCTCCTCTGCACCAGCAGGTGGAGCCCTTTGTTTATGGACATCTGTCCATTTCCTCTTTCCCAAAGATGCTGCTACCGGATCCACAGCTCCGCGACTAAAATACTGTCGCGAACACCAAAATTTAATGCCCACAGATAAAAACAGTAAAGCTTTCTCAGGGATTGGGATAATAAACCTTGCTTAGGGAATCCTATGGCTCCCAGATTTAATAGCTTACACATTTTCCTATTTACAACTTCTGCACCCCGAACAGCAGAAAATACTGTTGTGTGTGCCATAAACAGTGCGGCTGCAGGTCTGTTTTATGTAGCACCATCGTTTTTATCATCTCCAATGCTTGGCCACTGCAGTCAAAAAGAAAAAAAAAATACTGTGTGCTGCAAGCCTCAGTTTTCTAGTCTTAAAAATATGCATCTCGCTGAGAAGAAAATGTTTTCCTTCAGACAAAAGAGAGTAGTAATTCAGCCATAGGTAATAAAGGCAAGCCCTAATTCCTCTTAGTCAAATGTATCTCTCTTGGATTTGAGAACGAGTTAAGCGTAAGTAAAAATCTACCTTCCCTTTGGTTCTATTTAGGAGCTAATGAAAAAAATACATACCCTTAGTGAAGTGCAATTATTACATTGTTCAATTATTTTAAGAATCTTATTTTTATAAAATTGATCAAAAATATTCTCATGAACAAATGGCAGGAACATAAGAAAAAATTAGAACCTTCATTTGCATGTGCAGATAACTGTGGAGTGAGCTCACCTAAATACTAGCTTGCCAAGGACCTCAACCTTGATCTGGAAAGATCGTTTATTCACAAGTAAAACATTCACATTCTCTACGCTAACTGTCTTGGATCTTTCTCGAGGTAGATTGCTAACTGTGAGGTTAGAGGGTCTATGAATAACGTGTGCGTTTATAGGGATGGTAGAGTTGCATATCTAACTGAAGTATCATTTCAGTTGCATTTTAAATTTTAACCAGGATTTGCTCTCTTTGTATTACATGTCTAAATTTCTCCTTAAGCATCTGCAAAGCAGTGAGTGGGGGAGATTTGTGTGTAGGCCTTATTTAATCAGTCTCTGGGCCTGAGAAATCTGGCTGTCCTGTTGGTATACAAACTGGTTCTGTGACACTGAGCGAAGGAGCCCTCATGCAGCAAAATGCTGGCAACCACCATTTCGCTGTCCGCTCACACACGAGAAAATGGTGGCACAGAAAATAGTTAACACATTGTGCCCACGAGAGTTGTCTTTGAAATTATTCTACTCTTTGATGCAAATATCAAGCTGCTTTTTCAAATATTATCACCAAGGCACTAAAGGCATTCATTTTCTTTTAATATATAAAACCTCTGTGTGTGTGTGTGTGTGTGTGTGTGTGTGTGTGTGTGTGTGTGTGTGTAAAATGCCGGTGAAATAATCGGCTGTGTACGTTCAACTCAAGGGAAAAAAATGGTCAAAATAAACACTTAAGTTGAGAGGGAATGCAAACCTAAATCAAAAAGCACAGATCCTAAAAACTGCTTCTAACAATGCACAGAACCTGTATGGTAAACTTGGCTTTGGGATTCCTTTCATTTTAGCGTTCATTGTGTGCAACTTACAGTTAGGAAATTTAAAAGAGTTTTTTGCTTTTCTTCTTTTTAAAAAAATGTCCTCTAAAAATTAAAAGCAAGCCCACATTGGACTCTCACCTGGAAACCCTACACTCTCATTTTCTATTGGAGGGGGGAAATACCAGGACCCCCTGTCGCCTCCTCTTCCATTTCTGCTCTTATTTTTAATCATTAAAAACGCTGCCTTGGCTCTGTTTAAGTGTGGAAATTCTCATTTTTCTGCAGTGCTTCAGACTCACATAGACTCCTTGGGGATGTAGTGAGGAGCTAACCAACTGCACACGGGAAATGAGAATTTTCGTGGTTAGAAAAACTGCAGTGTTTGGTAATTTTCCACACGGAGTAGAAGTCATGAGTGACTCTTTTTCTTTTAAACATAATGACTCTACTTGAGTACTTGATATAGAGTTGTAGGTTCAAATTTGAGCATTTGAATGCATTAAAAGGTCTTACAAAATTAAATTTGACTTCTTCCTATAAACATTTTGACTATTTTCAAGTGCATAATAAATAGGTCAAAACAGAATCCTCTCCTCTGCGCCACTGACAGAATTATAAGAGGCTACTGTCTGTAAATGAGAAATAGCCCTGGAGGACCCACCAGCAGTTTATGCAATATGTGCTATAGACCACCAGGGGCTGAACTGAAACCACTAATACCTTTTTTCATAGGATCGTTAGCTAGAGTTAAGCAAGGTGTCAAAGTGAAAAGATGGGAGGTTGACCTGGCTCGTTATATTTGCATGCTTTCACTTTAATTATTTTTTGCATTAAAATTAAACACCAATACTCAGTTTTATAATTTAAACATATTATTACCCAAGCACAGTACATTACTTTTTTACATTTGTAAAGGATTCATAATATATTATTTTTGTGATTTTATTTACCCTTGGTTTTCAATAAATACTAAAACTCTAGTGCAAATTTAAATTTATGGCTAAGGAGAAGTTATTAGTTAAATTTTTTCCTGTTGTACTTGATGAGATAAAATTAATTGATTTGTTTTAAAATTTAGATCTTAAATTAAAATCAGCCTCCAACCAGCTGAGTAGGCCTGGGACTCACAGAGTGAGTTTACATGCGTTCCTGACCTTGTGCTGACAGTGGTCAGAAAGAATATGTTCTTTTTTATAATAGCTGCTTTACGATTTTGGAGACGCTGCTAGGCTTTTACATGCACTAATAGTCGTCCCGTGTACCTTAAATAAATCCAGTTCAGTAAATTCAGCATTGTAGTTAAGAAATAAATGTCATGTCAGTAACCCTCAAGCAGATATCAGAAGAAGGAGTATGTGATTGTTTAGTTCAAAAATTAAGTTTCATGTTTTTAATTGGTGTCATATCCTGTCCTAAGTCTATAGCGCTTAAATCAAAGGCCACCACATTAACCTGGAAAGGAAACATAATAACAACTCCTTTCATCCCCTGGCTCAAAAGTTTTTCTGCTCAACCCTAATTTTTGTTAAAACACTTTCAGGCAAAGACAACAGGAAACAGTAAACATGGCAACACCATGAAAATAATTTTCTGATGCACTATTTCTCTCCATGTTCAAAGAGTGAGTGAGTTGTACGAGCTGTAGAGGAAATGCTGTATCATTAAACTCAACTCAGACTAAAACAGCCCGCCCTTCCAGCAAAGTGGGTACCCCTCTTCATTTCATAAATCTTGTTTTTAACTAGACTCAAACCAGGAATTGACTGTCTCTCACATCAATGGCCTGAAACTGGGGCATCACAATAGCGCGTTCAAAAGGAATCAGAAGTATCCAACAACTTCAGGGGCAGATAGGGGGATTATAAGTGACGGCCGGATGCCTGGCCTGGCTGCTCTAATACTCAGCAAGACTGCAGATGGTCTTGAGACCTTGGCACCCAAAAATCAAATTCCAGGGAATGATAAGACAAATAAACAACACCACAAACTGTCAACACAAACAGAAAAAGTTGCCGTGACCCATTCAAGATTTCGGTGGTCAGGAGTTGCCAATGTCTCTCCCTCCTTCTCCCCTCCGCCCCTCCCAACTAACTCCCTCCCTTTCTCAAACAAAAAGCTTGTTAGTGGTTGAGGGCCCAGCAGGAAATGTTTTTACACCCAGTGCCAAATGCCACTCCTTCAGTGCCTGTAAGGGATTCTAACAGAAATTACTGAACATGTAGAACATGGAGATTTCATAATTTGACTAAGTGTATGTTACATTTATTGGACTGCCTCCTCAATTAAGGATTACCTTAAAGAAGCACACTGAAATTCAAAGAGAAAGGGAATTTATTTTACTTATCATTTAAGAAATAACCAGCATGAAACATTTTGTTTCTTAAATATATGTTTGGTGTGGGGGAAAATAGGAGTAAATTCTCTGAGCAGGTTACATAACATTTCTTCACATATCTAGATACAGATACAAGTATTTCTTCATTTCTTCATTTTCACAGATTCTACATTGTATTATTCTTTGAATAACTGGATTTGACATGCATTTGTGATATATAAACTACTCCAAATATCGAGCCATTTTAATCCAAAGATGGATAAAGAATTCTGGGGAAACTCCATAAAATTGTCTTATTTTGTACAATTGTTTGAATTTTCAATTAACTTTATGGTACTAAATATTTGCAAAGATAATATTCAACATATTTATTATTTGAGTATTGGGGGATTTTTCAGTGCCATGGACTATTTTTCAGTTTTCATAGCACCTCTTAAAGTAACTAACAGTTAGGTCTTTTCAAACAAATTCATTCTTTTTATGAAGTTTTTAAAAGGTGTTTAGATTTAATATTTCAGACACATTTTCTTTTTGCAACATTTTTCTCTAGGGCTCCAGCGCACACTCCTGTCTGTAGTCATCTGTCCCAAACTCATTTTGAGGTCTCAGCTTTCTCAACAAAAAAAAATGTCAAAACCAGAGGCCTGCCAAGGTAGCTGTTATGAACAAGGAGGCCCTCTCTGCCTCTCTGCACAGCCAGTCTGACAGTCTCTTCACCTCCATCAGAGACTTCTTCATGTGGATACACATAGCAGTTCTCCAAACAGAGAAGCATCTTATGCCCTTTTCCAGAAACAACACTTCCAGAAAATATGCTGACCAAGAAGAAACAGCAGGGGCGAGAGAGAAGTGGCCAAAGCACTCGCAGCATCTTAACAAGCACTAATTAAATGTCTTGCTTTAAAAATATGGCTTAAGAAAGCCAAACACAATAACTTCTTACAGATGGGTTTAGGAACTAACAAGACCTGGTAGGAAATGGTGAGGTCATTAAGATTAGTGTCCCCAAAGTCTCCCACAACCATTAAGTGACTGGAAGTGCTGTGCACTTTAGGAAGAAATGATGAGAATGTGTCTGATGTGATGCTGTTTCTTCCCCCTCATTTGTCTCTGAAGGTAACTTTGCAACCGTTTTAGTTCATTATACAGTCAGTTATTGAAACAGCTAGTCAATTGGATGTAAAAAAGGGTATTAGCAGCCTCGAAATGTATTTTTCTGGTGGGGTACAAAAACATCCTGAAAAACACTTGTGAACACCAAGAAGGCAGAAACTGTGTTTGTTTTTGTTTGTTTTCTATCAATACTTTTAGTTCCAACACATAGTGGACACTTGATAACTGCTCATTCATTTTTTGAACAAACATTCCGTCAGTGGTTATGCTATGCCAGACGAGGGCTAAGTTTTGGAGATATAGTAAGTCAAAAGCCAGACAAGGTACCTACCCTTTGGAATATATAGTCTGTGTGAAGATATTAGTTGAAGAGATGGATGGATGGATGGATGGATGGATGGATGGATGGATGGATGGAAAAATGATTTTTTTAAATAACGTGTTTCTCAGACACAAGTTTGATAATATCTTTAAGATTAGCCCCTTAGGCTGAGCTCATTCAAAGAAATGTAGAGCAAGGTCCCCAGGTGAAATAACTCAAGACAAACCCAGTGGCAGTGACTGGCCCCAACATGAGCCTGAAAATAGGTCCTGTCCTGATAATCTGAGATTCTGATGAAAAATGCTAGAGTTAAATGAAGTTCTTAGATCTTAGAGCCTATTCAAGATTACTATCAACACTAGCATTCTTGATAGAATCTGAAGAAGTGGTTCTGTTAATAAAGAAAAATATAGGCCTAACTAATATTTACAAAAAATGTTTTTACCTTCAAATATAACTAAAAGACTAAACAGGTGTAAATACGTCTGATTCCATTATTAAGAAGAGATATCATGTTTCCAGGTATTCATATAGTGCTTCTCAAGAAAATATATCTTCCTGGCCTCAATTGCCTTTAATTCTGGCAGGATTCTTGATCTCTGCTGGTTTTTTTCTTTTTGGGGTTTTGTTTTTGTTTTTTTGTTTTTGTTTTTGTTTTTTTTAATCATATTCCCATTTGCCATGTATTCAACTGCTCAATGCTAGTGTCCTACACTTTGTCTGTACTCCGATTGCAAACTGGGGTTCAACAGCAAAATGATAATCAGAACAAGTAAGACTCCATGGAGGAACTGGTGATCGTCACACCTACTTTTTCCAGAGCAGCTGGCTAACTGCTCAGGGGAGGAAAGGAACATTGAGCAGTGGGCACTGTCATAGAAGTGTCAGGCAAAGCTGCTCTGTTGGGAACAATGAGTCAGTCTAGCCAGGCCACTGAGGAGGCGGGGGTGGAGGGAGGGATTCAGGGGAATAACTTCTGCCAACGTTTTCCGTAAAAGAATTAGTCAACTGAATTTTCCTTTTCAGGCTGGCTGCTTTTCAGTATAATGTAAAGGCATTTCTGAATGATTGGGTTGATGGGCTAGTGCCTGACCTACAGAAACTCCTGTGCCATGTCACTCTTGTGTATCAGCACCACTTACCAATCACCGCCACCACCATTCACAGAAAAAGAATCCTCACTGGAATCAGTGGAAGAAAACAAACTTCCTTTGGATGTTGTGTTATTCATTTCATACATTCGCTCAACAAACACTTAACTAAGAAACCCTTCAGTCTCTTTTGCTGTATAATTCTATATGAGCAAGTTGGTAGGGAAAAAAAGAATACTGCCAAAGGAGCTATTAAGGGGTCAAAAAAAATACATTAGAATATAATCTTCAGCCTTGGCAGAGTCCAGCAGCTGAAGAAAGTGAGGCTGTTTTTCTCTAATGCCATGGACTGGGACTAGGAGTGAGTGTTTTTGGTTATGTAGCTGATGAAGATGATGAGCTGAGGATGATGGTGGGGTGGTGGTTACCATTCACACGGTAATCGCTCCCCATAAGACTGGCACTGCACTCAATTCTTTATATTCATTTTGCCATTTAATTGCTACAACAAACCGGTTAAATAGGATTTATTCTCATCTTACAAATGAAGAAACTGAGATTCAAAGAGGCTAAGTAAATGCTGTAATGTGGATTCCAACTTTAGTTAACTGCCTCCAAAGCCCACACAACTGTACTGCCTTTCTCATATCGTCTGGTTGCTTATATTCGAGGCCATGTTACATTCAAGTCAAAAATCAAAATTATTTTCACTCAAGTGTTGAGTGTTGGGATGAATGTTTCTGAAACCAGGTCTGGAAGCCCATTAAGATGATCTTTTTAATACGTGTTTAAATGCAACCTCCTCATAGATGATCCTAATGTTAGTAATACTTTATGGACTCCAAATCTCAATGTTTGGGTTCTCTTTAATACTGGACCTTTTCAAGAGGTCCCATAGATGTAATGTTTATGGTCCAAATGGTGTCATTCTTGAGGGCATTATGCCAAGTGAAAAGAGTCAAAGACAAATACTGTATAATCTCACTTGTACGTGGAATCTAAAAAAACCAAACTCACAAAAACAGAGATCAGATTTATGGTTGCCAGAGGTGGTGTTGGGGTGGCAGGGGGCAGAATTAGGTGAAGATGGTCGAAAGGTACAAGCATGCAGTTCTAAGTTGGGGGGATGTGATGTATAACGTGGTGACTGAAGTTAGCAATAGTATATTGTATATTTGAAAGCTGCTAAGAGAATAGATCTTAAAAGTTCTCATCACGAGGGAAAAATTATGTGAGGTGAATATTAACTAATCTTATTGTGGCGATCACTTTCCAATATATACATATATCAAATTATTATATCGTATAATGACTTAAACTTATACAATGCTATACGCCAATTATATTTCAATAAAACTGGGAGAAAAGATGTTGCCCTTTCCTCTCCCAGACAGTACAGTTTTGCCCCAAAGCTAGCCCTGTAGCAGCCAAGGCAGTCAAGAAGCCCACATATGTGGTGCTTAGCGGTAATGTCTCTTCGAGGTCCGAGACGCTGGCATGGGAAAAGAAAGGTGGGGAGGAAAGGCAAAGTTAGTGGAGCACAGGGAGAAGCAAGGGAGGAGAGAGAGGAAACTGCTCCTGATCTTCGCCTCCAGCCCCCATAGCCAGAATAGTGGTAACCTCACAAACAGTCATATGTCACCACCTCCCAGCTGGCCTCCCCCACCACAGGCCAGCCTTGTCCCAGATCCCTCAGCAGAAGGCTGCTTTCAGAAAGGAGCAAATGATGTGGGTAGAGGCAGAAGACCCAGGAGTCTTGGTTTGTAGTTTGAATTGTATAAACCAGGGCAAGCCATGAGGCTCTCTGGGTCTCAGTTTCCTCATGTGTAAACATGTAATAACGAGAGGTGCATTTCAAATATTAAATAGCTAATGAAATCATGTATTTTCAATAGCTTTATTGACTTATAATTGACATATAATAAACTGCTCAGATTGAAGAGATGATGCATTGGAAAGAGCATTCATAAACCATAAAACTTTCATCTCTACCAGGCTTGGAATTTCACAGCAACATCTCATTTTAAAAGCCATTTTCTGCTTAGCTTTTAAGAGCCTTCATAACTGGACTGCACCTTACCAGCCAACCTCATTTCTCGCTGTCTGGAACAGACACCCTGCTACAATAATACCAGTCTTCTTTATTTAATATGCTTTCAACAGGAATTTTCCCTGGAACATTAGCATTGACCTGCAAGCTCCCACCACTCAGACGCCAGCATCTGCCTTCTCCTGCATTCGTTTAGCCCATGAACGCTGAGCATACACTGACTGTCAAGCACTGTCCTAGGTGCTGGGATGCTCCTGTGAGCAAGAAAGACAAGTTCTCTGCCCTCAAGGGTGCTCTGAGAGCTCTCTGCAGCCAAGCTAGTGTACTCTTGCCACAGTCATCCCTCCCTGGGCCAGTCCTTTCAGCTCCAGTTCCCTCTCCTCTATGAAATCTCTTTTAATTCTTATTAACTAATTATCCTAGCCTTCTTTTTTTTCCTATGGCACTTGTAAGTTGTTTCATATATTTTAGTGTGTGACTTTATTTTGTAAAATTCTCTCAGGTGTAAGCACTGCACAAGAAGCTATTTTTTTTCATATCCTCAAAATCCAGAGCAGATGTATAAAATGCTTATTGATTTCAGAAGAGTGCATCAGAAAGTAGAGCCGTATGTGAGAAACCTTCTGAGGGAACAGAACCCACCATTGCCTCTCTGTGTCACCTGCACTGTGGGTTGGTTGACCCTTTTGGGGGGGGCAGTACTAGGGAGGACTGATTCATGACTTGTCCAAAGCCAACCACAAGGGAAGCCATGCTCAAGGACATCTTCCTGCCGACAGCAAAAGACAAGTGTCTCCTAGCAACCAGATTCCAGTGGCTTCCTGTCATCGAGAGCCTGCCCCTGCTCACTGCTTTGTTGCCTCACTTGGGTTTTGCATTTTGGCATTGCTGATCATTGCATTCATTTTAGATTATGAAAATGTACAAATAAGGTCTGATATGCAGGCTCGCTGACTGCATTACTGCTGAGAACCATTTAATTCATAACATGTTTTCAGCAATCACTCATAACTTTCATGAAGTAGAATGTTCGCTCTTAGCTTAAAAGGGTGAATACAGTTTTTACAAGATCTTATTTATGTCAAAGCGATTGGTTTGAAAGACACATAAAAAGGAAAAAGCATACATTCTTTCCATCAAATAATCAAAAAGTACTCAGAACTTTAGAAAAAAATATGTACTATCATTCAAAACCTGTTAGAGCAATAAACTTTAACTTGGCAAATTTATAGACACGGAAAGAAAGGCAAGTCAGATTTGAAGAAAACGACTCAAGATCCTTAAAGTTTTGATGGCTTTAGATTATTTCTGCTGCAACATGACTTGGCATCAGTATTCTCAATGTTCTTTCTAGAGATTTCCACCCCAGACCTATTATATATAGTTCAACACTTTTATTTCAGTGGGATTAGATTTAGCAGTTAATGTTGCTTTTCAAAGTTTTCTCTTGTTTTTATCAAATATCCATCAAAACACAAGTTACTCATCTATTTAAAAACATTATTTGGATCTCATGTGAAGATCTCAAACCCAATTCTAAATATAGCTTTAATTCCAAAAACCTTATAAATGTGAGTTAATATTCTGATTACTTTTCTTTTTCAAAAAGGAAAATTCAGAGAGAGAAAGGTAAATCGAGTGGCCTGAGTCATATGCTCAGAAGACTGGTAAAACCGGAACTAATCTCCAGCAAAACCACTGATGCCTGCTATTGCTCTTGACCCCGCAGCAGCAAACTTGGGTTTAGAGAGTCCTCTGCTTCTTGATTCAAGTAGTGAGCTTGATCTCTATAAAGTCATGAGTCCCTTGGAAAGAGCCTTCATTTTTCCCCTTTTCCCTCCTCTTCTCCCAGCATTACAGTCACAAAGTCATGGATTAATTTCAACTGTTTTGGTGTTGGTGGAGGCTCACTAAACCTAAAATGGAGCCTTTTCTTCTCAAGTAAAGTATGAGGTTTACCAACTAGTGGCCATTGGCTTTCATCTTTTTATTATCCAATTTTGACATTTGTCCTTGGGTGGATTTTTACTGAGGAGGTGTTGAATATTTCCCAGAACAACTCCTGGGTTCTTTGAAGTCCTACTTTGGGGTTCTGTATATGTTTGTTTCAAGGGTGCAGAATTAATCATATGGTTAATTTACTTGCTCATTAAGTGAACTTGTATGTGGATCAAGGCTTTTCTTATTGTCTCCAGTTATTCTTTGTTCCCTGAAATGGTTAGGACACTCAGCAACTATCTTAAGAGAATGAATATCATTAAAGTCCATGACTAACTTTTGGTGAAAAGGAAAAACTGTTCAGCCACACACATGTCTGAATTCTGTTTTCCTAATGTTTTCTGCCATTTAGCTCATTCACCTGTTTCAACACTAGCTCAAGTAAATTCAGCTTAATCTTACTTTTCTTAAGGGGCAAAAATGAACCCTGATTTCTCTCCTGGCTCTTTTCAAATATCTACTTGTAGTTGTGGAATGAGCTGAGAATCAGCAAGGCCCTGGGAGGCAGGCCTGTGTCTCAGTCCCCTGGGTCCAGTGTTCAAATCACTGAACAAGACACAGATGATTAAAAAATAATAGGCCTATATCCCAGTCTTAATTTCCATTTCCATCATGGTTTATACAATAATTGTAAATTGCCAAATTGATTAGGGGCTGTATAAAGCCAAATAAATTAACAGGTAGTATAGAATAGTGGTTGACTAAGTATATGTTTTACATTTCCATAAAACTGTATTAAACTTCCAAATTTGTCATTCACTATCTGTGTGACCTTGAGAAAGTCACTTGACTTCTCTGAGCCTCAGAATCCTTCCCTGTAAAATAGAGATTGTGATAACAATCTATACAAAGGTCAGTGTGAGAATGAAGTGAAACAATGTATAAAATAATTTAGCTTAGTGCCTGCAACTACTATTAGTTGAATAGATTATAATATGGAGTGCTTTGATATGTGTTGGTATGTTATTTTTTGGTGCATTTCTATTCAGTATTTTTTTAATAATCATTTTTTAAATTTATTATAGTGACATCGATTAAAATCCAATTAGTTTCAAGTGTATAATTCAACAGTACGTCATATATATATGACATTGTGTGTTCACAGAAAGTTAGATTTCTTTCTGTCACCACATATTTGACCCCTATTTTGGAATATTAGATTATCTTTCCCGTTATCTGTTATTTCTA
The DNA here is from genome assembly GCA_030015415.1 of Cynopterus sphinx. Classification (NCBI taxonomy): domain Eukaryota; kingdom Metazoa; phylum Chordata; class Mammalia; order Chiroptera; family Pteropodidae; genus Cynopterus; species Cynopterus sphinx. The sequence goes on along the minus strand of CM057379.1, from coordinate 164,595,278 downwards.
TACAAAGCACTGTGCTGAGTATGGGGAAATCCTCCTCCAAATATGAATTCTCTCTTTCCTCAAAAACTGTGTAACCTTATTGCTAATTGAGAGACAACATGGAAATCCATAGAAAAGGTGAAAGAACAACTGGACACAACTTTTCCTGGAGCGCTGCCTTTTCTCACTCAAGTCCAGACCTGAGGCTGACACTAACTTAGGTACTGCCTCTTGGGTGACATCTGAACAACCAGGGCAGTCAGTGAAATAGCATTCAACACTCATGCAACAAATATTTTAATATCTATTATGTGCCATACCTGTGCTAGGTGATAGATATGTCAGAATGAAAATTACGAACATATTTTGATGCATTAAAAACGTCTACCTTAGGGGAGGTTTACTTCATAATCTAATAAAACAGACCTCTAACTTGAAGGCTATTACAGCCTTTGAGGTATTATTTACATTGTCCTAGACACAAATTACTTACAAAATTAAATTGTCATTTTATAGCAGAATTAAAATTAATATGCTCATCTTCATCTCCACACTTGGGCATAAATTCCCTTATTTGAAATGCCTGACATTTGGGGGTCTATAATCTGAACTGTCTTCTCTGCCCAGTCCTGTGTTTCTTGTGTTAAAAGGCAAAAAATATGAATCATCAATAACAACCATAATGGAGGAAGAATGTTTACTCAAGAGTTTAATGTCACTTTCCACATTCTTCAGCTGTGTTAGGGAAATCAGAGAAAAAGAGAAAAACTGCCTCATATTCACAATGGAAAACACTTTAAAAAGAGAAAAATGTCTGCCCAAATAGTCTCAGAACATACATTTTTTTTTTTAAGGGATGAGTGCTATTCTTCATTCATCCGGTCTTTTTAGAACCTAGGCCATCCGACGCACACAGTAGACTACTAGACCAGGCACTAAGTTTTGTCTGTGGTTAGCAATGACATAGAAAGAACAAAATTGCTCCCTTGAAGTTAAAATCAAAGAGCCCTCAAGAGCAGCCTTATGTACATCCGAATGGGAGAGTACACATATGTGTGTGATGGAGGCAATCCAGAGAGAGGAGCATACTTCCCAGTGGTTGTTTTAAACAATGACAGACTGCAAAATCCGAATGTGATGTGTTGGAACATCACACACTCTCACACACACACACACACACACACACACACACACACACACACACACACACGCTTGTGAAAAACATTGCCAAAGTCCCTCAAAGCCAAAGTTTAGAAGAACACGTGCTCTAGAGGGAGCAACAGTAATTTTAAAATCACTCCATTTATGATTCCATTCCTCATCCATTTGATCACCTTGGCACACTATTTAGGAAATAACAGAACAAGAAATATGATGCTGGAGAGAGAAAGTTCAATTATAAAACAAAGCCACCCACCTTCTTTTGGGGTCAGGAAGTACAACGGCCTTCTTTTGCAGCAAGAATAAACTTAACACCAATGTGTTAAATGATCACATGTCTATTTAAAAGAAAAGGAAATGGTCCTTTAAAAAAAAAATGCTGCAATAGCTCAGTCCTCATAGCAAGTCTTACAAAAATAAAAATAAAAGCAGCATACTGTGGTTCTTTGGCACAAGGCAGAAAGCAGAGTCCTCAAGTCACTATTCCCTTGTTTTGCAAAACAAAACAAAAAGCAAGAGCAAAAAGGTGCTGTTTGGCAGGACAGGAAGGGCCTTGAAACACCTCGTTCCCTCCTGGGTCCCTCCCAGTTCCTTCTCTCGCCATGGGCTGGAGAAGCTGTACTGATCAACACCAATGTCACCATCCGCTGCTTAAATGCTCAAAAGTACACTTAGAAATGAGAAGCAAGTGACTGACACGAATATGCTGAGCCAGCCCCACTGCCACTAGAACAGCCTTAAATGCCCACACAAGGAGAATAAAAAGAAAAGCACATTTTGCAATAGAATAAATTCTTTTTTTTTTTTTATTGATACCGCGGAAAGTCACATGACCCTGCATGTAGCCTTTTAGGAAAGCAACCGACATGGTAAAGCACGAAGCGGGGGCCGCCGCCTGCCCCCGCCGCCTCCGCGCCGCAGCGCCGCGTGTCCGCGTTCTTCTGGGCGCATCTGCGGAGCTATTAAGTGGGATAATCCCTCTGGCCTTTGATACATTTCTGGACATGATTATTTCATTACGCGCAGTATATCAGTAGGATCATAATAAAAAGGACTTCTGACAACCTGCCAAGAGTTTTGTGGCCTTGTAAACACAAAAGTGCTCTAATAAAATTTTATTAAGTGTTAAAAAGTCATAAAAAGTGAAATAACATAAACTACAAAATTTACTGTCCTCCGCAAACGCTGAAAATATCGTCCACAGTAAAATTAAATTAGCATGTAATAGACAGAGGAGCGGTGCGGCGCGGGTTTAAACGAGGGTCCAGGGGCGAGGACACTGGGACGCGACCCGGGTCGCGGGGACCTGCTTCGGATGTTTCTCCCTCAATGGGGATAAAGGTGCCGATTACAGACGAGCGCCCCGGGGTTGCTGGAGTCTCACACGCTGTCGATGCTCCGGGAAGAAATAACACAGCGCGGGCCGGAGGGGGCCCCGGGGGGGCGCGGGCCGGGCCGGGAGCGGCGAGCGGGGCGCCCAGCAGGGCGCGCTGCGAGACCGGGGATGCCCGGCGCCCTCGGCCGCGCCGCGCGCGCTCCGCCTGGGCCCCCCTCCACACCGTGTTCGCAGTCCTTCCTTTCTTTCCTTCTTTCTTTCCTCCCCCCCCCCACTCCCGCCCCCGCCCCGTGCCATTCTCTCCAAGTCGGAAAATGCCGTGGAAGTCGCGCTTTGCCGCAGGGCTCCGCTGTCGGGGACTCGGGGTCCCGGAGCCGGACGCGCCGCCCCCGGCGGTGTGGACCCCGACGGACAGGAGGGGGGTCGCCAGCCCAGCCCCCTGGGGCCCCGCTTTGGGGCCGCGGGAGGCTCAGGAGAGCGCGAGGCCTCGGTCCCGCCCCGCCAGGCGCGCCGGCCTCGCCCGAGTTCAAGTGCATCCGCGGGGTGGGCGCCCGCGGCTTGGGGATGGGGGGGCGAGGCCCCTGCTGCGCCCCGTCGCGCGCGTTCGGGGTGCCCCGCTGCCCCCAGGCCCCCTCCGCGTCCCAGCCTTGCTGGCCTCGCTGGGCCACCCGCCTGGGGCGCGAACCGGCTCGTCCGCGCGGGGCGGGCCGAGCAGCCGACTCGCGCCCCTGCTCCCCCACGGCCCCGGCCTCGTCCCATGGTCTAGGGCCCCCCAAAGACCAACGTGACGGCTCCGCCTGGAAACGAAGTCCGACTTCCCCTCCGCGCTGCTGCGAGTGGCATGTGGACTGGGCAGGAAATCGCTCCGATACGCAGCCCGAGCCTCTGCAGGCGGCTCGCGCCCTGAAGGGAAGCGGCTCCCACCGAAGCGTTGCCTCCCCCTCCCCCCGAAAGTCTCGCTCAGGTTCGTAAAGAGGGGTGCGGAGATCTGAAAAGCGCTTTCTTCCAGGGAGAAGATGCCGGCGACGGGGCCCAGTGCAAAAAGATGGGTGCGTTTCAGCCCGAGGCAATTCGCGGGCCACGTCTCGTGTCGCAGCGGCGGGATGCTGCGCGTGCTGCAGCTGCGGAGGCGGCGTTAGAAGCGAATTAATTAGAAGTTAGTGAACTCGGAAATAGATGGGCAGTGACACGTGTCGTGGTTGCATTTTTCCTCGGGGATGTCCAAAGTTTTAAACTGTATCTAAAAATCAGGTACGTGTTGCCAGAAAGTAAATATTTTTAAGCAAACCTGTTGCCAAAGCCCAGAAGAGGTAAGTCAAAGTTACTACATACGATCCTCCAGGTTACTGAGGATGCCTTGTATTTTTCATTTTCCAGATGGGAAAAGCATAGTCAAGGCAAATGGAGCAGCCAAGGATATTTTGATAAGCAATATTCACTTGGCACTTTTCGTCTAAAATAAATATAGTTAGAGTAGGAATCAATAGCCCCATGATTTAGATCTTTTGTTACAAGCTATATGAAAAAAGTGTTTTTTAACAATTTGTGTGTGTGTGTGTGTGTGTGTGTGCGTGTGCGTGCGCATATACACACACACTCTGTTTAATTGTCATCTGCAAAGTATTGAATTTGAAATAGCCTGGCCTGGAGCATCAGAGTTAAAAAAGTAAACAAATCAGTTTAAATGTTGTTTGAGATCTTCTGTCAAAGGCTTTGATATCTAATAAAAACAGAATTAAAAGGAATGGCTATAAATAAAATAATTATTTTTACTCAATATGCCTGCCTAGAGAGAGGGTACAGATGACAGACGTGTCCATGATTCATTTTTTGAGCCATTCCCTGAAGATAGCAATTGTGAATGCGGTGAGTCAGTATTGCCTTTTAAAATGAAGAGCACTTATGTTTACAGAAATATAGAAACAAATATTTTGCTATATAGAATTTTCTCTCAAGTTTTGTATTTAAAATTTTAAGATAAACATTTCTTTATTGATTTATGAAGTTCAAAAGGAAATTTTATACTTGTATTATTTTGTTCTGTGTTGTTCACATTTCAGACTGAAGTTCATCAGTCCTTCAGAAAAATATTTTCATAACTATTAAAAACATCATGACTAGTATTTTTAACTTTCTTCAGGAAGATATGTGATTGCTGTAAATAATTTCTAAAAAATTTTTAAACAAGTTTAGTACAACTTTATTCAAAGAATTTAGTGAAGAGGATTTCCAAACTTATACAGTCTATATAAAATTGTAGTATCAAAGGTTTTCGTGAAGAAACTTGGGAATTAATATATTTTAAATGAATATGGAAACATGTTTTAAAAGGGATCCCTTACACTATTCTCTCCCTTAAAAAAAAATCAAAGACTATTTCTCATTCTATAAAAATGCTAGAAAATTATTACCATAACAACAGTCTGTCAAGATAGTGGATATTTTTGGACGTATTATAAAGAAAAAAAATTTTCTCAGCCCTTTATATGTTTGAAGTACTTGAAAAGGCAAGAAGTTTGTAAAAACATTTTACTACTGAAATCTACAAGATCATTAAAATGTGCAAGTAATTTATTCGAAGTGACTGAAAAGTATTTTTTTCCAACTGTTTTTCACACTTTGACATTTTTATGTGTACTTTAATTAGTACCCTTCTTTTAAATGTTCCAGATATTTTGTTATATTAGCTATATGAGAAAAGCATTATTGGAATTTGTTGTGTTTTACTTTCTGCATAAACAGTTGAGATTTTGTTTTAATCTTTTATAATTACATGGGATAAATTTGAACATGTTGGAATAAAAAACAATCCAAGTTCATTTTTCTTTCCCAAACTTGACATTGATCCTGATCTTATAGTATTTATGCACACAAACTGCTATTGAAATCAATTTGGACATACCAGTTTAAGGGAAAATTTAAGACAGTGCAAGTTTTATATGGAAGAATATATATTAAGGTATAAAGTAGATAATAGCCAAAATTCAATCAGGAGGTGAACTTGTAGCACTCATTTGGATGACAATTTTAAAGTTAGTTTTGCACTAAAGGAAGGATTTCCTTGAGCTCTGTGTTTATGAATATCTAAATTATTCTACCCAGCAACTTAGAAACTCAATAACCAGATATCAAATTTATGTATTGTTAAGGTGTCTAAGAATAAGGATATGAGAAGCAGATTGGCTTCATGAAAGAAAGCAAGTATTTAAAATTGTATTTTAAAATATAAACTTAATTTCAGTTTCTGACAGAAATCTTGTGACCAGCTCATCAGTTTTCCAGATCAGTTTTAAAACAGTATGCAAAAGCTACCATTTCCATATTAGAAGTCTATATTTAAGTTTCCTTAACTGCAAAATCGCTCTAAAACAGAATGTTTTATGTTAAGGCCCATTTCATGTGTTGGTCTCATTGATTACATATGAATGTATAAAAATCTTGTTTAAAGACCAGTAAAAGTGAGGAAATTCCAAGTCAAACTGGCTAATTCCATTCATAATTCATCCCGAGTGCCTGATTTAGGAAACTTGCAAACAGTTTATAGCTGTTCATACAAAACAAGTTGACTTACTTTGTAGAGCAGGGCAGCAGAGTTAACTTTGACCTTGCTCAGAGAGGCTTCAGTTGGTAAATCTATAGACTGTAGGTTAAAGTTTTTGGTTCCCCCAGGAATTTTCCAATTTCAACCCCCTTTTTTTTTTTTTGGATTTTTGCTTTTTGAAATGTAAACACAGAAGGACAACTTCTGTGTTATAAAATAGGGTTGACTTTCACTCACTCATTTTCTTCCCCTTACACATTTGTTCAGTAATTCTTCTGAATGCTAGGGATCAACAGAGGCCCTATAGTGAGGAAACTGCATAAACCATATCTCTGTCCTCTTCAGCCGTCCCTCTTGCCAGCCCTGCTTTTATTTTGAGCAAACTGGACAAGAATTTAGTACTTGTACTCCCATGGTTCAAACTGCAACATCTACAGCCCAATGTACTTTTAAGGATTGGCAAGAAATCCATCTAGACTTTGCATTCTAAGCTGGGGAAAAAAAGCTATTGGGGAATCCTCTGCCTTGATTGGGAAGTATCCAGGCTGTCTTTCAAACCCAAAGCAATTCATCTGCTCATTTTCCAAGGTTGTGCTGTAGGCGGATGCCTTCCCTTAGTTTTGATATTCAGGAATAAATTGGAACATTTTATAGAGTTTTTTAAGCATTCTGCATAATTGTAATTTAAACCAGGCTAGTTTTAAGGAAGAAAACTGGCTCAGAGAGAGGCTGTACACAGTAACTGCAATCTGATGTGAACTCAAGTGACTTTTTAAAGTAAGACCTTAAAAACTTGGGTTTCCGGTGGAGAAAGCTGCCGTCTATTTAGAGTAGGAATCCTTAGAACCAGTTAATATTCACCCAACATGCTTCAATAAACTGGAACAAACATGACACTGAATTACTGGCTCCCCGTTTTCCTGAATGTAGGTCATTTTTGTGTCCTTACTATTTTACGTTTGAAGGGATTTCCTGTCTTTGAAATATAGCAGTTTGTCACCTGTTTGGATAGCCTCCTTAAAAGTTGGGGCTCTGCTCCTACTTTGATAGACTTAGTGACTCCATGTCCCCTGGCTCAGGTTTCCCAGCTCACTGATACCTGCAGCTGTGGAGCTTTTCTTACAAGTCGTGCCTGCAGATCCCATATACCAGGCTTCATTCCACTAGGTCAGAGCCTACAAGAAAACCCTGGAGCCATACACTCACCTAGGTGAAGCCATAAAGAGGTAAGCTTTCATAATGAGGAGCCATATGTCAAAATTCATAGCTTTTGAAAACTGGGGTAACTAGTGCTGAGACATTAGTCTCATGCTAGTTCAAAAGACAACAGGTGTCAAATGTACCATAGTGGGAGAGACTCATTAAAGTAGTCACTCACATTTAAATGTGCTTTTAAAATGTGGTATTTTTTACGATGTGGATCCTAAATATTTCTAGTAAAAAATTGCTCACTTAATAAGAAAATGTCATTCATAAATGAATAAGAAGACAACTGTGAATTATTTTTAAAAGCTGTAAGTACAAGTGTATTTTTACCAAATAATGCAGTATGTGCCAAACTTCTTCTGTACTGCAAGTGAAAGCTCTTTACATTTATATAAATGACTCTTTTTGCCTTTAGCACAACCACCCACTAATCACTGCAAAGATTCAACTTATTCTCCTTTAAAGAGGTTCACTAATTGATTGAAAGCCTGGGCACAAATAAGGCATCTTCATGGTATCCCTCTCCAAGAGAGTTTTCATCTTAATATTAAGTAAACATTTAGAAGTTAGGTTTGGGGAAGGGGGTTCTTTTCAGAGAACTGGACTCATGTGTTCATGAAATTAAGATATTCTGATAAGTGAGGGGGAGGAAATTAAAATAGATTTCAACATCTATTGTGTTTATTTTTATTTTTTATTTTTAACGTCCATTTTGAAATAATAGTTTCTTTTTCGGTTTAAGGTTATGATCAAATAAGATCATGATCAAAGGGGTTTAGGGCTAATTTCTGTATGTGATTCTTTCATAATGAATTGGAATGCGATTTTGATGACTCAGCATTTTCTTTTTGTAGCTATATTAATCACTTGGACCCGTCTAATTTCTCCGGAAGAAGCTGTAGCCACTGTGAGTGAGTCTGCCCTCCTGGGTGGCTTTCTAGCTAGCAGTATAGGTATCATTTGGAAAAAAAAAAAAACATATCACCTTCACAAAGCTTCCATCCAAAGAGCACACATATTGCATTGCTCACAAAGCTAGTGGCATTCTGTCTGGCCAAGAAAGGAGACTCAGATTCATGCATTTGTCTCAGGTTTTTAGTGATATTCTTTGTTTCTGCTCTTGGCAACTATAAGCCAAGTATATGACAGTATCAGAACAGATTGTATAGTTACCAAATGAAAATTCTTTCGTCACACACTCCTGCACCTTTTATATGGGTAAAATGTTCCAATTTTTCCTGGATTACATCACAAATGATATAAGAACAAGACCGTTGGAAACTGTACTGAACAGCTGAATATCTCTGCAAACTCAGAGCACTTAAAAACACTTTGAAGCCAAGCAGCTGCTCTTTCTTGTTTTAATTGTCTTCAGTGAAGCTCCAAAAACTCCATAATGTCTACCTTAAAAGCATCAGGAGTATTTTAATTAGGTATTAACTATCTATATTTTCCTTCTGATACAAAGAATTAAGAATGAAATTTTATGATGATTATAAACTGTATTGCCTACCTAAGGGACAAGAATAATTATGGAAAATATGTCCCTACATATTTGTCATGAATATGAATTTAGACTTTTAATTCGTCTTAAATGTTTGAGCAACTTATTAAAGTTTATAAAATAATATTCACATAATGATAACAGGGTAACTTATAATCATGATTGATATCATCAATATTGCAGCAGGCTTCTTGCCAAATAGTGAAGCTGACTTGGGCTTTGCCTGTTGGGCTTATGATAAAAATAGATAACTATGAAACAGATAAAAGATGGTAACAGATTTAAGGTATTTGAATATCTGAGATCCCTTTTTGGTCAATGATTGTTTTAAAAATGCTTTTAAAACATATCTCCCTCTTCCCCCTCCTGCTCCTTTTTCTTCCTCTTCCTCTTGTGTTTTTCTTTGTTGTCTTCCTTTCTCCTCTAATTAAAATTATAAATCATGAGAAAGAAAACTGATGTTTGAAAAATATGAGAAACTGGTGAATTGGAATTTGACTACTAAATATTGGGATAGATCTGATCAAGAGGGAGAAAGAGAGAGAGAGAGAGGAAGGAAGGAAGGAAGGAAGGAAGGAAGGAAGGAAGGAAGGAAGGAAGGAAGGAAGGAAGGAAGGAAAGGGAAGGAGGGAGGAAAGAAGGAAGAAAAAAGAAAAGAAGGAAAGAAGGAAAGAAACATTAATAACTAGCAACTGTTTGAAGACGAGTTTAGTTTACGTGACTATTAATCCTCAGCCCAATTTCGGCTGGGTCCAGGATGCGGGTCCTCTTTGAAAACAAGAACACTGAGAGCTTTGAATGGATGCCACCTGCTGGTCCTCAAACTCAGTTAACTGTCATACTAAACTTTGATAATGAATTGAAGATGACTAGGGAAATTGCCAAATTTCCACAATGTGGGCAAAAATGGGCATGTTAAATGGAGGAGTTATGTATCCGCATTTTACTTAGGCCCAGTCCTGCAGAGTCTTAACAGTTGCCATTTGAACACTTACTGTATATTAGCAGAATAAAGGCACTTGGAGTCTATATTGTATTTAATTATAGCTAATTGTTCCACTTAAGTACTGATACTTTTTAGTAAGACTTGCATCTGTTATTATTATATAGAATACCCAAAAATTTAACCTCTGCCCATGGGTCTGGGTTTTTATTCTCACTTCTCTGTGTGACCCATAGCAAGTTACTTAACTGGTCTGAGTCTTGGTTCCTCATTCACAAAAGAGAGGCAGTAATGCTTCTGTGTGGTGTTAGTGTATTACACGGCCAAATATTCATAAAGCAACGGAAACACAATTTGCAGTGAGTAAATGTTATTGGAGTTGCATGGAAAAAAAATAATTTAAATTTTTGATCCCACAGTTTTTCATTACCTAAAATTTTAAAGATCTTTCAGAAAGAGAGAACACCTAGATGCACAGATGTAATACTGGCATCTCGTTTATACTCAGAAATAAGCCCTGAAGTTAAACTTGAGGTTTTAATGTTAGCCAACCTTCTCTCCTCCCATCACAACCTAACAAAATATTTTTATGTAACACAAAAGAACTTAATTCTTTTTACTCCAAATGATAAATTTTATTAGAGAAGTCGGGTTAAAAACTTAGCCAAAGGCCATAAAGTCCACAATTTTCTTAAAGAAAGGAAGAAAAAAGCAAATAAGAGAATAGGATTTCCTAATTCATGCGGGGGTGGGAGTAACATAAGAATGACACAGCATTTTTTCTAATTTGTATTTTCTAAAAATTCTTCTAGAAAGTGGTTTTTATGTGCCAAGATTCATTCCATGATTAGTTTTATAAACTCTTAAATATAAGGACCCAGAATAGAAATGCTGACATACCTGTAACAAGAACTGCGTGATTGGCATCCCTGTCATGCTGTAACTGATAAACAGAATAAACTTAGGCTAATTGCTGCATAGTTTAGGCAACAGAGAACCTGTGATAACATTTATATATGAACATATTCAAACAGTTTGACAAACTGATCTGGATCAGCGATGTGAAGCCCATTCATTGTTCCCCCTCGAGGCCTCCGTCAAACATCATCACATCTTCACTAAAAGATTGTTTACTGCAATATACTGAGATTTTTTGAACTGGAGTCAAGAGGTACCACACTATTTTCTCTTCATCCATTCAGTGGTACTTGAGAGCTGATGGAAAGACACTGCAAGAGTACATGAATGGAGTAATTAATGAATCTGTTCATATTATTCTCAAAACAACAAGAAATGCTATGACATCTTACTCCAGTAATAGAGCTGTTCCTGCATATTTCACTCTTTTGGCCATCAATACTGACCATACTGAGGTTTGTGGTCATTTATAAGTTGGCCAAATTTTACTGAATTTTGGTTTTCAGGTCGTACTGGGTATTCTTGTGGTAATTGCCTAATCTGGGGCTATATTTGAAATTGGCCTTTAATTTGTGGATATTTTGCTTTTGTTCTTCACAAGTGCCCAACCATCTTAGAGGGATTTCAAATCATTCTTTTTTCTTTTTATCATGAGTTCACTTGACTAAATTATAGTAACTCTAAAGCTTAGTTCTTCCCCAGGATTTTTCCTGCTGACCTACATATGAGTAGATGTCTTCATATATAAAGTGTGACTCTTTAAACAATCATTGGAAGATTGCTAATAGCGGTGTGTATTCAATAATCTGGGCCTAAATAAATTGGTACATCTTGGAAGACTAAGGTCTTCCAATGTGTTCTCATTCTTTCTCTAGGTAGGTGGGAGAGGGAGGGTGGGATGTGGGGTCCTTGTTTGCAAGGAGAGGACATCCTACTTGGAGTGATAAGGTATTGAGTTAGTCAAGAAAGTAGACCATTAAGAGCTAACTTGTATGGTGTGTACCTTAGTGCTTTAGAGATCAAAGGAAAGAGAGATTAATGAGGACACAAAGCTCGTGGAAGTTTCTCCAGAAGAGGTGGGCTGCAGCTGTGTTTGGGAAGGGCAGGTAGCTTTGGATGGGTGAAGAGAATGTTTCCAGTAAGGAGAACATGGTGGGTGAAAATGCTGAAGCAGGAATGAGCTCAGTACGTCCTAGAACTGTAAGGATCCCAAGAAATTGTTTCATTTGTACCCTCTGTGCTTACTATTTTTGTTTCTTCAGAGTCAGCAGTTCTCACAGACAGATTTGACAGTCTGTGCACTCTGAAGTCTGCTTCGTTCTGGCTTTTTGTCTTCTCTCAAATCTGATTAAAATACTATTCTGGGTCATGTCTTTTCTACACCTAAAACCTCTATGTGGCTCCCCATTGCTGAATTTGTAGTTCGCTTAACTTCAGAACACCCCCTGCCCCAGCTTCATTGCACCTGTGGACCGTTCTCATTTCTCACCACCCTGTTTCAGCCTCCTGGAACCCACCATGTTCTCTCTTGTGTCTGGCTTAAGGCTCAGTTTAAACATCACTTCTGCAGACACCAGGTCAGGCTCCTCTGCCACTCACTCTCACAGCACCCTGCAGTAGCACATTTTGTATTAATTACATACTTTATATCTGCTTTTCTCATGAGACTATAAAGTCCTGCAATGGGAAACTATTCGCTTGATCATGAGTAGCCAGCACAGAGCCTGGCCCCATTCATTCATTCATTCATTCATTCATTCATTCAAAAATTCCTATTAGATACCATGCGCCAGGCCCTAATGCAACACAGAGCAAAATAAGCAAAAACTCTCTTTCCGTACATTCTGTTTATGGAGACAAACACTAAAACTAGCTAAAAATAAAATATGTGTATATATTTATAGTCTAGCGATAAATGCTTAGGAGAAAAATAAAGCCTGGAAAGAAGACGGTCAGTGCCTGTATGATACAGGGGGGACTTTAGGCAGGATGGCCAGGAAAGGCCTTACTAAGATGGTGACATTTGAATGAAGACTTGGAGGAAGCAAGGGGATGAGCTGTGCAGATCCTGGGGAAGAGCAGGTGGACTAAGGAAACAGCAGGTGCACAGGTGTGGAGTGCTGTGTCCCAGGAGCCTACAGAGGTCAGTGGGCTAGAGTGCAGACAGCAAGGGAGAGGTAAGACCTGAGGTCAGAGCATGAGGAAGGCAATGAGGGAAGAGCATCAATCATGCACATAAATAAGTGGGTGTAGGACTCTTGTTTGTTATTAGTTAATATGTGCATGTTTGACTGGGAGACCCAAAGAATCTATGCTGTGTCCTTTCTTCTTTAAAAGCTATTTTAAATGATAATTTTAATGACTTAATACTAGTAATTCCAGCTCAGCTATCATAAGCTTGTTGAGTAGAGGATACCAAGACAATCAAGCATCCCTCGGGGTCCTACACGAAATACAAAAGGACAATGTGTGACATGATGAGCACATCACCCCAACTCATGTCTTTGTGGGAGATTCATGTGTGGAAGTGAAAACACAAAAGTGGGTAACCAGTTACCAAAGAATCAGTTTCAGAATCCCCTTTCATAGGAGAAGGCAGGGGAGTACATGATGATCTAATAATAACCACATAGAAAATAGTTGTGGTTCTGTTGTTTTGACTCAGTTCTTCAGCAGCCTTATTCTTTGGTTACCACTGGTATCTTTAGCAATTCAAGTAACTACTCCACCGGGTAACACTCAGCACCCTAATTAATGACATACAGAGCTACTCTGTGCACAGGGAGTATTAGACGTGCCAGAAAGGGGGTGCAAATGGAGGGAGTTCCTTTTTGGGACTACATTCCCGGAGTTCATAACTTGTGTGGGTCACACAGACCCCTCTGTACAGAACATTTGGCCCAGGCTAGCGGGATGTCACTCAGCACGCCTGACAGGTTCCCCTCGCCCTGCGCTTCATCAGCACACACCACGCACCAGCTTTTCTTCTCTCAGCACTTGGCTGCCAGCTGTTTAGACCCTAAGAATGGAGCCTCCTAAGAAAAAGGTACACGAGAAGTAAGGGCTGGATATACAGCACATCTTTCGAAACCGGCAAACTCATCAGGAGAACAGCTTTCCAAGCCTCGGGCTTGGTTTCAACACCGCACAACCAAGACAGACAATCTTCATAATGTTTGTCCAGCATCTAGGCCCAACCAAAATTTTCTGACCGCCAGAGCACATGACATGGCACAGAGAGTATAAAGTCACTAGAGAAATAAATATCGCTGCCCAAAGCTGTGGGTGCTCAAGAACTTCACAAGAGGGAAAAATGAACAGACAGAATATCTGTGAGGTGGATATTCATGCCTCTGTTCTGACCTGAGGCTCGAGTACAGTTTGTGGGGCACTGACTGCTTCTCAGCACAGTGCTATCTCCTCGGCACTTGATTGAAGTTTTGGGCCTTCTTTGCTTTTCTCTGATCTCCACCTTTTGTCGTTGTTCATGAAGGCTCTTGAACTTCACTTTGGTCTGAAATCCTATGGTACTTAGAGCTACATGATCAAAGTCCATTGCAGACATTTGGGCTGGTGCCAGCAGAGTTCAGGTTGTGCTTCAAACGGGGCTTCAAGTGCTTCTCAGCCATGGATAAGAGCTGGCTGGGTTTGATCTTGAACTACGTACATTTGGGGAGTCTCAGGTCCCTTGTTGATAAGCCCTGCTCGGCAGAGCTCTGCTTTAATTAACGTGGCCCTCGGGTTGCTTCGATTTCCCATATTTCAGCACCTCTCTGGGTGTGTAACCTTATCTTTCCACTTCATACACATGATGGATCTGAAACAGCACAGGTGAAGTTTGTCTTTGACTCGACAGCTGGATGGCTTCCAAGGTTCACAACCACGGAAGGAAAATCCCAAATCCCAGCTTTTCTTATCATTTGACATTTTATGGAGCAGCCATAGTAGGTGAGATGCTAATATGGTCAGATACACTTCCAGTAAAATGAACTTACTGCTTAAAAGTTTATTCATTTACTAAGTGTGTTACAAGCAATGGAAATAAAAAAAAAATGATAGATGGTACTTGGGGTGACAGTGAAATGTCTCTCTAGAAGGTTGGAGAAAGGGCAAGTGGTTGACCTCTGAGCAATAAGCTACTTAAATGAATACATTATTGAAGGAGACAAAATGTTTTGTTACCTTTTGGGAAAAGTGATTTCAGAGGAAATAGGAGTCCTTAGGAGCACACATACTGCAAGATGTTTTTCTAATCTGTTTGGAACAATCTTTGATAGCCACAGTGCACATTTCATTTTGTTTATATCTGCATTTCTCTTAAACACTTCTTTAAACCTAATATTAAAGTGCATCACCAACCACAGCTTATTTTTTTCTTTAAGTAATACTCATTAGCATATTGAGGAGTTGATTTGTAAAACATACCTACTCCAGGAACACAACATGGCCCAACCTAAAGAAAGAATGTGCCCTCAGAGGAGGTGCCCAGGACACAAAATAGATAATCAGAGAGGCAGCATTTGGTGATTTCTCTAGAACTGTCACTAGAGAGAGGATGATAGGGGCGAGGAGGGGAATCACTCCAGTCGTTAGAGATGTGTGTGTGTGGGGAGGGGTGTGTGTGTCTGTGTTTGTGTGTGTGATTTGAAGTGTCATCTGTCCTTACCATGGTCTGCATGGAACGTCCTTCGATACCATTCACTTTCTCTTTTCAGATTTCTGAATAATGACACAGCTTCTCAGATGATGTGATACCAGGAAGGCGTTGCCATGGATAGGAGAAAAGATATTCTGCACTCTGGAAAGCGACATCCTCCATATGGATAGTCAGTGTTCTTACCTGTCAGTTTCTTATGAGTTAACTAGAGGATGTCCATCTCTGAATATCCTAAAAAGACTTGCGTACAAATCATAGCTTTGCTGCTTATTAAATGTATAATCTTAAGCCAGGTTCTGTGCCCCTATTTCTTCATTTGTATATTGGGCTTAGTAAAACATTATAGGAGTGCTGTATTAAACAAAATTGCATATGCTTAGTGCCTATAAAACCATAAGCATTCCATAAATATATTTAATATTAAATTGCATTTCTATTATTCATCCTTATTTCAGAGATCAGCAGACAACATGATTTTACAATGTGCTAAAGCTCTTTGAACATGTTCCTCTAAAGGCCATTGCTAACAAAATGCATGTTGCTATCTTTCATTTACGATTGCAAAGACAGTCAAGCATTCATAGCTGTCACTCAGAGGCGTGACTCATCTTGCAAAACCCAGAGGATGTAAATTTAGTCCCTGCTTTAGGAAGTTTACTCCCTGTCTGTGGGTCTGTGATGGCAACATCATCATCCGGTCAATGAAGGCCATAATGAATTTTTTTTTTTCCTGAAAGGTGATTTTTAAATTTCTGGAAGAAAAGAGGAAGTCTGATGGCATAATCAAAAAAGTCTCATATAGTGGGGGGAAGTCACTGAGCTGGGGTTGGTAAACTGAAGTCTTCTTACACATTCAAAAAAATATTCAGAGTTCT
Organism: Cynopterus sphinx; assembly: GCA_030015415.1. Lineage (NCBI taxonomy): Eukaryota > Metazoa > Chordata > Mammalia > Chiroptera > Pteropodidae > Cynopterus > Cynopterus sphinx. The sequence continues at coordinate 164,579,158 of CM057379.1, read as the reverse complement.
CTTTCCCTTTACCTCTCACTTTGGGTGACACCATGTATCTAAGTCATAGCTCCTCTTTTTTATTAAGATATAATTGACATATAACAATATTAATTTCAGATGTAAATTATAATGACTTGGTATATGTATATATTGTTAAATGATCACCACAATGAATCTAGTTAACATCCATCGAGACACATATTTTTTTCTTGTGATAAGAACTTTTGAGATCTACTCTCAGCAGCTTTCAAATGTACAACACAGAATTGTTAACTATAGTCACCACACTGTACATTACATCCCCGTGACTCATTTATTTTATATCTGGAAATTTGTACCTTTTGACCCCCTTCATCCATTTCACCCACTCCCTACCCCCATTTCTTCTTGAAAATGCTTTTTCTACCTCACATAATGTTGTTAAGGCAAAATGAGAGATATATGTAAAAACAAAAGGATGTCTATACATTGCAAGATTTCTATCCTTTCTCCTAGACTGTGAGCTCCTAGAGTGTCTCTTAGAGGCAGGCACTCATACAGAATGAATGGATATGCTCATTATCAGCTGTTCCTGAGGAAGAAAGCTGCTACTGGAAGTACTGAGTAGACCCAATAGTAGAAACTACACCCTGGAAGACAACACCAGTGTAGAGCACACAGGTAAGAAATGGGCTCCTCAGAAGCCCTTCCTGTCTGTGGCTATGCCGAAAAGGGAATTTAAACTGGGAGAAGGGGTGACCTAAAGGATTCCTGTCCAGGTCTTTATTTTGACAAAAACCAGCAGGAAAAGGTCCCAGCTTTCTGATGCTGTGAATACTCATCTGAGTAAAGCAGGAAAGTCAGGTGAAATCGGTTAGGGTGTGCTGCTCAGTGTGGCTGAGTGTGATGGATGGCGTGGTGTGCTGTTTATCTAGTGCAGGTTGGTATTTCACCTCTGTTTTCGTTAGACTGCTGGTAAGGTAATAAGTCTTTCCTCTGGCTGAAAAATCTGTCTTCAGCCATTTGTTGATCTTGAGTGGGCACTTCAGGTGCACAGATATCACCCTAAAGGAGATTTTGAATGAAAAATAATGCTGGTCGGTGTCCACCAAGCTCTCAAGCAGCACGGGCATCCACTAGACTTGCTGTGGTTACTAGGTACACCATCACATTTACCCAGAGAGAGCCCCACCTGAGAGATGGTGAGAGGTAGCTACATCTGCAGGAAATGGTGTGAACATCATACTTTGCTTCTTTAGGAAGACTCAAGCTTATATGTAAATTCAATTAAGGCAGCGTGATCTTCATGGGGTGTTTTCGTGAAGCAGTATGTTGCAGTGGGAAGTGTCCCAGACTGGGCCTTGGAAATCTCCTCTGAAATTCTCCCACTGGGTAGATCTCTAAAAATTGCTGAGCCTCAATGTCTTTATCTCTCAAAGAAAAATAGTAATCATGTATGTGGTGGTTTTAATTGAAAGCACTTATAACATAGCTTTTGGTTTTTCTCTAAGGCTGGTAGGAACAAATTGGCAACAGTGACAAAGAGATATGAAGTATTAACATGAGCTCATCCCTCATTCCAGGTTCTTTGACCAGGAGCATAGAAGGCACAAGGAAATTGCTGGCTCATTGAGCATTCGTCAAGGAAGCAATCTCCATCCCCCCCTCCCCAAACTAATAGGACAGCTCCTTCAAGCAGTGTCCTGGGTTTGTGAGCTGATGAGCAGGTGATAGGACTTCTCTTCTCAGAGCCCATGCAGTTGCCCCATCTAGAGAAGTCCTGCTGAAAAGTCTCATCTACTCATAACAGTGCTATAGTTGGGCCGCTGGGAGCGACAGTCAGAATCTTGGACTCCTGGTCTCACCTCTTGGGTCTTCCATTCAGGGCGAGAGTCCCTTCCCTCCCATCAACATGTGGGGACAGCCCATTCATCATAGCTGTAGCATACACAGGTCACTTGAAAAATGGTTCTTATGTAACATAACTAGGGTGAACATATATCCTGATTGGTCCTTAGTAGGCCAGTTTATGTTTTGTGCCAGAATAAACCTTATAGCACTCCCATTAACTCTCAAATTGCTAAGTTTGGATAAGAAATTATATGATACCCCAAAAACAACAGATTGGTTTTTGTGTAGGCACCTTCTCAACCCCCAATGCATACCTTATGCATATTGCTCATGTCTTCTATGCCATCAGCTTAGTAGGGTTATGAAATACGTACACAAATACACTGTAACTTTGTAATTTTCACACAGCAATCCGATTTTATCAATATCATTATCAGGGCACTCCTGACTTGAGAGGGGAGCCATTATGAAGAACTGCAGTTAATAAAATGTGATTATCCTAATGAGGAAGGATTTTCCCCCAAATACTTCTGTGAGGATCAGCTAACATAACTTTTGTGAAATGCCAATCAAATGTAAGTTACTATTTCCAATTATTCTAAAATAATAATGTCAACTAATAAATTATTTTTATTCATTCTTCAATTGAGCAATTATTTAATAAATATTTGTGGAGTGTTTTCAGAAATTGTGCTAGATACTAAAAATATAAAAAGGAAAGACAACCTCTGACCTTAATGAATGTACAGAAAATGGGACAGAGAGACAAACCAGTGATGACAGTCTGGCATGGAGGCACAGACCAGGGGCACTTAACTGATTTCCAGGCCTCAGGGAGCGGGGAGGGAGGGCAGGTTTCCAAGGGCAGTGATGTGGAGTACGTCTTGAAGGACATGCAGGAGTTAGCCAAGGGAAGAGGTATGAGAAGACTTCCGTTCGGACCTGTTCTAATATTAGCAAATAAAATGATAAAGGCAAATTAGAAAGTCAAGACACATTCTTTTGCTTGAACATTGATATTGCCCGTTGATTCTAAAGGAAGCTGTTGCTAACAGCAGAGAATTTGGGTGGTCTGGGGGACTCCATGGCCAAATAAGCTTTCCTAGTTAGGAGACTCTTAAAAAGCTAGAATTCTGTAAAAGCACTTTCCGATAGAAAGTTGTGATCCACATATGGAATTTTAAATTTTCTAGTGACCACATTATAAAAGTGAATACAGGTGAAATTAAATTTTAATAATGTGTTTAATTCAGTATATTTAGAATATTAATATTTCAACATGTAATCAATATAAAAATTAGGTATTTTGCAATCTTGTTTTCACATTAAGATTTCAAAATCCAATGTGTATTTTACACTTAGAACACATTTCAATTTGTAGTAGCCACATGTGGCTCGTGGCTCTCAGATTGAATAGTGTAGCTTTATAATATCAAATCTCACTGTGGTCACAAATGAAAATGAACCCAAAGTGTCCTGGCTGGGTTTATTTATGACTATTAATTCTATCACTTGTATAAATAGTATACTCAAGAAGGCAAAAACAAAGATTCTACCAAGATCTATGCTATGTCTTAGGTATATCTCTCGTACTTGATAGCCAGCAATTTATGATGACAGACCCTTACCTCATAACCAAACTATGATAGAATCTTCAAAATATAAATGTTTTAATTATGGGTGCAGTCAGAGTGTCTGGGGCCTCACACGTTGCTTATAGATTTCACTACCACAGGGGCCAGTTAGTGAGTTTTCATCTGTCATACAATTCGGAACCATTTATTCCATCACAGAAGATGTGGTCCTGGCAAACCTTCACACATAACATCACTTATGATCATTTTTTTCTTTTTGGAATAGTCTCAGTGCTATTTATATACCGTGTGTTATCATTGTGTTAGCCAAGACAAAAGAATGATATTAGAATGAAAGTCCTGCTAATGATTCATCCTTGGGAAGGTAGCAGGCTCTAGGTCTCAATTTCTTTCTCTATGCAATGGCAATAATAACTTTGGCCTCAAGGGTTAGTTCCATGAAGAGATAAACAAATCCTTCTCATCTTTCTGCTTCTCAGTTTAGCACAGTGCTGATGATTGCAAAAGATTGCTTCAGTCTCTAGAAGGTGATACAGGGCCATCCAGAGAGTCACTTTTTCTCTATTCTCTTTAGAGGGTCACTCATGGTTTGTGACAAGAACATTACTAATTGCATAGCCAGTGCCAGAGGCACTGTGGAGTCTTTGACAAAGTCACTATTAACTACAACCCATTTAAAAACTGATTATTCCCGAGAGAGGCCACATGCCACCTTGAGAGAACGCAGGGCTGGTACCTCCAAGTTCTTCTGCAGACCAGGCGCACAGCCTGGGGCCGACTAGCTTAACTGCAGCCTTCTCAGCTGTGAAAAATGAGAACAGCAGTCCTTACTACTTTAAAAAGAGAGTTGTGTTTATTAATTAGTTTGTATTTTAAAGTGCTTCACAACTGGAAAGTTTCACTATTGAATTAAGGAAAATTTCCTTTCATTTTATCCCCCACTACATTAGGATGAAAAGAAACTGTGCTCACTGAGGCTGTGAGGAAAATGAAGGGGATTCGGGCAAAAAGAAAAAAAGAAAAAAGCTAACAGACTTGACTTGCAAAGGTAGTGGCTCATTTCCCCAACTGTCAGGTGGCACCCGTTAAAGGGAGCTTTGTCAATTAGGTATCTCAACGGGCAACCAAACCTGCAATCTGAAGAATTGTATTTGTTTTAGACTTAATTTTTATGATCCCTTCAAGAAAAATAAGAGGACGGGGGCGGGGAGAAAAAAAGAAAATGAGACAAATTATACTGTGATGGGGGATGTGAGAATGAAGCCTTCCCTTTCTTCCTAGGGGAGTAGCATAAATGATATTATGTTTTCTTGTTTGAGAAACAGGGACTTGGATCTGCTTATAACCCAGCCTTTAGATCTTCAAATGTCCTTGTGCTGTTTCCAGCTTATGCTGGAAAGTATTCCCACCAGACTTTTTCTACGAAGTGTTTCCTTATCATCCAAAGATTAATTTATTCTGAGAGAGAGAGAGAGAGAGAGAGAGAGAGAGAGAGAGAGAGAGAGAGAGAGAGAGAGAGAGAGAGAGAGATTTTCATATTCTCCTTGTGGCTAACTGTCCGCTAACCTTTTTGTTTTGTTTCCTCCCATACTGTGGAAATGCAGCTGCCCTAGCTGGGACCGTACTTCCCAGTCTCCTTTACCTCAGCTGGGGTCATATGACAAGTTTTCACCAGTGGAAAATGAGTAGGAGGAAGGTTAGTAAGAAGTGGATATACCTTCTCCTTTATCTCGGAAGGCTGGAATGTTTCTGAATACCTAGAGCAAGGTCGAGCCTCAAGATAAGAGCCTGAATCCTTTATCCCACAGATAAGGAACATCTGCTTTGGATTTTTATCTGATTGGGAAATAAACTTTTATTATGTTAAGCCAATTTTTTAAAAGTTTATTGTTACAGCAGTCGATGTTACCCTAACACATACACTGCCAAAGCTGACACTCTTCCCCAAATTTTCCATTATAGTTGTCTTTTCCTTGCCAGACCACAGAATTCCTTTAGGACTTTCGTGACACCAATATAGTGCAGAACACATAAGGCATTTAATAAATGCATGTGGAAAGAAGGGAAAGAAGGAAGGAAGGAAGGAAAAAATGGGTGATTGAATTAATGGGTATGCATCTAAGGGGACTCATTTATTTTAAAAGTGCTACCTCAGCATGCCCCTCCCCCTAATTAGTGGTAAAGAGGGAAAATATTTCTCCTTTCTTCATGGTCTTCCAAAGGACGGACACAGACATGAGAGAAATCACTAGCCAGAGGAAAGCAATCCCTTAGAGAAAGCAATTCAAATATCAACACCCTAGAGAGCTGGGCCACCGCCAGCATCTCCATCAGCAACTTGGAAGAGTTGTCTGTCGTCCCAACACAATAAAACCGGAGACATGAGCATCCAGAGCTCCAGCCAGCACAATTGTATGAAGCCAAAGCACATTATCACTTCTAGGTTGTAGGATTTATGACCAACTATGATGGAAAATAAAGACAGATACTTTACTTGTCTGAATTCATCACTCACAAAAGGCAGTATGTTTTAATCATTGAGAAGTTGTGTGTGTTACACTTTTTCTAATGAAAACCTTAGCAACAGAGCCGAAGCACATGCCAGCCTCTCAGAGAAAAAAGTAAAACGGAAAAGATCGCCAGTTTGCTCCTGTTCAGAAAATATGCAATTAGTAGCCTCTATTATTAAAAATCTCCTTTCAAATGCTTTGAGGCAAGCGGATCTATTTTGGTGGTTTCCTGGGTTTGGGAAACTGTTTCTAACTTGAGTGGAACAAAAGAGTAGGTTATATTCTATACCGGAGTCTGCTGATCCCAGTACTAAGAAGTGAAGCTAAAATCATTCTCTTTCTAGGAGGCCTGTGATTTCCATTTGCCGCGAAGATGTTCCTTCCTGTGGCAGTACCCCTACCGTGACCTTCCCTAGAGCCCTGCTTTTCACCCGCAGGGCAGGCTTGGGCTTTATGGCGTTGGCTCATTAATAGTCTCGACTCTGGAATGGACACCCTTTGAGAGCAACGCCCATGGTGTTCTTGGCTCAACGCTGGCACATGGTGAATGGCTCAGAAAATATGGAAGAGCTCTGATCAGGTTATGATTTTATGTTATTAAAGTTCTTTACACAAACATCTTGTTTTTACTATCAGTTCCCTCTGAGGCAATGAAGAGGCAAACCAATGTGATTTTTGTCTACTGTTTTCAAATTTTGTATTATTTAAATACATGGTGAAACCACTGTTTAACTTAATCAGAACCAACATTACAGCCTCAAAATTTCTGCAGGATGGAAAAGATTGTTTGAGAAAGGGAGGTGCTATATAATCCTTAGATACAAGATTCATCTCAATTCTATCGGTACTTGAGCAGCTCCCCAAACCCTAAAAGTGAGTTTGTGTCCAGAACACCTGAAACAGAGACCACGTTTTTATGATGTTTGCCTTTTACAGTCAAGCTTACGTTAGGGAGCTATATTTGCCCTAAATTTCTTTTTAAGTCATTTGGGTTTTCCAATGAAATAACGTTTTCGTTTTCTTTCCTCTTCCCAGTTGAACAGGTTTATTGTCATCATCCATGAAGTGTTCTACGTGGGGCTGCGGTTGGTGGTTGGGATGCTCTGGAAGGGTGCACTTGGAAAAGAATGTGTTACTTGCGTTTAAGGAAATGGTTGAATGTCTAGCCACTAAAATAATAACAGTTCATCAAAAACAGTGCTATCCCAGATATCCTCTCAAGAGGGACAATCAGATTTCCTAAAGTGTCCAAGAAAAGGACAGGAATTGTGAGAAGGGGGAGACCAGAGGGAGAAACCATCTTTGGAAGCAGAAAATAGGGCAAGGAATTAAGGATTTGAAATACAGGAAAGGAAAGGGAGGGCACACATAGCTCTTTTCCCCTGTAGACATCCAGTTTGAACCGAATCCAGGTTAGTGGGAAGTAAAGTCATTATCTGTTCCGTGGCTGCCTCAAAAATGCCTTGGTAGTTTCATCCAGGCTAGAGTCATTGAAAAACCACCGGTACCACTGACTAGGGCTGTGCAGTTGGGTTATGGCCAAAACTTGCTTGAAAGGCTCAGTGCCACTAGTAGGGTGCGGGTCAGGGTCAGGGAAGAGCAGCGTGCTACTGAAGCTGGTCTCCAAGGGGGACGTGGGAGCATCTCACCCTGAGTCCCTCATTCAGCTCCTCTCTGGAGCAATAAACAGAGCAGAGGCAAGAGGCTAAGCTCCTTGAGTTAGTCTCTCTTAATATTCTAAGGGGACCATAGATTTATGTTTTTTATTTAATAATAACCATGTGCAAAAGAGAATATACATATATGTGCAAATATACGTGTACATGCATGTCTAGTATTTAAAAGAGAATGTAAAACATTCTACACTTAGGTTGTGATTGTTACACACTCTGTGACTATACTAAAAATTAGTAAACTGTACCCTTTAAATGGATAAATTTTATAATATGTGAATTATGTCTCAATAAAGATATTTTTTAAATGAATATATTTATCCCTGTATTTTTCTTAAAAAAATTTTGTCTGCTGGGTTTTGTTATTCTTATTGACTTCCTTTCTTTTACGCTTTTGTTTTAACTTCTTCAAGTCTTATTAGTCCCAGGATACACTTCAGGGTTGCTAAATGTTGGCTAATGAGTTACAGCTTTATTCCAGTTTTACAGCTGCCCATGTTAGGGGGTCAGCAAGAAAATCACACCAAAAACTGATACCCAGAGTGGTGCTCTTCATGTGCTCCTGCACTCCCTTGCCCAGCCTCTGCCTCATCACCTTCTCTGGGCGAGGGTGCTTACTGTGGTCTCAGGCATTACCATTTGTTTTCAGGGATGTTCTACTTCCACATTCTGGGATGGGGATTAAATTGGTGGAAACTGTTGTGAATGTGAAAATCGGTGGTTATTTTTTAACCAGTCTTCAAAGCCAGTTCATTCACAATAATTCAGCCTTCCAATATCCTGTGTACTATAACTGCTGTTATTTTATTGGGTAATGTTATTCAGTTTCATAGGAGCTATTCCTGTCCTTTTTATTGATGGGTTGATAAGTCAAGTGAATAGCATAGAGCAGCGCTTCTCAAATTATTTATTGTGAAAGATCAAATTTTTAAAAATTTCCAAGAGATTGATAACTTTTGCAGAATCAATAAAAATAAATTACCAATAAAAAAAAAACAAAAAAAACTAAGACCTGCAATATAAAAGTCCCCCCTTTTTTTGTTTGCTTTTGTTTTTATTTTTAAAATTGCATATGTTCCTACCTCTTCTCTGCACATGCTTGCACACCTCCAGTTCCCTGTGCATCCACTTCCTCACTAATCCCTTTCAGACACTCACTGTTCCCACTGCTTTTACCAGGTCATTCCCACTCCAAAAAACCCTGCAAGCCCTTGTCTTCTGACCACCCTCAAGGCCTGTCTCTTGCTCTTGATTGAATAGACACTAGAATTTTTTATATTAAATTGAATGGCATAATTGATATTAAATTGAATAGGCATTAAATTACATTTCAATAAATTTAATCAAAACACAAAAAAAAGAAATTTAATTTTTAAAAATTGTTCATTGAAAACATCTATAGAGGTGAATAGTAGAGAAAATTGCTGTTTCACTCATAGTTTTTGTAATTCTGCAATCATAACACAAAATTTTAAGTGGAATAAATTCCCTTTTTAAATATCTATATTTATACTTTAAATAAAAAAATCACGTCTCAATGTTTAATTTTAATGTGATGGATGAGTTTGTTTTTTACTTGTTAATTTATCTAATCTAGTTTAAATGGATGATGACACTACTGAGAAAAATTTATATCAACAACTGCTTCTATGTTTTAATACTACATAAAATAAAGAAACCAATGTTGCAGAAATGTATTCATGAGAATGAGGACAAAACAAGATGTTTATTTTTAACCTTTTCCAAATTGAAGCAAACGATACTCTATTTGTTCTTCATCAGTAACAAGTTCCAATTATTTATCCTGTAAAGTTATAGTTAAATTTAGCTTAACTTTTAATGAAAGACAGGGATTCTGTCTTTATATACTTTTGGATTACAGCTGACAAATTAACCTTAAAATATTACATTTTAATGTTGTCTATTGCTCACCATATAAGACTCATCTAAGTTCAGAATCCTGATCTGATCTATATGCTGTCCAATGAAATGAATCCACTGATCATGCATTTGGATGTCAAGGCAATGTCAAATTGCTATAAAAATTTGTACTCACTCACTCACTTTCCATACATGTTTTATTGTGAACCAGTAATAGTTAGCTGAAAGAACAGCATTGGCCCATCAGCCACACTTTGAGTAGCATCACTGCATAGATATAGCATTCCTTTAATTTATCAAAGCAATGAAGTCATCTTTTGAGATAAACTCAAGCATAAAATGGGTGGTTGGACTTTGAAAAACAGATTTTATTATCCCATTGATTAATATCAAACTAAAGGTTCAGAAAAATTGCTGTTGGGTTCTTTGTTTGAAACTTTTCTATTCAATACTTTTACCAATTATTTAGATGAAGGAATGGTATTATACTCATCAGTCTTTAAAATACAGTTTAAATTTATTAAGCACTTGTTTTGTATGATGCAGGCACTGGGCTAATTGTTTCACAATGATTATTTAATGTAATCTTTAAAACAATAATTCTATGATGTAGGTACTCTAATTATGCCCAATTTAGAGATGGGAAGAGTTACTCTCCCTGAGGTCACAGGGCTACTTAGTGGTGGAACTGAGATTTGAGTCCAAGCCAGCCATCTTCACATCCAAAGTTCTGAACCACCTACCCAGTCAGCCAAACTGGCCAGGCTTGGCACAATTATAGGCCAAAGAAGCAGAATATTTAAAATATTTTCTAGGCAAAATTGTTGGGCACAAATTAATAGTATGAAATTTAAAAGAATAAATGTCAGTTTCTCTATTAGATTAACATTAGTCAATTACATAAAAGCAGGCTAAGAAAGACCTGGCATGTCAGAGGTCCTTGTGATCACCTCATATCCTACTGGTCTTTCCCCTGATACCACCCACTGACACAGCATATGTGCTTAGTGGCTCTGCAGGCTCCTGCTAATAGCACCTTATTTAAAGAGCTCACCTTCCTGCCTTGGTATCTTTAGGAAGCACAGTGGGAGAAGATTGCTCAGGTCACTTGTAATTGCATCTGGATAAACTCTTAACCAACAGGGGGTGAGAACTGATGAATAAATGAGATTTGTTGTCAATGCTTTTTATTGTTAGCAATTCTGACAAGCATTCTATAGCCTGGGGTGGTCGTGGTAACATTCAGTCCCAGTTGCCTGCTTCAGGATCCAACTCCATAAGGCAACTTTAATTGTCTTTACCTCTTTTTCCATTTCATGCTCCCTGGTTCTCACCCCTGATCCCTAGAATCAATCCCCTCTAAAGATACTCCCTGCACACAAGTTACTGGCTCAGACTTTACTTTCTGGAAGCGTCTTAGTTCAGGCTGCTATAACAAAAATACCTCAGACTGAGGGGCTTTAAACACAAACATTTATTTCTCATAGTCCTAGAGACTTGGAAGACCACAACCACGACACTGGTGGATTTGGTGTCTGGTGACAGCCCACTTCCCGGTTTACAGAGGGCCGTCATCTTACTGGAACCTCACACGATGGAAGGTACAAGGAGGCTCTCTGGGGTCTGTTTCATAGGACACAAATCCCATTCATGAAAGCTCTTCCCTCATGTCCTAATCACCTCCCAAAGACTCCATCCCCAAATACCCTCACACTGGGGATTAAGTTCCAACATAACAATTGTGGGGAGACATAAATAGTCTATTGCACCAGGTAAAGACACTGAAAATCACATAAAAATTAGATCTTAATAGATGACAAATTCAGCTGAAGACAGGAAAGATGAAGAGAGAAAAGGAGAGGTGTGGAGAGCAAGAGAATAGAGGGAGTGAACCAAGGAGGGAGAAACTGTCATAAAGACATTCCCATCTAAACACCTGCAAAAGATCAGCTGGCAGTATCGCCTTGCAATTCTCAACATCCACAGAGGCTCAGTCCTTCTCATGTTAGGGCCCTTTGAATCATTTTATGGGTACCAGAAGGATTTGCTTGACACCCCCTCCACAGACTCACATACACACTTCATGAACCCAGTGATTTGGTCCTCTTGCAATGCTGCTCTTTAGCTTTGTCCTCAGCCCTTCATAAGGGCAGAGTCCCCACACCTGTCAAAGAATGCTTAGCTAGTCATTCCTGGGTGGACTCAAGTGGTTTGCTGTTTGCTTTGTTTGTCTTGTTCTTTAATTTGTTTTTACTTATTTGGCTTTTTACAAATTGCTGCAGCGTCCTCAAAGAAAAAGGCCTGCTAGAATATGTAATGGGGATAATGTTAATAGTACTTTGGGTGTAAATAGCAGCTCTCTTTCTAAATGCTTGATATGTCCTCACAGCTATGATCTCTTTTATCTTGATGACATTTCTACGAACTGGACCAAAGCAGACAGTACACAGGACCAGGATCGAGCCTGTCAGGTTTTCAGTGTTTGCAGTAGAAAGCTTAAGATACATTCAAATGAGTCATAGGCTTTCAAAATCTTGCATCTTCTAGACTAAGAGATCATTTGTCTAATTGTTTTCTCTGTTTTTGGGTTCTTTCCAAAGTTAATTACCAACCTAAATTAGTTCTAGTTATGAGATCTCTAAGATTATGTTCTTTGTAAACATATGCTACTTTATTAGTTAAGTCTAAATATTTATGAAATCTTTCAATCTAGTAGTTTGGCTTCTCCGATAATGGTTATCTTCATTTCTTTGTAAAAGCAGAGAGAGAGAGACAGATAGACAGACAAACAGGGAGACAGAGAGAGAGAGAGAGAGAGAGAGAGAGAGAGAGAGAGAGAGAGAGAGAGACCAGCCTAAGCACAAAGCATGCAGCAAATGAAAGAGCTTTTTCTTTCTCTTATTTCGTCTTCTGTGTTTTATTTTTAGAGTGTGGGCAGGAGAGGTTGGAGCAGGGTGAAACAGATAAATTACCATGGTATTAGAGATGGTGGATATATCAAAGAAAAGGAAAGGGTCAAACTGGTAAACATAGGTAAAGATCACACAGTTTTCAACATTGATGCCCTCATAGCATCCGAGAACGAAATTGTTTTTAAGGTACCCCTAAATGACCTGTTTCTGCCTGGGTCTCTCCAGGGTGCTTTGACTGTGCCTACAAACTATACCACTCAACCGAGAATCTGAGTCATTTGTCTGAATCTGAAATTATTACCCCATAGATGCTTAGAGAAAACCCATGGGTATGTTCACATCAGTAAAAAAAATTGGTCTATAGCTTAACTGCTATTTCTTAGCTAAGGTCTTTGGATAAACTCCAAAGCAATAAATCATTGCATGTGCCAGGAGAGAATTTTTTTGATACTCAGATCTGCCTGTATGACCCTCATATGTACATGTAGTAATAATAATGGACACCCTATATTTGGATACCACTGTATACACATTACACATTACAAAGCACTTTCCCACTTTAAACAAACATCTCAGTAGAGGTTCCTTGGACTGACCTTTTAGGTAATATGGTAAAGGAAAGTTCTGTCTTAGGAATGTAAATGGAGAGGAACAGATCAAATGAGGATTAGCAGTTAAAGCTCAGAAAAAGGTTGCAGAGTACATTATTTGGATGGGGGTTGAGGGCGTGAGGAGTTACAGAAAATCAAAGTTAAAGTTAAGAGATAGTAAAAATTATGAATAAGCAGAAGTACAGTAAATATATACAGAGTAGAGTAGTCACAAACTCAAATGCCTTCATCTGAATAAAGTAAATGTATGAATTCTCAACTGTATGGAAAATAATATGTGCTCTGTCAACAAAAAAAAATTCAAATTCAATATTTGGCCTAAACACCAAGCTAGTCAAATGAAACACGTCTTCAGGCCGGATTCGGCTTCTTGTTCCCTATTTTCTAAACCTTGAAAAATAGGGGAGGAAGAAGCCTGCCAATGTGGAGAGAGCAGTAGAGATCCCAGAGGACAGAGAGGTCACAAAGAACAGATACCATGAGGTCAAGACTATGTCACTCACGTATGAGAGACAGAGAGAGAAATGCCCAGAAGGGATTAGATGGTGCCCTCTATTCATTTCCCCTTCCAATTCCAGTCCACGTGTGATCTTGCAATAATATCTTTTCTGTTAAACAGTGAAAGTTTTTTCTTAGAGTCAAAACAACCTAACAGAAGCCTCCACAAATCTTTTCTGATTTTCACAAACCCCTTACATAGTGGGGGGCTGGAAAATGGGTCTCCTGGAGTCCTGCAAGGTTTATCTTCGGTGAGAAGCAAGTATAACTGTGTTTTCCTTATGCAGCATTATGTTCCAAATCTTCCTGGTTCACAGTGGCCATGAGATCATATCTTCTGAACCCCTTAGAGAAAATGTGCTCTGTAAAGGGGAATTAATGCTGGTCTTAGCAGCACTAGGAGAGTTATCCTCTCATCTCTGTGTTCAAAAAGCCACACAGAGGCTCTGAACACCTCGATACGTTATCATGTGAAGAATATAAATTAAGTATGTAAAAGAATACAGTCATGCACTAACCTAAATAGTACTAATAAGTTATCAGGCTTAGCAGGAAATGGAAAATAGCTAATGGAATAATGAAGAGTTTGTTTATTTCTGGAACAGGTGGCCATCATTCATCATGTTCCCAGTTGCCTTGCCAAAAGCAGTAGTGACAGGCTTGCTTGGGGTGATGAGGCAAGCCCAGGAAACTTCTGCTTTCTAAATTCTAAAGGAACTGCAGTTGTCCCTCCAGGATGGAGCGAGGGAAATGGCAGGGCAGTAATCCACGCAGGGAGTGTTTGGGACCATGGTGTTTGAAGGCCTTTGGATCTGGATCCATGAACAAATTTTTGGAGCAGGAGTGGGCACTTGACCCGAAGGAAATTAGTCCATAGGCTTGCAACCAACCTATCGTGTGTGTAGCCTTTAAAGGTGACATAGCCTGGCCAAGTAAGTCACAGTCTCCTCTTTTGAAAAACGATAAAAAATAACAATATCTAACTCAAAGAGCTAATGCGAATCCCGAACGGGACCCAGCAAATGAAGCGCCAAGCACAATGCCTAGGACATGGGACACACTCAACAATTGTTAGGTATTGTTAATAGTTGGCCAAAAAGGCAGCCACATAACCTAAAGGCCAAGATCCCAAGTCTTTAGGGCCAAACTAAGAGGGCAAAGTTTTCCAAGTTTCTTTTTACTATCAGAATGAAAGAGAAGTCCACTAGGTGAGCAGTTCACAGTACCAGCTGCAGTGCACTTGTGCATTCATTTGAGAAACAAAATTCACTCTCAGGTTGAAGCAGAGCGAAAGAACCTAGTTGCTGCCAGAAATGATCAAAATCCAGCTTGTACGGTATTATTTTACTTTGTAACAAAAATTAGAGAGAGTAAATCATTTTTCTATTTGATTATGAAGAAAAATACCACAATCACAGGTCGATGATATAAGGCAAGCTACATGACCCATGCCGGCAACCTTGTGTTGATAGATAAGTCAGTGTAAGTCCATGCTGGTAATGCTGCCAGTGCATCGATGGCACTGTGAGAGACTGTAACTAAGCCCATCATGAGTGACGGACACCTGTTCTCCCTATTCCATTCCTCCCTTGCAGCAGTATGACCTAGACAGGAATTAAAGACCAAGAGATTACTTAGAGGGCTATATATTTTTGTTATGATTTGCAATTTTAAGGTTCTTATAGGCAGGAATTATATCTCTTTCATGTTCTCTAGAGTATATTTATGGTCATCAATTACCAAATTAAATAAATCTTGGAAATTAAAAATATATAGTTATTAATTGCAATAACCTTCATATACAGGAGTTATTTACTTTCTTCAGAGTGTTATGTGAACTTGAGCCATGTGTTCATACAGCCTAAGGTCAATTTGAGAGACAGGTTTTTCTCATGTTGCTAGTGGTAAGCGATTGTAAGTGAGACCAAGAAACTAGACTAGAAATATGGGATTCCAACACCTTGGCCTCCACATTTTCTCTCCCCTCTGGCCCAAGGCCAAATTCATCACTCTACACAGTAATGGAGGTGGGAAGACTGGAGAGGTCAGACTAAGGGAAGGGCTGGTCATTTTCAGACCTCGCTGGAGGCCACTTCCTTTCTTCTCAGTCTGTTTGTCTTTTTCAGATTCTTTAGAGCCATTGCTCCTCTCCCACAGGAAAACAAAGTGCTGGTTATCACTGGGTGCAATGGGGCTGAAGACATTTTCTCCCTTCTCATGGACACAAACAACAAATGGCTCTGCCAGGAGATAGTACCCAATACCATGTCATTCCACCACATTGTACCCTGAGTTCTTTTCTACATCTAACAAACACAGCAAGAACACATGGAAACTAAAATAAATGCTGCCCATTAACAAATGAAAATACATTTGAGTCAAAGCAAGCACCATCAGCTGTTTAAGAAGACTCCTTGGTCTCTGGGCCTGCTGATGGTAGATCAAACCCTTTAAACACATTATAGCCACAACAGGGGTGGCCTTCTCAGACTCCTTCATCCACAGAATGGCTTTTTGGTGCATTCTGTGGAAGAATTTTTTTCCTACTTGTAATAAATATGTTTAAGCCAGAATCAAATTTTGATACTTTAGAAAAAAAAATGAGCCAGTACAATTGATAGCACCAGTTAAAGGAATGAAACACTTTTGCATAGAAACAATGATTCATGAACTGTTCTTCCCTACAGGAGATGAAACCATTTGGGCTTTCCTCAGAGATGCTTATATTACTGGCAACGTTTAAAAAAACTTCATTATATAGAGAAAATTCCAGCCTTCTATTTTTCTTCTTGAGAGGGTTCAGTATTTGCTTGGGTATATGTGTGTCTCTTGGTGAGTGTGTGTGTGTGTGTGTGTGTGTGCGCACACACACACACACAAGTGTGTTTCATAAAATTAGATTCTAGCGAAAGGAAAGTGCATTTATGCAAAAGCAATTCATCAACCACTTCTGTGCTCAGAATTCACCGAGGTAATTTAGATACTTTAATGGCAAGGTAGTTTGGGTAGGTAGGAGGTGATGTCCCCTCCCCCGTTCAACAGCTATAGTAATAGAAAATGTGTGCTCTAAATGAATCTTTTCAGGAAAGTAATTCTCGTTTTAATTATTTATCCTCTACCAAATATAAAATATAATTACACAGTCAATGTCCATGGGAGCAAAATTCACAGGGCAGCATAGAGTACAGAGCTTTCTGCTTTTAGAAATTTTTCACTTAAAAAAGAAGATATTCAAAAAATAAGATTAGCCAATTGAAGCTTTTAGGGCTAATCAGATTTTCATAATGTTAGTGTTTAGCAAGAGCCCTCCACTTGCTCGAACACAATGGCTCCAGAATTTGCAGTGTTTTTACCATGGCCTTGACCTTTATGATGTCAGACATATATTACTCCTCTGCTATAATTTACTATTGACATCATGGATTAAATTTGTTGTTTCAGCTAATGTAACTGAGCAAGCAAGGTAGATTGTAAAACCAAAGTCAGCTACTGAAATACGAGGGTTGTCAAGTGTAAATTTACAAAAGATATTCAGACTGGGTGTGGAAGACAAAAATAAATGGACAAAGAAGCTGTTTTTGACAGACTGCAAGGGGCTGGAGACTTCAACTTGAACATTGTAAATCCAAATGTCACAAAACAGTGCTGCAGAGTGAGAGACGTGTCTATTCCTCAGGAATATAAATGGTGATGGGAAACCAAACTTTCAAGATGTTGTACATTTTTGAAAAGTATATATTCCTGCTGCCCAATAATAGACTCACTGATCTCTTTTTTCCTCTCCTCAAACCTCAGCTTGAAAACATGGCAAGTCCCCACCCCAGAACCGTAATGACCATAACTCCAGTGTTCTGCAACACCGTTTGGACAAGGGGCTAAGAAACGTCAAGAAATACGTTAAGGTGCATTTTTTAAAGAAAAATAAATTACCTTGGTGACTGTATTCCCCAAACGTGCGTTTTCGCGTCTCATACAAATAATGTTTTTAATAGCAAAGCGTAAATCGCTTAAGAGGGGATATTGTAATGACCGAACATGTGAAGGTGCTCCCATCACTCAGCATCTCACCCCTCGGAAAGTAACTGGCGTCTTAGAATAACAGTCTGGCTGGCAGGGCTGTAGCAGTCTGAGACTGCTAATTCATAGTCAGGCTTTCTTTGCAGCCTCCCGAATGTTTATTTCCCCAGATACACTGCAATCTAAAAGAATTTCAGAAACACTGAAATGAGAGCACAATAAATGTGGGCTACATGGACCGGTTGATGGGCGGATCACACAACAAGAAGCCTAGAAAGTAAAGATACTTTTTCAGGTTGTTTATAGGTGATGCCCATTTGAATTTCTCAATTTACTTCAGAGTTGACTAGATCTCCTGGACAGTAGTCAGTGGTCATGCATTTGGGGCACTGTTAGGAGGATGGAGAACATGGAGTTCTTCTTGTCTCTATAAACTCACTTAATAACCTGTTATACAGCCCTTTCTATGCAAGGTAAGAGAACTCCATCTGAGTCCATGGGTCAGATATACAATGATTATTTATGGAATAACACATAGTACTTATGCAGTACTTGGCCTTGAAATTACATAGTAATTATTACAAATAGACCTTGCCCTCAAGTTTAAACCCTGACGTCCATGTGTGTATATGTGTAAGAGAGAAAATGCATATTCTAAGAACAACTCTAATGTAAGAAAATGAGGACATAATACATTCTTTGCTTCTTGACCCAAATAGTGCCTTTGCATAAGCTGTCAAAAGACTCAATGGAGCCAGACAGTATTTTCAGGTAGTTGTGAAAAGAAATGACATAGAAAGCTCTTATTTATATTAATTTTGGTTAGTCACGGAGACACCAAATTGAGAATGGGGTGACCAGCCTGTGTGAGAGAAGCCTGGAAGATGTGCTGTGAACCTAATTAAAAAAAAAAAAAGAACCAAGATAACCTTGAGCCGACTCCAGATGTAACCTTAGAGAGGGAGAGAGAGATTCACAATCTGCAAAGGAGGCTCTAACTTGCCTAGATTTCTTGACACCTCTCTAAGTTAATTTGCAGGTGATTGACTGCAGGTTAATTGAACACCCTCCAGAGCTCCCTCTCTTGGTGTGATTTAAATGCCGATCGTCCCACATCTTTTTGATTTTTGAGCCTTCATGAGTGTGAAATTTTATTGTAAAAGCTGATGGCTTAATTCCACCTGAGGTAGGTACTATATTTTTATTTAGAAAAATACCTCCTCTGTTTAGGAAAATCCTCAACTTTTAATTCCCTGACTCTAGCACTTAGTTAATATCCCATCTCATATTTTCACAAGCTGTTTACATTGGACTGTAGCCATTGCGTATGAATTTATCTCTATCTCCCTCTAGGCCAGTGGATTAGTTTGAATGTGTTCAGCTGCATTTAACAAAAACTAAAGACAGTGGCTTAACCAATATCTTCCTCGTATGTCATAAAGTTCATGAGTAATATGTGCACAGTTGGTCCAGCAGGTTTTAAACCATGAAGCATGAGGATCCTTCCAGGTTCTTGCTCTGCCATCTTAACCTGTGGCCTTCCTCCTTGTTGTTTCACACAGATAGGGGAAAATGACAACGATGTAGAAAAAAGTGGGGTCTTTATGAGGAAAAGAAAACTTTCCCAGAAATCCTCAGCAAAATTCTACTTGGCTAAAACTAGGTTACTTTTAACTGCAAAAAAGACTGGGAAAAGGGTGTCTTCTGGGCACAATGCTATCCTGAACAAAATAAGGCGTCTGTGGGCACTGAGAAAGAAAAAGAACAGAAATTAGGTAGACAGCAGGGTGTGTCTAGCCAAACTGAATTCTATGGAATTTTCAGAACATGACTGGTACTTTGTTACCTGCCTCAATTTCCATGTTGTCCCTAACTCTTGAGATCCCCCTTCCACAACCCCTCCTAATCCCATATGTGGACAAAGTTTGCCTCCTTTTTAAGTCCTGGAATCCCCCACCTGGGAGCCATCTCTCCATGCTCTTTGTTTTTAATTATAATAATTATAATTACTGAGATCATGCACAAGACAATATGCACAAGATATCAATTCGGTAGCTTAAAATAAGCTATGGTGAGAGTATCTACATAGTAGAAATAAACATGAGCTACAAAACAGCTCAGCCCTCACTTTGTTTCAGATCATCGATTGCTAAACATTTACCAGTATACCACAATCTGGAGTCCACCCTCTCAACCATTACATTACACTGCCTCCCCTATTTGTGTATTGAAATATTACTCCCACTAGATTGTAAATTCCTTGAGGTAAAATAAAAAAAAGAACTATATCATATTTATTTATATCTCATGCTTTCTGGCACATTGCCTTCCTTGTACACAGTAAATATGCAATACGCAGTAAGTATGCAATATGCAGTTAATGGAATGACTTTATAATTCATTCCCAAGGTAGCTAATACTAATATTGTATTGTGAAATGGAAAAAGTAATAACTGCTCTTCTAGTTAAGCCAAAATATTTCTAACTCTTTTAGTATTACACACTTGGAGATAATGCTGTCAGCATGAGCAAACAATGAGAAAAGAATCCTAGATGCTGAGCCCAGAGGGATCTTAGGCACCATCAAATGAAACTCTCATGTTTGACCAAAACTGAGCTCTAGGATCTAGTGGTTGTCAGCCCCTTGAGGACAAAGCCTGCATTATTCATCTGTTCTTGTCCTGTTGCATGTAACACAGTACCAGCCCCAAAGCAGGGATTATCTAACAATGAAAGAAATTCTAACACATCAGAAGGTAGTGTTCGGACAAAAATATTTAAGTGGGTAACAGCCTCTGCGGGGCATCCAGAAGTGAGGAATTAACAGGATTTGACTGAGCTAAACATTTCCCTGAAACAGTAGGACATGGCATAATCTAGAGGATTGGCACTTTATTTAACAAACACTCGTAATAGTCACTATGTGCCAGGCGTGACTTCAACACTTTTACAGTAATAACCCATTGATTCTTGAGGAGAAAGAGAGGTTAAGTAACTTGTCTGAAGTCAAACAGCTGAGCTACATGGCCAAGCAGTCTTAACTAGGATGTGCTGCTGTTTGCATAGACCAGGTAGTTATGACAAAAGCCTGCAGTCAAGCCAATGGGGCAGAAGCAAATTTGCAGAACTACTTAAAGGCCCGGAGCCAGGGAGGCAGAATGCTGGGAGACAGAGCTGTGATGGGACAATGAGGCCAGACGGTTCTCACCAGATGCAGGTGCAGCTGTGGCTGATGGGGCAGAACCAAAGGAAGCAGGTCCTTGATGTCAATCCCACTCTCCCTCAAGAGTAAAGAAATGATTTATCTATTCTTGGCAAGCAGTTTCGTGGCCAGGAGCAGGCTCTGGGGGCAGATTGCCTTGGATCTAGATCCCAGTTCCACCTCTGAACAGCTATTGACCTTGGACCCTTGGATGAATTGAGAAGGAGGCAGGTGTCAGATTCTATGCACAGTGGAACATTGCTGAAGGATTTTATGTAGAGGCAATGATGGAATCTTCTTTGTACTTTTTAGAAAGATGATTCTGGCAGTAGTTTTAAAAATTGATTAATGGTGTTGTCCCACCTTTAGTAAAAAGTTTAGTAATTTGCAAACATCATTCACATTTTTTGCCCTAACCATACCCCTCATAGTCTAAATTCCTTAATATTTTTCTTTAAATTTTGAAACTGCCTGTTTTCTTAAAATTATTCGAAAATAAACATTCTATCATAAGCATAAATGGAAAGTCAATGTCATTTGCTTTAAAAAGGAACACAGTGGAAGCAATTATTTAAAAATGAACACAACGAAAGCAATGTTAACAAAACAGTATCATAGAATTCGATCCAGATACTTTTAAAATCAAAAGTGTTGAGTCTGACGACTGCTTTAATTTTGTTAAAAACAATGACAAAAAGCAGTCTAGCAAGTGTCAGATGGGTGTTAAGGATATGTTAGTCCCAACCCGAGACTTTCTTCATTTCTCAATTAGATAGATTGGATATGGAACAGAAAAGGTAATGACTTTCTTATCACCTGATCTAGTGTTCTGAGCCCAAATTGCCTGGAAGAATCTTATACTTTAGGAAACATGAAATAGGGCAGGACTTATATTTTACATCTGGAACCAATGAGAGTAAGAGTATGCAGGCATGCACATGCACATTGGCGTACACACACACACACACACACACACACACACACACACACACGCACACAGATACAAAGAATTCCAGACAGTGATACTCACCCTTACTCTGTGCAATGGGCTGCGATATGCTTTATCTCATTCATTCTCTTTTTTTCAATAAAAAAAAAAATTTTATCAGGAATCCTGAATTGATTTTACCACCCACTAATTGTTGTGAAAATCTCACACTTTGAAAAACTCTGAATTAAGGGAGACTAGACTGGAGGTAAGACAACAGAAGAGGCTTTGCTAATAGTCTAGAAAAGAAATGATGGATCCTAATGGATTTTAGTGGCAACAGGAGGTAAAATTAACAGAAAGTGATTATCATACTTACCTTTAAAAACGTTCAGTGTTTCACATAGGAAGGTGTCATTTATAAATCCATTTCTTGTGAGTTAGTTTAATATGAATCAACCTCCCTAATAACTGATCAATTTTTGGATGACTTTTGATGGGAAAGTACCACTGCTTGGAAAGCTAGCTACTAGCATCAAATTTTCAAGGCAACACATTCAATGAGCATCAAATCTGACCATGTTATTTTTTTCACACTGAAAAGCATGTACTTTGCAAATTCCATTCACATTATGCTTTTCAAGAAATCTTCACGGACACACTTGGCTTTTTTTTAACAGTAATTGTTGTCTTGGATGATAGCATGTTTTGTAACCCTCTGGTACCCAAATGAGTATGACAGTAATAGAATTAAAGTCGTAATTACATTATGCTCATATAGTTTGTTCAAGTGAGACTTAATGATTGGGTTTCATTGAGCAAATGCAAAATATGAAAATGTCTCAAGTTTATAGGACAAGGAAAAAATACATTTTCTTGAACGGCTCTGGAAAGGCCACCTCTGTTTACAAGTGAGCTGTAAAATAAACAAGCTTTATCTTTAATTTACCTTTGCTACAGCACCAAGATGCTTAGATGTTAAGAAAGGACTGTATGTGATGCATTTGCCAGACAAAAAGCTTTCCCTGTTATTAATGACCGGTGGTGCCCCAGTGTAATCAAAGGGCACAGCTGCAGTGATATACGGCAGTGACAAACTCTGGATCTTTCCTTCTCAATGCTAAGCTAACTGCAAGCAGCCAAGAACTTCCAACACTGTATATCTACAAGATAAATAGCACAAGATATGAATATACGTATTGCTTACAGTCTTGAAAGGTATTGTTATATCCTTCTTCCACAGTCATTCTAAATATGACGCCAGAGCATTTTTCACCATTTCAGTACAATTCTTGTGTGTAAATGGCAACAGTTTTCTAGTGGAGATTTAAAACCCTGCAACTGTACCAGTTGCTGCAGTCTGATTTGAAAACCAGTGACTACACTGCCGACGGTGTCAGTAGAGCAGGTTTCTGGAGATTCATAACCCCTTTTATATTGACAGGCAGCATCAAAAGAAGGAAGCATTTCAAGAATATACTAGAAATCATTTTTATTTTTGCTCCTCGATCATGCCAAGATGATCTAAAGGGAAAACTCAGAGTCACTCATGATGTGAATTTGACATGAAGGAATCCATAAGAAAAATTCACTGGTGGTTTTATTTCCAGCTATTAAGTCATTTTTTCCTCTCTCTCCCCCCTGCTTTGAACTTGTGACCAGTAAGTGCCATATTTTGCTTTGTTAAGGGTTTGAGAAATGCATTTAATTGAGAGTTATGGCCAAGGTAAAACACAGACTAAATAACCAGCATGAAAAGAAGTTAGCTTTCTACACTTAGTCAGGTGTGAATTCCGGTGGAAAAATTCTATAATTACTGACCAGGTTTCCATTAAAAATAAAGTGAAGAAAACCACTGAATGGACAAAGCAAGGTCTTTTCCCAGATCAATAGCAAAGACACGTCCATGCGCACAGAGAGGAAGTCAGTGCAGCTCCATGACCTTTTCATGAACTTTCTGGGAGACGGAAAGATCATTCAAAGGGCAGAGGTCAGCATTCATGCTGGTCACAAACAAAAATCAGATTGAGTCTCCTAATGAAGGATTTTTGACTCTCACCTACTGGTGCAAATTAAATACTATCATTGCATCATTGCACATTTTCCTACATTATCAATTTCAGAAAAAAATTGTTTCTGTGCTTACAGCTTGTATTAACATTTATTTACCAACCTGTGTTATTTTGCTGTATTTATCAAGCATAGCAAGATTAAAGATGAGATCTCAAAACCAGGAAACTTCATTCGAGATGGCAATCTTTAGCTCATTGCGAAGGACAAATGGTCAAGAAGGCTCTTTCTGCGCGATGAGACCCACCTGACACCCACCAGCCCAGCACATCCAGCACAAAGGAAAGAGCAGGATTTCTGAAAGACGAGGTAACTGTGAGTTAGGGATTGAGTTTCAGTGAGAAATAAACCATCCAGATCACGAGAGGAAGGAAACCTGGGAGTTTCAACTCTGTGGACACAGAGCCACCTCATAAAGAAATAGATAGTGCTGCTCTTGGATGTCTGACCCAGAGTGGATGTTCAACGGGGAAGAGACAGAGTGGGACTAGGGAATCTGGAGCATTATACGAAAGAGCCTTCTTTTCAGTAGACCGGCCTCTGAGCACCATTACTATGAAAACTGAAAACTGAAAAATGTTCCTGGGCAGAAGGTGCCCACACAAAGGAAGCAACAGGTAATGTTCTTGGCAGTGTTCTTCAACAGAGAGGAACCCAAACAGACTGAAGTCCGTTTGAGGTAGGTAGTGAGAAGTCACCTTTGGGGACTTTGAGAAATCAGGCAAGGGTCAAAATATAGAAATACTACTAGTCTGAAATCCCATAACCTAGCTATCAATTAAGAAGGAAAAGTATTTTCAGAAAAAAACTGATTCAAGCACTACAAGTCACAAATGGCTTTGCATTCCTTTCTAAATAATTCACAGAAGTTCAAAAGTTAGAGAGCCCTAAAGCCTTTAATAAATGCACATGTAACAACATACAGTGAAATCTGGGCACTAATTTTCTTGTATTTCAACATGTGTCCTACAGACACTCATTATTCCTGTCTGCTCATGTTCTATTTTCCTGGGTATAGCATTTAATTTTCTTAGTCACTTGACATATGACATAAGCAAATTTCAATATATCCTAAGGCCATGCCTACCAGTAGTTGGTTTGTGAAACTTTAATTCTCAATATAATATGCTAATTTGGAAATTATCTCCTAGTAAAAAAGTTGATCTATGGGGTATGCAAGGATGTGGGGTGGGACTGGGAGGGTGGATGCCGACTCAGCCTATAGAACTTGAAATTTAGACATTCCAGTTGACCTTCTTTGTTTTCTAGAAAAATAAATGCTTGGTGATTGTGTGTGTGTGTGTGTGTGCGTGTGTGCACGTGTGTGTGTGTGTGTGTGTGTGTGTGTGTGTGTGTGTGTGTGGCACTGGCCAGTCAGAATGGAGTATGTGTCTAGTGCTGGGGCAAGCTACCTGAAGTCTTCTGCAGATATTAGTTTAACCTCTTAGCTGCTGAACTGTGGAAAGGTGGAAGATATACTGGGAAGGAGACTGTTAGCTCAGGTAATAGGTAACATTTAATATCCTGTTAGTCTTGAGAGAAAGATGGTGTATTGGTTAAATATACCATCATGGTTAAAATCCAGATTCTACCACTTACAGGGTAAATAGTGTTGAGCAATTTATTTAACTTCTCTAGGCCTCAGTTCATTCATCTGGATAATGGGTATAATACTAGTAACATCATAGGATCATATAGAGAAGCATATATGATGTTGCACACTGTTCATCTACCCTCGACAGCCTTCTAAGTGAATATGTTCTATTATCTGCATTTCACAGATGAAGAAATGGAAGTTCTGTCAGAGTGACTAACTTGCCATCATTTCACATCCAGTAAGAGGCAGAGAAGAGACTCAATCCAGGAAGTCCTGCGTGGAGCCCTGCATCAGCCACACAGACTGACCCCAGAAACTCTAGTTGCTGTTGGCCTTAATAGCTCTGCTTAAATGGTGTTTATTTAAAATAAATAAGCTGCTTATAAATTGACTTAATGTAATGGATTTCTGTCTAGCTTTTTCCAGAAAGGTTGACCTGTCCAAGTTTGCACAACTAATTAGTGACAATGTTGCATTAAGATCCCATCTCCTGTTTCTTAGTGCTGGATTCTTTCCACCCCACACAAAGGCCTGAATACAGACTTAAGAACAGATCATGAACGCATCCTGTGGAGCACAGTAAATGAAAATGTGGGCTGTAGAGTCACACCGCCTGAAATAGAATTCTGGCTCCACTGATGTGTCCCTGTGTCATGACCTCTTTGTACCTTACCTTCCTCATTTGGAAAATGGGAATGATAACAACAATATGACCTATTTCATCCAGGTTGTTGTGAAGATTAAGTGAGTTATGCATGTGAAGCATAACTTAAAACAATGCCTGGGATTTTAATAAATGTTAGCTGTTATTTATTTTCCTTCAAGTACCTGGCCTCTGTGTAATCAGATCATCAGCTGAATTTCAGAAATTTTGCCTTGTACTTTTCAGGAAGATGCTGAGTCAAAAGGACTAAAGTGGACTAAAGCACTAATTAGAAGAATAGAGAGTTATTCTAAGTCTCCTGAAGAGGAATGGTTAAGCCTTAGTTCTGAAATCAGATAATATTTCAAAGAGTCTTGGTAACATTATATATAGAGAGAGGTCTGAAACAGTATTGTAGTTGTAAAAGGAAAAAATTAGAGGGAAACCCATGAAAGCATACCATATCCTAGTGACAGTAAATTTTACTAAGAGAAGGTTCAGAGATTACAAGAATCATATTCATATCAGAAAAGGAGAGCAAACACAGCTAAAATATAATTTGTGTGAAACATTTTATTTAAAATGTCTATTTTTAAAAGGAACTAGAATATGAAACATAATGTACACGTGTACTGGAATGAATGGAGATTATAATGAACCTGAAATAAATATTAAATCTAATTTTAGGGGGAGAACATAAAGACTTAAAAATCTATTTCCCTTCCGTCTACTCTCATAAAATTTTTATTTAATTATTCATAGAGCACAATGAGTAGATTTCTGCCTCTTTTCCCTTTTAATGTGTTCAACTTGGCTTTAAGCACGCATCAGAAAGCAGCTTACAATAGAAGCCTTTTGTCATCTGTAGATAGAAATGTCAGAAGCGGAGCCTTTACCAGCTCAAGGTATAAAGGATTCCCCCAATGCCATCTGTCCTTCAAGGTCAAGCCCTGCACAGCTGCACTCCCGGGATGACCTAAGATCACCTGGGTAACCTCTGAGTGACATTCATATTCGAGATGTGACCTAAGATGAGGAAGAAAGTGGAGAAATAGTAACATGATACTTAACAGATTCAGGCCCAAGTGATCACACATTTGGCTTCCTGCAAGGCGTAAATTCATTATCTTTAAAACTAGGCTATTCACATAGCAGGCATTCCTTCTAAACAGCTGCAAATCATAAGTCGTACTCTTTAAAGTACCCTATATGATGGACCCTATTTGCCTCGTTTCAATAAGAAGTATCAAGGGATGTCAGTGGCCCCCTGTTTTTTACAGACCCTATGAATGGGCCCTTCAAAGCTGCCTCATTCTACAGAGATTCAGATTCCCACAATGAGATCATATTTTTAAAAATACAGTTTTCAAATTCCAGAGCTAGATCACCCATTACAATCCACCATTCTCTTTTCCGTTACGTAGAGACTTTTTTTGAGAACATCCTCTTAGACAAAGTGGTTTTGACCAAGAGCTTCTGGGAAAAGATGTGTCGATGCTGCTTTCTTGTAGTACTCGGATAAGGTCAGCACGTATTGATACCTAGGGGCCTTTGATACCATTGTTTTCATAGCTTTAAGTGTAAAAAACATTTTAACCAATGGAGTTCTCCTTTTAGAATCTGTTAAAAGTCATAGAATCATAATTGTAACGTGGAGGCATCCACAGTCATGTGCTAAAGCCGACTCGTAACTTGCTAGCAAGAGTCAATCACGTACATTTCTTTCCAACTCAAGTCTGGCACCTTCAACGTAGCCATAGAGGCAGTAGTCACACCTTGGACACTGGCAGATGCTTCCTCTTCTTACCACTCCGGAGCTGGTTGTTAATATTTACCAGTGCACAACAGATGTAACAGGGCAGTGGGTTTCGCCCTGGACCCCAAAGCGGGTGAAGGTTGTTTCTGTGGACACCATTCATTGCAATGTATTCCTTACTTGAATAGTGTTTATTGTGCTCAGGCCTTAAATAGATATCAAAGGATGATGTGATATGGAGGAAAGTAATTCAAATGATTATGCCTGCTAAACTAGTTTTAATAAGACTACGTTTTCATTACATATAAAAACTGCTATTAAGTAGGATAAATATAAACTCACAAGACACTGACTGGCAGAAGTATAAAAACGTTGAGAGTAATCAATCTTTGGATAAACAGCCTTTCAAGAGAAAAATATCTCTACTATATGTGTTTTTTATCTTTCTCTAAAAAAAATCGACCTCACATCTTAAAATAAAAAAACATGAATCTTTTCACATGTTTCACGCTAATGAAACAAGTTCCTCTCAGAAGAAGGTTGGTCAATAAAGTGGATTTAACTTTGACTTGTGATTAATTCTGCCTCCTTCCCTGCTTCAGCATTCCTGACTTTTGGTACTACACATCCTTCCAGGAGAGTTTAGTAGTAAAACCATGGAGGGAGTTTAGCTTTTACCGATTCTGAAAGAACAATATAACAAGATACTGAAATAATAAACAGATACAAAGTTGTTTCAGCCTGGATACAATTGCAGCCATATCACCCTTGGTGGCCTCTTTTATATGAACTGTCGTTTTTCTCTCCACAATGACTAACACGGAAACTAGTATTCATCCAATTGAGCAGGTTCCAGTTGCTCAGGAAATGGTTAAACTACTACAGGTCAGCCCTGCAACTTCATGGAAATGCTCTGATTAGTCTCCCCAGAAAACCAGTTTGAGCCATTTATTTTGCTAACGATTCCCAATAGGGTCAAGGCACTGCACAAGTCAACTTTTACGAAAAACTTACCCTTACACATGACTTTGTTGAGAAAATTTACTTCTGAGAAAGACACAGATTTCATGAATTTTCCTGAAATGTCCATAGGGTCTTTGACTCATGTTGAGGAATTGCACGATTCCACAATTTTTTAAAAAGCCGCCATACAAGTTCAGTCTGGTTTAAGCTAAGGCTGTTTCTGAAAATATAAAATAAAACTTTGCCTCAGAAATTCTCTGGAGTAAACAATTCAAATGTAATAATTACTTCACATGCTCCCAGCCACAGAGAAGGAGGATGTGGGTCCTTGACTCTGGAATCCAGTAATTTTCTAGTCAGTCAACAAATACCTGTCAGGAGCCCTCTGGATACACAATGTTGTTAATAGGTGCATGTTTAAATTATTTCTGTTTGCACATTGCAAATATTTCTATATCTCATCTTCCAAAATAGAGTCTCTAGGGGGAAAGAAAGTCAAACAGATAACAACATACTTCTCACCTAACAACTCATATTCCAAAATGAATGATTCATAACCAAGTCAGCTGCTCTCTGTTTAAAGGTCATTATAGGAGCAGCCAGGGCAGAGGGTGACATGCTCCTGTGATGCCACAGCCCCTCCAAAACCATCTTGCAGCTAACAAGCCCCTGTCTTCAAATCATGTACACCTGAGTGAGCAAGATTTTGGGTGATGGCTGAGGAAGAAAAAAAAAAGATGAAAAGGAAAAAGAGAAAGAGAAACACAAGATTCCTGATCTTTGAGATAGAAAATATAATCTCTTTTGTATTCCAATTTCAAAGTGAACTAAGTTCCACACATGTTACTCTCCAACGGTAAAGCTTAAGAACACCAGCCTGCATCAAGTCGTTAACCTTTTAGGACCTACTCAAAGCAATGTAGTGTGACTTTATTAATGAATGCTTTAATGTGGTCTATAAAAGCTAACAAACACAGACACTTGCTATGATTCATCAAATTTAATATTCCATCCAATCTTTGGTTTAAAGACCAAGGATTTTTTTTTTTAAATACCAAAACCTCAAAATGAAAGTCCTATGCTTCAATTAAATTCAATGCAACAAGAAACAAAAACCATAAGAATTTAATGCTAGGTCAAAATCTTGAATAACAATCAATAAAAGAAATAAATGTGGTACAACATGAATTAATAACTTCAGAAAATGTTTTATTGAAACCATAGACAACTAAAAGATGCAGCCCAGGAAAACAGACTCACTGTTTAAGGCACACATGGTCTGTTATGTTCCTAAGAGGCAAAAGATCCTATCATAAAACAGTTGGGGTTCTTCCTCCAGGCAAAGACAAGTTCTATGGTCAAAACTTAAGTAGAAACTTCTAGAATTTTTACAGTTTTACTCAATGACTTTTATATTTTGGGAATCCATACTTAAGTGCCCAACTTCTTCTCTAAGATCCCTTCTTGTGCAATTACAATAAACACTTTTTCCCACTAACATTTGTAAACTGTTCTGAGAAAAAGTAGCTCTTCTTGCTGACATTCAGTGTCCATCTGAAAAAAGTCTTGGGGAAAAATTTTAATGTCATTTTGCTTTAAAGATACCTTCTTTTCTTTTTAATGTTTATGTGCTGTGGCATGTAATTGGAAGAAAAATGAATCAGAAAAACTTTGGTGGTCTAATCTAGACTCACTTGATCTTGTATTTAAAATCTAGGTCATGGTCAGTGCCTGGTACACGGCAAAAATTAGTTTAGTTCCAGCGAAACACAGTCCCTGGTCCTGAGAGCCCATTGTGGACAAAGAAAGAGACCTATAAATTATGTCACCAGGACAATCCACAGTGTCATCAAAGAAAAATCCAAGTGGATTATTATCTTTTTCTCTTCAAATCATCTTGCAGATGTCTTAAGTGCTTGCAAACTTTATTCCTCTTTCTGTGGTTGTCAGATAGGTTATCTCTCATTTTACTAATGAAGGACCCGACAGAGTGAAGTTAACTGATGAGCTGAGGCTCCAATAAAACTAAATCAGGAGGCTACTGACATCAGAACCTTCTTATCATTGAGAATGCCATTTCCTACATCCTGGAACAGAGGATGCCAGATTATGTGAATTTTACTCAATTTAGTTAATTTCTCTCAAACACCTTGCTAGAAGTGCAAAATTCTCAAGCATACTCCAAAATAGAGAAAATGTGCAAGTTCACTAGATTTTTTTTAAATGCAAACATAGACACTAAGAGATATTTTAATGACATGGGAAATGAAAAGCTACTATGTCTCTAATACAAAATATGAATAATTCACCGACATCATCTGAGATTTGTGTGGCAAATTGACTCATGAATCATATGCTAACCATAAAAAAATAGTGTCCATATGACAAAAAGTGGGTTGATTTTTAAATTTCAGCTCTATGTCAGTCCCTCTGAGGAATACATGAGAAATCTACATTTTCAGTGAGAAACAGTTTGATATTCTTGAAAATAACCAAATTTATACTTAGCCAGGACTTTCAAAGGTATATTCCCAATCATTCATCTTAGAGGTGAGGAGGCTAAGTTCTGAGAGGTTAGACAACTTAATTGCTACAACCCTAATCAGGACCACAGTTGACATGATCAAGTTCAGCCCTCTCATTTCAATGAGAAAATAGGACTCAGTGAGGGCTGTACTAGTTACATTCTGAACTGCCTTCCAACTATAACACCCCTGGTCACTACCTCTTCTCAGGGAATGTCTAGTGTCCTGTTTCCCATATGTTGCTCTACTTGTCCTTATTTCATTCCTTGAATAGTGGGATGCTAGTGTATAACAATGTGTAAGGTACATCACAAGACATTGTTGTGTTGGTGGGGATTGTTAGTAGAGGAGACCAAGAAAATCCTAGAAAACAGGAGCACGGCTCTGTTATCTTTGCAAAAAGAACAAGACTAAGGGCTGGTCCAAAGGAGCAGCCACTGGGTGGTGCTATGCAATTTGGGTGACATAGTGAGGTGAGAGCCAGGGTATGGTGACCCTGAGTGGGTGGGAGCAGGTGCCCACATTCAGTCTCTCACTTCGTCCTGAGTGAGCCTTCATTATTCCAGCTCCTTCCACACCACTACGTCTTTCTCCCCACAGATGCAGCCAACAATATGACATTTTTTGGCTGCAGACGGAAGGGCGGGGTGGCCATGCTTAGCCAGGAACATGGTGGTGGAGGGGCATGAGAGTTGTAGAAGACTCTGCTTCAGCAGCTGACTGAGCATGTTCTCATATGCAGCTGGGAGTCTTCACAAAATGAAGAATTAGAAACCCAGAAGGCTAGAGTTCTCTTAACCAAACTATCACTTTAGCAGCAATATGCTGAGTTCTGAAGATTCTGCAGTGGGCAAAAACCCAACAAGGTCATACAGTCTGGTCACATGTCTTTGCTGGTCAAAGTTGCCTCATACAATAAACTTATTCAGAGCGGATTTCAGCACAGCATCAGAGTCTCTCAGAAGTGTTTTGTTATGAGCTCATCTCTGCTAAGCTCCCCAGAACTGTCTACCCCTTTGACCTCTATTCCAGAAATACTGAACTGATAACTATTCTCCAAACCCTCCACCCACTCTCTCGTCTACACATCTTTGCACTTAGCTTTCTTTCTCACTAGAATTATCTCTTTCCTAGTTAACTCCTTGGAATCTCTTCTTAGATACTCAGGAATTTTTTTTCCTCCAGCCCCATCCCTGATTGAGCTGAGTACCCTCATGTATGCTCCCATGCACCCTGTATCTCTCTCATCACAGCTTTAAATTGCCATTGCTTTACCGTCTCCTCCACTAGGCTCTAAGCTCCATGAGGGCAAAGTCCCCCCACCCTTAATTCCTGTTATTTTATATCCTAGCACCAGCATAGGATCTGGCCACAGCAACGGAAGGTAAAGCTATATTTCAACTTATTTGGTTTTCTTTGTAATTCTGTGTATTTTTTAATGCTCTACAAAACATTATTCTGAAAAGGCATCCATAAGTTTCTCTGGCTGCTGAAGGAATTCCTGGCATAAAAATTTTAAAAACATCTGCTAGATGCTCAATAAATATATGATGAATTATTAGTTGAACAAATGAATGAGTGAGCA
Source organism: Cynopterus sphinx (assembly GCA_030015415.1). NCBI lineage: Eukaryota > Metazoa > Chordata > Mammalia > Chiroptera > Pteropodidae > Cynopterus > Cynopterus sphinx. The sequence goes on along the minus strand of CM057379.1, from coordinate 164,546,380 downwards.
AGTGAATGAATGAATGAATGAGTGTATGCATGCATGAATTAATTAATAAAAAAACTGTTCCTCACCATTCAGTGAAGAAAAGAGATTTAACTCCAGATCCAACAGACGTTGAGAACCTGTTTCTCATGAACATGGTTTGATTCCACAAGGTGGAGGTGCAAAGTCACAGAAAAGGTTCAAAGTTTCTTAGATATCCAATATATTTGTGGCTTATGGAAAACTCTATCCTACTCTAAAGTAATACTCTACTACCAACCACCTCCCCTTTCTTTCATGTTAGCAAAGCCTGCCTCCTATAATAATGTTAAACCAGCCTACTAGCTCTTTGTGGCTAGTCATGACTAGGTGGCTCAGTTCTGGCCAATAAGATGATGAGGAAGTCTTCTAGGAGCTTCTAGGAAATATGACCTTCTATGACACAGAGTGATCTCTGAAAAAAGCTTTCTTACCACCCCTGCCTTTGAGCACAGATTTGCAAAGATGTGAAGTCTAGAAGTATGGAAGCCCTCTCATGTCCAAGATGCAACCAGTTTGAAGGTGAAAAGGTAACATGCTAAGAATAGCAGATAGAAATAGAGGAAGCATCTGGGTCTTCAATAATATAAGTCCTTAAATCATTCAGAGGACAACCTATCCCAAACATCTTTATATAAGAGATCATTAAATATCTTTATTATGTAGCCCATTCTATTACTCAGTGCCTCCCATCTCATGTAGAGCACAACCCATGACAAATTTCTCCACCATGAGGATCTGGGCTGCAGTCCTGAATTAGCTAAGGATCCACTCCCTGTTTTCAGTTATCAGTTAACATTTTCCTCTGGAAAGCTCAGATCCATGCAATAATTATTTCACTCTTAGAATATACCAGATAGATAGAGGACTGTTGGCTCTGTAGTGGGGAAATTATTTTGTGATCCTGTAATCATCATCATTAGCAGAACTTCCTGAAGAATTACTCTATGTAGAACTCTCCTCAGCCCAGACCTAACATGCCAGGCCTGGACTGAAAGCAGCATACATGAAAGGTCAAGGTCCAACTGAAATGGGAGGCTGCCAGGAATGGGGACATTTTCTGTATACCTAGCCCCCGTGTATCACTCTCTCCAAACCCAGCCCATTTTTAACATACCTCTTGACATCTTGCACTTTCTAATTTTCTCTGATGATTGGCACACCTCCCTGGTAGACTATAAGCTTCTTTTAAGTCAGGGACAGAATCTTAGGGATCATTATGTCCTCCCTCGGTACCCAGTGGTGTGTGTATTGTGAGGGGAGGGGCAATAAATGTTTACTTCATAATGCTTTATGAAAGTCTTAGGACTACTGGCAAGAGAGTTTAGAGTATATCAGATAGGTCTTGCAGAGAAAGCACATATAAGTTATAATTCCCAGCAGCATGCATTAGAACAGTTTCATGAAGGAGAAAGTCAAGGTCAGGTGGTTCTGAGATGGCAATGGAAAGTTCTACAGAAGAGCTGCACCTTAATCTGGTCCTGAAGATAGACAATACTCCGACAAAAAGAAGAATAGAAGGGCATGGCAGACAGAACACAAGGTGTAAGCAATGACAGAGGCAGGAGGATTGTCTCAGGAGAGTGAAGGCTCATTGTGGAGAAATTACGGCATAAAATGGGAGAGGAAGTTTGATGTTAGATAGTAGAGGGTCTTTATTGCCAAGCTCAGGAGTCCAGACATAGATTATAGAAAACAGGGAGCCCTTGAAAGATGAGAAGAGCATTACAAGTATGATTCCTACAAGTATCATTTGCTCACACTCCTTGTTGTGAAATCTGAGTCACTCATTGCTAACAATGCCAGAGACTCTCATCAGTCAGATTATTAGGTAGTGGAATTATCTGGACCAAAGTTTCCATCTTCCTGGTAAACAGGTTGTATAAAACAGACTCCAAAGCCTTCCTATCCATGAACTATCGCTTCCTGCTAACGATCACGCTTAATTTGAAGAAAAATAATTTCATTACAACCTCAGAGCCAGAAATTAAAATTATAATCACTCTTTTATCCTTCTTTTTTACAACAAGGGCAGAGGTCTGCAATAATCCTACATCTCGTTTTATAGCACACCATCTCATCATTCCTGCAAGACCCTTCTCTTACTTCATTATTTTTCCTCCTCACCTCAGAATCCTCATTGCCATTCCTCCCACCCTCACATAGGCATCAATGTTTTTAATATGTGCATATATCTTTATGGATCTCTCATTGCTCCGTATTTAACAAATTTGAGTTGGTTCTTATAATTTGGACAATGGCATTATGCTTTAAATCTCATTCTCTTTCTTTTTCACTTATAATTATGCTTTAAAATTATCCATACTACATATGCAGACATTTTTTAAAAATGCCTCCAGTTGTTGCATAAGGTTCTATAGAATGCAACCACCTAGATGACTTATACATTGTCCCAGTGAAGGACACCGGTGTTATTTTCAGTTCCCGATGACCACAAACAGTGTTAAAAAGACATCCTTGTACACAGTCCCTCTCTGATAATTCCTCTGGGATACGTGTCCAGAAGTGGGCTTGCAAAAGTAGGGTGACTATATAATTTATGATCTTTCTAAAGAAAGCAAAAAGGGACACTATTAGTAATTATGCTAAAAACTCAAGGTTTTCCCTGCTATCCTAGGTAAGTAGGGACATCCTGCCACCTTCAAGATCTTTCTTAATTTCACTCAGATTGCCAGATTGCTCTCTGAAATGCTCGTGTGTATTTTCTGTTTCTCCAACAGTCAGAAGGGTTCCCATCACCCCATATTTTTTTGATCACCTGGCATGAACCAGCTTTCTAATTTTGACATTTTGACGTGTCTGAAGTGGTCTGTGTTGTTCTGGTTGCCAGTGAATTTGAGCACCCCTTCTGGGACCAGTTCATCATTTAAGACTCCTCCTCCCCTGTGAATTGCCTCTTCAAACACTTTGTGCATTTTTTATGTGGTCTCATGTCTTTTTCTGGTCAATTTGCAGGAGTTTTTTTTTGTGTGTGTGTATTGTTGGTATTAATCCAGTGGCATTTTTTTTCAGAGTCAGCTTTAAGTATTATTTATCTTTTCTCCCAATCCATCATCTGTCTGTTACCTTTTGTTTAAAATTATAGTCTATGGTTGTCAAGATCACCATTTTCTCTCTTAAAATTAAAAGACATTTTTATCTTTTTCTCCAGGCTCTAGTAGATTCTGCAGCACTTTGCATATTCTCTACAAAACAGTGGTAACATCTACAGTGATTCCAGCCAATTCATTGCTATCCCTCATGACAGTTGTTCTTAAACTTCAATGTGTACCCAAACCACGCACAGTGGGGTCCAGAGTCAGTATCTTCAACAAAATGCTCAGGGAGGCTGATGCCATGTCCAAGGGCCAAGTATAAAGAAACATGGCTTAGGATATAAGACATCAGGACCTGCCAAATGGGATAAAAAAGATGAAAGGGACTTTGGAGATCACCTAGTTCAAACCCCTCACTTTACAGCTGCAACATTTCAAATCATGAGAGGATAAATGCTTTGACTGATTCCAGGCTGGGGATCCTTTTAGAATCAGGCAGGTCTGAAAAATCTTTCTGACATCTCTAACTGAGCTTCACTCTCCTATTTCACAGACTGGATGATGAGTTCTCTTTCTTCTTATTCAAAACTTAGGGTGGCAAAAGGCTGAGATGCTTTCATTTTAGGATGTCATTGTTATCAGCACATATTTGTTCTTTGCACTTTCAACGTTTTTAAAGCAAAACAAAAGACAGGTGACCCCACCTTGACATGGATAACATTTCTGAAAACAGCCCCCAAGCCTCCTGAGTCTAGTACAAACAAAACTTGGCTTCATGTCTCCCCCTGTTTCATATTCACATGATGCAAAACACAGGGGACAAATTTATGTCACTGCAATTTGCCTGACAGCCTGTGTTTAAATCATGAAGGTTTACAGCTCCACGTTTTAGGGTGTCGTTTGCAGTCCTGTAGCCCAGAGCTCTGAAGGAACAAGCTCACAAGAAGGATCGTTAGTCAGCCGGATGTGATGGGCTCTCCTAGAAGAACTAATTAGTATGCTGCACCGTATCTGCATATCTCTCAAATAGACATTGTTTGTGTCTTTCCTCAGTGACAAGGGAGATTGTTCAGTAGGACACCTTACCTTTTAATATGCAGGGTTTGTTAGAAGAACAGCTCAATTCATATTTCCCCTGGTCTGATGGTAAGTGAACAGCAGTGGCAATATTAATCTGTAGTAACCTGTCAGTGAACTCTACAGCTAATATGATGTAGTTATGATTTTACCATCAATCAGGCCTGAACAGGCTCTGGGCAATCCTTACAGCACAGCCTCAAAAAATCTAATTGTGCAAAAGCTTCATTGGTTTCCAACATTTCTTTTTTATCTGTCACAGGCTTTAGGCCTAGTACACAACCTTTTATTATTGGCCTTATTGCATTAGCTTGTCGGACGAAAAGAAAAGGCTAAAGCAGAGGGTCCCCCTGCATTCCATCATTTGTTTGCATGCACGATTTTATTTGACAGTCCCATATTGTTTCAGATGTAGATAAAAATTATTAGGACATATGGCATCATATGAACTTTTGAACTGCCAATTGGTAGTGTATCCTAAAGGACTAGAGGCATTTAAAAATTCTGTTCTACCTACAGATACAGAGATGCTACATAGACAAGCAAATAAGATCTCCCTGGGGAATTATATCTTAGAGTCAACATAATCTTGCATGTTCTCCTTGACCAATTTTTATGCAGGGGAGGAATAAAATCACTGGGAAATAAAACATTAGCATTGAGATGATTTTTAGCCAAAATTAAGGTCGAATATTTGTGATATGATAGTAAAAAGCAGTTCACTTGCTCCAAGAACCTGCACACACATTGTGAAGTAGCATGAGACCACGTGGCCTTCATTCATATGCAGAACATTTCTCTGGGTATCAGAGGTGTGGTCAGATTCGATGATAATAAAAACATGTACAAAAAACAGAAATCCATATCAAAGTAGCTCCCTGAGTCCACGGTATTAGAAGGAACTAGAATACTTAAAACACATAAAAGTAGTTAGGAAGATGAACTACTAACTTTATCTATTTAGGCATTTTAATCTTTTGCATCTTAAAAGCAATCGGGCTTTTTGGACTGAGAAATTGCTAATCAGCAAGTTGAATAAATGTTTCTATTTTAAAATGTGCACATTTAGAAATAACAGCGTGCCGTAAAGTACATATTTATGTTTGTGATTTAATGTATCACAAACTTTGTGTTTTATTTTATTTAGCTTCACAAAGAGATCACACTATATTTTTGCAAGTATTATATAACTTTTACAACAGCTTTATGATTCAAGAGACACATATAGCAATACATCAGATATGTATACAATGCCTTTTTCAAATTTTCAATGCCTTTTAATAAAAATCTTAAGGGTTATATATTTCTAACACGGTTCTAACTCATTTAAAGATTCAATTGAAAATTTCTATTTATTAATCAGGAAAAATCTGCATAGAATTACAGTGATTGTCTTTTGAAACACTGTACCCTTGCTTCAAAGGAAATACATTGTGACTAAGAGCACAGAAGCAGCACAGCTGAGTGTTAACCCTTCCCAAACCAGTGTTCACATTGTCTACAACCTAATAAAAACATCTACACAAAATGAGGAAATGGCTGTGGCATCCTGCAATAAGCATGCAGGAACGCGCCTTGGAACTGCGGAGGTGACTGCTGGAGCAGAAAGACAAAAACAGGATGTGAAAATTGTCATGGCAGTGGTGGTGATTTTGAAAGTTCTCTTGGCTACCTCTCCATCACTTGTGAGATTTGCTTTAAAAAATCACCTTTAGGGTATTCTTTTCAAATATTCAAACCTAAGTAATCTTGAGGAAGACCACCTGAAAACACCTCTGCTTTGCCAGATTTCTTAGAAATTTACAGCTCCTAATGAAAGCATTTCTGACAACATAGTTGGTACACCACTAACAGTTTTTTGTCGGTACAGGAAAAGGTTTGCATTTGTTGGAGCAAGATTAGTTTCAAAGCATCAGAGCTAAAAAAAAAAAAAAAAAAAAAAAAGGCAGGGAAAAGTATTAGATCCTATTCTGCTGTTATTAATAAGCAAAATTTGACATAGGATGTTCAGATGAGCAGGTTCAAAATTTGAAAATGAGGAAAGATTCCCAAGCCAGAGAATTACCTCAAAATAGGACATTTAGTCACTACTACCCAGACATTGCTGAACACACACACACAATTTTTTCAGTTAAAAAGGCATCTGCGGATTCGTAGGTACTATGCATGCAATATTCACGTCAAATGATTGAAACAGTGAAAGTTCTCTCCAAAAGTAAAAAGTGCCAAAAAAGAAGTGTTATTTTACCAACATTCTCCTCAGGTGAACTGGAAAAAAAGATAACCAAGTTCATCTTATTAATGTCTCAATAACTATAAATTGAGAAAATATGCCTTTCAAAAGAGTTTGCTGAATATGGGCAAAAGGTTTATGGAATAGAATGGAGGTGAAGAGGTGAGATGAAAGGAATGGTGGAATTCCTTAAAAGAAGGCTATCTGATCATAGTGATAGATAAAGACAGAGTAATAGCAGAGGAAGTGGGGAAAGCTTAGAAAACCCACAGGATCATTCACTTCATTTGAAACATAATAATAAATACTATTATGTAAATTGTTTATATTTTCAAACATTACAGGTAAATGTAAATATACCTTTCCATGCTATCATCAAGAGCTTTTCTAGTAAAATGTCAATTAAAATGCATCTTAGGTGCATATAATTTTCTCAAGGTTTTGTCTTCCTTGAGAATATTTTCTAGATCCCAAAGAACTTAATAATTTCATATAATTTATGTTTTAAAAATTATATTCCTTTTGGTAGGTATAAAAAGCAGTAATTACTCTGGCAATATTGCTGAACTGAGCGTGGAAAGAACTAAGAAGTTATATAAAGTTCGTAACGGCAAAATGTGTGAAGTTCAGCAGCCAAGGTCAGAGAAACACAATTACAAGCTCGGTTGTTTAGAATACAATAAAGCTGATAAAAAATACAAAGATTAACTTCAAAATTATTAGAAAAATGTCAAGTAATGTATGAATCATCGAGGTAGGATCAGTCTGGCTCCTTTGGTATTTCTCAGCAGAACAATGAGAGGAATTGAACTAAGGTCTTCAAGTACAATCTTGTTTACTTGCATTTCTTTTTGGATAACTTTAAGGTATTGGTACCAAAAGTTTAGTTCAGGTCAGTAGATCAAATAAAATAGATGCTCTGGTCAGTTGAAGTATTTGGTTGAACCATATGAAATTGCTATTTTGTAGGTCCAAAAAGTTTTAGGAATTTCATGTGGTTAATGTATCATAATGTGTCGTGATGTAGGCAATTCAGGATCATTTTGAAGTTAAATGGGCCTGTGTGAATTTCATTTCAGTTCTACTGCTTTACTGGCTGTGAACCTAGGCAAGTTACCAAGTTACATGCTGCTACATTTCCTGTAGTATCCCTGCCTGGATAATGGCCATTGTGGTGTCCACATCTAGAGCATGGGCCTGTTCCCACCTCACGAAAGGGCAGTTCCCCAAATGTTTATTTTAAAGTTGATAGTTTAGAACTCAGAAAGGAGAGACCCTCTTCTGGGTTTTACTAAACCTTCCAAGATGCCCCACGATATCAAGTGTTCTGGGCTGCCGGTCACCTTCCATAAAAGCCACACCTAACACAAGCCAGCTGTCTGCATAGGTGAGGGCATCCCACCAGAACATCTGCTTTGAATCAATGTCTGCTCCATCTTTGAAAGATATCCCAAATCTTGTTTCCACACCTCATTCTGCCAGGGACAGCAGAATTTAAAATAACCAGGAAGACACAAAGAATAATTCTTTGAAATTTAATAGCTGTTAAATTGGGAAGCGGGGTGGGTGTGGAGTTTATGTCAAGCCCCTCACACTTCATAAGCAATTCGATAACTCCTGAAAGCCTGGTGGTATTATTCCCATTGGCCTTATATATTTGGGTTAATTTCCTTTCGGGTAAGCTTTCTCACACCCCACCCCAAAAAGGAGGTGCTTACCATACTCCAGAGGTCACCAGTGGGTGGTTCCTTCTCAGGGGAGTCCTGGTCTTAAAGACCCACTCTGCTTTTCTCAAATAAGCCTGCAGAGTGAGTTCACTGTATACAAGCTTTCTGGCTGAAGAACTTAGAGCCCTGAGAGTGAACCTCACAATAAGCCTGAGGCTGTGACGCGTGATTTCTACGTATTGTGGGAGTTGTCACAGCCACTTAGAGATGAGGAAACTAGTTCAACCCTAGGAGGAGGGAATGCCAGAATCTCGCTTCTCTGCTAATCCACCCTGGTGCTTCGAAAATCAAGAACAGCTTAAGAATGGGCACGTTATAGAGAGTTTTTTATTTCCCTTTTGAGTAGAATTTTCACATCAAACAATCAGTTAAAGGTAGACTGTATTTCCTCATTACACCCCCCAGCTCATTCCTATCATCTTTCAAAAGAGGTCAAAATCACCCAGCCTTCCATAAGTCACTTAAAGTGTAGTCTTTCTCTTCCTATGTGATTCTCACTATTTTACCATTAAAACTCAGTGAACCGATACCTTGTTTTCAATCTTAGCTCTTTCTTTCCAATCTTTCCAATCTTTGGACATCTTTAACATCAGCAACAGATTCTCTACCACAGGTTTTTCTGGTGTTAAAAATAACACATTCTGCTCACTTGTACCTTTAGAATCTGAGCAAGCCCAGGCTCCCGGCACAAATCAATATTCTGCATCAGAGAAATGCAGGAATGAGCCAATAGAATTAGCAGAGTAATTTATTCTGCCTCAGCTACAGCTGGCAGGGACCGCAGAGGGAAGCCAGCAGATGTTTGTTTACTAATGGTGGCTTCGTGGTGCAGTCAGAGCCGAGTGCCCCATATCTCTGTTAGCCAGTCTGTCCAGCTTAATCAAAAGGGATAAGGGAGATTTGGATTTCCTTAGTTTGCCATGCCAATTGAGTTCTCCTACTATTCATTGTAATGTTCTGTGATTTTCCATGGCTATAATATGGAATAATATAAAATGAAGTTTCAGATCTGTTGCAGAGAAAAAAGGAAAGGATTCTGATGTAGACAAGTCAGAAATTATTATTGGGGCCATAATGTCCTGTAACTATAGAAACTTTCTATAATTAAAGTGTTCAAGAAATCATGGCCCATGATACCCCACTACAAGCTTGGTAGACAGAAAATAAAATGGCAGCAAGAGGCCCTTGGAAGAACATGTGGGTTTTCCTTTGTTTCCTTTGCAATGTAATAATTTACAAAAGTTTTATTTTCTGTCTAAAAAACAATGAATATACTCTAACCATAAAACATGAGTCAAGGAAAACCTTGTTTCCTTTGAATTGATCTCCATCCTTGCCTACACGTGCAACCTCCTGGGAGGAAAACTGAGACTTCAAGGATAGCAAAGCCCTCTTTTGTGATATCGCCGAGGAGAGAGCACACTATGAACACACAGTAAATTGGTGTCTGCTTTTGTTTTTGCTTCATCTTTTGGATCTTATCTATTACATTTGGATTTTTATCTATCAAAAAGTCTTCAGTGGAAATGCAGTTTCCGAAGCTGACTATGGCAAGGTTCTGAGTCAGGTTCATGGGGAGACAACCTCATAAATGAGAATAATAAATGTACAAATAACAACAATACAAGAACAAGCTTTGGGGAATATGGTGAGGGGACGGTGTTTAAAAGATAGAACAACTTTATAAAAAGTGTGTCACTTCAGCCTGAAAACTTGCAGAGACTTACCAGCCAGAGGTGTGGAGGAGGGCATTCGAGATGGAGAAGGTGGCAGCACGAGGCCCAGATCTGGTAAAGAATGAGATTTTTGCATTCAAAAGACAGAGAGGAGTTCCTTGGGCTGGATAGGGAAGGTTGGTGGGGAAGTGGTCAAAGATAAGGCTGGAAAAGAAAAGTCTCTATAAAGCTTGGAACACTGCTATGCCAAGCTCAGCCATATGGCCTGTATGTGGCAGACCACTGGGCACCACTGAGGGGCTCTCAGCATGAGCTGCCCAATCAGTTTCTGTAATTCAAAGTCATTGGTCATCACTGTGTAGGAATTTGCAGGTACAGATTAGCAGGAAGTTGGGGGACAATGGAGGTGTGAACTAAGATGGTAACGTGAATGAAATGGAGGCCAAAGTGAGGATTAAATGTTAGAGGGCTAGAAAGTACAGAACTTCCCAGACGACTGGATGGCATGGTGGGAGGATGGTAGTTTAAGGGGAAGGAAGGACCAGGGAAAACAGAAGTTTCAAACCTTGGGAACTGAGTGCCATGTTTTAAAAAAGAACTGATTTGGAGCCTCTTTTGAGCATCTCAGCATGCCAAGTGCTTTTCATGAACCATTTCACCTTCTGCTCATAATTTTTATCAGTAGCTATATTATTCTCACTTTGCTTCTGAGGAAACTGGGACTCAGACAATAATCAATTTGCTCAAAGTCACACAGACAGAATGTAGAACAGTGAGGATTTGGATCTCAGCTTTTTCTGGCTCCAAAGTCTATCCTCTATTCAAAGAGGTTTTCATCTGTGTTCTGAAGAATTCTAGAGATCTTCATAGGCTCTCTTGGGGAGGAGTTGCTGAAGGAGTTGGGGCTCCTGGGCTTCCATCGTAGATTCAACCTGGCCTAAGTCTTGCTTTGATGAAGGAATTGTCCTATTGGTAAAACCAGTGTTTTCTATTCCACCTGAAATGAAGAGATAAGCTTGGTTTTGGGCATGACGAATTTGAAGAGCAAATGGGACAGGTGAAGGTGTCCAAATGTTCAGTATGACTAACCAATCTTAGGGATGAATGTGCCGGATCAGAAGCATATGTGAGGAAGAGGTCAGTGAAAGGGCCTGTCTAGTTGCAAGGCAGAATTAGCTTTCTAACCACATTCTGGTATTTTTACTATTAGTAAGCACATTCAGCTCTCATGTGCTGGAATAACTAAAAGTTCCCAGTAGTCCTGTGATGCTGTACACCATCCTCTTGGGCGCCTGCACACCTCTGTGCCCACCAGTTGGCTGTCCAACTTATCAAGAGCATTTGAGTTTATTCCCAAACTAGTGTTTGCCAGTTGCACTTGCTTTTGTAATTTGTAAGTTTATTGACTAATATGTAAATTAATGCAATATGAATACAAAAGGAAATAAAGTTTTTCCTTAAAAAATAAGTTCAGTTATTTGGAAAGAATGGGCAAGTTATTTTGCCTTAGCTGGAATAAGATTGTTATAAAATATTGAGGGAACCATAAAAATCTAGACAGATTCTGGGCTCAAATTGATTTCCAAGTGTCTAAATTCTTACAAAACTAAGTAACTAAACAAAAATTGTAGATGATACGTTATGGAGAGTTTATACAAGAAAGTTGACTTGGAGCCAAGTATCAGACCTTAGTTCTACATCAAAAGAGTGACAGATTAGCATATATTTGTTAAGTTTTAAAAGAAAATAAATTGTTCCATAGGTCTGTATGTATCACTTTTCATGACGCCGCATTTGAAACAACTTTTTTATTAACCTGTAACTACTAGTCCTGACCAAGTCAGATAAGAATCTATGATGTATTTCTAGTCCCTGTACAGAAAGGGGAATATTACCACTTGAGCACAGGTCGATCACTTGACTCTTGATTCTTAGGTCAAACTTACTAGGAAATTTGGCAAGAAACAAACAAACAAAAAAAAGATGTTGAATTGAGTTTAAGCTTCTTAGAAATCATAAATATAAGACATGGACATGGGGTGAGAGTTCAAATTTTAAATGACTTAATGATGATTTCCATTTCGAAGATTATGTGAAAATTTCTTCTTACTTTAAATGTATGTTAAATTCACTGATTACTAATAGGCACAATTCTGTCGGTCTCCATGGTGACGTAAAATAGGGTTCAAGGCTGGACTAGCAGGGAAGAGACTATAGTGAAGCCATTTTTAACTGTGTGTGCAAGGTTGGGTTTTACTTTGCTGCCCTGGAGAAATACGAGGAGCTAGAGCAAGTAGAAGGAGAGGCCACATTGCTCCCCAGCAGCTGCTGCATCGTGACCCGGAAACCCTGAGCGTTCAGCACCAGCCATGAGGCCTGTGTCTCTAATTGGCACTGCAGCCAGCTGATACTCCTCCCTTTGTGTGCCCTAGACTGCCAGAGCCAGGGAGCGGGGGAGGGAGAGAATATGTGTGTGAGGCTGTGATCACCTGCTTCCCTTTCGTTGCCATGGGTTACAGAGCCCAGAGCTGGGGAGTGGGGCCAAGCACTCTGGGTGGAAATAACTGCGTCAGCCTCTGGGAAAAAAAAAAAATTAGAAATAGGGAGCAGGAAAACAATGGGTAAAAGCACAAAAATCGGCATCCCAAGGTGGCCTGATGGTGGGTGAGGAAGCCAGGCAGCCAGAACGACAGCGGCTCTTCATAAACCCAGCTCCCACCAGGCACACTGGCCTTGACAGTGGTGAAGAGAAAAGAACACAGGCAGATCTCGACCGCAATCCTGTGCCTCTGCCCACTGGGCCTTGGTACAGGTCTAGGATCCACCTTGGAGAAAAACAAACAAAGTCCATTGAGAGTCTAGTCAGCAGCTGTCAGGGAGCCACACTAAGCATAGCGTTACAGAGTACCAGGCACTGAGAGAGGTGACACCAACAGGAAGAAGGCTGTGACCTTGGGGAGGCCACCATTTAATTAGGCATCTAGAGTCTGTAAGTCAGGCTGATTGTGAACTCTGCACCCAAATACTCATTACTCTTCTTATTTGATGGCTCATCGGGGAAAATAATGTGTTTCCCCCTTTCCTGTGGCCTCCTATTTTGTATGAAATGTCGTAGACTTTGGGAGTAGAGGGGACTTCTCAACAACTAATCTCCTAAATTTGCAGCTGAAAAAACAGGCCCAGAGAGGTTAGGTACCTTGATCAAGGTAATCCAGTTTGTTTGATGTTTTTTAAGTGTTTGGTTTTGGTTTTATTTGTTTGCTTGCTTTTTGCAGAGGGAAAAAAAAGAGTGGGGGAGAGACTTAAATGATTCAGTTAATATTTACTTGTTCCAGTTTCAGATTGAAAGGCCATAAGGTGAGAATCTCACATCTCTTCAGGCTGAACTATCAAGAAAAGAGACCAATAAGACCCCACTTTGCTGACAGGGCAACCCACCCCCTTTGGATGTGAGAACAAGGTTTGCCTCCCACCCACATTGCTGGGCTCAAGTCTCACACATGGCAGGACACTTGGGGAAATGTTAGGAGGGACGTGGCTGTGGGGCATGATCTACAAGCCTCTCTAGATCAGCCTATGACACAGATGTGAACTCCCAGAGGTAATTTCTTCCTGCTCTGACCCCTGTTAAAGGAGATGAGTCCTCAGGTTCTTGCAATACCTGTTGACTTTGGCCATCCTCTTCTTCCTGAGTTTGTGGTAAGATTGTGTTCTTGTCTGGTTACCAGCTGATATTGGCAGGAAGTGGATTCCACTAGGGGTTGTGGCTAATCTGTGTGCTTAAAGAGAACTAGTTTCTTGATGTCACATTACTCAGCATACATTTGCCGTCTCCCTTTCCTGCTCTATCCTCTGCTTGCTAAATAACATGAGGTGGATATTCTCTTTTTGGCTTCTAGTCTATTTTGCCACCTCAAGAATTTAGACTCTCACATTAAAACTTGTAGAAAGTGGTTTCAGTTGCATGCTTCTGGCAGCTATTTTGAAATTTTAATACCTACTTGATGCCAACAGAGATAACAACTATGGCGGCTTGCCTCCAGGACCCTCCTAGAGAAGGTTAATGTCAGAGAAGGGTGAGTCTGACCCTTCACAGAAGTGTGGTGAGGTTGTCCTGCTCTTTTCTCTCCCCTGAGCTCCCATGGGGTGGGATGGCTAGGACACAGGAGGGGAGCTTAGCCCAGACTTGTTAAAGAAAAAATATTCCAACAACCTCTGTGATTCTTTATCGAGAAGCACATGCAAACTCTGGATGCTAGGAACACATAAGGGTGCTGTAGGCTATACTTTGGAATGCAGACTTTCCCAGAAACCCTAGGAAGCAGGTGTCCAGGTTCATACACCATCTGAAGTACCACAGCCATTCCAAGTGCTTTAGAAGGGAGTTGAACTTCTCTCTGCTAAAGAAATTAATCCAGAGCCTAAATCCTGCTTGTTGTTAATGGCTAGATATCCTTGAGACGGATTCCTTTGCAATGTACTTTGATCTTGGCTGAGCCCTCTGGGGGCTGCATATTTCTCTCAGTAATCAAAGTCCATAAGTCTTTTTTCTTCCTTCGGGGATCTACCTATACTCTGTGGGTTTGTTTTTTTTTTAACCATTATACTATGTCCTTCTCTATACCAGTTCACTTTCTTTCTTTTCCCAAATCTCTTTTATTTATCTTTCACTTTGATTCCCACACAGAAATGACGGCTTCTTGGAGGTCTGGGATTTAACCAACAAGAAATGTTTACAGAGCACCTACTGTGTGGCAACACAGGACCAGGGAGCAGACGTGCTCCCTGTCCTCATCACACTTATCTCTAGAGTTAGAAAAGTCTGAGGATGCGAAATTTCAGCTGGAAAGAGGGAGGGTTGGGAATGGGCAAAGGGAAAAGCAGGTAAAAAGCCCCCAAGTCAAGAGAGAGTGCAGAAACTGATAGGAGTTGAGTAAGCTTGGATATGGAGAGCAAAGGAGGGATATGGTGAGAGACGATGTGGGAGGAGGCTGGCAGGGACCAGGACATGGAAATCTTTGGAACTTCTAAACCACATCAAGGAATTAGATTTTACCCTTCAGACAATAGGAGCCACTGAATGTTATAAGCAGATGGTGCTGTGATAAGATTTGAACCTTAGAAAGATGGGTATAAGACTGGGGGAACATTAGAATGTTTGCAGGAAGAGAAGTTAAGAAATTTTGTGGGGATGATTATGATCTGGACGAGGATAGTGGCAGTGAAGATGGGAGACCTGAACAGATTAGAGACTTATTTAGAAGTAGAACTGATCTTTGATAGCTGTGCAGGCTGGTGCATGAGCATGGGCTGCTCTGAGGAGCTCATTAATTATGGAACAAGTAAATGACAATGACCTCAGATGTCAATCACTGTGCCTGCCCAGTCACAGACTCCGCTGAAGAACAGATCTAGAGGATCTGGTGTTAGACAGTGTAACTCCTTACTCCACCTGGTCCCAGTTGATTAGAGCAGGGGTGAACACCTGACCCAAAGGTAGGACATCCACTGGCTGGCCAGAAACCAAATGATGTGGCCTGGCCCATGACTATAATCTGGACCAGTTAATTTTGCTCTCTGGAAATATGAACTATGAAAATGCCAAGAGAATGAGTCAGTTAGTAATAAGAGTTGAGGTTTTAAAATGATAGGTTAAAAGGAGGGTAGAACAAGAAGGAACATGTGCAAGCTGAAATTATAACAAAGGGGCAGTTATGAGTAAGCAGTAGAAACCAGTCCAGGCGAGATTAGAATGGAGCAGGTGATAAAAATAATCAGATAAACCAATAGAGGGCATCCCTGTGGCTACTGAGAGCAACAGTGAGCATATGTGGTTTCTAGAACTATCTCCTATGCTGAGCATTTCCTGTTTCCACTGCTGTTCCACAGCATCCTTGCAATACATCACTCCCGTAACTTGAGAGTCTCTGTTCATTGCAACAAAAGAGCATTACCAAAACAGCTAATATTTTGTCCATTGTCACATGCTTGTCTCTGTCCATCTTGCTGCTTATCTTGAGTGTGGTCCAGAGATGCTCGCCTGCCCAGGATCCCTCAAGAAAAATTCTGTCATCCCCAATGACTTTCCAAGAGCTGCCTTTGGCCACGCTCACTAGGTACATCAAAATCAGAAAGAATGTAAAGCTTCATTCTGGAGATTCTGCTTTATGGAAGAATTTTAAACCCATGACGTGTTTCAGTGGGTTGAAAATGTCTTTGAACGTGTGCTTCCATCTCCAAAGCTATGATTAATTACTAGCGGTTGCTACTGGTTATGCCTGCAGCTCTCAGCAAGAAAATGAGTGAAAAGTATCTGAGCTTTTATGTTCTCTATCTGACAAAGAGACTCTTAAAAAAAAAAAAAAAGCGGCAGGGCAGGGGGGAAGCTGGATGTAATTTATAATAAGCTTCTATATTTTCTGAGCAGCTTTGGCCTGGCCCGTATCTGTCCTGAGATGAGCTATGATGAAGGCAGGTGAGGCGTGCTGCTTCTCCTCACACACAAAGTTATCCTCATCATGCTTGTGCACATTTCTGAATTAGTTCCAGCTACTTAGTGTCACTGCGGGACAATTTAGACTGCCATTGTTTGAGTATTCAACATACTCCTCGATGATGGATTCCCAGAAAAGGCAAAATCCATTATTTACACACAGTAGGAAAATAAACCTTCTCCCCAGCCTCAGACATGAAGATCGAGAAGCTTTTTATATTATACTGTTGGAATTTCACATACAAGTGGCTTTGCCAACCCTTTTAATCAATGTCCTTTAGAAAAACAAATTTAGCAATTCAGTTCCTTTATTCAGTAGGGGTGAGGTGTAACTAAGGATATTAGTTATCAATGGTTCATGGTCTGTTAGCCTGCATTGGCTTGTAATAAACTGAAACTAACTGACAGCTTTGTCTTGAGGTAGCATCATAAAGAAAAACAACAACAACAACAACTCCAGATTGAAAAATATAGGTAGGGAAGTTGGAGAAAATAGGTATTCCTCAGCAAGAAGAAAAATACTCTTCCCAATGAATCAAAAGGGTTTCTATGGCATAGTCACAATAGTTTTCAGGTGAATATAGCAGGTTATTGATGTTCTCTGAGCTACATTTCGAAGGATGCCTGAATGTTTGAGAGGGTGTAATCTGTGTCCATGTCCACCTGTGGACCTGGGGTCAGGAGTCAAGGAGACCTCTGCTCTACACCAAGGACTCTGCAGGGCACCACCTCAGTGGCCAGGAAGACTTCAGATAGGTGGTCAACATCACTGGACTGGGAGAAAGAACAATATATGGGTATTTCCCAAAATGTGTTTCTAGAAATAGATTAGGCATAACATATGAAAAGGGGCCAAAGTTAAATTAATTGAGAAAAATATGGGTTAAGTAAAGCTAAACATCTCTCTCTGTTGTAGGATTTCTTGGACCTTTGAATAGGCTGATGAATCTGTAAGAAGTGTGTAGTTGTGATCTCAATTTCTTTTTAGTGAAATCCGTGGGAAGCCTTTTCTGGAGCAGCTCATTTCATTAGAGGGGTATGCTGTGGAATATGCTTTGGGAAAGATTCTGGTACTTTAGTTCTGAATTCTTACCCCTAGACTTGCTGCTGATGTATCCTGTTTTCAGCTTCATTCTTTGACAGTGACATTCGCTTCAGTTGTTGTGAAAACAACATTGACTCTGTCTCACCCTGACTGGGTTCTCCTAGGTTCTATTCCCAGGTAGACTCTTTGTAGCTGCCTTGAACAAATATCTCTCTAATTCTTCCTTGCACAGGACCTCAGGACTATGGTTCACTGGGTGAAACCTGCTTGGCCCACCATGGTCCCTGCAACAGGCAAACTTGCTCTGACTATCCAGTGGCTGTGCTGAAAAACTGGCCTGGCCTCTGCCTCTCCCCACCATGTTTCAGGGTTCCTGATGGAAACACATCCTGCATGGCTTCCACCACCTTTGAGACTCTGAGTTGCCATGAGGGGCCTGCAGACTCCAAAGGCTTTCAGAGAAAGAGGCGGAGGTCAAGTTGCTCCATCCGCCCTGTATATTCCCTTCCAAAATCTGTCGCCATCTCCTTCTAAGTCCGTTCCTTTCTGTCTTACATAAACAGAGCTGGCTTGGGGTAAAACATTAAAATGCTGTTCTTTCATCTACTCTTTTTCTTCTGTTCCATCTCCCAGCATCCTCTTGCGGAGCCTCTTCCCACCCTCAACTAGCCATAATCTAATCTTTCTTTCCACTACAACCTGCTCTTATTTCGTATCAGTCATTTACACATAAGTATAGTTTTAAGCCAGTTTTTACCTCTCTGGGGATTTTTCTTAATATTAGGTAATTAGGGAATGGAATGAGTGGCCTTAGGAAGCTATATTTCCTGCATGCTAAAAGCCACAAGATTGCCTTTGTCGAATGCTAGTCCTGGCTGCGACATTAAGTAGGGGAGCAAATTATGGGGACTAAATAATTCTGTGCCACTGGCTAGGTTCCCAGGTGGTGAAGGTGGATAAGCAGATCCCTTATTTAGAAAAAGTTATACTTGGAGCTAACCATTCAGTACTGTTATTATGGCCCTTAGCAGCTGAACTTGCATGTCATTTTATATATATATATATATATATATATAATTTTACATCTTGCACTGCAAAATGGCATTATTATTTGACTCTGCAAGACAGGAAGGAAGACAAGAAAGTAACCCAGACCTCTAATAAATACCGTCCCTCTTAACATCGATGGGTCATCATCAATTATACCTGAGAATCCAACACCTGCTGAACTTGAGGAACAATGGCTGATAGAGCAATGGAAGGCACCTGAGGGGGGGGCATCAGTTGAGAATGGTGTTTACTAAAACAGGAAAGCAAGCAAACCCGCTGGCTAAAGAAAAGAAAATGCTGAGTTAGTAAATGAATATTCAGTTCCTCCCAAAGTTGCAAAAAACCTTTGCTAAGTTATGGACCTTTTTGGCTACCTTGGTCTGTTCCAACTACCAGAGCTGCCCACATAAGAAACTCATTTTAGCAGCCTCTGTTGGCTCCAACTTCAGTATGGTATGAGAAAGACCACCAAGATGTAGTGCCATCTCCTTTCTGAGTCCAGTTCTATGGACTCTCTCAGTGTGAAACTTCTTTATGTGGAAATGAAGTTGCACATTAGGTGACTGGAACCCATCAGCCATCTTTGCCTGTCAGACTCTCGCACACCAGTCCTTTTCACAGAGGCTTTCCTAGGCCACTCTACAACAATTTGTACCCTTCACAAACACGCTCAAATCCTTCCTTTTCCAAAGCTGATTTCTCTCATCTATCACCTTCTAATGAATTAAATACTCTGCCTTTTTACTTTGCCTACTTCTGTTTCCCCCACACAACCCTCATGATATAAGACCACGATAGCAGAAATGTTTTACATATTTTGTTCCCTGATATTTCCCCAGCATCTAGAATAGTGTCCAGCACATAGTATATGCTCAATAAAAACATGTTGACTACGTCAATTAAAATTATTATCCCTCTGGAAATGAATAGTCTTCTCCCTTAAAATATGGAGTCTGATGTACGATCTTTACACTTAAATTTGATGCATGTTTTTGGAAATGTATTGTGTCTAAAAGCAGGGTACTACCAATACTAAAATGTAAGTGCTAAGTTTTGGTGGGCAGAAATATTTATTCCAAACACATTAAAAGTTATTTTCCTTTTGCATGTATAGTAAATCACGTCTAAGTTATTTTTTCCCAAATTTATATAGTAGTGGAGTACTATTTTACTTGTCCTAGACTGCAAAATATTTCTCAATATTTTCAACTTTGTCTAGTAAGTTTCCTGAAAGATAACTGACAAATTTTAAGTAGATAGTTAACTGTTAAGGAGAAACATGACTCACACAGGTCAAGGAACTTGCCAAAGATCACGCAGCTGGAAAGAGACATATTTAAAACAGGAATTCAACATCACAATTTCCTCACTAGTGAAATTCCTGCTCCCATAAATGGTGTATTAGAATGTACCATGCATTTGCACATTATTTACTAATAAGTAAATTTCATTAAAATTTCAAGATTGAAAGTGACTTCCAGAGGAAATTTTGAGTAAAGACCCTCAAAGGCATAGTTGCAGGAATCCATAGCATCTAAAGCATCCATTTTGAGGTAGAAGTCTATTTTAAATGATATGGAGCATTTCTAATTAACTTTTGTCACCTACCAAATAATTAGATATCAGTACTATTAAGAAACGCTTTTAACATTAATTTTATAAAGAGAGCATTGAAAAGGACTTTGGCCATTGTCTCAGTCCATTTGGGCCACTATAGCAAAAGTACCACAGACTGAATGGCTTAAAAAACAAAGACTTATTTCTCTCAGTCCTAGAGGCTGGGAAGTCCAAGGTCAAGGCACCAGGAGATTTGAAGTCTGGTGAGAGCCTGCTTCCTGGTTCACAGTTGGCTGTCTTTTCACTGTGTCCTCACAAGGTAGAAGGAGTAAGAGAGGTCTCTGGGGTCCCTTTCATGAAGATAAGAATCCCGTTCATGAGGGCTCAATCCCCAAAGCCCCCACTCCAAATCCTATCGCATCAGGTATTAGGCTTTCAACATACGAATTTGAGGGGACACAAACATTTAATTTATAACTGCCATTATCTGCCAAACATCCTTATTTTTACTCAAGAAATCTAAGACCCTGGAAGTTCACACATCGCAAACAAATTAGCAGCAAAGCCAACACTAGGGTGAATCTCTGATTTGCAGTCCAGTGTTCTTCTCTCAAATAGCCTACCTGCACAGATGAAAACAATCATTAAATCACCCTTCAGCTTTCCTTACTCCAGAGTAACTAGTTCAAATCATTGTGGTATTTCATGATGTCATTTTCTCCAATAGGTTGTAGCTCTAGAGATACTCAAATATTTGGAGATGTAAAATGTCAAAAACAAAACCAATAAGGAGAAATTGAAAGAGCTAAACCCTTCCATTCAGTTACTTCTGGTAGTGTCAAATCATTGAGGAGGAATCAGCTTTGTCCTTGGGGCTCTAGAGAGCTGAGGCTGACCTTGGCCATTGGAGGGTCTCAAGAGAGGCCCTTACCTGGGAAATTGTCCTTTGTCAGCACCTTTCATCCCTTTATCAGTTCCCAATATTTATTGAATTGAATCTGTATCAAATTTAAAAGTAGGCCTGAAGCAAACTGTATCTGGTATGTTAGAGGACATCAAGTGAATCGTCATTTTTCTTTGTTTAATTTTACCCTTGCTGGCTTTTTGAATAAATGCAATTTAAAAAGAAAAAGAAAAAAAAAAAGTAAATAGTTTTTACCTTATAAGGTTACTGCAAAAAATAAATAAAATAACTCATATAAAGCAATTAACACAACAAGAGCAAAGAGTTCAATGTAGGCATGTGATGATGATAATGATGATATACACATGACTTCTTGACATAGGCAAGGTATCTGGGTTCATTTGTTTATTTTAATATTATACAGGGGTGGCATGAGGTATTTTTATAGTGATGGAACAGTCCTGTATCTTGATTGTGGTAGTGGTTTATGCATCTACACCTGTGATAAAATTGCATAGAATTATACACAGATTCCTGAGGATAAGTAAAACAGATAAAATCTAAAGAAATTCCCTAGATTGTAGCAATATGAATTTCTTGGGTTTTGACATTGTGTTCTAGTTCTATAAAATGTTACCATTGGGAAAACCGGATGAAGGTACCTTTCCATACTATTTTACTGTGAATCTATAATTATTGAAAAATAAGTTGTTAAAAAAGGATTCATGGTTTCCCCATATTTTTGTAACCTCTGAAAGATTTTATTAAAATTTGTAGATGTTTTTATGTTTCCTCATTTATCAAGCAAAATCTTAAAAGAAAGTGCCTCACCTCTTCTTGGAGATTACTATTATTAAAATAGAAATCATTTTTGCCAGTAACTGTGGTTTCAAGAGTTTGAGACAGATTTATGCAAATGACTGCTTTGTAATCACTCATTAAAAAATATTCTACCTTTGAATATACATTATAAATGTTGAGATTTAAAATATTGCTGAGCAGCTGCCAACTTTTAAAATTAGAATAAAATCAAAGCGTCCATTATCTAAGAAAAGAAAACCAAGCACAAGTCTACAACACCATAAAGAAAACAAACTAAAAGCTCCAATACGTTCTTAAGAAAAACATTATGTATCTGCCGATCCCCAAGTAATAGATTTAGCTCTTAATTATGAAGAATCTACCCTTCTGTGCATTCACAGAGAGACAGAAACGTCAATCCTTATTTGCTTCTAAAGGAAATTTTTTTCTGGAGAAAGCTGCTCTGCAGAATGACGCCACTAGGTGTCAGTGTTGCTGGTGGCGTGGGTAGTAGGGAGGGGGAGGGGAAATGGACAGCACCCCGGGGATTTGGAGGGCTGTGAAATTTTTTTCCAACGTGAAATTCCCACATTACTGCCCTTCTCCCTCTCTGGTCCGGAGGGATGACGTGGAAAAGAAATAGAGAAGTATGAAGATACAGCTCTTGGAGAGTTTCTGCACTCGCAAGCCATCACAGCCACCTTAGGAAATGGGGAGTTTGTGGCTAACTATGGAGCTATAATACCCAACAAAAATTGACTATTAAAGGCAAACCCATTTTAATAATTCCCTAACCTCACAGCAGGAAATCAGAGATACGTCAATAACTTCGCTTTAGAGAGAGAAGCACTCCTCAGTCATGTCTGCTTGATGATGAAAAACTTAGATGAATAATTTATATGGCAAAGTAGAGTAAGGGATAGCGTGTGTGTGTGAATGGGATTTGAGGAAGGAGCTGTGGCAACACGTCAGAAACATCATCCAGGAGGCCACAAACAAAGCCAGTCGAAAGAGTTTCAGGGCCTTGAATGGGATTTTTTTTTTTTTTTCTTCAGCAACTGTCAGTGAAGTCTAATTGAATTCTGGACTTGGCTATGAGATATGGGAATTTTTCAAAGTCCATGGAAACATCAAACAATGAAAAAGAGATTTTCCTGGTGTTGTACTTGGCACAGACCCCAACGATAACAAGTTGGGTGGTGCCTGACTGGTCTCTGGAGGGAGGTCATTCTTTTATTCAAAAAATCCCAGGCCTGCCACCAGGCCTCAGGGTCAAGGGCCTGTATTGGGGACCCAGCCACATACCCAGGATCTGTGGACAGGGCTGGGTTCATTGGCAGAGGCCTGCAAAGGAAACTGCTGCGTGCCAGTGCTATTTCAAGCAAGTGTCTCTAGCTGGAGCTGTTATTCTCTTTCACTTTCCTGAGGGGGAAAAAATAAAGTTTAAAGAGTTGGGATGGAAGGGAAGTTGAAGAAGAGAGCCCAAATAAAGGGAAGAAACCTCTAATGAGCATCCAGAGGAGAACTTTTTTTAATCGAGTAAAAAGATGAACCCCATGACTCCAAAATTTTCATACTTGAAATCATGTTTTCTTATTCATTTGTGTTATAAATGAATGCATTAAATGGCCATTTATGTCTTTGCTTTAAACATTTCTCAGGGCAGTACCAGTGGCTTATTCTTAATCACATTCACTGGAGGCAATGTAATGGGATATAATCATTTAATAAATGAAAAAGGTGAAGAAAATAGGAGGTAAGCAACTAACATGGAGTGCTAACCATGTGCTAGGTATTCTCAGTGCTTTCTGGGTATTAACTCATCTAATCATCGAACAATGCTATGAAGCAGCAACTATTATTATTCTCATGGTAGGTAAGGAAATTGAGGCAGAAAGAGGTCAAATAGCTTGCTTAAGGTCACAAAGCCTCTAAGTCTGCCTCCAGGGTCACTCAGCAAAGCAGCCACAAAATCAGCACCCAGTGTCTCTTTATTAGACCTTTTACCACCTTGCGACCTATGATATGTCTCCACCAAAGTCAAAATACTATCCACTAAGACCCAGAAAATGTTTGTACAGTGGGATTTCTCTACTGCTACATTCTGGCAAAGCAGTACACCGAAGGATGGAATGCATATTGAGAGTTGCCTGCCCTGAACAGTCAGTCATACCTGTTGTGGCTCACAGTTTCAAACACTACCTGAAGTAAGCCCTTGAGACATCTCTGGATCAACTTGTGTTCACATTTCCACAAAATACCTAGTCAGGGTCCACTAGCTGTATGAGACCTTACACCACCCTTTCATTGTAATTTACATGAAATTGACATCCAAAAAGTATAATTAAAAAACCCACAATTTTTTCTAGGAGATTTTTAATACCCATGACACATACACACACTAAGCTTTAGCCAAAATAAGTTCATGCCAATTGTATAATTGAACTCAAAATAGCTAAAGCTATATACAATGCCTTTTGGGCACTGACTTAGAGGGGGAGAGGAAGAAATAAAGAAAACACATGTGTGTCCCCTAATAACCCTGGTAGTAATAATACTGAGGCTAATGAATAGTTTGCTAGTCCAGCAACAGTATTGCAATTTGCCACTAATAGATGTGAGGAGGCCAGTTTCTCAGTTGGAACGAAGCCTCTATTAGCAGATAGTTCCCTCTTGAAAATCAAAGTCAAACCAGAAGAAGCAGTCCCAAGAAATAAACCCAGAGGAAACTTTTACTCTTGAAAATAAAAAGGAGCATCAGAGCATAGTCAAAGAGTTTGTGAAGTTTCTTATTATATTACTTTTAGGACAGACGCTAAGCATGAACAATGCGATCATCTGTCAGATTTCCCACTCCTATTACACTTCTAATGAGCCAGGGTTATATCACTTTCAATGTTTTTCCTAGGAAGCCAATTACACAACCAGACTTAAGGGAACTTTAGAACTAAACTGTCTTTAAGTGACCAAAGAAACTTAACTTTAAAATCTCCCTTGAATTTTGATAGATTTTTAGAAATTTATACATATCCAGACACAAATTCCACATTATTACCTGGAACGTATCATAGAAAAGGAAAAATAAAAAAGTAAACAGAAATGTTTATTAAAATAATTGCATTTGAATGCTGTTTCAGAAAAATAAATTCTTTTGTATTTATGAAACCGAACTATAATAAACATTTAATTGTCAATCTATCAGAAGTAATTTTTCATTACTAACTGCAGTTTATAGTTTTAACAAATATTGTTGGACTCTGCTATGGACTGAATTTTGACCCTCTAAAATTCATACATTGAGGTCCTAATCCTCAATGTGACTATATTTGGTGATAGGGCTTTTAAGAGGTAATTAAGGTTAAATGAGGTCATAACAGGGTTCTAATTTGATAGGATTGGTGACCTTATAAGACGAGGCCTTATAAAATCTCTCTCACTCTCTCTCTGTATCTATCTCTATCTCCATCTCCATCTCCATCTCCATCTCCATCTCCATCTCCATCTCATCTCTCTATCTCTATCTCTCTCTCTCTCCACTCTCACTTCAAAGAAAGGCCATACCAGGACACAGCAAGAAGATGTTCTTTTATAACCAGAAAAAATATCTTTACCAAAAATTGATGTGCCAGAACTTAATCTAGAACTTCAGCCCTTCGGGACTGTGAAAGATAAATTTCTGTTGTTTAAAACACTATATGGTCATTTGTTATGGGAGTCTGAGCAGACTAATATGGGCTCCTACTCTGTGTCAAAGATATTATGAGGTGCTACTCTGCAGTGGTATTCCACTCAGATGTGGTACTTGACCTCTTGGAGCTTAAGGTCTGGTTGGGTGACATAAATTCAACAATTATTCATAAAAATAAGTGTATAATTATCTGTTATAACAATTGAAATAAAAAGATAAAGGGTAATTTGAAAGATGTAAGAGAAATTCAATTTAATTTGGGAAGTCAAAGAAATGACATTTAATCTGAAACTTCAAAATGAGCAAAAAATTAGATTAAAGAGGTATTTTAATTCAAAAGGCTAATGGGCTCTGTTCTGCTTCTGTAAATATGCTTGCTGCATGGGCTGTACTCAAAAGGGACTCACCTTCCCTTTTGTTTGATCATCTAAGCAACAAAGGTAACCATTTGTACCCCCTAGCAATTCCTGAGCTTTGTAACACTTTGTAACTACCAGTAACCCATAGTAACTCCTGCCCTTTGTAACAGTCTGAGGGCAAATTAACCAATTAACTGATGCAGAAAAGGGTCTATATAAAGAATGTTGCAACTGAGCTCTGGGCCCAGATCTTCAGAGTGCTAGCTCCTCTGGGACTGCCACATAACAAACCTGAGTTCTCCAACTCTCTGAGTACTGCTTGATTTCTCATCAGTCCAATTTTGGACCTTTTCTGCAACATTTCTGGAGGCCCCAGGGAGATTCCAACCATGCTGGCCTTTTGAACCACCAGACTGGTAGCTTGGCCAGGCCGGGGCAGAGGGTCTTCGAGACAAATGAGGAGGCATGCTACCTGATGAGCATTTCGGGTTCTCTTTCAGAACAGTGTCCTGACTCCCAGATGGCTGAGCCCCCAACCAGACTCATAGGAGGGATGGACCAACACACCAGCAATGACCACGGAATAAGGTAAGGTCCCAGGATCAGCCCCAAGTCAGGTCCCATCTCCAGATGGAAGAGGAGCTTGATCACCTCCTAGTCTTCAGTTAGAAAACACTGGTCAGGGTCTTCTCAGTGAGGAATACATCAGAGTCTCCAAAAGAGGGAGGAGACATTTATCTGGGTCTCCCCAGTGGAGGAGATATCAGGTTAGGGCCTTCCAAAATGGGGGAGGCAATGTTTTAAGTTGATGTATGAATGAGTGAATGAATGAATGGATTGGCCAGCTTGATCATTCAGGTATGAATTTATGGCTCCACAGCTGGGCACCCTTAAGGTCCCCTAAAGGCTACGCAGTCTGTGTGGGCTCATTCTGTGGCTGCATGGTATATAGCGTATAGGCCAGGGAGGCATTGGACTAGTGCCTGATCTTGAGTCACAAAGCTGAGTTTGCTAGAGTTAAGTGTCACCTAAGCTCCTTCGGGGCATGGCCAGATGAGCATCTGAATGGTCTCCTTTTTGGAGGAGGCACACACCCATGTTTACCTTTGTGTCACCATCACAGGGTGAAATGTATTTGGTTAACACTGGGCAAAGAGAGGCCCAACCACCCTCCAGAGAAAAACCAAGCCCCCTCTACAGAGTAAGAGGAGAGGCTGCTTACTCTCCACAGGACAGGTTAAGGAATGGTGGGAGGCTGCATGAAAGAGAGTGAGTGCAGAATGGCTGAAATGTGGCCTTGCCAAGAAGCAAGAGTTGAGCCCCAGTCCATGGTTTCATGGGGAACCTCATATGGCTTAAGGTGGAATCACTGGATCTCCATGAGGAGTCTACTCCAGTGATCCGGGTCAGGTGTTTATACCAACCCACCAATGCTAAGAGACCCCTAAAATATCTCCATTGGGGTGTGGCCAGAGATGAGCAAAGCGAATGACATGCCCTCCAAAGATTCCCCAACCCCATCCCCCAACCCTGCATGTGGTGTAACTGTTATCTGTTGTGGGAGGCATGGGGGGAGGTCCCCCTAAGCCAACTGTCTTAAATTGTATGTAGAAAAATTTTAAGAAAGTTTTCTCAGAAGATTACAGGGTCAAGCTGACCCTGGGAAAGCTTCATACTTTTTGTGTGCTTGAACAGCCTGCCTTCGGGGTAGGATGGCATTTGGAAGGGATTCTAGACCTCCCCGCTGTGAGAGCTGTGTGCCAGGTAGTGACAGGGAACCCTGGACATCCAGACCAGTTTCTGTGCATAGACTCATGGTTGCAAATCGCTACTATAGTGCCCCCTTACGTACAGTTTTGCATGAATAGGCAGGGACAGAGTAAGATACTTGTGGCCCAACCGATTCAGAGAAAGGACAAGGAAGAGCCAGCAAAAATCATCCTCCAAGGGGACTCTGAGGAAGAACCCATCTTCCCAACGCCATACATCCCAGCAGCTCTACCAGTCCCCGCACAGGCACTCTACCCACAATTGCCCAACAGCCCTCCACCATCCATGTCTTTGCCGCCCCAATGACCACCAAGCCTGAGTCTACAGCATCTTTGCTCGGCCATGCAACCAGTTCAGCAATCTACAGCCCTGTAGATGCCCCTCCGAGAGGCGTGAGGTCCCTTTGAGATTGGAGAAAATGGCACACTCCAGCTGGGCCTTCCTGTCCTCTACTCTCAGCCATTCAGCACAACCGACCTCCTCAACTGGAAGCAGCACACCACGCCCTATTCGGAGAAACTCCAGGTGATGATTGATCTGCTCCAGTTCATCTTCCAAACTCATCAGCTTACCCAGGATGATTGCCATAAACTCCTCCTAACTCTCTTCAACACTGAAGAATGATGCCAGATTCTGTCAGAAGCACAGGAATGGCTTTAAGGACAAGTACCAGACTGTGTACTAGACCCTGTTGCATGGACCTCAGGGGCTGTGCCAGACGCCCAGCCCAATTGGGACTTTAGGGTCCCATACAGAAGAGATTCTCTTGACAGGTACCGTCAGGCCATACTGCAAAGGGTAAAAGCCAGGGTTAGGAAGCCAACCAACATGTCAAAAATGGCAGACGGACTCGAGAAGCCACATGAGTTGCCCAGAGTTCTATGAGAGACTGTGAGAGGCATTCCAGGTATACACCCCTTTTGACCCTGAAGTACGAGAGAACCAGCCCATGGTCAACATGGTATCTGTGGCTCAATCCTGCACTGACATCCACCGCAAGCTTCAAAAATTAGAGGGTTTTGCTGGGATGAATGCCACCCAGATACTGGAGGTTGCCAACAAGGTGTTTGTAAACCATGATCAGGAGGCCCAAAAGATAGCTGACAAATGAATGAAACAGAAGGTGTCCCTGCTTGCAGCTGCATTAGGGAACCCGAGTCCAGTACAATAGACTGCTGCTCCCCCACAGAAGAGAGAAACCTAAAGGAGACCCCTACTTCATTGTGACCAGTGCACCTACTGCAAAGAGATTGGCCTTTGGAGAAATGAGTGCCCTCATCGTAGGAAAACATCTGAATACCCACAGTAGTTCAATCAACCTTGTAAAAGAAAGCACCAGCCTCAGCCAGTCATCTAAGAGCTTATTGGCCAGGCTGAAGGACAATCAGACTAGGAATGACTGGGCTCCCTGATCCTAGGTCCCCAGGAGCCTGCAGTCACAACAGAAGTAGGGGGCCAATCAATGACTTTTATGGTGGACACTGGGGCTGAACACTCTGTGGTAACCACACCTGTGGCTCCCCTCACAGATCAAACAGCAACTATCATTGGGGCCACAGGGGACTGAGTTGCCTGCTGGTTCTGCAAAACCTGCATAAATCAGTTAGGGGGCCACCTAGTGACTCATGAGTTCCTGTACCTACCAGAGTGCCCCATCCCCCCTTTTGGGTAGTGACTTATTAACAAAGCTTGGAGCACAGATCACCTTTACCCTAGAGAATCCCACCAGTCTCACACTGAGGAGCCAGCCTGCTCTAATGATGGCTGTGACAGTGCCCAGGGAGGATGAATGGCGTCTTTATTCTCTGGGAGGAAAAGAAATAAATCCAACCAGTCTGCTAGAAGAGTTCCCTGCTGTATGGGCAGAAAAGGGGGTCCCAGGTCTAGCCAAAAATCGTACACCTATTGTGGTAAACTGAGACCAGTCTCCCCTGTCACACAAAGGCAATATCCAGTGCCACGGGAAGCACACCTAGAAATTTGGGACCACATTCAGCATTTACATGATACCGGAATCCTAGTTGAGTTTCAGTCACCTTGGAACACTCTGTTCTTGTCAGTCAAGAAACCTGGAGGGAACGACTACTGCCCTGTCCAGGACCTCCATGCCTTCAACAATGCAGTGGTCACCATCCATCCAGTAGTCCTGAACCCATACTCCCTCCTGAGTCTCTTACATGCTCAAGCAAGCTGGTTCACATGCCTAGACCTTATAGACACCTTTTTCAGTCTCCGATTATCATTGGCAAGCCAGCCTTTGTTCACCTTTGAGTGAGAAGACCCACACACCAAAAAAAAAAAAAAAAACAAAAACAAACAAAAAAAAACTCAACTGACCTGGATTCAACTGCCGCAGGGCTTCAAGAACTCACCCACCCTGTTTGGCAAAGCACTGGCCACAGAACTGGATGTCTTCCCTGGAGAGAGTTTGAACTGTACTCTACTCTAGTACGTAGATGACCTGCTGCTGGCTAGCCCCACTCAAGGACTGTTGGAAAAGTACTGGAGTCTTGGCCCTACTCTCTACCATGGGATACAAGGTGTCATGGAAGAAAGCCCAAATCTGCAAACAGGAGGTCTGATGCCTTGGGTTCATCATCTCAGAAGGAGATTGGGCTCTTAGACACAAAAGGAAACTGGCCATCTGCTCAATATCTTGGCCAAACACCAAGCAAGGAATCCGTGAATTCCTAAAGGCTGCCAGATTCTGTTGGATCTGGATACCAGGTCTCTCTGAGATGCCAAGCCACTGTATGAGGCCACAGCTGGGTCTAGTAAAGACCCCCTGGAATGGGGCTTCAAACAAGAAAAAGCTTTCAGAGAAAAAAGACTCTTAACCAGCGCCCCAGCATTAAGACTACCGGATGTGACCTGGGACCTTAACCTCTGTGTACATGAGAAGAATCACACTGTACTGGCAGTCCTCACACAACAGTCAGGCCATGGCAGTGGATTGCATATTTGTCCAAACAGCTAGATCCGGTGGCTGTGAAATGGCCACCATGTCTCCGGGCCTTAGCTGCCATGGTAATCCTGATCAGAGAAGCAGACAAACTTACACTGGGACAAAATATAAATATAAGGGTCTCCCATGCTGTAACTGCATTAATGAATAATCAAGGACATAAGTGGCTGACCAATGCCAGAATAACTCATTATCGGGGGCTGCTTTGTGAAAGTATATGAGTCTGCCACAAAACTGTATGCACACTGGACCCTGCTACATTGCTGCCCACTGTGGAGGGTCCCCCCACACAATTGTATGGAGGTCATGGATAAAGTCTAGTCAAACAGGCCAGATATGACAGATGTTCCTCTTCAGGACCCAGAACTGGTATTGTTCACAGATGGGAGCAGCTACATCCACGAAGGACAGTGCAAAGCTGGCTATGCAATAACAAATACCAATGAGGTAATCAGAGCTGAAGCTCTGCCACAGGACTGGTCAGCACAGCGGACCAAACTATGGGCGCTCATTCAGGCGCTGCGGCAGGCTGAGAAGAAATGGGCCAATATCTACACTGACTCAAGGTGTGCCTTTGCTACCTTGCATACGTGGGGCCATTTATAAAGAGGGTATTACTGATGGGAGGAAAATAAATCAAGAACAAAGAAGAAATCCTCCAGCTGTTAGAGGCAGTTTGGAAGCCTTCTAAAGTGGCAGTCGCTAGGGCCACCAGAGAAGAACCAGCTCTGTCAGTAGGGGAAACCAACTAGCAGACCAAGCAGCTAAGGAGGCTGCCCACCAACCAAGTGCCACAATGGGTCCTAAGCCAATCTCCAAGGTTCTCCTGGCACCAAAATTGCCTCTAACCCCAAAATATGCTAAAGCAGAGGAACAATGTGCTTCAAGTGAAGGGAGAACCAGGAGGAAGGAGGGCTGGTGGGAGCTTCCAGATCAGAGACTCCTTATTCTTGCTGCACTGGCAGTTCAGCTAGTAAAACAACACCATGAATTAACTTACCAAGGGAAGACTTCTATAGAAAGTCTGTTAGGCCGCTAATATTTCGTACCCAAATTCCCAACCCTGTGTACCCAGGTCAGCGCTAGATGTGTGACTTGTGCACAAAACAATGCTGGCCTAAGGCCAAGGTCGAATCCAGGGGTGCAAACAATTGGAACTATGTCACTCGAAGACCTAGAAGTAGACTTTACTGAAGTAAAGCCCTGCGGGGGCCATAGATATCTGCTTGTGTTAGTTTGCACCTACTCTGAATGGGTTGAAGCTTTTTCTACACACAATGAATGGGCATGAGAAGTAGATAGAGCCTTATTAAGAGAAATTGTTCAAAGATATAGGCTATCCCTTTCTATAGGATCAGAAAGTGGATCTGCCTTTGTGTCAGAGATAGTTTGGACTTTGTCCAAAGCTCTAGGAATCAAATGGAAGCTCCACACAGCCCATAGGCCACAGAGTTTAGGGAAAGTTGAATGCATGAACTGGACTCTCAAAATCACCCTAGTTAAGCTTTGTCGGGAAACCCAGTTATCTTGGATTGATTTGCTGCCTTTGGCTCTACTCCGAACGTGATGCACCCCAAGGCCTTCAGGCTACTCCCATTCCTAAATCCTTTATGGGAGACCTCCCCCAGTGATAGGGAAGTTAAACAGAGACCATCAATTAATGGCTGACCTAGGAATGTCCCAACACCTTCAGGCCTTAGGAGGGATCCGCCACCACATCACCCAGGAAACCTTAGAAAGAGCCCCTATCCCTTTCAGACAATCTAGAAATTGCGTCCACCTCTTTCAGCCAGAAGATGAAGTATAGGTTAAAGACTGGAAGTAGGAGCCACTCCAATCAAGCTGGACAAGCCCTCACACTGTTATATTAGTAACTCCCACTGCTATTAAAGTTGCAGATATCACCCTGTGGATCCATCACACCCAGGTAAAGAGAGCAGCACCTCCAGAAAAATGGGAGACTTGGACTGCAGAGCCTCTTCCTGATCAGCCACTCCAAACCACCTTCCAGAGGCAGCAGAAATCCACCTGAGATCTTCGGTCCTGTTCTGGCCACCCCAGAAGCTGGCCAGTCTATGCACAGCAGAAGCTTGAGGATCAACTGTCCAGACTGACCAGATGTACTGTTTTCCTCCTATAGCCCTAACCCTCTTTATTATACTTGTCTTGCTGTTTGCTTTAGGTTTGACCTCGGTAGTACCCTTAAATTGGACTCAGAGTCATAGAATCACTTTAGCCCTAACTTATTTAGTCTATGTTGGGATCCTCTCATTTCTTACATGTTCAGGCTAAATTCCCTTTGGTATGTTTTTATGGTTCTAGATTGTCTGAGCATCATTGGCTGTTTTGCTAATTCAAGTAGGATGGCACCCCTAAAGGCTCTTTTCCTTCTCCTCCTGCTCCACCACATGTGTAGTGCCAGTCTCCCCACTTCTTCTTTTCCTTGTTCCCACAGGTACAGGATAGGGTCTGACACTGCCACGGGCTTTACTTTTGTAACTGGTCTACCCACAGGGTGCGCCCTAAATGCCACACTCTGCACTCATTGGGGATTCAAATGTTGGATAGGGTACATAAAAGTTAAATCTGAAAGCAGCCAGTTCTGCCAAGAGCCTGAAAAATTAGGAGAAACTTGGGCATGTTGGTGATGGACCTCAGATGAGGAAAAGGTCCATTCCATGCAGAGGGCCCAGCAGTTGGAGAAATTGTTTAATGATTGCATGATTCAACAACACCTGAACCTATGCTATCTCATAGGCCCCAAAGCCCACCAATGTACAATCAGCTAAAGGTCACCTTGAGTCAAAGCCTAGGGAAGAACCTCTTTATTGACCTAGCTGAGAGGATAGCTTTGTAACACTTTGTAGCTGCCAGTCACCCATAGCAACTCCTGCCCTTTGTAATGCAATGTAACGACCAACAACCATAACAACTCCCACTGCTTTGTAATGGTCTGAGGACAAATTAACCAATCAGCTGGTGCCATAAAGGGTCTATATAAGGAATGTTGCAATGGAGCTCTGGGTCCAGATCTTCAGAGAGCTATCTCCTCTGGGACTGCCAGCATAATAAGCCTGAGTGCTCCAACTCTCCGAGTGCTGCTTGGTTTCTCGTCAGTCTAATTTTGGATCTTTTCTGCAACAAGATGATGAAAAATTAGAAAGTTCTGGATGAATCAAACAGTATGTGCAAAGGCCCTGAGGAAGGAAATAGAATGCTGATGTTCAAAGAGCTGAAAGAAGTGAATGGAGTAGAGCATAGTGAGCAAAGAGAGAGAGACCACAGTATACTTCATGTTTTAAAAATATCACTAAAGTTTCTGTGTGGAGAACAAATTTGGGGTAGATGAGTGGATGCAGCAAGACCAGCGAGGAGGCTATCACTGTGGTCAAGGGACAGGAATATGATGGCTTTAACTGAGGTGGTGCCTGTGAAAATAGGAAGAAATAAAAGACTCTGGGAGTGTTTTGTAAGTGGAAACAAGAAGACTTGGTGGCTTAATAAATGAGAGAGGAAGTGGTTAGAGAGAAGATGATGACTTTCTGGTCTTGGGAAAGAATAACTACTGCCCAGATGTGGCATTTACAGAAATGGGAACTGCTAGCAAAGGAACAGAATTGAGGAGTAAGAGCCACTGTTTGGAATCCTGTTGTACTTGTTTCTGTTTATGAGGTTGATCTTGAGACCATTTTCTGAGTGGGACTTTGAGTGTGTCATACACATCAAATTCAGCAGATGATGAAGACAAATGACAAACTCACCAAGACCAGTTCAGCTTCAGTCTGAACTGGCTGTAGGTTAGTTCAGGCTTGGGTTGAGCTCCCCTTGCAAATCCATTTCCAGGGGCAGTATTCATTGATGGACAGGTGTCAAGGGAGTATCAGGAAAGAAGAGCTTGTGAATTTGTCAAACCTAACCCTCCACTGAAAGATGGGGTCAAAAATGACCTGAAGAAACCTTCTGATCTCAGCCAAAAGATGACTCAAGAAACCAGGGAGAGATAGCAAGCATACACAGTTTCCCCCTGGATCCCTGGGCATACGGGGTTTCTAGAGTGGATCAGGCCCCACTCGCTTCCCTCCTCTGCAGACATGGTATCACCACCACTGTGGTCTGCTAAACATAGGACTTAGCCAAAGGCCTCAAAGAGGTGAGACCCTTCCATGACCTGAAAAATGGTATTAAACAAGAAGATGTAGATTTGAGAAATGTATTGTTTTATTGACTATTTTACTTATCTTAACAGATATAAACATACAGTTGGCAGCAGGAGTTGGCAGCAGGAGTTGGTAGTCAGTGGATATGAGGGATGAGGGCGGGAGAGAGGTAGAGCACAACTCTTAGTGTCTGACTTGCAAAAGAGAACAAACAATAATGCTATTTCCAGGGAAAGGGAGGGAGGGAGAGAGGGAGGGAGGGAGGGAGAGAGAGAGAGAGAGAGAGAGAGAGAGAAAGAGCGCACGCGCCAGATTTGGGAGCAGAGTCATGAGCTCTTGAAGAAGGATCTGGACTGAAACTATACTTTGGTCAATCATCAGAGTATAGAAAAGAAACATCAATCAGGGAATGATTATTGAGGAAAAAGGTAGGAGGGCTTTGTGAATGCAAATATTTCTTGATCAGGTAGCAAACAAGACTGAATATAAAAGGTAAATATGAAGGAGAAACAAGGAGACTGTGGTATCATGGAAACCATGAGAAGAAAGTATTTCAAATAAGAGGGGCTGGCTTATGGAGTAAAATACTTCTGGACATCTAAGTTAAGTGAGGACTAAAAAATACCCCCTTGAATTTAGCCATATGGAGGCTACTGGTGACTCTAGGAGAACTTTTTCCAAAGAAAAGAGAAGCCAAATTAGATGGAGAGTGTCTGGCATATGAGAAGCAGAACCAGCAAGTTAGGCAGCTTCTCCTTTTCCTTGTCAACTACTACTCCTCACCAGTCAGAGCTCCTCTCAGTACCTTCTTTAATATGAAGATCACAGACACCATCAAGAGTTACACTACTTGGGAGGTCTTGTAGGTTTTTCATTGTGTTTTTTTTTATGATAATGTTTACCTTTGATAAAAATAAGAGTGAATCATCTTTATGGCAATGAAGATAGCTGTGGACACTGATTTGTTCACTTTCTTTCTCTTAATCCCTTTTGTAAGAAGGTTGGACATAAGAGTGCAGCCCATGGCCATAGCAGTGACTAAAGCTTCTGTTGGGATTGATGTCTGGCCCTCTTTGTTCTCCTCCCAGCAGCATGCATACAACGCACAGAAATCCCCAGTTGTGGGTAGCAAGTAAATAAGGAATCGGAAACAGAATCCTTGCTCTGTGGGCCACCCAATAAAGAAGGAGAGGGTAAAGCAAACGTGTACCTTAAGGACAAATCAAGGAACCATTCTTTTACCCAACGCCAGCAATATAAACTTTTTCATAGCACAGATGGAAGTTCAGACTTGGGGAGAAAATGAGCAATAAAGATGAAGGCAGTGTACCTACTAAGGGGAGAGTTCTTGAAAAAATGGTTTTAAAGTAAGAATTCTGTAATCTGGCATGGACTAGAAAGGATGTTTACAGATGAGGGGAATGACTTAGACCTCGGAGTAACAGAAACAAAGACTGAGGAGTGAGTTCTGACTCCAGGGTATCTATAAGCCCACAACCTCTGACCTGCAATCCCCAAATTGGGAAAGCCCTGAAAATTTAATGTTTTTCTCTAACTCATTTGGCAGTTAATTTGACTTGACCTGAACCAATTTGGTTGGAAAACCTGACCTGAAAAGATGTAAAAATAGTCACAATGACCTCACTTAAAGGTGCATAGTCATACATTTCATCAAAGCAACATTAATGCGTTTGATTACGGAGTGCTGCCCAGACCCCACTGGGGTGTTAGGCACTATAAGGCAGACAGTACTGAGTTATCTTTCTGAAATATGGAAAATTTCAAATTCTGAAACACATCTGGCCCCAAGGATCTGGGTAAAACATCATGGACCTATAGTGGGAGGAGCCAACAGGACCATGCTCCTGACAGCGTGAGGACCATTAACACAGAACAGATGCAGAGATCACAGCCTGGGCAAGATGTTCACCTTCGTGAAACACATATGGGGCCTGCAGTCGCAGTCAGGGGCTATGAATCAGCCTGGGGCTAAACTCTGCTCCGTGTTCTTGTGAGAAGGAGGCCTAAAGAACCTTGATGGTTTTTAATCGAGAAACCCGTATATTTGAGAGCCTGCTGCATGCCAGGCACAACTCATTACCTCATTTTATTCCTCACACTAGCCCTCAAAAGGATCAGAGAGCGGTCACAGAGGAAATGGCACAATTGGGGATCATAGCAGGTCTGTGTGAATCCAGAGCCCATTCATTACCCATTATACCATGCAGATCTCTCCCTGAACATAAGTCAATGGGCTGCAGGCTAGGAGAGAAATTATAGCTAATTCTTATGGACTGTAATCTACATGTAGATTATTTAATTCTCAAAACAACCAAGCTGCTTTGGTATGTTATGACCCCATTTTTCAGGAGAAACTGTGGCTTAGAGAGGATAAATAGCTTGTCCAAGATTTCACATACCTAATAAGAGGAGGAGCTGGATTTCAAACCAATATCTTCTATCCCCAGAGCTTGCCCCGCTCCCCTATATGCTGTGCTTCCTCCTAAAAGGAGATTGGTGTTACCAGTGGCTGGTTATTTACATATACACACAAATACAAACATACAACCCCCTTTTTCAATAGCCATGTGCTTACTCAGAGTTAAGTGTCAGTGGCCTTCTGGGAACCTTCTGATGGGTGAAGGGATAAAGGTCATAGTGATGGCCACAGAAACCTGTTTATTATCAGGAGATAACATTTCCTGTCACTTTAAATGAGCCAGAGACCTTTGGACACTCCAGAAAGTCTCCCATTACACAGGAGAACAATTTCAACATCAAAAGAGAATGAAGTATGGGCAAAGGAGGGGGAGGAGTGCTTTTCTTCAACTGTTGATGATTGGTCAAGTGAGCCTAATGGCTTATTAATAAGAAGCAATTAATTGTGTAGCCAGCCCAGTAGTTCTAAAAAATGAAATCCTAAATCTGATACATGAAGGGCATCAGAGATTGAATAACTGTTAGAAAGCAGTTTCTGGTACTGCTTTGCATCGATGAAGATGTAAAGAACAAAGAAATAGCATGCAAGTACTGCACAATCAATAGATGCTTGAAATACAACGCTGAAAAAGCTAAGAAGCATGGGACCTGATAAAATGTTAATATCTGCTTTTCAGAGAGGAAATCAGTGTCATGGAAACACAGAGTTGGAAAAGATATCAAGAGGTCATCCTGCCCCACAGCTTAAACTCTCTGGCTAGGGACGGCTAGTCTCTTATTTAAAATGTTCAGAAAATCATGATAGACTGTATTGTGGAAAAGCAAGAAAATGTGTATTTACTTATTACAGACACTGGACAGCTGGCCCACCGGGAGCAGTAAATCAGAGTCCAAGACAATAAAATACAAAGAATTTCTGAACTCATCAGACCTCCTCTGATGAACAAGACTGACATCTGCCTGCATTCCGACAGAAATCTTATAAAATCAAAATTTTAGCCCAGAGAGGTCCGGACCCCGCAGTGGGAATTCTTATAATTCTAAAGCCAGAATTCATACATTTCAGCCACTTAAATGAAGGAATACAGAGACTACTTGGGGAAATCCCCTGGTCTATGTCACAGTTGTGAGAACCTGTGCTACTTGGCAGAAAATAATATCCACATGGAAGGGATGTTCCTAGTTTATAATCATAAGCTAAGAGAATTCTATTGCCAGACTGGAATTAAAACACATGCACACATATATACACACATTTGGAGACCAGGACT
The DNA here is from genome assembly GCA_030015415.1 of Cynopterus sphinx. NCBI lineage: Eukaryota > Metazoa > Chordata > Mammalia > Chiroptera > Pteropodidae > Cynopterus > Cynopterus sphinx. Next base: position 164,508,097 of record CM057379.1, on the reverse strand, counting down.
GTGAGAGACATGACAATGGCATTTGCATCACAATGCCAATTTATTAGCTAAGCCCAAAATGTGTAAGATTTCCATTTTCAATGACGTTACAATAGCAATGTCCCTGCATCCAAAATGTCCTCAGTTCCTATTAATAAGGCTAAAATAAGCTTCTTAGTAAAATGTTTGGAATTTTTTGAGACCTCTGAACCCTTTGAGGACACTAGGCATAATAATGGAACAGATTTAATGATCTCGATATCATGCAACGCTGGTTGCCTAGAAACATCCCCCAAATATTAGCTGTTTTTATCTATTCTCCTGTATTTCTGAGCCTTGTCCATTTAAACAAAGAGAGGATATGTACAATTTATATCTGTTCAGACATCATTTTATTTCTGGGGGCTTTTAGAGACATTCAAAATAATCCAGGAGACCTAGGTAGTCGTTTCATGGGTTGTCAGAGCATTCTTGTGAGGTTAAATATACCTGATGGTAAGTATGACCCTATCAATACTATAGCTGAGGACACAGGATCAAAGATTTGGGGTTGAGGCCAATGTTTGTAACAGCAATTCCTACCTTTCCACCTAAGAGACTATCTTGGTAAGAACAGTCCCCTTTATGGGACCCAAAGCTGCCAAGAAAAGGCCATTTATAATGAAACTTTTCCTTTAGTTACAAGATTGTCTTCTAAATTAGTCAAATCCCATGGGCCTTAAATATAAAACTGGCTCATAAAACATAAATTTAATATGGCAATTCACCATGCTGTGTTTGAAATGTGTGCAAGTGACTGAGTTTTAGCCCTATGTTTTAAGAGGGTATGATAGCTCTTTGTGCCAAGGCAGCCTAGCCCCTGGAAGACTCATTATTTTCTATAAGTCAGAGCCACATTCATCTGGCCCCATTAAAGAGGAACTGGTGACTGTCTCTGGGATGGCTGGAGGCAATGGAACATGTACTGCTCATGTTTCTACTGTCTCACTTTCTGAGAGCCAAAGTGCTCTTCCATCCTAGATTATAAAAGGAAAGGTCATTTCACTGGGGACACCTAAGTAGTTGGAGTAAGATGCATGGTGCTCTGCATGGATGCTGAGAAACTCCTCACATTTCTCTTTGAATATGCATTCTCTACTTTCTCCACTGGGTCATAAGAGGGAAGAGGGCAGCCTTAAAACATGCTAGTGCTTTATCATGTCTTGGAGTCCATGACTCTGGGGACAAGCTCACTCATTAAGAGAGAGAAAACCCTGTTCAAGTTCCACTTCTGGAACTAGAAAGTTATTTCTTGATTAAAGAAATAGTAAGAGCAGTGAGTAACAATAGGAAACTACACCTAGAAACTTACCAAATTATAAGGTCTTATGAACACATCATGTCTCTTAAGAAGAAAGGAATGACAGGTCTATTCTCTTCCATTTGGTTTCTTAAGAAGAATTTAAAATAATACAATTATTCAAGATATTTAAACATGGATTTTCCCCCTCTCTGTTACTCTTTTTGTTTGTTGTTTATATGAAATCACAGGGAAGAGTCACTATTAAGGAATATTCATTGAGCTTCAGAGATATGCCATACGGGAATTTTGAAGCACAGAAAGAAACATGATATTATGAGCCAACAGATGAAAGCAGGCACATAGTTTATCATATATATGCTGTGATGTTTTTATATGTTGAGCCCCTTTTATGAATTAAGTAAATAAACAAATATTGTTTATTATAAAATTGAGGTACAAAATATGCTCTTTGCCTAATGTACAGTGTAATATGGTGTTTATAACTAGTAAACACTCTGAAATCATTGCCAGGAATATGCTAAAGAAAAAGTTGAAACCTAGCACAATGATAATTTTTCTTTCATTGATTCATAGACTGAAAGTAACACATGTCATCTCTGATTTTTTAAAAATATAAACTGAAGTAGTAAAAAGATGAGAAATTTTAAATTGCCTCAAGCTTTAGAGTTAGAACCAAAGATAACGACACAATGAGAAAACTTACAAGAGGAAGTTTATGAGACTATAACCTCAAACTATAATCTTAAACCACCCTGTCTTAATCTCAAAGCACACTGAGTCTGGGGACCCCGCCACTTCTGAAGTAGACATGTAATCTAAGCTTTTACCATCAGCGTATTCCTTCCTCTTGGCCACAGTGATTGGCTCAAGGATAAGCATATGACTATTTTCACTAGTCACAACCGAATTCAGAAGCTCTTTGCTGAGCTGAATGTGAATCTAAGAGGATATAAGTATGAAGTTGCTGGAGGTTCTCATAAGAAGATGGCCCATCCAAGAGTGAAGCCAGCAAATGGCATAGTAAGTAAGAGTGAGACTGAGTCCAAACAAATTTGAACTCTAGGATCCAGCTGTTTTCACCGCTATGTCTAAAATGCACCTAGATATTTTTTATTATTATATGATCGATTTCTCTTTTTTTAACTTAAGTTGGCCTAGAGGTGGGTTTTCTGTCCCTTATAACCAAGACTGTCCTAACTAATACACTCCAGAACAATGAGTGTGAGCCATACTGGGGCAGTGAATATAAAGTCTGGGTCTGTTGTTCTGGTAGATGACCTAGAAGAACACCCATCTGTGCCCCAGATGAACCAAGACCCTTCGCTTGCTGAGTCTGTGTGCCAAACACAGAGTCAGCTAGAGGTAGAAGGGTACTATGAAAGATTAAAATGGTCATATTGCAGAAAAACGATCTCCAGCCTAAGATGATTTGATGTAATTAAGAAATTGAAGTCCAAATTGATGCAGATAATCTCTGATTTATCCACTGCCAACAGCAAATGGAGAAGAGAGAAGACAGAAATGGAGACCAGCTGGTGGACATGGTTTGGATTTGCAGAGCATCAGAGCAGCCTGAAGTGAGTGAACATGTCGGACTGTAGAGGTTCCACATAGCAGACCAAGTGCAGACTTCCAGGAAGTTTTAGATAGGCAGGCTGCCTTGAGTTGTCTCTACATCAAGCTTCCTCTGACCTCTGTGTGATACGATTGACAAGAATCCGGAATTTTAAAGTAGCAAAGAAGTAGCTTTCCTTTGATTAATTAGTTACAGTTTATGAAAATATATTAAGAACTGATTTGTAAAATAAAAATATAAGAATTCTAGTATAGTAAATACAGATACATTTATGCAAAGGAGCAAAGGTCTGTATAGGAAGAATTGGAGGCCAAGATAAGTGTATCAACGGTCGACTTGTGTAGACAATGTAAACTCAATCCTTAAATGTTGACAGTTTACAGAGAAGAAAACTGGAAAGGAGAATGAGAAACAGATAAAACATAAAGTGACAAATTTTTAATCTGGGTGAGAGGTAATTCAAGTCTCAAGAACATGGTCTAGAGTAATGACCAAAACAGAAGTGCCAATGGAGGCTTACAAATCCGGACAAATTCAGGAGATGTCCGTAGATGTCACATTTCCCAGTGTGATTGTGGAAACTAGGTCTCACCTAGGGAACCAGTTAGTCATTCATTTTCTTTACCTCATCTAGAAAATTCATGGACTTCAAGCCAGATTGGGAGCTTCTCAAGACCAGGAGATAGTTCTTCCTTATTCTTTTCTCTTTTCTTTTCTTTTTTTTATTCAGTTCTCAGGGACTTCATAGTAGCAGTCAGTCAAATACTGTTGAACTGAAGGATTAATGAATTCCAACTGGAAGTGACAATGGCATTCTGAACTAACTGAATTTTACTGAGAAACTAAGGGTCGGAAAGGTAACGCATTTAGTTCCAAGTCAGAGAGCTAGTAGACTATCTGAGACAAGAGTCTGATATTCCCGAAATGAGGGGGGGAAATGTTCATATGCCTAAGAAAACATACTGGGTGGAAGTGACTCTCTTAATTTATTGAACGAATGTCGCCACATAGAGTCCTTTCTAGCTTGTTTTGCCCAGATACTCATCAAGCAAGGATAGCCAGTGAACTGAGGGGCAGAGAATAGAGGAGGTGGTGATTAAAAGAGACTTTATAAATACATGCCAAAAAGTTCATTTGGACTCACTATTTGGGCAGAAGCATTTAGAGACATCAACCTCCCAGTGAACCAGGTGTTTGTGAGTGCCTCTACCTAAGAATCTAGGTTAGGGGCAGAGGAGGAAACCTGGGATAGTCCTGGAGGGAGTGAAAGCTCACTCACATGCACAGGCTTAATTCCACACATCTCATTTAACGGAAAATGTTAGATCTGTACTAATTCTGTTTTCATCGCTATTCAATGATGCAGCCCTCTGCAGATCTCAGTTGACTCATCAGTAACTGAGGAGTGAGGACTGAATGATCACTAAGATCCCTTCTGGTTCTAACATTACCAGATTCGGAGTGTCATGGAAATGTAGCACCAGTTAAATTTAGTTGAGGTTAAACCTGAGAATTTTCCATCCCACCTTCTGCTTTTGCTGACAAATATAAACCTGAATTTTATGTTGGTTTCAAAATGCCTGGGATACTGAAATGATTCATATTTTAATTGGCTTTCAACAAGAATAGGTAAGAAAGAAAATCAAGACAGTTAAGAAAGTGGATCCATTATAAAAACAGTAATGATTTAAAAGCAGGTAAGGAAATACTCTTATTGGAAATGTTGAATGTCCGCAAATGAGCAGTTCGATGACAAGCACACAATGGGATTAAGGGGTTTCACTAATGCACAGATGGAACTATTTATAATAATTTCTTCCCCAAATTGAAGATAATGCAAATGTCCTGATTATTACTGGAAATGTATATTCTCTTTGGCCATCCTGCAGAATGTTGGACACTATATCTGAAGATGTTATCACTGTTTTTCACAAATGTATTCTCTCGTCAAAAATAGCAACTTTCTAGAGGTTTTCTTACAAATCAAAAGATGCTTTTGAAAACTACTAGAACCAGACCTTCTCTCTTAAACAAAAAATAGTAAGTCAGGGTGTGATGCTAGCAGTTGTAACAAATCTCAGGCACTTTCTCACTGCAGTGTGAATGTCTCTGGTTGGGCAGCTCTCCCAGGACATCTCTTTTAAGCAGTAAATCAAGGCTCTGGGCCCCTTTCACCATGAGGAACCTCCATCTTCTAGGATCTCATAGGATCTCACTCCCAGCCCCACAGACAGCAAGGGAGAGAGCTTGGGAGACTCCACAGAAGGTTTTATGACCAGGCCTGGTGGTAGCTGATGCAGTTTCTGCCCACATCCCACCGCAACTCGGTCTTATGGCCCCCCCTTGGACACCAGGACAGCAGAAAGAGTAGTTAAGCTGTGAGCTAAGGAAGGAGAGGGAAATTGGAGATTGGTGAACACTAGCAATCTCTACCACAACAGAGAGGCCAACTCAGAAAACAGAAGCTGAAGGGGAACTAGAAGACAGGCAGGGTTCTGTGCTGCGAGTCATTCAATACCATCAATCAAATGGTCCACAGACCTTCTGAGTGACTCCTGTGTATGTGGTGCTGGTGTCATGTGGAGAGAAGGAAGGGTTTGGGCAAATATGTCCTGAATCAGACAAGGCTCTTATAGTACAAGTCAGGGGATAACATGGGCAAATAAGTACCAAGAGGCTATTTAATAATGTGAGACAATATTACCCTTTTCTTCTTCTTTGCTCCTCAGCACCAAGCACATAGTATAGCATAAGTTGGCACAAAAGACATGTAGTTGGTTTTATCTAAATGGACTATAACATAGTATACAGCAGTACAGTAACTGGCTTTAGTTACTAAGCCCTCTAAGTTCAGAAGTTGCTATGGGGTAGTGTAGTAGACATTTGTTAGCTGCCTCCCCAGCATAGTCACTACCCCCAATCTCCCACCAAACAGTGTCCTAATGTGGGGGGGGGGTTTCCCATTTTTAATCATGTAGTTTGTCCACCTCCAATTTCAGAGGTAGGCACCAGTTGGTTTGTATCAAAATTGTCCGTACAGAGATTGGTGCAGGCCTAGAAATGTGATTCTGTTGAAGTTAAGAGAGAGAAACAGGCAGTGCATTGGGAAGCAAGTGCTACCATAAGACACTTTTTCTTTCTTTCTTCTTTTTTTTTTTTTAGAAGAGAGGAAAGATGTAAGGTCTTGGAAAGCCACATCACTTTGCTACCTTACAGGAGATCTCAGAGTTATGGGGTGGATGCCAGAGGGAACTGGAGGGAAAAGCCTCACCAAGGCCAGGAGGTTTGGAGAAATATTATTTCTTGACAAAAAGAAACACACAAGAGGAAACTTCCCCTCTTGCCATTGGCTACTGTTGTATGAGGATGCGACAGCTGGAGCTGGAGCAGTCATGTTGTAACTATGAGGGGACACACTTAGGAACAAAGCCAACACACTGAGAATGGCAGAATGAAAGAGCCTGGGGTCTTGATGATATTGATCAATTATTGAATTTATTAACTTGACATTGTCCTACTCCCAGCTTTTTTTATTTATTTTAAGTTATTACTGAGATGATGAACTATCTCATTGTTTAGACTGCTTTTGCCTGAAGGAAGAGGTTCAGGACTTGACAAGTATTTAAGGGCATTAGAATTAAAATAGGCTGGAATAAGAGTAGGGAGAAATTTCTGTAACAACACAACAAAGATATCTATAATTTACTGAGTATCTACCACATGTAAAGGACTCCATTCATGTTTTCATTTTTAATCCTCTCACAGCAATCCAAAAATAGACATTATTGTGCTAATTTTACAAATGAGAAAATTGAGTCTCAGAAAAGTTAAGCGACTTGTCCCAAGCTGCCCACCTATTATGTGGCAGCACCCAATTCCCACATCTCTGCACTCCCCTTGAAATATCACTCTACAGCTATGGATTTTAGCTCTTGCAAATGCAGCAGGCAAATTTTTAGAAACTGAAACAATATTTTCTACACAGGGATCAAGCCTAAATTTATAAAATAGGTGAGCAACATTACTGGAGTTAAGTTAAATGTGACACATCCATCTAAAAGTCACCAAGAATTAAGAGAATCCGTGCCTTTAAGAGAATCTTGTTTTCCTTCAAGATTCTATTTTCTCCCAGTATCTTCTTTGGCATTTATCTGCTGCCTGTGTGAAGAAAATAACCAACTAGTTCTAGTCATTCTGGGGTCAAGCACAATGGGGAATGGCAAGAAGCTCTTTTAAGCAGTCCAGCATCCCTTCCCCTTTCTTTCGGTGGCAGTCTCCTGCTATCCTTAAAGGTAATTACATATTCAGCCCCCTCCCTCACCACCCCACATTTTGCACATTCTGGTGGGGTCATAAGTCAAGGAGTCTTGTGATCTCATGGCCAAGGTGACAAGTGACCCAGATAAGCAATACAGACACTCACTTCTAGGACTATGCATCTTGAGAGGAGTAATGCATGAATGGGGAAAATTGTTGGCACGCATATAATCACCCCTACTAAACTGCCAAATTGTTCATACTCTCTGTACACAAGTCCCTAGACCCCTGCTACAGTCCTTTCCTGAGCCCAGTCCACAGGTTTTCCCTTACTTACCCAGTGTTCTTTGACAAATCACCTTCTTGCTTAAGCTGACTTCCATTTAAACCAAGAAAGTTAATACTAGACTCTCAACTCTGTGAAGGCAGGAGCCATGTCTATTTAGGCTCGTCCTTGTAGCTGGAGTATCTAGCACAGAGCTTAGCATATAGTAAGCAATCAACAAATATTTTAATGTCTTCATTAATTGGTGAGATCCAGAAATGAAAGAATCATCCCACTCTATAACCAAGTGGAAAATTAAAGCTTAAATTGCAGATTCTCTTTAAGGATTTTTATATGGGAAAGTATCTGCTGCTCATCTTGGCTGCAAAACAGAACCTTTGACATGATGAAGAGTGACAGCTTTATACAGAAACAAAGAGAATGTGTTCCTTCTTGTGCCTCTAAGTCTAGAATGTAATGCTTGAAAGACAAGCAGAGAAATGTGTGCCTGCACATGTGAGATATTCTCTATGCCACATATCCCAGGAGCCTGAGATCTTAAAGATGGTGATTTTGTGGTCAGAGAGGGGTTAGAAAAACCAGGAATCATTCCAAAGGAAGCCACAGTGTCCCTCTGCTCAGAATTGTAAGGGAAAAAGTGGCTGACTAGGCCTGGTAGGTTACTTACTAGACAAATAATGGGGATAGGACTAGAGCAGGAGGGAAACCTGTTCTCTTTCCCGACTTCTTTCGATTCTCTTCCAGTCTCTCTCTCTCCCCATCGAAATCTGTTTTCTAACACTACATGCACACACGCACGCACGCACGCACATGCACACACACATGCACAGAGGTTGTGAGAACCCAGAAATATGTAGACATAAAATAAATGGAACTGAAAAGAGCTCCAACATCACAACCCCTGGTAACGATAATGATGAAGAAAAGCTGCTGCCAGATGCATCTTGTGATGACGCCAATGATCTAATTCTCTTATTATCAAAAGATGCAGGTAAAGGCAGCCTTGACAGAAGGCTTTAAAAAATCAAAAGAGCAGAGCATCGCTGGAACCGTGTTATCTGATTTATGCCTTTTCAAAGACCAAGCATGTGTCATATGCTGATAATAGACTCTAGCCATCAAAACGTTATTTTATCTGGTATCTTGATTTTAAAGAATTGTGGAAAGCAGCAAATGGAACCGGGCTATTTATATTATGTTTGAAACTGTGTTAGCTCACTGGAAGAAAACCACACACACACACACACACACACACACACACACACACACACAACAACAACAACAACAACAACAACAACAACAACAGCAACAACAATAACAACAACAACAAAAATCAAAAGCCAGACTAGGTAATAATGTAATGAAAGGTAACAGCCTTGATGTTATAGTCAGCCAACAACATGGAACGTAATTTCCACATTAGAAAAGACATTTTTCTTTTATGATTCTATATTGAAAGTATGAAAGAGCAATAAGTTTGCATGTGGGAGCCCACCAGATGAGCCCCTTACCCAAAACTACTTGGGCACTGTCAGATTTCAAAGCCACCACTGCCAGCAGATGGAGACTCCTGCTAAAGAAGAATCCACATTGGGAAACAGCCCCATCTATTAAATTACACAGGGATAGGAGGGTTTCTTGTGAAGCAAACACAACTCATACACACACACACAGAGATTCTTAAGTTTTTAAAAAAGTTTAAGTAATTGAATGTAAAAGCTCCCCAGAAGCATGATCTAATCATTTCACATTTCATACAACTTAAAGAAGACATCTTTTTCCTTAAATGACTAGACATTAATCAAATAGACCTCCACAACTGAGAAGATAAATGTCAAGCAAAGAAAAGGAAGTCTTCTGTGTATTTACCTTACTTTTTAAAGCACAGACGTTAGAAATGAATGGGATTTTTGACCATTTATCATACAGAGACCAATTGTCTCGCAGAAATTTTTATGTCAAACCACACCTGGCCATACATGTTTGTCTCTTGATTCATGAGCTCTAAATATCACATGGCAACATTGTTGGGCTGAAGCCAAAAGGAATGTGTTTAAAACTCCTTCCCTGCAGTCTTAAATTAGCTGCGATACTGGAAGAAGCTGCCTCGATGATCCAAAACTATGGATCATCTAGGTGTTATTTATTCAGTGTTTTAAACATATTATTTAATGGGGTTTGGGCAGTATATTGACCTTCCTAATGAGGTCTGATTAATGCCAATGTTAAAATTAATGTGCCCTCCCTCAATATCCAGTGACAGAGTGTAAGAGGAGCTGGTTCAGAAGGGTCTATGTGGCAAGAAGAAACCAGCCTGGCAATGAAAGTCAGCCTTGGACAATCTGTAGGCAGATGATGGAGAACTGAGTTCATCACCATTATGGATTCCAGGAATCATCTTTCCAGGCCAAACTCAGTGCTCAGTGATCAGAATATGTTGATTGGAAATATTGATTACGGTAATTGTAGTTTATGGAGACACAAGAAGACCTAAAAGATTCTGAAAGTGGCTTTAAACAAAAAGGCCAGTACCGCATGCATCACAACTGCATGGTGGTTGTAAACCACCTCTGGGTGGTATGATACTTGAGACCAGCCAGTCCTGTCACACATCTGTAGTCTCTTCTAGAGTCGGTATGCGTTCCAGACTCACATGCAGTTTTAAGTAGTAATTAGGTTGCTCACTTGCTAACTTATTTCCTCAAATAAGTTCTCATTCTCAAGTACCTATGTACAAAACCATGTTGCCCCAGATCTCTGACTGCACAGCCAGTCCACGCCAATGGTGGAGTAGGTGAAGTTTGTCATTTCCACCTCCTGACTTTCCCATTGTGCCCTCTTCATTCTCCTCTCCCTGAATTTCTAGGTTGAAAAGATTAATAATAGCTTATAGTATGACATCACCTAGCGGCTCCAAGATCAGTTTCAGAATATGGCCTTTAGTAAGAACAAACCCTTGTGTTCCATTATGTATCCTTACCTGGTCACTTCATAGCTATGTGACTTTGAGGAGGTTATTTGACCTTTCTCAGAATTAGTTTCTCCACTGGAAAAAAGAATGGGCATAAGGAATGAAATTGTATTCACAAAGTTCTTAATACCAAGAGGTACTTTTTTGTAAAAGAAATTATGTAGGTGGAACAGGATTCTAAGTCTGAAGATTTGAAGACTATATACTCTTTTCTTTAATATAGTCCTTCTGGATGTTTCAAAATTCAAAAGGAATTTGAGAGGCCCAAATCCCCAGTTCATTCTCAGAGTAACCATAATTACACTTGTTTGTCCCAAACAAGACCATTCCTATCTCAAATCCACTTTGGTGAAATCCCTTGGTCATGTTCTCTGAGCAGATGATTACAGATGCTCTCCCCTTCTTTGTATTTAAGTCCTCAGCCTGAGTGGACAAGGCAAGTGGGACAGAGGAGAAAAGAACAAGGCAAGTAAAAAACAAGAACAGACTTTCTGATGAATTTGCCTAACTTCCATCTCATGTGTAAGATACCAAAACAGTTCTTCAAATATGCTTGCACAGTATCACTGTCCTTGAATATGTTCCACCAGCCCCCATCTGAGTCAGTGTAATGAGTCTGCATTTTATAAGAGCTGAGCCTGGTCCAAATGGATCCATGTAACTGTTAGAAAGATTAATGGACTGTATCATCCCACAGTTGACTATAAACTTCTAATTGTGTGAATCTCAGTGTGGTGTCTAGAGCAAGATCGGCGTCTGCTTCCTCAGTCACTAACATCCACTGATATTGTTCATTATTTTTCTAATGCCAACCCACGGTTCATCCAGGCTGGGTTGATTCCTGAGGAAAACAACAACCTTTGTCATAGGTACTTGAGAATAATTATTATCTTTGTTGCCAATTAATTCATCAGTCAGTGTTTACCAAGTTGCCACTGGGAACAGAGACCAGCACTGAGACATACTGAGCGAGGGAAAGATGGAGGAGGCTGTGAAGCCCGCTGCTGTGCCCTGGAGTAACTGTTACCAGGAGCCAAGAGATGGAGATCTCTTTCCACATTGGGACTACGTGACATCAGGCCACTCACTTATCCCTCCAAGCCTTAAACTGGAAAGCAGGACACCAGCCAGGCCACCTACCTGAGGAACAACAGACTTGCAATGTGTGTGAACACACTCTTTGAAGAACATTAAGCTTGACATATATGAAGCATTCATCATGACCTGTAAGAGAAAATACACTATCCATAGAGCTAAGAATAAATCAAGTTAACGTGGTATACTTGTACTCATTTTCTCCCTTATTAATTCATGCCCTCTCTTCCCACATTTCAGAACATTTTGAGTGGTTTCTCCAAATAAGCAACCCTTATTCTTTTTCAACTTTGAAATCCCATGCAGAGGCTTTTTAAAGCTGCACTTAATTTGTCCTTGACAGAACCACATTCTATGAAGAGTCAAGCATTAGTCTCTGGTTAGGATCAAGGGAAAGCTAGAGAGGATTTCTTTCCTCTGTCCCTACCCACCTGCTCCTTTCCTCCTCCCTGTTATTCTGAATCCCTTCTGCTTCCTCTGAGCAGGAAACACAGAGCTCTCAGTCATGATGCCCCTAGTTCCCACAGGAAACTGGACCGCTGAGCGGAAGTCCCAACAACCTCTCGGTCCTTCCTCCCAGGCACCTAATTGTGTAAGCTGCTTTTAATCACTTTGCAAAAGTGTCCCTCTTTCCTTCCTTATAGCTGCATTAAATGAATGTATTTCCTTATGTTTGAACAGTTTTTTTTTTTCAAGGAATAGAGGAGAGCAGAATATTAGTTACCTATATTGCTATAACGTGTTGTGGATGGCATAGTGCTTACTGGAAAACATGACTGCAAGTCTCCGAAGTTAAGCAAGTTGCTGAGATTTCCAGGATCAGGATGTTGGCAGAATTTCCCCACACCCCTGCGCCAATTCAAATGTTTAAATATCTAGGGAACAGTAAATATAGAACACGCAACTGCAGCATTAAGAAAGAATCGTGGCTGCAGTCCTGTCTAACAAGCACGTTCCCTTATGTCCTCAAAACTTCCCTTTTGGCTAGATGGGGAATAATGATACATGTGCCCCCTCAGCCCTAGAAAGAGCTCTGCTGCAGCTCTCCCAAAGGTCCAGGCATTTGTCTGCCACCTCGTTTATAACAAACTAATTTATGCTCCATAGATCAGAGAAATGGAATGATTAGGAACAGATTTGTGTAGATTCAGATCTGCTCTTTGAATGATGGAAAAGCTAAAGTGTATTGAACTATAGAGTTTAGAAGCGACTCTGATTCTATCAGTTGTCGTCCCCAGTTGTTAAAATAAGGCCTATAAAAGTACAATGCCAAAGAAACCTAAAAACAATGAGTTGGCAAAAGCTACAGTATCAGAGTTTACCAGCAATAGCCTCCCTCTAATTTTTTTTACCAGAGATGTGAAGGTTGCATGTTAGCTAAGATGCCTTGATACATCACTAAAGGAATGATGGCTGGGTTTGGATCTTAAGGCTTATCACCAAATGTCCTCTGCTTGCTCCCCCAAAGAGGAGTAATAGCATGAAATCCAGTCCTGCTAGCGTGGCTTTGCTGCATAAAGGGAAGAAGGTTCCGGGAGGGCAAGGGAAAGCAGGAGGAAATAACAGAAGAAAGAGGCTCCTCATGCCCACGAAATCCTGCCAGTCACAAACATGATTTTCTGTTAACTCTGGACTGTGTGAACTCTGGTAAGTGAACAAAATGCCCTGATGCCATGGGAATGGGTCAGGGGCCTGGGGGGTGGGGGACAATGAAAGCCCCAGAGATCTGGAGAGAAGGACACCGTATTAGCTGAAGGGGCTGGTGTGTTCCCTCTCATCCTTAAGAGTACAAATTGTGGAGGCTGGGAACAAGCCAAAAGCCCGATGGGACTGTCTGAGGAGAAGCAACAAAGCCACATGGACAGTGCGTCACAGAGAAGGGGTGGCCGCTCCCAGAGAGGGACGCCCTCCGCGCAGGCGCCGCGAGCGAGATTTACGGCCTCCCCCTCGGCTCCCTGGTGGCATTTCAGGGCCTTGCTTTACAGCTCCCTTTCACTTCATGGGGGTGTAAATAATTGATAACTTGAAGGGGCTGGAGAAACCCACTGCCACCGAACGCAGATATTTTTTATGACATCAATTACAGGGCTGGTGACTTGATGAGAAAAGGAAAATATTTCAAACCGCACTTTAATGATCTCCACCAAGAACCCCTAGAGTTCCAAATAAAATGTGGGTCTCGGGGCCTTGTTTTCAGCTGCTCTCTCTCTCTCTCTCTCTCTCTCTCTCTCTCTCTCTCTCTCTCTCTCTCTCTCTCTCTCTCCCTCATAGGGAATATAAGTTACAGCTGAACAGAAGAAACGGTTAATTTCTGTGAGTTTGTACTTTGCGGTGGTGGCTTGCAGTCTCTCTTATTCTAATAGAGAAGGAAGGCCTGGGAGAGCTGAGGGCTCTGAGGGGAGGTCCCTTGTGTGTACCCCATCAGGGCCACATGTTCTGTGACAGAGGTGTTATGGAGTTAGGCTTGGCAACTACAGCTACAATCGTAGTTGAGATTGTCATTTATGACATTACAACACCGGGGCACATTAAACCGATATGGTAAGCAGTACCATTAAGGCTGTTGAAAGGAAGTCAGAGTTCAAGTATTTGTACACGAGGCACTTTATGTGGTGATGACTTCTGAATTTATAGTTGTCAGAACAGGAGTAGAAACGTTGATATGGTCTGACAACAGGTCTGTTCACGCTTGTGTCTGGTAGATTGTGAAGTCCAGTTCATTTTTCTTTTTTTCTGGCAAAACTCTTGCAAGGTTGCTACTGCTTCGTAAGAAAGGTCCAGAACTATGTCTGGAAGGTTATCCAAAAACTCAGATGATACAGTGCAGGGGGAAAATGTGTTGAATACTCATTGTACATGAATCCTACAGGAAGGGTGCCTTCGAGGTAATACTGGGGTGGGGGCATGCAGAGGGGACCTGAGTATGCCTCAAAATGAAGGTGGTGGCAGGTAGGTGAAAGGTTCAATGCAATTCCAAGAACAATAAAATCCTATTCTTCTGTGACTCATTACATACATTTGAGTTTACCACAGGCCAAAACACATATCTTGAAATATCATTACAGGATACAGGAAAAGTCTCCTGGAATTAGGTTATAATAGTCGTTCGGGTATGTTTCTCCACTACCAGCACTGTCACTGTTGGACTGTATTTCTTTCTTTCTTTGGAGAGGTCTGAACAAGGGGAGAATTTTTGTGGTCTGTTAGTTTAGAATTCAAGAGATCTGCCAGACTACTTGTTCTCAAATTAAAAAAGATTCTAGCTGGCTCTTAGGCCAGACTATTGAAGCCCTCATACTTTAAAGCAATGTAATTCTAAGCTTCCATGCCTTGTAAAGAGCTGTTCATTGATTTGGCTCATAAGCAGGAAGAAAGGAGGATGAAGAGTATAGTAAAAAGAATTCTTTCTCTTCCTTCCAGGTTTCTGATACAAATATGCCCTTGTTTCTCTAGTTTCATTTCCTCACCATTCTTCTATACTTTCCTAATACTCTCCATCATCTGATGATGTCAGATAAACTATAGGATATAAGATCTTCAAAATGTCAGCGGCAAAGTACTTCTTGCAGCTTCCTTTCTGGCCTATCTGTAAATGGCACCAGGAAAAATCAATCTATTTTTATTAGTCTTCCAAACCAACTGGGTCTACTTAAGAAAAATCTCCAGATGAAATTCATTGAAACGTTTCTAAAATGCCTTCTATTTATGTACCACAAATGAAACATTACTCAGAATTTGGAAGTGCTTTGTGGAGTAATTGAGTCATTTCAGATTCAGCCTGTAAGTATAGTTCATAATGAAAACTTATCAATGGAGTAGATATTTTATCACATCAGTGTTAATTTGGGACAGCTGATTTAACATTAACAAAGCACTTGGCTAGAAAACGATGTCCATATATGATGGTCTGGTAACTTTTTTCTTCCATTTTATGCCACAATCACTGCCCAGTCTTACTGTTGCCCATTATAAATGTGTAAAGCTTTATGGACTAAGTAATGTCAAATGATGCAGTGTAAAACAGTTCTGGAGACAATTTGGGAGAGTTTAGATAGAAAAAGGAAGTTGTATGGTCTATGCCACCCTTACTTGTAGCTTTACTGAGTATTGATCCCGTTTAACACACTGATTTAGTACCCCGAATTATGATGCCGTATTAAATTTAAATACCAGTTGAGAGCTTCTACCTCAAAGGTCGCTCTAAGTCACAGCCATTCTTGACTCAATGGTCTCTGCCTCTTTGGAGTAAGTGTTTTATTATAATTGTTCATAAAAGACTGCATGGCAGTCAGCCTGCTGTGGAGAGGGCATGTGATGTTTTATAAGCTTCTAGAGGGCTAGGAAGCAATGAGTGGTTCAGTGTAACAAAAATATTCACAAAATCACAGGCTTTAAAGGAACCTCTGGAGGTCATTCAGTCTAGTCTGATGACTCTGGGTTGACCTGCACTTAGAACATTTCCTAAAAACTTTCAGAAAAGGGAGATTCATGGACTTCTTGATAGCAAGATTCACTATACAACAATCTTAACCCATGAGGAAATGTTTCCTAACACCTGCCCCCCTCCCCAAGTTTCTGTACTTCACACTCATTCCTGTTTCTCCCGTGTGAAAGGGCACTGAAATCCCACATTGTCTACCACAGGAGGGAGTAGAGTATAATGTATTGGTCAAACTTTTTAAAAAATCAGGTGTCCTTAAATTTTTAATTCAGTATAATGCATTACACTCCAGGTATTATTTGTACAGCTTCCATTTGTTGCATTGCACCAGGGCTATTTTTGTGAGTGAAATATGTCTGAAGACCATACTAGAACTTTTTTTTTTAGAACCAGGCAAGCTAGATTGAGTTCTAGAGTCTCTTTTTAATACATGTCAGTTGCCAGTACTGCAAAACGTATGCTAGATTTCTATGATATTTAATGTCCAAATATGGAAAAGAAAAGAAAGAGAGAGAAGGGATGAGAGAAGAAGGAAAGAACAAAGAAGGAAGGAAGGAAGGAAGGAAGGAAGGAAGGAAGGAAGGAAGGAAGGAAGGAAGGAAGATATTTGTTTAATGATTACCTGCTTAGAACTCACTTCCACACTTCCTGAGTCTATGTGAAACTGTCCCATTTCTCACTGCTCATCACTAAGGCAATGCAGGCAAAGGGGAAGGGGCAAACAGCCAGTGGACCACATATTGCTTTGTGTGCCATGAAAGTCAGAGGTCACTCCTCTATTGCTAGGTCTAGATTCCAGGAGGGCATAGAGTCAGGGTGGGGGTGGGGGTGGGGGTAGGAGGGTGGATAGTAGGAGAATAGAATTCAACTTATTCATGGCAAGCTAAGATGATTCCTTTCTTACTCATCTTTCCTTCCAACACCTTGAGCAAATCTATTAATTCTTTCCTTACATCTGTAAAAAAAAGAAAAGAGGAAGACCCAGGTTAAAATCAAAACAAGTTTAAGGTGTGGCTTTTCTCTTATGCAGTATGAAAATATATTGGTTTCATAATGAAATAATTAACTATATCTGGAGTTCCCATTAATCTATACTATTTTTTAAAATGAAATAATTCTTCAGGTTTTGTAGAGTTAAATGTTGAACCTCTAACAAAGTAAATATAACTTTTTATTTCAAGCAAATGACTAGTTCACTGAACCACGTGTTTTACACAATTATCACATTTAATCTTCACCTAATGGATTAGGCGGTTGTTCTCAAAGTATGGTTCTTGGAACTGCAGCATCACCTGAGAATTTGTTATAAATGTTACACAGTCTCATGTCCAACCCCAGACCTACTGAATCAAAAATGCTGGGATAGGACCAGCCACCATGTTTCATCAAACCCTCCAGGTGATTCTGATGTACACTACAGTTGAGAATCACTAGGTTGTGGAATATTCCCATTTTAGAAATAAGAAAGTTGAGGCACAAAGTTTAAGCAATTTTTCCAGCACCATACAGCTAGAAGTAGTCGAGGCTACATGACCACGAAGCTCTTGTTCTTGACCACTATGTTGGTTAAGATGGACCTCAGTTTACTTGGGAAGCCAGTGTCAAAAATACAGATAAATGAGAAATATATTCTAGAGGAAGAATTTAGATGTTTAAAAAAAATTAACAAACATAAGGTTTAAAACAAGTCTTCCTTGGCTGAATGTCGGTCTATAAAATACTTGAACTGAAAAAGTTATGACTCAAATGCTAGGCCAGTGATGGGAAAGAATGCCTAGAATTAGAAGGTCCAGTGAGCAGATAGCTCGGCCCCCTGTGAAGGGACAGCCACGCGACTCAGTGCCAGCAGAACAATGCTACAGCAAAATGAACTCTTGAGGGAAGCCAGGAATCCAAATTTGTGAGTGAAATATTTCAATTTTAGAACATTAGCTACTAATTCATAAATTCTGAAAAACTATACAGATTTTTTTTAAGACATGGATTTTGCTTACAAGATGTCATTTCACAAACTCTCACCAAGGAATCCTCATAATATTTAATGAACCCAAATCAAAAGACTGAAGACATATAAGGTTTATGGAAAATATCTTTGGGGTGAGGCATGAAACACTGAACTCATGGAACTGTGTTAAGTGATCATGATATCCAACCAAGCCTAAACCTAATGTCACAACAGCTATTTTTATTAATTTATAGTTTGGAACAGTGTTTTATAATAAGTCCAC
This sequence comes from Cynopterus sphinx, assembly GCA_030015415.1. Lineage (NCBI taxonomy): Eukaryota > Metazoa > Chordata > Mammalia > Chiroptera > Pteropodidae > Cynopterus > Cynopterus sphinx. Next base: position 164,489,961 of record CM057379.1, on the reverse strand, counting down.
ACTTGTACAGCCTTCACTGAGATCTTGTGCCTGCAGACCCTGGTTTCACATGCAACTATTTGAGTGAGTGTTGGGAAATTACCTTTTGAGACATATGTCAAATGTTTATGTGGGCACCATTTTAAATTCTCATTGAGAAAGCCACTCCACAGACTGAGAAACATTCAGAGGAAGCAGGTTTGGAAAGGTTATTGCAAAATCCATCTCAACTGCAAACAGAAGTGATTTTAATGCCTATTATTTTGGAAGCAGTTCAAAGTTGTTTTTTCCATTGTAAATAGCATTAAAGTGCTCTGTGGAGGCAAGTATTACTTTTTTCTTGGCCCACTGCACTTCAGTAATGGTTCTTATACACTGAAAGCACAACAATAAGACTCAGGAAGTTATGCACAGTGTATCAGAGATAGCAGAGGAGTGGAAGGGGAGAGGAGGTCATAGAGAAGAGAAATTAGAGAGGGGGGTGCTATGCATGTGAATAGCAGCCAAGACAGGGAACATCTGGAAAACCTGCTCTATATTATGTGGTCATTCCACAAACTTTTCCAAAGAATCACATAAGGAGAATATTACATTTTAATTAGAGCTGGGATTGATCCAGAGAAAAGGGGGGGGAAAGAGGATGGTTTGGTGAACAAGCGGTATTTTAGGTTGGCTGGGTCCATGAATTGCAATTAACTACTTAGCTCCCTCTAGATATGCTCTGCATGTTCCAATAGCTCAGTGATTTAATGAAACAGCACACTGGGCTCTTGCCCAGCCCTAACCTGTAAAAGGAGAGCAGAAGCAATAAATGAGTGTCAGTTGAAGCAAAAAGGTCAAACCTGGGACACTTTTGAGGGGAAGGCACCACAAGGCCAATGTGATATCCTTGTCTCTCCCTTCTTTTTGTATATATGTCACATGGCAAGCTTATCAGTTATTCTCTAATAGTAAAAAAAGGAAACAGGGAAAAAATGGAAAGAAGAATGTGGTAAAATATCTAATTTCTGTAAGGTAATATTATTCTATTCCATTTTATGAGAAAATATATATTATGCCAAGAAATAAAATAGCCCATATGTCTTTAATCTTTCTTAATAGAAATTACATATTAATAATGTGTTAGTTTTTTAAGTATCTAACAAATTAAATTTAATAGATCTACCATTAATAGAAAGAAATAAAAGAAATATTTCTCAGAACTTGTTGATCATTTACAAATTCATCATTGAACATTTATTGAGCTCAAATTACATAGTGGGACTGTGTTCCAGATTAAGAAACTCACATTCGAGTAAGAAAGACAAAGTGTACAGCCTTAAACAGTATAAGGCCATGATACATATGATTGCAGTCAGTAAATTGTGACGCTAATGGTACAGAAAGATGCACCATGAACTCTGGGGGTAGAGAAAGCTGGGTTGGCTTCCTGAGAGAAGTTACATTTGTTTGAATCCTGAAGGCTGGGTAGAATCTGGATAAGTGAAGAAGAGAGGGGAGATCAAGCAGAAAGTGGGCTATCCTCTGAGCAAATGACTTGGAAGGCATGAGGAGTTTTCAGAAGACAAACCAGAGTGGCTGAAAGAGGCCCCTTGAGGCAACACAGGAAGGGTGGCATTTGACAGGAGCCAGTGGCCAGATTGTATAACGTATTGACAAATACCCTACATAGGGCATTCTATAGAGTCATAGATGACCTTGTGTAAGGGAGGATTCCTGGTGTAGAGAAGAAAAGCTTATAAGTGAAAATGGTCCAAAATTAGTAAATATTTCAGGAGTACACATATTAAAAACATATGCCAGGAATCACAAAAGCGGGATACTTCCAAATGGTCAAGGAATGCTTTTTTCTTGAATGGGATCTCTGTGGCATATGACAGTATGAACATGATGTCTATTGTGATTTCTGTTTCCCTTTCTTTATGCCCCAGGCCCAAAAGTGTTATGCCATCTGAAAAACTCTAAATTCCTGACCCCTTGCATTATTGACCCCATGCCAATAACATGTCAACTCCTTTTCTTTCCTCTTCCAGCATGTCTTCTCCATACAGTATTTTGCCCTTGCACACAAGCTACAGACTTTCCAAAAGTTGGAGAAATCTTGCAAAGAAGGAACATGGCATCTGATTCTTTGAATCATCCTCCCTCTGTTCTCTTCCAGCTGCTGCACATACATATACTGCTTAATTTTATGTAATAAGGAAGCTCAAAATGTTTCCCAATTCAAAATATAACCCTGCATGCTGCTCCCTCTAGTCTAACCAGAAATCCCATTCTCCTCCTCCTCTAACTCAATAAACCAAATCTAATTGGAGAATAATTATAAAATACACTGATGTGCAATTTGTTTTACTAACTCAATAATTAATTAATGTGTTACTTATGGTTCGGAAGAGCTCTGAAGACACAGCACAAATTCCACTAGATGAAAGAGAATACCAAAGACATAAACCAGGGGCAGCATTGTTACTTAGGACAGGTCAGGACAAAAAGATAAGAGGGAGAAAAATGTCCAGATCTATTTGACCTTTTTGAATCTATGGTGAGATTTGTTTTACACCATTTGAGGATTTTCCTCTTGCCCTTTTTTTACAAGTGAGGTAGATTGTGTGTTTTGCAGATGAATTGGCAGTAATACTCAGGCAGCTGAATCCAGCTGGTGGATGGACTTTTTATGTTTAAACTTTCCAACCACCAGATGCTTTCCAGTGAGAGAATAGTCCTAATCAATGGAACCGTCTCCTATGGACTCCTGGTTGGTCTGAATACACATTCTATGTTTGTCCAGGTAATATACAACTCTTAGACCCTTTTGCTTTTATACAATTGAATCTTGCAGCAGGAAATGCCTTGAATTTTCCCTTTCATTGTTTAAAATGTACCATGCACAAAAATTACTGTTGAGACTTCATTTTAAATTATTATAAACCTACTTTCTATTTGCTTTTGTGAGAGTTGAAGCTAAATCAAACTCCTTGTAGTTATTGCCATGAGCAATAATTAAATGATCACTAAATCAGCCACATCTTTTAAAAGATATTTTCTTCTTTTTGGACAATTAAACTTATTTCTCATAGCTAGGTACTTGATTCTGAGTGACACCAGGCAATGGTCCACCAATGCACCTTCATAAACTGAAGGATACTATGTTTTATCTTCATCCTTTCAAAGCTCTGTCTTATAAAATTGGCTTTTATCTTTAGAAGTGCAATATACTCTCCTCTGTAGTACATTCTACCTAGGAAGCTGCAGCGTTTCTCACCTAAGGGTGATAGATCCTCAAATGATCCATAATGGTTCAAGTCTCTATATCCTCTTCTTCACAAAGCTCCTGACAGCCTCTCTTTGAATCAGCTCCCTTTCCTTGACAAAGCACACTCGAAGCATTTCCCCAGCTCAGATGGGTGTGCCCGTGTCAGAACCCTGTTTTCCTGGAGACCTCATGTTTGTGTAGCAACACAGTTCGCTTTGGCAGAGCAGCACCATATATGACAAATGAAGACTCAAAACCTACAAGTTCAGCTGATTTCCAGCCTGAGGCTTATATAAAGGAAATAGTAAACCACCGCAATGTGTTTCTTTGTGAGGGTCTGCATATGAGTACTAATTTATACTTTTATTGGTATTAACATGAGGATTGAAATTCAGCTGAGACTTGCCTCCTCTTATAAAAAGCAACTGATCAATTGCCTACCTATTGTCTGCAAGAAAGGATGTACTGCACCAAGTCATTGTGCTTTGAATCCACATTTACACAGGATGTTATGTAGAAATAGGGGAGGGGTTCTACTCACATGCAACATAGTTAACTATTCAAATCTTTCTTCTGTGTGTCACCTAACCCCCTTTATCCTGCATTAGAAATCTCCTGAACTTGGCAAAAAGAACAAATGTTATGTAAACCTACTTCTAAGAAACATAGACTTGTTTCGAGAAACTCTTCTTCCCTTAAAAAAAAATTCTTTTACAGCCATGGGATTTTCCTTAACAAAGAGAATTAGTCAAGCCAAATCCTATGGACTCATCCCATGCCGATTCATGAAAGGAATGCTAATTAGGAAATTCCATTTTATTATATGAAACCATATTGGACAAAGATAAGACAAACTTGTTTAAGTGAATTACCATTTCAAGATTGGAGGAATTTCCAAACTATAGAAAACTGAAAAGAACAAATCCCTTCCTCTCTAACTCTTCAAGTTCTGCACTGTCTGTCCTAAATTGTACTGTCATATTTCAGATTTTAACTGTCTAGAGTCTAGACGAAAATCTTTCTGCCTGTGTTTCTCATCATGGCACAATATGTGTATGAATTTTTTTAAATAAAGATTATTGTGGTGATAAGGCAAATAGATTCATTTAACACTAGAAAGCATCGAACAACCTGATAAAATAGGCGAAAATAGGTTACAAACTTCCTATAGTTTGTTTTCACAGAGTAGAAACTAAAATATGCAAAGAACATAGGAGGTACTTAACACATGTTTACTGATGTGATGATAAAGTTCACATAATAGAATGCTCCCCAGATTCCTTTGTACCATGGAATTACCAGGGTTTGTGTCAGAAGTATAGCTTCCTGATCTCATCCCCAGAAATTCTGATATCAGTGGTTGGGGAATGGGACCTAGGAGTCAGCAGTTTTAACGAACACCCCAGGTAATTTGGATGTAGGTGGTCTGTGGGCCATGCCATAGGGCACTGAATGTGAAGAAAGCATTATTTGTTTCCAGTAAGTCAAGAAGCACTTCACTAAGCAAAAGGGTAACAAGTGCTTTCTGAAGAGCAGGAGGAATATTGCCAACCTGGAAAGGCATTCGCTTCATTTGTTCATTCATTCATTCCTTCCTCATTCTTACAAATCCACTGAGCATTTATTACAAAGCATTTCTTTGCTTGCCAGGCCCTGTGACCGCTCTGTAAGCCCAGGCATAGCAGGAGTTAGCCACGGAGAAGCCATTGGCAGAAACAAAATAGCAGGTGCAGAAGAACATTCTTTTCTACTTGAATTTTCCTGTCTTTGAGGGTGTTAGTCATCGTTCCACAAATACATAGTCCTTGCTTCCAGAAAGGCCCCATACAAGCACCCACATTCTGCTCCCTGTTTTCAGCATTCAGAACACCTTTTATCTGAAGGTTTAAGTGGTTGGCTTTGAGTACACATCACTCGACATCAGGCTGGACACTCTTTGTTTTGATAACAAAGGTAGAGGCATGGAAGCCAGTTTAATACCAGCTCAGGCAAAGAGGAGAACTTCTCTATTGGGGGTAGGCAGGGTCGATACTGTTTCTCTCAATTTAGCATTAGTTTTCTACTGAGGATAAATTAATGACATTATATAACTCATTTTCAACACATATTGCTTTTTCCCCCTCAAGCTAAAGGACAAGCCAGTTACATTAGCCTTTAAAATAAACCCCAAGTTTCTTATAATTGTATGAAAATAAATCATATGTAATACCATCATATGCGCTACTTGGTAGGACTCAGATAAATAGAATTCTCATGAAATCTCTGATACAGGATTTTATTAGTGCAGAGTGATAGAACATTGCCCCCCAGTACAGGAGAAGTGGAAACTGGTTTCCTTGTTCCAACTTTGAAGCTGTGGCTTAATGCCCTGATACCTTGGGGTAAGATTTAGCTGTTGATCAAATGCTTGGAAACTCTTGACTCAATTTTATATCTTCTAAAGAAAACAAATAAAATATTGGATAATATATCAGCCAAAAAAAAAAGTCTCATGAATGTATCAACCTGACAAGCCTATAAGGACCCACCAGGTCAAAAATCTATGGTAAAATGGGAAACTAGAGTGGAAAACAAGACCTGAGCACCACAGATGCTTTTATCAGAAGCCGTTTGCTAAGTTTTCTTAGTCTCATACAGAGGTGGACAGAAGTCAAGGCTCAGGGCAAGTTCAAGAGAGGAATCTAAGAAAATACTTCCTCACATTAAATGGGAACCAAAGACTAGACCTTCAGAGTATGTGTCAACCAGAAGTAAACTAGCTTCCACTACACACATAGGTGAAGAAGGAAAAGAAAGTAGAGGGGGCGGGGGAGAAACCCATCTCTGAGAGATTACAGCGCAGGACAGCTACATGTGAATTTGCACTTGGATTTGTCTTGTCTGGAAGTTCCAGGGAACCTCAAACTCTGAACCTGATTTAAGGTGCTCAAGGGCAGGTAATGCCCAGACAGAAGGAAAACCTTTCTGGAGGAATGTGCTTTCACAACAAGTCTCAAAGACACATGTAATTTTTCAAAGACAATGACAAATACACATACAAAAGTTCCAAAACACACCAAAACAAGAAACCATGAGCAAATCTGTTATCTGCTGGGAATCCCTAAACTCTGCTTTGTGAGAGGAGAATCACTAGCAGAGGAAGAGACACCTGCCCAGCTCCATCAGAACAAGGGCCCTTTAGTCCATTTAATATTTTATAAAAAGTTTCTGTGGCTAATAGATATTAAACATCACAGGGTCAGGGGAATATAAACAGTAGGGTTTCTTAATTACATGATTCACAGTGGCACTCAACTCCCTGACAATTAAGAACCCAAACAGAGTAAAAGTCATCAAATTCCTGTAGGTAAGAAACAAATCTACTTGGAAACAAACTTTGTATGTGTGAGGAATTCAAAGAGCACCTAATTTTCTTCAGAATCTTTAAAAAATAAATAAATAAACAGACAAGAGGGGGGATTTAGTACTTTTATCCATTTTCAAAGGCAAAAACTGAAGTGTAAAATTGAATCTCAGGTGATGAGGAGATCAGAGGCCACACAGAAAAGTGACCTGTGGTCTCCTCAGGATTCTATATGGCACACCACATTAGTCCAACTGCTCAAATCTGAATTTACAAGGCCTTTTGATTTCATTCATGTGTTTCAGATTCAAAAAAAAATGTATTTTGCCAGAATTCTTTGCCCTTCGATTTTAAAAGCATGTGTGTTTTAGGGTCAATTTAATCTGCATGTTTTCTATTTTCTTATAATTAAACCATCAAAATATTGTCCTTTAAAAACTATTTGATGTCCACGAAATCTTCTGAGCCCTTTCAATAAGCTTCTTAAAAGGGTTTTTATCCCACTTAAAAACAGAAGTTGCACTGTGTCATGGGTGACCTGATGCAGAAACCAAGAATCCCCTTTAAATTCCAAAATCCTTGAAGTCTGAGTAATTCCTGAACTTGGGGAAAATTAGTTTACCCATTGCTAAAGTTTTTGTGTTGCTAAAGAAGACATTTGGAGCAAAGATGAGTTCTATAAGAGGAGAAATCAGAGCTGCAGGAGAAATTGGAGGTATGTGAATTTAGTTAAGGCCTCTGAGGAATAGCTGGAAGCCTAACTTGTCACACTGCCATCCACAAAGAAAGCAAAAACTTGAGTGCACATCAAATGTTGACAGGACTACAAAGAAATGTGATATCCATATGAAATAATATTTGCATAGCACTAAGAAAACAATGGCATATGAATATATGGATTTCAGCACATCCAGTTTGTTCTCTAGTATAATCCTCTGTCATTGGCAATGCATGGAGAATCCTCTGTAAATTTACCAATACTGAATAATTAATTCCTCAAAAGGATAAATAGGACATGCTATTCTAATACTAACTCTTGTTCCATAGAACTGGAGAACTGTGGTGGCAGGGCCAATAGATGGAGAAGGTAGGCAAGTTGGGCTCTAAAGGAAACTCTCTCCCCTGCTCTGCTGATGTTGACAAGAGCCCAAGAGCTGAGCAGCAGCAAGCATGCCTGTGCAGAGAAAGCTCTCCAGCCAGGCTCCAGGGTGAGTTCAGCAGTCATTTCCAGGGAATCCATAAATAATTCTGTTCTGAGCAGTTCCCAGCTCTTGGAGAGCACAGGCCTGTTATCACCAAGCATCAAATACTGAGCAGACAGGATGCAGGGGCTTCCCCACCAGGGGAGCTGGCACACGAGCTCTAAGGAAAAGGGATCTGAGCCCATTTCCTACAATTGTTAGTGAAGGATGGCGGCCTGGCCCTTGGGTATTTAGAATCTTGCGTGCAGTACTGTTCTCGTGTGATTGCTAGGATCTCAGTTTATCTAGGCCTTAATCTCCTACAAAGAAACTCCCTCTGTTTCCACACCTGGGAGAATAAAGGTTGATATTTCTATTATAATTAATAAAATAGCTCATAGAGTGCTGCACAGTTTGCAAAGCTCTGACACATGCACTAAATATCAACTTTGATAATAACGATGATTTTTAACACAACAGTAAAAATAAGATTAACAATAAAAACATTATAAAGTGAATTTAGCAAAGTTGCAGGATACAAGGTCGATATATATAAAGCAATTGTATTTCTATATAGTATTAGCAACAACTGAAACTTTTAAACAGCTTTGTTGAGGTACAATTGATATATAATAAACTGCATGTACTTAAAATATACAAGTTAATAAGTTTTTACATATGTGTGTATGTATGTGTATGAAACCATCACCACAATCAAGAAAATAAACAGATTCATCACTCTCAAAAATTTTCTTTGTCCTTTTTCAGTCCTTTCCTCTCACCCCTCCAAGCCCTTTCTCTACCCCTATCTTTCTGCCACTTTAACGTAGTTTGTTTTTCTAGATTTTATATGCATGAAATCATAACCTATGTACTCTTTTGGCCTGGCTTCTTTCACTCAGCATTGTTTTGAAGATCACCCATGTTGTTGCTTAAGGTGCTTTCAGATCTGTAGGTTTATAATTTTTGTCAAACTTGAAAATCTGTTTAGCCACTATTTCTTCAAATATTTTTTATGCTCCCCCCACTTCTCCTTCAAGGAATCTATAGCACCTACACTAGGACATATATTATGAGTCATTATTCATCACATTCTGTTTTTGTTTTTGTTTTCAATCTTTCTCTTATCTATGAATTTCTTTTTGGATAGTTTCTTTTTTTTATTAAAATTATTGGGGTAACATTAGTTAATAAAATCAAGTAGGTTTCAAGTATACAATTCAATGATCTACCATATGTATATTGCATTGTGTGCTCACCACCTGAAGTTAAATTTCCTCTAGCCGCCAAAGATTTGACCCTCCCTTCTTACTCCTATTATTTTGGAGAGTTTCTAAAGCTTCAAACTTATTTTTTTTTTCCTCTTCAGTGTTCAATCTGCCATTAATTCCATCTAGGAAATTTCTTCACTCAGACATTGTAGTTTTCATCACTAGAAGTTTAATTTGTCTTTTTTACATTGCTTATGTCACATTTAACATTTTTCTTCTTTGTTCTAGTTTCTTGAACATATGGAATACAGTTATAGGAATTCTTTTAATGTCCTTGTCCACTAATTCTATCATCTGGGTCATTTCTGGATCAGTTTTAGTTGAATGAATTTTCTCCTAATTATAGGTCACATTTTTCTGCTTCTTTGTATATCTAGTAATTTTTTATTGGATGCCAGACAATGTAAATTTTATCTTCTGAGTCCTGGACATTTTTATTCCCAGAAATGAGTTTAGTCCTAGGATGCACTTATTATTACTTGAAAACATTTTGATCCATTTGGGTCTTGCTATTAAGCTTTGTTATGTAGGACCAAAGCAGTTTTTAGCCTAAGGTTGACAAATTTCATGAGGTTTTACTACTCTGGTAAGAACAAAAAACATTCTTGGCACTGCATGAGCTCTAGGTACTATTTACTCTAAACTGTTTGAGTAAATAGCCTCTGGTAGTTTCCTCTCCAGCATGCACTGATCAGTACTCAGGCTGAAGATTTACAGGGACCTCTGGAATTCTTTCTCAGTAACTAAGTTCTATTCTCTCCATACTCTGACCTGAAAATTCTAGCCATTTTGGCCTCCCTGAACTCCCACTTTTATTTCCTCAACTAAGAGAGACTGCTGGGCTCTGCCTGAGTTGCTGAGTCTTTTGTTGTGGTCTGGAAACACTCTCGAGGTGATGAGCTGGGCAATCACATGGCTCACCCTGTTTTTTCCCCCATCACTCAGATATCACTGTCTTTTATTGCCTGATATCCCATGACCTGAAAACCATTGTTTTATATATTTTGCTCTTAGTTGTTTTATTTGAGAGGATAGAACAAGCCCCTGTTACTCTATCTTGGCTGGAAACAAAAGTTCCACAATTAGAAACTGAAATTGAAATATATGTATATACTATTTTAATAGCATCAAAAATATAATAATCTTAGGGAAAATTAATACAATTATATATAAAACCCATATGCTGAAGATTATGAAACATTTATGAAATAAATTAACAATAGACCTCAATAAATGGAGGTATTAACTGTGTTCATTTATCAGAAGATACAACATTGGTAAGATGTCAATTTTCCTCAAATTGATCTATTGACTCAATGAAATTTCAATCAAATACCAGTAGGTTCTTTCTTTTTAACTTTCCAATTACAATTGATAGTCAATATTATTATGGATAAATTTCATTTATGTAATTTACAAAGTGATCTTCATGATTAGTACCCAACTGGCAATATACATAGTTATTGTGATATTGTTGATTATATTCTCTATGCTGTACTTTGTATCCCCATGACTATTTTGTAACTACCAATATGTCTTCTTAATCCATTTACCCTTTTACCTAGCCTCACAACCCCTCTCCCATCTGGCATCCATCAGTTTGTTTTCTATATGGATGAGTCTGTTTCTTTTTCATTTGTTCATTCATTCTGTTCTTTAGATTACACAAGTAAGTGTGATCTTATGGTAATTGTCTTTCTGTCTGACTTATTTCACTTAGCATGATATCCTATAGGTCCATTCATGTTGTCACAAATGGTAAATTTTCATTTTTTACGGCTGAGCAATATTCCATTGTATATATGCACCACATATTCTCCCTCTAATTATCACTTAGAGTGCTTCCATATCTTGGCCATTATAAACACCAGCAGGTTTTTTTTGTAGAAATTGACAAAATTATTTTAAAACTTATTTACAATTACAAATAAAGATCTCGAAAGTTAAACTATTCTGAAAAGAAGAACAAATTTGGAGTAATTGTGATATCCAATTTCAAGATTTGTTATAAAACTATAGTACTAAAGATGGTATGGTAGTGGAGTAAATACAGACATATAAGTCAATAAAATAAAATACAGACACCAAAAATAAGCCCTTGGATTTATAGTCAATTGATTTTCAACAAAGGTGCTATGATCGCCTTTTTTAGTAAATATTCCTGGAAGAAGTGACCATATGAGAAGAAAAAATCCTAGACTCTACCTCACACCATTTATAAAAATCAAATCAGAATGGATTAAACACTTAAATTTAATATCTGAAACTATGAAACATCAAGAAGAAAACATAGGGAGAAAATCTATTTACTGGAGTCAGGGAAATAGTTCTTAGAACACAAAAATAAATAAACCACAAAAGAAAAACTATGATAAATTGAATTTTTTAAAAACTTAAACTATAACAAAGAGTCTGGCTCCAGTTTTGTGTTTTCTTTTGATTGCTGACAGCTTTCAAGCCCCACCAGTCACCAATCCCCTTCTGCCCCACATCTGGGCTAGCTGATAAGAAATCCCAGGTGCTCCCACCTTTGTTGCCAACAGGAAGTTCAAAATATGCAAGTCCTGGCTCTCATGCACGGGAACCCTTACTCCAGCCCTATTCCTTCACCACAATAAAAGCAAAACCAGTCTCTTTTCCCTGCTCTCTCAGCCACTTTTGGGTCTGTGTAGGAGCCTGCCTCACTCTCCCAAAAGTCTCATTATTGAGTAATAACCCTTTCATACTGCCTTGGTCACATCAATAATCTCAACACCTAAATCAAATTCGGTGGAGAGGAATTCATCCTGTTTCTATGGGATAACCACACAAAACTTTCACTCTTCAAAAGACACTGCTAAGAAAATGAAGAGGCAAGCCACAGATCAGGAGAAAATATTTACAAACACATGTCCATGAGAGGCATTTATGTAGAACACATGAATGAACTCTGACACCTCAATAATAAGAAAAAAAACAACCCCATTTTAAAAAATGCTCCTTCTAAAACTTTAAACTGTAACATTTGATTTGAACAGTGTCTTCACCACAAAGGGTTGTAAAAATGACAAATAGTCATATTAAAGCCTGCTGAACATCATTTATCATTAGAGAATTGTAAATTAAAACAATGAGATGTAACTTTACATCTACTAAATTAATTAAAATTACAGACAGAATGTTGCTGAGGATGTGGAACAACTGAAAATTTCATATATAACCAGTGGAAATGCAAATTGGTACAGCTACTTTAGAAGCAGTTTGGCAGCTTCTTTCAAGTTAAACAGAGACTTACTATATGATTAAGTAACCCCATTTTTAGGTTTTTACCCAACAAAAATGAAAACGTACCCATACGGAAGTTTGTATTCAATTATAGTGACTATTTGTAATAGCTAGAAACTGGAAACAATCCAAATGTCCACCAACTGGTTGATGAATAAACAAAATATTGTATATTCACATAAAGAAATACTTCTCAGCAATGAAAAGGAACTACTGATGCCTGCAACATCATCAGTGAACATTAAACATATTATGCCAAGTGAAAGACAAACAGTGAAAGCAGGGATATGGGAAAGAATTGATGGGTGATGGAAATGCTCATTGTGGCATCAATTATATGATTATATATAGTTGTCAAAACACATCAAATTGAACCTCAAAATTGGTGCATTTTATTGTATGTTTATTACACCTCAATGAAAAATTTAAAAATCAATAACTAGCATGTTTTGACTGATGAAATACCATGTTGGGATCTTCAGATTGTTCTGTTTCACATATATTATCTTAGTTGATCCTTGCACATTTTCAGTACTGTTCTGAGGGATTGTTCTACAAAGATGGTCTCAGGGAGGCCAAGAGACTTACCTAAGATCATACTGTCTCTAGGTAAGTTGCAGAATTGGAGTTTATTATTCTAAAGTAGGTGCTTTTTCACCTACAAAACCTTTTTTTCCATGGAAATTAATGTTTTAAAATATTCCCTTGATGTTTTGACATGTTGCTTTATATTACTTAAGTACCTTAAGGTACTTTTATGTACCTTAAAAGATCCAGACCATTTTTGTCAATCTCTCTTTTTTTTAATTACAGGTCAATTATTCATAGAAGTTTTTATAATTCTGTACATGACCCCGTTATTTAGCACCTATTTTATAGTTTACAATAAATCCTTATCATGTTAAAGTAAACATATTACTCTCTTATAACTTAGAAACTAGCATCTCCTCACTTTGAATGAGAACCTTGAAGGGATTGACTATAATATTGATGAAGGAAGTCCTTTGTAGGTTAACTACAATGGAGTGAAAGTTTGGTCTTTAGTCCTGAATGAACATTGTTTTTCTCACAGTTGGGCTGGAAAAAGGAAGAATGTGCTGTCTCAGCCTTATAGTCTCCCATTTAATTAATGTGATGGCCTAAGCATAGCACCATGATGGTTTTTGCCATATGCATGAGTCACTTATGCTATTATTCATTTTATTTTTCCTTAAACTTCCTACTTTTAGTATCTATTCTAATCTTAAACAATAATGTCTGTGAAATCACATATTTAATACATTATATCTATGTTTGATACACAGTAAAACACACACATACCAAAGTGTGAAAAGGGGCTTTTTCTACCATCTCAGAATTTTGGCTAAAGTTTCAAAGTTAAAAAAAATAGTGACAGAATACACCCAGCAATCTAAAGCAAGGTGGCCAACCATGTCCTTTAAGACTACCAAGAGAAGATTGGGAGATTCATCAGAAGCAGAATACTTCATTAAAGTAGAGAGTACTATGGGGTCTTCCTTTATTTCCTGTAGGTTCTTCCCCATTCACCTTGAGAAAAGGAAGCCTCATGAAAACCATTCATAGATACTGATGATACTGTCATAAACAGAGGCTGGTCTCTTACTCCCTAGTCAGATGAAAGCCTTAGACAATTCCAAAGCATAGTTGAATTCTTGGGACAAACCCAAATTATGTTCCCTGGAGTTTGGAGAAATTAAGAAGCCAGAGGGCAAGAGGCAGCCATACAAGGAGAGAGGGCCATAGGGAAGGAGCTACACATCTATAAATGACAGAGCAAGGTATGTGACTCCTGTGAGCCACATGGATGATGCCCCAGGAAGTAGTTGGGTTAGAGCTATCTTGAAAGGATGATGCCCAAGATCTGCCTACTGAGATGAAGGAAGCCCAGCAGAGAAAGACTGATTGGGATAAACTATCCCAAGATAGGAGTCAAGGGAGTGTCATACAAAGTCAGAGAAAGTATCTATCAACTCAATGCAAAGTGGTCTTTAGCAGGGTGGTGGAAGCATCTCCAAAGGACATAAAAACACCCCCAGAGAGAGCCAGCGTGGGCCTCTGTTATAAAGAAGACGCTGACTACAAGCTTACAACAGATCTGGGCAAGCCAGTCTTTCCATTTTCCTCTAATTTTCCTCCTCCTGACCTGATTCAGATTTCAGATTGCAAGGAGAGTAAAATAAAATATCACTCTTTTTTCTTACTATTGGTCTTCAGGATCAAGGATCAGATAGTGAAGAGTAGAAACTACGAATTATATGAAAGATTGAAATTTGGATTTTTATCTGACTATATTTTTTAATCTATGAACATGAGACTGGCCTAGAGTATCATCAAGTAGCAGGACAGAGATCTATCTGCCAGAGCAAGTGGGAAGGCAACAGGGAATAAAAACTATGCTTTTCCTGCTTATACCTTATGGTGTTCAGCCCATTCAAAGAATTCAATAAATTATTAAAGTTAAAAATATTCATTCATGTGTCCCTAAAATCATATTACATCCCATCAGTGCCCCACGTACCATATCCCACACTTTAGAAAGACTGAGTCACATACACTAGAATATGGAGACCACAGAGATGACAGCATTTCAGCACCAAGAAAGTCCTTGGCCACTGCCTATGTTAAGTGTCAGACAGAATCATTTAGCGAGGAGAGGATCCCAGAGATAGCAAATGACTTGCCTCAAATCACACAACTACTTACTCAACCACTACTCAACTATTCCAATTCCTAGATCAGAGTGCTTTCCAGAATATTATTATATTTCATCATTGGTTCACCACTGGTAAGTTTCAATTGTGTAGGAAATTCAATTATTGAGTACATATAATTTCTCTGCCTGATTGTTTTATAAAAACAAGAAACAAAAAAACCAACACCTCTCTGAGTTTCCCCGATTTAATTAATCCAGTATTAAAACTGAGAAAATAAATGGTCTTCAGATTCCTACTTTATCTCTAGTGTGTCTGCCAGACCACCCACTTACCTCAGAGGCTGAGATCGAAAAACCGTGCATAGGAACTTTTATGTAGAGTTTTCATTAATTCAACAAGTGTTCATTAAACTTCTCATGTGTCAGGTGTGCTAGGCACTGGGTGTGCAATAGAAACAAGTTAGAGTTCTAGCCCTCCAGTTGGGTATCCATAGATGAGAAAACAGGCAAATATAATGAGTGCTCTGACAGAGGGGGACTGGCTGAACCAAGAGACACCTGAACCAGTCTTAGGAGGCCAAGACAACTCAGGTAAGGTTTCACCTAAATAAATACATACAATAAGTGTGTGTGTGTGTGTGTGTGTGTGTGTGTGTGTGTGTGTACATATGTTTGGTTGATATCAGAGGTCATGACTATCTAACGTGACATCAAGATTTCTACTGGTTTGCATATTTGGGTGGACAAGAAAAATCTGACAGACCTCACACCCCACCTGGTGGGGCTCTAAGTGTAGGCCCCTCAGTCATCTCTCCCTATATGATTGAAAGAAATCATCTCTGCACCCTGAGCAGACAGAAAGGGAGAACTAGGCTGGATGGGCAAAAAACACAATATAACTTCGAATTGCATCTCTTCCCATGATTTTGCAAATAAAGAGATCAAAATGCACAGCTACATTGGTCCAAGTTTGTGGGAGGCAGAATAATGGGCCTCCATTGATGTTCACACCCTAACCTATAGAACCTGTGACTATGTAGCCTTACGTGGCAAAAGGGATTTTGCAGATGTGATGAAGCTTAAGGATCTTGAGATGGAGAGAGTATCCTGGTGGACCCAATATCTTTAAAACTAAAAGAGAGAATCAAAGAGAAAGAGGTGGATGTGACCTCAGAAGAAGTGTCAGAGAGATACAATCTTTTTTGTTTTTGAAGAGGGAGAAAGAAAATATGAGCCAAGAAATGTGGGTAGCCTCCAGAACCAGAATAGGCAAGGATTCTTTCATAACCCTGCCAACACCTTGATTTTAACTTGTATTGGACAGCTGCTAAGTTTGTAGTAATTTGTTATAGAAAAAAATATATAGCAGTGATAGAACTCATGGCTTCTCGCTAGAGTGAGGTGAAAGTATGGCTAAGAATAGTTTCCAGAAAAGTTAATGACATACAGATAAGATAATGTCAAAGATAACCATTCAAATGAGTGTGTGTGTGTGTGTGTGTGTGTGTGTGTGTGTGTGTGTGTGTGTGTGTTTAAGCCTGGGCACATAGGTTCTTTCTCAGTTTTTAAAGAAATGAATTTTCATTGGAGAGAAGGAGGGTTCCTCAAAGGAGATGTATAATTTTCTGTAGATCACAGTGGTTGACCTCAAAAGTCTAATGCGAGGTGCACTGTGAAAACCATATACATCTTTTCCCAATGAGAAAAGAATGGTGGTGACCATCAATGAACTGGCCATGAGAAACCATAGAGAGAAATGACCTTGACTCAGGCCTGAGCTCCAGAACCTAAGCATTCATTCTCTTGCCAGTATCTGTGCTGCTGAAAATATACCTAAAGAGACAGGTTATTGGAGCAATAAAAACCAGAGATATGTGATGCGAGACTCATTACTTGCTTTTACTGTCCAAACAACCAGAAAGAGTAATCTGTAAGTATTCTTTCACAATGATGTTGGAAAGGAATTCTTCTTCCCCCTCTTAGCCATGAAAAGGCACCCATGAGGATGTGTGAAATTGCATCATGAATTTTTCTTTTGTCCTCAGCAGGATCCTACTTTTGCGTTTGCCAAAAGTAGAATTTATTAACCTGCAGGCACAGATCAAACAATAATGGCTATGTAATAAAGTACCTCCGCCCTTATGATGTAATGGAACTGCCCCAAATGTAAGTGCTTCAAAGATCTTTTCCATATTTGCTTTCTCTAAAGTACCAAGCATTTGTTGTTATATTTTTCTGCCTTATTTTTTGCACTCCTTCTTTATTCATGTTCCTGGTGATGAAGTGTTGGGTTTAAAGAGCTTTTCACAATATCACAAATACCTAGAATCCACCAAATCTTCAAGAATTTATCTAATCCTCCTCTTTGCTCCACTAACCTGGGGCCTTGCCCGATCTAACTGAGATAAAAATGGTTTTCCATCCTCCTAACGACTTCCAGCTTGGAGACTGTTATGGGCTGAATTGTGTCACCCAAAATTCATGTGGTAAAGTCCTAACCCCAGTATCTACAATATGCTGTATAAGGTGATAGAGTCTTTGCAAAGGCAATTAAGTTATAATTAGGCTGGGCCCTAACCTTACATGACTGGTGTTCTTATAAGAAAAGGAAATTAGAACACAGACACAAAGAGAGGGAAAACCATGGGAAGAGATAATGAGAAGACGGCCATCTACAAGCCAAGGAGAGAGGTGTCAGAAGAAACCAACCCTGGCAATATTTTGATCTCGGTCTTCCAGCCTCCAGAATTACAAGAAAAATTTTTTCTATTGTTTAAGCTACCTGGTCTGGGGAACTTGGTTATGCCAGCCTTTGCAGACTAATACAGAGACAAGACCCATTAGTCTACTTACTGCTAGAATTTTCCTTATGTCTAATAGGAATACACACACCTTAAAAAGTGGCTTTTTGCTTTGTCTTTCATGGAACGATTAGCAAATTCTTTAGAAAATACCCTGAGTAGACTAAGGGAATCCAGAGTTAGACATAGAAGGGGTGCAGGGAATACTATTTCAACCACTTCTTTTTCCGGATGAGGAAACTGAAACTCAGATAGGTTATGTGAGTCTTCCAAGGTCACACTGCAAGTTGGCAGTGAAGTTCAGGAGGCGGGTACAGGGCCCCTGACGCACTGCTTTCTAATTCACGCCAGAACAACCAGAAAGGTTTTTAGAGAACGATTTTGGGAGGCATAGCATAAGTCAAGTGAGCCAGGAGTGGGGGGTGAGAGCACAGGTTTCCTGTTTTTTCCCTTTTTTTCACTGATCTTTCAACCTCTGACAAGGCGAGGCATTGAAGGAGCAGCAGGGTTCACACATATAACTCAGAGTGCTAATCTTCCTCACTTTGAATCCAGTTTTTTTATTTTTTACACTAGAGCACATTGACTCTATCCAGCATCTCCCTGCATGTGGGTGACCATTGTCACGGGGCCAGGGCCAAACCAGCAGACGGTGCAGACGTTTGGAGTCACCACCATACAGAGACTTGAGACAATCAAGTGGAGGCAAAGCCTACAGTTCCAGGATGAGATTCAGCCATTTACTCAAGCCCCAAAGCAGGCCAAACCGGATTATAAATTCTCTGGCTAGAAACTAACAAGAGTTGGATCTGTGAACCTCATTATGCTCGTATGGGGATCTCAAAGTAGACCACCTAAAGGCCTGTTAAAATTTCAGATTGCTGGGCTCCACCCCAGACTTACAATTAGCATTTTGCCAAAATCAGCGGAGACAACCTTTAGGAAACAGCATAATATTGTTTTTGTTATTATGAAGCAATGAGATAAACATTCTAGATTACCAAGAGACAAATAGTTGCTTTACTATTCCTTTACTTAAAATAAAATACTACTAAATGTTATTTTGGTATGATTCAAGCTGTTTGGTTTAGGGGGTCACCCCTCCTTTTCCTAATGTTAAATGTTCATAAAATCAGAATCCCAGGGCTGGGCCTCAGGGTCTACAAGCTCATTAAGCTCTCCATAACTCTTAGGTTCGCTAAATTTGAAAAATTACTTTCTATAGTTTTCTTTCTCAATCCTTTTGGTTGATATTTTGAGGCAAATAAAAGAAAGGAAGGAAAGAGGAAGAGAGGGAGCAAAAGGGGGATAGAGGAAAAACCCCCTATCGACACTTTGGAGTTCTATTTGGTCTGTACTGGCCTCCATCAGGTGGACCCACTGTTGCCCTGTTTTGCTCTTTTCAGCATCCAACCTTCCATCCTGTGTGGGGCAAGCTACTCCCTATGTGCAGTATTGGTGTAATGTAGTGCCCATCATTTGGACAGCTCAGGCATAGAGGGCTTCTCTGGTGTCCCCCACCCCCACCCCCACCAACCCTCATAGCCAGGACCTGAGCATGTGACCACACTCAGCCATTTGATGCTTCCACCACTGGGGGGAGAGGGGTGAGTGATGGGTCTATAGCTGTGGCAACAGCATCCTGCAGGAGCAATGATATCTTGGCCAGATCATATTGCCTAACTATCATGCACTTGATAACAGCACCATTTGATAATTAGACACTTTGGTACAACACAAAGCCCTGACCATTGCAAAATTCTATACTAAACTTGGCTCCACCTGACTCCAGGCAAGTCTCTTTATCTTTCCAGGCCTTACTTGTACCATTTATAACAAGAAAAATCATTATTAGCATTAGGGTGAAATCCAAATTTTAAATATATGTGTGATTTGTAAACTGCAAAATACAATAGAAATAGTAGTGGAAAGTGAAATTTGATACCTATTCTCACAGAAGCAAAAAAAACCCACTCAGCCAGAAATATTTTTAGAAAGAGATTCTTGGTTTTCTTCTGTGACTTTTAAATTTAACATCCAACTTGCTAAATTTTAACCTTATGAGTTTTTATATTTTACTAAGTCCCTGTTGTTTCATCTGTTATCAGGCAGGCAAATTCTCCAAAGGAATAAAAGCATTAAATAAAATGCTTATACACACTACAGTAAAAACTTCCATCCATTTCCCAACAGCTGTTGCTTTTTAGAGAAACCAAATATTTTTGAAAAGGGCCACAAACATTCTGGATTCAAACCATTTATTAGCTTTGGAAATGTAACATGCAGTCATTTTGCCAGTCTTAATCTTACAGTTCCATTAAACACACCACAACTGCATCATAAAACAGAAAAGGGAAGAATTTATAAACAAATAAAGCAGTTAATTGGGGCAATAAAATAGCAGTTCTTCTCAAGTGTAGAATCGGTGTGTCTCAACCTACAGAACACTAAAGTCTGTTTTTCAGGGGCCTAGTGACTATCAGAAGCAAACACAGATCAAAGATTTCAGGACTGCACCTGGGTCCACCGCCAGGCCCTCACACCCCCTCTCCTCTCACCTTGCATTAGCTGTGCATCATTCCCGGGAAATGAGCAGCTCCAAGCCCAATACTCTCCTAATCTCTGTTCCATAGCCAAAGAAGAAAATGCTAAGAGATCCACAGCTATGGCTGCATCTGCAACACAACACTCATGTGAAGGGTTGGAGATATCTTCTCAGATATGCTTCTCTTTCCTGAGCCCTACCCACCTGAGGACTGGGCCACGCAGTGGCCTAATTTTGCTGTCTCTCACATGCATTGTCAAAAAAACAGCAAAACTTGGAGCCACATCAACTGAGTTGGAGTCTACGATTCCCTCTTACGTGCCTTGTATTCATGAGCAAGAGCAAAATCTTTATCTAAATTCCATTCATTTATTCATTTAACACATATTTATTGAACACATACTGCATATCAAGCTCTGATCTTTATATTTTTAGCAGTTAAATGGTGAGGCTAAATTCCTACTTCATAGAATTGTGAAGATAGATAGATGGATACATGTGTGTGTGCCCTTGCATATAGTGTGTGCTCAGAAATATTCACCCCGTTCAAGTAGCAGAGGAGAATTAAATACATTGTATGCAGAATTAA
Organism: Cynopterus sphinx; assembly: GCA_030015415.1. Lineage (NCBI taxonomy): Eukaryota > Metazoa > Chordata > Mammalia > Chiroptera > Pteropodidae > Cynopterus > Cynopterus sphinx. The sequence goes on along the minus strand of CM057379.1, from coordinate 164,469,061 downwards.
AATGAAATATTTTACATAATATTACTTTTGTTTAAGAATGAAACGGAGAAGAGTTAGAGCTCCCCACCATCACCCCCATAAATGAGCCCTGGCTTCGCTTACATACAGAACAGTCAGGGTGGATCACAGTCTCTGAGGAGGCCTGAGATGGAGCAAAGCCAACTGGTCCATGTGGGGAGTGCACTCGTGACCTTTGCCTTGCTAATCCCCAGGACCTCCACTCCCTCCCGCCCCTGAAAACATTTATAGTCCACTTATGTACTCAGATGTGTGTGTGTGTGTGCGCACGCGCGCGTGCACACACACACACACACACACACGCATGCACACACGCATGCACACATGCACTAGCAGGAAATTGTGCCTCTTCATCGAGGTCTGGCTTTTGGTATAATTTGTTTAAACTGCCATATACCTTTGTCTAATAGCCTTCAAACTGCAGAGACTAGAGCTGTACCTAAATGATGTTCAATTAATGACATAGCACTTATGAACAATTATTTTCTCGATTCAAAAAGAATGAGATTAGTGTATAGTTCTCTTGTAAACTATTTCCTAGGTCCTAAGTCAACCTAAAAAAAGAAAGTATGTAGCATCAAAATTTGTGTGACAACTACATAGATGCTTGATACTGCTTGAAATTTCTTAAACATACCAACTGTGCATGGGTTGCCGCTTTAGAAAATGTCAACGAGGACACTAATGATTGGAGTTACACCCCAACACTAGCCCAAAAAAGGAGGTCGGAGAGTTGAGATGGGAAAAGGAAAGAAACTCAATCTTTTCTCCAGGTTAGTATCTTAAATATTTATAATTCAACGGTTTCCAGACTGTGCAGGCAATCTGTTGGGTTAACTGGTTTCCAAATGTACTGGGTTTGCTCAAACCTAAATGAATCTTTTATTTTTAGAATCATATGTGGCTGGAAAGATTGAACCCATGTGTCTCATTCATTTGCACATTGGCTGTAAAAACATCTTTAAGTTACACTCTGGAAAAGATCTGTAAACCTTAAGCAAGCACAGCATCTCCTTCACCTGGAGACCTACAGAGAAACTCTGCAGGCGACAGCACCTCCTTCTCGTCTCTCAGCCTTGCCAGCTCTTGTCTCCTCTTACATGTAAACAAAGCTCAAGTGAACTGGGAGTTGTTTGGAAGGGGATTCGAGTGCTGTCCTTTCATCGGCTCACCTGGTGCTCTAATAAAATATCCAAGGGGCCCACATCTGGTAGGTAATAAAACCCAGAGCAACTGAAGACGCCTGGCTGCTGAAGTGCTCTAGCCACTAGACTAGAGCTATCGCGACACTATTTCAACCAGATGCCAGGAGTTCAATGGGGCAAGGCTGAGAGCCCTCTTTCCATATATTTTTCCTGCACTGGGTTCACTGGCTGCGCTGCTCCCATGCCGCGGAGTATCTCTCCACAGTACCATCCAACCAACTCACAACCCAGACAAGGAAAATGCTTCTTAACATGGCAGAATCAAATACAATAACACTTATCTCTACTCCCATTTCCCCTGAGTCGTGGCACTGAGGGGTGGATCTCCTTTCTTCTCCACCTCTTCTGAGTCTCCCAAATAAGAATAAATGTTAGATCTCTTTGCAGGAAGAGACAGCTATGCCCACCGCAGAGGACATGTTCTGACTGTCAACAGTGATGGATGAGATTCTGTACATTTAATAAATATAGATATCATAATCCAACCATCAAATTTAATAAACAAAAATACCACAAACCATCTTTCCTCTCTGCTCCATGTGCTCCTTTAAAGCTGATAACATTAGAACACATTTTGCCCAAGCTATAACCCCACCATCTGCCTGGCTCAACTTCTGAAGACTTGGCATGGGCTGGAAAGAAAAGCGAATGACTTCACACTGAGAAAAAAAAAAAAATGAAGGGAGTGGGGCAAGCTGGATGTTTTTTTCACTCCTCCTTTCCCTTCTGACCCATTTGTTAAATACAGAACCAGATGTAACTCTCCGAATAAATTCAATCCTCGGGAATTATTAGGGAGGCAGGTCACGGGGAACATTTTTCTGCATGAGCTACACAAACTAAACTCAAAAGCCTGCTTCACCAACAGGCTGAGTTGTACATGTCGAGGTTTTGATTTGGAGAATTGGAGATGAGATGAAGGCATAAACTCATAAAGGATAAACTTCCTTTTGATGGCAAATTAATAATAATCATGACCACAACAATAAACACACAGAAAATGGTTTCATTCCTGAGGGATACAAGAAGGCCAGATTCAAAGCTGTAGCTGAAAAGGGTTCTTCATGCTGAGTTGAGAGAATTGCAGTGGCTAAAGGAATGATGAAAAGGGTAACCTAGCCCAAAGAACCTTAGAGAATGTCTAATATGAAGAGACAGCAAAAGATAAACTAGGTCTAAAATTTTTTTAATCCCTTTTATTGAGGGCCTGCTATGTTCCAGACACTTGACATACATTTTTACAATTTAATCTCATTGAATCCTCTCAAGAACTCACACCAAGAAATAGTATTAACCCTATTTAGAGGTCGAAGTGTACAGAGGCTCTATAATGTGGTCAAGTTTATAGCACTAAAGTATGGGGGAGCTGGTCTAACTTCCTCCAGAGCTGCTACTCCTTCCTCCCTGGCACATCTCAGTTTTCCTTTGGGGAGCCACTCCTCCTTTATTCTCACAGCATACAGTTTGACCTTACCTCCCAGTTCCAGGACTCACATTCATGACACCTGGCTTCGAGCCCCCGTTCACGACTACTATGCAGTGTTGCTCGAGAAATAGGTTCAGATGCTCCAGTGACATTGATGGCTGGATCAGTGTCAGCTGTGGAAAGGATATTTCTTCACACGTAAAAACACCCAAGGTTGTTCAGGTTAAATCAAAAAAACTGTGGGTTTCAGGATGTGTCCGTTGGTTGCCACTCTTTTCATTTCCCATCAGATGTGTCTAGGTAGCACCCGGTGCAAACATCTGCACAAGAGAAATCATTTGACTGCTTCCAAGCATGGTGTTATTCTCGTCTCCTTGGTAACCAACCCACACCATGCAGTTCTTACGGAGCACATTTCACACCTCACACTGTACACAGCATGTTTCCTTCTGGTTCTGTGTGTCCAGACGGAAGCTTAGGTTGTCCGGGTACTGGAGCTTGTCTCGAGGGCTAGCAGAGTAACACGTGCCCCAAGAGAGAATTAACAACCCAGCAGGGAGAAGGGAGAAGAGGAGAGTTGCGGCCTCTTTGTGTAAATCTGTCTAAGCAACCTCACTGGAAACTATGAGTCTCGTGGGCTCTTTAACACAAAAACTCGAAGGTAGCAGCACTGGGCAAGAAGAGAGGTGACAGCCTGAAGAGAGCCTGAGCACAGGAGTTCTTTCACTTAAGTTGAAGTCAGCCTGCATCTTTTTGGTACACAGTGGGGAAAAGTGCAAAGGAAAAAATCTCATAGAGATTTTGCTACCAAATTACTATGGGGACATCACATTATAATTCAAAATGTTTATTTGGACCTGGGCGGGATCTCTGATTGCCAAGGGTCTCTTTCCCTTCTTGGTTTTGATTAACCTACATGTCATTTTGCTAATGTCACAAAGAATGCAGTAACTTCTGTATAACAGTTATTCTCTTCCCTCTTGACAGAACTCTCAGGCAATGGGAAGCAGCAGTACTCAAAACAAACACTGCTGCTTACCAGTGAGGGAAAGAGGGGTAAGCAAATTCTGTAAAAGAACGTCCCTGCCCTGAACTCTGGCAATCTAATTTACACAAAGGCCATGGTCAATGCTACTGTTTGGAGACTTCTACAATTTTCACAGCATGATTTCATACCTTGAAGGCCAAAGTTTACTACTGTGAATTTCTTCTCTGCAGGGTCTTCTATGATAAAAAGAAAGGAGAGAGGGAGAGAGGGAGAGAGGGAGAGAGGGAGAGAGGGAGAGAGGGAGAGAGGGAGAGAGGGAGAGAGAGAGAGAGAGAGAGAGAGAGAGAGAGAGAGAGAGAGAGAGAGAGGAGAGAGAGAGAGAGTGTGTACCCTCTCAACTGCCCCACCCCCAAATACATACAAATGGCAGTGGCTGAGAGGTAGGAAAGTGGAGAGGAGAAAAGATGGAAGCCATGCCTCCCTTCTGTTCAGATCTACCCTTTCTTACTTGCCAACACTTTTAAAAAGAAGTAAGAGACACAAGGGATTCTTTGGGCTGCTCAAGGAAGGCTACCTCCCCTCTGGACCATATTCATATTAGTACCTATATCAGCTGCAGAAGAATCTGGCATCTGTTCCTAATTATCCTTTTCTATTCAGAACACCAATCAACTTGATACCCTGCCTCCTCAGTTGAATCTTACAATGTCCATATCATTTCAACTGTCTTCCTCAGGCTCTGGGATCCAGAAAGGTTAAGTGTGTTGCCCAAAGTTGCACAGCAGGTGCTTAGAAATTAATCCTGGACATCTGACTTGTTTCTAATGCTGCATGAGGTAACAATGGCAAACTTATTTTGAAAGTGCTTGCTAGCTCTTTTTTCAGCACTAGATAGTAGTTTGCCTCATAAATATTGTATTATTATGATTCCTAATATCTCTGTCAGAGTTCTTAACTTTTACGATAATAGGCAACTTAGAAACACTCTGCCAGACATGAGGCCATAATGTACAAAAGAAGTGACTTGCAAATGGGTTGTAGCTATCTAAAGCATGTCTGGTAAACAAATAACTGATACTGGACAATAATGAAAGTCAAAGCTTAAGTGCTGTCTTTGTGAAATGAAAGAAAACGAGAACTGCTTTCTGGTTTTTCGCCTCACAGTGAACTGCTCCAGCAGCTCCTCTTTCCTTTTAATTAAAAATAGATCCTTGAAACAATAAACCCAGGAAGAAACTATGGGAGGCAAAAATACAAATATAGCCATTCTCTGACAACATCTATTACTCTATCAGCTGAGTGACTCTATTAATGTAAACTGAATGTCTAAGTCCCTAAAAAAAAAAAACTTATTTTATTAAATTTATCAGGTGACCGGTTAATAAAATTATGTAGGTTTCAAATGTACGATTCTTTAATACATCGTCTGTTCATTGTGTTGTGTACCACCAGAAATCAAATCTTCTTTCGTCACCTTATATTTGACCCCCTTTATCCTTACCTGCCTCCCCTGACTCCTCCTTTTCCTCTGGTAACCACTATACTGTTTTCTTTGTCTTGTTCTTTGTCTTTGTCAAGTTTTGTTTGTCCTGTTCTTTTGTTGCTTTCAATTTTATATCTCACATATGAGTGAAATCTCATGGTTTTTGACTTTTTTCATCTGACTTATTTCACTCGGCATGATATTCTCAAAATCCATTCATGTTGTTGCAAATATCAACATTTCCCCTTTTCTTATGGCTGAGTAATATTTTACTATGTATGTGTGCCATGTCTTTTTTATCCAACCATCTTTCTATCAAAGGATACCTCGGCTGTTTCCATGTCTTGGCTGCTGTGAATAATGTTGCAATGAACATAGGAGTATATACTTCTTAGCAAATAAATGTTTTCCAAATTTGGGGGTAGATACCCATAAGAGTAATTCAATAAGTTTTAATTCTTTAAATTCCAAAAGCAAAGTGCCCTCATGAAGAACTGAGGCTATTCTTTGAGGGTAGAGACCCAGAAACAAATTACTCTTTGGAATACAACCACCCAAGTTCCAGCTGAGAGCATTTTTATACAGATGAAAACAGATTCAAATAAATTTCAAGGGCAACCTCGATGAGAAAAAGAAATAAGATTTTAAAAATACAAAGAATTGTAAATAAAAGGATGAAAGAATTTTGCTTGGGTGATAGGGATGGGTTTAGGCAATTTTGGGATTTTTATTTTGTTTATTTATTTATTTTACTTCTCTACCCTATTCTACCAAGAATTGGAGATGGTATACAGAAATATAATAGGAAGGTATTTTTTAAAAGGAAGAAGTGTAAGTAAAAATCCTGGATGAAGAAATACTAACTCCAAGGAGTGATGTTAGCAGAGAGGAATGTAGACCACAGTTGTTCCTAAGCTTCTTAGGAGCCAAAATAGAAAGAGAAGCAGACATTTATAAGATGCAGCATGTCAATAAGACCAAAACAAACCAAATGTTCAGGAGAATCACACTTTCTGAAACTGAGGCCTGGAAGCATCTTTCCCATGGCTTCTCAAGAAGATGATGACCAACAGCATCCCTGCAGCAGATGCCACCAGGAGTTCCTGCAGGCACATTCATCTGCTGTGTCTGCTGTGACATTGGGCCAAGGTGGAGTGAGCACTATTCTAGGGGAGGTGGGGTGCTGTGTTTCAAAATAATGTAATGTGGGAAGTTTCGGCCCTGGCTATGCATCAGATCTTAAGCAGGGAGATTTGCAATATCCTGATACTCAGATCATACCTTAGATCAATTAAATCAGAATATCTGGGGATGGGTCCCAGGACTCAGTATTTCTTTTTAAACAGTTTTGCAAGGGATTCCAGTGTGAGCCTCTGTGACTAATGCTCTCCATTCCTTCTCCCAGAGGTCCCTGTCCATTCCACTCCCCCGGTATGAGACCCAGGGTGGTATACAAGACACTGCAGCTTAAAGGTTTCATTTTCTCTTATATCTGCAAACAGTGGTTTTGACCATAGCCATCTTCCCTGGAGGACCTTCCAGACTATCTGTGCCTTGGCTAGGACCTAGATTGTGCTGTCAGTCTTCATGTATTAACTTTTAGTTTGAAGATGATACCAACTGTAATGTTTAGAAAGGCATTTGTCTCTTTAGTCACAGTTACACACACAGACACAAATCATTTTTCTTTTCTTTCTTTGTTCAAAAAAATATTAATAATAACATAGGACAAGCCATGCATTTTAGAAAGGCTCACTCAATACCCACTCTATCCCTCTCCCTGCACCACCCCCTATCATTTCCTCTGCCAACTACTGTGGAAAATTAGCATACTTTCCCAGCTTCCCTTATAACCTGGGTGGCCATGCAGCATGGTTCTGGTCATAGATACAGGCAAGGTCCTTGGGAAAGACTCCTATTCCTAAGTAAAAAAAACAAAGTTTCGTGAAGAGGTTTTGTTTTGTTTTTTGTTGTTTTTGTTTTTTGGGTTTTGGGTTTTGTTGTTGTTGTTGTTGTTGTTGTTCATGTCCTTTCTTCCTTCCTGGAAGCAGCCAACTTTAAATCATGTATAGGAGGAGAAAATGTGGGTGCAGCATGGAGCAAAGGCACCAGTCCTAAACCACCCATCCCAGGTGTTCTTATTACATAAGAAAAAAAAAATCTTGTTTTGTATTAGGCCACTGTAGTCAAGTTTCTGCTTCAGACAATGGCATGCAATTTCAGCCAACATTGGCAGTTACCACTGAACAAGGTGACTGGAGCAGCACTCTTCAAACAGCAAGTTACAGCCTAAGGCTGAATAATAAATGTAAACATGGACATAGATGACAGACAGATGATGTAGATTTCAGTAGGAATGAAGGGCTTCCCAATTTCTCCTCATTCACTACAAGTTAATACGGTTGTGCCTTTTCCTCTACTGTAACAATTAAGAAAAAAATAGGAAGGCTTCTTTGTCCTTGGAGAGGAAAAACAGACTCTTTTTTAAATCCAAGAATCACAAAGAAGATAAGTTAGATTGTTCAAGATGAGGAATGGCCCCCAAGGGTTAGAGGAAGTGAACATGACACAATTTAGGAAACAGAAGGGTTCCCCCAAGGCAAAATAGGAAACAGAGGGTGTGACAAGTTCCTCAAGTGGTGAAGACCTGGCCTTACTACCACGAGGAGACCAGTTGGTAAATGGATGGTAAGAATCATGACCTTGAGAGTTGGCAGGTTGTCTGTCCCATTGCTGCCCTTAGGTGGATGAAGGAAAGCTGTGAGGGCAGCTCTGTGCCCCCCCTCCCCCAACCAGCACTGCCTGACAGTGCTAAACAGCACCTCATTCAGTAAAAGGGTTATTGTAAAGATCAAGGCCACCATGAGCTAAGACTATGGTATTTTAGATCTTCTTAACACCACTTAAATTCTCATTTTCTTGTTAATACACTGGAGATGGAGAGAGTCCCAAATTAACTGATATTGGACTTGCTTTGATAAGGGGGAACTTAGAATTAATGTGAGTAGGAAAAATCAGAATTGTATTAATGGTTCTTATATTTAAGCATTGGAAAATTCATTCCTATTCCCCAGTCCATTGTTGAAAGGGGCATTTATTCTGCACTAAATCTTCAGAAACAATCCAGTTGCTAAAGATTGTATATAGCAGAAGATAATTAAAACTTGGAGGAAACTTCATATTTGGTTTTTATCAGCCTCCAGTGAGGCTGTAGAATTGTACAACTGGGGAGTGGAAGGCTCTTTGAAGATTATCTGGTCCCATTACTCATGTGGTGCTCAGATCTCCTCCCCAACGTCCCATCATATCACCCACTTGAACTTTGACTTGAACATTCTTTCTGCACACAAGGCTATGTCAGGCAAAGTGGGAACGAGTGGGAAGTGAGGGCACAGGTTCTGCCCTCAAGACACTCAAAAAGGAGAGGTGAGAAATGAGTGCATAAAGGTTTGTAGCAACACTTGGTTTGGATGGGAAGTGGGGTGATAAGACAGGTGAAGTCTGAAATAGGGTATTACCCCCAAGGACAAGAGTCTCTGGAGGTGGGAGTCAATGAGAAACTGTTCAAAGGACACTCAGGAAAAACTTGATAGAGTTCTGGTGACAGACTTCACCAGTTTCACAATTTTTCTGTGGGCCAATTGACATGAGAGGGTCATAGAAAGGTCCAGTTCAGATAGCAACAGGAAAAGGAAAAGGGGCAAAATATATATAAGCTAAGCAACGCTCCATTCCTACTCTGTTCTGTAATATTAATTTTCCCCTAAGATTATTGCATTTCACCTAGAGTTCTGAAGCCAGTAAGAATGCACTCAAATTCTTCCACCACCTTTGTCTGGCAATAAACATTACTAAACCCAGCAGCAGTCAACTCTTCCAGCAGAACATGAGAGACTGTTGGGGGAATTTGAAAATTTTATGGTCTGAAAAGTGGGCCTTAGCACTTCAGCTTTTATTCTCTCAGAGAGCTTATAAATCCCTCTTCATTAAGCAGTTTTCAAGAAAGTGACAGCTTTTGTTAGTCAGGCTAACGCAAGATTAGAAATAAAAATTTTAAACATTAATCCTCACTGATTAAAGTGAAACCAGAAATCAAATTGTTACCAACTGTGCACTAATTTCAGCTTAATTCTTTGGCAGGAGACGTTGGAAATTTTCATCTCACTGCACTAATTCACAATGCCTTACTACTGATGGCAAAAAGTCAAGGTCTCCTTCCCTCCTGGGTCCAGGGTGTGAACAATGACTTTCAAAACCAGCCCAATAAAATATAACCATTAAATTCTTAGCTATGCTGTTTTCTCCACCATCACTTTCCACACCACTCTCGCCTCTTATTCACCAACAACCTCCCCCCACTCCACCAACAGCAATGAAAAACTATCTCCTCAGGGACTAGAGAATCACAGCTGAATGGCTGGCCTTTCTGCATCAAACAGAATGTCTGCAGCATCAAAGCAGGTGTCACCCCCACACAAGCCGTTTCTATTACAAACAGTGCTGGGAGGGAAAGAAAATCTTCATGCCAATAAGCCACATCAATTCATCAGCCAAAATGAATTCATGCACTAATTAAACTAGCAAAAAATGTAAAAAAAAAAAAAAAAAAGTCATTTGTGTTACAGACAGGAGAGTGGGGGAAGGGGGAGCAGAGACGGGGAGTTAAAATTCCAAAGAAGTGAAAACTTCACAGACATAACACCAAATAGAAAAGGTAGTAAATCCTAATCGAAAAATAGGGCCGCTGAGTGGATATGAAAACGAGACCCTTACATATGCTGCCTACGAGAGACTCACTTGAGATCAAAAGACACACAAAGACTGAAAGTAAAGGGATAGAAAGACATATTTCATGAAAATAGAAACAAAAAAATCTGAGGTAGCAATACTTATATTAGACAAAATAGACTTTAAAACAAAGGCTATAACAAGAGACAAAGAAGGACCCAGTAGTCATTCTTCTGGGTATTTATCTGAAAAAAAAAATCCAAAACACCACTTCAAAGGGACGTGTGCATTCATATATTCATTGTAGCATTATTTACAATAGCCAAGATATGAAGGCAACCTGGGTGTCTAGCATAGCTGAATGGATAAAAAAGAAGTGGTACATAAGTACAATGGAATACTACTCAGCCACAAAAAAGGAATGAAATCTTGCCATCTGTAACAACATGGATGGACCTAGAGGGTATTGTGCTGAGTGGAGTAAGTCAGACAGAGAAAGACAAATGCCATATGATTTCACTTATATGTGGAATCTAAAGAACAAAATTAAAAAATTGAAAAAAAAAACAAACAAATTCAAAGACACAGGGAACATTTTGGTAGTTGCCAGACAGGAAGGGGTTAGGGATGTGTGAAAAGTGAAGAGATTAAGAAGTACAAATGGATAGTTACAAATTACTCATGGGGATGTAAAACATAGGATAAGAAATATAGTCAATGATATTTTAACAACAATGTATGGTGTCAGGTGGGTACTAGATTGATCGGGGTGATCACTTCGTAAATGTCTAATCACTATGTTGTACACCTGAAACTAATATAATATTGTATATCAACTGTAATTTAAAAAAATTTTTTTTCTAATTTTTAAAGGGCAGTAAATACAGTACCAGAATTAACAGTGAACCTTTCCTTAACGTAAAAATAATAAATAAATAAATAAATAAATAAATAAATAAATAAATAAATAAATAAATAAATAAGTAAGTCAGTCAGTCTACGGAATGCTATCCTGAACAAGACCAATCCCATCTGATCTTGGAAGCCAAGTAGGGCTGGTCTTGGTTAGTACTTGGATGGTAGACCACCTAGAAAGACCAGGTGCTGTAAGCATAAAAAATAAAAAAATACGGAATTGTAAGATGACAAGGTCTTTGCAATCTGTGAGGTCAACCAAGGGTTGCCTCACCTAAAAAAAAAATAAATAATAATAATAATAATAATAAAATAATAATAATAATAATAAATACATACATATATACATACATACATACATAAATGGCACTCACGTGCAAAAAGAAAAGAAAAGAAAGGGAAAATATGTTCCTGGATGGGCTGAACAGCAACATTAGCAAGAGTCCCCCAGGATTGTGTACATTCATTGGGGAAGCCTGTCAGCAAAGTAAAACTCTCTCCACTCCTCCCTCATTACTAAACACTTCTATCCTTTTGACTTTCCAAGGCCACCGTGTACAGTTGGAAGGTTAAGGCACTGCACAGAAGTTTCGAGCTGAGAAAAGGAGGGAAGCTGAAATCTAGTACATGCTCTGATGGCCCAGCCACACACTACAGCAAGAAGTAGTACCTTTTTCTGCATTCAAAGGTACTATCTACTTGTGCAAGTAGAGGTCTGTGACCCTGGAGGTCCTCCTCCTGGCTTTTATTAACTTCTCTTGTCTCCCGTTTCTCTGTTTTCTCCCTCGGAACTTTGAACTGAGCACTTCTTCAGCTGTTTCAGCATATCATAAATAGCTGAACAAAAAGTAAAAACGTCAATTATCTTTCAAAGTGTTTCATCCTTGTGACACCAAGTATCCACATATAGGGGAAACATCTTAATGCCTAGTACCATGTAGACAAAACATTTGCTTGGTCAACTTAGTTCATGTTTCTTTCAGATGCTTGAGTAACATAGAAACACTCTCATACCCATTCATGGTCTGGATTCTCCTTTGCAGAATCCTAACTAATTGTTTTTCTAGGTTCAAAGAGCTAAATCAGTAGAGTAGGGGCCTGAAAGTGTAAAAAAAAAAAAAAGGATGAAGGGGGCTGTTTACCTCTTAATGCTAAATAAACATCATTTAGCATATATGCTAAATCTCAGGGAGAGAGAATTTTTTGTCTTTTGTCCAATTTTTCTGATGCTTCATTTGACAAGGTTCTTTTACCATCTCTCTGCTGTGTTGTTTAGAGTAAGAAAAACTTTAATATCTCTAACATTCTAATATTCTAATTTTTCTGAAGCCTTTTAGGTACACCTTTTTTCTTTTAGAGCCTGCTCTTGAAAATCAGGAATCCAGCTGAATGAACTTCCTAAAGTTAATATGAGGGCAAACAATTGGCCCAGTCTCAGATATTTTTGTTTGAAACTATGGAGAAAAATGATTATAATACACTGAGCATGTCATTTGAATCTGGCCTCATCACCAGAGCAGTCTATAGCATTCTCATGAGATAAAGGCAGATGTCATTCTCCTCAGTTCCCAACAAGAGAAGCTGTGGCTGGTCTTGTTAAATGCTGGGTCCATGTTCAGACAATGGATCAACAGCAGCATGAAAAACTTCCAGATCTTCCCACGACTGGGCCCAAGACAACACACTTGGTGCATGAGGGGTGAAAACTAAAATTCTTTTTGATTTCCCTAAGGTAGACCATGAAACTGTAAAGATGAGCTGACATTTTGTTTCATTTTGTGTAATATACTACTCTTTTCACACAGCAGTTGGTCCTGGGGGAGTTTCAAACAGCACTGCTCAGTTGCAGCTGTGGGTGTGGCCCTGCTCAATCCCAAGGCATCTTGGAGACACAGCTGTGTCAGGATGCTAAACTTCCCATATGGTCTGCACACTTTCCAGTTCACCCCCCAAACACGTTGAGTCATTTTCACCAGCCAGAACCCCTCAGATGGAGGTTCTGTTCTTCTTCTGCCTGTGGTTACTTGGAGCACATCAGATGTCCCCAGACCCTGACCCACATTTAACTCAGGCGGATTTCTAAATGGTGCCTGAGCCATTCCTTTCGCCAAGCACAAGAAAACTCCACCTTTGGGTGGCTAACAGTGGTCAGCATTCTCCTGGGGGCTGCTGAATGACATGTTTTTTCATTATGACATCTTGGGCTGTGTGTGTGTTGGTGGAGGTGGGGGGAGGCTGACAGTAGAGATACCTCCCCAAATCCAGTGGATTCAGCTACATGTCCAGAAAACTTTTCTTCGGGGATTTTTCTTTGAGACCCTGCTTGCAGCTGGGGCAAGTCATGGACAAAATAACCCTCCACCGATCGGTAACGTCCAAACCCAAGGACGGAAATGTGAACTCTGAAGCCCTTCACACCCTGAAAGCACAGGAGAGAGGAATCACTTGCTTCTTTGCTGCTTTGAGGAAAGGATCTGGGCTCGTGAATGGCTTCTTTCTGGACTGAATTACAAGAAGCGCCACGGGACCGGCCTCTGCACCAGCCAAGCGCGTTTCGGTGGCGGCGGAGAAAGCGGGACATCCAGGCCCGGCCCGGCTCGCGGTCCAGGAGCCGCCTCCGCCGGGGTGCGCGGAGCCGGCGGAGCGCGGGGAGCGGCGCGAGCCGAGGCACGCGGCCCCTTTACGGCGGGAACGCCCCGCACGTCCCGCGGGCATTCCACCCGGCGGGGGCTGTGTGCCCCGTTGCCTCCCTTGCGTCCCGCCTTGGACGGCACAGCCGGCGCGGGCCCCAGACGCCGTCCCCCCAGACCCCGGCAGCGCCCTGAGCCACCCCCCACCCCGTCCCTGCGCACCCAGCGAATGGGGACGGAGACGCTGCGAGTGCGGACGGCGCGGGCGGGAAAACGCACAACAAGGCTGTGCAAGGGAGGAGAGGGGAGGCGGTGGGGTGGGGGGAACAGAGCCAGAGGGGACGGGAGGGGGCAGAGGAAGAGGTGGGGGGAGCAGCTCAACCCAACGAGTCCCCTGGGAGAGGCGCGTGTCCTTCAGGGCAGACCCATCCGCTGGGTGCTCGTGGGCCGGTGGAGGAGCCTGAAGAGCAAACCATTGCTTTCAGGACAGGACAGACGGGTTCACAGGTGTCACTAACGTGAGGACATATGCACTCGTCTTCTCAGGGCTCTTCCTGCCCAGAAAAGGGGGCCAACACGTCCGTCCCTCAGAGACACAACAGCTTATCCGCGAAGAACGGGCCCCCCTCGAAGAGAGTCTATGCTCGAAGTCTCGGGGGAGGGATAAGGACACGAAGTGCTGGTCCAGCAGGCTCCTGGGACCACGGCTGCTTCCTTCTCTCAATGCTCTTTCTTCTCCGCTTCAGCCAGTCCGACTCCCTAAGATTCCTGTAGACTTTAAAAGCCTGAGTCTGTCTGCAGCCAGGGCCAGTTCTGGACAGAGTGACCCATTTGCTGAGGCCACCAAGAGGGAAAGGCTGAATGCGATCCTAGGAATGAATGAAGGTCACTGACACCATTTTCAGACCTGCTTCCCTTAGTCAGAAGATAGGGAGAAGCCATAGCAGTGTGGTCACTCAGGTTTAAACACTAACTTTTGACTTTTAAACTCTACTCCGTGTATCTAACAGGAAACAGAGAGGTGTGAGGTTAGCTCATTTCATTTCATGTTAGGAGTTGAGCCCTTTAACTCCTTAAATAAACCATAAACTATTTCTTTTATATGAGTATGGTGAGTCCTTTTCTGGTCTTCTTTCCTTCATTTGTAAAATGGAAGGGTTGGATGAAGGTATCTTCAAACTCCAAAATTAGGAGAAAAGTTCCTGTTCAGGAATTTGCAGGAGGAACATTCCTTATTTAAATGTATATCGCAGTCATGGAATGAAGAACACGAAATCATGAAATACAAATTTTCAAAAGGGGAGAATGAAGTAGCACTGCACTTTCTCCAGCTGAATCTCCATCTTCAAATTTCTAATTTCTAATGTTGATAATTTACTGTTACATGAGATCACATCCAAACCAGTTAATGCTCCATAATGAGAAGGTAAACGTCACCTTTGAAACCTAGCTCAGAAATCAACCAGGGGGACCTATGGGTGAGATGGTTTCCTGCTCGAGAGGAAACCATTTTCCTCCACTCAGGAAAGGTTTGTGACCCAGATTTTAGAATCCTGGAGTTTTCAATACCAAACCCTGGCAGGATGTAACTGATTTTTCAAAGTTTATGATTCTTTTGTTCACACTATGTCCTCGCCTCATTGTTGTATAATTTTGGGAGACACAAATCCAGCTTTGTGGCCAGAATATTTCTCAGTGTGCATGTCAAATTTTAACAGTTGTTAGAATGTCCACGATTAGGGCTGTTTCACCTAACATTTTTCTAAGCCGAGAAGATTCCAACAGTGAAATTTAAGGTCTGTAGCTAATAAGGAACATACTTTTTAAAAAACTTTATGTTTAGAAGCAGCTCTTCTACCTCTCTTTAGAAACTATGACAATGTGGGTCTGATAAAATATGACTTGGCTTTCAACTATCAAATAGCGTTATAAAAATGTTTGGACCAGATTTAGTTCTCCTAAAAGGTGGCAGATTAATAGAGCATGGATAAAGCAAGTCAGCTTCCGGGAATGGCTGCCTCGTGAGAAACAGGGCTTTTCTTTCTCCAGAGGGTCATGGACATTCCCAGACAACGTCTTAACTTGCAGCGTTCTCAAAGCATGCGTCCCAGCTTCCTTTCCTGCTGAGGCCTTTGGCAAGAGTGGGAATTTCTGCAAGAATTCTGTAATGGAATGATACCTTCCTGAAACTAGGAGTCTCCGGGTCATTGTACTCCTTCCTATAAGTCAGAAGCTGGCAGGGAGATCACCATAGCTAAATCTTCAGAGCAAGCCTGTGAAATGTGTTCTCTGAGTCTCTCATGTCCTAGGTTGGCCATATTCTTCCCTCACCTCCCCATGTTCTCCCACTGACTACAAGCCCCACTCTGCTGGCCTGGCCCTCCTGGCCCAACTCTTTGGCTCTTTCCCATCTCCCTTCCTCACTGCCCTTCTAGGTACATTTGCATCTCCCTTGTGTTACCGTTGCACCTCAGGCCAGTGGCTTCCTGAAGCAGGCATGGCTCTGCTGTCATCATTCCATGAGAGCAGCTTACAAAGCTGGGCGAAGTCTTTTGACTATGTTGCCTGACTTTAAATCATTTAAGTATCACTTCTTCAAAATACCTGAAGTTATTTTTAAGACTTTTATGGACAACAAAAAGAATAAAGGATTAGGCGAGACAAAACTGCCCTCACAAAAAAAGCAATATATAGCTCACTAAATAGATAATTTTCACATACCTGAATGTGTTCATAAATGCGTATAAAGCTCCAAATAAGATTCAGCCAGATTTTCCCCATAGTTTGGTTCTTAACTACCTCCATGTCTGTTTGGAAACTGTAGCACAGACTAGTCAAAGGAAACATGTGTCTTGTTCACCTGCTTCTGTCACTGGGGATGGGTCCCTTCTGCATTTCATTGCCCACTGTCTGTGTCCACCATTGAGAGCTCATACTTTACAGAGCAATCTCCGCCTCTTCTTTTTCAGTGCCCCCTCCCACTTCTCCTCCCTCTGTCCTGCAGTGATGGGAGGGATTTTACCAAATATCTTGGCTTTTTACTAGATAATTTATGGACTAAGCATCTTGCCCTTTTCTCAGAAATCAATCTCCCATGGTTAGTTCTTGGGTTGACTATTAAATGTTTCCCCGCTTGTTTGCTCCCGAGGTTGTTGCTACAGTTTCAACAGACATATTACCAAGAAATAGTTGGTTCATCACATCACTTTGGTTTCTGAAAAGCTCCATGGGCATCTTCACAGAGCAGACCCAAAATAGGAGCCAAATCATCAACCAGACCACATGACCGTCTTTTCAAAATAGTCTTACTCACTTTTCTTCCACAAGCAAGCAAAACCATTTACCCAACCTCTAACTTGCCAACAAGTATCCCAGATTTGTATAAAAATCAAAATAGTCACAGGGATGTAAAGTAAAACATAGTGAATATAGTCACTAATATTGTAATAACTGTGTAGAGTGTCGAGTACTAGACTTATCAGGGGACCACTTTGTTAGTTATATAAACGTGTAACCACTATGCTGTACACCTGAAACTAATATAATATTGAATGTCAACTATAATAGAAAAGTTTAAAAAAATTTTAATCACATCAGCCCACCTACATTGATTGTAAGCATTCTTAGCAAAGCACCCTGCTGGGCACTAAGTAAGGAGACACAGGATCAAGTGAGGTTGCTAAGAACACCACGCACTTCTGAAAATGGCAAACGGAGCTACAGGAAAGGAAAAGAGCTCTCAGCGGCAAAGCTGCAGTGAATTCTGGAAAGCGGGGCAGGACCCCGGAGGTCCAGACGGCCGAACAGCTACAGCAGAGCAGCATATTTTTACAGAGTTCAATTAAACCATTATGCCATGTATATTGTCTGTTTTTTAAATGATACATCACTGCTGACAGTTGGCATATACTGTTTTCATAGCTTAGTCTTTATAAGTATTATGAGCACATATCGCAGCGGTATTGTTATAACGAGTTACAATGATGTGTTCTTTGAAAGAGTGCCAATGACTGGTTTATATCCTTGGTGATGTTGCAGCATCATAATAAATGTGGCATAAATCTTTTCCAAGGTTGGGCAATTCCTTTAAGCCAAGAATGTTACATGTGGATTGTTGGGTTCTGCATGTCGCATCCCCCCAACCTTTTAAACCACTGCTTCCTCGATGCTTTGATATATAGTCCCCAATTTTGAAAGATTTTAATATGGTCAGTGATCTAACTGCACTCATTTAATAGAGGGCAGCCTTTATTATAATCTGGAAATAATTTTCATCTAAATAGCACAAACAGCCAAACATAATAAAATATGTATAAGTCAAGTAACATTACACAGAGGCCCCAGCAGCTCCAGCGGAGTCAGCCACAGACGCTGCCCAGCAGTGGGTCTCAGGAGAGGGAGGGAGGGGTGGGGGAGGGGGAGCATCTCTGTTTGCTTTCACAAAGATGCTGTCATTGTTGGAGGTATATGGGAGAAAGCAGTCTCCTCTACTAAGATGGCTCTGTTAAATGCAGAGGAAGGTTACTGGATTTTCTCTATGAATAGCAGAAGCCCCCCAAAAGAGCCTGAGGTGGTGAAATAACCAGCAAACCAGACATAGGGGGCTGAGAGAGTACATTTCTTCCGTCCGTGAACTTACTTTCTCGGTTTGGACAGATGGTCTTGGTTCCCTTCTTTCTATGACATGAAACCAGGATAAAGGCTGAGATATAAAGACCTTTAATAATGGCACTAAGTCCATGCCCATAATTCTGGGGAAATTCTAGGTAGTAATAACCCTGTCACGCTTCCAAAACTGAATCGCTTCCTGTAGGATGGCATCATCTCTAACCCTAGAGCCCCTGAATTGTGTCCACAAAAACAGGTCCCAGATGCAATGCTTCCTTCAAGGTAGGGTGCCTTAGAATGATTAGTTGGAAACTGTAGGTATAGTGAAAACCAAACAGCTGGATTCTGGGTCATTAAATCTTCATTTAACCCTGCTAATCGTGTACATGAGCCAAGAGCTGCCTTCAGATAATCACACTCAACAGAAATTGGCTGCGGAAGCAGAATTGATCTATAGTCAGCTGTCCCAAGCTTGAGGTGGTAATTCTTTTGCCAAACACTAATCTATTCTATATCATCAATGAAACCGCACTTGAGTCAGTCAGAACAAACGCAAGAGAGTGTGTTAGGAGAATGCAAAACAGGGCCCGGACAAAAACTCCCTGTAAGGTATAGCAGATCCTCAAATAACGTCATTTCATTCAATGTCGTTTCGTTATAATGTTGACAAGAAAAAAATAAATTGATTCCCATCCAGAGCCACTGCCTGTGTGGGGTTTGCACAGTCTCTGCACGTCTGCGTGAGTTTTCCCCTAGTATTCTAATTTCCTCCCACATCTCAAAGATGTGGATGATTAGGCTGATTGGTGTGTCTACATTATCCCAGTCTGAGTGAGCAGAGGTGTGCATGTAAGCCCTGCAACAAAAGGTCATCCTGTCCGGGGAAGGGTACTGGGTAGGGTCCCACCATGCACTCTGAGCAGCGGGATAGGCCCCTGCCACCCTGACCCTGAACTAGCAGGAAAAGAGTGTTCGCACTTGTTTTTATTCATCTTTCTTAACTGCAGGGATAGCTTGCATTTATTTCAATGCTTAATATTAGAAGTGCTTGGGGGTCTTTTTAAGAAACTGGTGATGTTTTTGTGACCAGAAATATTCCATAAGAACTTAAGTCATGTTCATTTCAATTAGCCTGTGGTGAATTGGTTTTGTAATACATCGTTTTGCTTAAAGTACCAGTTTCCGAGGTCCTATGGATGACGTTAAGTGAGGACGTATTGTATGTCCTTCATTCAGGCTCTAAATCACCTCCATCCCTGACTAGGCTGGGGTTACTTCATTACCTTTTCCTGTGAATTATTAATACCAGAAATACTGAGCCTTGAGGCAAGGGTTGGAGAAAGCACGCACGGAGGAAATGAACCCACCTATTTTCAAGTGCTTCTCCTTTACTTTCCCCGAGTTCCTTTGTCTCCCCACCCCCAGCTTCTTAAGTGTTTGTGCACTTGAAATAGCTGATGTTTGGGTCATCTGTGGATCTAGTGTTATGGCTCGAGTTTTTTTTATTCTTTTAGAAATAACTTTTGAAAAGAAAAAGAAAAAACCTAGTTCCTGTAACCTTTTCGCAGTGCATGTCCCAAGTTCCAAGGGACCTGTGAGGATGTGAGCTCCGAGTAAATTCTCTATCCATTTTTTCTTCTGGGATAGGAGTAAAATGGTAAGTGAAAAATTACTTCCATCAGTGAACCTTCCTGTTGCTACAATAATCTATAATCTCAAAAGACAGAGATACTCAGAATCAGGGGACCAGAACTCCTGCTCTCGCCACACAGCACAGATGAGCTCTCCTGCACTGTCCTGGGTTTCATCTCCTATCTGGCCCTTCCTGACCTCTGGTACTCTCCAGTACTCTCCCCTGACCCTTCTCCTCCTCTCTCTCTGACCCCGCAGGGAGCACACTTGGTCTCAGGACCTCTGACTTGCCCTCTTGTCCTCATACCTGCAATGGCCACCCTCCTCTCTTGACTGTCCAGATATTACAAAAGGCGTCTCGTTAAAAACTAATTTTATTGTATTCAACATCCCCCAAGGATTTATCTCAGCACTAGACCTACAGGAGACACTAGGTAAATCTTCTTTGGGTGTTTGAAATCAGAAAAATTAAATAGAAAGAAAATCTTGCATGCAGGTACAGTTTTTAATGCCCCATATACATAGACCAAAGAAGACAAAAAATTTGGAGACTGGAAGAGAACTGTGGACACTTTTTGGACCATAATTTCTGAAGTAGACATGTCCCAGAAGAAAACGTCAGTGATTAAGTTACACCCCCCTTGGTTCCAAATGGCCTTCTAAGTCTGAGAAAGAAAGGTTTGACTGAGTGGAGAGGGAGAAAGGTTCATGAGGCTTCTGGAACCTCAACCATGTCTCAGAAGATAACCTCTGGAGGAATTAGGGATAAATGAAATCAGAAACATGTGGAATATATTTCCCTTTAAATACATATGAGGCTAGAAATTAAGGGGAAAGTGTTCGGCTAAAGGTATTTAGGGTTTGGCTTTACTCACAACATCTGAAAAATAGTTCAAGATGTTAGATGAACCCAAGTGCAACCATGTTCACCTTCTCCTACTGAAAATAGAGTGTGTGTAGCAGCTGAGGGGACACATGTTTCATGTCGAGTTAATAAAAAGAGAAAAAGGTATGTTGGAGCCGAAAGGAGGAGGGAGCATTCCCATACACAGAGGGAAAAAATTTAAAACGCTAGTGGGGCTTTGGTCGAGAGAAGGGGCAAAGGAATCTAAAGTCTGAGGCCTGGTTTCTGAGACATGCACCTCCCTGGGGCATGTGGTTCACTTAGTAAACAATGCTTTTTGTGAGACTCTTTCCTTAGTCACCAGACTTTCCCTCGAAACTTTGTTATTGTACCTTGTTATAAAAGAGCTATCTAACAGGCACTAAAGGTAGGTTCAGAATGTGACTGGCTGTTAGCTAATGTTTTCAAAGAACTGGTGGGGGCCTTGCCTAGGTGGCTGAACTTCTGGATGCCCAGACACGCTCAGTAAATCAAGACCACACACAGCTACGCTGTAAGAACGAGATCCTGAGGACCACAGCTCCAGGACTGCCTAAAGCAACAAGGTGGACTCTTCACCCATGGGTCTGCTGTTGTGCCTGCTGGTACCCAATGAATTGCAGAGCTGTCCCTCCACTGACTGGGTGCAGAAGGACCAACTTTCTTTAGAACACATAGATTCTACTTCTACCTGCCCTTCTGTTGTGCCCACTCTGTCTGGATCGCTGAGAACTGTGATCCTGAACTCCCCTTTTGAACTAGATCTCTCTATTTTTTTTTTTTTACTAGACATCAAGATGGAAGACAGCAATAAATAATTGTGTATTTTGGGACTCTCTGTGAAGAAAAAAAAGCCTCTTTCTTCCCCACCTTTAGAAAACCAGAACACAAAACCTTATATCAGACTAAAGCACTCAGTAAGACTGACAGGGAAGAACAGAACCAAATGACCATCTCTCCAGGATGCCCTTGGGATTTAGGGACATGAACTTGGCTCAATCTCTGAACATCTTTTTCAGTTTTGCCACCTATGAAATATAGGATAACAATACCCACTCTGTTGACTCAATAAAGGTATTGTTATATAATTAAATGTGGTGAAAATTTATATAGGTGCTTTGAAAGACATAAAATGCCCTGAATGTTAGTCTCCAGCCTTCTTCACTTCTCTTCTGAGAGCTGGGTGGTCTGTTTAACATTTCTCTCTCAACCTTATGCTGGTATCTCACACTTAGCACATTGCTAATAGACCTCTTGATCCTCTCCCACAATTTTCCACTTGCTCCAACCTTTTTATTTCTGCACTCAACCAGATGTTTAGGCCAGAAAACCTGGGATTTTTCCTTGATAACTCCCTCTCCCTCACTCTTACTGCCAATTCGGCATGCCCTATTGATTCAGCTCCATTTTTCTAGAATTCAGGTACTTCTCTAGCCCAGGTTCTATCACCCTCACCTGGCCCATTGCTGGAGCTAATTATTAGTTTCCCTGCTTCTTCTCCACCCCCCAACTCTCCCTCCTTCCTCTGCCATCTCTCCCCACCACCTCCCCACCCCTGCAAAGGTCATTCTCCTCACTGAAGCCAGACATCTTTTAACTTTGATCATTTCACTCTCCTCCTCAAAATGCCTCAGGAGTTTTTCTGCCTCCTAAGGCCTTGAAGAAATATTCAAGAACATAGGCTCTGAGAGAAAGCTCTATGCTGCTAGGACTTAGGATCTGTGACTTACCAAGGTCACATGCAGAGCTAATATAACCCAAAGCCCTTTCCTCTCCACAATAGCTCTGATTGAGAACTGACCATCGGTCCTCCTCAGCTAAGCATCCTCACTGGCCACCCCAATAAACAGGTCCCATTAAGTGGATGTGTGTGTGTCTGTTTATTTGTACAACTTTTGTACCTGCCATCTGTTTACCAGCTGTAATTTCAAGAAAGGAAGAAGGGAGGGAATTGATATAATGAAATGAATAGCAAGATGAGCTCTTTTCTATTTGTAGTTTTCACCGATAATAAATATTTTAATGGTCTGAAAATGTGTCTAAATTTTGAGTATTTTCTTAAGGCCTTAAAAATACTGAATCTAAAAAATCCTCAAACTGTATAACTAAGCACCTGAAAAGTTTCTGGATAATAAATATGTTTGAAATATGGAGTACAAAGAATTCTGTAACAACCATGTGCCAAGGCTTGGCTCCATGGACTATCTAAGATAAATTTTCAATTCAAAATTGATTTCTCTATCACACACTATTAGTGATTTGTACTCAAGAAAGACAAAATAATTTTAACGTGTTCCTAAATAAAATATATTTAGTAAAGATAAATCCACTACCAGAAAAATTCTGTAAAGTTTAACAGAGCTAAATATAAATGCTTTCTGAACTATCTGCTGTTTTATATCATTAGGTCAGAATTTTAATGCTTTTGGCCACTAGCCATTTCAAAACTCTCAGAGTAAAAATCGAATATAATGTAATTTTGAGAATAAGTCATCCATTATAAAACAGAACTGAGCTAAAATATTTCTAAGCATTCAGTCTTTTGTCGATTATCTATTTTCATTCTAATCCAGAGACCCGAATAATCAAAAGTTAACTAACTGTGTTTAAATTTTGGATGGCACCTTTTCTCAATGACCTTCAAAAACTTCGTAGACATGACCTGATGTCAATTAATCTCAGATGCAGAAAACTTGGGTGATTTAGGCAAAGTCGCATAAGCACAGCGTAGAGAGAGCTATGTTGGGTGTTGTATGTCTTTGAACTTTGTCCCTTCCTCTCTACCTGCCATATCCTTAGCAATCAGCTTGTCATCCAATTTCTTAGATATTCAACAGCAAAATGAGAATACAAAGGCAGAAAATTTCTCAAAAATGCTTTCCAAGTTCCAAAACACCTGGTACAAATTCTACGATTTAACATACAGAATAATTTGTAATGGGGAAAAACTTCTTCAAATGGATTTACATAAAGCAGACACTAAAAATGTAGAGTAAATAGTTGGAGACTGACACTAAGGTTTGAATGAGACTTCATTTTGAAAACACAACTGAGAATCATTAAGAGAGGCTGACTTTATTGTATTTTAAATTTTGAGTTCTAATTGCAACTATAAATTATTTTTTAGAACTAAAAATAAAACAGACATACTTCTTCACATAATTTTCCTACTAAGTGTTATAATAGTATAACAGGACATTATAATATCCTTTATTATCATCAAAATAGTAAAGTATTTTAGGATTTCATCATTTTCTCTAGGGTCCTCTTAACTGTTTAATTTTCAAATATTTATGATAAATTACTGTTCCATTATCATTCTCCTTGATTTTTTTCCCTTTTACTTATTGTTCATTTTTTCCATTCTTCCATTCCCATCTGTCAGGAGCTTTGTGTGTGATTCAAATAATTGTCAACAATTATTTTATCAACTTCTCAAAATCTTGCATCTTTCGCAAGATTTGCAACTTCCCTTTGCATATTATCAAAGTGATTGGCAAGCCTAGCTTCAAGCAGGGGTGAGATTTTAAATGGAGACTAACTTTATAAATAAATTAATAACATTAATGAATATTTTCATGTTACAATAACTTTTGCTTCTGTGCACACTTCATGATGGAAGAGACTCAGATAATAAGGCGGGCTTCTATTTGTGAGTTCTGGAATTAGTTTCTCTTTTATAGAAAAATGAAAGACGTTTTCTGATTCCTAATCCCTACGAAAATTCCCATGGGAAAATACTACACTTTTAGAAACACAATACTAGCATTAATTCATTTCCCCTCATTTGAATAATTAATAAATGAAAGACTTGACAAATAATGCTGATCAACTTCAAAACAATTGTTTGCTCTGACAGCTCATAGGAAAATTGTGGTAACTGCCTTCAAAGGTTATTTCACAGTGAGAAATATTCCTTTTTAAAAATATTCTTGGTAGCAGAATCCATGATATCTTTATGTGAAAGGCCATTTATCAGGTAATAAAGCAACAGATCACCTCACAAGGATCCTCAGCTTGAGGTCATTTATTTCGGAAAAAGAGTGGTCTCCGTGGGGCCTGTGTCCATATTATGGAAAAAAGAAATAGATTGACCTATTGATGCTGGAAGGTAATGTTCAGAGTATCTAGTGAAAACAAATCCCTTTACAGAAGTGTTTGACCAGCCATTCTGATGAGTTTTCTTTCCCTGCACTGCTTTTTTTTTTTTTTTTCACTGTGTTTTATCTGCAGATGTGTCATTTGGCTCCAAGATGGAGCTCTAATGACTTACTGGTGTTGAGCATGAGTTTCTGAGCCAGGATTCCCACTCAACACCTTACCCCATACTGCACTTCCACCACCGAATTGAATTTGGTAGAAAGGAAAACTCAGGAAATCAAAGTGAGACACTGTAGCTAGTAAAACAGGAGAGAGAACAGAGAGAGAGGAGTGTGTCATCCATTTGGTCAATGCTGTGGGCAACTGGAGCTCAATCCCACCAGGACCCTCTGAGAAACTATACACAATGTACCCCCAGAATTATCTCCCTGAGGAACAGAAGGAGAAGCATTTCTCTTCTGGCTCCATGCCCACCGATCAAGGGTTCCCTTCCCACACTTATAGGTTGCATGTATGAATGGGTTTCCACTGCCATTTCTCTCACCCTCAATGTCAGAGGGGCCTCCGTGGTCTGTGGTGTGCCTGAGGTGAGACACTGCCAAATTTAGCCAGCATGAAGCTAATTACAGAAGCAGCAGTTGGAGTGAAATGTGGGCAAGAGAAGAAGGCAGTGCAGGTGACGAGTTCAGCACAAAGAGAGAAAATCAGAGGTGAAGACTAACAGAGAATTTCAGTCAGGGTACCCAGAGCCACGTTAATTCTAAATGTTGCTGAGGATGCCAAGAAAGGGTATCTTTGTAATATTTGCATATGGTGACACATGGAACACCAGCAAGGGACATCCACCCGTTTACACCATTTTCCACATTATTTCTCATATATCATTTTCACCATGTTTGTTACTTCTCCCTGTACAGGAGGATGGTTGAGTTCTTGGAAATTTATTGTTTTTATAAATACACTCAGCTAGTGTTCACAGGGTCTTATAAGTCTCCAGTCTAAACTCTGATTCCACACCTAAGATGCTAGAAGAGGGTAGGTACACTCAGGGTATGTACTCTATAAGTAGTAACTCATTTTATTTTTACTCCACAATTTTTAACCAACTATTTCCTCCTTCTGCTTATACTGTTAATATTTTTCTTTTTGGTCTGCTTAAACCCTGCCTCACTCTAAAAACTACCTGAGGTGGCAAGGCCTATATTCTGAAGTTAAATCTCACTACTACTTTTGTCCATGTATGTCTGTCTCTACAGAGCGAAAGACTCCCTAGGCCTAGTCCTTGGAAAATAGAAGTTCAAAGCCAAATCCAGGTAATGAACATATTCACCTGTGATATAAATATTCATTGGGTACCTCTAATATGCCAAGCGCTGGTTAAAAAAAAAAAAAGACAAAACTAACAAAAAATCACCATTATTCCCTTTCTCAAGGAATTCACAGTCCAGTGTGGGGAAGGAAAACAGATCAGTAAATAGACAGTTATGACATAGAGGAATGGAGATAAGCAC
Organism: Cynopterus sphinx; assembly: GCA_030015415.1. Classification (NCBI taxonomy): domain Eukaryota; kingdom Metazoa; phylum Chordata; class Mammalia; order Chiroptera; family Pteropodidae; genus Cynopterus; species Cynopterus sphinx. The sequence goes on along the minus strand of CM057379.1, from coordinate 164,442,933 downwards.
AGGAAGCTGGAAAACAGTGGGCCCAGGTTAAGAGGACATGGGGAAGTAAGTAATGGAGATCTTATGGGGTTGCACCTTGAAGAAAGTAGCTAAGGGCTCTAGGAGACAGAGAAACCTGTGCAAAGCCCTGAGGGATAAGGTGTAGCACATCACGAAGGGCCTTGTGTAACATGCTGAGAAGTTGGCATCTTGTCTTGAAGGACACGGAAAACCATGCAAAAGATACCTAGATCTGCCCATTTTCCATCCCCTGGTTGAAGCCATCATCATCTCTCCTGGATCATTGCAGTGGCCAACTTTTCTCTGCTTCCACTCTTGCCCCACTACCATCTTCTGAACAAACCACCTAGAGTGAGTTAGTTAACTATAACCCAGGTCATGTCACTCCTCTGTTCATAACCCTCCCATAGCTCCTAAAACTCCAAGTCCCTCCGTGGCCTCCAGGCCCGCGGTGACGGGCACACCAATGCCTTGCTGTTACTCAGTCTTCCTCCTCTCATTCAGCTACAGCCCTCCTAGCTCTTCCCCCAACACAGCAGCCATATTCCTTCCCACCGTTTCCTCACTAGAACGCTCTTCTGTATACCCACAGGGCTTGCCATTCTCACTTCATTCAAATCTCTGCACAAGTGTCCCTTCAGCCGTGAGGCCTTCCACAACCGAGCTGTATATAAAACAGCAAACTCCCTTTCCCCTGCCACTGGTTCTCCCTATCTCCCTTATTCCATTTTCCTCCCTAGCATTTACCTCCCCTAGACATATATATTTTTGTTCTTATTTTATACACGCTCACATATTAACTTCGTTATGTTGTTTATTGTCTCTACCCTCCACAAACACATGCATGCCCCCCCCCACACACACACACATGCACATACACACATAGGAATATAAGTCCATGAGGCAGGAACTTTGTTTTGTTCCCTGCTGTGTCCTCACTGTGTGGGTCATAGTAGCATCTCAGGAAGGATTTGTTAGACAAATGAATGACTTGAATAATTTTAAACAGGAGGGAAGCAAGATTCGATTAATGTTCATATGACAGCATAGTTGAGAACAGATTAAGGAATAACACCAAGAAGGTCAGGAAGGGTGCAGCCCCCAGCTGACAATGGATCAAAGGGAAAGGCTGGAGGGACAGAAGATGAGCAGTGTTTCAGACCAGAATTCTAAGTCCTGGAGCTTACTGACTGAGGTGAGTGAGTGGGTAGAGTCAGGAGGGTCCCTGGCTTATGGGAGGGAAGCAGTGGGATGTCCTTCACCGGGGTAGAGAGGACTGGAGGACTAGGTGATTTTCCACCTGATGGCCTCTATCTGGCATGTGAAATAAAAGATAATGACAAAACAGAAACATTTGCTAAAAATGGGGAGTTAGTAAATTAAGGAAACATTGCAGTGTGAACTAGGGTGTGAATCCAGGCCTGCATTTATCAGCTCGCTTTGGAAAGGTGATTTAACCTCTCTCGGTCTAAGTGTGCCCATCAGAAAAATGGATGAGTGTGTCCTATCACACTCAGCTATTATGCACCTAAAATAAGATTAACATGTCTGAAAGGGGCACAGAGCCAGGGCCTGGTGATCCAGATTTTGTGAGGCCTAGCATTCTTAGAATTTTGGGAGCACTCTTCAAAGACTAAAATACAAAATAAAAAGGAGTATGAACTCAGAATGAGAAAAGAAATCACCATAAATTACTACATGTTTTTAAGCTGCAAAATGTCACATGCATCACAAAATTTTAAAAAATACTTTTTTATTAATTGATTAGCATGCGTCTATAATATTGTTTCAGATATTCTTTGGCTGCACAGTCTTAATCACTTTCCCATATGACAGTGATTTTATAATATGATTTTTATAGAGAGGATTTAAAAATAATTCAGTCTTTCTTCCAGCTTGGTCAAACTAAATTTGGTTTTTGTTATTAATGGCTGGGATGCTACAAGCATTATACACAGATGTATCTCTGCTTATAACGTGGCTACGAGTTTGTATCCTACAAATATAAGAAGTACAATTAGTTCTATTTCACACATTCTTATCAAAAAAGAAAAACGTACAGTGACTGTGTAAGTCCATTTGAGCTGTTAAAATAAAAATGCCATAGACTCAATGACTTAAAAAACAAAAATTTATTTCTCATAGTTCTGCAGGCTGGGAAGTCAAAGATCAAGATGTTAGCAGATTTAGTGTCTGGCTAGAGCCCACTTCTTCATTGATGACCATCTTCTCACTATGACCTGGTGGCAAAGAAGGTCTCTGCGATCTGTTTTACAGCAGCACTCATTCCATTTGTGAGAGGCACACCTATTGAAGGCCTTACCTCCTCATGCCATCACACTGAGCATTAGGTTTTCAATATAAGGTTGGGCGAGACACAAACATTCTATCCATAGCAGTGGGTTTCTGTATGGTGATATATATGGTTCATTATCGAATATAGTCCTGACAGAATAGAACTTCCATTTTCACTAGTCACTGATGAAACTAGCTTCTGGCTCTGTACATTGCAAACCTTGTGTCTCCTTCATCACTCACCTATTTCTGATGCCAGGCCCTATAACGCATATCGATGTTGTGATATGACTTCCAGGGTCTGCATTTTTGTGGCCTGATGCTGAATGAGTCAGCACAGTGGGCCGCAGAAGTACCCTGGAACTCTAGTTCTACACTGGGATGGTTGGTCATAACTTAACTAGACGTGGAAGTGACTGTAGAACACATGAAAATATCTCAGGAAACCCATACTAAATGCTGTCCCAATCCAATTTCCCTCAACTAGACCTCTAAAATACTGGTGGCCATTCCAAACATACCAGCTACCAAATAGGGGAAGTATTGTGAGGGAAAGTAAGAGTAGACAAAAACAGTGGTCTTAACCAACTGCATTTAAACATCATACTTTTCCAAACTTTATAGAACATGTAGCCATGGGAATGTATTGCCTGGGCCCCAGGGTCTTGGGAGGGACTGATACAAATGAAGAAGCCTCAAGCTTAAAGTTCACTAATGTCATGGTAAACCTGCATCTAGTTGGAATGATAATAAGTATTCAACAAATCATGGTTCTTCTCTTCCAATCCCATAAACTCTTCTAGGATCATGCCTCCCAGGACTTCTATGCACTTTGCCATACACTTTGGATGAATTTTTATTTGAAGTAGGTCCAATATTTTCAAAAAGAAAAATAGACTTGATATTTGCAATAATCTATCTGACAGGCTTTCTTAAAATGTAGTCTATAATAACCATACTTCTAAAAATAAAAGAGCTGGAGGTTGGCTTTTGAAGCCCAGATAAATTACATAGGAACGATGCCCTCCTAATAAATTCAACTAACACTTCATTTGCAGCAATATTGTACAGATGGACACAAAGAAATTTATTGTGAATCTTGGCCCCAATCCACACTTTTCACTAAAGTGTATTGGGTTTAGATTATTTTTTTTCCTCCGCCAAATTAAAAAAGAAAAGAATAAAAGCAAAATAATTTATTGTATTTACTTTTTAAACAATTAATTTTTTCTCAAGAAATAAAACATGTTTCCATAACCTCAAGGTTCTATCTAGAGTGCAGAAGTAGAAGGCAATCTTTTCCTGAGGCTTGAATACTCTTTGTTCTAAGCAAGATTCTAATAAATGCACACAATTTATAAGTATACTTTGAGGACTATCTCACAGAATTTAAAGCAATCCAGGATTTAATAGCAATCAACAGAATCAAGGCGAAGTGAAACTATTATGGCTGAACACACTGGAAAAGTGGAGTTTGAATTGATGCTGCATATTATTCATTTTGACAAGTGCAAACTCACATTGAAGATAGCAGGAGTAGAGACGGGGACAGCAAGGAAGGGTAATACAAATGTATTATTAACACAGAAACAAATCTGACTTTAAACCTGGTGTGTTGCCTGGTTAGCAAGAATAATAATAAGGCCTTGAATTCTCATTGTACTTTGCATCAAAAGTAATCAAAGAAGTTCCAAATTGTCATGGGAAATATGACAGTTGGTCTACATGAGTTATATCTTCCAAAGGGAACCTATTACCAAATTACATGTGGGCATGTTGGGGTTGGATGCAGACAGGCAGACAGACATTAAAAATGCACTCCGACACTGAGGATATGGAAAGTAGAACTGCAGTGTTCACCCTGCAGAGGTCAACCAGAGATTGACCCGATTCATATAGTTCGGTGAGGTGCTGAAGACACTCGGAATGCAGTGAATCCCAGCAAGTCTCTGAGCTTCTACTTTAGACTAGTGGGGGTAACACTAACAAAACCTCTCCGAAAGTTGCCTGTGAGTGATGGGGTTCAATTCACTATCACAAATACAAAATAGGTTGGAGGGTACAACGATACAATCAAGATTCCAACTGTGCACGGCTAATGCCAAGCCTGAGAACTTGTATTGAGCCCACTCACTACGTGCAAATACAGGCACTGTGTATAAGCGTTTGTCTTACTTCCTCTCGTAAGCTTATGAGTCTTATTATCTCCATTTCACTTACGAGAAAACAGAAGCAAAAAGAGGTTGGGGGATTTGAGGGGGACACACCTAGGTGATGCCAACACAATGGCAGAAAAGGGAGAAGCTTTGTTAGGTGGACATAAAATCCATCTTTTACAAAAGTTTGTATTTTATTCATTTGCTCACTGGCAGATAGTCAACGTCCTGGGTTCTGATTCCTCACAGAACTTGTTCTCTGTCTCTTCACTCTGTTCCAGTAAGAAATGTATAAATACAGTCGCTGACCTGATGCCCAAAACAAAGCCAAACAAAAGACAGAGAACGTGTTTGGAATGTCCCTACAAGAGAAGCTGCTCCCAACAGGGGCTACCTGCCGTGTCTGCCCTCCATCGGAATGTCCGTGGCCTAATAAAGAGTTAAAGTGGCTGTTCAGCAACACCCGTGGCTGTCACAGGTGGCCATTATTCTAATACCACTGCTCCTCCTGAATTAATGTCAAGTGTGTGAGCCCAAATTTATATTAGCATAAATATTGAGGAATGTTTAACGCTGTGCTGTATTCTTGATTTATAGGAGGACCAAACAAAACAGATAAATCATTTTCCTTAAGTGCCATGGCAATACATCTTTAAATAAGCAGCCCCTCAACTCCAAAGGCACTGGTTTCTCCTTTACCCACATTTGTAATTCTCATTAGTATCCAATGAGAGCTGTAACCACCAGGGAGGAATAAAACTGAATGAATACCTTGCACTTCAGATTTTCAAGGCAACGTGGATAATGCAGATCTTTTGCCTTAATCACGGTGAAGAAGTGCTACCAAAACAAGAAATGCCAGAACGTCAGAAGCCCAGAATTAGATGTACATTAACATTGAGCTACACTAAATTCAGCAAAGGTTGAGATCTTAAATGGATTAGTGCCTTATAGAAATGCTGCAGACTGCAAGGAAAGGAAGAGTATTTAAATGAAAGCACATCTTTCTTCACAGCCCTAGAAATCTGATATTCAGATCCACCAGGAGTACACTGTTCTTTAAGAATTAAAAAGTAATTATCAATAATGTAGTCAGCTTGTGTATGTCAGACAGATAAAGTCAAGCCACTTTTAAAAAATCAATGAGATAGAGAAAATGAATTTGTATTCTAATGGACAGGCACAAATAAAGAGGGGAGGAAGGCAAAACCGCAGGACTGGACTCAAGATGTTTAAGTCGGGTCCAAAACTTTCTCTTAAGATACTTCTCAGCACTAAAAATAAAAGTGGAAAAGACTGAAGAAACAACTGCCAATAGCTTCTTACTGGCTAAGAGCCTTTTGTTAAATATTCAGGAATTTCCTGAACTAGACCTTAAACTTTTGGTAGCTTAAAATCCGCTACGGTGAGAGTATTTGCACAATGGAAGTCAGCAAATACTATAATGCAGGCTCCCTGTCCTCCACCCACCTCCTAACCCTCACCCCTGCCCCTTCTACCAGCACAGCTTTGGTGAACTCCTGGGGTGGACACTTTCCAAAATCATAGACTTTTAACCTCACACATTTTAATATTGAGTCAAAATAGAGCACTAGTTGTCAATTTAGTGAATAAGAAACTTGCCACTTTGTTTAAAATGCATTGTGTAATAATGATGCTGCCCAGGAAAATATGACTCTGTAAAAAAAAATATATGAATACTTTATTAGTGGCTAAAACACGGGCTTCAGGATAAGACAGTCTGGATTCAAACTTTGTCCTAATGAACTAGCTGTGTCACTCTGAGCAAGATTCGTAATCTCACTGTGGCTCAATTTCATAATCTGAAAAATCAGAAATAGTAATGTTATTTAAATCTAATTTTGTCCTCGTGCCTGATTAAGAGGGGTTCCTGCCCTGGGTCTCATGCTTTAAAAGACTTCGTAGGTCAATAATACACAACATATTGATTTTGTACAGAATGCATGACACCTTGCTTCCTGGCAGAACCTGTGCTCAGCGTGGGCACAGCATGACCCATCACCTTAGCCTGACTCCCAGCTCTCCCGCTCTACAGCTACGTGGCCTTAGGCAATTCACCTCACCTTTCTGAGCCTTCTTTTCCTTCCTCGTCTGCATAATGGGAATAACATACTTTCTCTATTTCACAACATTGTTGTGAGGGTGCACACAAACCACATATTCTAAACCGTACGGCACTGAGAAAGGGTCAGGAAATTCACGAAATGAGCCATGTACTGTATTTTGCCTTATTTCCTACCCTTCCTCACAGCTTGCCCACTATCACAGCAAATGACTCTATCTCCCTGTATCCTAGGCATGTATCTTGACTCCCTGACTACCCTGTTAGCTATTAAGGGCAAGGATTCTTTCTCTTTGTTTTTCTTTCTCTTCCGCCCTCCCTCCCTCCCCCCTCCCTCCCTCCCTTCCTTCCTTCCTTCCTTCCTTCCTTCCTTCCTTCTTTCCCTCCCTCCTTCCTCCTTCTCTCTCTCTCTTTCTTTAAAAGCACCATGATGCCAAGCACAGCCTTACACACATTGCAGAGCCCAAAACACTGATTTCTTTGAGGGCTTCTCTTACAGGAATGAATAAATAAGAATCTGCAGAACTACAAGGAAATTTAATTCCACAGAGAAGTTATTTTTTATCACATCAGTCTAAGCATCAAGATTCTTCCCAGTCTACACTGAATTATGTGGGTCTCATTCTAATAAGCAGCAAAATGAAAGATGCCACAGACATAAAGTGATCAGGCAATAAACCACTATCAGCTAATTCTTCGTGTCCAGTAATCCCTGTTCACTTTAGGTTTCTACTGTTCTTCGTGCTTCTCTTAATTTTATTTAGAGTTTTATGACCCACATACAGGGCCCTCTATTTCCTCACTGTAGAATAGCAGGGAGTAGTGGAGAACAGACATAGGATTTGGGGCTCAACAGAGCAAGGTTCAAATTCCAACTTCATGAGATTTCCAATAGTTCTATGACTTCAAGGAAAATTGTTTTATCTTTCTGACTCAACGGCTTCCTCATCCATAAAATGGCAACAATAAATTAAGTGAGATTAGATATGTCAAAGTACCTGGCACAGAACCAAACACAAAGTTTCTTCCATAGAGATGCTTGGACCCTCACTGTTATCACTCAGAATACCCTAAGAAGAGATACTTAAATACACTGGCCTTCACTCTTCTTTTGGCAAATATGAAGTTTTTAACTGGCTGCATTAATTGAGGTAAATCATTGTCTATTGTTGTTTGAGAATGGTTTAAGAATGCTACCTGTGGCTAATGAAGGTTGAGTTTGATCTTCCCAGTTGCCATTGGTGCTTTTGGTTTGGGTTTTCCTTCCTTCCTTCCTTCCTTCCTTCCTTCCTTCCTTCCTTCCTTCCTTTCTTTTTCTTTATTTTTTCTTATTCAACAAATATTCTTTTCATGCCTATGGGAGACAGATACAGGTTTCGTAGGGACTAAAGTTTATAGAAATTGGGAGACTCTTTTATATAAAAAAAAAAAGAATATAAAACTGCAAATACAAAATTAGGTATAAAAGTGAATATTTTTTAGTCATCTGATGCCTACTGCATGCCAGGCCTGGTGTGAGGCTCTGGGGGTGCAGAGATGAATCTAACAGACAGAGTCCCCCTCACATGGATCCAGCAAGCTAGTACTTTTCAGACAATGCTGAGCCTTTTCTTGCCTCCTCAGAGGATGACCTGGTCCACACCCTCTCACAGCTGAAGGTCTCTGAACACCAGCACCCTTTCCTGTCTCTTCCCTCCCCAACGCTAGAAACAACACAGATTCTTTTATGCCAGCGGTTATCCACGCTTACAAATTTCCTCCAGCTTGAAAGACATCATCTTTCCTGTGGGTGTTAGTAGAAGTGGAGAGATTCCTGGAATTGTCTCAGAATTTGAAACTTGATTTGCAGATGAAGATATGGGGTCCAAAACGTGGGGAAATGTTCTTAAAGTAGAAAGATAGTTAACATCTGACTGAGATGAAAGCTGGGTGCCCTGCTTTGGGATTTAATGGCAATTCTGTTATACCACATCATCTTCCCCTGACTTGTTGTCCAAGTGAGGAATGGGAAAGGGGGAATAAACTTTATCCCTCCCTGGAGAGGAATTTTAGCAAGCCACTCCTCAATGCACATCATGGATAGTTAGTCGCCTTGATTACCTTCTTGGCACTATAGCCAATCAGCCTCTAAAATCCTTAGATTGGCATTCAGGGTTGTGACAGTTGTTTCTGTCAGTTTTATCTAAAAAATACACTGAGACCTAGGAACGTGTTGCATCTTTATTTATGTGTTAAAGATAAACAAAAATTAGAATATAACTCTTGCGTTCTATTTTAACCTTTATTTTCTCTTTCTCCCTGAAGAACATGGTCATGTACAACTAAAGAGCTGAATTCAGTCTTACCTCATTTATCATCTTTTTCTGGTCTGTGTATGGGAGTTTGGATGTGTGTAACTGCTGAATCTTTTATCTTAAAGAGACAAGAATTAGCACTAGATGCTCCTTGAAACATTCATCAATATCTAACGCATGCAGAATATTGCTTAACATTCAGGACAATATAATCTTGCCCTTTCTTGAATTTTGCCTTTTCATTAAATGGCAGTGGTATTCAAGAAACAATGATCTCTGAAAAACCACATATATATATATGATTAATATTGATTCCATTTTAGAGTAATAGCAAACCACAACTCTGCTGTGAAATGATCAAATTTGGGTTAGAAAGCCTTAAAGAATAAAGGCTGGGAATTTATTGTACGATCAACATATTGCATCTTTGCCATAGCAAAGAAAAAGCATGTTGCAATTGCAGCTGAAAACATCAATGTAAATGTTATTATGCCTTCCCAGTTCTCAGTCATTCTGGCTGCTGACATCTCTCAGTGTCGGTTGATTGTCAGTGGCAAAGCAGGTCTGCTGTCTATTGGCTCCCCAGCATCATATGATCCGATTGCCTGCACCCGCATAAACCACCAAGTGAACTGTTGTGTGAAATCATTCCTACACCGTTTGGTGAATTTGCAGTGTGACAGCTCACACCAGAAACAGATTGGACATCTTCAGACCACATTTGCACTTCCGACAATCCATCCAGGAACCCAAGCCTCCTGTGCACCTCAGGCCTCTCATTCTTACTGTCTCTAATTCACATGCCCATTGTGTGGGTGTGACTCCCTTACAGGCACGTCACCTGCGTCTTTATTTGCTCAGCCTCTCTTTGTTTGTGTGACGTCTCCTTATGAGACTTCTGCAGCAGCTCAAAATGCCTTTTTAGTTGTTATTTCCTCAAATCTGATAAAGAGTTTAGCAACGCATTCCAGTCTTTGTGTTTGGATAACTTACGTGGCAAAGATGTAACAAAATCTGAATTGGAAAGACATTCAGACATCTTATCTACAAGAAACAAATACTACAAACACATCTCAAAATCTCAGTGCGAACATTTTGCTTGACAGATATCTCAAGACACAATGGCACTTTCATATGCTGATAGTGAAGGGTAAAAAATAGTGTAACCTTTCCAGAGGATAATTTGACTCTATCCTAGAGAAAAACAATTGAGATGCGTGCAAAAATATAATTATAAGAATGCTTAAACAGATTGTTTACAATAGCAAAATAGGTACTTATAAATATATATAATTGTTATATATACTTATGTATTTATAAGTATAATTATAATAGTCAAATAAATAAATAGATACAGGATTCATAGATATGAAAATAACCTAAATGTCTGTCCAAATATGAAATACTCAGCCATTCTACCATAATTATTGAAATTTTTTGAGATTAGATTTACAATTTTAGCATGCTTGGTAAGGTACCAAACCCAGAAAACATTAATTATTTGTACCACATACAAATTTAAAATATCTTTGGCATCTCAAACACAAAAACAAAACAGAGTAAACAAAGTCAAATGCTTGTAACATAAAGTGCTCTTATTGATTTCAGAAGAAAGGAAGAGAAGAGGATGCTAATAGAAAAACAGACAAGGAGCATAAGCAGATAATTCATAGAAATCCAATGGCCAATAAACAAATGAAAAGATGCCTAGATTCACCAAAAATCGATGAAAAGAAAATGCATGCCATAATTAGATATTTTTCAGCAATTACCCTGGGGAAAAGACCAATAATATTCACTAATGGCAAAGTAGTGTGGAAACTTGTAGTGAGAAAATAAATGGGTACACTTTTGGAGAGCCCTTGGATGCACCCAAAATAATACATACATCTATAATAACATATTAATTGTTTGCATTTATTGCTTGGTACTTGTACACTTGTATGTATTAACCATTTAATCTTCACAACTACCCTTTGAGCAGTGCTGTGCACGCCACAATTCCAGAAGGCACAGTTCACACAGACTTCCTTCAAATGGTGCCTCCTAGAGCTTTGCAAAGTAGGCTCCTTGACTGCAAAGTAGCACTTCAATTATTTTACACATGGGAAAACTAAGCCCTGGAAAGGTTATGTAGCTTTCCTATGGTCATGGCAATGTATGATAAACCAGCAATCTCAAAAGAAGCATGGGTGGAGAGGGGAGAGGGGAAGGGGAGGAGGAAAAAAGAATAAAAAGAAAAGCCTTGATTTGTGCTGTTCAACAATTTCTGTGGTGTACATCCTTCCATCATCGCCAGTTTCAAGCTACCAACCTGATGACTGAACTCGCAGTTGGGAAGAGAGGTGCTGAAGTGGCCCTCATGAGTCCTAGCCTCAGCACACTGTGGTTCCTAAGTAGTACCACCAGGATACACATTCAGCCAGTTTGGCCCCAGAGCACATGCCCATGGCTCAAAATTATATTTCTAGGACTACACAAAACCTACAAAATACTTGTGGTCAAAGTTATGTGTGGAAAAATGTTTTTAATAAAAAATTAAAACAATATAAACATTTATTTATTCATTTGTCAGTTATTTACTGAGAGCATATTACATAGCAGTCATTATGCTGGTACTGGGAATAGAATGGTGATAAAACATGGTTTCACAGACCTTAAAGTCCAGCAGAAAGACAAGAGATGAGTACGTAGGTAAATGATAATTCATCTAATAAAGGAATATTATATAAATGGAAAAAGTAAATTTGTGTGTATATTTGTATATATATGAAAGGATACAAAGTTTTAAACTTTTAGCATAAATAATCTCATAATATTTTCTTTTTTTAAAACTACAATACATATTACTTTTGTAATTAAACATAAAAACATAAACAAACATCATGGCTGTGCAAAGATGCCTCAGGTTTGGTTTAAAAGAAAGTAGGTTATAAAACAGTAACAATGGCATGACTACTTTTTAAAAGTTATTGGTTTTGCATAAGAAAAATGCCTACAAAAATATACAGTGAACTGTTAGCAGTGGTTGATTAAGTAATGCTTTTGTCTTCCTCTTCTTGACGATTTTTATTTAACAATTTTTCTACTATGAACATATACAGCTTTTGCAATGAGAAAAATAAACAATGCAAATTATTTTTAATAAATAAAAGTAATAAGAGAAAAGGTCAACAAATGAGAACTCCTAATTTTGCTACATGAACAAGCTCAGAGCCATTTTTCTGCAGTGGATCCACTGCAAAGAGAGAGCTGGTGTGGTGTCTGCTGTCCCCGAATAATAAACACAGGCTCTGTAAGCCTAGAAGCATCATAATGACTGGCAGAGTGTTTCCCCTTTCATCTGGGTGTTTGCCTTCATGTAATGACACCAACTCCATGCGTTAGTTGGTCCAACCTAAGCTCAGGGAGAAAGAAGAAAAGAGAGAGAAAGGGGGTGGTGGTGGGGTGGAGAACAGCCCAATAAATTCCATACAGAAAATCACCTCTCCCACTGGCAATCACTGTCAGGTTCAAATGAATTTACACATTTTCCACGTATTCCTCTGCTTCCACTTACCATGTTAAAGGTCAATCTTCAGTTTACATTCATACCAATGTGATATATCCAAAACCATTGTAATTCTTAGGAAAATACAATGCATAACTGCCTACCAGGAAAACAACCATCTAGCAAGGGGGATAATTCAATAGCATTAGGCTCAACAAACCAACAAAAGCCAGGAAATTCAAAGTTAAGTTTTACACTCCCTCCTTAACTCCACACTATTGTGAAAGAGAAATAAAAAGTCACAATGCTGTGTGCTAGGGGTGCAATGTCAGCAGCAGCAGCACTTCCAGGCTTTTATTGACTTGTGTCAGAACCTTAACATTCTATAAACAGGGAATTTGGCTTAACACCTGGGTCCTTTAAACAAGAAGTATCTTCTGGAACCCCAGACTAGGATAATCCAAAGAGGTTTCCTAGTCTCTTAGGTATACACAGTAAATCATTATATAGAGAGGAAACAGATAAAGTTGTTGTTAAGATTACAGCCTTTCAGGCCTGTTGGGAAAATAAATAATTACAACAGAGAAATTTTATTTACTTAGGAGACCAGAGGAGACTCCTGAGTAACTGGTCTTCCAGCTAATTATTAGACACATTCTCGTGCAAAGCTTTGCATTTAGGGAATAAAAGTATTGCTCAATGGTACTTCAAAGTGCTAATAGTTTAATATCTCTTTTCTTACGATTTGTCAAATACAGCAAGCTTCTTTTGGGATGTTCGATGCCTGAATAAAGTGAAAACCCAGCCAATTTGAGGATGACAGAACATTTTTCAAAGTTTAAAAAAGAAGCGTAATTTCATTACCAGGCATGAAACTGGACCTTTTTCTTTTCTTTTCTTTCTTTCTTTTTTTTTTTTTTTAACCTGGAAGGAAACGTTTATTGGGGAAGTAAAATAAGTAAGTCCCCAAAAAGTTCATTTTCACGAATCAGCTTGAGTGTGACTGTGAGGGGGAAGAGGCCCTTCTCAGACCGTGGGTGTAAGAAGTTCCTTTCCACGGAGAAGCCTAGGTGCCAGGAGCAGAAGGCAGAACGAGGTCAGCCCATGCGCTGTGAAGGAAAGCCACCTCAGCTCAACAATCCTGATGAAAGGCTGGTACTACTCTCTGGGGACCCTTAAGTTTAGCCCCTATATCCAAAGTCAAACCAAGAAATGGTTTGGGAACCAAGGTTCTTTTCCCCGGTATAAGAATCCCTGGATTCTGGCAACAGAGAATGAAGTCAAGTGAGGAAATAATTTTTCTGTCATTGGAATCTGCACTTTCGTAAACTCTATGGGTTAGAACTGTTCTTAAGTGACTAAATAATAGCTGCTTTAGGGCAAATTCTTGTCATGATCTTTGGCTTTCAAAAGATAATGAACAGAATAATAGTTACCTAGTATCAAGATCTCTTTAACAAGTTAAAGAAATTTTCTTCTATTTTAGGTTAATTTTTTTTAATAAGATAATAGGAATGGAATTGTATCAAATGCTTTCGGGGCATCTTTCAAAATGATCATATGTATTTTTCCCTCTTGTAATATATTAATATGATGAGTCATATAACAGACTTCATAATGTTAAAGATCTAGGTATTTCTGGAGTAAATATCGATCCATTCACATGTAGTTGGCCAAAACTCAGTCATATGACTGTATATAACTGAAAAGTCGTCTGGAAAAGGTAGGCTCTTTGTGTGCCCAAAAGAAAGAGAAATAAGTTTTGTGAATAACCACCAGTCTCTGCAACACTAGCCATGCCACCTCTGGACCTACAAGGATACCAGGTGCCAAAAGGAAGGCTCACTGAAGGAAAGAACCAATCACTGCCCTTCTTACCCATTACATCCACAATCAAAATACTCAAGAAACAGGGATAAACTGGAGTTAGCGGGGCTTAGTCAAACTTTCTTATTTCCTAAGAATAAGATCTCATTCTTGGGCTCACATCTCAAGTTTCAGTAATTATATCAAGAATGCAGGAGTTCTATACTTTTCACTCATCCATTAGTTTTGTAACTATAAAATGATACGTGCTTTCTCATATGTTTATGTTGTCTAATAAATTAAATATATAACTAGCACAAAAAAAAACAAATTATATACTTTATTTTTAAAATTAGAAACAGGTAGCAAAGGTAAAGCAATACAACAGCTAAAAAAGTGAAAAATCTATTTTTTAGACATTTTTAAATGGCTATTATGGATTCAGTGGATATTGTATTCAAAGGTAGTTCCAGCTAAACGTGAGTGTAGTGAGGAGGATCTTGCCCTGCCCAGGAATCAACTGTGTGTTTGGCTTCTTCAGAACACAGAAGAGACTCAGTAAAGGGAGAATTCTATCAACATAAAATGGAAACTTGCCTTTCGTGCATCGACATTAATTTGATTGATCAACTAATCTTACAGAGACTTGACAATGTCTAAGTGACTTTGTACAAGGTTAGACTGAAGCCATTGATTGTTACAGTCCCTAAAGCCATTGATAGACACCTCCTGTCAATTTATTTAGATGAAATCATGTCATTATCACATGTCCCAGGATTACAAAAAAGTCATCACATTTTCACATTAAATATTTAAAGAAGATTTTGCATTTTCTAGAAGGTTGAAAGAAACATTCCAAAGTAGCAAAATATGAACGACAGTTGAATCTCAAAGACGACTCCAAACTAAACATTTTAGAGCATGCCTCTCTTTTCTGCCACTGACTCTCTCTCAAATTCTTCTCTTTCCTCCCAAGATTCAAGGAAATTACTATAATGCCAGGACTCTCCCACTAAGCTCCCCAGCAACAACCCTGGAAAAGCTAGGGATTGTTTCGTTGTTTCAGATAAGAAATGAGGCATAGAGACCATAAATGGTGTACCCATTTATGTACAGCCAGGTTTCGGTCCCTCTGTCTGACAGAGACCCCTGGCCATGCTCATAAGGAACCTCACAGTGTCCTTCGTGTTCTATCAGGCTCTTGACCCAGGGACATATCCCATCAAAAAAGGGACTCACATGTTCATCCTCTTACCACCCTTACTACGAAACCTAAGGTTCATATGTCCTGTAGTTTCCCCCAGGACAACAATGGAATCTGTCTTACAAAGAACCCAAAAATCCCACCCTTCTCACACAGGAACTCTTCAGATTCCAGGGTTCCTCACTTCTCACCATGTCTACTGCCACCCTGGCCCACAGCCATCTCCCATCAGGATTACTGCAGTAACCTCCGAACTGGTCCCCCTGCCCTATTCCCTTTCTTCTCAACCCTATGGTCTATTCTTAGCCAGACAGATCCTACTAAGCCACCTTGTGTCACTACAATGTTCAAAACTCTCCAGGTCGGCCATCAAATCAAAACCATAATGAGATACAACTTCATACCCACTTGGGTGGCTATAACAAAAAAGACAGATAATAATACGTGTTGGTCAGGATTTGAAAAAACTGGAGCCCTCTCACACTGCTGGTAGGAATGTAAAATGGTTCAGCTACTTGGGAAAAATACTCTGGCGGTTCCTCAAAGTTAGACATAGGACTCAGCAACTTCACTCTTAAGTGAGAAAGAGATGAAAACATATTTCCACATAAAAACTTGCTCGTGAATGTCCATAGCAGCATTATTCATAATAACGAAAAAGTAGAAATGACCCAAATGTTCATTAACTGATGAACGGATAAATAAAAATTCCATTCAATGGAATATTAGTCAGTAAAAAAGAAAGTAATGAATGAAGTACTGATGCATATTACATTAAAGAATCTCAAAAACATGGTAAGTGAAAGAAGCTGGTCACTAAAGGTCACATATGTGATTCCATTTATATGAAATGTCCAGGATAAGCAAATCCATAGAGAAAAAAAAGATCAGTGGTTTTCTAGTGCAGAAGGCCTTGGGGAAAATAATTGTGATGATAAAATGAGATAACTAAGGCAGCTTTTACGCTAATAATTATCAGCAGTATTAGCAGTGGCACAAAGAGCAGAGATGGTCTCTCCAGAGGCCTGGGAAGGAAGTGGCCCCTGGTCAGGGCTTCAGGTTGGTTTGGTTAACTCCACAGTCTCTGGAGTCAGTCCACCCAGGGTTCTCTAATCCTGGAGCGACCGCTTACTAGCTTGGAGAATCTGAGTTACTTCTCATTAGACTCCTTTTCTCTTACTGTTAAATGGGGAAATTAAAAGCACTTACCTTTGGAGTTGTGACAAGAATTCAACGAGAAACTGGTATGTTACATCTGTTCAGCAGAGAATAAGCCTCCCATCAATAGCAGCTGTTATTCAAATCCTCATTCTTAAGAGGAAGCTGTGCCAAGCGACTTTCAAAACGGGTGAAAGGATAAGGTACAAAACGGGCTTTTAACTAGACAGAGACTCACCTACCGCAGTGCTCTATGAAAAGAGTTCTCAGCCACCTCATAACAGGTCATCATGATAGTCTCTCACAACTATCTTCTAAGGGCTATCACAGTTCCTGAGGCCAAAGTTTTCCTTTCTGCAGCTGCTTTGAAATACCTCACAGAGAGCTTTAGAAACCTCTCTGGCAACTTGTCGCATCTCAGGTGTTTCCCTGCAATGCACTGTCAGAAACTCCACTGTAAAGCTGGTCCTCACTGAACAAATTATAGTCTTCCATAAGAGTGGTGTTAAAGTTGGTGATGATACTCCCATCTATCCAGTCTCAACAGGACACTAGAGACATGCCTTAGGTTCCAAAAGGAGAGGAAACCAAGAATCTGCATTGAGAGCCTGTCTTTGGCCCTTTAGGTGGAAGGTTTGAGTCATCATTTTCCCACCTCTCACCTTTCTCATATACATTCCTATATCAACTAAATTATGAATTTCTCACCTATGCCATGGTTCTCAAACATCAGTGTGTGTCACAATGACCGAGAGAGCTTGTGAAAACAGATTGGTGTGGTGCCCTGCCCCAGAATTTCTTATTCGGTAGGCCCAGCATGGGGCACCACAATTCACATTTCCGTCACTCTCCCGGATGAAGTGATCTGGGGAACAAACGCACTTAGAGAAACTTACCTAGCCTAACAAACGGCTGCTTAGAGAAAATATTTTGAAAAGCTGCCTCTTTCTTTAAAAGAACTCTGACCACAGTGGAGCCTTTCTGGATAGAGTTCAACACACACAGCTTATGAAGTTTCTAAAGGGTGGACCTTCTGAGAGGCACTGAGTCAGGAGCTGATGGGTTGCAGCTGCTCTGATGAAATATCCTATAATCAGTGGCTGCTTGTCTCCGCAGACCTCCCTTAGCACAAAGGGTTCCCAGCCCAGCTGCCTGCTCCCAGTTTCCTGGAGCAGAGCTGCAGCTGGGCCCACTTCCCTCTGTGCAGGGGACCTGCGGCTGTGGTAAGGACCTGAGCGTGGCCTCTTGGGTGGACTTCCTCCCCACTTCCTCCCACCTCCAACATCAGCTCTGTCTTGAGTGCAACTGCTAGAGGTTTGGTTTCCATGGCAGCCGATCCTTTATCCACAGAGGGGATAAAGATGAACTCTGGTACATGATTTGACGGGTGGGCTACACCATTTCTGTTTTCCCAAACGACAACTATTTCACCACTAGAATCTCCTTCTTTTGGATTAAGCACTCCCCCCCCCCGCCCCCAGGAATCCCATCTTACAATACAACAGTCCTCAGGAAGAGTGCATACTCCTTGACTGAATGGAGCCTGGCACCAACCTCAGAAGACAGATTGCCAGACCTCACCCACAGAGGGGTGCTAATGGCAGCAACTTCGCCTCCCATGCAATTGTACCGAAGTCACACGCTGAGGTACTTGCTGAGGGTGGGGAGAGGAGTGACTGTGGCCACAACAAATTGAGGTTGGGACCAGTAGCTCTCCCTACACTTGGCGATGTTATTAAAATCTCATGATCAAAAGCTGGACTTGGGGTGGCCACCAAACATCTTACCGGTCTGCCATCATGAAACTATGAAAAAATGAAGAAATCTCCTTTGCAATGGGAACCCTGCCGAACAGCACAGTATTTCAGGACAAATGCACCTTCATGTTTGTATTTGACTTCATATTTTATTTTGCTATCATCTATTTTAAGATCTTGAGTCAGGTTTCACCCAAAAGAACTAGAGCCAGGATGTTTGGAAATTTCACAGATGATATTTAGCAAACATTTGGACGGGTCATAAAGAAACATCTGCAGGGAGTCTGGGCCTAGGAACAGTGTATCGAGGGGAGGAGGCCCCTCTGCAACAGCTGCATTAGGTTACAGGGCTGAGCTGAGGGTTCAGAGCTGATGGCAGTGCAATTTGGTGAGTCCCCAGCAGGGGGCACCCTATTGCAGTGAACTCTCTCTTTTTCATAGCTTTGCTCCCTGGAGCCAGACGCTATAAATAATTGGCATTTTGATTTCTCCAACCTTCTGCTTCCTCCTTCAAAGCAGACACTTTCCTCTAGAAAGCTTTCCTCCCACCTCTTATGAAAATAGACACTTTGAAGGGAACTACCTCTTGTGGGGATGATTAAAAGCAAAATATGAAGACAATCAAATGAAATTAAATAGATTATACAGAAGGTTGAATACATACTCACAAAAGTTTAAAGATGGTCTTGACTGATTTTCATGACTGACCAAAAGAGCACAAGCAATTCCTAGATTGTCTCATAAAATTCTGAGTCAGTTGTACACATGGGCATCAGTGTAAAACTGGCATCCTGGTGTTTCATTTCTCAAAGGTCATCTGTGTTTGTTACTTGACAGCCTGGGCCTGTGTGGAAAGCACCATGTCTGTGTTCCCCTGCATAAATAATCACAATGAATAATCCACTCATGGCTAATGAATTTTACAATTTGGATTTCTCAACAATGTACCTTTAAGTGTGAAAAAAAAAAAAATCCACTCATTGGCCAAAACAATCAGCCCAATTTTTAATAATTCTAAAATGTCTTGGAAACAAATAATTCAGAAGCAGACATCAGCATTCTTCTCTCAGAACCAGTCTCCAGTATTGTCAGTCATTACTATTTAAACATTTTAAGTAACCTATATCTTTGTCCTTTGAACAAAATTAGACAATTTAGTTCATTATACTCATACTTCACAGTCCTATAGACACATTCGGGCAATATTCTCATTTTAAACTTGTTATGGATTATGTAATTTGATGGGTTTCTTTTCATTTTTCTTTTAAAGATTTTCTTGCTGGAGTTATTGTTTTACTATTCACACTGGCTCTCTTCTCAGCTACATTTAAAAAGCCAATTCAGTCTAGAAATTTTAAGTCATTTAAGCCTCATGTGGTAGATGTCTTGCCACAGATGAGTAAACAGAGATACAGAGAAATTAGTAACTTGCCAGAACACACAAAACTGGCAAGTAGCCCAGTAGGAATTTGAACCCAAGGGGTCTAGCACCAAAGCCCCAGTGCTAGACTACCATGCTATATTACCTCTTAAAAAGTGAGTCTTTAGGTGTATGCAAACTCAGCTAGTAAATAGCTCTTTTAATTAAATGTAATAATCTATTTAAGGTATTTGATCCAATCCCTAACTCATAATAGATGCTCAATAAAAATCGCAGGTGAGGGAGGAGGCTAGGTGTAGGGATGTGTGTTGACTCTCGTTATTCAATTAGTGAAGTAGCTGAGTTCTACGTTAAATGGAATCAGGATTTTTCCAACCCTTTCAATCACTGTCTTTGTGGCCTTACTCAACCAATTTCATCACACCAACACTCAGTTTCCCCATCTAGGGATAATACTAGAGTCTACCTCATAGAGTTGATGTCAGTGTAAGTGAAATAATGCATGTAAAAATATAGCCCAGTGCCCGGCACAAGATAAAAGGTTATAATTCTTCCTTTTGGTTTCATTTAAACTGTTTTATTTAAGGGTTTAATCAGTCTATAATATCATAGAAGAGCAGATATTTACTCAAATATTCCCTCAGATAAGGCCAATCAAGGAGTAAATCTTTACAGGGAGACATAGAGGCATTTGGTAGTCAATAATGATTAAGGATTTTGAAAGGAAAAAAGATTAAGAGCACTACTCAAAAATCAGTTATGGATTGAAATTTGGCAAGGTTTACAGAGCTTCAAGTTCAATACTTCGCTTATAGCCAATACTTCTTAATGTGTGCAAAAGGAAGCTGGACTCTTTGCCCTTGATGGGCCCAGAGGATAAAGAAATCAGAGAGGAGAACCTTGGATAGGTCATGGTCAGGGTCACAGAAAGGGAAAGCAGGCCTTCTCCCTTCTTCACTCCAGCTCATCCCATCATTGCTCTTCATTTCATTCTCACTTCCCCTGGCCCGCTTTTCCTTGCCACACCTCCTGGAGCAGCTGTTCAATGATGAAAAAGAATCCTGAGCTGCATTTGCTGCCCAAGGCTGTGACAGAAGCCAGAGGGGTTAGTGATCAAAGCCTGAGGTGGAGAAAGAGCAATTTCTCTCAAAAAAAAAAAAAAAAACATGTGAAAGGGCCATGGTCATCTTTGCTGAGTGGTTGTCTATGCTGTAAAGAAAGACAAACAATATTCAGTCCTAAAAGTTGTATTTTAGACCTCTGCATGAACTAGAATTGATGACACACTATCAGTTTAGGGTAGTATTTTTCCAAGGGTGTGACATGCCTTGCTGGGAAGCAGCACTTGCATGATGTCTTCCTGGGAATCTCATGAGCTCAGAGATAAGTTTGTGATGAGCTTTGAACATTGCTCTTCTCTTTGCCATTTCTTGGTGGTTTCCTTCTTACCCAAACTGATGAGGATCACATACTTACAAAATATATGAAGAAAAAGAAAGAATACAAGAGACGCTGGTGCTGGTGGGAGTTAGAAGAGTGAAAAGCACCAGAATCTCTAATGACCCACAAACAAGCCTGGAGATTCTGCTCTGTGATATGTGTCTCCATATTTGTATATCCCAGGGACCTCCAAATGACAGGTGGGGAACTTTTGTCAAAAATGATAAATAAATCCCAAGGAAATTTCACTATACAATTTATTTGTTCACTTAGATTATTTTGAACTCCCATCATGTGACCAACACTGAGCTAGGAGCTACAGAGAAGAATGAGGCATGGCTCTCAACTTCAAGGCACTTGTAGTCTGGTAGGAGGGAACATCAAGGAGAGCAGCTCTCCACAGAGTGAAGAGGGCAACAACAGAGGCATAGCAAGGATGCTGTGAGTGCCAGATAGTAGCTCAGAGAAGGGTACCCAACTTAGCTGAGCCTGTCTAAAAAGAAAGCTTTGCAAGGTATATGATCCTTAACAAGCCCAGTGGACCTAGAAATGGAAAGGAAGGGGATGGTTCTCGGCATCAGAAACTGACCAAAGCATGAAAGTATGTAGGCAATTGGAAACTTCAAGAAGCAAAGCTTATTTATGAGGAAACCATGAGAGAAGACTCTAGAAGGGTGGGCAAGGGCAAGATTGTGAAAAGTCTATAGGCCATGCTAAAGAATGAGAATTTTGTCTTCTAGGAAGAAGAAAGCCACTAAAGTGTAAGTTTGAGAGTGATGTAATCAGACTTGAGTCTTAGAAAATTCATTCTGGTAGGACTGTAGGAGCTTATCGGCAAAGATTGGCCTCATAATGGAAAGGTCATTACCTGGGCTCACTCCACAAGTTCTTTACAAAAGTGAGTACTCACTTTACATTAAGCAAAAGTCCTGACGGTCTAAGCTGGTAGGAGCCCATGGCTCCAACCTTGACCACACACACACACCCCGCCCCCCACTCCCACTACCATAACCATCTGTCGTAGATCAGGCAGGGCCATGAATTATTTGCAGCCCCTCCCAATAAGTGGAGGAGTTTCTTTCCCATCCCTTGAATCAAGGCTGGTCTTATCATTTACTTTGACCAACAGAATGTGGCAGAAATGACAGTGAGACTCGTAAGCCCAGACCTCAAAATAGCTTGCAGTTTCCATTTTCACCCTGTTGGATAACCACTATCTCCATGTAAGATTAAAGCCCTGACTAGCCCCCTTAAGGATGGGAGACTAAATGGAGAAAGAGGCCCAAACATCAAGCCATTCTAGCAATCCACTCACATATGAATGACACCATTGCCAACCAGCCAGCCTCCACCCAACCCACCAACCAACTGTAGCTACATAGGTGATCCCAGGCAAGACAAGCAGAAGAGCCATCCAGCTGAGCCCGGCACAAATTACTAACTCAAGAACAAATTTATGGTTTTTGTTTTATACTACGATGTCTTAGGGTGGTTAGTTACACAACAATGGATAATGGGGCTGCCTCAATTCCTGAAGATGGGCACTGGAACAATAAGCTGTCCAGAGCTTCACTAGAATTAATACTGTCTGAGCATAAATATACTCCACGTACCTTGTAGAGAAAGGGTTTCTGCCAGGATGGTCTGAGTATCCTTCCCTCCAGAGTGCCAGTTAGGATGCCTGACTTTCTCTAACTTTTATCTAACTATAAATGCACTGCCCTGATTGATGGGACATCAATATTAATAAATAATTCATAGTATGGTCAGACTTTTTCACATGTAATCACAACTGTAAATCTCAAGAAATGCTAAATGCTCTGTAGGTAGCTTGAAAAGCAGATTTGCCTTCAAGTCCTAATCTTAAAAATAAATAAATATATAAATAAAGTTGTCTTAGTCTCTCAGAACAGAATTTGGAAAAGTATGTGAAAAAGGTGAAGTTAGCCAGAGATGCCATTTTTCTCCTCAAGGCAAAATGCCCCTCCCATGAATGTAGCTTTCGTGTGAACAGACCCCACCATGGGGATGACAAGGAAAAGACAAAATAACGAGGTATTCATGGCTTTCTCCATAAACCACTCAGACTCCACATGGTGGGGAGTGAAGGAGGGGCACTGACGTAGGCACATGCAACCTAGTCAATGTTATGAAATTCACAAAATCCAAATTCCTGCATGTACATTCAAAAGGGGAAGAACCTTGCTCCCACACACTTGAACTCATCCTCAACCTACAAGGATTCTCTGCAGCACTCCCATTCTTCAACTTTGTTCCATCAGTTGAAAGTTAAGTTTCTATCTCTCTGCTCTCACCACACCATGCTAAAATAGCTAGACAGATTTTTACCAAATTCAGAAGATAGGTTTGAAATGTCTTGACTTAGAACAAAAACAGGCTCTTGGGTTTGCAAACACAAAAGTCACCTCTGGTGGCCTCAGGGGACAGGTAAAAATGAGACATGAAAGAGACTTGTAAATATCACTTGGAGACATGGCAAGGAATTAAAACGCTAGGGCCAAAATAAAAAACAAAACAAGGTTCCAAATGTGAGCCCAAACTAAGGGCTCTCAGCACAAGCATTGGTCCTCTATGGAGCTGCTCATGGAGCTCCTTCTGTGATGTTCTCCGGGATGAGTGGCAGCAGAATTTATTTACTTAGCAAGGGTTAAGGATTCTTTCCAGCCACACACAGAGGCAGTGCCCATGGGAGAGGCACCTTTTGGAAACAAAGATATATGCAAAGCTTAGTTCAAACCTGACTAAAAGATGATATCTTATATTCTTTTGTGATAAGACTTCTTCCCAGCAGTGTAGTTCATAGCTTACCCTATGAACGAGCACAAGTGGTTCAGTGGAAACCGTTCTATCAGATACCTGCTATAAATCTTCCAAGGCCACATGCATGTTCCCTTTGTAGTATTAAGTAAAGTTGTCTGTGTATATTTACATGTATGCTCACAGAGAAACTTAATCAACAGTGGTGAATGAAGGAATGAATGAATGTTGTCTGAGGAGCTGTAAAAGGCAGAAAAGTGAAATGAGGCACCTAACAGAACCCTTCACAGAAAGCCAAACCTTGTTAGCTAGGCTTTAAATTGAAGGGCAATTTTAGTTTCACTATTTAATAGAGCAATGAGATTTTTCAAACTATATTTAAAAGATCTAAAATATAAAGCCATGGCTTTAAAAGGCAAAGATCACAGTGCTTTCGTAATACTTTTCATTAAGAACTGTTTACCTCATGTTTAATATTGGCACTGCCACTGTTCCTGCAATGAATTGACAAAACAGTTCAATATACCTCATTTAGAACCATTATGGGGCATTTCATCAAAGATCTGGTTATGAATGTCTCCAAAGAAAAGATCAATGAGGTTTTCATTATGGCTGGGAGGGATTTATTTAACAACAACAAAAAAAAATCCCATAAAATGAAGGTAACTGGAATAAAGTATGATCTGGGCAAATGACAGGTTCCATTTTATTCCATTAAAGGTAAACACGATTTTTATTTTTACAGTAGTCTATTCCCACATATATTATCCATGTAATTGTTTATGTTTCAAAACCCACCTGATGGCAGTTTTACATGCAGGATAGATAGACTACTCTCAGGAGTTTGTGCTCAGGGAACACCTTAAAGAGAAAACTGCCTTATAATTAGTACATTTGGTACATTAGCAACAAAGCACTCCTCAGAGGGCAACACAAGCCTGCAGCTCACCAAACCATCTCTCTCAAATGAGTCTGAGAGTGAGGTTCTGGTGGCTCATACATCGCTACAACTGGGTCAAGGTTCCCTTGCATTGTGGTCTTAATTAAAGATCCTGGGAAACGTGGTGACTTTAATCATTTGTTTGTGTATGTTCTTTATGTAAAGTGCAATAATTTAGCCTTAGTGTGGTTCTGTGTAGTCCAAGATAGTTTTATAATTTGATAAGGAAAAACATTTCTGACTAATGTTTTTCCTTCGTTTGTACCTGCCAAGTCAATAACTTGAAGGAAGCTAAATAAAATTTGCAAAAATATTTTTTTATCCTGTCTCCCCAGTTTCATTCAGCCTTATTAATAACCTCTCACACTTTTTTCCCTTTATACACATCTCAGAAACATGTAGCGCAAGAGCTTGAGAAAAACAAACATGGTTTTCCTATAGGTATCAGACAAGGTTATTCAGGTGCAAAGCAAAGAACCCAAGTCTGGCTGACATAAGTCAAGAAGTGGTTGGTAGGGAAGTCCTAGCCACAGCAATCAGACAAGAAAAAGAAATAAAAGGCACACAAATTGGAAAGGAAGAAGTAAAATTGTCATTATTTACAGATGACATGGCACTATATAGAGAGAACTCTAAAGATTCCACCAAAAAATAATTAAAACTGATAAATGAATTTAGTACATTGCAACTTAAAAAATTAATATTCAGAAATCAATTGTGCTTTTATACACCAATAAAAAACTATCAGAAAGAGAAATTAAGAAAAAATTTCATTTATAATTGCATCAAAAAAAAAATAAATGCAATACCTAAGGAATAAATTTTAACCAAGGAGACAAAACACCTGTACTCAAAAACTTATAAGACATAGAAGAAAGACATAGAAAGAGATAACAAATATATGGAAGCACATAACATGTTTATGGATGGATAGAATCAACAGCTGTGCACAGTTCTCCTCAGGACAGCTCAAATGCCCATTCATTCATTCATTCATTCATACATTCATTCACTCATTCCAGAAACATCTATTTTCTCCTTGCTTTATGTAAGTAGGCCCAAGGATGAAGGAATAAATAAGGGAAGAACAGTGATATCAAGGTGTGTGTACACACATAAACACACACACATATACACATGCTCAGGCACACAATGTGAGGAGGGCTGTGCCAGGGTTGTACACAGTGCCATTAAGGATGTCCACATAATCCTGACCTGGAAAGGGAACAGAGGTGCTACATCAAGAGAGAATGTTTCATGAAGTTTATTTCTCTCCTTGGATCACCAGGTTGGAGGCAACTTCTCCCTTTTCACATTCCCTGCATGGCACTCAGCATCAGCCTTGTCTTCCCCACTGAAATACAAACTGTAGAGCATGACAGGATGGCAGATGAGCAAGTATGAATGTAGAAAGGATACCAGAGTTTATTAAGCACCTATTCTAAGTCAGTTTATATACATTCTTTGATTTAAATCATATTTTTGAAAACTCTGTAAGAAAGATTATATCCCTATTTTTTAGATTAAAAAAAAAAAAGTGAGGCTTTAAAAATAAAGCTTAGAGAGTTTTTCCAGGCTCACATTCTAGTAATAGTCTCTCACTGCAAAGCCAATACACTTTCTAGGTATCAGACTTACTCACTTTCCTTTTACTTCCCAGTACATAGGACAGTTGATTACTATTTGTTAAGAAGGGAATCTTTCTGCTGAACTGTCAGCCTCACTGGGCCTTTTTTCTTGGGCTTTGTGTAGATTAATATCAGGAAAAACTGCCATGGTCTGGTTTCTCCTGGTACAGACATCCCTAGTTCAGGATGAACATGTGGAAAACTACCTTAGCAACAGTCATTAAATAACGATCACTTGGTAACAACTTTGACTTTAGCCAGATTTTAAAAAGAATTTGGCAATTAAACACTCCAGAATATTACATCAATAAATTGTCAATCCCAAGCCTGCTGGTAAACCTGTGCTCTGCATTTTCAGTTCTGGAGGGGAAATAAAAAAAAAGGCCATGATTATTAGAAATGTTTTTTTCCCCCATATAAACTGATTTCTATGTTGACTGGCAGCTATGTGATTTAGTTTGGCTAGTTGCAGTCATACCAAAAGCAAATTTTCTTTTTACCAAATCCTATTACATGTCTTATTACTGGGCATGGGAAAACATTGCCTAGTATTTCCTACTTGCTGTTCTTAGAAGAGAACCATCTATCTTCCATTCTAAGCAAAAGTAACTAGTATGTTTTCTAGTTAGTATTAATATTCCAGCCACTAAGTTCCATGTACTATTATGGAAATAATATATTATAGATTATTGAGAATAAAAAAAAACTTGTCTATAACCCACATGATACATACAATTCACAGCACTAACATTAGCCTAACATAATTAACACTAAGCTGATGTAGAATTTTCTGCCTATGCACTAAAACCTAGTGGTTCTTTTTTTCTGATGCCTTTTTCTGAACTCTTACCTCAGCCAGCCAACTTTGCATTAAATATTTGAAGTAACTTGTAATAATTGTCACACTTTCATTGGGATCCAATTCATTTTAAAAAATAAAAATTCTTTGCACTAAGATTCAAGAGCCTTCAAATGATGCAACAGAAAACTAATGTAGACTAATAGAAATTGTTCTCAGAAAAGGATAATGCCTATGTGGAGATGTGGGCCAATACTAGCAGACCAGCAATAGCATGATGAATTGAAGCAGTCAACTGGGAAAAGAGAACAGCTACCCCAGTAATAATTTTGGCAAAAAAAATAAAATAAAATAAAACAAAAAACAGTAAAGAAGAAATCTGGTGGTACTATACTATCGATCTTGAAGACTCAGGTTTAGAACAGCTAGTCTGTGTTGGAAAACTTTATGACCAAGCTTTACCAGAAAAATCTCAGGCCTCCCCAGAGAACAGAGTATACCTGAATTCTAGCAATTGGTAAAGCTAAATCAAGGCAACAACGACCAAAAAGCTGGGATCTAATGGGAGCCCCAGGGCAGAAACACACATGTAGGTAAGATTCAGGCCTTGATTCAGAGGCCTAGTAAACGAGATGTGGGTGAATTTGTCAGGTGTGTAGAGGAGGCTGAGAATCAAGCTACCCCCCTCTCAAATTACAGAGATCTTATTTCTTCTGAAAATCTTTCCAAAACAGAAGTTTCTTCCTTTTGGAAGCCTTCAGCAGTGTTAGAACTTCAAAACATGTTGAAAACATGACCACCAATTATCTTCCATAAAATATATCTTGAAAAACTTTACTACTAATAACAAGACAACATAATTCTCGAAACAACTATTTAGAAAAAGGAATCATGTTTAGTCAACATTATCAAGACTTAAACTTTTATTTAGCCCATGATGCCTTATTAACAATTGGACAATGTCCATCCGAGCCTATTATTTATGAATGAACTGATTCTAAGCTCTGAGTTATCTCTATTCTACTTCTCTTTACAGCATCAATTAACCACAAGTGAATAACAAAAAATAGAAATCAATCATTTAAGTAAAACCTTTTTATTTCTAGTCTTTCTCATTGCTTTTAAATTTTAGCGTTCTTTCAATAGGATTAAAGCGCCATGTACTTGAAGATATCTGTAGCAGCTTTATTTACCGTAGTCCCACCACCATCACCAGCACCATTGCCAATAATAAAAACATGGAAACAACCAAAACATCTGTTACGGGTTGAATCATGTCCCCCAAAAAAAGATATGTTGAAGTCCTAACTGCCAGTAAGCATCTCAGAATAGGACCTTATTTAGAAGTAGGATCTTTGCAATTGTAGTCTTAAGTGGGGTTTTTAGGGCGGGCATTGATCAATATGATGGCTTTCTTTACAAAAAGGGAAAATTTGGACCCAGACACAGATATGCACAGAAGGAAGACTATGTGACAAGACACAGGGAGAATGCCCTGTGGAGACAAAGGACAGGAATGATGTCTACAAGCCAAGGATTACCAACAAATCACCAGAAGCTGGGAAGAGGCAAGGGAGGATTCTCCTATAGTTTTCAGAGGGAGCCAATACCTTTATTTTGGACTTCTAGCCTCCAGAACTGTGTTTTTATTAAAATAAATTTTTGTGTTTTAAGCCACCTACTTTGTTATGGCAGTTCTAGGAGACTAACACAACATCCAACAAGAGCAAAATGGTATAATAATGGTATATTAATTTGCATTACATCAAACTCACGAAATAGTTTATAACCACTGAAAATGATTATTTAAAATTGTGTAATGGATAAATGTTTATTATAGTATCAGGGATAAATATTACAGACGATGAAAGAACAGATTGTAAATGGTTTTACTCTGAATGTAATAATATAGAATATCTCTGTTAATGGGATAATACATTGCAAACATTAAATTCATGTATTTATCTATCTCACTTTAAACACTTGCTGCCTTTTACTTTCCAGACTAACCCAATAGGGTTATTGTTCCAGGGAGAAATCATTTCTAAGTGGTGTGGGTGTGGGGTGTAGTCAGAACAAAGAGGCTGTGGATTAACTTGAAGCCTCAGACCACTTTTCTTTTTTCTTTAGTGAGAGAGATTGGTTTCGACCACCAAACTAGGTTGAGGGAGAGGAGAGTATCTAAATAACAAAATGTTTTCGTTAAAATAACAGAGGTGAGGCCCTGCCAAGCAGATGGTAGTTTTACTTGAGGAAGTTTCCTACTCCACAAGAAGAGGAGCAGAAGCTTGTGGGGTAGATAGGAAGGAAGATTGAAGGGAAGAGCGCTATGGCCCACCTCATACTGGCACTCTGGAAGGCAGTTGGCCCACAGAAAACCAGAGGTTGACACATCAAAAACTTCTGGCAGATAGCATGAGTAGTGAAGGAAGCACTTTCCTTGGACCCCCTAGTGTCTGTGTGACTCGGATCAACACAGAAGTTGTGTGCTTCTGTGGGCTGACACAGATGGAAGCCTGAGAACCAGCCTGAAGAGCCCACCAAGGTGAGAAACCAAACTGGAAAGACTAGTCCAGGTGGCAGATGTAGCATGTCGCACAGATTCAAAGGGCCTGTAACACCATGAGCCTCAAGGTGAGTGATGCGAGTTTCCAGCGGAGACCTCCAGCCTTGTCCACTCAGACCAGAGGCCATACCAGCAGGGGCCTCAACCTCAGCTGCAATCCAACACTCACTGGGAGGCCAGTCTTGTCCCAGTAGTCAACCTTTCAAGAAGCCAACAGATCATCAATTTTAGACCAGGGACAAATAAGGATCCCAAGGGACCCTAAAGATTCAAGGACCACCATCTCCTACCTCACATCTCGGACACCCAGATCCTTCTGAGAGGAGGAGGGTAGGAGCAGGCCTGAGGAGATCAGATTTTACCTGAAGCATCTGAACATTAAAATGACCATTTAAATAGTTGCATCAGACTAAATTTACTGGTTAGCAAAAATCTAGTTTTTAACATATTTTTTCTGCTATTAAGACGCAAGTGAAAATTAATGAGGAAGATCAAATTGGTCTTATACAAATAAAAAGCTGTATGTTTTTTCACATCTGAGTATATTATGAGAAAACTTGTGACCCTATTACATGGGAATGTAGACAAAGATTAAAAAGAAATATGCAAAATAAAAATAATTTATTTTTCAATTATTACAGCTAAAAAAAAAGAACATCTTGCCTAGTCTCAGTCTCTGAAGAAGCTTCTATAGCTGCTGCATAATAGCATATTTACATTAAGACTGTCTAAATTTTTTGGAAAGTAAACATGTTTCCAGTCAAGGTCTGGTTCTCATATAAGGGCTTCAATAAAGTTAAAGATACAGAAAACTTTTCCTTTTTCAGACTTCAATTTGCCCAGCTCTCTGGAATGACTGAGACTATAAAAAGGACAGAGAAATAGCAATGGCTCAGAAAATCTTCCTGACATCATTTATTCCCGCTCACCTACTGATAACCTACAGATACCATTTGTGAAGGCGCAGCCTTTCTGTGTTACTCAGAGCCAAACATGCTCCGAAGAGCCTACAGAGCTGCCACCCAGGTCCCGCCCCACATCTGTGACCACTTTTCCTTCCCACATTTTTCAGAACTCACATGGTGTTTCTCAAAAGTAATTCAAAATTAATGTGAAAGAACTGTCTGCATGTTTTTGTTTTCTTGCTTCTCTCGTATTTAGAAGGAAAGCCAGCTGTCCCATGCAGGTTGCCTGAGAACAGGGTCAGCCTCATGACTGGGAGTGCCCAAGGCATGTGGTTTGAAGGATGCTATGATGGGCAGCCTTCTTCCCCAGAAACATCTGCTTCCTCTGCGCATCAGGTGCCAGGAATCCTAGCATCAGGGACTCATTCCACTGGTGTTTAAGATGCTTCTGCTTTCAAGAATTGACTCTTAAAATGAGTCCACTAATTGGCAGAAGCAACATCTTGAATATTTGAGAGCTAACACTCACCCAGAAATGATCAACCAGCTGTGTGCAAGGCCATAAAGGACAGGAGCCAAAGTAAGTACCAGTAGGAAAGCAGAATCACCCAGTAGGTGGGAAGAGTAGGAAATGAAATCTAGGGGTGATTATTTCACTCTCAAGAAGTAATTACAAGAACAATAGTTACACTTTAAATGAACTTTCCATGCTTGTACTTTAAAACTGAACTTGAGCTGTGGGCAGCAGTACCTACCCATGGCCTCTTCACATGCCTTGGGCTCCCTTATACCCCGGGGCTTCAAGCAGTTGAACTTCTTGCATGGTGGCTGGGGCTTCAGCACAAGTGTTAGGAAGAACAAGGCAGAAGCTGAATCAACTTTTCTTCCCAGCCTTGGAAGTCACATAGAGTCACTTCAAGCATATTCGATTGGTTAAAAGTGAGTCACAAGCCTGCTGGGGTACAAGGTGAGAGAACAACGAAAGGAGTGTCGAGAAGTTTACAACCGCGTTATAAGCTGCAGCAGCATATTACTAATTCTTCTAGTATTTTGTTAATTAACGTGTAACAAAAAAAAGAAAGAGTAAAAGAACATAAATAAAATTAGGAATGATTTTCTCTGGAACTTGGATAGGTTTTATTTTCATCTTTTTTACCTAATTTTTATGCTAAATCTTTACAGAGTTTGTTATCAGAAGCAAATCAAATGAAAACATTTAACTTTTAAAGTTTGAAATGAATGCTTAAATGACATTTTATCTCCATATTCTTCACTAGCTAGAAACTTTCCCCCACATATCCATCTTCCACAGGGCAATCTATCACACATAAAAAACCCTGGGTACAAATTACACATGAATTCATATTTGTTTTCATCACATTCATGTCAATAAATCTCCTCAGTGTCTTAGACCAC
This sequence comes from Cynopterus sphinx, assembly GCA_030015415.1. NCBI lineage: Eukaryota > Metazoa > Chordata > Mammalia > Chiroptera > Pteropodidae > Cynopterus > Cynopterus sphinx. The sequence goes on along the minus strand of CM057379.1, from coordinate 164,410,837 downwards.
CAGTTACCTGCCATGCCTAGCAATCCATAATGAGCTGGGACCACAGTCAGTGCAGGACTCCATCGAGAAAGTGATCATGGCCATGGCCTTCTCATGCAACACCTCAGGAAAACTCACAAAGACTACAGCCACACTCTCCTGAATATGGAAATTTTTTGGCAGCTGGTGGAATTTTTTTTCTCATAGAAAATAAAAAAGAGATCTCGGAATAGTCAGTAACATTGGCTTTTGATAATGTTACTCTGGGAAGGAAAAAAGAAAGAAAAAATCAGCTCAATTGGCTAAGTCCACCAAAAATAATAAATACCGCCTCTCAATCAAATAGGTAGACCATGACTGGAATAATCTGTTCATTCAGGCTGCCTTCAATGCCAATATCGATTCTGCAGATGGAATGAACAGAATCTCTTCACGTAGTAAGTGGAGGTATGTATTAGACCAAAATAGTCACAAATGTCTCAGAAGTTAGACCATATTAATGACCTTCTATTTTTCTTTCTTCTTCCCCTGAAAACACTATTAAAAAACTAAGGTTGCCAGCTGTTGCATGCCATCAGGAACTGAAGAATTTATGGCAAGAGTCTTATTTAATTACAGCTCAAGAAACTGATCCTATGGCATTGCAGACCTTATATATAAATATTATTTATATCCCCAACTTTCAGGAAAGCAAGGTCTATTTCACAACCTTGCCAAAGGTCAGGGACCTGCCCCTGATGTTAAACATAAAAGGTGTTGTATAACATAGTTAAACAGATTACTGGCTGGTTTGCAGACATGGTTTTCTTCTCCACACAACTAGAGTTCTCCTTCTCTGACAATGGAGAAAGAGCTCCATTCAATACACACCTCCTTACGGCCAAGAGTACCTGTCTGAAGAGTGTGTACTTAATTCAGAGGGCCATGGGGAGCCATTGAGGGCTTACGAAGAAAGGAGTGACGTGATCTAAACTATACCTTAGGGGGATTAAAGCTGAAATTAGTAAAATGGAAAACAAAACTGCATAAATTTGAAAACTGACTTTTTGAAAAGACAAACAGAATAGGTAAAACACTCCAAGCTTAAGGAAAAAAGAGTAAGACAGTAAAATTAGGAATGTGGAAAATAAAGGGGGGGGGCATAATAACTAGTTCCAGAGAGGCTGAATGGACTGTAGTAGAGTATTACATAAAATTTATAATGACACATTTGAAAACCTAAAGAAAACATGATTTCCTGGAAAAATACATTTGATTCAAGAAGCAGTAATGTAAACAGACCATGTACACAGAGAGGTAACAATGGGCCTCTACTGGATGAATCTAGAAGATATTTTTGGATTGGAGATTCTAAGGAATAAGAAACATGTGAGTGAAGGCAACTCTTACTAACCTGGTCTAATTGAGTGAAAAGACTGATTTTACACACAGGAAAATCAGGAGGAGGAGCTGAGTTTAGGGGAAAATAGTGAATCATCTTAGAAATATCATAAGTATAAGCCAGTGGAGCTGTGTGTAATGGCAATCAAGCACGTTCACTCAGGGGGACCAGTCAGGATGAGAGACTAGTACATACAAAGAAAATAAGTTAGCTTCTAGCAATTTACGTCATTTTATAATGTGTAAAATATATTAGTACCATAGTACAAATATACTGATTATATGTATAGCAGGGTGAATGCTCAAATTTTTTTAATAATACAGATGAGTAATTAGAAGTATTAGCGCTATGTCCTACGATAGAATATTACTGAGCAACAAAAAGCCTAGAAAACAAACAGTCCCAACTGGAGCACATCAGAAGGCTTGTGTGCTTCAAGAAGATGCAATTTATACTTAATGTATTTGAACATATGGAAAGAAGATTTGTGCAATTTCAGGGAAGTTTGGATTGAATTCAATGATAAGTACATAGATGTTAAATAACAATTTTTATAAATGAACAATTACTTATATATGGAATATAAACCTAAAAGCAACAAACAAACAGGACAAACAAACAGAGACTCATGGTCATGGATAATAGACTAGTGGTTACCAAAGGGTAGGGGGGAAGTAGGTAGGGTTAAAAAAAAAAAAGGAAAATTGTTTATAAACTCTAGAAAAAAATGTTGGACAATATTGGAAAAGTTATTAAATTACACTACATGTTTTAATACATGAATAGCCTTTACATAGTCATAATTATTTAAACACAACACAGATGTTGACATATATAAAATTACTATGTAACTATATTGAATGGATGAAAACATTGGAAGGCATGTATATTACGGAACGAAAGTGAAAGAGAGTCAAAGCTTCATCTTCCAAATGAGAAGTCAATGTGACAGGTAATGTCTGACATTGAAAAATAAAAGTAATATCTATATAAATATGAAACAAAAAAGTAAATCCCAAGAAGAAGGGAATGTCATACTTGCACTCAAGGAGAGCAGAGACTCAAGGGAGAGAGACAGAAGTGCAATAATTGTTTTCCATAAATATGGCCCCCAGAGGACAGAGAAACTAATTCAGCCAAAGGATTTCAAAAAAAGACTTCACAGAACAAGTGGGGCAGGTGATGGGGAAACTCCCATCATCCATCCATTCTCTCCTTCTTTCCATAATAGAATACACCCCTGTACCCCATCTCTACTTTGGGTTTTAAGTGAGCACAAAGTCACTAGAGATTCTAGCCTCCCTTCCTGCTAATTAAGACCATGTGACTAAATTCTGAAGGGAATTATCTCCTATAAAAGAAGTTCCTTGTTCTTTATTGCCTATTTTAGCCTTTTCCATGGGCTGAGATGCAGTTGTTAGTATCCTATTTATATCACGTGGATAAGGACAAAGCCCCAGGGGATGGCAGAGCAACAAAGCAGAAGGAACCAGGGCCCTGGATAACCCAACAGAGCAGTGAGTTCAACCTATCCCCAGCCTGCCCATTAGCTCAGACTTTTTATGAAATAGAAATAAACCTTCCCTCTGTTCAGTCACTATTTAAAGTTCTCTGTTAAAGCATCCAAACCAATATTCTAAATAACATAGGAAATCTTGTCTGGAAAGAAATTATGGACGAGAGGCAAAAGGGAGAGGCACAGGTCCAGGAATAAAGAATGTGGGGCTGGAATGGGGATGTCAAGGAGGCCAAATGGGATGTGGGGACTTGGTAAAGCCATGCAAGATAGTTTGTACTTTACAATATAAAAAACTGGGAGCTATGAAAATTTCTTTCATACCAATAGTACAAAGTCTGTCCTTAAAATGACCACGTAATTATCTGAAAATAATCTATAATCCAATTCATGCATTTTAAAAACTATATACAAATAGATTAAATGCAAATGATATAACAGATTGTACACAATACTTGCTGTCTCTAAGAATATCTTGGTTGTACCTAGCAGCTTTCCTACTGTATCCAAACTGGTCTTTCTCCATTCACATGATCATATTAGAGTCTTGGGAAATAATTTTTTTATTTTGTACATAAAATAGGTATTTCTAGTGATAAAGTTATCTTCCCAATATTAAAAAACATCTTATGAAAATATTCTTGCCTTATTAAGCAATGTTTCTAAATAGTTTATGATGCTGAATAGCAAGTTTAAGATTAATAATTTGGGAAAAATAAATATTTAATAATTGCTTTTGGAAAGTTTACTGAAAATCAGTACAGAGAAAGAAATTAAACCCACTTTACATGTGATAAAACAATATAAAAGTAAAAATAAAAAGACTACAATTCCCATCCCAATAGTGGTATGAAGGAACTTTATAGAAATTGAAAAACATTACTGACTAGGTAGTGAGATCCACTAAAGGAAAAATGAAAAATATGTCCTAAACAGGAAGAAGACAAAAGATGAAGAGATAAAATATATAGTTATTTGTATTGCACATGAAAATGTTTTGTACTTTTTAAAGTAAAAGCAAATCCACAATGCTCTCTACTTTTTACTAGGCATATTTATAAAAGGATAGAGAGCAGTTGAGAGGAAACAAATAAAAATCAGTGCTTAGAATAATACTTGGATTTCCTATTAACAAAGAAAATTGAAACAAATGTGACCTACTTCATGCTATTATATTAGTAAAAAAAATTTAATTGCTTGTATCTTATACCAGTAGCATTGTAATATTAGCAATCTTTTTAAAGAGCTACTTAGAATACTCCGAGCACCCCACAATCAGTCTGTCTGTTAACATACTAACTCACTTTGAGTAGCATGTTCCCAAGAAAATATTTAAAAGAAAAAAGTACTTGTACAAAGATGTTTCTAGCAATTTCATCCACATGAGTTTTTTTTTTTAAGCCCAATAATTGGGAAATGGATAAGTAAATTTTGGTATATTGTTATTACTATCACAGATCTTATATAGGAATTAAATAATACTGGCATATGTAAAATTGTATGCAAAAATGTTTGAGACCCCAAAATGTTAAATAAAGCATAAATTATTCTGTTGGCTGATTATATTTATGTAAAAATATAAATCTTTACAATGAAAAGTATCAGAAGGAGAAAATGTAATTAAATGAAGTTTAATATTAAGTGGTTCTTTATTTTTTGAAAAATGTTGAAGTGTACAATAAAAAAATAAAAGATTAATTTATAAAATAAAAATTATATATACTTCTACAAGCTTGTAATCACCTTGAACCCAGAGTAATAATTATGGTAAGTACTACTTATTGTTACTACACAGCAGTTCTGCCAGGTTCCTTAGATACAGAATCTTGCTTAAGTATCACAACAACTCTGCAAGCTGGATGTTACCTTCCTCATTTTACAGATGATAAAATGAGGCTCAGAGATACTAAATAATTTACCAAATGTCATACAACTAGAAAATGCTAGAACCTAAATTAGAATCTCGTTCTGCTTCCAAAGGTTTTTTTTTTCCCCCACAAAAATCAAAATAACCCATGTTACTTGGGGAAAATATGTAAAAGCACAATTATTATTTAAGGGAAAAAAGTCTATAATTCTACCGCAATCACTCAATATTTTCACAAATTTTTCCAGTAGTTTTCTAACATATTTTCTTTCTCATAGTTGGATTTATAGTCCATGCATAATTTCATTTTCTGCTTTTTAATTTAACATTACATCATACTCATAAGTTTTAATGGTAGCATAATATACTGTTATATAGACATTCCATCATTTAGTTAATCATTCTACTAATACACATTTAGATGCTGCCCATTTTTCACTATTACAAAAAAGCACTGCAATAAACCTCTTAATAGACAAATCATGCTTGGCAAGAAAATCAATTAAAAGATGAACAATTGGAATAAAGTCTATGGGATTTTTTAAGACTCATTACACTCCACCAAATTTCTTTCCAGGAAAGTTATATCAATTCACACCAACAATGATTGAGAATGTTTGTCTTACAACACCCTTACCATGACTATTACTACCTTTTAATCTTTGCTAATGGATAGGTGAAAAACCAGACATACTATTCTTTCTTAAACTTAAAAATGGAAGTCGCTTTTACATGTTTTTTAAAAACATGATATTCTTCTTCAGAGGTTATGCTAATTCCCCGGAAGTATTCCAGTTTTAAACATGTCATGAAACAATCATAAGCCCTTGTGCTATTACAACATGCTGCCTCCTCAAATAAAATGCATCTGCCATCTTTAGTTCATTGACTCACCCACCCATCCATGCAATCCTTAAACAACCTTGATAGAAAGCTTTATGACAAAAAAAAATGCATTTTTTAAATATTCATCTTTTAACCTCACAGTCTCTCTTATAGTAGAATGCCTTCTATGGACCAGTCGCATTTAATTTGGCTTTTAAATAAACTTAAGAAATGTAAACCCAAGAAAATAGCCCTCATTTGTTGCCACTCTTTGTTTCTCTCACCTCATTTCAGGAGAGTAAAACATATTACCAAGAACAGCTGTTTTGAAAACAGTGGAAACTTAACAGTTGGTACCACCTGTAGCTATGTAATTACAAGCTCTGTAAGGGGCTACCCAGTTGTGCTGATATCCAGTTATTCTAGATTTTGGTGGAACCAGCTCTAAGCTTTGACAAGAATCTTTCTGATGGATAAGAAAATAGAAAGAATAGATAGATAGTAGATGAGAGAGAGGAAGATGATAGATATAAACAGAAGATAGAGTAGACAGTAAATGATAGGCTGATAGATAGTATATATGAGAGATACATAGATAACCTTTGAAATAGCAATAAACGATTAACTCATTTTCTATTTTAACCTGCTATGGAGCAGGTGCTCTTGAAAACAGGGGTCATATCAGTCACTTTCTTTATGTCTCAGAGGTGATCTATCTGTAAACCCATTACCCATCCCAGGTCTGCCTAACAATGGGTATCTTTGCAAGGAGAACAGATTGGTGCAAGTGAACTCTCCCTAATCCACTGTCATTTCCTCTACAACACTACAAAAGTGTTATTTATCTCTGTGTGTGTGTGTCTCTGTGTGTGTTTGTCTATGTGTGTGTGTGTGTGATGGTGGGGATAAGTAGGTTGGTAAGTATTATGCAAGCTTAAATTGCCACAAATCAATAGTCCTTTAAGCCTTATACACCCAAGTATGTATGCATTTTTTTCACTTAACAAATATAATGGGTGCTTATTATGTGTTAAACTTTAGACATAAAATAAGGACTAAGAAGGAGAAGGTCACTTTCCATGTATAAGGTCCTTGCACAGAGCTTACATTCTAGAGAAAGACAGACAACATGAGGAAACAAATATATAAATAAGAAGATGTCAGGTTGTGATAAATATCAATAGACGGATACAGCACAGTAACTGGGGTCTGGGAGCCTAGAGTTCCCAAGTGCAGGAAGGAGGAGGTGGCACTCCAGCTGAGACTGAAGGGTGAGAAGATGCCTAGAAGCAGCCCCAACAGGGAAACCTCCAGGGAACGAGGAAGGGTCTCAGGCGGCACAGAGAGTAGAACCCCAAAGCACAGAGAAGGCTGACCAGTAGGGCTGAAGTGATATAGGAACTGGGGGGAAAAAGAAAGGAGATAAAATTTGAAAGAAGAAATTACCATCTATGAGATCCTGTCAAAGGGTTTACACTGTCCCATAGTAGCTATAAAAAGACTGAAAGGCTTGAAGTTTGAGGAGGATATCGGGGAGAAACACAATCTGATTTATATTTCTCCTGCACGTGGCTATCTCCCTCACCTCTTTTATTGCTGAAATATCACACCTGTCCAGTGAACCTCCTCTCAGCACTACCTTCTAACACACTATGTAATTCACTGATTTGCTATATTTACCTTTCACTGTCAGTCTCCCACATGAATAGTTCTATGAGGGAAGAATGTATTTGTTTCGTTCACTGACCTATCCTAAGAGCCTGTAATGGTAGTTGGCACACGGTAGGCCCTCAATGAGCACTTACTGATTAATGGAATGAGCTTACATGAAGATAAAAACTAAAAGTAACAAATAGCATAGACATATTTTAAACAAGATTTCCCATAGAATGGTCTGAGAAAACACTTTTATCTACAGCAATGAAAGAACTTGGGTGGGACACTTTAATACCTGTTGTTGCTACTCCATTTAATCATCTCAGTGGCTTCCTCAAGGGGCAAAGAGCTGCCATGCATTATTCTGTGGGTATTTACCATGCTGGCATGTCATTTCACCTGAACTGTTGCGATAAAAAGCATTGTGCATTTTATTGCTTGTGACTTCTTGTGTTTTACCATATAGTTCTGCTGCCAGTAATAACAATGGGACCATGAAGCCCGTTCCTTTACTGGAATGTACTACTCAGGATCAGGCAGCTATCAATATTGTCGCATAAATTCATAGAGGCTCACCAGATAATTAGCTGCTCTAGTTACAGAAGCTTCAAGCATGGCTAATATAGAAAACTTGTAAGATTATTATATATTATGTTTACTTATTATATATAATATGATGACAGATTCTGCTTTTATACCTCAGGATTATACATACATTCGTACACAAGTCGAGGTCATAAAACAGAATTAGGTCAACAAAGAAGCCACAGGGAGGCTCAGGTACAAGCAAAAGATGGATACCCAAGGGGTACCGTCCACACCTTCCTTCTGTGAATGCTATTTTGTTTCACGGTGTCTACTTCTTTCCTCTGTGAAAAGCAGAAAAAACTCTTGCCATGTCTCAGATTTCTGGAACGGCCACTTTAAACAAAATTATAATCCATTTTATGATCTCAAAGAATTTCATCAATAGAAACTAGAAAATTTCACAAAAGTGCTCCGAGAGTTCAAAGTGTCTGGTCCCAACGTGCAATAGCTGATTTGTGCATCACCAGCAAGCGCTGCTCCCGCCTCTCTGAGACACTTCTCAGACACTGCCTGTTGCTGGCCTGAGAGCCATTCCCCTACTCCTTCCCTTAAGTAAACCCCTTTTCTTACTTTCACTCTCCCCCATCCTTGTGCTTCAGAGGGGGAGTTGTGGTTTGCCACAATCCTGGCAAGTGAGACACAGAATCGTCTGTGAGGCTTCTGAAAAGATTTATATCACTGGAAAAGAGATGCACAAGAAGAAGTGGCCTCTCCACACTTCTGGGTTGCTTCAGCTGAATGTGGTTGTGTCTGCACAGAGCCTGAGAATCTAGCAGCCATTCCACACCCAAAAACAAAAGACAAGCTAGCACACCAAAGGTGGCTCAGCAAAACCACAGACAACCTGAGAGCCTCAGTGACATCACACAGCTGTGAATTTACCCTCCTGGGGCTACTCTGCATCTGGACTTCTGGGTATGAGAATAAAGGCCTTCATGAATAGAATGAACTGGTAGGTTGGTTACTCCCTCTCATCCCACCCGCAAAGGTGCCCCTGGACCAATCCCTGGCTCCTGTGAATATGTTAGGTAACTAAGCAAAGAGAAGTTAAGGTTGCAGATTGAATAAAGGCTGCTAATCAACTGACAACCTTAAAATTTGGAGATTATCCTGGATTACCTGGGGGAGGGGGGCCACTTATAATCACAATGTCCTTTAAAGATGGGAGAGGGAATCTGAAAGAGAAAACAGAAAGAAGGCAGTATGAGGACTCAAGAGGACAATGCTGGAGGGAGAGGGCCACAAACGAAGGAAGCTGGCAAAGGGAAGAAAATGTATTCTCCCCAAGAACATCCAGAAAAAATGCAACCCTGCTAACACCTTGATTTAGCCCAGCGAGACCATGTTGAACTTCTAACCTACAGAACCATAAAGTAATAAATTTGTCTTGCTTTAAGACACAAAGTTTGTAGAAAGTTGTTATGGCAGCCACTGAACACTAATATGATGACGATATACTTTGTCTAAATATGGGCACTTTTGAGAGTAAAAAGGACACTAATAATTTGGATAGAAAAATAAAGATAAATTGCTAATGTCCTGGGAACACCTCACTTATTGTTTATATCACTATGAATTTGATTTTTCGACACTAATGGCCCCAAATATCCTAAACTAAACATGTCAGCACATTCCATATATTAGCATAAATTCATTTCTGAAATGCTTTAATTTTAAAACAATTTCCACACACAAACAGAGACAACAGTACAGAATTAGTCACTACCTCAATCCAGGCACCCGTTACCCATGTGAAGGGCTCCCCCACAATACTGAGAACCCAAGTCTGAAGTTAGCTCAGTGTAGAGGAAAAGGAAAAGAGAGGAAGAAGCAGTCCCCACTTGGAAACCTTTGCAATTAAGCAGGTAAGACAGATGTTACAGAAAGTAATGAACTGATTTATAGAAGTAGCTGTTTCTTGGCTGACTTCGGAATGTTCTAATGCCAAACTGTCTTATTCCTTTAAAAGCCAAGGGAATGGAAAACTAGCATGCTCGCTCCCTGATCAGAGCATCTTTACCCCTAAATGCTGTGAGAGTTCTTTCCCCAGAGTGAACTAAAAGAAAAAGAAAGCAAAGGTTCATTTTGAAAAGTGCAGTTAGAAGGGAGCTGGCACTATAAAAGAATGACAGTTGACGTGTTGAAGACAGAAAAATATATCTGTATATAAGAAGCTCACTTAAAGTAACTCTCTTTGATGCAACTGTATCTTTACGCAAGAAAACAAGAATCAGCACCGGAATGGGCTTGGGGAATTTGCCTTGGGTATTGTAAGGGAAAACAGCAGAATTAAGAGGCAAGGGCTAAATGCATAAGAACTCTGGCGGAATTAACTCAGATTACCTATCTATGAAGTAATGCAAGAAGAAAGGGTAAATTTGGGGCGCTCCAGCTTGAGAAAGGAATTCCATTTCCTGGGATCACTGGAGCAGTGCAAAGCCCTGCACACAGAGCCAGCAGCCTGGGGAAGGATCAGAGGACCCCGCTGTTGTGGCCAGTCTGGGCATCGTGGGGGAGTGATTCCATTTGCCAGAATGATTTCCTGCACTGGGAGGAATGAGGAAAGATGAAGGGAGAGTCTGTTGGTTTAGGAGGTATATAGAAGGAGATTTAACCTCCTATAAAGTGACAAAGTATGTCTAAAACCAAAAAATGACTTTCTTTTAATTGATTTGTTCAGGTGTATTAGGAAATGTTTGGAAGAAAGCGAAATGCCCTTTGAAGAAGAAAAGCAAGTCTGCAAAAGACTCTATGCAGATTAGGGAAAACATTGCTGAGGCTGCAAGGCAGAGTTAAAGAACGTGTAGGTATTCCATGCAAAATAACTTTTATATTAAAGCAAGTGTGTCTATGGGGTCCAAGGCTCCTGGAATTCAGCTCCTGACATGTCTCAGTTCTGTGAGAAGGGATGCCAGGAAGTATTAAGGATTTGAATATTGATTGGTGGGGAAGTTGAAGACCTGGTATAGCCAGGCTACCTAATTGGGTCAAAATGATCCATTCTCTCCAGCTTAATGTCCACCTGCACCACCACAGAAAGAAACCACAATTCCCATCTAGTTAATGACTTCTTCACTTTTGTAAAGAAAAATGGCTCCAGTCCATTCTGAATCTTCTTGAACTCTCTGTAGCTTTCAGCCATTGATCAATAGCTATTATCTTGCTCCTGCTTCTGAAGCATCCTTCCAATTTAGCCTTCCTTCTTTTCTTCCTTCAATCCTTCCTTTCTCCTGTTTTTGCTTCCTTCACTCATTGAATAAACATATATCAATACCCCAGAGTTCCAGACCCTAAGGGAAGATGAATAAGACACACAGTCTGATTCACATCTCAATATAACACTTCTCCTTGGGCAGAAGTCACAAGGTTCATCCCATTTATTTTAATTCACCTTTCCCATATTTGCTTCACCATTCTAGGCCAGGCCCTGCAAATGTCACCCAGGACTTTTCAACAACCTCAGGACAGACCTCCTTTCGTAATCTGCTCTTCATATAGGTACAGTATAAATCTGGCTTCAATCCTACTTTCCATCACCCCCACTTCAAAGACCCAGCTACGCCCTTCTCTTGCTCAGCAAAATAAAGTGACACCTCAGTTTGGTTATTATGTTACTCTAACCAAAAAAATACACATATATATTCTTCAACCACTTCTCTCTATCAAGTTAATTCTTAGGAGCTAAGCTCAAAACTTAGGAGATCCAAAAAGTTGCCTCTGGCCAGTCTCACTTAACTCATTATCACTCCCCTTAACTGTGATGTACCCTGAACACATGCATACGTGCATTTCTATCTTCTCTTATTCATGTGTTGCTATTTAATTTTTCCATGGTTCTGTGTGTTTGGGGTTATTCAACGAATTTCCCTCTTATGTGGTATTCTCAAAGCACCTAGTACAGAACTGTACTCATAGTACAACATTTAAAATACTGTTCAACAAATATTTGCCTCATCATTAATGGAATGTGGAAAGAAATTTTCCTCTTCCATCTCCAATTTATCAGTGTTCTATTTATTCATTACCATGGCATTGTATATTTCTCACCAGCCAGGAAAAAAAAAAAGGTTAAGAGTCATGCTGAGCCCATGTTGTCTTCTATGTATCCTCTATGGACTTAGCAAAACACTTCTGGTTGACACATATCACATTTTCACAGTCATCTCCTCTCAATCTCAACTGAACAACCAAAGCATGAGACAAATCTCATCTACCCTAATGATAGAAGCCCATCTCCAAGAATTTGAGATAGAATCTATCTACCTCATCCACTGGAATCAGTCAACGGGACAAACTGTTAAGTGTTTCGAAGACAGCCGGGACATATCAAATGTGGAGCACCTTGGACAATTTTACTTCCCATGTCCTCCGCTTTACATTGCATTTTCTGGAGCACCCCTGAGTGGCAGATAGTCACCTTTGGAGACAAATGGTAGTCCGGGTTTGAAAAGCAGATTAGCCACTAAAAAAGAGCGCAAAATGGATAGTGTTACTTACCCTCCCTTGCCTCAGTGTCATCACCTGTGAACTGGAGATTATGCAACCTTCTCTGTAAGATCACTTGGAGGCATTAAATTAGACAATCAATGCCAGTGTTGTTGCTTTCCCTGTTCTCTTGCCCTGTTCTGCCACCGCACCCACCATGTCCTACCAGATCCCAGTGGCTTCTCTCTGGCACTGGACATTTTTATTTTCATCAGATGATGACAACACCGAGGCAAGTGTCAGAATGTCCAATCTAAACAACTTCAGTGGAAAGGGAATTGATTGGTTCACAACTGAGAAATCTAGGGTAGGACCCAGGTCAGACCCAGCCAGACTGCGGCTCAAGGATGTGGCCTTCTCTGGCTCATGGCTGGTGTCTGCTCCCCTTCGATTGTTGATGCCCTTCTCAAGCTCCACATGGTTCACAGTGGTGCAGCTGCTTTCTTCCTCCCAGGTCAAGTCCAGCAGGAAAAACCAGGCTGTTTAATCTTAGCTTAAGAAATAGGACTTAGATGAACTCTGATTGAACTAGCTTGAGTCACGGGCCCATTCCTGAGGCAATTACTGCAGTTGGAGATACAAGTGGGACTGACCAGGCTAAGAAGATTGTCAGTTAAGAATGTAGATCTCTGCTTTGAAGGGGGGCGGGGGAGGCTACATTCCAGATTATTAGTGTCAGAGGATGAGGAGAGGGGTGCTTCTGAGCAAAGGAGCGAAAAACAGGACTTTTGAGATCCCAGAATGACTTTGAAGGCTTCACTCTTTTGCTCTAGCTCAATTTTGTTGACCTGGGTCGTGGTTCAGTGCATAGGTTCTAGGCTGCCTGGGTCCAGATCCTGGCTCTGCCACTTCCTAGCTTAGACAATTTATTTCTCCTAGTTTCCTCATGTGTGAAAGAAATATGAATAATAATACTCATCGGCAAGTAAAGCGCTTAAGACAGTGCTTGGCTTTGTAAGCACCCAGTTAACAAAGAACTTAGGGGAAGGGCGCCTGCAAAATCGCCATGGGCATTAATGTTGAACTTCAAGTGGATGATTAAAGCTGTACATGTGGAAACCTCTTCAGAGAAACAATGATCCACACATGGCACTCTGTGTTTTCAAATTCCCTGCCACGTGAGCATGACAACTTTGCATTGTACTAAAAAAAAAAAAAAGGAATTAAAATGTAGTTAATAAAAACATTTTAAAAGAAGAAGAGCTATTGAACATCCTACTCCCAGACGCCTTTGTTTATCAAGCTCTTACATGGACGGGCATCTAACACACATCTCATTAAACCAGGAAAGCTAGAGCCTGGCTAATTGCATACCTGGTAGCAGGATTCATTACAGAGGCCCCTTAATCAGATGGCGAGCGTGAGTGATTCCCCTCGGAAGGTGACCTGACTAGTATCTGAAAACACTCAGATGTCCCAGCCAGGTTGATGGAGGGCAGGAAATGTAACCTTTGACCGCGCAAGTGGTAACGATGTTGCCCTTTCTGCAACCAAGAACCAAAGGAATTAAAATTGAGTCAGTCACCAAGTAGATTGCATTTAGGGTCACCTATAAATCTCTCTGAAGCATTTACCAAAATGTTTACTTTTCTTAGTAATTTAAAACAAATGGAGAAAGGCTTTGTACCAAGCACTGAAAAAAGAAACGTGGTCCCGCCCTCCTGGTTCCAGGCCAGAAGCCTGTGGGTACTTCCCCTGGGAGCATACTTCACTGAGCACCTCCGCAATGTGGTAACAGGGCTGCAGATTATGGTTAACTCTTCCACAGCTTAAATATAGTTCTGCCCCTTCCCCTGAATAAACTAATCATTCTTCAGTGATGTGCATATGTGGATGACATTGAATTTTTCACAGACTAAAGCAGAAATGATGAAAATTCGTTGCACGTAATTTAAATCTCCCGTAGTTTTCCACTTCCCCTTAATAACATTCAGATTGTGTTTTGCAATGCCACCAAGAATCTGAGCGGGACACGAGGGACCCAGTTCTGTGGTTTTTCCTGTTTGTAGTTAAATGCTGTTTGTTCTAGGGGTTGGGGGAGGATATTGTGAATGGCAATGTTCTTTTGCTGTTAGGTTAAAAGTCAGCAAATGTGAATCTAAAAGCAACTCCAACCTGAATTTCAACTTCGTCCTGTAGCATAAATTTTGGTCAGTAGAGTGTAAACATATAGGTGAGACTATAACTCTGCTTTCGGACCTTACTTTCTCAGACGTTTTAGCATTGACCAGGACTACTTAAGGCCTGATGCAAAGTAAATGCAGCTTTGATAATGCTTCCTATTTTGACACTACATCATGTTACCCTTCTCAAGCAATGTATTGATTTTAAAATTGGCTTCCTGACTTCTAAGTAATTGTCAATTCTTTTTTAATGGAATTCCTGTCTACTGAATACACATTCCTTTTCTGTTTTGCTCTTTCTCCAAGTGAGGGACATTTCAAATGTCTCGGAATCATCCTTGTATTCTTTAGATAAAAGAATTGATTCAACTCCAGAAACTCTCTCTGCTGCTCCATGGAGATTCTCTCAGCTCCCCCTGTTTCCATGTTATCCCTGAACTTCAACTTAAAAGCTCAACATAGCATTGGTCTATTTGTAAGAGAGATGAGTTTATCTAACAAAAATTTCTGTTTGAGTTTTACATGTATTTTATTAGGATGGTCCAGTTTAATTGGCTTCTACCCCATAGGCCCTGCTGGGTAAACATAACGCAGGCAATTATAATCTGAACTTTATATACATTTTCAGGAATGAAATGCTATGTGGATCTGTAAATTACTGGTGATAGACAGGGAAACAACCCAAGGGGCTAGGCCATTTCTCAGAGTGTTCAACTTCTTTTGGTTTGAGTCATTTCTGAGGAGGCCTGAGATTGTCTCTTTATTAGACACCCAAGTAGATGGAACTTCCTCTGCAATGAATGCCCTTAAAGGTTATAAAAAAGTACTAGAAAATAATAGCAAGAGTACAATAAACTACAGTGAGTGTTTCATCCAAGGAAACCCATTGCACGGCCTTCTACTGCTCAGGGCCCCTAGAGGTTGGCTCAACGTTATCTCTCTGTGACTGTGCTTCAAAATATTAGTTGTTAATCATTTATTCAACAGCATTTATTTTTTTTAATTAACTAATTAATTAATTAATTAACTTTTGGTAACATTGGTTCATGAAATCCAGTAACAGATGTACAATTTAACAGTAAGGCATATATAGATGATAGATAGATAGATAGATAGATAGATGATAGATAGATAGATAGATAGATAGATAGTAGGATAGATAGATAATAGATGATAAATGATAGGTCGATAGATAAATATATAGATGATAGAAAGATAATGATAGAAGATAGATAGATAGATACAGATATAGAATTGCATCTTCCCCTCCCATAATTAGATTTCTTTCTTTTACCACATATTTGACCCCTTTTATCCCATCTACCTCCCTCCACTCTCTTCCCCCACTACCCTTTTGTAACCACTAATCTATTGTCCATGGCCATGAGTCTCTCAACAGCATTTCTTTACTGCCAGCAACACCTTCTTAGACCCAGGCAACCACTACCTTTGCCTTGGGCCCCGCAGTTGTGAGAGCTGGCTCTGGCCCATTCCTCCTTTTCTAGGCGATGCTCCAGGTGCCCAAGACCTCAGAATCTCTTGCCCAAATGGCCCTGAGAGGCAAATGACTAGCTATGGTTGGGTGGGAGAGGATGGAGCTTATGTGAAAGGCTGGGGTGTTCAGGATTGGAAGAGAAGGGGGGTGGGGTTCAGAACCAAGGCCTAGGAACTTCATTTGCAGCTTTGCCTCAGGTCCTGCATCCAGGGTGCTGAATGGTAAAGGAAAGGCACCATCCCAGCACTCCTGGAGTCTCCAACCCAACTGGGAAGACAGATGGGGGAGAAGTAATTGTTAAGCTGATAAGTTCTGCAAATGAGAAGCACAGGGTGTTTTGGGAGCCTCTGCCAGGGTGGGGGGTGGGAAGACAGATTTAAGTTTGAGGGGAGAAAGTAGGGACATCTTCTCCAAGGAAGTCCTACCCGCAATTTCCACCCACAATTTCTCATGTGCCCAAGTCAAAATTTGTACACTAGGACTCAAATGTACAGTAATTGTAACTTCATTATGCGTAAGTCTGATGTGCTAAAGTAGCATTATCTCTTCTGATTTCGAGCAGTCTTTTCCAATCTACTTCCTCTTCTTTCAAGTTCTGCTCAATTGACAAATACACATTTTTCTTCCATCAGCAGCTGAGTAGTATCTTAAGAGCAAGATAAGATCCTTTTTAAAACAAAGGAAACTAATTGCTTTCTCATAAACTGTAGGGTAGAAAGTCCACATCTTGGTACCCATTTCAGGTGTAGCTTAACTCAGCTCTCTGTCCTTGAGTGAGTCACCTTATCCGTATACTGGGAAGAACAATATCTGTCTCAGAGGCTGGCATGAAGGGTAATTAGATGAAATATTTAAAGCACATAGAGCCTAGAATAGGATAGATTTTAATAACTGTTAGTCATATTTCTCTGTCCTCCCATTAACCTTAGAAACCCAAACTGTTTTTTAAAAAATTTTGAATTAAAAGAAAGAAAGAAATGTTGTATTCTTCACAGTCAGTAATACCCTGGTTTGCTTTAATGCTAAGAAGCCATGATTATGTTTTATATAAAGACAGGTACCTAATAATAAATATAAGCATGTATACATAGAGACAGAAACAGAGAAAGCTACTCCTTTGAGAGACAAAAAATATAATTAATGCAAATATCACCATCCAGACTTCTGTTTTATTTGTTACTGAATTTGTAACTTAAAAATAGACAAATGAACTTCTGACCTGGAATGGTATATTTGGAAAGAAACTAAACAGAAATCGCGTGGTTGCACACAAGTAAACAGATGTGGGAATGATGAGAATCTTGACACAGGATTCCCTTTGAAGCTGAACGTTTCCTCACCTTCTGTTGCTATTTGGCATGTAGATACTCCAGGTGTGCCACTCGTTTATCTTTGCTCCTCATCAGGCTCCTACCTTCTAACCTCTCCCTCTTTGTTATACTAAAAAGCTTTCCAAAGATGAAGATCTAAGATAAAGAATCAAATCCTGGAATTATCTAAACTCCAGTAACACTGAAGACATGAAAATCCACAGAATCATAGCTCTCAGTGGGTTGATAAATAGCACTTTTATCCCCACCTTGGGTTTCTGGTATGTTATGGTAATGTAACATGCCATCTTTCTATATTTACTATCTCTGCCTCCTTTTATTTATAGAAACTGACAAAACCAGACATCTATATTTTTTGTTTTGTGTGGTTTGGGAGGAGGAAGGTGCATCTATAAGGCATATAAATGCACTATTTTCTAGATAATGTAGTAAGTGCAACCTACTAAAAGTTTTTTGTAAAGGCAATGTGACTGCCTCTATAAAGCAAATTTAAAGATAAAAGCTGTTTGGAAGTCTGTTTTTACTTGTTGAAAAAAATAATGGATGCAGTAAATAAAATTTTTTTAAAAATTATATAAAAAGCCACACCCGTATTTCTCCCACTGACACAGCGATTTACACTACTTTCTGTGCAGTCTTTCTTGTACTCATGGGTTTTACAAAGCAAGCTTAATTTAAATGCCATTGTAGGTTTTGCTTTCTAAATTTATCAACACATCTTTAATTTTCTACAAATTTTGTTCATTCACTATGAGCCTATATAATTTAATTACTATTAATGGCTTCAATGACAATGATTTCTATTTTGATAATTGCTGCTTTCTGAAATATTCAAACTGTTTTTTTTAAAAAATAGCACCTTGGAAATCACATAATAGTTCCAAAGCCCTCCTAGAGAAATGTTCCATTTTTACACATGGGGAAATTGAGGTTCTAAAGAGGTTATGGAACTAGTCAGCATTATTCTTGGTAGATCCAGGACTGCATCCATGACTTTGTCCCCAACCACAGCTTCCTCTTGTTAGCCCCCAACATCTCCGCTCAGTCCTGGCTGAATGCTGCAGTGGGTGGAGGCCACAGAAAGATGGCATCCTACTTATCAATTTCCCATCTTAACTGGACAAAGCGGCTGCTACCTGCCTCTATGGTTTGAATAGCATGATCCTAACCTGACTGCCCAGAATGTGATTACCTTTCTGTCTTTGAAAAACTATTCCTTATGTCTTGGGAAGCTGAGACTTGAGTATGAAACAATTGTAGTCTTGAATACTGTATCGCAAAATTGAAGGCTCTGTGAAGATGGTCTATTACATTACCATAATTTACTACATCCAAGCCAAATCAAAGGGCTGTAGCACGACTCTCCTGGGGGTAATTCCTGGGGTACCTCTTGGCACTCTGGGGTGGGACAGGGGCCTGGAGGAAACTCAGAACTATGTGACATTCAGAGACATAAAGTCAAATTCAGAAGCCGAATCCTCTACACACCAGCATTCTCAGAAGCTGGAATCATGCATGAAAGGTTTTCCTCCGGGCTGACAGAATTTGTGCAGTTCACAGTCAGAGGGCACATTTTCTCCCAGCGCATGCCATGAGCTTGCAGAGCCCCAAGAGGCATTAAGAAGGCAGATGGCAGCAGGGCTCGGCAAACCGGGGGAGCTCTGGTGAGCTCCAGTTTCCCTGAGTGCCAGCTGAAATAGTGGTCCTCCTCGCTGGGGTCTCAGCTGCCTAGATATCTACAAGGAAACCGGGGCACCCCCCAGCCCCCCCACAGGCACACACTTCCCAGCTGGCCCAGGAAGCCATCATGTGCAATAATTTTTAGTAATGGCTGAGCACAGCTGCCTTTGAACTGATGACCTGGTAATCTGCACTAGAAAGGTCCGGATCCCTTTACAAATCCCCCGAGCCTTACCATTCATTTGACTTGTTGCTCTTAAAGTTTCACATCATTTTCAACAAGTTGAGCCACCACTTCAAGAGCATTATTGAGTCGGAGGGAGAGGGCAGCCCCTGAGCATGTTCCTTGGCCACTTTGCCCTCTCCCTGTTCCTTCACAGCTCACCCACCAGAGCGAGCGGGCATGCTGTTGGTTTGAGGATTTGAGGCTGCCTTGCTCTTCTGAAGGATGCATCCGCTGATGATCTACAGAGAAATCAGCACTTGAAGAAACGCTTTAGAGAACACCTACATCCCAATACTGACAATTCGTGGTGAAAAATAGTGACATAGCGTCCTACAAGATTTCACCAACACACAGACAGCTGCTCCAGGAAAATTAAGCATTTGTCAGGGATTTTAGACAATGTTTTATGTTCACAACATTATCACTGCTGCCAGCAGCACTAGTTTAATACAGAATTCTCAGGCAAAAATAAAACCATCTCACTTTTGCTTCGTAATATTGCACTTCAGCTGCTAGAAATCGATAAGTATATTCTTTAAGAGATGCATTTCTTAGTCTTCCATCTAACCAACACAGAATTATAAATGTTTTGTAAATCACATGTATGTTTATTAAGTATACATTATCTACTATAGAAAACCCCAAACTGAGTAAATTTCGACACAATAGAACTCCTGGATGACTTCAAAATTTGATTTTCTCTTTAACTGTTCTTGTTTTTACCACTTCCTATTACTTTGTGGACTTCAAGACAGCAAAACTTATCTAAAACTTGACACAATTAAAAATCCTGGAATACGTCTGAATTATGTTTTTCTTTTTCTTAATGGTTGTCATTTTCACCACTTGCTGGTGCTTCATGGATCTAAGGCATTAAAATCTTTTACATTCTATCAAGATTGACAACTAGCTTTGTGTCCCACTATAATTCTACTTGAGGAATTTTCTAGTGGTGAGTGTTTGGCAGCATTATCTTTTACCTCACAGACTGATATTTATGACAAGACTGAGAAGAAACGTGCAGGGTATCCAAACTCTTTCCTTCGCCCATACACATATTTTATTCCAAACGACAAGTGATGTTTTTGCTCATGCTGTTTTGCAAAAGGCCTAAAAAATGGAAACATTATGCAAAACATTTTAATATTCCTTTGAGTTTGGAGGAAGAGGTTTAAAGGCCTATAATAGATAATTTTAAAATAAACTAGCAAATAATATGCACTTTCTTAAATTTGAAAGTTCTAGATAGAAAGATAAACATCAAAAGCATGTTCTTCCCCAAAAATACTTGTTATGACCCCTCACCGTAGAAGCCTGCGAGAAATGAGTACAATTTTCCTGATGCCCCTAATGATCACCAGAACTTTCTTTCCAAAGCCTATGTTCAAAAAACATATTTGTCTCTTTTTCTTTTTTTTTTGTCTCTTTTTCTTTTTTTTTTTTTTTTTTTTTTCTTTCTTTCTTTCTTTTTTTTTTTTTTTTTTTTTTTTCCTTTATCCCCAACGAGTGTTGGGAAACAGAAATTTCCCGCAAAGGAGACAACTTCAAGCTTAAAAGGCTTAACTACTGACCATAACAGGCCAATTGTTAAGCCAGGCTGATCGGGTTAGCCTAGAGCTAAGACACAGAAAGCCAGGAGGATGGTCAGTATTACTTTGATTTCTGTATCTATCTTGAATTTAAGGAAGCTGGTGATTGAAAGGGTGAGCGAAAATGAGGAATTCTTTCTGGAGCCCCTAGCAAAGAAATTCCAATTGATCTTACTGTCAAGGGAAATGTGCTGATCACAGAGAGGTCACAATATCCAGAACTGGACAACTCTTTTTGATAATGGCATTATGCAAAGCACACATTTGGTAAACAATTCTTTAATGACCAAAGCATAAATATTCTCAGGATTCCACGAGCTCTGACAATTATGCTGTATAAATCACCTCAGGCTGCTGTAACAAAATACCACAGACTGGGTGGCTTAAACAACAAAAATGTATATCTACACAGTTCTGGAGGCGGGAAGCCCAAGATCAAGGTCTCAGCAGGTTTGGTTTCTTCTGCAGCCTCTTTCTTTGACTTGCAGATGGACACTTTCTACTTGTGTCCTCACATACTCATCCCTGTTGGTATTGCCTGTGGCCTAACCTCCTCTTCCCATAAGGACACCAGTCTATTGGATTATAGCCTGCCAGTATGACCTTATTTTACCTTAATCCTCTAAAGGCCCAAACATAATCACATTCTGAGGTACTGGTGATTAGGAATTCAAAACATAAATTTAGGGGAATTACACACATCATTCCATATGTTTATGAGAAATGTAAGGTAACTCTTAGGTGGTACTATTTGTTTAAGTTATTCATAATGCTTGTACATTTTCATTAATGTAAAAGTTATTTATCTGCCTATATGGTGTTGAAAGACTATAAACTTGAAATTTGGGCAAACTTTAGAAGATTTTCCTGAGACTATTAGTAGAAATATTTACTAACCTGTAGCTAGGAGATGCAATATATTCCTACTGATAATGAACAGTAAGGGGATCCGAAAGAAACTGCAATTTATCTGACATGTTTATATATAGCCTGCTGTGCTAGAATCAAGAGATCTGAGAAGTCACTTGCTCCAGGGCACTTGTTTATGTCCTCAGTAAAGGGTAGCAGTTAAGTACAGACTTCTGAACTCATAGTAAATACACTTAAAGCTATCAACCATCAGCTGTGTGCTGCTGGGCAAATTACTTAACCTCTCTGTTGTTCTGTTTCTTTATCTGTGAATAAGAATAGTAACTTACTTCAGAGGCAATAATATTAAATGATGTTATATATCAAAGCTCCGTAACAGTGTCTGTCATGATGTAATAGCTCAAGTGTTCATATTTTTATTGTCTATAAAATGTAAGGATTAAATAAGATACTTTCTAAAGTCCCTTTCGACTTTAAAGCTAAGATTGTAATGCTGCTATTATGTTTTATGATACTCAAAATTGCTACTTGGCAATGGCATGTCAACATTTGTAGATATAGCATTTTAGGAGAAAGTTTTCTTGATACTATTTGCAATTACTTAGCTTTTTTATACCATAAAGAATCAAATGCTCTGTCTATTACATTCCTAGAAATTTCTAAAATTATTTTGCATCAGTTCTTCAGCATAACACAGTTTGCCCTAAAACACAGATCAGGTGGTACCAGATTGCTTTCTGCTCTATTTCTCTATTATGCTATAATTTTTTTCTTTGTTCTCACTATATTTAAAATTTTATTCTGAGTAGGGGAAAGTAATGGCATTTTTCATGTTTAAATTGAAAATACTAAAGCATTCTATGATTAATAAATATACCAGACCACTATGAAGGTACCTTTCATTTAGAAAATCAAGCATTCAGAGACACTCTCCCCTCAATTACAAATCTTTTATGGAAGTAGTTGGCAATTTAATTGATGCTGAAGTTGAAGTAAAATGACAGATGAACCATGAGTTGGAGAGATGAGAAATTGTACCTATTAGAAGGCCTGACCGTTGGAATCACATGGGATACTTGTTAAATATATAAACTCCCAGATTTTTCTTTGAAGCTCTTCAGTGGCGGCAAGGACTCAGTATTTTAGTGAATGCTCCAGGCTATCCTTAAGGCCAGCCAGTCTTAGAAACCACTGCAATAGTCTGGAAACTAGATCACTGGAACCATCTCTTCAGAGTGGTAATGGGAATGGAAAAGAAAGCCTAGAGACAGACACACTTAGAAGTTACAATCACTATGGACATTGACTGTAATATTCATATGTCTATGTATTTTATTATGGTACCACTATTTAGAATATATTTAAAGGCCACTTCAGAAGCATAATAAATTTTCAATGAACTTTCCTTTATTAAAAAAAAAAACTTTTACTTTCAAAATCTTTAAAAGGAGAAACTCTTAACTCATTTAGAAACTTTAATTTCACAGAAACAAAGCAATTGAATAGTTATTGATTGTCTAGAAAATTCAGTTTGACAAATAATTTTAAATATTTTTAAGAAACCATGTGAGGAGCTGCAGGAAATACTAGAATGGAATCCTTGCCTTCCATAAAGTTTTGATCTAGCAGGAGAGATGATAAAACTCCAACTAATCATAAAGAAGGATAATGTGAAAAATGGGGGAAAGAGAGATAAACTGCCTTGGGAGAAACTATATATTGTTCAAATAGTAAGAAAATCCTCATGAAAAAGGTGTTCTTTGGGATAATCTGAAAGACAGGGAAAATTTCAACAGAAATATAAATGAAGTACATCTTGGAATAGAGACAAACTGCATGAAGAAAACCCAGAGGAAGGAAGGCACAGTGTGGGTGTAAGATTAAAGGGCTCAGGGACCCAATTCCAAAATAGGGGGGTTCCCATGACATCAAGCAACTCCTGGACACCAGCTGGGTGTACTGCAGTTTATCTTAATTCTGAAAGCATCTACCCAGAAAGGGGGCCAGATGCCACAAGTTAAGGGCTCAGTCCCACAAGACTGTACATTCCCTACGTCAAATACCATAGCTGTGCTTCTGACCCACAAGCTACAGAGTGGAAGTCCCAACGACCCTCTCTTTAGGTTCCATTAATTTGCTAGAGTGGATCACAGAACTCAGAGACACATGTCACTTACTAGACTACTGGCTTATCATAATAGGACATAACACAGAACAGTCAGATGGAAGAAATGCATAGGGCAAGCTATGGAAGGGATGCATGGGACAATCTTCCATGTCCTCTGGAGTACACCACTCTCCCCGTATCCCCAGACCAGGAAGCTGTCTGAACTCTCTCCTTTTTAGGTTTTTATGAAGACTTCATTACACAAGCATGATTAATGAAATGACTGGTCATTACTAGCTGATTCAACCTGCAGTCTCTCTCCCCTCCCTGGAGGTCAGGTTGATGGGATTGAAACTTCCACCCATCAAATCACATGGTTGGTGTTCCTAGCAACTATCCCCCCATCTTTAGATGTGGCCCTAAAATCACCTCATTAACATAACAGAAGATACCTTGGCCACTCTCATCACTTATGGAATTCCAAGGGTTTTAGAAACTGTCCTAAAAACAGAAATGAAAAACAAATATATAATTCTTATTAAAAATCACAATATAACTAGGATATGAAGACTTTTCCAGTTTGATAGAGAGTAGAACCCATATAGGATGGTAGCAGGTAACAATGATAACAGTGCTTGAGACAAGGCAACATCACTCAAGCTAAAATAGTTATGCTTAACTCAAGGACAGCTAAGAGTCCTTGAAGTTTTCTCTGGAAGTGATATGACTGAAATTTTCTTTAGGCAAATGTACCTAGTAATGATCAGGAGGATGGATTGGAAGAAAGGACCAAAGCTAGGGAGTTCCAACTTAATGAAGGAACTCACATTTTCTTTACTTTCAAGATGATTTATTTCACGCAGCTGAAACTCACAAATAAAGGCATTTTTCCCCAAACTTCAGTATGGTCAGAACCATCTGAAAGACTTGTTCAAACACAGATTGCCACATTACATTTAAGACTTAATTCCTCTTGGCGACTGATAGAACTTTAAACAAAAAAAATGGCAAAGACATACAGAAAAACTGAACATCACCAACCAACAGGGTCTAAATGACATTTATAGAAGTCCACCCAATAACAGCAGAATACACATTCTTTTCAAGTGGCTATGGAACAACATATACTAAGTTAGACCATATGATGGGTCATAAAACAAACTTTAACAAATATAAAAGAATTAAAATCATGCATATATGTTCTCTGACCATAATAAAATCAACCATACATTAATAACAGAGAGATAAGTAAATCTCCAAAGTCTTGGAAGTAAAACAACCCACTTCCAAATAATCTATTAGTAAAATCAAATCTCAAAAGGAATTTTAAAAATTCATAGAACTAAATTTGAAAGTGAAAATACAACATAATAAATTTGTGGGATGCAGCTACAGCAGTACTGAGAGGGAAATATGTTTATACCAGAAAAGTAAAAGTTCTCAAACCAATAATCTAAGTTACTAGAAAATAAATCAAACAAATTCAAAGCAAACAGAAGGAAATGATAAAAAAAAGAAATTCATGCAATTGAAATCATAATAACAGAGAAAATCAATATAGAAAAAGCAGTCTCCTTTCTTATAAAAGCAATAAATTTAACAAACTAGCAAAACTGCTAAAAGACAAAAGTAGAGAAGACACAAATCACTAATATCAAGAATGAAATAGATTTCAATACAGATGCTGAAGCCATTAAAATTATAAGGGGATACTACAAACAACTTTACATTCATAAATTTGATAAGGTAGAAATAATGAATCAATCACACTAAAAAAATCACAAACTACCAAGTCTTGACTAAGATGAAACAGATACTTTGAATAGTCCTATAACCACTAGAGAAATTAAATTCATAATTTAGAAGTCCCCCTACCAAAACAACAATTTCTGGGCCTAGACAGTTTCACTGGAAAATTCAACCAGTTAAAGAATTAACTTCAATACACGAAAAAGTTAAAGAATTAATTTTATACAGTATTTTTCAGAGAAAAGCACAGGAAGGAACAACTCTTTATGAGGCCAATACTACCATAATACTAAAATCAGACAAATAGCACACCAAAAAGGAACCTACAAATGAATATCTCCCGTGAACTTAGTCATAAAAAATCCTCAACAAAATTTTAGCAAATGGAATCCAGTAATATATAAAAAGAACTGTATAACCACAACTGAAGGAGATTTATTTGATGTATTCAAGAGTGGTTATTCAAAAATCAAACAATGTAATGCAACAAATCAATAGGCAAAATATATATATATATATTTATATATATATATATCAAATGTTGATATATATATATGATCGTATCAATTAATGAAAGAAAAGCATTGACAAAATTCAACACTCATTCATGACAAAAACTCAGAAAACTAGAAATAGAGGAGAACTTTCTCAACTAGATAAAAGCATCTACAAAAATTCTACAACTAATATCACATTTAATGGTAAAAGACTAAATGCCTTCTTCACTAAGACTGGGAACTAGGTAAAGATGTCCTATGTTATTGCTCTTAGTTAACTCAAAAAGGTCACAGTCATATGGAAACTTATTAAACTTTTAAGACAAAAAGAAAAGAAAAATTTGGTGACCTAGAGCTAGGATGAGAGTTCCGAGAGTTGGCACCAAAAGCACATCTATAAAAGAAAAATTTAATAAACTGCACTTGATCAAAATTTAAAATTTTTGCTCTGCAAAAGACCCTGTTAAAAGGATAGAAAGATAAGCTACAGAGTGGGAGAAAATATTTACAAATCATATATCTGAAGGACTCTCAAAATGTAGCCGTAAAAATCAAACAATCCAACTAGGAAATAGGCAAAAGACATGAACCAATATTTCACCAAAGAGAATACACATGTGATATATAAACACATGAAAAATGTTCAAAATCATTTACTATTAAAAAAATTCAAATATCACTACACACCTATCAGAATAGGTGGCTAAAGTAAAACAGTGGCCAGAAACTGGATAACTCATATATTGTTGGCATGAACATAAAATGATACAACCACTCTAGGAAACAGTTTGGCAGTTTAAAAAAAAAACTAAATATACATCTAACGTATGACCCAGTATTGTATGTACTCGGGCATTTATCCTATAGAAATAAAAACTTGTGCTCACACAAAAACCTGCACAAGAATGTTTATAACAGCATTATTCATAACATGGAAATTACCCACAGATGTCCTTCCATAAGTGAATGGTTACACCAACTGTGGGAAATCCTTACCATGGAATACTATTTAGCCATTAAAAAGGAACAGAATGTTGATTTATGTAACAATCTGAATGAATCTCAGAAAATTATAGTTATTTTTTTTAAAAAATGCAATCAAAAAGGTTAAACACAATATGGTTGCATTTATATAACAAATAAAAACTTATAAAAATAAAATCAAAATAACTAAATTTTAAGGATGAAGAACAGATTAATGGTTGTCAGTGGTTAAAGATGGGAGTAGAGGGGGAAAAGGCTAGGTGTAGCTGCAAAGAAATAACACAGGGGAACCTTGTGGTGGTGGAACAGTTCTGTATCATGATTCTGATGCCAGTCACAAAAATCCATGCATTTAATAAAGTTACATAGAACTATATATACACACACAATTGAGTACACGTAAAACTGGTGAAAACTGAATAAGCTCTGTGGGTTGTACCAGTGACAAATAGAATATAGACCCTATATTCTATTTATACACAACGTTAGCATTTGGAGAAACCTGGTAAAGGGTACATTGGACCTCCTGGTACATTTGTTTCCTGTGAGGCTGGGGGCTAGGGTGGGGTCTTTCATTTTTTACTTTATATGCTTCTATCATTGATTGAGGTGAATATATAACAAAAATGTAGATATTGGGGAGAAAAAACACACAGATTTCTGATTCAGCAGGTCTGGAGTGGAACTTAAGAATTTGCATTTCTAATCATTTCTAAGGTGAGCTGATGCTTCTGACCTAGAACCCACACTCTGAGACCCACATTTTAAAAGAAATGGTAAATCAACTCAGTCCTTGCTCATTTAGTCTCATCTCAAAGGGCTCCTTAATCCTATGGCTGGATAGTCGCAAAAACTAATCTGAGCTATCATTTAGTACTTCAGAAAGGCCATTTCTCTCAGATAAGCAAATATGGACAAATAGTTCAGATGTCTTTCGACTCAAACGAATGGCTACTTAACCTGGTCCTAGAAAATAAATATGTTAATTAAAATTAAATAAAATCAGTTTGTAACGCGAAGCATCCCTATCTAATCTGTATCTTGAATCAATCCTGACTCCAGACAAAAGCAGCTTTTGTGAAAATCTGCTCGCCTCGCGCTTGGTAATGCAGAGCTTCATATTTTTATGTCTATTGCCCGAAGGACGGACACCCACCATCTCACAGAGATAGAAGCCAAATGTACCTCAGTAAATAAAATGTTATTTTCTTTTTCAGTTCCTTTCTCAGTCACATTTCATGCCCTCTTCTCAGAGTGTTTATCACCACCAAGAGTCATATTTCTGTTTGAATATCTGGCAAGTGACTCCCTGCTGAACAGTCAGGAGAGAAGCTCCATAAATCAGAGTCCTGCAGACCACATGCTGCCTTCCTGGCCAGTAGTGAGCCCTTGAATATTCTTCAAAGCTAAGTGCTTCAGAGCAGGACTCTTAAAAATAAAGCTCTGATTACTCACAGCAGGATGGCATTAGAAATACCCCCAAATTCCCAAGTTAGAGGAAACCTGAGGGGCTGTGAATAATTCCCTTGGCTTTCCAAGAGCCCTGATCAGCGCTGACCCAATGAGTCAAGGAAAACATACCTGTCTACGATGCTGGCCTCCTCTGATGTGAGAACAAGGTTTCCACTGGGACACCAGGAGATGAGAATAAAGTACAAAACCACAGGTCTGTAATCACCAGTGAGAAATCATGACAATCCAATGTAGGGAAGTTTAGCAGGTCTACAGCACTCTTACTCTTGAAAATAACACAAACTGGAGCGTGAACAAATTCTTCTGAACATTCCTCCGTCCTTAATGCTCAAAGCATGTTCCTCTGGAAGGCAGCATTAGTATCACCTGGAGGCTTCGGCAAACGAGACCCTTCAGATCCACTTTAGACCCACCCAATCAGAATCTGCATGTTAACAAGATCCTGGCTGAGGTTTGAGAAGTTCTAGGACCAAGGTAGCATACACCTGTTAATTACAGCAGGGGAGCTGCTGGAGATCTTATGGGTGATTGGTTCACCACCACAAACACTCTAAGACTACACCAAAGAACTAAACAGTGTCAGTTCAGCCAGAACAATCAGGAAAACTGCTGTAATCTGCGACACTCTGCCCTTAAAAGCTCTGCCATTCAGTCCTAAATTCCTATCTCATATAATTCCAGAGAAGAACTAAGCACTAATTCAACCCCATTTTCCATTCTCTAATTGAATTTCTTATTTCCCAAATAACTGGGAATTTGATAGTTTGCAGGGGTTTATTATTGGAGAAAGTTTGAAATAAATGAATAAAATATCAAGCCAAGTATTCTGGAAAGGTAGTAAAATTTATCTGAGGGTCATTACAATTTTTCTCATTCATTTTTTGTTTCCAAACCTCTTATTATTGGCGGTGAACTCATAAGTATTCACCAAGAAGAGAGGCTGAGAATTAAAGATGATCTGTAGAGACTTTACTGAAGTCTACACATTCTAAAGGCCTGAGTTTGGTGCCTTCTTACATTATATGAACCTTTATGTAAAAGTGCAGCTTTGTGATAATCATAGTAACCATAAATATATTTTGAATAACTACAGTTTGGTTTTTACAGAGTTTCAGCATGCAGTTTAAAATATTTTATCTAATTACATAAATATTTAAAAAATATATCCAAAATGATGATTCCAATATATGTTTGGGATAACCCTTCAATATTCTTTTCTTTTGAAATGATATTCTTTTGATAAGAAGATAAGTTAATCTTTCTCATGAATTACTATTGAGTAAAATATTGGAGGAGTTTTCCTACTTATCAAGAAGAATTTGAGGGCCTCTAGTTGCTTAGCACTTTACAACAAGCCATATTCACACATGCACCTTAGACGAAAAGGCAGACATAAAAAAATGTAAGATATATAAAAGGAAAAAATAATTATAGAAGTTAAAATCAAAATATCAAGGGTCAGATAAATGAATCTGACAGAAGCTAGAATCAAAGGTGAGGAAAAGAGAGGTGGATTGTGAATGAGAAGATGATGAACTTGGCTTTGGACCAATGAGTAGGAGATGGCTCTAAGGTAAAGTGTAAAATTATGTATGAAACATACAGTTGTATGAGAGAAACTGAAAAGAAGAAACTAAACAGACTAGTCAGTAATGAGGAGTAACTTAAAGCTTCGTGAAGGAGTTATGACTTGTATTGAGCCTTAAAGGAAAGATAAATTCATTCAAGGTGAAGTAGTCAGATGAAAGTATAGTAGGCATTTTAGATTTGAATGGTCAGGAAAGAAGACAATAAAGATTTTTAGGTGAGAAGTAATGAAAACAGTGTAAGGAATTTTGAAGCTGAGAAAGTTTTTGTTCAAGGCTTTCAGAGTTAAAATTTCTGTTGGAAGGGACAGATAAAAGATATTTTAAAGGAAAAATAGTCAAAACTTTGAGTCAGTCTATCAGGGAGTTGGTAATGGAGAGAACTAACTGAACCTGACAGGTAGACTGGTAGTGCTAGTTTCTAGTGACAAAGACTAGAAATATAAATGGGGAAAGAGGACTGTGAATGGAAGATGACTAACTTGACTTTAGACATCAATAAGTTCAAGGTGACAAAATAGCCAAAATGGAAATATGCACAAGGCAGCAGGGCCAGAATTAAGGTTGGAAAGTAAGACACTAGAGTGGAAATATTAAAAAGGTGTCATTCTCTGGTCTCAGGTCACACAACCCTAAGCTAGAGTGTGCCACCTTAACTTTTGCACCTGGGACCTCAATTCCTTCACCCTAGTCCCTGCCTTTTTAGGCCAATGGAAAAATGAAACAAGTTTAAATGAAAAATAAGATTGGAGACACAGGCATGAAGGTAAGCAGCATAAGAGCAAGATAAGGAAAGACATAGGGCTGAGCTTTGAAGAACTCTCCTTCAGAAACCAGAGAAGAAAGAACAAGGAAAGCTAATACAGGAAGGACAATCAAAAATTTAGGAAAATAGACATTTCTATATTAACATAAATTATTCTACAGCTGTACTTACTGTTAGTCCCGTCCTAATCACCACTGAAATGAGTTTTGCAAAAGCATTCACTCACAAGAATTGAGAAAACAGGTAAGGAAATGGCAGTAATAAAACTGTGGAAGGTTGGAAAGCAGGTGAAGTCATAACCATCTAGGGAGACTCAAGAAAACAAAAACATGTCTGGGGTTTCTTTGGCTAGATATCCAGAAGTAGAATTTCTGGTCATAAGGTAGCTCTATTTTTAATTTTTTGAGGGACCTCCAAACTGTCTTTTATAGGGGCTGCATCAATTTGCAATCCTACCAACAGTGCACAACGGTTCCCTTTTCGCCACATCCTGATTTATTGATGATAGCCACTCTGACAGGGGTGAGGTGATATCTCGTTGCCATTATAATTTCTATTTCTCTGATGATTAGTGACATTGAGCATCTTTTTGCATGTTCACTGAGTGCTATTTTCAATAGCCAAGGTATGGAAGCAACCTGAGTGCCCATCAATAGATAACTGGATAAAGAAGAAGTGGTACATATATGTAATGGGATATTACAGGGCCATAAAAATGAATGAAATCTTACCATTTGTGACAACATGGATAAATCTGGAGGATATTATGTTAAATGAAATAAGTCAGACAAAAAAAGACAAAAAACATGTAATCTCATACTCTCTAAGGACCAAAGTAACAACAGTGTAAGAGTGTCATTCAGAAACATGATCTCAAACTCTAGAAGACTGGAAAGTGGTGTCACTGAAGAAGTCTCAGAAGGTGGAGTCAGGGACCACTACTCCTAATTTTAAGCTTTGAAAATAATTTGCTTTTTAAAATTGTATCTATGTGTACCTTTATAAAAGTTTTAAAAAATAAAAGGATGAAAATAAATAGAATCAAGATATCAAAATAAATTCATATATTAGAATCAGATGCATTTATGATAGTGAATGCATATTTCAAATCTAATGATAAAACTTTCATCACAAAATAATCAAGTTTTATAATTTCAAATTAACATACCTTTTGAAGGAAGAAAACTGAGAGGATAGTAATGGAATCATATAGCCACAGTATTAAAAAGTGCTTTTAAAGACAGTTTCAATACATCAAGTACACTTTTAAATCTTGTATTTTTTTATAACCAATAGCAATCCCTCTTTATCACGTGTTCATTTTTGTGAGTTTTGAGAAACAATACTGGGTAGATGACATGTAGGCATAAGATTTCTAGTCCCCAGAAGTTTAAAAATTTATTTCCCATGTTTTCCAGATGCCTATTTGGTAGAATCCTTCTCTGATTTTTTTTTTTTTCAATTCACTATTTGAATAGTTTTTTCCTATTTGTAAATGTGAGTATCTCTAAATGGTGGCTCACAACACATTTCAACTTAAACACAGAAACATTTCAGTGGGACAGAAAACTACACTGTATTCAAACAATAGATTAGGTATGAAATAGTGGTTTTAACCTTGTTTTTGACATTTAAAAAGGACTGAAGTATTTTTATCCCTTCACTGCCTGCTGTATCTCTAGATAACTGATAACTTTGAAGAAAAGATCCCAGTATGTTATATACACTGAAACCCCCTCCAATGCAAAATGATATTTTCCTTTCTATTTTTCATTTCTGACTGAAAAACTTCTGACTGCAGTCAACAATATAATCATGTCCTTTTATCGATTTTCTTATAAAATGGATCTTTGTTAGATTCATTGATGACTACACATTACTAAGGCACCTGATAAAATTTCATTGTATTATTACCACTGCACAGGAAATGCTTTTTGCTAGATGAAAATAACTACTTCTCATGGTGAAGATGAAACTAGGTTTAATGCAGAATTCCAGAGAATGGCATCCTTATTTGAAAACTAATCATCAAGAACTCTCACCTTCAAATCAGTGCAATATTATTCTCTGCTGAGAAAATGTACTGTATCATTCTAACTTGACCTCAGTTTTCCAATTAAAAAAAAAATTAATTTCCCACTTTAGACACTTAACAATTTAAAGGTTTAGTTCTTCCAAAGAATTCTGATTCTTTCATGACTGGCCTATGCAATGCACCTCCTAAATCACTCTACACAGTTTTTGGTGGCCTGATTCTGATTAACTTGAATTGATTTGGACTACAAGATTTGTTAAAACAACTCAAGTCAAATAATGACTCTGTATTTGCAAGGTTGTATAAATACATAACCCACAGGTATTTTTCCCTTCTTATAAAGTATGATATAACTGGTCCTCCTTTGTACTAAAAAATACTGAAATAGTCTTTTTCGTTTTACCAGAATTATAGGCCTGAAATATTTAAAGCACCACACTGACAAAAACAACAGAGAATAGACCTTTTAAAGTTTATTTAAACGTTATGGCTTATTCCTAGGAAGTCCAGCTAAAAAAAAAATAGACTGTTAATACTGTAACTTAAAAATTTGATATGACATATTCTTACAAGATCATCTACTTTTTAGTTAAATTCCATCTCAGCCTATGCTGTTCTTAATGGAGTAGCTCATGGAGAAACTATTTTAAAAATAAAGTTAAATTTTCTTCTTCATAGAAAATAATTTTTTAAAAGCAAATTCTTATTTAAGATTTGAATGATTGTTAATTTTAAATTATAAAATTATTCAGAATCTCATATTGATTAGATAAAAATATATTTATGGATAAACTTAACTTTCAAAATTAGGACACTTAAAGCTGGCACTTTGCTGCATTTAGATGGTATCTGATTTGGCAAGACTTCCTAATTCAGTCTAATCTGAATTAGAAACTATTTTAAATACATGTCTTTTTATTTCCTTTAAATCACACACAATAACTCTTACACCTCACAAGACGCTGTGAAGAAGAGATTATTTAGAGACCTGATTAACAAATAAATAGTTCACAATTCGCATGCCAGTTGCACGTGACTGGCTGCTTCCACAGACTTAAAATAGCTTGGACACTAATGGTCCTTTGTAGACTGTTAATTTGCTTAGCAAATCCTTTCTCCAGTCTAGAAGAGCCCAGTTCTTGTCTCAGTTATCAGAGATCTTCTGATTAAGGTTTCCCTATAGCTTACAGGCAGCACATAGGCTAGGTTTTCAGATGACCTGAATTTGTTGCTGATTACTTGACTGTATTTAACTGGAAGGAGTTATTTGTAATTTGCATGCTGAGTTTCCCTACTTGAAAACTGGGGCCAAGGGTATGTACAAGTTTGAGTGAATCAAGAGTTAAAATCAAATTTGATCCTAAAAAGAATGGCCAGAGATAGCAGTTTTCTCCAAAAATCATTTTGAGGGAGTCTGACCA
This sequence comes from Cynopterus sphinx, assembly GCA_030015415.1. Classification (NCBI taxonomy): domain Eukaryota; kingdom Metazoa; phylum Chordata; class Mammalia; order Chiroptera; family Pteropodidae; genus Cynopterus; species Cynopterus sphinx. The sequence goes on along the minus strand of CM057379.1, from coordinate 164,376,608 downwards.
CAGTGACATCCCACTTGGCCATTGCATCAAATGTGTGTAAACAAAGCTACTTTTCTTTTTTAGACCATCCTAAAAGATATACGCTTAGGGACTTGTAAATAGCATTTTTTTTTTATTAAATTATTTTTAAATAGGCAGCAAATGAGAACTTAAAAGTGCTTAAGAAAATATTTTTCATTCTGCAAGAGAGTTACTGTGGCCTAGAATACAAACTGGTCACTTGGGACTGTTTTAAAGCTAGGAGCAGAAGGACATAGAAGGCATTACTCTCCTCGCTCTCCTACAAGCCAAACCTCTTCAGACTTGGCCTGTCTACTCCTGACTCGGGTGGAGCCATCCACTAGGGCTTTTGCAGCCTGGACATGACCAAGATGTTTGATTTGAACAAGGCAGAAAATCATGAAACTAAAAACAAATTTGCTGTAAGAAAAAACAAAGGTGCTTTGTTTCCCAGATTTTATTTTAAAACATTTATTTAAGCTTCTCTATGATTTCAAGCCCCATAGCCCAAAAGCATTAAACTGTATTGAAACTTAATGGCCTGAAAAGTTGCCTTTTGAATTAAAACACATCTAGTTACAAAGTGGGGTGGAGGTGAAGGCATCTGCAACTAATCTGAAAATTCCATTTCTGATCCTGGACTTTGAGGACACAAAAATAGCTAGCAGAATACAGTACATAATACATAAGGGTACATATGATTTCTGGGAGTCAGGTTTCTATGCCAATGCCTAGTTAAGAAAATTTTTCATTAGTGAGTTATGACCAATAATATGGAGAGGTTTAGATGGGCATTAAGAAGAAAAAAGTGAGCTAAATAAACTTGTTCAGATTCCACCACAAAGCTATTCACTTATTGTAGAGGTAAATTCTAAAAATTTTCATTTTATAGGTAAATGGGAACCTTGTTTCCAGACCAGTTGGATCCAAAATTGGAAAGATATACTGGGTATGGGTAGAAATTTTTTACTTTTTTATTTATGTGTACTATTTAGATCATTTTTAAATTTTCTGTTTGGTACATGGAAAGTACATGTAATATCCCCTTAATAAATAAATGTACCTTTATTGAGGTACATAACTAAATAAATCCAGAGGCAACTTCTCTAGGCACTATATGTGAGGCACTATGAAGTTATTCTAAAGTTAGTTCATTAAAAAAAATCATTTGGATGTTGCAGGTATAGTCCCTCACAGTTAAAAAAAAAAACCTGATTAACAAATTTCTACCCATCGGATATTCCATTATTGCAAATTGCTCTTTTTCTTTTCATTTAAAAAAATGTGCTACTGTGCATCACTAACAATGGACTAAAACAGAAGTATAAACAGTTGAATCTTGTGTAAATTGTTATTATCAACTGTCACTGTAAAATATGTATATTTGTGTTAGTGCAGAACAGAGCAACTCTGACATGATTGTGTTCTACCAGACAATCTAGTTATTATGGTAGCATAGATTATTTTAGGAATACAGATATACTCACCACCAAAGTGGACATTTTTAATATCAACTTCTTTCAATTTTTGAAGAATACTTTTGTCTTTGTACAAACAGAATATCAAGTGCAACTTTCTCTTGTTGATTAAGTATCAGTATTTCCTCTTTTGAATGTAAACTACCTGAATTGTTATTTAGCAACTGGTTGTTTAGAGGCAAGAGAATGCAAGGAGCAAAGAAATATTCCAAAAAGCAACAATTAATATCATCCAGGGGAAAAAGAAAAATATTGAATTCAAAAAATAAGAAGGGCTGTAACAAGGGAATAAATAATAAGGAAGAGCTTTTAGAAAAGAAAATATGATGACCAAAAGAAGGACTGGAAGATAAAGTCAATAAAATCTCCTAAGGAAATAGACAATGAAAAATATATAGAGAGTATCAACATAGAATATTGAACAACTAAAAACTAGAACTGACAAAAAAAAAAAAGAGAGAGAGAGAGAGAGAGCAAGAGAGAGGGAGAATTAACATTCCCAGAACTGGTTTATAAACCTGAGAAATAAAAGGCCCTATGAGAGTCTAGTATAATTAATTAAAGATGTCCACCTCAGGAAATTTTAGACCACTCGGGATAAAAAGTAGATCCTAATAGCTTCCAAATAGGAGACTAGCTGACCTTATACATACAAAGGATCAGCAAGAAGAATGACATCAGACTACTCAAAAGTTACATTGGAACCTACAGGACAATGAAACAACAAAGATCATTTTAAATTTAGAATTCCATAACCAAACTATCATTCCAACTTGAGGACAGAATAAAGATATTTTAAGAGATGCGAAATATTAATTACCTCTCCTGCCCTATTTTCTCAGGAACTCTTTTTTGAGAAAAACAAGAAAAAGGAAAATATGTACTTAAAGAAAATAGTGAATCCAGTTTGGGGAAAAGGCAAGGAAAATTCCAGAACCACAGGTCTCCACAGGTAGAAAAAGTCAAGAAGAAAGATGTAGGAAGAACCTGATAGAGTATCAGAAAGGTTAACCCTGAGAGAAATTGGACTGAGACACAATAAGTGAGTGTGAAAAGACATATTAATGGGTACAAAGAAAACAAATCCAGTGAAAGCTGAGAAAGTTAGTAACTCCAAAGAACATGAAAATGTACATGAGAGAAGAAAGGTAGTGATGATAGACTCTTTGGCTCAGTTAACAATATTGATAGTCATAATTTTATAAACTCTGAAATACTGATTTAACCAACACTAGTGGGAAAAGATTGGAGGGTGCTATTAGAGAGCTAAGTCCTCTCTGCCAGAGTAGATACTCAATAGCTGGTGGGTAAAACTGATGACTCATGAGAGAGCAGCGTATACTTTTTAGAAATATGAGAGTCACACCAAAAGAAATAACGAAAAGAGGTAAAAGTAGTTGAAGGGTGAGGGCTAGAGCTTTATTACAGAGTCAATGAAAAAATTCCACTTTATGGAAAACTTTTATAGCTTTTACCTAAAGATAAAAATCAGTTCTGATATTCTACTACAAAGCAGTAGAACATTTAACATCAAAAGGCAAAGAAGTTCCTCCCATCTTAGCCCTTCCATGACAGGCCTGCCAAGCCCTCTATGCCAAGATGAATTAGATCAGACTAGACACTCTACTGGCCTAAATAAAATACATACTATCTCCAAACTGCAAATGGATTTGTTTCAGAAATTCCTGGGTCTGTTGTTTGGAACATGAAAATATTTTTTTCTTCCTCACCCCTATCCTGGGAGACATGTTTTAGATGATTAGTTATCACAGGATTCTGGATTTTGCCCTTTGGGTCAAAGAGCAAAGAGATAGGATGGGGAAACCATAATTTAGATGTAGGTTATTGTTAAGATTGAGCTATTGTGTTGGATAGTGGGTTCATTGATACTTATTTATGTCATAAAATTATATTAATAAATAAGTAAACAATAAAAGCAAGATGATTAAAATAATAAGAACCCATTATCCACCCATTTTTATATACCTGAAGCCCACTGAAGACAATAATCTATTAACACAGAATCCTGTTTAACTGATGACATAATAGATGGCACAATGCCCATATATTTAGCAAATTACATGCAATAAATATTTATTAAACACCTCCGAAGGGGTAGGCACTGAACCAGTCCTATGGTTATAGTAATCAAGAGAGACACAGCTGGTCCAAGGCCTCTGGGTGCTAGAGAATCACCTTTACCTTTCAGAATTCAGAAATTATATTTAAATATATGGATCATTTTTAATGTTTTCAAAACTACAAATAGTAGTTTCCTCATAAATCCCATATAGTTATTAAACAAAAATGAAAAGCAAAATGGATGACTATGTGAGTTTGTGTGTTTATTGTTGACACTAAAGAAAAGCAGATTTAATTAAGAATATAGGGAGAACCAAAAAAATACAAGCAGGTTCTGAAGGGATATGAAGGCCTATAGGAGCTGATGACACCAGTTTTCCCCTTCTCTTGATGCATATGTCCTTGAGCACTGTTTTAAGCTTATTAGTCAAAATTAGAGACATATTTAGGTCACAGATACAGTGAGTATATGTTAATACTGCAAAAGTAACTGAAGTCTCTAAATTCTCTTCAAACAGTAATTTCCCATTACTTCTTGATTCTTCCTCTTTACACACATTCTTTTTCAGAGTTTCTCTCTAGTTAGCTCTCTTGAGTTACTTTCTCACTCTAAAAATGTCTCTGAGTGTCTCAAGTACAAAATGGGTTTTAGCCCAGAGGGATTCACACCTCACAGACCATACACACATGCTCTCTCCACATATATCTGACGACTCCATAACCAGCAGACCCAGGACCAAGGCTTCATGTGGGCTCATTCGTAGAAAATATACCAACCCTGCACTTTGCCTGGTTCTTAGTCCCCAAATAAATAATCTCATCTTCCTGCTTCCTGCTTCCCAGGAAAACAAGGTAGTTAGAGGGGAGGTTGAGGAGGAAAATTTTCTCAAAATTTGAGTAATACATAGCAATTACTCTTTGCCAGCCTGTTCTAAGCTCCCTACAGATGTCAATTTGTGAGACTGTTATTTACATTGATAGATACATTATTCACAAAGATGAAAAAATGGAGGCCAGAGAGGTTAAGTAACTTGTCTAAGACTGCACAGTTACAAAATAATGGATTTGATCCAAGCAGTTTGGTTATAGAGTCTTTGCTCTTAATTATGACTCTGTGCAACCTCCTTGAGCCTGAGATAGGAAAGCTTTCTAATTCCTAGGAGAATTCATAAGCTGATTTCATTATCAGATGGAATAGAGGGTGTGCGTAGAGAAAGTGCTTAAGATAAGTGCAAAAGCTACCTTTCCAGCCAAGCAGAAGGGCAGAATCTAGAACTGGGGATTTAGGGAAGAAGGGCCTGGGACAGGATCTTTAGAAAGTGAGAAATGGGTACTCCCTGGCCAGAACATGCATGGGAATATGTAATGCTGGTAGCCAAAGTAGAGGGAGTGACTCAAGGCTGGAGGCCACTGATAAATAGGAAATGAGCCAGAAGTAGAGGTTAAAGTCTGCCTGAACTGATAAGAGGACACTATGGTCGTCTGTGGATATAGCACATTAGAAAATGAGCCAAATCACTCTCATCAGAGAAGCATGTACAGCACATTTACAGACCTTAGCCTCTTTTCCCATTCGACTCAGTGAGTGTTCATAAATGGCCTACTATAAGGAAAACATCATTTTCAATAGAATAAAACAAGGAATACAGCCCAGATTTTTCTCATCTCAATGGAGTCTTTACAATTGAACTTGACTGTGGGCTTGGTGTATATGTGAGATGTTTGGTGGGGACCTGAGTCACCAAGGGCCCTTGAGAATGCCTAACAGTACAGTCTGCAAGACTGAGAGCCAAAGGGCTTCTCAGAGGAGCCACCAGAGGAAAAACAAACAAACAAACAAATAAATAAATAAATAATAAATGGGGGGAGGCGGAGAGCAGAGGAGCCAACATTAGTCAAGATAAAAGAAACCTGCAATAGGAAGGTCAGCCACTCCAAGAATAACTGTCCTGCAAAAACAAAACCAGGCCAAATATAACATCTCCTTGCTCAGCCAAAATCATCTGCCTTCTGAAGAAAGTGTTATGTTCCGGTTTTTTTTTCTTCTCCTTCTTCTTTATTCCCTATAGGTTTTTCTAAGGTAGGCCACTTTCTGGGGGAAGATATATGTGAGCAAGTTTTCATTTGACACTTGTTTTCCAACTATTAAATTCGTGGTGGTTATTTTTAGAACAAAAGATAGTTTAAGAAATAATTAGGTGCCCATAGATGATACAGACTAGATAAAAGCAAATGTTTTAAGGGGTATGTCTAAAAAATGCAAACTGAGAAGTAGGGGGAAATAGTGTAGATTTGAAGTTTATTAAAATGATCAAAAATTTAAAATTCAGCAATATAATGTATCTGTACCTCTATTTTCCCATTTACATACCTCGCTGTTGTTTGCAGTAAATGACTCCTCTATCCCTCCCATACTTCACTCTGTGAGGCCAGCATGACCAGTTGGTTTTCCAGGAGTGGTGATGGATTTGCTCGGATCCACCCTCACCCTTTCTCCCGTTGCTGCCCGTGATAAATGGACAGCATTGCAAGATGGTGACTGAGGTTAGGAGTGCAGCCTAGGGGATCTGGACTCCATGGGGGAATCAAACGCTCAACGTTGGCCTCTTTTGTGTGATGCTGTAACCTACTGAACTAATCAGCCCAGAAAAATAAGGATGCTTATCACTGACTTGCCAAATAGAAGCTCTGTGAGAATATATTGAAGGAGAAGGAGAAGAAAGAAGCACAATGTTAGAGGCTTTGCTTACACAGTAAAACAGCTATTTAAATACAAGCTAATATTATTACAGGTCAGGAACACAGACAGTGGCAATAAAAGCTGTTTCTCTAAGTCAACAACTGGCTGGAGTCTACATGTGTCTACAAAATAAGTTTCATAAGATCATGCTTATTTTAGAAACATCAATACTAAAACAGCAATAATGGAAAGTGTTTCCCCCCTTAGTTTAAGCACTGCTTCAAAATGCGTTATATTCAGCTAAGCAATAACTAAGTAAATTCTTCTCTTAATTTTCCCCAAGTTCAAGTATATGGCTTTGAACACACCACAAGCTTTCTAAAACAGCCTAGCTTTAAGAATGCAATAATCTCTTATTTCCTGACCATTAATTCAGAAATTCAGACATCATGTAATCACTCAAGTGCATTCTTTTTTTTTTTTTCCTGCTATTTTGGGGACTTCTGCCCCATTGTCGTCCTTGCCTTAGACCCCTGACTTAGTCATCTTTTAATTAGAGCTGCTGAGAATGACAGACGGAGTCAGCCAATGAGGATGATCCATCACATGGCTCACTTTGCTCACTGGCCTCATAGATGACAGTGTATAAACAGGACATCTTGGATATCAAGATAGCTGCTGAAGAAAACAGAAGAACAAATGGTGACGATCTTGTGAGCTATCTCCCTGAGATTATGAACTCTAGCCTAGGGCCACATTTACTGATACCAAATTTTGATTAAACATCTAAATAAATTTTACCAATGATGAATCTTTGGAAGATGCTTTATCTGAGCTTGCCCTCAAACAAACTGAAGTCATAATTTAAGGTGTTAACTCGTATACTTACAACTAAGCAATTAGGTCCCTTTTTAAAAGATCTGCTTTTTAGCTAAATCCTTTCCCCATTGGTCAACAACAATACTCACACTCCTGGAAAAGAAAAAAAGAATTAACTCAATACTGGTAGGCTCTTTCATTGTCGTTACAGAAAATACTGTACATCTTAGCCTACAGAATGTTACTTATTCAATCACATTTTCCAGATAAAACTAAAGAAGCTATTTATGCCTAATGAAATCTAACTCTGTTATCCCCGAGAGAGGACATATAAGACCCATAGTTATATTAGGCTGTACTTTAACTCTACAACTACGTGGTGAGCTGGTGCATGTACTAGGTGCTGGGTTACAGATACCCAGTCCTGAACTAAATAAGCTCACGGTCAGAGGGAGTGATGCTGGTAAGGCTGAAGAAAGCAGCATGACACACCCAGAGCTGTCAGTGTATGGTACAGAAGATGCTGAGGCTAGAGCTGGTCTACCTACACTTGATTCTCAGCTTCTCCATTTAGTGTGGAGTACAATCTTGGGCAGTTTACTTAAATCATCTGTATCTCAGTTCCATCACTATTTTAATTTGTTCCTTTCCAGTCCTCTGGGTACATCTGCATGTAATATGTACACACATGACAAAGTCAAAATAATATTTTTGCATATTTATATTATATTTTGTATACTTAAGAGTATATCAGAAGCATTTTTCCATGTCAATATTATTTCTCATGACTGTATAAGAATACAACATATAAAATACATTAAATTATTAAATAACTCCTATAGTCAGACACTTAGACTGTTTCCATTTTTCACTATAATAAATTGTGATGAATATTTTTTCTATCTTCTAAAAGAGCTTAATAGTATTGGATTGAAATATTGCATGCAAGATTTTGAATCTCAATAAAATTATCTAAAGACCAATAATTTAGGAAGTAATTATTTCATAACTTTTTATACTTTTCTGGTCAGGTTCTATTGTGTTTTTTTTTTTTTTGTAATAGTAATGCTGACTTTTTAAATACTGTACAATAGAAACTGAATTTAATATTGAACAATGAGTATTGATTGACCTCCTATTGCCAGGCATTGATCTAGGTTCTGAGGATACAGCAGTGAACAAGACAGAGCAACCTCAGCCTTCATGGCGTTTCCCTTTCTATCAAGGAAGACAGAAAAACAAATGCACAAATCAACATAAATTACATTACAAGGTGATGAGTGCTTTAGAAAAAAAGTTTGTGAGGGGGACAGGGGATGCCTGAAAGGAGAGGAAGTTTCTGTTTTTTTATAGAGTAGCCATGGAATAACTCACTAAGGTGATGTTTGAGCAGAAATGAAAGGAAAAGAGGTAGAAAATGGTCCAGGCTGAATGAACATAAAAGAGCATGGAGGCCCATTTGGTTAGATTCTAGTGAGTATATGGAATATGGTGGGATCTGTATTCAGAGAAGTAGCAGGTGAGAAATCATGTGGGTCTTTATAAGTACTTTGAATTGCGTTGATAGATGTGAGTTCGTAATAGGTGCTTTCATGCACATTCTGAAAGTATCTACTTCTTTCCAAGGCATGGTTCTCAAAATAACATTATTTGATATGAGTTCTGGTAGATGTTTTTTTATATACCTTCTTACCATTCTAAGCCCCTGATATATGCCACGCTGGAATCATTCTTATTCAAATAGCTATTCATGAGTTTAAGAGTTCTGTTCTTAAAAGCACTGTTGTTTTGTCAAAGAGACAGAAGTGTAAAGGTTAAAAACAAAAAGCTGGAAGAAGTAAACATTTTTCTGGGTACAAAAATGGGGCCATCTGCTTTTTCATAAGTGTCCTCCAAAAAAAACAGAAGAGAAAGTTCCCAGATTATAGATGTTATTAAGGTAGCTAAAATGTGAAATGCTGTTAGGAACAAAATACTACAAGGATCTTTCAAAACTTTGTGATTTTATATAAAATTGAGAGATGTGTATCAGCCTTTACAAGAACTTATACAAAATGTAGCTATGAAACTCCAGGATCTGGGCTTTCAGTTTTTCCAAAGGGTTCAAGGACCTTCTCTAAGACACTGCCCCTCCCATGGGGACAAAGAAGTGAATAAGTGTCCGAGGACATCATAAAATGTAAAAAATAAACATTCTTTCAATAAATATGTCCTGAACACACCATGTACCAAGCACTGTGCTTGTTGTTGGAAATACAAAGCTATGGTCTTACAGGGTGATAAACTAATGAAATGTGATGAATTCTTTCCTGAATGGAAAAAGGACACATGACCTAGATAGTCAAGGTCAAGTAAGATGAAAAAAGTGGAGTTAGCTGGATGCAGATGAGTTGAAAGGATTTCATGTTCCTGAAAGAAAACGAACTGCAAGAGAAAAGGCCCAAGTGGAGGCTAGAAAGTGTTGACAAAACTGTTCTGTGTGGTTGAGACATGGAAATGGAGAAATGGGGTATGGAAGTGATGAGCATTGAGAGGCAAAGACTTGCTCTACCCTCCTGGCCACAGTGATTCATTTACATCTGGAAAGGTGCATGGAGATCTGGTCCTCAAACTTGAATCCACACATGACCAGAAGCTTAGATAAAGACGATTAAAATAATCATGTGGATGAAGCAATTTTCACAGAAAGGAAAACTAAAAATTTAAGACTCCCTACCCATTAAAGACTAAAAGGGAAAATGTACTAAAGTCTATGAAATTATATAAAGAGTGAGCAAGGTAACATGATGTACTTGCTCATCAAATCTCAGAAATTGAATTCTAGACAAAATCCAGTCAATCCAGGTATTTCATACATTAACCTTATCAAAAGTCAATGTCTCCTAAATTTGCAAAATCTCTAAAAGATGGGCCTTGGAATCTATATTTTAACGAATATCTCAGATGATTCTTGTGCTTAGAGAAATTTGGGAATAATTATTCTAAAAGACGGGAAACTCCTAGAATGACTATTTATTGCAAAAATGCTCTCACTTATCCCACTGTTTGTCTTGACTATACCAATTAGCACTACACACATGGCTTAGATCCTCTCGAAGGGTGGTACTGATGCCTGGGGCTGTTTGTGGATAATCAGATCTCACCAACCTCACCATAAAGGTCCAAGTAACAATATTTAACTATGACTAAATCAATATCCCAAGCACTTATACCAAACCTCAGCCTCCTTCAAAATGTTCCCTGTGGTTTCTCCAAGTTTTCCAACAGGAAAATGTCGATTCAAAGTCTTCATCTCAAGAATTATCATAGTTTTCAATCCACAAGTCATTGAAGGGAGTCATCACATGGCAGCTGCAGCTCCTGGTGCCCTTCTGTGTCCTCCTCCTCCTCCTCTCTCTCTCTAAATGCCCTTCTCAAAAGCCCTGTTCCCTCCTCTTTCAGACTTCAGGACCGTAAGTGGTTGGAGGAAGAGATTGGGACTTGTGCTACGTTCCCACTCCTAGCTTTAACTTTTCCAGGACTGTGGAAAAGCCAATCCCCTGAAAAACCTGGGTTTTCACCTGCTTGTTAAAAAAATGGATTATCACATTCATGACTATCATTTAAGGTAACATTCCCAAGCACATAAAAGAGAAAAGTTTTTTTCCTTTAAATCTAGACTAGAAATTGTTTTGCCAAATTTTAGCTTTATAGCATATAAAATACTTAAAGTCAGAAGCAGTGAAATTATGGAGTTTCTGCATCCTAGGAACCACTGCAGAAAGAGATGCCTTTCTTGGGATTTGCATAAACCACTAGCAGGTGGAAAACATATGCGACTTAATATGGTACATGGATGCTTCTACAACCTACTTGCATTTCAATAGTTTGTAATAAGTTAATGTTGTTCTAAGTAAGAGCTCAGTTAACTAGAATTATAAATATAACTGCTTCACAAACCAAATTCAAAACTCCAAAGTTTTAAGATGGGTATAAGGTCTTCATTATTCTGAGTCAAATTTGACCCCTTATTTTTTGGTCATTTCACTGCTTCCTAAAACCTTCAATAAAAGGCAGAAGAAAGACCCCAATTCAATCAATGACAGATGTTGATTTACTAAATAGAAACCCCCACAGTCTGAAAAGTCTGGAAGAACCTTTTCCTGGATAACATAGAAGATCAAGAGAAATTTCTGCTGGCCAAAAATTTTTCATATGCTAAACAAGTGCAACAACTGTAGAAATTACATTAACAACTTAATAAAGTTTACCAGGCAGGATCAGGACCAGTGTACTACAGCCAACTGACTTTTAAAGAGAATTATCTGAGTTTCATACGTGAAAAGGAGCCATCACCAAAGAGAGACACTCCCATGCTCGACCTGTTATCTTTAAAACACACATTGCCAGAAAGAATTACCATATGACCCAGCAAACCCTATTCCAGATATCTATCCAAAAAAAATGAGAATATTTATCTGTAAAGATATATGCACCCCTATGTTCACTGTAGCAATATTCACAGTGGCTAAGACATGGAAACAACCAAAATGCTCTTCTATATTGATGAGTGGATGAAGAAGATATGGCACATATATACAATGGAATATTACACAGCCATAAGAAAAGATGAAATATTGCCATTTGTGACAACATGATGGATCTTAAAATTATCATGCGAAGCAAAATAAGTCAGACAGAAAAATTTGAGAAACATATGATTTCACTCATATACGGGGTATAAAACTAAAAGCAACAAACGAACAAGACAAAGACTCATGGACACAGACAACATTTTAGTGGTTACCAGAGGGAAGGTGTGGGCAGAGAGGTGGATAAAGGTAAAGGGGTCAAATATATGGTGACAGAAAAAATTTTAACTTTGTGTTATTGAATTGTACACTTGGAACTTATATAATTTTATTAACCAATGTCACCCCAATAAATTTAATGTAAAAAAAACACATATTGCCCTCACGTGATGAGTGTTTAAGTCTTTGATAATGATAATTCTCCTATTCAGATGCTTTCCCAGGAATGGGATGTGCTCAGTCTATCACTATATGTTTCTTCATATAATTTAAGTCTGGCCACTTGTGATATGAATCCTTATTTTAGAAAACAGAATAGTTCTCTAACAATATCCACCGCTTTCCATTATTCAACATTTTGTATTAGAAAGCCCTTTTCAAAATAAATTATGAGACAATATATTTGTCTATCTGTATGTTTGTGGACCCTAGACACACATCAATGTTATTTATTCTCTTATTTCCCCTTAAATTCACTGGATAATAGATCTTAGTGCTGAAATGTTTCTTTCAATTAAACTTGCAGTATATCGAAAGGTTCAGCATTGTAAACTCATTACAATGGGAGTAACATACCATTGCTGTAAGGGGGGGTGGGGTGGGAATTCCTTATAACAAGTTTTTAATTGAATTTTTGTGTGAATGATTCAATTTCTATGAAAGAGACAGAATCAGACATCAAAAAAATTTTTTTCCACAACTACTGATTTTGCATGCCCAGAGCTAAATCAGTAGTTGTGGAATATTTAACAAAAAACAAATATTGAACTTGGACTTGGGGAAGAAGACTTCATTTTTATCGTGACCTGATGGAAATGAAACAGAATCCCTCCAGTCTCATGTTGAGCCAGACACCAGAAAGTGGCGGTGTAATTCTGCCGAGAGACTATTAACTCTCTATGAATGGGGGTGAGATAAAGACAAGAATCCTAGGGCTGTTTTCATTCCCAGAATATTTTACCTTATTATTTCATCATTCTTAAGGTTCTAAAATGCTTAATAGGTAATTTGTCACAGGGCTCTGGACAGGGTTTACAGATAGCTGTCTATAAAAATAAAATAAACACGCAATTTTGGGCTCATTTTAGACATACTTCCTGTGCTGAACTTCATAGCTAGGTAAATATGATTATAAAAATCATCTCCACCAAAAGAGCTCAACAACTGGGATGCCATATTTAGTAAATAAAAAAACTGAACACCAGTTAAATTTGAATTTTAAATAAAAGGTAAATAATTTTTAGTATAAATATGTCCCATACAACACTTGGCATATACTTATATTAAAAATATATCCCTCCTTTATTTGATATTTAAATTTAATTGGGCATCTTATATTTCATCTAACTTTACCAGCTCACTGTCACAAAAGGAGACCATACTTGAGTCTACAGATAAGAAATTGAAGTAATTTGCCTGGTTCATTATTACCTGAAGACCAAAAGTCCTAAGGCAGAGGGGAGAGATTTGATACACAGGAAAACCTCTTGTTCTTGCCTAAAGTAAAGGGATATTGTCTATTGTAATAATGTTTTTATTTTTGTTAAATTCCCTCAGTTCATATAATACAAAACCATAACATTTTGCATTTTATAGTAGTCTGTGTGAGATGTCATCTCTATGGGAGTTTATGTGATTTCTAACGAGACTACAGTAACAAGGGCTAAGTACACAATACAGTTGTATTCAATGTAGGAAATAAAGGATTGTCAATGTAGCCCTCATGCTTAGAGATGGGCAAACTTGAGGTGGAGTTAGCTGTATGTGGTTTAACGTTTGGTGTGCCTGTGCATATGTGTGTGTTTGAGCCCCACCCCTCACCCCCTCCAGTAGGGTAAATCTCAGAAGAGCATTGAACATTGCACTGATAAAAACAAATTATTTTTCAAAGTCCACAATAAAAAATTGTAAATATTTTAGACAATGTAGAATATGCCTTTTTTTAATAAAAAGGTACTTGTAAAGGGTACAGACCACCTCTTATTAAAATTAAGAAATTATTTAAATTAAGAAATTAATTTGTAGTAAAAATGCCAAGGAGACTTAAGATCAAAGATTATTATTTATAATCCATTCCCAAATACATGGTCTGTCTTTGAAGCTAAGGAAATTATCCAGCCATCTACTGTATTTCTTGGTATTCTGATGTTTTTTTAGTATACATAGAATCTCATTATTTTCCATTATGCCTCAGGAAATCAGAAACTGATTCCAATAAAACTGAGATTGAACTTATTACGTACATTAGGCTCCCTCTATTTATTTAAAATCACTTAAGCACATGAATCACTTAAGCACATGTCATCTTAATTGTTTTTTATGACCATGCAACCTGCCAGTGCCTGACTCACCAGAGGTGCTTAACAAGTTGTATTAAATAGATGACTTGATGATTCCAGCAAGATTTGTTTGAAAAATAATTTAGATATTATATACAATACTAAAAGTTTCAACTGCCTTTTAAGAAACTAAAAGGTTCAAATGAGTTTTATTGAGTAAGATTTGAAATGTTTCTGTTGTTGTTGTTTGCTTTTGTTTTAATCTCTATAATGGGAGTCTAAGAAAACCGACATCAAGCTCTAGGATCTAGCTCTAGGATCTAGCTTTAGCATCTATCTCTAAGATCTCCCAAATGGCACACTGGTTTTCTCTACATCCAGGAAGGATTCCATTTGCTTCTGTGAGATGAGAGCAGCAGAGATTCCTGGATCTATTTATGTCTTCAAGGAAACTGCCGAGGAAAATTGGAAGTTTGCTTATTACTCTACTGTGCCAGCTCTTGTTACACATATGATTCTATCCAAAAAAAAAAAAAACATTCTTTTTATTCTACAATAGCCTAACTATAATAAAATAAAATATAAATTAAATGTGAGTTTCTTCAACAACACAGTGATGAGAAAGCCAAGATCACAGCTTTATCTCCTGGATGTGCCAATGGCATGCTACAGAGAAAAAACCAGGGCACGCAATAAGCTATAGCCCTCTCTACTCACACCTACATTAGTGATGCCTTAATAAAAGACAAGGGAGAAAGGAGAGAATACTTATACACTTTACATTATACGCTCATTTTACAAATGAAGAAACTGACTTCCCAAGGTCACATAACTAGGGAGCAACAGTGCTACAATTTGAACCCAGGTCTGATTGATTCCAAAGGTTGTGTTTTTTCTAAGGCATTATGATGCTCCCACTACACCAAGGGCAGATGGATTACAGCAGGCCATCACTGCTAGCAGCTAGTCAATTCTGTAGACATCTGACTAAGACTAGATAAGGAGTGTCTTTTTCTCTTTGAAAGGGCAGTGGACAATTTTGTTCTTTTATGAGATGCGAAGTGCCAAAGTTAGGACAAATCAGTTTTCACTAAAATTTGCAACGGGGCACACAAGATCATATTAGCACAAAAAGAATCAGATATATCATTTCTTTCATTGTTATTTTTGGATTTCTGTTCTCTGCGTTTTTCATACCAGCTTGCTGAAACATCAAGGTTAATGTCTCAGTCAGGTTCCAACTTCCCAAATGACCTTTATCCCAATTACCCTTCCATGAAACACCTGCTTCAGAAAAATTAACCTTCAGAATGCTCCTGAACTTCCTATAGACCTGTATTCACTGAAAAACAAGTATTTCCCACTTATCTTTCACTCACTTCTGGAGTTAAATTAATTATAAAATTCACATGCAAGAATAAGAAACAAATAATAGCCAGGAAAACAAAGAGCAATTGTGAGGAGGCTGATCCAACTGAATATAACTCATACTATAAAGCCTCAAATATCAAAATAGTGTCATTTTGTTGCAATAATAAACAGAGCCATGAAACAAAATTTAAAATTCTGGAGTAGACCCAATTGCATATGAAAATTTAGTATGTGCTAAAGGCAGCATCTCAAATCTGTAAGGAAAAGTGAATTTTTTAATAAATAGCATTGGATTAACTGGAGAGCTATATATAAAAAGATAAAATTGGATTTATTTCTCATAACACACACCAGAAAAATATCCAAGTAGATAAGAGACTATATATGTATGGATATGTTTATATCTTTATCTAAATCTATATATCTTATCTATACATAAAATGAAGTCATATAAGTACTCTGAGAGAACATAGATGAATTCCTTCATAACTTGGATGTGTTTGATTAGATAAATTTTCACATGTCAAATATACCATCAGAAAATACAAATGCAAAGTGAGAAAACATTTAGCAACTTATACTATAAAAAGTTAATACATATATATATATTTAATTAGAAAAGAAAATGTTCAATAATATGATAGAAAAATGGGCTAGCAAAGAAAAGGAAAATGACCTTTAGCTCTATGAAGATGTGTAAAAATATATTCGTAATAAGAGAAATAAAAATTAAAAGCTGAGAAGACTTCTTGCTTCTGATCATAACAGATTGATGTTGCTCACTCACAGATTTCACATCCAAAAGAACATAACAAGAAGACAATATCTTTAAAATGTTTAAAGACAGAATTACCAACTTAAAATTCTTTACTTAAGAAAATATCCTTCAAAAATGAAGGCATATAGACACTTTTAGAGAAGAATAAAAGAAGAGAGAATTTGTCATTAGCAGACTTGCTCTGTAAAGAAGGTCCTCAGGCTAAAAGAACAAAAAAGGAATGAAAAACACCTAGCAATGACAAATATATGTATTTGTATGAACTACTTTTTTCTCATTTATTAATTTCATTAAAAGATATGTGACCCTATAGAGCAAAAATAATAACAATGTAATGTGGTATTTATAACATATGTATTAATAAAATAATTGACAATAATAACTAAAGAATAGGAGGGGGAAATGAAGGCATAAGGTTATAAAATTCTTACATTATACAGGAAGTGGTATGTTATTATTTGAATCTAAACTGTAACAAGTTAAAGATACTTATTCCAAAGCCAACAGCAACCACTAAAATAATCACAATAATAAGAGAGAGTAAAAAGCTAATAGTAAAATTCAAATGCAATACAAAAAAATATTCACTTAATTTCAAATAAGGAAGGAAAGGGGAAAAAGGAGGAACAAAGAGTGGTTAAGATAAATAGAAAACAAACAGAACTATGGTAGACATAAAGCTAAACACAAAGATGATTACATTAAATATAAATTAAATAATACTCCAATTAAAAATCAGAAACTGTCACACTGGATTCTTAAAAAAATAACATTTGACTATATGCTGTCTTAAAAAACACACCTTCTAAGCTTAAAAGTATGGGAAAATATAGCAAAACTAATCATAAGAAAACTGGAGTAACTACATTAATGTCAGATATATTAGACATCAGAACAAGAAATAAAGAACATTTCATAATAATAAAAGAGTAAAGGTACCAAGAACATGTAACAATATTGTGTGTGTTTACTTAATAACAAAGGTTCACTATATATTATAAAAATATTAAGAAGATAAAAAGAATTTCATGAATAAGTTTAGGCCAACAAATTTGATAACTTAGATAAAGTGGGCAACTTCCTTTAAAGACACAATTACCAAAACACAAAAGAAGATATAGAAATTCAGAATATTCTTATACCTACTAAATATATTTAAATCATTATCAAAACTTCTAGAAAGAAAACTCTAGTCCCAGGTGGTTTCACTGGTGAATTCTTTCAAACACTTTGGGAAGAAATAATATCAATCCTACATAGAAAATAGAGGAGGGAAAACATTTTTCCAAATCATTTTATGAGGCCAAAGTTAACCACCCTAATATCAAAATCAGACAAAGTTATCGCAAGTAAAGAAAACTACAGTTAACCTTCAAGAACATAGGTGTAAAATTCCTGAGTAAAACATGCAATTTGAATTCAGCCATATAGAAAGAAGTACTATATGATGACCAAGTGGGATTTATTTCAGGAACTCAAGCGTTGCTTAATACTTTAAAACAACCAATGTAATTCATCATATTAACAGAATAAAAAAGAAAATTTTGTTTCCATAAAAATTAAAGAGAAAAAACACTTGAAAAACTGTACGTAAAAAAGAAGTTTCTTAACCTGATAAAGAGAAACTATGGAAAGAAACACAAAGATTTCATGTAATGGTGAGCATCTGAGATTCTAACACTGAGAATAAGGAAATAATGTTTGATCACACTATTTTTATTCAACATAGTAGTGGAAATCCAAGTCATACAATAAAACAAGAATATGTAACAAAGGGCATACAGATGGAAAAGGAAAAAGTAAACCATTATTTGTAGATAACATGTTCATGTATGTAAAAAATCCTAATCTACAAAAAAAAGCTACAAGTTTTTATAAGTGAATTTAGCAAAGTTGTAGAGTACAAGAGAGACACACAGAACTAATTAAATGTCTATATAATAATAATAAATAATTAGAAAATAATATTGGATGTGGTTCCATGGTGTAGCAGTTAGCATGTCTGCTTTACATGCAGAAGGTCCTTGGTTTGTGCCCCAGTGGAGCCATAGTCCATAGTCAATGGCCATGTCACCTTGAACAAGCCTGATGTCTGATCTAGGAAGCTAAGCAGGGCCAGGCCTTGGTTAGTACTTGGATGGGAGACCACCTAGGAACACCAGGTGCTATAGGCATAAACAATAAATGAAAAAAAAAGGAAAAGAAAATTTAAAAGCGATAACATTACAATAACATAAAAACATGGAATGCTTTGAAATAAAATCAACAAAATGTGTATGAACAGTATCATGAAACTATAAAACATTGCTAAAAAATTTTTAAAAACTTAAACAAATACTATAATAAATAGAGAAAACATTATTGTTTAGATACCAATTCTCCCTAAAATTTAAAGAAATCCCAGAAAAAAAATTTTTGGTAAAAATTGGCAAATGGATTCTAAAATTGATACAGAAATGCCAAGGACCTAGAACCACCTAAACCATTTTGTTAAAGAAGAACAGAAGGACTTACTCTGCCTGATTTCAAGATTTACTATAAAACTACGATAATCAAAATAGTGTGGTATTGATATAAGAAGAGGCATATAGATTAATAGAACATAAAAAATATGTATAAACACAAAATGATATATATGATCAATTGATGTCCAACAAAGGTGTCAAAGTAATCCAATGTGAAAAGAATAATCTTTTCAACAAATGGTGCTATAACAACTAAATATGCATATGAAAAAAATGGACTCTGACCCTCACAACATACACAAAAATAATAGAAAAGCTAGACTCTAAAACTTCCAAAAGAAAATAGAAAAATATTTTGTGACCTTGGGATAAAAAAGATTTTTAAATGGACCACAGAAAGCTTAAACCCAGAAAGAAAATAATAAGTTATACTTCATCAAAACTTAAAAATTTTGTTCTTTCAAAAACACTCCTTATAAAATAAAAGGGCAAGCCACAGCCTGGGGGAATATATACATACTACTAACAAAAGGCTCATACCTAAAATATTTTTTTAGAATAAACCCAATTAAAATTGGACAAAAGATGTAGACAGCTACCTCATCTAAGAAGACATTACCGGCCAGTCAACCTATCAAAAATGCCCAACATCACTGTCATCAGGAAATGCAAAATAAAATTACAATGAACTACTACTACTCATGTACTAGAATGGCTAAAATTTAAATGACTGCCAACCCCAAGTGATATCAAGAATGTGGAGCAACTCAAAATCTCAAATATTGCTAAGAATACCATAAACTATAACCACTTTGAAAAATATTTTAAGTTATTTATAAAGTTAAACCATACACTTTCTATATGAGCAAACAATTCCACTCTTAAGTGTTCCCCAAATGAAAACCTATTAGACAACTTTGCTCAAAATAGCCAAACACTTAAAATAGCACAAATGTCCATCAACAGAGGAATGAATAAACAAACTATAGCATATCCGTACAATTTATAAAATAGATTTCAAAAAGTGAACAACTGGTATATGTGACATGGATGAATCTCACGTAGTGTTAATTGAAAGAACTCAGACATAGAAGAATACATACAAATGATTTCAATTTTATTTACATAAAATTCTCAAATAGAAAAAAATTAATCTGTAGTGATAGAAAGCAAATTAGTGGTTGCCTGGGACTAGGATGTATATATCCTTCAAAACCTGAATACTGCTTACCTAAGGTTTGCATTTACTATCCAGTAGTTCTCCCTCTACCCCATTCACAGTTTTGATTTCTGCAGTTTCAGTTTCCCCTGGTCAACTACAGTCTGAAAATATTAAATGGAAAATTCCAGAAATAAACAAACAATTCATAAATTTTAAATAGCATATCATTCTGAGTCATGTGATGAAATCTCTCACCACCCCACTCCATCCTACCTGGAACATGAATCATCACTTCGTCCAGCACATCCACACAGTATATGCTGCCTGCCTGTCAGTCGCTTAAGTAGCTATTTCAGTAATCAGATTGACAGTTAGGGTATCACAGCGTTCATGTTCAAGGAACTCTTATTTTACTTAATAATAGTCCCAAAGTGTGAGTAGTGATGCTGACAATTCAGATATTTCAAAGAGGAGCCATAAAGTGCTTCCTTTAAGTGAAAAGGTGAGTATAGTACAATAAGGTAGTTTTTGAGAGCAAGAGATAGACCACATTCACATAACTTTGATTAGAATATTTATTATAATTTTATATTTTATTATTAATTATTATTTATCTCTAATTATGCAAAATTTATAAATTAAACTTTATCATAGGTACATCTGTATAGGAAAAACACAGTATTTATCAGGTTCAGTACCATCAGTGATTTCAAGCATCCACTGGGGGTCTTGGAATATATCCCTCTAGAATAAGGGGAACTACAGTATGTAAATTATACCTCAAAAAGGTTGATTTTTAAAATGAGACTAAAATACTATTTCTTACTTATCAAATTAGTAAAATCAAAGAGTTGGAAAACGTATCTTGTTGATGAGGCTATGAGGGGAACAAGAACTATCATGTCATTACTAGGGGCATTGCAAAACTGGATCATCCACGGGGAATTTGCCAATAGCTACCAAATGATCTATGCATTTACCTTTAATCCATATATCTCACT
This sequence comes from Cynopterus sphinx, assembly GCA_030015415.1. Lineage (NCBI taxonomy): Eukaryota > Metazoa > Chordata > Mammalia > Chiroptera > Pteropodidae > Cynopterus > Cynopterus sphinx. Next base: position 164,355,703 of record CM057379.1, on the reverse strand, counting down.
TCTAGTAATGTATTTCAAAGATATACTAGCAAAAATATGGAAAAAATATACACATGACTTTTCATTTAAGCACTCTTTGTTCTGCAATAAGACATGGAACAATAGAAAAACACATACCTAGAGAATATGGTATATTCAGGACAGAGATACCAACTAGACTTCTCCGAATATGCCTTGTGCTTCATTTATACAAATGAATATTCTTATGTTTATATTTACTAGTTCTTTTCACTGAAAATGCCTAAAACAATGATCAATCCCAGTAGCAATGATGATTTTGATTGTATTCTCTAAATGCTATTTCTCACCAAAAAGAGCCAGAGTTTTTAAGAGAGATAGCTGATCCCAGGTCTGAAAAGGGAAGTGTATAAATGGGTCACAATAAAAGCCAAGAAAGCTACCTAATACTACCCCAGGCAAAAGGACTAGAAAGCTAAATTGGTCAAAGATGGGACAATCTGAACATAAATAAAGATGATACATGCATGGATTTAAAAAAAAACATTTTTAAAAATTCATTTGTTCATAATGATATATATTTTTTTTAAGTACATTCATTGGTCATCAAAGGGTGTTAGGAAATCAATTCATTAATTTGAAAACTGGTAAATAAAGAGAAAGAAGATGCCATTAGCAAATCCAGAATGCAGAAAAGAATAAAGGACAAAAATATAGGGTTTTTTAAACAAATAAATGACAAAAAATAAAAGAGATGAAAGAGTTCTCTTCAGATTATATAAAATTAAAGGATTCAGCCACCTGATAGCGACGTATGGAACTCTTTAGATCTATATTGGAACAAACATAATTTTTAAAATACATTTATGAGACAACCAAGGTATTTGAACATTGACTGCATATTAGATGATAGTAAGGTATTATTATCAATTTTGTTAAGTGTCATAATGATATGTAATAAGGTTTTAAGGAGAGAGTCCTTATCATTTAAAAATACATACTGTATTTAAAGCTGATACATGTCATCTAGGATCTGATTCAATTCAATGGTGCACAGAAACAGTGGGAACGGACATACAGACTAGGTTGTCCATGAGTTCATTATTGTTGAAACTGGGCAATGGGCATAGGGAGTTCACTATACTATTCTCTCTAGATTTTTTGTATGCTTAAAATTTGTCATAATAAGAAAGGGTTTTTTTTAAGTACCACATATAAACAGTTGAAAGGAAAAGAGATACCTAGATCTGGACATGTGAACTAAAAGTAGATGTCATGAACAAGAGTGATCAGACTTGGTGAAAGCTCGACTCAGGCTAAAGAACTACATTCAAAAACTCAATTATACAAAAAGTTAATAATAAAACAGTATTTGATAAGTCAAATTTGGTGAAACATTATCAGTCAACCAATCAATCATATAATGAGGCCATGAGGTCCCTGGAGCAGGAAGAAGAAGCAGTACATGCATCATAAGGAAATATGTACTCAACTAGAGCAGAGGCAGAAACTGGAGACCTTGAAAATAGTTAGCAAAAAAAAATTTTTCAAGAGGACAATGAGAATCCGAAACCAGGAAAAAGGCAGTGGAGTGAAAATAATACAATAAATACTAGAGACAACTCCTAAGAATAGTTAATAGTACTTGATGTTAAGATGAGGAAGAAAGAGGAGCCAAAGTGAATTCAATTCAATTCAACAAATATTTACCAAGTACCTGTGATGCTGACATGATCACAAAGACCTGGCAGTCTAATTGAAGAGGTAAATAAAACAATTAACCATACTATATAGAAATGTTTTATGACATTAGCATGAAAGTTATTGGAGAACACAGATGAAGGAACAACTGAAATAGATGGTGATATTAACGGAGATGGGGAAAACACTGGAAGAATAGAAGTTTAGAAAGAACTATAGAATTTGAGATGTTTATGGGACATAGTTTCAATAGGAAGTTAGTTACACATAGAGTTCATAGTACATAGCACATAAAATAAGTGAATTAGTTAAATTTGTTGGAAGAAAGTTTTTAAAATGCCATCATTACACTTGGTTCTATAAAGACAATATTTGATTTAATCAACATCGTCAAGTTTAAATTTTTTTAATTTAAATCTTTTCTGAATGCTAAATTTAAAAAATTCCAATTTATTGCTACTATAAAGACTTTCCAAAATCATCTGAACCTAATGTCAAATTCCATAATGCACCATTTATGTGCACCATTTAAGATAAACTAAAACAATTTTCTTTGTAAATGCTTGCTTCACTGCACTTATCAGTATAGATATAAAAGGGTATAGTGATAATGCCTACCTTCAATGAAAAAAAATAATATTTCAAAGATGGAAATGCAGTAAATCTTTGTTTTAAGAGCTACATAATGAGTGAAGGCTGACACAGCTCTGCTGATATAACTGAGTGAAAGTAACTTTTCTAAATAAAAACAAATCGTATTTCTCTTAAGAAATGTTTGTACTCAATTTCTGAATGCCCTGTTTTAGAATTTATAGTTTTCTTGGAAACTGGGAAATTGAGAAACTCTCTCAAGTTCATTTATCACTTGGTCCAAATATGTGCAATAGAGCAATGACTCTGAAGTGTTTACAGCGTTTGCAATGTATGGTTAAACTGTAACACGCAATTTTCAATATCGATTGTCAGAAATTCAATAAATAAAAGTGTCAAATGGTGTTCAGTTCATACTATAGGAACAGGGATATCACCATCTACTATTTAATCATCATTTACACCCATCTTAGGATGAGAAAGAAATCCAATAATACCATATATAAAATTAAAAGTGACTACAAGATAACATTGAACATTTGCATATTAACTTCCTAAATTAGAAAACATAAGAAAAATCCTTAGGATGAGCCGTTTTCATCTTACACACTTCTATGTTTCTATAATGAGAAATGAAAGTCTATATTCTCAAAAAAAAAAAAAAAACAACCTCACCAACTTGAACAATAAACTAAAGTTGAGTGACGGTATAGGTGGCAAGGTTGATTTAGCTAGCCCCTCACAGAGATACGGAATGGAAGACTGCCTCAAGATCCCCATCCCCTAGAATGCACGTTTTTATTTTTATCTAAGCAACGTGCATGATACAGTCCATGACTAAACATAATCCAGTCGGATTTGTGCTGCCAGGGTTCTCCAAAGAACAAATCTGTAAAATGACAGCATGTGAAAGCATAACACGGGGATATAAAATGGCAGTGGCATGGTTCATATCTTAAACTGACAGACTGATGGTGATGATTGCGAGGACAATGCCCTGCATATGTCAAACGATTTGCAAATAATTTATGTCACCTTCCCCTCCATTACTGTTTTTGCAGGGGACATAAACGGTGTCACCAACATTCAGCTGTCTGCAAAAAGAGCCCAGCTCAGCGCTCTGCTCTCCGGGAGCGCAGAGCCATCTGCACCCAGACAAACATGCATATGGCCATCATTTGTCCGACATCTTACACGGTGTGAAGGTTCTTTGCTTGCAATGCCACGCCGGCGGCAGATGATGTATGTGCTGCCTCCGTCCTGTGATTACCAGGCCCGCGCCGCGGCGCGCGCTCCCACCTCATCAGTTCCACCAGCTGCGCTCCGAGGGCCGTGAGGCATGGGCCGCGATATGGCTCCTGACGCGTCCTGCTGCGAAGACCTGGCTCCGGATTCTGTTCCAACCGGGGTCCAAGTCTGACCCGCAGAAATTAGTGTAGGTGATAAAGGGGAAAGCAAAGGGCATTCGCCATCCCCAGCTTCTCTGCTGTGCCAAATGCCTTGGAAAGGGCCTGTGTTTTGTTCCTTCCGAAGGGAAGGTCGTGTCAGGCGTGCTCGTTAGCACCCGCTGTAAATAGAAAAGGTTACACCTACCTACAGCTAGAAGGCATTAGTGCCAGGGATTTGCCATTACCACAGATGAGAATGGAGGGAATGATCACCCCTGTAAAAGGACACGACAGGGCAGCTCTCCTACAGATCTCTATCGAGTTTTAGGAACACTGAGATTTTCAGATATACACACATGCACACTCACATGCACACAGGATGAGACAGAGATCCTAAAATGTAATTTCTAAGTTATTAAGTTTTTTTTTTTCCTTTTAAAAGCTCTCCAGAATCCAGACATGCGATTCAAGGCAGAATACAATATTTTTCTCTCTGTATGATCCTCTGTTTTTATTGGAGAGGGAGAAGGAGCAATCGAGAACTAGATTTTAAGATTGTCCCAAAGGGATCTGTTTAGACAAACAGCTTTTACAAAAACCACACATTTTGATGAGGTATGTGTAAATTCATTAGAAATGTATGGATTTATTTTCATATAAAATTCACATGGACATAAAATATTTCCCTGGCCTCCCTTTTTCAATGTTGGGTAGGACTAAAAAGAGATGTGATATTTAGCCCTTGCCCTCTATTATTTACCATATTTGAACATAATTTAAAAAGTTTTCCAGCATAAAAATTTAACCAAAAATAAATAATTTTAATAAAAAGAAACAATTTCTCAAAATTAATTTATAAAACAAAAAAATCTGTCATTTACCAAACAAAACAAAAACATATCCCACTGAGGACCAGTTATGCTTTTGAGAGCAAGTGAAATAGAAGCCATAAGACCATCTTAGTTGTGACTCAGTAGGATGTGTTTTCCAGAAATTGAATTCTCAATTGAAAATAACAGACAGTTAACAGAGTTTCCATCAATATTTGCCACTTTTGTTTACCTGTAATTCTTTCAATTAATGACAAGAGGAAAGAAAATGAAAACATACATATGTTAATCATAAAATTATAGAAAAACAAGAATGATGGGTTTTGCGAATTTACATTTGGGGAGTTTGAAAGATGTGGCCAGCAGCCCCATAGAAGGATCTCGTCCGGACAAGTTTAATTTACATGTTTTTAAATGAGCATTGCCAAGGTTGGCAGAGCTAAATCACACCTGTTTACCTCTCCTTTGCCCCTAGACTTTTTGTTCTTCTATGCCTTAAAAATGCTAAAGATATGGTTGTTAAAGCTCTCGTATATACAGAAGATTTTTTTTGACAGATCTATTAAATTAGAATTGTGAAGATTAATCTGCCTTCTGGACCTTTCCATTTGGATGTCCAAATCTGGCCTCCCAGCTGTCATCTCAGGAATTTGTCTATCAACTATACCTTCTCTGCCACTGCCGTTCAAAATCTTTGATGCTCTTTTTTCTTTCACCACATTTGATTAGCTATCAGCCCTGCATACTTTTCCTTCCAAGTTTTTCTCAGTTCTGCCTGCCCCTCAATTTCCTTTTTCTTGGTGACCTTCCTAATCCAAGAACTAATAACCTCAACTTCAATTAATGAGACAGCCTTTCGTTTTTATTTCCAATCCGTAGGAGGAAGACGACACATCAATTCTTGATCAATCTTGCTCAACAGCCAATTTAATTATATCTTATTCTTCTCCCCAGTAAAAATAATCCTTAGGATTTGTACAATGCTTCAAAACCCACAAAAGACTTTCACATTAATAAATTTGTTTGATCTTCGCACCAAGCCTGTGGAGTGGGCAGACCAGGAATTAACATTTCTGTTTTGTGGTGAGGAGGCTAAAACCTGGAGCAAGAGAGACTTGCCTGAGCCTATACATAGCAACCGATTAGAGCAGGAGTCCAATTCAAGGCTTTCAACTCCAATCCTAGAGCAATTTCCATTACACCATTCTGTTTAGGATGACTTCATGTTGCCTAAATGTCAAAATCACTTAAATGCACTCAAGGCCTCTGTAATTGAGTCCAAATTGACACTTATAAGTTTATCTAACATGGCTACCTTTCTGATCCAACTGCATTGATTTACCTACTCTCCATGAATTTGCTGGGCACTCTACTCATGTGACCTTCTAATAAAAGTTTTCCCCTATTTAAAGTATGTATCTACCTTTTAAAATACAATTCAGTTTACCTTCTCTATGAAGCTTTCTATAATCATTCCATTAAGTGTCAATAATTTTCCACATGTTTAAATTCAGTGTAATATTTTGAATACTAATTTCCTTCTGAGGTTGTGCCCTTCTGAGAATTTATATTTGATGCCCTCCTGGATCAAGTGGTCTTTCCACTCTGACTGGTGGACCAAACGATTTTCAGTGTTCCATGATTGTTTAAGCCTTCTAAAGATTGTTCTGCTTGCTGTTTTCCAATAGTCCTTTCCTCAGTCTTGGTACTTCCTCATATGCACATGACGATCTGTACTCAGTTGAAGTCTAGTAGCAAAACCCTCTCACACAGCTCTCTAGAGTCTTCTCTCTATGCAATTATCTCATCTCCAATACTCTGCTAGTGACCTTGGCCTTCTTGAACTCTGAACTCTTATTTTCTCAACTCAAAGAATCTACCAGCTCTGTTTGGTTCCCCTCTCCTATGCTACACTAGAAATGCTCTCTAAGAAGAAGCTGGAAGGTCTCACTTTGTTTCTCTTCATGCAAGGATCATGTCCTGAACTGATTATTGTTTCATGTCTGAAAACCATTGTTTCATCTATTTTGTCTGGTGTCTTTAGTTGTTTAAGGTAGGAGAATAAATTCCGTTCCTATCACTCCATTCATGACAGTAAGGACATTCTTACATAGCATTATGAAATGTAAAGATTGCTCTAGGAGTCAAAGCAATAAGAAAATAAGCTTTTCTTATTTGGAATTTTAAAAAACAAAACAAAATAAGAAAAAAAAAAACAGAAATGAAAATTTACCCTTTGTAAAATAGCCCTACAGTATTAGTATTGGGTTCAAAGTAGAAAAAGTAAAATACATTGACTATTTTTAGAGTGAAATCTCTAATTTATACACATTCTAAAAGTAATTTACCTAATATCTTTCAAACTCATTTTAATTTCTTAAAGATCACAAAAGATATTGTTTAAATAGCCAGAAATATTTTATCATATAATATTAAAATATAAGATATTTCTCCATTTGTGTCATTTGGCAGATATATATATATATTTGGCAGATATATATATATATACATATATATATAATATCATCACTGGCAACACAAATCTGTTCATAGTTAAGGAGAGAGGACGAGATGGAGAAAGAGAGAGAGAAATGAAACGAAATAAACAGAAAAATTGGTCTGAGCAAGCTGTCACTTTTTTTTTCTTACATGCTCCACTTTGTATTGGTAAGACCAGATAATGAGTAGCACTTTTTCTTTGTAACAATTCATTAATCAGAGAAATGATCCTTGCTAGTGTTTAGATGTTTTACTTAATTTGGTACCTCTGGCCTGCTGCCCCACTAGTGCCAAAATTATTATTTCTCACCCAGCAGGTGATAAATAACAACTTCAGTTGTGATTAATACCATGAATCCTTCAACCTGACTAATGCAAGAAAACTTGAGACCTACAGAACAAGTGGGTGATAATTGTTGTGAGAACTGTTGAAGCTCTGCTCAGCTTGTGAGGAAAGAAATCCACAGGAAATGAAGCGTCTGCTAGCAGTCCAGCTGATCCTACGCGGCTTCATTAAGCCCATCTCAGTGACATTCGCCATTTGAATACCAGTGCTTGATTTTCTCCCTCCCAACACAAAGTTTTAAGTATCTTTAGAGAAAAGAAACCACTCTTTTTTGCATACATTTAAATATCTATTGAATGGATGGATGAATGAATGATAGATAAATGAGAAAATAGAATTTTTACCCAAGTACTAGTCATTGTGAATATGGGTCATTTGAGAGTGACATATGGCTATGTTCTGTTATTTCTCTAATAATGGAATTATCCACAAATGCAGTTTTGCTAAAGCCCATAGCAAACTTAACATTCTCTGCTGGCAAAAATAAAACTGTTAGTAATGGCCAGTAACTAAAGCTACATGCTGCCATCAGCTTGATTACTATCACTTAGCACTAGGTCCCAAGGTAGTCAGTGTACCAGTATTCCACAGTTAGGCAGGTGGCAAGTGGAATACTTATTATTTGAAGAGATTCCCAGGATATTCCTTGCCTCCTAATTGAGAAACTTCTTTAAATGGCACAATATATTTTAAGTCACAAGTCACAATGGACTCATGATAGTGGTCAACCAGTTGAATATGACCTTCATACATATTTGTTTGGCAAGCAAGTTGTTTTGTTTTGTTTTGGTTTTTTTTATGTTATTTTAATGCTTTAGGCTGAGTGAGGGATGCATTCTCCAGTTTGGCACAGCCCCCACTGTTCCTCCTGTTTTAATATCCAGTCTGGCTCACTCTTTTCATCACATGCCTGACTTCTGAATTGAGTTTGTGATCCTTGGCTAGATGGAGAGGTGCTAAATAATATTAACCAAGGGGTGGAGCTGAAGAAAATAACTTAGATTGAGATAATGTGGCTAAATATATCAAGAATCACAAATTATCTGAGTATTAATTTCTTCAGTTAAAAAAATATTTTACCTCTGCCCTTAATCCAAACAAGCAATGCCTGTCATGGAATCAAGATCACTTGAAAACTGCACAGTGTTGTAAGTGATATGGAAACACAGAAGAGGGGCATATAACTCAGTGTATACATACCTCAGGATAACTCTTAAAAATTATTTTAACCAGGATTTGAAGGGGAGAAAGAAAAAGAATGAAATAAGAACTTCCTTCCTCCTTAGCCAAATATGGGTAATTCTTAACAAAAAGTAAAGAAAAGCATCTTAAACTGAAATTCTAGACGACTGATTTAGCACTGATTTGCTCTTTAAATTAAGAGGACATATAAAACTTAAATGAATGAGGAAAATATAAATTGAATTAGTTGTCAAAAATCTACTTCTCCCCCAAATCCAGTAACTTTGAAGAATAATAATTTATATCTTATATAAACTTCAGAGCAGAAAGTGTCACCCAATCCATTTCTTTAAACCAATTTTATTGAAGACTAATTTATATAGAAATGCAGTTTGATTCATTTTAACAAATGCATACATCTTATGACACCAAAATCAAAATATAAAACTTTTCCATTCCCCCAAAAAAGATTTTTGTGCCCCTATGCAATAAAAAAAAAAAAAAAAAATTCTTAAAAAAAAAAAAACACCATATCCCAGGCAACCATTGATCTGCTGTCATCATTTATAAACTTTGCCTGTTCTAGAATTTCATATATACATACATACAGTATATATTTCACTTCGTGCCTCTTAGCTTCAGCATACATAAAGGTTTTGAGATTCATTCAGATTGTTGCAAATAAAAATAGTCTGTCCCTTGTATTATTGAGTAGTATTCCATTGTTTGAATATAATTTTCATCTATAGACTTTCAGATTTTTTCACATTCTAAGCTTTTACAAATTAAGCTGATAAACATTTAGGCACAAATCTTTATATAGACATGGTTTTATTTCTTTAAGGCAAATACTAAGAAGTGGATTTGCTCAGTCATGTAGTAAATGTGTGTTTAAGAAACTGCCGTTTTCCCCAAGTGCTTGCACCAATTCATACTCCCACCAGCAGTGTATGAGAACGCCAGTCCTTCCATATCTTTTCCAGCACTGGGTAAGGTCAATTCTAAACTTCAACTATAGCCACTGTAATGGTGTGTAGTGGTATATCATGTGGTTTAATTACATTTACTTGATGACTGATGACATTAAGCTTGTTTTTCATGTATTTATTGACCATTTATATATTTTTCTCTTGTACAATATTTTTTGCTCACTTTTGAAACTGGATTGTCTTTTTATTAAGTTCTAAGAGTTCTTTATCTGTTCTGGATACAAAATTTTATCAGCTATGTTATTGCAAATAATTATCCCAATCTGTGGCAAGCCTTTTCATTTTATAAAGTGTCTTTAGAAGTTTTTAATTTTGATGAAGTCCACTTTTGCAACTTTTTTCGTAAGTGCTTTCTCCATCCTACCTATAAAATTTTTGCCTACCCTAAGGTCACAGAGATTTTTCCCAATGTTTTCTCCTAGTTCTAGTTTTAATTTTTATATTTAGATCAATAATACATTTTGAGTTAGTTTTTCTGAAAGGTTAAGATAAGATTTTAATGTTTTTTTCCATTCGATATTGAATTTTTCCAGAATCATCTGTCTAAAAGAATATCTATTCCCCCTTTGAATTATCTAGGATTTTATTGATTTTCTCTATTATATCTGTTTTCTATGTCATTTTGGTTTATTTTCTCTATTGTTTTTTCATTTACTATTTTATCGATTACCATTTTTTATTATTTCCTTTATAGAACTTATCTGGGATTAATTGCTCTTCTTTCTCTGGATTCCAAAGGTAGAAGGTGAGATAACTGATTGTAAGCTTTTTTGTCCTTTTCTAGTATGAACATTTAATGCTATAGTTTTTTCTCTAGGCACTAATGTTTAACCCCACAAACTTGTGCATATTTTCATTATTCCTAAATTGAATATATTTTCTCATTTCCTTTGTGATTTCTTCAACCTTGGGTTATTTTGAAATGTGCTGTTTAATTTCCAAATATTTACTCAATAACAATTTGTTGAGCACCTACCATATGCTCAACAAGTAAAAAAAAATACTCCTGGAGTTGTTGTGAGGTTGGGAAACAGATCTTTATTCAGACAACTTACCTTGCATAGTCCCTAGCAAACTAAAGGTGTTTATGGACTGAATGAAAATAAACACTTTGGGGAATGTAAACATAAACAATTGATTAAAACTTAACTCTCAGAGTATTAGTCTAGCGATGAAACAAGAGTATTATTAGCTTTATCTTTTCACTTTCAGACTCCATGTATATGGTCAATCATGAGATGCTCTTATGTGTTTTTCCTCACGGTATTTTCATCTTGTCTTTCAGCTTCTTTGTTTGTCCTATACCTGAAACTAATATAATATTGTATGTCAACTATACTTAAATTAAAAAAAAATTTTTTTAACCATGTTCTCAATAATATCTTTAAGTACATACCTTGCTTTTTCCAACAGAAAAAAAGTAAGTAGGACCAGGAATTCAAATTAAATATATACAACAAAAAACTAAAAATAGCAATCTCCTTAATCTTTTCTTTTTAATTCTCTTTAGTTTTGTAGATATGAAACATTACACTGATGAAAGTACAGTACATTACACTTGGTGAGCCAACATTTTTGATTTAAAAAAAAATCACCATTAAATTAGCCATTTTTCTGGTGTAAGTTAAAACAGTAAGGTGTTAATCCCCCAGAAACAACTTTGTGCTTATGAATGGTCTTTCTTTTGAATGGATGATTAAACCAAAATGAAGTGATTACATGTTCAAAACTAACAAAATACACATGTTATATGGAAGCAGAGAGATTTAAGTATGCTCTCCCCTCAGGAACACAATTTAACTCAATAATCATTGAAAGTACATATATTAAATATTTTGGTGTTAAAGTCACAAATAAGTTGTATAATACATAATACACTAAAACTCAGGACACTGATCTAATAGTATAAATTAACTTAATCCATGAAGTCTTCAAAATATTTGGTACATACAGTGATACAGTGTGTATTTTTTAAGGTATATAGCCTTTTCCATCACAATGGAAGAAGATCGGAATCAGGAAGGAGAATCATTGTTTTTCAAATTAAAATCAATAATATATTTTCCTCCAATACAACCTCATCAATAGGTAGGGAAGGGTAAAATGAATACTATACATCTTTAGTGTTTAAATAGGATGTGAGTAAATCAAATAAACTACGTTTTAGAACTTTATAAAGTTTAATAATTATAAACATATGTACCTAAGATTCTAGCAACTAGATACATCTAATAATTGGCATAAAAATTCTTCCTTCCAATTATGACTATCATAAAAATAACCCTGAAGTATTACAATTTGCTAGAATACCTTCTAATTCATTCTGAGAAATCCAAGTTATGCCTGCAATTTCACTGTTAATTACATTCTACTGCATTTTAATTATTTAAAAACTGATAATACATGTAACAAGAAATACCATAACTTACTATAATAACTAAAGTTACTATGATATTTATGGAAAAATTTTCAAATTGGAATTTAGTATGACAAATATGGCATTTCTAATCAGTGAATTCATAAAATGGTGTTAAGACAACTGGTTAGCCATTTCTATAATAAATAAATATACAAACAATAAAGCTAGATTCTTAACTCCCTTATTGCCTCAAGATAATTTCCAGATAGACCACAAACAGCACACAAATCAGAAAGCATAATGGAAAACAATGATATAATGCAATATACTTAAAAAAAATAATTCTAGCAAAAAGTCAAAAGCAAATAGCAAGCTGAAGATAAATATCCACACCCTATGAAAACAATGGGTTAATTTATCTATCATACAAAGATCACACATAAATCAATAAGAAACAGAAACAATCCAATTGGCAATGACAAAACCAGAGATTACAAATAACCAAAAAAGTTATGAAAATGTTTAACCTCACTAGATACAAAATCAAAGAGTAATGAGATACTATTTTTTCATTTGGACTAGCAAATATTTAAATGTTTCATGTTGAAAGTTTCATGAGGCTGTAAACAAATAGAAAACTTAATATGTGACTTTGAACAAATTTCTTCATTTCTCTGTGCCTTCTTAGTTTTCTCATCTCTAAAATGGGCATATTACATGATTGGACTATTGTGAAGAATAAATTATTTAATATCTGTAAAGAGCTTAGAATAATACCTCATGTACTGCAAGCACTATGTCTTTATTAAATTAATATACTTTTTAAATTTTAAAACTTTATTTTTTAGACCAGTTTTAGGTTCACAGCAAAATTGAGGGGAAGGTATAGAGACTTACACATACTCCTTGATCCCACATATGCACAGCCTCCCTCCATTATCAACATCCCCCACTAGAGGGGTACATTTATTACAGTTGATGAACCCACGTTGACATAATCATTCAAAGTCTACAGTTTACATGTGATTCACTCTCTGGGTTTAGACAAATGTAAATGTACTTTTTTAGAAGGATAATTTGATAATATATACTTTTAAAATTTATCAAAACCAAGAAGCACTTACCCTTTGACAGGAAATTTCCACCATTAGGAATTTGCCCTTTGGAAATATTTATATAAATACTTAAAGATACATATTGAAGAATATTCATTATAATATAACTTAAATACATTGTAAATGACCTAAATCTCTCTTAATGAGGGCTGATAAATTACTCCCAGTACATCTCTATAGAACGAAACGTTATTCAAACACTGAACATGTGTCCACATCTCCACCTACCCCTACAGCCCATAAACTATCAGAAAAGATGTTTTTAAAAGTATATATCCTAATAACAGTGGAAAACAAGAAAAAGAGCCCCCTAGGAGAGCAGAAATTCTGAATAACTCCTGATTTAAAAAATAATGCTGATGGCACTAGATCTATATAGAAATAAGTTTGGAGGAAACTAAAGTTCCAAAGTAGCAGTACAAGAGTATCACAAAAACGGCAAGAGTCCAAGGAAACACCACAGGCCAGTGGTATCTTATACAAAGGCTGAAAGGAATCCTAGGTATCCAAGTGATTAAGAAAGAAAATAAATTGAAAGCAGCTAGGCTAAGCTCCATCTCCAGCTTTTGCTAAGAAGCAAGTACTCAACAGCAGTATTTCCTCTAGGATGATGTAGTGAGAACACATCTGGGATCAGAGAGACAGTGAAGTGCTCAGTAACAGCTCATCCCAAAGAAAACAATACACCCACAAGACATACCGTCACAAAATTGTATTTAGAAGCATATCATGGAAAATGAGAAGAATCAGATAAGGTACGATATAACTAGTATCCACAAAGAAATGAATAGCAATTCTCAAATGCAAAGGAAGACAAGCAGCAACCAAGAATTGTCAAACATACAAAGAGAACCATCCCATGAGATAAAAGCCCCAAATTCAACAGAAAGACTAACATGCAAAAAAAATAAAATAAACTGAATTATGCAACTGAAGATGAATGTTAAAAAAAAAATCTTCAACTACAGCCATGCCACCCTGAACGTGCCCAATCTCGTCTGATCTCGGAAGCTAAGCAGGATCGGGCCTGGTTAGTACTTGAATGAGAGACTACCTAGAAAGACCAGGTGCCGTAGGCATTAAAAATAATCTTCAGAGACTTAAGAGAATACTGTACCTGTGAAACAAAAATAAATAGAAATCTTAAAAATTAGGTATATTCTTGTTTGGGTATCAGCTTCAGCCAAGGATAATTAAGGGCCAGATTTACCTTCCAAACTAAAACACCTAAAAATACAAACAAGAACATGAAATACTGTTTTCACGATGTTAAATATCAGGCAATAAAGGACAGTGATTCATTCCTGAGGGATGAGAAACAAAGTGAATCCTATGAATGCCCTCATATCACTGCCTTGAAAGTATCAAGGACAGGGCACAGACAAGGGGAACCCAAGCAGAGCCTGGTAGACTACCTAAATTGTGGAGGTAGAGGGGATAGTCCAGGGAGACAAAAGGCAGCCAAAGTTGTCAGAGCATAGTAGTAGAGAGGAAAGAGAACTCCAGAAATCTGCAGTGTCTCCTGAATATTCAATAGAATACTGATCTGTGTACATATATGGGGAAACTATCTGAAGTTGAGGCCAGAACACCTAAAAGGACTGAAGGGAGCAGTACTCATGGATCGTACAAGCGTGAGAGTAGTGCCTAATTCCATTAATTAGATATTAAAATTTCACAATTCACAAGATATTAAATAGTGTACTAGAAGAGCATTGGTTGTCTCAGAAAATAATTAGCCCTAGACTAATTGTTGTTCTAACAAAACTTAAAAATAAGGCCCAAAAGCATCAAACTGTTTCCAAGTATACATCCAGAACAAAACTCAAGCATCTTCCTAGGAACAAAAAATATTCAGCTCCCCAAAAGATATAATTCACAATGTCTTGCATCAAATCAAAAGTTACCAAGTACACAAAGAAGCAGGAAAATGCAACCTATAATGAAGAGGAAAAATCAGGCTATATGAAGTAAAATGTAAAACTTTTGTGAAGCACACAAAAGAAAATCTTTAAAATGGAGAGATTTACTATGTCTTAAAAGAAGAAACTATTTTAAAAATGTCAGTGTCCATCTAATTTATCTACATGAAAATGATCTTCCATTTTTATTACAAATTAACTTAGAGGTGCTAATTACCACAATATGACAAAGAAAAAGAAAATATCAACAATTTAAAATTTTAATTATATATCATTTCAAATAGCTAAAATAGAAGGAGTTGAGCAAATAGGAACCAAAAATAACAAAAGATGTTCAAGACTTCTAGGGAGAAAAATTTTATTAAAGAACATTAAAGAAATGTCTGGAAGCATGACACATTTATGAAGACTCAGTTTTGTAAAGGTAGTAATTCTCCCCCAAATAATCCAGAAATTTTATGTAAACCTAATAAAAAGCCAGCTATTTGATTTTAGTGGGATTTTAAAAATTGATTCTAAAATTTACATGTAAGCGCAAAGGTCTAACTTCAATTCCTGAAAGTAAAAAACAAAATGGGGGACATGCCTTATTAGATATCAAAACTTTATACAAACTATAATTTAAAATTTTTATTTTGATGCAAAATAGGATAGCTGATGTAAAAGGCGAATATAATAGGATAGCCAACAAACAATCCTATGTGCAATCTGATAGAATCTGAGATTTCCTATCATCAGGAAAAAAAACCAGTAGATAAGGTCAATAAACAGTGCTAGGAAAATCAGTTATCCATTTGAGAAAAAAATGAAATTGAATGGCTACTTCACACAATTAAAAAAAAATATTCCAAATACATTAAGAACTTGAACGTGAGAGGCAAAACTTGCATAAGAACATGTTGGGGAGTAGTATTATAACTTCCAGGGTGATGAACACAGTGGACGGATGTTCAAAGTCACCCTATCATCCTTTTAGGGTATTTTCCTCTCCTGTAGAAGCTAGAAAGTGAAAGCCTACATTTTCCAGACTCCTTTACAAATAGGGTTCTGGATGTTATTTATGTTCAATCAGCTGCATTTGTGAGATTCAAAAAGCAAAAGGGAGGTGATAGCGAGCATTATCATAAATGCTGTTTTTTTCCGTAGCAGCATCGGCAGCGGTCCTGATATCTAGTTATTAGCTTTGTGACAATACGCAGGCTGTGGGCATCTGTTTTCCCAGTGCATATATTAACAGCAGGCATTATCTGATTCCTGATCAGGTGCTGCAGCCGCAGCAAGAGCATCCCCATCATGGTGGCTTCTTGATTACAGCAGTGATGAGACACTTGTGGAGCCTGTAGCTTCCTGATCAGAGGCAGGAGCCTCACTGGGGACCCAGTTCTGTGGAGTCATTCCTCAGAGTACAGCCTAAACAGTTTTTCAGTACTCTCAAAGATTTTATAAACCATTTAATATCTTATAATGTTTCTTCCTGCTCAGACTATCTAGAGCAAATTCTAGTGGGGCTTTTTGTTTGCTTTTTAACGTTTAGGTTTATTAATAAAGTCATCATAAATTGTCATCAAAATACTTTATAGGATACAAGAGCCAGGTGAGCAGAGTTTAGTCCTTTGTAGGACAATTCTTTATGCTAACTAGTACTTGAATAACTTTTTTTTTCTTTTTGTAGAGGGGTGCTCTGCAGTTGAAAATACCTTTCTCAGCATATCCAATGTTAGATTGCCATTTTTGTCAAAATTTCTGCAAAGTTTAACAAAAAGTAAATTGAATGTGCTTAGGAATTTCATGAAGTGTTCTTTGCTGGTATTGATGTACAGTTTTTTAAAGGTCTCCCTTCAGTTGGCAAAGTAGGCAAAAACTTACAGGCGGAACACTAAAATACACAGAAATACGTTGCTCAACATCATGTAATGGGATTAGTTTCCTGTCACCTGTGCTATAACTCTGAGATCTACTATTACCATAATGGACTCCAAAACTGTTCACCCAATGGATAAAAATACAGAAAATAAACCAACTTCAAGGGCTTAGAAGTTATTTTCCATGGAAAACAATAAGATCTTATTTTGGAGTTCCATGAATGATGGGACTGTAAAACTGAACCCTGACTTATAAGGATTGGGAAGGATGTCCTAAACAAGGCACAAAAAGCTCAAATCATAAAGGAAAATATTGATTATCACTTTGACTATATAAAAATTAAGAACTTCTCTACATTAGAAAACACCATAAAGGAAGTGAAAAGAGAAACCACAAACTAGGAGATATTTGTAACACATAACCAAGTAGGCATTAATATCTATAACATGAACAAGACTCTCATAAGTCCCTAAAAATAGGGAAACCACCCACAAAACTCAACACAATCAAAATGTCCACTAACAAGAGAATTAAAATTTTGTATTGCCATATTAAAAAAAAAACTATGAAGTGAAAGTTAATCACTGCTAGGTGCAACAAAATGGGTAAAATCCAAATACTGTGCAAAAGAAACAAAACACATAAGAATGCATAGAGTGTGATTCCAGTTACATAAAGATTAAAAACAAAAATGTTAAATCATGGCAATGATAAACCCAAAATCAGGACTGTGGTAACCTCCAGTGGTGGGCTATGGAGCCATAATTAGATTAAAATGCTGTCACACAGAGCAGCAGTCCCTAGCCTCTCTGGCACCAGTGCTATGAGAATCTAATGCCTGATGATCTGAAGTGGAGCTGAGGTGTGATGCTAGCGCTGGGGAGAGGCTGCAAATACAGATGAAACTTCACTGGCTCACCAGCCATTCACCTCCTGCTGTGCAGCCCAGTCCCTAACAGGGCAAGGACAGGTACCAGTCCGCAGCCCTGGGGTTGGGGACCCCTTGACATAGTGGACTTTAAGATACTGGTAATGTTCGATTTTTTAACCTAGGTGTGGGTATGACCTACATAACAAAATATTAAGAAAAAATGTGTATTACATCTTAAAAAGCAGACCTGTAAGAACTTACTACAGCATATGTTATTGAACCAAGTGCTTGAAAAAGAACATGGGTATAAACTGCCCTGACCTGGTAGCTATTGAAGTGACAGTTCATAGGTACATGAAGTTATCTTCTCTTTTTGTTTTTAATTTTCCATAATAAAACCTCCTTAAAAATTCAGCACTTTTCATTCTAAATGAACATTTATCTCAAGAATAAAAAGTAACCTAGATTTCCAGATTTCCCATTTTAGAATGTAGAACACTGAAGAGTGTTGCTTCTACCCTTACAATAATAATGAATACCAGACAATCTGCAAATTCACTCCAGGTCTTGAACCTAGAAGATAGCTGAGGCTACAGGGCCAACTCACCCAACATCTGAGATGAGAAAAAGGACATGAGCACTTGTTTACCTGAAACAGACACTACCTTAACAATGGTAACAAGAACTTAGCTAAAATTTTTAATATCTAAAAGTTGAATGTGAGCTAACTAAAGACTATTAAAACCCTGGGGACCACAGACAGAAGAATTCACACTCACTCACAGGCTCTTCTCTTAGGGACAGTGGGAATCTGAGAAAGTGACTTGTGTGGTCCCTTGGAGAGGAGAACAGAGGCAGTCGCAAGAAAGGCACAAAAGCCCCACATGGTTCTACTCCCCTCTCTCTCAGATGGAACGAAAGGTGCCAAAGAACTTACTCTTACCTCGCCCCACACATTAAAATCAATTCAATATGGTTCACAGACAAATGACATAAAGGTTAAAAAGGAACACTACTAAAAGAAAACTCAGAAGAAAATTTTTAGGACTTTGGCTTAGGCAAAGATTTCTTGGATATGAGAACAAAAGCATAATCCATAAAAGACAGACTTGATAAATAGAACTTCATCAAAAGTAAGAATTTCTGCTCTTCCAAAGACACGACTGAGAAAATGAAAAGATGAGCCATAAACTGGGAGTAAAGTAGTATATACTATTTGAAAACAAACTCCGGTTAAAGATATATAATAATATATATATTAAATATATAGTAAACTCTGAGTAACCACTATAAGAAATTTTAAAGGTATAAATAATAAGCCAATAGTAAAGATAAAATCCCCTCATTAAAAAAATTCAAACAAAAGAAGAGTAAAAAGAAAATAGAACAAGTGTAATAGAAATACCTGGCAAAATATTTTAATCTACCTAAACTTAATCCAATCACACTTAATGGTGAAAGACTATATACTTTCCCCCTAAGACCATAAGGCAAAGATGTCTATTTTCACTACTCCTGCTCAACGTTGTACTGCAAGTTCTAGTCAGTATAATAAAGCAAAACAAACAAACAAAAAAAACAAGCAAAAGGCATACCCATTAGAAAGAACTAAAAAAAAATTTTATGTTCACAAAAAACAATCATCCAAGTAGAAAATCTCGGGGAATCTGCTATAGTCTTATCACAAATTTAATTAACATAATTTGATAAAAATATTTTTTTAATGGAAGACAGACATCCAATCCCAATTCTTAGTAACTTAAAAAATGCATTAGGAAAATAATTACTGCATATTAGCCTAGACATAACCAAACTTTTTATTTTTTTAAATTTATTTTTATGATGACATTGGTTAATGAAATCCAGTAAGTTTCAGCTGTACACTTTAACTTTTATTTTTAAGACTGAATAAAATTGACAAATTATAAAAAGTGAATGTAATACTTTAAAACAAAAAATTAAAGTAAGTTCAAAAAGTTGTATCTTAAATTTTACTTGAAATGTAGTAACTGGAAATCTCTCAATGTACAGCTACATTTTATCCATTCTCATTAAATGACAATCATACATAACAGTAAGAAAAATACTCATTCTGTTCATCAAAAAAGTATCAAGACATATTATTAGTGAATCTCTCCGATTGACATTTTACAATTTCTACTTTTTCTGCATTTAAGCTACCTACTGAATACAATATCATCCAATATTCAACTCAAAAAAGTAACAAGTTGGACTTCTAAAGGGTTTCATAAAAGATAAGGTATATTAAACTCAATAATGCACATCATTCAGAAGTCATGAAATGACAGTACCTGTCTTGATTTAAAGTTTCTCACTACTTATGATTTAAATTTTCATTTTAATAAGGGATCGTGCTACTTATATTAAAATTCGGTACACACATATTTTGGCAGCAAAATAACATTTAACTCTTTGGTCAGCAAACTAGCTTTTCAGAGAAAATGTTTAGCTACTGTGACTTGGCTTTATGGACCCAAATTTAAAAGATAAAAGCAGGTAATTGAGTCACCATATCAAGATTTCTATTTTCTAGTGCATTCTTTTGATAATCATTTACTCAACACTGCAGAATAACTAAGCTTCCCTGAGAGTGATTCATAGACAGTAAGTCTTAAATAAACATTTCAACTCAAAATAAACTACCACTATCTCCCAAAATTTCTCATATTAAGGTAAGAATATAGCCTGTTGTAATATAATAATTAAGATTAAAATATCACAACCCATATTGCTGTAATATCTTTATATCCAAAAAATAATCAAGGAAAAAAATCTAGATTTTATATACTGAGGTACAAATGGTACTTTTTCAATTAAAAGAATGTTATGGTTACATAATTTTCAAAAAGCATATACATATAAAATATATAACAAAAATAAACCTGATCTTACAAATTGTGCAAAAACACAGGTAACTTATTATTTAATAATAATACGCATTACAAAATTCAGAAACACTATAATAAATATCACTGTAGTCCAAAGAGAGTACCCAAAGTTTGTGTGGGATTTAGACTAAGGAGAATCTAATATACCCTTTATGTGGTAAAAATCTATACTCTTTAAGAAAAAAAAGTGCAGGGTTTCTTAAAAGCCAAACAGATGTCAGACCACCTACGTTTGAATTCCAACTCTACCACATACTAACTCTATGACCTTAATTAAGCAAGGTATTACTCTTTCTGTATCTCTACTGCCTCGTCCGTGAACTGGGGGTAATCTGGAGAAAATTTTCAGTATTTTTATAAGGACTAAATGAATTTAAAATGTCTGTATATAAAAATAAAATATAAAAGTACTATTCTAGACATTTTTAGGAAATGATTTTCACATCTGTCTCTTTATAGTATCCCTCCCTGGTTTTATATAAATTAGAAGATTTGAAAGGGACACAATATGTAATCCTTAGTGCTTTATATAAATGTTTGTTGATACTTCTGTGAAAACTGTCCTATCTTCCCCACAAAAGGAATAAAAGGACATTAGCAAAAGATTCTTGTCTCAAATTAAAAAGTATCAAAATAATAAAGTCCTTGAAACTATCCCTTCATCAAATGTAAATTATAGCTGCGCTGCTGAAATGTTTTTAAATCCAATTAAGTTTAGATATGAAGAATGCTCTTAAATGATAATCTGTTTCAAGATTTAATCACCTTGTAATTATTCACATCTTCTAAGAGCATATTTGTTAAGAACATTTTTCCCATAACCAGGTTCACTATGTATCTAGCAAAGTAACCTTGGGAGTATGGAACACAAATTCTTTGCTTTAAAAAAGAATTCCATGTATAAAGCTCAAGAGACGGGCTTTCAGAAAGATCGAGTAAATACACCAACCATACAGTTGTTTAAGGTTTATTTTTATATGCATACGTGTTTCAAAAAAACAAAAATTTCAAAATATAGAGTACAACATATCAAATGAAGTCATTCAGAATTATTTTAAGGTGTACACAAATAACAGTACAAAGTACATGTACAGAATACATAGTATGTCTTGAGGTTTCAAAAAGCAGTGTTTTGGTTTTAAAATTCTGATACCATTATCACATTGTTCAAGTAACATATATTTCCAAAGTTAAATTTTGTTCACTATAAACTAAATTAACACATAATTCTAAGACAGTCTGATAGATAAGCTGCCTTTACCACGATCTTCAAAATAGTGCTGTTCAATTCTTCTACAGAAAGCAAGGAGGTTGCTATAGTTTTTCACCTTCTCAGAAAGTTCATCATTGGTCAATTGTGTGGTAAGAATGGTGTACAGATGGCCAAATACCAGTGCATCTAGTTCAGTAGGCCTAAAACCAAAGTAGAAATGAGAATAACATGAGTTGCATTTACCTTGTATGGTAGGATATATACTATTTTAAAAAACATTTTACTCATCTGTTTAAAAGAAAAAAGTCACAGAAAGAAATCCCATACAATTTGATAGAATTATTCTACTTTAATTTGGAGTTTGTTATATGATATGAAAAAAAATCTTTTAAACTATTATTTGGTAGTTATGTGACTTGCTTTTTCAAGTAGTTGTATTATTTAAATGCATTAATATTGGTATAATTGACCATATCATTTTATCCATTAATTTATTCACTAAATAAATATAGCAAGCACGTCTCCAATATGCCAGGAACTGTGCCAGATGCTAGAGATATAAAAACAAGGAATCCATTCTAGGACATGGACACAAAACATAAATTACCACAACACAATTTAGTAAGTACTTTAACAGATGCATAAATAAAATGCTGTCAAAGCAAAGAATATTTCACTGTGGTGCTGGGAAAACAAAATGGTACCTGTTTACCCATTCATATATTAACAACATGATTTCATTTTAATTTTTTAAAGTAACTTAGCTTTCTGAAGACATAATCATAAAGATGGCATCCACAAAAATTTTTCTAAGGGTTTTCTTCCTTTTAATTATATATTACTAACAAAAAAAAATGAAATTGATCTACCTCACAACTAACGGTCAACTAATGGTCTATAAATGGGGCATCACCAATGTACATTATATTAAAATAATTACTAGCACAATATTACTAAAAGTTATATACTAAGCTTTCTTTCTCATTATACTGCTACTTTGTCATGTCTTTGTACTACTAGATATAACCTATATATTCTTTCTTCATATACTTGTCACTGATCTTTAGGACTGTCATTCAAGTTTATAAATCAAGCCCCTTTGCCATCAAACTTTTCTACATTATCCCTTTAAATATTTTTTGAGCAATTTCTTCTTAATTTTCTTAACTGGTGATTTCTTAATTGAATAAACCTCAACAAAATTCTACTCCTCCCTGAAATTTTTCGACTTAAAATTTCCAACTATAATTTTTGCACCATTTCTTTTATAAACTTTCCCATCACTATATTAAGGTATATTTTCAATTTTTAACATTTACTTAATGGTTAATAGCAACATTTTTTCTTTTTAAAATCTAACTTTTTCCAATTTCTCATTCAACTTAACCTAGTTGTAACCATTTATTGAGCTTCCAGAAAACAGGTTTTGTTTGGAAAACACTTACCTACAAGGAGCTCATAAATGCTTTAG
This sequence comes from Cynopterus sphinx, assembly GCA_030015415.1. Classification (NCBI taxonomy): domain Eukaryota; kingdom Metazoa; phylum Chordata; class Mammalia; order Chiroptera; family Pteropodidae; genus Cynopterus; species Cynopterus sphinx. Next base: position 164,332,496 of record CM057379.1, on the reverse strand, counting down.
AATAGTATAACTCTATCTTGAATTTTTTTAGAAAAAAAATGTATTTTGTACTCTCTTCCCCTTTATTAAAAAGGCAACATAAAAATATCACTTTAAGAAAAATTTTAGTTTCTCATTCCAAGTCCACTCATCAGGTGAAGGTAACAAATGATGTAATAGTCTTTGTGCAGGGTCTTAACTGATCTCACACATCAGACAGACAGTAGGTACAGAACAGATGGTACACATTTTGTTTTTGGTTGCATTTCAGAAACATGATTTAAATATTTAAAGCTACCAACACTATACATTTTGAAGGACAAAAAGGCTATCAAAGTATCTACCTTGTATTATTTCTAATTCGTTTCAAGTTCATTTTTCCTTTGCTTTTCTACAATTTAACTTTTCTGTCCTCTTCTCCCTATTACTACTCCTGCTATAAGATCTCCCTCAAATATCCTTTTCCTTCCTCTCATCAAGTAAGGTTATTAGCTTTCTTTCATGAGCCCTCTCAACATCTTCATTAGGTAAGCTAGCAGAAAAGTGGATTCAAATTTAAGAGGGTAAAGGGGAGATACACAGGGAAATAAAAGAATCTGACAAAGTCTGGTATATGTTAGAGTCAAGAATAGAATTCAGAGCCTCTGACTTGGAATCTAATACTATATATCTTAACTTAAGCCAGTGCTTTATTCACTCACGTAAAGTGTCTCACAAAGTAATGACTCCTGTGACACATAAAGGAATGAGAAAAATTTTGCCACAACAAAATGAAAATAGAAGTTACTTTTCTCTAAATTTAGTTTACTTACATGTTAATATTAATTAAATAACTGGGTAAAATGAAAACAAAAAACAAAATCTACTCAATTTTATAATCATAACTGTTAAGGAAAAATGTTTATCTAATATGAGGTTGTTATTTGAAAAACCTATGTCTTACTATGAATTAAACAGTTCCTCAATAGCAAACCTTTGGTTTTACACCTGTTCTAAATTTTTATTTTTTCATCACAAGTTCAAATATAATTGTACTCCTAAAAAAAATATTTTGATATTTCTACTAAATCACATGTCAAATGATACCTGGTTACTAACTCTCTGACACTGAGTTTAAATGAGAAGAAAAATCAGATCCATGCTCTTGGCCTCCCATGAAGACAGCATGTATAACAAAACTAACTCCTAACACAAAATGATGCACATCAAATAATAAAACACACCCCTTCTGAGCTTTTCAACTCTTAAGAATTCCTAGATCAGAAAGAAAAGGAACTACAAAACACTAATATTTGAATACATCTCTTTTATGTTAGAGACTAATCAAAAACAATTTGAATAGCAAACACCACTAGAAACATAAATTTAGCTGTAGAAGCTTTACCTACCAGATTTCTCTGACCTTCCTGCTTCAGAGATCAAAAGACTCCAATTTTATTTTAATATCAGTCATATATAGTATGTATTAATTTAACTCAAATATTTCTAATCTATTGAAGTGATTTTTGCTACAAATATTAATACCTCTACCAAAAGATGTTTGATACAGCTATAGAAGATTAATGCCTATGAAGACAGAATAGTAAATAAAGCTTTATAAAAATTATCAACCTGAAAAGCAAGAAAATTTAAAAGCCAAGAAAAGGTCAGAACTTCTAAGCAAACCACTGAGATTAAAAAGCTAATTTAAGCCCATCTTAAATTGGATTACAGGACAGCTGCTTCTGATACACTAAAATTAGAAATTTAAAAAGAAAAATCTACTCTTTGCCTACATTAAATATTCTTTTCCAAATTACAAAAAAAAAATGTCTTAATAAAACAAATTACTCAATTTACCTACACACATATTTAATTTATATCTTTCATATTCATTTGTGCTTTACAAATATTTTCACTAATGTTTAAAAGATAAGTTCATAATAGTGCTTGTCCATCCAAAAATATTTTTTATTATTTAGTTTTATTCACATTTTTAGTCCCCAGGGTTAGCTCCCTATATAGACAAGTACAGTTACACTTCATATTCTAATAATACTTTACAAGTTTAGAATTTTATTAATCAAGATGCTGTAGTTCCATACATAGAACTCTAAACTACCCCCATTAGAACCTCTATATCATAGTAGCCAGTTTACATATCTGCCCTTAAGATATAATCTTAATGGTTAAGACCATATATTAGAAATCTCAGTCTCCTAGCCTAATACTATGCCTGACATCCAAGAAGTGCTAAGTAAATGTTTAATGAAGGCAAAAATAAATTTGAATATAACTAAATCTTTCAATAAATATTTCTTGATAAAATAATTCCTATATGATAAAATAAGTTTGTTACCTAATAATATAGAAAATAAACTAACTTAAAAAAATTTAAATTTCTTACTGCTTATTGAAGAAATACGGTTGTGTTCCCAGTCTTTGAGAAAGAGCTTGACAGCACTGGTCTACATCTTCTAAGACCTTATATAGGCAAAAGACCACAAAGAAAAATATTTAAATTAGCAAACAATAAAATATGTCTAAAACAATTTATATATACTTATAACAAAAATATAAATTTAGGCAACGTTTTATAACATTTAAAACTGACTATAGACTACATATTGAATATAATTAATACCTTCCATAAAAAAAAATAGGAAAAAAATTTGAGAGCTAATTGCTTTTAAATGCAAGTACAATTTAAGTTACTTATGAGGACTGTTACAAAGGAAATTTTATCTCAAAACTTCACTCTCTACAAAAATGTTTTCCTGAACCCATATATTCAAATGACTTTGCATATATTAAAAAACTGCTTCATAAAGATAACACTGATGACCCACCATGAGTAAAAACATTTGAGTTGATTTTCCACCTGTGGAGATGGATTTTATTTATTGCATCCCTATTCATTTACCCTATCCCCTTTGCAGCCAATGACTTATAGCAGTGACTTGGCTGGCTCGGACCAGGGGTAGAATTAGAAAAAAGACATTAATTAGTTAAACTCGTAATCTTAAAAATATTTATATTTTTGAATCTTGCTATCAGTAAATCTAAGACCAAAAAGAAAAGATATATTTTTAAGCACTAAATTTAACAGGGTCATTTTCTTTAAACCCTGATGCTGCAGATCAATATTTATTGACATAAAAGATGCCCACAATGTATTGCTGAATGGGGGAAAAAACAGGTTACAGAGTAGCAGGTATATGATCCCATTTAATGAAAATGTTTATTAACAGACATCTATAAAAATGTTCCCCAAATGGTTAACAGTGGCAATTTCTAGGTGATAGAATTTCAGGTAGTTTTTACTACCTTTTTGAACTTTTCTTATTATATAACTTATTTTACAATAAACGTGATTTTTATAAAACAAAACTACATATCAGAGAAAATAAGAGCAAATGTTTTATTATTTTTTTATTGTGTTGGGATTTCTTAAGGGCTATCAATACAAAAAAATGAATTTCTTAATGCTTTAAAGGTTTTCCTTAAATGCACTGAGGTTTTGTAAACTTCAATCTGAACTGACCTGGTCCAGAGTCTTGTTACCCCATCCAATAGCCTTCATTTTTCGTTTGACTTCCCACTGTTTCTGATAGGCCAAAATATGATTCAGAGGCCAAGGGTAAGGAGATCCATACCTAGCATGAGTGATCTAAAGCAAAAATATTTTGTTAAAAACAAAGCCTTTTTTTTTTTTAATGAATAGAATTCTAAGGGAAATATATGTTCAGAGAACACAAATATAGCAATCTGAAAAAAATACATAGCTTGCAATCTAAAAAATTAAAATTTTAAAACTTTCTCTTTAAAAATATATAAACTTTTATGTACTTCGCAACCAGTTATATCAAACAATGACACATAGCTTTCCTAAAATGTATGTGCAAGCAAAATTAAAGTAAGTGAAAAACTGTTATCACTAATGGTATAAACCACAATGTTTCATTTATGAGCAGGGACTTATGATTCTGAGCGAAAGTGTTTTCTCATTAAATTTTAATTAAGATAAATGCTACAGAACCACTCACCTCCCCTACTGTAGCTTCATCACACCACTGAAGATACAACTAGGAACAAAAGAACAGTGACTAAACTTTAGAATACAAAAGAGAAAGTGGATAAAAAGAAAGTTATTTCTTGCCATGCTAATTTTTTATAAGCCAACTTTATAAAAATCACATATGTAAGGTGTTTTGTTTCTTTGGGTTTTTTTGCTAATGTTGCTATACATAATTATTAAATTTAATGGTGGTACTTAATAAAATATTTCTTATTCATATAATATGTCCCTCAATATCATTAAAGTTTTCATAGATATTTAAGTAAATTTTATAAGGCAAAAGTAAAATAATATGTGGGAAAAAACCACTCCTTTTTACAAACATAAAAATTAGAACTGAAAATGTCAGGCAACTTGTTCAAAGATAATGATCAAATAATTTGGGTAAGTATCCCAGTCCTAGAATTGCTTGACTATTTTCCTATTTCTCAGTAACTTTAACCCACAAAAAGATTATCTTTTATGAGAGAAAAAGATAATTTTCAAGGCCTATTGTTTTCTATTATACCTCTGCAGTTAACAGCATATTGTTGACTAATTCCATGTAGGCTTTCATTTCCGCTTTTTGGACTTCATCCAGCCCATCACTAAGAGAATGGCCCTAAAGGGAATTTAAAAAAATTTAAGAGCATCATATTAAATATAAAAAAACTTTCAGTTATCTTACTACGAAGTAATATAACAGCAATCTTTTTACTGCATATATCTATGGATTAATTTCCAAAATGCTTCCTAAAACAAAATTATTTTATATTAAAAAATATCTAATACTCTATTGCTATAAAATATTAAGTAGTATTTATTATAACAATGTATCTTTCAATGGATAAAATTACATTATCAATTATTTCACTAAAGAAGAAAACAAGAATGGTCAGTAAACCTTGTTATTTTAAAAGATTAACTTTAATAATAATTAAATAAATGCCAAAATATTGACACATGTTGCTTATAAAGTGGTTAAAGATGAAAAAATGTTAGTAAAGGTAGAGAGAAATAAACACTAATTTTTAACTTCTAATACACTATAATAATGAGTGGATGCATAAAATGACATAACTTTTAGTTCAATCTGGCAATCTGTTTTAAGACTTTAAAAATGCATACTCTGTAACATCGTAATATCACTCTAAGGAATTTATCCTAAGGGAATAATCTGACAAGTGTACACAAGTATATATACAAGAATATTTATCTTAGCACTCAATAACAGCAAAATATTGGCAATATTTAAGTGTCTATCAGTAAAGACTTAAGTAAATAAATTATAATACATCCACATAATAGAATATTATACATTATAAAAGAACAATGTATAAATATATATGTATGCATATGTAGTCATTAACATATATAGACAATTATGCATATATAGTCATTCACAATTTCCAAACATACTGATAAATTTTAAAAGGTAGGTTGCAAAGTAATTAATAATAGCATGCTCCACATTTTTCTATATAAGCAAAGGGAAAAATCTGGAAGGATATTCCTCAAATGTTGATAGAGGTTGTCTTCTTATAACTATTAAAATTTAAACTAAATAATTCATATGAATAAATTAATATATTCAGCTTCTAAACATACGCTATGTCTCCCTTCTTAAACATTAACTTGAGGTTTTATAATCTAACAGTTTTCATTTATGACCAAAATGCACATAAACATGTTAGAAAATTATCTATCATCTTGTAAAGATCAAATTACCTCTTTGCCATTGATTTATATTATGAAAAATAAATACACTTTAGAAATATTTCTGCAGTAGTTTGTATTGGAATTTTATAAAACTAGGTTAAAATCAATGTAAATGTTAAGACATGCTAAAGAATGATGAATGACTTATTTAAGAGTAACTGTGATCAAACGCATTTAATATCTTTTTTATTACCTTGGCTTTAACGAATTGGACTATTGGACCAAGTTCTGATACTACTTGATTTCCTACATGAATAAAAGGTACTTTACCTGTTGAGAAAAAAAAAATATATAAAAACATTTTCAGTAAATTAAAGTTTGTGCTAATAAAAAAGGAAATTAACACAAAACTGAGATATGCTTTATTAATATGGAATTTCATAAAACTATAACTTTTGAAAGTTATAGTTAAATGTGTATGTTAACTTCTATAAATTTTTAAACATTGATTACTGGCTAGTTTTTAAAAAGAAAAAATTTCTTTCTAGATTTAACACTTGTATATAATAATAGATCACAATATTCTCTTTTCAGCACTAATAAATCATATGTATCAGTAAATACTACTTATTCAAATTACATGAACCCAGACATTGGTTCATGACTGCTGGTAGACTCCAAAGAAATTTAACTATGCTTTCTCTTCAGAACACATTGAAGCAATCTGTATTTTAAACTACATTTAAGAAGAATTCTTTTGATATCTTCTACTTTTAAGTCTCAGATATTCATTAAGGTAAATATTTTAAGTACATTTGATATATTAATAAATGTCTTTGACTCAAAAATATCAACAATTAAGAGAATTAACAATCTTTAAAGGTATGTTAGTTTATGAATTATAATACAAAATATATTCTCAGCATATGTGGGGGAAAAGAACAAGTAGAATGTTTATAAAAATTGGCTTCTCTAAATAAATGCCATTTTAAAAAAGTAATTATTTCATTCTTATAAATATTAAGTTGATGAAATTATCAGAGATGATGAGAACAAAATAGTCTCCAAATAGCAATAAAGTTTACCCCAAAAACTAGAGGATGAAACCTGCTGTCAGACCTAGTTCAAACAGAGTTCACCCTAACAGCAGGCTTCTTCATGGTCGTTTTCAATAGATTCAATTACTGAGAGTAATGGATGAGGTGCACAGCACCAACAAAAGCTTCATCTGCATCCATAGGATAACACATTACAAAGGAAAGTCAGGCCTTTTGGAACACAGCTACTCAATAGATGTATTTAGAAGACATTTCCATGTTACCAATATAGAAACACTGAACTCTGCATTCCTTTCTTCTACTGCTTTATAAATCTTGCAAAAAAAAAGAAAAAAAAAATTCTTATCTAAGTATGCATTAGGTCATATTGTTTTTTAACTTGGGATAAAATCTGTGTAACCACTATATTGCTAGTAACAGTGTAAGTCCTCTGAGATAAAATGATCTGAGAATGAAAACTATTTGTGAATGAATGCGTAGACTAAAGAAAATTGGTATTTCTGGGGTGTAACATTTTGATAGCAAAGTATATTTCTCATTTTCAATAACCAATTTGGAGTCCTTAGAAGAAAGATATTTCATTTAATTTCTTTTCTTTAAAATACTTTTAGCACTGCAGATTCTGAAACAGGGAAGCAATGTAGGTAGTCAAGTGAGTATTTCTACATCTCTCAATATAAAGAGATATATAAAACCAAGGCAACAAATTAGAAGTAAATAATGTTTTCTGTCATTTGTCTGACAAAATAGAGCCAATGTTATACCCCTGTTATTACAGGTATCAGGTAAAAGCACAGTACGATAGCTATTCTCTGGCACCAATCAAAGGTTATAAAAGAAAACTGAGGGAAGTGTTCGCACTTTAGGCAGAATAATCATTCTTAGAACTTTTATTTCTAAAGAAAGTAAGAAGTTGTTGCCAAGCAAGTGTATAGATTCAGAGGCCATTAGAAAGATTCTTGGATGTCATCTAGTCCAATCATCTAATATTACAGACGAAATCAGGAGGACACAAACAAGAGAAGTGAAATTTTCCAAAGAAACTTAATATGTGACAACATCAGATTAGACTAAAATTTCCTAACCCAGCCAAGTGGTCTTCTGACTATTCCATGATGCTCTCTGCTTTAAAAATTGTCCACAAGCTCAAACAAGCAAATAAATTGAAATACATTCTCTGGACCACCCCCACCAACTCTTATGATGAAAGAGAATATCAGAGATATGATGAAGCTTAAATATCTTAATAGAAACTGTCATTTTCATCTACCTATAGGAGACTTCTATGAATGTATATAGGTATGTACTACTGTAGCCTCTATAATATTTAACTGTTTGTCTTTCACAGAGTCTGTAAAAAGGTAAATATCTACCTAAGTGATATTTAGTATAGTCATTTTAGGAAACAGATAGATATGGCTTCTCTTCATTTGCCAAAGATATTAACTTTAGGATTAGATTACTAACATTCTTATGCATATATCTACACTCTTTTTGTATGACTACATAGAGAAAAAATACAGAATCCAACATAATTTCACCAAAATTCTGTTAAACTTATGAAACTTACATATAAAATTAACATAAAATGAGTCAATTAATGGCCTTTGAGAATCTAAAATATGTCTGTTTATAAGTCTAGAAATTCTTTCATGGAAATGTATTAAAATGTATTATACTAAAAATCCTATAAATGTCAATGTATGCATATATAATTTTCAGTGTTATGGCAGTCTCTACACAGCTTTTAAGAATTATTACCACTCTTAAGAACTTAAGATGAAAAAAAATGTTTAACACAAGTTATCATTACAATGAAGAAATAGATGTCTCTCTAAAAAGCAATGTAGCACATTTATGTCAATCATATTCAATGGATTTATTCACAAAAGAATGATTCTGTGTGTTATTATTGCTCCAGCAAAATCACAGTTACAGAATCCATGTCAATTCATCATTTATCAGCTTTGTGGCATTATATTTTTATATTAAAAATGTTCTGAATCATATTTACTTAAAATTGTACTTTACTAATATATGACATATAGAAAACAATACTGATTATAAAAATAGCAAAAAGGCTAAAACCTTAAAAAAGTATCTTAAAACCTGTTAAAGTAAAACAAAAGAATTAGAAATCAAAACATTCAAAGTAGACTTTAAGATCTATGACAAGTTAATTATTCTACAATCTCCATTCTTTCATCTTTACAAGGGAGAATATAATTTGGAGAAGTCTATTTAATAATAAATAATAATATCAAAATTTGTTTTCTGAGGAGGAAACAGTCTTATGTAAAAAAAGACTGAGGAAATCTGAGATTATACGCTTTCTTAATATTTACTATTTAAAACAATCCCCATAATTTTCCAGAGCCATCTCTGACCACAGAGCTGAAATGCATAAACATACCAACTCCAAGATTGTCAAGTTTGCAATTGTAACTTTATAAAACCATGGGGAAATTCTTCAAAGAGTAAACCAAAAAAATAGGCATTTAAAAAAATCTAGGTACAAACCAGACTAGCACTGCAATTTATCAATGTAGAATATTAACGAAGAAAAAAATCACTTACCAGATGGAGACATATATTCTGCATTTGCCCTACAAACCACTTTGATGGGCAGATTACACATTTGCAAAAAGGCCTGTAAATCAAGAGAAGTATAGTAAGCCTAGTGAAAATATATGCATATTTGAACACGACTTTTTAAAAATTTCTTTTCTAAACTTAATAGCTTATATGGTAACACATTATTTGAAAAGAATCAATCAATTTAAAGTAAAAGATCTATATGCCAACAAAAATAAAATGTTATTACACTACTAAAAATCAATGACTCAGACTCCAGTAAATGTATGAAGCTTAAAGCATTTAAGGAAGAAAATATAAATTATCCATTTTACTGTATTACTTTATGTAAGTCAGCAATGCTGTATATTGCTTTAATTTTCTTTAACAGATAACTAAAATCCAAATTTTATAAGGTACTGCTTAATTCCCTACTCTTCACAGGGTTATCATCTTTCTTGTTTTAGGAGCAAACACCCAAAATGATATTTCTGCTACTTTGAAGTTGCCTCCAATAATACTAAATATCCTAACATGTAGTTTTTATCCTCACTAATTCACTTATTAAACACAAAATTGTTCAGTTTTTCACTTTATATATAGTAACAAAGATTTTTTAAGCAACAATAGGGAATAGGTAAATCCAAACAATAGAATGTATACAATTTTTAAGTCACATATTTAAAGAATTTTTTATAACAGGAAAAATGTCTACATTACAATATTAAGTGAAAAATACAAAATTATATTGACTACATACACTAATTCATTTTTAAACGTTTTTAAGATATCACTAAACATTTTGCCAAACATATATGCCTTCTGACTGGTTCTTGCCATTATTTTTCGTAACACTCAAAGCTTATCTCCTTGTTTTCTCTTCTTTAGTACCTAGGCTTCTTTCCTCTACTCATTAAATTTCCCTATCTTCCTTTTATAATATTATTTAATTGGGGAAGTCATAGTTACAATGGTTCGAATTACCACATACAAATTAGAAAACAAATTTTATCTATTTTAAAACCAAAGGAACTACTATAAGTACCAAATGTCAATGGAGATAAATAAATAAATAAATAAATAATAACAAGGCCCTAAAAGTATGCCAATCTCTTCTTCAAATCTGTCTTCTCAAAACTCCAGTTCTCTAGAAATGCTTCTAAAAATAAACCCACGAGTCTGACCCTTCTCTACTAATATCCTGATTTCTGCATTGCTCTGTAACTTATGCCTGATGTCCCCCAAGTAAATGTACTATTTTAGGAATAGGTTTTAATTTTTTATAACTTGTCCCCAATCCTTATCTCTCTTACTTTCCCAGAGCTAAAATAAGATAGTACACTACTTGTAATGAGCATTCAATGGTTAGTGACTGAGGCAACCAAAACTCCTAGGGTTTATTGCAACAGAGGCTCTTTGTTATCCCTCCATATATGTTCTCCCCTTTTCTACAATGGTAAACTCATGAATTTTATCTTCACAAACAGCAGCCTGAAATAAGAACTTTATGTCTCAGGCTCCCTTACAACTGGGTGTGGCCAATGTCTAAATTCTGACCAATGGGACCTAAAGTTCTGGGCAACTGCTGGGAACTTTCTTTCAAAGGAACTTTTTTCCCTTCCTGCTGACTAGAATGTAAAAAAGATTAACTATAGCCACAGCAGCCAAACTAAACCAAGAAACAGAAGCTCAGTGTTAGAGATGGTAGAGCAACAAGAGTAAAAAAGCTTAGGTCATTAATAACCATGTAAATTACCAAATGTAGATTACCTGTTTATAAGAAATAAACTTCTTAAACCACTGCTATTTGGGTTGTTTGTTTTTTGTCACTCACAAACTTAATCCTAACTAATTCAACAATTACAGTTTCTAAGTTTAAGCAACACCTCATCCAATCAAAAGTTGATTTCTGTGTTTATGTTAAGTGTACACCAACAGTCCTCTAAATACTATAACCTGCACTCCCAGTACACAGTGATAATAGTGAACTTCTTGACTGACATGTAAGTATAGACTAGTATACTTGTTCTCAAACTTCTGTTCTGCATGCATCAAAATCACAGGGAAGGCTTGTTAAAACACAGTTTGCTAGAAAGGAAAGAATCAGAATAAATTTAAACAGCTCTTTCAGACTAGATGAGAAGGAAGAAGGGATTAAGAAGGTCAACTCCCTTCTATTACAAATATATCTATCTGTATTGACATGGAGAAAGGTTGAGCTCCTTAAAACATAAACAGAAAAAAAAAAAGTGGAAATAGACTGAAATGACAAGAAACAGGCAGAATAACTGACACACAAGATACATGAGAAGGGATGGAATAAAAGCACAGGGGGAAAGATCTGATTTGCCAGGAAACCGGACACTTTTTCCACTGCAGTCAAGGGGTGGTCAGAATCAGTGATGATGACTGCAATTTAATATGGGAGAAAGCAAAGGAAATGAAGGCATATTCACATTCTGTGATAAAATTAGAGAAATCATCTACTGAGAATGAAGGACCAAAGGACAGGACTTCAGAAGACTAAAACGAATTTGGAGAAAAAAAAAAAAAACAACTGCTTAACATATCTTCTCAACGGTCTTAATAATGTTCAGTTGCTACTTAATCATAATACTATAAAAAACAGTATGTATGATGTACTGTACTTAAACTACATGCACTAATCAACATTTCACAAAGCTGTATTTCACTACAAAAGGTTAAGCAAAATTATAATGTCTACAATCATAGCTATACTTCCAATCCTATGAATTTTTTATTTTACTAAAAATAATAGACTTAATTTTGTCCAACTTAACAACACTCAACATACCACAGACCTCAATTAATGGCATAACTCTGGTTAGCCAGACTGATTTTACAGCATTTACTATAATTACTTATCATCTCTGATTCAAAACAATTTTTCTGAATTAATCTGTAGTTCACGAAGAAGTCTGATGTCATTAACACAGTATTTTCATCAAAACTTTAGAAAAAAAACAAAACGTTACCATGCCTATCTTCAAGAATATAAAAATTCTAAAACCAAACCAGGCTTTGATTCAAACTGTGTTTCTCCCTTCTCTTGTAGGATGGAAGAAAATCTCTGCAGTTCCAAAATAGTACTTTCACCTCCCATTTTCATTTTTAATCTCTTATAAGCACTCTGAATACTTCAAATAAAACAGGGATGATACAACAACCTAAAAATACGTTTTACTTTCAATTATCAAAGAGCAATCTGAATGTTTTTATTTGTTGTAAATCCAAAGAAAAATGTAGTTTTAGTTATAATAATGAAACTAAGTCCTATTCTCAATTGGATATTTTACTCCAAACTAATTCAGGTGATTGACAATATAAAATAATTTGAATAAAAAACTTAGCATATTCTATCAGAATAATGATCTATAACTCTGTGTCCAGTATAGTAGCCACTAGTTATCTGTAGCTATTTAACTTAAATTTAAATTAATTAAAGTTGAATAAAATTTTAAATTCCGTTCCCCAGCCACATCAGCCCACATTTCAAGTGCTCAACTGTCACATGTGGCTAGTGGCTACTATATTTATTGGACAGCACAAGTAACATTTATATCATCACAGAAAGTTCCAGTGGACAGCATGAGTCTTTAAGATTGGTAATCAGTACATAAAGGGCATCTTAGCAAGAGAGGCTTACCTCATCTGAAAATGATTAGGCTAAATATTATTTAAAAACAACCTGCATTACAGTGCAGTATCCACAAACCCTGGGAGTGATCAACTTTTGAGGACAGTGACACATTAAATGCCATAATATTTTCAATTTCACAAAAGAACACAAAATTTACTCAATTGCTGAGCAACTCCAATTGCTAAAATGGTCAGCAAAAGCTAGGAATTGAGGAATGAATCAGTTAAACTATAGCCAATAAGTATATTCATTCTTTGCATATAAATTTACTGAGTACCTAAGCACATGACATGGTAAGTGATTTTTTTAAACATACACACACACACAAATACCCAGTACCTGAAATTTAATAAGCTTGATGTGGATTCAACATATTGAATAAATTAAATTCTTTTTTTAAAGAAATCGTATTTTGTAATTCATCTTTAAAGTCTACAAGAGAAGGTTTGAAAAACTGAAAAGTTTGGAAATTTGCACTTTAACAATAATCAGACAGTTCAGAGCCAATATAGCTCCCATGTTAACATAAATTATTATCATTTTGCATGTTACTAAACTATGGAAAGTAAAAATAAAGATTAATTCTAATTTGCACCCAAATTATATCAAAAGCTACTGCCAGTGACCATGGTTGACTTCCGGATGGGAAATTCTACATAGAGACAGCCTAAGGCCTCTGCTGTTGTCACAACAGATGGACAGAATGTGTGCACGTAGAAAGGAGTTAAGATATACAACAGCACAGGCTCAGCAACATCAGGGTGAGACGTGGGACGCTATCTCCCACAGAAGCTCATGCATTTCCACAGGAGTCTGACACTGCGGAGGCTCTTAGGAGCCCCCGGTTTCCTTTTCTTAATATAGAGGGCTCAACCCAATGTCTCCTCATGGTCACAGCTTTACAATTAAAGGGGACAGAAGAGAAAGTCTCAAATCATGCCAGAGTCCACAGTTCTAAAAAAGCTTTAAGAGTGAAATAATTCTCATCATTCTATGTATAATATAGGGAAGTAAAAGAATTAAACCTAAGGTGGGGCCAAGCCTCTGATATAACACTCAAGAACCAAGAATCTATTAGTGTTTGTGGAGCATGTCTCCCTTCAAGTTCACTGTACACATAGAAAAAGCCCAACACCCAAAACTGTAGTTCCCAGGTGGGTTTTTATCATCTCATGGAAGACAGATACATTTCTTTTCCTAGTCCTATACTGGCTCTGGATGGAAGGAAGGAAAAGGAGGAGGAAGGAAAAGCTTTCTCATTGGCCGTCTCCCCAGCTCTACTTGGCACGGATGGTATTCTCCATTAAAGGTGTTGCAGAGGCCCATGGCCCTGGGTGACTTTGGCTGATCCCTGTGTTCACCCTGTTGGGAAGGCTGCAAGCTAAAGGCCATGCCTCCTTCCTCCTCCTGGTCCAGTGGGCCCAGCAGGGACCAGTGGGTTAGGCTCTGGCCCAGGGCTCAGAGGAACCTGGTCCTTGGAACCAGGAAACATGACAGGGACACAGATGCTCTGACCCTGTGTACAGGCCACTGGGAGCCCTACTGCATGAGCTAAGACATTCAGAAGAGAGCAGAATGGGAAAAACAAAACAGTACAGCAAGTTTAACACAGAGTGTTATCTCTTCTTTGGGTCACAGCTCTAAGGAAGCTGTTATATTTTTCATGGGAATGAAGACAGAGACATCAACATGCTGTGCATCAGGAGGTAGGCACATTATCCTCACAGCACCAGAGCCTGGGAGACAACCTCTGGGTCTTTGATATCCCTTTTACTCTGGACCATTCTCAGCATCAGTTGGGCCAAACTGGGCTCTTTCCTTCCCCAGCTTGGGCTTTCGCACACTTGATAGTAGCTGCAACACATGGTACATGGCTGACGCATCTTCCCACAGGCCACTCTGAGACTGTTTGGGTGCTTGTGGGTCCATGCCAGGAAATGGCAGCAAAGAGGTTCCAATGCCCAAAAAGACTGCGTCCACCTTGTGCATCTCCATGCAGATGTGCTCCATCGCCATGAAGCGGACACAGTTCCTGGTGTCATATTCTCTGGCTCCCCAGTGTATCAGGTAGTCACTGCCCTGCAGGGAGGGCAGGTCAGAGTTGCCACAGTGTCAGGGCACATCAAGTGCAGCACATCTATCACTGCTGTGATGGCCATGGATCTTTCTGCCATTTAGTAACTCAGCCTCGAATTGGTTAGGGGTTATAATGTCTGCAACCAGCCCCATCTTTTCTTTGTAAACAGGAAGGAGGTCTTCTGGAATGTACAAAGAGCCTTCACCATTCCACTTGTCACACATCACTGGATCACACATGTACACACCAGCTGGGAGTTCTCCTGCTTCAGCTCCCACACAATGCCCACCATCATGGCCAGGAAAGGCTTGTCCCTAGAGTAACCTATGAGCACATAGTCGTATTTATTAACACTCTTCAGCTTCAGATCTTTGTACAGCTTGTGGAGTTCATCTGAGTTCAGCACTTGGCCCTGCCCGCATGTGTAGGCTGTGTGGTTTAAAAACTGTACAGAGTTTAAGGTGTCGATCTCAAACCCCAAAACCTGCAGTGAAAACATGGTCACCTGGTTACCTACATAGCTACAGACAACATAGTTCTGGATCAAGAGCACCCAGCACTCCTTGTTTATGACAGCCTGCTCACAGGCCTCTGCTCCAGCCTGCTGGGTGCAGGCGCTTGGGTCAGACACTAGATCACCTCCCTGTGCCCTCAGAAAGGTTGTAAGTTACTTAAATTCTTAATGTTAATAAAAATCACTTAAAGGGTAGGGTGTTGGTGTGTTTTTTATTTAATAATAATAATAATAATAATAATAATGGGGGAAAGTAATATCAGATCACAGATAACTTAAGTTTTAAGAATTGAACTTAAACATTTATCTGTGATCTTTCAAAAAATAAGTGAAGAAACAGAAAAGGTATAAACCCAGAAAGACACAAAGAATAGGAGAGGAGGCAAAGCAAACCGGAGATGTCAACCTATTTTTGTAAGATGGAAAGCAGAGTAGCAAGGCAGAAGAAGCTGAAACATAAGGACATGTAGAGGAGAAAAATCGGTACATTTGCATTAAAGAAATAAGAAGATCCCAAAATTGAAAGAACCCAGTACCAGAGAAGGCAGAGGTGAGGTAAAGGAATAAAAATAGGAGAAGATTGGATAAAAGACTGTATAAGCATCAAATAACAAGCCTGCCCCCAATCTAGGAGGAGACAGAGGTTCAGCCTCTGGAGAAACACAATCAGAGACAAACTCCTGGCTCCAGATGCCAGCACACAGAGGACATGGGGTGGGGTGAGGGGCTTGTTACACTGAAAGGAGACCCAACAGCACCCCAGTCCCTCTCAACTTCCAAACACTGGCAGTCAAATTAAGTCCTTCCTAAATATCTCTCTGTAGAGAAGCCCTACAAAAATACTGATGGTTTTACTGGGGGTGGAGGTGCGGTATAGTGGGATACTAGTTAACGAAAATAGCAGCTCACTACAGTGAAATCCACATGTCACAAAGCGCCTCATCTCCCCATCAACTTTGTGGGGCTGCAATCTTGAACATATACTATTAGCAGAGATCAATATATGTGAGAAATCCTCAAAAAAAAAAAAAAAGGAATTGAGATATAACAAAATGCAGAGAGAAGATATCATCAAAGAAAAATTATAATGGCTAATATTTATTGAGCACTTACTATATGCTAGGTATTTGCATAAGAGCTTTACCACCCTATGAGATAGATATAACAAATATCTTCATTTTAGGATAAAGAAACAGAGGTACAAAGAGGTTAAGGAATCTAATGGCATGTGGGATGGGATGGGAAGGGATGCAAAGGGAAGGGAGAGGGAAGAAAGAGAAGGGAAAAGGGAAAGAAGAGAAGGGAAGATAAAAAATAGGGGAGGGGAGGGGAGGAAAGGGAAAAGGATGGAAGGAAGGAAGGAAGGAAGGAAGGAAGGAAGGAAGGAAGGAAGGAAGGAAAAAGAGAGGGAGGGAGGGGGAGGGGAGGGAGGGGAGGGAGAGAGGGGGAGAGAGAGAGAGAGAGAGAGAGAGAGAGAGAGAGAGAGAGAGAGAGAGAGGAGGGAAGGAAGGAAGGAAGGAAGGAAGGAAGGAAGGAAGGAAGGAAGGAAGGAAGAAAAGAAAGAAAGAAAGAAAGAAAGAAAGAAAGAAAGAAAGAAAGAAAGAAAGAAAGAAAGAAAGAAAGAAAGAAAGAAAGAAAAAGAGAAAAGCACAAAGAATTGAGCAAATAGATGACATCGAATGACTCAACAGCGACCAAAAGCTAGATAACACAGGCCTTCAAAATTCTAAGGAAAAGTCTTGCCAATCTAAAATTTTACAGGCGGCCAAGGTATCAGTCAAGTGTGAAGACAAAATAAAAATAGTATCATACAAGCAAAGTCTTTAAAACTATACCCTTTCTCAGGAGGCAGGCTAATGAATGTACTGAACAAGATAAAAATAATAAATCATGAAAAAAGAATGTGGGATCCAGAAAACAGGAGTTCCAAAAGAAAAAAGAAAAAAGAATTCCCTGGATAATGATGAACAGCAATCATAAGAAAACAGCTCTGAAGCCAGCCAAGAAAGGAACCGCTCCAATTAAAGTAAAAGGGGGGTTTCAAAGGTAGTATTCCCAAAGTAAAAGGGAAAAAAGGACCTGATATGTTTGACCATTGTGAGGAAAAGTTTTATGGTTCAAAGAGTGTAGGAGAGAAAACTACCCAAATGAATTAAATAAAGCAATTATTTACCCAAAGAGGAAAATTATATAGAAAGAATATATTCATAGTCCACTGAGCAAATAAGCTGAAATCAATATTTACATTTTAATTTTAGTGTAAGCACTGAATATAATTTAACCAAAAGAGTTAGCAAACTATTGAAAAGATGGGGAAAAAGAGGGGGAGTAGAGCTGTAACATTAATTTCACAGTGGAATTCAATAGATATATTTAATCTTGAAAAATGAAATTGCAGCAGAAGCATCTTACCCAGAAATATAGAGGTAAACATCAGGGAAAATAATATAGCTAAAAGGATTAAAAGTGGTTGCCTCTGGGTATCAGGATTTTGGATAGGGTAAGGGTAGAACAGTGGACTGGTTTTTTTGGTGAAAAGTCTCTCATATATTGCTGATGGAAGGTTGAATCTATCCAACCACTTTTAAACTGTTTAGTAATATCTACTACTGAACATATGCCTATTATTATCAGCCAATAATTCCACTCCCAGAAATATATCAACAAGAAATGAGGCATATAGCCACTAATATACATGTAAAAAAAATGCTTTATCTATAATAATCAAATACTGGGACAACTGCATGTCCATTAACATGAGTAGCAAATTTGACTCTAAAATTCCTAACACAAACCCAAAAGGGATACACAGTATGTTGCTAACTGCTATTATGAGAAAAAAAGTAAATATAAAAAGATTATACATTTGACTCTAAATTCTTTAGAAACAACATTCATTGAGAACTTTTAAACCAGAGAAATTCTAGAAACAATCTCAGAAGATGACATCTGACATATGACTCTAAATTCTATTTCTTTAGTAATTACTTCTAAATCATATATTCTAGGAGCTATAGCTCAGATTTTTTGTAAAAAATCGTTTTGAGAAATAAAAACATTTCATTTACACATAACTAAAAATAAGGCCAGGAGCTTAAAAAAACAAGAACAATTTGTTACCAATCAATTTGACCCTCATTATATTTTAAATCCTAGATTCAAAAGTTGTAATTGTAGGTAACAATACTAAATTATAAAACTAGCAGTTAAAGTGTTAGGAAAAAAACCTTTCAAATGTTGTGGCTAACAAAATATCAGGAAATGGACAGGGATCCTATTATGGCAATCCTTCTATAACATGGTAGCAAGGCTTCTGATTCTTTTTGCTGTTTATTTCAGAGTCCTCCGTCTTTTAAAACTAGCTTTACTGTTATAATTCCCAATTATATGCATGGTACATAACTAGCAAATAATAATAATCAATTCGATGAACACATTAACAAAAATATGAAAATTTGATAAATACATCAAATCACAAAATAAGCAGAGTAGAGAAGTCTAAAACTCAATAACTCTAGCTCTAATCGTATGTGATT
Source organism: Cynopterus sphinx (assembly GCA_030015415.1). NCBI lineage: Eukaryota > Metazoa > Chordata > Mammalia > Chiroptera > Pteropodidae > Cynopterus > Cynopterus sphinx. The sequence goes on along the minus strand of CM057379.1, from coordinate 164,313,402 downwards.
TTTTAAATCAAGTGACAAACTTCAGATAATAAAAACACAGTAAAAAAGGCTGTTTAATCAAAGTTCAAAACATAAAATTTATACTCAACCACTGGCTGAGTTATAAATCAATGCAATCTTTTTGAAGGTTACTTGGATAACATCCACCAAAATTCTAAATATACATACCCTTTGACCCAGGAATTGTATTGCTAGAATTATGTCATATGGACATATTTGCATAAAAACATATAAGATACACATAGAGATATTCATGCCTAAGCCCTATTTATAGTAACAAAATAATAATTATAATAGCCTAATACCCATCAATAAGAGACTGGTTCAATAAACCGTGGTGAATCCATGAATGGATTATTCATAGTCTTCAAAAAAATAGGGTCAATTCCTCAACTGAACTTCTCATACTAAATTCCAAAAGACATTTCATATCTGGAATCTTTGTAAGGACTACTGAATGACAAGAAGCAATAGACACCAAATGCAGAATTGCTTTTTGTGAGATTTCTTTTTTCTAAAGCCTAGAGCAGAACATTAAAATGTAGCTCAATAAGACCTACAAAAGGCTCATTTGTTTGTTCCAATGAGTAGCTTCCTGTGAACTAACTGGCTAGGAAGATACAAGTTTAAATATCTAGACAAATAAATGGAAAGCACTTATTCATTCACACACTTAGTGCACATTTATTGAGTACCTACTATGTATCAAGGACTATTCCAGGAACTGAGAACAGAGCAGTGAACATAAGTCTCAAGACCTCATGGAGTTTACATTCTAATGGAGACAGAAGATAAGCCAATAAACCGGAAAATAGGCATGGAAATACAAAGCAGTATGAGGGTATTGCTATTGTATGCAGAGTGGTCATATAAAGGCTCAACAATAAGGTAATATTTAAGTGTAAAACTGAAGAGAGTTAGGGAGAAAGTCATGTAGATCTCTAAGAGAAGATGTAAAGTAGTCTTGTGCTGAAACTGGTGTGTTTTAGGAATAGCAACAGGACTTGTGTGACATGGGGGAGAGTAAGAGAGTGGTAAGAGATGAGCTCTGAGAGACAATCAAGAGATCATGCTAGACTTACAGATAATTGAAAGAATTTTGGCTTTTACTTTAAGGTGAACAATAACAAGGTGTTAGGCTGAGGATTGCTAGAATCTGATTGACATGTTAAAGTTTTACAAACAGTTATACAGAGATCAGATTGTAGAGAGTAGAAGAGTGGAAGCAGGAAAACTAGTTAGAAGGATTTTTGCAATATCCAGGCAACAACTGGTAATGGCCTGGACCAGAAAGAGTGCTGGAGGTGGTAAGAATTTGTATTCTGGCTATATTTTTAAGGTAGGTCCAAAAGGATCTGTTGATAACTGGGTGTGAATATAGGAAAAAGGGAGGACTCCAAAGATGACCCAAAGTTCTAACATAAACAACCAGAACGATGGAACTGCCATTTACCAAAAGAGGAAAAACTGTGGGGTGAGCAGGTTTTGGTGGGAGGAGGGAGACTCAGGAGTCTTTAGATGCTCTTCTCTAGTTATCAATTCTCAGACTTCTGACAGGAAATAAATAGCAAACAACTCTGTTCTCCCTTTAAAGACCTCAAGTTGCTATGGTACAATTCTATTCTTTGAAACCAGATAAGTAAATTCTATCGAAACACTAAGAAGCCCAATCTTAAAGGCCAACCCCATATCTTTTGCAGACCCAAGTGACAAAAAGATATAAAATCCATATCATCTTTGTCAACATTTTCCTGTAGGTATGTAATATCAGGTGTTAAGAAATGGGTAGAGCTACAGATGTAATACAGAATAAAAACACAATCAAGGACAGTTTTTTATCTTTGGTCGTTTCTATTCCCCACATCTATAGCCCACTAAGTGAAAAGTCAATTTCACTATCTGGCTAAATAAAGAAGCTAAGAAAGCCATCCAATTAAGGTGGTATTATCTTCTGAAAATTTACTGAGATGTAACACATGAAGGAGCTGCTGTCAGCAGGGGTCCTTTAAAATCTCAGCAACTATGGCCCAGTACTCAGAAGATTTCAAATAAGCATGCAGATCTTATAATTAATATATGTAGGAAAGGAGAATAATGTTAATGTGCAAATAAAACAAAACATCTCAAATGTTATGCAGATCTAGTTTTTTCAAGTCTTTATTCAAGAAGAAATATACTAATAATATATTCCAGAAAGAAGTGGGGAGGAAATCAGTGAAATTACATTTAAAACCAAAAAGTCATCCATTTCTTTTACAGGAAACAATGATGGTTCTGGACAGAAGCAATGTAGAATCTAGAATATTAAAAGTCATAAAATTCAAATATCTTTTGTTTTAACTGCATTGTTTTTTAAAAGGGTAAGTAAAAATACTCAGTTCAGAAAATGGTGAAAAGGGCTCAACCCCAGCTGAATGGAAACACAGCCAGCCAACAGGCCTACCCTGGTCACTACATTTGCACAGGGAGGATGCTGCCCCATTGAGATGCTATCCTTACCATCATTTAGAGCAACTGACTTTCTGTTGCTGACTCATAAGCCATACTACTCTTACAACTGGGCAAACCATTAGCATACTCTCAATCCTTAATTGTCACTGGTTAAGTGCCCTAGTAGAACCTAATAGATCCCTAAAAGAATACAGATTTAAGAAGCAAGTTCTTTAAGTAGAACACTAGAGTATCTTTTGAAAAATAGGAATCCTCTGTATCAGTCTTAAGAGTCAGTATAGAACAATAAGGGATTTAATAGAGCAGAAGCCTCCCAGAGAGACATCTCTCAATGGAATTTTGGTGATTGTTAGCTTGAGTAGTTCTTTTGCCTCATAAGCTTTCTCATGTCTAAAATGAAAATAATTTATTAGGCAGGTTAATTGAGGTGCTATACGTAAAATACCTTATATTTATTATAATCAAAATAGCAAAATCATACACTAAAATAAAAAATCTCTAAATAGATATTAAAAGGATAAGGGAACATAACCTAAAGAGTAAATATACAATTCCTGTTTTCAATATGTATATCATATAACATAAAATCTAACAAGGCAAAAAAAAGTGAATAAACATCTTGATATTGATATAACCTTTTACTTCATGAACAATTTTTCAAAGCCATACACACTGATGAAATGAAAGATTTCTACCTCCAGAATACAAGCTCCATTAGTATACAACGACTTGTCTATCTTATCCACTACTTTCTCCTTGACATACAATAGGTTCTCAATAACCATTTGCCTAAAGAGTGAGATACTGATATCCATAATGATAAATACAAACATGCCTAAGTTCATAGAAAACGAATAACAAAAATTAGCATTGTTATTTTGTGGGACCAAAGGTCACTGCTGTTAAATTCAGAGACATTTTTAAAAGTTAATAAAGTTATGAACATCAATAAGCAAGATATTTTAGAAAATAGGAATTCTACCTAAAAATAGCCATGCAGATCATCAGAAACCGTAATAAGCACAAAAAGCTTTAAACAGAGCAAATTTGTTACCCACATCATGAAATGCTATTGAGAGCACATACAAAGACAAATCAGATCACATCAGAGAACAGAGCCTTCCTTAATACAACTCTCACCTGAAACTAATACTGGAAAATGACTCAGTTTTAGATACATCAACATCTGACAGCTGAAGAAAAAAGTCAAGTTTAGAAAGAAAGCAACAAAAAAGGTAACTGGCATAGGAAAAAATACTAAAAGTTTTCCCTTGAAGAATAAATATGTTGTAGGATCAAAATTATGTATATGTTATAAAATAGGCAAAGGCTCAGCAAGAATAATACTTGTAACCCAAGAACCTAATGCCACACTAGCCACCTGGCTGACATTCAATGAACAATTTGGGATAAAGAAAGAAAATGACTTTTTTTCCTTAAGTCCTATAATGAATGTTTTAAACTTTTGTTATCTACAGATAAAATTAATATTCCCAACTGAGAAAAATAATAATAACAAAAAATACAACAACTTTAAAATTCTTAGGATGAAATAAGTAGTTAGATGGCAGGAACATAAAACATATTCATTTCAATGAACTAATGTTAATTCAATATTGAATCATTTACCAATGAACAGTACTGTCTTCTTTCCTCTTCTTTATTCCAAAAACAAAATGAACATTTGACTTACAGGTAAAACACACAATTCTCTTTAATTGCACTTAAACAAGAAAGCCAACATTGCTTCCCAATAAAAATATAAAAATTCAAAATTTTAATGAATTGTCTTTAATAAGTTTTTTAAAGATAAGGTGCTTTGTACTGATTAATACTGTGGCATTTAAGGGATTATAAGCATAGCTTTCAAATGTATGCAAAGCACATTAACAAAATCATCCAATCCTAAATAGGGAACAATCCATTTTCAGTCCAACCATGTAAAGCTATCCTTAGACAACAGGCCTTAGGTTTCTTCTTTAGGACAAAGATTCCATTTATTTCATAATTAAATTTGAAATATTTTATGTAAGGATTCACTAAGGACTATTCTAAAGCATGCAATGCCATTTTCAGGACACAAAATGAAAATGGTTCTGAATTTTAATTCATATCTTGTTTTACCAGGACACAAAAGAAAATCTGTGATGACAACTGAAGAATTATTCTCCACCTTACTGAAGAGGCATATTTTAAAATTAAAAACCATGAAAAAAATCTATCTACAAAATATTTCATTTTTATATCAAACAGCTGCAGACCCTGTAATTGAAATAATGTATCTAAGGTTACAAATGAAAAGTGTTAGGTATCATTCTTGAAGTGACAGATTAAGTACCTAATCCAGTTAAGTAATAGCAGTATTTGTAGTTTAACATAAATTAAGACCTTAATTATATTTGTGACTATTTTAAACAAAATAACAAATTCCTTTGTACCTGGGAATGTAATTTATAGCAAAGCCAGGTTCATTTTCCAAACCAATCTATTTCACACCGTAGAAGTACTGTTATAATGGTATAATGTAATTCTTGTTGTAGAACGTTGAAAGAGTAGATTCACTAAAAGCACAGAAGAGGTTTGAAGATAAATGAAGATGCTATTCATTCAAGGGTAATTTCATCTTAGAACTATATGAAAGATGTTTCCCTCACACGGGGTAATGTAAGGCCTCAAATTTAAGTGTATTTTCAGCTCAAATATAATGCTGCTAGATCGATTATGTTGATACTGTATATCTAATAATGAAGAATTCTAGCCTTTTTCTGTTTAAAAAATAGACTGTCATTTTTTTCATCTTACTGCTACATCTTTATTGTTCTGTTTAACAGCAACAAATTTTAAAATCCTGCTTGCTATTTACCTTTTAAATAGAAAAGTACAGTTAATATTCTAACCTGCAAATCTCTCAGAACTACAGTACAGGAGTGTGAATTTTTGCTAAGTTAACTAGATATTTACAGAGCAAACCATTACCCTATATAATCATTACATTATTTCACTAATTATTAAAAATGACAACTCTGAAACCACCTAATTCTATTTAAACATACTTCATTTTCACAAACCCAATAAAATGAATTATTTTGTATAACCATACCATTTATATATTGAAGGATTAATATTAATGAGAAATTTTTTTAATCTGCTAAATTCTGTTTGCAATTTAAGTTCACAGTTACCTTTTCTAAAGATCATATATTCTATATTTAAATCATTTTAGGTAACATGACCATAAATCACAAAAATGGTTCAACACTTCTGGTATATAAAAGGTATTGAGGATAAGACATTCAATCTGAAGAATTTAAATTCAGCGATTCCAAGAAAATATCTCCAGCCTCCATTTTGTTCATTTTAGAATACTGAAAAGGATTTTACAAGTCCCCATAGGCACTAAATGTTCACTAAATTCTCTCTACCCCTTAGCTTTCCTTTTCTTCTCCTAATCCTGATAGTGCATACAGAAGCCTCGTGTTACAGAGGATAATCAAAGTGGGAGGAATAAACTAACTTTAAAAAACTAAATTTTACATTTTATGAAACTTTAAGAAAAGGTATATCAATTTTTAAGTGTTTCCCATAAAACAGTATTCTATTTAGTTCTCCATTAAAATCGGTATCATCCTACTTAAATATAGATCAAGTTTAAACTGAGACAAAGATTGCATACGACGACAAACAACTTGTTTAAAGCAAAAATGTATATTCAACCAAACTGAAAATTCAAAATCATTACCTCCAAAATTCTACAGGTAAGCTGTCCACTGTGGCCATCTGAATGACATGCCAAGCTTACAGCAACGACATAGCATTTTGATATCACAGCTGTTTCTCCAATGCAACAACTGACCTACAATCCCAAAGGAGAGATACTCCTCCCTCTGCTCTTCTCCAATCATTACATTAGGATATTACCATTTAACCACTAATTAATATGTCCACCTAAAAAGCATCATTTGCTAAAAGAAAAAAAGCTAGGGTCAGCTATTTATCATCAAAACTGACATGTAAGTGGTTCATGGCCCAGCATTAATGGGGCTTATAAAAATGCTGACTTTTTTTTTAATGATACATTTTCAAGAAAATATCTAATAATAAAAAGAAAATAGTTTTTTTCTGTTGTCTTCCCTTTCATTTTTAGAGATAAAGTATTTTTCACAAAGAGTACGGGGAAAGGAGAATATTAAATGGAATGGGAATATTTCCTTTAACCTGAGCTTAATTATTATTCTTGAAGTAAGTAAAAACCAAGTAAACAGCAAGAGTACTCTTTCATGCAACATTCCAATAGTGATGATCAACCCTCTAAAAATAAATTCAAACTTTTACAATATTTAGATTAACCCAAACAAAAAACATCTTTTAAATTAGCTTCATATATATTAAACAAAACCCTTTCCAAAACTGTCTAGAAAGTGACATTTTATTATATAAAGACATTAACAAAATATGCATATAAATCTTTGAAGTCAAAATAGACACAAATTCAGCATTTAACTTGTTATGTTTATATTTCTTTCACTTTTTTCAAAAGAATTTCCCATTTTCTAACAAAGCTGAGCTTCACAATAACTCATACTGTAAATCAGACCGCCTTTATCACATTGCAAAGATCCCCAAACTGAGACATGTTTATCTTTCACTTTTTAATGTAATCTATAAATTATAGGGTGGAATTTGCTAGGAAATGTCAGAAATGATTTTTGAATTAAATGTCCACTTATTTTTGAATAAAACTTCAAAGATCTGTATTACTGGACTAAACTGATAAGCAGTAAAGTGTTCAGAGTGTGAATTCTCGACTCAGACTCCCTAGGTCTGCATTCCAGCTCTGTCAAGTACTAGCTTTGTAACTTTGGGCCAACTGCTTAACCTTTCTACTTTAACTTCCAAACCTGTAAAATGAGAATACTACTACCTACCTCATAGGGTTGCTGTGTGTGATGATTACCTATGATATGTAAAGTACACATAACAAGACCTCCCACAGGGAGTAAGTACCATGTAAATTTTAGCTATGTTATTATTGTTGTTCTTATTAACATTAATTGCAGAATGGGGATTATAATAGTACCTACTTCATACAGTTATTGTAAGGATTAAATGAGTTAATGAGAATTAAGTGCTCAGCACAGTGATGAGCACATGGTAAGCACTCAGCCAGTGCTGTTATGTCTACCTCCACAATTTGTGGGCTCTATGACCTTGAGTACAGCTTTTCTGAGCTTCAGTTTCCACATCTTTAAAATGAGATTAATAATATTATCCTACAGTAGTGTTATAATAAGGATTGAATGAGGTATTTTACATAATGGTTCTCAGTAAGGTGCCTTTTATAATAAAAGCATTTAAAAAATATTCAATTTAACAAATTACTCAATATTATTAAAATAATATTTTGTTTGAATTAAAGCATTCACTATTAACATTTTGGGGATATGGAATGAAAGAGTAATTACAAAACTTATTAATGCTCAAAATCAAATATGTCCAAAAAATTCCTACACCAAACGTTTATTTCAACTACTTTGGTGTTTTTTAGGCATTATAAAGCCTGAAGCTCCCATTCCTCCTGTGGTCATTATGTGTACTCTGTCAAAGAATCAGGAGAGAAGAAAATAATAACCAACATTCATTTCATTTTATATTACGCTAGGTACTTTTCTAAGTGCTTTATATATACAAATATATTCAATCCTCATTATATCCAATAATATAGCTTCTATTATATCTCCATCTATTGTATCTTACAGATGAGGAAATAGGAAACAAAGAATACTGTTTAAGGTACGCTGTATTTGGAACAGAGACGAACTGCCCATTTCATTTGTGTAATCTACTATAAAAGACATCTGAAGAAAATCAAATAAAACATTTTTTACAGAAAACATGGATAGTTCATGTGTTTGCTCATACCGTATTTATAGATATGCTGCAATTCAACAGCTGCCAGCTACATGTAGCTATTGAGCACTTCAAATGTGACTAGCACAAATTCGAATGTGCTACACATCAGATTTTGAAATTAATATAAAAAATTAATTATAAAATTATAAAGCATCCCATTAATAATTTTGTATTGATAACATGTTAAAATGATAACACTTGGATACACTGCATTAAATAAAATATATTATTAAAACCAATCATACCTTTCTTTTTACTTTTTTAAATGGGGCTACCAAAATATTTTAAACTACATATGTGAACCACATTATATACATTATATATCTATTGCATAGTTGGTTTAGGTTTGGGGGTGAGAGAGCAATAACAAAATTATTATCAAAGTTCTCTTCCCAATCAATACAAGCTTAAGTCCTTCAAAGTAGAAGTATTATGGAATGGAAGATTTTTCAATCAATCTCTCTCTTCCTCTCCCTCTCTGTCTAGTGCCATAGAGAGCTATCTCTGTGTGTGTGTGTGTGTGTGTGTGTGTGTGTGTGTGTGTGTGTGTGTGTGTGTGTGTGTACATATATATATAAGTGTGTCTGTGTATATATGTACATATATATATGCTGCTACTGATACACTGCTCATGAAAACCAGAGGAACACACTACACTAATATCTCACTATATTCAAAACACAAGATTATTTTATGACCAGGTAAACACCTGAGTAATGTAATACCAATACTTTGTGGATGTGGAAAGAAAACCAAATCTAAGAGGAAATAAAAGCCATGAGATTTAAAAAAAAAAATCATTTTCTATTAAACTGAAATCATAAAGGTTCCTTTAATCAAAAACGATCTAACCACTTAGCTCCAGAGGTATAATAAATGCCAAGTCTATGTGGTAAGTAAAATTTATATTTATTGATGGCTTACCTGGCAGACTATTAAAATACCTGTTTGATATCTAGTATCGTCTAGAAAACATCTAGTTTATGAATACCTGTTATATTATTTTGATAAATTTTATACATTTAACTGATTTTTCTAAATGGATACTAGTCTACTATATAGATGAAAATTATTCCATAAAGTTTACATCAGATATCTGGAAAAGTCACATTTATAGTCATGGCTACTATCAGCTGTCAAGCCAAAGAATATTGAAGAAAACCAAGAATTTTTAATATATGCTGGTTAATTTATCATCTAAGTGACATATGTAGGATAACAAAAAAATTGAAAATGGTTAAGCAAAATTCTGCATTTTAAAAGGTTCTTTTTTTCTACTTTTATTTTTAATTGCAACTATGATTTGAGAAGCCATGGTGAGAAAGCAAATTAATAGGAACCATAAAAATAGAGTTGCTAAATAAAGATTTCTTTTTCTACCATTCTGCAGTTTATTTAAAACATTAATTTTTAGTGTAATATACTGATATCTTGGTTTATACTAAAAACTAGTTAAATCATCTGTTTCAGGGTTTCTGAACATTGACACTATCTACATTTAGGACTGGATAATTCTTTATTGAGGAGGGACTGTCCTGTGCATTGTAAGATGTTTAACACCAATTAATGCCAACAGCACCCTCTCCCCAACAGCTGAGATAACCAAAAATGTCCAAACACTGTCAAATGTCTACTATGGAACAGAAATCTTAGTTAAGAACCACTACGCAAAGTACCTTCCTACTTGATGAAAATAACTTCAGTACTTCCTAAATTGCTATTCTTTAGTTTTAGGGACTCTTCATAGGGGATTACCAGATAGCTACAGCAGGGAGATCAGTAAACTTCCTGAAACCAGAATAGCCTGGGTATGTTTTTATTTGTACATGTCCACTAGGATGTGTTTCATCAGATCCTCGAACAGTTATCCCAAAAATGGCAATTAAAAAAGGGTTTAGAATTGATGCTTCAACTAAAATATTCACTGTGCCCTGAAACCATCTCTTCAAAGATATAAAGATTGAAAAAGCTCTTTCATATAAAGCCAATAATTTACTGATGCTATCAGTTATCAGACAAGATTGCTTTTATCACACTATAAACACTTCATTCAATACTTACTGAGTACATTCTATATGCTGAGCACTATGTTATTAGTATTTGAAAGCTAAATTTAAATTCTATCTCCTCCACCAAAAATAAGTAAATATTTTAAATAGAAGTAAATGGAAGTATAAAACTCATATTAATTACCTATAATCAACTGAGAATTTTTCCTTCTCAAAAGTTAACACAAGTAGTGCCTAAAGATAAAATAAAGGTAAATAAACAATTTTTATTCTTGGTAAAAAGATATAAATTTTCTAAAAGAAAGGAACTTAAAGATATCTATAGTCATATGAATAAATTATTGTCTAACATACTTCTTTCCATCTCTCCTTCTTTCCCTGACTTAAACAAAACACAAATGTACTGAATGACATACTGTGTATCAGACATAGTTATTAAGCACAGAAGATATAAAGTTGAATAAAAAAATATACGAGATGACCAAGTGCCTAGCATCATGCCTAGAACACAGTAAAAGCCTACAGTTCCTTTTCTTCCCTTCCTTTCTGTCCTCAAGATGCTCATAGACTCATCTGCAATAAATGTCACATGTCTTAGATTTCTCTTTTATCTTTTAGGTGCTGGACAATAAAATCCTCTTTGTGATATAAACTACGTAAGGCAACTAAATAAAAAGCAACTAAGTATGTAAAATGTTTAAATAATTATAATTCTATAATCTACATAAACATTTCTCTTTTATAAGGCAAAAAAAAAATCCCCAAGTATTCAATTCTTCCTATAGTGCAGTTTAAAGTTTAGAGGATGACTAATCTTTTTCAGATTACACAACTGTGATATACACCTTAAAGAGCTATTGCATTCAATAAGTGGTTTGGGGATAATAGACACTAATGTAATCAATAAGTATATAAAAAATGACTAGAGAAGAATATGTCTGCTTTGAGATTACCAAATGGATTAATGCTAGAATGAGTACAATGAAAAAATGATGTTTAAAAATGTGTGGTGAATAAATCTTTACAAATAAGTTAGAAAATAATTGTGTCCATAAATGAACATATCACCCCAAAAAATCAATACTATCATAGCTAGTCAAAAGCAAAACTACCAAGAAACAGAATGTACCAAGCACATACATGATTTTTATAAAAAGAAAGATTATTTTAATGATTTTTATATGCTGACAATAATTAACTAATATTACATAATAAAATTATCTTCACAGGAGAGATGTTATATTAATAACGGTAAATCACACAGAAAAATCTTAAGCATTCTGTATCACACTGGAGGGGGGAGGACTGCAACTCAAAGTGAAAAAATATTACATTATTTATATATTTACCTGCACAGCAAGAGAAGCTGCATTGTCAGAAAGCAAAATTTGCTCCCCTGTGGAAATACAAAAGTGTGACTACTAAACAACTAAAATATACTATTTTTGTTTTTAAAAAAAAAAAAGATATAGCCTTTCACTAACATAATTATGAATTCTATATCAATGCTATTGTATAATTACAATTTTGATTATAGTATATCATCTGTAAATGATAAAATAAGACTATCTCCTCTAAAACTGATAATTTATTCCATTTTATCAGAAATATATTAAAATCACTCATTTATTTAAAAATTCATTTTTCAAGTTTTCAAAATATATTCCTCTTCATTATAAATAAGTACTATTTTATATTTACTCAAACCTCTCTGGTTAAAAGTAAAACCACTCAAAATCATATAAAACCAGCTTGCAGTTAATATTGCACAGTGTGTCTAGGTCTGTCACACAAAAGAAAGATGACAAGTTCGCTGCAATAAAAATTCCATGCTTAGAAGACTCGGGCTGCTGCCTATTAGTCTTCATTACTTTGCAGTCTTCTGACAACTGTAGCAGGCTGCTGAGCCCCAAATGGGGTCCATAATGTGATCTGATGATATATGAAGAGCTGCTAAAGGGAGCCTGAACCATCCTAGCCTATACATTTTAACAGTTCCTTTTTACTGAGAGCCCACTTTACCATAGGACTTCAAAAATCTGCTGTGTCAGCTATTGGTGCAGTAAATCTGCCAACTGCTCCTGCAACCACATCATTTTACACTGCCTACAGCAGCCCGTATAATGAGTCAATAATAAACTAAGGACCTTGTAGGCCATGAATAGTTGGTTTACACTGGCAGACACAAGTTTAGGCAAAATCTCTTAGACAAATTACACAAGGAAATCCCTTCTTTCTGTTTTATATTCTCTTTGCAGTAAATTACATTATTGAGAAAATTTTTTTTTTTTTTGGTAATAAATATACTTTGATGAAAAGACATTTTTAACTGTGAATAAGTACCTACCTTTCAGTTGCTGATATAATGTAGCATTTTCAGGCCAAGGTTCTGCAGCTGCGGAAACAAAGCAGTGATAATTAGGCACATAGGGCAAAACCATGAATAACCAACCAAATTAATAAGCACATGCATTGACCTAGAACATTTAAATGAATCGCCAAGGTTACCTTAACTAAGCAAATTAAGAGTAATTAATTAATTTGCTTTTCTTTATACATTAGAATAAAAAGAAAATATAGTAATATTATAAATTATAAACATTGTTTTTGGTTTGGTTTGGTTATGGGTACACAAAATTAAACTCATACTTAGGGATGATGCTATGAAATTATCGAGCAAATAATGAACCACATACAACTTTGTATGCTGTTTGTAACCTACAATATTATTGCCAAGGTTACCTTAACTATGGCAACTAATCACACTGCCTTAGATTCTGTGGTAACTTTTATAAGTAAGTTACATAATGTTTTAAATGCATGCTTGGTTTACTGTTTGGTGGTAATTTGTTTTTAGTTTGTTTGCTTTTTATAAGGAGAAGGTGGGAGACATCTTGCCCAATCAAAAGTGAGAATTTAAAAAACAAAATAGCCTATATGCTACTATTCTTTCAGCCTTTTCAAATACAAACATATGTAAAGTGTTACACATAAAAAGATACTAAATTTTGATTCACTATAAAAAATGGTAAAACAGTATTTATAATCTTACTGTAAACTTTTTAAAAAGTAAATTTTCAAACAGACAACACTGCATGAAAGAATCAAATATGTCTGTATCAGGCTGTGTACATCTTGCCTAAAAGCTGGTAGTATTTAAATATTCAGAGGAATCTTGTGGTAATGTAGAGCATTTCTCTGCCTTGACCCCACCACCACCACCCCACAAAAACAAAGAGTAGCAGCATGATGAAGCAGTAAGTACCTAAAGTGTCAAATAAAGCTGATAAAGCTAATTTTAGGCCTAAAGTCAGGCTTGTTTGACCTTGCCTCTTAACCTTTCATCTACAGAAGATTCTAGCCAGCTGCAAAGAGCATATCGGCAACCTACCAGTGCTTGGAACTGTCTAGTCAACTGCACTTAACAAGCAATGTCTCCACGTATAGAATAAACAGGATATCATTTGTTGAATCTTCTTTGTAAAAGCCATAAAACATCAAAATCACAAATTCTAACACATTCACTCTCAGCAAGAAAGTAAATTAAGTATATGAAATTTGATAATTGGTATATTTATTTTTAAACTAATCCAGTTTCTGTGACACAGCAAATTATTTCTAATATATAATTCTAGTTAATTTTTTAAAAGAAATTAATATATGTGAAGCATTTTTTTCTAATGACTGATCATTTAAGATACACTAGAACAGTACCAAAGTGGGGAGGGTTCTTATTTGCTTTCCTTGATACTTTAGAATAAAAAGAAAAACACAGTAGTATTATTATAAATTATAAATGCTGTTTTTGTTTTGGTTTGGTTTGAGCTACACAAAATTAAACTCATACTTACAGATAATACCATGAAATCGTCAAGCAGATAATGGACCATACGTAGTTTTGTATGCTGTTACCCACAATATTATACATATATGTAAAGGCTACTGAATTTTAACTCATGTACCAAAAAGGCAGTGAAACTAAATAATTATTTATCACAAACTTTTAACCAAGTAAAATTTCAGTAAAAACCCAATTACCCAAGTAACACAGTTTTTAAAATGAAAGGAAAACAAAAACAAACTGACATCAGCAAATTACTTAAAAATAACCATTTAAGTCAGCACACCTATATCGTTTACATCTGTATGAGAAACAATACAATTAGGTTTATTCATTATAAGATCCTACACCATCAAAGATTCAATTATATGCATTATATTATTAATCTTAGCAAAGCAATAATGAATAGGAATAAAATTTACAAAAATCTGATATACCGAAACTAAGTTCCTTGTGGGAACACGTGTCATATCCATATGTGTATGCCACACTATACCACACTGTGCATACAGTTGGTGTTCATTAATTGTGTTAAAAGGGATATTTGATTAAACTTACCACCTTACTCCCTAAATATTCTAGCTAATAAAAGTTTTATTGAACTTAAATTATCAAATATGCTAAAGTAATGGAGAGTTCTAACTAAATATTCTGGTCATTTTAACTTGTTAGCTGTTTTGTGTACATACTAGACATGGGTTATAAACTTTCAAAATACTGAAATAACAAACTTAGCATTAAATATATGCTGAATATAATTTAAGTGTTTTTATAAATCAAAAACTACTTCACTACTCTGCAGTATCCCAGAGTTCTCATATGAATAATAATTTAAGTGTTCAGTAATTCCAGTTACTCCTACTGATTCTCCAGATCTACAACAGACATATGTGAAAGTAAAAGAAATATCGCAACATATTACCTAACTTAAAACAAGAATAAAGAAATTGCCTACAAATACTGAAAGCTGATATTAAGAACCTAAACCTGAAAATAATGTATATTTTTCTTGATCCAAGATACAAACTATGCTCCAACTCAGAAATTATTTTTGAAAATAAATTCTCAAAAAATAAATGCCAAAATGTCTGATGTTATCTTCATAAGCAGAACCAATCACTTAAAAAGAGAGGGCAAGTAGGCTGATATAAACCTATATAACCATGATATTTTAGCAGCTTCAAATTCCAGTGCATCCATGGACCAGGAGGCAAGAAATGATAGAGGCAGGGAATGATCAGCTGCCTATCTCACTCATGAGCAGCTGCTCTGTGTATACAAACATCACTGATTTAAATGTATATAGCCTATATAAGCCACCTCAGATAATTACGTTTTAAGCATGGCATGGGACAAGAAATGGTTAGTGTGTTAATCAATAAAGTGAAAATCCTAAATTGTGTGGCATGCAACAGATTTACAAATCACTCATGCAGGCATCTTTCTAGGAAATGAACTCTATAACTCCCTTCATAAGTAAGTCCATGAATCATTTGAGTAATATTAATTAAAGTCTTTCATTGATAATGCCTATTATGTGAAAGACAAAGTCCAAAAATACAACTTCTTCCCCACTTTTTCCCAAGATCAGGCAAGTCAATACCCACCCCTTTTCTCCCGATCATATGTAAAAGAAAGGCAGATTAAGAATTTAAAATTATAGTGTTAACAATACACCTTAAAAATCTATAGCATTTAAAAAGAAAAATATTCTTTTTAAAAACAACAAAATACATTTTTATCTTTTACAAGTTTTCCAGCTGACCTAAAATGTTTTAGACCACAGACTAATTCAATAGGGAATAAAATTTCATAACTCACCTATCCTATTTTCAATTTCTGCCATCAAAAGCACTCCCTAATATGAAGTGCCTTTAGTACCTGCCATAGGGAAGGGCAAGCCTTAGGATAAATATAGAAGGTAAGGCTAAAAGTTTCCAAAAAGAAGCCTGGTAGGAAATGGGGATACAGAGAGAATGCTGTCCAATGCTGTCAAGTTACAAGTTATTGGTATTGCTAGCACATCAAAAGTAAACTTTATGCTTACCATACAGCTGTTTGTGTGGCTCTTGGGATAAAGATCAGAATCCTCAACTTGACCTTACACATAACCCTTGTCTACCTTTCTGGCCCCAAAATACCTCCACTCCACCACTCTGCACTCAGCTACATTGGCCTTCATCCAGTTTCTCAAGGCACCCTGTTCCTTCCTGCCCTAGAGATACATTTGTGCTTTTTCCTCTGCCCTGGAGCCATCTTCCCTTTCTACTGTGTCCTCACATTTCAGCTCAAACATCACTTCCTCAGACTGGGCAGCTTCATGGACTTGCAACCTGAGCAGCTGCACAAGGCCTGCACTTAGAAGGGCTCCATGCTTGGTTTAATGTTCTGCTGTCACAGTCTTGGAATTCTTTTGAACAAAGGGCTCCTCATTTTCATTTTGCACTGGGCCATAGAAATTATGTAGCCAGTTTTGTCCTCAGGAAAGCCTCCACTGACCTCCCTAAATACTTCAAAGTTCACTTTACAAACTTGAATAGCATGCACACTCCACTATTCCACTTATTCATGGTCAACATTTTTATAATGATTTGAGGACTATTTGATTGTTTGCCTCCCCCACTAGAAAATTAGCACCATGAATCCAGTGTTCATGTCTGATCTTTGCTTACTACTTCATCTATAGAACCTAACACCTAACAGGCAATTAGTAAATTTGGCTGAATCAAAGTTTCTTTTTATTGTTACTACTATCATTATTGTTATTATTCTGTACTGTTTAAGCTAAGAATGCAGCAGAGATGATAAGGAAACTATACAACATGGAAATGGCCAAAAAAAATTTTTTTACCCAGAGAACTTCAATACTATAACGAATATTACAGCTGTAAAAATATTAAATAGGTGCCTGAAATAGTTGGTAGAATCTAATTCTATAAACTTAATGATGTATTGACCCTAAAATTGGAAATTTGTTCTGTTTTATATCAAACATATAGCTTTCATCAGATATTACTGGTATAACGCTCCTAAGAATAACACAAGGCCCTCAACCCTCTGACAATCTCACTAGGCTCCTTTCCACATCCTATAACTCTAACCCAGGGATCACTACTTTTTAAAATCTTGTGTCCCCATCAATAAAATATTTGAGCATGCAGGCCAAAACAGATTTAGAAATCATATGGTTAGTATTCCTGAGCTATTAAATCACATATATTATAAAACATACACTAAAAAAGAAAGTAGAGTTGAAAAATAAATTGAAATACAAGTTCCAATATATTTTTCCTTTTATTTAAAGGGACTGTCTCTCATAACTGAGGGGGTATATATATCCCACCCCACTTTAGAAAACAATGTTCTATTTAAATATCTACTTATTTGCAGCTTTAGCAGGGAACCCAGCCATTCATATACCCTTGACCAAAGAAAAGTCCTCTTCTATTTTAGTGAAATCAACTTTTTTGACCATGGAAAAAGAACACACACAAATTAATAAGATGGGGGACACCTGCCTACCTATCTACATAACAACAGAACTCTCATATCCTACCAGAGTACTTAAAATTTCTACCATACATTTCACTTTCTCATCTTGGTGACTTTGCTGTAATCATTCTCTTCTGTCCCAAATACTCCTTCACCGGCACAAATCCAAATCCTATATCTTTTTCAAGACCAAGTTTAAATACTACCTCCATCAAGAAGGCTTTTTTAACTAAACAAATCTAATTTCTCCTTTATCTATACTGTCTATAGCAGTTTGTACTTGTCTTAGATCATATATTATTTTCTACTCCATTCTATTATTATGTCAATATCTTATCTCTATTTCCAAGCAGTAAGTTCCTAGAATATGTAAAGTCCTATGGTGCTGAGATTATTTATTAAAGACTTGGCTTCTTAATTGCTGAAAACTAAATATGGCACTTACAGTAATACATGCCAAAATATGAAATTCAAATTAAGCAAAATCTAAATTTGTTTAGTCTGAGTATCACTTAAAGCTAGTATCTTTATTACAAGAGTTCCCAAGTAAAATGACTTTCAGAAATTAATTCATTCATAATAAGAAACTACTATATCATTTTCACACCAAAGCAGTAACTTACTCTAAAATACTTAATGACCAACATTGATTCATTCCTTAAAATTAGAATGACTTCTTATTCTCTAGGAAAAAAAAACAAGTTATAATTTTTATAAACGAAAATATAATCCCACTTTATAAAGAACATTTAGAAATAAGACAAATATCAGAGAGCACCACATAACTAAGTTTCTATCCAATTAAAGTTATTAAGTCTTTTATCCACTTAATCCTTTACCTACTTTCCAATTTTGCCCAGGTTAAGTGATTATTTTACATTTAGTGTCTCTTTTACCAGGAGCAAAGTAGATGCTTCTTAAAGTTTCAGTCTTCAGTGATGGAGAGTTCTTTTAGTTCAAACGAGTGTTTTTAAATTTTTCAAAGAAAAAACTTTCTGCATTCCTAACAATATTTATGTTGGAGAACAAAGTTTTAAAACAGAGAGGATATATACATGTGGACTTTTGTAAGCCATAACATAAATAATGCATAGACAGATAGATATATGTTAGAAATGCACACATGATAAAGCAACATTCACAGCCCCCCAAAAAATATATATATGTATATATATATTTGCTTCTAATTTAATTATCTTGAAAGTATCCACAATTTTTAAGCTTCATCAACAATATGACAAAAAAATCAATATTCTTTACTACTAACACATTATAATTTTTAGATAAATGATTACTGGCCAATAAATTCATATTTATATAACTCTAGATCTCTTAAAGACTCTATATTGTACCTGTAGTATTCTCTCAAGTATTACATTGGGTTGATAAGTCATTCCAGTGGCAGATAACCTATCCCATTCAAATCAAGATATTTCACAATATGAAAGTGCTATGACCTAATAAACAAATCTAATTCCAAAGTCCATCTCTTAATGATCTAATCTAAGACAAGAGAAGGGCCATGAAAAGAAATGCCCTCTATTGTTTCTGCTGTTGTTTAAATTCTGCATTCTTAATGTACAACATGACACCTCTGGCATATGAATGTAGGTAAAAACATAATTTGTAAAATAATAAGCACTAATGTTATATGATGCTTCAGTACTGTCATATTTCCAATCCATCAAATTGATTAATGTTAAAATAACTCTACACATATCATTTGTGCATTAATGAAGTCAACCTCAGTTTATCCTTAGGCAACTTGATTCCAAAAGCTCATAGATGTTCTCTCTTCAACTTCCACAGAGGATGTAGACAGTGTTGTACAAAAGGAGTAAGAAACATGAGTAGCCTATCTCCAAATATAGATGGCTTTCTGCCAAAGGTATAAACACAAAAACTACTAATATAACAAAATACTCAAAGAGCATTTGGCAGCTCTTAAACATGGACAAGTTAACGCAAGACACAAAGAGAAAAGGAGAAAATAAATTTACTAGTTATACATAAACACTATACTGATATCAACGCAGACACTAATATCAAAACCTATCAAGTTTTAGGTAGTTATGATATGAAGACTTCATTTAAAATAGATTTTTAAGATCTTTAGACTTAAAATATGATGATGTGACTTTATCAAAACTAGAATTTAAATAGCTTATATTAGATTCAGCACCAACTCACCCTGCAAACAAATGGAAGATAACACTACATCCTAGATAACACTGATAATAAAATGATTATATAGTGATGCCCCTGAGCTACTGTTTCAAGGCAATGTTTAATGATATTATACAGAATGTGTAAGCAGGAAGTGGGAAGTGACTCTTCCCACAAAAGGAGTTTAAAACCAATCTCCCATCACCTCAACAGTCAGATCAATGTTCATGTCAGAAAATGGCTCACGTTGGAAAACTGAGAAGCACAGTATAATGCTATCATTTCCATAAACCTAAAAAACTGGCAGGTGGCATTTTGTAACATTAACAGTAAGGCTACCGTCTTAGTCCATTCAGGTTGCTATATATAACAAAATACCACGGACTGGGTGACTTACAAACAATAGAAATTTATTTCTCACAGTTCCAGAGGCGGAAGTCCAGGATCAGGATGCCAGCATGATCAAGTTCTGGTGCAAGTCCTATTCCAGGTAGCTGACTGCTGTCTTCTTGCTGTGTCTTCACATGGTGGAAAGAGCAAGGAAGTTGAGGCCTCTTATAAGGGTACTAATCCCAATCATGAGGGCTCTGCCTTCATCACCTAATCACCTCCCAATGGCCCTACCTCCCAATACAATTACCTTGGGTAACAGGATTTCAATGCATGAATTTTGGAGGGATACAAATTTCAGATCACAGTAGTTACTTAAAGATATACTGTAAGCAAGTGCAGATACAAGGATTAAAGACTAACTCAGATTGAAAAAGCTTCCTAAACGAGAAGCAGACTAGAGAAATTCTAGGGCAGACTAGAAAGATGTAAAACACAAATACAAAGGATTCCCAGATTCTGGAAGAAGATTCACACCAGACCTAGTTCCTTGGCTGAAAGTTATCAGTCCAGAGAAGAAATCTGTTGACTGACATCAAAATCCACTGTATGTTCTTTATTACTTGTTATACATAAATATGTGTAGTAAATTATACATAGCTCTTATTTTACATACACAACTCATACAAAGGACACACCTGGAGCATCCAAATCAGGTGACCAGAGAGACTGCACCAGTAGGCCCCACAGGACACCTACTACATAAGGCAACTCTACTAATACCAGGAGACTTAGCAGTTCTACCTTATACATAGAGAAAAAAAAAAAAAAACACACAGGGAGGCAGTCAAATGGAGAGACAAAGAAACATGCCCCAAATGAAGGAACAGAATAAAGTTCTAGGAAAATAACTAAGAAATGGAGATAAGCAATCTACTAAATGCAGAGTTTAAAACACTGGTTATAAGGATGCTTGATGAACTTAGGGGAACTGCAGGTGAACTCAGTGAGAACTTTAACAAAGAGAAAATATGAAAATGAAAACAGAAAACAGAAAAAACAAACAATCAGAAATAAAGAATACAATAAATGAAACAAATAATACCTTAGGAAGAATCAAGAGATTAGATAATGCTGAGAATCACATCAGCAATTTGGAAAACAAGGTAGCAGAAAACAATCAGAACAGCAACAAGGAAAAGGTTCCAAAAAAAAGGAGGATAGTTTAAGGGACTTTTGGGACATCAAGCATATCAACATTAGTATCATAGGGGTACCAGAAGAAGAGAGAGGGCAAGGAACTGAAAACCTTTTGAAGAAATAATGACAGAAAATTTCCCTACCCTGGCAAAGGCAATACACATAGGACCCCAGGAAGTGTAGAGAATCCCAAACAAGATGAATCTGAAGAGGCCCACACATCATAATTAAAATGCCACAGGTTAAAGACAAAGAATCTTAAAAGCAGCATGAGAAAAAGCAATTAGGCACCTACATGGTACCTCCCATAAGACTGCTGATTTCTCAAAAGAAACTTTGCATGCCAGAAGGAGCATGCAGTATTCAGAAATACACAGAAAAGCAAGGACCTACAACCAAGATTACTCTAGCCAGCAAAGCTATCATTTAGAATCAAAGGATAAAGAGCTTCCCAGACAAGAAAAAGCTAAAAGAATTCATAATCACCAAGCCAATATTATATGAAATGTTAGAGGAACTTCTTTACCCAGAAGAAAAAAAGATTAAAAATATGAATAATAAAATGGCGATAACTACATCTCTAGTAACAATTACTTTAAATGTAAATGGATTAAATGCTCCAATCAAAACAAAGAGTGGCTGAATGGATAAAAAAACACAACCCTTACATACACTACCTATAAGACTCATTTCAGATAGAACGACACACAGACTGAGAGTAAAGGGATGGAAAAAGACATTTCACACAAATGGAACTGGAAAAAAAAAAAGCTACAGTAGAACATTTATATCAGACAAAACAGACTTTAAAATAAAGTCTATATAATAAGAGATAAATAAAAACCCAGTAATCCCACTTCTGGGTATTTATCCAAAGAAACCCAAAACACTACTTCAAAGAGAAATGTGCACCTACATACTCGTTGCAGCATTATTTACAATAGCCAAGATATGGAGGCAGCCTGGATGTCCACCAATGGATAAATGGATAAAGAAAAGGTGGTACATATATAAAATGGAATATCACTCAGCCATAAAAAAAAAAAAAATGAAATCTTGCCATCTACAACACAGATGGACTTACAGAGCATTGTGCTGAGTGGAACAAGTCAAAGACAAATGTCATATAGTTTCATTTATACACGGAATTTAAGAACAAAATAAACAAAGCAGAAACAAACTCATAGATACAAAGAGCATTTTGATGGCTGCCAGAGAGGAGAGAGATTGGGAGGGGGTGGAAAAGGGAAAGGGATAAGAAAGTATAAATTAGTAGTTACAAAATAGTCATGGGGATGTAAAACATAGGATAAGGAATACAATCAGTGATATTGTAACAATTATGTATGGTGTCAGATGGGTACTAGATTTATCAAGGCCATCCCTGTGTAAGTTACATAAATTTCTAATCACTATATTGTATACCTGAAAATAATATAATATTGTATGCCAACTATAATAGAAAATTTTTTAATTAGTATTTTAAAAAATCAAAGGCAAATGGATTCTAATATTCTGTCATTCAGGAAGCAGAGGATAAAAAGTAAAAGATTGAAAATTTAGAAAAACTAGTAGAGGGAAGAACCTCCCCTTCACAACCAACATCGGAGTTCAAACGAAACCAGAGAGTAATGAGAATATATCTTCTTCTGGTCAAGCATTATCTATACTTCTAAGTAGATGATGGTGATGATGATGATGATGACGATGACAATGACAATGATGACGATGATGGTGATAGCAGTTAAGATTCCCTAAGATTCATAAAGTTTACATCCAGAATATATAAAGAACTTGTACAACTCAAAATAAAAAAGGCAAATAACCTCCAAAGTTTTTACTGACATAGGATCCAAACAGACATTTCTCCAAAGGAAATCCAGGAACGGCCAACAAGTACCTGAGATGCCACTTCACAGCCACTATAATGGCTATAATTAATAAGAGAGACAGAGTAACAAATGTTTAGAGGATGTGGAAAATTTGGAACTCTCATACACTGCTGGCAGAAATATAAAAAATTTGGCAGTTTCTCAAAATATTAAACAAAGAATTACCATATGACACAGCAATTCTACTCTTAGGTATTCACTTGAGAGAAATAAACATATTTATGTAACACAAAAACTTGTATGTGAATGTTCATAGAAGCGTTATTCACAATAGTCAAAAAGTGGCAACCCTAATGACCATACTCTGGTGAATGGATAAACAAAATATGGAATATTCATACAATAGAATATTATTTGGCAATTAAAAGGAACCAAGAATTGATACATGCCAAGACATGGAAGAACGTCAAATGTATTATGCCAGTGAAAAAAGCCAGACATTAAAGAAAACATCTGATTCCATTTATATGAAATGTTCAGAAGAGGCAAATTTATGAAGACAGAAAGGAGATTAGTAGTTGACTCAGGCTGGGAATGGGAAGTAATTGTAAATGAGTAAGGAATTTCTTTTTGGAGTAATAGTAATGTTCTACAATTAAATTGTGGTAATAATCACAACTCTGTAAATATACTAAAAAATCCTTGATTTGTACACTTATTAAGGAAGACATATAAATTATACCTCAGAGTAAAGCTGAAGCAATTAGAAAATTTTAAGACTCTTATTGTATTTATTATGCACCTAAGTACTTGACATATTTACTATCTCACATCAACTTTATGAGGCAGACACTATTATTACTTTCTCATTTTACAATAAGAAAACTGAGGCACAAGCATAAGTCATTTACCCAAAGTCATATTGCTAGTAAGTGACAAAAGCCAGGGTCTGAACCCAGGTAGTCTGGCTCCAGAGTCAGTGAACACACAACTGTATTAGCTAACCTCTTCACAGAGCCCAAAATAAACATCCTTGGGTAATAATTATTAGATTTTAAGCAATTATAATCATCCTGTAACAGTGGTTCTAAACCTTTAGTGTACAAAAATCACCTGAGGAACTTCATTAAAATTGTGTATTTCCACCAAGTCCAAAATTCAAGAGATTCTGTTAGTTTAGAGATGACCAAGAATCCAAATTTGCCACAAGTAAACCCAGTAAATCTGATGCAGTCTGTGAACAACACACAAAAAAAGACTGTCCCCAGGACACAGAATACACTTGAAATAAGATTAAAGTTCTTTTCACCTCTTTCATTGATTTGCCTCAAAGAATGTGGTAGTGAGGATCTATGTAGTTTAGTTTTATTCAAGACTATTTTTGGCCATCTTTTTCTACTTAAGTATTTTTGGATGTGGCTCAAAGCCATGTTTTACAACATGCCTTAGTAACATGTTGCAATTTTATTGTGTTCCAGAATTAAGATTAATGAACCAAGGCCTCACTTATTTTGGAACCAAAGCAGCTAAATGACAGTTTTTCCATTAGATGTAATCAATATGGAAAGTAAAATTGTTAGTAATTATGAGATTTGAACCTGAGCCATCTAAGCCTATCTATGTGAAACTATAGATCAATTTCAAAACAGTATTCAAGGATCAATTTCATAAAACTGACAAACTTCTGGAGGTTAACAAGGGGCAAGAAAACAAATTTACATCATCAACAAGCCAATAACTCAGGTGAAAGTGAATACAAATTAAATGTAAAACCTCTATTCTTTCTAAGTATGTATATGTCACGTTCTCAAATGGTTATGTTTAGACCTTGTTCCATTATAAAAATGAACAATCATTTTTTATTAATTTCCAATAGAAAGCAAGCCAACTACATGTGATTATGAATAGATATGAACCTTGTAGCTAGGACTTAAAATTTGAATTCTCTTTTTAAAAATGGTAATCTGAAATTCACAAAAGAGGAAAACACTAACACAATGTCTGAGTTTTTCTCAGAAAGAGATGAATATGAGATCAATAGCAGAACTATACAAAAACAGCTGGTTAAGATTACAAGTACAATTTCTGGCCAAAAAACAGCAAGAAGACAAAAGCCCCACACAAGTATCAGACCTCAACAATGTTAACAATGTTAACCTTCAAGGTTTAATGGTTCTCTCTAAATCTAATCCTAGAAAATGGAAAATAGATTTCCCTCAAACTTTAGGTGCAATTCTCCCCACCACTCTAAGCCAAACACAATCATTGTAATAACAGCACCTATTTTTTTAAGTATCTACTATGTGCTCACTATTCTAAGTACTTTACATATACGCTCTCTCACATCAACCAAAGAACTCTCCATTCCTCCTCCCTGCTGCTCTCAACCAGCCATGAAAGAAATGATCCCCTACAGAGGATCTGACCTCCAAAATACTGGAAGGATGGTAAGATACCCCAAGAACAGAAAAGAACAAAAAACACACATGCACACACGCATGCACGCACGCGCGCGAAATAAGAGAACATAGCCTAACCAGAATCCCTTCATGAATAGGAGCTCAAGGGTAGAAAATCCACAGAAACATAGGAAAAAAAGATATTTAAGGCACTTAACTGAGTAAACGGGTTACTGAATTTCCAAAATGTAACAAACTGTAATAGCACTAGTCTCTGTTATTGCTCTCTAGAATCTAAATTTGTTGAATGGTTAGGAAGGGAAGTTTAAGATGAAGAGGTGACTGAGATACACATAACCATTTAGGATACAGTAAGTGAACACAGGTAGTGTAGGGAAAAAAACATACGTCTTGAAGTCAGACGTACCTGGGTTCCTCTCTCAACTCCACAACTTACTGTCTGAGTGACGGTGGCCAAGTTGCTTAATCTCTTCTTGCCTTAACTATCTCATTTGTAAAAAGGGGAAATATTACCTACCTTGTAAGGTTGTTGGAAGAATAAAATTAGATAAATTATATAAGTGCCACATTCTCCAGCTCACAAAATGTACTTAATCAATAACTAATACAAGCATTAGACCAGAAGTACATATAAAGTACTATAGGAATTCTCTTGAAGAAATAACAAAATCTGCCCAAGGAAGATAGGAAAGAATTCATGGGATGCAATCTGAACTGGGTCCAAAAAATAATCACAAGTGTGACAGACAGAAAGTGGAGAGGCAGGGAGAGGTGTAGAGATATTCACCAAAAATCTAACACCCTAATTCAGTGTGAGAGGAGAAAGGTAAAATGCTTGGTAAAGGCATCCTAAATTAGCATTTCTATTCTAGGATTGACCCCTTGATGTTGAAATTATGTGTTTCAATAGATGTATCCTACCCAAGAATGTTAAGTGTATGAAGTAACAAAAATTGTGTTACTCATTTTTGTACCCCAGCACCTAGCAAATCATGCAAATTAGGTACTCAATCTAACAAATAAATATGTTCTGTAGAAAACACAAGCAGGTCTCTAGCTATCTAAAGTCTGAAAGATATCTCACAGCAAAAAAAGAAAATAATTGCTATAACTCTGGAAATAAAATCATCAAACCAAATTAAGGAACGATAACAACTCAATAATGTATACTAAATTCAACAGTGTAAACTCACGAACTCACTTTCTCTCCAAATTGTTCAATGGTTCCTAACCAGAGGTGCCCAGCCCAATCACCTATGGAATGTTTAAAAAATATATTTGCCTTAGAGCTGCACCTGACTTTCACATAGAACAGGCCTTTGGTAAGAAAAAAGAATGTGTGTACAAGTGCATACATGCAGATGGGAAGTGCAAAGAAAGCAAGCATGTCTTGATTTAGAGAGCTCCACATAAAACTGACTGCAATGTGCAATACCACCCTACCACCTTACCATCCTATCACCATTACACAATATTCTACCCACCCCCACCTCCCATTCACCACCATCCAGTTTTAGAACCTCTATTAGGTCAGAAGTGGGATTAGGCATTTCCCAGCTCTAATTAAAACAGACTCAGCTGAGCCCTGTCCACCCTCTTAGTTACTATGGCAGATTATACTTCTTAAAGATGGCTACAACAATATCTCCTGTCCCACAAGCTCTTCTAGAACCACTTAGCCACCACCCCACCCCCACCCCCACATCAAGAAAAGAAGTCTAATTCCCCTCCCCTTAAATCTGGCCAAACATGGTAGAAGTGATGCTTCAAGACTTCCAAGGCAAGGTCACAGAAGGTGATGCTGCTTCTCCCTTGTTAGCTTGGACACGTCTTTTTAAAACTGAGTAAAAAGTCTCACTACCCTGAAGCCACAGGCTCCGAGGAAGCCCAGGCCACATGGAAAAGCCATGTGTAAGAATTCCAGAAGACAATCCCAGCTGAGTTCCTAGCCAACATCAATTATCAGACATGTGAATGAAGATGCTTCCAGATGTTCCAGTCCTCAGCTGTTAGATCTCTAGCCTTTGAGTTTTTCCAACTGAGGATCCAGACATTGTGAAGTAGAAACAAGCCAACTCTCCTGCAACCTGTCTGAATTACTGACCCACAGGATCCATGAACTTAATAAAATGGATGTTTTACACCCCTAACTTGTGGTGTGGCTTGTACACTACAAAAATAACTAATCAGTCATAGTTTTAATAACTACTATTAGTCATAGACTTATCATTAAAGACAATTAAATGTTAATTCATCTGAAGCTTAAGAATTCCCTGTGTTCTTTTAAATCAGTTACCAAACTAACTCCTGACCATGTTACATCTATAAATTCCATTTTACTGCATCAGGCATAGATTTTGACACTTGCCCAGTCAGTTCCATTTCACTAACACATTATCTTGAAACTTTACCTTCCTGAAGTTTCACTCTCCAACTTCCTGACCACATCACTGTTCCCTGGCCTCTAGTCTCCAGAATTTGGAACCCAGTAATCACAATGGCTTACTTCCATCATAAACACTGGTCTGATAGCAGCACTATATTATTAAGAAAATGAGAAAAAAAGACACTCTGAGAGAAAAATGACTTAATCATGCTAGCTAAACTAAAATTTTACCATAATCTTTTTATAAAAGGCAGACCAGAAGTCATTTACCTACATCAAAATAATCGAAAACAGTAAATAATGAAACATATTTTGTCTTTAACCTGTACTCCATGATTTCTAAAACATATCTCCCTTTCCAAATATTTATTTTAATATTAAAACTATTTGACCTTCTCCAATCAGCTAACAAATGACACTACGGGAAAATCAATACAAGTATATGGTAAGAAAGAGAAATCTGTTTTAGAAGAAAATACATCAAGAATAATTCAAAATCTCAAATGAAGAACAAATATCAATTACCACTTAGTTAACTTTACATAACTCCTTTTCATCCCCTACCCAAACCAGAATGTTAAATCAATAACAATAACAATGTCTAAAGAAAAAATACAGTAACTTTTAATTTTAAACTCTTTCTTATTGATGTATCTTTTTTAAATTTATAAAATAAGAAAATCAGGAACATTACTTATAATTCATAATGCCAAAACATTTTCCTATGACATAAAGGCTAGTAATCAAAAGAAAAGGTCGATAGAACGCCAGATCAATGAAGCATCACCTGCCAATATTACCTTACAGAAATAAATGCTGGAGTAATAATGGCCTCTTCATGTTTAACAAATGATACATTTTGTTTGTAAGAAGTTCTAGTCAGTGCTCTAAGTTTGACCAGGTAATAAAATATGACATGAGGGGGAAATTCTATTCTAATATCTAATGACGCTGCATTTATTAAAATAAATATACACAACTACTCACAACAAAAGTCATTTTTAAATATCCAAAGGCAGATTATATCATGAAGGAACTTCTTTGGTTTATAAAAGTTCTCAGAGATAAAAAACATATAATCAGCACAAAAATATAGCTGAGCGTATAAGCACAATGAAATGTCTTTTATGGTTTCCATCTCACTAAATGCAGTTACAGCTAATGGGAATTGCCATGCAAATGATTGTTTTTATGAAAAGAACCTTCTTTATTACTAACCAATCAAATTTCATTTTTATTACTGACGTAGAAAAGTTCAAAACCACGATTCATTTATAGCATGTAGAAAAATAAGAAAAGTATTCAAGAATAAAAGATCATTTACAAAGCATTTAAAAATTAAAACATGCATTTCTCTTACTGGCAAAGCAAATACTTCTACACATAAATGTGTGGAACTGGATTTGCTGAATATTAAAACTTCTGTCTTTGAATAAAAAATGAGGAGCTTGAATTTAATATCTCATCTTCATTTGATATCTTTAATCCATCTGAAAACTGCTTAAAAAGAAACTTCAAAAATGTTTTAAAAATGTTAAGAAGTTTGATGATTTTTTTTTCAACTTTCATTCAAATATGGAAAGCCTGAGCTAACATTAATAACTCAAATATTTTCACAGAAATAAGACTGACAAATTTTATGGGGCACCCATCAGCAAGATCTTTTATTAAAAACTAAAAATTATGTAATTTCAGAGTATTAAATATTAATAAAGCATACAAGAAAATGAAAACTCACATTACGTTTAACGATAGGCTATTTCAAATCAGATACAAGCCTTTCAAGTGATCTTAGCATCATATCAAAGTTTTCTAAAAGGTAAAACAAAAACACTGCCTCTAATTTGGCTTCAAAGTATTCATCAATACAAGTATAATAAAGTAGGCCATACTAGTGTCAATGAATTGTACTTTGCCTCTAATCTGAAATATAACCCATTTTGTCTGTTTTGCTTCTCCATCTGACCCTTTAATATCTACTTCCAATGTGCCAAAGTGATAAGCACTATGGTATGAGACTATTCATAAAACTATAGAGTCAAAAAGATTCTCTAAAATTTGACAGCCAGTTCAATAATTCCTCAGTGCCTTCCCCAATAATGGAGAATCCTCAGAATACTAAGTATAAATAATAAAATATCCTTATTTTCAAGAATGAAAGAATTAAAGGTATTGTATTCTTTCAATTAGCTGTTGCAATTATCCTTAGGTATTTAGACATACAGATATAAAAGGTTTAGTTATCATTTTCCTCATTTTCAATAAACTTCGTGAACAACAGGATCACTTTTATTTTACAAAGAACTTTTAACCTATGTTTTCCATTTCTTTGTGCCTGTAGGACCCTTCTGAGATGCTTTTAAAGTCCAGATTTCCCAGTACTGATGTGCAAGTGGGATGGAATAGAAACACTTTATTACTGATGTAAAAACAAAATTTTTAAGCATTTGTTTGATTTATTTACTTTCACGATGTTTAAATATGGGTTCCATGGAACATAAAACTACTTTCTCAGATCATACTATAAATTAATGCTCCTGCTAGAATGAAGTTATTAATAAATTTAAATAATTAAGCACCCACATGCCCACAAAGAGATAAATGAAATATTCCAATCTTCTTTTTTCATCCTTTATATAGTTTTGAGCTTCTAAATAAAGAACAGACATTGCCCTTATTTCAAAAGATTAATAATTACAGTATGATAAAATTAACTGATATGCTTAAAATATAGCAAGGCGCTGGTGAAGTAATGAGATCATTCAGAAAAGATGGTATATGAGTTAATAAAAATAAAGACACTTTGGACATTTTCTGCTGCCCAAAATGGTAATGTAGGAGGTGGATTTCAGTTGCCATATTCTTTCCATTGTAAGAATAGCCATTGTCTTCAAAATCTTTTCACATTTTGCCAAAACATTTTTCCTATAAGCTCTCACAGTTTCTCTTAAGCCTATTTAAAAAGATGGATGCTTACTCTTAATATCAGTAATCAGATAACTGTTAGCTAAGTTTTTAAAGCTAAAATTTTTTAGCAATGTCTAATAAACAGGTATCTACTGGGTCTACGGCCATGCTACCCTAAACAAGCCCAATTCCGGAAGCTAAGCAAGGTTGGGCCTGGTTAGTACTTGGATGGGAGACCACCTAGAAAGACCAGGTGCTATAAGCATAAAAAATAAAAAAATAAGGGATTGTAAGATGGCAAGGTCCTTGCAATCTGTGAGGTCAACCAAGGGTTGACTTGCCTAAAAAATAAAATAAAATAAATTAAAACAGGCCTCTACTAAAGACTCAGAATGTATACACCTATGACCTATACCAAAAATTCAATTTTATAATAAACATGGCTGGAGTTTATGAAATGTATAATCTTGAAACAAATATTTTTTTAAAAACCTCTTATAGGAATAATTTTAATAACTGTAATAACTGTTTATAGATGTTTTATATTAAAATAAATTATGTAGTCTATTTAGAAATAACTTTTAAAAGCTTGACTAAACTTGGTATCCTCACACAGGAAGTTACAGGGAAAATCCAGTAGAAGAGAAAAACTGACAGGTAAACAGCTAAAAATAATGACACTTACTGAGTGCTTACGATGTGTCAGACACAATGCTGAGCATTTTACATCTTTTCTCATCATCTTTAAATAACCTATAACTATCTTTACTGTTTGGCAAATAAGAGATCTGAGACTTAAAAAGGCAAGTAATCTGCCCAAGGTTACATGTTTAGTAAGTAACCAAATAAGAACCTAGGTCTGACTCTCACTCCAAAATCCATAAGTAGCATAGAAGCAAGGTGAAGGAAGTGATCAGCACTATAGGAGACTTCTCCCATTTAGAGCTCAGCTCCATGTTCTCCTTCTTTTGTGTGTATTGGTTGCTCTGTGGAGCTCTAAAGCCTGGAGTCACTTCAGGAACCGGAATAGGCAAGTGAGTCAGGACTATCCACCACAGTACTCCATCCTTTAGGCTACAGTGACTGCTGCAAATGAGGTCACACAATACAAATGAGGCTACTCAATCCTCCCCTAGGATAGTCACCCAACTGACAGTAACAAAAAAAATAAGAAAAAAATTAAAACAGGAACTCAAGTAACATATTGGAATATCCTGCCATTTAAAGAAAAAAGGCAAGTCAAAATTTAAAATACATAGGTTGTTATAAAAGATTTTGAAAACCATTTAACATCCAGGACTATTTTTATCCTTTTAAAGTTTTAAATCTATCATATCATCATCTAGCAATCCAGGCAACTACTTCAAAATCATAAATTATCCATACCCTACCCTTATTACCCAGAAATTACAACTTAAAATTAGTTGAATATTCTTCTATGTATTTTTTGCTTACATATACATGTTTAAATATGGTTTATTTAATAAGGGGTTCATACTGTTATTCTATAACTTTTTACTTAAGATAAGCATAGCTTTCAAGCCAATATACTTCAAAGGTGTACCTTTTCATTTTTAATATCTGTAATAATGTGGGCATAACATAATTTTGATGTGTAATAAGGATTTTTCTGGGTTTTTGCTATTACAAATAATGCTACAATATCGCTGTGTATTTCTTTTTCCTGTATA
The DNA here is from genome assembly GCA_030015415.1 of Cynopterus sphinx. Classification (NCBI taxonomy): domain Eukaryota; kingdom Metazoa; phylum Chordata; class Mammalia; order Chiroptera; family Pteropodidae; genus Cynopterus; species Cynopterus sphinx. The sequence goes on along the minus strand of CM057379.1, from coordinate 164,280,767 downwards.
TTTCTTTAAATACTGGTTCTAATATTTCTATCAGATAAATCCCCTGATGAATTTCTAGGTCAAAGGATTGGATTTTAATAAATATAGGTATATTAAGTTCCCCAAAAGTAGTAATAATTTATGGACTCACTAATAATTTGAGGGTAACTTTTCCCCATACCCTTGTCATTACTAGAAATTATCATATTCACTTTTGCCCATTGACTAGGTGGAAAACTGTTATTTGTTTTTAGTGACAAAGAACACCTTTTCATGTTCATTGTCCATTTGTATTTCCCATTTTGTGAAATGCCTGTTCCTATCCTTTACCCTTCTGTTGGGTTATATTTTTATTAATTTGTTGAAACTTACGTCTTTTATCATACAAACCTTTTTAAGTTTTTCCGCATTTTAATCTGCCAGTTTTTCTCCCACCAATTCTGGATTCTGTGTTTTGCTTAGGCCTTATCTGCTAACCCAGATTATTAAAATAATCTATTTTTTCCTAATTATTTTATTACAATTTGGCTTTTATTCCTACTTAACATTTACATGTTCAATTCATCTGAGTTTATTCTTGAGGTGTTATGACCTAGGAGTTCTCCCAACACCATTTACTGAATTATCCATCTTTAAATGCCTCGTGCTAGAGTAACAGATGATTACAAATAGCTAAGTGGAGGACAGATAGAATTTCTAGAAATTCTTAAACTCCACTAATTGAAGCAAACTTTTACACTTATTAAGTTTATTGAAAGACATTCATCATTTTTTCTTTAAAAGAAAGCACTCATTGGGATACATGCATACAGTATACCAATGTCAGCATATTGGCTTATTAATATAGGAGCAATCTAAAGTAAATTAAATCACGGTCTAACTTTATAGCAAATGGTAAAAACAGAAATAATTGTTGATTGAAATCTCAAGATTTTTCATTGATTCAGGTCACAAGCATTTGAGCACCAACTGACAGGTGCTCAGGATACAATGGGGGACAAAACAAGTATGATCCTTGCTTTCAGGAAGCTTGCAATAGGGTGGGAGCTTCCCTCTCTCCTAGAAAATAATAATCTTATTTTAAATGAGAAAAAAAAGGAAAAAAAGAAATGTATACTCACACAAATGCAGTGCAATGAAAATCATTTTGGTAAATTTCATGACACATTCGGTATTTTCCATTTCCAAAACACTACCTTATTTCAAATTACCTATTCACCTGGTGGCTGTCTCTTTACTGTACACATGCTAAAAATACTGCTAGGAAGTCAAGATTAACTCCATTTAAAGATTAACGATTATCCATCAACCTACACCTAACATACATATGTCTGTCTCCTCGCTTTCTCAACAATATTTCATTTCTGTCACTACAATAAAATATCAGTAACAGGAAACATAGGTTTATTTACACGTCACGTTCAATCTATCACATCAAAGGTGTTTCTAGAAAGTATATGTGGATTTAAAGATGCTTCAATGAATCCCAGGGACCTAGCAATGGCAGTTATTGTGTCAACTGGAGATGAAACAAGTACCCCAGTGGCCCCTGAATGACACAGGTAATATGGGTGACACACCAGGGACGATTATCCTAAAATTCAGGTCCCACGACCAAGGCTGTCCCCACTCACACACTAAAGCCGTGGGAGGCCCAGCCCCTGTGGCCACGCCCCCCCAACCTCCATCCCAACCCACCGCCCGCTCCTGGCACCCCGGCCCCTCCCGCACGAATGCGAGGCTGGACAAAGCACCGCCCAGGGGACGCCACTACACGGGGTGACCTTGGCGGCTCAGTATCTCCGGCTCAGTGTTCTCTCTCCTCCGTGAAGTGAGGCCAGTCCTCCGCACCCGCCTCCACTCCCGGGCCTGGCTGCAGCCTCGAGCGCTGCGAGGCGGCCGGGGCACAGCGGCCGCCCGGAGCCCCACGCTGCTGCCCGCGGCGGCCCCGCGCAGCCCCACGCGCGTCCGCCTCCCGCGGCCACGCGCGCTACCTGCCATCTGCGAGACGAAGGCTTCCGCCACCAGAGACATGTCGGCGCGGCGGCCCCGCGCCCGAGGGTCCCGCTCCTCGCCGTCCTCAGCGTCCTCCTCCGCGACCGCGGCGATGCCCGGCGGCTCACAGGCCTGACGCGGGATGAAGCTGGGACCTGGAGAGCCCGCCGCGGCGATAGTGGCGGCGGCGGCGGTGGCGGCGGCGGCGGGGACGCCAAGGTTACCGCCGGGTCCCGCCCGAAACTTCCGGCGCCGCGGACAGCGACGCGCGAGCGCTTCCGGCGGCCCCGCCCCCGGGCGCGCGGCCTCCTGCCCCTCAGAGAGCCTGCCCGGCCTGGGGCGCAGGCAAGGGACCCCGTTCTGTACCCGAGAACTCTGCAGCGTTCTGTTTCGTTTCTCCCTCCCAGCAGCTCGGCAGACTGCACTGTTGTCGCCGTGCTCCCGATGAGGAAACAGGTGTAGGGGGGCTAAACTGCGTGCTGAGGGAGACGCAGAGTCAAACCCACCTCAGTGCCCGCTGTTCCGCTAGCCTGCTAGGTTGGTTAGTCCGGGGACAGGCAACAGTGCTTAATGTTTCTTTAATTGGGACATGCAAAGACTTGAGCAGTGCTTAAGCTAAGACCTAGCTTACCCTTTAACGCTGCACCCCAAGTTAAGCTCATTTTGGAGAATAAGATGCACACTCTAGTTTCACACACTGCTCCCCTTCTGGGGGGCTGACAGAGGCAGGAAGAGAAGACACTAAATCCCAGCAGTCACTTTTTACTCCTTAACCAGATAATTTCACATATGTAGACACTTAAAGAAAAATCAGAATACGTTACGGATTTAGAGGCATAAGATATTATTACAAGTGAAACAGACCTCAGAGGTCAGCGGGTGAGCCAACCCTCTCTTTACTGAGGAGAACAGTTTCAGACAGGTGAAGGGACTCATTTTAAACCACACAGTAAATCAAAAGGTCAGAAAACTTTAAATTTTTGCAAAGGAAACCTGAGGTTTCCATGACATTTAGGAAGCTATGTCTCCTCAGTGTTTCCATAACTCTCTCTAAGCATCTATTACGATTTAATGTTCATGTTTCTGCATCCTTAACTTGTGAGTTCTGAGAACTAGACTGGGGAAAGCAAAATCCAACAAGTCCAAAGGGCAGAGGTGAGCCCCAAAGTGGAAAATAATGGCAAGAGTCAGGGACTGGGCGTATAGGCAAGAGAAAAAGAGCAAGATGAGAGGTAAAGGGGAATGCGCCCTTGAAATTTCAGTAAGTGTCTATGGCTTAATCGTTAATGAATGGCACATGGCTGAACTGGGCTGGCTCAAAGGTACTGGGTTGGAACTGACACCAACCCTGTTCCAGCAGGCTTTTGAGAAAGAAATAAGGATCTGCTGGGGGCACTGTCTGTGTTCAACCCTGTCTTCATGGTAGCTAGGGAAACAGAATCATCAGTGCCATATGGATTTACTTTTTCTCCCTGACTGACAGTTTCTTTGCTTCCCACACAGGCTAATTTAGGCTGGAAAGAATCTATAATGTGGGAGGTCTTTATTACTAAAAATTAAATCCAATAAAATGCAGATGTCCTGACAGTATCCACAAACAAACTGTCTTTGTAACAAATAGCCAACTGGAGAAAATATATTTACGCATCTGTGTTAGAACAACTGACAGCTTTAAACTTGAAGATCTGTTTAAGATCACCACAGTTAAGGAAAATAAAAGAAAACAAGCCACTGGAATTTTTAAGAATGAGTTTATAAAACAACAGTGCTAGAGAATCCATATGTTACTAAAAGGATAATCATATAATCATTTAAAATAAAATATTAATGCATGACATTAACAGCCTTATTCTTTGCCCTAATTAAAATCACTTTTCTTGCAAAACTGTCCTGTCATAAGAATATTGTTATCTCTAATCCAGATTTTATTTTGCTATATTATAGAAAATATACAACTACTATGATGAATATAAACTTTAAGATTAAAATACTAAGGCGTTTTATCTGCATGTCATTTTTCTCTGACAGGATGTTACTATTTTGAATGTAAATATTTTATTTTTTAAAATACACCTGTGAGAAAAATTGGGGCTGGGATTCCTTCAAAATTATACAGTGTATTTGACAACAGTATAATAAATTCAGGGCTTTTTATGAAATTAGTCCACCCCCACCACATCCTTCAACATAATTAATTTTGGTTAATACAAGAATCTAAATAGAATGTTAATACAGGTTAAAATACTAAGGTAACCATGTTCTGCCCCAGAGCTTTTCTGTTTATCTTTTTAAAAAGTAAAAATGATGGAACTGTAGACAATTACAAGCGATCTAATATATGAGGTTTACAAAGATATTTTTTAAGAAGTACAGAAATGTGACAGCCATTTGTACTTATATCTCTGAATCATCTTTCTGCCATTTTGTTTAATTCCTAAGAAATCATGACCAACCCAGAACTAGGTTCTTACCTTTTTCTCACTTTATGATCCCACCGTCTTGTATTTTAGGCTAGCTCACCTCACATGAACCATAGGCATATAGGACTACCCTTTGGGACGTATCTGCATTATTGATTATCATGGGCTTAAAATCTTCAAACATTTACTGGTTTTAAAAAATTAAAATGTGAAATTTCCCAATTATTCTGCCAAATTGGGTAGAATGTATATGTTGCTTCATTTTCTTGTAAATACAAGTATGTAAAACTATGTATATATAAAAAAAAAACTGAGGGGGGTTTCTCAAATGCATTGTATTGAGGGGGTAGAATTTTGACTTTTTTGCTTCTAAACTTTCTGTGACATTTTATGCCACTTTTATCATAAAAAATATATATAATATCATAAAAAAATGTTTTTATCCAACTGGGGAGTACTTGTTAGGTGACTATTATGGGAAGCAATCTGACCTGTCTACATTTAGGCCTTATATAACATAAATCTTATTAGCCTTAATTATACCGCTGAGAACCTATCTTAAACCAGCTTCATGTTCCGTAGCATAGTCACTCCTACAGCAATAATGAGAGAAGAACATGTGCAGACACACAACAGTGAAAATACATTGTTTGATTATATGCCCTTATTTAAGACTGTACAGATGAGCAAGACATCTCTTTGTGTGACTCCTACTGTTTAATACAAAATGATGTGTTGAACGGGAAGAAACTGGCAAACATTGTAGACCAGTTGTAGACAGTCTTGCTTTTGATGATGGTTTGGCATTGGTTTTAGACTTTATCTGAGTTGTCATATTTTACCTTCAACCCTTAAATAAAGCTGAAAAATTGGTGATGGTGATTAAGGAGACTGAAGCAAGAATGTCTACAACATGTGTGTCACAAACAACAACTGGTAAAGACACAGGCCTAAGCAGAATTTGAAAGGACAACTGAGCACTTGGAGCCATTTCAAGAAAAAGGTTCCTGTGATAAATAGGTCACCTCTGATATAAAGTCAGCATCTAGAAGGTTATGCCAAACGACATAACCACTACTATTTTCCTTGGCCTTCTTTTCTAATTAGAATCTATATTAGAGCATCAGATTCATTCACTCATTCATTGATTTTGTAATACTGAGCCCTCAACTAGATCATGAAGATACTAAGGTGAACAAAATTCAGTGTCTGCTCTGAATTCAGTATCTTAGTCCAATTAAGAAGATGTACACAATTAAGATGGACAAGCAAACAACTCATTTCAACACAAGGTAATAAGGGCCATGAAACAGTGTCCAAACCTATTTAAAGTCATAGGCAGTGTTACCTAAGAAAAGTTTTAAGTTGTTGTGTCGCTATAGCTACTACAATTCTTCGATGTAAGCAAAATGCCCTTGCCAGGATACCAGATACCTTTCTGAAATTTAGATATATGAAAAATAACTCCTCCAGTTTGAATAAAGTACACCTTCCGTAACCTGACAGCTCATCAAATAAGCGTTCAGAAGGGTAATGAACAACTTCATTTTGTCACGTATTTGAACCTCACAATCTCTCAAAGGCATAAACATGCTTCTGTTCATGGCAATTTTTCCCCCCTTTCTACATAAAATAAAAATATATCACTATACAATTCTTTAAAATTAAAAACAACCATGTTAGGGTGCTGCTCAGTTTGAATACCAGTGTGAAATACTTGGTATCTTGCCAGCTTCCTTTTGCTATTTTTTTAACAGTATCCTAGAAATAAAAACAGGAACTCAAAAAAAATAGGAACAACTAATATTGGGTGGCAGCACCTCTTGCCACTCATAGCAATGGTTCCCATCTTCTCTCTGGAAAGTTTTTTTTTTTTAAGTGGCTGAATGACTATTAGACCCAGTTGTTCACATGAACACAGATCTACTTTTCAGTTTTGTCTGTATTTTACTGGCATAATAAACCTAATTCCATATATAAAAAATCACAAAATATCATCTGCCTCTGCTTGTTTAAAATTGAATGTAGTAGTGTCGTCAGGCTACTACTACAATTCAGAAAAAAAAATATATTAATGTGAAGTACTCAAAGGCATATCAGTCACATCTAAACTGTAATCTAAAGCTGAAGTATTAAAACAAAAAAGAAGGCCTTTTACTGACTTAAGAAAGGAGAAGAGAATTCAACTTCTCCACATAAGGCTCCCTCATCCAGTTTTCTTCTAAGGATTTATAGCCGAACGCCCCACACCTGAGAAAAGAGAAACTGCCTACCTAATGCATCTATATAAATGTAGTTGCACACATACATAAGAATAAGTATGAAAAACAAAGAATCTCAGTATTTTGAAATCAGATGAAAACAGTGAACAAAGATAAGAGAATTAATTTTAAAATAATAAATTTAGTATCTAACAACAGTTTAAAAATCATGTAAGTCATCTATATATTTTTTTATAATAAACTAAAAATATATCTTCCAGCTTTTTTCAATGCCTATTATCATGTTGAAATGTATGTTTACAGCAAAACATAAGGCTTTTAGAAAAATAATGGCATACTGGAAAACATTTTAAGTTTACCAGCGTTAACCAGATCATGCTGTAGTAAGAATGCATATTAAGGAAAGTATAACTTAGATTAAAATGCACTTTGACGGGCCTAAAATTAAAATTAATATCATAGACTTCCCAGTGTTTTTAAAATTTAAGTTCTTGAGTATTAAAGTATATGCTCTAACAGCTGAATTATATCTTATTTTATATAATTGTTTCTAACTTTTGTTTTGAATGTTAGACTTATGGAAAAGTGGCAAAAATTGTAGAGCTCCCATATACCCTTTACTCAGTTTTCTCTAACATTAATATCTAATAGTAAAATATAATTTTGTATTTTACTTAAATACTAAATTTTATTTTCAAATTAATGCATTTGTATTTGTGAAATTGTATTTGTAAATATAAACACACAAAATTACTGAAACCAAGAAATTAACATTGACGTGATACAATTTACTAAGCTATAGACCTTCCGTTAATTTCTCAAGTTTTCCACTTCTTTTTCTTGTCCAGGCTCCCGTGTTGCATTTAGTTGTAATGTCTCTGGCCTCCTCCAATATGTAACAGTTTCTCAATTTTTTTTTCTTTGACTCCCATGACATTGACACTTTTGAAAAATACTGGTTAGTTATTTTTATAGAATATTTCTCAATTTGTGTTTCTATGATTTGTCCTTGATAAATTGAGGTTATGTGTTTTGGGCAAGAATACCAGATGTGATATGCCTTTTATAGAACATCATATCAGGGGTACAAGTAATATATCATTATAGGTTATGCTAAATTTGATCACTTAGTTAAGGTAATATCTGTGAGTTTTCTCCACTGTATAGTTACAATTTTTTCTTTGTATTTAATAAATTAATTATGGGAGATGAGTTAAGACTATGCAAAATCCCGTTTCTGATTATACTGTTGTCCACTGATTTTAGTATCTCTTGATGGCTCTTGCTTGCAATAATTATTACATTGGTGTTTACCTAATGGTGATTTTTCAATTTTATGATTCCTTCGGCACTTATTAATTAGAACCCTACCGCAAGGCAGAGCTGTGCCTTCTTCTTTTTATTTATTTATCTATTTATTCAATTATTTATTTGTATCAGTATGGATTCATGGATATTTATTTTATTCTATTGGTTATATTCTAAAACTATCCTTGTTTATTTTATTGCTCAAATTTCCCCAGATTTAGCTAATGATACATTTTCCAAGTTGATTCCTGTGTCTTTTTAAATTCCCCTATCATTTTTTGAGCACTTTCTAATATTCTGGCACTAGAAGATGTTCCAGACTCATTTTGTGTTTCCATGCCCAACCACAGAATCAACCATTTTCCAAGGAACCTTGGTTTCTTTTTGTGGAGAATGTTATTTAGAAACCAAGATCTGGTTGCTAGGTATGCCCAATACCACTTGGTTGTTATTGCTTCCAGACCCACTCAGTGAACAAAGGTAGAAAATATGCATGTGTATGGTAACACATGCACACACATATCTATATTTCTAACACTATTCACCTGTGTGTATGAATGTATATGTGTATAAATAAAACCATGAGTTCATACTAATAATCACATCACAAAATTGAATTAATAATCCAACATCACAAAATTCATTCTAACATTCCACACTTTCCTTATTTGTAACTTCTTTCTCTGATAGTGAGAAACCTCACTCTCATTATCCACAGTATATTTTCTTATTTGCTCAATCATAGTATGCACATAAAGTAATTTCAGAACTGTAAACCCATATTCCCATGAAAAACAAATTTAGTAAGTTGACTACAATATTCCCATGCAGGATTTTTGGCGTTAGTCTTATAGTTTCTAGTTAGAAAATCTATTTTCCAAGATTAATGAGGTTAGTTCTTTTCTTCCCCACCCACTTCATGTGAATATTATTCATTGAATACACTTAAATTCATGTATTACTCTTTATGTTCCATTTGAAGTTCCTTCTAAGTCCTGGCTGATTTTAATTATTAAGGGGCTTGGGGGAGACATGTGAAATACTACCATGGTTCTCAGAGTCAAAGCAATATGAAAAGACACAGAGAAGTGTCACTCCCCCCTCTCATTCTTACTACACATTCTTTCTATCCTGTCCCATCCACTCCCTGTGGGTAACCAGTCTCATTATTTCTGGTTTATTCTTCCTGCATTTCTATTCAACGAATGAAATAAATCTTTATTTTCTTAAGCCCCCTTTTTTTTCTACATGAAGTAGTTTATCTTCTTCAATGTCTTTCTTTTCTCATAATTTTTTAATGTTATCTTAGATATTCGTGCATGTTTTCTTTTCTACATAAATTTTAATATCAACTTGTAGAGCTCTTTTTAAGAAGCTCAGTATTTTTATATGAATTGCATTAAATCTATAAATTGATTTAAGGAGAACTGACATCTTTATAATGTTGACTCATTCTATCCGAGAATAGAGGATGTCTTTCCATTTGTTCAAGTCTACCTTTTTGGCTTTCAAGAGTGCTTTAAATTTTTCACATCTAGGATTTGCACATTTCTTATTAAATTTATTCCTAAGTAATTCAATCATCTTTATTGCTATTATATTGGGGTTTTCTCTAACTTTATAGACTGTAACTGGTTATTATTTGTGTATATACACAGAATGGGGTATGTATTGTGGGAAGAGAAGTGTAGACATGTTGAATTTGAGGTGGCAGCAGAATATACAAACGAAAGTGTTCTGGAGGCATTTTGAGATGCAGAATTAGAACTAGGAGGGATATTAGGGATTAAGTTTGTTTAATACTTGTATGGGTGCTAAGTGAAACCAGGAGAGAGAATGTGATCCCAAAGGAAGAACATTATTTTCAAAAAAGGAAAGAACTGTGAGCTGAGACCTAAACCTTGGAGAATACCCAGGTTTAGGATGCAGAGATGAAATAGGAGGAACCTCAGAATAAGGGAAGTGACAGAGGCCAAGAAAGAAGAAAGGTCTAGAGGGTAAAATAGGCTTCTGTGGCAGAAGTGGCAAAGACAATGAGGCCTGAGCAAATGCCTTTAGATGCAGGTAATCCTCGTGTTTTCCAAAGCCTGGTCGCTAGCATTCTAGTTCCTTCAGGATGACAATATGTATTGTTCAAAATGTTATGGAGATCAAGAAGTTTCCTAAAGCACTGGATTAATCAAAATTAAACAGGTTTCTTTACTGCAGGACTTCTCAGAACTATTAACATATTCCTGTGCATTATGAATTTCCATAAGAGAAAATAATATGTGGATTTCTACACATTTATTTTTGACCAACTAACCTAAAGTTTCCTTAACCAATCGTTTTTTCCAAAAGGATTTCTCAGGATGAGATATATCTTGGGACATACTTTGGAAATTTTAAAGCACACTGTAAACCAATTTTCTTTAGCCTCCTCCCTGCCCTCAAAATCAAACACAGAATCTAGAAATTTCATTTTTACTTTACAGGTAATAGAACCTTCTAATTCCGGAGGATTGCCACAAAGTACTCCTGGTGTTGTCACACTGCAGCCCTAGCTGAAAATCTTTCTAAAGTAGGCTCCTGAGAGATAGCAAGAGAGTTCACTGAAGAAGAGAGTGGTTCTGTGGAGGGAAGAACAAGGAGCCATTTGAGTCAAAGGTCCAGAAGCATTTGGAAACTCACATGCAATCTGGCAGCACAGTTCCCAGGCAGTCTGATCCAGGAGGGACAGAAAGACTCTGTGGTTCTCAGAAGCAGACACTCACACACTGGCAGTCCAGCAGCTGCAGGCTCTTTCCAGAAGGTAGCAGCTCCTGCCAGGGGCTAAATGGACTGAGCCTGTAGATGAGCAACTACATGGCAAGAGGTTAGAGTGAGGGCAAGGTTGACCAGAATTCCATCCCTCAAACAAAAAACATTCCAAATTCAAAATTTTTTAATTTTATTTTAAATTTTCTAAAATGAAAAATCACTCTTCTAAAGATATTTTATCAGCAAAGGAATAAATACTTCTCTAAATAAACACCTTAAAATAAATCATAGTGACAGTGGAAACCAGACAGCAAAAAGTTGGATGAATTTATCACAAATCTGTTTATTGGGAAGTAGCATTCACTTAAATAAGAGTCACATTGCATGCAAAAAGAAATATTTTACACGATATTTTTGTATCAAATTAAGGGGATGGCCCTGGCTTTATTACCAAAGGCTAATATAAAATTCTTCTTCTTTTTTTTAAGTCCTGAAGGCAGTTCACAGTCTAGAGATAAGTGGATATATGAATACAGTCAGGTGTATCCATGCCTACCTCATAGAACCTCACCCAACATTAGGTCCCAAATTTTTCCAAGATGGGCAGCATATTGGAAACCTCATTTCCATCAGTATGTAGAGTCTAGAATTAGCCTTGTGATTCTAAGTCTGGCCCCAGGGCACTCTAAATTCAAGCCCTAAACTATGTCTTCCCTACTCCCTTTGTGCATGCCTAATCCACATTACAGGACTTCTTTTCCAATTTGTTTTGTAACCCATTTCTCTCCTAGGATATACAACTGCCCTAAACTCAAGCCCTTTTGACTATGGCCTTGACAATCACTCTACTCCTTGTCAGCAGATATCCTCCACCTTCCACACCACCACCACCAATACCATTAGCATTACAGTCCACCTGACAGTGGGGTCTTGCTTCCAACTGGGCAGATATCCACAACCACTGTTCTGAACCATCATTTTACTTAAGTTATCACCACTTCATGGAGATCCCTGCCATGAAGCCTTGCCAAAAAATATCTGACATTTTTGGTATCAACCTTAAATTGAAAAGGGTGAAAATTCATATCAGGTCCATGGACATCAAGATTTGGGTTGTTAATGACTCCCAACCATTCGTCTCAGTCCTGCTTGTGTCCAAATTGCTCCCCTTTTCCAAGCAATATGCCTAGAATGAAACCCCAAAATACTTTTTTTAATTTTTAAATAACTTATTCTTAAGTTCTTAATTTCTTCCTTGAAGTCTACAGTTGTTTTGACCAGATATTTGGTCATATCTAAACAATACTTCCATTAATTGAAGTTCTTGGGATCTAATTATGCTATTTGATGTATTTTCTGGTCTCCACTCATAATAAATTATTTCCTTGTATATTTTCTAATTTCAATCTGTTCAGCTGCCTCTGTGGAAATGATGTGCAACCACGATTAAGGGTATATTCCCCCTGCCTGTGCAAACACACAAAGGTTTGCATTTGCTTCTATCACCCACTCCAGAATTAATATCAGCCCTAGACTACTTGTTTTAGATAATTTCTCAGTGTAGGGGAGTTCTTAGACCCCCTATGGATGTTGTAAATTCAAATGACAAATCCACAAACCCTCACATGAGGGTTATGGCTATGAACTTTAAATGGATACTATTTTTGTCCAACCAGAGCACAGGTGAAAAGCATCAAGCTCCTGGTTGCCTCCCTGAGTTAGTAGGCAGATATTTGCTAGTATGTCCTTTCTCTGAGAGAACAGCCTTTTGGGGATTCCAGCATCATGGGGGTGTCTAACCTGACACTGGCCTAAGGCTCTGGTGTTCTTGCATGGGTTAATAAACTCAAGACTCTAGGTTAACAAGATCAATACATCAGGGCAGCAATAACATCATCTTCCATTATACCATTTTGATTTTCAATCCACTTTTCACTTTCGGTGTTTTATTTTACCCTGATTTCCAAATGTTTCATAATGAGAGAGTGTGTCAAGTTATCTAAACCACCACAATTTTGCTGGAAATAAAAGTGCCAGTGTGCCTTTTTAATAACAAAAAATTCAACTGGTAACTCTATCAGTATAATTATATTTTATTTAATATGTTTTTTACATAGACAAAAAGTACCTTCAAGAAAAATAAGACCTTACAGTTATGTATTTCAAAGAATATCTCACTAGTTTGTTATAAATCAGAAGGCCTAGAATATAATTTCTGCTCTGTGAAATGATAAAATATCATTGATTTCATATATCTTTTTCTATTTTCTTTGTATATCCACTACCACTCTGGTTTAGGCCATTATCTCAACACTAAGATTTATGAAATAGACTCTTAATTGATTTTCACATTTCTAGTCTCTCTCAACTCCAATTCATGCCTCAGGTAACCACTAGATTAATCTTTCTAAAATGCTGCTCATACAGTAACATGCTTTCTACACGTCTTTGATACTCGTCTGCACAACTTAGACATTTACTCACTATCATCCTGTACTCCTTGTTAATTCTTGCTTCTGTTCTTAATTCTCCTTTCATCTAGAATACCCTGCTTCTTTCTCTCTGCCTTTTCAAACTCCTGCCATTCTTAAATGTTCTGTATTAATCTTCCACCTTGAAAAATTATCTCACTTACCTCCCCCCAGAAGCAATCTTGTCCTATTTAGTACCCTAGCATCAGAAATGTTCACTTAGCATTTGTCATATAGATACAAACTTACAAACAAGGTGTGTATCTTTGTACATTGGCTGCTTAAAAAGCTTATTTCTATTTCTGCCAGAAGTCAGATTATAGATGCTGGTTATATTTTGAAGCAGAAGTCACAGAAGTCTATTCAGCTCTTGATGAAACTGAACCAAAGGACTAATGGTACTAGTTCAAGAATCTATATACAGGTTAAACTGTATGTTGTCCAGAAAAAGCAAAAGGATGAATATTAATTTATTCTTTTCTTTTGATAAAGCAATAATTTCCACTCTTGGGCAAATTTCTACTTAATATTCCAAACATTTATTGGACAATTACTGTCCGGTACTACAGAAATACAGTGATCAAGACAGATACATTCCTTTACCTTATAATGGTCCCTTATCCCTACCTCCTTCATGTATGCAATCCTTCTCCATTTCCCTACACCCTTCTCCCAGGGCCCAAAGTTTCTGACTTGGTGACTAGGTTGTTGGAAGTAGTGTCTTTGACCAAGGTGGGAATTTCCAGAGAAAGGATAGTTTGCATGCTTGTGGGACACCAGGTAGAGATCTGCAGAGTGAAAAAAAAATAAATAAAGGAAATAGTCTTAGAGCTTATGGGGGTAAGAAATTACCTGGACCAGAGCTAGAGGTTTTGACTCATCAGTGTACCAAGGGAATTATTCTCATCATGGGCGTGAATAAGACCATTTTCGTAAGTATGGGTTACTTAAAGGTTTATTTTTCAAAATGCTAAATCGGCTATGTGATCTTGTTCTTTATTATTTTTTTCCTTAAGGGTATTTTACAATAGCAACTAGTCTTCTTCTCCTTTAGGGCAAGAACCCTTTCAGTCCAACCTTTTCGTACCCCATAAAAATTTGCACACTATATGGATTCAATAAATATTTGTCTATTGTTCCGCTGTGTCAATGTTAAATTCTGAGACTCATCAATAATTTCCCTAGGGTTAATAAAAGTAATTGTAAACAGTTGGATAGTCTGATGTACCACAGGCTGGCCAAATATAACAATAATAGCTACCACATTTGCTAAAATAACAGCTAAACTGCTATACACAATTTAGGATTAAGGACTCATTAAATAATAATACAATTCTTTTCAGTTATGAGGGCCTACACATTATTCTAAGACAGGCATTGAGTATTTCTGCTCCCATGTTTCTTATGTCTCAATTTATCCCCACCTGGAAAGACCTTGTTGTTCCTTTTCAGAGGTCCACCCTCTTCTACTTTGTGAACCTCTCGCAAATCCCACCCATAATGGCCTTCCTAAACACTCTGGCCCCAGGTTATCCTTCCCACCCAAAAAAACATTACCCTGCTTCCTTAATTTTATCTATCAAACTGATCTTCCCAGCCATACTGAAAAGGAATCTTTTAAACTTTTTAGTATCCCCTTTGCCTAGCCCAGTGTGATAAGAGGCAGCCCATAACTCATTTCTGTTGATGAGGATAAGCACCAAATAAGTCATAGGATCATAGACTGTTGGAATTGGAAGGAAACTTTGGGCCTACCATCCCAGCCTAACATCTACCAGATATTGTGTGTTTGCCCTCAAATTAACTACTTAAGCTAATTGTAGACTCTCAACTTGGAATCCCTAGACAGCTGCTAAAATAAAGTCTTCTGGTCGTGAAACAGGTCAGAAAATGAGTGTAACTCAACTCTCTTATTTTGAAAATGATGAAGCATAGTTCCAAAGAGCCGAAATTATTTTTCCAAGGTCACATGAGCGATGGAGTGTGATAATCTAGAAACCTAGTTTATTGACCCCTACCTTGAAGGTTTTTGCATAATGCCGAAACATTTGGAGACCAAAGCTACAGTTCAATTCCTTATATAAAAGACATATGGACTTGGCAGTCTTCCCTTAGTGCTTTCAGTAATGATGTTTTGAGTTCAAAGTCTTTTGGATAATTAAACTAGACAGTAACTGGATAAAAATCATCCTTTGGGTTAAACAAAATAACTTCATACTTAAAAATGTTCTTTATGGTTATTACCACTGAAGCTCAACTCTGAATGGAGTAAAGTAGGAGAAAACTTCCAGAATGAAACTGCTTCTACTGTCCTATCCTTGCTACCAAATCCCATGAGGATAAGGTTACTACAAATTACTAAATCCTCCAAAATACTTCTATAATGTAGATATGGTTTTTTTGACATTATGAAATTACCATGTTTCATTTTATCTTGCACATCCTAGAAAGAATTCAGTCGTTTTTAAATATAGGAAGCTTTTAAGATGGAGTAAGCTATATCAGAGCCAATACCTCAAAAGGAGAGTTTATTAAGTAAATGAGCATATTAAGCTTCTACTACATTCTCTCAAAGGTCTGTAATGGGTCTATCAATGCCAAGATAAAAAAAAATAACTATTCATTTCATATCTTATTAAGAATTTGGGGGTACTACTTCAATAAGAACAAAAAATACTATTTATTAGAGGAATTAGCATTCTTGCCCTTTTTCTTCTATCTTTTTAAGCTAGCAATAAAAAAAGAATATAAATTTTATTCTTCAGACAACTAATTCAGTCTTGCTATTGTTATATCTCCAGAGACGAGATTTACATTTTGAAAAAAATACTATGCTGTACAAATACCATGCATGTTTATACCCTACTCAGCCAACATATCATAGATTCTGTATAATAACATATGGGAATATTAAACTTTGCCTTCACTGACAACCCAATTGGCATCTTTAATTTGCACTGCAGATGTTTTATGCTGATGTGTTTTGGAAATATTTGAAGTATTCTCAAGACAATATTCTGAGGTTTCTGCAGTGGTCCACTTTAGTCTTTTGATGTTCCCTAGACAATAGGATACACACACAGATTTTCCAAAACATGTTTTGGTGGGTAAAAAAAAAAAAGAAAAGAAAGAAAGAAAAATTCAAGTTGGCATTATCTAAAGCTTTCCTGAGTGGTCAGTACCTAATTCCTTTTTGGCACTGTTGTTTGGCAGTCAGTGAGCTTTACAATACCCATCTGATAGCACTGTTCCTGTTCCTGCTTTGTGGTATCTAGATCATTTTAGTGACTTGTACTTGTGAAACTCTCATATTTCTAAAGTAAAGATATAAAATTTTAATTTTACCTCTGAGCACATCATATGTTGGCTGCGCATTATACAGAAGGTGATGCCCTATGATAGTAATCATTGCCTGTGGGTGTTGAGACGGCTGGTGAACCCGATGCATGGTGGTGAGGCCTTCCACAGTGTTCCCACTGAACAGTGTTCTCTCATTCAGGACCTCCGCCGCTTCTCATGGAGCTTGCTCCTATTTACACTGCCAGCTTCTCAACTTGAGCACAGTCTGGCTTTTGTTTAAAAGGAGCTGCCTTTACCATCTGTTGCTAGTGTTTGCTAGTCATCCACTACTGTGCCACATGCTTAAAATGTGGACTTTGGAACATTTTTAAAGCAGAATTTACACCTCCCCTATTTCATTGTCATGTAGTTAACACATAGAAAGCACACAGTCTTTGGGCACACATTTGCTTGGCTATAACTCCCAGCTCCATTACTTCTAGCTATACGGCTTAAATAAGAATGCTCCCTGGCTCTCAGTTCTCCTGTAATGGAGACAGCTATACCTTCCTGATCAGGCTGCAGTGAGGATTAAATAAGAGGCAGTGTCAGACAACTATCAGGGTGTGCAATTGACATTATCTGAACTCACTTGGATTAGCAAGTGTTAAAATGCACACTGCATCAATTCTTTTGTGCATATGGAAAAAAATATATATTCTATAAAACTTTAACCATTTCTAAGTATACAATTCAGTGGCATGAAGTACATTCACACTGTTGTACAACCACAACCACTGTCCACCTCCAGAACTTTGCCATCTTCCGAAACTGAAACTCTTTACTCATTAAACATTAGCTCCCCTCCCCACTCCTTCTAGTGCCCTAGTAACCACCATGCTACTTCCTATCTCTATGAATCTAAGTATCTCACATAAGTGAAATCATACAGTATTTGTCGTTTTCCTTCAATTCTCATAAATTGGCTATAATTTGGAACTTAATTACCTTGTCTTAACTTAAATCACTAAGTTAACATTGTCATAGGAATATAGCATTTAAGATGTTAGGCTTCAACCTAATGTACCTATATGTATATGTAATTTTATGACTGTTAAATTTTATGATGAAAACTTGAGACTTGCTATGTATGTTTTGTTTTACTTGATATTTCTCAACTCAATTTTGTTATATTTTACAAAGTATTATTCCAAGATGGATTTAAAATTATAAGAAGCTGGCCCTTCACCACAGATCATTTGAGAAACATTTGTTTGAAGAACGGGAGAGACTGGACTAAGCAGATATAGTATAACTGCTGAGAAGCAATAAGCACCCACTTGACGTCAGTAATCATGAATATAAAACACACATGTTCAATATAGTTGTTTTTGTCTTGCTTATTTAACAGCATGAATAAATTTTTATTGGTGAGAGAGTTGGATTTAAGCAGGGTTTTGGTTTCTCCAGGTAAATACAATAAAGAAAGAAGAGTCAAGAGAATTGGTGTATAGCAAGGGATTGACTATAGTTAACTATATAGTTGGTCAAAGACTTTAAAAATGTAAACTTAAGATTTGTGCATTCCTTTGTATGTAAATTTTACATTCAAAGAAGAAAACTACAAACAAATATTGAACTCAGCTTAATGATATGAATGCTGAGAATTTAGGAAGAAAGTAGAGATGTGTGTAATTTACTTTGAAATGCATTTTTTTCAAAAATAAATCGATGGATGTATAGAGGAATGGCTAAGTTGATAAATATGTGATAAAACTTAATGGTAGAATTTAAGTGATGAAGATATGGGTGGTCATAAAATTTTTTCCATTTTGCTGTTTGTTTGAAATTTTTCAAAATAAATGTTGGAAAAAATAGTGCCTTGAATTAATTTGTAATCATTCATTTTATCTTCCCAGATTATTAGTTCCTGAAGGACAGAGAAAGTCATATCTAAAAGATTTTCTAGTCTATGCTTCTCTTTTTCACAGATGAAGAAATTGAATCCTGAAGATGCTGAGTGATTTTAGTCAGATGGCAAGTTAGGGGTATATCTGACACCTACTTAATTTCTTCCCAATACATTAGGAGCAACTGAAGTCTATAACTACCCACTACACAATCCATGGAAGGGCTTCTGCAAAGCCCATAAAACCCTAAAAACTATGTAAAATTTTGAATGTATGTTCACATGTGCATTTCTTAAGGAGAAAATTCATAGCTTATAAAGATATTTAATCTGACTCAAAAGAGGTTACTGCCTCTTTCAAAATTTAATAGGGTAAATTTTATTTCATCTGCATTTCTTAGAAATACTGAACACAGTGTTATAACATTCAAGAAATATTTTTAAGTTGATAGTGTTTTACTGATAATCAGTGTTAAACTGATATTTTAAACTGAATAGTGATAATGATATTCAAGAAGGTCTTTGTCTGCCAAGATTATAAGGATGGTTATAATTTAAGATACTCAAGTTCTGTATAGTTTTTAACTATTGTTAAACTTACCCCTTAGTAACCCACATCAAGCTAGCTAAATTCTGATAAAATATTTGTTTTTCTCTTCCTTTTACTTCTTTTTCTTTATTTTTTCTGCTTTTACATTCACAGATCACCGTTTCATTTAGCAAAATCCATCCAAGTCTTTAAATTCTTAAATTCCAGTACGATACTTTATTCTGTAATACCCTTCAAGTTCGGTCTATAAGTTAACTTGTTTTTGAATATGGGATGAGAAAGGGGTTGCCTTTAATATAGGGTTAGGCTTCTGTGCTCTTGCCTGGTCCTCGGCTATACCACTAGTTGGAGGAAAGCTGTCTTCCTGAGCTTTAGCTTTTTTTACATATAAATTAAGTACTTGCTGAAGTATTCCACAAGATTTTTTCACTATTAAGTGAATTATTGTTTTTTAAATAGTTTGAAGAGTGTGAAACAATAAAATATGTGAACAGGACAAATAGAGACTCATAGACATGGATATCAGATTAGCGATTACCAGAGGGGAGGAGGGGGAGGTAGAGGGGTAAAGGAGTCAAATATGTGGTGAAAGAAAGAAATCTACCTATGGGAGATGAACACACAATGTAAATATATATATGCCTTACTGTTAAAATGTATGGCTGAAACTTACTGGATTCTGTTAACCAATATCACCATTAAAAAAAAAAAGTCACCGAAAGGTTCTAGAAGCTAAATAAACAAATATATAAACAAACAAACAAACAAATAAAATGCATGGTATTATATTTGGCCAAGTCAAGGGAAAAAACATATATCTATAGCTTGTATACTTCAAGAGACCCAAGATGCTGTAAATTATTGAAGAAATGAAATGATTCAGCAGAGCTGTATCTAACATTGAGGAGAAAAGTATTTCTCATTTCACCTAAGCATCATTCCAGAGTGACTCTCCCATCTACCTGTGCATGAGTTTGCCAGCCCTCTATTTTTCTTATTTGTCAATTCCATCAATGCCTACTTTGATCTCCAAAAGGCTACATTCTTTACATAAATATCACAAAAACTTTATAAACACTAACTGCAACAGGTTTCTCCTGAATTTCCAAAAATAAACTCAATAGATATGTCGGCACAGCTAAAACAGGACTGTCTATAAATTCACTTGGGCTGTCAAAAGAAAGAGAAGAATTGTGCAGGAAGTAAAAGAGTCAATGAGACAAATTAAAGGAAATAAAAAATTCTGGTGTGGATTAAACTGACAAGCTCAAGAACAAAATGATGAAGACTTTTAATCACTTCAGAAAGTCTATAAAACTGTGTTAAGTACAAGGACTAGAAAATGTTAATAATAAACCTTATCCCACTACATAAGAGACAAAATGAACTGTCAAAGCTTTAGAAAGATCAGCTCTATCATATATTGTATCTGTATTAAATGTTCTTACTGAAAACTAATTGCAAGTCTAATGAAGAATTTGCTTTGCTAAGAAAGAATGATCTTTTTAATGAGTCAAATTATTTCAAATATGGAAGGCTCTTGGACCTCTATAATTGCTATGAGAAAATGCTTGGGCTAGCCTGCTGTAGGATGAAGGACAAGGAGAAAATGAACTATCCCACTGAAGTCCATCCTAGATCAGACAACAGCTGGCCAACTAGTGAGCGAGTCCTAACTGCTCCCAGAAAAATCACCCAGCCATATCCGGCCAAGATCAGCCCAGGCAACCCCACAGTTCAGTCTCTCCAAGAAGAATATCTCTTATGGGGTGGGAGCAAGGGCAAAGTGGGAAGACCATTGAGAAGGCTACCACAGTACTCTGTGCCAACAGCTCCTAAAACCAATGATTAACGCTATAATCATAAAAAGAGAGTCAACTAGTCATTATGTGCCTTCCAGTGTGATACAGTAGGAAGTACATGACATCACTTATGAAGCTGTTTTCCCAAACAATAGAACTTGCTCTGACTAAGCATCCAGATCTAACTACTAGTTTACAAGAAATACATGTTAAACAATAACAGGGGGATGAAATCAGACAAATCCAGACTATGAAAACTCTGATGGTACAAATTACCTGCTTTCTTATACTAAGAATAACAGAAAAATAAAGAGGGGGCAATCTACAGTCTAAAAGATAGTCTATAATCTATACATTTATTTATATATTTAGCAATATTAAGAAATTTCTAAAGATATTTTTAGATGAGATGATATTGTGGTTACTTTTTTATAAAGTCCTTGTAGAAATGCTTACTGATATATTTATGGATGAAAAGATATGCTATTTGGATTCACTCCAAAATAATTCATTTGGGACGGTGGAGAGGGTGGGGTATAAACACAACAAGATTGTGCATGAATTGATCATTGCTGAAGCTGGTTGATGGATTCATGGGAGTTCATTATACTATTCTCTCTACCTTGCATAATTTAAAATTTTTTCATTCAAGAAATGTTTTAAAAGGATGAAAGAATATGATATATATACAACATATAACAGGAAAAGGTTTGTATGTATGTCTCTTCCTCATGTCTGACAAGCCCTACTACCTTAGCAGACCCTTGTTCCTCTGGAGACCCCAATGACAGTATTAATGCAAAAATCCCTCTGAACTAGGGAGTGGCTCTGACTAACTTAAGAATGAAATTGAAAGCATGGTAGAGAAGCATATATATAATATGTGCCTGTAGGCTGTAATACGTATTTTAGTGTATACTCACTGAACGACTACCCTTTTTAATTAGCCAGCTTTTAAACTATTAAAATCATGTCTTGACAAAAAATCCAAATAGTACAGAAGAAGGAGAAAAAGCAAAAAGTAAAAGTTCTCTTCAACACCCAGTCTCATTTCCAGAGGTGTAGAACCACCAAATTAACATGCTCCTGAGTGTCTTTCCAAAAATGTTTAATGCATAATCGTGTGCACACAGGTGTGTGTGCATATGTGTGTATTTGGGAAAGTTATTTTTAGGAAATATTTGATTAAGTACAAGAATGATCTGGCTTTTGGCTAATTTTATTATAAACAATTAATAGTGAGCATATAATACATCTTTATTTTGCAGCAACACTTTTCTATTCACAAGCTATATATCCATACAATTTAATTATAGCCCTCTTGTCATATATGATTTTCCATGTCATTCTAATATTGTTATTTATATTTTTATTGATCATTTGAAAGTATAGCTGAATTTTTCACCTTAATATAAAAGACGATACATTAAAATGAAATCAAATTAATGGCCCATTTATCATTGTTTCTTTAAATCTTTCAAATTAAACATGTTTAGATGGATTTTCCTTTGGGGTATTATCAACACAGTAATACAAAACTTTAGTGCAAGAAAAAAAAAGAACAAGATTGGTATATTTGCTCATTCTTATATCATAGGCCTCAGTTAGGAGTAAAAATGGTTATGTTATAGATATGTGCAACAATTTTTTTTCAAAATAATTAAATTTGTGAGAGTAGTGTTTTTATATTACCTCTGTAATTTTTCACCTTTTTTATTAAGTTGTAAGGTTTGCAGCGACAAACAAAAGTGTTTCATTCTTTAAAATTTTTTGATTCACTTATTTTCCACACAACTATGAAATTATTCCACTTAAGATGACTTTCAAATGAACATTGACTACAGAATTTTTTTTCTATTAAATCTTTCACACTATTTCAAGATTCATCTCAGGCATGCGTTTCCCATTACTATGTTACTTTTTAACATTGCCCCAATTGGCATGTGCTCATTTTGTTTGTGCTCTTCCAGTGATTATTGATTTTTCAAATTACTAAAAAAGAAAAAGAAAAAATAAGTCTTGCTTTGGTTACATGCAGGGCCGGCTTCATAGATGTGTGACTTATGCAGTCACACAGGGTCCTACATTCAGAAGGGCCCCATGCTTGTTTTAATGCTCTGCTGTCACTGTCTTAAAGTTCGTAATAATTTTATCTTTGAAGCTGTGTTTTGTAAATGAAATCCAAAGGGACAATGGAGCACTGCATGAACAGATACATGCATATCCATTGTTTCCTGCCACCCTATTTGCATATAGCTTTCCTGATGCTGCACTGAGCACAGGATTTCAGTGGACCCAGTATGCGGATTTGGCGAGACTCAAAGCAAGTACAAGATAAGCATTTCATGGAAGCTGTTGGCTTCCGTAAAGTGGTGGAATGAGCATGCATGAAGAAGTGAAATAAAAAATGGTCAAATTAGTTTTTGCAGCATTTCCAGTGCTCTGGTAAGAAGAAAATACATATGCATATATGAGCTACAAAATACAAATTGTGTAATTTCGGTGATTCCACACGCAAGTTAAATGTTCTCATATTTGCATTTAAAATTGGCATTCCACAATAAAAAGATGAATGATAAAAATCATGCCAGTAATTTAGAATTTTCAATTTTTCTTAAAGAAACATTAAATAACAAAAAACGCCATGACAAGTCGAGAGAGAAACTGTGGAAGAAAGGAAAAAGCTTTATATTTTAGTCTCTTTAACAGCACTTTTTCCCCTGACTCTTGAACAAGGGGCCCCAGGTTTTCATTTTGCACTGGGCCTCACAAATTTTGTAACCAGTCCTAGTTAGTTACATTTTCTTTGTCTGCCTGGGGAACCCTCCTGCTGGAAGCATCTGTCTTCCATTCTGAAGTCATTAGTTCACTCTTACAGCTGAGGTTTGGCTGGAGAAAGAACATCTTTATTTTGGCAAATGGGCAGAACTGGCAAACAGAAGTACCAAAAGGAATAATCACGTTTTCTGAAATCTAGTATGGTAAAATGCTTAAGACTCAAATAAGTTTTTTGGGGTGTGTTTTTGTTTTTGTTTTATACTTTTGCTTATTTTGGTTTGCGTTTTTTTTTTTCCTTGTGGTTTATAGCTGTGGGTTTTTCACACTGAAGAGCAGTTGTCAAATAAATATTTTTCCTTCATCACTTTTTTTTTAATTAAAGTTCATGACTTCCCATTGCCATCTTGCCATGAATTTTCTTTTCTCTTAGAACTATTAGAAATGACCCAGACTACCCAAATGCTGATGTTAATTTTTATTGTGCTTCTCTGTTCCTGATGAAACATCTTCAGATTATTTCAGCAAATATTTATCAAGAGCTAGCTTTGTGAGAGCCACTGTGCCAGGCACTTGGTCTGCCCAGTGAAATAGAAAGAGTCTCTGGTCCTGAGGGATTTAGATCTAAAGGTCCCCCAAAGGGGAACAAGTGAATCAAAATGTGATGGGTGCCTGATCCAGGCATTCATGGGATAGTTCTTCTGTTTTGTTTTTTTATTTCCACACAAACTAGTGAACTCTTATCTTTTTGTAGTAAATAAATCACTCTCTAATAGTGAGTTAAGCATAGTAAGTTAGAGTACCACTGAATAAATATCTTATTGCCATGGGAAATGGCAGGAAGGAGTTGAAACTGACTTATTGGAAGGAAAATACTCCTTTGAAAAAAAAACCATTGTCATTTTGAGTTGAAATGTCAGTTTCTCTCATTTGAAAATCTAAGTGCAGAAATGTTGCTAAGGAGAATCATAAGTCTCTGAGGTCTTTGTTCTCAACATTCACTCACTCCTCTTCATTCTCAACACCTATAGTAAGTGATAACTTGTAATGTGCTTCTAAATCCAGGCTCTTGAGAGTTGTGCTTGTGTTTCTGTTATAAAAATATTCCTGAAAACAATTTAACATATATTTAAAGTATTTAATGTTGGAAGGTAGAAATTCTTTGAGAATTATTTTCATGAAATGTTCATGGATCTTTTTATGCCCAACAGTTCCCAGTTGTATCATATTTATCTTCCCAACATCTATTCTTTCCTTCTTACCATAATACTCCTAATTTTTGTCTGGGCATGCGACCACTGGGATAAAAACATCTTCCAGCTTCCCAGAGCTAGGTATGGCCATATGACTGAGTTTTATCTAATGTGATATAAGCACGGTATATGTTTCTAATATTCATCTTTCCAGTTGGCCGGAATGCTAATGTGACAGCTGGAGCTTCAGCATCCCCTCTGACCATGAGATGGTACATTAAAGACAGTGAAACAGAAAGACAAGATGAGCTTCAATTCCTAATAATTTCAAGCCTGCCTACTTCTAGCCTTTTACATGCAGAGAAATAAAGTTCCATCTTTTGTTATTTTGGGTTTCTGTTACTTGCTGATAGATCTAATCCTAACTGATACATTTTCTTACAGATTCCTGGCTCATTCTGCCTTAGGTGAACTTACTCTTAATACTTAAACTTTTTTCCTATCTTGAAAATTTTTGCTCCTCTGCTAAAGATTCCTTAAGGAAAGTTATGCTTTTCACTGTTCCAGTTAATTCATCCTAGTTATAAAAAGATTTAAACAGCATAACAGTTGCAAATATTAAAGTCATAGTTGAAAGTATCAATTATTGACTTTCTGTCAATACATATTCTAATTCTGCTAAAGCATTCTGTTCTACATTTCTGTATTCTATTTCTATCTAAAGCATTCACCCCTACACTCACCTTTAAGTTGTTTTTTGATCCTATCCATCTCACCAGATTTCACAATTTCACACTTAATTAGCTAAAAAGGTTCGTTTTTGTTGTTGTTGTTGTTGTTGTTGTTGTGTTTCTTTTTAAGGAATAAGGCATCTGGGTCCCACATCAAGCCTGAAACAAGTCTGACAAAAGCGTCATTTTCCTTCCTAAGTGGAGCTTAGGAAATCATTTTCTGTGGTAGCCACTGAAGTTGTTGCTGGAAGCGGGGAGTCAGGAGGTGCCAAAGTTAAAAGCCAGAAGAGAATTGGTGTGTTTCCAATCCAAAGGACAAAGTGAAAACTAGATAGAAAAATGAACTATATGGATAAACAAAGTATAGTTTCCAGTGGAGAAAGTCTCAGTGGGATGAGGTGCACCCACCAGGTCTAAGAGAGAAGTTTATGAGTTAGTCCAGCAGCAGAGTAAGCTGCAGAGGCTTTCTTACTTAGTTCCCTGCAGACACAAGTGAAAGAAGACATTCCAATAGCTTTAAATTTAAAAACAAAGCCTAAAATCATGAACAAATTATTATAAATAGGTCATGGACATGCTGGCCAGTTAAGGTAACAATCTTAAGGGAAAATCATAACTGTGGTTAAGATCAAGGAAAATTAAAGTATATGAATAAATAACTACGTAAAAATAAAAATTTTGAAAAAAATTATGAATGTAATTATAACTCTATAATTGATTTAACTCCTTAATTTGAATATTTGAGGATCTAGATGAAAGGGGTAGTATTAATACCAAGTAATAGTGACCAAAATGAGGGCTACTGTCTGTCCATTTAAAACTATTTCGTTTTCTTGAAAAGAAGCCTTCCATCATGTAAATCCTGATTCATTTTAACTAAAAACAAAAAGAAATACCAAGAAAATTGGAAATTAAATTAGTAATTAAAATGAACCATTCCCAATCTTAGAATATATTGGTTTAAATAACTGTGTGCCTTAGTTTCGAAAAGAGTCATAGGCAGATATATTAGCCAGTGGCAATAGACACTTAGAATTTAGCAATAAAACTAAAGTAATAGATTGTGACTGAACTCCAATGAGCCTCAGATAGTCTTTCCCTTCCTGTTCCCTTCAATGAAGTGGTTTGGAGAATGATTTCTTACTCCAGAGAGATGAAACTGGTTTGGTCACAGATTTCAACGTTCTTTCCTCTTTTGCTCTTTTCCTTATTAGAAAATGCTTCTTCACAGTAGGCTGGGGAGATTCATCTGTAAGAGGAGCACCTGTGCCTCCAGGAAGAAGGACTAGAATGGGGATTTGACCCTATCTATTAGACATCTAGACCTATCTAGTCTGATGTGGCTGTCCCAGAGTACACAGAGAGAGCCAAGCGAGCATCAGTTTCTAATCTGATTTCCTTCTTTGCCTCAAGGCCAGATCCAATGCTTTGACATCAAGGCAAGCAAAGTAACAAATTCTGAATTATTAGCAGGAAACTTATAAAACAAAGTATTAACTGAATGTCACCAATGTACTTGGTACTCATTGGATACTAAAGAGTAAATATGAATTCTGCCTTCTGCTTACAATAAAGCTGGCAAAACAAGGAACGAACATGTATAGTTATCTTTTCATGTGTCTATATCCTCCATTAGATCATGAGTTCCGTGACAGAAGGGACTGTGATCATATTCACAGCTGCCCATTACAGCCCAGTCTCTGCCCACTCAAAAAATACTCAAATAAATATATGAACATACACCATTGAAGTAACAGTAAAAGACAGCCTCTATGTAGTCATGTACCAAAGTGAGGCGTAGAGAATTAAAGCTAGAAGCAGTTAGAAATATGAAGCTAGCCAAGAGGACAGCCAATGAGTTTGGAGATCAGGTGAAAGTTAGAACTTCCCATTGGCATGCAGAATGAAAGAAGCTCTCTCAGCTGGCTAGAGCCTGGCAGCCTTGGGGTCCTGACTGTGTCCTATCAAATGTATAAGGCATTCCCAAGAGAAGACATAAAGCAGCAAACACCCCCAACCCCAGTGTCAAAGTTGTCTTTCCCATATGGGACAATGATGGAAAAGACATGGTAGGGTTCTCAGAACAATCTCTTCTCTGAAGTCCTGAGACCTCCAAACCCAAACAAGTAATACTTCACAATGAGACTTTCTTTCATCACTAGACTATTCCTTAAATTATCCAAAGCCTGAAAGCCTTAGATATAAAGCTTGATAATAGTACTGTAATTTAGGTACTAATGATAGGTCTGAAATGTGAAGATTTGGTGCTTTTAAGCTCTATAACTTTTAAGAATCAGGAGATACCTGGGCAGCCCAGTCCCATGTTGCCTGACCACTCTTGACAAAAGTCCAGGCTATATATATCCAGAGAAAGAACCTAATGGCTTTCTCCCCAGGACGGTCCAGGGCAAGAGGACACCACTCCAGTCCAAGCTGCTCTTCTTGACCTGGTAAAATCCCATTGATGGAAATGTCATCTCATCTTTGACTGAAAGAGGAAGCATCCAGTTTTCTTGGGCACTCATAGCTTTTGGAACAACTCTATCACCTTCCTGTGCCAGCAGCCTATCCCAAACACAGTCTGGAGTAGTGAGAAACTAGATCCTTCTTTGGCAAGGTCACCTCCTCCTTCTTTCCCAAAAGTTCTGGTTAGTGGTAATAAAGTTTGTGTTTCAGGCAGAGTCCCAGTAGAAAACAGAGGGTGCATTCAAAATGGGGTCATTTGAAGAGAGTTTGGTAAAGGGACTTTTTACAAAAGTGTGAAAAGCATATAGGGAATCAACAAGGCATAGTACTGTAGTGCCCTGGGGCTGTTACCACCGAACAATAACAAGGGTAGAGACAAGTTACTGGAACCTGAGGATTGAGTGGTTGTGCACAGGGACTCACCAGATAGGAGCCAGAACACAGCCAGCCAGATGAAACTCCTCAGGAAGAAAACCATAAATACTCTCCTCCCCACCCCCATCCCTTTAGCCACTACCAACAGGAAGCTTGGGGTCAAGGGAGCCCTTTGATGCACTCTCTTCAGGTCAATTCTGATGCAGACAACAAGATGGAAAAGAATAAGAGTGGATCTCAGTAGGTAAAGGGAAGCTCTCTGGCATAGCTGTGCTTTATCCATTCTCCATGAGTCTGTATCTGTGTAAAGACCCATTCATTTCAATAAAAGTGGTCTACTTCTACAATTAGTCCTTAATCAGACTAACACAGTGAGCCACAAGCAGATAGAACCATGGAATCGGGAACTTACATACTAATCCCACTCCTGCCAATGGCTGTGAGATACTCGGAAAAATAATTTTCTGTGTTTAGGCTTTCTTGTTTTTCTATTCTTCACTATTTCACAAGGGTATTGTGCAGATATCTGCAACACCTGATTATATGTTGACCACCTCTTTTTCTACAATTACTTTCCTTAATAGTTTAATAACCATACATTTGGTCATGGCAGCTTTCAACCAAAAATCAATAGCCATCTACGTTAATATTTAATGAAGAGAAAAACAAAGATAGCTTTGGACATGAAGTGACTCAGAAATTTTGTCATCTACCAACCACTGAGGAATATCTGAGGAACTACTACAGCAAACTGAGAACTGTACCAAGGAGGGGAATTGCACATGAAAAATTAAAATAGAGAAAAAGAAAAGAAGATAGTACTACATACACATGGTTGCTATGCTATTTTTAATTGTAAATTAAATAGAAAGTAAATGAAATGTCCAAAGAGAATGAGAAAATTAGCTGACTTGTAGTACTTTTACTTGCAAGAATATTACACAACCATTAAAGTAATAAGTACAAAGATTTTTATAGCGACGTGAAAATATGTAAGGCTTAATGTTAAATAAAAATATAGGATGCAAATTGTGTTTACATTATGCTTATCAGCAATATAAATATATGTGTACATATGTATGTAGGTTGAAAGAAAACATGCAAAAATTAAAGGCATCATTGTGATTGAGTAGTAGAATTATGGGTGATTTTCCTCCCTCTATTTTTCAAACTTTCCTTAATGTCATTTCATTATTGTATTAGTTATCTATTGTGATGAAGTAAATTGCTTCAAAATTTTGAATCCGGTATTTGTTTTCTCACCGTTTTTGTGGGTGAGGAATCCAGGCACAGCTTTGCCAGATGACAGTAGCCTCAAGGCTTGACAAAGGAAAGATCCACTTCCAAGCTCACTCAATTGGTTCTGATGGAGTTCAGTTCCTCTGGGGTTGTTGCTTTGAAGACCCGAGTTCCAACTCCTTAGCTGCCACTCAGAAGCCTTCCTTCCTCAGTTCTGAGTCACATGACCTCTCCATAGGGCTGCTCAAAACATGACAGCTGATTTCATCAGAGCAAACACATGAGGGCAAGCATAATGAAAACAAGGGTCTTTTAGTAGTTTAATCTAAGAATCGAGATCTCACCACTTTTGTCCTATTCTAGTGACTATAAGCAAGTCATTAGGTCCAGCCCACACTTGAGCAATTGAGGATCACTGGGGCCATCTTAAAGGCTGCCTACTACAGTGTCATTACAATAAAAGACTTATGAAATAAGAGCTCTTCTTTTATTTTTATCATCCAGCAAGGTCTAAAATCAACCCAAGACCCATTATTCTTGGGGAATAAGATTCAGCAACTTCTTTAGCAGTATTATCAGCAGGAGCAAACCAGAAGCACCTCAGTATATTGAAAAGTTTATGTTTCTAGGTGTGTAGGGAGACCCCTTGGGGTTGTTTATGAAAAGAGTGGACATGAGAACTGATGGCAGGGCTGGAACAGTACAAAAACAGTCTACTATTTCATACCTCAGAATAGAATTATTCCCCTTATCCCCACCAAATCCTATTTTGTCCTTGACTGACATGTCATTAAATGTTTTGACTTGGGAATGACTCATTATATTATATATTTTAAAAGGTCAGAGGGATAATTAGAAGACAATAGAAAAAAAAAACAAGCACAATCTGATGTTTTGTCATGGCTGCCTAGGATTCTACTATAAAAGTTTTCACAGAATAATAACATATCTTTTCATTTGGGAGGCACTGGGAATTCCTTGCAAGCTGAAGACACAAGCAGGGGAGAAATGAGGGGTGGGAGGAAGAAGGAGAAATAGAGATGACCCCTTATCCCCAAATTATTAGAAAGAGGAAGAGAAAGATGTGTTGATTACAGAATGATAGTAAGAACCTAGTTGTGCCCCAGCTGCCAATAAAAACAACTCTGCACAATTGCTCAGCCCAGATTGCCTGTACTATAGTCAGGATCTGTACACCTAGAACAGACACTTGCAATGTAACCTCTGAGGAAAGGGGAGATTTATCCAGCTCTGTCAAGCCCAGCTCAAATTAGAATGATACATATTTAAACTGTTCCTAGCAGATACCTGTAAGAAAATAATTGTTCACCCCAGTTTATTATTTGAAACCTGAGATGAGCTCCCTCTCTCCTAAGGACTCAGAACCTCATTTTAGCTTCGACTGTCACGAGTCTGGGAACTTCTCTAGCTCAACAAGTCTCATTTGAGATTTATGATTCAAAAATAGTTGATCCTAGTCCTCAAAGCAAATGACAAATCTCTCCATCTTCTGAAAAAGAGAATTTCATTGCCCTTTTTTATTGTTTGTTTTTATTTAATTTGGCAGGGGGGGATTTTATTCAGTCTGCAGTAGGCAAAGATGTCCATGTCCTAATACCCAGAAACTGTGAACACGTTATTACTGAGCAAAGGAGAATCAGGTTGCAGATAGCATTGAAGTTGCTAAATCAGTTGACCTTAAAGAGATTATCCTGGGTTATCCAGTATTCACAAGGGTCCTTAAAAGTGGAAATTGGAGGCAGAAGTATCAGTGTCACAATGATGTGATGTGATGTGATGTGATATGATGTGATGTGATGTGATGTGATGTGATGTGATATGATGTGATGTGATGTGGCATGACGTGACGTGACGTGACATGACATGAAGTGAGAAAGACTCACCGGGCTACTGCTGGGTTTGAAGATCATGAGCCAAGGAATACAGTGCCTTCAGAAGCTGGAAAGGCTAGGAAACAGGTTTTTCCCTAAGGCCTCTAGAAAGGAATATGCCAACACCTTGATTTTAGGCCAGTGAGAACTTCTGATTTCTGACCTCCAGAACTGTGAGATAATAAATGTGGGTTGTTTTAAGCCACTACATTTGTGATAATTTGCTAACAGAAAACTAATACAAGCCACAAGCCAAACAAATTGCCTAAGTAAAGTTTTTCAGTCTCAGATGGTTGTTTTACTAGGAGAGGTTGCACAGAAATATAAGAATTCTTCTAGGCCTGGCTCATAGGACTACTGTGAAAGTAGTTTAAGCCCACCATTGCAGTCATGAGAAATGGTCACAGAAACAGCAATCTTAAATATCTCATTGACTTCTCACATTGAGTTGTAATAGTAACTTTCATCTACTGCAGAAACTGATTTCAATGAAGAAACTGGAAAATATAGGTTTGTTTATTTCAATTAAAGTGAATGGGAAAACAAAGACATTTAACTTCTACTGATACTCTGAGAGCATAAAGGCTGCTCTCAGCTTTAAGTCTAAGAATTCAGAGACATTTTGGCCAAGGCAAAAAAAAAAAAAAAAAAGGGAAAGTCCTTTAATGTCTATGTAAATCAGCAGGGCCTGGTTTTTTAAAGCTTGTTCTTCGTGGAGTAAGTTACATGAAACCCCATTAATCTATGCTAGAAAGATAAAGAGCAAAGTTCATCCTCCAGGGATTGGAACATGTGATTTCAAAGAGTTTAGCTGTTTCAAAGCTAAGGTTGTGTTGTGGAGAACTGGTAAATATAAAGAGATAGGCTCCTCTTACTTGAAAAATTCCATGGGATTTTCTTTCCTTTCCAGCCCCACTTCAAGGGCCTGTGAATGGAGACCTACAGATGAATGCGGATGTTAAGAAGTAGGTTCTTCCGATGATGCACTCGCTGAGCTTCCATTAACACTTCAGGGAATAATGTGCAACTATCAGTGGGAGAATATATCCCTAATATTCTATTTCAAAATTTTTTTCAATTAACAGTTATGTTTAGTCAATCCCCAGCAGGATTTATGGTGAGATTGCTGGCTTCCTAATGCAAGCTTCTTTTCAGTTTACCGAGCTAATGCTGATGACCTGTTTTCACTTGATAATACACTGTTAGATATACCCAGTGTCTACCTAAATGCATTTGTGAATTAAATCCTGTCTGAGAAGGCTTGCTCATTCAATCTAGGGATTAGAAATTTTATTGACCCAAGGAGCAAGACTTGCTATATTTAGCATGGGATAAGTGCCAAACATGCACAGCCAAACCAAGAAATCAGGGTGTTCGGACATCATTTTTATTCCAGCATCTTATACAATAACAAAGGTTAACGATTATACTACATCATTTGAAAGATATAATTCCCAGGTTTCAAAGTACTATTATTTTTTTACTTTTATTAGCATTTATTTGATGCTGAATTTATACCCGAGCCGTAAGTTTTTGTTTCTTCCATTTCTTCTGGGATATCTTTTTCTTCTGTGCAAACTCCTCTTCTGGTTTAGGAACAATCTGCTCTTTTTCAGTGAGGATCATCTCAGTGTGGCAGGGATAGCTCACATAGAGATAATCTTCCCACGAGCTCTATAAATCCTGTGCTGCCTCTTGGGAGCTTGGTTCACCTGGCTGTGCTCAATGACCGGAGAATCTACCTCTATACCTTCAAATTCAGCATCGGTCTCTGCATTTTTAAGCATGTGTAGCAAAAATTCAGCAGTGTTTTTGGGCCACTGACCCTGCATCCAGCCCCACTGTTTGGCCTGGGCACACCTACCAACTCCATCATTGTAATGACAGAATAGCACACACCGCTTCTGTAAAGTGACATCTTTCAGATACTTGGTGAATTTTTAGATATGTATACCTTAGATGGCCTACAAACTTTCATGAGTGTTCTTAAAGTAAACGTGAAGATTTGAACCTCTTGATTTGCATGATTTTGGTGGGCTTTTCTGGGTCAAGTGAATAGTGAACCATTTCCAGAAATCATCTCAGGCCACTTATGGGACAAGCACCAAGCTTCAAGTTATTTAAAATCTTTTGTGTGGAGCATCATTTTCAGACCAATGACATTCAGTGCTGGACGGGAAAGTTAGGGACTAGAAGGGAAAAGAATCAGCTTTTAGCAAGGGCCAACTGACATTTTTATTCCAATTCTGTGACGAGGAAAGATACAATTGAATTGGTAGCAGGATTAGTATCCCAGCACGAACCTCTCTGACTCCAGAGCCTATGCTCTTATCTTGTTCCTATTCATCCATCTTTGCAAGAGAAAAGGGGTGTGTATGTTTCATTTCAGTAGGAGAAGTGAGACCATTATAATAATGGAATGAATTCAGAATCTCCCAAGAAAAGTTTCTGACTCAAGCTTCCATCCTTTTTTAGACAATCATTTTCCTCTTATCTAGCTTTCCTTCCTAGTAAAAGTACAAATGAAATTAAACATTAAAACTCCAGGAGGAAAATATTCTCCAGGAGAGTATAGGTTGTCATTTATCTTTGTATCTCCAGTGCCTTGTGCATTAACTGGCCCAGATAAGGTGCTTGTCACTGATTTGTCATAGGGAAAGAAGAATGAATTAATGAACCAGTGACAACTGTACTATTTATAATGTTTATTGCAACTGCTGTTTCACTTTGAAAGGTGGGAAAGTATTTTGTTATTCTCTTAAGCCAGCTATTTTGAATGTGCTAAATATTCTAAACTTCTGAATTGTGATACTAAAGATTGATTCTGGACATGGAACTATT
The DNA here is from genome assembly GCA_030015415.1 of Cynopterus sphinx. Lineage (NCBI taxonomy): Eukaryota > Metazoa > Chordata > Mammalia > Chiroptera > Pteropodidae > Cynopterus > Cynopterus sphinx. The sequence goes on along the minus strand of CM057379.1, from coordinate 164,246,581 downwards.
TTTCTCTCTCACTATACACAGACACACATATACATAAAGTATTATACTTTTATTGTGCTTCCAAAATGATTTGAAGCAGTTTATATTCAGATATATAAGCATTCTGGGCTCCCAAGTAACATTCTCCGAAAGGGCCTTTTTCAATTTCATTAATTAAAAATAAGAATTCTAAAAATGAGGGCATTCATAGATCTCTCTAAAATTTAAGTACCTCTTGGGCAAGATTTATAAATTGTCCAACTGTGATGTAAAGTAGTTTTAAAAGTTTGGGTAGATGAGGATGATGTTATCATTAATAAGAAATTAAGAAAAAAAAACAGTAGTCTATATGTAAAATCTGGCTGTGTGTGAAGCAGTGGTTACAGCTATATCTACACAACCCCAGAAGCATTCAAACTTTCCAAAAGTAATATGTAATGATGCTTTGAGAAGTTTTCTCAAGATGTGCACCTAATGTTTCTCACATTAGAATTTTCTTTAGAAGGTGTGGCATCTTAAATGTCTTTCTCCCAAAAGGCAAACAAATTTTAGAAGTTTTCTTATATGGCACTCCATGAAATGACTTGTTTCCAAATGAAAAAAAAAAAATCCTAAAGATTTATAATTTAATATAAGTTTTGCTTCAGTGAAAAGACCATTTCCAGAACTTTATTTCCATCAAAAGTGGGATGTTTTTTAATGAAAGATATTAGTTTATATCCAGGAGAATACAGATTTTTTTTTCATAATACCATCTTTGGAGGATGTATTGGTTTAATGAAAGTGTCAATACACGAAGGTCATACATGAGATGTGTTTAGATTGATTATGTGTTCTAATATTCTGAAATCAAAATGAAGAGGTTTTTTAATAAGAAGATAATAGGGCTATAAAGATATTTGTATGGCATAAATAAAAATACATAGGGAAGTGTGTTATAATGTGAATAAAACTAATTGATCATCTTATTGGAGAAACACTAATCTCAAGATGAAAAATAGCCACATTGTTATTTGACATTTGGCTTGTTGATGACTTGACCAGAAGAAACCTTAGTAAAACACTCCAGAGACACAAGCAGTTCAAGAGAGCAGTGGCTTGCCAAAGGTCACGGATAGAATAATAGGGTTTTTTCTAAACAATCTTAAGAAAGTCATATGATGCCACTTATATCCCAGTAAAGGGAAAATAAAATGATGGCCAACAGTCATGCTTTTGTTAAAAATAATACTGTTCATGTAACAAACAATATGATAGGACAAACACCAAACATTTTTCATAATGGAATCCCTAAATAGCATTCTGAGGCATATAACCTATACTTTGCTCATCTGATGTACATCAAAAACAAAATATTTAATTCCTTTGACAAAGCATAAGCTAAGAAAATATCCAACTTAAATCACTAGTTATCTAACTTGAAAGTCATTCAAAGTAAGTTTAGACTCCATATTTATTTTTAAATTTCCGCAATTAAAAGAAACTTTAGGTAGGCTTAAAAGTATTTTTTAAAAGAAACAAAGAATGAAATCCAATGGCCTTTATTCTCTACCATTGAGTTAAGGTTTTTACATAAAGAGTTGGTAGATGTTCTTGGTCATTTCATGCAGCTTTACTAATTTCAGCATTTCCTATCCTCTAAAACTGCTCACATTAAGAACTTTAATTTTTAGAAGTGTTTGGGATTTTAGTACCACATTAGCAAATACCACACAACTGAATTACTTAACAAGGTGTTGGTAACAATGCTAAGATTACTGGTGGACATGACATTCTTCCAAACCTTGGACTTATTCTTTACCAAGAAAATGATTCCACAAAACTACAAATTTTAACCAATGCAGTGCCAAGAAAGGTACACAGCCTAGGACCATATTCAGAACGTTAAAATTTCCCTACCTCCTACCCCAGAATCTTTGCACAGTTGATTTCAAGTTAAAATTTACAGTATGTATAGACTTGAAGGCAAAACAATGCAATACGAAGCCTGACTTGTGTGCAGGGCAAGGTAGAGGGGCAGTTTCATTCCTTTACCTTAATAAGAGTGGTCTTTACATGAGCTTCAGCCTGCCTCTCTCACCCCACCATCCTCTCACACAACAAATATACATTCCTTCCTTGCCTATCTTGGTTACTCTAGCAACAAAGACCTTTCTAAGCAATATTGCCCCAATCCATGCTGCTCCTATTCTGAAAATTATCTGCTGGTACTTGTAACTAAATTGACCATCAATTTTTTTTGACCTTTATCCTTTGGACTAATGAAATTATTTATGCAGGTTCTAACAAGTGGAATAGGTTGAACAGAATCAAAGGTTAATCTAATAACCAAATCATTGTGAGATTCATATTCTCACTAGCACTTCATCCATGGTGTCTAGGTCACTCCCATATTGCTTGAAGAACATAGAAGAATCTCAAAAGCAATATCTCACCTAACCTCTTTAATCAGGGATGCACACTTGTATATCTCAATGGAAAATGTATCAATGTCTAAAATGCCCTGTCCTGGGTGGCTACGAGTTCCATGAATTCAGTAAAATTAGCTTTTTGCCGACATTATTTTTACAAAATTCTAAGCAGATCAAGGGACTACTTGCAGCCAAAGATTGCCAAAACCTCATAGCTTCTTATGATCCATATATGGGAGATAGCTACAAGATCCTCCACTACTCTAGAAACAGACTGGAAAGCCTGAATCTTTGGAAAACTGAAAGATTACTTGTCACCAAAGTTTCATGAAGTACTAAGCTAAATTATTGGTCTATAAAAAGACAATAGCATCCAATCCTCTATCGGATTTTGAGTGGGAGTTGCATCTTAATCAAACTATTTAAGTACTTGAACAGTTTTATCATTGTCACTTCTGAATCATAAACCTTAAGCTAAAAAATGGTGGAACAGAGCTCCCAAAGGCACTCTGCTCCATCAGAATTACCTTTCTCATTAATTCCTGTGATGTTTCTGACTACTCTTTAGAAAGAGGTTCATGTATATAATTCAAAAACTTTCTCTTTCCCTCTTTCTCTTGTTTCCTACTTTTTAAGGTTTATAGCAGTCGCATTATTTAATAAACAATTTCTCCATAATGGATATTTTATTAGGAATGAGGTTGTGTTTAAATTTATTTCAGATTATCATGCAGCACACTCAGGCAAAAATCCTGAACCTACCATTTCCTAGCTGTGTGATCCTAAGAAAATGAACCTCTTTCGGCCTGTTTTTTTCATCTACAAAATGGAGCTATAGTTTGTGCCTCACTGGGTATATTGTAAGGATTAAATGACATATAAAGTAACTAGAAAGTCATAGGCACTTAAGAGATGTTAGATTCTTTTTAACAAACATTTCAATTAAGTTACATAGAAACTTGTTAATAGATGTGTGGGGTTTTTGGTGGTGGTGGTGGTGGTGGTGGTGGTTTTTGTTTTTGTTTTTTTGGTCAGTAACTTCTTTAGTGTTAAGTTATTTCTTTTCACCATTTCAAAAAGGGAAATAATCAAGCCTGTTTAAAATTTTCATAGTAAGCACTGATTTAAAACTTTATATACCTACGATATTACATTCTGTTTCTATTGTTTAGTTAGCTTAAATTTAAAGAAACATTTCGTATAATTACAGAGTCTTTATAATTTTGTGCAAGTAAAATTTTCATAGCGATATATAATTATTTAGTTCTGTTATTAGATATATAGTTTGTTTTCGGTTCTTTAATATTAGCATCATTAGCAATGTTGCATGGGAGAGGAAACTGTACAAGAGCTTTTTCTAATTTGTTAATTGTTCATTTCTTAAGATACAGTTCTAGAAATGGAATTACTGGATTAAAGAGTATGACACGTTGTTGTGGTTTTTTATCTACTTTGTTCATTTTAAATGCAGAGGGGGGAAGCTACTGTGAGATAGTGTTATCAGAGAACTAAATGTGGAGATTTGAAAGGTGGGAAAAAGAATCTTTCAAAAAGAAAAATATGTCTGAAAAACATAAACAGAAGCAAATAAGAGCTTAATATGAATGAAAGACCAAGGGAAATTAACCTGATGAAAATAAAAGGGTTTGGGGGCAGTAGTTGGAAATCATGTAGGATAAGTTAAGTAGATTCTTATTAGAGGTGGCTCTTAAGAGTGAGCTAAAATAATTTAAACTTGTAGTTTTCCTAGAGCCCAGGGCAATTAATAACCTTCCCATGTGATGTCAAAGAAGAAGAATATGGACAAGTGAATTTAAATACCTGAACAGAAAAATGGATAAAGGGACTTAGAAAGCTTAGCATAAGGAAATTAAGAAAATTACACTTCCCAAGAATTCTCACCTGAGCACCTGGAAGTGAAAAGGAGTGTGTCTTACTAAAATGACAGCAATCAGATAACTGGGAAGGGGAACCAGTTTACTGAGGGGTAAAATGGGGAGGGATAGATTTTGAGTTGAGAGTAGGATGGATATTAAGGTGGAAAGGCCAAGTGTAGGCAGTTGGAAGCCCTTACATTCTTCGGGACTTTAATGCATTAAGTCAAACAAATATAAAACAGGGAATTCATATTGCAGTACAGGGCATCTTACCAGAAGATTGAAAAAGGACTGTGGAACTTCTGAGATGGTCACATTAGCCAAGGCCTTGGACCAAAGCAGTAAGCAATCCTGACTTATCAGTGTGTGGCCTCCCAGGACCAAGACGTGACTGTCAGAATTTAATCAGTAATTATGTCCCATTCTCTTGTCTCACAATAATATATGTGGTAAAAACACAGCTATGGTAAAACATCAGAACAAAAAGGAACAAAATTTATATTTCATTTAAGTAGATGTAAAACTGGCAATGCTATTATAGGTCAACCCATTTTATTTGAGGGCCAATACCATATTGTTCATACGTTACTAACATTTTACTTCTGAAGGTTTCTGTGTCAAAGACTCCGCTAAAAGATATGGTAGAGACCCTGAAACTCAGAAAATCTTGTTTGAAAAGTAATATGACTAGCTTTCAAGAAACTACATAATAGTGAAAATTTGTCAAGCCTCACACCTGCAAAAACTTATAAATGAGAACCAATGTCTACACCAAACAGTCAGAATTCCAGATTCATCTTTTATCATATAGAAAATTCCACAAAAAGAATCTATCAATCCCCTGGGTCATCCAGAACCACTGAACACATACCCCATATTCTAAATATAACCTTTTACATTTTTCCTTAGGGGAACACCAATCACATGTGTGAGCCATATGTTGCAGCCTAATATCTCCCTAATCAGCAAGGAATTTCCTCGGATTTTTCATGGGATCCCTGAGGAACCAGGAACAGACAGCAGGAGAACCTAGTTTGAAGTAATCATCTTAGATTTAATTAATTATAGTCCTATCCAGGATCCATTATCAGAGGTTTTTTAAATTCTTTTAAATCAATAGAAGTTCACAGAATTTTACATATTTTATATATATTTTTTTTTTCTTTTCTGTAACTCCAGTAAATATGTTCATTGCAATTAAATAAGATTTTGCAGTCCATCACACTGGAATGAATATAGCCTATGGGTATTTTTGAAAACTAAAATTTTAAAAAAATGAGCAAGTAAATGAGTTGATTAATACATCCATGAGGATCTTTATACTATCTTTTAAACAAACTGATGAACATTTTAAAGCAAAGTAATAACATGAAAATAAAATAGTGTCTTTGTAATAATAAATCTGTTTTTCAAAACAACCACCAATGAATTAATATAGTCAAACCCGTTCCAAAGATAGAGACAGTAAGACATGAAGAGAGTGATTTGCTGTCACACACAAGTTGGTAGGAGCAGCAGCAGCTATCTAAAACTACTGGCCTAGTCAGGTGTCAAGGATTATCAGGACTTTTGTCAAAAGTTTCAAAGTCATACCCAATTTGCTTAAAAGACAAATCATTTTCTCTATGTTCTCCAGGCATGATTGTGCTTCTGAGATCTGTAGCTTTCTTCAGGGGCTGCACCTTCCTGGTTCACCCTGCCTTTAGGGCCCTCTGTTAGGGCAGGAGAGAGTGGATGAAGCTGGCTTCAGTGTTTTTCTGCTGCCCCCCTCCAACACCTCGGGGCCAATTTAAGGCTTCCCTTCAGAACCCACCCCCACAACGCACACATACACCTCCATGTTTCTCCTTTTCTTGGGTTCATTCACAACTAGAATTGGAACTGAAGATGGGTCTGGTAGCCAGCCTCCAAGATGATCCTTTCATGGTATTTGACCCCCTGTGTAATCCCCTCCCACATTGATTCAAGGCTGATCTATATGACTGATAGAACATTCTGAAGTGATAAAGTGTCATTGCTGAGGCCAGATCATGAAGGCATTGCAGCTTCCAACTTCATTTCCTTGATTGCTCATTTTAGAGGGATCTAGTAGCTGATGTCATGAGGACACTCAAGCAGCTGCACTGAGAGGCCCACGTGGAGAGCACTGCCCTGTCAGCCACGAGAGTGAGCCACATTGGGAGTGAATCTCCAGGCCCATTTGGGAGTGAATCTCCAGGCCCAGTCAAGCTATCAGACTGCTGCAGTCTGGCTGACATCTGGCTGTAGCCTTCTGAGAGATCCTGAGCCAGAACCACCCAGCCAAGCCACTCCTGAATTTCTGATCCACTGAAACTGTGAAGTTTAATAAATGACTATTGTTGTTTTAAGCCACAAAGTTTTGAGGTAATTTGTTACACTGCAATGGATAACTAATATGCGAAGTTAATGTACAACCCCTCCTGAGGGCCATTTGTACTTTAACCAGAGTCTTTTACTAAAGAAAAGAAAAAAAAAATGGTAAAATGACAGCCCTTCCATCACCAGGCAGCCCCTCCCCTGCTCTGCAGTCTCAATAAGTGCGTCCTTTTTATGGTGGAAAAATAAAATGTAGTGCTTTGGGTATCAGGTTACATTTCCTCCTGCAGGCCTGGGTGGAGAGATTCTTGATTATAACCTAGTGTTCTCCTCTCCTGGCTTTAAGAAAGCCAAAGAGCTAATGGGCATGTAAAGGATCTTGTTATTGTAGCTCCAACGTGGACTCTTGGTTGAGTGAGGCCTCAGAGCAAGATCTCTGGTCCTCAGTTGTTTTCTAAAGTAAAATGAGGGGTAGCTAACATAGCCTTAATGCTTACTATATACCAAAAGCCATCCTTGAATACTTTTTATATATTATTTTATTCAATCTTTACAACAATCCTATGAAGTAATGCCATTTTATTTCCCCATAAGGAAACTGAAACACGGAAGTGGTCAAATGACTTGCCCAAGATCAAACAATAAAGACCAGAGTCAGAATTTGAAACTAGACTCTCTGATTTCTAAGCCCATTTTCTGGGACTGGACTAGAAAATCATTAGGGCTTTTTCTAGCCCAAACAGTTAGGAAGTTCCTTTCCACTTCCTGCCTCGTGCTACCTGAAGCACCATTCTCCTTTAGCCAGGTGTGCTGGGGCCATATAGCCATCTTAGGTGCTCATTTGCATAGGAGATTTGAGAGAGCCCCAGGCCTTCCCTGGCCACATGAGTCCCACCTTCTTCAGAATCAGCTTGCTGCTCTCCTGAAGTTTGCATGTCCCATGACTCTAAGACTCACTAGTGTCTATTAAAAATTTTTTTTAAATCCCTGTTTAAAATGTAAATATGTTATTCAGGAAATGACCAGACACTTGTCACCATCCTTGATCTAGTAGGAGAGAATAGAGCACAGAAAAAAATAGGAAATAGGCAGATACATCAGATACATTTGAATCTACGGGGGAATTTGAGAAAGACCTAAAAATGCAGCATTTCTGGGTGCTGGAAGGCTATTTGAGCAGTGGAGGAGTACACAGTAGGTGAAGAGAGAGTACCCTTCTCCACAAACATACCCCACTCATACCCCAGAAACACGAAGAGGTAAAAATTTAACATCAATTATCCAGAAGTCTGGAATAAAAAAACCCAGAAATATACTTTTTAAATTTAATCTTATGCATAATTTGGTGTCATTTCTAAAAATACAATTTTCTCTCAAGTGTCTTGTAATGGAGGTGAGGCACAACAAAATCATTTGTTTTAAATACATTATGATAATTAAAATAAGCTATATAAAAAAGGACAAATATTCTATGATTTTACTTATGCAAAGAACCTAGAATAAGCAAATTCACAAAGACATAAAGTAGAAGGATAGTTCCCAGGGGCTGGGTCAGAGGAAAAATGAGGAGTTACATTAAATGTGTACAGAGTTTCAGTTTGAGAAGATGAAAACTTAACGGCAATGGACAGTGGTGACATTTGCACAACAATATGAATGCTTCCTGTCACTGAATTGTACATTTCAAACTGGATAAAATGGTAAGTTTTAATTTATGTATCTTTTACCATGATAAGAAAAATTTTTAATTATTTCTGTTCCTAGAGCTCTAAAATCTGTATCTGATCTTATTTCTCCCTTTTGCCATCAGTCACTAACTCCTTCCCATTTCCTCTAAAATGTCTGTTGTTCTGCTTTCTTCATTGCCTGAAGACTTCATCATCTCTCATCAAGGCTATTGAAATGAATCCTTAAACGGCCTCCCTGACTTCTGCCCCTTCCCATCTAATCCATCTTACAACAGTGCTTTCTATGTCATCTCAGTGTTTAACACTCTCAGTGTCTCATTCTTGCCACTAAAGAAGTTTAAAACGTACTGAAATAGCTTTGGCTCTCATTCAGAGGCAAACACAGTGCTATATGTAGTGGTGGACACATATTTTTTAACATGCATTATTTTAGTTACCCTAATTGTAAAATATAGCATAAATTCAGAAAAAATGCATTACTCTTTTGTGTATAATTTAAAAAATAATCATAAGAGACCACTTGTGTAATCAGGTTAAGGTAGAACATTGTCAGTTAGTGCTTTAGAGCTGACTTAATTCACTATTGAGTAGAAGATATGGGTAGAGGAGAGTAGTGGCAGAAAGAGCTTGAGAAAAATGAGATATAGAGACAAATTTCTCTTACTTTATCATTTTAACCCAAGTATGGGAGACCAGAGTGGGGCACATATACAATTCTTTTTTTTTTTTTAATCTCTTTAGTAATTACAGCATATAAAGTCAGCATAACACTAAACACAGCAAAAATGGAGAGAATAGAGATCCAGTGTTGGGAATAGTCATCTGAAGGAGATAGACATGGAGGCAGATCACTGTAATAAACAGCAGTCATTTTATAATAAAGATGTGTACAAAGTACAATGCAGAGCACAGAAGAGTTAGGAAAACAGAAGGAATTAAAATTAACCAAACTATGAAACAAAGCAAGAAGCAATTAGTAGTGGGCTCTTTGCCATTATTTAATCCAAAATTCCCACTTGAAGCTGAGAAAGTTCTTGAGAACAAAAAGAGATGAAGAGGAAAAACCTACTGCGCTTCTCCATTGCCTGAGCCTATGGAATTCCCTTCTCCAGAGATCTTATGATTGACTTTGAAGGCTTATTTAGTCAATGTGCTGCCAAATTTGTTGAAGGAACTGGATGTGCACCAGGCTGCCACTTCATTTTGTGCTGTGTAGACACAGTCCTAAGCATGTGAAACTCTCATAAAGCACTTAACGTTATTTTTAGACTTGTCCTATCACCCGTACTTGGGAGTTTATAAGTTCCTTGAGGGCAGTGCATCACACAAGATTCTGAGAGACAAATACTACACCCACTCAAGCTAGTTTAAACAGGGGAAGGAAAAAAAAAAAGATTAACTTTAGTTATCTCCAGAAAAGCCAAAGAACTAGGCTTGGAGGTGGCTGCACAGCCAGCCAAGAACAATACCCTGACTGTAAGGCAGGCACAGGCCCAGGCACAGAGCATACCATGGGCGCAAGAATAAGCTGCTCTCTTCTCCACAGAAAAAGTGAAAAAGGGTTGTGAGAGGAAGTAGTAGTGCATACTGGGCAAGTCAAAACAGCTATGTAATCGATGCTCCACAGAATTTTAATAATTTCAGCCAAATGAAGATACCTAATATAATTACGATATATATATTAAGTTTTCTCACACATACCTAGAGATATCGAGTTGCTAGTAAAATAAGACAACTTTGAAATAAAATTAATAAAAGAACTAGCATTTTCTCATTATGGTTATCTAACCCTTAACTAGCCTCCTGGAGGCTTAACTAAACCCTTTTTTTCACGTGGGTTTTGGTTTTGTTTTGGGGTTTTTTTTGGTGTATTTATCTCACAGACCACTGTGAAATCTTAAGTCTTTCTACAACTGAAATGCAAGATAGGTATCAAAGGATATATTGGTGTTGCTCTCCAGAAAAATGCAAAGTTTATTAAAAATTCTCATTCTAAGAAAAAAGAATACTGGTATCTTTATAAACCTGTTTTTAACACAAAAGCAGCATTTCTTTAGTTTTGCTTTATAAGGATGGAAAAATGATCATCAGAAGTATAGTTTTCCATATTCCTTGATTCTCCATTTTACTTAAGCTACAGTATTTGTTTCTTTTCTTTTTCTATTTTTTTCCTAATAACATATTCTGCTTTTATCAGCACAATTCAGAGCTTGTTTCCAACTGGTAGGATGAAAATTGAACATATGTGACACCAAAGTGCTGAATTCCCTGTTGAAGAAATGAATGATAGACCTTATCTATCATTTATTTGACTCATGTGTACACCATGTATATTACAGACATTTTTATTTAATTATTCAGGAATTGGCACATGAGATGCATTATCTAATTCCTCTGGGGTCTCCCACTGGCAAAAATAAATGCAAAGACTGTGGCTACCAAATGCATTTGTCCTTTTTTCATATACTTAAAAGTAATGACTTTATTAACTCTACACTTGATGATTTATTATTTAAAATTTTAAACAATATAAAAAGGTACTACAAAGAAAAAATCAACAAAATTCTACTACATAGAAATAATCATTATTAACATTAGGTAAACATATATGAAGAGTAATAGATAAACACATAGGGAGTTTGGTACCCCACAATAATTTTATAAAACTGAATATCTAACATGCATCTTATTTTAGAATAAAAATATTACATTTAACAAGAGAAACAAGAAATTAACAGTTACATAACTGGTTCTTCTTTACTAAGAGAGTAGCCTCTAAAAGAGCCTTCTGATATTACAAAAAAAAAATATTTAAAAGTTTAGATTTTTTTTTATCAACCCAAATGTGTACTGAATTTTATTAGTGGCTCTAATACTGCATAATCTGAATTGAGAAGGCTTTACTTCTCAATTCAGCTAACTCTTTTTATCTTGAGTTCAAAATGATAATTATGTTTTATAACTAAAATTAGAAGGGAAGAATTGAAAAATATGAAACTTTTATTTACAAATGACCTGGAGCTAGCTTGCCTTTGTCGTTGTGATGCATATTGAGTCAGGGACATGTATAAAGCAATACCTTTATTCATCCCTAGCCAAAAATCACAAACTTTCAATAGAAGTGACTTGAATAGTGTCACCATGTGACAAATTCAAAAGCATCTTCAGAGATCCAAATACAGCTGTTTTTGAAGTTTGCAAAGAAACTATATGCTGCTAGAAAATAAAAAGATTATTCTGGTTGCAAGAGGGCTTTTATTCACAGTCAAAACAGAAGAATAAATTGGGCTTCTTGGCAGGTTAACCCAAGAAAATTTAAATTGCTTTTAAAGTCAATTAAAGACTTTTAGAGACAGGTTTGTGTGCAGTTGAGAAAATTCATAATTCCCCACTGCCAAAACTTGTTCTTTCTGCAGCAACAGAATCAGGAATGTGGTTGATCCTTTTTTAACTTTGATGTCCACAGAACACAGCACCCACAGTCTATTTTTAAGGATGATAAACTCAATCTAGGAAAGCACCACAATGTCGGAAACTCATGTAAATCATCACTGCATTCTAATTTATGACATTTGACCCTCAAAATACCATGCATATGAATTCACACATCCTTTTGGATAGGGAAAAATTGAAGAGAAATGTGATGAATTTAAGTTTTCTGCATTGCCTGGAATGATCCAATAAACTGGAAGCTGTCTTTAATGGTCTAATACCCGCTTTGTCCTTTATTTCTCCCAGGCTTCTTCTAAGGTTTGGGGCTCTTTATTCAGTAAGTGCTCAGCCATTGCTTTCATCAAGTATCCATCAACGTTCACTTTACTTTCTTCTGTTAGCATGTACTATAAATATTTTTCTAATTTTAACAATAAGCTTAGACCTCTTCTTATTCTCTCCAACCTGATTCTCTACAATCCTTGTTTCCTCAATAATTCTACAGTTCTAGTTGTTAATAGTCTGAGCCTGGCACCTTGGAGCTCAATAAATATTTGTTGTATATATTTCTCTCCTTCACCCCATGTCTTTCCATCCTAGCTGCCTCTTCCAACTCTCATAATCTATCCTGTTTTAGTAATGAGCAAATATTTATTAAGCATCAGACATTATACTGAGCAATCTGCATGTATTATCTCTGTTCATCCTCACAAGTCAGTGAAGTAAGGACATTATTATTCCCACTTTTAAGGGAGGAATGCAGAGTTGAGTGACACGGTGTCATCTGTCCCAGGATTTTCTCCCAAGCCTGTCTACCACCAAGGTGCACTCTTGTAACCACTATATTTAATTGTATCCAGACCTTTCTTGAGAAACAACACATAGACCTTGTTTTCTTTCAATAATCTTCCAGTAGTTTTGTTCCCATAGGTATGGAAGTGACAGTAGCAAGTAACAAATACAATATATTAAAAAGCTTCAGACAACAACCAAAGTGCATTATAAATTATATTCTGTAAGAATAAAAGGGATCATTTCAAATAATATTCACAGTGTTGGGGGGGTTTATTACAATGTATTCAATCAAAAGGATGTACCTTGAAGCACAGGAGGGAAGTCTATGATTCTTCTTCACTTTCTGAACTTCTATTTGTATTTAATTGTGTGGTCAAGAATAGCTTATGTTCTATTGTAAATAATGAAATCTAAAGAATATTTAGCAAATAAGTCATTATAGTGCTCTTCACCTGGTAGAAGCTCTTGATGAGTAGCACTGTACACTTTAATCTAATAAAACTACATTCAACATTCAGCAAATAGTATAGGACCACTGTTATGTACAAGGTACTCAATAAGAGATAAAATAGATACCCATGGAGAGAGAACTAATGTGGAGGGGAGAGAAGGAGAAGGAGAATTAGAGGGTGAAGATGAGAAAGAAAGAACGAGAGAGACATGATATGGCAGGAGACGGTAAATACTGAGTTGGTAATACAAACAATAAATACTACATAAAATAGGTAATAAACTCATTTTAAATTTGAATAGTGCAAAAAAGATTTCATAGAGGTGGTAGGATTTGAGCTGTGCTATCAAGGATGACTTTGAACAGGCAGGACAAAGATAGGAGATAATTATGAAAGAGAAGAATGGCATGAGAAGTTCTGAGGCAAAAAAAAAAAAAAAAGCAGGAATTTCCTTGAGGAGAGGATAAACAGACCACACTAACTGAGGTGAAGTTCTTATGTCAAGAAATGGTATAAGATTAACATGGATAAATACAGATGTTGAGGAACTTGAATCTCGGGCTATACAGTTGAATTTCTCTCACTTAGCAACCAGGAACTACTGAGAATTAAAACTGAAACATAATGAAGACAGGGCTTTGCAGCGGATTGGCTGAATAGGAGACTGCAGGCAAGGACACCAGACAGGCATCCATTCTGTGTCTGAATCAGAGCTGATAAAGCTGGAGCCAATGGAGAAGGGAAAAAAGCAGCACTTAGCGACTAATGGAAAGGTAGAATGATTTGGTCATTCATACATCTTTTCTTCAGCAGAAGAGAACATTTATTTTGCAATCTTACACATCTTAGAAGAATAAAAAAAATTACTTATTTTTCTATTCTGAATGTTGTCAACTTAAAAGTACAGAATTAAGGGCAAGGAGACTGCGAATCTGAACATGAAGTGCTGACTCCCGTCTAAAAATTTTATTAGTTCCAAATTTCTCTGTTCAAAGGAAAGTGATAACTAGTGGGTTGGGTGGGGTTCTGGTCATCACTAACTTTTTTGTCAAGTCAAGACCAACGAGAAACATTACCTAGTTCACACATACAAACATGCACATACATGTTCTAAAACAAGAGGGATGAAATTTTAAAGATCTCAGATATGACTCCAATAACAACATCTTTTTGATAATCTTATAGACCTTTGATATCATTCAGTATACTTATCAGTAATAACTAGCAGAGTGAAAATTTATAGAAGAATACTAAGGTGATAAGGAAACTTAGTGATTATCCAGACAAACTCCCTTTGTTTTATAGGAGAAACTGAGACAAAGGAAGTGATTTTCCCTTTTAGTCAGAAAACACAGCTGGTGCTAAAATCCAGTTTCCTGCCTTAGAAATTATGTTCTTTTTTACACAGTTCTTTACCTCAGCCTCAGTGATTCCATCTTTACGGGAAATGTTAGAAGCTAAGAGTGTAATGGTGTCATCTCCAGCTCTGTATATCTCTTCTGTTTGTATCATTGAGAAGGAAATACATAGAAAATGCTTTCCAGGATGAGAGAGAGCTCCCAGTCCAAGACAATGAAGTGATTCAGTCAGCCAGAATGGGACTGATATGCTCACATTGTAGAACAGAGAGCCCCACCTGCCCTTGTCCACATTATCTACTATTGGATGAACTTCAAGAGGCACAAATTCTACCTCCATGATGTTGAAGAAAAGCAATCACTGCTATCATCTTACAGACAATGGCTGGGTAGTGAGCATGGAGCAATGGTTTCAGGTAGGAGCAGAGATGGATTTACCATCAACCTACAGAAACTTAAGCTTCGTTAATTTGGGCCCTTCTAGGTCCTGGGAGATGCCCTAGCAATTTCATATTTATGATTGTTGTACTGTTTTCTTAAAGAAGACCCCTGAAATTGTAGTTTAGATTCTACAAAACCCCTAAGGATAGAATGTGCTAGAAATGTTTCAAAAGTGTTAGTGACCTGCTTTATTAGCTATTACAAGTTCAGATGACCTCTTTTTGGTCATCCTTTCCAAATTATATCAATAAGACTATTAGAAATGGAATATATAATATTTAAAAACTTTACAATTTAAGTAATAGAAATCCATTTCATACCAATATTTAGGATTTCTTTCTTCTTGGTTCATTATGGAATTTAGCTAAACAGTTTCTATTAAAATTATAATTCTGAAAAACAAGTGTAACTTATGTAGTTACAAGTGAGATATTAAATAGAACTATTTTGTATATTTGTTACATGTTCACACCTGGGAAATATGCTACAGAAGTCAAAATCATGAAAATCTTGATTTTAATTTAGATGGGGATTTATCATTATTTGTGAGATATGTCCAGTATGGTTTCACTTTAAAACCACAAATAAAGTTTTAACAATGGGCATTTTTCTTGTTGAGAGGTCTGTGGTCAGACTAAACATCTCTCTGAACCTGATTAGGTCCTGAGGTTTTCAAATTCGATATTAGGAAAACATAGAGCATTTGTTTGGTCATAAGAAATAATTAAGAATGTCAGAGCTAATGAAACTCTTCTGATCCTGCCCCTCCTTTCTGATGACATGATAACCGAATATAACCTCTTCTGGGTCTAGGGCCTTGCCATATATGAGATTGAGGCAGAATAGATCACACAAAATTAATCTAGGTGACGTTGCTTTAGGGTTTTTACATCAACAATCCTTTGTTTACTAATACTAAAGTGATGGAGGTTTATATGTTATTACATGCTTTATTTCTTCTTCCTCACTCCCAACTATCCTGAATCCAGAAAAATAGACCCATGGTCATTCTGTGAAGACAAAGGAACACTGAATAGTTAATTATACAACACCCAGAATTGTCCACTGTGTATTCATTCTTGTAATGGATCACTGGAGGGTGAATTAACATATTTAGTTTGAATTCTTGTAAAATAGAAATGGGATTGTTTCAGCATTTGCGCAGTTTGTATAGTAACCATCACACTTCATGGAAGATTTGACTCAGAATAACACAAGTTTCTGAATAATGAGGAGGGAAATGTTCTATCAACAATCCACATGGGCTAAGTAACTCCACTGATGGGATATATTTGATAATTTCTAAAATCCACTTTTCCTGTATAAACACAGTATAACTATAATCCTGGATACTGCATTTGCTTTCTTAGAACTGAACTCTCTTCCAAAGGTAGGCCTAAAATAAAATGCAGAAGTCATTAAATTTTTGCTATAGTATTTTCATATTGAAAGGGACTTCCAGAGGTCACCTAGTTCATCCCCATCTCCAGTCAGGATTCTCCTTAATACTGAATATAGCTATCTAGTGATCTGCATTAAGAAAGCTTTTAAAGATCCCCAGAGTTGGTCAAAAAATAGCTAATATTGGCCTGATTCATAGAACAGCATTAGAAGTATGTCAAAATAGCCACCTTCATCAAAGAAGGCATCCATCAGGGCTAAGTGCTCATGGTGGCTTCAAAAGGAAAAGCTTTATTTTCTCAGAGAAAAGGGTGGTAGATTTAGGAAATGACCAAGTGAGCTGATTATTTATTTATTTATTTATTTATTTATTTATTTATTTATTTTTATTTATTTATTTAGGTGTACATCTGAATGCTTATCTAAAAGGAAACAACATCGTCTTGTCAAAACCACTGCAGGGGGAACCTAGAGGTGGCTGTAAGCAAGCAGGTCATAACTCCTTTAAAGAGTCCTTTCAAATAGCTACATAGCTCAGAGGGGGAGCTGTTGTTTCAAACAAGATCTAATTAGCATCAAGTTAGTGAAGGGCAGATGGAGAAACATAAGAATAACATCGACAGGTTTGCTTGTTAAGTGATATCTTTTCCCCCTAATCATCTGAGTTTGTTAGATCTGATAATTTTATTTCTTCAACTCCATTAAACTGTGAATGAGGACAGGAATTTCATTATAATTTCAATGTTCTAAGACAATTAATCACATTATTGTTTTATAAGGAACATAATCCTCCACAATTATTAGACTTCTCAATTATTGGGTTTGAGGCACTACTCTAAAATCTAGAAATCCAAGCTAAAAGGTTTTTATCTGCATTATTTGGGCCTTTAAGCTTTTCAATTGAACTATATAGTAAGGAAAATGTCCTGCCCTGACAACTGTCCCTAGTGTGTCCACTTGATTTTGTGTGTTAACATTGCATTTTTTCAAATCTATCTGTAAGGTTACATAAAAGCTTGGTCAACCATGGGTGCTTTCAGGGTTGGGAACTAGAGGGCTGGATGGAAATAAGTTTAGAGGTTTTTTACCACACACCCTCATGGCAGCTTTCAAACATTATGCTTGTACTTCTTCCTCCAAATTCACTTAAAATTATTTCATTTAAAAAACAGAAAGGCATGTCCATGCTATCTCTTGTTAGGTCAGATGCTCTGTCTGGGTTACAGGAATTGGAAACCTCTGACAACTAGCCTCTCCTTGACTTTGGAAATGGGAATTCAGCCATTGGGAATCTTTGATGTGCAGCTGCCTTTTTCAGAGAACATTAACCAACTAACGTCTTCAGGTCACCCCTTCCTCTTCCTTTTGTGAGACCAGGAAACAAAAGAACAAGGAAACCTCCTGGTAGTGTCATTTTGTCTTGATGACATTCCCATTCTGGCTACCTAACCTTTGAATTAATGTGCAGTCTACACAGTCACCATAAGGCTACAGCATTTTATGGTAAGGAAGAATTCCTAGGTTACCTAGATATTTGGCAGAGTAATATTTTTCTCCCTTAAAAAGTGCTCAGATAATTGTTTCTAACTTGCTGTTTGTGTACACAACCTGTAAGAAATGTTATTTTTTGAAGTTATCACCCTAAACAAATTCCCAAACCAGAATCAAGAAGTTCTAAACAGAAGAAACTGAGTCGACTTGAAAGATAATCAAAATGAAAGTAGGGAAAAGCAGAACATAGACTCTGTAATTTTATTATTAAAAAGTTCAAAGCTTTTTTACATGCTATGACATTAAATGTCATGTATGTTCGTTGCAAGCAAACCTTTTTAAAAATAAATATACATACTGTATATATTTACATTCAAGTTTGAGTAACTGGTGTCAAGGTGTAGTTCCGGTTCTAATCTTTACCCACCTTGTATATTTGTTCAGCTACTAACTAAACAGCGATTGTATCTTCACTCAGGCACATGGAGAGGTAGAAACTGCTTCTTAAAAAAAAAAGAAAAAAACTGGAGTGCAAATGTGAAGATTATCATTGAAGCAGCTTAGCTACATCAAGGAGGCCCTAACAAGCTTTGGTCATCTCAAGAAGCTAAATATATGTATGTAGCCTTGTCCTTTAAATTAAAACCAGAAACACTTTGGGTAGATGCTAATATGAGCACAACAGGGAGTTGGGCAGATCACAGCAGCTAATGCATTGCCACTCTGCTCCCAAGAATTATATATGACTAAGGCAACATAGCAGCAGGGCCGAGCTGGCAGCCAGGCTCCTTATCCCTGATAAGACACAAATAATAAACACGAGTGGCTTAAGAGACTTCAAATTACTATCTGTACACCGACATCTTGGAACTCAGAAGCCCAGCAAGATACTTCCTTTCCCACATGAAACCTCTTAACTTCTGCCCATGACCACCTCCATCCCAAACTGTGCTAGTAAGTCTAGATAGGAGTGGGGTGGCCCACGGCTTTTTCAGGCCAAGGTTCTGCAACCTCATGAGGGTTCTTGGGCCTGAGAAGGGCTCCCTGGATTCTTGCCAGACTTGGTGGGGCTCATTCCTGATGGGGTAAGTTTGAGGGAAGCCACAGGTGTGGAGGGCAGAAGCCCTTCTCGTTCCCTTTTCTTCTGTTTCATCCTGCGGTTCTGGAACCAGATTTTGACTTGAGTGTCATTCAGCTGCAAGGAGTTGGCTATCTCGATGCGTCGGGCTCGAGTTAAGTACTTATTGAAATGAAACTCCTTCTCGAGTTCTGTCAGTTGCTTAGTGCTGAAATTCGTGCGGATCGCGCTGGAGGGGCTAGCGGCTCCATACTCGGAGAGTCTGCCTGCAACGTAAAGACAGGGCGTCAGCAGGGCGAGAGGACGAGGAGACCGAACACCGGCGAGCGGCCGGGCTCCGGTTACAATCAAAGTCACAGCGCAGCGCTCCTGGGTCCCTGTGAACACAGTTGAGCCAAGAGAACCGCCCCCGCGGGGAGAGCCTCCCTGGAATTCTCTCCATGCCTGGCACATTTTCCAAGTGGGTATGCGGGGCTCCGAGAGTGTGTTCGGGACACGCTCTTTGGGATTCGCCAGCTCTAATAACGCCTCGGAAGCGCTTCCTCCACAGAGCCCAAACCGCCGTCTAGAGGGACAGTGGCCAAACGCTGCCAGCGCAGTGCCGCGGAGGAGGCTCGGTCCCCAACCCCAGAAGCGTCCGTCCGTACTCAATACTCACTTTTCTTCGGGGCGTTCCTCTTCACTTTCATCCACTCGAACGTGCTGAAAGCAGCTGGGAGGCCGGAGGCCGGTGAGGAGGACTTGGGGTAGGCGCCAGGGGCCGGGGACGCAGTCTGGAAGGCCCCGGGGGGGCCGTCGGCGGGCTCTTTGAGACCCGACAGGAAGGGCCCGGGCTCGCTGAACGCCCCGTAATCCACCTGGCCGCTGAGCAGCAAGGAGCTGCCGCCCGAAAAGACGGCCGAGGTGGCGTAGTGGACGCGCGCCCCGCCGTCGTCGGCCGGCCGCCCGATCGCGCCCGGGAAGTCGTACGCGGGCCCCGGCCCCGGCCCCGGCCCCAGGAAGCCGAAGTCTGCGCCCCGCGCCGCGGCAGGTGCGGCGCCTGGCTCGTAGGCACCCTCTCGGCTGCAGGGCGCGAATGGGGGCGCGGCCGGGGGCTGCGCGGGGGTGGCGGGAGGCGAAGGCGCGGGTCGGGCGGCGGCCAGGGGCAGGCAGCTGCTGAAGGCGCCGTCGCCGCTGCCCAGGGTGAAGGCGGGCTGCAGGGCCACGGGCCGGGCATCTGCGCGGCGGAACTTGGACGCGAAGCTCAGCAGGTCGCCGCCGCCCCCGCACGACAGGTACTCCAGGTAGGAGCTCATGGTTCCGGCCCACCCACCTGCGCGCGGGACCTTCCCCCTCTACCCCCGCTGCCCCCGCCGAGCCATGGCGAGCGAGCGCCCGGGAAATAGGGGCCTAATATAGCGGCGGCGCTGGCCACGTGGCGCCCGCCGGCCAATGGGCGCCTCCCCCGCACCGGGCTCCGCACGCCGGCCCCGCCGCCAACTTCGCGGAACCTGCGGACGGCCGCCGCCCAGAGAGCCCCTACCCCGGGGGGAGTCGGCTCCGCCCGAGGGCAGCCTGGGGAGGGGCGGGAGGGGTGCGCGGGGTGGGAGCCCGGGACCGCTGCTCTCCGGACAGGTACTGGGCGAGACGTGGGGAGAAAGGCAGGACTGGCCGCTCGGGTGAGGGCGAGAGGATGGAGAGCGGGAGCTTGTCCTGGATCGTAGGTGACCGGTCCTCAGCTGCGGATTGCGGACGTCGCGGTGTGGTAGGGGTTAAAAGGCGGCGCGGAGCTCGGGCGCTGGGGACTGCTGCTACCTACTAACCTTCCTCCGGGGAAGGTAGTTATTCCTCTTCCTCTTAGATCCGAGGTCGATGCGCTTTTGGTTCTCTTGGCACTGGTGTTCTTTCTCTCCCACACCTGAAGTAGAGGTTTAACATTTCACTCTCTCTCTCCGACTTACGGGACTAAATTTTATGCCGTGGGTGCTAGGTACCTGGGGGGCAGCAAAGATTTTTCACTTTAGATTAGGTTCTCACGTTATTTCTCAACGTTTCCTTCCGCTTCTTCCACCCCTTCCGTTTGTGGTGGCAGAAGTGCGAGTTGTTGAAGTGCCAGGTTTTGATTAGGAAAGATGAAGTGAAATGTCTGCCTTGTTCGGAAGTTTAGCTGATTTCTCCCTCTGATTATGTTGTCAAAATAAAGAATCTGCCTTTGTGATGGAGTGGCTCTTTGTGCTCCTGCCTGGAGGTTGGCACCCGGACCAGGGCTGGGCACGCTCTCTCCTGGGCGCTTGGCTCGAGAGAGCAAAAGGCTTCCCAGGGATGGGTCAGATCTCAGAGTTTTGGACAGGCTTGTACCTCGAAGCAATTAAAGGTACTGTTCCATCAGATAAGTGCTGCGTCGTCTCTTGCAAGTGAAATCTGAGGGCTCACAATGTTAATGGGCTCACGTCTTTCCCTTGATAATATGGTTTTGTTTACTGAGTGTAGAGAGACGGGAAATAAAAGTGCAGTTGGCACAGGAAATGAGGAGTAGAAGGGGTACAGAGACAAGCTTTTCCCTGACAAACTAACTTCCTTGAACATTTCTTTTAATGTGTCCCTCTTTGGGGCTGTAGGAAAATAACAAATTAAACATATAAATGTTATTTACACACAGCAGTGATGAAAGAGAGTGGTTTCCTAAAACTCTGTGAATAAAGAGTCTACTCTTGGCTTTTCAAGTGCCCTTGAGTGCTTGATCTATTACAGCATCTGAGTTAGGGTGTCTGAGGTTTTATTATTGTTTTACTGATTCACTTGTCATGAAAGAATGATTGAGCCCTTGCCTAAAATTCCATTCTGAGGAAGTCTGAAAAACCAGAGCCATCACAGTCCAGGGAGCCAGTTTTGTACAGGAATGTGAACTTGTGAATAAACAAAGCCACACCAAAAGTACTACTGCTGGTGAGGCTGAAGTTAAGCCAAGATGGGGAGGATTGAGCCATGATGGGGAGTGGGTAGGTAGAGGGTAGATACTTCGGAACTACCACAAAGTTAAAGGGGTCTGGGTTTCCTGCACTGCTGGAGTTCTTGGATTTCATTGGGAAATAGAATCCTATGCTGAAAACAGTCCTTCAAACTTGATGTTGCTGCTTCAATTTTCTCCTGTAACCAATCAGATGACAAAGATCTTAAATAATATTTGAAAAGAGAAAAGGAAAGGCTTTTTTCTTGCACCCTGGTCAGAAAATGATAGAGCTCTTCAGAGCTAGTTAAGGCCTCAAATATAGGTGCATTTTTTCACTGTCCTCCCTCTGTACCCTTAATGCAAAAGTACCAGCAAATCAGATGCTGCTAAGCTTATGGTACCCCCATAGCTATCCCTGGTTAGACTTTAATAGCCAGTTTTGACCAGCATAATGTCCTAAACTCTCACATTTCTACCTCAAAATTATAATGCCCTCTCTCAAAAGGTACTCGTCTAATCACAACTCCTAGGCCCAGAGGCCCCACGGGGTCAAGAAGAAAAAGTGGCTTTGCAAACATCTCTGAAGGAGATGCCTGGCTGGCTGCAACCCAGGATGTAGGACAGAAAACCCAGCCTGGCTGTCTGGCAAGATTGACCCAAACTTATTAATTTGGGAGCCTTTTCTGTGAGGTTTCAGGTAAAATAGGCAGCCTAAGTGCCTTGGCACCTTTTACTGCAACAAGGACCAGGTTTTTGCTGGGCAAAAGTTGGGTCCTTCCTGTCACAATTAAGCATTGACTTTGATGTACTTATGAGCTGTCCACACTATTTTCCTGAAACAAAATTTTGGAGATTGAGTTTTTTGCTGAGGTGAAGGAAGAAAGTATCCTAAAAGAGAATTTTTTAAAGATTTTTTTTTAAATCTTTTGTTTGGTTTTCACAGCTGTGAGTAAGGTGTTCACTATTTGTTCAGGCCCAATAGCAGTTCCCTGATAATTGCATATGGAGGACTACATTCTGTTCATTCTTCGCTCTGCTCCCTTTAATCTCCCAGTCTTTGGCATATTCTACGCTTTGAGGCTTGGAGTTATCATCTCCAGTCCTAGACTGATTCTTGACTTGCCCAGGTTAGCAGTCAAGATTCTGGTCATCTCAGACTCAGATTCAACAACAAATGTTTGCCAGGGGCCTACTATGTTAGAATATTTTGTTCGGGGAGGATTAAGTAGGGGAAAAAAGATATTCAAAAATTAAAAGAACAATGGATTCATTCCTGGCACAAGTCTTACCTGCACTATAAATCTACTCCAGAAGAATCTGTATCTATAATTTGCTATGGAGAAATTGGAAGATATTGGGGGAAGTATGTATAGAAAGATGTGAGTATAGGATATTTTGAGCAGCTTTAAAGTTTGTCTCCTAGGTGTGCACAGGGCATGGAAGAAATGTCTCATTGATTGTATTGCTTGCTCAAGTCATGAATTCCCAAGGTTACCTTGTCCTGCTGTACCCTGGTGCTGTGAGTTTCTAGCAGGAGGCAACAGTAGAGGGGCCTGATTCTCAGGTTCTGTTTGATTGTAGGAATGCTTTGAAATCTTTCCCATTCTGTCCACCAAAGAAGCCACTCCCTGCTGTCCCCTCATGACTACCTTTCTCTCTTATTTGAACAAGCTTCTTTTCTGCAGACAGAACTGATGGAGGGTAGCAGTCTGGTCTTCTGCGTGTTTACAATTGTTCCTAAGAAGCCTGTTGCAACCCCTCATCACAAACCTACTGTGTTACTACTTAGAGACTGTTGGGTACATGCAAACTCTTGGCTCTACAGCCCCAAAGCATACAAAAGCTCTTGCATGTTGGAGGTAAAAAGAGCAGGAGTGAGGGTGTCTTCTCTTGAAGCAAGATTTACAGTTCTCTGCAGCATCTTTTCTTTAGTTATCCCAGGCCTAGGATGGAGGTAGGGATGGAAAAGATCCTAAAACAGGAATTCTAAACCTGTTGGAAGTCTGATTACATGACCTTCCCTGAGGAAAACAGTTTATACAGCGTTGTCCCTTTCCCTGAGAGCTTTGTGATTGAAAGTTCCACGTTTTGTCTGTTACACAGTAGGCATTCAGTAAATGTTTGTTGGACAGAAATAAAAAATAGACAGAATGGTGTATCTTCACCATGACTAATATTGGCTAAATGATATCCTTAGATAACTCACTCTCAAAACCACTTAATGTGGGTAGAAATCATCTGAGAAGCCTGGTACAGGTCCCTCAGCCTATCCCCAGAGGTTTCAGTCTAATAAGTCTGACTCAGGAGTCTTTTATTTATTTTTTTATCTATCTATCTATTTATCTATCTATCTATTTTGCTGTTTGTTCTTTTATTAATTTTATTTTTTTATTAGTTTCAAGTATACAGTACATTGGTAGACATTTATATAGTTTATAAAACAATCCCCCAATTGCTCTTTCTCTCCTCTGACTCTATATTCAGTCATTACGTTAATGCTAACTGCATTCCCTATGCTGTGCTCCCCATCTCTGTGACCATCTTTCGACTATTAATTTGTACTTCTTTATCCATTCACCCCTTTCTCCCAGCTCCCCAACCCTCCTCCCTTCTTGCCAGCAGTAGATTGTGAAAATATGGAATGCTTCACAAATTTGCGTGTCACATCCTTGCGCAGGGTCTATGCTAATCTTCTCTGTATCGGTCCAGTTTTAGTGTATGTGCTACTGAAGCAAGCACAGGAGTCTTTATTTTTATTAAGCCTCATAGGTGATTCTAAAGCCAGGTTCTTTGAACCCACATTTTGAGAATTTTTGCTTTAGGAGCTGTGTTAGGGTAAATAACTGAGGGAAAGGAGGGGTAATTTTGTGGGAGGGCCTGGAACCACAACAATGAGAGCTTATGGCTCGCTGGAACATGAGCATACCTGAAAAGAGTCCAGAAGCCTGTTGAGTAGTAGAGGCAGAGAGGTCAGCATCAAGTGCAAACTTAAGTCTAGTTGGGCTGAAGTTCCAGAAAATATCCTTAAGAAGTAGTAGGAGTCTCCTAAGTTCTGCTGACTAAATAATGCTTTGTAGATTGAACTTATTTCTGTTCCTTGCCACTTCCCTAATTTGGCTTTGATGATGCCATTGGAGTAGGAAGTGAAACATATTTGTTTCTCCCCAACTAGAAAAAAATTGAGAGTGCTTCTGAGGCAATGGGAAAAGGGAAGGAGTGGGAATGGAGGTCTCAAGAGGGAGGAGCCAACTCTCTTTTCTTTCCACCTTTCCCAAATTGTCTGGAATGAGCATTTGAGCCTGAGAGATCCAGAGAGAGTGAAATATCCCTTGGCCTGGGCTATTTAAGTCTTCCTCTGGCCAAAGGCTAACCTTTCATAGCATGACATGTTAATGCTAGAAGGCCCCTTAGAGATAAGTGACATCTAACCCCTCATTTTAGAGAGAATGCCACTTTACTCAGAAGTTAAAAAGACAAAGCCATTCTGCAAAAATGAGGGAACCAACTTGGGTCTCTGACTCTCCACGGTCTTTGCCTTTTCACAGTCTGCAAAAATCAAGGAGTAAGACAGCCCCTCCGCTGCATTGTGGCAACCTCGATGCTGAGCAAGCAGAGCAGTGATCAAGGAGGCACCCTAATTTCTGGAAGACCGCACAGCCACTGTGAGTGACTGGCAGGCCTACTGCCCTCCTTTTACTAAACTTGTGTCCCAGACTTGAGGCCCCACTTTGATCTACTCCTGCAAAAGAGAGCAGGGATAGACCTGGGTCTCCACCCTCTCTACCACCAAGCAAGGGTAAAGGAGTCCCTCATTTCCTGCTGAGCTTGATCAGCATCAGGCCCTGGGGGGACAAAACAAGAAATGTCCCAATATTAATGTAGCTGGATAGAGCAAATACAAATAAAGATGTGTGTGTGAACACAGGAGGTACACCCAGGTCAGTTACCCTTGCACTAATCTTTTTTTTCCCCCTTTTATTTTTTAAATAGGTAATACATTTAAATATACATGGTTCTGAAGAGGAATTTGCACTGAAAAAGCTAATCAGCTCTTTGTTCTGCTTCTGTAGATATGTTTGCTGCATAGGCCACACTCAAAAGTACCTAAAACTTCATCCTCCCTTAGGCTTGCTCTGTCTAAGCAACACTATATAAGTACCAGCAACCACAGTTATTCTGGCAGCTTTGTAATGGTCTGAGGACAAATTAACCATCAGCCCATGCCAAGTAAGTTCTGTTTAACCAATGTTGCAACTGAGCTCCGCGCCCAGATCTTCAGAGCCCTAGCTCCACTGGGACTGGACTGCAAGCGTAATAAACCTGACCTCACCAACTCTCCAAGTGCTGCTTGGCTTCTTGCTGGCCTGACTTTTGCATTTTTCTGCAACATTTTGAGTTGCAAAGGGTACAAAAGGGTATGCAGTGAAAGTCTTTTTCCCACCCTTGTCCCTCATCACCTAGTTCCC
This sequence comes from Cynopterus sphinx, assembly GCA_030015415.1. NCBI lineage: Eukaryota > Metazoa > Chordata > Mammalia > Chiroptera > Pteropodidae > Cynopterus > Cynopterus sphinx. The sequence continues at coordinate 164,220,446 of CM057379.1, read as the reverse complement.
CTTCACATAGGCAACTAATTTTATGAGTTTCTTATATATCATTCCAGAGATATTTTGCGCACACACGCACACATGCACTTTTTACACAAATGATAGCATATTAGATAGACTCTTCTGCACCATGCTTTTCTCCCCATTGTATCTTGAAGACTATTTCATATAAATGCATACAATTCCTGGTTTATTTTTACAACTTCATGATGTTCTACTGTATACACCTAAAATAACTTACTTAGCCAGTCCTTTATTAATGGAAAGTTAGCTTATTTTCAATCTTTTGCTATTATAAACACATGTGCAAGTGTTTTCCTATTAGAAAAATTCCCAGATATGAAATTAATCAAAAATATGTGTGCTGGCAATGTTGTTACATATTGAAAGATTGCTGGCCATAAAAGTGAGTCAATTTATACTTCTACCAGCAACAAATGAGAATTGCTGTTTCCTCACACTTTTACCAAGTCAAGGAATAAGAATCTTTATTTTTTTGCCAGTCTGATAAGTAAAAAATAATATCTTTTACTTACCCTTATAGCATCTCCAATAATGTCATTCTCCATTATTTCATCTGATCCTTCCATAATTCTATTTTACAAATGGTAAAACTAACACAGAAAAGATAAGCAACTTGCTGTAGTCACACCCAACGTAAGTGGCCAAGGTCAGGTGCTCAACACTCCTATACTACACTGTGCCACAGAGAAGTTTAAGGGGTGGCTTAAGAAATTTAAGAGAATAGGTGGCTCAAGCATTCCCTGAAAGATACATGATACATGAGACAGCGCAGAAGCTTTCCAACATCTGCTAAGACGTCTCCTTGGTGGTCTGATACCAAGACTATATTTCTACATTGTGTCCCCTGGAGAGTACCCTCCAGAAGCAGAGGGATTCTGAATAGCAATATGATAGGGCCTAATCTTAAGCATTAGCTTGGATTCAATATCTGCAAAGCAGTAGAGTGTTATTTTTAATTTTCCTGAGACTTATTTCCACCTGGGACCTAATTATTGATCATCATGGTGTGGATAAGAGGACATTTTCCCTTGGTTCAGCTTTATGCAGGACACTCACTTGGACTTGATGAGGATAATACCCTCTACCCCCCCACACACACACACACATGGTAAACTTAGGAGGTAAATACCTTTATTGACACGATGATGAAATTGAAGAGCAGAAAGATTAAGTGAATTGCTTACATCACACAGTATATCAATTAGCTAAGCAGAAAACACAATGTAGACCTAAAATTGAACTCATCTTCTCCGAAACCATCATCTATTCATTTTGGTGAATGATCTGACTACCCACTCAGGCCCTCAAAATAGAAACCTGGGCATTGGAATCCACAACTCCTCTTTCATTTGTCCAGTTGACCACAAAGACCTATGGATTCTTCCTCCTACATGTTTCTCCTCTTCATTCTTATTATGTTAGTTCCTCTCTAAGCTGGATTATTGCAGCAGCCTCCTTTTTTTCCTTCTTTTTGCTTCCTACCTTTCCTTTCTCCCATCAGACACAGTAACCCCCAAGAGTTAGCTTTCCTAACAGATGACCCTCACACCCCAGCTTATAACCTTCAGTGGCTACTCACTGCCTACAGAGTCAGTCCGGACTCCTTTCCCCAGACCTTCTGCAATCTCTCCTTCCAGCCAGAGGCACCACTCTAAACTACTCTCCTTGTTCCAGGTTCAGACCTTGCTCTTTCTTCCCTCCCTGCTTTTGCATGTGCTGCTCTCTCCACCTGGGTAGGCCCTCCTTCCTGGGCCTAAAAAACTCTTGTACCTCAGGGACCCAAATTCACTTCCTCTGAGAAGCCTCTTTTTTTGAGTCTACAGCAGTGGTCCCCAACCTTTTTGGCACCAGGGACCAGTGCTCCTATGAAAATCTAATGCCTGATGATCTGAGGTGGAGCTGTGGTGGTGATGCTAGCACTGGGAAGTGGCTGCAAATACAGATGAAGCTTCACTCACTCACTCAAAGCTTACCTCCTATTGTGCGACCCAGTTCCTAACAGGCCATGCATCAGTACTGGTCAGCAATGGTGGGTAGGGGTGGACAGTTAGAGACCCCTGCTTTCCAGAACTGTTAGTGACTTTGTCTCTTTATTCCAGGAACATTTTGGCCATACCTCTGTTATAGCATCTGCCATACTGTTTTAGGATTCTTTTTCTTCCCCAGTAGAGGGGCACACAGCATTAGTGACTCATTTTTCTATCCCAGGGCCAAGCATAGTGCATATAGGAGCTCTTCATTAGGTATTGGTGAAAAGACTGGGAAAGAAAGATTCTGAACCAAGGACAACAAGACCAAGTATTTTAATTGCTCAATGAGTTCAGGACACTGTACATGGCTTAATGCTTCAGCTTATATCTATCTGAAGAAAAATGACAGTAAACATTTCTCCAAAGTAAGTTAATTTCCACCCAAGAGGATTAAAAAGAGAAGGCTGAGGAAAGGGAATAGAAAGCTGGGACTTTATGCCCTTCAGAGACTTTTTCCTTAGGGCTGAGGAAACACACTTAACTAACCAGAAAATTCTCACCTGATGTCACTCAGGAAAAAAGAAAAAGAAAAACTAGTTTTAAGAGGGGGCAGCCTGGAACTTTCTCAGAATTTATAAAGAGAACAGCATGTACCACTCTAGAGAGTGTAGAAGAATGTGTCACCACCCACTTACCCAAACCCTCCAGCTGTAAACAGCTTTTATGCTAATGACTGCCTCCCCCAAAAAAACTTGCTGTCTATCCCTTTACGGTGTTTCTAAAATGAACCCCCCCAAAAAAGAGCTGAAAATACTAGATACAGCATAGTGAATACAGTTAATAATACTGTATTGCATATTTGAAAGTTTCTAAGAGAACAAATCTTAAAAATAATCTCAAGAAAAAATTTTTTGTAACTATATATGGTGATGGAAGTTAACTAGCTTTATTGTGGTGATCATTTTGTGGTGTATACAAACATTAAATCATCATGTTGTACACCTAAAACTAATGTTATATGTCAAAAAAATTTTTTTAATACTCGAGTCCTGCCCTCACATCAAAAGAGAGGAGAGGCGTATCATTGTGGTTGGTGTTTTGAATATACTTTTATTGTTATTTTTAATGGCATTCAATTTTAGTTCCAAGTTTACAAGGGTCTTATCTACTTCCTCCCATACAACTACTCCTGCATGTAAATAGAACTAAACTACTTCAGACTCACCCCCTGAATTCTAGTCCCTGAGGACATCCTTTTTAAACTTTTAAATAAAATAGTGTCTGCAAGAACCTTTTGATCCATTGGGATTTTTCTTGTCCTGTCTTCAAAGATAGATTTGGCTCTTTCTGGGGTGCAGCAGCATGTAAGGGCATCACTTGGGCAAGCAGGAGGTGTGGGAGTGTTAGGATGTAGAATCACTGAACATTGGGGCAGGCTTGGGGGCAGGCATGTTGGGAGGGAGCTGGGGCACCCTGAGTGGTCCAAGAGCAGGGCTGGTGGGAGGCAGTGCTGGCTGCGTGTGGGAGGTGACCGGCAGGCGCTTCCTTCGGGCCTTGTGCAGCAGTGCTGGTCAGACTGCTCTGCTCCCAGAGAACCACCGTTAAGTGGAGGGTCGCTCCCTCGGTTGGTGCTCACCTGGAGTGCCTGCCTCTCCTCCGCCTCCTTCGATTGTGGTTTCTGGTCGGTTCCCAGCTGGCCTAGACCTGCTCTGAAGATGGAGGAACCGCTGTCGAACGAAAAGTGCACACGGGGTGATTGATGAACTCTTAATAGGACTAACCTCTCCTGCCCCTCCCCCCTTCCCAGACACAGAGAAATCGTTCACCCCCGTCTCCTCTTCAGACCTCCTCGCTAGCATGAGGGGATGCAGACGCCAGCCGGTTGGGTGATTAACTCACCGTTTGTCTTTTCCGAAGTGTTCCAGGTGGATTCAGGAACACCCTCCCACCCCCAGCCACTGCCTGGCTCTGCCGACTGCGTCCTGCCATGGGCTGGCGGCAGGGGGGGCTGGCAGAGCTCCAGCCAGCGCGTGTCGCATGGTATAGAGGCCCAAGCAGGCCTTTGTCCTGCGCTACCACCCCACTGTTGGGGGAGGCTGCCAGCTATTGTTCCCGGCAGGGGAGGGAGATGCTCAGACTCAGAATCCATGACAGCCTCTTCCCAGAGTGTCCCTGGTCCCAGGACTGATGGGACTTCCTTTGTGTGTTCTCTTCCTGAGGCAGGAGTAGCTTGGCGGTTGCCACCCCATAGAGCAACAGACAGGAATGGGGTCTGGAGAGAGGGAGGTTGGTGCCAGCTCAGCCACTGCCTGAAACTCAGTTCATCCTACTCAGTTTCCCTGCTGGACCCTTGTGGAAGAGGTGGGAGGGATATGGTATTTGTAGGGGAACACTCTGAACATTAGAGCCATCAGAAGGCCTATCCCTGACTCCTAAAGCCCTAGCCCAACAGGTCCTCTTGGCCTGGTTTGAGGCCTGCTTCCCCAGCAAAAACATTTCAATCGTACCAGGGTTCTCCATTAATTCTGATTTAAGATCGCCTCCTTGGGCTCTTACTAATATTAAAACCCTATTTTCACAATTTTCCAGTTATTCTTCTTCCATAGAAGTGATCCAGACTAGCTATAGGAACCAGTCAAGATATTTTACCAGTAGATCTAGGTTAAGAGGATTTATGCAATAACTTCCCACCTTGTAGATCTCCTGGGCACCCTGCTTCTGCTACTGCAAATGATTGGATATCCACTTACCTTGGCTCTTCCTTCATGTATGGAAACTTTTTATTTACTGTGCTTCAGGCTAGACCTGGCCTGAAAGTAGGTCTTTGGATTGTGTGTACTTTTCCAACTTGTCAAGGCAGGTATAAGAAGTGAGGGAATTGCTTAGGAATAGGCTTTAGGTCAAGTATTTAAATCCATTTGGCACCAACTTTGGGCCCTAAAGATAAAAGCATTTGTAGCTGAATAGAAGACTGAGAATAATGTGAACTAAGATTCTCTGTGAACTTCTCCACCACCAATCAGCACCACCAATGCAATAAGTGCAGAGGATTCACCTACCCAGTCTTTTTTTCTCTCTCTCTCTCTTTTTCCAGTCCTTCTGCAAGAAGACTCTAAATGAGCCAGTTCTCAAAGGTGGTGAGGACATGGTACATGACTCAGCCTCAGCTCCTTGTGCCCTAAGTGTCTAGAGATAGGTGTGCTCACCAAGGCCCTAGCTATATCCTCTCTGGAAAGTGGCAGTGCCCTGAAGTGATCATCAGGCTATAGGTCTGTGGAAACTAGAGCCTTCTGCCCCTCTTTATTTTATTTAACACTCACAAACTTCCACTCATCCTATTCTTTTCTTACAGTTTCTGAAAGAAGGACCAAAGTAATGTCAAGAACTCCCAGATGAAGAGGAACTTCCCCAGTCTGTAACTGGATTTAACCAATTCATGAATTCAGGAGGAGGTTTCAGCTAATTTTCAGGATAAAGCCAAAATGGGCCTGTGACGGTCCCTTGAATACTGAAGGTGTAAATAAGCTTTTGGCTTCCAAAGGTCAGCAGAGAAACACTTTCTAGTGTTGGTTTTCTTCTTTGTTATTCAAACAGACACCCACACTTATCCTCTTTACCCTCCCTAATGAAAAACCTCAACAGATGGAGAGCCTATGTTCCTTAGCATGCTGGCTGAGAAGATACACTTCACTCAGGGGTCAATCAGCTGGAACAAAATGGGGGAGGGAAAAGGGGTGAGTAGCTAGTATAGGTAATCACTATCTTTTAATACTCCTTACAGATAGAAATTCGAAAAGTTCTGTTCAGAGGTTAGCAGCCTCTGGGGCCTGGGAAACCAATTTTGCTGATGTAACAGGGACTAGGCCTGGGGCTGCACCAAGGGGCAAGTACTCATTCTACATTCTCTTTCTCGTTTGAAAGCTTGTACAAAGACTTGGTACAAATGGGTGATTAACTTAATGATCCCATCAGAGGTGGATTTTTCTCTGACAGGTCCCTGGATGAGGCTGAGGCCTGAAAGCCAGGAGGCAGAATATATACTTAATTGGCCTTTCTTACTGCCAGGACTACTCTTCAGACCTTTCCTCTCTAACTTCCCTACACCCCTGGTGAGCTCCACTGGGTTTCCTCCCATCACTCCAGACTGGGTTTCTCAGTTTCTCGTGGGAGCCAGGGAAAGCTCTTGGTCTGCCTAAATCTCTTTCCCCACCCCCATTTCCCGTTTTGCAGTGGACCATTCCATCTGCCTCACTTCTACCCTGCGTTCGTTAATTCACATTTGGTTGTGTGGAGAGAACGACGGCCACCCTCCACCCGTGGGCCCCAGCTTGCGGCCCTGACCCTGTTCTTCAGACCTCAGGAGAATCCCCCACTACCTCCCTTATCTCCACATTCCCAAAGTCGGCAGTACAGGAAAAAAGCAGAGATGGTCAAGGCCTGAGCCAAAGTGCCATTTCCTTTCCCTGGGCAAACCGGGGGAACCTCCCAGAGACTAATGCCCAGGGGCAACGCCCGGCCCTTCCCCACCTCGGCGGTCGGCGGGTCCCGCTGCCTTTGTGTAGCCTTACCCCGCTGCGAGGCCCGCAGGGAAGCTGCGCACACAATGCTGTGGCGGCTCCCGGGAGGCTCGGCTGCTCCGGGCACCCCGAACCCAGCGCCCGGAGGCCAGAGTCAGCAGCATCGAGGCCCTGGAGCGTTCCCCATTGCTCCCCGAACCCCCAGACCCCCTCGCGCGCCCGTAGCGGGCGAGGGTGGAGGCTTCCCTCCCGGCCTACTTGCCTCCTCCCGCTGCAGGTTCTCGCCGGAAAGGGAGGCCTGGGCCCAGGGCGCCATTGCCGGGCCTGGGCTCCCCTCCCCCCTCTCCTTGCTCCGCACCACCGAGACCCAGGGTGGGGGATGGAGGCGGGGGTCTCGGCGCATAGAGCAACTATTGTGACCCTCCTTCGCAGAGCGAGGACCCTGCCGAGCGTGTGCCACCGACGGTGGCGGGGAAGGAGGCATCTGTGTTTTTGCAAACCTAGGGGTGTGGAGTGGGTGGCACTGGAAAAAAGGCTTGCAACCTCAGGCAGTTGGGCCTTTCAGATGGCGTTCGGTTGTGTTTAGACTCCGCTGTTTCCTAACACTAACTACAAGCTCAAAAGGAGCAGAATTTATGGCGAAGGCCAAGGCGGTGTGTTTATAATTTAAGAAGTTTTAAAGGGCTGTGTCGCGGGCCCCACTCTTGCCCTGGCCCGCGGCTGCGCGTGAAGTGCTTTCCCCAGACTGACTGTGGCCCCCACCCACACCAGGAGTGACCGAGTGTGCCCATCACATGACACACCAATGGCAGGAACGAATCCGAGCCGTTCTCAGAAACCTCGGGAATCTTTCTCCTAGAGGTGAGAGAAAACCGCAGATGTGTCCCAAGCAAACTCCTCCACCCCACTAGGGAGGTTGCTTCGGCGGGTGGGGCTGCCTTGAGAGGGAGCCCCTAACCTCGCACTTTGGAGCCTGAGCGCGAAAGGAAGTTGATGTCAGTCGGGCTAGACACCATTTAAAGTCTAATCCATGAAACCCTAAGCCGCAGATGACACTGGGGGCCTTGCAGACACCCGCAGACTCAGCAGATACTCCTGCGGTAACACACGTAGCTGGAAAACGCTTGGAGACATGATGTATTATGTATTTTTATTATTACTTATGGTAGGAAGAGAAGATGAAGGAAAACCGGGCTGAATCTAAACAGCCTGACAATTCATCTATTTAAAATGTAGCCAGTTAAGAAAGGTTGTTATCCCTGCAAGGCAGCAAACGTTGATTTCCTAAAAGTTTAAAAAATAATTTTTTACAAGACAATTAGAAATTCTGCCTATGGACGCAAATTTCATAGAAAACAATTTTAAGCCTTGAAAGTGGGTAAAATATCCCTTACGTTGAAGTCATTTATTCTGTTGACACACTCCTACAACATGTATACTTTAAACCTGCTCGGATAAGGTGAAATTTAGCAAAAGGACAACCCCCTCCCACCCCTAATCTAACATGCCATTTTAAAAACAGCACAAAGGAACAAGGAAACTAAATATTATTTTGAGCCATCATCATTTAGCGAAACACAAACATCCAAATAGAAACGATTGTTGTTCCACCAGAAGATTAGAAGTTAAATTATTTCCACACAATAGGAATTTAACCTTTTGTCACCGGGGATGTAGCAGGAGTTGCATTATTTGTCAAACCAAATAGAGATGCGTAGGCCGACTTTGCTGAAATACAAAGAATTGAACCTTATCTGAAGGCGTTTCCCAAGTGCTTCTTCCCAGAGAAGCGGGTGTAAGTCGTCCGCCCTTAGTTAAAGCCACGCTAATATTTATAAAATGGTTATAAATCCTTGGAGACATTTTTTTTTTGCCAATTTTGTACAAAGAAACAAGAGTAAATAAGGTGTGTATACTTATGTTCCATTAATGAAACTTTTACTACTTTACATCATGGGAAACATTCATTTTCTTTAGAAATTCAGGGTTACAGAGGAGTAACCACCAACCACTATAAAGGAAAAAGACGTAACAGCACTTCCTAGAGAAAAAGCTTAGGTGCCTGTCTCCAAATGATAGTTTTTTTGTTTGTTTTCTGGGGTTTTTTTTTTTTTTTTTTTGCACCTTAGCTTTTTCATAGCCTAATCCTTCTTATGATTTCTCTTGTGTCTTTTCTGTGATTGTCAGTTTTCTTTCAAAAATTTTTTTATTACTTAACACAGAAATGTGAGCTCTGGCCTCCCCAATGTAAATGCAGTCTTAAAACGTCCATTTTTGTCTAGAAAGAGCAGTAGGGACAGCAAAGCAGGCACAGCGAAAGCTCTGCCCAAATCATCCCTCCTGTAACATTGCTATGTTGCATCCTCAGATTTTTCCCCCCTAACGTCAATAGCTGGGATGTAATCAAGTATCTCCAGATTCCAAATAAATGAAAAAATAAATATTTAAAAGGGTCGGTCTATTTGGGCCTAACAGGGAAAGATAAAGGCAGTGATCTACTTGCAAAGTGTGCGTGATTAACACAGATACACTTCCGACTGAGAAATTTTTTATTCTAAATATTTGTTCGAATAGTACCAGACAATTTGAAATCAATAAACTGTGTCGAGTGGGAGGGCTGCGCGGTTGAAAAATGAGTAACGGATGTCGTGCCACACCACGGGGCCGCCTGACTCTACCCATGAAGGACAATTTGCGGTCTTAATCCTTTATATCAACTACAAACACCAGCCACGGTTACAACTGTTCAAAACTACTCTCTCAACTAGTTCAGGCCAAGGGGACTGAAGAGGTAAAATGTGGCCCCCGTGGCCTGAGAGGGTGTTCCTAAGCTCGGCTGGAGAATCTACAAATATACACATAAATACATTAAGACGAGGATAAATAATCAGGGAAACGAAATGACTCGCTTCAAATAATAAATACAGATTGCTGAGTCCGATGCAGTCCTTACGGGACGGGAAGGAGCATATAAATTAAGGTCTCCGCAACTAGGCTAAAGGCGGGCCATGCCCAGGGCTCTCCGGGCTCTGGTCCCTCTGCAGGGCGCGCCGCCGATGGATCTCAGACTTACCTTCGGGACACCATTACCAGATTAGAGTCCCTCGGTCCGCAGTTATCTGTCAGGTTTACAGAGGAGAATCCTTGCGGCTGATTTATAGCGAATCGCCCAAAGGAGGACGCGCCTGGCGGGGAGGCCCAGTCGCCTGCGCCTCGACCGCCGTTGGCCCGAGAGCCGAGGCGCAGCGACTGGGCCAGAGAGAGGGAGGGGGTCACCAGCCGCCCCGTGGGCCCCGCCCGCCACCCCCGCCACCAAAGCAAACGAGGTAATTGCGCCACGAGTTCGGGCCTGTGGCGGCTGCTACAGATGCGTCAGTTTGGGGGCCTCGGGCAGGCGTCCCTGAGACGAGTGGTGGGCCGAGAGATCCGTGTATGTGGGATGAGGGTCGCACGGTCCATGGTGGTGGTTGCCGGGGATCTGCGCGGCGCAACTGTAGTCCACGCTGGCCGAGGACGGGTGCGAGAGGTGGCCCAGGTTGAAGACCGGCCCGGACGCGGGAGCCATGGAGTCGACGAAGTTGCCGCCCACATACACCGGGCTGCCCTGCAGGTTGGCGCTGGCGAAGCCGCCACCGTTGCTCGCCATGGGGTGGGGCTCGAACTCCGGCGCCGCGTAGCGCTTCTGCTGCGGCAGGCAGCTGCTGAGAGGCGCCGTGTAGGCGGCTAGGCCGTACATGTTGGGCTGAGATTTGGCGAAAGCGGGAGGCGAGGGCGCGTCGTAGGCCAGGCCCGGCACAGGCGGCAGCTGGCCGGAGTAGGCCACGTGGCCCGCGGCGCCGCCGAGCGGCGGGCTGCGCTCCGGGGACTGGCCCGCCGGCGAGTGCAAGATGCCCTTGGCCTTTTGGTCCTTCTTGTACTTCATGCGTCGGTTCTGGAACCAGATCTTGATCTGGCGCTCGGTGAGGTTCAGCAGGTTGGCCATTTCCACGCGGCGTGGCCGGCACAAGTAGCGGTTGAAGTGGAACTCCTTCTCCAGCTCCACAAGCTGTGCGCTCGTGTACGCGGTGCGGACCCGCTTAGACGCTGGGCCGGGCGGGCTCTTGTCCTCGCAACTCTCTCCTGGGCAGGGAGGGAGAGAGAGGGGTCGCTGAGTGGGCGAGGTGGGGGCACCCAGGACTGGAGAGGGGTGCTTCACTGGCTCCCCGCACGTCTTCCCTCCTCCCCCCACTTTAATACTGGCTGGAGTGGGGGAGGGGCGTTTGAGGTGAGATTCCGTGGGGGAACTCACCAGTCTCAGCCCTACCAATCAGTCGCACCTGAAATCCCCATCTGCCTTCTGAGGTTGGATTCCCTCTGTCAGACCCCCTCCCCTCCAGCCTAGTCCATCATCCCAGTCCCAAAGGCCGTGGAGGAGTTTAATGGGAGCCTAGCAGCAGCTGGTAAGGCCTCCTCTCTGTCAAAGAAGGGCCAGATTTCTTTGAACACTCCTCCTGGCCTCCGCTGAGGAAGGGGGGAGGGGCAGCCCCAGCCTGCTTTGCTCAGGGCTGGATCCTGTGTAAAGCACCCAAGAAGTGTGGAATGAGGGTGGAGATCTTGGCACCTCACTCCAGTCCAGCTGCACCCAAGGGCTCTACATCCGAATGCAGGGAGGTGATAAGCCATAAAAATACTGTCCTGAGTTTTAGGGGATCCAAGGCCAGGCTGGGAGCATTTTGAATATTGCAGTGCTAGGAGCAGCAGTCTCAACACTGGTTTCCACCACCCTGCCACCTCTCAGCAGCTTGTCCACTCCCTCACTGGGAAGACAAATGGATTTCTCCTGGGAGGGAGGGCCTGTTCCTGCTGCTGGGAAGGAGGGGCAGGAGAAGGAGCTTACAGGCTGGAAGATACTTTCCCCCAAGGAGCGGGAGCCCCAGAGAGCAGCAGGCAAACTGGAGACCTAATAACAAGTTAGCTACATCCCAAGCTTCAAACTGGCCCTGAAGATAAACCAAATCAAAGAACACAAGGGCAGAAAGTTTCAGGAATCAAGCAGGCAGTGAGAGGCAGCAAGCCTCAGAGTCCTACCCTGCCTATCTTCTTCCACACACCCTGAATGGACCTACAGAAAATCTTCTCAACTCTAGGGTCTCTCTTTCCAGGGAGAGCAACCCAAAGCTGGTCCTATTTCAGAGCATATCATCTTACCCTAGGATACGCTCCTCCCCATTATAGATTTGCTGGGGTGGGGAGAATTGGGCTGGGGTAGGCCAAGTAGAAACCCATTGTTAGGCCCTGGTTGGAATCAGGTGCACTATTTTGTAGTTTTATGATCTTGGGCAAGTCACCTATCATCTCTAACAGCTCCTTATCTGTGAAATGGGAATATACCTGCTTCAAATACCTATTTATCATATACCTACTTCGAAAGGTTCTTTGGAAAATTAAATTAGATAATGCTTATAAGGCATTTAGAATGGTTCTTAACACAGGCTCCATAGACTTTAGTTCTTATTAATTTGAGTGGGGATTCATGGGATATGAACTGCATGACCACCTGGGCTTGGGGATCGTACCTGTCTTCAGGTTTTGAAGAACTATTGGATGGGAAAATGAGCTGAGTTATACCCAGAAGCCCAGGAAAGAAGATATTAGGTCAGTATAAGGGAAAGCTGTCTATTAATAACTGAGACTTCCCCAGCAATGGCACCAACAGCCTGGAATGGAAGTAAGCCCCCTGCCACTATAAGAATATGACCCATAATAGGCAACACTAAAAGAAGGGACATTTCTGCATCAATAGTAGTTTAGAAATATGGCTTCCAAGGTTGCACCTACAGCCCTGAGTCTCTTGGTTCTTGGGTGAGCTAGCTTCTTGGGGTCAGTCTAGAGGGGATTTAGCCCAGGAGTAAACCCCCTCAGAAAGCTACCTGCAGTGGCACAGCTGCTCTTCTGCTTGGAGTTCTGTCGGGACTCTTTCATCCAGGGGAAGATCTGCTTGCTGATGGTAGCTGAGGAGCCAGAAACATTAGGCCCACCTTTAGCTTTCTTGGTAGGCATTCCACCTCCAGGATTGGTAGGTGAGGATGGGGGCAGGGTTGGTGGTGGAGGAGGGGGCTGTGATGGCTGTTGCTCTGAGTTCAGACCAGGAGGCTGGCTGCCACCACCCCCACCCTGGCTGTTCCCGGTGCCAGGCCGCATGCAGCTGCCATTGAGTTCAGCCCCCTTGTGGGCTGGTGCTCGCAGAGGTGCAGAGCTCTGGATGGAGCAGGCAGAACCAGGGTAATCAGAGTCCAGGGAGTTGGCAGCAGCAGGGGGTGGATAAGGCTGATGGGGGGCACTGTAGCCATAAGTATCAGTGGCTTTGCTGTAGCCATAGCCTCCAAATAGTCCTGGGTTTTCATAGTAAGCAGCCTTCTGCATCGTGCACTCAGGAAGCTCCAGGGCCTGCTGACCCTGCTCAAATAACATTGACCACCACTGTCTCCTTCACCGCCACCTCCAATGTCTGCCAAATCCTAAAACAGCTGGGGTTGCCCCAGGCTTCAGGTGACCTGCAGAGAAGAAAAGTGAGAGGCCCCAGTGGGACTGTCATTGGCAAGACCAATCAATATAGAAGGACTAGCTTGGGCTCTCCACTTCTCACCAACTTCATAGTGGGGGGTTTTATGAAGTTCAACTTCACTGAACCCTTGGAAAAGTCAAAAAGAATTTCTCATAAACATAAGAAAAGGCCTTGCCTTCTCTTTAGCTTAACTCCATTCAAGAGAAGGGGCTAATTTTTTTCCTCAGATACAATTTTGTCCTTCAAGATTGTCAATTTAGTCTTTGAAACTGCATGGAAAAGCACTTATGGCCTTATACATTTTAATAGCTGATTCTCCCATTTCACTTTGAGCTCCTTGCAAGCAGGGATTATGTCTTATTTTCTATATATTCCTAACATCTAGACCAGTGTCCCACGCGTAGTAAGTGTAATAAATGCTTGTTGAATGAGTGAATGCATCAATCAATCATGGAGTCATCTCAGGATTTTGATGGAAAAGGAAAGCCCTATTACATATCCAGAATAGCCACACCTCTCGGAAAAAGTATGTCTCCCACCTGGTTTCAAATTCACAGCATCTTTCATGGAGACCCAGATATCCGCTTTGCAGTGACAGAGTGAGAATCAGCTCAGTTAGCTCTGTGGACCAGCACTGTGAAATCCACTACGAGATAAAAACCAAGAAGAAGACTTGAAGACCCTGGACTTATTTTGAGGCTAGAAAAATGTTTCTTCTCTTTCATCTATATTTTTCTAGACTCTTTACATTGTTCTCTACTACTTTTAAAATGTACCACTGAAAATGGGTGAAGATATTTAGAATCTGAAATGCATGGAACATGGGTGAATGGAGAATGCTTTATAACTTTATCACTTTTTCCTGCATCTATTGTAGAAATATTATTATTGATCTCTACTCTGGATCATCCATTCCACCACCACCTGCACCTAACTATCAAGGAGTGAGAGAGCCTCTCTTAGCATAATGAATGGACCCAGAATTAGAAGGGGGAAAAAAAACTAAGAAAAATTCTACCCCCTTTGTGTCCTCTGACTCTTGATGGGGGTTTCTCTTCTCACCCACCCTCCCCTTCTCCTGAAAGAAGTTAAAATATAACTTATACCATTCAACCACTTTTGTCTGCTTAATAAAGAAAACTCAGCTCCCTGGTTTTAATTCTTGATCTCATCTTTCAGGAAACTTTCCTATCCCAAAACGTCTTGGTTTCCATCATGGTCATCATGATGGACCACATTATCCATACGACTTACGCAGCCTAATAGGTTTAATCACTAATGCCAAAACTACTCATCCAGTCACTCATTTCCCTTCCATTTTCCCCAAAAAGCTTAACCCAATTTTAAAAAGTTATTCATACTAGCCTTTGTTTAGTAGTATTGTTGCCCATTTTTGTTTTAAAATGTTAGTGAATGTGCCATTTATCTTGATTAGAGACAGGCCCTTCTCAATGGGATAACAGAATACTAGGATGTTATGTTTCAGGAATTGTTTCTGTTATTGTTCTAAAATGTGTGCAGTTAGGAAGCTACCTAACAAAGCTGGTCTTAATCTTTCTTTCAATGCATTTTCTATATCATTCTCTGACTATTAAAAGTTACTGAATATCAAACGGACAGCTACTTCTTCATACTGTAACTAACATTTGTATGTCTGTGTCTCCATGCAAAAACACCAGATACTCTGGGTTTGATTAAGTGTCTAGACTTTTCTGGGGTTCTGCTGAAGTCTTAAACCTTGGGCCCCCTGGATGTCAAAATGTACATATTTGACACTCAGCTCACCAGAACTTGCTGCTGCTTCTGTCATTCCACTTAAAACTGTGAAAATAAAACATCTCCCTCTTGCCTCCCAGGTTGACCAAGTTTACCTTGATAGGTGGACCAGTCAACATTAAAACAGTGTCTTTAGGAACTGACCATGTCTTTGAAACCGAGGGCTTTACATATATATATTTGTTCCCATGACATATTCCCAGAAAAGGCTCTGTGTATGGACCTCTAAAGAGCTTACGCTGGGTAGGTTTATGAGTAACCAGAGTTTGTTCTCCCGCCTGTTTTCATTGTATTAAGGACTTTCAAGGCCCCCTCGATGATGATCCGCCACCAAAATCCATTTCCCCAGAAGCCAGGGCAGCAGCCCTCTCCTAAATGGGAAAAGCTTTGCAGCCCCCCCTCCACACACACACACACACACACACACTGCCCTAAAGAAGCCACCTCTCCTAAAACAGAAACTGAGAATATTGATACAAAACTCGTTTTTTTTAAATCCTTATTTCTTTCCAGAAATTCCTACTCTTTGTGAACTCTGCTTGAACCTAAAAAGCAGGAATGGGTCATAAATCACTTGGACAATGGTCAACTGTTCAGTGGCTCATCTTTTCGATCACCCCCTCTCTTTCTGTAAGGCTTTCTTTTCTCGCCCTTTGGTACCTCTGCTCATTTGGGCTCTGAGACCCAAATGCCTTGGGGTGAAGACTAGCCCCTTTGGGGGAGGGGCGGTCTTAGACGTCCTCAGCTGCCCTTTCCTCTCACTCCTTCTCCCCTCTAGGCCCCAGCGAGAGCAACCTCCCCAGAACCCCGCCGGGCCATCTCCGACCCCTCCTGAGGAAGGGGCGCCAAACGAAGGTCTGGCTCATTCTTTCTCGAGGTCCCGGTTTGTTACCCAAGTTAGCTCGGAGGCCCAACCGCAGGAAGGGAATGCATACCCAGCCGGAAGGAAAGAGGCCTTTGAGTGACCACCGCCCGCTCCCTGGGCCCCGCCGGCCCGCCACACCCTCCGCAACAGCCAAATCCAGATACTTGCTCACTGCACTTAATTCTGCCCTGGATCAATACCTAATATGATACCGAATAAATAAAAGGCGCTCGCAGCGGCCAGGGGACGGGGTTATTAAGCAGCTGGAGCTCTCACGGTGCATATCAATGCACCTGTCATTGTGGTTTGTAACAAAATTTATGACTGCGAGCACCGCGGCAGTAAACGCTTCAGTAAGGAATGAAAAGAAAAACACTTCCCCAGGCCCGGCACTTTTCAGAAGTGGAAAACAGGCTCCGCGTAGGAGGAAGCGCAGCGAAAGAATGCACTGCTCCGCACTTTCCCCGGCCCGCGCCCTGGCGCAAGGGGGTTATATAAAGTAGCTGAGTGCCCGCCTGCTGGAGCAGATCTGCTCGGCGTCTGGACGCGGGACGGGACGCGCGCAGCCTTGCCAGGGCCGAAGACCTGATGCCTGCCGAGGTCTGGGGACGCCAGGAGGCTCGCCGGACTGGAGGAGGCTGGCGCGGCGCTCGTCAGTTCACGGTGGCCCTGGAAAGGCCGAGGGGCTTGGGAAGGGAGGGGGCGGCTGTGGCCTGGCTGCGACTAGCGACTAGCGCTGCAGTGGTCTTAAATCGCGGATGGGTAGAGTTAGTCCGTGCAAGAGCGAGGCGATGGTGTGCTGGTTGCTTCTGTTAGTCTCAATTTTTTATAAGGTTCGAGTTGGCCTCGGCTTCTCTCCCCGTTTTGCCAAAGCAGGGCCTTGGAAGCCTACAGATCTCTTTCTGGCAGACACGACTCTTGCTAGGCATCCCCGTTAATTCACCGGAACCGAGCAATGATTCTTCCCACCACCTTGTTGGTTTTGCTACTTGGGGATTTCGGAACCACTCCTTTTCAGGTTTGCTCCGAAGGGGATATATTTACCAAAGAGCTGAGCAGCTTTCTGCCCAAGTTCTCTCGGATCTCTCCGCCTGAGCCTCTTCTGCCCCATGGGAAGCCCTGGATGCGCCTTTTAAATCACTCTTATTTAGCCCAGATAAGTCTGCACGTTGTAATACACCCTGCATTTAAGGCACTGCGCTCACCCCATTAAAGCACCATAAATTTGAAGGCCGATGATCAGTTATCATGTAACCAGCGGCGGCAGTTCACACTGAGGTGATCCACTTCAAAGCCGCCCTTTGTTTTATGTCTTGATATATGAATCCTGAGATGGCTACCTTGAGTTGCAGGACTGATGGAAATGTAGTGGAAATTATTTTTTAAAATCACACCACTCACCACAATTGTGTGTATGAGTGTATATATGTGTGTTATCTTGAATTTTTCTGAAATTCTTTTTGTAGGGTCTTCAGGTTCCTTTTGATATTCTGTTCAGACGGATCTGGAACAAAATGGAAAACTCTCAGTGGCAGCCGGTTCTTTCTTACAAACACTTAAATGTCCAGAGGCTTTATCCTCTTTAAGGGTGTCATAATCAACAGGACTATTGTAAAATGTGCCTGCAGCCATTCAGGGTGCCTTCTCTCATGCAAAGGAGACTCAGTTGGCTCCTGGGGAGCAAGTAGTAGCCTTTAACAACAAAAACCTTGGCTGGATGGGGGTAGGGAGAGTCCAGACGTCAGGGAAGGAGCACACCCTCGGTGAGCCAGGTGGGTCAGAAGCGCAGGGAAACCAGTTCTTCTCTTCCTGCTCCAACCAATCTCTAAATTCTCCAGGTGCCCCATCACCCAGGCCAAGGCTAACCTTTTAAGAGCAGAAGAGAGGGACTGTGCAGAATTGGGGTGGAAGGGAGGCTACAGCATGCTACCAGAAAAGGAGGGTGAATATGTAGAAGGGCCTGGGTGAGTCTCAGTCAACGGCTGCACCAGGCAGCCCCCGTGAAAAGTGAACTAGCAGTTTCTCGGTATGTATATAATGTCAATTGTTTCCCTTAGTTTATTTTACTCCAGTAAGTACCCAGCACACTCCTGGCAGGGCTGCCCACACCTAGATAGGAGTCAGAGTACAAACCACCTAAGAAACAAACATCCCTTCCACCTCGCCCTAAAACAGACGGACCCAGCTGCCCACCACTGCCCGTGCTCAGCGGTGGCCCGCCAGGGTCAGGTGAAAGGAGAGACACAATCCCCCCTCTTGCATCTGCCCTTTGCAATTTGTCGACTCAGTAGTTTGAAAACACTAAACCGCGCTGGGAAAGCCCCACACAAAGCGTTCCGGGCCCTTTTAAAGACCAGAGCGCGCAGTCATAAGCCTTTGAAGTGACCTTTGGCTCAAGCGGCAATAACTCACCCTTAATGAACACCCAACGGAAGCGCCTCCGAGAGATCCTGGCCCGGTAGAGCTCCTAACATTACGCCTGGACTTCAACTTCCCAGCCGACCTGGACCTAGAGGAGTCCACCCGGATAGGCCGGCCCCAAGGGCTTCGCGATGGAGGCGCGGTGTACCCGGGCCCACAGACCCAACCAGCGATCCCGAAGCCGCTTTATATGGTACATTCACGTGGGCGGACATCAACTTTCACCTCGTATTTGTTTATTATTAATTATTATTATTATCAGTAGTAGTAGTAGTAAAAGGAGGTTCTTTAAAACTAGACACTTCCTCTCAGAAGAAGGGCTCAATTGGGAGCCCACCCAAGGGCCATGATTCCCAATCTCCCCACAGGTAGTTAGGTTTTGTTTTCCCAGCCTGCCGCGGAGGAACAGGGTAAGTTCACATCTGGGTGTTCTGGGATGCGCCGTGCGCTCTGGGCGCGGGAGACGGGAAAAGGGAAAGAAAAGAGAATCCCAAATGGCCAAAGGTGGGCAGCCTAGAGCCCCCCACCGCCTTCTTTTGTACCCCCTCCCCAGCCCACCCACCATCCAGTACGAGCCAACTTCATCCTCCTGCTTGTCCAGAACCTTGGGTTTAACCCGGCTGGCTCTGGACCACAAGCTCAAGTACCCTTTCTACAACCAGGGATTGGGGGAGCGGGAGGGAACCCTGTCTGTCAGCGAGGGGCTGGTCCTGGGCAGCCGGGGCCCTATACCCCATCCCTCACCAATACCCCAGAAAAGTCTTTAGGATGGGGAGCCCTGGTGCAGATTATTGAAAATTTCGGAGAAGTTATAAGTGAGTGCTCCATGGGGCCAAATGAAATGCTGTTCACAGTAATTGGATTCAGCTGACTAAGTTGGCAGGCACGCAGCTCCGAGGCAGCCAGTGAAGAAAAATGTCCAGCGACTTTAAGTTCTGATAGAGCCAAGCACAGGCGATTGACAAAACAACTTTACTGCTCTTTTTTGATGGCAACACCCCTGGCAGTTAGTCTCTCTTCCACTGGTGCCTAGACTAAAGGAGTGCTTCTTGCTTTCTGGGTTCATTCCCCAGAGAGGCCCAGTCAGACTTGGCCCTGTGGCTTTCCCAGGGGCATGTAGCCTGTTCACTCAGACTCGTGGAACTGCTTATTCAGGCTTTGGACCCAGAAAGAGCCGGGATGGACTTTCCTGCCCAACCCCCCCCCCCCAAGCCAAAAGCTACAGGACACAGTAAACAAAAGGATGGATGAGATGCAGAAGTCAACATATGTTTTAGCTTTCATTCCGGGTTCTTTGGGGAGAAGGACCCAGAAGCCCCAAACCTTTTCTCTGACACCATCACAGTCAAAACCCTAGATTAGTGAGGGAAGTGTAGAGGAGCCTCCCAAACTCTTCTAGTTAATTGGGGGTTCTCCTGAATTTAGGGAGAAAATCTTGAGTAGCACTTTAACCTTCCAAGAAATAAAATATTAAGCCAACAGCAAGACATAAAGGCGTACATGGAGCTAGCTCCCAGAACAATGCAGGGAGCTGGCTGGCCACAGAGTTTATTTTAAATACGTATAAATCAACCTGCCTGTGCCCAGACCCACAGCCTAAGACATGGAATTAATATGACGCTCCATCTTACTTTGGCAGTGACAGTGTAAAAAAAGTTTCTTTTTATTCATTTTATTTTAAGCCCTTTCTCATAACTGCACATTTACCCCAAAATACTTCCTCCAGCCCCCAACTTCCTCACTGATGTCTCCTCAAACTGCCACCTTCTTTTCCCCTACCCCATGCCACCGGCCACCCTCCAAGCCTGGCAAGGTAGTGTGTCCTCCTAACCTTTGGGTAGGCGGGGAGCATTTCCACAAAGCACAACTTGTTACAATTAATCACCGTCTTAGATGTATGTATATGTAGAAGTGTATCTAGGTCTACGCAGGCTGCCTCACCAATTGGCAATAATCAAGATCACAGATTACACAAAATAAATCATATTTAGTTTCCCGCTCAGGGCAACAAGCAGCCCCATGCCCAAAGATTTCCATTTCGTCATGCAATTGCTTACCTGGATCTCAATTTATCATAAACCTGGTGTCCTCGGCCTCAGAGTGGGCGCCAGTGGGGGGCAGAGCTAGCCTTCCCCCTTTGTCTGCAGACAACACTGTCCCAACCCTGGTCTTGTGCGCTTGCAGATGCAACCATATACCCGAGCACACGGAATTCCCGGTAGAACGGAACCAGGCTGAGGTTCAACTAC
The DNA here is from genome assembly GCA_030015415.1 of Cynopterus sphinx. Taxonomy (NCBI): domain Eukaryota; kingdom Metazoa; phylum Chordata; class Mammalia; order Chiroptera; family Pteropodidae; genus Cynopterus; species Cynopterus sphinx. The sequence goes on along the minus strand of CM057379.1, from coordinate 164,200,089 downwards.
CAATAAACGCAGGAGGAATGAGTTTGTAGTCCCCGAGCTGGCTTTGCCTGTGCTGCGCGCCCATCCGTCCACCCGCCCGCCTGTGGGCTCCCAGGCCCAGAGCAGCGGCCACCCGAGCCCCCACCCACTCCTGGGTTCCTGCCCAGCCCTCCCAGGCCCCCCAGAGCTCGAGATTTGTTGTGCTTTCAGAATGTGGTCCTTTCTGGATTTGGAGAGAGCCCCGGAAATACTCTCATAGTCGGGAAATACAGACGCTGCCTTCAAATGCAAGCATATTTGTTCACGTGACCCTGAGGGAAGATTGTACTGATTGAGGCTGAAACTTTCACACCATCCAGCCCCAGAGAGCAGCCAGGCCTAGGGGCTGGGAGGAGAGGCAGAAGGCATGGGATCTGTGCACCTTCCCAGAGACAGACATGGGTGGTTTTAGAAATAAAGAAAAACCCCCATCTCGCTGCTGGGGATTAACCCAGCCCCAGCCTGCCGGCCATCAGTGGATTGGGGACACTGAGAGTCTCTCTCCCAATGACCTCTGACCCTGGCCTGGCCTTCCACCAGACTGGACTGGTTCCAGAACTGGAAATTTTAGAGGCCGCCTGTCTTGGAAGCATCTCTGAAGGAGGCTGTGAAGCATCAGAGGCTCAGGGTTCCCTTAGCTCCCTGGCTGTGCCCAGTTCCCTGGATCTGCACACACCCAGGAAGGCTCCTCCTAGGCGGACCCACCGCTCTCTCCTTCCTCGGAAGAGGTGATTACGTTGTGGTACAGCGTAGACTCCCCCCCTAAAGTGGCAGCCTGCAGCTCACAGACCAGGCTGGTCATCCCGGGAAACCCCACAACCACCACCACATCACCACTGCTTGGGGCCTTGGCTCATTCAGTTCCGTGGATGCGGCAGACAAGCCGCCACTCAGAGAGCAAAAGCAGATGCATAAGCAGCGGGCCAGGACAGGGAGAGGTTTCCCCTCTCCGCATCGTGTTCACTCCATCCGGGTCCTGAGCGGCCTGGAGCAGCCGAGTTGCCGAACCGCTGTTTGCCTGGACCTGTGCACCTCGGGATCTGAGAAGGGCCCCGCGGATCCCGCAGGCCTGGCAATAACCAGGCCGTGCCTTCCCGCTTCCTGCGGCCTCTCCGAGAAGGCAAGGGGGTTTGCGGAATCAGTCTTGACCGGTCTTATCTGGGGCATGAAGGAGCTTCTGTTTTATAAATATTAAACCAGTCCAGGTCCCCAGCACTCTCCCAAGTGGTCGGGTGAAATTTACAGTGAGAATTCTGCATATGGTCAGAAGAGTTAAGCTCCTGGCTGTCTGCCGACACTGAGCCAGCGTCTGACCTCCAGCTCCTGGCTTCCGGCGAGCCCCTATGACTTCCCCCAGCCCCGCCTGCACCTTAGAATCCCCCACCATGCCTGGGGGAGGGGAGAGCTCTCCATCCCATCCCTGAAGTCTCGCTTTCATGTCCAGCTCTGCTTCTAAGCGGCAATGGGCACGGAGCAGATTCCTGTCACTGCTTGCAAGATCTCCAACAGGCGAAGGAGAATGTGCCCTGAAGCCACAGAAGAGCGGGAGAAAAGGGGATAAGGTCCTCTGCATCCCCATTCTAGAGGCCAGGAAAGTCCCAGAGGGCAGGTCACAGGTTCCAGACCCCAGACCTGTCAGTGAGCCCTTCCTTTTGTTCACCTGACCAGACGTGGCTGAAGGCCCACTGGGGAAGCCTTTTGGAACCAGATCATGGGTGCCCCCATTCCACCCTTGCCCAGAGGACCCTGTGCCCTAGACTCCTCCTAGAGGCCAAGCAACCCGCCCTCAGCAAGTGTTAATCTCCAGCCAAAGAGGGGGGCCACTTTGCGGGAATTTGTCTCCAGGAAAGGATCTAAGCCTTCTTCAATCGGAGCATATGTTCATAGAGCAATAAACCGGAAAGATTTACAGTCCTCGTCCGGCCCCCAACAGCCTCGCACCCTTTCAGGAATTACTTACAATGATTTATCACACCAACCCGGGCAATTGTCACACTGATAAAATAGCCCGGGCCAGTGCCCGCTAAGCCCAGGCCTTGGGAGCTTGTTGGCTGCCAGGCTGCCAGCGGGGCTGGGAGACTTGTGGGTTCCTCTCTGGGCCTAAGGGAGGGAGGGGATGTCCAGGTTAGTTGGGGTGGGTGGGGTTGGGGTGGGAGAGGAGCCAATTCTCATTGAGAAAAACGCAAGCAGCTCAAAGAAAGCGCCTAGAATCTACGCCGCCGGAGTCACTTGCAAAGCACATAAACATTTGTCATCTTTGAATAATTGAATTAATGTGTTATTGTTTGAATGTATAATTCATAACGGAGGAAACTTTGTCTCTATCTGACAGGGAAATATACACACACTAAAAAAGAAATCAAAACACATAATCCCAAAACCACCAGGAAACGGAGACAGCCTCATCTCGTGGAATCACCCACAAAGCCAATGTAAGGAAAGGATGTGAATAGAGGCTCTCCTCCCCAGGATGCCAAAGTTGCGCACTAACGGAGAATAATGCCCGAATAATGCCCGCTGCTGCCCCCAGCCCAAACTGGGGATGGAGTGGGGTGGAAGAGGAGTGGCTCTGAGACTTCGAAGCCCCTCGGAGTATGGGAGAAAAAACGTTGAAATGGGAGCAAGCCAGTGAGACAGTCTTTGCATCTAGCCCTGGCCTCTCCCGCTTGTACCTTCCCCCAAGCTCCCGCTCGCTCCAGGGTCTCCCACTCTGGCGACAGGGACTTACTTCTTCCCCCACCTTTATTTTAGAGTTTCCCCCCAAAACTTAAAAATACAGAAATAAAGGAGGGAGAGGAAAAACTGTTTCCTGGGGTGAAAGAAGCGGCAGAGCTTGGGTGGGGGGAGAGGAGAATGCGAGAGGCAACTCGGAAATCATTATCTGTTGGTCAAAACCTGCCTGGGGTAAAATTTCAACTCGATTTTTATAGCCTTCTATTATGACGCAAAGCAAAATTTACGACCCTCACTTGAAAAGAGGGCTGGGGCCTTTCTCACCGGTTTAAGAATAGGCGGCAGATGCCGTGACAGCGACCATTGTTCCCGGTAGACACAGGCGACCGGGCAACATCGGCCCGCGTGCGCCAGGCGCGTCCCCCAGCCGCGCAGTTTTCACAACTGTTGTCTCGGAGCAGCGCGCCCGCACCCTCGCCCCGCGCCCCTCGTCGGTCTCTCTCTCTCTCTCTCTCTCTCTCACACACACACACACACACACGCACACGCACGGCCGCGCTCAGTAATTTTTCATAAGTGCAAAGCTTTGCTGAACCAAAGGTCACCATCCAAGCCACGAACCACTTCTCGCCGGCGCGCGCGGTTCCAAGTCAGGAAGCCAAGGGGACTATTTGTCAGCCGCCCTGACAGCTAAGTTCATTAAGGATTTAAATCCGAATAAATAAAAGTCACCCAAATATTTACCTGCCAGCCGAGCTGCCGCGCCCGCAGGGCGGGGGCCGGTGGGGCCGGGGCGCCGCGCCGCCCCCCGGGCGGGCGACAGTCCGGGGCTCCCTGCACTTTCCGAGTCGGAGAGAGCCCTGTGCGCGGCAGATTAATGACGACTCCGTGTTTCTTAAGGGACGTGCTGAATTAATTATTTCGCCAATCACGTGGTCGGGACTTGTAGAAATCTATTCTTATCATCTTCCTCGCACTTTGAAAATCCTGCGGGGTAGGAGCGGCCCTCCCCACGCGGCGGCCGGCGAGCCCCGGCCGCGCAGCCCGGCGCGGGGGGCAGGGCGGGCGCCCCAACATGGCGGGCGGCGCCGGCGCCGGCCGAGGGCCGCGGTCTGCCGTGCCGTGCTCCCGCGGGCGCGGCGGTGGGCGCGCTGCCCCCTCAGCCCTGCCCGTGATTCCGCACACACAGCCCTGCTGATGTGTCGGTGGGCACGGGAGGAGCCATGAGCCGGGAGCCAGGCAGAGCACAGCCACGAAACGCGTCTGGATATTTAAACTTCTGTCTGCGCACTGACACATACACATGCCCACGCGCCTGCGGCCAGCCCTTCCACACATTAAGGACACACGGCTGGGGTCACGCAGTCGGCCCGTTTCCCGGCGCGCGCAGGCCCCCACCCCCGGCCACGGTGGGACTCCGGCCTTGGCGCATCTTCAAGGCGAGGCCGAGCCGGGAAGAGGCCCTCGCACGCCGCCGCTCATTCCAGTGGAGACTGTTCACTGTCTCGGAGGCGGAGGGGACGCTCGGGGAAGGAGGGGCAGGTGCTGGAGGCCCCAGAGGGGCTGAGCAGCCCCAGAAAAGTAGGAAAAAGCCGGAGCGGTCAGGTCCGAGCAGCCACCGGCCAGGCCCAGCTCGGCCCAGAACCCAGCACCAAACACGCACCCCTAGAGTTGGGGCAGGGGGTAGGGCTCTCACCCCTCACACCACAAAAAGAGACTGAAGGGCTCTGGGGCTGACGGGAGCCACGCAGAAAGCCAACCTGGAGCCTCCTCTTAGCCCAGTAACTTATTTTCCTTTCAAAAATAATGTCCACCACCCAGCAACCCGAATCCAACTCCAGGCTTCCCAATGCTCACTAAAATTTGGTGGCCAAATAGGAAGTGTTATGTCTGGGGGAGAGGATAATGGAATTGCCAAGCCTCACACAGGTTAACCTTCATACTCCAGGCTCATTGCAGGAAAAAAAAAAAAACTGTTAGTTTTTGAGACTGTTAATATTGAATGTTAGCTTTCAAAAGGCTTAATGAACAATGCTTCTGTGGAGGCACCAAACAGGAGGGAGATTTCGCTATACCTTTTATTATTCCAAATATAGATCAGTGAATTACATCAAAACTACAGGCAACAGTTAGTATAAATAATACTTTAATCAGTGGCAGCAGAACATTGGTCAATTCTATTTTAAAAGCAGCTTGTGTGAACAGACACCATAAGCTGACTGACAATGTCATCACCCAACAAAAGGCTGCAATGGACGTGAGATGGGAGTCTGAGGAGCGGAGTCCTCAGCAAACACTTCACTCCCACCCCCAGTCACAACCCCAACACAGCTTTTTAAAACAACAACAACAACAACAACAACCAAACAGACACTTCTGGCTCATATTTAGGGGAACAAACTGGAAACAAATAAAAGCAAATGGGCACTAAGCCTTTTCACATCTAGCTTTCTCCAGAGCATGTTCCCAGATGGAAATTCATTTCTGTCCCTGCCCTGGGTGGTTAGGGGGCTCCGTTTCTTCCCTCTCCCTCTCCTGTGGGCCCAAATGGACGCCAGGGTCCAATTGGGACCTCAGAGTTGAGGGCTGCCCTCTGGGCCATCCAGGCTCCATTAACATTTCAAAAGACAATCCCTAGAAGCTGAGATGGAGGGCTGAGGCTTATAAACAAAGAAGTTGTTTCTTTGATTAAGTTACTTTCCTAAATTGTGGGTCTATGCTTGAGAAGGAGCTTGGATTTTCTTCATCAAAACATTCCTCTTGGCTTTCTTTGGGGGGCAGGAGTGAAGGCAGTTAAGTAGTTTTGGCATTTGGTCTGAAGCTGGGGTAACCAACCTGAATTTCTGGTAAGGGGGAAATTTATATAATAATCTCTGCAATACATGTTATTGGATGTTGTGAAAATATGTACCTTTTCCCCTTCCCAAGGAGAAGTTCAATGTATTCACAGATAGGGGTTTTAGGAAAGAATCTTAGCAACTTTCCAGCTTGCCTAAGGATAGCAGCTCTTTTCAGTTGCTACATCCAAAGACTGTTCTCCATGTTAGGGGGAAAAAAAGAAGGGTAGTTAGAGTCCAAAAGGTTAAGGGTTTAGAGGTCAGTCCTCCCGGCTGAAATACAGCTAATCGAATAGAAAATTTGTCCTCTGGATGAACCTGATTCTGTAAATTAGCCGAACTTCAGTAAAATACCTTTTCAGCTTCTCAACGTGAGGGCGTCAGAAAAGAGACATCTTGACTATGTATGAACTCTGTGCTTTTTGTCATAGAAACAATGATGTGAATAATGCAGGAATATCCATCTTTAATATCCCGACGTGCCGATATTCAAGTATTGCCATGTGCAAGTCTGAGAGCCAGGCTCACCCCAAGGAGGAACAAAGAGCTATCCCCAGGGTCTAATACAAAAGACCAAGGCTTGGAAGATACTTTAGAGAAGTGGAATTTCAGCCTCGCGACTCCAGTGAATACCTGCCCTCAGCTCTCAGGAGACACTGAACCAAAGAACGTGACTGCAGAGAAAGTCTTTTTTTACCCTCCACTTAAAAGTATTTTTTAAAATCACCACTGAAACCTTCTAACATGTTCTGAAGCACTGAAGAAAAAAAAACATAACCCCAATTCTAAGTCTCCCTTTCAAGCTCATCCTTTCTTCCTCCCCTCTTTTGTCACTTTTCCATAACTACAACCAGGGGTTTCTTTTTGGAGCCTGAGGCTTTGGGGTTTATACTTCCAATGCCTTGTTGCATTTGGGTATACGAATTCTGGTCATTACCTTTGATTCTTTCTCCCTTATCCCTAAGGGTCAAAATTTTAGAAAATTGAGCTTTGAACCCTTCCCAGGCAAAGCATAAGAAAAATAACTAAAGAACATCTCTCCTGTTGTTTGAGAGTGATTGCTTTAAACCATTATTCTCAAGGCAATGAAAAAGGCCTGAAAACTTTTATACTTTTACAATTTCTGCTTCTAATTAATAGGTTGAGAAAAACTTCCTTAGATTTGTTTAAAATAAAAACTTCAGGGGAAAAACCCTAAAACCAACTTTTGTGGACTACTAGATTAGATTAGGTTTTTTTTTCTTTTTTAAAGCAAGACTTCCTCACCTTCCCACTTTCTCCCCACTGCACATCCCCTCTTCCAATAAAGGCCATACACCAATTCTTATAAAATATTGCTATATGGTGTATTTGGGCCCTTGGAATCCAGTAGAAACAGAAAATTCAGTCATTAACTAATGACCCAGAACATAGAGGTTTTGTTTTCTTTTCCCAGAAGGAAAATGTTGAACCATTTGTTTCTTTCTTTTTCCCCTTTCCTTTAATCACCCAGAAATGGTTGTAAGCACAGCACTGAAAAAAGCACACATGAAAATATATTTTCAAGAACTAAGCCCTTTGCTTCCCCCTAGAAGGGTTAAGGGCCCCCTACACACATTTCCGGGGAGTGGGGAGGGGTGGAGTTCAAAATGCTGGTTAAAGTCAGAAGCATGTCCACACATCTCAGATTCTGCTTCCTGAAACACAGATCCTTTCACTATCTTAAAGTTTTGGGCATTAAGATGTCAGTAATTTCTTTATCCCATTCTCCAACATATAAATATTTAAGCAAATATAATCTAAACATAAAATAACCCATTTCCACTTCCTTCTTAGACTCATTTCTTTGGGTATGGGGCCACTGGGAGCAAAATATATATTTCGCACTAGAAATGATATAGACAACCCAGAAAGTTCAGAAATACTGGCCCAGCTCTCCTGCTTCCATGAAAACACCTAGCACAGGGGTGGCCAACTTTTTGCCTCAATTCCCTCAAATTATTAAACCACAAAGATCCCTGGAGGGGTGGGGTGAGGAGGATGTTCAAATTCACACTGGGATAAAGCATTCAACCTTCATTTGCAAATTCAAAATCCAACAGCAGAGATTTTCATGAGTTTAATGACTTGCCAAGGTTTTATGTTTCAGCAGCTCCTGCCATATGATAATATACTTAGAGAGAGAATCCCGCCCCCCTCCCACTCCCGTCCCCGCTCCAGGGAGGGGGCTGCCCTCGGTCAGGATGCTAACCTAGTCCGAGGGCGGCCTGCATGTCCCAGGTCCACCCCACAGTACCTTAGAGCCCAGCAAGGTGACAGCAGGCACGGCCTGCCCCCGCAGCTTCGGCTCAGCCAGGAGCGCAGGGAGGGATGGGCCCAGAGTCCCCACTTCTATAAGGTCGTCAGGTCCGTGTGGTGGTCCTTGGTTAGAGGCTGCAAATGTTGGCCTGGGGCAGCAGAGGAGGAGCAGGAGGATGACGATGAGGATGAGGAGGACCTGCCTTTGGTGTTGGGCAGCTTGTGGTCTTTTTTCCACTTCATCCTCCGGTTCTGGAACCAGATCTTGATCTGGCGCTCAGACAGACACAGAGTATGAGCGATTTCAATCCGACGGCGCCGTGTCAGATACCTATTAAAATGAAATTCCTTTTCCAGTTCTAGTACTTGCTGCCGGGTGTAGGCCGTTCGGGACCGCTTGGGCTCCCCACCGGTGTAGTTGGGGTTCACTGGGAGACAAAACAGACAGCATAGTCAGGTTCAGCGCCCGGCCACTAGTTAGGCCCCTACCACAGCGCACTCACTTCCTGGCTCGCCTGGAGGCCCAGGACCCTTCCCGGGCTCCAAGCCCGCTCTCCCTCCCGCCCATCCTGCCTCCCCCTCCTACACGCTCACTCCTAACCGCCCCCCACACCCACACACTGCCCCACGCTCACAAGTGGGGATCCCCATCTATGTTCCCATCTCCTCAGCCCACCGCAGGCTCCAGAATTTCAAGCGTTTTGGAAAGCCCCTCTACTCCATGGTATTCCCTGCGCTCTGAAAATGGAGTCCTCCCCCACCCCACTCCCATCTCCACCCCCTTTATCGCCCACAGACAAGCAGCTTGCCACATGGTCCCGGCCTACTCCTTCAGCTATAAAAATTTATGGAGATTGTAATTCTGGCGCCCACTGAAGCCCCACATGCCCCCACCCACTCGCACCCTCTTCCGGGGGCCCAAGTCGTTGGGTCTGCGCCTTACCCGAATTCACATGCACCTTCTTCATCCATGGGTACACCACAGCCGGCTGCTTGAGTGCCGTTCCTGGGGACGGCTGCTTGGGGCCGCCCGGATGGCTGCAGGCCCGGGCACTGGACAGGGGCGCGGGCGGGGGTGCCGGGGGCGCCGGGCACGGCTCTCCAGGAGCACCGTAGTGGCCGCTGGGTTCTTGCCCGTGACCCCGAGTGGGCAGCGCCGAGCCTGGCCCAGGGCCGCCGCCTCCGAAGGTCTGCTCACCGAAGTCTGGCCGTGGGTAGAGCCCCGGGGGCTGGAAGTCGGCCCCCTGTGCGCTGCCGCTGTAGTAGTCTGCGCCCTGCTCGCCTAGGTAGCCACCCTGCAAATATTCCTCACACGGTGGGAACTTGGGGTCCACATACTTGGAGTTCACCATATACGAACTCATGGCCATTAATTTCAGAAGGTAGAAAATACTAATTTTTCTCGTGTTGTCTTTTTTTCTCCTTCCATAGGGCCCTCCTACTTGCTGTCAACTGAATAAAGTTGGCGGCCATGTGACCACGCCAGCCAATAGGGAGGGAGCGAGTTTATCACCGGGTTGGTGAGCATCTCATAATTTTCACAAATTTAACTAAATAACATACATGTAATCAAGTGACTTGCTGCGGCACATTCGAGGGCACCCACCAGATGTTAATGTAGTTCTAATCCCCGGCACCCTCATTCCCTGCAGGTAGTCCTGTTTTTGTCTGCCACTGATTTTGCTAATCTCCAGTGCCCTCTCCACTCACCCTGCCTGAAAGCAGCCCCCCAAAGTGGGTATAGTTCAAGGGGTAATGAATCCCCATATATTTTGGGGTGTAGGCACCAAAAGGCAGGTGGGCAAGGCAGCTTCTGAGTTGGGCAGAGTATCCCAGGCAGGCAGGGCTCCCACCAGCCTAGCCCGCGGGAACAGGGACTGTCTGCCATACAAAGGCTGAGTCCCGGCTTTGTCTTCTCAGGGTCACCCAAAAGTTAGTACAATCTGGCTGGCCTGAATCAATTTAGGCAATGAGTAACTACCGAGCTTTCTGCAAGTACCCAAGCCGGGTGTTTCTAGCCAAAACCGGGCCTTGCAGGTATGGCAAAAGGCCCCAGACTGTGCAGCTGAAGGGTGGGCAAGGAAGATAATAAGGGTACCTCCACCTCACCCAAATGGGCCCCAAAGGTTCCTGCACTCCTTCTCAGCTCGCTTTCTTCCCACACGGCCAGTGAGCCCTATGACTGGGTACCCTCTGACCTTATGTTCCTAGAGGTCAGAGCTGGGGCTACCTGGTTTCCCACCTTACTCGCCAGTCCCCCCAAACCTACCCCTCTCCTGAAACCTGAATTCGTGCAACCAATTAGAGTTTTTCACAAGAGCCTCTGTTTAAAAGTGAAGAGCTCCTCCAGGAAAAGGGTGTTCTGTGTCATCAGGTTTAGTCAATCCTCCTGGAGTCCAAGATAATAAAGCAGAAAGAGGCGACTGACCCGCCCCAGCTGCTTCTGGCCTCTCCTTCCGATTCAGGCTATTTCGAAGAAACGTGAAGTTTTTGCATCGACCATATATTCCCCTAGAATCGAATCTGTGACTATGTGGATACCACACAAATTCGGTTCTACAGGGTATATATAGACAACGTTACTACCTCCTGGTTCCACCCAAATCGGGTACCCAGATGGCTGCCTCTTTCTCGGAGCTGCCACCAGCCCAACAAAGCCACCCGCATTTTCAGAGACGTTTCAGGTAAACTGAAGGGTTTGGTGGCAATTTGCAGCAACGAATTCCCCATCCTTGTACCAGAGACAGGGTTATCCAGCAGCCAAGAAGCCAGGACAGTCTTCTTAAAAAAAGAAAAAGGAGATGAGAAGAAAAAATAATCCATCCCAGATATACCACTTTTATTACCCCTTCTCCGAATCCAAATACCCCCACTCCATCAAATGGTATTTTCCAGAAAGGAGCAAATGCCCTCAGTAGCAGAAGAAAAGGGTAAAAGAGGAATATCCTCAGTCCATTATTTTTTCCCACTGCCGGGCAAGTCAGGTTGGCTGACAAAGCTAGTTCTCTAAGAAGTCGGGGGCATTTACCTTCCTGGGCTTTGAGCTCGGCTGGCCTCTTCGTCCCGCTGCTGCTGCTGCGACAGACCCTTGAGGCAGAAGCAGGCGCTGCTTGCAGGCATCGAGCCGCCCTGGGCTGGGGCTGGCGCACTAATGGTGAAGGGCAGGGCAAAGGGTCATTCGAAATCATTTACAAACATATCACAAAGTTTCATTATTTTTGCTTTGCCGACAGCAGCACACAAGAGTACAAAAGTTCATGAATTGTACCCGCCCCAGAGCCTCCATGCTGTCGAAGGCTCACCCCTTGGTTCAAGGCACGAAGAGCACAGACACACTCAGGGCCCAGATGGATTTCAGGGGCAGAGAGATGCCAGGGCTCAAGTGGGTCATTTGAATCCCTGACCATAGGCCAGAGATGTTAAACATTTTTTTGATTGTTTTGATTGTTTTGAAATTTTCCCCTCATGATTCAAATTAAGTTTCAAGCCTCAGCCTGAGTTTGGTGGGATGGAGCAAGGAGACCCCTTCAATCCCAAGCATGGCAAAATTGGTTGCCTGCTTCCACTTTGCACTTTGCACACTCAACCACCCCCCTCTGCCCCTGATCCTTTGGTTCCAGTGCTTTGGCAATTTTGTAGGGATTTCCTGGGCACTAATTCTAACAAGAGCTCTGAGGCTGCCCATGCCCAATTCCCTTGTCCCAGGAAAGTTCCCCTCAACTTCCCCTAATGCCAAGTGCTCCTACACTCCTGCCTTCCTGGGGACTCTGGGCCTAGGCTTAATCCAGACAAATTGGGGGAGCCTGCTGGGCAAGGTGGGGATCTGGTGAGAGTATACATTTTCATATTTGTTAGACGCTGTGACCTGCATTTCACCTTATTGCTCGACTTGTTCAGACAGGTCAAAGCCAACGAGTTATTGATGAACAAAAGCGTTAAATATTCACCTCCCGCACAACTGCTCATACAAATGCTTTTGATCTCTTTTTTTTTGTGCTGTGTTCAGCCACAGGGTGCTGAATGCGGGTTTCTAAATGAGGAGCCTCAGCAGAGATAAGCACCCAAGAGTCAGGGCTGCAGCAAGAAGGGGGCAAGACAGGAAGGTCCTGGGGGCACCAGATTTTCCAGCCTGGAGTCTAGAGCGGGTTTTACTTGAGCCAGCCTCATTTGTAGAGGAGAACTATGCACTGGCGAAATATCCACTTCTGGGGTTGAGCGCAGCGCCCAGTGAGTAAGATAGGCTGTCCAGCCTGGAGGGCAAAAAAAAAAAAAAAAAAAAAAAACTGGCCCAGAGCCAAGTCCCAGCTTCTCTGACTATGGAGAGAGGATGTCTCACCAGAGAGAGGGAATGCCTGATTCCCACCGCCCGCAAATATTCCATATCCCTTTAAAATAAAACCATCTCCGTTTTGCAGCGAGGGCGGGGGCCACTGTTTTTTCCAGGATTCTCTCGCCATTACCATCATCTTAACGAGATAGTCTTTCTGTAAACTTCACAGGTCTCCTCACAAATGTACCTGTCCTCCGCAGCACATGCAACTCAGAAAGATCCAACTTTCGAGCCCAGGAACCCCAAAATCTATGCCTCCACCTCATCCCTTCCAATCCTCTCCCAATATCTGCCTGCATTACCAGTGGCTCTGGTGTGGAAATTCTCGAATTGCAGTTACAACGAAGCAGAGGTGAATGAGAAGGGCTGTATCTCTCCCTCCTCGCCCACAGCGCGTGTCCCCAACCCAAAGCCCAAACCGCTGAGGGAGGAGCTAGGAGGGACTTCCACCTAAAGCTCAGAATTCTCTGCCCTTCCCGGGAGCGAGCCCACTCAACACACCCGCCATACAGAGTTAAGAGGTTTTGTGTTGTTTCTGTCTCTTTTTCTTTCTTCCTTTTATTAAAAACAAAACAAGAGAAGGTTGGGCCAGGCTGGGTCGGGTTTAAGCTGGGTTGGCCTGCGGATGGAGATCGCGTTGCCTTGGTGTTTGGCAGGTCGGTTCTAACACAAGGCAAGACTCGCCGCAACTTAATAGGCCGGGCTGCTAATTAGCTGCAAGCTCTTAAGAGAAGCGTACACCGCGGCGCCGCGCACCTGTGCGAGCAGAGTAGCCCTGGGAAGGTCGGAAAGATCCAGGGAGGCCCCAGAAGACAAGAACGAGAGCCCTTAGCACATTTCCTTGGTTAGGTGGTTGTGAACTAGGCCCCAAAAATCTTTCCAGGAGCGCAACTTAGAGCCTCCACCTCCCAGGCGAGCTCCCCTCCCATCGCCAGGCCAGGGGAGGCAGGGCGGTTCTTCCAGCCTCCCACGCCCCCAGCGCGCCGCCCTAGCCCACCACCTCTCCAGCTATCAGTACCGCTCTTCGCGATTCGGAAGAAACGGGAAGGTACTTACAGAGGCGATATCTCATGGTCCTGACCTGTTGCAATAAAAACAGGGTCACTTAAATTCCACAGGATAATAAAGCCGAGAGAGAGAGATGATACACCGAAAAATGACAAGGCCCAGGCACCCCACCAATACCCAGACCTCCCTGCTTCGGGTGCCCGCCCCCAGGAACTGCGCCAAATTCTCCGCGGAGCTAGAGATCGTAGTCCTCCAGGGCAGACTCACGGAGTAGGGGAGTATGGCCCCCAACACCTCCCCTACTCCACGCACCCTTGGGCAATACCTTACTGGTTGCTTGGCCCGACTCAGCCAGCTTGTAACAGGGTTTCCCCAGTGGGAAAACGGGAAGCGAGGAGAAAATGGGCCTTTGTGTATTTGCTTCTGTAGAATCGGCTGGGTGGGCGCAGGTCCTCTGGAGAGGGGACAGCCTCTGCATCTGTCCCCAGCCCCAGGTTCCGTATGTCTTGCGTTGGGAGCAATTCAGGTCCCCTTTCCAGTTTCAGAATGGTTTCGAGTTCCCCATCTCCAAACTAGTGCCCCTCAAATCTGTCTTCTCTTTCCCAAAGAAGGGCCAGGCTTGGCTGGGACTTGCCTTTCCACTTCTGCTCCAATTCAGAACAAAGGGCAATTCCAAGAGAAATGAAGACCCAAATGATAACCTAGGAGGAAAATCGATGGGTTTAAAGGTAAACGGCAACGCTTTAGATTGTTATCCAACGCTATGGATATGACATCACTTTGTCAGCATTGTTGCTGGAGAACCCACAAAGCAATCTTACAAAGCAGAGGTCATCACACAGGCTGGTGTCCAGCTTTAAGTTTTCAGTCTCTTCTAGTTTTATTCTAGGATGGCAGTCCTCTCTGAGAAATCTCAGAGGCAAAACTATCTCCATCCCCACTCTCTCTCTCTACACCTGGATTGCCCAGTCTTATTCCACTTCTGAAATAGATGCTCCATATGGGGAGGAGAGAGACAGTGAGTCCCTCTTGTGAAGTGGGAGCCTTCAATTCCCAACTTTCTGTCCAGAGGGAGGGGAGAAAACCGGGATTCCCCTTCTATTTGTTAATTTTGGATTAGGCTAAAATTAGAATTAACTTCAATGAGACTTCTCCCCACCCCAGGCAGAAAATAGAGGCAGAGAAATCCTCAACCCCTGGAACTGTCCTGGAAAAAAATAAGTGACTTACTGGGTTTCTCTCCTAGTGGGCAGGGGAGCTGGGAGTAGAACTGCTTCCTGAGCCGGGTGCTAGCTGGAGCCTCTCACTTTCCTATCGCTGCTCCAGGAACCAAGCATCTGCACTTGTATGCTCTTAACCTAATTTATGGTGGGAATTATATTTTGGCTTGTCAACTCTCAAGCCATAAAACAAAGTTTATTGGAATCACGTGCCTGTAAATAGCCACTCAGGTCTCATCTCTGCAGAACCATAAATAACCTTTGGCTTTAAACTTTTATTCACTAAATAAAGGTTCACTGCAACTGTTCCTTCACATTTAAATGGTCCCAAATATCCAGGATGCAAGAGGGGGGAGTCATATTCATATCAATACCCTGGGCTTTTCAAATAGCATCTTTTCAGAGAGGTCTGTTTAAGTTGGGAGATAGTGCTATTTGGAAAAGGCTGGTTGGTGGGAATGTCTTATGATTCTTTGGCTGCATTCACTGTGAGTACCATCAACTCCTTTATTTCAATCATTTCCTAGCTCTAGATGTGGTAAATAAATAAAGAGGAAAGTCAAAGGCCACTTTTTATTGCTTTTGCCAGAAGTTGAGATTTTGTTCAAGCTTCACTAGAAAAAGGGTTAGGGAGAAGCTGGGTGGGCTTGTAGGTGGGGGTGGCAGTTGGAGTTAACACTTGGCTCTGTATTGTTGTGGATGAGCTCAGCAAAGTTGAAGGTAAACCACATGCCTGGAGGTTTCTATAATTTGCTTGGATTTGAAAGGAAAGTCTTTGCAAGTGACCAAACTGCTTAAAACAGCAAGACTTGTGGTTTGGTAAAGTGAGAAAGTGGAGAATAGCCCATCGGAATCTTTGGCAACTGCAGCTCTAAAGAAGGTTATAAAACAATAAAACAGGCCTGGTGTGAAGGAGAGAGGGTGTGAGGAAGCAAATGAGGCTCTCAAAGAACCCAAGCCCAGGAAGTCAGATGTCCCCACTCCCACAGTGGCCCTACCACAGGGCTTGGGGCTCAAAGTCTCGTAGGAGCCCAAACCTGGGTGGGTCCTATTCTCCACCTCCTGAACCACTACACCCACCAGAGGGAAAGCCTAAGAGTGCAGGAAAGAAGAAGGGAGTATGCTTGCATGCTGAGAAAGCCAAGAAAAGGAGCTTGGGCCTGATCACTGCTCTACTGGAGTGTGACATTCTATGCTTGGGGGAGGTGGGGTGGGAAAGATACCCCAACTCCCACCAACAGAAGTAAATACGAAAAGAACTGACCCCAGCATCTTTCCACAGCCTGACAGAGTTGCCACTAAACAATGTGAAACGTGTGGTTTTTACAATTCTGATAAAAGAATGGATGTTCTGTGTAGATTTATAGAGCACACACACATATGATTTCTAAATCAAATTCAGTTGCAAAAGTTCTCATTAGCAAGTCCTATCAAGCCCAAGAAAAAGATCCTTCTCTACAAAGATCTCTTTGCATTCTAATTTCCACCCATTCTCAGTGCATTCCTAAATCCAGTTCCTGATTTGACTTTCATTAGCTAGAAAACAGGGGCTATTAGTCTGGATTGTATGGCATTAAGTTCTCTCCCCTCCCCAAAAAACGATTTAGGAGGATCTTTTTCTTTTACAATTGGTAGCATTTGTTTTTAAAATGTGAATAAAGATCAACCCTTTCAAAAATGATTTCTGATTCTGTTAGTACTAAGTAAGCAATTTCAACATTAGTCCCTGTTAAACCACTGTAAAAAGTAATCAAAGTTTGAGGGGGTGGGAAAAGCTTTATATTTTTAAGTTAATAAAACAATTAGTCAAAGGATATATGACTTTCTAAGCAATTGTGATAAGATTTTTATGGAAGTGGGGTGGGGTAAAGAGAAGACTATTTGAGGAAGTGGTGTTTGAAGTAATGCCTGGTGCCTAG
Organism: Cynopterus sphinx; assembly: GCA_030015415.1. Taxonomy (NCBI): domain Eukaryota; kingdom Metazoa; phylum Chordata; class Mammalia; order Chiroptera; family Pteropodidae; genus Cynopterus; species Cynopterus sphinx. The sequence goes on along the minus strand of CM057379.1, from coordinate 164,183,807 downwards.
CTAGTCCCGGCTTAGTAAAAAGAAAAGATTTTAATTAATGATGATAAAGGATGGTGACCAGGACTTGCTTGTAGTCTTCACTGTGACTTACATTAAGATGATAAATAAAATTCAATAACCTAGTCTGTATCTTTAGATAACAAGAAAGTAGCTGTGCCTAGGGAAAGGGAGGGGGAAAAAAAGGAGGCATTAAGGCAGACATCTTTGATTACTTCCTAATATTAGGACAGCCAAGGAACGTGATTAAGGAGAGTGTCCATCTTCCTACAATCTTCCTTTGCCACCCAGCCCTCAATGTCCTCAGCTGCTGTAGATGATTGACAGAGCAGCAGAGATGGAGAAGAGCAAACTTGGTCTAGTAAGGAGGTTGAGGACCAGGGGGAACAGCAGACTAGCTTGGGCTAATTTCTTGAGGTTTCCCAAAGACTTTCAATGATGGTGGTAGTGGTGATAAAAGAGGAGGTAGGGGGAGAGAGGTTGAATGAAGTCTTTATAAAAACCCATAAGGAATGGAATGAGTTTCTGGTGAGAATCTAGGCACTGTCCCTCATTTGGCTAGAAAGAAACAGTCATGGGAACTCCTACCCAGAGAGCTCCCATTAGGTAAAGTGACTGTAAGCCTCCTCCAAACTCAAAAGCCAGAGCAGCTCCCAGGAAGGAGAAGAGTGTGAAGGGGCCTCAGGAGGCATAAGCTGCACTCCATACGTAAAGAGGTCTGCCCTTTGCCCATCCAAAGGGCTCCTGCTATGTGGCACCAGGAAAGAATATTCTGATCCTGACTTTGAAGAGGTTTCTTGCCCAGAAGTGGTGTTAAGCTCTCCCCTTAAACTAAATGTCTGCACAGTGAGGATAGGTGTGGATGGGGCTTTGGATGAACTCCCTAAACCACAGACAGATGGATGAAGGAGAGTGCCAGGCCTGGCACTTAGGGACACAGGCCAGAGGTAGAGTCAGAGAAGGATTGATCAGGGAGTCCCAAGCAGGAGACAAATTTGATTCCATATTCCTGGGACTGTCCTGTATCAGTGAAAGAGGAACACTTCTCCTGCCAACCCCTCCTTACCCCCTACAATGGAGTCCACTTATTGGAGCTCTGGCTTCGGAAGAAAGGTGACTATAGAAGAAAACATCAACAGTGAGAGATGAGACCCAAAAGAATGGGCCCTGAGGTAGAATCTCTGACAGTGGGGCCAGGAGCTAGAAAAGGCTCCAGTGGTCCTAAGAAGGGCAGGGGTGGCCATCTAAGTCTTTTGAGAACCAAGAATGGAGGTTTTATGGCACAGGAGTTGGGGGTCACTGGGGGACTACAGTGCTGCCCTATGCCATGAGCCAAAACTCCACCTGAAATGGTTGATAGTGGAAGATACTATGTTTTGAGAGAAAATCTGATCCAGGTAGACTCCTGGTTAAGCCAAGAGAAGCAGCTTAGCCAAGGGCTTCAGATGCCACCTTAGGAAAAGACCATACACAGAAGTCATGGAAGTCAGAGCTAAGGAGGTAGAACCCAGTTGTAGTGGGTGCATGCATGTGTGTGGGTTATAGCCTGAGGTTGTATTTACATAACTCTTTTTAAAAGATAAAAGGAATCTCAAAAAATTGGAAGGGCTGATGGAGATTTTGGGGATAAGACCTTTCCAAGACATACCCTGGCATCACTACGGCCCAAGTTAGGAGCTATGGCTCAGACATGGCCCTGGAACCTAGACCTTGGAACAAAAGCAGATTAAGGGTGAGTGGGGCACTCCTGACCTCCCTACCATTGCCTACTGGTCTTTTGCTTTTCCAGTCTGCTGCCAGATTCAAGAAACTTAAAAGAGAACATTTGTCCTGGGGCTGTAAAAGAGAATACTTGCCCTGGTAGGTGTTACTAATAGGTGGTAATGAAGATGACTCTAGGAGACGGACAGCGGGGTCTGCTCTCTGGAAAGGCCTGAAACCTTCTGTAAGAGTCACAGATGTGCCTGGGGGTGTGAAGCCTCCCCTACCTGACATCTGCCCACTGAGGAGCTAGGGACACTTTTCTTCTGGGTGTGGCCCTAAAGTGTACCTGTAGACAAGTGCTATACACTGAGACCCAAGGGAGCAGGGCCTAAGAGGCCCAATACAGAACTACATTCTCCTGGGTCTGCCACTTCCTGTGTGACCAAGCCTAAGCCTGGTCAAATTCAAGGACTGGATGAGTGAACTGGGTCTCTTCCAGCTCTAAAAGTCTAGGTATGATTGCTGAGCAGAAAAGGGATACCGATGATAAGAAACACATATTGAATGCTTATTATGTGCTAAAACACTGTTATATGTACTTAACCAGTGAGTTAATGTATGTAAAGCAGAACAGTGGTTGGCACATAGTAGTGCTATGTAAGTAAAAATCCTCCACAACAACACTTTAAGGTACTCTTATTATCCCTACTTTTTAATTGAGGAAACAGGCCCAAAGTTTTCTGTACTTAAGATTACACAGTAGGTAAGTGGTAAAGATTTGAACCAAGGCAATTCAAATCAACTCACCTCTTTGGAATCTCCAAGTTAGTAAGGGATCAATGTCCCTTTCCCTAAATGGGAACTATTACTCTATCTATGGGACAGTGACATTAGAAAACCCAATTTGGGAGGCAGCCCCAGGAACTATGGAGAGTCCTGAATGGTGGAGGGAACCTGGCCTCTGGAGACAGAAGAACCACAAAAGAAGCAGGAGAGACCCTTGGTCAATAGTTTGCAAACATAAGTGTGCATACTAATTGCTCCTAGGGGAGAGTGTTTATAAAATTCATGTCCAGGATGTTATCATTTAGTAAGAAATCTGGCTTGAGACCCAGGAACCTGCGTTATACACAAGATTTGAATACAGGCTTTATTAAGGATCATTGTCCTAAAGTAGGAAAAAGAGGGAGGCAAAAGACTTGTGTTGCCAGGAGACAGTCGAGAATCAGTAGGGTTGGGTCAGAGCCAGTTGCTGAAGTTGGGTGCCACCGCTGGTGCAAGAAACCCCGTGAGCCCACCAAAGGCCTGTAATGGGCGCAGCAGTAGAAGAAGGGTGTGCAGTTGGTGTGGGAAAGAGTAGAGCTGGGCATCTGCGGAGTCCTCAAGCTGAAAAGTCAACAGGATTCACCTTGGCTCGGAGGGAGCCCCGAGGGAATCGTGGGACCCAAGCTTTGCCCTGAGTGACCCAGGGCGATGCCGTCAGCCTGCGGAGGAAGGGCAGAACGCCGCGCTTTTAGAGGCCGCCCATTCCGGGTGCCAGGGCTCTCGGGAAGGGAAAGCGGCAAGACCAGCAGCCCAGCACGAGGGGGCTGGGTGGGACCACCGCGAACGGGGCGCCGCTTGCCCTACCACGGGACCCTAGTGTCCTGCTCTCAGGAGCCCAGCGTGCGGGGACCGCGCCCCCTCTGGGAAGGAGGAGGGAGTGAGACGGCGCGCCGCCTCGGGACGGCCCTCAGCCCCCTGCCCCTGGGGGCTGGCTCGGCTATAGCCCCCGGGGTGCAGCCCCGGCGTGGGCGCCGCCCCTCCGCCCCTCCGCCCCGGGCGGAAAGCCCTTCGACGGCGGAGGCGGAGGCGAAGGGAGGGGAGACGGCGAGGCGGGGTCACATGCTCTCCCCCTCCCCGCCCCCGCTCCGCTCGCGCCCGGGGCAACTCTCGCGCCGCCACCGCGAGACGCTTGTCCTACAGCGCCTCCTCCTGGGCAAGGCGCGGGGCCGCTCCACAGGGGGACTCCGCCAGGCCCGGAAACGCGAGGCCCGGGCGTCTCCCCTGGGGCGGCGGGGTCCCCCCGCACGGGGGGCTGCAAACGCTCCCTGCGGGGCACCCCGCGGTGGCCGGGAGCCGACGGGGCCCTGAGCCGTCTCCCACGGCACTCCTTCCAGCACGAACAAGCGGCCCGGGCGCGTGCACCCCGTTAATTAGGCGAGTCCAGGCGGAAAATCCCTCCCGTCCGTCCGTCCGCTGCTTTCTTTCCGTGACCGCTCCGCGCTGAGCCGCGGGCCCCCGCACAGCCCTCGAACGTGCTGCGCCGGCGTAACCGGATCCGGGAATGATCCCGCCGAAGCACCGGCCTGATGTTGGGCGGTTTGAACGGGCGCCAGGAGGAAAGGCCTTTTCCCAGCGCTAAAGCACGAGGCTGAAAAAATCGAGACACTTCCCCCGAGACTCTCTCTCTCTGTCTCTCACACACAATTTAAAAACATGGTTCTGAGGCGTTACATATCTGTGTGTGTGTGACACCCTGGAAGAAGACGTGGTTGCCATCTGGCCACTAGCTCCTCTTTGCAGGCCGTTTCCGAAGTGCAGATTGAAAGGGGGGTGGAGTGGGGAGCCACGACGATGGAAAACCACGTCGTCAAGGGCAAGATGTTTCGCTATATTTAGACTGAAGGCTGCCATAGAGGAAAGAGGAGTGAATTCTGAGGGAGGGAGGAGCGCAGAGAGCGGGGTGTACCTCCCGGCGCGGAGTCCCCGCGCCCCCTCCCCGCCCACGCCTCCGCGAGCTGCACGCCCAGGCCGGGCTCCTGCACTGCACATGCGCTGCGAGCCCGGGGAGCGCGCGTGGCGGGCGCTCGGGGGCGGTGCGGGGGCGCCCCGCTTTAGCGCGCACCCGCAGAGAAGCGCGGATGCCCTATCTTAGGCAGGCGGGAAACATACTTTTGTTTTTTTTCCCCCAGGGAAACCTGTATTAAAAGTGTCGACCGAGCTTTCTGATTTGCAAGGCATGTTCCACTGAACGCAGCAAAATCGCCGTGTTGCTCATGAACACCCACAAGGCTGGCATGCGGATGGGCAGTTAGTTACACATCTAGTCACGGAATCTCCTGAGTCGTTAATCACGGCGAAGGAAAACCACCCGCCTCTCGAAAAGCACACTTCTCCCTCATTCTGTACAACTCTCAAGTCGAAGGGACCAGCTCCTAGAAAGAGGAAGGTATCCGTTCACACCGATTCCGTAGAAGTGGCCCTAAGTGGACTTAAGTCGGAATTCCGAGTTTTCGGGCGCTTCCCAGCTTCCGGTGCCCCTCGATGCCCTGCCCGGCGGCCGCACTGCGGCAAGGCCGTAAAGACCTCTAACAGCTGCCTGCCAGCCCAGAGTGAAATACTGTCTTTGTTCCGATTCTCCCTGCTCCTCGAGCCCAGAAAACAGAATTCTGGCGAAATGTATTTGTTTGCAGGAGCGTCTGACAGGAAAATACGTTTGGTTTTCGGCCCTAGAGCTTGTCCACGTTGACAAGGGCGAGCTTTGCTCTTTTTCCTGGTCCTCGGGGAGAACACAAGCCCCGCTCAGAGCCTGACCCGTGGACACGCAGGGCCACACATGGTGGCATCGGCTCCCTGATCTCCTAAACGGATAGAGGTTCGGGCCAAGGACTCTGGGAGTTATACTCCCTAGCTTGTGAACTCTTTGGGTCCTAGTGTTTTGTATTTCGTTAAATTTTTTTTTTTTTTATTGAGTTAACGGACAATGGAAGCACTTCCGGCAGTGGCAAAGTCAACTCGTTTCCTTGTGGACTAAGTGGCCTGAGTTCAAATGTGATTCACAGATTATTTATTCCCTTAGATGCAATTTACCATTTAGTTCCAATAAGCTCTTAATGCTACCACAGAAGCGTACAAAGAGCCTCCATATCTATCTGCCCATGACATCACCCTCTGCTGCGGTAATGGGACCTGGGCGCACTCAGCCACCGAATCCAGGGAAAAGCGACGGAAGCTCTGAACACCAAGGCTTGGCTATCATGGCCTCAGCTCCTCCCCACCCCCAGCCTGGGCACAGCCGACCTAGGGGCTCCTTAGGCTCTGGAGTTGCCAGGGGGAGGGCCTAAGAGCACCCCGACCGGGGCCTGCTCTTCAATAGGTGATGCTTTTACCAATACGAAAGAATGATCTCAACAGACCTTTTACCATAGTAGAGAATTAGTCACAAAATACAAACACTACCAACTTAAAAATCAGTTTCTTATTTGTGAGTAATCATAGTTAGTGATCCATGACAATTCCACAGACGTCAACTGGCCACGAATCGTGGCCCTCCATTTTGAAACGAGCATGATTCCATCGTTAATTACTAAAAATACCTTTCTACAAAGATGTAATTTATTGTTTAGAGATGCTTTATGGCCAACATGGTTATGCTGGACTATTTGGAGAAACATTAAGTTAGATTTCTCAACTGAGTGCTTTAGAGACCATACAGCGCCATGCGCAGGTCCACGCCATCCGCAATGCGGCAGATTGTCCAAAGGTTTTAATATTTCACAACGTGTCCGTGAGTAAATAGGCAATAGGATTTGAGAAGTATATCCTCAAGTACCGTTCAAAACCGGTGGCAGGAAATAGCTTTTTTTTTTCTGCAAAGGATTTTCTTTTGATTCAGATAATGCTTCAGCTCAGTAATTTTGAAGTAGAGGGGATAATGTTACTATATAATATTGATGTGTAGGCAACACACTCACACTCACCACAACACGACAGTACATGTAGAGAGCAAAATATCTACCCTTTTCCTACTCTGGCAAATAAAAAACAGACGTGATGTTTGAACTTAGATACGCTTCGCATTTCCTAAATGTTTAATTGGTTTTTTCACAAAACCTGCACCAGATTTTCTGATACTATAACCTCCCAAGACATGCATCCATTTTTTGACATAAAATAGTCCAAATTTACCTTTCAGATTATTAGATGTGGGAGGGACTTTTCTTGAGTTGTTACAAAAATTAACTGAGAACTAGAGAAACTGTTTAAAATACATATAATTCCATCTCATACACAAGGCCCAATGAACCATAAACCCTAGAAATCAGTACCACCCAACCAAAGCCTGGATTAACAACCAAGCACATCCTGGGAACACAGAATCCACCCCACCCCCACCCAAGCCCCAACCCTCAAAAAACACCTGTTTGCCTCCCGAGTACCTCTGACCTCGGACAAACCGCAGAACACTGCTGTACACAACAGAGTGCCTTTAGGGACCCCGCAGCAAAGCTGAGACGTCCAGGAAGCACCTACACACTCTTCCCAGGCAGGGCGGGGGTGAAGGGGCTCGCGATCCAGGCAGTGGGATGCTGTATGCTGCTATCTATCCACCTCTCAGAATCTCCAGAGGAAGTGGGGCTTCCCTTTGACTTCCGATCTCGGCCTGACCTTACCTGGGACCCCCGGGGACACCCTTAAAGACGGAGTGTGTAGGAAGCAGGGGCCGCAGACAGCCACCTCCAGGTTCGGGGAGAGGGTAAGGGGGCGCGGGGCGGGGGCGACTCTTACCCGGAGGCTGCTGCGCCGGAGGCGCGGGGCGGCCGGGGCCGCTGCTGTAATCCATCGGGCGCCGCCGAGCTGCGCGCACTCCGGGCGGCACAGACCCGCTCGCGTCGGAGCAGGAGCCACGTGGGAACCGCGCGGCTGCGGCACCCCGAGCCGGCTCGGTACTCCGGGCAGGCGGTGCCGGCGGGGGCCTCGGCGCCCGGGGCTCCTTCCGGGCTCTCCCGCCCGCTGGGCTCCCCGCCCGCTGCTGAGGCCGCTGCGGCGCGGCGGGCGCGGGGCGGCGGCGGGGCCTTGCGGGGCGCCGGGAGGGAGCCGAAGCCGCCGCGGACCCCGCACTCCCGCGGCCGGCGAGCGGATCCCACCTCTGCAGAGACAAAGATTAGAAAAAGAGGGGGTGAGGCTCTAGGAAGGCAGAATGCGGGGGAAAATTCGCCTGGGAAATCAGGAAAAAGGCCGTGAAGGCGAGCGGCGCCTGCACATGACCAGCCGCAGCCAATGACGACCGCAAATAGGTCATAAAAAGGTCTATTACCAAGTTGTAAATTTTCTTCAAACAAAAAGGAATTTACTGCAATTCCTTGCGGATTTTGCACGTACAGCTCGCAAGCGCCATGTTTTTTCTTCTCTTTCTCTCCTCTCTTGTCCTCTCCCTCTCCCTCTCTCCCTCTCTCCCTTCCCCGCTGCCTCCCTCCTCTTCTTCCTCTAGGCCGGTCTCCTCTGCTCTTTCTGCCTCTTTTGCCTCCATGGTTCCTGACTCTCGCCCGCGCTCGCTCGCTCGCGCTCTCTCCTCCTTTTCTAGGATTTTTTTTTCTTTTTTCTTTTCTTTCCTTTTTTTTTGGTCTTGGCTCTAAACCGCTGCTCAATTTGACGCTGTGTTAGAGGGAACATTAGTGCGGTGTACTGGTGCTTGGACTGGTGATCCAGGCAGTCACTTCCCTCCAAGTCTCCTCTTACTGGGGGCACTCGGTTTCTCCTCTCCTGACAAAAAAAGGCCCTCTCTGGAAGGCAGCCAGGCATTTTCAGGGGGTTGCTCCTCTCATCTGGCAAGCCAGCATCAGTGATCTTGCACAGAAAACCTGAGATCTGCAGGCCAAGAAATAGGGTGCTCTCCTCCCTAACCCCTCTCCAATATTAATTGGGGTCCTTCCTTCCCATTTGGGGTGATTTCTGCAGTAGGAGAGTCGCCAACCAGCTTAAAGGCTGGAAATGGTTGTAAGTACTTGTCAACTACCCCAAGACAGCAGTTTGAGTTCCCAATACCCCTGGCCTTTATTTTGGCAGAAACATCCTCCTGGTCAGTCCTGGGTTAGAAGAGAAGCAACCTTTCTGGACCCCCTCTGACACTTCTTGCTTTAAGTCTCCCCTAAGTGCAACTATTTCTATGGAATTTAATTCTGGTTTCTGCCCTTTCGCCCCCCAACTGTTTGTCCATCAAAAAGCCTGCTTAATTCAATATTGAAGAGGAAAGTCTTCATTAATTCAGGAAAAAGCAACTCCTCAATTTCACCCTTGGGGAAAAAAAAGTAAGTTTTCTTCGAAAGCAGGAGTCACATTACCTTTGCACTACTGATAGGAGCTGCTCCAGTGAATCTCTACTGAAAGTAAATGTCCTTGGCTGGCCCCAACAGTCCCTACGTCATTAATGCATGGGCATGGCCATCTAGGCTTCAGAACCTGCCTAAAAGAAGGAAGTCCTCTCCCCATCCTTTCAAGGACACTGTCTTTAGACTTCTAGTAATACGTTTATAAATATTTGCATTGGGTGTTTATGTGTAAGTTCTCCGCTATTAACATCCTCACACCTAATAAGTACCTAACTGGATGTGGACTTAAGCAGGAAGTGCACAGTACCCTCTGGAACAGGTCATTTGTATTCCTTGAAAAAGTTCCGATGACCTTGGATGTTTCTGATTAAGCGACTTCTGTTGCCATCTGTCAGCAAAAGTCATATTCTTTCTAGTAAAAGTCAGTGGATTTTAACTGTTGGAGAGAATCTTAGCAGCAGCCAGGATCCATTAAAATGTCCTCTCTCTGCCCCTATCTACCCCTAGATGCCCAAGTTTTCAGTAAAAACAGGGGAAGCAGAGGACACAAGCTTGGATGTGAAACAGCAATATCTTCGGCATTGAAGAATAAAACAATGTTTTTAATTATCCAAGAAAATGGAGCAAGTTGTTGGGCCATCCCAAACCAGGACACTTGGCACTGGTCTATACATGAGGAATTAAACAGATTGTTCAATTCTAAAATTTTCTGAGAAATAATCTCAATTGTCCATTTTCCTCTACCAAGATAAAAGCAGAGCTTTATGACCCTCCTTTTCAGCTTGGGGAAGAAAGGCTGGGAAAAAGACTCTTCGCGCTGAAAAGGCAGCCATATTTGCACCACCATCACCACCACCACCACCACCACCACCACCACCACCACCACTCCACCCTGTGCAGAGGTAAGGGATATACTGGGCTTTGTGGAACCTCACAAAATGGCAGTCCCTGAACTGACTTTTCTCTAGGAACCATTGACACCCACACCCTCTTTTGTGTTTCTGGCTCTTGCAGAGAAACTAAATCACTTAGAAGGTTTGGTTCTTTCATTCAATGTTAACATTAAGGGGTCCTCTTTTTCTCTAAACAGTTTACAGCCCTCTCTAAGCAGATTGCCTAAGCAGTCCAGGGTAGAGAAGCAGTTGCCTGGGTTTGCGAAGTGTTCTCCGAAGGCTTATGCAAATTTCTGTAGCAAAAGTGTTTGCTAGTTTGTTGCCTGCAACCCTATTTACAAATTTGAGCCAATTACAAGAGTATCTTCTGCACTTGTCACTTTGAGTCTGTCTGCAGGAAACACCAGGATGGGGGGTTTCTAGCCACTGTGAGGAAAAGGTGATGAGTGTGTGTGATGTGTAATTCCACAGCTTTTTATTTGGAGACAAATCTATGCTTTTTCCAGCTACAAAAGGAAACATTTATTTATTACCAACACTTTCTGCACATGTGAAATCTATGTATATGTACAAATTCACCAAATATATACCAAAAATTTCCAAATTTGTATGTGTACAAATACTCTCAAATACACCAGTAATTGCAGCAGTCTTTTTTCTGGACATGAGCTATGATTTTACCATGCGGTTAGGAGGACAATGAGGCCAAGGTACAGCATTTACAGAACAACACAGAACACAGAGGAAACAAGGACATTTTTACCACCCCTTCCTTCCTTGATTTCCACATCCGTCATGTACAAGGTCCGCCACTGACAGTCTCGTTCAAATCGGTGGCTCTAAAAGTGATATTTGGGGAGTATTCTTGAATGAGAGACAACAAATTTTGCTAATCGAGGAGTCCCTTAAATGGAGGGCAGCTGAAATTTAGCCAGCCCCAGTCTTTGGCCAAGTTATTCCCCCGCCCCTAGGCTGTTCCCTAGCCACACTTTTAGGCACTTGGCATCTTTGCTCTGTATCAGCCAACAGCAGAGGCTCAGGCAGCACACAGAGCAAAACGTTTCCAAATCCAGCCTGCACGTTTGCAGCTGTCTCCTCTCATGCAAATGTTTCTTAAGCCCTGAGCCACCTGTGACTTAAAATTGTCTTTCCTGGCTCAGGTCAACAAATGCCATAGCCACTGCCTCTTCCTTGGATAGAAAGAGTGGTGCTTTGCTTCTGGCCTGAATGATCAGTACCAACATTCCCCTGGTCCACCAATGCCTGAGTGGGTGATCCAGGCCTTAAACTATGATTCCATTTTCTTACCTTTGCAATAAATGCCACTCTGGAAATTAAAATATACTTCTTTATAAATACATTTAGAAAAAGCAGAGAGCCCTTCAATGTCTACCTGAAAAAGATGCTCTCCCTTTTACTGTGAGAAATGTTAATTTACTTGAATTTCTCCTATTCTCGCCCTCCCTTTTCCCCCCTCCTCTTCTCTCATAAAATGGCAGCTGCAGGAGCAGCCTGGAATGGAAAATGGATATCTTGTTAATAACAGATCCCAAAACCCAGCATCAGTGCAGACTCAGCGGAATAAGCTGTGGTGTAACCTGGACTCTGGGTCCTTCCACACTGGGCTACAATTCGAGTCCTTTGTGAAGTTCAAAGCTTTCACAGTAACCTTAGCAAGGTTACTTAGAGCAAGATGAAGCTAGGATAGCCTAGGCAGCCCTTTCTGGGATGAAAGAGAGCGAGCGCCTCCTCCCCTACATGTATTTATTTATTTTTATAGTATGGGTGCATGTAATCCCCCCACCTCTTTTTTTTTTTTTTAATCAAATAGAAGCTTTAGCAGAACATTGCTTTTGTGTAAGCCCAGGTAATCATTCCCAACTCAGGAAAAGTGGTATTTGGTTATTCTTGACGCTCAGACACTAGCTCTAGAAAAAGATTCATTTTTTAAATTATTATTATTAAGGAGCTAGCTATGTTCTGGAGCGGTTGTTTACACTCATATTTTTCTGCATTTGCTCTCAGGGCTTGTTTCAAAAGGGTGAGGCCATCCTGGAGAACAAAAGAGGACGTACCAACCGACATCTGAAAGGCACACAGCAAGTTGGCTCAAAATGGGTGTGCAAATAGAGTGAAGGGAATACAAATAAATATGGCACCTACTCAAAAACCGGAATCACAGCAGTGGCTACAGCCTAGAGACCTAGCAACTTCAGACAATACCAAATGCAGTTCAAAATGAAAGCAAGTTGAAAAAGGAGAGGCATTCCATAGAGCAACTTGCCAGAATGAAAAGTTAATGAATAAAAATGTTATAATTGGCTTTTTCAAGTATTCATTCACTCTAATTAAATTGCCATAATTTGTATAGACTATAGAAAAATTATTAAATGTCAGCTTTGACATTGCCCTGAAACTTGTCACTGGCCCAACATTCCTCAAGTTTAAGAAAGCTGCAGAGCCAGGACTACACGTTATACTTTTCAGCTAACATGTGCTTTTCAAATATTTGGCCCAAACTTTTCCCAGAGATTCTACATTTATAAAGAAACCTTTTAGGAGTAAACAAAAGCACCCAAACGATTATTATAAAAGCAGAAAGAAAAAAACATAAATAATACATTTTAATCAAATAAAATAAAGTAAATATTTTGCAGGCATAATTTTTTTAAAAAAATTAATAGACTTCTTTTAATTTACTCACCATAAAGAAAAGATTTTAAATGTTCAAGTGCACTTGTTTGATTAATAAAGCATTTTATATTCAATTATTTAGTGCTAATCATTAGGAAGTTTACGTTGTTGAGGCAAATCACCAGCTCAGACATTGAAAACTACCATTATAAAAATGTCGCTACAAGGTCAGTATCAAATCACCCTCACATAAGACAGCTCAAGGACTGCTTCTATGAAATACTAGAAACTTTTAAAAATCCATCTCAAAGCGAAGAAATCTCAAGAGCAGTGACATGAAGGTAGCTTGAAATATAGGTAAAGTCCTTCCGACAAAGAAAACAGGTGATGTCCACCAGCATATGTTGATCATTAGCTTTAATGGTCTATGATAAAATTTTAAAGGTAGAATTTAATTCGTCGGGCCTTCAGCTCTGTCTTCCTCCAACTCTTGGGCTTCCTTTTTAGTTTCACCATCCTTCACCTCCTGTCGGGAAACCGGGAATTTGTCCTTGTTGTTCTCCTTTTTCCATTTCATTCTCCTGTTCTGGAACCAGATTTTTACCTGTCTCTCCGTGAGAGCTAGGGCATGGGAAACCTCGATTCTTCTCTTTCTGGTCAGGTAAGGGTTAAAAAGGAATTCCTTTTCCAGCTCTAGGGTTTGGAAACGACTGTAGGTTTGTCTTCCTCTTCGTCTACCAGGAGCTGCTGATTAAAACAAACAAAAAACAGAGAGAGAGAGAGAGAAATAAACGTCTTAAAAATAGAAGGTGCCTCTGCAGGTTGCTGGAGGTTTCTGGAATGAGTCTAAGGGATGGAATATATATATAACTCCCTTTAGCTCTGGTATATACCGAATATACAAGCAAAAGGTAGAGGGAAGGTCGTCACAGTTACTCTGTGCCCATCATCTTTACGTGGTTTCTACTTTCAGAGAGGAAAAAGTCTATTACTTGATGAACAACAGACACTGTAGCTATGCAAGAAGTAGGAGAGGGAGAAGAAAAAGGAGTTTCAAAGCTAGAACGTGAAAGATCTCTCCCCCTCTCCCCGCTTAAAAAAAAAAAAAAAAAAACTTGCATCCCAACCTTGTGGTCTCATCCAGGGAAACATTTGAGAAGGAGACGAGCTCTGATTTAAGTGGTCTGGGTCCTCGCCAATATTACCACTGGACGATTTACAGTCAGGATATTGTACCAGCTCGGCCTCTTGCTGGGTCGTAAAAATCGGCTGTCTCTGTAAGTTATCGTATCCGTAAAACTTCGCGGGCTCCCGGTGACAGGCAATCCCGCCGCAGGGGGGAGGCGGAGGGTGCGGAGGCGGAGGAGGGGGGACGGCGTGGTAGGCTGCGGCCGGGCTGCCCCCGCCGGGGTGGAAGTAGTCCTGGCCGGGGCCCGGGCCGCCCCCGCCACCGCAGCCGGGCCCGGCGGGCGGCGGCGAAGGGTGCGGGTGCGCGTGCGCCTGCGGGGGCGCGTGCGGGAAGCCGGCGGCGCTGTTGCCATAGAGCTGCAGGGCGGCGGCGTGGCGGCCGCCGACCTCAGGCGCGAAGTGACAGTCGTAGTAAGTGGGATTGATGGCCTCGCTCGCCGCCGCCGCGGCCGCCGCCGCCGCCGCCGCGGCCGCCGCCTTGTACTTGGAGTACAGCGGGTTCACGAAGTACGAGCTCATCGGGGCGGCGGCGGCGGGGCAAGGCGGCCGGGTGATGGGGCGGCCCCGGGCGGGCGGCGCGGAGCAGGCAGGGAGCGCGCCTCGGCGCGGCCGCTCTGCCGCGGGGGCCTCTGGGGCGGCTGCCCGCGCCGCGGCGGCCGCCGCGTTCCGCCGCCGCCGCGCCTCAGCAGCCGCGGGCGCCCGGCCCCCGGGCGCTCATGCCCGCGTCTCGCGCCTGCCGCCCTGGCCTCGCGTCGCCTCCGTCGCGGGGCTCGGGGCCGTACCAGCCCCCACGCTCGCCACCGCCCGCCGGGCCTGTCCCTGCGCGCGCCGGCGCGGCCGCAATATAACCGCCGACGCCCCGGGCGACCTGCCCTGCTGCCTTCGGTTTCCTCTCAGGCACCAGGCGGCCCTGTGCGCATCGGGGCAAGAAAAAAGTGCGCCCGGCCCACGGGGACACGCTTTGGCTTCGGCTTACAAACCCCCGCTCTGGAGGGAAAGGAAAAAAAACACCCCCCGCCCGCCGCCTCTCCCCGCGCCCCCCCTCGCGGCCCCCTCCCACTGCTCTCGCCGCCGCCGCCGCCACGGCCGGGGCTGCCGGCCCGGTGCGCCCCGGCCAGGCATTTTCGCGCCCGCCACTGCGCCGACGGGGAGCGAGATGGGGGCGAGATAACCGCGCGGAGGGATCCGTGCGGAGGCGACACTAGTGTTCCCGACGGGGCGCCTCACGCTGCTCGGAGATGCCTCCGCCGGCCTTAAAGGGGGCCCATGGGGCCGCGCTGCCAAGGGCTCGCTGCGGCCCTGGGGCCAGGGAACGTGGGCTGTGGCCAGCGGGGCGGGGGCGCGTCCGTACCTTCCACTTGGTGGCGGGGGGGGGGGCGGGGGGCGTAAGGAGGCCACTCCCAGGAGGCTGCAGAGTAAATGACTACCTCCCCGGGCTCCCGGAGCAGCCCTGCAGTTTGGCTCTGGCTTTTGCACCTCTAGACGCCCGGGTGCAACCCAGGGCACAGGGCAAGCAATGTAGAGGGGCCGGACCGAACCTTAAGGGTTGGGTCCATCCACATGGTTCGATGCCAGGCCACAAGGGTGACCCCCAAACCTGGCATTATCAAAGCGAATCTAAGCCTTTCTTTTCCAGTCGGGCGGGCCTTGTGGAAATGAGATGTACATTTACCCTTGACGCACTGCACGCCTGGCTGAGGCTCCCAGGTTAATTGATATTTAATGGAAATCATGCCCATGAATATAGTTTCCATCATTTCACCCTTGATGGACGTCAGCGCCGGGCGCAGGGGGGAGGCTGAAGAATGTGGGGAGAGGGGCATTAGCATTGCTGAGGAAGTAAATAGAAAAGCGGACAGAAATGTTTCAAGGCGGCGAGGAGGGCTCACGCTGGGGCGCCTATTTCCTCAGGCAGGACGCGCGGCTCCCGGGTCTCAGCGCTGCTATGGAGCAACCCAGGGCAGGCGGTGGCCCCAGACAGAGCACGGGGGGTGCGACGCCCCGAGCTCCTCTCCCCCACCTCCAAACCTCCAAGCCTGCGTTCGGATCGCTCCGGTTCTGGGCAGCTGCAGGAGGTGCCCATCTCACGCTAACGATTCCAGTCCATCCGCCCAGACTGTGTAATTACTGCAGAGAACAGGCGCTGGGCTCTGCTTTAAAAGTTAGTAAGTCTTCAAAAAGAAAAAAGGAGGTTTGTCCTGACTCGTGAACGAGGGGAAGGGAAACGTCCCGAGTGCTGTGTGCAAGTCGAGTGTGAAACGGCAAAATATTGCTGATTTTGAAGCTCCTCTAAAGCCGCTTGGCGTTACACCTCGGACAGCCCTCTCTCCCCCCACATATTTCTCCCTTCTCTACTCTCTTTTTAATGTCCAATAACTGTAATAGGTCTCTGTTGAGTGAGCTTTCCCTTGCCTACTTAGCCTTCTTCTGGGACGTTTTGTGAGATCGAGCCCCTTTCCCTGGGGTGATGATCCACTGTCATAAGGGCGCCAGACACACCGGCCTTGGGAACCAGCCTGGAAAACACGCGCTGAGTCCATCCAGGGATCCCCCGCTAACGCTGAAACACACCATGCCGGCTTTTCACGCCAAGTACAAATGTCGAAAAATCCCAGAGAGCCCCCGAAGGTGCAGCAGGCGAGGGATTTCAACTACTCCCCACTCCGAGTGGGTTGCCCCAGCCTGCGAGTGCGATCCTGAGGTCAGTCCGGGTGGACTGTATGTTATATTTTGCAAATGGAGAAAAAAAAGGTCAAAATGGAAAGCCATAACAAGATAAGACTCTTCATTATTTTTATAGGGAATGGATGGAAATGGTTAAGGTAAACGGATTGTTAATAAAGCTCCAGGTGATAAAGGCATGCTTTATTTAATTTTTAAATTAGTAGAGTGTGGGAGACTTTTGTTGCGGGGTAGGGGTTGGAAGGTAGGGTTTTTTTGAGTGTTTGTGTTCTGCCGGTTATCTACAGGTAAAACTTCCTTTAAATCCTAAAGCGAACGAACGGATTCTGACACTTAACGATTTGTATTTCAATCTTGCCTATATCCAAATAAAAGAGTATTTTCAACAAAACCTTGGAACTAACTCTGTAATTGTGCCTTTTTTTAATTTCACTGTTTGGGCTGTGTCTGTGTGTGTGTGTGGGGGGGGGTGCACACGCGGCACGCGTATTTAAACACTCGATAAAAGAGTGGGGTTTGAAATTGGGGGAAAAGGAGAGCGAGCCCAGATCTTAATAATGCAAGGCACCGTCTAGAACTCTGTAATTCCTATGGATGAAAAAGAAATACATACTACAAAATCCATCTCTACACATTCTGGCCTAATTTTTAAAAATGTTATTACAACAAGTTTCCTCTTGGGACAAAACACTTAGTTTTTCTTTCAAGCATTTTGTTTATAATCTGAATGGGAAAAGAGCGCTATTAACTTCTCAAATAAAGATCTATGCTTTTACAAGCTTCTATTTTGATTGAACGCATTAACTTATCATAACGTGTTATATAGTTTCAGCTGTGCCATAGTCTAAATTTTCTGAAATCCTGACTAAGCCAAAATTTTATACAGAAAAATATGGCTGCAGAATTTAATAGTGCACATTGCTCTTTTTTTGTTAAATTTATCCTAATTTGAAATTTAAAATGCGATTGTAAATATTCCTAATCAAAACCTTCCTCCACTGTACAGCTCCTGCTTTACGAGATCACAAAGTGGAGCAACGGCGCTCTCTAGTGGCCAAATGCCACTAGAGTCTACAGAGCTTAACTTCCCTTTATTCTACTCAAATCAATTCTAATCTTGTTTAGTTTGCGGCTTGGATCGCCAGCACTTATAATGCTTCATCCTTTGATTGTCAAAAAGTCAGCTGCAGCAAACAGGGGCTTCTGAATGCCAAAGATACCTGTGCTCCCAAGAGCTTCCAGTAGTATATTTTTCAAAAATTTCCAGTTTTTCTTTTGCCAGACAGTAGGTCCCCATTCTATAATCACCCATAAATATAGGAGGATGAACTAGATTTACCAAAAATCGCAACTTTCTAAACCTCAATTGCAACAGGATTTTCCCCAGAAAGGCCAGGCAAAAACTAAGAAATTATAGAAGTTATTTTTTTTTCTTTTAAAATTGTTAGTGTTGAATCATGAATGAATATTTGCTATTTTAACTTTGTAATTTTAATGCTTCAGGCCCATTTCGCTGGGCAAGGGTGGGGAGGCTTATAGAAACCAAGTTAAGGAGTTTTTTGCTAGATCTCGAGTGGTTGTCTGGAAAGGCCCTGTCGGGCTGTGTTCATTAGAACATCTATGCACCATAAATGAGGCTTTAAATTTATATCAAAAATCACAGAATAAAATGAATTAACTAAGCATTCCATTTGATTTTTTTTTTAAAGCAACGACTTTAATCAGCTTAGGTGTCTTCTGTGAGGTTAATCTTTTTTTCTCATTTTCAAAAATGCTTTCCTCCATTTCGGCAGTAGCTATTGTATTTTCCATAAACAAATAGATATAATTTCCAACGATATTTTTGCTATAAAATTTTGGAGTCCAGGGCCAGGTATTTTTGTAAAAGGCATTTAAGTAAGTTCATCTTTTGCCACGAACCATGTGGCTGGAAAACCCTGGGCCTGAGTAAATGACCCAAGATCACTAATTCTCCCACCCCTAAATAAGAAGCCGATTTCAAAAAAAAGAACAAGCTGGACTACAGCCACAATCAAATATTATAAAGAGCCACCACTGTAAGCTAATTCTAATACCCAAACCATTTTTAAAATAAAAAATAACATCATCTCCTCCTTCCTACCCACCCCCATTTTGATTTCCTAGGTGCTCACACTTCACCAGGGCCTCCCAAGCCCCTGTATTTTTGGTCCAAAGCAATCTTGTTTATATTTTATTGTCCAGATTTTAAGACCCAGTTTTGTCTGCGTTTTCCTTTCCTCCTACAAACACAAACATCAAAATGAGATGGTTTCAAAGCGAAGCGCCGGGCCCGTCGTAAACTCATTACCTCCAGACGTCTCGCCAGTTCGATGGCTTTATGACACCTTGGCTCTTCCTGTTTTCAAAGAGCCCTAGGTATCGGGTTGGTCGCGGGGGCGGGGGTACGCAGCACCTTCTGCCGGTTCTGGGCCTTGGCTTTCTCTCCCAGCCCCCCCCACTTTTCCTTCAAGTCCCCTCTTTTATCATGAACCCCCAAACTCTGCCATCGTCCCCCCCACACACACCTCTCCCGCCTTCCGCCCAGCCCAGGCTGCCAGGCGCCTCCGCCTCTCTTGTCTGCAAAAGCTGTGCTGGGCCCGAACCCTAGCTTACAATGACCTTCATTTTAGCCTTTCAGAAGGGCCAAGCTGGGGGCTAACCGCTCACAGAAACTGAATGGGGGAAGGGTTGTGGGTGGGGGTAACTGGGAAGGAGAGCCTTGACCATTTTGATCTGCTAAGGTCACTTTGGGGCTTCGATGGGGAGGGGCGGAATCTCACAGTCTGACCGCTCAGCACTCCCGTAGCCAGCCAGACCCGCCGAACTGGAGAAGTTGCTCGAGAGTGCAGAGTTGCCTTTCCCTGGTTGAGAGAGAGTGGAGGTCGATGGCTGGGACTAACTGATCAGAGGGAGACTTGGGGTACGGTGTGCCAATG
Source organism: Cynopterus sphinx (assembly GCA_030015415.1). Taxonomy (NCBI): domain Eukaryota; kingdom Metazoa; phylum Chordata; class Mammalia; order Chiroptera; family Pteropodidae; genus Cynopterus; species Cynopterus sphinx. The sequence continues at coordinate 164,164,661 of CM057379.1, read as the reverse complement.
CCCCAGCGAGAGGATGCCTGGTTTCTGGGCTCCCTGGGGGTCCTTTGGGCACTACTGCGAGGCTGACACTGGATCCAGGGCAGAGTGTGCTGAGGAAGCACGCTGGGGGGAAACGGGTTGCCACGCGCACCCAGGGGCTGTGCTCTAGACTGGGTCTTCCCACAAAAAGGGAGACTCCGAGGCACATCAGAGAGGCCACTCAGGTGGGAAGACCCGGATTTTTAGCAGTGTCTCCCTCCCAGAGATGGGGTAGAAGTCCTGTGACGGTGATATTTCGCAGAGAGACAGAGAAAACAGGCACACGGCGTTCAGGGCCAGCGTCTGGGGTCCGTTTGATCAGGTCAGCATTTATTGGTAAAAAGCGGTAACATTTACAACTGGTCCTCAGGCAGAAACCGGGAGGGCCACATGAGCTGGAGACAGCAGCGCCACCAGTGCACTGAGATGAACCCCCCCAGCCCACCGGAGGCCCTGGGCTCCTCTTTCTGCTTCCTTCCAGGTCTCAGTTGAGGGCCCGCGTGCTCCCTGAAGAAAGGACTTTCATAACCGGTGGGCTACCCGGCCAGGCCTCGGCGAGCCTCCGCACTGTTGCTCTGCCTTCATTCGGGAAAGTGGGGCACGCGTGGCCCCTGCTTGAGCAGCGCTGGGATCTAAACTACAGCAATTTTCAGAAACATGGAGGACATTTACAAAGGAGAGGGCTGCTGAAGCCAGCGTGCACTCACAAAATACAGCATTTCCTAAGGAACCAACGGGGTAGGAAAGGGAGGGCGCGGTACAGGGCAAAACCCCAAAGCCACTTGGTTTCTCCAACACATAAGCGAGCAAATAGAGTCCCCCGAAATACCTCACAGAGACCAACCACACAGTCATTTCTACCTAGAAAAGGGGATGAAATATCCAAATAGCTGGAGAGTTTCTGGAAATCAAGCACCCACAAAGAAAAAAAAAAAACCCACTGCCTTTGCAAAGCAGAGCGGTCCAGCCGGCGCCGCCCGGGGTCAGTCTCCTTTGGGGCACTTCTCCTTGCTCAGCTTTTTCATTTTCATCCTACGATTCTGGAACCAGATTTTGACTTGTCTCTCTGTGAGGTTCAGAATCCTCGCCACCTCGTAGCGCCGGTCCCGGGTGAGGTACATATTGAAGAGGAATTCCTTCTCCAGCTCCAGCGTCTGGTATTTGGTGTAGGGACAGCGCTTTTTCCGGGTGGAGCGAGCATGGATCCAGTTTGCGGCAGGGTTGTCTATGAAGAGGGGGGTTTGGAGACGGGGAGCGAGGGGCGGAGGGCAGGCAGGGAGAGACGACAGGGTTGGAGAGAGAGGTCGTTAAATTAATTTCACCAAGGATGGTCGCTTTTCACAACTTGGGGAATTATCATAAAAAGCCTTAATGCCTGCGCTCTGTTTACCGTACCAACCGCGCGCCCAGAGTAGGTGGTTATGGGAAGCTTTTTTATGGATGTGTGTTGCTCGCCTAAGCTAAGGTAGGCGTCTAGACGTTTTTATAGGTTAGTAAAACTATCAGTTTTGCACATTCGAGCCTTACAGGTTTCAGCAATAAATCAGGGGGCAATTTCTTTTGCACTTACTTGGGTCAAGTTGCTGTTGTGGCGGCTGCGGATGCTGCTTCTCCTCCTCCTTCAGCGGGCAGCCTGGGCTCGGGTGCTCGCTGCAAGCCGAGGGCTCCGACGCTGTCCCGGTCCCGGCCCCGATCCCTGCCCCAGGCCGGGTCCCCCCAGCTGCCGCTGCCGCCTTGTCCCTTAGGAACGAGTTGCACGGGAACTCGGGGCCGCCGCTCCCCTGGGACTCCCGGGCCACGGAGCACTCAGTCTGTTTGGAGGAGGAAGACGAGGAAGTGGAAGAGGAGGTGGAGGTGGCGGCGGTGGGGGTCGGGGCCGCTCCGGTTTCAGGCTTAATCCCGTAGTGGCGCCTGTTGGGTGGGCCGCCTGGGCCAGGGCTGAGACCAGGGCCGGGGCCGCCGCCGCCGCCGCCGCCGCCGCCCGGGAAGCCGGGCAGCGGTTCCATCCACGAGCGCATGTAGCGGCCAGGCTCGGAGGCGGCGGCGGCCAGGGGCGGCGGGGGCACGTACGGGTGGTAGAGGCCGCTCATCGCCGCCGCCGCCGGGGGCTGGGCGGGCACCGCGGACCACGAGGCGGAGAACACGGCCGATTTGGGGGCAAAACTACACGAGGCGAACTCGGCGGCGGCGGCGGCGGGGCTGTCGGCCACACCTGCGGGCCTGCCTTGCGCGCCGGGCCCAGGAGGTCCGAAGCGCGCGGCGAACACCTCGTCGCCCTCATGGCCTATGAGCGAGTCCACGTAGTAGTTGCTGAGGGTGCCACTGGAGGACATTTTGAGGCGCCGCGCGCTCCCACCCAAGGTTACACTGCCCGCCGCGGCGTCGCTCCCGGCCGGCGCCGGAGCCGCCGACTAGTTCGCAGGCTGCAGCCTCCACCATTGGTCGCGCGGCCCACGTGATCATATTTACCAATACCAGGAGTAAATCAGTCCGCTAAACTGGGGGCTGCTGTGATTTAAAAAAAAAAAAAAATCATCATCAACATGAGCGCCGCAATTAGAGCCCGCGGGCCCCGGCCCCGTGCGCTGGACCTGGCCCGGCCTGGCTCGGCCGGGCCCGCACCTACTTGGGACCACACGCCCGCCTGGCGCTACAGGAGGCGCCGGGGACTATTTGTCCACCTCTCCTTTTGCCGCCCTCGGTCTTGCAGGCGGTTCCAGCGTTGCCTCGCCAGCGCCCGGGCTCCCAGATACCGGCTGAGCGTCCCGGGCTCACCGAGAGCGCGGCCGGAGCCGGGAGCAGCCGGGGTCGCGCACAGCCGCCGCGGCCCCAAGCAGCCGGGCCTCGGAGGCGGCCCCTGGCGCCCGCGGGGAGCTCTTCTCCCCGTGCCTCTTCTCGCTACCCAAACGCACCCCCGCCCCTACACAGCCCCACACACACCATCTCTCACAGCTTGTCGTGTTGTTTAAAACAGGTGGAAGACCTCTGTAATGATATTATGCCTTTCAATAAAAATTTTATGAGGTGTATTTGATTATAGATTAATGTGTCCCTAATAAAACGGACGGATGGAGCAGTTCGAAGGGCCTCCTCCCCCTACCGCACTCACACGCGCCCGCACAGCCACACACACCCCCGACGTGAGGCTAAGCACACGCCACGGCCCGATGGGGTAGCTGGGGCGGCCACGGCCAGGGTTTCTGTTTGCCCTCGAACTGCCAGGAGGCTGGCGAGTCGGCACCGTGCGGCCAGCGGCGGCCAGGGTGCCTTGACTTTACCAGGGCTGCTGGAAAGGCACTGGAAGAGAATTCGCCATAGGGCAGAACCCCAATGCTAGCACAGGCCCAACCCGCCCGCCGCCCCGACCCTGGCTCCAGGAGGCCCGTGTGAACCGCATCTCCCGGGCAGGGCCGCTTTCGCCTGGTTGCCACTTAGAAGCCTCCAGGTGGATGCCGGAGAGATCTTAAAAACGGCCTGGCCCTTGGGCCCCTCTGTTCTGAATTCTTTTTTTTTTTTTTCTTGGCCTTCAGTGGTAAGGCTGGGCAGCCTTGAATCTGAGGGAAATGATGCCCATTGTCACTCCCAAATCCATGGTACAAAGCCTCGAAAGCCCGGTTGGGAGACGAAACAAAAGCAGCCGGGCGCCGGCGGATATATTCCTTGCCCTACAAGTTGCTTAGAGCACCCTTGGAGGGCTCCCAGCCCACCTCCAGCCCTAAAAGAAGAGGGAAATGGCTACTTATGGTCTGATTGATTGCCTTTGCCAATGGCTTTCCGATTTTGTTCCAGAGGAGCTGCCTTTGCTTGTAGCGCGGGTTTTTTTTTTTTTCCTCCGAGACATGGCCCGCTCTCCACAGCTAATGGTGTTCCCCACATTGGGCGGAGTGGGGGAGAGAACGAAGAAGTTAAAATTGCCCACTCTCTCCTGCCCAACCAATGGAGGTCTGGGCAAAAGGATATCAGTGCTCCCAACCTGGAATTCATTCGGAGCCGGCTCTCTCCCACCCCTAGGAAATGGCTCCCCTAAAGGGTTCTGCCTCGCAACTGGGGAAGGTTCTTGGTTTTGAGGAGGAAGTTACAAACTCTGAGTAAATATGGAGTCTGTCAAAGGCTCCCTGGATGAGGGCTCTAAGGCTTAGAGCCCCTAAAAGATTGAGTTTAGGGAGAAAAAAATAACAAGAACGTGTTTTGTGATGCTGCTTGAAGCTGTTGGAGGCTCCTTAAAACCTGGAGTAACGAATTCTCAGTCAGTAATCCTTCCCAAGGCCTCTTCTCCTTTCTGCCTGGTAGGACTAGATAACTCTGGACTGTCTTGGGCTGAGGATCCTGTAGTATATATACCAGTGAAAGCTGGAGTTATCCAAGCCATGGTGACGGCTGGAACACTGGACTTTATAGAAAGTCATGTTCATTTGCAAATTCTCTTCCAGTCACCCTTTGTACATTTTCTTGCGTCTCAGATACAGCGGCTCCAACCAGCATTTAGTAATTAAATAGAGGGAGGATTGACTGGGAAAACCTTTCCTTCCTTAAAAAAAAAAAAAAATCATGTGGGCAACTAAAAGGTAATGCCTGAGCATTAAAATCTCTTCACAAGGAAACTAGGGCAAAGTAGGATGGGAAAACTCACCCATCCTCTGCTTTGCTGTGGCCTGGCTGTCTTGAGCTTGGGATGAGGGTGAGAATGAGGGAATAGGGGCAGAATTTGGATCCGATGCAATGCTAAGCTGCTGCTTGTCCTTGCTCCTGCAATGGAGGCCCAGCGGCTTCCAGGTGGGCAAGACTGGTTCCAACCCAGCCCTTGAAGATGGCACGCCAGCCAGAAATTGCCAAGACCCCACTGAAAAGATTAAAAAGAACACAACCAAAACCAAAGAGAGGAAGACACACAAGTGTGGAGCTTTGAGGAAAAAACAGCTTGGGCACAGGCTTACTTACCAGGCTCGAGCTAGAGGGAAACTCACACCATTGAGAATTCAATTCAATCATTGGGGTGAGAGAGGACTCCCCTTCTTTCCAACTATGGAAACAACACACACAGACTAGATTATCACCCCCCATACCACTGCCAAATTTTAGGAACTTAGGCTTCCTCCAGCTTGTCTCTTCACATCCCTTCCCCTGCTCTCTATCCCTCCCACCAACTGCCCCAAACAAGCACTTTAAAAGGAAGATAATCTCACCAAAGGCTTTTGTTTCCACTGTAACGTATTTCCATTTCAGAAAGCAGAGGGAACAGACTCATTTCCAGAGTTTATTGCATTATACATGCGACCAGAACATGCACAGAAAGGACAGGTTGCTGTTGTACTCTACTAAACCACAGATGCACCACAAGGGAAAGGCTACAAGGCATAAGTTGTCACTATTTCATCTCACCAAGGACAATTACTAAATTCATTTGTGAAAAGGTACATTATAATGTGCTTTTTAGTCCCCCTCCCCCCAAAGTTTGTGGGTTTGTTTAATCTTTTTTAATATATATGAAATTTCAGAACTTTTAAGTACTGATGTATTCAAAATGGCATGAGCTCATGGACTCACCACACACACAGACCTTTTGTGTCAGGAAAAACATGAAAAAGTCACATTGCTGGATGGATGAATGGATTGATGCTCTACAGTTCCAATAAGTTAAGACCCAAATGAAAATGTGCAGTAATAGTTACCCTGCATTATGATGAAAAAAATAATAAATTACACGTGCTAGTTTTTTAATATATATGTATATATACTCATAGGGATTACAGATCACTTGCAGCACGAACAGAATGACCCCAAAGTCACATTCTAGCAGAAAAACAAAACAAAAAACAAAGAGCAATAAAGGTTTTGTTTCCGCTTTTCCAGTCCTCCAGTACTGGGCCCTGGAACTCGGTGCCCCTCTCCAATCCTGGCCTCCCACGGGCCTCGGACCTAAGAAAAGGTGAGGTTGGCGGTCAGTTCTCGGATCCGGTTCTCTCGGCTCATCTTCTTGAGTTTCATTCTGCGGTTTTGAAACCAAATCTTGACCTGCCTGTCGGTGAGGTTAACACTCTTACTGATCTCTAGGCGGCGCTCGCGGGTGAGGTACATATTGAATAAGAACTCTTTTTCTAATTCCAGCGTTTGGTGCTTAGTGTAAGGGCACCTCTTCTTTCTGCCACTCTTTGCAGTGAGCCAATTGCTGGTTGGAGTATCGGACTTGATTTCCTCTAACAAAATTAAAGGGAGAAGAAGAAAAAATATCAAGATTTTTTTTCTCCGTCTGTTCAAATGTACCCTTGGCCATGACCCCGCTGGCAGCCAGGCCGCTTTGGGAAATACTGGTATTAAACATTACTTACATGAGGTGGGCCTGGAAGGGATTTGTAATTGTTGCCAGATTAGTTTAAATGCCCCAAATGACACCATGGGCGGGTACTCTCGCCCTCTGTGTCAAGGTTCTCTCTCAACTTTCTGACCTGCACAAAATATTAGTACAACGGTAAACTTCAGGATCTTCCCAGTAATATTCTAAATGGTCAGCTTATCACAAGGCTGGAGTGGAAGAAGTAAGCCATAGCCAGGACAAGCCTACCAACCCCACTGCTCCCTTAGCTCCTCCAAGTCTGCCACTTCTTCCCCACTTCTTCTAGGCAGGTGAAGAGCCCCATAGCCAGGTTGATAGGTGCTCATTCTCTTTCAAAACATAACCAAGGAACTGAATACACCTTCCCAGCCCTCCCTGGCATTGTATTCCCCAGAATTTCCTGAATTTTCATGCCTTCTTGCCCTCACACAAAGGCATTCCCCCAGAAATACAGCTTCTTAATTTGCCCCACCTCTGGGCACTGGGGGAGAGCACAAGGGCCGGGTTCCTTCTCACAAAACCAGAGCCCCTGGCTCCTTGCCCTAGCCCAGCCCTAAGGCTGGCTCTGCTGGATGGGCCATACGAATTCAATTCTCCCCCCCTTTCGCCTTTGCTCCTTTGCAAATGGATTGCAAAGCTTGTGGCACTTTCCCCAGACAAAGCCAAGGTTACTTAGCCCCGCAGAAGCTGGGAGCCCTGTTTCCCCCACCCAAGCGCCAACCAGCCAAGCCATCTCCTTCCTTTTGCCGCCCCCAAGCTCGCAGGATGCGGGGCGCATACACTTGAACACGAACACAGTGCCCTGGACCGCTTTGAAATCATCATTGGGTGAAAGGCAAGGCTGGGACTGCAAATCTGAGCAGGAGAAAGGAGGTTCTGGGGCCGTGTTTACCAGCCGCAGGTCTCATTTGTACTCTTTTGTTGCATTTCAGATCTAGCTCAGGAAAAATAAACCCGGCAAGCCCTTTCTCTGCCACGGCGCCATCAGCGTGGGGCAAGCACCAACCAGGAGGGCCAGGGCAACGGGGAAGAAGCGGGGACCATCTCGGGACTGAGATTGCCCCCTCTAAAAGCCGAGAGGAGCTGCAAACAGCCAGTCAGCCCTGCCTGGGCTGCTGGGGCTGGATGCTGGGCACCCAGGTGCTCCCTCTCTGCCGGGCTCCCGGGCTGCGTGCCCCACGGGGGTAGCAACTCTGTTCATACCGACCTTTGCTTTCCTTCTCCTGTACTTCGGGACTGGACACAGACACCTCAGCCAGGCAGCTCCTCTCTTCTGGAAGGCCGCCCTTAGCCTCGGGGCTCTCCACCTGGGAGACTTTGGTGGGCTCCTGGATGCTCGCAGGCTCGTTCATCTTCTTTTCCATCTGCAGCTGGGCAGTCGAAAGCTGCGGCTTGGTCGCACCGCGAGGGTTGAGCTGGAGCATGACTGTGGAGCTGCCTTCGGGGCTGTTATTGTACTCTTGGGTTTTCCCGGTGGCGTAGGTCTGACTCAGTCTAAAATATCCAGGGACAGGAACCTCGGGGTTCTCAACAGGACAGGACTCGGGGACCAGCCTTTGGTACGAAGGGACCTCGGCAGAAATGAGTTTGTTGCGCTTATCAGAATACATGCAGCAATTGGATTCTTCCTTAATGTTGGTGGTGAAGGAGCAAGTGGGGACTTGCTGTGTAACAGGTTGCTCTATTCGACAAGATCTGTTCGGGTCTGTCCAACTGTCTACTTGAGGTATATAAGGATGCACATTCATACCCATATTTTGGTGGTTCACTTCTCTTTTGGCCAGAGACGGGAGCAGTCCACAGGTTTGCATTCCATAGGTCCCCATGTCTGCGCTAGGTGGTGGCATGTACATGCTGGCGCTGCTCGAATAAAAACTGTCACTCCTGCAGGCACTGATCAAGGAATCTACTAAAAAAGTATTAGCAGCAGGAGAGCTGTTGGGAAAGGACATTTTGGGGAGGAATTTGAAGAAGAGAGATTGTGTCCTTTGTAGGCTGACATCTCTAGGAAAACATTCCCCGTGTAATTGTGGATGCCTCTGCCGACCACATGACAACCAAGCCAATGAGATTTGAAAATGGCCTTGAGCCGCAGCCTCCTCGCAGGTCACGTGCTCCAGAGCCCGGCCGGCTAGCCGCGTAAGTACGGACAACAGCGACATCTACTACGCGCCCGCGATAGTGCGCGCTGGAGACAGCCCTCCCGGCGCTCTGCGCCACCCGCCAGCTTAGCCGGGACTCGCTCGGCCCGCCGCCCCACTTGCGTCCCCCACTCGGGCTTCTGGGCCCCGCCGGCAAAAGGGAAGTCTAGGCCGGAGGGCTTCCCGGGAGGACAGGCGCGGGAGGGAAGCCGGCGCGCGTGGCGCCAGCACACAGAAGCATGTCCCCACGCACACGCCCGGCTTCCGAGAAGCCGCCCGAGAGGACCGGGGCCCGGGCGGGGGTGGGTGCCCGAGCTGGCTGAGTTTGTCCTGGGCAGCCTGGGAAGGTGAGTCGGTTCCCCGGGCTCGGAGACACCCCACCCCAGGGCTACCCGGGAAAGATCTCGCGCGCAAAGACGTGGCCAAGGCATCCTTGCGAGCGTAGGCGAGAAGGGCCGCGAGGGCAGGGAGGCCACGAGCTAGCCAGTCCCGGAGCCCCGAGGACCGACTCGGCCCCGGCGCTGTCCTCCTCTTCGTCCTGCCCGCCCGGGCTCCAGGCCCCTCTGTGCCCCGGTGGGGCACCCGAGCCGTGGGCTTTCCGCATTACCACACCCCAACCTCTTCGGGCCGGGCGCTGGGAGCCTTCAGCCCGGAGACAATCACTCGCCCAGCAGTTTGCTCTCCGCGAAAGCGTCCCTCCTGTCCCCAGCGGAAGAACTAACCCGAGGTTTCCCTCCCCACGCGCCCTGATATGGGAGGGCAACGAGGAAGGAAGAGAGAAAAAATAATATTTTTTTTCAAAGAAGGGGGAAAACTCTCATCCTCAGACTCCAGAAGTTTTTGAAAACTGCCTGGGCCAAGCAGGAGAGAGAGATGCAGTGTCATTTTGTTCTTCTGCAAAGAAAAATATGTTTTCCTTTTATGGATTTTGTAAAAGCATTCGTTTCTGACAAGTGCAAGGTACGAAAGGTTGTGGAATTTATTAATACATATTAAGAAGAATCAGGGCGATCAATAAAATTCTCATCTACATTCTTGGGCTACTTGGTAATTTTCTTGCTTCTGAAGGTTTTTAAAGAGTTATACCCGCTGTTGCCACACACGGGAAGATATTTTATTAACAAATCAATCGAGACTTTGTAAAGGATAAGATTAATAGTTAAGATTTAGCATAATGGCGTTTGCTTTATGAATTATTGAAAATTATACTATTGATTTTTCCCCTTCGCTACTAGCCAAGAAGGTCAATTTTTGTTTTAACACAAATCGTCAAATATTAAAAGCTATACTTTGTCAGAAGTTGAGTTTTATAGTTTTGGACAATTCTTAAAATTATTTGACATGGATTTGCTTGGGTAAGAGGAGAGAGAAAATAAGGAGGTGAGGAAAGAACCTTAGTCCTCTATTTCCTTTGGTGAGGGAAAGTTCTATAAAGAGGATTTGCTCTGGGATTGTGGTGGAGCTCATTAAAGAACCACCACCATCACCACCATGGAAACTCGGAGTTTTACGAGAAACTTCTCCAACAACTTCCTCCCTCGTTCTCCAGTTGCAGGAGGGCAACCAGCCCTTTGGAAGCTCCGGCCTCGGGGCAGCAGCGGGGAGCTTTAACCTTGATTTCCAAAAGCTTGCCCTCTTTGAGGGGCCAGGCCAGGGCGCTGGAGCCTTCCTCCAACTTCCGGATCCCCTTCCCTGCATCCGAAAGAGGAAAAGGGCCCTGCAAACTCTGATGATGAACCAGTTCTCTGTCCAGGAAGGCGTCCATGCTTTCTTCTCCCCACATTGCCCTGCCATGGGCTGGCCTTGGGTTTCAGGCCCAGAGGCTGAACTTGTGGGCAAATTGGGTTTCCACCTCAGCAGAACATTTCTTTGGAGCCTGATGCTCATTAAAGCGTCTCAGCATTCTGTGGGACTTACTCCTTCACAAAAACCTTTTCCAACACACCCTTTGTCCCCCACTCCCCAAAATAATCTCCCCTGGCCCAGTGGAAACAAGGGTTGGCCGTTATTTTCAGCCTTGGGACTACTTCGCCCGTCGCCTCAAAGTGCCCTCGCCCAAACAATAACCCCTTTTAAAAAACTCCGCAGTGGCAATGAGACAGACCTTTTAAACCTTTACGCAGCTGTTCAAATACAACATCATTGTCAGGTTAAAAGCCGGGTGCCTCTAACTGCTCTGGCTATGGGATGCCGGCTGGCGAAGCCAGAGGTTTAAACATTATATTACCTCTCAAAAGGGGTGTCTGTTTTTAAGCTTGGGGTGGTGGTAGTGGTAGTGGTGGTGGTGGTGGTGGTGGTGGCGGCGGCAGTGAGGAAGGCAGGGGAAAAAAAAAAACAACTTTTGACTCTGGTCTGCTAAGGTCCTGTTTAAAGCCAACAGCCGCTGATCAGCACCCCCAAAAATTGCTTTCTCACAGGCGGAGATCATTATCCCAGCCACAGATTAGCGTGCCAGGGCTGGACAAAGTGCCCGCTACACGCGCTCTCAGCAGACGCCCTGACGCCAGCCTGGTGCTCCAGCACTGTCCCTTTGCATCTCGGCCGGGGAGCTGCAAGGAACTCCGTATTCCAATTCTCCCTATCCTTTGTGAAAGGCAAGACTGTTCGATCTAATCAGGAATTTTATGCCCATCAAATGCCCTTTCATAATCTTTATTTATACATGGAAAAAACATCCAGGCTAAAAAACAGCAATTCCTCGCAAAGCGGGTAGGTCTGTGGTGAGCCAGGACAGGCAGGATCTGCCTTCTGAACTGTGGGCTTTTCTGTTTCAACTCCCGATGGCTTCAAGCTCAAAGGCACCCCCACATTGGATTTGTTTTTAAATAGGTCTTCGCTCAGAAAAAATAAAATGTGTTCCAGATGTAATTTTGAATCTATTATCACAAAATTCTATTTTATTCTTTTTCAAATTTCTGCCTTCAGATCGCTCCTTGAGGCCAGAGACTGCCAATATTTCAGAGAGATTTTATCATAGAAATCAAACAAAATAATTTTAATACAAGAGAACAATCATGGGAGGGGAGGATGGAAAGTTTGCCTAAGACCCTACGGCTAAGATGAAGCAAATGGAATGAAAAGGCAGTGGCTTTCAAGGACAGCCTTTATTTTGCTTATGAGTATTAACTGTAGCTGCATAGCCACTGTTCTCGATCATCTTTAGATCAGTGGGAACAGTTATCATTAATAATAAATCAATATTGCACCATAAAGGAGATGAATATCCCTGTTTGTACCAAGACATCCTTCTCCCTGGCACAGCCCTTTTCAGAGAAAAATTAAAGGGTTGCTTTAGCAAGAAATTAACATTTGTAATCAAAGAATGGCTTGCATCTGCACTCTCCTGTCACCAATAAGAGCAGCAGCCTGGGCCTGAGTGAACTTGGGGGCTCCTAGGTTCACCCTGAATTTGTCCCTGAGTGGCCTCAGAGCTGTGGCACTCTTTGGGGCCAAAGTGGATGGAGACAAATTTTTAAAGCTGCTTCCCCAAGGCGCCCCTCTGGGTTGCCCTCTGCACCTCTCAGCCAATGTGAAAAGAAATTAAGGGAGCAAATAAGGAGTCTAGAGAAGCCACCACCAACGTGACGAGGGTGTCTATAGAGATGTGCAAAAGAGCCAGCGGCCCAGGAACCTCTTTCCGTTGCAGACACAAAAGACTCCTACTTCACGTATTTTCCCTCCACTTCAAGATCTGAGACTTTTGTCCACCCTCTAAGATTCCTATAGCCCTGAACGATCCCCCCAGAAGTCTCGGTCCAATTCCCTGGTCTTTTTCAGGCCCATCTTGGGCTCTGCCACAAGGAAAGGAACTGCAGACCACTGAGCACTCATGGCTGCAGAAGGCTGCCAGCCAAGGCCAAGAGCCCCGCACTCCTCACCCACTCCCCCAAGACCACATGTGCTTCCGCTCAAGTCACCTAAGAAGGGACACAACGACATTTGGAGAAAGGGGTTCTCACTCCAGGTGGACTGAGTTCTGGGTTAGGTCCCAGGAAATGTCGCTTCACAATAGCTAGGCTGGACCCACAGTCTGATGGGCTGGAGCCAGGGTTACCCACAAGGAACACCCACGCCTCTGGCTGGCACCTCGCAGGGGTGCTCATGGCGCCTGAGCCACCGCTGAAGCTGATGCCAGCTCCCAGGGGTGGGCTCAGGCGGGGCCTTTGGTCCAGGCCTGGAAGGAGACAGAGACAGTGGAATCGACCAGGCCGGCACTAATTCTGGGGGTTGTGTGCGCTTCACAATGAACTTCGGACAAGAAGGAACAGCCACCCATCCTTAGAAGCCCACTTCCCCAGAACCCTTCCTTTTGGAACCTCCCTTTTGGACAGCGGATGGTGACACAGGCCCTCTTCAATGTCAAGGACTTTGCAAAGGGGCAGGGAGGGGAGCTAGAACTGCACACGGCAAGAAAACTGCATCCAAGAGCTGGTCCCCAAATCAAACTCCTTGCTCAATGCCATCAGGCAGCTGGGAAGGGTGGCCAGGAGCATGTCAAATGCAAAGCCAATTTGCTTCAAATGTATTCTCCATTCCACGACGCTTTAGAGTATAAACGTTTCCCCGGACAGTTTGCCTCTACTCGCGGCCGCATCGCTCAGCTTGGCCTGGGCGCCCCAACTCAGTCCTGCCTGCTCCTCCCGGTTGCTACCGGTAGCCCCTGGCGCCAGGCACGACCTGGGGGGAGGGGAGACTTCCTCTTCTCGAACGACCCCCTCAGTTCCGACGCGCCCTTTTTTTTTTTTTTTTTTTTTTGCTGAGACCACACTCAGCTAAGTTGCCGGCGCCCTGATTTGTCTTAAACAAAAAGCCTTTTAATCATCCCAGGAGGTCGGAGAGCGCTCAAGGCCGACGCAGTTTGGAAGGGGGTTGTCCTATCCTCAAATCGCTCTCTGCGCTCAAACCGACAAGGATACTGATTTTTCCCCTAATAGTTTAATTGCCTCGCAGTGGCATGACCTATTTCGAAATGCACACATTTGTCTTTTTAAAATCTCTCCTCAACGCCACCAGGTTACAACAAGGTATTCTTTGCCACAGTTTTATCTGTAAGGAGACAACGATTAGAAGATGGCTTTTCCCAGAAATCTGGGTAGTTCCCTTTTCTCTGTCTTTATACCACTTCCCACACCTCAGGGCTGCTTAGACCAAACAAACAGCAAGCATACACCTTAGCGGCCGCCTGCTTCTAAAGGGCTGAGGTTGCCTGTTAGAATCCAGTAATGGAAAGATATTGCACAGGGGCCTCTGCGCCAAAGGCGGCTTGAGGAACGTGAGCACGCCCCCGTGTGGCTCTCCAAGGCCATACAAACGGGAAATGGTACCTCTTGCCTAAGGTGGTGGACATACAAGCTTGATACATTTAGTCGCAGTTACAAAAAATAAAAAATAATAAAAAATAAAAAAATAAAAGATAGATGGAGAGAGAAAGAAATAAATCAGTTCTAAGATCCTGGAACGACCATACTACTAGGGCACTGACATTGTAACGGACGCCCAGAAATGCAAACAAAGGAATCCCCTTCCGAACGAAATTATTCAATTGTAGGTTTTGTTTCTATTGCATCTTTCACCAAAGATTGTTGGACGCTTTTGAAAACAATACAAATATATTTTCTTTTGTTCCATATCATAGAAAGTGCAATAATTTCTTCGACAGGGCAAAAAAATTTAAAATATAATGAAGGTGCAAGTCTAAATAGAACTTCCTTTTTCAAATGTCTGCTTTAAAACGGAGGTTCTTCATTAGAGCAAAGGGGATTGCTATCTCTGACCCCTCGCAAAAGCATCCCAGTATTAAAGGTATTAATACAGTATTAAACTGTATTAAAAGCATTCTGTTAGGCATTTTACCCTAACCAGTATTTTAAAGTCAATTGCTATTGAATTCCACAAATGTTTGAAGGGAAATTAAGGTTATTGATCCTGAAATTAGGAATTTGCTTAGATTTATGGTGAGCCCCTGTATGATTCTGTGTGGTCATAAATGTGTGTGGGGATCTGGATGTGTGTGAGCATGTGTGTGCAAGAGTGGGTGGCGGATGAATATCACAGAACCTTAAGGTGCCCAATTATTCAGAAAGGTTAAAGGTTATGACCTTGACATTTTGGAAGTTCAAAGGCATACACTTATGCACTTATGGTTTTCCTTCCCTCCGAAAGCTTTGGCAATTAACATTTTTTTTTTTTTTGCATTTGGAAATACATGCCTCTTTGGAAAAGGCATGGGGTACTATCATATAGATTTATTTATTTATTTGTTTATTTTTACTTTGGGCTTATGAGAGGTTAAGAGTCATAAGATTCATTTCACTCTTTCCAGAGAAAGAGAAGCTTTTCTCACTCCTCCAGTTTATTGCACATTGCGGAAATCTCTTTTGGGCCCACCAGAAGGTGTATAATATAACCCAATTAAGCTGTTTAGAACTTTGGCTTTTATGGTGTTGTCTAGACAGTTCAAGGTTTTGTAAACAGCCTAGCCTGGCCCTGCAACATAAAGTGCAGTGCAGCCCCCACCACATTCTTTAACTTGAAGGGATAAATGTGTTGAAGCTCTGGACCCTATTCCTGGAAGGGAGTTTATCTTTTCTGCTCCAAACCTGCTGTAACACCAGCAAGCACTCTAAGCCCTCTCAAACCACTGGTAACTTCCTTTCACTATACTTTTTTTTTTTTAATGAAGGGTTCTAATTTTGGTTTCTTCTTTTAAAAGACGTTGGATTCTTCATACCTTGTTTAGAGTGCATTTGGATTTTGTAACCAGTTTTTTAAAATGATTTTTATTTTTTCAGAAATTCCAAGTTCACTAGACTGGGGGCGGGGGAAGGCAAGTGTTGCCTCTTAGGTTCCTGCTGCCCCAGTCTCATGATTTGGAGAAGACAGCACCAGGGTCACATCCTCAATTCAGAAATTCACCCCTAAAATGATTTTAAAAGCCAATGTAGCCTAGAAGGAGTGCAAGGGAACAACTCTTGCTTTAGCAAAATTAAAAAGTATTTCACTTGATTTTCAGTTGCACAGGGGAAAAGATTGGGGACGCTAAAATATTCTAATCAGACACTAAACTTATTTAAAGAGGAAAATTCATACAGTGTATTGAAGCTGTAACCTCCATTTTACTAGAAACCATTTATTCACACAAAAGACGGAATCGTGCCTTGATGCAACAGACCAAAAGTACATTTCCCAGAGTTTAAATAATCTGCATTCACCAAGGGAGAAGGACAGGGTCCCTTACACTCAGAACAAAAACAAGTACCTTGCAGCCCAGGCCTAACTCTCTACAGATCCCACAGCGTCCCCAGGGGACCTTTAGAGAGGGAGGGAGAACAACAGCACACTGGCGGTAAAATTGTAAAGGGACGTTTTGCATTTACCATTTTCCCCTTATTAGGATCCGTTCGGCCAAGTCCCCGGCCTCGTCCGCAGGCTGCAGTGGTCGCTGGGAGATCCCGAGTTGACCGTGGGAAGGAATGGTGGAGTTCCACAGAGAAGAGGCGTCATTAAACCCAAGGACATTGGGCCTGCCGAAAGCAGGCTGGTGGGGAGGAGAGTGAGTGAGTGGGGCCCGGGGGAGAGGGATGCTTCCTGGAGCTCTCAAAATAAGGGATTTCCAGTGAAATATTGCAGACGGTCTCTGTTCAGTTTCTTTTCCTTCATCCTGCGATTCTGGAACCAGATTTTGACTTGCCGGTCAGTGAGGTTGAGCATCCGAGAGAGTTGGAGTCTTTTCTCTTTGTTTATGTACACGTTAAAGAAAAATTCGCGTTCCAGTTCGCGGATCTGGTACTTGGTGTAGGGACAGCGCTTTTTCCGGGACCGCTGAGGGGCCACTGCAAGGCAAACAGACCGAGGGGTGAGAGAAGCCGCTGCCTGCCAACGCCCGCCCACCCTCCCGCCCAGGCCCGTGCGAGGGCCAGGCCTCGGCCCTTGGGGACGTCCCCTGCCTCTGGTGAAAGGCCCTGCCTGCGTCGCGGGGGATGATATATGGGCGGGCACAGGAGAGAGTGCGGGCGTGGACGTGTGTTCACGCCTGGACACACACATACACCCAGCCTGGCACCGACGTGGGGAAACAGAGTGCGAGGCAGGCTCTGAGCTGGAACCCAAAGGGAAAGAAACACGAACACGCCGGGGCACCCACTCGACTCGATCCAGCAGCGCGCATCAGCCAGAGGCTTGGATAAAGTCCAGTTCAAGGATCAAACTCTCCCCACCTTGCCCCACGCCCCTTAACAACAGGATGCTCGAGTGTCCACATTCACAAATTGGCTTGAAAGCTCCCCTCTACCCCTCATGGTCTCTAGTACACACACCCCAAAGTGGGAAACAGCTCTGCGCGGCGCTTAATGTCCTCCTCGAAGTCTACCTTAAGCCCACCTAAATTGGTTTCCTATCGTAAACACGCTTTACAACGGCCCGGGAAATCTTATAGGATGTATAAACCCCTTCGAACGCTTATAAAGTAGCACATAAAACGGCGCAAGCAGAGGGAGGCCCCCGCCGCCCCCCCGCGCCCGCGGCCCCCAGGCCCAGCCGCCCACCCCGCACTCGGTGCCTACCTGTGCCGCCGCTCTTCTCGGCCCCCGCCTCCCCCGGGGGACCCTCGCCGTCGCCCCCGCCGCCTTCTGCCGCCCCCTTTGGCTCCGGGCCGGGGGTTGCCTTGGTGCAGGGACTGCCCCCGCCGACCCCGGTCACCGCTTTGGAATCGCCCTTGTCGGCAGCGCCCTCGGGCTGCGGCGGCGCGGGCGGCGGAGGGGGCTGTGGTCCGGCGAACGGGGGCCCGGGCGCGGCCTCGTAGAACTGGTCGAAGCCCTGCGGCAGGATGCCGTTTCGGCCCACGGCGCTGTAGAAGTTGGAGGCGGCGCCCGCAGGACCGTGCGGCGGCCCGGGCGCGGCGCACACCGGCTCCGGCGCCTTGAAGAGCACGTCCGGCCGGCGGCCCGCGGGCGGGAGCAGCTCGCGCTGCATGGCCGCCTCCTCGGCCGCCGCCGCCGCCGCCGCCGCCGCCGCCGCTGCCGCGTAGTAGGGAGCGTAGCCCCCCGCGCTGCCTCCGCCGCCCCCGCCCGGGCCGCCCCCGCCGCCGCCGCCCCCCGCGCCGCCGCCGCCGCCGCCGCGGTACGGCCACTTGGCGCGCTCCAGGCCGTAGTCGCGGAAGGCCACTTCGCGCACGGGCTGGACGTGAGGCGCCAGGTTGGAAGAGTAGGGGAAAGTCATCTGGCAGGAGGACGGTTGCGACAGGAACGACGGCTTGCTGGCGAAGTCCGACGGGGCCACATAGTACGCGCAGCCGGGCAGGTACATGCTGGCTGCGCTTGGGCCGCACTCGTCAAAGTCGTTCATGGCTCCACGGCGTGCGCGCCGGCGAGCCCCGGGCCGCTCCCCGCGCCGCCAACCTGAGCCATCGATTGCACAAGAGGCTTGGGCCAGGATCAACTAAGCAAAAATCCCCACCGGGCGCTGACGTGCAATTCATCTTGATTGATTCTGGTGGTAATTATGTCACGTGACGCCATGGAGAGAAATGTCCTTATATCTATATCAGCGCTCGCCAACACGCCCCGGGACGGCTCTTGGCGCCGAGACGCGCGCTCTGGGGGCGGATCGGTCTCCTTCTCCAGCCAGCTCTCCCTGGGGGTCCCCTCACCAGGCTGCTCCGCAGGCCGATCACCTGTGCGCCGCCGGCGGCTGCCACTGCTGGGTGCATCTGCCACCGCCCGGCTGGGCTGCCCGCCCGCGCCCGCCCGCCCGCGCCGCTTTAAGTACGCGGACCCAGGCCGGCGGGGAGGAGGAGGGAGGGGGAAGTAGGGGGAGGAAGGGGGAAGAGAAAGAAGCGGAGAGCGGAGGGGGGAGCCCCAGCCCGGGACACAAGGGACTAGGTGTGAGGGTGTGAGGTTCCCATTCCCCACACCCCTTCCTGCAGCCGCTCCCTCCCCCGCGATGCCGCCACCCTCTGCAGCAAGCCCGCCAGGAGCTTGTTGCTTCTCGTCCAAGGGGCGTGATTGCGCCTCTCTCGGGGCGCTAGGAGCCCTGATTTACATATTTCTCTACCAGGCATGTTAACCTTGAAGGAACTTAGCTCTCTGCACTCCTGACCCTGGAAGCGCGAGTGCCAGCCTCGAAAAACCCACGCTAAAACCCTACCAGGAGCTCACCCCGCCTGGTGCCCACTCGCCCTGTCGCCCTCTCTTCTCCACACTCTGTTCCGTCCTCCTTCCTTTCTCTCTCTGCAGTATTGTCACTTCTTTCTCTCCTGTCCCCTCTTCTCTCATTCCCCTCTCTCTTATCTCCTCTTTCCTTCTTCCTTCCTCTTTCCTGTCTTCTTTCCTCTATCTCTGTCCCTTAGTACTTTCTCCTTTCTCCTAGTTTTGTGTTAGTCTCTATCTTGCTCCCTGTCGCCTCTCTGCCTTTCTCTCCCTCACTGATAAAGCAAGGAGGGTGTTCAGCCATCGGAGACACCCCATGGCCCTCTAGAAGTTGGGTGCCTATGATGAACAAAAGGATCTGGAGTCCTACTCTCAGGGCCCCCAGTCTCTGGCTCCTCCACCCCTCGTGGCCACCAACAGAGACAAACCACTGGCGCCTCTGCCCTCCTTACCCTCCCTGCTTTCTGGCCTGGATTGGGACCAGCCCACCTCACATCCAGCCTTTTTCCTGTGTCTGAACCCCGCCAAGGCCTAAACATCCGCATACCCCCTAGTGTCCTGCGGTGCCTTTGGGCCAGCATGCCTACTGCTCTACCCTCCCCTCGGGTCTGTTGGTTCTGGGGTGGGGGTGGGGTCTCTCCAGCTCTTGCCTCCTTGCCCTATCCCCTCTGTGCAATTTGGCCCTGAGGACCGCCCTCCTCCCCATCCACTAGCCCCAAGGCCTCACTCTCTTCCGTGGCCGCTGGGGTTCTCTTTCCTAGCCTGGGGGTTCGAGGCGAGGCCTAGGCTCCTGCCTCCCGGATAGCCATCATTTTCCAATGGTAAAATTAGTCTCTCAGAAAGAAGCTCCCCCAAACCCAAATCCCAGAATTGAAGGCGGAAGTTGCCTCTCTCCCCAGCATTCCTCTGCCCAAGCGATTGGAAGAACTGAGTCCTGGGCCTCAGCCCTACGCCCGAGGCAGGCGGCGCAGGCTGTGAAGCTGGTTCCCTCCCAGGTCCCGGCTGCTGCAGTGCCCGTGCAGTGAGCTCTGCCCACCATGCCGACAGAGAAAAGGCGCGTGATCAGAACTCAAGTCTATTTTCTGGCCGATCTTCTCCCCCTTCCTCTTTTTCTCCTCCCTCCCTCTCTCCCTCCCACTCTCCCTCCTCCGCCCCTTCCTACCTCTGCTTCCCTCCGAATACTGCGCAAACAGGTCAGTGGCGACTGGAGGGCCAGGAGCCTCCCCCGCCCCCAAGAACTGCCCATCCTCGTGTGCACCATTCTTGCAGCTGGAACCCTTGTCCAGATTCCAGCTCGTTCCCCATCTTCTTAGCCCCGACCGCCAGCACTGTTATCTGCCTCCCCATCTCTATCCCCGGACCAAGCTTCTGCCTTTCGGGCTCGTAGTCGACGCCCCTGGATCTCGCTCCTAAAATGGCTCCCCGGACACTGCACACTGGCCCTGCGGCAGCTCAGGACCCAGGGCAGCGGCGGCGGGGTCCCGGGCCGGGTCTTTATGTGTCTGGGGCACTCAAAATGCTCGCACCTTCTTTCTGCACGGGGTGCGGCGCAGGCAGCCTGTTACCCCTAAAGCAGAGCCTGCTGACCGCCTAAGATGGGAAATCAGGAGGACGAACCATTCAAGTTCAACGACATGGCGACGGCGGCTCGGGCTGAAATCGCGCTTTGGCGGGGGAGGGTGCGCCATCTGCAGCGGCGCGCGGGTGCATAGGGAAAAGGGGTAGCGGGCCCCTCTTTGAGCATTTGTATGGACCCCTGCCCCCACATCCAAGCCTGGACATTCGTTCTGGGCCCAGCCCGCCTGGCCCTTTGGCTCCAGCTCCCTCCTCGATCTTCACCCCGAAACCCAAGGAAAACCGCAGCCCTCCGACCCCGCGCGTCCCGCTCGGAACCTACCGTGAAAACCTGGGCGCTGTGGCCTTGTCCTTGCCTGCGCGGCCCCACTCGAAGGGCAAGGAGTGAACCAGACCCTCCCGGCACAGCCGGCAGCTCCTCGAGTAGTAGCTTTCCGCGCAGCGCCAGGACGCGATGCGGTAATTTTGAGCCACCCAAGATAAGACACTAACTTGACCTTAACTTTGTCAGGGCGCCCCTGGTATCTGGAGAACGTGAACAGACACTGTCTGGCAGCTCTCGTAAAAGCTGACTGGGGAAGGGATTCTGAGTCATTTCATTTATTGCCACTACAGTTCTGCAAGAAAGCTTTTCCTCCCTGCCAAACTTTAATTATTTATGCTCTTTTAGGAAACGAAAGGAGAGGAGAAACGCGGGGGGAAAACACCCAGAGCCAGTCCCCTCCTTTAGAGCTTTCGGAATGGGCTCCTTTAGTCAAGTGACTGGAGAACAAAAATGTGGGGAGATCACCTTTGTCCAAGGACTACCATACAGGCACCCTGCCCTCCCCCCACAACTAAGGTGGGTGGATGCAGCTGGGAGAGGCGGGGTGAAGGGGCACCCCCCAACATGAATATTTACAACGGTTCTGGATTACTCCTCCATCCTACAGCCCCTTGGAAGCCTCCCCAGCCCGCTTCCCTTGGGGAGAGCCCCCAGGACTTAAAAGTGTTTCTCATAGGCCCTCTGAGCTCGCAGCCAATTGAATGCCAGATGAAACCGTTTTTTTCTTGTTTAAAACCCTTTTTTCTTGGTCAAGAGGCCTGCAAGAACTATAGCATTTCTGAGGACAAATTTGTCTGTGTGAGGGATTGTTGAGCACCCGGATTTCAGCATCATTTCTCTATAGTGTTTGTTTTTATAAATTTCATAGTGGTTCCAAGTCTCTGTCAGGAAGGACATCAGCTAGGAAGCAAGAGAAGACACCGCTGCCTTTGTATTTGCACGGATCAGTAAAAGGAATAGATTTGAAAAACATTGCTGAAGCCTCATTGAGAAAGATTTTACACTTAGAATCATTTCAATCTCTTTGGGGGATGGTTTCCATGAATATCTCCTCCTACCCCACATCTCAAGCTAAGAAGAAAGAACACAGTGGTATGTTGGAAAGAAATGGCCTCTCTGTGTTGTGTTAGGGCCTGGGTAATGTCTGGTTTCCTGGTCCTTTAACCTGCCTTCAAAACCCAGGGTCTCAGTATGGCCTCCGCCTTTGTTCCAATGTTTTGAGGTCTGGGTACCACCGCCTCTCTGAGCCCCACAAGATGGGGAAACATTTCTAAAGACAGGGTCTCTGGAAACCTCTTGGTTCCTTTTTTTCCCCGTTGTTTTTTTCACAGGAGTTATTTAAAAGTATCTTTAAAGTACATATCAAATTTGCTTCAGAGAAGGGGAGTTGAAACAACTGAATATTAGATATTAGAAATTTAGCAGTTCTGTTAATTGTTCTACTTGCTAAAAGCCAGTAATTCTCTACTTTCCATCTCTGAGCTAGCTGGAGGTAGGAGTCTGCAAGAGAATAGTAAATACCGAGCAGACCCTAGCTTTCTCTCCCTGAGCCGGAGGCTCTGAAGGCCTGGGGGGGGGGGTGCAGAGGCCACATTTCCTAAGGGAGTCTGCTGGGCTCCAGGCAGAAGTGCCTATATGGAGGTTTTCCACAGCACTAGCCTTTCTGAGAGAAGCTTGACCAAAACATGGCAGTGGGAGATGTTTTGTATTGAAATCTGAGGACTCTCATATCTTGGTAGCCCCTGTGATAACAGCAAGAGTCCAATTTTGAGAATTTGGGCAAAATGCAGAAGCCCCAGCCTGCAACAAGATGATGCTTTGCTTAGTGTGTGAGACACACTTAAATCTGCCCATGATTCCCCCACCACCTCCTTTGACTATTTCATACACATTTTATTTATAGGCTTTTATACACCATTTCCTGACAGATTTGGAAGCCATTTTCTCGTTTAATGAATAGTCAATACCCACAGTGAAACCACAACCAGGAAAGAAAAAACGAATTTCGTAGCCTGAAAAACATTAGGAGCGAACCAGAAACATTTTGAAAAATCAACATCAATCCCTTGATAGCTTGGCTGGGACCTGGATATTTATTTCCACTCAAAACATTTAATGTGTCTGATATATACAAGCTATTGTTTTTAACAAATTCAAAACAAAATAAAACATGCACAGTGACAACTATTAGCAGAGAAAATGCAATTAATCTAAACATCAACTGAGGTCAGGTGGGTTGAGGCTCAGTGCTCCCTGTGAAGTGCACACTCTAGATCTAGGGTCTGGTCCTCCACTTAAAATAAACCATTGGATTTTGAGAAGGAATCTTCAACTCTGTGGCTGTTGTGCAGCTAGCTAGGAGTTGGGGGCGCTACTTCTCAGGAGAGGGAAAAGAAGCAGAAATAGTAGAAGTTTATCTGGGGTCCTTGTGTTCACTGAGGTCAAGACAGGACATTCTAGCACACCTAGAACAATGCCATCTGTTATAGAGGAACTCCACAAAGCAAGCTTCTCAGGGCCCAGGCACTCACTGGGAAAGGACAGAGATGGCCTCAGAAAGGGGACAGTGGTTGGGCCCCTGGTGTAATTGGCAGGTTCTGGGAAGAGGGAATTTCTGTTCCTCTCTACTCAGTCCAGAGTGAAAATGAAGGGCTAAGGATCTGAGGGGTCTCCTTCCTCATCCCCTGACTTCCCCATGAATGGTGGGGAAGCTTCATCTCCCCCTGCAGTGGCCCATTACTGTAATTCAAGAAAGAGAGATATGTTGTCAACACCTTTACCCACCTTGACAGAAAAGCTGTATTTACGGTCAGAATGTAGGACCCTCCCCACCCCCACATACTCCTTTCTTCTGCTCCTGGACATTTCCCCTCTTGCACCAGCCTCAAAGTGGACTAGCAGCTCCTTACCAGAGCTCAGCTCTAGAGGTCCAGTTATAGACTGTGGGGCTCTGGCCTAGGCATGTGTGAGGAGGTGAGAGAAGTAGGGGATTTTACCATTCTTGGCTGGGGATTGCAGTTTACCATGGCGCCCCAGCCTCCCTTGTCCCTCCATGGGAAGGAAGTATCCAGTCCATTTCGCCCATCTGGAGCGGCCAATCCAGCCTGCAGTCAGAGGTATCTCCGAGTTTGTCTGGCCACCCTGCCCCTCCATTCCTTTTTTGAAGGTCTAGGGTGGCCCCAGAATCAGCCAGGGCACACAAGAGTGGGTGGCAGCTGCACACTTTCCTGCCTCCAGAATAGAGATTTTAGCTTTGCCATAAGGGACTTTGGCTGCAAAGAGACACAATTGTGCCGGCAGCTCTTTCTGCTCTGCCCTGGGAGCCTTCCTAAATTCAATTCCACTCTGAGCTCTAGCTAGATGCCTGCTAAATTCAGAAAGAGTTGGGGAGAAGAGGAAAGGAAGACAAACCAGGTGAAAGCAAACTCCAAGTAAAAGGGAGCTTTTACTCTAAGTAAGAGTGAGCCCCGGTGTAAGTGCCTCAGCCAAAAGCTAAGACAGGTGACTCCAGACCCCTACTTGGAAAGTCTCAAGGCGGAGGTTGTGCTGCAACTCCCTCAGGCCCTCCGAGAAAGGAAAGTGTGGACGCTCCACTGACGAGGTCTCCAAATCTGCTCGCTTCTGGGGCCGCAGACTGAACTGGAGAGTACCTAGGACCAGCAGAGAAGGGGCAGAAGAAAAGCCTTAGTCCCAGCCATTCCTCTATGTCAGGCCTCGCTCAAAAAGGCAGGCCCGACCATGGCCAGACACAGGGCTAGTAGAGCGCCAGCGCCTGCTCGCGCAGCACCACTCGCTTCTTCTTCATTCGCCGGTTCTGGAACCAGATTTTGACCTGCTGGTCGCTGAGGTTCAGCCTGTTGGACAATTCCTTGCGCTTCTGTCGGTTGATGAATTCATTCAGGAGGAATTCGTTCTCCAGCTCCGCAATCTGCTGCTTGGTGTAGGGTTTACGCTTCTTGCGGGCCCTCCCCGGGGCCGGCCCCCACGGTAGGCCTGCAACACAGCCCCGACCCAAGTCAGCCCAGCCCGCTCCCTGTTGCCTGCCCGCCCCCGGAGGCTCCCTCCCCTTACACACTCTCCCCTGCACCCCACCTCCCATTCCGGCCCAGTATGGCCCGGCGTGCATGGCCACCGTTTACCGTCGGGCAGCGAAGGTCGCAGGCAAGAAGCGACGCCCGCTGCCTGCACTGCCATGTTCAAGTTGAGCGGGACCTTGGAGTCGTCCTTGAAGCCGGCGGCACAGGGAGTCCCCTCGAGCAGGGCCGCAGAGCCTGACGCGGCACGGCCCGCACCCGCGTAATCGTACTTGGCTGCTTTGAGACCAGCGGCGGCGGGGGCCAGGCTAGGCTCGGGGGCAAAGGGCGGTCGAGCACGGCCACGTTCCTCAGGCCCCGCGGCCCCGTCGGGAGTATAAAACTTGGTCTGCTCTTCGGGTCGGTCCTTGGTGCCCAGGGGCTGCAGGCCAAGAGGCCCGGAGCCAGCCAGGTAGGGCTGCGAGAAGCTGCCGAAGGCGGTGGCGCTGGCAGGCTGCGCCGGGGCGCAGGAGGCGGGCGTGGTAGCCCAGGGCAGCGCGCCGCGCGGGTATGAGATGGGGGGAAGCGTGGCCAACTGGCCTCCATTCGGCCGCAGGTTGGAGAAGTAGAAGGAGTCCGGCGACTGCAGATTCAGAAGCGAGCCCACATAGCCCGCTCTGTAGAGACTGCGCTCACACATCTCCAACAAAGGGCTTCGGCTGTGCTAGCAGCAGTATTTAGTTACAACCGGGAATAAGAGGACAGGCTCAGACGATTGGACGAAACTTTGCCTGCAGGTTCTTCAAAGCCGGTCATTTCAGCACCGCCTACATCCCCCGACCCGTTTCCCCCCCTTCGGGGTATTATGATAACACCCGCAATATTCGATGGCGAAGGCCAAGGCTGCGAGGGAGAGCCAGGGGCACGTTGAAAGCAAATGTAGTCTCTGTGAGTTTCGTGGCATAGTGTCAGGAGCTGGGTGCATCAGGCATAGGGTATCTTTGCCCAGTGTCCCTTGGGACTCTTCTTGGCCTTGATTGGCTTTCAACTCTCGTTTTCAGCTGGCTACTGGAGCCAGGCTTGCTTCTATCAGCTTTTAAGTTGCAGCTGAGGCCTTTTCCAGCACCCAGAGACTCTTGGCTTGCCCAGAGATCTCATGGTCTGATGGGGCTATCAGCTGGGCTCTTAGACCTGAGCAATGCTACTCCTACCTCGTCCCTTTCTGCCGCATCTCTCTGGAGAGGACTGTGCTGGCGATATGGCCACGAAGATCCCCGCGCTGCCTGAGCTCTGGGTCCTGAGCTGCAGGCATAATCTGAGAAGTTTGCTGATTGAGAAGTGCATCACAAACTCTGCCCAAGTGTGGCGCCCAGAAAGGAAGCCTCACACCACGCCTGGTGTGCTTCTTTGTAGCCAAGCCCTTCGCTCCAGTGAAGTCTCCATCCAGGTCCATGGAGGCCGGGACCGAGTAGCTTGATTGGCCAATCGTGGCAGGAGGTTACATTCCTTTTATCTCCAGGAGTCACCTTGGCGACTACATCCTGCAAACCAGAATTCCAGGGTGTTCAGCCACTCCGTGGCGAGCAGAGCAGGAGGAGCTCCCGGACCTGGTGCGGAAGGAGAGAAGAGCCAGAGCCACCGGGAACAGTGGGTCACACCGAGGGACAGGGCTAGCAGCATTCCTCCTCTCAGCACCTCCAGGGACACGGGCATCTGGCGGATTCCGGGGTCTGTAGAATAGGGAGGTGGGCGGGGCAGCGCTCCATCGCTGGTAGCAATGTGGCAGCCCCACGCGTAGGCCCTCCAGTCTCGTCTGGCCGGAGGGCTAGGGGTCCTCCCCTCTCCTGCCTTCTGCCCAAGATCTCCAGCGACCCCGTGAGCGGAGCCCGCCACAGCCTGCAGGCCGCCTCGCGGTCCCAGAGCCAAGCTGGAATTGGTTAGACCGCAATCTCTGGCACAGAGACCACACAGGCGCCGCCGGAGGGCAAGGCTGACCACCGCGCTGCGACTTTATTGTGTGAGTTATGGCGACCAATTGGGCGGCTCTGGGGAACGCAATCGGCCTCTTCCTCCCTCTCTAGGGCGGGGGGTAAGGGGTGGGGGTGGGCAAGTCGGAGGCTTCTCAGGGCTCTGTCAGAGTTTCCTTCGGAGCTCAGACTTGGAGACGCACTCCACTTCCCGTCCTTTCGTGGGAGTGGGAGTGGGAGTAGACACAAACGGCAATCTCAGCTCTTAGTGAGAACCCAGGCTCTCACTTTTGGAAACCCGCCCTGTTTTCGAGGAGCGACAAGCTCAACAGGCCCGAAAGCTCAAGCTCCAGGGGGCTCTGCTGTCTCTTCTGCTCCTGTCTCATAAACAGCGAGGTTCTCCGGTATTTCCAAGTCTACTCTGGACCCTCAGACAACGGCATCTAAAGACATAAAGGAACTAAGTGAGAAACCGAAAAGACTGGAACTAGACTCTGTATTTCTCCTTGACTCAGAATGGTGCCCAACTGCCCACCTCATCTCCTGGGTTTATGATTTTCGATATCCAATAATCAAAGTCGTATGCGTGGAGCTGAGAGCTAGAGTTAGGGAGGAAGGGCGGTAAGGAGAGAGGGGGCAACAGCCTCGGCTGGTGAGCTGCATGCACAGTAGGAAAGGTGGATTTGGCCACGGAGCTACACAGCGAGCTCTGCCAATGCCGCCAACTGCCCAGGAGATGGCGAGCGAGCTCCACGCCTGGCGAGGCGCCGCTGCACGGTCAAGATCAACAGTGAAGGGCGGCGCAGCCGGCCTGGGGTCGCCAACCCAAGCGGTCACGGCCCGCTGCCAGGCGCGGCCGAGCGTCTAGGATAGCTGAAGAGCGTGGAGGCAAGTTTGGCCGGCATGGCAGAGCCAGAAGGATCCGGCAGGCTGCTGGACACCGGGAAGAATCGCGGCCGCCCCTTTGTCTGGCGGAGCGTCCCCGCTCCAAAGCCTCCTTCCCGTCTGGAATCACGCGCAGAAGCGCGGGCCTTGATCCGCCACCAGCGGCGCTCGAAACCCGCCAGGTTTCGGAGGCGCTCTCCTTGCGGCCTCTCAATCTGAATCCGAAGGAAAGGCCTCTCCCCGAAGCTCCCTTCGCCTCGTGGCTTTCCGCAGGCCTCCCTTCCAGAGCTTCGGCCACCAACCGACTATTCTCCTCCCTCCTCAATTCGGAATATAAAAGGAATGCATATTATAAATAACAACGTCTTCATCTGTTACTGATTTAGCCGTCAATTCAAATTCCAGCGGAGAGCGTTTGAGCACTTTTAATCTTAAGCAAACCTCCCATTTCTCCTAGACGGAGAGAAACTGACGGGCAAACTACAGATGAAAGAAAAACCTTGAGGCAATCCCCCCCATCCAGGTTTTCAGGAAACCTGAAAAATGGACCTGGGAAATGGAGTGCGGCCCTGGGGTCTGGAAGTTACAAAGAGGAAAGAGGGGAAACCACGATGGAGAAGAAGGGGAAACAAGCCCGTTTCAGATGGAAACACATCTTGTGAGAAAAAGAGAAAGCGTTAGTACTTCTTCCCTAAGTAGAAGGCCAGGGACTGTGTGGCCCCATTTTCAGAAATTCTTTCTTCTTCAAAGATTCAGTTGTGGTCACTTTCTCCTCCTCCTCCTCCTTTCTCCTTTTCCTCCTCCTATGCGCGCGCTCTCTCTCTCTGTCTGTCTCTGTCTGTCTCTCTCTTAAAACGAAGTTGGTCGCCCCACAGTCAGTTGCAAGATATGAAATAAATCAAGCTCTGCCAGAGAAAACGAAAGTAGCTCCGAACCTGGGATCTCTGAGCTTTCTCTGGCATATCCATAAAGGAGCCTTTCCGCCACAAGACTACATATTGTGTGAGGTTTTAAACATCTGTATTTAACTTACATACCAAAAAGTTAGCAACCACTACATCGATTGTGCCCGGGTGCTAACGACGAGGCAACCCGTCCCTCAGTTGCCATTTCCCAGAGTGGCAAAAAGACCTCAACAAGAAAGTTCGTAGTGCCTAAAAATTGCGCTATAGGTTTAGGGTGTATAATTATGGTTTCATTCTTCAATTGCTGTGTGCAGGCTGCCAGGAGAAGGCGATAAGGCATAAACTGAAATGTTTCTT
This sequence comes from Cynopterus sphinx, assembly GCA_030015415.1. Taxonomy (NCBI): domain Eukaryota; kingdom Metazoa; phylum Chordata; class Mammalia; order Chiroptera; family Pteropodidae; genus Cynopterus; species Cynopterus sphinx. The sequence goes on along the minus strand of CM057379.1, from coordinate 164,135,999 downwards.
TTTCAATTGCCAAATATGGATATGTCTAATTTCAAGACCTTCCTAGAGTAGATATTTATAATGGCCTTTCTAGGAAGAAAACCTCCAACTGTGCACATTTTTCTACACCCGGGCTCATTCATATTGATTTAGAAAATAAAACTATTTGAATAAATGGATAATATTAAAGGAGAAGTAAAATTTTATTGGAGATGTTTTTGACGTGGTCTGGTAAAAATATCATTTTAGACACCACAAATTATATCCTCATTTAAAGACATCACTACTTATGTTAAAGCCACGGAAAAGGGAGGTGGTGGTGGTGGTGGTGGCAGAAGTGGAGAGCCTGGAGGTTTCAGCGACCAGAATTGGTGTTGCGTTTTCTTCATCTAAAGGCACAGCATAGTGTTTGGGATAACAAGACTTTATAATAAATAGGAACAGTTTCTAGAGGCAATGCAAGCTTGGGAAATAGAACAAATGTATAAAGACTCAGAGGAAATAAGAGAGTTCTGTTTATTTGCATCTCCCTAGGAGTAAAAAGTGATTTTTAAATGCCTGAAGCACTGCCCACGTATCCCAGCTCACAGACATTTTATCTACAAAAATAATCTCTCAGTTGTATAAATATGCAGCACTTTAAAAGTAGTTATTGTCACTTTCAAAAAAACATTCTTTTTTCTTCCCTTATTGGACCTTAGAGCTCTCCAATTTTCGCCTTTGTTAGATGTTTTAAAGCTCTAAGAGAGACCCCGTACATTTGTTCAGACAGTCAAGTTCTTCATTGGGTTCTGGATAAAAGCTCCCACCTATGGCCACATTGATTCAGCCATTTCAAGGGATTGAGTAAATGGCCTCAATTCTAGTCCCACAGACCGAGGCCAAGGAGAGGGGGTACATTTATATCACCCATGTACACCTCTGACAATTACAGCCATTTAAATATTTGCATCTAGAGCTGGGGAATTGAAGGAATCCATGGGGATACATTATTTTCAAATGAAAAATTATAAAATCACAAATCTACAAGGTGTATTAAACATATACAACTACAACAGTAAGTGAAAGCCCAAAGTTGGAAAGATTGTCTTCATTCCAATATTGATACAAAACCCTATTTAATAAGGTTGCTTTAAAGCCATCACAGTACCTCCAGCCTCCCTTTTTTAGATGTTCCCAGTGACCCCAGAGCACTGCCTGCCCAGAGCTGTTTCCACTTGCCTCAGGGCGACTGCTGAGAGCTAATGATTCAATTACCCAATCACAGGATGTGAATGACTGCAAATCGTTCTGCCCTAATGGATTATGAAGATAATCAGTGCTAGAAACAGGCATATAAAGTGATTTAAAAAAATAAAAGCCTAAAATCAGAATGGCACTTCTGAAATTCATTTGGGGGGATTATTCAAAAATATTTCAAGTCCTTTATACTGGCCTGGAGGGAGAAACAGAACATTAAAAACATCAAAAAATAAATCTAGAAAAGAACAAAATCAATAATAAACAAGTAGAAACAGAACTACAAAGTCAGAATGGGGAGCAAAAAGTTTTAGAGCCAGATAAGGGGGAAAAAGAAAAACAATTCACAAAATTGGCCTTCAGTGGCAGGGATGTTGGGGGGGGGAATTAAATACATATTCAAGTCTTTCCAAAGGTCTTTTGGAGACAACGAAAAGCATTTAAACTCTCTGTGGCCAACCTGGCCCACATCAGGAGACAGTATCTTTGAGCTTGGAGACAATTTTCTTGTCTTTGACTCTTCGATTCTGAAACCAAATGGTCACTTGTCGTTCGGATAGGTTCGTGGCAGCCGAGATCCTCCGCCTCTTGTCCTTGTTAATGAACTTGTTAATGGCATACTCGTTCTCCAGTTCTTTGAGCTGCAGTTTGGTGTAGGGCACCCTCTTCTTCCTCCCTCGACGGTAGACACACATGTCTGGCTGATTTAGAGCCACATCCCCTGGTATGAAAAACAGCATGGGAAAAATTAGACAAGAACATCTGAAGCACCTAGCTGGTGACTGTGTGTACATTTTGGAGAAGCTACAGGGACTAAAGGAAGCCAGGCTGTTTACATTATTACTTACACATATTATTTACATGTTATTAAAGAAAGATTATTTACACTTCAAAGTGAAGTCCTATTTGATGGATCATCATGATTTCTTAAACTGGCATCTTAACAAGCCTACAATTTTATGGTCTTGGTACTGGGGACACTCATAAGGCCAGTTTCTGTAAATACTAGCTGCACACATACAAATATACTCAGACTTAAAAAAAAAAATCCAGGCTGTTTGTTCAAGTTCTGATTTCTTGGGTTCCTGTGTTTGGAGCTTGTGATCTTTAGTGGTCACTCTGGGGCATTCATGTCCTTGAAAAGTTGAGCCCAACTCTGTGACACCTCTTTTGGTGGGGGAGGGGCCAAGGCCTGAGCAAAGGGCACGCAAAGACCCTCAACTTTAGGAGAAAAACAGGCCTGTGCCCATACACAGGAAGAAAAGGGTTGTGAAAGAGGCAGTTTAAATCAAAGGAGGAATTTACAGATTCACACTAACCGGAGGCATTGTTACACTGAGTTAACTGTGGAGGACCGGCGCCCACTCCCAAGTAGGGGCGTACACTCCCAAGTCCTTTCTTTTCTTCCGTTCTCTCCCCACCCAAATGTCCCTACCTGGAAAGGATGATTTCCAAAAGTGGGAGCCCTGTGGCTGGTCCTTGGCGCAGTACACCTGGCTGTTCCACCCGTTGGCCAGCGTCCAGGACTGGTAGCCCTCCATAGAGATGTATGCCTCGTGCCGAGGCTCTCCGGAGCCGAAGGTAGACACCATGTCTATGTAGCCAGGTACATGTTGGTAGGGGCTAGTGTAGCCCTGGTAGAAGGACACCTCCTTGGCTCGTGCGGGCACCTCGTTGGCCGGTACGCTGCTGCTTGCCAGGCCGGACACGTCCATGTACTTCTCCACCGGGAAGCCTCCCAGCGAGGCGTGCGGCGAGGACTTGAGAGCGTTTTGCTGCAAGCCCACGCCATGGGACATGCGGCAGCTATAGTAGCCGTTGCCGAAGTGGTAGCCGTAGCCTAGAGCTGGGGCGCCCGGGGGCGCTGCAGCGGCCGCGCCGGGCGCGGGGCACTCTTTGGCGGAGGGAGCCTCGGGGCGCGCCGCGACCACAGCCGAGGATGACGACGACGAGGCGGGGCCGGCGCGCTCAGAGGTCCCCGGGTACGCGAAGCCGGAGGCCGCCGCCGCCGCCGCTGCCGCCGCCGCCGCCGCCGCCGCCGCGCGCCCGGAGTGTGTCCCGGCGAACACTGGCGCCGAGAGGAAGCCGCGACACTGGCCGGGCGCCGCCGCCGCCGCCACGGAGGAGGAGGAGGAAGAGGAGGAGGCCGGGGCCGCCCCGGCGGCCCCGCCGTCCGCCCGCAGCCCGTCCATATCCCAGCTCCCGGCGCGGCTCATGGCCCGGCCCGGCCCGGCCCCGGCCCCGGCCCCGGCCCGGCGCAGGACACCATGGCGCAGCGCGCCTCCTCCCTCTCCTTTCTTTCTCGTTCTCGCGCTCCCGCCCTCTTCCTCTCGCCCTGTCTCCCTCTGCGAGCCTCCCGCCTCCCTCCCGCCCGCCCGCCCGCCCTCCAACAGGTTAGCTCATCGCGGGACGTTTATAAAAACGAAGTTCAGGTTGGGAGGGGGCCTGGGCCGGTCGGGGGGCCGCCTCCCTCCCCAAGGGCACCCTCTCGGGGCCGTGCCATTGGCTGCGCGGGGCCACGTGGGGGTGGGGGCGCGGGAGAGCCTGGCTCCTGGCCCGGGCCCCGCTGGACCCACCCACCCGGCCCCCACCTCTCCCCAATCCCTTGTGCAGCCCACCGCCCCTTCCCGCCCTCCTCGGGACCCTGGCGTTTTCGCCGCAGCCACCCCCACGAGCTGATTGCGCGACCAACCATCCTAGGCCCTGTTTGCGACTGTGGCGGGCGCCGAGGCCTGCGCCTTGTCTCCGCCAAGGCTGTTGTGCCACCTCTCCTCGGCTCCCCAAGCTTTACGACTAAATGAAGGCGAATGACAGAGATGGTCAGAATGATGTGAAAACAGACCAATTTTTGATTCTGCTGCCTTGGATGAGCTCACCAAGACCTCAAATCCGAGAGAGCTAATTTTCCCGACCTTGCCACAGGCCAAAGGCATTGCACTCATGTTATCCCAGGGGATCCTGCGAATTAAGACCAATTGGAGCAGACCCTCATACACACGTTGTACGCCAGAAGAATGGCCACGAAGCGCCCTTGGGCCAGGCGCACAGTCTTACAAATAAGTCAAGCAAATGAAAAGACCCGGCCTCAGCGCAGGAACCTGATGATCTGCCCCAGCGAGAAACGTCCGGATGCCTGGTCCACGCTATTCGCCTCTACTCTCAGGCCAGCCCGGAGTAGTCTTTCGCGCTGGGCTTCCCAGGTCTGGCGCAGTCTCCCCTGGCTCTCAGAAAGACCCTATTGGGGCGCCGGGTGAAAGCTACTCCACCGCTGGCCGCAAAACTTTGCGCCTCGCCTACAGCCGACCGGCCTCTCGCATTTCGCAGCCACAACCCACCCCCGCCCTTTACTTACACCAATTAATTGAAAACTTCACTTTCCCAGGAACCTTTGTTTCGCTTTCTTTTCCAAGCTGCCAGCTTCAGAGAACTGAGACGGGCAAATTAAGAGGGGGTGTTTTCTTTTCCCCAAGCAAAGTTGGGGCTCCAGATAGGAGCAGTCCAGAGCACCAGGGTCTGGCTTTGAAGGGGGTATAGCAGGTTCTGGACAGCCCCACCAGGGTATTAGAGATCACAGCCCTGACCTGACTTCATTCCTTCGTGCCATTCCTCAGCCACAGAATCCCCAGTCCCCTACCTTTCATCTCAGCCATCAATGGGGAGCCAGTGTGAGTGCTGTGGTGAATCTAAGGCTCCACTTTAGGAGCGACATTACATTCGATTAGCTGAGGGTTCTGGGTGTCGTTGTAGGAGCCCTCAAAGTGAACCCACTTGATTCTGTAACATCAACTCCCCAGGCCAGCCCATCTCCAAGAAAATCGCTTCCCTGAGCTTGTGATTGGTGAGGCCAGCTTGTCACCTAGCACCACTGTTCCTGGCCCAAGAGTAAAAGAGCCAAGGAGGCCCTCCTGGGCCAGGCCTGGCATTGCAGGGTGGGCTGCTGGTGTTGGGAGTGTTGACACGCAAAACCCAGTAACCATAAAAGGCTCAAATAAATGGGAAAGTTATGAGAGGGGTGCTGGAAAGGAAAAGCAGAAGAATTTGTTTGACTTTTTGGAGTCCTAGACATGTTCATGATCAAATTTGAGACAGGAGGAGCTAAGCCTTAGCTGAAAATCATAGAGAGTAGACATTTGATGATGAAAACAATTTTGGGTACTTGAGAGAAGGCAAAATTTAGCAAGAAAGCTGCATCGACATTTACAAAACGCCAGCCAGGGCCAAGTGATAGAATTAACTGACTTTTTTTAGAAGAGTATGGCTGGGTTCTTGTTACCCAACACTTTTGGTACCAAACCAATCATGGGATGCTACTCTGAAATGCTCTTAGTTTTCTTTTGTCTTCTTTTCTTTTCCTCAGAAAGGAAAAATATGAAGATACTTCGAATTTTTTATGTGACCTCAAAAAATAAATTTGTTGAAATATTTCTAAGACATAATTGGAACCAACGAACTTTCAGTCTCTTTAAACTGAATATCCTTGTTATTTGGTGCCTTGAGACTTCTGTGCAATTTTCTATCTGATAAATACTTTTTCATGACTGATTATATACTAAAAAATGAAGAAAGTAAAATTAAGAGAGAAAGAACTTGTCAAGTTTTTCTGTTTCCTGACAGCCCTTCACTGTGGGCTTAATTAAAGTGCAGCAAATTAAGTTCTGCAGGATTGGGAGGAAGTCTGAATTAATGCTCTGGTTAAAAGATACTTCTCAGTGGTTGCCCTGCCTCCAGTTGCCTGTGGGACCTGCTGGTAGGACTTGGGGTTTTTCTGCCCAACCTCGGAGGTGTTCAGAGACCAAAGGCGCTTTGAACAATAAGGAGGAGCATTGCCTCTTGCTCTCTTGCCACAGACCTACTTCAAGTATAGCTTTTAAGGTCTGGCCCTGGGGGAGGAGATTACACTTAGGAAAGAGACTCTGACTGGACCCTAAAGTGTCCTAAACCCAGTTCTTCAGGGAAGCGGCTACTATTGGATTATAGGGCTGTGTGGTTGAGTACCAGGCAAAGTCAGGGCTGCTCTTTTTATGAACTAATAAGACACATAGTTTACAAGCAGGGGTGGTATTTAGGGGAGGAATTTTGAGGCTGAATTTGCAGAAACATTTCATTTAGCTTGTATACCCTGTGTCTGAGCTGATTGTAGGTTTAAAGTTAATAGGAATAATTTTCTTAAACTGGCCAGGAGCATAGACCGATCCCCGTGTGTGAGTGTGAGTATGTTTTAACAATAGAAATAGTCTTTGTTAAACAAAAATCTTTTGAAACTAAGATGTCTCCAAACACTGATTGATGTGTTATTCAGTGAAACCAGGATGGCCCTTCTTTGCCAGAGAGAGAAAGTCAGGTCAACTCTGCTCTCTTCTATCCATACTCTCCTATCTCATTTTCCTCCACAGGTATACTTTTTGGAAGTTGGTGGTTTTGAAAATCACATCCTCTTTTCTTCCTTGTGGATGATCTTTGAAATCATGTTCCTGTCATGGGTTGGGAATGGGTACATGCAGGCTGTGATTTAGATTTATTGAAGAACTTAAGTTCCTCCACTTGCCAAGACAGCAGTGAGCTTAATTAACCACATAATTAATCGGTGACCATTAAGGTCAGGACAATTGCCAGGTCCTATCAGAGTGGGGTAGGAGGACTGGGTGCTCCTTTCAAAGTGTTATTTTGGATGGCCACACCAGGGAGTGGAGGAACACTTCTAATTAACTTGTAAGAAACAAACACACAAACAAAAAAATCAGTGTAGAAATTGAGTCTTAATTCCAAAGTAAAGCCTTAAATCCAGTGCATCTGGCTGGACAATGTTCTTAACTAAGGCTGTGCCCTGTCAACTTTGGAGCTAATCTTCCCTCTTCAGGCAATACCCAGTTTCATTTAGGCTGGAAATATCAACAGGATTTCAACAAAAACAAAAACAGGAAACCTAGGGTGAAGAAGGAGGTCTCTAGCAAAAGCTAGACAGTGGAATCCTGAATCTGAGCATTTCCTATGTCTGAGATTTATTTTGTTTGCATTTAACAACACATTTAGGTTTTATTAAATGCAAATTGTTTGCAACAAAGAAAACCTTGGTCACCGTCGCTACAAGAGTTACTTGGTAAAACCAAGTTTGCCTCCCACAGGGCAGCTGGCCCTTGTTTGGGATGGAGAAAACTCCTCAAGTCCTGGCGGGAATTATGCACAGGGAGAGTCTTCTTTCTCATTAGAAGCACTAATGTCCAGCAAAGGGGGTGCTGAGGGGTGGGCCTAGAGCGGGAGACCCTGGTAACTGGTTGCTTTTTTCCGCAAAGCAAAAGCTGGGACCGCAAACAATTTTCTGCTGATTTGTCCGACTTCTCAAGGTGTGGGATTGTCCTGGGAATACAACTGTCTAGCAATGTCATTGTTAACTGAAGTCCAGCGTGTGCTCACTCTGTCGACTCTTTGGGACGAAAGGAAATCAACCTCTCTCTGCCTCCACTCCCGCCTCCAGCCCTTCTCCCAATTTGGCAGAACCCACCGTCTCCACAGAGGATTCACTGTGTGGTTACCCTCAGGGCACACAGATGAAGGTTAGAGAAATGCCTAAACACCAAGGGGCAAAATGTGGGGGAGGGGGCAGAGGGGCACAGGGAGGGAGGGGAAGGGACAAGTGGTCCGGCTCGGCTTCCTGGATAGGCAAGGCGCAGTTCCCCAGGCCTGGCGCTAGATGTCCCTGCAAGTTTTCCTGTTGCGTCTCAGGGCGCACGAACTTCAGGCAGACAGCGTGCCAGAGTAGCCCTAGAATTCAGTGAGAAATTATCCCTCCACCCTCCACCCATAGCCGTCCCTGGAGGGGCACGCGATTGCAGCGGGACAGGGAAGAAGAAATAGAACAGCCAGAGGACGGGTGAGAGATAGCTTGAAGCTGGCCTGCCAGGGATGGCAACAAAAAGTTGCCAGTGCGGAGTCTGGCCTGGAGTCCCCAGACCAGCGTCTTCCCTTATAAACCGAAACCTCCAAGCCGTGGGGACCGCACTTAGCCTAAAGAAAATGTACCTGGGGTTTGCAGCTCAGGCTCTAGCTATTCAGCTGCGCCACCACACCCAGCGGCCCAAGTCCTTGAGCGAGCTTGCGTCCTAATGCCGGCGCGCGGGATTTTGGTCCCGTTGTCCTGAAGCCTTACGAGTGGAAAATGAGAGCCAAGCACCGGTGGACGTGGCGCCCCTCGCCTCCGGTAGCCTGGAAAAATTTTTATCTTCAGGGGAAGGCCCAAAATGGAGAACCCGCTACTGCTTAAAAAACAAATATTTAGTCTGAAGGCCTAACAACAACGACAAAAAAATTAGGCCTCTTTCATGTAATTCCTCCTTTTGAGCAAGAGGTACTTTTCTGTCCACTTGGATAAAGTCCTCTCTGAACCCTCACCCTGCAATGGGTCTTCAAAATTCCTGTCCAATCATGCAGGTGTTCGGTGGACACTTCTTTTGTTTTATTGTCCTGTACCTTGGTAGTGGGTAGGAGGCTTTGATGGCCCCAAAAGCTGTGTCTAAAGAATGAGGACATTTGACAGACCTGTTCCCACTTTCAGCATTACCTTCTTGGGAGAGGTGCAAGGTTTGGGCATTTCAATAATAAACACCAACAGAACTGTGTTAATCTTCTAATTACCCTACGTAGGCTCAGTGTCTTCCAGGTAGGACTGAATTTAAAGAAGACATAAGCAAAAGCAGAAAGTCAAGTAAAAATGCTGCCCAAAGCTTTTAAATGCCTTATAAATTGAATATTATCAGGTAAATTTAAAACAAGAGCAAATCCTCTGACCTCTCTGTGTGGAAAGTTTCCCATGGCTGAGAAAGGGTTAAATAATACAATCAATTTCTAAAGTTCCCCGTGAGCCTTAGGCGAGTTAGTATATGTAAAAAACATTTGTAATTTCAGAGTAAAAGCTATATATAAGTTGACCAATATTGCTACTGCTAGTGGGTGTGGAATCTAAATAATTAAAGGACTTTAAATATTGTAATAGAACCTTCGCTGTTTCCCGTGAAACATTGTCTGCTAAACGCAGTTTAGTGAAAAATAATAGGTGCCTTTAACTGTGAGTAGTTTCCCTGACAGAGTCTCGAAGGTACCTTTCATAATAAACATGTTAGAATACAAAATATTGGTGTTATTTAAAAGGTGTAAAATAGTTTTCAAAACCACTAATGAATAAAGGTGTTGCCGAGAAATGATGTTTTCCCTTTTCAACGGCGCAGGCTTTGGGACCTGAGGTGCTGGGTCCCAGAGAAAGGGAGAAAGTGGGAGACCCACTGACTGGACGTAGGAAGGAGTCGCCGTCAGCACCCTAGCCTCCAGCGGCGGCTTCTGTGATTGAAAACTGCTCACAGTCGCCGAAACCGCGAGGAAAACAGACGGGGGCGCCAAACGACAGCAATAAAGGCATCCGCGACTTCCGCCCAGGTCGCGCCTCCGCCAGAGCCGCCCCCCACCCACCCCTGTCCCCGCCGCCAGGCCTCCTCCCCAACCCGATCCTAGACGAGATGTCTTATTCAGTCCCCAAAGACATTTGGGGGTACTCTTCCCAGGTTTCTGGGACAGCGACTGCTAGGGGTGGTGCACAGCCTGCTAGGGGTGGTGGAGCTGGGCTCCTGGACTCTAGAGCAGGGAGGGAGAGGTGGGGGCATCAGCGAGGCTGAGCTGACCGTGTGAATGGCCAGAAGGACAGCGCGAGAAGGGCTTGTAGTACTCAGAGTTGGGTGGCCTTGGGGGCAGAGGCGAAGGTGGACATTGTGTCAAGTCCTCCTCTTGGTTTTCGAAGCGCACCGCGTACCCCTTCTCACATCCCCAGCCACCACGTGCCTATCTAGCTTTTCATTTCTCACCTTGGGGGAGAACTCCGTTTATTACCTTAAAGAGGTGGAATTGATTTTCTAAGCAAAGCTCGCGTTGTTGAAATAAGTTGGCGCCGAGGGGAAAAGGAGAGAAACTTTTGGCATTCACTGTGTATATAAATGTATATAAATATACTTCACACCTCGCCTCCCCTCACATTCCTGACGCGCCCCCAACGGGTCCAAGGTTAAAAGGAAAGCGCCAACAGAGAGATGGACAAATAGATCCTGGGTTTGCCCCTAATACACCCTGATGTGCTGGGTGTGGCGGCAGGGAGGAAAGGGGGGGCCTGGGTTGGGGTATGGGTTGGTGCTGAGGCGGGATGCAGGACCCGCGCCCAGAGCCCAGATTGTCAGGGTCTCTCGGCCGCTTTGGAAGCTGTCAGGCCGCCCTACCTGTCCGGTCCCTATTCTCTCTTGTCCCCTGCGGTGGCCGCGGATCGCTCCCCTCGGCTGCTGGCTGGCGGACCTGCACAGTGCATTGGGGGTTCAGGCAGGGTGGGGCGCAAGCGCGGGAGGAGAAGCTCAACGGCCTTGAGTAAAGATTGATCTTCGTTAAAATGGTTGCCACCGGCGTCATTATGACCCTCAAAATTATCGCCAAAAGGCTCAGCCGCCAAACTCAGGCTGTGAAGAGCTGCAGCAAGACTGGTCGGAGACTCTCGGCTCCCGGACTGAGTGCGGGGAATACCCGGGGCCACAGGTAAGGGCTGGGGTGGGGGAAGGGAGGAAGGAGAGACGAAGAGCTGAGTGGGGAAGGGAAGGCAGCGGGATGGTAAGGAAGGAGGCTCTCTTCTTTTCCCTGATTGACCTCGAAATCATCCCCAAATCCGGCAACTATGCCACAAAGAATTTGATTAGATGGGGTGGAAGGGGGGGGGACTGGCAATGTAAAAAGTGGATTTGGGCAGCCCATATGGCGCTGTAAATCGCGACTGTGTTTAAAGTTAGCTGTCGAATTCTGCTATGAAATCGTCCAGCCGAGTTCATTTCCCCCAGGGAAAATGCGTAGGCGAGAAGCCTATCCATCAGCAAGATTATAAAAGTTAAAAATCCAGGACTCCAAGTTCAGAATTCACTCTGCAAACGGTGTTAAAAAATCGGAGAGGACCTAATGATTTCCATTTGGAGCCGCGAGCCCAACGCACCTCCCCAGCCACGTAGCACTAAACTGCTTTCAAAAGTCTACAAGATCAAGACACCTCTCTCTCTCTCTCTCTCTCTCTCTCTCTCTCTCTCTCTCTCTCTCTCTCTCCCCCCCCCCCACCGGGGCGGAAGAAAAACAGCCAGGATGAGGCGAAGTGGGTGAGACAAGTCGGCGTCCTATTTGTTAAATAAAATACACATTTGGTTCTGAAATTCAAAAGATAAGTAATCCAGGCAGGAGCGCAAGGTCTCCTTATTCAACTCTTCCTACATCCTCCTCCTGGTACCCCTCACCCTCCTCCCCCTTGTAAATTTTTTTTTTTTTAATCTTCCCGACGATCTACTTTGGAAAATCAAAGTATTATCTATTATTTAACACGTATCTGTGTCCGAGGAAAAATGAGGAAGGCGCCGCATGATTAGGACCTAAGGGGCAACCCAGCAAACTGAGAGCGTAATGATGCCCCTAAATGAAGGGGGAAATGTGCCGCGGAGCGCTCTATTAATCAGACTGTCAATTTCACCCCCGAGGCCAAACCCCCGGGCGAGCAGAACCGGCTCTAAGCGGGCAAAGGACCGGAGCCTTCCTCCTCACTTCTTGTCTCTTCTCGTCTCCTACCTGGATCTATTTGTCTGCTCCGAAGCCGCCTTCATTACCCACTGACAGGAACGTGTATTTATTTGCTTATAAACCTGTTACAATAAATGATTATTCGAACGGCGTCATTCGTACCTTAATGACGAGCGAGCGCTACTTTTTGATGAATGACATCTCGGGCTCGGAAGGATGTATGGGTCATTTTGACCAGTCATTCCCTCGCTCTGGCATCCCACAATTTTTCCGCCTCCCTCCAAAAGAGATAATAATATTTAGAGGCGCTCGCTGGGGCTGAATGAGAATTAGCCCTAGGCGCAGCCCATCATTAGGACGGGACAGCCGGGCCACAGTGACATTTTTTAGAAAGCTGAAATGATGGAAAGAATAAGAAAAGAGATGATTCTGATGGAGAGAGGGCTGCACAGCCCCACGGCCGGCAAGAGGTTCTCCAATTTGTCCGATTCGGCGGGCAATGCTGTACTCGAGGCCCTGGAAAATTCGCAGCACCCGGCTCGCCTCAGCCCGCGCCTGCCGTCCGCCCCCCTGCACAGCGCTCTGGGAGACCTCCCTGCCAAGGGCAAATTCGAAATAGACACTTTGTTCAACCTGCAGCACCCGGGCAGCGAAAGCACCGTCTCCTCCGAAATCGCCTCTGCCACGGAGGGTCGCAAAAAGCCTGGCCATTATTCGGAGACAAGCGCCGAGGCGGACATGAACAGCGACGTGGAGGTGGGCTGCTCCGCGCTGCGCTCCCCCAGCGGCCTGGGCGCCGCGCAGCTCAAGGAAAACAATGGCAAAGGTAACCTCGCCGCCCGCGCCGCGCTCCCGGATCCCACCCTCCCTGTTCCTGTGCGGCCGCTGCCGGCCCTTCCCGGTGCTTTCGCCCCTCTCCAACACTCCGCAAGCAAGTTGTAAAGAGCTGGCCCAGGCAGGGGTGGGACGCATGCGGGGGACTGTGCCCTCCAGCTCGCATCATTGAGTCTCCCCGAAAGGTGCAGGCCTGGGTCTCCAGGCCCGATCGCCCGCCGGCCTGCCCTCGCTCACGAGTCGGAGGAAATGTTTCTGTGCGCGTCTCTAAAAGCCGGTGCGAGTCAACCGGCCCCTTAGCCAGCTGCTGAGTCGCGCTAGGGGAAGGGTGCCCGGGCGGCTGCTCCAAACCCCGCTGCCTCTGAGCCCCTAAGGCCAAGTCGAGGGAGCGTTCTTGTGTCAGGGAGCCTCTCCGGGAGCCTCTGAGAGACCTGCTTGGGTCAGCGGGAGAAAGAGTTGAAAAGTAGAGTCCACCCCCTAATGGTTCCCGGTTTGAGCGGCTGCTGGCTTTCGATCTTAAAATTTCAAACAAACTCAAAAGACTGTCAAAGAAAGGTTAGAAGCCACACAGAAAGCTGCCCTGTGGTCTCCAGACTATGGCAAATCCAGAGCTTACGAAACGGAGCCTACATGTAGGCATTTTCCCTTGGCTAATTTTCCTCCCGAGTTGAAATTTTCCAATGATTAAAACAAACAAACACCCCAATTGAGTTCCTATTATTTGGTTATGAAGTGCTCTCCAAACTTTATTGATTCCATTAACGGCAACAATTTGTAAGCATGACAGACCCCATCAATCCAGGCAGCGCCTCGCCTTCCTCTCCCGGCCACCCCCATCCGCGCACAGCCCTAGCGCAGGGATCTCTGAAGCGCTGTTGGCCGTTTGTTTGCCAGGGTACGCGGAGAGCGGATCGGCGGCGGGCGCTACGGCGTCTGCCTCGGGATCCGGCCTCGGCAGCCTGCATGGAGGCGGCGGCGGAGGCGGCGGCGGGGCGGCGCTGGGCGGCTCCAGCTCTGGCGCGGATCAGGTGCGGCGTTACCGCACGGCGTTCACCCGCGAACAGATCGCGCGCCTGGAGAAGGAGTTCTACCGGGAGAACTATGTATCGCGGCCCCGCCGGTGCGAGCTGGCCGCTGCGCTCAACCTGCCCGAAACCACCATCAAGGTATCGATTCCAGCACGCGCCTGTTCCAGCCTCCCTCGGGGGCTCTAGGTTGATTTCTGTTTCTCCTTTCTGGGTGGCTAGATTTAGCCAGGGCCTGAAAACCCGTAAGAGAGAGTCGCCGAAGGAATTGTCCTATCTATTTCTCAGCTGCCGAATCCGAAGGGTTGGCGGGTCTGGCTGACCCGGGAAGGCCCGGGAATGGCGCAGCCGATGCAGCAAACGCTCGCGTGTGGCCAGGTGCCCCGAGCCCATGTCCAAGGCCGCACTCTCCCCTTGGCGGCAGAGCCAGCTCATCTTTGTTCCTCTGGTACAAACCAGACGTGAAACTTTTCATTTGCTCTTGATCTTGGAGATTTATGTTCACATAAATCGTTACAACGCGGAGAAAGGGATACTGTATTCTTAAAATCGATTAGGTTGAGGAAGTAGTTTCCTAAACATTTTTCTCCCGGGGACCGGGTAAAAGGCAAACTCCTGAGGGAAAAACGCAACGAAATTGTCCTTATTTATATATTTTAGATAATTAATTTTATTATACTCCGAGAGAGAGAGAGAGATGGGAGGTAGGGCGACTTGGTGAACACTTCACGAAGAATCCAACACTCTACAAAAAGAGGGAACTGGGCGGGATAGGGGAGAGGTGTGGAAGTCTCCCTTCGGTTTGCTCGGGCTTTCTTTAATTTAAAATTGTGACGAATGATGTCTTAATTAGGTACCGGGTTGGGAGGGGTAGGAAAGTCCGCTTCCCGGTTTAAGAGGGTGTTAACTCCTGCCGCTCATTGGAGGCAAACGATACCAACAAAATCATCCCTTCAATTTTAAAATCGGACCCATACCCCTTGGGGCAGGTCTTTGCAGCTCAGAGGACTCAACACCTCGCGAGGCGACCTTTTATTTATAAAAGCCGCCGCCGCAGCCTCTCTTTAAAAGCAGCATACAATCCCTGTGCAAATCCTGGGATTGAGAGACCAGTGCTCAGCGAAGCCGGGCACCGGTGGGTGGCGGGGAGGAAGGGAGAAGTTGGGCTGGGCAGAAAAACCGCATCACAAAGTAAGGGAACGGAAGCGCGAGGAGCCGCAGCAGTCGAACGCAGGAGCGAAGTCCCTCTTCGCTAAGGGAGGTGTGCCCGCGGCGGGCCACACTGCCTCCCACGCCGCGCCAGCTGGGAGAGCAGCGGGGACTGGGGCTGGGCCCGGTCAGAGGTGGGTCGGCCAGGTCATCCAGAGGTCCGGGAGGGGAAGGGAGGCCCTGGACGCCGGCCGGGGCCTCCGGGTGCTCCCTAACTGGGGCCGCGGCGCGGCTCTCCCCGCAGGTGTGGTTCCAGAACCGGCGCATGAAGGACAAGCGGCAGCGCCTGGCCATGTCGTGGCCGCACCCCGCCGACCCCAGCTTCTACACCTACATGATGACGCACGCGGCCGCCACCGGAAGCCTGCCCTACCCCTTCCACTCGCACGTGCCCCTGCACTACTACCCGCACGTGGGCGTCACGGCCGCGGCCGCGGCGGCTGCGGCCTCCGGAGCCGCGGCCGCGGCCTCGTCGCCCTTCGCCACTTCCATCCGCCCGCTGGACACCTTCCGAGCGCTTTCGCACCCTTACTCGCGGCCAGAGCTGCTGTGCAGCTTCCGCCACCCGGGCCTCTACCAGACGCCTGCGGCCGCCGCGGGGCTCAACAGCGCGGCGTCGGCGGCCGCGGCTGCAGCAGCGGCTGCGGCTGCGGCCTCCTCGGCCGCGGCGGCCGGGGCGCCCCCCAGCGGCGGCTCCGCGCCCTGCTCCTGCCTCAGTTGCCACAGCAGTCAGTCCGCGGCGGCGGCCGCAGCCGCTGCGGCCGCGGCTCTGGGGTCCCGGGGTGGCGGCGCGGCCGGCGGCGCTGGCGGGGGCGGCGGCGCGGGGGCCGCCGGCGCCTCGGACTTCGGCTGCAGCGCCGCGGCGCCCCGCTCCGAGAGCGGCTTCCTGCCCTACTCAGCCGCCGTGCTGAGCAAGACCGCCGTGAGTCCGCCCGACCAGAGGGACGAGGCGCCGCTGCCCAGATAACTACGTCGCCGCCGCCAGGGGGCCGCGCCCGCCGCTCCGAGCGGGCCCGGGTGTCCCCTGCGCGCCCCCCGCGCCCCCGGTGCGCCCGCGTCCCCCGCGCGCTGCCCTCCGCGGGAGCCGCCGCCAGGGGGCGCCCCGGCGCGGGAGGTCGAAGGGAACCTGCCGGAATCGGGGGGACAGACCTGGCGCGAAAGCCTGTCGGGCGTCCCCGAAATCTTTCTATTTTTGTATTTGCTCTCCAGCCACCTCCCCTTCTCTAAGTAGTTGTCCCGCCGCCCAGACGGCGCGTCCCGCCTCTGTCCTGAGCTCTTGGTCTCCCCGAAGACAATCCCTTCTCCCCCAAACCATGCCTCTGGGGTCTGGGGCCCTGGCTGGAAGCCCTCCGTCCCGGGGTACTCGGCTGAACCACGTGGCCAGAAGCGACGGAGAACCACAACAAAGAGAGAAGGGGAAGGTGTGCGCGCGTGCTTTGTGCGGGGCGGGGGGGATGCCACCCCCGAGGTTCCTGCTGCTGCTCTTCTTCCTTTCATCCCTTTTCTTTTCTTTAAACCAGAGTGAGGGAAGGTGGCAATTTTTCTCTTAGCCTGAGCTTGTTAGGCGCCCTATGCGAGGAGACTGGAAGCCTGGAGGGGAATGTCAGGAGGGCGGCTGCAGAGCGCTGGCTGCTGCCGGTGTCTGCGAGATGGTTTTCCTGCCTGCGGGAGCCAGGCCGCCTTCCTCGGGGAGGACCAAGCAGAGGTGGGAAGAGGGGGCGGCCTCGCCTCCTCTCTCTCGGCTCACCACTATTCTCTCTTGTGATTTTTGGTTTGGGACGGAGGCGCCTTGTATATTTATGCAAGAAGCTACGGCTAATGAGGTTGCCACAGCCCGGCCAGGAAAGGAAAGGGAAACGAAGAGAAGGGGAGGGCAAGTTTAAGAGATCGCTGTAGTATTCGAAGGAGCGTGTTCGGCTCGGTTTTTTCAACTACCGGGTTCCACTCCATCTGGGAAATACTTGAATCTCCAGATATATGCTATTGTCCTGACGCATTTCCTTAGACACTTATGAGTTCAAACTCTATCCCCCTCACCCCTTTCCCTTCTCGCTTTCTTATTCCCCTGGTAAAATGGTAAAAAGGTTCTTGGCATATTTCTCACGCGTGTCTATTGCGCCTTCGTCTCTGCAAAGCCACCGCTGGGTTGTTGAGACCCGTTCTGCCAACCCCGGCTACTGGAGGGGTTTCCTTGAACTTGAAGAAAGGCACATCAAAACCCACCAGTGTTAACTGCCACGTCAATTTTGATGCTAATAATGTGCAGATTATGACGAAAATTGCCAATCATGCTCTCTGATGGACCTCCTTTGAATGTGGAATTGGAGAAAAGTTCCCCGCACGGAGACCTGCTGTCAAGTACTAACAACCCGCTAAGGGAAGTCATTAGGAGAGACGGATAAGAGACTCGGTACATAAAACATTGTTCTTGGTGCATAGAATGTATGTTATTTAATGTTATCTCTGTTACCTGAAGTGATTTCGCAGAAGAAAGCCACGTTCTTATCATCTCAATTGCCAATTTTCATTTTGGTAACTTGGACGCCCTGGGTAGACTTTTCTCTGTTAAGTTGATATTCCACCAATGTGAACAGCCTCATTAAATCAAGCCCAGATATTTCCATAATGCTCCCCGCAGAGCCACTTCGCTCCTCACATAATGAGATTTTCTGAAGAGTTGAAGCCCTAAAATAACTTGCTAGTGCATGTTTAGACTCAGTGAAGTGGGTGTGTTTTAAAATGTAGGTGTGCTACCTACATATTTGTGTATGTGTGTGAATATATGTATGTATATATGTATATACATATATATATCTGTTCTCTTAAATACGTACACATGTAAGAGACACACACACATCCACATATACCCATTGGCACAATTTTCTGTGAGTTATTTCAAATTTGTGTTCTGGCATATTTTTACTTTAAAGACACTGGATTTAAAAATTCATTTTCTAAAAATAAGCTTTCAGGAAACTTTTTAAAGAATTCACTTTCCAGGAGAAATTATTTTCATCAAATGGAAAATATTTCAAGGGGAAACAGCATTTCCTTCTGGGGTCTATTAAAATATTCCCATAAAATATTAGAGAACTTTCCAATGAAATAGCAATGATCTAAAGCTCAACTTTTTGTTTTCTTTTTTTCTTTAAAGAGATGAGACTACTTATGTTAAATATTGATTATACCAGCCCTTACTGAGTTTACATGAAAAATATTAATATATAATTTAAGGCTAAATAAAATAAACCAAAATATGGTACCCTTTATCAGCTTTACCTTTGTCGATTGTTAAAGTCCTTTCTTATGATCAGCTATTAGATGTATATAAAGTACTTTAGGCAATAATGTTTACATTTCCCTCCAAAATATATATGATTGATGAGAACGCTGGTTGGTAAAATTAACATAAATTCATCTTATGTTAGGTCCATTGGATCTGATTATTATATTAAAATAAAAACTGTAAATAAAGTCTTTGTGCTTTAAATATTGCTGGCTGTATGAACTCACTGTAAGATATTTTACAAATGTGCAATAATTATAAAGCTTTGTATATTACGTTATTTATTGTGTTTGGTCATGTAAAATAAATGTTATTTAAATCAAAGCGATTTTATTTGTTTAAGAGATTGCAAAACGGTGCGTGCTGGTGTTTGTTTTTAACTGTGGCATCCAAGGTTATGAAAATCTCTTAAAACAACATATTTAAATCCATATAATACACATATCAGACGGATTAATTCATTCTAATCATTATTTTTACAGCAAATACATTACTCATGTTTATAGGAGATACACACTTCGTCCAAACATTGGTTTAACGTTAATTGGCTGGCTAAACAGATAAGAGTGTTTAGGAGTAGTGTGTGTGTAGATTCAAAATATAAGGACATACCGGCATACATGCAGGGAACGTATATACAATTTAGGTCTGGGGGCTGTTTATGTTTTCAGTACTACGAAGGTAAACAAAATTAATTCCTCTGTCTAATTAACTTGTCTGCTTTTGATTCTCCATTTACGGAATATATATTAATCTTTTATCCAAGATTAAATTCTACATTTAATAGGCTCTTGAAAGCACCAAACACGCTCCCTTCTCCTGACTCACCCTCACTCACTAGCTTTGTCTGCTTTGGCCTCCTTTCAGAGAGTAGCAAAATCTTTGAACTCAGGTAATGTTTCTGTGTTACCTGCTGCAAACATTTTATCAGATTGACTATGAACATTTCAGGCAATTGGATATTTAAAGGTAGGATTTCCCCCTCCTCTTTCTTTTGCAATTTTCTCTCTTTTTTTTCTTTCCCAATCCACGCTCCTTTCTCGAGTTTAATCCGCCTCTTCGTGTATTTACAGATCTGCCTTAAAGTCGATATTTCGATGGCAAAATGCAAGAGTCAATGGTGTGTGCAAAGTGGTCTATTTCTATTCGATTTAAAAACCAAGATGTCCCTCGAAATTTTCTTTTCTCAACTGCTCACCCCGGCATTAATTACAACGACATGGACACTACTGGGAATACAGAAGCTGCAATCACAAGCCATTTTGGCCTGTAATTTACCATTATTATTGCATTAGCTCTAAATGATACAAACTGATATCGTCTTTAATTGCAGGTTGGTTAAATATATACTCGAGTAATCCCGAGGGTTTCCTCCTCCTCCCACAAGTTCTTTTCTCTCTTTCCTCCTCTCCCTTTTCTTGAACACTCCCATTAAAGAAATACGATTATAGCAGCACATTTGGACTGGTGATGTATCACCCTGGTTTTCGGTGCTCTTTGCTAACTCGGGGGTTGTAACCCTTAAAAACAAAAGCATTGAGATAGATGGACCAGCAAACAGAAAAAGACAGTGGCCAAAAAACCCTGTCCAAAATAACAGCATTTTTTTTTGTCTCTAGTGTGCAAAGAATGAAAAAATAATTCATCATAAAATGCAGAAGA